>CM028138.1:186875000-191675000 GCA_016271365.2 Neoceratodus forsteri | reverse complement strand
ACAAAACAAGGAAAGTCAAGAGTACCTCCAAACCATGGCTCACTAACCCCCTGATCAGTTTAATGAAGAATAGAGATAATCTCTGGCACCTTGCAAAATCATCTGGAACTTCTGTGTCATTCATTGCCTACAGGGCAGCTAGAAACACCTGCACCAAACTCACTTGGCAGGCAAAAGCTTCCTACTATAAGGACCTCTTAAGCAAGAGCTGGGGCTCCGGTTCGGAATTCTGGAATTCCATCAAATCCATAACAGGAAAGACCCCTAAGGCCCCACCTGATCTACTAGTAATAAGGGAGGATCCCCTACGGGAACCCATTGACATCGCAAATGTGCTCAAACCATGCTTTCACAGACCTATCTGGAGTACTCCCTGCTGACTACTTTAAAGATCAGCTTGGGCAACAACACCTACACCTCTTAACCCCCAAAGGATGCAATACCACCATTCTACTTTAAGCAGGTCACCAAGTCTGAAACCACCAAGCACATTAAGAGGGTTCTTGTCAAGACCAGGATGGGGGCTGATCTAGTAGATATAAAACTCATGGGTCTTCTCCTAAATGAATTGTCCGGTCCCCTCTCGATGGTGTTTAATGCATCTCTAAAGACAGGGGTGTTTCCAAAACTATGGAAGTTAGCCAATATCACACCTGTCTTTAAAGCCGGGGACAAAACTCTATGTCCAACTACAGACCAATATCCATTCTACCACCCCTCTCTAAAACACTTGAAAGAATGGTCTCGGAGCAGCTTACAGAGTATCTTGATAAATATAACCTACTTTGCCCACAGCAGCATGGGTTCTGAAAAAAAATACTCCACACTTACCGCCCCTGTTGATTACTCTTCCCAGCTTTATGATGCCTTAGATAATGGGGAGGCAGTTGTCTCAGTCTTTATCAACCTTACAAAGGCCTTTGACTCTGTTAACCACAAACTACTCCTAAACTGCCTGCATTCAACAGGCCTATCCCCGGACATGGTACTGTGGTTTGGAAGCTACCTCACAAACAGGTCACAATGAGTCAAAACTGGAGACACCCTGTCATCTGCTAAGGAAGTGTCCCTCAGGGTTCCACAGGGCTCTATTCTTGACCCACTGCTTTTCAGCGTCTTCATCAACTCTGCACCATCTGCATGTACAGCATGCACTGTTCTCTAGGCCGACGATGCAGTGATATGGGTTGCTGGGAAAGATCACAACTGAACTCCAAGACAGCTTCCTCAAGCTTGAATCCTGGTTCCACAAAACAAACTACTACTAAACCATAAAAACTAAAAGTCTACTCTTCTCTACCTCCCAGAACAGAAAGAAATACCAGCCTTTGCTCATCCAGAACCATAATGGTGAAACACTGGAACAAGTAACAAAATTCAAATACTTGGGCATCACCTTTGATGATACACTAACCTCCTCCAGCCATATAGACTTAGTCATCAAATCAGCGAATACAAAACTTGAGGTCCTCTACTCATAGGCACTCTATGACACCAAGTTCTGAAACTTGCCATCAATAGTTCAGTGATGTCCTCCATAGATTACAGGCTGCCTATCTATGGGGCAGGCACTAAACGTGCCCTAAACAGGGTCAGCACACTACTAAATAAGGCTTGTCGACTATCCATAGGGGTTACCCAGGACACCCACATCTGCGTGCTCTATACCGAAACTGGGTGGCTCCAACTCCATCTTGAAGCACGATACCAAACCAGCCTACTCCTGAAAAAAGTGCTTCTTGGCCCCCCCACACTGGGTTGCCTCTTTATGTCAGCAGTTCCCACCAAATCAACAAGAAGCATGACTACAGACAGGTTGGTGATTCCCTTCAAAAGGACGACGCTCGCCCAGAACTTCATCCTGTACCAAAGACCAAAATGGTACAATGAGTTACCTGCTAACCTCACAGAATCACCCAAGATTAGTACCTTCAAATCTGGGCTCAGAACCCTTCTTGAAGCAAAAAAGAATTGTGCTTGCCTGCACTAATATGGCAGAATTTCAGCCATCCAACCCTCTCCCTTTCAACCCCCTTTTTATCTCCTCAACTCCCCCATCCTTGAACGAGGCCCACACAGCTTACAAACCACTTCCACCATGACAACGCCACCCCTGTCTGACCCTCTACCCCCCCCTTAGGCTAGACTGACCAACTAAATAGTGAACTACAAGGCTGAACCCTATTTACCCTATCCTCTTCAACCTTTAGTTGGATATATAAGATTTCTTTGGTATTTGAATGTCTTTGTAACTGTTTTCTGTTCTCTCTAAACACTGTTATATTTGTAATGTTTGTACAACAATAACCTGAAACCTTTAAAAATGAGTCCTGGACTCTAAGGTATTAATCCTAAACTGAAATAAATAACTAAAAATAAAATAAAAAAATGCAACCTCAGGGGAGTGACTAGCAGTGTATAGCACAGTGTCATCTGCAAAGAGATGCATCTTTGCCACATGAACCTTGGAGTCTAAATTATTGATGTAGGTTGCAAAAAGAATGGGACCCAGGATAGATCCTTGTGGCACTCCTCGTGGAAGAATCTTACATGGGGAAAAATCTCCTTGAGCTTTGATTTGCTGCATTCTGTTAGTAAGGTAGCAGCTGAACCATTTTATAGCGATAGCATCAAGGCTGAGGTGACGCAAGGCAGACAAAACTAGTCCGTGCTCGACGGTATCAAAAGTGTTGTTTAAGTCTAGAAACAGTGCATAGATGTATTCTTTTGAGTCCAGCAAGTTTTGCCAATCACTTTGGATAGGGTGGATACCGTGCTATGCTTTGGTCTGAAACCTGACTGTATAGTGTTAAGCAAGTCTTTGGCTTCCAGGTAATCTCTCAGTTGGTTATTAACTATCTTTTCCAATAGTTTTGATAAAATAGGAAGTAGGGAAATTGGACGGTAATTGTTCAGGTCGCATGTATCCCCAGACTTAAAAAGGGAGATAATATGAGCTATTTTCCAGATCACTGGTAGGTCACCTAGTGCTGGGGATAGATTGAAAAGATGTGTAATGGGGGCAGTCAAGTGGTAGTAACCAATTTTCAAGAATAGGGGTTCTAGGAGATCGGCACTGGCGCTTTTCTTAATGTCCACTGACAGTAGTAGATCCTCAACTTGTTTAAAGGTCACTGGGCTGAAGCTAAAAGATGATGAGTTCTGTTTTTCACTCTGTCATGGCATGGGGCAACCTTAGTACTGGGTTGAGTCAGGAGCCTGCTAGTTGGAGAGACATCGATGCTAGGTCTGCTGTGGCAAAATGGTTAAGTTGCTCCAGAACGTCAGCCTTGTCTGTGTACGAAGTATCTCCAACAACAATCTTTGAAGGCAGTGGAGAGGATGGACTGCAGCCCTCAATCTCTCTAAGTATATTCCAGAATTTGGTGGAATTATTTTTGGATTCTTCGAAGGATGTTTGGAAGTAGTGTGCTTTTTCTGCTCGGATCAGTTTTGTGCAGGAATTTCTTGCAACACGGAAAGCCAGCCAATCTAAGTCAGATTTAGTATTTCAGGCCCTCTTCCACAATCTAGCTCTGTCCTTTAAGGCTGCCTTTCGTGTAGGGTGCAAACTAGGGTGTTGATCTTTTTCTAGTCTTAAGTTTGGCAAGTGGCACATGCTCATCTACCACACCCAAAACAAGATTATGGAAGATGTTGTAAGCGGCAGCAAGCGAAGGAGCCAAGTAAAAGTTTTGCCATCTAATCTTACTTAGGTCTGCAAGGAAGGTGGATTGACTAAAGTTTTTGAGGCATCTTTTTATTTTAAAGGTGGATGTCGAGGTAAGTTTTGGGGCACGTCGTATACAAGCGGTAGCACTGTGATCACTTAATTCGTTATGGAATACTCCTGTATGTGAGATGTTGTGCAGCTTGTTAATGAGTATGAGGTCCAGAAGGGTGCTTTGACTTGGGTTTTTGCTGTTTGGTTGGGTGATGTCAGAGGTGATTTGTGAGAGGCCATGCTCGTCACAAAACTCATTCAGTGGTTTGGAGCAGGCATCTTTCCAGTTCAGATTTAGGTCCCCAATGATAATGCACTCAAAGTTGGCTTTCTCCAGATGTTAGGTGAAGGTGAGATAGGATCCTTTAGCTGCCTGATGGTGGTCTGTAGCAGGCAGTAATTGATATGACCTCTTCAGAGCTCAGGGTCACTCTCAATGTGAGGCTCTCAAATTCCTTTGGGATAGTGGTTACGTTTGTTGCTGTATCAGAGCTTATCCTATATATATATATATATATATATATATATATATATATATACACACACACACACACACACACAGATTATGGGCCATGGCACTTCGTACCACTGAGAGCAGGAGCAGTTGATTGGCTGGTGCCGTTAGCCAATGGAGTGGTGGCGCCCGAACTGAAAGCAGTGCCCCAGGCTGAAAGGGGCAGATGCGTAGTGGCTAAGGAAAAGGAAGGGGCTGTGTGCTTCTGCGCTACTGGAGTGTTCACGCGGAAGAGCATGAAGGCCTGAGCGCGCTTTTGCCCGCTGAGTGAGTCGGACTAAATCAATAGATGTGCGGTTGAGGAGGCTGGTGCCAGCCCAGCTACCTACCAGGCTCAACCTGAGAGGACTGGAGAATCTGCTGAATCGTGCTCGGCCCACCCATGAAGTTGAAGCTGCAGTTTGTTGCCCGAGTCTGCTACAAGTTTGTGTGGGGCCTGAAAGCAGCTGCCTGATATGGTACCCTCTGTTTGCCATATAAGTGTGTGAGGAGGCTGATGAAATTCAGGCTCAGCCCTGCTGGGGGTCACGGAAATGGTATTTGATGGAGTCGTGAGTACTGAATCAGGGTAGCTCCCTGCTAAGCTTGCAACAGTGGTCTCAAGTTGTTTTATTATACTGCTGACTGCCTAACTGAGTTTTCTTCCTATTCTGACCTGCTTAGGATTGTAAAGGCTATCTGTTTCAGGGCCCCAACCAGCTGCCACGGTGGACTAGCCATTAGGGCTTGGGTACCCAGGGACAGTAAATATTAGGTTCAGGCCTGTGCACAGAGCCCTAGGTAGATAGGTATAGTGATAAGCCAATCAACTTGATTTCCCCCTGTCCTTGTTATTCCCCCTTTAAATAAATCAGATTGTTTGTTTTGCAACTACACCCTGGCTAGTTTGTGCATTCCTGGTGAACTACTGCTTAGTGACTGTGATACAACTGTACCTTACTTTACAGGGGGTTCCCGGAGTGAGCTGAGAGATACCAGACTGGGGGTAAGTGTACTGGGGAAAAGTATTGCTGGTACCTCCTGTGAGCCATTAGTGGGATGAAAGGGCAGTTGCAGCAACCCAGAGGGCTGTGACCGAGGCAATCTCGACAGTACTAACCCCAACCTCTGGGTGGAGGCACCCGTCAATGGATCTGGGCCCCTTACCCTGTCTCAGTGGAAGCAGGCGGGGCAGTAGCCCTAAGGGTAGTGCCCCCTGGGGGTTACAAATTGGAGGCATCGCTGGGATCAGCATCCTCTGGTGGCCAAGTAAGAAATGGAAAAACTGGAAGGGAATATGTTGGGAAAAATTAAGCTGGGGCCTATTAAGACAATGGTACACAGACTGATGGGGTGGGGTGAAGCCGAAGAACTGGACTCCCAGAAAATTGTGTTACTGTTAGATGTTGCCTTTGGGAACTCCAACTGCTGACATCATTTCCGCAGCAGAGCGAGTAAAATGTTTAGGCAAAGTGGAGGTAAAAGGGCGTATGGCTGACCTGCTCGACCAGACGTTGCAGGTGCTACTCCTGTGTAGCGTGGCCATCGACCCCGAGAAGGTACCTCCAGTGATTTACCCGGAGGGTGCCTCACAGGGATGGAGGCTAATTCATATTCAAAGTGGGTCAGTCACTCCTGGGGGTCCCCCAAATGAATAGTTTTAAGATAAACTGCTTAAATTGCTGGCTGTGGAGGAGAACTACAGGAACTGCTGCAAGCATTGGATTTGTCTAATGATGCTACCCCTCAGGGTTCCCCAGCACCTCCCTTGTCCCCTCAAGAGTTCTATTTTGGCTTCACTGCCCCTAGTTGTCCCACCTATACAGCTCAATTCCTACCGTAAGCTAAAACTTTTTTCTGGCACGGTGCCAGTGCCTCCAGGGGAGGATGACCTGGAAGCTTGGATGGACTATGCCACCCCCTTAGTCCAGGAATGGCAATGCTCTGATGGGGAGAAAAGGAAGAGACTGATGGAGAGCTTGCAGGGTCTCGCTTTAGAAGCCATTAGGTTTTTTCGGGCCACCAGTCCGGAAGCCACCGCTGCAGAGTATCTCTCTGCTTTAGAAGGGGTGTTTGGGAGTACAGAGACTGGTGAAGATTTATTATGGAAATTCAGGTCTGCTAAGCAGTGGAGGAATGAGAAACTGTCTGCCTTCATCACTAGGGTGGAGCGGGCCTTGCAGAAGGCCTATAGAAAGGGGGGAATCACTGCCACAGCCTTGAATCAGGTCAAGTTAGAACATGTTTTAAAATCTGCCAGATTCTCTAGTGTAATACTGTTAAAACTTAAGTTACATGATCGACCGGCTACCCCGCCTGAATATTGTCAATTAATGAGGGAAATTAGAGAGGTGGAGGCCGATGAAGAGGTGGGAGCCATGTGTGGGGGCGGTGAACCTAGTGGGACCCCTGAGCCTAGCACCCTGAGGAGATCAGCCTGTCTGGAGGGTCTGGGGATCTCCAGATTTCCCAGGTGCTGTGGGAATGCAGTTACTTCCTCCGACCCCACGTAGAAGTGAGTTGAGGGCCGAGGTCAGGAATTTATGGGAACTGGTGAGGGACTTGAAGCAATCTACTATGTACCCTGTTAGGTCCGGGGCCCCTGAGACAAACAGAAACCAGACCCCCGGCCCAAGGGAGCCCCCTCACCCCTCTCAGGGCCCCCCACAGATAAGGTGTCAACCGCCAAATAGTGATCCCCAGGACCCCAAGTTCTGTTACCATTGTGGAGAGGATGGGCATTTTCAACCTGAGTGTCAGAGGCCGGAGAATTTAAGGAAGGTCAACAGTAGACTGATCACTTGGCATCGCTGGGCCCAGTCTGACCCCTAGGAAAAGTTTTGTGACTCAGGCCCAGGCTCAGCCGGCTCTCAATGCTGTGGCCCCCAACTGGTCTGATGTGGTCGGGCCTTCAATGGAAACCCTGGTATAAGTAAATGGGATTCCCACTCAAGCTGTATTGGACAGTGGCTCTCAGGTAACCATCATGTTTCAGGACTGGTATCAGACACACTCACCTGAGTGCCTCTGCAGCCCTTGAATGGTCTACATGTGTGGGGGTTGAGCGATAAGGCATATTTGTATTTGGGGTATATCCAGTTTGGTTATCATTCTCTACATCTGTAGCTGGAATGGATGAGCAAGTGGAAACCTTTTTTTTAGTTTGCCCACCCACTGGACTGTATGATGGGGTGCCTTTGTTGATTGGGACGAATGCTCACATGTTTGGACGATTGGCCCAGTTGTGCTCAGAAAAGCAAGCATTTAAAACTGGGCGAGCCCTAAGGATTCCCGCTGTAATCCAAAAGGCAGTTGCAACTCAGAAGAAGGTTGGCCAGGAGGAACCTGAAGGCCTGGAGGGGGTGGTGTGGAAAAAGGATCCGGCCCCAGTGATACTCGCCCCGAATGCCCAATGTGTCCTGCACGGAGAAGTACGACTAAGGACGGATGTTAAGAATAAGTTGTTGATGTTGGATGCACCTGGGGAGGGAAGATTGCCTGAGGGACTGTTGGTAAAGCCCAGTATCTTGCCAGCTAGAGCTCATGCTTATGTCAAGAGAGTGATGGTTCAAGTGCATAATGTGTCCGACAAAGAGATTCGAATAAGAAGAGGGTGCACCCTGGCAAGTGTCCATTGTGCAGATACTGCAGTACTACCAAATAGCAAGGGTCCCGGGACAGATGACCAAGTTACTCTTGACTTGTTTGATTTCGGTGACTCCCCGTTGCCAGCTGAATGGAAAAAGAGGATCAGTGAGAAGCTTGCCAAAAGGGACCAGGTTTTCTCCCTAAAAGAGTTGGATGTGGGATGTGTGCAAGGGGCTGAGCATCACATTCGGTTGCATGATGAAAGGCCTTTCCGAGAGAGATCCAGGCACTTGACCTTGGCTGACATAGATGATGTGGCGATCTGCAAGAGATGTTGGCTGCTGGTGTGATACAGAGTCCAGAGCCCTACTGCCTCCCCATTGTAGTGGTAAGGAAGAAGAATGGGAGGTTCGGATGTGTGTAGACTATCACACTTTGAATCGTGCGACCATCCCGACCAGTATACCATGCCATACAGGACACCTTGGATTGCTTAAATGGCAGTAAGTGGTTCTCTGTGTTGGACCTCCATGGCGGGTACTACCAGATCCGATGGCCCCAGAGGACCGAGAAGACTGCATTCATTTGCCCCTAGGTTTCTATGAGTTCATTCGGATGCCTCAGGGGATTTCAGGTGCCCCAGCCATCTTTCAGCACCTGATGGAGAGGGCCGTAGGGGACATGAATTTGCTCGAGTGTCTGGTCTATCTAGATGACGTCATAGTGTTTGAACGCTCATTGGAAGAACACGAGCAGCGATTATTCAAGGTCTTGGATCAGTTGGAGGAGTTCGGCCTCAAGCTGTCTATAGACAAGTGTAAATTCTTCCAGACTTCTGTAAAATATGTGGGCCACATAGTGTCTACTGAGGGCATAGAGACTGACCCTAGCAAAGTAGAGGCCTTGACTACTTGGCCTCAGCCCAGGAACTTGAAAGAGCTGCAATGGTTTCTGGAGTTTTGCGGGTATTATAGGCGATTTGTCAAGGACTATTCTCGAGTGATTCACCCCCTCCTCAACCTCACTCAGGGGTACCCTCCCACACACAAAAAGTATAAGAAAGTTGTGCGCTCCGAGATGGAGAAGAATTATTTCCAGCCAATTAACTGTTTGGGGATCATTGGACTGTTGAGTGTGAGGATGCTTTCTATGACATCATATATCAACTCACACATGCCCCATGTTGCCTATGCTGACCAGCCAAGCCCTACATTCTCCATACTGATGCCAGTCTTCAAGGATTGGGGCTGTATTATATCAGGAGCACTCAAATGGTTTGAGGCCTGTAGCTTTTCTAGCAGAAGTCTGACTCCTTCAGAAAAAACTATCCCTGCATAAGCTGGAATTCCTGGCTCTGAAGTGGGCCATTGTTGATAAATTTCATGACTATTTATGCGGTGCCAAGATATTGGTAAAGACTGATAACAATCCTCTGACCTATGTACAAACCTCAGCCAAGTTGGACGCCACTGGCCACAGGTGGCTCTCTGCCTTGGCCACCTACGACTATGCTGTTGAATACAGGGCTGGCTAAACCATATAGATCCAGATGCCCTTTCTCGGAGGCCTATGTCCCAAACTGATTGGATCAGGTTGTCTGAGCCTGACATAAGAGCCCTTTGCCAGAAATTCGACAAGGAAGAACAGGTGTCCCCAGATGCTGTGAACTGTATGGTGGATTGCTTGGGGCCATCTGAGAACTGCATACCTGCTGCCTACTGTCATTTTTCTGCACTGGACACTAGTTCACTGCCCCAGTTTGACAATACTAGTCTTCAACAGGCTCAATCCGAGATTCTATGATAAAACTGGTTGTGGAAGCTTTGCAGGCCGGGCAGGATGTGTCCAAATTGTGCTCCACCGACTTAAGAGCCACCTTGTTATACAAAGAAGGGCCCAGATTAAGGCTTATTAACCAACTCCTATACCGAGACTGTGAATAAAGAGGACCAGTTCGTCAAACAGCAGCTGGTGCTGCCTTTAGAGTTAAAGGAACTGGTTTTAAGGTCCTTGCATAATCGGATGGGGCATCTTGGCATTGACCGAACACTTGATCTGGTATGAACCCGGCTTTACTGGCCAAAATGAGTGCGGATGTAGAGCAGTATGTCAAGACCTGTAGCCGTTGTCTACAAAGGAGGCTTTACCCCAGAGAGCTGCTCCATGGTCAACATTGCCACTAGTGCCCCTATGGAACTAGTCTGCATTGATTTCTTGAGTCTAGAACCAGATCTGAAGAATATCAGTAATATATTGTGGTCACCGATCATTTCACCAGTATGCACAGGCATTCCCTACTAGGAACGAAAGCAACCACGGTGGCTAAGATACTTGTTGAAAACTTTTTGTCCACTATGGGGCCCCAGCGGATCCATTCCACCAGGAAGGGACTTTGAGAGTTGCCTGATTAAAGAGATGCTGTCTTTGTGGGGGTGCGAAATTCAAGAACCATCCTTACCATCCTCAGGAGATCCCCAGCCTGAAAGGTTTAACCACACATTGCTCGACATGTTGGGCACATTGCAACCAAGGACAAACTGAGATGGAGCCAGCAGATTAGCACCCTGGTCCACACTTATAACTGCACCAAGAGTGATGCCAAGGGATTTTCCCCATACAGACTGATGTTCGGAAGAGAGGCTAGATTGCCCGTGGATGTGTGCTTTGGAGTTTCCCTGATGGGGTGCGAGCAGAAAATTATCTACAATATGTACAGAATCTGAAGGCCCAGTTAAACCATGCTTATCAGTTGGCCCAGACCATGGCTGCTAAAGAAATTTGGCCAATAAGGAGAGGATGACAAGAAAGTGAAGACATTAGAACTAAGAGAAGGGGATAGAGTGTTGCTGTGAAATCTGGGACTGCATGGAAAACATAAGATTGCTGACCGATGGCATCACCTCCCTCACATTGTCGTGGGACAACTGGCAGATTTGCCTGTATATAAAGTGCGACCTGAAAACAATTCCAAAGATATGAAAAATATTCACCGAAATCATCTGCTGCCAATCAGGCAAATCCTGATTGAAGCCGAACCTTCAACTGCTGCCCCCTCCTGGCCTGTGACTAGATCTGCTGCCAGGAAAAGAACCAAACCCATGGATTCTTCAGCAAGCCAACCCAGAGAGCCTTGTACAAATCCTGCAGAAGGAGATGATCAACAATCGGGGTTGGAAGACAATGAAGATGATGTTGAATACTATCCCTCATACGAACTGAGCCAGTTGTTTCGGGGCAATCCCCTTGTTAACTCTGGAGATGAGATTGGCCTGTCTGGACTGTTTGAGCCCCACACTTTGTCTCCGGAACCAACACCTCCAGAAGATGAGCTGGGTAGCAGCAAAGCCCAAGGGGTGGGGTCCTTAAGCCTGGCTGAACTGTCTGGCCTGGCTGAGTTATCTGACTTCTCGGATGAAGAGAGTGAGGTAGGAGGACAAGCCAGTGACATGCCCGAATCGGAAGAATATTTTGAATGCCCTGATGGTTCCTCCCTAGTAGCTACACAGTCCCGGCTGAGCCCAGTGGAGTGGGTCCTGGGTGAGGATCAGGCCACCAATAGTACTATGAGCACTGGCCCTGTTCCCCTATGGAGGTTCCCATCACTAACGTCAGTGAGGTTGAGTTGGAATCAGGGCCCGTTTCAGGGTTCCCCAAGACCCCTAGACGCTCCAGCCGAGAAGTACGGCCTGTAATAAAGCTGAGTTATGAGTCTCTGGGTCAACCAGTGGACCTGCCCTTAAATGTGGTCCACAAAGGGGTGTATGTGTCCCCGAGCTCCTTGCCTAAGCTAGCTTTGGGGGGATAACTCTAGTTTGTTAGTATCACCTTTTGGGTGTGGTGCCCCTACTTTAGGTGACCCATCAGTAACTGAAATGGAGGGGTTCCCCAATCCCGGGGTCATGAGCAGGAACTACTGACCTGAGGGGGACAAAGAGGAACAAAAGGTTATGTGTGGGTAATGTTGTATAATCCACAGTACACTGTGAATATGATATTCATGTATGTAATGTAAAGTATGATATAGTGTTGGTTAAGCTGATTGCCTTAAAATGATTTAAGGGTAACTACTTGACGCAGACACCAAGTTCTTTTCAGGCAAGTAAGAGTGTAACCCCCCTACAAATGGGGGTTCCTAGAAGCTTCCTTGGAGCTTGCCTAAGTGCTCCCTGCCTGGCTGGTGTTCGGCGTAAGGGCCGATTAAATGCTGTTGCCAGGAGTGCTTCCAAAGTCTCCGTGCCTGCCTCTTTAAGGGCTGCCTACCTCACAGTCATAATTAGTAGGGGAAGGGGTTTGAGTGTTGCTATGCTCGAGTCCCGCCCGGGCTGCAGAGTGAGCGCTCTATTCTGCCATCGCTAATTGTGCAGAAGAAGCCCTTAGGACAGATGTAACTGGGTATTAATAATAACGTGGAGTACTGATGACAAAGTCGTTGTTCTAACCTGCTTTCTTTGCAGTAAAGACTGTTTTGATTATCTCCTCCATTTTGGTCCAGAACTGCTGAATCGGACCAATCAGTACCCCGGGACCCTACAGAGTCGGCTGACCAATAGAGGAACTGCTCGTACTTTGGGAAAGGCATTATGGGCCATGGCGCTTTTTCGTACCACTGAGAGCAGGAGCAGTTGATTGGCTGGTGCCACTAGCCAATGGAGTCGGGTGGCGCCCGAACTGAAAGGAGTGCCCCAGGCTGAAAGGGGGCAGATGCGTAGTGGCTGAGGAAAAGGAAGGAGCTGTGTGCTTCTGCGCTGGTGGAGTGTTCACACGGGAAGCACATGAAGGCCTGAGGCGGCCGTTTTTGCCCGTTGAGTGAGTCGGACTAAATCCGCCGGCGTGTAGTTGGAGGAGGCTGGTGCCAGCCCAGCTACCTACCAGGCTCAACCTGAGAGGACTGGAGAATCTGCTGAATCGTGCTCGGCCCACCCGTGAAGTTGAAGCTGCCGTTTGTTGCCCGAGTCTGCTGCAAGTTCGTGTGGGGCTTGAAAGCAGCTGCCTGGTATGGTACCCCTCTGTTGTTTGCCATATAAGTGTGTGAGGAGGCTGATGAAATTCAGGCTCAGCCCTGCTGGGGGTCACGGAAATGGTATTTGATGGAGTCGTGAGTACTGAATCAGGGTAGCTCCCTGCTAAGCTTGCAACAGTGGTCTCAAGTTGTTTTATTATACTGCTGACTGCCTAACTGAATTTTCTTCCCATTCTGACCTGCTTAGGATTGTAAAGGCTATCTGTGTCAGGGCCCCAACCAGCTGCCACGGTGGACTAGCTATTAGGGCTTGGGTACCCAGGGACAGTAAATATTAGGTTCAGGCCTGTGCACAGAGCCCTAGGTAGATAGGTATAGTGATAAGCCAATCAACTTGATTTCCCCCTGTCCTTGTTATTCCCCCTTTAAATAAATCAGATTGTTTGTTTTGCAACTACACCCTGGCTAGTTTGTGCATTCCTGGTGAACTACTGCTTAGTGACTGTGATACAACTGTACCTTACTTTACAGGGGGTCCCGGGCGAGCTGAGAGATGCCAGCCTGGGGTAAGTGTACTGGGGAAAAGTATTGCTGGTACCTCCTGTGAGCCATTAGTGGGACGATAGGGGGGTTGCAGCAACCCAAAGGGCTGTGACCGAGGCAATCTCGACAGTACTAACCCCGACCTCTGGGTGGAGGCACCCGTCAACGGATCTGGGCCCCTTACCCTGTCTCAGTGGAAGCAGGCAGGGGTAGTAGCCCTAAGGGTAGTGCCCCCTGGGGGTTACACATATAAATAAATATCTACTGTAGAAACAAGCCTCGACTCAGTGTGCCTTTCCCAGTCATTAATTTGCATATAAATAACACCTACTGTTGAAACAAGTCATGATTCAGTGTGGCTTTCCCAGCCACTAATTTGCATTTCAACACCTACTGTAGAAACAAGGCTTGACTCAGGGTGCCTTCTTAGTCACTAATTTACATGTAAATAGACACCTACAGTATAAACAAGCATTGGCTCAGGGCCTTTCCTGGTCACCAATTTGTGCATAAGTAAAGAAATCCACCTGCCATTATCCATATTTAGCTTGCTTCATCCCTTCACACAAAACATCCAAAACTTAAAATTTAAATACAGTACATTCTCAAACTTGACTGGGCCTCCCCTGGAACAGTATGGGGCTTCCCTTGGGAGGCTAGCCTCACCACCTGAGAACCACTGATCTAGGTTAAAGAACAGACATCCATTTTTTTCTGTGTGGATGTCATTTCAGCATTTACCAATCCTGTTTCATTGAACTAAGATGACTCCAGACTGATTAACTGCTGTGTGTGATGCACGTTTGTGTGTGTGTGTGTGTGTGTGTGGGGGGTTAGCCTTGTCATCAGCGTGGGTTGCCTCAACCCTGTAAGATAAGAGCATTTGTCAATGCAGAATGCTTGCTTGCTGGCATTGTCATTGGTAGTGTAGGAAGTTAGAAAGATACATAATAGCAGAGACTGACAGGCATTAGAATTGTGCCTTTGGGTCGTCAGGCACACGGACCATGTCATTTCACAGACCCTACCCTGCAGACAGTGTCAAGGTGTGCCTTGGGGTCTTTGGGCCTTATGCTCACCCCATTCCATAAGAAATACACTGAGATGGGTGCAGTATAGAAGAATGGGGTGAACTTTGGGGCGAAGAGTCCAAGGCACCTCGATGCCTGTCACTGGCTGCAGGGTGTGGGTGGGGTGGAATGGCATGAGCATTACAGATGACAATCTCAAGTCACACCCCTGATGCTTATCGTCTCTACAGGGTGAGGCGTATGGTGGAAACCTAACTTTCCAGGTGTTGGATGGTATTTTCACTTCAAATTTTCAACATGGGTTTTTTGTGACCCCTACCTCATGAACAGTGGCAATATCAGTTTGTTAGCCAAAAGATGATTTTGCACAGCGACTACGCCATTTGGCACCACAGGTGTAAAAACACATTTTGAACAGGATGTGAAAAATGACAGCTGTACTGTTCATGGGGAGGTGTAAAAAATGGCAATGTTGAAAATCTGGAGCGAAAATATAAAAAAACTGATGAAGTCACAAGCGTGCATTGAAAGTGCACAACACACACCCATAATGTAATTAGTTTGGGGAATTTTTACAGCAGATTGTCAACACAGGCATTTTGGGACCTCCGCTTATGAACAGTGTCGCTGTGATTTTCTTAATCTGTCCCGAACACTGATTTTCCACAGTGGCCATGCATTTCTGCGCCAGAAGTTCGAAAACACATTTCAACCAGGGTGTGAAAAATGACAGCTGTACTGTTCATAAGGGCGTGGAAAAATGTCAGTGTTGAAAATCTGGACTGAAAATAATACAAATTCGTGAACTTACAGGGTGCATGGAAACTGTGCAATGCATGCTCGTAACACAGTCATTTTCTGGATTTTTTTCACCAAATTTTCAACATAGCTATTTTAAGATCTCTGGTCATGAACAGTGTCACTGTGATTTTCTTAATCTGTCCCAAACATTGATTTTGCACACTGACTGCGCCAGTGTGCGCTACATGCACGAAAACACATTTTGGGTGAGATGTGAAAAATGACATCTGTACTGCTTAAAAGGAGGTGTAGTAAAATGGCAATGTTGAAAATCTGGAGTGAAAATATAAAAAATTCACAAAGTTATGAGCATGCGTAGGAACTGCGCAATGCACACTCGTAAAACAGTCATTTTGGGGAATGTTTTCACCAAAGTTTCAACATAGGGTTTTGGGAGGTCTACCTCATGAACTGTGACACTGTTGTTTTGTTGCTTGGTCCCAAAAGGTGGCTCCATGCAGTGACCACGAAAACACTTTTTGGGACCGAATAACAAAATGACAGTGACTGAGTTCATAAGGTGGGGCCCCAAGAACCCCATGTTGAAAATTTAGTGAAAAGATTCCCAAAATAAGCCAAGATATGCACCAAAGTTGAAAAAAAAACATTTATGCCATTATACAGCTTACTGGCATTTCTTCAGTTTGTGGTCAGCTTTGAAGAGTGCAGACGTGTTCCCAGTCCACTGAAGATCATCACGATGAGCTCGGAGGTAAGTATGGAGTCGGGGGAGGTGGATGCATGGCAGTGGCGCGAGGTTGGGGAGGGGCAAGACAGTCGATCAGGGACCATTTGTTTTTACAAGTTTTGTTTCTTTTAGGAAGACAAGCGGGACTTTTGTCACACTGGGGTGGGCTGTCAGCGTGGCAGCTGGAAGGTTATTTTGGGGGGGCAGTGGAGCAGATGGGGGATTGGGCACCCCCATCGACCATAAGGACTTTTTGCTATGCTGGGGTAGGCTCCCAGCGTGGCACCTAGAAGTATGTTTGGGGGAGCAGTGGAGCCGACAGGGAATTGGGCGCCATCGGTCATACAGTGTGCAGGGGTGGAGGGGATTGCATGAGCATGCTGGGGTGTGCTCCCAGTATGCTATGTAGTGTTCAGGGGGGACGACGAACTGTCTATGACAGTTGAGATGCAGTGCTGATGTACGTGTAGACAATCTGCACACTGCCGATGGCAGTATGCAAATTGCCTACACGTTACCACCACTCATTGTGGCAGTGTTTTCCTCAGAACTGTACTCCACTGCATCTGAATGGCTGTCATAGACCGCTCAGACATTCACTGGTGCAGTGCAGCCACGCCTGCAAAAAGGAGCAGGACATTGGAAGTGGGGGAGGTACATCTACGAAAACTAGTATGGTGGCACTATGTTTCTTGCACATGTGTGCAAGCAAGCATAATAAAAATTAAACTGAACAACTACCAGCCCTTTTTCACTGTGAACTTATCAGCAGGATCTGCATAGCATTTTTGTTTGTGTTAATTGGATGAAACATAAATCCTCCTGACTTTTTTGATCTCTTACTTACTTGCCCCAGTCCCCTCTCCTGACTTCTATGCTGTACATCATCTGATTGCTAAGTAAAGCAGACCTGATAGCAGGCAGCTCCTCTTACACATGCCATATAAATCAAATGGCACCTAGACTGTAAGACACAATCCATGTCAAGCAGGCAAATTTGGGAGATGGTGGTAATTATACACTATCCCTTCAGTGCCTTTATTAGATTAAATCTCACTGTATAAATTGCAGAAGATGAATGGCATAGCAGTTAAATATAAGTCCAATATCACAGACTCCTAGAAGGCCAGTGGACAAAACCAGATGTGGTGACTGCCTGTACAATTTACTTAAAGACAGTTCCCAAACTGATTAAAGTGCTTTGTCATTTTGCATTTTAACATTTAACTGCCAATATCAGATATAATTACATGAGTATTCCTAGTTAATATGTTTTGGTTCTGGTGCAGATCCAGTGTGTCCCCCAACCCCATTTGCTGCTTGTCTACCTCTGTTACTAATGTGCGGGCATAACTACAGTGCCATTCTCTGCAAAGAATAGATGTGCTCAGCTCTGAGGTTCTCTTCTTCTTTAATCTGTTTGGGAAAATGTAGTTATATTTTCCTGGGGTAAAATCTTGAGGGCAACAATACTGCAGCGGGCTTCTGGATGTGGCATCACTGGTCACTGAAATCCACCCAGCTGAAGTTCACCAGATCCAGGGCCAGTTGGCTAAAGGCACTGTGGTAAAGCTTTGCTAGACTAGAGAGCAGTGCCAAAATACAGGGATAGGAGGGGCTTACACTTGCACTGCATTTTGTCATGATGAACATTTGCCATTTTGATTGTTAAATCAAATATGCTGCTGTTCCCATTCCTGCTGTCTCTGGTTTTCTTAGGTAAACATATGCAAACACTGGTGGAAGACAGTAGAGTGTTATTGAATGTAACAGTGCCAGAGGAACAAAGATTAAAAATGTGTTTTCTTTTTTCTTAAATGTTGGGTACTACTTGATAGAATCTGTGTCACAATGGCGACAGTTTAACAGTTGATGGACCTAACCTTTGCTGTTTATTTATTTGCTTTTGTTTATCAGGTAAGCACACTAGACAACCAAGTGCCTATTTTCAGATCGACCCATGAGATTACAGAGGTACATTCAAGAACATCAGTCAAAGACAAGTACAAATTACAGAGAGTACATTTCAAAGACAGTAGTCAAGCAAGCACAAGAATGCGCATTCAGGCGTGTCGAGGAAGCAAGGACAATACAGTACATGAGTTTTTACACAACCACATGGTTCAGGCAAGAAAGGCAATAGTCAACATACCAGGGCAGCTACGCCATGGATTAAGAAAGCAGGTAAACACAACTAGTACAGTAGGGGATTGGAGGTCAAGGCACAGCATGAGGGAGGGCAGTGAACATATTCATGTTAATGGGCAGGAGGCTGGAGTGGACCCAGCATAATCATTTCTTCTATGAATCGGTCAGCTCACTAGTGAGTAAGGGGTAGAGCCCCTCCACCTTAAGCAGGGGCATAGGGTAATGAACTCAGACTGACATTAAGTGCAGAGGCAGATGGAGGCCAATTTGAGGAATCCCCAGAGGGAGGTTTTAAAGGAGAGATGGGAGGTGGAGGAGCGAGTGCTTGCCTGTTGTTATTATTCATCTCTGCAGTCTACATATGAAGGAACTTCAAGTAAGATTTGAGAAGAGATGGAGAAAAAACACATGAGGTTTTTAGAAATTAGAAACATAGAAGCTGATGGCAGATAAGGTCCGCAAGGCCCATCCAGTCTGCTCATTTCTTTTTCTACCTTATAAATGTGCCACTGGCTTTTGCTCTGTCAATGGCCTATCTATTCATACTCATCTGTGTTGCTCACTTATGCCTATCCCATGCCTGTTTGAAGCCCTGCACTGTATTCATATCCTCCACTTCCTGAGGTAGGCCGTTCCATGCAACCACCACCCTTTATTTATTTATTGAATTTTGATGACCTGGTAGGCCCGCTGGGCCCCGAAGGTCCCTTTTTCAGGGGCGACCCGGGAATATTAGTACAGACATATTGAACTTAGTGCAGTAACATAACACAGGCAATCATGGGTATACAGTATTTGGCTGTTTACACATAGCAGTAGTTATTAGGCTATTGTATATCATATTGGTAAGTTGTAATTTAGTGCATTCAAACATTTGTCATGCAGGTAGGCGAAACAACATTAGAGTTCCATAGGGTTCTGTGAAAAAGAACTTCCTCACATTACCCCTTATTCGGCCTCCCTCTAATCGCATGCTGTGTCCTCTTGTCCTGCTATTTTTCTTATATTGAAACATGTTAGACTCTTTCACCTTGTTAATGCCCTTAAGGTGTTTGAATGTTTTGATCATATCACCTCTTTCCCTCCTTTGCTCTAGGGCATACATATTAAGCTCTGTTAATCTGTCCTCATGTATATTCGATGCAGTCCCTGCACCATTTTGGTAGCCCTTCTCTGGATTGCTTCAATTTAGTTAATGTCCTTGAGAAGGTGTGACCTCCAGTACAGCACACAGTACTCCAGATGGGGCCTAACCTGTGTCTTGTAAAGAGCGATTATTACCTCCCTCTTACGACTTGTGATACCCCTATTAATACACCCCAACATCCCCCTAGCCTAATGTACTGCTTTAGTGGTCTGTTTGGATGACTTCAGGACATCGGTGATGATGATGCCCAAGTCTCTTTCTTCCCTTGTGACTGTCAGCAACTCCCCTCCCAGCCTATAGGTGGCTTCAGGGTTTCTCTTCCCTATGTGCATGATCTTGCACTTCTTTGCATTAAACCCCAGCTGCCACTCTTCCGACCATTTTCCCAGTTTATCCAGATCTCTTCTCATTCTGCCCTCCCCATCTGGATCATCTAATCTTTTGCAGATCTTGGTGTCATCTGCAAACAGACAAACTTTACCCTCCAGTCCATCTGCAACGCCACTGATGAAGATGTTGAAGAGGACTGGCCCCAGGACTGATCCCTGAGGTACCCCACTTGTGACTTGCATCTCTTCTGACTGTATACCATTTACCACCACTCTCTGTTTTCTGCCCATCAGCCAGTTTGCCACCCTGTTGACCAACTTCTGACCCACACCGAGCCTACCCAGCTTATTAATCAATCTTCTATGTGGAACAGTGTCGAAAGCTTTGCTGAAGTCAAGGTAGGCGACATCAACTGCTCCCCTTGGTCCACCACTCTGGTTACCCAGTCAAAGAAATCTGTGAGATTAGTTTGACTGGACCTTCCTTTTGTAAACCCATGCTGCCTAGGATCCTGTGCTCCTATGGATTCCAGGTGTTGCACTCTCCTTTCGTTAAGGAGTGCCTCCATAATCTTGACCACTACTAAGGTGAGACTAACTGGTCTGTAGTTCCCTGCCTCTTCCCTGATACCACTTACGTGGAGCAGGATCACATGAGCCCTTCTCCAGTCTTCTGGGACCTCTCCTGTGCTCAAAGGCTCACTAAACAGTTCTGATAATGGCTCTGATTGTTCTACCCTTAGCTACTTTAGTACCATGGGATGTATGCCATCACGTCCCATTGCCTTGTCCACCTTGAGCTTATTGAGCTCTTGTAGGACCCTTTCTTTTGTGAAGAGACTAGTGTACACCTCCCCGCCCACGTCCATGGTGCTGAGCTGTGGGCCCTGTGGTTTCTTTCTTTTTTTGCACTACCTTTTCTCTCTAACACAGTGGGATGTTGCTTCAAGTATGGTATCCTTAATGCTTGCCCACTTTGCCTGTACCCTCTCACCTGTATTTATTTTTGCAAGGGCTAGCTTAACACAGTTGGCCATCTTATCAAAGTCAGCTCCTCTGAAGTCCCATATTTTTGCCTTGAAATGGGATGATTTAGTTCTAGTGGCCAAAGTGAACCATACTGTGTGATGGTCACTGGCCCCCAGGTGACCTTCTACCTGGAGATCTGTGATCCTTTCCCTGTTAGTCAGTACTAGATCTAGGATAGCCCTGTCTCTCGTGGGTTGTTGTACTAGTTGTTTGAGGTCCTCCCCCTACAGGGAATCCACTATATGTCTAGTTCTGGCAGATGTTTCTGATGGTATTGATCAATCTGTATCTGGCATGTTGAAGTCTCCCATTATCAGAACCTCCTCTTTAGCTGTCATGTTTTGTATATCTTCTAACAGTAATGTGTCTATATCCTCCCCCTGGTCTGCAGGCCTGTAGTCAACCCCAGTTCATATGTCTGTCCCATTTCCTGTTTCCAGGGTGACCCACAGTTCTTCTGGCTCCGTATGTGTATTCTGAATTTCTGTTGATTTGATATTTTCATTGACATAAAGAGACTACTCGCTCCCCCTTTTTGCACCTCGATTCTTCTGGAGTACATAGCCAGGTACTGAAGTCTTCAAGTGTGGTTACTGGTAAACCATGTCTTGCTAATGGCTACTATGTCCAGTTTAGCCCCTGTCATTATTGTCTGCAGGTCTGGGATCTTGTTTCCCAGACTGCAAGCTAATAATGATAGAAACAATTGGGAAATAGTGGGTACAACAGTCTCAACTTGAATGTAAGTAACCTTGGTAAAGAGGCCTCAATTTGATTGCAAACAGTAAACACGTAATGTTTCCAACTTCCACCTGGCACTTCCTACAGGTTACCAAAGTCCTGCCCAGGGATTCACCCCCTTTATATCTAGCTAGCTAACTAACCAAACAGTTGAACAGAACTCCCCTGGGGCTGCAAACCGAGAGGTACTCACAGTTTGATGACAGTCTCAGAGGTGCTGAAGAATGTTTTGATTGGTATTGTCGCCAATGAGTAGCAGACAGTCTCTACAGAACCAGAAGATGCTGGCTGGAACTTAAAACAGGTGCTGGACCATTCAAATGTGACAGACCTTTCTCGTCTTCGCCCTTTGGGCATTTCATTTGTCTTCACCTATCACAGGACTTTCGTCATCTTCTCCTCTCAGGCCTTTCATCGTCTTCATCAAGGGATCTCCCAGGCTTGTGGTCACCGGGCTGCTTGCAAGGCACACACTTCCACTGGAACTGAAGTTTGTTTAGGCTTCTTTACAGTTCTGACCAGCCCAGTTAACTTTCTTCTCAACGGGAACAGTTCAAACAGGGCAAATAGTTCAAACAATTTACAGGCTTAATTCTTTGGAAAACAGTAGTTCAAATTACTTCCCACGGGGGAAAAAAATAATTGGTGAGTAGCCCAATTGCTTTCCAGCTTAGAAAAAAGGCTTTTTGCAGTTGAGACATCTCCTTATCCAGGTTTTGGGATCCTCTTCTGATATTACTGACCAATCCACTTTCCTTAACTCCTCGAAGGACTCAGCCCTAAGACCCCATGGTATTGCTGTAATATACTCTCTCATTCCCGATAAAATCTCCCCACTCCCTCTATATGGCCCCAAAGAATGGACGGTACTTCTTCCTTCTTCTAATTTAAACTGGGGACATATTTGGAAAGATCTCTACAGGTATGTCTCCCAGGACAGACTTCAGCTCACCCAGTTTTACATCCTAAATAACCTGTATTACACCCCGGTTAAGCTGGCCAAGATGGGACACCTGGTTTCTCCTACCTGTACCAGCTCCCAGGGTGGGGGCTGACCAGACGAGCAGAAACAAAAGACTGTTAGGCCTATTCTGCTGGCATTTTAGTATGTTAGTATGCTAGATGTGGCCTGGAAGATGGCACTCTCAGCATGTCTTCTGGTCTTGCAGTAAGGTAGCACCCCTCTGGAAACATATTGAGACTAATGCGGATCCGCTATTGGGCCTTGCAGGTCTTTTTGCACCAGAAACCTGCATTATTGGGGAATATAGTTAAATTTCTGTGAAAGAGAGAAGAGACCATCTGGCTTTAATCTCTCTTGCTGTTAAGAAGCTGGTTCTTAGACACTGGCCGGATCAGGTTTCCCTCCCATTTCAGGAATGGTTATAAGAGTTGGCCTTTTGTTTACGGACCGAATATATGATAGCCAGCATTCGTCACAAGCCGGATCGCTTTGACAAGAGGTGGGGGAAACTATACGCCCTCTACCTGAAGTGAACCACTCTACTGTCTGTCTCCTGCTCCTCTGCTAACTCATTAGCCCTTTTGTAGGTGTTTACCTTGTGTCTGGTCAGGGGCACACTCCATAGGGAGGGATGGGCTGGGGGTGTTGTTGGGAACTATGTGGGGTTGCTCATTGTCTTATTTACAGTTCTGATGTTTTTCTCATTGTTTCCTTTAATAAAATTAATAAAGTTGATTAAATTTCAAAAAAAAGAAAAAGGCTTTTAGGCACACTGTCTAAAGGGACTTGAACTCAGATGGGCCTTTCTGCATAAAGGATAGCCTACTGGTTTGTGCAGCTCTTCCTCACAGTCTCTCTCCCTCCAGTTCTTCTACTGGACTCCTCACAGAAACCAGGGCACAGCCCATTATATAGTAGCCCAAAACTCCCCACTTGATTGGCCCACATTTTCCTGGGCCACTGAAGGGTGCCCTTTAACCCTTCCAAGAACCCTCGGTGGCAGGGAGAACCACTAGGGGCCACCATGTTTTTACATTAATCATGCCCAACATTGCCAGCCCATACAATTTAATTAGAGCCCATTCAGGGGCAGATAACCTCTTGCCCTGGTCTGCTTGCCCTGATGGGGCCAAGGAAAACCCCAATTTGCCTGCAGGGAACCTCGTTTGGGTGTTGTGGCTCCTGAAATAAAAGGTGCACATTTTGCACCTATAGCAGCTGTGGGTGTGCATGCACACCTCCCTCACACTGTTCCCAGTCCTACTGCCTATCTGGGAACTGGGAAACCACAAATTCTGCACCTGGAGGCATCTTTACATTTGTTTCCTGGCTCTGCTGCCTGTCTTGGAGCCAGGAATTGCTTTACAAATAACAGCTACAGAAGCACAGTTAAAGGGCCGCCCAACTCCTTTAAGGCTTAGGCTGAGCTTGTGCTGCTTCCGTAATGTGCAGTCATTATTGAAATGGCTGCAACAGAAACCCCGAACTAGGGTCAACAGTACTCTTCCCTGGTGACCAGAGGCACAGACAGACAATGGACCTCAGCACTGCTACCTCTGTGTAGCCAAGGAAGGAGAGCATTAGGTGGCAATGGCTGCCAGGTACAGGCTGGAGCCCTAGCCTGAATCACAGGGGCTCCTGAAGTCAAGCCTTCAGGTCCCATTAGCAGTTCAGGGGACTGGAGGCAGAAAACAACAGATCGGGGCAGCTTCGGGCTGTAGCTCAACTTCAAGGGTGCCCACACGGGGGTGGGGGGGCTTACACTATGAAGGAGCCTAGCTCAACACACAGAGACTAGGGGTGGCACTGCACACAGGCAGTTGGTCTGCCTATGAGGGAGCTAGCTCTCTGGCTTACCACAGGGGTTGCTACTGTGGCAGAGCATAGCTCCGTTCCAAGCTGGCAATGGCAATGGCAGGGTTTCCTTATCTCATGCAGCCCAGCTGCCAGACACACCTGAGGCTACTCCTAAATCCAGAAAGCCTGCTTGTTAATGTGATGCACTACCACTGAATCTGCAGTTGGCTCTGGATATTACTTTTTAGGGGCAAAAGTCATCTGCATTATTTTCAGTTTTACATCTGTACACGGCTAGCTGAACAATGGAATACAGATCACAGAACTTGTCTTCAGCTAAATATGGCTGAACAGTGCACTGCTTTCTGCATGCAGTCGAAACCATTGGTTTCAAACTGACTGAAAAATTACCAACATTTTGTGCAATTTTCCGCATGGGATCCTTTAACTTCCTGCTAAGAAAAACATTTTGATTTTTCATTTAAGTTTTGTTTTTTTAGACAAAAGTCTTTGACGTGATTTATAATATGGTTATGTGGCTGTACAATCGATGTACCTTACAGGTATGAGTTTCTTCTCATGTGATTTAGCAGTCAGAACTCATGAGCTTTACTTCACAGTTCTGTCACCTAAAGAGCTCAAAAAGGCATTCATTATAAGAGATTCATTAACTCATGTAAACATATAAAATAAACTGGGTTTACAGCATTGGATTTCAACAAATCTCTCAGGAAAAAGGGGATGCTACAATCTTGAGGATCACACAACACTGATCTGACAGCCTCCAGTCATGCCAACATGATGTCATTGTTGAATGACTGCTATTCGATCTCTCCTGTGTCAGCCACTGCTTACCATGACATCATCCTACTTTCCAGTAAAACCTGCCCATGGCTGTTTGCTTTATTGGTTGAGCTGCATCAGCCACAGGCTCTCTCACTGGCTGTTTTGCCAATCAATCACAGCAGGAAGGAGGCCCCTCCCCTATGTGCTCTGGATCACAGTAATAAAAGAAGACAAACATTGAACACATCAGAAGCTGAGCTGCGATGGGAGCCAGTGTCTTTGGATTAACACAGGTCTGATAGAAACACAGCCAGCTCCCTTCTCCTCACCTGCATATAGACCTTCAGAATTGCTAAGGCATAGATCTGCAGCTCAAGGTAAGAGCAGCTTCATTTAGTTACAACTCTGTAACTCAGAAATTGCTTCTGTTAAAACAGGCTCAGTGGCATCAAGGATTAAACTCTTGTTCCTAAGCTGCTGTGTCGTTCTAGCAGCTGGGTCTCTTATATGTCAACTTGCCCAGTGACAAGATGCAAGGGTAACCAACAAACCCAGCAGAAGCAAAAAGTGGTGTCATTAGGTGGCTACTGACTGAACTGGGGAGCTGATGCTGTTTAGTGGAATATTTTTTAAAATATCATCTAGAGCACTCTCAGTTAACTGGGGCAGTACAAGGATAACCTGAAACCCTACTGGTACAATCTGGGACTCTTCTGGTATTAATTGACATCCTAATGGTACTGTATCACCTGGAGTTCTAGTGATTATCAGCTGGGACAGTACTGGTATTAACAGGAACCCTAACGGTACCTGACTAGAATGAGATAAGGGTGCTAACTGGAATCTTACTGTAACCAACTGGGACACTGCTGTGGAGCACTGCCAGTACCTGCTGAGACTCAGCTGGTATTAAATGGGTCTTTGCTGGAAGCCAACTGAGATAAATTGATACAATCTTGGTATTGGTTGGAGACCTACTCCTATAATTTCGGGTGTTACTTGTATGATTAATTGGATCCCTCCTGATAGCAAGTATTAACTGCTTATTGGTATAATCTGAAAAAATACTGGTATTAACTGAAGCCTCACTGAAGCTGGCTGAGATAGTTATTTTTACTAACTGGAGACCTACTGTTCTAATCTGGGATGTTAAGATATTACTGGAGCCTTACTGATATACAAACTGAGACTCAACTGGTATTAAAAAGACACTGTTAACATTTATTGCATCATATTATTAATTCTAGTTAAAAACCTTAATTTTATGATTGCTCACCTTCTCAAAAAGTCATTAATGTTGCTGGTTGCTTTATCTGCCTCCTTCCTTAGTTAGGGTTACCACCTGTCCCTATTTCCGCAGGACAGTCCTGATTTGGGCAGCTGTGTCCTGCAGAAAAACATGAGAAATACTAAATGTCCTGACATTATAGTAGAACAATTATTTTCTGAGTTTCCTCTAAATGTTGCAAAAAACTATAATACCTTAACTAAGATAACTTAAAATAATAAAAAACACAAGAAATAACTAAAAAACTACAACACTTACTCTTAATTCTGATTATTTAGAGAAAACATGTCTATTACATTGGCCGAGATGACATATTGCCCTGCGAAAAATCCAGTTTCAGTAAGAAATGTTCCACTTTGGGCTTCTTAAAAGGTGGTAACCCTATCCTTAGTAGAACTGACACACGTGGTAATGTATAGTTATAACCAACCTTGTTTTGTTACAGATCCTGAATCTATTCTTACTGCATACTTCCTGAACATTAGAAACACCCCAAAACAGTACAGCCACTCATGAGGCAGTAGTGTCCTGTACTTCCACTGTATCATAACTGGCCATACTGTGTTGGGGTGTTCCTAAGTCATGGAAAGATACAGTGGGAGATGATCAAGGAATATAACCAAACATGTTTTTGTGTGGTGTAACCCCTGGACAGCGCCACCCCCCAGTGTTACACCCCTGTCTACTACCCTGGACATAGGCTAAGGGGTTTGGGTTTGCTAACTTATAAAATTTTTTAAAACCTTTGCGCAGTGCCTCCACTCAGGGTGCTTTACGTGGGTGAGATGGTGCTGGGTGTAGTCCCCTGAGCTGCTACACCACCCACGGTGACCAGTTACCCTCCCCAGACATGCCCCAATACACAGTTCCCCACATTTCCACATTTTGAATTAAAGGCTCTCTCTAATAATATGCTCACACAGGATTTCAAACAACAAATAACAAGATATTTATTTTGGGGGTAATAAAGGAGCTAGGAAAGGGAAACAGGAGGAGTAGAGGTTATCCTACCATATTTACACATGTACAGAGATCATTTGGATTTTGCTGGTGAACCCTCCAGCTGGGTGGCTGCATAGTAACAGGCAGATATAAATCGCATTTTACCATTCGACTTAAGATTTCCAGAGCCCTGGCTATCTAGCTGCTGATAAATTAGATGTTAAACATAACTATTAATAATACCCACACTGGTACCAGTCCCAGATACAGCAGAACCCCACAATCTCATACCATACTGGTTAAACAGATACCACAGACCAAGATGTTGCAGGCCTGATGGAGTTGCAGCTGGTCGAGGTGGCCGGCTATTAATTTGAGGGTGGGGGCAACTTGGAACCAGATTTTTGTAAAGCAGCAAATCACTATTTACAACCACAGCAGGAATTGCCCTGCACTTTAGCAGACAAATCAGGGATTGCCCTGCACTTGCAGACTTCTGAACATTCCAGAAAGAACTATGTGGATCTTATATCCAGAGCATTCAGCACAATATTTGAAAGTCCCATCCAATTCAATGAGAGTGATGCTTCTGTCAAGCATCCTAAACGCAGTTTAAACATGGTCACATCCAGTACTTTATATACCAAAAGGCATCCATCCAGAGAAAGTTGGCAAGGACACTTTTATCAATCATCCCATACTTTAGTCACTGGCAGTCACATCCAGTACATTCAATATACCAAGAACATTATCCACAAGCGGAGTCCTATCCAGCACGTCTAGCCATTTAACACTTATACCAAGTGCTCTTAGACGAAATTCTGTGCAGGCACAGGTACATTCTCTTTAAGGTATCTTAGACATTAATATGCTCTAGGGCCTGCTGTCTCATGAAGTGGCAAGTGCGTCTTGGCAGACAGCTCCATGATGGCAGGACTCTAACCCATAGCTACACATTTATATGATTCACTAAGCCCAGCATCATGCTGCACCTGCAATTTAGCGATTTGGGCCACAGACAAGATGCATCCATTACTTGAACTAGGCAGTCTCTTATGGGGTTAGTAGCCCAGACTGATGACTTCAATACTTCACACTTAACAGCATACATTTCTTAATGGGGCATGGAGCCCCCAAGATTACTTGCTTAGCTTCTCCTCGCACCTGGGGTATGAGGGTACTCACTCAGGTCCTCCATGGGTCTCATCTGCAATCAAAGGCATCCTGAAGACTTCTTCAGCTCTCTCACCGCTGAGGTACTTGGTCAGCACTCTCACCACTGCATGATGTCATCTGGTCTGGTCAGCGCTCTCACCGCTGCTGGACATCTGATTCTTTGGTCCACATCTTTCCCCGACATGGGAGGGAAGGCTAGCCTCTGGAGGACAGTACTGGCAACCTCCAGACTAGCTGTTGCAGAAAGCCCAATTACTGTAACTAGTTAACTGTTAACTGAAGAAAATAACAAATGCCCTCTGAAGACTGAAAGGGCTTGAATTAAGTGTCCCAGGCCTGATGGCATGGCTGGAGCCTGAGCCCCTCTCCCATGGGGAGCTCCCAGCAGGCTGAAGCCTGCTCTGCTGCTCTCTCTCTCTCTCAGCTCTGAATCTTTGAATCTCCTTCTGAATCTCTAGACAAACTGGCAACATTGTCTCTTTATAGAACTCCTAGCTCAACTTCTGATTGGTAGCAGGGATGGGGTGACATGTCTCCAAGTTGCTGAAGGACCTATCAATCAGAACACTGAGGCACAATTGGGTTGTGGAATTTGCACCTAAAATAATGTCCTATGCCTTCCCATAAGCACTTGGGTGCTTACCCATAAGATGCAGTGAATGTCCCACAAGTTCTGGCTTTCTATTGCTGCAATTCCAATTGGCTGTACTGCTGGCAATGGCTGTTTAAACCACTGTCCCTTATAGCAGATTAGATACAGTCCTGAATAATGTCCTGGTGCAGCCAGAAAGAAGTAATTATTTGCCCCACATGCCCCACTGTTCTATATCTTAGAGGCTGTGCTTGCAGTCACTGCACAGATAAAAAACATGGCTCTTTTACTTTTCCTGTCGCTACTGCACTTATGCAAGCTCCCCTTGCAGTAGTTGACAGGCTGACGCACAGAGTCCTAGATACTGGAATTGCCAGGGAAACAGTACTCATTTTAACTTTAAGCACTTTTCCCAACATGTACAATATATTCCCAACATGCAGCAACAGTTCCATTATTTAAAACATTTTAATTCTTTACTTTTCGGCTGCAGCTGAACATAGCTACCCTGGAGGCAGCCAGATACACTGTTATGCATTATTCAGATGACCGAGGCCCTGCACAGGTATACTTAAATAAGCCCCAGTCAGAACTCCTTTAATTCCCATCTGAGTGGTCCCCCAACAGGCTGTCCATGGTCACCGGGTCCCAAATAGGTGGAAGGGATCCCAGGACCCATGGCACAGTCCCCAAGGTGACCGCAAAACAAATGGCTACACATCAAAGACACTTTGCACGCCAACGTGACTCCCGCTGCACTGGAGGCAGTGCTTTTGCAGCAGGAGCCCACGGTCAGCAGTTTAAGCCCCGAGGGGTTGGATTTTCATTTGACTGCAAGCTAGGGCAAACAGGACCTGGGAAACCAAAAACATTAGAGGCCAAGTCAGGAGAAGCCTGAGAAACAGCAGGAGAAGGACAGAACAAACCGGGCTAAGGTAAACCCAGACTGGCATTTCTAGGAACCCCCATTTGCAAGGGGGTTACAGTGGTAACAACAGTATGGTGGGCAGTCTGTTTTTCACTTTTTAAAAGAAAAAAATAATCAGAATTAAACAACAGCTACATCAGGAGATCCAGCAGTAAGTGAACAATCATAACGCTTCTAAACTAGGGACACTCTTAGGCCTAAGGGTGATGACAGTGTCCATTTATGTACTGTAGAGTCCTATGGATAAGAGTCATTATAGCACTATTAGTAAAGGGAGTTCTACTGCAGTAGGTTTAGTGGTTGTTACTAGAGGCGATACTTATTTGTCATTCAGCAACATCAGCTACAGTACTTCTGCCATAAACTGGGGTTTCCCTTATCATTCTCAATGTGGTATTCTCTGGTGTTGTCTGAAGCTCTAATTCAGTTAAATGTCCGCCTATACAAACTGGCAATCAGCTATATAAACTGGTCTTCTACTGGGATAAATGTGTCGGCTGCAATGCTATACAGGGATTAAACATTCCACTAGTCCTCGGTCCAGGACATGCTGTTTTATGTCTGTTACAATGAAAACAAATGTTTGTTCTGTGTATCAGTGGAGACAGCGGTAATCATGAGAACTAGAATATGCACTCTGATCAAAAGTATAAGCATTCGGTCCATTCTGAGTCTCAGAGATTGGGGCCTGTTTGTTAACATATGCTAGGAGTAGCTCGTATACAGCACTATTGACTGATTTGGTAATGTACTATAATCCTAATATTTGTGTGTGCATGCTTGCCTCACGGGTTTTGTTTCATTTAAGCAATAATGACTGAACTGCTGGTCATTTCCAGGTGATTAATGACTGGCTGGGGGAAAGGTGGCGAGGTGCAGCCGAGGGGCCAACCCGCCAGGCGGTCGTTAATTAACGGAACAATGATGAAACTATAAGGTCATTATTGCGACTATAAGTATAATCACAATAATCACTTTTGTTTTTGTTTACTGACAGCAGCTCTGAAAACAGTTCTTGTTTTGACACCTGCTGCAGCATGGAGGCGTCACGATGAGGTGAGTGTTGCTGTCAAGCATTTCTAAAAGATTTGAGACTGGCAGGCAGCCCATCAGTGAGCTACCTTAGCTCATGAATAATTAATTAGACTTATAATATAGCTTAATGTCAGTATTCCTTAGATGTTGTCTGGCTGCCAGTGCAGCTGTATCATTACCACTTTGGGGCGATAAGCCAAGTTCAGGAATAAGCTTGAGTCATTGGAGGTTCAGCTGGAGGGAGGAGGATCAGTGTCTGGAGGAATGCTCTTGTCCTCTGGGGAGGGAATGGCACTACCCCAGGAGTCAGGCTGCCCCCTTGTGAAGGCTGGGGGGAAACTCACTGGTCAGTGGAGGAGTGGCAGGCATCCAGCATGCCATGCATGGGAGCATGCTTAGTGCTGCCACTGACGTCATTGCACACTGCTCCTCCAAACCATGGGGAAGGAGGTACCAAGGAAGAGAGGAAAATCCTGGGTGACAGGATGAGCACCATCCTTCACAGGTCCCACACCTGGCATGTCAGGCACAGAAGGCTGGATCCTTATCTGGTGGGTAGAGCACAGTCCCCAGCACCCACTGCAGGAAGCAATTCACAGGAGTTTGCACCATTACGCCTTGGGACAAGCAGGTGTGACGGAGCTGGGTGGGTGGGCAGGAGGAAGGCAGCCACACCGGGGGGAAAAAGGACTAACAAAAATTAATATTCTTTAAATTTTGTAATTATCAAGCTAGATCAATGATTGTATTTTCAGGAAAATAAATATTTTCAGAGGCTTGTCTGGACTAGTCATCAATAACAAAAATCTTCAGGACCTGCTAGCATCAGAATCTGGGTTGATGTAAAGGTGGCACTTACACCAACTACACCCAGATGTGGAAAACTGGGACCACTGTGGGACAAATCTGGACACTATCATCTATGTCAGTAATGGTACATGCCCACTATGCCGCAAAACTATATTGTAAAGTAGCTCCTCCTGGAGCAGGAATACAAGGAGGTCCATTGCCTGCCCCAATGATACTGGCTGGTAGTGCACTGCACTATCATGCAGGAAACCCGGGACTGGGTATTGATTCCGACTTCCAAGCCTAGGCTGGTGGAGCTCAAGATGTGATACAGAAACATTATGTGCTGGCTCAAGGGGGAGGAGCAGGCAATCTTGCTGTTGTAGTGCCTTATATGGCAGGGCAATAAGGTGGCATTGACAGTTGATATCATGGGTGCACACATGATATCAGCCAGTCACTGCCCACAGGACTGATGCTGCAGGAAAGCCTATGAAAGTATTGCGTGATGGGAGTGTCATTTACTGAGGAAGTACTACCCCAAGGTCATACCATCTGCAATGCACACCCCACCACCTTACAGCCACCAAAAAGCCCAGGATCCATCCTCCCCACATTCCACTACTAGGATGTGGCTTCTGGAAGGGTCAGAAGGTGAATATCTGTCCCCAAACTGCAGGAAGTCCCAAGGACAGGGAAAGATCTGGCTTAGTGATACTGGCTGCAACCCAATAGGTGTGTGATGAGGGGCACTGGAGCTGCAAGGACAGACCAAGAATAAAGAATGCTAGAGGAAAGCAGAGGCTGGGAGGAATTAAGATGAATGATAAAAAAAATAGGCATATTGATGATGGGTACTGCAGACTGCCCATTGGCATGGAATCAGTGCATTGTACTTCAGTATGGGAGACTGGAGATCACATTTGAGGTCAGGAAGCCCTCACTGAAGCAAGCTGATGACTAAACATGTGATGGAAGTGAGTCACGTGGCTCCTGGGGTGGGAGGAGGGAGGGAAGGAGGCTGGGAGGAAGAGAGAAACAGAGAGCAAGAGAGGCAGAGAATGTTAAGGAAGGAAGCAGAAGAGGGGAGAAGTAGGATGGAAAGCAGGGAGGAATGCAAGGAGGGAGGCAGGGTGGAAAGCAGGGAATGAAGAAGGAAGGTAGGGAAGAAGGGAGACAGGTAGGAGGGGACAAACAATGGGAAGCACAGAGGGAGGGTGAAGGGAGGCAGGGAGAGATAATGGACAGAGGAAGGGAGACAGGTAGGGACAGAGGGAGCAAGGGTGGACAGAGGAAGGGAGGGAGAAGGGAGGCTAGGAAAGAGGAAGGGGAAAGGGAGAGCATGAGTTTTCCAGCATTTGTTCCCCCACCACAGATGACCAAGGAACACCACTGGCAGCAACTGTAATGGCAGTAGCTTACTCACATTGTAGATTGCTTGTGAGGCCTATTAAAACATTACAGTCCTGCTTAAATCACAGCATAAATTCCTACACGCTCTCTTTACATATTATCCATGATGTCTTAGTAGGGGTACATATGTATTTTTGTGTTCATCCTTTGACTTAATTATGGAACCTTTGAAGAACTAGTGATGCCTCTTGGAAAACATTTAAGAAATATAATATTCGGACAAAATATAACTTATAACCTGAAATATTTCAGTATTACTCTTCCCTTTGTTTATTTAGTATATCGAGATTTAAACCGGGTCCTTGTCCTATTGGGTCTGTCTACTCCCAATTTAAAAGACAGACCTTCAGTGCAGAAGTACTAAAAAAGGGTTACCCTAAAAGGGAATTGGCAATAAAGCCAAGTTTCAAAAGAAATCTAAAATTACACATACCCCTAATGAAATGCATTATGGGTAATATATGTAAATCACCATGAAATAAGTTGGGCTGGCTCAGCTTTTAACAGGATTGTGTGGTGCCAAAGGCTGAACACATCACATAGACATGTTTCATCCATGTTTGCACTCATTGATGTGCCATACTCTAGCTATAGCCTCAGTCCACAGGGAGGGATAATGAGCCTTGCGATGATGCCAGTGATTTGCAGTATAGCGAGCTAAGTGCTCATTCCCATAATCCTCACTTTGTGACACATCACAATCTGCTGCCAAGGAAATTATGGTGATGTCACAATCAAAGTATGACTTCATGTGGGGAAGACGCAGCCACAGCAGTTGTTGACTGGAGCATAAAAGTTCTGTTCACATGTAGATTTAAGTATGAAAGAACAAAGGATAAAAATACAGAAAATATATGAAATAATAAAAAGTGAATTATGTCTAACTAGTTTGTTTTCAAAAGTGTTGCCATTGACTGGCTGATCACCTGTGCTGCACTGACACAGTGGCTACTGATGAGTCCTATTAAACCAGATAAAACAAGTCCTGGTTTGCTGGTCACAACCTTCGTGAATGCTTTGTGAGATCTATACCAGTACATAAAGTTAATAAGCTATTTCCTTCATGGTAGTAGCATGTGTTACCTATGACACTTTGTATTGGAGATGCATAATTTGACATTTCAGATTTGTATTGGGGATGTGTAATTTGACATTTCAGAAGTACTGTTCCAAAAGTGCCTAATGAATTTTCCTAATCGAATCTTTAACATTTGTCTAGAAATGCTTTTTCTACATCTCTCTGACCTTTAATGGAAACAAGATGAGCTTCAACTGCAATTTCTCAGGGGAGGAAAAGTTGCAGACTTGAAATTAGCATTTTAAGAAGAATTATTTATTTTTTTTTGGCATGCATTCCTGTTATAATTAGAAAGTAGCTGTGAAATTCAACACAACACTCTCTCTTTGCCCTGTAACACAGGTTGAGACAGTAAGAATAATATTCCTTACATGAGTACTGATAATGGCAGTGATGTCAGCATTGGAGCTACGATGATGATTAGGGGGCTCGAGAACATGACAGGAAAGACTTGAGCATGTGGGTTTCTTCCAGCAAAAAAAAAAAAAGCTTGTTTACCGAGCAGAAATGTGGAATTTTGTTTTCAGTTTGGTCCTGCTCATACCCATGTTTAGTGCAGATCTCAGGCACTGAGAGGTGTGGAGACTTTTTTTTTCAGGTTCATGCAACATATAGGTGGCTCTGATAGGATTGGAACCTGAGACTCCCATGTCTCCATGTTCTAAAACCGGTGCTCTGTTGAGTAGACCATACTACCTCTTAACTGAGGGGAGATAAGTGTTATGTTTATCTCATCTCTGTTTGGGCAGATGCAGATGCAGCCATTGCTGAGAATCTAACCCTTCAACCTCAAAATCAGTAGATCTAACCATCCACCTAAAGGGAGATGTTACTGGGACATTAGAGTGAGCTACTGACTTCCATGCTTACTGTCCTCTGGACAACCACTAGATGGCTGTATAGCATCTGATCGTTATTCACAGCTTTCACTATTAGATTGCATTTTCTGGATTTGGCAGCCTTTTTCTCATATGCAATAATTATTTAAAAAATCACTAAATAGTTTACATAAATTGACCAGTACCAAGAGTTTATCAGAATACATTATAGTAGGGAGACCACGTGATGCAGGGTACCTAGTAGAAGCTCTTCTTTGCAGCTCCAGCCTCCCGACTTAATAATTTTGTATTTTGGACTGTCAAACTGCCTAAAACCCTCTAAATCTACCTAATTTTGCCTTCTTATCATCCCGAGCTCCTGTTTAGCGGGTCGGAACATCGATGGAGGTCTATATGAAGAAGGCGCCAGCATACTCCACTGATCACCCTGAGAAGACCCCGAAGAAATCACGGGCCTTGAGTGGGCCAGATAAGCCAGAACTCTCAAGCCAGGCCTCGGAGCAGGAGCCGTTAACCTTGAACAGGTTCTTAGAACAATTTAAGCCCTTCCATGAGGAAGTAAAGGAAATTTCCTTGGAGCTCAAATCCCTATCTAAAAAGCTTGATGAGGTCTCTGTCACAACCTCGGATAATACAGCCCGAATTGTCTCCCTAGAGAAGCGTGTGGAAAAGATCGACCCTGGGCTTGTAGCTATGTGGCAGAAGCTTTCACGTCTCGAAACAAAATTAGAGGACCTTGAGGGTCGTAGCCGTAGGAACAATGTTGTCATACTAGGGCTTCCAGAGGGTGAAGAAGGCCAGAATACCATAGTGTTTGTTCAAAAACTGGTTGAAAGGATCGCCGGTCCCTCTCCCTTTGGGACCGAGTATATCATAGAGAGGCACATAGGTCCTTATGGCCAAAGCCTCCCTCAGGAGCTGCACCTTGTTCTATCATATGACGTTTTTTGAATTATTTAGAATGACGGCATTTCCTGGCAAAAGCTAAAGAGGTACAAGAAGTCAGATGGGAGAACAACAGGCTCAGAACAGTGCAAGACCTACCGGGCTCTGTCCAGCAGAAACGCACAGCATTCCACCCTATAGTATCCAAGATCATTGCTGCAGGGCTTACGTTTAGAATGGGGTATCCAGCTAGGCTGCAGGTGCAAGTGGCTGGTACCTGGTCAGCCTATGATGATCCAGATGCTGCATTTTCCAGTTTAAAACTAGCCCTGCCTGATCTGTTTCGCGATCCATGACATGCCCTGCATTCCCTGAAATGGAGAGATCTGAATTGTAGGGATGAGACTGCTCTCTGAGATGTATGATGGGGATGAATGAAAATTGCTGTTCGAGTCTGGGTGAGCCTGATATTGAAGGCTGAAGGGACATCACGTTGTTGAGTTCATTTAGTTTTTACAATACTTATGCGTCCTATTTATGCTTGGGACAGCTGTTCTTAACCAGGAGACTGCTTTAATTGAATGGACTGTTTATTTGGGGGAAGGTACTCTTTGTCAAAGAACTTGATTGGAGCCTATTTTTATCCGCAGTAGGGGGAATTTTGATTTGTACCCCTTTGGTTCTCTATTTAAATTTAAGGAGGGACCGATTTGGGGAAACGCTGGGCTTTTCATTTTCTATTTGTGCTGTGGTGTGCTTTCACTCCGGTACTGCCAGAGGGAGCTCCGGTCATTCACTTTGCAGGTTAGCGTTATCTGATAACCAGGGACTTGATCTCTTTTGCAGGAACTTTCTATTTGTGGCCTGGGATTAATTAATACATTTCTCACTGGGCAACTTAGTCCTGCTGCTGGCATGATCCCATGGTGGACTTGTCCTATTCTGTATTACCTGCCATTTACTGCTGTAACCCCCCTACAAAGGGGGTTCCTGAAATCTTTCCCGATGCTGCCTAAAAGGCTCTCTGCCTAACGGGTGTTCGGCTGGAGGCCACTGAATGCAGGTGTTGTGAGTGCCTTTAAAGCCTCCTGTACTGTCTCTTTAAGAGCTACCTGCTCGCAGGTTTGAGTGGCCTAAATGGCAGGACTGGGGTTTTTGCTCGAGTCCCGCCCTGGGCTGCTGGCTCCGCTTCTGTAGTCGCTGAGAGCGCAGAGGGAGCCCATCTGAAAGATGTAACTATTCCTTGGGAAACCGTAGCCTTTGAGTGAAATTGCAGTTTGTCTAACCTGCCTTTATTGCAGCTGGGGTTTAGTGCTGTGCCCCTCCATCTCAGACCAGGACTGTGTAAAGGGGTCCAATAGCAGTCAGGGGACATCTCAAATGGTGTAAAATATAGACCAACCAGAATCCGGACTGTGACTAAAGCCGGCTGACCAATGGGGATGCAGCTAGTGATTCTGGGAAGTTGAGTTCTGGACCATGGCGCCTTTTTGCACCAGTGAGGGCTTTGGTAAGTGATTGGCATCTGCAGCACTCCAATGGGATCGGGTGGTGCCCGAATGAGTTTTCCCCGGCCTGAACTGCCGAGGGTCAGAACTGGAGAACTGGAGAGCCGGAGAGCGAGGAAGGAGCTCTGGGGTTCGTTGCCATTGAGTTTCCCGCTGGAAGCATGTGTGCGGCCAGAGGAAGGCATTTTGAATCGCCAGCAGTAGTTCGGACCAAATCCGCCGGTCAGCGGTCAGAGGAGGCTGTGCAAGGGCATGGCTACCTACCAGGCTCACCCTGTGGAAGACTGGAGAATCTGCTTGAATCGTGCTCGGTCTGTCAGGAATCTGTGAAGCTGTGTCAGTTTGGCCCGATGTGTGGAAGTGCTCGCATTCTGGAAATGCAGCAGCTGCCTGGTATGGTACCCCTCTGTTTTTTCCTATAAATGTATGGAGAAGCGTTGAAGCCCAGGCTTGGTCCTGCACATGGTGTGAGAGCATTCTGCCTCCTGGAGTCATGAGTAGTACATCAGGGTAGCTCCCTGTTATCTGTTCCTAGCGAGGGCACGATTTCTTGGTTGCTTTGCCAGCCATAATAACTGAGCCTCTGGCTCCAATTACTCTTCATGGAGTCCGCTTGTTTGTTTCTGTGTCAGGGCCCTAACCAGCTGCATCAAGTGACTAGCCTTTAGGGCCTGGGTACCCAAAGACAGTGATTTATAGGTTAGGCCTATGCACAGTGCCATAGATAGATACTCCTATATTAGAGTGGTAAGCTAATTAATCTAATTCCCCCAGTCCTTGTTATCTCCCCCCTGAATAAATCAGATTTATCATTTTGCAAAGGTACACTGGCTAACTTGTGAGTTTATGGTGAAATTACTGCACAGTGATCATAGTGTAACAGCAGCTTACTTTGCAGGGAGGCCCCGGAGCAAGCTGACTGGTCCAAGCCGAGGGGTAAGTGCATATGGTAAGGGCACAGTGATTGATCTGTGGGGGCCACTAGTAGGAAGAAAGGGGGGTTGCAGCAACCCAGAGGGCTGTGACCAAGTCATACTTGACTGCCTTAGCCCCTACCTCTGGGTGGAGGCACCCGCCATCGGATCCAGGCCCCTCAACCTGCTACCTTTGGAGCAGGCAGGGGTAGTAGGCTTTGGGATAGCGCCCCTTGGGGTTACACGCATTTCTGTAATTGTGTTTCTCTGGCAGGCTGTATGTAATTCTTTGACTATCCCAGTACATTCGCTGAGTTCAAACTTCAAAACGTTGAGCATTTCCCTCTGGCTACCAGGAGCTGGCTAGTTAAGAGATCTTAGTTGGAACGTTGAACTTCCTTACAACTTTATTTAACATTTACCTGTTCTCCTTATAAAGGGGGCTTGCTGAAATTGTTTGGGACTGTGGGGGCAATGCCGGGAGGCTGGGGAGAGAAAGAGATGCAGTATTTTGTTGAGCGTTGTTTGTGACAGTTAGGGTGGTTGGGAGGGTGGGTTTATGGTCAGATTTAAAGGGATTTGGTATACTTATGTTACGTGTTGTTGGGGCATTCTATGGGGGGTGGGACTGGGGTAGATCAGGTTTGGATGGGAGGGTGGTGGGTTGGGAGGGTGGTACAGCAGTAATCAAGGGGTATTGGAATTTGGATTCTGGTTGTTGTAATGTCTGGATTATTATAATGTGCTTACTTTTACCAATTTAGATGGTTAGTAATATTAATCTTATTACTTGGAATGTGAAGGAGATAAGGAAAAATCTAAACAATACCAGGTACTTAAACACCTGAGCTTATTGCGTTCCCAGATAATGTTTTTGCAAGAATCCCATCTGCTAGATTCTGAAGCTTTACAACTCAGGAGGCAGCAGGTTGGACAGGTCTTTAATGGCTTGGGGTCCACTAATAGCTGCAGGGTCATATTAATTGTTAACAGAGGCATTCCCTTCATTTCCATGCACGTTTTTAAAGATCCAGGGAGCAGGTATGTTTTGGTTCAGGGCACTCTTTGGTCCATGCCACTTTAACTCTGTAGTATTTATGGGCCTAATACAGATGACCCTGGCTTTTTTATGAAGCTGATCACCATTATTCTCCCTATGCTTCCTATCGCGATTATTATAGGTGGAGACTTCAACTTGGTCTCGGACTCTAGTATGGACAGGTCTGGTAGCGGGTTGAGGGGACTGTCTCCTGGGCAAAGGGCTTTTAGGGACCTGTTGGATCAGTGTGGGCTGTGTGGCGTGTGGCAGTACTGCATCCTAACTCCGAGGAATATACCTTTAGCTCGCCAGTGCATGGATCGCGATCTTGCATAGACTACCTATTAATTTCCCAGGTGCTCTTGCTGGGGGCTTTGTCCACCTCAATTCAGCCTGGTCCTATATCTGATCATTCCCTGGTGGTATGCAATTTGGCTTTTCTTAATACGCCTAAGAAGGAGACACGGTGGAAATTAAATGAACAACTATTAAAGGATGCTAGGTAATGCAACCTTATAAAAGAGCAGATTGATTTCTTTTTCTCTACTAACCCAATAGATAGTACGAAGTCAGATATTTTATGGGGCGCTTTCAAGGCCTATATGTGGGGAATTCTTATTAGTTTAGCTACTAAGAGGAAACGGGCTGAGGAAGCAGAATTATTATCCTTACAGTCCCAAGTACGGTCACTAGAAACTAACTTATCTCCCAGCTCTCCGAATAAGGACAGGAAGAAACTTTTGGTAGCTAAAGACAGATACTTAGATTTGTTGAGGGAAAAGGCCGAGCTTGCCATTATCTGCACTAAAGCTGGTTATACTGATCAGGAAGAAAAAGCGGGGCGTATGCTCGCTTTAAGGTTAAAGCAGCAGGAGTCTGCAAGATTTATCCCTCCAGTCAGGGTTCAGGCGGACGGGTCCCTGAGGGTATCCCCTTCAGAGATAGTACAAGAGTTTGCATTGTACTATGAGCAATTATACAGGATATGGAATGTCCTCCTCCTTTGGAGATGCTGGAGGCGTATCTAAGGGACTCTCATCTCCCTTCCCTGTCAGGTTTGCAGAGGAGTTTTCTGTCCTCCCCATTATTCCTGGAGGAAATTTTGGAGGTTATTAAGGCCTTGCCCTCAGATAGAGTTCCAGGGCTGGATGGTTTTCCCTCATTATTTTATAAAGTTTTTCGAGAACAATTATTGCCGGTGCTTCACTGGTTGTACCTACATATTCTCTCTGGGGTAGCTGTAGATGCCTACCTGTTTGAAGCCCTGACTGTCCTTCTCCACAAACCAGATAAAGATCCTGAGTTAGTACAGAGTTATAGGCCTATATCCCTTTTAAATCAGGATATCAAAATTCTCTCGAAGATACTGGCCGACAGGTTAACTCTGATCCTCCTGGACCTGATTGGCATGTCCCAGGTTGGATTCATGAGGGGACATTCATCATCAGACCATTTGCACACCCTTTCCCATGTCTTCTCGGAGTTCAGGGATGCCACCTTTCCTGCTGGGTTGGTTTCTCTGGATGCCAAGAAGGCATTTGATCATGTGAATTGGGATTTCTATTCCAGGTCCTTAAGGCTTTTGATTTTCGTACCATGTTCATAGACTGGATCCGTGCTTTATATAGGGCTCCTTCTGCTAAGATTTCAGGAAATGGTGCATTTTCAAAACCCTTCCTTTTATATTCAGGCACTAGACAGGGTTGTCCCCTTTCCCCTCTTTTATTTAACTTACATTTGGAGCCCCTTATTCAAAATATCCTTAACAATGCGGGGATACAAGGCATACTGGTTGGGAGTAATGTGGTGAAGATCACTGCATATGCTGATGATCTTCTCCTTCACTTGTCTCATCCAGTGACATCTATCCTGGCTTTGTTAGGGGAGATTTTCAAGTTTAGCTCCTTTTTGAATTATAAATTGAATGCTAACAAGTCGTCTTTTTTTCCCCTTAACCATAAGGTCTTTAAGACAGACATCATCCCTTTTGGTTTGTGCTGGACACCGCATGTTCTTAAATATCTAGGTATTAAATTAACACGTAACCCTTCCTTATGGTTTAAAGAAAATTTGGAGCCTCTTTCCAAGTTGATTGTTCAGGACCTGGACAGATGGTGTAAGCTTCCAGTCTCACTATGGGGTCGTATCAATATAATTAAGATGAATGTATTTCCCGGCCTTTTTTATCCCCTTTCCCACCTTAACTCATTCATCCCATTATCCTGGTTTCAGAAAATGCATAGAATCTTTACTAATTTCATCTGGTCGAATAAACACTCCCGACTGGCATACTATAAGCTCACACATGCCCCCACAATGCAAAGCATCATGGGCTGCATACGCAAATCACCACAGAATGTTATGCTGGTCCAACTTTAAGCAAAATTGCATGGTGCCGAAAGGCCTCTCACACAGTTTGCAAAGAGTGGTGGGGGCATGTGTGATTTTGTATTTTCTTGAAACTTGGCTTCCCAGCCAAATGCCCTTTGGGGTAACCCTTGCCTCAGTGTTTGCACACAGAGGTTCTTTGTCTTTTAAATAGTTTTTTATTTTAATGGGTTCACCACAATATATCCAAGCACACTGCCTCTAGGGTAGCTGGTCCATTCCACTGGGGTGTCAAACAGGCGAGGCATACTGATGAGTCCTGGTAGGACGAAACACATGTCTATGTCTTCTGTTAGCACTCTTTGCAAACTGTGTGAGAGGCCTTCGCACGATGCAATTCTGCTTAAAGTTGGACCAGCATAACATTCTGTGGTGATTTGCATATGCAGCCCATGATGCTTTGCATTGTGGGGGCATGTGTGATTTTGTATTTTCTTGAAACTTGGCTTCCCAGCCAAATGCCCTTTAGGGTAACCCTTGCCTCAGTGTTTCGCACAGAGGTTCTTTGTCTTTACTATAAGCTGGCGCTTCAAAAGCAGATGGGGGACTGCTGATTCCCACTTAGCAATCTACTACTGGGCTAGTCATCTTCCTAAATGCCTGAAGTGGGTGAGCCCCGGTCCCGAGAGTTTGAGACCGGTCTGGCTCAACATTGAACTAGATTTCATCCGGGCTATGAACATGGACCCCTTGACCATGTTTTATGTTAAGCTGTCTCTTCTACAAGATGCTAGCAAATGCCCCATCCTTATGACCTCACTAAAAGTATACGCGCAGCTTTGTTCCATTTTGTGTTATATTCCATATCTGGACCTGTCCCAATTCATTTGGAATTCCCGGGCCTTTACTATAAACAAGCAGAAGATCCCCCATATATGGTTGCCTCAAGTGGGAGATGGGATCGTATCCACGTTTTTGGATGGTGTGGGAGCATGGCTCCCTGCAACCAAAATTACCCAAAAATTTGGCATCCCAGTATCTCTGCAATTCAGGTTTTCAACTAAAACACTTGCTTACCACTGTGTTGGGTAATACCCCTCCTCGCCCACTGGCCTTCGCATTTATACCTGAGCTTTCCTCCCTACTTGGATCTTCTAGTGTCATTTCTAAAATATATCAAGTTTTGTTTCACAGGTGGTACGGGGGATCCCATGGCCCGACTAGGTTTTGGGGCTCAATTTTTCCCCAATACACCTTTAATTGGCCGGCTTTATGGAAGTTCTGTCTTAAATATGTGTCTCAAGACAGACTACGCCTTATGCAATATCACATTTTACACAACATGTATTACACTCCAGCTAAATTGGTGAGATGGGGTCTTCTTGAATCAGAGTTATGCACCAGATGTTCCCAGGAAGAAGGAACACTTCTCCACATTTTCTGGTCATGCCCCAAGATAATTCCACTGTGGGTTACAATTAAAGCCAACCTGGACCCCATATTGGGTTTGCAGGACTGCTTCACACCTGACATTTGCCTCCTGGAAGACCTGTCTTCCATTAAGGTTAAAGATTGGAGATTTCACATCTCTATGATTGCATTATCTGTCAAAAAACTTATATTAAGGCATTGGAAGGATGAGGTTAGCCCTACATACCAGGAATGGATTCATGAAATCCTTGCTAACCTTTGCACAGATAAAGCTATAGCAAGCCTCCACAACTGGTTACAAAGCTACAAACGAAACTGGGATCCCCTTCACACCTTAATCATGGTTGCCACGGATATAAGAGCTGTTGGCAGTTAGTTATCTCTGCATGCACAAGGTTATTGTCATAGGACTGTAACTGTAATGTGGTATTATACTACTGTACTGGGGGGGAGGAAGGGTGGTGGGATGGGGGCAGCTCACGTAATGTACCATGATCATGTTGTATATGCTATAATTGCTGCCTCCTGTTTTGTGGAAAATCTGTTAATAAAGTTTGAATTGAAAAAAAAAAAAAGAATACATAATAGTAGGTCCATGGGGCACGAGTATCAGCTAAGAGTAAGACAGGGATGTAAGGATATAATTGTTTCACCCAGAGACTGACAAAGCTGTGGAAGAGATTGACGAAATTTAGAAAGCTTTGCAACTAAGCAGGCCACAGTGTGCTAGCATAATTCAAAGAACTTCAAATTCAAATGGAAAATGCTTGAAAACCAATTTGTAATCAAAATGAGGTAACTGTAATCCAAACTGAAAAAATACAAAAAAACAGCCAGTGAAGTCAGCAGTAACATGACCCATGGATGTAGCAGCTGAGTCAGGGTAGGGGACAGCACAAAGCAGCAGTTCAGCACACAGTCAGGAACAGGCCACAGTGGCCTGGGGATGAAGCACTTCAAATTCTCTTAGATGTGTTGCAGCAGCACAACCCTTCTAGCTCAAACTAGGAGGGTAGAAGAAGAGGAGGAGGAGAAGCTCTCTATGTAAGGGAAGGGATCAAAACAATGGAACAAAAGTGTAATCAGGGAGGATTGGAGACACTGTTGGTCACCCTGGAGACTGGAAATGGCACCACAGTCTGCACAGGGGTTGTATACAGACCCCCATCTCAGGGGGAAGAAACGGACAAGGAAATGATAGAAGGCATCCTTAGGATGGCAGAGAAAGGGAGATATTGTTGATGGGGGACCTGAATATGCCAGATGTTAACTGGAGCACCTTTGCTGCAGCCACATCCAAGAGCAGGGCCATTCTTGATGCTCTGTAGGGGGCATGCCTCAAACAGCTAGTGTTTGAACCCACTCAGGAGGGAGCAATCTTAGACCTGGTACTCTCAAATGGGGATGGAGAGAGAATCTCAGATCTAGAAGTGGGTAACCATCTGGGGACAAGTGACCACCAAATTGTGGTTCATGATAAAAGCAGTTGCAGAGTCAAGCCATACAAAAGTGAGGGTACTGGACTTCAGGAGGGCTGACTTTCTCAAAATGGGAGAGTGCCTCAGAAAAGCACTAGCAAACAGGCAAGAAGGAGGAGTGGAGCAACAATGGGGAAACATCAAAACCGCCATCACAGAGGCAACAAGCCTTTGTGTGAAGCAAATAAACAAATCAAAACGAAAGAAAAAAACATTATGGATCTCAAAAGAGGTGGCGGAGAAGGTTAGAGAGAAAAAAACAGCATTTAGGAAGTATAAGGAAACACAGAAGGAGCAGGACAGAGAACTATACCAGTTAAAGCAGGAGGAAGCGGGGAAGGCAGTCAGAATAGCAAAGGCCAAAACCAAGGAAAAGATGGCCAACTCAGTTAAGAGAATAAAACCTTTTGTAGGTACATTAGAGCAAAAGAAAGACAAATGGAGGGATAGTGAGGCTGAATAAGGAGGCAGTGGGTGGGTGCAGAGAGGACAGTGAAAAACAGGGATACTGAATGAATACTTCTGCTCAGTAATCACAAAAGAAGAGGAGGGGAGGTACCTAATCCAATCAATAGAAGCACTCTGGATGGGGTGGGGTATCCAGTCCTTTCACAGAAGAAAGGGTTCTGAAAGAACTCATAAAATTGAAGGTGGACAAAAGCAATGGGGCCTGACGGTATTCACCCCAGAATTCTAAAAGAACTAAAGGGAGAACTAGTGACACCACTGACTACCTTTTTAACAAAATCATGGGAGGATGATGTGGTACCTGAGGACTGGAGGAGGGCGGATGTGATTCCCCTTCACAAAAGTGGGAGCAAGACAGATGCAGGAAACTACAGACCTGTCAGTTTGACCTCAGTGGTAGGGAAAATGATGGAATCACTTCTGAAGAAAAGAATTGTTGAGTACCAAAAGGCCGGTGGGGCGCATGGCCCAAGGAAGCACATATTCACAGCGGAAAGGTCATGTCAGATGAATCTAATTGATTTCTTTGACTGGGTGACCAAAGTAGTAGACCAGGGAGGGGCTGTGGACATGGCCTACCTAGACTTTAGCAAGGCATTTGACACAGTCCCACACAAAAGATTAATAAATTAGCCAGCCTGGAAGTGGGTCCCAGGCTGGACAACAGGACACAGAAGGTAATAGTAAACGGAGTTCACTCTGAATAAAGGGGGGTTACTAGTGGGGTATCGCAGGGTTCAGTACTGGGTCCGGTCCTTTTTAATGTCCTTATAACTGACATTGCAGAGGGACTGGAAGGAAAAGTATGCCACTTTGCAGATGATACAAAGATCTGCAACAGGGTTGATACACAACGGGGGGTGGAAAGGAGGAGAAGGGACTTGGCAAGGTTGGAGGAATGGTCAGAAATATGGCAGCTTGGATTAAGTGCTAAGTATTGCACCTGGGAAACAAAAACCCAGGAGAAGAGTGCACAATGGGGGAGGGGGAATAACAACAACAAAAATGGAAAGGGACCTGGGGGTAATCATATCAAATGACCTAAAGGTTAGCAAGCAATGTGAGAAGGCAGTAGAGATGGCTGGAGGAATACTGGGATGTACTATATAGGGAGAGGCATCACCAGTATAAAACAGGAAGTTGTTATCCCTCTGTACAGACAGTTGGTGATACCCCAACTGGAGTACTGCATCCAATTCTGGAGACCTCATTTCCGCAAGAACATAGACAGGATGGAGGCAGTCCAGGGAAGGGCAATTAAAATGGTGCAGGGTCTGCACCAGAAGCCATACGAGGAGAGACTAAAGGAGCTTAATATGTATACCATTGAGGAAAGGAGAGAGGGGGGGACATGATAGAAACTTTTAAGTACCTCAAGGGAATCAACAAAGTCCTTTCAGAAAAAGTGATGTGCAAGAACAAGGGGACACAATTTGAAGATATTGCCTGGACCGCACCTTCAGATGGACAGAGACGGTGGTGATGTTTGCTACACCATGAATAGTGCAACTATTTGTTATTCATATCTGAATAATGAATAACGTATTACTTGTGGTATTCAGGAAATGCTATTTGTCCCTCGCGCACCCCTAACTGATGGGCTATGGGGGCCAATCAGAAGGCAGCACAGGGCAAATGGACTGATGGGTAGTCCTGCCTGGCCAAATAGAGACTGAAGTGAGAGAGAGAGAGAGAAGTTTCTGGACTCACAAGGAGCTTGTGACAGTCAGAGTGACACTGAGTTGCTCATCCCACAAATTCACTGTGAGCCTTATCCTGGGCTTACACTGTTTGGAGACTGTCCCAGGCAAATGTGTCTGTTTAGCGAAAGCTGTGAAATTGTGCCACATGGCCACCTGTTGACAGAACTCACTAATAGTCTGTACCAGAGGCTAATTGCTGTAGACTGAAGCTACTGAGCTGCACAAAGAGGAGACAGAGACCTGAATCCTTCCCAGGTTGCTTTGGAGCTAAGTATGGGGCCTGATAACCCTAATTTAGTGGGGTGGACAAGGGAACAGGGAACCACTGGGTGAGTTCTTTGAGTGCATGAGTACTCTCAGTCTGGAGGGGACTTGAACCGTGGGACTGCTCCTAGGGTCTGGGAAGCTGTTGCGTAGTACTCCAGTGAATAAGAGCTGAGCCAGAAGGCTGTGCCCTGAGAAGTTTAGAAAAATAGAAACATAAACTTTGATGGCAGATAAAGACCGCTTGGCCCACCTAGTCTGCCCATTTCCCTACCTACAGGATAGGCAGCAGATCCTAGTTAACCAACAGCTTATTTCTTCCTACCCCCCACAAGAACTGCCTTATGTCTGTCCCATACATTCTTGAATTCTCTCACAGTTTTAGACCCCACAACCTCCTCAGGAAGGCTGTTCCATGCATCCACTACCCTCTCTGTGAAAAAATACTTCCTCACATTGCCCCGGAACCACCTCCCCCATCTTTAAATTGTGTCCCCTTGTTCTTGTACATCTCTTTTTCTGAAAGATGCTACCCTCTTGGACTTTGTTGATTCTACTGAGGTACTTAAAAGTTTCTATCATGTCCCCCTCTCCTTCTTTCCTCAAGGGTATACATATTAAGCTCCTTTAGTCTCTCCTCGTACAGCTTCTCTTGCAGACCCTGCACCATTTTAGTTGCCCTCTTCTGGACTGCCTCTATCCTGTCTATGTCCTTGTGGAGATGGGGTCTCCAGAACTGGACGCAGTACTCCAGATGGGGTCTCACCAACTGTCTGTACAGAGGAATAACAACTTCCTGTTTTCTGCTGGTGATGCCTCTCCCTATGCATGCCAGTATACCCCCAATGTTATGAATTTTTCTAGGATCTTGTGGTACGCAGATTATATGATAATCTTCTTCAAGAATAATGATTTGAATCATTTGATGAATACATTACATTCAAATTTCTATGCTGTTAATAACTGGTTTATTGACAATAAGTCAGTCATGTTTAAATACAAAACAGACAAAAGTCATGCTTTTTCATTCTAGGAAACAACTATGTCCATTACAGTCTCTTTCAATCAAAACTTTAGACAGAGCTACCTTGGACCAGTTCAATGAATATGATAAACCGAAAGCCCGAATGCCTGCCTGCCTACCCACCCAGAACCATGCCAGTGGATGAGGGCAAAACTCACCGGAGTGCTGCCAGACAAAGCATGCTTCCCGGACACAGTCTTGAGCCATACCGCTGGTTCGGCTACTAGACCATAACACCCAGACCCTCTAATCTCAGAGCCCACCTGGGCTGCTGGACTGTCGCCGCCGCTCTGCTCAAGCTGGTGGACTTGGGACACTGCTTTGCCGCTGGAGACCTTCCCCGCGATGAGAGCAACAGGGCCTGCCTGATTCCCAGGTCGGACCGCACTCATCCAGATAAACCGAAAGCCCAGATGCCTGCCTGCTTACCCACCCAGAACCATGCCGGTGGACCAGGGCAAAACTCGCTGGAGTGCCGCTAGACAAAGCTTACTTCACGGTCACAGCCTTGAGCCACACTGCTGGTTTTGCTACTAGACTGTAGCACCCAGACCCTCTAATCTCAGAGCCTGCCTGGGCTGCTGGACTGCCGCTGCTCCGCTCGAGCCAGCGGACTTGGGACACCGCTTTACCACAGAAGACCTTCCCCGGGATGAGAGCAGCGGGGCCCACCTGATTCTCAGGTCAGACCGGGCTCATCCAGATAAACTGAAAGCCCGGACACCTGCCTGACTACCTACCCACCCAGAACCACTCCAGCAGATCAGGGCAAGACTCGACAGAGTGCCACCAGACAAAGCCTGCTTCCCAGACAGTCTTGAGCAACATTGATGGTTCGGCTACTAGACTGTTGATCCTGCTGGCACTTCGCAGTGGCTCCCCACCCTTCCCCACCAACCCTGGGTGGACCTTTCTTATATAAACAGTTTTATGGTCAGATGACTTAAGTGCCTGATTTCCATTGGTTCCTTATCATCCACGACCATTAGGGGTCTCCTAATGCTCTCCAGTCTGTGTTCGAACTGATCGCATCTACTTTGTGCTCCACTCTCTTGAACCGCAGCTTAGGCTATTTGCTCTCTAGCTACCACTTTCAAAAGTCTCTTCTGTTCTACTGCATCATCCTAATCCACGAACTGTTCCACTGTCCCAGGGTACACTAACTCTGTGCTAGCTGGACATGGTCATCATGGTTAGCCAAACATGCCCTGTCCTCATGTATTTAGTGTCCCTACTGTTTCAAGACCAAACTTAACCTCAAGAGTGTACTAGCTGAGGAGGCTGAGTCATTCAAGCATGCTGTAGTAGCAGGTGTAGGTTATCAGATCACCCTCATTTATCATCCACCCGGTGGTGAGAAGTGATTCCTTCAGGAAGTGGTGGACTTCATTGTTGACATGGCGTTTGAGTCACCCAGACTGATGGTTCTGGGTGACTTTAATGCCTCGGTCGATGACTAACGCTCGTAATTTGGTCAGCACTTCCTCCAGTTGATGACATCTCTGGACCTCACACAGGTGGCTACCACTGCTACTCATAAATACAGACACTCCATTGACTTACTCTTCCTCCTAGGGATCAAAACATCTGACATGGGGGTGGAACCAGTTGGGTGGTCTGATCACTGGACTGTGGGGTTTAGTTTTAGCACCCCTCCTTTATAGGCCTACCCCTGTGGAGATGGTTAAGTACCGCTCTTTATGAGATACAAGCTCTCATAGCCTATCGGCGGTGCTTGACCTCTCATCCCTTTCGTTTGCAAGCAGTGACCCAGAGACCCTCGTGACGGCCTATAATTTGGCCATCTCGGCAGCTCTGGATTCCATTGCTCCCATCCGTGTTCGCCCTCTCTCCCTTTGCCCTCGATTCCCTTGGTTTAATGGGACTTTGAGGGGTTGCGGAGACTAGGACGAAGGTTAGAGCGTTGCTGGCAGAAGTCCACTCTTGATACTGATCACTTTAGATTGATGGACCATTATCAAGCCTATCAATCTGTAATCACCCATTAAAAGGCAGAGTTCTTGTCTGGGGAGATTGCAGCCACTCAGAATCAACTAGCTCAGCTTTTCCATACTGTGGACGGACTGTGCAACCGAGCCTGTCTACAGGTCCGGAAAGCCTTTTCGCAGTTAGAGTGCGACTAACTTGCTCGATTCTTTGCTAATAAGGTGGCTGACATCAGAATGGTACTCCAGCTGGCACAATCTATGGGCATTGCTTTTGATCAGTTCGAGGTCACTACACCTCAATTTTCTTGGAGTACCTTCAGCCGACCGGAGTTCATGGATGTCATGCGGATTATCCAGTGTGTGCACCCTACGTGCTGTAGTTTGGACCCTGGACCAACATCCCTAATTTTAAGTTGTACTGATGTCATCAGTCTGGTCCTTACACGGATAGTCTGGTGCTCCTTGGAATCTGGAGAGTTTCCTAGCTCCCTGAAAGTGGGGCTGGTGACACCTCTTTTTTTTTTTTTTTGTTGAAATTAAGTATACTTTATTTAGTTTTTCCCATTCACAAACAATGCAGTGCATATTACAGGGGATGAAACAAGAACAATTACTTATACATTACATTAAGTAGCTGTCCCATAAGTCAACCCTTTCACCGCCCATCCCTCCCTCCTACCACCTCCTCCACCCCGCTTCTTATCCCTCCCGTAAATCCTCCCCACCCCACGTTAAACCTCCCTCCCTGGAGCCAGTACACAAATTATAGCATTACAGGTCATTCCTCTATCCCCACTAGGAGAAAACAGAAAAACAACAACCTAAAAAGAGGTATGAGGATGATATCACTTAAAGAGCCAGTAACCTGCACCCACCTAAAGAAATTAAAACAAAAGGGATATAAAAGACCTCTGCCTCCTTTTATTAATGTGGCGGAACGATTGACCATAGGTCATGGAATTTCTCCCATTTGGCGTTGACCCTAGACATTGTATTTCTATAGCTAGCAATAGTTTTCTCAATCCTTAAGTAACCCGAAAGCCATTCCTGATAGGTAATGGAAGTCTGATACTTTCAGTGCTTTAATACTAAGGTTTTCACCATGAGTGAAATTAGATTAATAAAGTACCTCCTTTCCCTCACTACCACCTTTGTGTAATCACCTAACAGACAAATCTGCGGGGTAAAAAGATCTTGTAATCCTAGTAAAGGGTCAGCTTTAGCCTTAATATCAGACCATAGAGGAGCAACCAAGGGACACTCCCAAAATATATGCAACAGGGAACCTTGCCCCTGACCACATCTAAAGCAATCATCCTTTGACAACTTACCCATTTTCCACAACTTCACAGGGGTCAGGTGCATAGTATGCAAAATATAATATTGTGTCAATCTAAGCTTATCATTGGCACTGTATGTATACATTCCTTTCCATATATGTTCCCAGTTAATACAACTGTTAGGGAGAGTGTCTAGCCAATACCGAGAATAGTCAGCTGTATCAGGATACAATTTTCCATGCAGAGCCGCTACTAGACCCGAAACTGCATGTGGTTGCCCTGTGAGAGATTGGAATTCCAAAAAAATCTCTCCATGGTTAGTGTCCCACTGATCAGGTCCAAACCAAGTAATAATCAAATGTCTAATTTGGTAAATATAGAAGGCGTACCTGGGTGATAGGTGACACCTCTTTTAAAGAAAGCTACCTTGGACCCAGACTGCCTTGCAAACTACAGACCCATCTCAAACCTTCCCTTTTTAGGGAAGATGATTGAGAAAGTAGTGGCAGCACAACTGGAGGACCATTTGACCATCCATGACATCTATGAACTGCTCCAGTCCGGTTTTCGGAAGAAACATAGTACTGAGACAGCGCTGGTTCGGGTGCTCAATGTTCTCCTGATGGCTAAAGATCAGAAGAGCCGCTCCATCTTGGTTTTTCTGGATCTCTCATCAGCATTTGACACTGTGGACCATGGGGTGTTGCTGGGTCACCTGAGGCACATCTGTGGACTGTCGCGTACAGTCCTCAGGTGGTTTGCATCGTTCCTCATGGGTAGAACACAGAGAGTGGTGTCTGGTTTGTTTTCTTCAGGCCCTACTTCTCTGTCATGTGGGGTGCCTTAGGGCTCTGTGGTCTTACCCATGTTGTTTGCGGTGTACATGCTGCCCCTAGGAGACATTGTAAGAAGGTATGGGCTGCAGTTTCACTGCTATGCTGATGATACCCATCTCTACCTTTCTTTTGCACTCAACCAGGTTGGAGCTGTCTCAGTCTTTAATAACTGCCTGAAAGAAATCCAGGAGTGGATGGATTCTAGCTCGCTGAAGTTGAACTCGGAAAAAACTGAGGTGCTGGTTGTGGACCCTGGTCAACGGATGGGGGGGTTGGGGGTTGGTTCGCCCTCATGAATTTTTCTCGGTGGCATTTCACTCCCGACCTCTGAATGGGTGCGTAACCTGGGGGTAACTTTTGATGAAGGGCTGACCCTGCATTCGCAGGTGTCAGCTGTCGTCAAATCTTCCTTTTTATCATTTTAGGAATATCGCCAGGATTAGGCATCTGGTTCTGTCTGGTGACCTTCCTACTCTGGTCCATGCCTTTGTGTCCTTGTGCTTAGATTACTGCAACTCCCTTTACCTAGGGCTTCCTGGGGTAGAAATTCACTGCCTGCAGCTAGTGCAGAATGCAGAGGCCAAGCTTTTGATGGGATCTGCTCGATCCTGTCATATTTAACTGGTGCTGTGCGAACTGCACTGGCTGCCAGTACAGTGGTGGATCACCTTGCTGACAAGCTTGCTGACTTTCAAAGTCCTACACAGACTGGGCCTGGACTATCTGAAAGTGCTCCTGGTCTCTTATTGCCCTGGATGATCACTCCGCTTGGCCGATGAGGGTTTGCTAGAGATTCCAAGGGTGTGTTTAAAAACATCTGGTATGAGAGCTTTTATGTAAGCTGCCCCAGTCCTTTGGAATTGTCTACCCCGTCCGCTACGGGAGTGCACAACTGTGGAGGGAGTCAAGCAATCTCTAAAACTTATTTGTGGCACCAGGCATTCAGCGATTGATGTTTTCTTTTTTTCTTTTGGTGCATTGTTATTTTAATGTTAATTTTATTGATGTTTGCTCTGTTTTTAAATTGTGAGGCGCCTTGGTTGTAGATAAGGCACCCTATAAATAAATGTTGTTGTTGTTATTATATTACTGCTCTACCTAGCCATAAACAGACCTGATAATGAAAACCTGGGTCAACATGCCTCCATACCATCCATAGATGATTACTAGTCCTCTAATCTCCTTTGTCTCAAGGATACGGTGATGGACCTAATTCCACTTTTATTAAAAAAATGGTTTGTCTACCTAACTTCCTATAATGCAAAAGAAATGCCTCAGAAATCGCCTTTTCCTCACCTCTATTTTCCACCAGAAGCTCTGGTACCTGCTGCTCCTGGCCATCCTCCTATCTGGGAACATAGAATTAAATAGATACTGACTGGTATATAAAAAGGCAAGATATTACCTCCCAGATTGCTAGACACTTTAAAGAAGCCAGACATACATTACCCCAGTTGAGATTTTTTGGTTTGGAGAAAGCTGTACCTAACCCACAGGGGGGAGATTATAGAACATTTATATTAACAAGAAAAGCTTTTTATATAAATAAATTTAAGGCTACAGATTCTAGATATGGTTTGAATATGATATGATAGACTGGCAGCCTATCATTTGAAGTCTGCACACATACCTTGGTTGTGTAATTAAAATACTAAAGAAATTCCCTTTTAGTACTAATATGCTCATGACCTTCTTTATTACCTCCAACTTATTTCTAGTACATGTGGGGGTGTACTTTCTGAATCTTGACTACAACTTAGGGGTTTATATTTTGTTTTTCCTTTTTAGGAAACTGTTGTGTAGTATCTAGATGCTCATGACCTTTGTTCTGACCTTCGCCTGTATGTGTATCAATGGTAGGGTAGAATGGCAATTTCCCATTTATTGTTTGTTATTTTGCTGAATACTTTGAGAGAGTTATTAATTTGTAGACTTGTGACTTCTTGTTTGACCTCCCATTTAATGCATCTGACATGGTATGTACTTGGAATTAATGTGAGACAAAATGGCTTAAGTAGTGCATTTTGTTTGAGAAATGTATATTTTCTTGAGTCCTTGGTAGGTCCCTGACTTGCAGGAGAATTTTGAACTTCACTCAGATGCTCAATACCTTTTTTACTGTAGCAGTGTTAAGGAGACCTTTTGTAATTGTATTTAGATGCTCATGACTTTTCTGACCTCCTTAAGTTGTGCACCCTGCTATAGGAATATGAAGGAGACCCTTTGAATTTTTCTTAGAGGTCCATGATCTTCTTGACATCTTTAAGTAGTGTATTCTACTGTGAAAGTATTACGAAGTCTTTTTCTGAATCTTACTTAGATGCTTATGGCCTTCTTGACCTCCTTAACTAGTGCATTCGTTTGAGAGAAAAATATATATTTTTGAGCTTTTGCAGGTCCCTGATTTGCAGGAGTAGTTTGAATTTTACTGGGATGCTTAAGACCTTTCTGCTGTATGAGTATATAGGAGACTTTTTGAATTTTACTCAGATGCTCATTGCCTTTTTGACCTCCAACTGAATAAGTGCAAAGAGTGTTTGTAGTATATTTTTATTTTCTTGAGCTTTCCAAGATCCAGTTTGGATCATGCTATCTGTATTCAGGAAAAATGTATACCCTTATCCAGTTACAAAATAGTAGTATTTGAGGATACTGAGTCCAAAGTTCGATATAGGAGTACTGTTCTTATTTGCCTCTCATTTTTTAAACGAGTGACCCTGTTTATATAATTAGAACACGTACAGGGTTTTATAACTTAGAAATACAAAGTGATTATTAGTTCACTTATTCACTTATATATAGTTATACTTTCTCTGTTGAGATGCCTGGTTTTAAGACCTTGTGGTCTGTTGCTAGGTGTTGCTTTTTTGCAGTGTGCCCGATTCTCAGTGGAAGGATTTTCAAATGTCTTTATAAATGTGTAGAACGTAGAGATCTTTGACTGAGGAGAGGTAGTAAAAAGATTAGACGCCATCCCCCTCGCCAAATAAGAATCTGAAAAGAAAGTAAGTTTACTCTTAACTTAGATACAGATACACACTGAATTCTGGGTGGTTACAGTTTCATAATAGTGCTTTTATCATTTATTTAGATACAGAGGGTTATTTAGTTTCTAAACAATCTTTTATGCACTTGTTTAGACAGAGATGAATTCTGGAAAGGAGAGACACTGCCGAAAGAGGTAGGACCGAACATATAACAGATTGTAAGACTATTAACAATTCTGTACACACCTGGATGAAGTTGTGGATGGGGGTTCATATATTAAGTTTACAAACTTTGAAAGATTGTTTGGTGGCGATTTGAAATGGGGTACACATGAGTGGTGATGATGTGCCTAATATAACAAAAGGTTTTGTTTGAGAAAGATACAAGTTTCCAGATTATATTTAATTGTTTTTGCCACTTACATGAAAAGCAGGAACCTCTTATTTTTTGATGTATGTGTTACCTTTGGCTTTACCATTGCATTTTTACGTTTGCTTGCACGCATGTGCAAGAAACATAGTGCCATCATCGGAAATTTCTGGTGTGTCACCTCTTCCTCCAATTCAGGCAGTGTGCTGTAGGCCTTTGGCCCTGTAAGCCAATGCATTTTGGGCTGTCCATGACATGCCAAAATGCAGTGGCATACATTTGAAAGGGGAGTTACGCTTGAGTGAGCAGCGATAAGAAGCTGCTCACGCAGCTCCTGCCGCAGGCGCGGCAAGGCTTCAAGAGACGCAGTGATAGCCGGACGGGTGCCCAATCCCCGTCGGCTGAGCTGCATCGGCCTCTGTAGTTGGTGCCACGCTGGGAGCCCACCCAGCGTGGCAGTCCGTCATTTGCCGGCGGGGTGCCCAATCCCCGTCAGCTGAATGCCCCCAAAGTCCTTGTACCACGCTGGGAGCCCACCCCAGCGTGGCAAGCGTCCACGAGGTTTTTATTTTTGTTGCCGACGGGGTGCCCAACCCCCGTCGGCTGAACGCCCAAAGCCCTTGTGCCATGCTGGAGCCCACCCCAGCGTGGCAAGCAGTCCACAAAGTCTTTTTTTTTGTTGTAACCTGTAAAACAAAAGCGGTCCTTGCGCTCTCCAACCCCCTCCCACAACCCGCACCCACCCACTGTGCACCCAGCTTCCCACCCCTCACCCCATACTTACCTCGGACTCGGCGCGACGATCTTCGGTGGACCGGGAACACGTCTGCACTCTTCATAGCCGACCGCGAACTGAGGAAATGCCGGTAAGCTGTATAATGGGCTAGATAGGAGGGGTTCAACTTTATTGCATATGTCAGGCATTTTTGGGAATTTTTGCACCAAATTTTCAACATGGGGTTTTTGGGACCCCTTCTCATGAATGATGTCACTGTCATGGCGTTATTCGGCTCGAAGGGTGATTTCGCGCAGTGACTGTGCAGTGACTGTGAAATCACCTTTCAGGACCAAATACCACCATGACAGTGACATCATTCATGAGAAGGGGGCCCAAAACCCTCATGTTGAAAATTTCGTGCCAAAATTCCAAAAAATGACTGTTTAACGAGCGTGCGTTGCGCAGTTCCTACGCAGGCTCGTAAGTTCACCAAATTTCAATATTTTCACTCCAGATTTTCAACATTGCCATTTCACCACACCATCTTATGAGTAGTACAGCTGTCATTTTTCAAATCTCACCCAAAATGTGTTTCCGCCCTTGTAAAGAATGGTGCAGTCGGTGTGCGAAATCAATGTACGGGACAAATTAAGAAAATCACAGTGACACTGTTCATGAGCAGAGGTCTTGAAATGGCTATGTTGAAAATTTGGTAAAAAAATTCCTAAAAATGACTGTTTTACGAGCGTGCGTTGCGCAGTTCCTACGCACGCTCATAGGTTTGCGAATTTTCAATATTTCCACTCCAGATTTTCAACATTGCCATTTTTCCACACCTTCTTATGAGTAGTACAGCTGTCATTTTTCACATCTCACCCAAAACGTGTTTCCGCCCTAATGTAGCGCACAATGGCGCAGTCGATTAGCTGAACTCAGTGTATGGACACATTAAGAAAAATCACAGTGTCACTGTTCATGAGCAGAGATCTTAAAATGGCAATGTTGAAAATTTGGTGACAGAATTCCTAAAAATGACTGTTTTACGAGTGTGCGTTGCACAGTTCCCACGCACGCTCGTAGGTTTGCGAATTTTCAATATTTCCACTCCAGATTTCCAACATTGCCATTTTTCCACACCTCCTTATGAGCAGTACAGCTGTCATTTTTCACATCCTGCCCAAAACGTGTTTCCGCCCATGTAGCGCACAATGGCGCACTCGTGCAAACTCAATGTATGGGACACATTAACAAAACCACAGTGACACTGTTCATGAGCAGAACTTTAAAATGGCTATGTTGCAATTTGGTGAAAAATGCCTAAAAATGACTTTTTTACGAAGCGTATGCTGCACAGTTCCTATGCATGCTCGTAAGTTTGCAAATTTAATATTTTCACTCCAGATTTTCAACATGTCCATTTTATTAAACTTCCTTATGAACAGTACAGCTGCAATTTTTCATATGTCACCCAAAATGTGTTATCGCACATGTAGCGCACAATGGTGCTGTTGGTGTGCGAAAGCAATGTTTAGGACAGATTAAGGAAATCACAGTTACACTGTTCATGAGCAAAGGTCTTAAAATGGCTATGTTGAAAATTTGGTGACAAAAGTCCATAAAATGACTGTGTTACGAGTGAGCATTGTGCAGTTTCCACGCATCCTCGTTAGTTCATGACTTTGCAATATTTTCAGTCCAGATTTTCACTAGTGGCATTTTTCAACACTTCCTTATGAACAGTACAGCTGCCATTTTTCACAACATGGCCGAAGTGTGTTTTCACACTTTCTGTGCAGAGATGCGTGGTCGCTGTGGGAAATCATTGTTCGGCACAGATAAAGAAAATCACAGTGACACTGTTCATGATCGGAGGCACCGAAATGCCTGAGTTGATAATCTGCTATACAATATCCCCAACCTAATTATATAACGGGTGTGCGTTGCACAATTTCTATGTACGCTCGTGACTTCACCATTTTTTTAAATATTTTTACTACACATTTGCAACATAGCCATTTTTACACCTCCCATGAAGAGTACAGCTGTCATTTTTACATCCTGTTCGAATATTTTTGCACCTGTGGTGCTAAACCTTAGTCACTGTGCATAAGCAGCCGGCTACCAAACTGATATTCCCCTGTTCATGAGGTGGGGTCACAAAACAAACATGTTGAAAATTTGGAGTTAAAATACCAACGAATGCCTGAGGTATTAGGCTTTTCAACTAAATCGCCCAACCCTATAGAGAATGACAGGAATCAGGGGTGTGACTTGGGATTCTTGCCTGTGATGCTCATAACCATTCCACACCCTGCAGTCACTGAGAGGCATCGAGGTATGCCTTGGACTCTTCGGCCCCAAACTTCACCCCATTCTCCTATATCGCACCCATCTCACCATATTTCCTAATGAAATGGGGTGCGCATAAGGGCCAAAGACCCCAAGGAACACGTGACACTTGTCAGTCTCTGCAGAGTGGGGTGTGGTGAAATGGCGTGGCCGTTATGCCTGATGACCCAAACACACACCCCACTGCCTGTCACTCTCTGCAGGGTGGTGGTGGGGTTGGCTTCAGTTCAATACTTCACTGCCATTCCTATTACGCAGCTCTGTAACTTCTACACTACCACTGCCAATGCCAGCAAGCAAACATTCGGCATTGACAAATGCTTATTACAAATGGCATAACAGGTTTGTCTTTTCAGAGAATTTGTATGTTTTAGAACAGGTGTATCCAATGATTCTGGCTACTAAGTGGATAGTAGGAGAATGAGTTCCTGTAAGTTAAGAAGTCTGGCCACTTTTGGCTTGTGAGTAATGATATTTAATTAGTCTAATAGTATATGTTTTTTTATATGTAACCCCTAGATGGCGCTATCCCAGGGGCTACTATCCCTGCCTGATTTGCCACTAACAGGTTGAGGGGCCTGGATCCAATGGCGGGTGCCTCCACCCAGAGGTCAGGGTTTGCAATAGTTAAACTTACTTGGTCACAGCCCTCTGGGACACTGCAACCCCCCTTTCTTCCCACTAGTGGCCCACACAATATATCAGAATTACCTTCACAGTATACACTTACCCCAGGACTAGTTCCGCACTGGGACCTCCTGTGAAATAAGATACAGTGCAACAATCACAGTACAGTACTTTAACATAGACAAATACCTCAGGCAGTATAACTTTGCTGAAACAAGCAGCTCTGATTTATTTAGGGGATATAACAAGGACAGGGGAAATCAGGTTAATTAGCTTATCACTTTACTATCTACCTATGGCTCTGTGCACAGGCCTATCCCTATCAGTTACTGTCCCTGGGTACCCAAGCCCTAGTGGCTAGTCCAAACCGTGGCAGCTGGTAGGGCCCCTTTCACAGTGACAAGAAAATTAGTTTAAACAGTCAGCAGTACAGTGATTCCATTTGGATTTAATGTGGCAATTCAACAGGGAGCGACCTGAATTAGTACTCACGACCTCCAAACAAGATAGGGTCCTTCAACGTCAGCAGGGCTACTCTTGAGCTCCACGAGACTCTTCACACATTTATATGGTAAAAAGAAGTACTATACCAGGCAGGCTGCTTCTATCCCGATCAATTACTGCACAATACCCAGGAGAACACAAGCAGATTCAGTTCTGACAGACCGAGTGCAATTCAACAATTTCTCCAGTCTTCTACAGGGTGAGCCTGGTTTCTACTCTTCAGAGATACTTTGATTCTTTTCACAGGACGGATTCAGTCCTAACAAGTAGTTACACAAGCTGCAGACCGGAACTCTGGGCCTTACACACGTTTTTTGACTGAAACTGCACACTGAAAAAGCACAGGGCTCCTTCCTTCTTCACTGCCAAAGCTCAACTGAAACTCCAACAGACAAAACCGGGCACTTCCTTTGAGTTCCTCCAAGTTCTTGACTGGATTGGCTGTCCTCACAATAGACTGCTCCTGTTGGTCCAAAAGCGCCGAAGTCTAAACTACATCTCCCAGAGTCACTGCCCATACAATCCTCTTGTGGCTGGCTCAGATTATGAGTCCAAGTTCTGATTCGTCCAAGGCACCATTTTAGAGCTAGCTTACCACACTGATTGGTCCAGTTCAGCAGTTCAAAACCAGAATGGGGAACTAGGCAGACACAGTTCTGACTGCAAAGAAAGCAGGTTAGACAAACTGTAATTTCATTATTACTCTAAATGGTTTCTGGCAAACAGTTACATCTTTCAGATAGGTTCCTTTGCACTCCTAGTGACTGAAAAATGGAGTGAATTGGCAGCAGCTCGAGTGGTACTCAAACAGAGAAGCACACAGTCCCCCCATACAAACTAATTATGTCTGCAAGCAGACAGCTCTTAAAGAGACAGTACCAGAGGCTCTAAAAACACTCACTGATAAATGGCTTTAATTAAATGCCAAACACCATTCAGGCTTGGAGCATTCAAGCAAGCTCCTGAAAGTCTTTTGGGAACCCCCATTTGCAGGGGGGTTACATATATATCAAAAGAAACAACATGTTTGTTCTTTAAGGATTAGGAAGTGTGCTTTTATGCACTTATACACATTATTTATATAAGGACTTTGGAGAATTGACGTCTTTGGGTAATTTACAAAAGGGGCACAATGGTGAGATAGCATGCTATACTCATCAAGATTTATTTAATTACATCATGTTCAGACAAGTGAATGAAATTTCTTTTTATGTTTTGCACAGACACAGTGTACTTCACTGATGAAGAGCTGTTGCTTAAAACGTTTGAATTATGCAGCACACTGTATGGTGTCTCTGCTTTTGTGAAAAAAAAGAAAAAAGAACAAAAGAATAAGAAATAAAGAATATTTATATATTTTTACATTGGGTGAGCGGACTTTGTTTCCTACCAGTCAGTATCTATTGAGTCTTAGCCTTATTGGTAGATTAGCACCGCCCCCTAATTGTATATTATTTTGTTTTATCGAGGTTGGCTGAGCTGGACGTTTTCCTTTTGTGGACATAGAATTAAACCCTGGACCACTCCATTATCTCTCTCATTCAGTTCCACTACTAAGCAGCACTAAAGGCCTCCTTATCGCACACACCACAATTTAAGAAGCCTCGAGCACAACCTAGCCAAGCTTGAGGCTTGGACATCATTGTACAAACCTGACTTATTGTGCCTATCCGAAATATGGCTAAAATCCACCATCCCCGACTTGCGTTGCTCTATCCCCTCATACAACCTCCTCAGGAAGGACAGACAACATTCCAAAAGAGGTGGTGATGTGGCTATCTATTTTAGGGATCACCTACACCTCACCAAGCTGGATGCTGATCCCATGACACTCTACAAATCGCTGCATGCCCTCCTTACTCTTGGGGCCAAAAAATTGCATATCATATGTGCTTATAACCCTCCAAACAGTGGCTACCCTGGCTTGGATGAGCTACTTAACCAGACGTCATTACTCTTGGGCAAAAATGAAGTGATCATCAAATGTGATATAAACATAAACTGGCTAGGAAACAACCAGGCCATTTCGCTGTCAAAAATTCAGGGTCATAACCTGCACCAGCTTTATCACCCAGCCAACCAGGACTGCCTCTCACTCTAATACAAGCACACTTATAGACTGGGTACTAACTGACAGGACTGAGCACCTCCACGCTGCAGGCACTCTTGTTGATGCTATTGCTGACCACTCCCCTATCTACTGCATTTGGGGCTCCCCTGCCTCCCCCTGGCAAAACTGTGTTTCATCACTTTCCAAAACTTCGCTAACCTGGATCCCCTAAAATTCCTAGGCGATGTGGTCAATATTAGCTGGTATGGTCTCTCTGATACTCGTGAGGTGCAGACTGCCCTTGACATTATCATCTCTGAATTCCTTGCCATATGGGATCACCACTCCCCCCCTTTTAACCCGCCGGATAAAGGGGAAACATACAAGATGGCTAAAAAAGAACCTACTTGTCAAAATAAAGGGAGAGACAGGTGCTGGAGCTGCTTCAAGTCCCCTGGTCAGCAAGAAGACTACAACACCTGCAGGAGACTAAGGAATGCTTAAAAAAATGGAAATCAAATTAATCAAAATCTTTATTTATCCAGGCGAACATCATTGAGCAGAGTTCATTTGCAAGATGGAGCTGGTTATGATATAATCTCAGACAAAATACAAAAGATGAGAGATGCATATCTAATGACAATGAGACCATTTGATACATATAGGTCATAGCATACAAGACATCAGCCAGTAGCACAGAACAAACAATGTTACAGCAGTATCATCTGCAAGTGACAAATTGTGGATAGCTCAGATTTAAGTGACAGTATGCTAATTTGGGTTAGGTGGGTAATAGTAGAGGAGGGGACTAGGGTAGAACTAGAAGTAAGAAGCCAGGTGGTAGGGGAATGTATCATCATAAGGCATGGCCAGAATAAAACATAATTATTAATAGGTAGCTTAGATGGAGATAGGATAAGTAAATCAACAGAGGACAGTGGAAAGCAGCAGACAGAGGATAGAGTATGAGTAGAGGAAGGATTAAGGGAAATGTATGTAAAAGAAGACAGGTTAAAGACAGCCAGTATGGTGATATTGTGGTTATTGGTTCTGATTTATGGTGAGAAAAGCACTTGCACGATTCCTCAATAAGACGAGAGTACAAGGTCTTGAATGAACTAATGCTGAGAAATGTATTCAATTTTACGGTTTTCTGTAAATTGTTCCACAGGGCGGGCAGCGTAAAGCTGATGGCTTTTCTGCCTTGGTGAGAGTAGACTTTGGGAATTTTTAATGAGATGTAAGAGTGACTTCTCAGGGTATAGGTGCTTATTGAGCTTAGCGGGAGGCAGTCCAAGATGTATTGTGGAAGTTTTTTTTGAGATAGCTCTGTAGGTCCATAAATCGGCACTTTTTTTCTGCCTAAACTGGAGGGAGGTCCGTCCTACGGATGCATATAAGAAACAGTGATGCGTACTGAAGGGGAGACCGGTAATAAATCTAAGAGCTCTATGGTAGAATGTATCCAGTTTTGTTAGGTGAGAGGTAGGACAGTGGCTGTAAAGAAAGTCTGCATAATCTACTAGTGAGAGAAATTTAGCTTGCACAAACCTCATCTTCGCATCGTTTGTGAGCAGGTAACCGATCCTGAAGTAGAGACAAAGTGTCTGGCGAAGTCTTTTCAGCAAATCCTCTATATGCTCAATGAAGGATAGTTTATGGTCTAGCCAGACTCCTAGGTACTTGAACTTTCTAACGAATTCTAGGTTTTTTCCTAGAATTGTAGAGATCTGTAGTACTTTTCCTGTAGTTGCTGGAATAGCTGCATGTATATAAGGAGAGAGGAGCATCGCTTTAGTTTTATTTGCTTTAAGTAAGAGCTTTTTGTTTAGGAGCTGTTTTTGAAGTAGGTTAAATTCAGATTGAAGGGTGTTACATGCAGCTTGAGGTGATGGGTGGCTTAAGTAAAGCACCGTATCATCCTCAAATAGGTGGACGTTAGTCTTAGTTACACTGTCACTGATGTTATTGATGTAAATCACAAACAGAATGGGACCTAAAATAGATCCCTGGGGCACTCCTCTTAGTAGGGGTTTAATAGATGAGAGTTCACCTTCTGCTTTGACTTGCTGTAAATGGTCAGTAAGGTAAATTGTAAACCACTGAAGGGAAAAAAGAGTCCAAGCCTATAGACTGCAAGTATGAGAGGAGTAGGCTATGGTCAGCAGTGTCAAATGCCTTGCTTAAGTCCAGGAATACTGCACAGACAAAGTTTTTGTATTTTTTTTGTTTTTTTCCAGTTCAATCTGCCAGTCGTTAGTCACTTTTGCAAGGGCTTTGATAGTGCTATGGTTAGCCCTGAATCCAGATTGGGCAGGATTTAGCAGATTTGATAGTTCTAAATAAGATCTCAGTTGTGTACTTACAATTTTTTCCAATAATTTCGACAGGACAGAGAGAAGGGAAATCGGCCTATAGTTGTTGAGGTTGCAGGGGTTTCCTGATTTAAGCAGAGGTATAACATAGGCTGTTTTCCAGATGGACGGAAGGACTCCTTGGCTAAATGATAGGTTAAATAGGTGTGTTATAGGTACAGCTAGTACGTGGTAAGCAATTTTTAGGAAGTATGGGTCTAGGGAGTCAGCGTCAGCACTTTTCTTTATGTCCAGATGACATAGAAGGTCTTCAACCTGTTTCAGGGAGGCAGGTTGCAGGGAGAATGTAGAGTTTGTGACTTGGACTTCATTAGGTTGAGAGCCCAGCTGGGAATGTAACAGGCTCACAGGAGAGTTATTGAAGGCTAGCCCCACTGTTGTAAAGTGGTTATTAAAGGAGTCAAAAATTTCCACCCTCTCAGTGATGGTTTACCTATAGCGCTTCAACAGCACTATCGCTGACATCCCCTATGGCGATGGCTGCAATGCAGACTGTTGGCATTGTAGCCACGGGTATGTCGGTACACACAATTGGGGGGCTGCCCATCCCGAACCCCCTCTTGTGGGGTGCAACACCCCCCACACCACCCGGTCTCTAGGATTCTAACTCTGAGTCAGAGTTGGACCGGGGTTGGGGAGTAAACACCCAGTGAGGCAGTCCAAAATTGGCACACAGACCACCACAGCAATGGGCAAGTTTGCCCGATTCCTGTTGCTGTGGTGGTCTTTGCTGTGCTGGAGTCACCGCAGTAACAGTATACCCTCAGGGTTGGTGCTGTTGCCTGAAATGATCTTAGGTGGGAGAGAGTTATCAGGTGTGTGACCAGAGAGGTCCTTGATGGTATTTCAGAATTTGGCTGGGTGCTTGGTGGCCAAGTCCAGTTCTGACTGGTAGTATGCAGCTTTTGCATCTCTAATCTTCCTGGTACATAGGTTTCTGGCCCTTCTAAATGCATACCAGTCTGATGGGGTCTTATATCTACGTGCTTTCTTCCAAAGTGTGTCCCTTTCTAACAGAGCAGATTTGAGTTCAGCGGAGAACCAACAACATGTTCTGTTCTTAACACACACTTTTATTAGAGGGGTGCATTTGTTTAAAGCCTCTAGCATTATGTTATTGAGGATGTCGTAAGCTGATTGTACTGTCCTCACCAAGTAAAAATCCTGCCATTGTGTGGAGTATTTTTTAGCTCATCTAGATAGGCATATAGGTCAAAGTTCCGCTTGTATCTTTTAACAGAGAACTTTGAGGAGGACAGAGGTGTAGTGACTGATTGTACTCCATCTAAGCTATGAAGCAGTGGTCACTGACATCACTGAAGAAGGTGCCTACATGTGAGAACAGGTGTGGTTTGCTCACTAGTATAACATCCAAAAGTGTACTATTGCTAGGGTTCTTTTTATTCAAGCGAGTTGGTTCATCAATGATTTGCGTTAGCCCATGGGCATCGCAGAAGGAAGAGAGGGGTGTTGAGGCCTTGGTTAGCCAGTTTAAGTTAAAATCCTCTAGAATAATTGTTTCCAGAGAACCATTCCCTAAGGCAGCACCCAGATATGTTAGGAGTTGTAGGCCAGCGAATGGTGGTCTGTAGCACCCTATAATACACAGCGATGTGTTGTGTGAGATCACTACCTTGAGGGACAGACATTCAAATTCATTTGTGATGGTTGCCGAGTCGAGATAGGAGACTGTGTATTTGTCCTTGACGTATATGGCTACCCCACCACCTCTTGATTGCCTGTCCGCTCTGAATAGTGAATAATAATTAGGGATGTTGACCTCCTTGTTAGCTGTTGCTGGCCTGAGCCAGGTTTCTGAGACCACTAAGAAGTCTGACGAGGTGTGGTAGATCCAGGCCTGAATCATGGTGATCTTTTTACACAGTCTGCATACATTGACATGGAGGAAGTTCAAGTCTTTGATCTTTGCTAGGTCCGAGGGTGAAGTGATGGCAGCTTGAGGCCCGGGATGAAATTCTACATTGTTGGCGCACCTGAGCAATAGTAATAGAAGCTGTTACATAGAAACATAGAAACATAGAATTTGACGGCAGATAAGGACCACTTGGCCCACCCAGTCTGCCCATTTCCGTACCTAATGGATATGCTGCAGATCCTAGTTAACCAGCAGCCTACTTCTTTCTACCCCCACCCCTAGAATTGCGTTATGACTGTCTCATGCATGCTTGAATTCAACCACTGTTTTTTACTCCACAACCTCCTCTGGAAGGCTGTTCCATGCATCCAAAACCCCTCTGTGAAAAATACTTCTTACATTACCTCTGAGCCGCCTCATCTTCAAATTGTGCCCCTTGTTCTTGCACACCCTTTTTGAAAGATGCTACCCTCTTGGACTTTGTTGATTCCCTTGAGGTACTTGAAGGTTTCAATCATGTCCCCCCTCTCCCTCCTTTCCTCGAGGCTATATATATTAAGCTCCTTTAGTGTCTCTTCATATGTCTTCTGGTGCAGACCCTGTACCATTTTAGTTGCCCTCCTCTGGACAGATTCCATCCTATGTTCTTGCGGAGATTGGGTCTCCAGAACTGCACACAGTACTCCAGATGGGGTCTCACCAGCTGTCTGTACAGAGGGATAACAACTTCTGTTTTCTACTGGTGATGCCTCTCCCTATGCATCCCAGTGTAACCCTTCTACAATTGGGGGTTCCTAAAAGCCTTCCCGGAGTTTGTCTAAGTGCTCTCTGCCTAACTGGCGTTTGGTGTAATGCCATTTAAATGTGAGCACTTTTAGAGCCTCTGGTACTGTCTCTTTAAGAGCTGCCTGCTTGCAGGCTTTATTAGTTTGCAAGGGGGGACTGTGGGTTTATTGCTCGAATCCCACTCAAGCTGCCATTCAAATTGCTCCGCTTCTGCAGTCACTAAGAGAGCAGAGGGAGCCTAATTGAAGGATGTACCTGTTTGCTGGGAAGTATGTATCGTAACAGTAAAATTGTAGTTTGTTTAATCTGCCTTTATTGCAGCTGGGACTCTGTGTGTCTGGCCCCGCCACTCTGGACCTGAACTACTGAAACAGGCCAATTGAGGAAGGAGCACCTTAAAATGGAGACCGCTTGAGCCAACCAGAACTTGGACTCCCACGGGGGGCCTGCCACCAAGGGAGATATATGGTAGGTGCTACTGGGAAGTGTAGTTTGGACCCTGGTGCCTTTTTTGCACCAATAGAGGGCGTATGGGGTGACTGGCAGAACCAAGCAGCCAACCGGAGCACTGTGGAGTGAAAGAAAACTGCCCTGCAACTGTCCAAAGGGGCAGAGTCGTTGGTGATCGTGAAGGTAGAAGGAACTCTGGCTCCTGCGCTGCGCAAGTTTTTCACACGGGAAGCGCATGTCTAGGCCAAGAAGTCGTGCGGCAGAATCGCCGTAAGGAGCAGACAAGATCTGTGGAGGAGTGCAGACAGAGGAGGCTGTACAATTACAGCTACCTACCAGGCTCACCCTGTAGAGGACTGGAGAATCTGCTTCAGTCGCGCTTGGTCTGTCAGGACAAGTGAAGCTGCATTGCGTCACCTGGTTTCTGCAGTGAAAGTCATCGGGAGTCTAAAGCAGCTGCCTGGTATGGTACCCTTCTGTTCTACATATAAATGTGTGGTGGAGTGTTTGGATCACAGGCTATGTCCTGCAAGTGGTGTGAGAGGGATCTTTCTGCAGGAGTCATGAGTGCTAAATCAGGGTAGCTCCCTGTTAGATGTTTATAGCAAGGGTAAGATCTGTCTGGTTGCTCTACTGGCTGCATGAACTGAGCCTGCTGGCTCTGATTAACCAATTTGGGTCTTGAATACTTGCTTTCTCCATCCGGGCCCCGACCAGCTGCACCGAATAGGCTAGCCTCTTATTGCTTGGGTACCCAGAGACAGTGACTTATAGGTCTGGCCTGTGCACAGTGCCCTGATATAGTAGAGTGTTAAGCTAATCAACCTGATTTCCCCCACCCTTGTTACTTCCCCTTCAATAAATCAGATTTGTTGTTTGCAAGGTACACTGTCTGAACTGTATATTTGTGCTCCTCTCTTGTGCATGGGTTATTGTGTCACTGTATCTTATTTTATAGGGGGTCCTCAGCACCAAGTTGGTCATTCCACTTTGGGGGTAAGTGTAAGTTGTAACCATTGGGTGAGAAGTGTTCGTGGGCCACTAGCAGAAGGAAAGGGGGGGTTGCAGTGACCCAGAGGGCTGTGACCAAGTCGTGTTTGACTGTTCCAACCCCGACCTCTGGGTGGAGGCACCCGCCATTGGATCCAGGCCCCTCAACCTGCTAGTGGTGAAGCAGGCAGGGGTAGTAGCCCTTGGGATAGTGCCCCCTGGGGGTTACACCAGTATCCCCCCAGCCCTCCTTACTGCCCTCTCACATTGCTTCCCAACCTTTAAGTCATCTGATATGACTTCCCCCAAGGTCCCTTTCCATTTTTATTGTTGTTAGTATCTCACCCCCCATTGTGTACTCTTCCCCTGGGTTTTTGTTTCCCAGGTGCATTACCTTGCACTTCTTAGCATTGAATCTAAGCTGCCATACATCTGACCATTCCTCTAACCTTGCCAAGTCCTTCTCGTCCTTTCCACCCACATTGTGCATCAACTCTGTTGCAGATCTTTGAGTCATCTGCAAAGAGACATACTTTTCCTTCCAGTCCTCTGCAATGTCGCTATAAAGACATTGAAGAGGACCGGTCCTAATACTGAACCCTGCTGTACCCCACTAGTAACCCCCTTCTTCAGAGTGACCTATTTACTATTACCCTCTGTGTCCTATTCTCCAGCCAATTCTTTTACCCAGGCTATCATCTTGGGACCCACTCCCAGGCTGGCTAACTTGTATATTAATCTTTTGTGTGGGACTGTGTCAAATGCCTTGCTAAAGTCTAGGTAGGCCATGTCCACAGCCCCTCCCTGATCTACTACTTTGGTCATCAAGTCAAAGAAATCTATTAGATTTGTCTGGCATGACCTTCCCGCTGCGAATCCATGCTGCCTTGGGTCCTGTGCCCATCTGGCCTCTAGGTACTCGATAGTTCTTTCCTTCAGAAGTGATTCCATCATTTTCCTATCACTGAGGTCAAACTTACAGGTCTGTAGTTTCCTGCTTCTGCCTTGCTCCCACTTTTGAGAAGGGGAATCGCATCTGCCCTCCTCCAGTCCTCCGGTACCACCCCATTGTCTCATGATTTGTTAAAGAGAGTAGTCAGTGGTGTCACTAGTTCTACCCTTAGTTCTTTTAGAATTCTGGGATGAATCCCATCAGGCCCCATTGCTTTGTCCACCTTCAGTTTTAAGAGTTCTTTCAGAACCCTTTCTTCTGTAAATGGGCTGGTATCAACTTCTGTATCCAGTGTTTCTATTGTTTGTTTTAGGTACCTCCCCCTCTTTGTTTGTAAATACTGAGCAAAAATATTTGTTTAGTATCTTGGCCTTTTCACCGTCACCCTCTGCCCACCCCCTCCTCCCCTTTATTAAGCCTCACTATCCCTCCCCTGGTCTTCCTTCACTCCCTGATGTACCTAAAAAAAGGTTTTATCCCCCTTCTTAACTGAGTTGGCTATCTTTTCCTCGGTTTGGGCATTTGCTGTTCTGACTGCCTTCCCAGCTTCCTTTTGCTTTAACTGATACAATTCTCTGTCCTACTCCTTCTGTGATTCCTTGTACTTTCTGAATGCTTTCTTTTTCTCTTGAACCTTCACTGACACCTCCTTTGAGAACCATAGTGGTATCTTATATCATTTTGTTTTATTTATTTGCTTCACACAAAGGCTTGTTACCTCTGTGATGGCAGTTTTTTATTATTCCCCATTGTTCTTCCACCCATCCTTCCTGCCAATTTGCTAGTGCATTCCTTAGTCACTCACCCATTTTGGCAAAGTCAGCCCTCCTAAAGTCCAGTACTTTTGCCTTTGTATGGCTTGACTCTATTGCTGTGTTTATTGTGAACCATACTGTTCGATGGTCGCTAGTTCCCAGATGGCTACCCACTTCTACATCTGTGATCCTCTCTCCATCTCCATTTGAGAGAACCAGGTCTAACATTGCTCCCTCTCGAGTGGGTTCCAATACTAGTTGTCTAAGACATGCCCCCTATAGGGCATCTAGAATAACCCCACTGTTAGAAGTGGCTGCTGCAACTGCACTTCAGTTAACATCTGGCATATTCAGATCGCCCATCAGCAATATCTCCCCTTTTTCTGCCATTCTAAGTATACTTTCTATCATTTCCCTGTCCATTTCCTCCCCCTGAGAAGGGGGTCTGTATACAACCCCTGTGCGGATTGTGGTGCCATTGCCGGTCTCCAAATTTACCCACAGTGCTTCTTCTCCTCCCTGTTTTCCCTTTTGTTCTGTTGCTTTGATTCCTTCCCTTATGTAAAGAGCTACTCCTCCTCCTCTTTTACCCTCCCTGTCCCTCCTGTAGATAGTGTATCCTGGTATGTTTCTGTCCCAGTCATGGTTCTGTGTGTACCATGTTTCTGTGACTGCCACGATATCCAGATGTTCCTCCTCCATCAAGGCCACTAATTCAGGAAGCTTGTTACCCAGGGCATTGGTACTCATTGCTCTCCATTTTTTGATGGCTTTAGCTTCTGTAGCAGCACCCCCCACTGACGTTTCTACCTTGGTCTTTTTCTCATTTAGTACCCTGTTTTGTAGGGGGAGGCTGGGATTTTCCTGCTGCTTATTAGTGCAGTGCAGGACAGTTTACAGTTCCTGGACCTGGCGTGACGTTGTGGGTAGTCTGACTAGGATAGGGTTTCCCCTTTTCTGACATTCGGTCAATGATTAACACTGTGGAAGGCAGGTGGTGGATGCCTCGTAGGGAGCTCAGTTCATGTCCTGCTATGAGGGGAGTGCCGAGTCCTAGACTATAGCCATGGGGAGTTGAAGGCACAGAAGTAATCATTGTTGGTCACATTATAGGATGGCATAATGTTAGGTTCCTCTCCCCTGTTAGCATGTGAAAGCAGGTATTGTTCATCTAGAGTGATATAGATGAGGGATAAAGAGATTAGCCACAGCCTAGCCCTCATGATGGAACCCAGGAGGTTAGGCTTAGGGTGTCTTGACTAGGAGAAAGACAAAAAGAATAAAAAAACATACATGTAAAGTTGATTTAAAAGGAAAATGCTCATGTTTAATTATATCCAGAGGAAAGGACGAACTGTTGAGATCCAGGGTCACATAATATGTTAAGATAATACAAAATCACACATGCCCCCACGATGCAAAGCATCATGGGCTGCATATGCAAATCACCACAGAATGTTATGCTGGTCCAACTTTAAGCAGAATTGCATAGTGCCGAAAGGCCTCTCACACAGTTTGCAAAGGGTGCTAACAGAAGACATAGACACGTGTTTCGTCCTACCAGGACTCATCAGTATGCCTCGTCTGTTTGACACCCCAGTGGAATGGACCAGCTACCCTTAAGGCAGAGTGCCTTGCGTGTCTATGTCTTCTGTTAGCACCCTTTGCAAACTGTGTGAGAGGCCTTTCGGCACCATGCAATTCTGCTTAAAGTTGGACCAGCATAACATTCTGTGGTGATTTGCATATGCAGCCCATGATGCTTTGCATTGTGGGGGCATGTGTGATTTTGTATTTTCTTGAAACTTGGCTTCCCAGCCAAATGCCCTTTGGGGTAACCCTTGCCTCAGTGTTTGCGCACAGAGGTTCTTTGTCTTTTTAATATGTTAAGATTGCTGAAAGGTGATAAATTGTGGCCTGGGCATAGGCAAGGTGTGAACTCCTTTTGTCTGTATATTTCCTTTGATCTTTAAAGTCCTCAGAGACAAGTACAATACCTTTGATAGCAGGTCAGACAAAAATGTTGATTCAGTCACAAAATGAGTTAAAATTCCTGAAAGGTGATAAACTGCAGCCTGGGCATATACAAAATGTGAAATCCTTTTGTCTGCATGTTTCCTTTGTTCTTTGAAGTCCAAAAGTACAGCTGCTTTAGGAGTGGTCAGACGAAAATGTTGATTCAGTTGCAGGACCTAGCATAACCACGTTTGTCAGACTAGTTGCAAGACATGTACTTCCTTGGGAAGACTTCTAGAAAGTTGATTTAAAATTAAAAAGCTGATACCTGGTGATGATATTTTGCAGAAATTCAGTCCAGGAGACTTTCACAGATGTTGTGTGCAAGAATGGTGCAGGTATTCCAAGCAGAAAAACATGTAAATTAACAAAAATTAACATACAGACACAGACAAGCACAAACAACCACCCACTCAGCCCCAGGAGAAATGAGGACCGCAAAGAGCTCAAAATGCAAAACCCTACTGAATAATGCTTCAGGAGACCACCAAAAGTTCTGGTCACACATTAAAACATTTCTGGGATCCTCTCACTCCTCCACTCCAAATGACATGGTCTTGAATGGTACCCATTGCAACAACCCCCAGACAATTGCAAACTTCTTCAACAAACGATTCACAGACCTGACCAGGTACACTTCCTCCTTCCCTGCCCCACATAGGGCAGGTCTCTCAGCTTCTTCCTGTAAGGATTCTGTGACCCCCCCTCCTTTCCCTTCAAGGACGTTACTAGAACGGAAGTAACAAAATGTCTTAGATTGATCTCAGATAGCGCTGCCACAGGCTCTGACAGCCTTGAATCCAAACTTCTAAAACTAGCAGCTCCACTCATTGCTGCTCCACTGGCCAGGATTTTTACCCTCTCCCTATGCCAAAGTATCATCCCTGACATCTGAAAGATAGTGAGACTCACGCCTGTGCTTAAGAAAGGTGACCAAAAGGACCCATCCAATTACAGGCCCATAGCCATCCTGTCAGTGCTAAGCAAAATTCTTGAAAAGCTAGTAGCCATGCAAACCATGAAATTCCTTCTTAGAAATGACATCTTATCTAATGCCCAGCATGGCTTTCTCAAAGGGCATAGTACAACCACTGCCTTACCCAAATCCACAACTGACACCATCTCTGCTATGGACACAGGTCTACTAACTGGGGCTGTCTTCAGAGATATGACAAAGGCTTTTGACCTGGTGGACCACTCCCTTCTCCTCCACACCTTAGAAGCCATGGGATTTGCATCAAATGTAGTCAGCTGGTCCTGTAGTTACCTATCTAACAGAATCCAAGTTGTGAAGTTCAACTCAACCTACTCGTATCAAGCTACTGAGAATATTGGAGTACCCTAAGGCTCCATTTTGGGGCCACTACTATTCTCGATATTTATTAATAATATCTCCTACAACCTCTCCTCAACTTCTGTCCTGCTCTATGCTGACAACGTAGTCTTGTACATCAGTGCTAAGGATGTAAATGACATCAATCTACGGTTATCTACAGATTCCCAGCATACACAAACCTGGATATCACACAACAAACTCATATTAAATGAGGCAAAAACCTAATCTATGCTATTTGGATCCCTTGCTAGATTCAAAACAAGCCAACATAACTTTTGAGTCTCCTACCTTAATGGCTCACCCACTGGCATTGTGACCTCATTTAGATATCTAGGGGTAACCCTGAACTAATCCCTAAGCTTTGACCAGCACATACAGATAACATTCAACTCTGTGAACTCCAAACTTGGCATTGTGTACCGGACCAGCTATGCCCTAACACTATCGCCCAGACTGCCCATTGCTTGTAGTATTCTCCTGCCTACCCTGACCTATGGGGTTGCTAGATATGCTGCCTCCTCAAAACTGCACCTTCATAGATGGAATGTTACCTACAACAATATATGTAGGCACGCCTCGTCATCTCCTAGGCTGAAACACCATTGCTTCCTTTACTCAAAGTAAAATTGGCTATCTCCCAGTGCCATCAAACTTCACTCCCTCTGCTCCACAGTTGACAGCATTATGAGAACTCAGACCCCCCCTGACACTAGTTAAGATGTTCACTCCTCAGTCCTCCAACTATGGCCATCACTCGTCTGACAAATCTCTCCTTAGTGTGCCAAAATGTAATTCAACCAAGGGTGCCAGTACTTTTGTTCTCCATGCCCTCCCCCACAGTGGAACTCCCTCCCACTCGATGTCTGCCTAGTACCCTCGCACTATGCCTTTAAAAAAGCACTCCTCTGTTATCTCACCCTATCCAGTCAGTGCTCTTGTTTCAAACCCCCATAGTATATGATTCACCTCCTGTTGCTCTTACCCTGCCTACTCTTGATTGCCTTCCCCTTGCACTTCTATGTTACCGTTCCCTTGTCACTCTGACCTGTTCTTCTTGGCTAATTCCCCCCATGGGGTTTACTTGCTACTTGTGTCTCCATGACCCACTTTCTGACCATCCCTTCATGGGTTTTTCTGTCTGACTGTACTACCTGCCATTGCTTTCTGCTAGATGTATAGGATCTCCTCACAATATATGATTTTTTTTTTGCTATTTTACCCTACCTGTTTTCTAGCTCTGCACCTAATATGGGTGACTAAAATTATAGTATTGTTCTGTACCCTGCACTAAACTCTGTACTTGACTCATATTGTTTACACATGATGTATAATACCTATTTTGTACTTTACTATGTTCATGTTTATTTCAACCTCATGTATAATTTCCCTGTAAAAATATTAGTGCTTTTCACCTTCTGTATGTTTTGCTGTAATTGCTCTGTAACCTCCTGGGTCATGCCTTAAAATAGTCATCTCTATGGCTAGTGCACCTACCTGGTAAACAAAAACTAAATAAAATAAAATAAATATAAACACCTTGGATTGATCCTTGATAGCTGCCTAAGTTACAATCAACACATTGAAAACCTTGTAAAGTCTGTTAATCAAAGGTTTAATATGTTATAGAAACAGACATAATTGTATACCTGATGCTATAAAACTGATTGTTCAGACACATATTTTGTCATTGATAGATTATGACCTTGTTATTTACTTTTCCACCTGTAAAACTTCTCTGCAAAGAATTGCACTTCTTGCGAACATAGCATGTAGGTTTGGATTTAATCTTCCTTTAGAGTACCATACTTGTTTCTTGTATAACATCTCAGATTGGCAGTCTTTATAACAAAGAATTGATCAACAGTTGGGCATGGAAGATGGCAAATAAACATGTGCCAACCAAATGAAAACTTATGGTGAAAAACATCTTTGTCAACATTACAACTAGGTCAATGGATGATCTCTGTTTTAAACTGCCTAAATGCTATACAAATGTTGGTCAAGCTGCATTCTGTTATTGGGTTTGCAACTTCTAGAACTTGCTACCTCAAAACATCTGGACTCTGATGAATTACAAGTCTTTTGTAACAGCGTTAAGATGTTATATTAGTACCATTGATATCTGCAAATGTTTTGAAAACTTATTTATTACTTGTAAGTATTGTTAAATCTTTTATTGTCTTCTTGTAATTTTGTGTATTCTGACCATGGCTGCCTATGAAAATAAGCAATTTTCTCCATAGGCTCTCTTTTTAAATGAATGAAAATGAAATGAAAAATACTCCTACTCTATACAGGGTGGTTCTCCTAGTCCCAGTTTTGGCCTACATTTGACCTTCCACCCATCCCAGCAGTGACTGTTACACAGTAGTGAACTGGTGCCTTTCCTTAGTCAACTAGCAGAGTTCCTTGCTTCCTTCCTTCATTTTGCAGATGACTGCTGATGCCTACGACACCAGTCACCTGTTCCACTCCTTCCACTCACTTGTCTAGACACAAACAAGCTGGACATGTTAGAGTAGAAGATTTTTTATAATGCTTTTGTAAGAAGGTATTAAGCATTTGTCAACTCTTTAAGGGATTTTGTTAAGTTAAATGGCCTCCACCTGACTAAGAAGGGGGTAAGGGTGCTTGGTTAAAAATGTGATGTCCACGCAGGGCATTTAAATTAATGGATGGGGAGATGATGGCAGCCCCAGGAAAAGCACATGTAGGGCTTGCCACCTCTCCCTCTCCAGTCACTCCTTGCAGGACATGTGAACTAAAGGATGGAGAGATGACAGCAGCTCTAGGAAAAGCGTGGATAGAGCCTGCCATCTCTCCCCCTCCGGCCAGCACCAACACTAGAAGACACACCAGAAACAGAGTTGCAAAAGGGAGAAAGCATGAAACCCTATCTAGGTCAACAAATGAGCAGAAAGAAGGTAAGGAAGAAATGATAAGAGGAGAAATCACAAAAGGAGATGGTAATCGGGAATGGAAAGCCTTATATCTTTATGCTCGCAGTCTGGCTAACAAGATACCAGACCTCACAGTGACAATAGCAGAGGCAGGACTAGACTGGGTTGCTGTAACTGAAACGTGGTTCACAGATAGTCACGTATGGGAGGTAGCTATCCTAGGGTATAACTTGTTCTGGAGAGATTGGGTGGGAAAAATGGAGCGGGATGGCTATTTATGTGAAGAATTCTGCAAATGCTACAGAAATACAGTGAACACAAGGGGAAGCTGAGGCACTATGGGTTACAAATGGGGCTGGATGCAGGACACCCATCTGAGTAGGGATAATCTACAGACCCCCAAATCAGGATAAAGCCAGGGGCAAGAAAGTCTTGGAAAGCATCCTTCAGATGTCAGGTAAAGGGGACAAGATGCTAGTAGGGGACTTCAATCTACCATACATTGACTGAAGTTCCTGCACAGCAGCATCAGAACGAAGCAGGGAATTCCTAGTTACAATGTGGGGGGCAGGCCTGAGTCAACTAGTGAAGACACCCACAGGAGAAAAAGCAATCTTAGACTTGGTATTCACAAATAGTGAAAGGGTTCTGGGCGTTGAAGTGTGGAACCAGCTGGGAACCAGCGACCATTGCACGGTATGGTTCAAGGTGAACAGGACTGAGGATTCCAGACATTCTAAGCTGAAAATCCTTGATTTCAGGAAGGCAGACTTCACAAAAATGAGGACCAGCCTGAAGGGCAACCTCAGTCACACATTAGAGGGGAGCGTTGAAGAGTGCTGGGCTAGGTTGAGAGAGACGAAATAACATTGGTCACATCACAGTGTGCCCGTCAGGTTAGTAAGAATAAAAGGAGAAAGAAAGAAACCACTATGGTTTTCAACACAAGTGGCAACTATAGTGAGGGAAAAGTGCAAAGCCTTCAGTAAGTACAAGGAGTCGGGGAGAAGACCGACAAAACACAGTATAAAGATATACTAAAGGAGGCAGGGAAAGTGATAATAAGTGCAATGGCCCAGGCAGAGGTAAGAATAGCACAGTGGGTAAAGAAGGGTGACAAAACCTTCTATAGGTACATACGGGGAAAAAAGGAAGACCAAGGGAGAAATTGTTAGAATTAAAAAAAAACGATGGGCAGCCCACAGAGCAGGACAGAGAGAAGGCAGAGACACTCAGTGAGTACTTCTGCTCTGTCTTCACACATGAAGCAGATGGTGGAGGACCAACAACTGGTCAAAAGGATTGTCCAGATGGAGAAATAGACATGGGTCCCTTCACTGAGGAAAGGGTCCTAGAGGAACTCAACAAGTTTAAAGTGGATAAAGCAATGGGGCCAGATAGGATACACCCAAGAATACTAAAAGAACTTGGGAGGGAACCGGCAGCTCCCCTAGCAATGCTCCTCAACAAATCGTTGATGACCAGGGAGTTTCCAGAGGACTGGAAGAGGGCAACAGTGGTGCCACTCGTCAAGTGCAGAAGCAAGAAGAGCCAGAAAACTACCATCCAATTAGCCTCACTTCAGTCATGGGAAAACTGATTCAGTCCCTGCTGAAGGAAAGAGTAGTAGCTTTTTTGGTGAATACTAATCAGCTCGACACAAAGTAACATGGTTTCACAACAGGGAGGTCCTGCCAGACAAACCTGGTAGATTTCTTTGATTGGGTCACCCGGACAGTAAATCGGGGTGGATGTAGTTTACCTAGACTTCAGTAAGGCCTTTGACTCAGTTCCATACAGGAGATTGGTCAATAAACTGGAGAACATGGGTCTTGGACATAAGGGAACAACTGGGGTAAGAAACTGGTTGAATGTAAGAACACAGAGGGTATCAGTAAGTGGCACACTGTCAGAGGAGGGCAGGGTGACTAGCAGGGCCCCGCAGGGCTCAGTACTTGGGCCTGTCCTCTTCAACATATTCATCAGTGACATTGCTGATGGACTGAAAGGAAAAGTGTGCCTGTTTGCAGATGACACTAAAATTGGCAACAGGGTGAACACACAGGGACAGCAAAACATAGAATCTGATCTCCGTAAGCTGGAGGAGTGGGCAAGGGTCTAGCAACTGAAATTCAATACCAAAAAGTGCAAAGTCATGCACCTGGGAAAACATAACCCAGGGAAAATGTACTCAATGGAAGGGGAGCAGCTGGTGGTTACAGGACAGGGGTGAGACCTGAGGGTGATCATCTCAGATGACTTAAAGTTCAGCAAGCAATGCGAGAAGGCAGCACTAGAGGCAAGTGGCATACTGGGATGCATATGAAGCATGAGCAGAAGGCATGAAGTAATCATGCCTCTGTATCAGTCCCTGATAAGGCCCCACCTGGAGTACTGCTTCCAGTTCTGGAGGCCGCACCTCAAAAGGGACATAGATAGGCTGGAAACGGTACAGAGAAGACCAACAAAGATGGTGCAGGGCTTGCATCAGAAACTGTACGAGGCTAGACTCTGTGAACTCAAACTATACTGTCTAGAGCAGCACAGAAATAGTGGGGATATGATGGAGACATTTAAGTATCTCAAAGGCAACAACAGGGTACTGGTGCAGAACCACTTTCAAGTAAAAGACTGCAACAAAACAAGAGGGCATGACCATCACCTTAAGGGAGGTAGGTTCAGGAGCAATACGAGAAAGTTCTTCTTCACAGAGCGCATAGTCGAACCATGGAATAGCCTGCCGGAGGGGGTGGTGGGAGCAAAGTCAGTGGGGGAATCCAAGCTGGCATGGGACAGACACTGCGGGATACTCAAGCAGGTGGCTAAGTGGGGGTTGGGTAGAAAACCACAGGCAGACTTGAGGGATCATACGGTCCTCGTCTGTCAACAACTTCTCTGTCTCTATGTTTTTATGTGGCTCTACCTCCAAGTTACACATCTGATTCACAGAGCTTTCTGAATCTAGTCCGGCCAAGATTAATCTCCTGAGCGAGTTTCCCCTTATACTACCTGTTACAGTTTCAAAGACAAGTTTCAAAGTTCCCCAAATACTGCCTACAAATCTGTTTTCTCCCCACGTACCCTGCTACGATCACAATGAAGAGAAACATAAATAAAAATAAATATACCTTTTAAGGTAAAGCTAGGTGCTTTCCCTCCTTTCTGTCAGAAAAATCTGTTCCTCTGGAACCATTCCCGTCTCCAGTGAGCTGTTGGATAAGGCTGCCAGTATGTTGACTAGCAACTCCCTGAGTTCCTTTAGTACCCAGGGGTGTATCCAGTCCGGTCAAATAGCCTTGTCCACATTCAGGGCTGCAAGTCCTTCCAGGACTCTTTCCTCTGAAAATGGACTTGAGTCCACCCCCCCACACACACACACACTCTTGCTTCTTTCTGGTGATCCATCCCCTCTTCCCTCCACTGTGAACACTGAGCAGAAGTACCTGTTAGGATGTAAGCTTTTTCTTGGTCCCCTTCTGCGCAGTCTCCCACTTTGGTCTTTCTAATCCTTGTCATCCCTCCCCTTGCTTTCCTCTTCTCACTTATAGAATCATAGAATCACAGAAATCTGGAGGCAGAAAAGGACCCTCGGGCCCACAGAGTCTGCCCTTCCCTCCTTTCTCATTACCTATGTCACAGGACCTTCCCTTCCCCCCACTTGCCAACCCCTTATGTCTGTCCCATGCCCTCTTGAATCCCTCCACGATTTCTTCTCCCACTATGTCCACCAGTAGTTTATTCCAGGCCTCCACCACCCTCTCTGTGAATTAACGCCCCCTCACATTGCCCCAAAATCTGCCTCCCTCCAATCTTAGACTATGCCCTCTAGTTTTAACCCCCACCTTCCTCTTAAATAAGCTCCCCTCCTTACTTAAATGTCTATCATGTCCCCCCTCTCCCTTCTAGTCTCCAATGGGTACAGATTCAATTCCCTCCACCTCTCCTCATATGACTTCCCCTGCGTACCGTGCACCATGTTGGTTGCCCTTCTCCGCACCCTCTCAATCCCATCTATGTCTTTGCATAGGTGTGGTCTCCAGAACTGGACTACGTACTCCAGGTGCAGCCTCGCCATGACTTGTACCTGAAGAAAGTCTTATTCCCTATAGTGACTTCTTTGGTAATCTTTTCTTCTGTCAGTGCCTTTGCTCCCCTCACCACCTTGCCTGCTTCCTTCTGTTTTACTTGGTATACCTTACTGTCCTTCTCCCTTTGTACTTCCTTATACTATGTGAATGCCACCCTTTTCTCCTTCACCACCTTTGCCATTTCCTTGGAGAACAATTTTCCTTCTGATTTTGCTCACTTTCACACAGTTTGGTTGCTTTTATTATGCCTGCCTATTTTCCCTCCACTATGCCTCTACCCACACTTCAGTGAATATGCGGGTCAGCTGGGGTGTGTGAATACCCCACTATTGGGATTTGGAAAATATTCACATTCACTTGATCAGATATTCAGGTATTTATCATGTTAAATTTTGTTTTGCAGCACATTTGCTACAAAACTCATTTAAACATAGAAACATCAAATGTGTTGGCAGAAAGGAACCACTTGGCCCACCCATCCTGCTCAGTTTTTCCCTGCCTATTCTGTCTCAGCAGACCCTAACTGGTCTCATGTGACCCTCCTCCCCTTTTTATTTCCCAGTATTCCCATATGCCTATCCCATGCATGTTTGAAACCCCCATCTTTGCCTCTACTACCTCTGGTGGCAGACTGTTCCAGATGACCACCACTCTTTAAGTGATATAGTATTTCCTCATGTGCTTACTGAATTCCTCCCCCCACCCTTTCTAGCTTTGTTGCATGCCCTCTTGTTCTGTTGCACTTTTTCATTTTAAACAGGTTCCCCACCTGTACCCTGTTCACCCCCAGGAGGTACTTGTAAATCTCTATCATGTGTCCTCTTTCCCTCCTGTACTCCAGGGTGTACATGTTGAGATTCCTCAGTCTCTCCTTGTATGGTTTCTCATACAACCACTGTACCATTTTAGTTACCCTCCTATGGATTGCCTCTACCCCGTCTATTGTATTTTCTGAGATGTGGCCTCCAACACTGTACACAATATTCCAGATGTGGATTTACCAATGATCTATTCTATACAACAGCAATATCACCCCCAGTGGCCATGGCTAGTCCCATAGATTTCTCTCACCCATAGATTCCTTCTGGCCCACTGCCCTCCTTCTATGACCCACCAGCAGTATAAGTACAACAACTGATCTCCTGCCAGTATCCCTCCAGTCCCATCTAAAACCATCTTTAAAAACAGTCTCCCCTCACTAACCCTCCCAACAAGCCTTCTACATTTATTGGACAAATTCCTCCATCAGAGGTCTCCCTTGGACCCTCAAATGTATATTTCAGTATCTGTCCTCCTTCCAGTCTTCCTTCCAACTTAATATGACTTTAACTTTAACGAATATTTCTGCTCAGTATTCACAAAGGAAGAGGAGGGGGAGGTACCTAACCCAAACAATAGAAACATTCTGAAGACGGGGGTCGATACCTGTCCATTTACAGAAGAAAGGGTTCTGAAAGAACTAATAAAATTGAAGGTGGACAAAGCAATGGGGCCTGATGTGATTCATCCAAGAATTCTAAAAGAACTAAGGGTAGAACTGGTGACACCGCTGACTATTCTGTTTAACAAATCATGGGAGGATGGGGTTGTGCCTGAGGACTGGAGGAGGGCGGATGTGATTCCTCTTCATAAAAGTGGGAGTAGGACAGAGGCAGGAAACTACAGACCAGTTAGTTTGACCTCAGTGGTAGGGAAAATGATGGAATCACTTCTGAAGGAAAGAATAGTTGAGTACCTAGAGGCCAGTGGGGCACAGGATCCAAGGCAGCATGACTTCATGATGGGAAGGTCATGTCAGATGAATCTAATAGATTTCTCTGACTGGGTGACCAAAGTAGTAGACCAGGGAAGGGCTGTGGACATGGCCTACCTAGATTTTAGCAAGGCATTTGATACAGTCCCACACAAAAGATTAATACACAAGTAACCAGCCTTGGAGTGGGTCCCAAGGTGGTAGCCTGGATACAAAATTGTCTAGAATACAGGACGCAAAGGGTAGTAGTAAACGGAGTCCACAGTGAAGAAAGGAGGGTTACTAGCAGGGTACCACAGGGTTCAGTACTGGGACCGGTCCTTTTTAATGTCTATAAGAGACATTGCAGAGGAACTGGTAGGAAAAGTATGTCTCTTTGCAGACAACACAAAGATCTGCAACAGGGTTGATACAAAAGATGGAGTGGAAAGGATGAGAAAGGACTTGGCAAGGTTGGAGGAATGGTCAAATGTATGGCAGCTCAGAATCAATGAAAAGAAGTGCAAGGTAATGCACCTGGGAAACAAAAGCCCAGGGGAAGAGGACACAATGGGGGGTGAGATACTGACAACAGTAGAAATGGAAAGGGACCTGGGGGTAATTATATCAGATGACCTAAAGGTGGACAAGCAATGCAAGAAGGCAGTAAGGAAGGCTGGGGGGATACTGGGATGCATGAGGCATCAATAGTAGAAAACGGAAGTTGTTATTCCTTTGTACAGACAGTACAGACAGTTGGTGTGACCCCATCTGGAGTACTGTGTGGAGTTCTGGAGACTCCATCTCCACAAAGACATGGACAGAGTGGAGGCTGTCCAGAGGAGGGCAACCAAAATGGTGCAGGGTCTGCACCTGAAGACATATGAAGAAAGTCTAAATGAGCTTAATATGTATACCCTTGAGGAAAGAAGGGAGAGAGGGTACATGATAGAAACTTTCAAGTACCTCAAGGGAATCAACAAAGTCCAAAAGGGTAGCATTTTTCAGAAAAAGAGATGTGCAAGAACAAGGGGGCACAATTTGAAGATAGAGGGGGGACGGCTCAGAGGTAATGTGAGGAAGTATTTTTTCACAGAGAGGGTTATGGATGCATGGAACAGCCTCCCTGAGGAGGTTGTGGAGTCAAGAACAGTGGGGGAATTCAAGAATGCATGGGACAGACATAAGGCAGTCCTAGTGGGGGGTAGGAAGAAGTAAGCTGTTGGTTAACTAGGATCTGCAGCTTATCTGTTGGGTAGGAAAATGGGCAGACTAGGTGCCATCACATTCTATGTTTCTATGTAACATTGTTTTCCTGAATGGCCCTCCTTCAACCCCGTACTTTTGAAAAGGAAAGTAATTTGCTTTTATGTAGTACCTTTCATACAAACTATTTCTGAAAGTGCTTTACAATCCAGTAGAGGTAGTGGACAGAATGTAGTTGTCATTAGGAGCACAGAAGAAGTTCAAACAGCACAGAGCTAGATTAGAGAGACATTAATACTTTTCATAAACTTGAATATCTCAGTCATGCCCCCCCCCCACCGTGTGTACAGTTTGTATTTAGGAACCTCAACCTCTCTTATTTTGATTCTTTTCTGCCCACATGTATCATGTTGCTTGCCTTCCATGGATAGGCTATGTGATCCCTAGTATCCAAAGCATTAAACACCAGACACAGACAAGTCATGCCTTCCACTAGACTTCCAACAATCAGGGATTGTACTGTATTGTGAAATTAGATATCCCACATCAACACAGACATGTACAGCAAGAAACAAGCCATCCCCTCCTTTAGACTCCCAGACTAACAGGGCTCACATTATATTGTAGTATTGGATATCCTAAATAAATACAAAAATGTACAGCCAGAGAAAAAACACCCCCTCCACTAGCCACCCTACTGCCTGGACTTAAATTATACAGTGGCACTGGATATCTTAAAACAGAAATGTAAAATTCTGAGACAAACTACCCTTTCACAATATTCACCCCACCATCAGAGCTCATATTATAAAATGGGATTTTATATTTTATAGCAGAAGAATACCAGTCTGAGACAAAGCACCCTGTCCACAATATTTCCTCACCGTTAGAGCTCGCATTATACTGTGCAATGGGATTGGGTCTCTTAAGTTACTGTTTAGTACTAATTATTGGAAATATCTCATCTGAGCAAGTTAACATTTCTTCCAGTTGTCAGATTTGCTTTAACTGGGTCCTCTTTACTAGAAATGTTTAGGGTCATTAGAAGCTGCCCTATCGAATGACCAGGCATTCCCCCTTACAGACCATTGTATAATTTCTCATTAAAGGGCCAGCTTGGATCCAGTTTGCATTCTTGTTCCTACCTCCATGCCATGTGAACTGGACAGCTCCATTACCCTCAGAAAGAAGTATGCTGTTTTTATTTGGAATGGCTAGGTTACACTGAATGTGTAGGAGCACAACAAGCCCTTTGCTTCAGTGTCTGGACTTTCATAGGGCCAGAGAGGCAAGCAATGTGGTGCAGTGGTTAGAGCCCTGAATTTTAAACCGGGGGGGGGGGCTCCCAGGTTCACACACAGATTGGAATGTCCTCACAGATAAAGGAGTTTTTCTGCAGGGCATATTTACATCCCAGTCAAATCAGCTGTCCAGATGGGGTGTGGCCTGATGTCAGATTGTTGATTGCTGGGCTCCCTCCAGAGCAGTCACTATCCGCCTTAAAATTAAAAGCATCCCGGCAGCAAACCTTGATTTTTTTTTTTTTTTACAACAAATTGTTAGCTTTCTAGCATGAGCAGGCAGAGGGTGCAGAAAAAAACAGACCCAACTGAACATTACAGGGCCAGGAGGAATGGTCAACTTGAGCCAGCCACCAGAAACCCAGCCCACACGGCAGCCATGGTGGAAAGCAGGGTGCAAGAAAGCATACCAATGATGGCCACTGCTGAAAAAGACAATGCTCCCCTAACATCTATCAGCTGTCTCCAGAAGATGTGGGCAAAGTTCACAAATATGACCGCGCAGATAGTGTACCTTTAGGGAGGTCCTGAAAGGCGTCATGAAGACAACTGCTCCCCCTGGTACTCTCCTCACCTCACTGAAATGGAGGAACAACTCGGCACAGTAGAGGACCAGAGCACCAACTGGAAACAGGAAAAGAAGCAGCTGCAAGACACCAACCAAACACCTGTAGCCAAGGTCGACAACCTGGAAAATCATACTTGGAGAAACAATGTGTGCAGTATAGGCCTGCACAAGGGGAAAGAGGGTGAAGATGCCAACAAATCAGAAAATGGCTAATTCAGCACTTTGATCTCAATAGCACCAGGCACGCCTTCAAAGTGGGGTGGGCCCCCATGACCCCCAGCTGAAGGCACAAGTCCAAAGAGCATTCTAAATATTATCTTGTGAAATTCCTTAGATTCCACACTGCAAGGCTGTCCATCTGAACAGTGTACACTCAAAGTCCCATGAACTACAAAAGTGCAAGATTCATCATGTTCCCCAACTACAGAGAGAAATTACAGAGAGAAAGGCAGAAGTTCTCCAACTATAAAGCCAGTCTGTACCAGCATGGATGGCAATTCTCACACCAGTACCCCTCCCAACTGCAGATTCAGAAACTCTGACAGCTGCCAAGAACCTTTACTTCAGTGCCAGAGCAGAGGAGTATGCCAGCAGGAAGGAAGCCACAGCATCTGAGAGAATAAGTCAAAGAACCACAGCTCTGGTGACTTATAGTAGTGTCACAAAATGTGGTGGCACTGGGGTGGGTCGGGGCAGATCACACTCAGCAGAGGTACAAGGAAGTGGAAAAGATTGGCATGGTGGGGCTCCATGGAGCAAAAATACGATCCCTTCCCTTCCTAAATTGGGGCACTCGCTAAAGAAACCATTAGAAGGATTTGATTTAGGAGCAGGTAAGGGTTCTTTGTGCTTCTTGGGAGTACCAGGTCGAAAGTTGTTCTTTAACAGATGCTGTCCTGTAGTGTGCAGTGAAACCAAATGGCTAAGTGAGGAAGATTATTTCCAAACAACACAGGAGGACCCGCACATTTGGAACATTTTGAACTGCATGAGGGCCAGGGAAGTTAGTGGTGATCATGCACTAGGCTGCACAGCTCCACCCTGACTTGTTATTGTTGCTCCCTTGTGAGAAGAGTGATTGGCATAAGTGACCAATGTGTGGAGCTACTTAAACTATTTCAAACTCCAAAATCAGCCTGTCCTGGTCTCTGCCATGCCAACCTCACCTGCCTTGACACAGCCATTTTATCAGGAGAGCTTTCCAACTGTTTACTTCCTGGTGATTGCACAGAAACCCTGTAGTTATGGAGGGCAAGGAGAAAAACTGACAAAGGGACTGACTAAGAACTGGGAGGAGGGAATGCGTGCTTCTTGGAAAATGGTACTCACAGTCCCTAGCAGAGGCAATAAATCAGAAAACTGGGACTGCAATGGGCAGAAAACGTCAGTTGAAAGCCCTGTGCCCCTTGGACCCTGCTCACAGCTACTGGATAGTCGACTTGGGCTTAATTGTGATTATACAGTGTGTTTGAACTAGACTTTCTGGCTTCACCTGGCTCACCCACCCATATACAGCAAAGGCCTTTTTTTCTCCACAGGATGAGTTTAGATTCATGGGCCAGGAGATTAGTCATTTTTCATTGCTCAAGATAGTCACCAAGTGGGGGGGTGACAGACTGTGGCTGCAAGATAAACCCTGATCTAAACAGCACTGAGCACATTCATGCAGGTACCAGTTTGTGCAAGCACATTCAAAAAGCCTCACGTCACCATGTGAAAGTCCGGGTGAACTTTCACTGTTCTGTTCTGGACTTCAGATTACCACTGGCACCACTAAGTACATGGACTGCAAAGAATTTCTGTTAACAGGGGAATGGACATAATAGATTTTAGTAAATGGTGTCCCATTATTTCAAAGTGATGTCCAAACAAGAGAGCGTGGGAGCTAGGACAGTGAACACAGAAAGAGACAGTCTCACAGAAGCCAAACCCCACCACTACATTTAACAATGTGGTCCTTGGGCTCAGTCATCTAGCTCTAATCTTCCCCCAAGTGTGGTATGGACAGGGAAGATATATATCAGATGGCAGGATATGTAATGTACAGGGCACGTGTCCTGTACTGTAAAGTAGAGGACATGTGTCCTGTACATTACCTAGGGCCCGCAGTCTCCGGATTTGCATACAGTGGCTAGCCAAGGAGGTGTGAGAGGGCTGTGCTGGTTGCATATGGGCTCCCGTGGTACCGACGATGCAGGAAAGTGGGGTGGCCTGATGGGCAATTGGTGCCACAGTGGGGGGCCTCTAGATGCCAGGGACTACCTATGTGACAGGGGGCATGGCGATCGCGGAGGAGGTAGCACAGGATACCAGGAAATATGTTTGGTTGGTTTTTGCACTGTTCCTTACATTCTACTCACTATTTTCATATATGCAACACAGGGCGTTGTCATTGTGATGGGGCTAGGATTGGAGATGGGGGAGGAAACCTCTGGACACTAGGGAAGATCTAGTATGTGATGGAGCTGGGGCTCCAGGTACTGGGGGACCACTAAGCACCAGGGATTATTAATGCACTATATGGGATGGTGATTGGATGGAGGGGATCACCAAGCACCGAGGAGTAGTGTTATCATTAATGCATGGTGACTGTAGCGAGGGGACCTAGGCACCAGGGAGTAATAATGTTACTATACAGCTGGTGATCAGAAGGAGGGGGACCACTAGGCACCAGGGAGTAATGCATTACTATACGGGCTGGTGATCAGAAGGAGGGGGACCACTAGGTACCACGGAGTAGTACGTTACTATACGGCTGTTGATCAGAAGGAGGGGGGACTACTAGGCACCAGGGAGTAGTATATTACTATACGGGCTGGTGATCAGAAGGAGGAGGGACCACTAGGTACCAGGGAGTAGTACATTATTATATGGGCTGACAATCAGAAAGAGGGGGGACCACTAGACACCAGGGAGTAGTACATTGATATACGGGCTGTTGATTAGAAGGAGAGGGGACCACTAGGTACCAGGGAGTAGTACATTACTATACAGGCTGGTGATCAGGAGAAGGGGGGGACCACTAGGTACCAGGGAGCAGTACATTACTATACGGGCTGGTGATCAGAAGGAGGGGGGCCACTAGGCACCAGGGAGTATGACCTGATCATATGGGCTGGCAATCAGAAGGAGGAGAGACCACTAGGCACCAGGGAGCAGTACATTACTATACGGGCTGGCAATTGGCAGGATGGGGGACCATAAAGCACCAGGGAGTAGAACATTATTATATGGACTGCTGATTGGCAGGAGGGGGGATGAGTACATACTAGGGAGTAGTACATTACTATACATGCTGGTGATTGGCAAGATGGGGGATCATTAGGCACCAGGAAGTATGATCTGACTATACAGGGTGGTGATTGGTAGGAAGTGGGGACCACTAGGCACCAGGGAATATTAACTGACTCTATGGGTTGGCTGTATGGGCTGGCTATTGGAGGTAGAGTGACACTAGGCACCAGGGACTTCGCTGTCTTGTGGGGGACCATGCAATCGGGATGGGGTGGCACTGTGCTAACCTGCCACTGCTTCCCATGCAAATGAGCCCAAAATGGGCATGCACATGGCCCCTTAGTGCCTTGCATGCCCAATGGGCTGTTTTGCATGGGCCCCTCTGAATATAGCGTGTAGTGCTTTGGCATCATCGGGTCTGGTGGTGCTATTCCTTGAACAGCAGGGATCTACGTCGGGGCAACACTACTTGACTTAGCTCTACCCTGACAAGCCCTTATATTCAGTTGGATAGTGCTGGTGCACTATCCAACTGAATATAGCATCTTTGGATTCCTGGGTAAGGGCAAAGTGCAACAAAAACTTGGTACTCCACTTTGCCCATTTTTGAATACTGGGCCCCAGATGTCTACCATAAAATCATTTAAATAGTGCCAAGGTGAACCAACAACCAGTTAATAATGGCAAGTGAAATTAAACTGTTGCCATGGAATATCTTAAAAGGAAAAAAGTTCCTAAACTACATTAAAAAAACAAAAGCTTGAAGTAGCATGTGTTCAAGAAACACATGGCCATGTGGGAGCTGTCCCACATGACGTGAGATTAGGAGGGTGGGGACTGGCATGCTGCTACATTCAGTTTGAAAGCAAGTGGTACAGCAATACGGGTAAGGCATGGGTTGTCCTGCAAAACAATTCAATCTAATAATGACACAAGCAGGAGATGCACCCTAGTGCAGTTGGAGAATGAGCAGGGATGGAAGCTGGTTGTTGACTCGGTGCAGACGCCAAATAGTGATTCAATGGATTTTTTTTCAAATGCTGTCTCTCTTGAAATGTAAAACTGGCAAGGGAAATGGATTCTAGGAGGGGACATGAAGTCTGCTTGGGATGGGGTCATCGATAGATCCCCCCCAACTCACAATAAAAGCTCAAGAGCACAAAAGGGACTTGCAACAGATCATGGACTGGTGGACCCATGGAGGCACTGGTTGGCTTCAGGGCATGAGTACACCTTCTATTCCCATGCCCATGTCTCATGCAACAAAAATGATATGTTCCTCTTTAACACTCATCTGTATGCTGGGGGTATGCCATGATTTCTTACTGATCTTAAATTACACCCTGGTCCTACTGAACCTAAAAGCAAGCAATGCAACCCTGTCCTCTAAGACACAGTGTCTGGACCCCACGCTACTTAAGAACAAGGAGTACAGGGAATACGTGAGCCAAAAAATTTGTGAATTATTAATGCACTACCACCCCAGTGACCCATCCCTTGCCATGAGATAGAAAGCACTAAAGCCTACATAACAAACTGCACAATCTCCTATGCTAACCATGCCCAGAAAAAAATTGCAGGAGCACATACAGGTGCTGACCACAAAGATACAGGCTTGTGAACTGGCCCACATATCCCATCACACAGGTCTCCCAAATTCTGCAAAACTGAAGGTCCAGTAAGATACGATCATTAGCTTGCAGCTAGAATGCCATGTCCTCATGGCTAAAGCAGGATAGTACTTTGATGGAGACCGCAGTGAAAAGTGGCTGGTCTGGTAGTTCAAAGCTAAGGCAGAAGCAGCTCACAGTAACATAATCAGGATACCAGATAGATCAGCGTTCTTTGATCCTGGGGTGATAGACAACTGTTTTAAGCACTATTACCAAGCACTATACACCTCAGAGATACCCCATCCACCCAGCAACTCAGCCAGTTTGCTGAGACAGTTCCCATACCAGTGGTCCCAGAAGAAATAAGATAATCTGGCTTCAGGTGATGTCCAAACTAGATGGCTGCATAGCTCTTCAGTTCTCCTTCCCAAATAATTCAAAATCCCATTTAAACTTGGTCCCTTTCAAAAATAGTAGAGAAAATAGCTGCAAGGAGGGGTAGCATCAGCATTATGAAGTTCAACAAACAGACGTCTGCAGAATCGAATGAGAATGTGATCAGATCCTGAGCAAGGTTGTCTAACTTGGAGCTCTCCCAGGTCTCCAGCATGGCACAGGCCTGTGAGGAACCCTCTGCTTGATCAAAACGGGGCTCTGCAAAAAAGATGAAACTCAACTCAATATACAAGACCGTTCAAGAGTTCTGGGCCAAATTTAAAGATGCTCTCAAGGAGGTAAAAAGGGATGTAGCCTGTCTTGAGCAACAGTGGAATCTTGTGGAACAGCAGGCGACTGTCACTGACATACAAGTAGATGCCCTGGAAGCCAAGTTTAAAGAACTGCAAGCGTGCCAGTCCTAAATTATGGCTAGACAAGAGGATTTGGAAAACAGAGCCCCAAAAAAAGAATCTCCAGCTCTATGGACTGCCTGAAAATTCTGAAGGCACTGACTTGAAAGATTTCCTGAACAGTTTTCTCCATAAAGATTTGGAAATGGATCTTGTCTTTCAGCAGGAAATAGAATGCATGCACCGAGCAGTGGGCCCAAAACCCACCTCCCCGAATGCTCGCTGTCAGTCATTATTGGGTTTCTTAACTACGCAGTAAAGCAGAAAAAGGCTGTTTTCTATGGCCAGATACAGATTTTTTTTCGATAATGACTATGCCCCTACAACTATGAAGGTCTAGTGTGAATATCTTCCTCTCTTTCCAGTTCTTCAAAAGCAGAAATTAAAGTTCTGGATGACCTCTCCAATGAAGCTAGTGATTCAATTCCCAAAGGGTTGGCTAACTTATCAGTTGGTAGAGGCATCCGTGAAGATCTCCTCACACGAGGCGTTCCATCTGCAGACAAATGATCCCAGTCTGACTGCATGCTCTTCCCCTCTCTCTCCATTCTGGCAGATGGCCCAGGCAGAAAAACAATGCTGTAAGCAGACAGAATCTACAATGTCCAGGATCCTGGAACACTTGCAGACTGCACCAGGCACAGTCCTTTACTAAATGAACTGGAGTCCTTTGTAGTATCCTTTATCTTCTGATTATTTGCAGGTGGGCTATGGGGGGGGGGAGTTGAGGAGGGCCTGACTTAGTGGCTTATTGAGGTAGGAGATGGTGGGAGTTGTGGGTCACCCCTCCCCCCAGGTTAGCATCTCAGTCATTAAGACCAGAGGGATTTTAGAACGTTGGTGCTGCCCTTGAAATAATCAGATCAGTGTTGAACTGGCCCCTGAGTCAGACCTGTCTATAGGGTGGGATCCAAGGCATGATAGCCAGTGCAACCCCTTCCCTCTCTATCCTGAACCCCAGCTGGGTTCAGGGTGATGTAGATCCTCTAGACTGTCTGGCAGGCTGGGTCATGCTCCTACCTCCACCCCCATCTAAAATTGCCTTTGGCTCCTGAGTATGGGGAGGGGGTTACATTAGCAGTAGTGTGCCTGGCTAAGTGGAAGTTGAATTTATTTAACTAGTCTGTCCACACTTTGGGTGCTTGGTCCCCCGCCTCTGCATTTCTTGCTGTTTTCCCACGGATGGCGACTCCTGCTCTTCTAGGGGTGGCTTTTTCCTGGTCATGGACTCGTGACCCTTTTGTGAGGGATGAAGATGGTGCAGTTTAATTTTCTTTTTTTTTTTTTGGACTTGAACTCGATTACTTTAGTTCTGTGGACTCCACCCTGGACATTTATGATTTTATACTGAACTTTTCTGGACATGCCTTGTTTCTGCAGTTGGAACAGCGGCAAGACCAAACAATTTATCTACTTCATATTTTCTTCCAGAGGCACTATACTCAATGTTTAATGGGACTTGATTCTGTGGGTGGTAATGGGGACAGTGAACATTGCCATCTTGTGATTTCTTTATAGGAGTTTTTATTTACTTTAGTCTAGGGTCCCTAAATCTATTTGGTTGGTTTGGTCATGCCATTACCAAGCCAGGTTCAGACAGCATCCTGCTTTCTCTGAGAGGCCCCAAGTTTCACCTTTGACAGTCCAAACAACGGCCCAATCATTTTCAGAAACTCTGTGCCCCCCATTTCAGCGGGGGATCTAGGATGGTTGGCAACTTTCCTTGCTGTCTCACCAGGGAGTTTGGTGTAGATATTGGATCCCTCATGGTGGCAATCTCTAGCCTCCTGCCCCCCTTCCCCATTTCATGCCTGTTACTGTTATTAATTCAGCTTGGCTTTTGCCCTTGTAACATTTCCATGGAAGTTCCTCAACTAGCTGCATGGGGTATGAGCTGCTTTTCTTTTTATTTATTTATTTTTTTATTCATTTATTCAAGCCTCGGATTACAGTACCTTTGAGTCAAATATCTTTTTACAGAGGTTCCATGTCAGAGTAAAGACAACACAACAGAGAACTAAATACAAGGCAAGTGGAATACATGATACATGGAGTTCAGTCATTCACAAAAGTTACAGACAGGTAAAGAGTTAACAATTCGGGTTACAGCAAGAGTTACAATCTTTGTACTTTGTAGGTGTAGGACGGAATTAGGCCATGGCCCATCAAGTCCGTCCCCCCACGCACATGGGGCAACATTCAGTAACCCAAGTAATTATCCAATGCTGTTTTTAAATTTTTATCATTGATGTTGACACTATGATCTGGGAGTTTATTCCAAACAGCTATTGTCCTTTGAGTAAAAAAAAATTATCTCACTGTTAGGTGTTTGTCTTCGGTAGAGCAAACTGGTAATTATGTGAGTGTAGATTCAAATTCCTGTTATTACGAGTAAATCTACATTAAAACATTATTGATTGATCATTAATTATATTGAGAAAAAGTAGGCAGTGCCTTCTTAGTCTCCTAACGTCAAGTGGCATGCGATTTAAATGTTGGAGTCTAACAGGATAGGACAGTCTAGTGAGGCTTGGGATGAGCTTTTCTGGACTCTTTCTATGAGATCTTTCTCCTGTATATAATACGGTGGCCAGAAGAGGGAAGCATAGTCCAAGTGAGGGCAGACATAGTTTCTATAAAGATTAAGGATGGTATGTTCATCATGTGTTATAAAAGATCTTTTAATAATGTTTATTATTTTGTTGGCCTTTTGAACTATCGACTTAATATGGAGCTTATGCTTAAATGTCTTGTCAATTATTATTCCAAGATCTTTCTCGTTATCCACTTCAGGTAAGGGTGTAGAATCCAATAAATATGTGTAAAGAGTGTTATTTTTCTCCAAATGGATGATAGTGCATTTATTTAAATTAAGCCTGGTCACACAGGCCACTTTAAAGCCGATCTCCTCAATGCTGACTGGTCAGCAGTTTGGGGCTTCTGACACTGATAGCAGGCTTGACCATTTCATCCTCCTATTCAATACAATCTGCGACACTCATGCACCCTTCAAAAAGCATAAAATCAAAGGCCATTTCAACCCCTGGATGAGCCCAGACATCCTTGAACTTATGAAAAATAGAGACCATCTCTGGCATGTAGCCAGGACCACAGAGAAGCAGTCCGACATCCTGAATTACAAATGGGCCAGGAATAACTGCATCAGGACCATCCAAATAGCCAAAAACGTATACTACAAGGAGACCCTAGCCTAGAACTGGAATGATGGTCATAAATTCTAAGCAAACCTAAAAGAGGTCACCAGACGTGAGCCCAAAACGGCCCCCACCATGCTCAGCATTGATGGATCCCCCATCCTTGATCCTAAATCTATAGCCAACACCTTCAACCTTGCTTTTACCAACCTCTGTAATGTCCTCCCTACCGACTTCTTCTCCCTCACCAACCCTGCTGCTTCTTCACTGACCCCAGTGCATCCCCCTTTTCACTTCAAGACTATTACTATCGGAGAAGCCAGGAAATACCTGTATAAGGTGCTCGGTAAGAGGAGATACAGTGGAGATAACCTGGATCTGCAACTAATCTCGCTCTCTCTGGAAGAAATTCTCTCTCCCCTTACTCATATCCTCAACCTATCACTCTGGTCAGTATTCCCTCAAAAATGGAAAACTGCAGTAGTTACCCCTGTCTACAAGAGCGGGTATTGGACCCTGCCCGAGAACTACAGACCCATCTCTATACTTCCATCACTCTTGAAGGCCCTGGAACAGATCGTCACGTCCCAGCTTGTCAAATACCTGAACAAACATAAGCTCCTATGCCCTGAGCAGCATGGCTTTAGGGCAGGGTACAGCACCACTACAACCCTCCTGGAATTCATGGACTTCATCCATAAATCTCTTGATCTTGGACAGCTTGCTGGGGCAATCTATATCAATCTAACTAACACCTTCAATACGGTCAATCATGCCCTCCTAGTTGACCAACTCACTGCTACAGGCCTTGCCCCTGAGGTGGTTGCATGGTTCCGCAATTACCTGCACTGCCTCTCCAAGCAAGTCAGGATAGGTACTGTCCTCTCAGACAGCAAACCTGTCTGCTCAGGCGTTCCACAGGGGTCAATACTGGGTCCCCTCCTATTCACCTTATTCTTGAATTGCCTCCCCCGAGCCAGTCAAGCCTGCAGCCTCCTTTATGCAGATGATGTGGTTGTCTTCTCAAATGGCTCAGACCCCAGAGCCCTTGAGCAGCAACTACAGAGCAACTTCACCAATGTAGAGACGTGATTCAAAGATCATAAATTGATAAGGAACTACATGAAAACAAAAACCATGCTGTTTTCCAGCTCTCTAAACAAACACAAAAACTACCCACTATCAATATGCAATAGTGGCGGGATTTCCCTTGAACTTGTTCAACACTTTAAATACCCCGGTATCACTATTGACAACTCACTCTCCTATACTCTCCACATTGACAACACGGCCAAAGCTATTAACAAGCGCATAGGGCTACTTTATCATCACAAGCACAGCCTGTCCCCTGAAACCCTCAGCATAGCTGTTCACAGTTATGTGGGTTCCCTGGTGGACTACAGGCTGCTTGTATATGGTTTTGCCACAGATACTGCTCTCCAGTGCATAACAACTACACTCAACAAAGCCTGCTGGCTCATCTTAGGTGCTCACCAACTGACTCACACCTGTGATCTTTATGCCAGGGCACACTGGCTCACGCTCAATGGCCAACTAAAATATCAATCCTGCCTTCTGGCCAAAGATCTGACTTGGTCAGCTACTGCCAGGAGTCCAGCAACTTCTGGTTCCCAGCAGTAATCAACGGCACACCCATAACTCCGAACACAAGTCCTTCCTAACTCCAAAATGTTGAACATCTCAAGGACAAAGGTCCTTTGCTTACCATGCACTGCTGTGGTTCAGCTCCCTCCAGGATAACATTGCATGCCTGCCCACACTGGGTACTTTCAAAACGAACTTGAAGCCCCTTATTATACACTAATCTTGATGTGTCTGCTATTGCTAGCACCACCTTTCCACCCCCGCATCACTAATTCCAACCCCTTCCCCCGAAGCCCTTTCCTCTCTCCCCTGAGTAGGCCCTCCTGCTCCCGTCACACACCTCACCCTCTCCCTCTGCCTCCAATCTAGTCGCCTCCCTCCGATCCCTACTGCTATACTGATATTATGCTCTCCTTTTGCACATTGCACTTGGACTCCTCCCCTTCACCCCTTTTTCCTTTTTTCTTTAGCACTTAGCAACACTCCAAATAACCTCTTGTTTGCTGCCAACTGACTGGTTTCACTGTTGGGCACTGTAAATTGTTTGTTTTCTTGTGATCTGTACTGTGTTTGATATATAATCCTGTTTGTTTACCTTTGTATTTCTGCAATCCTTTGTATAATTTCACCTATCTGTTGTACTGAAATGCTCTGATGTGGAACCTATGTAAAGAGCTCTGAGCTCAAATGGTTTTCCGAGTACTGTAATAAATAAATAAATAAATTAATTAATTAAAAAGCTCCATTTTGTTGTTTTTGCAACATTTAGAGATAGTGTAAGAGCTGTTTTGAAGCCATTCATAATGGGAATATGTTATGATTTCATCTGCCAGTTCTGTGTCATCTGCAAATATAATAATTTTTGATGTAACTCCTGTGTGCAAGTCAGAAATATAGCAGTTAAATAAAAGGGGTCCCAAGACTGATCCCTGGGGTATGCCGCTTATCACTTCTACCTTTGGTGACAGTTGACTTTGGACTCTAACCTGTTGAAACCTGCCCGGTAACCAGTTATAGACCCATGTTATTAAATAGGGACTGTACTTCATTGAACATAGTTTATCAATAAGAAGCTGGTGTGGAACTTTATCAGATGCTTTCTTGAAATCAATTAGCTTAACATTGCAAGGGTTACTGGCATCCAAGGCATGACTAATTGGTTCGTAGAATGTTATCAAATTGGTTAAACACAACCTTCCTTTTTGGAAACCATGATGAGTAGAATCCTTGATTCCTAGTAATATGGTTTCTTTTTCGAAACCTTTTTTTATCACTGATTCTAGAATTTTATAGGGAACTGATAGCAAACTTATAGGATGATAGTTTTCGGGATTTAGCCTGTTTCCTTTTTTGAAAATCTGGCAGTTGATAGCTTTTTTTTTTCATTCTTTTGGGATTTCTCCCTCTATTGTAGAAGTGTTAAAAAGCTTGGTTAAAGGTAGACGAATACTAGATGAAATATATATTTTTAGGTATCATGGATTTATACAGTCTAGGCCTGGTGAGGCATTGACTTTCAAATTATCTAATGCCTCCTCAGTGTCATTGATACTAATGTATGATGTATCAGCTGGACTAGTGGTATTTAAAGGAGTAAGTCTATCATTCTTGTTGAATACTGTTGAAAAGTAGTTGTTTAGAACTGCTGCAATTTCAGCTGGGTCATTTAAAACAACACTGTTGGATAGTATAGACTGAATGGAGTTTTTCCTCTTACTTAAGTGGTTAACATAGGTAAAAAAGGCTTTTTTATTTCCTTTATTCATGGATATCCTAAATTCAAGTTGTCTTTTTGCTGATCTAATTAACGTTTTTGTAATTCTAACCTCATGTTTATACTTGGAATATGTTTTTTTGTGTCTTATTTTTTTAACTTTTTAAATGCACTTTCCTTTTTCCTGATTTTCCTCCTAAATTTCTTAGACATCCAAGGTGGGGCTTTGCCCTATTTATTATATATTTGTTTTACTGGAACTAACTAATCTTCAGTTGTGAGGATTACTTCCTTGATAGTCTTCCAGCACTACTCAACATTAAGGTCAGATAGCATTAAGTCCAGTTTAATGAATCGATAATTCTTATGGCCTGGTAGTTGGCTTTGCTGTAGTCTTCAATAAACACTTTTCTACTTTTACCTGCTTTATTGGATATTAACATGCATAAGAGTGTTATGGTTGTTATTTCCCAATGGTGCTTTAATGACAATATCAGAAAATAATCTGGATATATTGCTTATGACAAGATCGAGAGTATTATCTCACCTTGTAGGTTAAACTTTCACATTCAAGTTTCGGTAAGAAGTGCAATAGGCTTTGGAATTTAAGGAGGTACATGGGGAAGGGCTGAGAGGGATGCTGCCAGGAATCTGACATTGTCAAAGGAGTGCAGAGGGGAGAGAGACGGGAAGGATGCTGTCAGGATTTGACATAGTCAAGTGGAAAATTGGGAAATGAGAGGGAGGACAGAGGGTTGGAAGGGAGTGTAGTGGGTGATGGAAGGGGAGATGGGTTGGGAGTAGGACAGTGGGGTAGGGGAGAAAGGGCAGGTAGGGGTCTGTGAGCAGTGTCTGTAGTGTAACTGTAAGGAGAGCGAGGAGAACAGGAAGGGAGAAGGGAAGGAGAGTCAAGGAGGGGAAGGGAGAGGAGGGACAAGTAGCAGGAACAGGGAAATGGAGAGGGGGAGAAGGGGTGGTAAAATGGATAGGGGGGAGGTCAGGATGGTGAGGGTGCAGGGAGAAGGCAACATGTGAGGCTGAAACAGGCCTAAGTGTGGCAATCGCAGCTGCTAATAGCAGTGAGGAGTTGTTTAAGTTTCTGTTTGAATGGGCTCAGTTTAGATTCTTCTAGGATGTTGACAGGGAGTTTATTTAACCAGTTAGGAGCATGAAACCTAAAGGACCATTGGGCTTGCATGGTCTAACAGAAAGGGGTCAGGTAAGCATGTCTGGAGGCACGCTGGGTGCTGCACCGGTTGGGAGCATGCATGAAGAACTGCTGAGAGGATTGGGGGGGGGGTCAGCTCCAGTGAGGATTTTCATCAAGAGCAGACAGGTGTGATTAAGTGTTCCACTGAGCTGCAGGTAAGTGAGTTGCAGTTCCTGTGGTTTAGAGATATGCCACAACCTGCAAAACAGGTGACTTGGGATCTAATCCTAGCAGGCAATATACCTTCAAAACTTGTGGTTCTCAGCTAAATGTACTTACACAATTTACTATTCCAACTCCATACTACCATGATTCACCCACTGAAGTGAGTTTCCATCTTACCAAAAAAAAAAAAAAAATTAAACAAATGTTTAAGTCCCTGATTTAACCATGGATCCTTTGCCTGTTAAGTAAACACATATTCAGTGTACCATTGAGCTGCAGGTTAGTGAACTGCAGTTTCTATGATGTAGAGGTTATATCACACCGGTAGAATAGACAGCTGGGGTTCAATTCCAGTAGGTGATTTGTGTTTACAAATTGTTGTTCTTAGCTAAATTTACTTCTCATATAACTTTATTATTCCAACTCCACACCTCCATGAATCATGACTTAAGTGAGTTTCCATTTTACAAAGAAAATTTGAAAATATATATTTAAGTCCCTGCTAACAACTGAGTCTATCGGTATTTGAACCATTGATTTTTTTGCCTCCTAAGCAAATACACTTTCAGTGTACCACTGAGCTACAGGTACTTTTTTAACTTTATTTTATTCTTTTGGTAACCAGGTAAGGCTCGTTAGGCATAATGTCTGTTGTCAGGGGTGACCCAGGAGCACTGGGGAGGTTGGACACTCTCAGAGTCACATAATGTGGAAATGGAGGTTATGGGACTGAAACCCAGGTTTGCTGATGTATCCAACTCATTCACAGTTTGTTACTCTAATCTCTAAGCTGTACTGCCAGACCAAGTGAGTGGTAGTTCCTATGATGTCAAGGTTTTGTCACATCCTGCAAAACAGGGAACATGGGACAGGGGATATAATTACAGTAGTTAATTTACTATCACAAACTGTTGTTCTTAGCTAAATTTACTTCTCACATAATTTATTATTCCAGCTCCACACCACAATGAATCTCCACTCAAGTGAGTTTCCAGCTTAAAAAAATTAGATTTCATGCAGGATTTGTACTACTGATCCTTTGCCTGCTAAACAAGCACACATTCAATATGTCACTAAGCTGCTGGTAAGCAAGTTGCAATTCCTATGATGTAGAGGTTATGTCACAACCTGAAAAACAGGCAACTTGGGATCTAATCTCAGCAGGGGAGTTACCTTCATACAGACCCACAGGTTACCTTCATATATTGTTGTTCTTAGCTAAATTTGCTTCTCATATAATTTCTATTCCAACTCCACGTCACCATGAATCACCACTCAAGTGAGTTTCCATCTTAAAAACAATGTTTAGGTTCCTGCCAGGATTTGGACACCTGATCCTTTCCCTACTGAGAAACACATATTCAGTGTGCCACTGAGCTACAGGTAAGTGAGTTGCAGTTCCTGTAGTAGACAACTTGCAAAATAGGTGACTCAAATTGTATTCAACCCTACGTAAGTCTCAGTAGGGACTAATTTAACTACAGCATACTGTGGAACTAAATTCAATTATCTGAAAGTCTGCTATTTAGCTCTGCTGGAATCCTTCACTACATCTGCAATGATGCCTAACAATTTCTCTCATACACCAAAAATTGTAGTGAGAAAGAAGGAGAAGATGGAAGGTTTGATACCTTTTATTGGACCGACAAGCGTCGTGTACAAAGATGGAATTATACACAAGCTTTCGGGGCCACACAGGTCCCTTCTTCAGGTGAATAGCAAAATTGAACAACAAGCAGTACTTATATCCACTGTGGAGCAATTACAAATCAGGAGGTGAAATAGGAAGGTGATAAAGGGGACTTGAGATGAAAGTCTCCTGTCCATTCTACCCTTTCAGCCAGTCTCTGATCTTGGATCCTATCTGCATGCTTTTGTCTTCCCTTTAGCTTCCTTTGATCTCCTATTGACCTGTTCCTACTATGCCCCCTCCCAATTTCTTCTCATGTTTTTATTTTTTGCATCTTAGACTTTCATCTCTAGTCCCCTTTATCACCTTCCTACTTCACTTCCTGATGTTTAATTGCTCCACAGTGGATATAAATGCTGCTTGTTGCTCAGTTTTGCTATTCACTTGAAGAAGGGACCTGTGTGGCCCCGAAAGCTTGTGTATAATTCCATCTTTGTACAAGACACTTGTTGGTCCAATAAAAGGTATCAAACCTTCCATCTTCTCCTGTTTTGCAAGGACCAATATGGCTGAAATCTCTTTTTACAAAACAATAGTGAGAAAGAAAAAATTATGTAATACCGGGGATCAAACCTAGGATTGCGTAGGTCTGAAATCCATGCCAGCACCTAAAAGCCCTATCATTGACATCATCCAGCTGAATCACTCACATTGAATGTAATCTCAAACTTGACTAAAAGCACAAAAGAGTATGCATGACCACAATAGGAGCTAACAGCTATGCTGGTTGGCCCCAAAAACAATACACAAGAAGTAAGTTAAAACTGAACCCCCTATTAACAGACAATCTGTTATCATGGTGATATGTCCATTATAAGTGGTATACACTACATTGGTTCTACATTGCAAGATTGTAAATCATAGTAATACTTAACAAAGTTTTAAATATCAGCAAAAGCAAACCCCTGCCTAGCAACCCTCCCCCCCACAACAGAGGTCACTTACAGCAGAAGAGAAAAAGAGCTTAGCACCTCTGTGCACATACAGAGGTTCACCAGCCTGAGGGCTGAGACAGCTTCCGAATCGGACTCCAATCCTCCCATGCCTAGCAACCAGACCCCCCCCCACAACAGAGGTCACCCACAGCAGAAGAGGAAGAGAGCTTAGTGCCTCTGTGTACATGCAGAGGTTCACCAGCCTGAGGGTCTAGAGGGCTTCTCAATCAGACCCCAGCCCTTCCCTGCCTAGCAACCGGACCCCCCCCCACAACAGAGGTCACCCACAGTGGAAGAGGGAAGAGAGCTTAGCACCTCTGTGTACGTACAGAGGTTCAACAGCTTGAGGGTCAAGAGAGCTTCTAAATCAGACTCCAGCCCTTCCCTGCATAGTAGCCACCCCCTCCCATTAAGTTTGGCACCAAAACAGACTAAACATATGGTGCCTCCTCCTAGAGCTATATACATTGTTTTCTGTGAATGAACTGCAACAGAAACTTAGCCTGGCTCTGTACCTTGCTAGATAAATTTGTGTTTTTCTCACAGTTAGCTTATTAACTATAACTGCTAACATTACCTTAAAAGCACTCCTGACACAGAATCTCTTCCATATGTGAATGTTTAGATGTAGATGATTTGGTTGCTTTGTAATAGTCTCCGTGACAAACTTCTGTTTAAAACTGCAAGCCTGTGTAAATTCACTTATCCAGGCACCATTGAATTGCTGAAAGGGGTAGCATCTCCAGGCCTTTGTTCTACTACTGACTACTTTGTCTTGGGGCAATACAAAGTGAATTAAGACTTAATCACTTTTAACACAGTGCAGTTCTTGTGTGATTTTTCTCTGATCTGGCAGCATTTAATGTTAGCACTCCAAGCCAACATTCTGTTACTGACCTTGTGGTTCTTGGGCAACACAAAGAGAGTCAGGGCTTAATCCTAGAAACATACTATAGTTCATGTGTGGTATGTCTGTATCTGACAGCAGTTTACTTTAAAGAGAATCTAGTGCTTCAGAGCCAGTGTTCTATTTCTGACTGCATGGTTGTGGCCATTACAATGAAAACTAATACTTATTCTCAGCAATCATTACTATTTCTCTTGTTCAGGCATTGCTGTTAAACAAAAACAGTTAGTGTCCCCTAGCCAGGGTTGTACACTGACCACGTGGCACTGGGTAAAACAAAGGGAGCCAGATCTATAGCAAAGGGAGTTCAATCTGATTTTGTACAAAGTTCAAACAAAGGGATTTCAATCTGATTTGTAAGTGTAGTGATTTTTAGCATATTACATTTTCCTCACTAACCTGTTTTATCTTTCTTCCCCACTGCCTCTGTATACATACAGAGGTTCACCTTGCCGAGGGTCAAGAGGGCTTCTGAATTGGACCCCAGCCCTCCCCTGCCTAGCAAACCGCACCCCCCCCCAACAGAGCTCACCCACAGCAGAAGAGGAAAAGATATTAAGCTTGGCTTCAAAATGGACTATCTCCCCAACCACCCCTCCTCCAATCTGGTGTCAACATTTCTTATATGCTGTTGTCATTTCCATAGCCAGCTCCCAAGAACAGACTGCACCTGTTCCTCATTAGACACCTAGCACACAACTCATTCTCTAATTGCTGCACAGTAACTAAGACAGAACCCAGATTACACAGAAAACACTAAACTAGCACGTCAGAACCCTGCATAACTCTGCATTGCTGACTCCCGCAGCCTGTCACTCACTTACACTCAAAGCACCTGGCGCACCACAAAAGGCACACGATTAGGATCAGATGAACTGGTGAAAGATGCCAGACAAAAGGAGGACTGATCTGAAACAGTCAACTATAATTCCCACCCACACCGCACCATCCCTCCCTGGGCCATACTTCAGATTTATGCCTCCTGACTTCCTGCCATTGGCCACACCTATATTAAGTAGCCAATCATTGAACTCTTTTCACCACACTAACAACGCTAGCATTAACACTAGTTAAGCTCAGCTGTGTGAAGTGTACTGCACAGCAAACAAATAATGAAGCTTGTAAAATCATTCCTATTAACCACAGTTCTATCTGAGCTAATTTTATCCAGCACCCAGATATATAAACACTACCATCCTACAGTAAAGTCACAAATTCCAAAGCACTGCCCCAGGGAAATGGGAAAATATATGCCCTCAAATCCCTGGTTATGGTCCCACAGTGGACCCCTGGCAACATCTATAAAAAAAAAAAATGAATCCCATTATTGCTAACCTACCCCCACTCCCAACCCTACTAACCTACAGAGCTCTTATTAAACTAAAACACACAATTCAACAAACAATGGAAGCTCAGCAATAAAAAGAATGCCATTAAGAAATGTACACTTATATTTCTGCCCTTCTACAGCAAAATCCACCCAAACCCTGGCCCCCTCCCCAGAGTAGGGCCTATCAAAAACATCCAGGGCCGGATTATAATTGCCTCACTTAACATAGGCAGTATTCTGCCAACACTTGCTCAGTTTCAGACCTGGGTGGTTCATGTGCAACCCGACATCGTGTCCCTTCCTGAAACCTGACTCACCCATAAAATCCCTGACATCACCATCACACTGAATCGGTACAGTATAGTTAGACAAGACCGACAGAGAAAACCAGTGGGGGGGACCTGCTTTACTTCAGATCTTACCTACAGTGCAATAAAATCAATCTTGACAATCCAGCCAGCAACTGTGAATGGCTGACAGTAAAACTACTGCTAGATAAGGGTCACAAAACCATTCTCCTCATGACAGTATACATACTCCTATTAATCAACAGCTTGGTCTTGAATAATTCGTGAGATATTATAAACAAGCATTTGTCAATGCCGAATGTTGATTGCGTTGGTCTGTTGAGCTCACTCAGTGGCCTTCTGTCACTGGCTGTCTGTTTGTCCCAGTGCTACAGGCTGCTCTTTTGTAGTGGGCTGCTGCCTGCGTTGGCACCTTGTTCTGCTGAGGAAGAAATCTGAAGCTGTCCCGACAGCTCCATTCAGGTGGCTCACTCCCCCTCTCTCACTCGCTCAATCCTTTTCTCTTGGTGCTGCAGGCTGCCCTTTTGTACTGGGCTCTTGCCTGTGGTGGTGGCTTTTTCTACCCACAAAGAAAGCCACAGCTGTCCCATACAGCTTCCGTTGAGGTCTCTCACTCCCCCTGTCGCACGCACTCATTCTGGTTCTCCTGGCGCTGCAGGCTGGCCTTTTGTACTGGGCTCCTGCCTCTGTTGGTGCCTTTTTCTGCCCACAAAGAAATCTGCAGCAGTCCCAACAAAGGTCCGTTGAGCTTGCTCATTCCCCTTCTCTCACTCGCTCATTCTGTGTCTCCTGGCGCTGCAGGCTGCCCTTTTGTACTGGGCTCCTGCCTGCATTGTGGCTTTTTCTGGCCAGAAAGAAATCTGAAGCAGTCCCGACACAGCTCCACTGAGCTCACTTACTCCCCCTCTGTCACTCTTGCATTCCATTTCTGCTGGTGCTGCAAGCTGGCCTTTTGTGCTTCCTGCCTGCATTGCCGCATTTTCTGCCCACAAAGAAATCTGCAGCAGTCACACTAGAGCTCCATTGAGCTCGCTCACTACCGCTCTGTCACTCTCTCGTTCTGTTTCTCTTGGTGCCGCAGACTGCGCTTTTGTATGGGGATCCTGGCTGCATTGGCACATTTGTCTGTCCACAAAGACATCTGCAGCTGTCCCGACAGAGCTCCATTGAGGTTGCTCAGTCTCCCTCCCTCATCGCTCATTCTGTTTGTCCTGGCGCTGAAAGCTGCCCTTTTGTACAGGGCTGCTGCCTTCATTCATGCCTTTTTCTGCCCACAAAGAAATCCCAGCAGTCCTGATAGAGCTCTGTTGAGCTCACTAAGTCACCTTGTCTCACTCGCTCGTACTGTTTCTCCCACCGCTGCAGGCTGGCCTTTTGTACTGGGCCCCTGCCTGTATCGACGCATTTTTCTGCCCACAAAGAAATCTGCAGCAGTCCTGACAGCGCTTCGGTGAGTTTGCTCACTCCCCCTCCCTCACTCGCTCTCTCGTTCTGTTTCTCCCAGTGCTGCAGGCTGCCCTTTTGTACTGGGCTCTTGTGTTGGGGCCTTTGCCCATAAACAAATCCGCAGCAGTCCCAACAGAGCTCAGTTGAGCTCGGTCACTTCTCACTTCTAACTCGGTCGATCTTAATCTGTCCCAAACACTGATTTCCCAGAGTGATCGTGCTATTGTCCGGCAGGAGTGCAAAAACATATTTTAGCCAGGATGTGAAAAATGACAGCTGTAGTGTTCATAAGGAGTTGTGAAAAAATGCCACTGTTGAAAATGTGGCGTGACAGTATTGCAAATTTGCGAAGTTACAAGGGTGTGTGGAAACAGTTCAACGCATGCTTATAACACAGTCATGTTATGGCAGTCCCGGCAAAGCTCCGTTGAGCTCACTCACACCCCTTCCCTTACTCGCTTATTCTGTTCTGCCAGTGCTGCAGGCTGCCCTTTTCTACTGGGCTCCTGCTCGTTTGCTGCCTTCTTATGCCCACAAAGAAATTTGCAGCAGTTACAATACAGCTCTGTTGAGCTCACTCACTCGCTCATTCTGGTTTTTCTGCCACTGCAGGCTGCCCTTTCGTACTGGGCCCCTGCATGCATTGCTGCCTTTTTCTGCCCACAAACAAATATGCAGCAGTCCCAACAAGCCCCGTTGAGCTCACTGACTCCCCCTCCCTCACTTGCTCATTCTGTGTCTCCTGGCGCTGCAGGCTGCCCTTTTGTAGTGGGCTCCTGCCTGCATTGGTGGCTATTTCTGGCCAGAAAGAAATCTGAAGCAGTCCCGACACAGCTCCACTGAGCTCGCTCACTCCCCCTCTGTCACTGTCGCATTCCATTTCTGCCGGCGCTGCAAGCTGGACTTTTGTACTGGGCTCCTGTCTGCGTTGCTGCATTTTCTGCCCACAAACAAATCTGCAGCAGTCACACTAGAGCTCTGTTGAGCTTGCTCACTACCGCTCTGTTTCTCACTCGTTCTGTTTCTCTTGGGGTCACAGACGGCGCTTTTGTATGGGGCTCCTGCCTGCGTTGGCACCTTTTTCTGCCCACAAAGAAATCTCAGCAGTCCTAATAGAGCTCCGTTGAGCTCGCTAAGTCCCCTTGTCTCACTTGCTCGTACTGTTTCTCCCACCACTTCAGGCTGGCCTTTTGTACTGGGCCCCTGCCTGTACTGACCTTTTTCTGCCCACAAAGAAATCCACAGCAGTCCTGACAGCGCTTCCGTGAGTTCGCTCACCCCCCTCCCTCACTTGCTCTCTCATTCTGTTTCTCCCAGTGCTGCAGGCTGCCCATTTGTACTGGGCTCTTGTGTTGGGGCCTTTGTCTGCCCACAAACAAATCCGCAGCAGTCCCGACAGACCTCATTTGAGCTTGGTCACTCCCCTCTTTCACTCGGTCGATCTTAATCTGTCCCAAACACTGATTTCCCAGAGTGACTGTGCTATTGTCCGGCAGGAGTGCAAAAACGTATTTTAGCCAGGATGTGAAAAATGACAGCTGTAGTGTTCATAAGGAGTTGTGAAAAAATGCCACTGTTGAAAATGTGGCGTGACAGTATTACAAAGTTGCGAAGTTTCAAGAGTACGTGGTAACAGTTCAACGCACGCTTGTAACACAGTCATGTTATGGAGTTTCGTCACCAAATTTTCAGCATAGGGATTTTAGGACCTCTGCTCATGAACAGTGCCACTGTCATTTTCTTAATCTGTCCCGAACACTGATTTCCCACAGTGACCACGTTATTCTGCACCAGAACTGTGAAAACACATTTCGGTCAGGATGTGAAAAATGATAGCTGTACTGCTTATAAGGAGGTGTGAAAAAATGGCACTGTTGAAAATCTGGTGTGACAATATTACAAATTTGCGAAGTTACAAGGGTGTGTGGAAAGTGCGTAACGTACACTTGTGACACAGTCAATTGATGGGCTATCATCACCAAATTTTCAACAGAGGCATTTTAGGACCTCTGCTCATGAACAGTATCACTGTCATTTTCTTCATCTGTCTCAAACAGCAATTTGCCACAGCGACCGCTCTATTCTGCGCCAGAAGTGCGAAAACACATTTCAGCCAGGATGGGAAAAATGACAGCCCTACTGTTCATAAGTAGGTCTGGGAAAATGGCAGTGTCAAAAATCTGGAGTAAAAATATTATAAATTCGTGAAGTTACGAGTGTGCGTGCCAACTGCACAACGCATGCTCATTAAGCAGTCATTTTATGGAGTATCATTACCAAATTTTCAACATAGGAATTTTAGGACCTCCACTCATGAATAGTGTCACTGTCATTTTTTTACTCTGTCCTGAACACTGATTTCTCACAGCGACTGTGCTATTCTGCGCCGGAAGTGCGAAACCACATTTCGGCCAGGATGTGAACAATAACAGCTGTACTGCTCACAAGGAGGTGTGACAACATGCCAATGTTGAAAATCTGACGTGAAAATATTGTAAATTCGCGAAGTTATGAGCATACGTAGCAACTGCGCAACGCACACTCGTAAAACAGACATTTTTTTGATTTTTCCCACCAAATTTGCAACATAGGCTTTTTGAGTGCCCACCTCATGAACAGTGGCACTGTCTTTTCGTTAATCGGCCCCGAAGGGTGATTCTGCACAGTGACGGCGAAACCACCTTTCCGGCCTGATTAACACCATGACAGCTCAAGAATTCATGAGGAGGGGCCCCAAAAACCCCATGTTGAAAATTTGGTGCAAAAATTCCCTAAAATGCCCGAGATATGCACTAAAGTTGAAAAAACCCTATTTATTACATTATACAGCTTACTGGTATTTCCTCCGTTCACGGTTGGCTTTGAAGAGTGCAGACGTGTTCCCGGTCCACAGAAGATCATCGCATCGAGCTCCAGAGGTAAGTATGGGGTGAGGAGGGGTGTGGGGAGGCAGGGTGCGCAGTGGGTGGCGCGGGTTGTGGGAGGGATGCAGGAGACTACGAGGACCGTTTCCTTTTTCAGGAAAAAAAACAAAAACATGTCGCTGGACCATTTTCACTTTACAGGGGCATGTGGCATGCTGGGGTGGGCTCCCAGCATGCCACGAATCTAACTGCTGGGGGGCAGCTGTAGCCGGCAGGGTTAGGCACCCCGTCGGCAACAACCAAAGGGCATGTGGCACGCTTCAGGTGGGCCCCCAGCATGCTACCGAGTCCTGTTTTTTGGGGCAGCGTAGTCGACGGGGATTGGCCACCCCTGGCAAACACCAAAAGAATGGGAATTCCTTTCTGCCAACGGGGATTGGGCACCCCGTTGGCAAACAGCAAAAAGGGGTGGATTCTTTCGCGGACGGGACCGGGCACCCTGTCAGCAGACAATAAAAGTGGGGGGGTGTTACATTATGCCGATGGGGAGTGGGCTGTCCCATCAGCAAATAAACATGGGGGGGGTAGATATTGTTTGTGAATAGGGCAGTAAGCCACCGCCATGTTCACAAACAATATCACAACTCCTACATCCTGCCCTGCAATGACGGGTTGCTCCCTCTTTGCAGCAGATGGCTGACACTGCAATGACGAGGTGGCCCCTGATTGCAGTGGCTGATTTTTTAGAAAGTTGTGGCAAGCTGGCTGAACTAGTGTCAGCAGCAGCATGCCACAGCACTGGGGGATGGGGGACAAGCCTTTGCAGGCTGTGGGGGCATTGGGCACAACAGTGCCATGCCTCCACAACCTGCTTGTGGAGAAAGCTGACGCAATATGTTTCTTGCGCATATGCGTAATCAACATAAAAATGATCTCACAAATGGGAGGCAAGTGTTCTGGTAGATTTCAATATAAACTGGATGACACAAAACAGTACTTCACACAAAGACCTTGTGGTAAGTCTCTACCTCACCCATGTAGTGAAAGATTGCACAAGGACAATTATGGGACTGGTACCAGTACACTTATAGAGTGGATTCTGTCCACTCACCCTGAAAGACTCTCCAATGTCTATATTCTGTCAGACACAGTCAGTGACCGCTCTCCAGTGATCTGTACTTGGTCTAACAAGCTCCTAAAATCTCCCTCCAAAATTTTCATAAGTAGGGTACTCCATAATGTAATGGGCGTGACCACCCTGTTAGTCAACCCACCAAATATAATGCAAAATAGAGAAACTTACCTGAATGCAGGGTGCCAATGTGTAGTCCTGGGGAAAGGTCTTTTGCACACCTGTAAAAACAAGCATTTGTCAATGCTGAATGTTGTCTCGCTGGCATTGATAGTGCATGAGTTAGAGATACATAATAGGAATGGCAGTGAAGTATTGAACTAAAGCCAACCCCACCCCCACCCTGCAGAGACTGACAGGTGTTGGGGTTTGCCTTTGGGTCATCAGCTATAACGCGCATGCCATTCTACCTCATCCTACCCTGTAGACACTGACAAGTGTTGTGGTGTGCTTTGGGTTCTTTGGGCCTTATACGTACACCATTCCACAAGGAAATAGGCTGAGGTGGGTGCAGTATAGGAGAATGGGGTGAACTTTAGGGCCAAACATTCCAAGGCAGACTTCAATGCCTGTCACTGGCTGCAGGGTGGGGGGTGGAGGTGGGGGTGAAATGGTGTGAGCATTACAGCCAGTGATCCCAAGTCACACCCCTGATGCCTGTCAGTCTCTACAGGGTGGGGTGTTACAGTTGGAAACCCTAACACCACAGGCGTTTGTTGGTATTTTCACTCCAAATTTTCAACGTAGGCTTTTTGTGACCCCACCTCATGAAGAGTGGCACCATCAGTTTGTTAGCTGAAAGGTGGTTTTGCACAGCGGCCATGCCATTTGGCCACACAGGGACGAAAACACATTTTGGGCTGGATATGAAAAATGACAACTGTATTGTTCATGAGGAGGTATAAGAAAATGGCAACATTGAAAATGTGGAGTGAAAATATGAAAAATTGGTGAAGTCATGAGCATGCACAGAAACTGCGCAACACACATCCGTAACCCAATTATTTTTAGGATTTTTTTAACCACATTTTCAACATAGGCATTTTGGGACCTCCCCTCATGAACAGTGGCACTGTGATTTTGTTAATTTGTCCCAAAAGTTGATTTCCCACAGCAACCACGCCATTGTGCACCACAGGTGCAAAAACACATTTTGGACAGGATATGAAAAATGACAGCTGTACCGTTCATAAGGATGTGTGAAAAAATGCCAGTGTTGAAAATGTGGCATGAAAATATTGCACATTTGCAAAGTTACAAGACTGCATGGAAACTGCGCAATGCACACCTGTAACACAGTTATTTTATGGATGTCCGTCACCAAATTTTCAACATGGGCATTTTAGGACCTCTACTCATGAACAGTGTCACCGTCATTTTCTCAGACTGTCCCAAAAACTGATATCACACAGCGACCGTATATTCTGCGCCGGATGTGCAAAAACATATTTTGGCCAGGATATGTAAAATGACAGCTGTACTGTTCATAAGGAGGTGTGGGAAAATGCCAATTGTGAAAATCTGGAGTGAAAATATTACAAATACCACGAAGTTTTGAGCATCGTGGAAACTTCATAATGCATGCTGATAAAACAGCCATTTTTCCTGCAAATTTTGCAACATATAGGCCTTTGAAAGCCCCCCTCATGAACAGTGGCACTATTGTTTCATTAATCGGTCCCAAAAGGTGATTCCATGCAGTGACCGAGAAATCACCTTTCGGGACCAAATAACACCATGACAGTGACCGAATTCATGAGGAAGGGTCCAATAACCCCATGTTGAAAATTTGGTGCCAAAATTCCCCAAAATGGCCGAGATATTCACCAAAGTTGAAAAACCCTATTTATGCCATTATACAGCTTACCAGCATTTCTTCAGTTCGCGGTTGGCTTTGAAGAGTGCAGACATGTTCCAGGTCCACCGAAGATCATCGCACCAGGCTCCAGAGGTATATATGGGGTGAGGGGGGGTATGGTGAGGCAGGGCACGCAGAGGGTGGGCACAGGTTGGGTGAGGGGGCAGGGAGACCACTGGGGACTGTTTTCTTCTTTCACAGGTTTAAAAAAAAAAATTTGCCGGATGGTTTTTGTTTTTCTGGGGCATTTGGCATGCTGGGATGGGCTCCCAGCATGCCGTCTGAGTGTTTTTTTTGGGGTGTGTGCTGTGGCTGATGTGGGATTGGGCACCCCCATCAGCAGATACCGAAGTGGGGGGGATGAGCCGAGGAGGATTGGGTACCCCCCTCGGCACACACAACAAAATGGGGCATTATGTCAATAGGAAGAGGGCTCCCTGTTTGTAAAATAAACGGGTCGGAGGAACTGAAGCTGACTGGGATGAGGGCCCTCATCATCAAAGAAAGACTGTTGGGGGGCCGCATGATGCTGAGGGGGATTGGGCACCCCCTCTGCATACATTTTAAATGGGAGGGGGGCATTATGTTGATGGGGAGTGGGCTCACCCGTCAGCAAATGAAGTGGATCGGGGCACTGCAGCAGCAGTCAGTGCTGCCATGTTCAGTGAAGGGTTTCACTAGGACAGGCATGTGGTAGGGTGTGTTATTATTGGGGCACTGCAGCAGCAGTCAGTGCTGCCATGTTCAGTGAAGGGTTTCACTAGGACAGGCACGCGGTAGGGCATGTTATTACTGGGGCACTGCAGTGGCAGTCAGTGCTGCCGTATTCAGTGAAGGGTTTCACTAGGACAGGCACGCGGTAGGGCGTGTTATTACTGGGGCACTGCAGTGGCAGTCAGTGCTGCCATGTTCAGTGAAGGGTTTCACTAGGACAGGCACACGGTAGGGTGTGTTATTATTGGGGCACTGCAGCGGCAGTCAGTGCTGCCATGTTCAGTGAAGGGTTTCGCTAGGACAGGCATGCGGTAAGGCGTGTTATTGTGCTGCTGCATGATTGTAGCAGAACTTTTCTTAGATCTCGTCACCAGGTGACGTATGCCTGGTGTCAGCACCTGCAGCTGCCTTATTGGGGAATGAGGGATGCACCTACTGATGTGTGCCGTGCATTCGCCCACAGTGACAGCACCTCCAAATCTGCTACTAATGCAATATGTTGGCTGGCGCGCACGAGCCAACATAAAAAGAAAGTGGTTTGGGGGAAGGGACTCAGTTAAAACCCCTTTTCTCACAATGGTGACTGAGTAGCCAGTATTTTATTTAGTAGCCAAGTGGCTAGTGAGGGTTAGTGGGTGGCTAGTGTCCTTTTAGTATGTGAACTGGGGGGTGAGACAGAAACAAGCAGAGAGGATGTAAGTAGACAGCAGCAAAAGCCCAGAGGGGCATAACTATATAAATAAACAAATGAGATATGTCTATAAAAATAAAATGGTAACCTGGAAGGGAGGCAAGCAGTCCTCATAGCTAGCTCCAGGCAGGCCATGTTGTGAAATGCCTGTTGGCTGGATCTAATATCACTAGGACAGCAGGAGATGGAACAAGCCTGAAAAAAGATTTAATCCAAGTATAGAGAGTGGTGTTCGGGGAATGGGCAGTTGGGCACAACAGCAGTGGGACAGAAGCTTGTTGAAAAAAAGTTCCTAACTTTGAAAAGGGACAAACTCTCTCCTAATTGGCTGCCAGTAATCTCCGCACCAAATATTACAGTCAGGTACAAGAAAGGTGAGCTGACTGTTCAGTGTAGCTCAACTGTTTTAGTGTGTCTCTATTCTCTGAGCTGGAGCAAGCAGCAGGTAGTGGCAGGGTTTAGCATTTCACTCCAAGAAAAGGCAAGGAAAACTGGAAATTAAGTTTTAAAGTATAGGTTAGTTAGCTAGTGTCTATTATTGCCAGGATAGAAGAAAAGTATTCTAGCTAGGAGAGCCAATTAGAGCAATTGGTTCCAGAAACCTTTGGGCCCTTTTAGACCAAGCAAAGAAGGAAAGTAGAAGCTAAGTCTGCACATAACAGGGCTGGCAATATAGCCTAGAGGTTAGAGGAATGAGTTGTGAATGAGCTTGGCACATCCAGCAGACGAGACCTGAGTTTGATTCTCACAACCTCCACTTGCATACTGTGTGACTCCGAGCAAGTCACTTAACCGCCCAGTGCTTCCCTGGTCACCCCTGAAAACAGGCACTTGTGTCTAGTGGCCCTTACCCGGTTATCAAAGACTAAAATTAAAATAAAATAAAAAACAGTGAAGACCTGAAAAGAGTTTAATTTCAAGTTAAAGTTTGTAGAGAGGGTTCACCTCTTTGACAGAGGACTGAGGAGGACCAGAGGTGCAGCTGAACAAAACCAGAATCTGGGAGGACCAAAGGAGCAGCTGAACAACTGCAGAGGACACCTCATCAACCCCTGGCCAGGGAAGAAAAAAAAAAAAGGATTTCACCATTCAATGGATGGTGCCCATTTTGGGTTAAGGTATCAGAGACTGAGACTTTTAAAAGAGACTTGAAATGCCTTTGGGACATTTTACTGTTTATCTTGGGGGTGGTGTGAAAAATGTTTGTTGCAATCAAGTTTAAATTTTATTTGTCAGAAAAAGACAAATTATACTGTTTGAGCTGATGTTATTTTACGGTTTAGGCTGTGCAGCCATAGATTTGGATTTTTAGAGCTATTGCTGAGGTGAAAGAAAAAGGTAACAGATTGCTAAATAAATTGGCTCTAAATAAAAGAGATTTTCTGCCTCTAATAATTCCTGTAGCACTGTTGTTATGGATAGAGGATCATACCCCAAGGTAATATCTGCCAACCCTGTAATTAACCTTCCTTGCAGCTAGCCAGATTCCATCACCCAGGTAAGTGAAAGCAGTGTGTAGGCAGATGTTATAGTAAGGGACAATGTTGATATCGGAGGATTAAGGAATCCCCCTGTACTCAGAGTTTTTTTTCAGACAATATGGTACCCAAGTGGACTTCGTCATGCAGATGCTTCCACCACACACTTGAAATGCCATGTAAATAAGCACTCGCCAATGACAGATTACCAAATGTGATATTTACTGCACAGTTTGGCAGCTGAACAAAAGTTGAAAAAAAGTATAAAAAAGGCAAGAAAGAGTCATTCTTATATTATATGCAATAGGTAATGAATTAATTGAGTCTCTGTAATAGTTTTTTTTCTCCGTGTTGCAGATGCGGGTCCTGATGTTTTGACCCCCCCCCCAAGCTCCACCACCAGGGAGAGAAATACACTGAAATTCAAGCTAAGAATCTAGTTTCTGCAGTCTGTAATCAGTGTAATTGTTTCTGCAGTCTACATTAAATTAAATAATTACTGTAGTTGGGGGGGGCTCCGCCTCCCCCCCCGTTATTGCAGATGTAATCCATGTAATCATGTTAGCATTCAGCAGTTTAGTCTGCATTAAATGTAATATTATTTTTTGTAGTTGGAGGGGCTCGACCCCCCATTATTGCAGTTGTAATCAGTGTAACATTTTTTTTAAATAACACCACCGTTATTGCAGTCTACAGTAAATATTGTAAATGTAATAAACATTACTGCAATATTGCTGCAGTCAGAATATGTATTCTGTTTGAAGGTGTTTTCTGTGATTACCATGGTTACTGCAATCGTAAGTATAAATATATGTCCTGTCTAATGGCGTTTTCAATGATTGCATTATGTTTAACCATAAGTGTTATTCTGTAATATTTGTTTGCACTAACTTGCATTGTAAGGTGGGCATGGACGGCTGCCGTCTGATGAGGTAGGCGGAGATAGCTCCATGCCGTAATTATCCATGAGCGCATGAGGGATCCTTAATCCTCTGGTATCACCGGGACAATTAACTGCACTCAAGGCCTTCCTTTCCCAGTTGGACTGGAGCTACATTGACTCCACCACCACCACCACCACCACCACCATCATCAGTCATACGCTAGACTATTTAATCGGTCAGTTCAATAGGGCATGCGACATATTCACCCCTCTCAAAAAAACAGGTTCTCTGAGTCACAAATGCTGGGTGGAACATCCCATCTCTCATTTCCAAGATGTGGAACACAGACAGCCTATGGTAGAGAGCCAAAGCCTCTGGCTCTAAGGGGGACCTTCAAAACTACAGGGCTGCCCAAAACAAATATACAAAGGTTATAAGGCAGGCAAAAGCAAACTATTTCAAGGCACAACAAACAAACAGCTGGGGAAACGGTAAAAAAATTCTGGCACAACCTCGGAGATCTCCTGGGAATAGATGACAAGGGTGGGAGGGGCAGCTGCAAAATGAGGTGTGCTAGCTGCACATTCGAGCAGACTTGATAAACCTCTAAGTCTTTATCTGCTGGCAAATTTCGTATGTTTGTATGACAAATCCTCACCTATGATGCTAAGGACCAATGGGGAACGTACCACAGACCCACTAAAGAGTGTTAACACATTCAACAGCACCTTTACTGACCTCTCAGCTACCATTAACCCAAACACCTTCCCTATGGCAGACACTCCTACAGCAGAGGAAGAATACACAACCACTGACAACTCACATAACCCAGGCAACCCTCAGTTCTGCTTCAGACCGATCACTGTACCCGACACCATAGTGTATGTTAGATAGGTTCTGGGAAAAACAAAACTAGGCATTGACAGTTTGACATGAAACTGATTGCCCTAACAGTGAATGAACTGCCCCCACACACACTAACCAGACTTTTTAATCTTTCTCTACGGTACTCACAATTCCCTCAGTTATGGAAAACGGCTCTTGCCAACCCTGATTACAAAAGTGGAGATCGTTCACTAGTATCCAACTACAGACCAATATCTATCTTGGCCCCCTTGTCCAAGACTCTAGAAAGAATGGTCTCTGAACAGCTTGTAGACTATCTCAGCAAATACAACATTCAATGCCCACAACTGCATGGCCTCAGAAAGTCTCATAGCACAAATACTGCCCTGATCTCTACATGAGGCACTAGACAATGGCCCCTTTTAGGGTCTGTCTACATTGATCTAAACAAAAGCATATAATCTAGTCAACCACCTATTACTGCTCACTAAACTACATACACTTGGCCTCTCACAAAACACAGTATCCTGGTTCCATAGCTACCTCTCTGACAGGACTCAACAAGTTAAGATCAGTGGAATGCTATCTGATTCCAGAAGTGTAATCACTGGAGTACCTCAAGGCTCACTTCCTGTGCCACTATTATTTGGATTATTCATTAATAATCTCCCTGTGGCTTGTCCCTCAAATATTCTACTATATGCAGATAATGTGGTCATATACACCTGTGGCCCAAAACTAGAGATACTAACACTTGAACTACAAAACAGTTTCACAGCCCTGGAAAAATGGTTCTGCCAAAATAAATTGCTGCTAAACTACAAGAAAATTAAAACTATGCTGTTTTCAAATCTACTAGCAAGACTAAAGTTCCATCACCTCACCATCCTTAACAGTAGTGGCATTCCCCTGGAGCAAGTTAGCACATACAAATACCTAGGGATAAACCTTGATAACCCATTTTCTTTTGCTCCTCATGTGGACAATATTGTAAAACAAGTCAACATGAAATTAGGAGCATTATTTAGACACAGGCATTACCTCACCCCCCCCGAAGCAAAACACTTAACAGCAACTAGCTCTGCCCTCCCAGTTTTGGACTATGGCCTGCCAGTTGACAGAGCAGTTACTGACACAGTTCTCAACAGGGTCAGATTAGTATTAAATATGGTCTGCACTTTGTTCTTGGGACAGATAGACTCACATACACAAACACACTTTTCTCAAAGACCAGCTCACTCAAACCGGAGGATCATGTCAAATACTGTATCTTGACTGTTTACTCAGAAAGAATTCACTCATGGGCCTTACCCCTCCCTCCATCCAAAATCCCCTAATCCCAGTAAATAACCGATATTTAACCAGGAGCATGAACAGGAATGCACTATCTGTGCCTTTTCGCAAAACAAACCAAGCTCAATGCTCCTTTCCTTTCAGAACACCACACTAGCTAAATGAACTGCCCAAACTCCTCCTGCAACTCTATGAACTTCATAGTTCAAGGCAGAACTAAGAAAAAGTCATCATAATGAGGTCCAGGTGTGACTGCCATCTCTGACAAAACTACTCTGTACTTCTCACTTCACTAGTTCTTTCTTACGCCCATTTGTGAATAGCGCCCCAAATTTGTAAATGTTGTCAATGTTGTCATTTGAGAAGAGGAACCTTTGTAAATGAGCTCCCAAGCTCAAAGGTGTTTTCTGAATACACAAAATAAATAAAATAAAAATTATAATGTAAATCACGTGAAGTCAAGTTTTAATTCTATGGACCAAAACAATGGTAATTCACTATTCTGAAAATCATTTGCCATAGAAGTATTAGTTTGCAGACTGTAAGTAAAGGTTCTGAGCACAAACCAGGTACTTGTAGGAACTCAACACAGCCATAAAAAGAACCCCCCAAATAGAGACCTTTGTAACACTAGTAAGAAGTGAAGTGTCAGTATGTGTAACTGAAAGCAGTGTGTTATAGAAGATGTGTCATAACCTTTGGTTACGATAAAGATTTCTATTTAGACAATATAACACAAAATAAATGACGAAGTATGGAAATTTTTTTTTCTGATTTAGTGTAGTAATCTTGACCATAGGCAATCATGAAAAATCACAATGAGATAAGGGCCAGAATTTACATAGGGAGCGCAATGTGGGCGCAAATGTTTGTGCTGCACTTCCAGGCTGCGCTGGTGGGCAACTGAACTATTCACATCGGGCTATCCAACTGGGAATAGGGGGCTGGTGGGGGCAGCTCTACCCCAGGAAAAGCAGTGGAATACCTAGTAGCGCTGTCCCTACAGCCAGCCAGGAAAATGGCCCCGCAACCAATAGTTCTGGCGATAAAGTGCTATTCACTAACAGAGGCATGCAAATTAGCTCATTGGGCATACAAGGCACTAGTGCCTCACTCTCTTCTCCCTCAATCCAGCAGCTCATCTCATCTCCCCTGCCCCTACTCCTCATTCTTCTAGGAGCTCTGATAAGGCCCTTTTCCTAGTCCCTTTCTGTAAGACATCTCTTGGGCAGTGAGTATTCTTCCACAGGGCCCCTGTTCTGCTCAATGGCCTGCCTCCTCTGGTTTTCTCTATAGTTAAATTGGGCCCCTTTAAAACTAAACTTCACCAGCACCTACCCTCTGTGAATAGTTGTGACTGCTCCTAACCTTTACTGGTCAGTCTGGGACTGCTCATAGCTTGTACCTCAATTTCCCCCTGCTCCTCCTCACCTTATCTTGATCTAATTTCTCCCTTCCCACTCTGTTCTCCTCCTGCCCTTTACTCATCATTTACCTGCATTCTTTTCTATTCCTCCTTCTGTACACCTTACATCCCTCTGCTCAACTTCTCCCCCCCCCAGCTGTCTCACAACTCTCCTTAACTAACGTCCTTCTGGTATCCCTTTAATTTCTTTAATTTCCTATCTGTTTACTCGGTTAGCTAGCACTGGCTGCACCATGTTTGTTTCACTATATGTACGCCACCCTCAGTCATGATGCACTTATATATAATGCACTGCATTACTTGCATACTCTTATCCTATGTATTATGTACTGTATTAATTTCCTGTAATGTTTCGTATCCTGTCTGTTTTAAATCTACTCACCATGTTTGTTTCTTTGCCATGCACACCACCCTCATTTATGATGTACTAATGTGTAATGTAGAGTATTATTAGTATAATCATATCCTATGTATAATGTACAGTATGAATTTCCAGTAATTATTTTGTAACCTGTCTGTTTCTAAATCTGATGTGGAGCCTTTGCAAAAGAGTTTTTGACTCTAAGGGTTGCAATTCCAAGACTTCAATACAAAAATAAATAGTGCCCCTTAGCATGCTTATTATTGATAGGCTCATTTGCATGCCATTAGTGTGGTGGGACACGCCCCCCCACCAGCTCAAGTACCACACAGCCCCATTCCCTCATAGTGTAGTGGACCCACCCCATCCCTGATCGCCTGACTACCCACCTGTTAGTAAAATAAAAAAATGTCTGTAGTGTAGTGGTCCCTCCCTGTCCCCAATTGCCCGATCGCTCACCTATTAATAAAATAAACTTTTTCCATAGTGTAGGGTCCCACCCTAGTCCCTGATTGCCCAATCACCCACCTGTCAGCAAAATATGTTTTTTTCCATAGTGTAGTGGTCCCCCAAACCCACCTGCTCCTGTAATGACCTACCACTCCACTCCCCCTGCTCCAGCATGGCCACCAGTCAACAAGCAGCACAGCCCTCCTCACACCTCCACGGCTGCCCACTGATTAAACTGTCAATGATAGCTTACAGTATACACTACAAGCTCATTGGTTGAACATGCAAAAAAAGTTTATTTCATTAATGGATGGGAGATCAGGGGTGGGGAGGGACCACTACATAATGGGGGGGGGTAATCAGGTGATTGAGAATGGGGAGGGACATCTGCATTACAGAAATGTTTTTATTTTACTAATGGGGCATAATCAGGTGATCGAGAATGGGGAGGGACTACTACAATATGGAAATTTTTTTTATTTTACTAACAGGTGGGTAAATTGGGCAGTCAGGGATGGGGAGGGACCACTTCACTATGAACATTTTTTATTTTGCTAATGGGTAGGTAATCTGGCAATCTGGGAGGGGGGATGTGGATCTTCAGTATCTCCGCCAACCACTAGGGTTGCAAGGTTACTGCCAGGTTTTTTTCCGGCAGTAATTTGCTCTATGCAAGGACTTTCACAAAGGCCCTTGTGAGGAGCAAATCCTTTGTGAATGGGATTGCTGGGATGTACTGGTTCCCACCCCTCATTTGAACTGCAATCACCCTCACTACTTTGCCCCCGCACTAACCCAGTTTGTGGGGGCAAACTGAGCTTTGTGAATACCAGCTACTCACATAGCGCAGTTTGCCCCTTGGCAAAGATTTGTGAATCCTGCCCTTGATCATCATTAATCACAGTCATGATTTCCCTGATATCATGGTTTTTGATTTGCAGCCAATATGCATATTTAATCATTGGTAGCCATGATCACATTGATGGTTTTGGTTGCACCACTTTACATCATTGGCAATGCTGCTAACATCCCCAACAACAACAGGAACAATGCTGAATGTTGGCATTGCTCCCATTGGGAGAAAGTCTTTTTCTACGGGGGGGGTTGCCCCCTGCACCCTCCCCATATCGAAATATACAACTCTGAGTCAGAGTTGTTTCAGGGGTGAGGGAAGAACACAGGAGTCATGGTGCCATTGAACAGTGCACCACCACAGCGACCTGGTCAGATTTGACACTGTGGTGTTCACTGTGAAATTGTTGCTGTGTTGACGGTGCACCGATGGTTTTTGATGCTTGAATATGATCTTTGGCATAACTGATAGTAATTACTAATGATACATCTTTATAAAATCATCATCTTTTCAGATGGGCAGAATGTTTTTGAACAAGTTTACTTTATTGAATTTCATACACGTACAACACATTTACCATGACAAATCACAAACAACTACATAACACCTACAGTACATATAACCCCCCACCCTGCATTCATTGGCATAGGCAGTAAAGAATGCCTTTCCACGTAGCCTGCAGTATTTATGCAGATCTCCATTTAAACAGGTACTGTGCCCTTTCCATCAACAGTGGTTAACAATGCAGCTAGGTTCTCCTATCAGTTTTGGAATGATTGGTATCTATGCTTCATTAAGGCTAGCAGCCTTTCCAGTCTCAATATTTGCAGTATCTCCTGGTGCCATATTGTTTGTGTTAGATTGGTCAATAGAAATGGTAAAGGTCAGTCAACCCAATATCTGTATGTAAAAAAAGGGATTATAGAGAGATGAGAGAGATATTAAACAATATAGATTGGATAGGGTGATGTATAATACATACAGACACATCATGAAAATTATTTACACAGATGATAAATGAGATAACAACAAAATATATCCCACAAAAAGAAAGTATATAACTGTAAGGTTAGCCTCCATGGCTAATTAGGGGCATAATAAGACTATGTAGGAAGAAAAAGGTTCTGTTTCATAAAATGAAGAAAGAAATGACATCAGAGTATAGAAATAAATAGAAGAGGTGTCTAAAGAGACTCAAAAAAGAAATAAAATAATCTAAACAGCATCCTAGAGGCCAAAGGACTACAGGACAGCAGACAGCATGGCTTCATATGTGGCAGATCCTGCCAAACCAACCTGGTCGAGTTCTATGACTGGGTAACTAGGCAACTGGACGGGGGCCATGCAGTGGATGTCCTGTATCTGGACTTCAGTAAGGCATTCGACTCAGTGCCACATGGAAGGCTGGGAAGGAAGTTAGTAGACACAGGGGCGGGTGCAAAGCTGATGAGATGGGTAGGAAACTGGCTGCAGGAAGGCAACAGAGGGTGGTGGTGGGTGGGGGCTCTCACACCCAAGGACAGTGACAGTGGTGTTCCACAGGGCTCGGTGTTGGGACCAGTGTTGTTTGGGATATTCATTGCAGACATATCATGGGACATCAAGAGCAAGATCAGTCTGTTTGCTGATGATACCAAGGTAGGCGTGGTGGTGGATGACCTAGGGGGATGGCAGGGGTTGCAGGATGATCTGGCAACGCTTGAAACCTGGTCAGACACCTGGCAACTGGGCTTTAATGCCAAAAAGTGCAAGGTGCTGCATTTTGGGATGAAGAACCCAAGGAGGAGTTATCAGCTAGGGGGAGTGCAGCTAGCCCAGATGGAGGAGGAGGAGAAGAAGGATCTGGGTGTGCTCATTACAGGGTCAATGAACAACTCGGTACAATGTAGGAAGGCAGCTGCAAAGGCCAACAAAATGCTGGGTTGTATTGCAAGGGGTATATCCTCGAGGAGGGAGGAGGTGATTCTGCCACTGTATAGGTCATTAGTTAGACCACACCTGGAGTACTGCGTGCAGTACTGGCATCCGTATCTGAAGAGGGACATTAAGTTAATGGAGGGGGTGCAGCGCAGAGCGACAAAGATGATCAAGGGGCTGGGGGACTTATCATACGAGAGGAGGTTGAAGGAGTTGAACATGTACTCACTGGAGGAGAGGAGAGACAGGGGTGACATGATTGAAACCTTTAAATACATGAAAGGAATAAACAAGACAAGTACAGAGGGCTGTTCAAAGTAAGGGAAGGGAGGGACACCAGGGGCCATGATATGAGACTGGAGCGAGGAAGGTTCAGGAGGGAGATGAGGAGACACTTTTTTACAGAGAGGGTGGTGGCTGGGTGGAATGTGTTACCTCCTGAAGTGGTATGCAGTAGAACAGTGGACTGCTTCAAACGAGGATGGGACAGGACAAGGGGGAGGGTTAATGAAGGGGAAGGGTGGAAGGGAGGGGCAGCTGCAGAATAAGGGGTGCTAGCTGCACATTCGAGCAGACTTGATAGACCTCTAGGCCTTTATCTGCTGGCAAATTTCATATGTTCGTATCTGGAAATGAGGTTGGCAGTGAATAAAAATAATAAAAGCTTTCATGCCTGTGTAAATAGGCAGAGGGGAGGAAGTAGTATGGTAGATCCCCTGGTTATCGATGGGGAGATGATATCTGAATCATTGAAAATGGCAAATGAGTTTGGTAAATGCTTCTCTGCAGTATTTAGAAACCATGAGGGCATAATAGAACTTGGGGATATAGGATATGGACAACTTGATCCAAAAATAATAACAACAGAGGAAAAGGTAATGAAAAGAGTTATGGAATTAAAGGTGGATAAGGTGATGGGCCCTGATGGGATTCACCCATACATTATAAAGGAAATGAAAAATGAGCTGGTACCAGTGATTACCATGTTGGGGCAAAAGTCATTAGCTGAGGGAGTGGTGCTGGAGGATTGGAGGAGGGCATTTGTAGTGCCAATATTTAAAAAGGGGAAAAGGGATCAGGTGGTAAACTATCGACCTGTGAGCCTGACATTGGTGGTGGGAAAGATAGTAGAGGGCATCCTTAGTGATGTAATTAAGGATTTTATGAAAGGAAAAGGTGTAGTTGACAGGGAACATCATGGATTTGTTTCTGGGAGATCATGTGAGACAAATCTAATTACTTTTTATGAAAATATAAATAAGTGGGTGGATGAGTGGAAAAGTGTGGACATGGTAATGCTGGACTTCAGATGGGCATTTGACATGGTCCCTCATAATAAAATAATTGAGAAACTGATTAGACTGGGAATTGACTTATGTATTGCAAACTGGGTAAATCAGTGGTTGAATAATAGGAAACAACAAATAAGAATCAGGGGTTGTTTGTTGGAACCACAGACGGTGGTGAGTGGAGTTCCCCAGGGGTCAGTGATGGGACCCCTGCTATTTAGTATTTTCATAGGTGACTTGAATATAAATAGTATAAATAAGATGGTTAAATTCACAGATGATGTTAAAATGGGGGGTGGGGGTGGGAGGTAGTGGATACCTTTGATGACAGACTAACTTTGTGTAGAGATTTAATAAAAATTCTGGAATGGGCTGAAAGTAACAGCATGGAATTTAATAAAGAAAAATGCATTTGGGAAAGCATAATGTGCAGCAGGATTGTTACATGAAGGGTTTACAGCTGAAGACAACAGTATGTGAGAAAGATCTGGGGGTTTACATCCAGAATGATTTAAAACGTAGTATACACTGTAGGAATATGTCAAATAGAGCCATGTTTTTGGTGAACAGTATAAGAAGGGTTTTTTTGTTCAAGGGGATTAGAGATACTGATGCTATTGTATAAAACACTGATTAGGCCTATATTGGACTATTGTTCTACTGTATGGAGTCCCTTCCTAGTAAAGGATGTAAAATTGATTGAAAGGCTGCAGAAGTCTTTCACAAGATTGATATCAGGATGTGCGGGATTAAATTATGAGTAAAGGTTGGAAAAATTGAGTTTGTGGTCATTGAGGGATAGGAGTGCCAGAGGGGACTTATTGAGTTTATATAAAATACTAAGAGATAACAATATATTTTTGGAGATGAAATTGGAATTTAAAGATAAACCATACAAGCTGAGTGGGCATGACAGGCAGTTGAAGGAAACAGTAAGTAGGATGGAAATAAGAAATGGGTTTAGATGTAGGTCAGTAAAAATGTGGAATGGACTACCTCAGGAAGTGGTGGAAGCAGATAGTGTGGGTATATTTAAGGAAAGATTGGATAGGCATTTTATTGAAGTTGGTAACTTTGGTTATCAGCACTGAATAGTGGGGGAAGTCTACACGGGCTTTGCTTTTTTTAACTTTTCTATCCTCCAGTATGAAATCTCCAGTATGCCATTCTACTAGTGTGGTGATATCAGTATCTATCCAGTAGGGTAAAATGATTTTCTTGATAACCATTGTTATTAATGTAAAACGACATTGTCTTGCCACCATAAGTATTTGTATCCTCAGGCTCAGGAGACGTCTACCCTTTGAGAAAGAACCTTTCAACCCCAGCAGGGATCTAGTGCATTTTGTGTAGATTTCCCTAGAGACTGAGCTTTTGTACAATCTCATAGGATGTTCAAGAGGGTACCGTCCTCAGTGTCACATCCAGTACAGAGGGGGGATTCAATCCCCACTTAGACATCTTCTGTTGGGTGTAGTACATGGTCTATGTTATTTTATACTGCATTAACTGGTAGCTGTTCAGTTTGATATATTTGTATGTATTTTCCCATATGGTATCCCATTGTTGCTGGTTCAGGTGCCGGTCAAGAACTCTGGCCAGTAATTTGAATTGGATACCTATCTGTGTGTGGCATCTAGCCTCTTATTGAAGAGTATAATTGGGATATGGTATGTCTCTGGTGTGCTATGTTCCAAAACTCCTGCAGTGTATAAGGAGGTAGCTGGTTTGAGGATGACTGATCTAGTTTTTCAGCCAGCATACATTGTAACTGCAAGAATGTGAAGTCCTCCTTATTTTCTAAGTGTAAGTTGATTTGCAACTGGTGGAAATTGGCCCACTGACCCATGTGCGTGAAATGCTTGATTGTTTTATTTCCCTACCCTTCCATAATCTTCAAAATCATCTTTCTTGCAATTTTAAAATGGTGGTTCTGCCAGACAGCTGTTCTGTTTCAGCCCCAAGTGAGAATTTCATTATCCTGCACAATTTGTGAAATGTGGCTAGTGATGTACTAATCAGTGTATTACTCAAGCTTTTTGGTAGCTTAGCTTTAGTGGTATAAATGAGAGCTGCCATGTTCATGCCCTGCATTTTGCATTGCTGCTGTTCATTTTCTAACCACTGGGGAGTATAAGTGGATGCGTATAGGCAGTGTGGGCTGTCCATCTTTAAAGTGTTTTTCCCCCTGTGTGACTTGGTTGTAAGCCACACAGTCTGGTAGGTTTAATCCCCCTTTAGTTTTGTCTAATTCCATTTTTAGAAAAAAACGCTCTCCTAGGCCTTTTTTCTTTTTCTGCCAGGAAAAGGCAGAAAAGGAGATGATAATGGCATGAAGGATACATAGGTAGGTAGGTAGATACTTTATTTATATAAGGGTCCATCTCCAGAGACTCTGGGCACTGCACAATAAAAACACACAACAATATTTATACACAACAACTAATCATTAAAACAAAATGTAAAATTCCTCTATGCATCCCTTTAAAACAATGATTCAATCTATTAAGGCTTGTTGGAACAGATATGTTTTTAACCCCTTTTTAAAGGCTTCTACTGAGGAAGCCTCCTTTAGATAACCAGGAAGGGAGTTCAACAGGGTAGGTGCCACCACTGAGAATGCCCTGTCCCCAGAGTGCTGCAGCCTGAGCCTTGGAACTCCAAGGAGGCCTCCCTCAGCAGAACAGAGTGCTTGGGGCAGACAGTAAGAAACAAGAAGATCTTGCAGATAGACAGGTCCCCTTTCATGCAAGGTCTTGTAGGTCAGGAGCCCTACATTGAAGACAGTCCTCCACCTGACTAGCAGTCAGTGCAGCCCACGGAGAACCAGGGTGATATGCTCAAACTGTCTCATCCCAGTTAAATACCTTGCCACCATGTTCTGCACCTGCTGCAGCCTGCAGAGGTTGCCTCCAGATAACTCAAGGTACAGGGTGTTACAGTAGTCCAGCCTGGAAGTGACAAAAGCATGCACCAGCATGGTCAGGTCCTCAGGTGGGATCAGGGCTCGGATTCTGGTGATATTCCTGAGATGGTAGAATCCACTCCTGATGACAGCCAACACCTGTGCATCAAGTGTCAAACCATCATCTGGGATCATGCCCAAATCCTTCATCTCTCTAGATGGGACAAGGGGAACACCCCCTAACACTAAGCTAGGGGGTAATCCCTCGCCACCACCCCTGCTCTGATGACCTGGATCCATAACCAGTACCTCTGTCTTGTCTGGGTTAAGTTTAAGACAGTTTTGAGTCATCCACAACTGGATCTCATCAAGGCAGCTGTTAAATGCAGAGGCCAGCACCTGGGTATTGGACACACAGGACAAGTATAGCTGGGTGTCATCTGCATAGCAGTGATGACTCAGCCCATACCACCTGATAATGTCCCCCAAAGGCAGCATGTACACCATGAACAATAAGGGTGACAAAACCGAATCCTGTGGAACCCCACAGCACAAAAGCTTTGGGTTAGGTGAGGCTAAACCAATTATCACCCTTTGCGCTCTGCCTGCCTGTCAGTGCAGTGTCAGTGGCTCAGCAGATAGCACACTCACCTCTGAGGCAGGGAGATCAGAAGGCTGTGGGTTCTAGCCCCACACCAGGCACTTGGGTTAATATCCCAATACTGACACTGCAGTGCAGCATGAGGGGGGGGTGCCACACTCCTGAGGTGCTGTCTTTCAGATGAGATGTTAAACCGAGGTCCCATCTGCCTGTGCTGGTGGTAGTTCAAGTGGATATTAAAGATCCCATGGCACTTCTCAAAAAGAGTAGGGGAATCTTTTTATTTAAACCATAAGAGTCAAATAAAACAAAACTGTATTGCATCATACAGAATCATAATAAGGAAATTCTAGAACATAAATGGGTATTTCATCATACTGTAGTTCTGTACTTAGCCACATACCCCCCCCCCACTAAAAAAGTAGGGGGATCTTTTATTTAGCTTCATAAACTATCAGTTCTCATGCCTCAAAAATACATCATTCCCCATCATAATTGAAAATCTTAAACAAGAGAGAAAAAATAAATCTACTGAGGGCAGTTTAAAATTAAATTTAATAGTTCTAAATCAAATTTTTCTAAAATCCCACAAAACTTCCTCTGCAAAAAAAAGATCAATCAAATATAAATAAAACGATCCCAGAAAGCTGGCCATGTCTGTATATTATATATTTTAGATTCCTTCTGTTTTAGGGATCGTAAATCTCATTGTAGAATATAAAGCAGTTCTAGTTCAGAAATAAATTGCTGTTGTAGCACCAAACGGCATCTGCTTATCCAAAGCCAATATAACAAATGAATATGTATAATATGAAGGGTACTAAGTACTTCTTTTCCATATGCAGATGAAGGGATCCCATAAATTAAAAGATCTGAATGAGGTGGGAGATCAAAACCTTGTTTCCAACACTCCTTCAAAATGTCCCAAAAACAAATAACATATGTACATTGAAAATACAGATGGTTCATCATTTCTATCTCTAGTTCACATCCAGGTCTAGGGCAATATCGTTCCTGCAATGCCTTGTGTTTATGATTTCCTTTAACATTAATTTTCCCCTGCAGGCCCAACCAAACTTTATCCCACATGTGTACCAGAATGCGAGTATCCAAAACATAATCCAATATATATGCTTGATTTATTTTAGAAAAGGCAGCAAAGGGACTGTTTACAAACCATTTACCCAAAGTCTGAGTGTCTAAGGCCATACGCCTAATGGTCAAAATATACTCAAACCCTATAAACCACATCTTAATCTTATCAAAAACTTCTTCCCATCTTTTCAATGGCTTTTGTTTGTTTTTATGCAAAAAAATTATTCTCTTTCCATTCCTGTAAAATCCCAACCAAAGATGACTGCCCGATTGACCCCAACAATGGGTTACCATAATTAATAAGAGGTACCAAATTAGCATACAAAAAAATAGAAAAAAAGAACACCACCGGGTTTAACATATTCAGCCCCCTTTTCGAATCCTGAGATATAGTATATTCCATTTAATGGGGTTTAATCTGCTCCCCAAAAAACAACTAAAAGAAAAAAAAACACTCATTAGGGAAGCTTCCAACACTTTATGCAAGGAAAAAATCATATTAACATATTAAAAAAAGGGGACCAAAAAGGTTTTTATAAGAAAAGCCCTCTTTTTTTTTTTTTTTGAAACCTTCCATTTGTTCCTCATTGCCACTTTCTGTTTCCCTTTAACAATAACTTTCTCCCAGTTATAAAAAGTCATATCCTCCCCCACAAAATATAAACCCAGAATACGACTCTATTCCATAGCCACCGGAAACCCACCCATATACTCTGTGGTTGTCGGGAAACCAGCTACCTGTAAGATTTTTGTTTTAGACAAATTTAGCAGTGCTCCAGTTACCCTCCCAATATTTGATATTACATCACATGCTACTCTTAATGAAGATTCATCCCGTAGTATCAAACATAAATTATCGGCATATGCTACAACCTTATATTGCTCTTCAATACCACCTCCCAACCCATAAATTAATGGGGATTTTAACAATATCCTTAGCAAGGGGTCCAAGGCAAAAATATATAGGTTGGGGCTTAAAGAGCACCCGTGTCTAACACCTTTCAAAATACGGTGACGTGTTCCCCGCCATCCATTTTCATACAGAACTACATAAGCCAAGGTATAACACAAATGAAGCCACTGTATAAATTCCTCTGGAATGCCATAAGCTCATAATGCTGATCATAAATAAAAATGGGAGACTTCTTAGAATGCTTTAGCTTGGTCTAGGCTAATCAAATATCCTCCATGTTCCCCTGACAGAGTAGTATCTCTTGCGGGTTCCATCAGTTCTCGTAAAAACAAAAGAACATCCGAAATGCGGCGTCCTGGGACCCCACAGAATTGTTGTGCACTAATTAAATCCATCATTACTCCAGATAGTCTATTACATAAAAGTTTAGAAAATATTTTAAAATCTGTATTTAACAACATAAGCAGCCTCCAGTTCCCTATATCCTCCCAATCTCCAGTTTTATATAAAAAAATCATCAGACCCTCCTAAAATTGAGTTGGTAAACAACATTCTGTCAAAAAATAGTTGTATAATTGTACTAATGCTGTTGAAATATATCCCCATAAAAGTTTATACAGTTCATTTGATAATCCGTCTGACTCCAGGGATACCTCATCCTGTAGAGATGTAATTACCACCTCTATTTCTAAAGCTGAAAAAGGATGCACAAGAGGTCTCCTCAGTTCAGAAGTTACCTGTGGAAGATTTTCAGCCTGTAAAATCTGGGCCACAAACTGAGACTCTTCCATTGAGCAACTAAAAGTCTCATGAATGTGTTTGTCTAAAATCTCCATAATATCTTTATCTCTTCGAATCACCCCTGTGCTAGTTCATAGGCCAGTAAAAAAATTGTTTATTCATTCTGACATGGCTAGCCAAAAAAGGGTTAATGACTTCAGACTTCCCTTGAGTTCCAAACTTTTGCTCTTTGTGCAAGGAACAAATTCTGTCATACTGAAAATTCCACATTTCTACCTTAAAGGCTCCAATTTAAACACAAAGATCAGTCTGAGTTTCAAATTGTTGGGTCAACAATGCACCTAAATACACCTAAATCCTTACGGAGGGCATTGTACCTGTTCTTGTTTTGCCTTAGCTCGGAACCTCCCTACTTGAGAAAAAAAAACAATAAGGCAGTTCTTAAAATCTTCCCACCAACTACTAATATCATATAAAAATATAGTAGTCAATTTATCTTGTATAATAATACCCAAATCTGACCGTACCTGCTCATCCAGCAACAAAAAGGTGTTCAAACACCAATACCCACAACCAGAGACCCTAACAGGAACTGAATCAATTGTCATTCCTAATAACAAATGGTCCAAAGTTTCTATAGGTAGAACCTGGACATTAGTCACATCTAACATATTTTTAACAAAAATAAAGTCAGTACGAGAGAATAATGGACCATTAAAAAAAGGTTGGTTTAGGACCATACTGTAAACCATCCTGAACATCACATAAATTAGCATGGTGAAGCACCTGTTTTAAAAATGCTTTATCACAGTATTGTTTCCCCTTATCCATTTTAGGGAGTAGGTTAATATTAAACCCCAAAAAAAATCTGTCTACTTGTATGCAAAAATGGTTGGACTTTAGTAAGTAATTCAATCTGAGCACAATTCATTTGTGGATTGTACACATTCAACAATCGGCAAGATAGACCTTTAATCGTAACATCCAGTAACAATGCCTACCCAGGAATTATATCTGCTTGGCGATGTACCCTCAGCTCCTGCATAGTGAAAGTGTATCCTACCCCACTACATAGTTCCGAACCTAAAGACCAATATGTGGGCCCACATCCCCAATCTTTAGAAGAGCATGAAGCTGACTATCTTGCAAAAAGATCACATCAAATCTCAAGGACTGAATTTCACTGAATGTCATCATTCGCCGTCTGGAAGACTTGATACTATTTACATTCAGGCTAGCAAAATTCAAAGCACAAGGCTCAGGGAGGAGGTTTACTCAACTTACCACTAGACCTAGTTACCCTTTTTGAAGCAGACATATTTCAGGGTTTCTGGGTTTGTAGAACATCCCCTCCCTCCACTGATTCACTAACCACTGATTGGGAAACTTCTATAGCATCCATAGGGTGTTCTTGATCTACACAGTCTCCCCAAGATTCAAACAGGGTAACTTTATTAAATAATGGTAGGGGGAATAAAGGGATTCTAGAGTTTCCCCCAACCTCTGTCAAAACCTCAAGATTAATCCCTTCATTGGACTCCAGAGGAGAAAGTTCTAAAAATTGTTTAGGACCTTCCAAAGTAGAATCATTAAAAAGTTGGCTATATGAAGAGATGTGGGGTAACACACCTCCACCTCTCTGAGAAGAACCCTGAGGGGTAGCATAAGGGGTTGCTTGGGTCTCTAAAGAAGCCGATAAAGTAGTTGGAGCAGAAAGCTCACCAATGGACTGAATAGGGGTAATAACTGGGACATTCTGTAGTAAGACAGGCCCAAGGAAATTTTCCGAAGTCCTGTCTCCCATGTTAGCTCTTGAACCCCTTCCTCTCTGTCTCCATCGAGTTCCTAGATCAATCCCAAACTTACAGGTTACATCATAAGGTTTCTTAGCCTGACTTAAAAAGAATTCTTGGTCAGAGGCCTCATCTATCATGCGTACCCCAGGGGCATGTAGCAAAGGAATGGTTTAAATCCCCACATAATTTACACATTGGAGGGGCTTCATACTGTGCCAGAGTATGCCCCAACAACCCACAACCAAAATATTTCACCTGGTCACAATCATTATTCAAATGGTCTAAAGATCCACATTTATAACAGCTTTTCATTTGGCCTGCGTAAAAAATAATACCCCTATCTCGTCCCAAATAGAAGGAACTGGGGAGATGTTGTATGCCTATGTCTGTATTAGATAGTTGTACACGAAAGGTCCACCCCCGTGTCCAAAACCCATTGTTATCCAATATAGGTTTAGGGTGATCAAACAATGTGCATCTCTTTTCCAGCCAAACAACAATATTAGAAACGTTAACCCCTTCATTACAGAATAAAACTGTAACAGTCTTAATAGTAGATTTAGTAATAGGGATTTCTAAAAAGTCCCACCAATTTTCTGTCTCATTCACCTCGTAGTAAATTTTCCAACATTTATCCAACAGTTGCATTGTATAAAAACTAATGCTCCCTCGGGGAGTGTATGAAAGTGTACACCTCCATCATCGTGAAACCCATACTTCCCATAAGTAGAGTCTTACCAACCCATAATCGATCTTGTGCTACCGGGGCCTTACCCCAATAGCATAGACGTACTAAGAACTGATGTTTGGCTGACTCAGTGGGTTTTCGAAATAGACCTACATAAGTTTTCTGTCCAGAAGGCCCTGGCTGTGGGCTTGGTCTATTGCCGTCCGATGTAGGGGATCGGAGGGGGGTATCCAAATTAGGTATATCTGGAAAAAACACAGGTACCTGAGGGCATATTTGTGAAGAGAAAATCAATGGGGAAGCCCCAATCCATACAGTGTGGTCTGAAATTACATGCTTACCCTGCAGGACCAGAGAGGTTGCGTCTGGCGTAGGCTGTATTCCAACCTCAGTCTCAATCCTTTGCGCAACTGCTAATGGGTTTTCTTCAGAGTTAGAGCCATCTATAGCAGGGGATCTCAAAATCCCTTCAGTACCAGGAACAGAAGTTCCTAAACCCAACTGAGCTTGTACCGTGGACCCTGGCAGAGGGACAGCCGGATCGGGTATCCAAATCCCGTTCTGCAATAACCAGCCAGCCCTTTGCAGCACATCCCGAGAAGTCTAGTCGGAAAGGGGCTCTACAACATTCAAAGTTCTAGCACTATCTCCCAAGATCTGATTAGCAGGTTCTTTTACAAGCTGTATCTCAGGAGAGCCTTCAAGCAACTTACCCCCTGTAACCTGTTTGTGTCCTACAGGTAAAGGACTTGCCACTGATCATTTCCTTTTTTCTTTTCATCTTCTAGTTTTTGCTGACACAGCGCAAAATCTTTTTCAGCCACAGTAATCATAGCCAACAACTGGGATTTCTTCAAATTCAGCTTGCGCTGTAGAATATCAGCCTCTGTCAAGCCATCCATATCCTGGTTGAAATCAGCCTCTGAATCCACAAACTCCAGTTCAATATTGTGGGCCTCGCTCTGCAGAATTACTGTAGGCAGCTCCAGTGTAACATCCATGAGCTCCCGAGCTCCAGCAACAGGTACTCCTCCACCGACATCCTCAGCCAGACTGGGGACCTCCATCCTTCTGCAGCGTAACAGTGCCCCCTCAGAAAGAGTAGGGGTGATTTTATTTATAATAATTCATCATACAGACAATAGTAATAATACCTGAGAAAATACATAAGGAAAACACAGGAATACAATCAACCTAATATTACTGTATCCCAAGAACTAAAAAGGGGGAGAAAAAAAACCAAAAAGTTGCACTTTACACAGCTTAAACCTACACAGTTCCAAATCCTAAACGAACCCTATTGTTATCTTCTATTTATACATGATTATGTGTGAAAACCCTTTCCAAAATATCTGTACTTTCTCTCCACTATAAAGTTGCATGTCTTTCAGGTATACTTTTTGTAATTTAGTTGATACAAATAGACAAAACCCTTCAAAAGTAGTTTTCTTTTGATATATAACCCATTGGCATCTTACCTGCCATAAACAATAATGCAAACATGCTAAAAACACCAACAATGTACCTTTTTCATACAGTTCAAGTCATGGAGGGAAAATGCCTATTACTAAAATATCGTAAGTCAGTTTAGCCAACCAGTCCATCTTCCATTTCTATGCCACATAGGCCAATAACAGATTAGAATAAGAACAAGAGAGAGAAAAAAATGTTCTATAGTTTCCTCCTGGTTAATACATTCAAAATATGGACAATTTCTCTCCTCCTTGGCCTTATATTTAGCAGTTCCTCTGATATTCAACAGACCATAAAAAATGAGCCATTGGACCTCCCACATACTGTATGTGGAGGCAGTCTCGGATTGTTTAACTGTCCCAAAACTTTATTATTTAATGCCGAAGGGCAGTTCTTAAAACAAGGAATAGTGGGGCAAATTTGAGAAAGAATAGAATTATAAAGATTTTTTTATGTATTCATACAAATCTGACTTTTGGTGACTTGCCACTTGTATAATTTCTGAGCAGCAGGCCTAAAATAGATCGGTAAATGGATATGGGGATTCAGTTTACGTGCACAATGCAGCCAAGCTGTTAAATAGCATTCTAGCGTGTTTCTAAGCCAAAGACCCTCATTACTCACTTGAACTGCCAAACTTATTTTTAATGACTGGGAAAAAAACAAGGTAAAACAGAATACTACTGGGTCTAACATTGCTAAACCCCCCTTGTTTGAGGCCAGATATGTGAAACATCTCTTTAATGGGATTAGTCTACTATCCCATAGCATCTGAAACCAAACACTGTAGAGTCTAGTCTCAAAATGGGATGGCAGGGGAAAAATTAAGGCTACAAAATGTAAACAAGGCAAAATGAATTGTTTTATAATAAGAATTATTTTTCATTTCATAAATCTAAACTGTTTCCATCTAATTATTTTCGATTCCACCTTTTGCAATGCGCATTCCCAATTCTCATCTGGGAGATTTTGGGACCCAAACTAAATCCCTAAAATAGAAAGAGATTCTTTTGATATTTTTATATTATTATACAGTAAAGGGACCTGTAAATTACTTCCCATTAACAAACCTCTTGACGTAGAATAATTTAATTTTGCATTGGAAAACACTGAATAATACTGAAATGCTTTCAAAAATTCTCCAATTTGTTCAGTGTTTTGAAAAAAATAAACATCATCAGCATAAGCTTAGACTGTTAAATAGTAGTCTGTTAGTAGAACTCTGAATCCATCCCATTTGGGAGACCTGCTTAATACTCTAATAAGGGGATCCAAAGAAAAGATGTACAGCAAGGGACTTAAAGGGCAACCTTGGCGTACTCCAGTTTTCATAACAAACCCATTTGCTATTTTACCTTTTTTTTTTTTGCATCATTTGTTTGTTATTTTCTTTTCCCCCATATAATTAACATACAAACATACACATATACAGACATACACTACATGAACCTTAATTCATAACCTATTTACATCAAGATCCATTTCCTCATTACAGCATCTCATTCTACCCATTCAGTTAAAAAGTTTTTATCTTAAACAATTATCCAGGATGATAAGGAGTCAGGGCCCCTGTTGTTTTTGGTACCCGCATTTACCCCTCTCCCTTTATACTCACTTCAAACCCAGCCCTCTTTCAGTATTACACTCTCTGTTACTGTCAATGATGAGAGGTATGGTTGCCATATTCTATAGAAAAGCTCCTCTTTATCTTTGACAGCATATGTCAACCATTCCAGAGCAATGGCCTGTATTATCAAGGCTTTCCAGTGGGCTATAGCAAGCCTCGCGGCCGTTACCCAAGTATTAAGGATACAGTGCCTAGCCATATATATTACTACCCTAAGCCATCTCTACACAGAGGCCTAGTCTCCTCCGTCCATTTCTTCTATCCCAAATAACAGTAATAGGGGAGACATGGGATATTGCTGACCTCCCATCTTTCGGAATTTGGAAACTACCCCCCCCAAAATTTCTGTAAAACTGGGCATGCCCAGAAATAGTGGTAGTATGAAGCCGGGTTGTTGTTACATCTAGGACATATAGGTGAAACTGCGGGGATATACTTGTGGACGACTAGAGGTGGGCAGTATTACCTGTGGCAAAACTTATAATAGGATTCTTTATATTTATTACACAACAGCACACCCTGATGCAGCTGGACAAGTATCTTCCAATTATCTGCTGAAATTGTGATCCCTAAATCTCTTTTCCCAAAGTACCCTGGTGTTCTGTGTTTTATCCGGAAGCCAGATTTTACTCTTCTTAGCCATTCTCCGGATGGTTCCCTTAGGTTTTTTTTGTCCTACCACTATTAGCTGTTCAATTGTCTCCCACTGTGATATAGGGTCCCTCAGCCTCCCAATAGTTCTGATATATGCCCTTATTTGGAGATAGTAAAAGAAATGTTGGTTTCCCAGTCCTGTCTTGTCTTGTATGCTCTCAAATGAATCCACTTCTCCCCGTGTAAATAGATGCTTAAAACAACCAATTCCTCTTATTTCCCACTCCCGATATCCCCTGTCTTCCAGCCCCGGAAGAAAAAATGGGTTTCCCCCTCAGTGGTAAGAGTAGTGTATCATCCTGTCCGGTACCTGTCATTTTAGACATCTCTCTCTCCAACTATCCAATACCGCTGTGACCAAAGGATTAGGCTTAGGGAGTCTCTGGTATGCCTTCCAGCCACTAAGGGACAGATATGCTGAGATTTTCCCCATACTCACTCTCTCCTCTAAGTCTAACCAACCAGCTTACCTAGGCCTACCAATCCAGTCCTGTATATATCGGCACTGCATGGCCATTTGGTAGTTCTTTAAGTCTGGAAACTGAAGTCCTTCCTTTTCTATAGATGTCTTCAAATGGGCTAAGCCCACCGTAGGGCGTCTTCCCCTCCAGATGAAGTCAGAGAAAACTTTTTCCAATTTTCTCACATCAGTTTCTCTTAACCCAATATGAAGCATTTGTAAACTGTAGAGTATTCTAGGGAGTGGGTTCATTTTGATAAGATTTATCCTACCCAGCCATGTTATAGGGAGGTCCCTCCATCTAGACAAGTCCATAATTATTTTTTGCACAAGCAGCGTATAATTCAGGCCATATACAGCTCTGATTTTTCCCCCCACTGTGATGCCCAAATATGTAAAAACCTCCCGAACAACCCGAAATCCCCATTCCAATTTCTATGTAGCAGTCCCGCCATCCTACTCCCCCACCCTCAGCTCCTATGATTTGTCCAAATTTAATTTATACCCTGTGAAATGGGAGAACCGGTCAATCAGGCTCAAGAGAGCAGGCATAGACCTACTGGGCTTAGTTACATATAACAACATATCATCCGCGTAGAGGGATAACTTAGTCTCTCTGCCAGTCTTCCCCAACACTCCTGAAATTGCAGGGTGCATTCGGATAGCAATACCCAGGGGTTCAAGTGCTAGGGCGAACAAGAGGGGGGAAAGTGGGCATCCTTGTCTGGTGCCTCTTCCTAATTCAAAGCTATCCGAAAGGGTGCCATTGGTTAGTATTCTGGCCCTGGGTTTCCTATACATTTGCCACACCAACCCTATAAACTCTTCACCCAGACCAAACCGGGCCAAGGCCTCCATTAAGTATTCCCACTCTACTCTATCGAATGCCTTTTTTGCATCCATTGACAAAATATGTACCACTTCCCGGCTATTCTTTGCTTCCCAAATTACATTCAGAAGGGTCCTCATGTTGTGGTATGAGTACCTATCTCGGATAAACCCGGTTTGGTCTGGGTGAATGAGCTCCGGCTGCAAGCCCTCTAGCCGGGTAGCCAAAATTTTGGCCAACACCTTAGAATCACAGTTTAAGAGAGATATCGGCCTAAAGGAGATGCACTCTAGCAAATCCTTCCTGGGCTTTGGTATCAAGTAAATCTTGGCCTCCCCCCAGGATCGAGGTAGTTCTCCCTCCTCTTCCCTTGCTTCTCAAAATACTGCCTCTAGGTGTTCTACAACTTTTAGTTTCATGACTTTGCAATATTCGGCTGAGAAGCCATCAGGCCCACTGGTCTTGCCCCTCTTAAGTGCTCCAATGGCAGAAAGAATTTCCTCTCTTGTAATAACAGCATTTAAACACGCTCTCTGCCCCTCTGACACCTGTGGTAGCTCCACGCTATTCAAAAATTCCACCATTCCCCTATCTTCTCCCCCCTTTTGACCATAATAGAGCTCTTGGTAAAATCCTCCTAAACCTTTCCCCAATAGCTGTTTTATTTTTCAAAAGTGTCCCATCTTCGCCTCGCACAACCTGAATCAGATGTCTCCCTCTTTTCCCCCTAACGAGATTTGCAAGCATAGTGCCAGGTCTATTTCCCCATTCATAAAAATGCTTCCTAATAAATAAACAAGCTTTCCTCACCTCTCCCAACAATAAGTTGTTCAACGCATCTCTAGTCCCTGCCAGTAGATGGTGCACATTTTCTCCTCCTACCCCCAAGGCAGCCTTTCTCTCCAATACCTTAAGTCTCTGTTCTAGATTTGTTCTCCTTTCCTTACCTTTTTTTTTGTGATGGGCAACATAGCTAATAATGGCCCCCCCTCATAAACGCCTCCCCCGCATCCCAAAAGATTGCTTTAGAAGTGGCTGTCCCTAAATTAGTTCACACATACTGCTGCCATTGATCATGCAAATGTTCCTGAAATTCCTTATTAGCCTGCAAATAATTGGGAAGTCTCCACGTCTTTTGAGCTTCCTTTTCTTCCCACATATTTAGAGAAACAATGACAATAGCATGGTCAGATATATGGATAGGCCCATGCTTAATGTATGTGACTCGAAAATACCACTCCCTGGGGAGAAATATGTAGTCTAACTGTGACCAGGTTCAGTGGGGGTGTGAGAAAAAAGTATACTCTTTGGCTGTAGGATGAGCTGTTTGCCACCCATCTATGAGATCTAAGTTGTTCATTCTAGCCAACCATTCCCGAACAGCATTTTTAGGAGACCCTTTATGTTCTGAGTGGTCCAAAATAGGGTTCGTCAAACAATTCATGTCCCCACCCAGTATAAAATTTGGGAATTGTTCCGTAATTATTATAGACAAAATCGTTCCATAAAAATTCAGGTCATAAACAACAGGTGCATATATATACTTCCAAACGAGAGTTTCTCCCCATATAGAGTTCCTACCACAAATACATAGCATCCTTCACTAGGATCAGCAACCACTCGTTCTTTTTGAAATCGTAGTCTCTTGTCCAGGAGAACAGCCACCCCCCTTTTATGTGCATTAAAAGCTGCCGAGAAACATTCCCCTACCCAGACCTTTTTTAATGTTGCATGTTCTTTATCCATGAGGTGTGTCTCCTGAATCATGGCAACCTGGGTATTCTGCCACGTCAAAGCTGTAAGCAACATTGTTTGCTTGACAGGGGTGGCTATTCCCCTTAGGTAAAAAAAGAAACCGTGGCTGTAAAAGTAAACTGGAGCTCCGCTACACCAAATCCAAATGAAATACACAGAGAAACGTGGGCTTCTACAGTTTTACTATGGAAGGACAGTCCACAAAGTTAGGACACACTAAAACTGCTTATTTATTGTTAAAAAATCGCAGTAAAATCCATGAAATAGTGGGTATACAAAGTGGCAGCAACACCCAAAACACCATCAACGTTTCGTGTCTAAAACAGACGCTTTATCAAGAAGTCAGCAGCCAGATAAAACACTACTTATATAGTAAGTCACTCAGGCATCCCCCCAACAATTACAAAACTAATCAATCATTTAAATAATTAACATCACACACAATATGCAGACCATTACTCACAATGAAACAGAATACTCCACTAGCTACATATACTTGTTAAAGACTATTAAATAAAATTATCTTTATTTTCTCAAAAATGGAGTCAGCTGAAAAACATCATTACAACCAGGAAAATGACTAGATTGTAATTTATATTGCCAAAATGTTTCCTGACATATTAAGGTATTATTTAAGTCACCACCTCTATTTCCAAGGGTAACTTGTTCTAGTCCCCTGAAAACAAAGATGTTCCAAAATTCTGTATTTTAACTTCCTAATAGTTTTACCAACATAATAGCAATTGCATTTGCAAATAGCCAAATAAACCACCAATTTAGTGTTACAATTTATGAAGTTCTTCACCTGATGTATTCCATTCATATTCAGTAACATAAAGTCAGATCCCACCTGAATATATTTACACGCACTGCAAGTTCCACATTTAAAATTTCCACTTGGAAGTGTAGGTCCACGTTTAACTTTTATATAGTGTAGCCAAATAAACCACTGATTCAGTGTTTTATTGACGATATTATATTAATATGGAAGGGAGTATTGAACAATTGTATGAATTTGTTAATTATTTGCAAACAACTAATTTAAATTTAAAATTTACTGTGAATGCAAGTAAACAACAAATAGCCTTTTTGGACCTTTTGATTAGTAAAGATGCAGAAGGTGGTCTAGTTACTGATTTATATAGAAAATCTACCGATCGGAATAGTATTTTACACTATACTAGTAACCTTCCAACACATGCCATAAAAAATATACCTGTTGGGCAGTTTTTGCGATTAAAAAGGAATTGTAGTACAGAGGATAAATATTTTCAAGAAAGGGATGAAATACACAGTAGATTTAAAAAAGGGGGTACAGTGATCAGTGTATACAGGGAGCTATTGATGATAAAGTTGAAAATATGCAAAGATCTAGTTTATTTCAAAAGAAAGAAAAACAAAAAGATAAAACAGCCAATAATGTATGTACTCCTAATTTTATTACTGTATTCGATGCACAGGTTTCTGAAATAAATTACATTATACGGAAGAATTGGGGAATTTTAAGTGTGGAGCCTAAACTGAAGGAAATATTTGAACAGGGACCGAATTTTGTATACCGAAGGGGAAGAAACCTAGCGGACATACTGGTGCATGGTAAAGACAACATATAGGATAGTGCATGGGGAACGGTTGACAACAGGGCTATTCTTCCACCGAGTTGGCACTATGACAACGAGGTGGAAGAAGCCCTGTTGTCAATCGTTCCCCATGCACTTTTCTTTATAGTGTATGGTGGAACGGCGTTTTCTGACAAAAAAAACAATCACTACTTTGTATTGCTGCTTACAAACATGTTTACTTGGTTACTGGAACAACTTAAATTTACATCCTTTGCGTTTTGACGCTTGAAATGTTTAGATTAACATTTAAACTTTTGAAAACTCACATACAGCAGCACCCGGAACAGCACAGGAATTCACAGAAAGTGACTTTGAAAGTACTGCCGCCGACATTGCTGCTAACGCTATCTGTACTGTCAAATGAATGAACCCTAACTGTCAAATTGTGCTCGAGGACATGGTTTGTGACGTGCGCAGTGCAGTGAGACTAATAGTTCTGCTGCTCTGTGATCGTCACTACTGTGTGACTACAAGGTTTGGAAAACGATCGATTTCGGTGGAGAACGACGTTCTCTATACACTATATAAAAGTTAAACGTGGACCTACACTTCCAAGTGGAAATTTTAAATGTGGAACCTGCAGTGCGTGTAAATATATTCAGGTGGGATCTGACTTTATGTTACTGAATATGAATGGAATACATCAGGTGAAGAACTTCATAAATTGTAACACTGAATTGGTGGTTTATTTGGCTATTTGCAAATGCAATTGCTATTATGTTGGTAAAACTATTAGGAAGTTAAAATACAGAATTTTGGAACACCTTTGTTTTCAGGGGACTAGAACAAGTTACCCTTAGAAATAGAGGTGGTGACTTAAATAATACCTTAATGTGACATGAAACATTTTGGCAATAGAAATTACAATCTAGTCATTTTCCTGGTTTGAATGATGTTTTTCAGCTGACTCCATTTTTGAGAAAATAAATATAATTTTATTTAATAGTCTTTAACAAGTATATGTAGCTAGTGGAGCATTCTATTTAATTGTGAGTAATGTTCTGCATATTGTGTGTGATATTAATTATTTAAGTGATTGATTAGTTTTGTAATTGTTGGGGGGGGATGCCTGAGTGACTTACTATATAAGTAGTGTTTTATCTGGCTGCTGACATCTTGATAAAGCGTTTGTTTTCGACGTGAAACGTTGATGGTGTTTTGGGTGTTGCTGCCACTTTGTATACCCACTATTTCATGGATTTTACTGCAATTTTGTAACAATAAATGAGCAGTTTTAGTGTGTCCTAACTTTGTGGACTGTTCTTCCATAGTAAAACTGTAGAAGCCCGCATTTCTCTATGTGTTTCGTGTGGCTATTCCCCTCACATTCCATGAGACCACATTTAAGTCCTGCATTCTAGACATGCCCTCTGGATTTTTTTTTCTACATCCAGCCCATTAATTAGCCCCGTCCCAGACCCTGACTCCATCCCATCTAAATTATCTGAATGGTATCTTCTATGGATCTGCAAGCTGATTTCTAGCTGGAAAAACCTAACAAATAGTAACTATATACAAAAGCCTCCCCTCTTCCTGATTCCCTTAGTTTCTTGTATTCCCCCCTCCCATAGTAACAAGAATTGCAAAATACAGAAATTTTACTATCCCTTCCCTCCATGAAGCAAAACAGAAAGTGCATTCCCCCCAAGAACCACCACATTTTATAAACCATACAACTGCCCATTAACTTTCCTAACATGAACCTTCAACTCAGTGAAATAACTTAATTCTCCATATCACTGCTGTAGCTGCATCTTATTAAATTAAGCAAGTGTGCCATATCGTCACATGTCTCCATAAACAGTAGAGTTATAAGGAATTCTCCCCTTCAATCCCTCCCGCTCCCTTTCCTTCATGGCTCCTCTTCCCTCCAGTAGTGCGAGTCACATTTCCCAGCGAAAAGTAAAACACAACCTCCTCTCTCTCTGGGTAGCGCGAAAGGCCTCATCCTAATCTCCAGCCCGATACTCTCCGTTAGACATTTTCTTTTCTTTTAAATACATTTCGTGACTGTCAAGCCAGCAATTCAGCAAGAAAACAATTTTGCCCCCTTCCCTTGCCCCCACGTCTGCATATCCACATTACTTCAGTCTCATTTTAAAAGGCAGAAAGCCCTTAAGTTCAAGTCATATAGTAACACTTAATCTGTAGAAGCCCTCTGCCTATTGTCGGATCTTTGTGGTTTGAGATAGTGGTGCGATTTCCATCCTGTCCTGGTCACCTACAAAGGAAAGAAAAAAGAAAAACAAAAAGGGGTTTTTCCGTTCAGAGCCAGGCAAAGTCCCGCTTATCTCGAGCTGCCTACAAAGAAAGAAAGAAAAGAAGAAGAAAGAAAGTAGAGAAAAGCATCTTGTGGCCTGCTCCCCTTTTTAAAATCGACACTTGTTACCATAACTTGTATAAGGAGTGTTAAACCAGTCAGGCTGTAAGCAAATCCCCCACAATTTGTTTGTATAAAAAAGTCTCAAGAGAGAAAAAAAGAAGGGGGGGGTGTTTCCATTCCAGTCACTTAGCTGTCTCAGTCCTTCAATTAATGCTGTCTCTGGTAGCCTTCACCAGAGAATACAAGGAGAGGAGAGGAAGAGAAGGAACCCCACTAGTTAACTGTGTGAGCAAGCATTCCAGCCGAGTGAGCTTCTTTCCCGCGTCTGGTCACCCCATCTTTTTTATCAGGTCCCTCACAAATATCTCCGCTTTGGGAACTTCCCAGAAAGAACAGACTGCTCCCTCATGCTTAATCTTTAGAGTTGCAGGATATAACATGTAGCAGTCAATTCTGGCTTCCCATAGCTGCGCCATAACAGGGCCAAACGCCCTTCGACGTTTCAGCAGGCGAGCTGAGTAATCTTGAGAGGGATATAAATGGTGTCCCTCATATTCTAATTCTGACCGCTCTCGATAAGCCTTTAGGACACTTTCCCTGTCTGGGAAATAGTGAAATCTCATGATCACTTGGCGTGGAGGCCGGTTAGCTGCTAGTTTCGGCATAACGGCTCTGTGGGCCCTCTCCTGCTTCATGCGACCATTCTTAGGAGAGATACCAAGCAACTATGGTAGTGTTTTTGCACAAAAGTCCATCACGCTTGTACCCTCCATTCCCTCTGGTAAGCCTTGTAGTCGTAGGTTCAACCGTCGATGATAGTTCTCTTGGTAATCAAAAAGTTCTTTCAACTCCTCCAGCTCTTTTTGCAGAGTGATCACTTGCTCAGGTAAAGGGGCTGTAACATCCTCTAAATCTGATATACGCTACTCAGCCTCGTTGATTCTAGTAGTCTGCGTAGGATGTAAATCAACCAGCTCCTGCAGTTTTCTATCGAAATTAGTCACCAAACTGGTCAGTTTGGGTTCCAGAGCAGGTAACACCTGCTGTGTAACTTCGCAGCCTACAGCATTCACTTCTCCAGCCGAGAGAGATATGTGGCCTGCACTCTCTATCTGAGACGCTGGCATTTGCTTGCGTTGATTTTTAGTCGCCACCCACAAACTTTTTGCCACATTAGAAATCACAGACTCATCCATCTTTCTCTCCCATATATCCCTCAGCTTTTAATTATAGATTCTGGTAACTTTTAAGGCAGTTTAGTTTTATTATTTTGCGGCGATTTGGGGAGCGAGGTGAAACCACGTCTTTACTCCAGTCTGCTCATTAGCGCCCCCCCATTTTACCTTTTAATACAGGATATACCTTTGAAGAATCATATAATGATTTTATAAGCTTAATTACCTCCTCAGCGATCCCAAAAAATTCTAAAGTTGTAAACAAAAACTAGTGATTTACCTATTGAAGGCTTTCTCTAAATCTAAGGAAAGTAGACACCCAGTTCTACCATTTAAAGTCAAATACTCAATTAAATCTCTTATGGTGGCCAGTGCTGACTTAATTTGCCTATTAGGTAGCCTACAATACTGAACTGATGAAACTGCATTTATTGCCATGTGTTTGAGTCTATTATTTATTAAGGTAGCAAAGATTTTATAGTCTGAGTTCAAAATTGTGATTGGCCTCCAATTCCTGACGTCTCCTCTATCCCCTGATTTAAAAATATAAATTTGAAGCCCTTCAGAAAAAAAATGCTGGGATAACAGCCCCATCCATAAATTTTTTAAATACCAAATTTAAACAATCAACTAGTTCTGGTGGAAAAGTTTTATAAAAGAGATTGGACAGACCATCTAAACCAGGAGAAATATTATCCTTTAAACCATTAATTGCCAATTCAGTTTCCTTTGGGGAAAATTGATCCTTTATATTCAAAATCAGTTCCTTATCGAAGTCTGGGGGGGGGGGACAGATAATTTTTGATGTCCTGTACAAAAGGGTAAAATGCTGGTTATAAAGCTTGAAAATACAATTCAATAATAGTACTTAAAGACTCTACATCATAAACTCTACTATTATTGTACTCTAAAAAATCTATAGAAGAGGATTCTTTAATGGTTTTACATAAGTCAAAGGGGTTGCCTATGACTGATTTCTTACTATGATTATTAATTACAGCTTGTAGTGTTCTAGCGCTATCATATTGCAGTTGTCTCATCTGTAGTATAATATTATCAATTTGTGATGAAAAATCCTGTCTTGAAGAACTAGCTACCGTAATTAAATGTTGCAATTGGGATCTTAATTTTAAATATGAAAAAACGTTGAATTCCTTTGACGTGTCCCATAACTTTTAAACCAAGTTTTACAATCATTTTTTGTTTCCCCCCACCATACACCTAAATCAGGGTATAAGAATGCAACTGATAATCTGGCTTCTACGATTAGTTTAATAGAATTTTTTACTATATTTTCTTGCAAAATTGAAGTATTTAATTTACATCTGATTTTTTGAATATTCTGCTTCAAAGTATTCCCCACCTTCACTTGAATCAATAAGCGATCTGAGTACTCCATGGGGATTGTAGTAAAAGATTTGACTGAAAGGCCTTCAGATGTGAATAGGTAATCTGTAATAGATCCTGTTTTCCCTTTAAAAAAGGTACAACCAGTACCCTTTCTATCTAACAGATTACATGTGGTTAAACCTGCTGTTTTAATAATTGTCTTCAAGCAGTTTGACTCGCAACATATTTTTTTGGAAGAAACCCCTTTTGAGTATAAACTACAATTAAAATCACCTCCCCAGAGGATATGTAAAGAGGTGGCCAAATAAGGCTGTGTAGACTTCATACACTCGAACCTAGCTGCCTTTGTCTGGGGAGTATAGATATTAATAAATCTATAGTTACTAGATTGCCATTTCCCATCAATGATTAATACCCTACCAGGCACTAAATAAATTAACTTATATAGAACAAAGTGAAATGAATTAAAAAGAATCCCTATGTCATTGGCATTATCTCTGCCAAAGGACCAATATGAAGGTCCCCACGGCCAATCTCTTTTAAATGAAGCAATTTGCTCCCATGAGAACATCCAGGCTTCTTGTAAGTAACACACAGATATGTTAATGTCATGCAAAAGGTGAAAAACTGCTTGTCTTTTGTTGCTATTCAGAATACTATGTGTATTCAGAGAGCTCCATAGATTGTGCAACATGAATTCAGATTATAAAAACCACCAGGAAAATTGAACTAATTTGTTTTCCTTTGTTTCTTTTTCTTTTCTTTGTAATCTTCTATAGCTGCTCCTAGAGCATCCTGTGCAGATTTTTGGGAATCTGAGTCACCAACCTCCATTTCGGAGTCACCCCAGGCAGTGAAAAGGGCAGCATAAGAATTCTGTGATTCAATTGACTCTATTGGTGATGTAGGAACTGGTTTTAGGTGCCTACTGGACCTTCTTGGGGGTAAAGGGGCTAGTAGGACAGGGTCCACTGCAGTCTTGTCTTCTGGGTCAACATAACAAACAGGCTCAAACAGTTCAGTTTCTTGTACCATTTTATCAACTATAACAGGAACAGGTCTTGGCTCGGGGGCAAGAAGGAAGAATTGCGTTAACCACTGCCTTGGTCTCTACTGTTTTTGGAGGTGGGGGGTTCCTAATTCAACCTTATTTACAGTGTGTTTTTCCACAGCCTCTTGGGCCTGCTGGATTAACAAGTCAGGGCACCCACAAGAGGCCTTGTTTTTAGCAGCCCAGAGGCACTCTCTAAAAGCATGCCCATACTCTTCATATAGATCACATTTCGTATGATTAGCACACTGCATAGTTACATGCCCCTCTTCTCCACAATTATTACATCTAGGCCTGTCGCATGTGCTTGAGAGATAAGTTTTTGAGCCACACTTATAACATGCTCTGGGCTGACCACTATAAAAACAAACCCCTCTATCTCTTCCCAATAAAAAAGAATTAGGGATATGTTCAATTCCTGCCTCAGACTGTCGTAATTTGACTCTAAACTTCCACCCTCCCATCCAGAACTGCTCTGAATCTAAAATGGGTTCAGGCTCACTTTGAACCTCGCATTTTTGGGACAACCAATAGGTAATATCCTCAACATGGACTCCCTCATTCCTGAACATCACTGTAACATTTTTGATCAGTGGGATTTCTAAGAAGGGAGTCCTTCTTCGGGAGAATTTTACCTGGCCATATTGTTCCCAAAACAAATCTAATGAATAAGCAGAGCGAAAGCTGACATCATAATTGTCTTCTCCCGAGATGTTGATAAAAGCAAAAATATCTCTGGGAGAAAAGTGTAAAGAGTCTTTTGTAAGAAATTTTCCCACATATTATCTGTCTGGTCTTTCTGCCAGACCACCTTTATATCTTATGCGCACAGCATTGCGCCTAGGAGCAGCCTCTCTTTTAGCTTGAGAAAATAATGCAGACATTAGAGGTTTGTTAGAGTTTAGCTTGCCTTCTAGTTTGTTATCTATAAATTCAGTGACCACACCGGCAGAGGGGCCATTTTTAAAATCCAGTCCCATAGATAGTGTCATATCAAGAGGTCCATTTTCATTTAACCTTTCTGTTGGATCCCCTTGAGCTCCACCCGGGGAGGCACTATGTAAGTTAAGCGAGGAATCCCATGCCAAATCGGGAGTCCAAACCCCTTTTTCCATTTTCTCCCAGCCAGCAGCCAAAACTGCACTTTGAGACAACCAAGTGTCGTCATGGACTTGAGAGTCTGTCTGTTTTTATTTCAGAACCTGTGGTACCTTGTTACTATTATTTGAAATGGTGTTGCCAAATGCCATGGAGGTGTTTTTCTGCTTTGCAACGTCTAGTTGTGGGGTTGTCGGTTTACAAATACTAAATTCTGTCACTCCATCTTGTTTATTTGCCTCCATCTGGTACCTAATAGGCAACGACAAGGCTGTAGCAATAACAACTGCTCCAGCTGGTTTAAGTACGAACCCAGCTTCTTTTGACAAATGCTCCGGTTTGAACAAAGTCTTGTTTAGTGAGTTACAAACAGTTACTGGCATTGGAGCCCCTTGCGGGGAAGCTTTTACTCCCACCAAAAGGACCAGAGCCTTCAGCAAGTCTATTGGCTTTTGGCACTCTCCAAACTCTGAGATTTCACTGCCAGCCTCTCTGAGAACATTTATTTTTTTGACAAACAATGAGTCAGACTTTGACTCACCTGCACTCTGGAGAGTGTTTTTCGGCTTCACTTCCACATTCTCACTGTCAAGCTGAACGCTCCATTTGACAGGGGTGTCAGTCATCAGCTGTGTAACTTCAGAGCAATTAGACTCATACTCCGAGCCATCAGGATCCTCCGCTTCTGAAGCCTTAAAGGAACTCCCAATGTTTATTACTGAAGCAGCCAAGTTTTGAGAAATAGCTAAGGACTCTGTTGTAGAAATTGCCTTGTGAAAAATCTCCTCTCCATCCATATCCAAAAGATCTTTTAACGAGAATCAGACTCTATTAGCAGTGCGGCCTTCCCGCCTGCTACACCCACGTCCTTCACCTCACACAGCTGTCCTGCAGTGGCCATCTTGCAGCAAGATGGCCTATCCCCCTACTGGCAAGAGTAGGGGAATTTCCCCAGTGTACTTGCCAAATTTCCCCCATTCACCACAAATGCCACCGGCAGCTTAATCTGGTTCAGTTTTAGTTTGTTACCATCTGTGTCATCCCAGTCACCCCTGAAAAAAGGACTTCTAGTTTCAGTAGGCCTACTGGGTCAACAAAATTCAATAAATAAATAAATAGGTATGACTTGAACCAGTTGATGATATTACCAGATAGGCCACACCAGAACCACAGATGGTCAAGTAGCACCTCATAGTTCATGGTGTCAAACACCACAAAAAGCTCCAGGAGGACCAAGATGGTATGGTCTCTCCTGTCCCTTGCCATCAGGAAATCATTAAGCAGTACCTCACCAGGGTGGTATCTGTACTATGCCCCACACAAAACCCAGACTGGAAAGGCTCATAAGGTCGAGGAAGAGGCAAGATGTCTCTTGAGCTGTATGGTTACCACTTTTTCAATCGCCTTCTCTAAAAATGGGAGGTTTGAGACTGGCCTGTAATTGCTGAGGCAGTCTGGGTCCAAAGAGGGTTTTTTCAGAAGGGGTCTAACCAAGGCCTCTTTCAAGGCCAGTGGGAAACCCCACTCCTCAAAGAACTCCAGATGACCCTAGCAATCACAGGTCCAATCAGGTCCAAACATCTAACCAAAAGTTGGATTGGACCTGGGTCTAGCTCACATTGGGTTGGCCCCAGTCTTGAGATTATTTCTGCCACGTCCTCTGCCTCAACTAGCTCCAACACATCCCAGACAGGAAAAGTGTTTCAACACATCTCAGGCTGGAGCCTGCATCCCCTTCAAGAGGTACTCGAGGAGACCTGCTCCCTGATAGAGGACACCTTGTTGGCAAAGAATACAGACAGCTCCTCGCACCTAGTGCTAGAACCTGCTTCCCCCACACAGAGACAGGCAGGATGTAGAAGCCATCATGTGTAAGAGCTGAGCCAGTCTGTTTCTTGCTGAAGCAATCTCCCTAGACAAATATTCCACCTTTTTATGGGAAATTGCCCCCAATAGTCAACATAATGCAACTTCAGGGCCAATTTGTCCTCCAGCAGGCTAGATCTCCTCCAGCACCTCTCTAACCTCAGCCCCTTCATCTTTAAACCCCAGAGCTCCTCATCATACCAAGGAGATATCCGGTGAGTAGACATGGTATGGGCATGAATGGGTGCGATGGAATCAAAGACCGCAGCAACAGCCCCATTATAGGCTGCCGCTGCTTCCTCTGCTTCAACTGCACAAGCCACCCCAACACTTGATAGGTCCAGTACCACTGATAGTCCCATAGAGGAAACTCCTCTTAATGGGTGATACTGAACCATCTTCACAGGGCAGGAACATTTGGGGGGGTGCCTCTAATTGTGAACCTCACGGTTGCTATGATCTGACCAAAATGCAGGATCAACACTGAGGTCAATCGCATCTAACCCTAAAGAAAAGATCAAATCCAGTATGTGGCCACCCGAGTGCATCGCTGTTGTTATATTCTGTGACAGGCCCAGGGCCCCCATGCTCCCCAGGAGATCATTCCCAAAACCAGAGAGACCACCGTTGACCCAAGCATTGAAGTCCCTCAGAATTAACTGCCTGGGAGACTCCAGCACCAGGCCGGTGACAAGCTCTTTGATCTCCCATAAAAAATCCACATGGGGGGGTGATAGAGCACAAGGACCCTGAAACCTGCCCCCACACCACTTTGGGTGGTCACACACTCGAAAGATTACACATGACCTACAGGTAGCACCGTGAGGCTCATGCTAGTTTTAAAACTAATGGCTACCCCTCACTCCTGCGATCTTCCCTCAGGTAGTGTATCACGGAGTACCCGGCTGGCACTGCCACCTCAAAATGGGGATGGTATTTTCATCCAGTCAGTTCTCCGTGATACAAGCCAGCTCCACTGAGGATATCAAGTCCGCCATTATGGCAGTCTTGTTCCTCATTGGCCTGGCATTGCATAAAGCAACCCGAGTAGGATGAGGTGGGGCAGCCAGACCAGCTAGCTGCCCACAGTCCATCGTGGAGCCCTTGGGTATGGGAACTAAACATGGCAGCCCCCTCTCCAGTTCCCATTTCACCCCAGGGCATCTCCTTGGTCTCATCACCCGAATCCCAGACACCCCGGCAGCCACTCGGGTACTACCACTGCCGTATGTCCCCCTCTGAGCTATTACCAGGGCTCTACACCTCTAGTAGGCCTCAGTTGGAAGTGTTGGGAGCTCAAAGAGATGGAGGCCATGGAGATAGTTCCCCGAGTAGCTGCGCCTTGCGGGTCTCTGTCCCAAACATATTTTACATAATAGCTGTTCACTCACACTAATGCTAATATTAACACAACCCCCTCAATAATATCAACCAAAAAATTAAGACAATGACTTCCCCACCCCCCACATTAAACCACAACAAAAGTAAATAGTAAAAGGTCCTTAACTGAATGTGGAAAGAATCAATCAATAATTGAGGACTGCAGTTAAATAAAGAGTCTTGACAAACTCCCAGATAAACAAGCATTTGTCAATGCCAAATGTTGATTGCTTCTATGTGCTGTTTAGGTATTTGGAAGTGAAAGTACCATGCCTAAGAACTGTCATGTGCCCCCCCAAGACATTCACTGTGTCTTTCTGTGCAGTATTCACAGAAGAGGGGGAGGGGCAAGGGGCACAGCAGTACAGCAGTACAGCAGTTGCAAAGGCATGAAGAGGTGGACAGTAGTCCATTCACAGGCAGAAGAATCTTGCAGAAGGTGAGTTAATTGAAGGTGGACAAAGTGATGGGACCAGATGGCATACACTCAAGGATATTAAAAGAACTGTGAAGGGAAATAGCAGTACCTCTGGCAGCCATTTTGACTGAGTCATTCAACACAGGGGTGGCACCAGAGAATTGGAGGAGGGCACATGTGGTCCCTCTATACAAATCCAGCAGAAGGAAGGAGGTGGTAAACTATAGGCCAGTCAACCTCGTTTCAGTAGTGGGGAAGATCATGGCGACATTAGTTAAAGAAAGGACAGTAGGGCATCTAGAAGCCATCAAAGGCCAGGACCATAGGCAACATGTATTCGCAGTGGGGAGGTCATGTCAGACAAATCTTATTGATCTCTTTGACTGGGTGACAAAGGAAATAAATTAGGGAGGGGCAGTGGACAATGCTTACCTTGATGTAAGCAAAGCCTTTGACACCATCCCACATAGGAGGCTGATAAAGTAGCTGAGTAGGCTGGGCATGGAGGAAAGGGTGGTGAACAGGGTTAGAAACTGGGTAACAGACAGGAGGCAGAGAGTGGTGGTAAATGGGGCGCAGTCTGGGGAGAGGGGGTGACCAGTGGGGTGCTGCAGAGAGTGGTCCTGGAGCCAGTTCTGCTCAATGTCTCAATTAGTGACATTGCAGAAGGGCTGAAGAGAAAGGTCTGCCTGTTTGCAGATGACACCAAGATGTGTAACACAGTGGATACCCCAGATGGAGTGGAGAAAATGACGAGGGACCTGGGGAAGCTTGAGAAATGGTCTGAGGACTGGCAACTGAAGTTCAATTCAAAAAATTGCAAAATTATGCACCTGGGATACAGAAACCCTGGGGAAAGGTACTGGGGGGAGGTAGTTGCTGACAGTCACAAAGAAGGAAAGGGACCTGGGGGTTCTTATTTCAGATGACCTGAAAAAGTCAAAGTGGTAAGGCAGCTGGGAGGCCAGTGACATGCTGGGGTACATAGGCAGGGTTATCACGAGCGTAGGGAGGGAGGTAGTGATGCCATTATATAAAACCATGGTCAGGCTTCACATGGAGTACTGTGTGCAGTTCTGGAGGTCGCACCTTCGTAAGGATATTAACAGCCTGGAGATGGTCCAGAAAAGGGTGAATGAGATGGTACAGAGCTTGCAACACAAGACTTATGAGGAGAAATTAAGGGACCTCAATATGTACTCACTGGAAGAGGGGAGAGAAAGAGGGGATATGATAGAAACATTCAAGTACCTCAAGGGTATAAATATAACTACTGAGAAGCAGGAGACAGCTGCTATAGGCATATGTGCCAGCTTCTGTGTGATATTCTTTTGTTCTTATAGATCTGTAATCACCAGTATTTCAGTAACCACATGACCACACTGCCTTCTTTAGGCAATTTTATGCTGGTTGGTGCCTGGTGTCAGATGGCAGACAGAGGGCTCACCAGCTTGTGTTGCCGTTTGAAAAACTTCATAGAGTGTTCTTTTACTGGAAAGCATTTTGGAAAGGTGGAGAACGTTTCGCAATTTTTATTATGATTTTATCTCCTTATGTCTGTCCCCTTTGGTCCCCTCATCCCCACACCCCAACAGTCATCAGTGGCCATAGCTGCAGCCTTCCTCTTGGCAAGATGTTGAGTGAGAAACATACAAACATAGAATTTGATGGCAGATAAAGACCGCTTGGTCCACCTAGTCTGCCCATTTGCCTACCTAATGGATAAGCTGCAGATTCTAGTTAATCAACAGCTTACTTCCTCCTTCCCCCCAGTAGAATTGTTTTATGTCTGTCCATGAGCAGCTGCCTTCACAGTCTGTGAGATCTGATGTCATTCAGTGTCACTTATTGGTCATCTTCCAACACAGGTAAGGTGCTGCCAGCCCAAAACTAACTGAGGACAAGCAGATTTCAAAGTGGGGAAGAAATGGAGTGAGCAAGAATCAAGTACTCATTCAGATGTGGCATCGATTTTAAGATCAGCATACTGGTGTGGACACTGCAAATAGAACCCCAGCTCTTTAAGCAGCCTTATGAAGAGCAAAGGCTTCTCGAAGCACTGGGGTTCTGTTTATTGTACTGTAAGTGGGCTGCATCTAATTCAGTAATTTACTACACTTTACATCTGGATGTATGGTAGGGCCAACTTTAAATCAACACTGCACCTGAATTAACACATGGTGCCATAGAAACATAGAATTTGTCAACAGAAAAGGACCGCTCAGCCCACCTAGTCTGCCCAAGTGTTCTCTACCTATGTGTAACTCCTGCCTATATATGTTACTGCATGTATTACTCTGCCTGCGTCCATCAGGACCTCCTTGTGAATGAGCTTGGTTAATGGATTTTTCCTGCAATGAAATTGAACCTACTCCACTTCCATAGCCCTATTGATCTCTGTTGACCCCCTCCTTCCCCTTTTTCTAATATTCCCCTATATTTATCCCATGCATGCTTCATGCCCCCTATCATTTTAGCTTCCACCACTTCTCCTGACAGTCTGTTCAAGGCGTCTATCACCCTTTCAGTAAAGAAATATTTCTTCACATCTATACTGAATGCCCCCCCACCAGCTTCATTGTATTTCCCTTGGTCTGGGTGCTCATCCTCATTTGAAGGAAACTCCCCAACTGTGCCCTCTTTACCCCGTGAGGTACTTTGTAGGTCTTGATCATGTTACCTTTCGTCCTCCTCTCTTCCAGAGTGTACATGTTGAGATTCTTCAGACTTTCCTTGTAGGAGTTCCTGTGAAAATTCTGAACCATTTTAGTTGCCCTCCTCTGGAAAACCTCCACCTTATGTCCTTTCTGAAGTGTGGACTCTAAAACTGGACACAGTACTCCAGCTGGGGGTATAGCAGGGAGCGATACATTGGCAGTACAACATCCCTCCTCTTCCTACTGAAGATGCCACTCTTATACACCCCAGAATCCAATTTGCCCTACCCATAGCCTTGACACACTCTACTGCCATCTTGAGGTCCTCTGATATAATAACCTCAAGGACCCTTTCAGGTCTAGTGAGTATCAGTACCTCTCTCCATCCTATACCCAGCATTGGGGTTCCTATGCCCTAGGTACATGATATTACACTTGCTGGCATTGAACCCCAAGTAAGTAAGAAAATGGAACTGATTTGAATGAATTGCAGGCTTTTAAGCAGCTTTTCAGGGAGTGTGTATGTGTGTGAGTGGGGGGGGGGCTCTGCTACTATAACTATTTGCTTTTGATTTGGTGTAATGTGTGAACAGACTAACCCTGCTCCCCACTCCATGTGCTATATCAGAGATAAAGAGCCCAAATAGCATTGGGCCAAGCATTGAGCCCTGCAGCACCCTGCTTGTCACTGCTCTGGGTGCCGAGAGCTCCCCACCACCACCACCCTCTGCACCCTCTCCTGTAACCAGTTCTTTATCCATTTAGTCAGATCACCTTCCACCCATACCCCTCCTTCTCCTCACTCTTCGGCTCCTTGGCCTGTGTCCCTCCTCCCGGTACTCCGCACCCTTTCTCCTCCTTATTCTTACCGGGTGGTGGTGCCTTCTGTATTACACTCAGACCACTCTGCCTGCCCTCTTCTAGGGTTACTATGCCTCCACCTTTATCTATATCTAGGGCGGTGATCTCATTAGGCTCCCCTGTGTCCCCTGTGTACCAACCTCAGCCTTTTGCCCCCCCCCCATTTGTTTAAATCCACCTCATGACCTTATGTGACCATCTACGAATCCGTGGCGCCCCTGGTACCAACTAACCTCTATCAACTGTATACTCTTTACGGACTGTGTTATGTTTCTTCTCTTTGAATGACCCTTGGACTTTTGGTTTTTTTTTTCCCTGGGCAATGCAATTTTTCTCTGACTGCTGATACTTCCTACATGCTCTTTGTCTCTGCCTTACAGTTACGCAACCTCCTGTATGAACTGTATATACATTATTTTTTTATTTTTCCTTTTGTATCTGTATGCTCTACCTTATATAGGAATTGTATATGTATTTTCGAAGCTGTATACTGTACCTAATGTAAAGTTGGTGGTGTGTTCACCCCGGGTCGCCCCTGAAAAAGGGACCTTTGGTCTCAGTGGGTTTACCTGGTAAACAAAATCTAAATAAATAAATAAATAGAGATATAACCATCTAATCCTACTTTTTATATATATATATATATATATTTTTTTTTTACATATTTTCTCACTGGTCTATGGTCGGCTTGGTCATCTCAACCGACCCCTGTAGCCCTGCCCCCGACATGAGACTGAGCTGCTTACTTCCACGGATTACCCCCATGGTGGGGTGGTGAGGAGCCTCAATTTCCTTCAGAGTTGCTGGTAGTGAGCACAAAGGGTTATGCACATGAAACAGAATATCATTTGCATATAGTGAAACTTTATATTGTTTCACTCCAAAGGATATGCCCTGTATGTTGAAGTCCTGATTAATCTTAACTACCAGGGGCTGTAAATATAGATAAAATAGGAATAGGAATAAAGGGCGTCCCTGGTGACTGCCATTTTTCAACAAAAAAACAGACAACAGAACCCTGTTGCATCTCACCTTGGCCGAGGAGGTCAGAATATAGCTGCCTAACCCACTTAAGAAATTCCCCAGGTTATCTTACAATGTTTCATAACCTTAAATAAATAAGTCCAGTTAACCCTATCAAAGGCTTTTTCTGCATCCAGCGAGCCCAGCACCACAAGGGTGGTGGGCTCCCTGGATACAGAAATGATGTGGAAGAGTATACAAAGATAGTCTGATGAGACTCTACACCCCATGAACTCCATCTGTTCTGCCCCTATCAATGAGGTCCAGACCTTCTGAAGTCTAAGAGCTAAGACTTTGGTTAAGATTTTAAGACGTGTATTTAAAAAATGATATTGGTCTATAGTTTGCCACCAGACTCTTGTCCTTACCTGGCTTTGCAAGAAATGAGGTAATGTCTGTCTACATTGTGGGTTCTAGGTATCATTTTCATATGCTTCCAAGTAAGTATCTTTGAGCTGTTTTAAAAGTACTTCCTTTAGGGCTTTATAGAAATTGGTGGAAAGCCCATCTGGTCCTGGGGCATGGTAGACTGCCACTGTGTCAAAGGCTGTTCCTAACTCTTTCACTGTAAGGGTTTCTTTAAGAATTTCTTATTCAGCCAGCCTGGTGGCACTGAGAGCTGAGGCACTGAATGCCTGTCACACCGGTGACCCGGGTTCAAGAATGAGCCCGGGTCATCAGAGAGCCGGCATGGGGGGGAGCAGGATTGAGCAGCCGAAAGGCAGCTCTACTATCCAGTGGAGGACTCTGTCACTCACCGTAGTTCCATTGTCCCCAGATGGAGGTCCATGGGCAATGCACGAGCAGGTGGCAAGCAATGGGAGGGCATCCCAGTATCGCGGTGTGCACATGCCTCCACATGTGCGCTCGTGGCCTGGACAGTTTGAGAAAAAACTGGGGTAAACATTGGAAATAAACTATACATTTAAAAAAAAAAAAAAAAGGAATTTCTTGCTCTTACTTCAAGGGGGAGCTCTTGCAGAAGGTAATACCAATAGGACTAAGGTCACCAGGTGTTAGGACCCCATGGAAAAATCTTCTAGCTAGCAGTCTGTGGTGGGGTACCGCCCCCAATGTCGGCTCCTCCTGATGTCAGAAGTAGTATAAAGGGGCAGTCCCCTGGCACAATCTCAGTTCTTTTCCTGCAGTCGACCCGCTTACATCATCTCCACGGACACCCTAGTTCTCGCAGTCGACTGCGGTTATTTCCTAATCATCTAAAATGCTCAATTCCAGTGTTTTTCATCGTTCTTTGATAAATTTGCATGTCTTCTCCCTCTTCCACGTGGCGCATTTCAAAGTGTCAGTGCAGGAAACAGATCCTGGCCAAGGACTGCCATGCGGCCTGCTTGATCTGCTTAGGCCCAGACCACTGGTCCAACGACTGTCTGCATTGCCAGAAGTTTAACAATAAGACCCACATCAGAAGAGCCAATGCCCTGAAGGCCTATCTTCTAGAGAAGCAGGTGGCAGCCATACAGAAATCTCCATTGTGATGTAGTTCTTCGTCCCCTGCTCAGGAGTCTCCCCCCAAAATAGAAGTCATCAGGAGGGAAACATCATCACTGGAAGAAAGACAGGGCCAGGTCAGTGTTCCACTCTACATCCCCCCCACAAGGCATTTACTTCCTCAGCCACCGGAGGGAGGTCAGAGTCAGTCCCACCGGCCTCCTCTGGGACTGTTTTCAAGAAGACATCCTCCTCCTCCCACGACAAGAGCAAGGAGTCTTCTTCTGGCCATTCATCCACCCAGCTCCCCTTGGCTTACCAACCCCACAAGACTTCTCATGGGGCAGCCCAAGAGGGTCAGACATCTTCCTCAGGCAGGTCTTCCATAGCAGGCCATAAGTCCAGTGGTTTGTCAGATAGAGACAAGCACTTGGACGACTCCACCAGAACGTCAGGAGGCCGTCAGGCATCGGACGCCTCCTCCGCCTCCAAAGGGAAAACCTCCTGTGGATGACAGATGACCCGTAAGCCTGTCTAGGTTACCTTCGGGCCAGGACCAGGCACCAATGGCCAATAAGAAGCCATCAGCTCCCAAAGATCAGGCATCTACTCCTACTCCTGGGGATCAGTCGCACGCTGATTTACATCCAAAGGCGGACGCCAGGTCGGATGACAGGTCTGCCCCTGATACTGAACTAGACCTGCAGCCTGATACTTTGATTGAGAAGTCCCCTGACCAGATGGCCACCCCAGAGGGTCCTCAAGGCCCGATGCCCGGTCTGTTGCACCCAACGTCCGCACCTCCAGTTGTCTCCCTAGCAGATGTCGGTTCGTTGTTCACCTCTTGGTGGAACACTGTGAAAGGGGACTTACTCTGCAGACCTTAAGAGCCTTCCCCAAACAAAACCCCTGCAACACATCCTCTGCCCTCCGGCGGTAGGGCGCCAGACGAAGGCTCTCATCTGCCACCTGGTCCTGTAGGTAGAAGAAGACACCCGTCGTCGGTGCCTTCTTCCAGCGGTTGTCTGTCATTGTCCTCAGGTGATGATGCAGGGAACTCATCCTCTGACTATTCTTCCAGGGAAGATCTTCCGATCCCCTTCCCCAGTCCAAGAGACTTGCCTAGGTCCCCCCCTCCGATGACCCCTCATTCCTTGACGTTATGCAGCACATACAAGCCCTCTACCAGTGGGATACAAAGGAGCGTGACCCAGAGAGGCACTGCTTGGCAACATCTTTGGGATCCAAGGACCCCAAACTGTTAGTCATACAACCTTTGGTAGAGCCATTCCAAGATGTTACCAGGCTCACCTGGCAACACCCACCACCACGTCTGCAGTGCCAAGGAAGGCAGATAGGCCATATAGGACACCCAAGGGAGAGCCATTCTTGGGAAAGAATCCTAAAGCAGACTCCATGGTGCTTACAACAGCTCGTGGAAGAGTTCAGCAACCTAAGCATATAAGTGTCCAGCCTCCGGACCCTGAGTCCAAAAAGCTGGACCACATGGGGAGGAAAGTCTACACATTGGTCACTCATGCTATTTGCTCCCTTAATTTCCTAGCCCACATGGTGACTTACTAGAAGCCCCTCTGGGAGAAGACCATGGACCTGGTAAAGGTTCAGCCAGATTCAGACAGCAAAAGTGAGCTCATGGCATATATCCAGTCAGCATGGACGTAGATAAGCACGTGCTCAGGTGCTCCTACGGTTCGGCAGATATGGGGAGCCAGGGCTGCAGTCTTGGGCATTTACATGAGGAGGCATGCCTGGCTCAGAGTATCAGGGTTCTGCCAGAACTTGCAGGATGCCATCCTGAATGCCCCTTTCCAGCGCTCCATCCTCTTTGGACAAGAGATGGAGAAAGTCATCCTTGGGCTTCAAGACTCTGGCAAGGCGGTGGTTAATGTGCACAGAATATATAAAACAGAGCCTTCCTGTCATCGTCCTTTTCATCAAAACCAAGTACAACAAGGGAAAAGGCAGCCCCAGACCAAAGGAGCCTTTAAGAGACATGGCCACCCTGTCCCTTTAGGTGCCCAGGGCCCCAAACATCCCAAGGTGTCCCAAACCCCCCCCTGCCACATCCCCCTGCTTGCCTTGCCACACCCTTTTCTAAAAGCAGAGATCCAGGCCCTCCTGCAGAAGAAGGCCATCCAGGTGGTTCCACCTGCCCAGCAGGGCAAAGGCTTCTACTCACATTTCTTTCTGGTTCCCAAGAAAACCAGAGACCTCCACCCTATTCTGGATCTCAGTCAGCTGAACGAATATATCCAGTGCAGGAGGTTCAGAATGGTGACCTTATCAAGCCTATTGCCCATTATCCATCAAGGAGACTGGCTGTGCTCCCTAGATACGCAGGATGCTTACATGCACATCAAGATCCTGCCCTCGCACAGGAAATTCCTGCACTTCCTTTTTCAAGGTCAGTACTATCAGTTCAGGGTACTTCCAATTGGTCTCTCATCAGCGTCAAGAGTCTTCACCAAGGCCGGCCTGGTGGCGTTGAGGGCTGAAGTGCTGGACGCCTTACCACGAGCCACGCTGGTGACCCATGTTCGGGAACAAGCATGGGTCGTCGGGGGTTGGCGTGGAGGAGAAGGATCACGTGCCCCTTGGACTGCTCTCCTTCTCCGGGGTGGGGGGATACTAGCTGTCAGCGCTCCACTGGCCCCTAGCAGCTGCTTGGGGGGCTGCACACTGACACTACAGCTGAAGGGGAGGAGACAGGCAGACGCTTGGTGAGAGCGCATGCGATAGCATGCGCACTCTCACAGCAGGCGTCAGTGCATGCCCTACTTCCTCACAAGGGGAGAAAAGCAGAAAAAAGCTCCAGCTGGATGACATGGTCCCCGCAGCGTGCCACCTCTGAGAATGCACTTCCCTGGCATGGATCTGTTTGGGGGGGTTGAGTTGCTCCCCACCACCCTACCACGAAGGGTAAGTCGTTGGGTGCACAAGGGAGGGAGTCTAACCTTCGGGGGAGGGTGCGCTGGGGGACAACTGATGGCAGAAGCTGGGAGCTCAGAAGAAATAATACAAAAAAAGGAAAAGAGTCTTCACCAAGTGCCTGGTGGTGGTAGATGGTGGTAGCAACAGCCCTGAGAAAAAAGGGCCACTTTGTTTACCCTTACCTGGATGACTGGCTTATTTCTCTCCAGTCAGAAGACCAGCTGAACAGTGTCTTGCAAGAAATAATCTCTTGATGTTCCAGTCCCTGGGCATCACTCTGAACTAGTTCAAGTCACACCCTTGGCCCTCTCAAAGGTTTCAGTACATTGGGGCAGTCCTAGACACCATTCGAGTTAAGGCCTTTCTGCCACCAGACCAGGCAGATCAGCTGAGAGAAGTCACTAGAAGGGTGCAGACCTCAGAGCAAGTCACGGCGAGGATAATCCTGCAACTGCTGGACATATGGCAGCTGCCATAGCCACGGTCCCTTTGGCATGACTGAACATGAGGATACTACAGTGGCATCTCAGAATTCAGTGGAACCAGGGTGTAGATGAGCTGGACCAGCCTGTTTAGATCTCAGAGGTGGTCCGTCGTTCTCTGGTATGGTGGTTAAATCCAGTCAGCCTCGAGGTAGGTGTTTCCCTACAGTGGCCGAGCCTGATGCAGATCCTCACTACAGACGCCTCGGGTCTAGGTCGGGGAGTATATCAGGATGTGTATCAAACAAAAGATTATTGGAATGCAGTAGAGCGGTCTCTCCACATCAGTATTTTGGAATTGAGAGCCATGCAGTATGCCCTTCCAAGATCAACTCTACTGGGGTCCACTCCTAATTCAGTCAGACAATACCTCGGTAGTATTTCATCTAAACAAGGAAAGGGGTACACATTCGTATCCCCTATGTAGAGAGGTCATGAGAGTGTGGTCCTGGGCAGTAGAACATGGTCTGGACGTCACAGCGATTCATGCCCCAGGCATCCAGAATGTTCTTGCTGACAGTTTAAGTCACTCTCGATCTCTGAATCACAAGTGGGAATTGCACCAAGAGGTGGCAGAAGACCTCTTCGAAAGATGAGGTTGACCAGAGCTGGACCGCTTTGCATCCCCGTGCAATGCCAAACTGCCAAGTTACTACTCGTTAGATTCAGGCCCTGATGTTTTTTGGTGAGACGCATTGTCCCTCTCCTGGACAGGGAGGTTTCTATATGCCTTCCCTTCCTCCCTTCTCTCTCCTTCAGAGAGTCCTGCTCATGTTGCAGGTGGAGGAAGCCAGAATGATTCTGGCAGCTCCTTTCTGGCCTCATCAGATCTGGTACCCGCTGTTGCAGCAACTGGCCATGGAACCTCCCGTTCATTTGCCCCTTTCCTCTCACTTGCTCTCCCAGGAACAAGGGATGCTAGTCCACCCAGCTCTACAGTCCCTGCATCTGCATGCCTGGCTCTTGCAGTCTTAGCTGAGGAAAGGTTGGGAGTGTCACATAGAGTGGCAGAGGCCCTAGTAGCAGCAAGGAAATCCTCCACCAGGGCAACCTATGCCATGAAGTGGAAAAGTGTTTATGGGTGACACCCTGTTCCTTGGACCCCTTGGGTTGCCTGGTAAGATCTGTGCTGGAGTACCTTCTCCATCTTTTTGACTTGTGCTTCAGCTACTTGTCCATTAAGTGCATCTCTGTGCTCTGTCAGCCAATCATACACCGATAAATGGGAGGACTCTGGCACAGCTCGATGTGTGCAAGACCTTCTTGAGGGTAATCTTGCACATCAGACCCCCATGGAGGGATCCTGTCCCTCCATGGGATCTTATTTTTGTTATAGAGAAGATTACCCTGTCTCCGTTTGAGACAGCTGTGACATGCAAGCTACGCTTTCTCTCTTGAAAAGCATTATTTTTAGTTGCTATTACTTCTGCTCGGAGAGTTTCTGAGTTATAGGCTCTGATGTGTAAAGAGCCTTACCTCATTTTCCACAGGGACAGGGTGGCACTGCATACAAAGCCTAAGTTTCTTCCAAAGGTGATGTCTGAACTTACCTTGAATCAGGAGATCCAGCTTCCAGTTTATTTTCCAGGGTATTCTAATAAAGGGGAGGCTCAGCTGCATACTCTGGATGTACATAGAATCCTCAGGTATTACCTTGACAGAACTAGTTCCATTAGGCAGATAGAAACATAGACTTTGATGGCAGATAAGGACCGCTAGGCCCATCTAGTCTGCCCATTTCCCTACCTACAGCATAGGCCGCAGATCCTAGTTAACCAACAGCCTATTTCTTCCTACCTCCCACAAGAATTGCCTTATGTCTGTCCCATGCATTCTTGAATTCTCCCACAGTTTTAGACCCCACAACTTCCTCAGGAAGGCTGTTCCATGCATCCACTACCCTCTCTGTGAAATAATACTTCCTCACATTGCCCCTGAACCGCCCTCCTTCTATCTTTAAATTGTGTCCCCTTGTTCTTGCAAGTCTCTTTTCTGAAAGATGCTACCCTCTTGGACTTTGTTGATTCCCTTGAGGTACTTGAAAGTTTCTATCATGTCCCCTCTCCTTCTTTCCTCAAGGGTATACATATTAAGCTCCTTTAGTCTCTCTCATACGGCTTCTCTTGCAGACCCTGCACCATTTTAGTTGCCTCCTCTGGACTGACTCTATCCTGTCTATGTCCTTGCGGAGATGGGGTCTCCAGAACTGGACACAGTATTCCAGATGGGGTCTCACCAACTGTCTGTACAGAGGGATAACAACTTCCTGTTTTCTGCTGCTGATGCCTCTCCCTATACATCCCAGTATACCCCGGCCCTCCCTACTGCCTTCTCACATTGCTTGCTAACCTTAAGGTCATCTGATATGATTACCCCCAGGTCCCTTTCCTGTTTTGTTGTTGTTACTACCTCCCCACCCATTGTGTTTTCTTCCCCTGGGTTCTTGTTTCCCAGGTGCATTATTTTGCACTTTTTTGCATTGAATCCTAGCTGCCATACGTCTGACCATTCCTCCAACCTTGCCAAGTCCCTTTTCATCCTTTCCACGCCTCCTTGTGTATCAACCCTGTTGCAGATCTTTGTGTCATCTGCAAAAAGGCATACTTTTCCTTCTAGTCCCTCTGCAATGTCACTGATGAAGACATTAAAAAGGACTGGACCCAATACTGAACCCTGCGGTACCCCACTAGTAACCGCCCTTTCTTCAGAGTGGACTCCATTTACAATTACCTTCTGTGTCCTGTTGTCCAGCCAATGTTTTACAGGCTACCACCCTGGGACCCACTCCCAGGCTGGTTAATTTGACTAATAATCTTTTGTGTGGGACTGTGTCAAATGCTTTGCTAAAGTCTAGGTAGGCCATGTCCACAGCCCCTCCCTGGTCTACTACTTTGGTCACCCAGTCAAAGAAATCTATTAGATTCGTCTGACATGACCTTCCCACTGTGAACCCATGCTGCCTTGGATCCTGTGCTCCACTGACCTCTAGGTACTCAACTATTCTTTCCTTCAGAAGTGACTCCATCACTTTCCCTACCACAGAGGTCAGACTGACAGGTCTGTAGTTTCCTGCCTCTGTCTTGGTCCCACTTTTGTGAAGGGGAATCACATCCGCCTTCCTCCAGTCCTCGGGTACCACACCATCCTCCCGTGATTTATTAAAAAGAGTAGCCAGTGGTTTCACTAGTTCCTTCCTTAATTCTTTTAGAATTCTGGGGTGAATTCCATCAGGACCCATTGCTTTGTCCACCTTCAGTTTTAGGAGTTCTTGCAGAACCCTTTCTTCTGTGAAAGGACTGGGATCGATCCCCCTATCAAGAGTGCTTCTGTTAATTGGATTAGGCACTTCCCCCTCCTCTTTTGTGAATACTGAGCAGAAATATTCGTTCAGTATTCCTGCTTTTTCACTGTCCCCCTCTGCCCACCCACCGTTCATTCTATTCAGCCTCACTATCCCTCCCTTTGTCTTTCTACGCTCGCTGATGTACCTATAAAAGGTTTTATCCCCCTTCTTAACTGAGTTGGCTATCTTTCCTCAGTTTGGGCCTTTGCTATTCTGACTTCCTCCTGCTTCTTTCTGCCTTAACTGGTACAGCTCTCTGTCCTGCTCCTTCTGTGTTTCCTATACTTCCGAATGCTATCTTTTCTTCCTGACTTTCACAGCCACCTCTCTTGAGAACCATAGTGGCTTTTTCTTTCATTTGATTTGTTTATTTGCTTCACACAAAGGCTTGTTGCCTCTGTGATGGCAGTTTTGATAATTCCCCATTGTTGCTCCACACCTCCTTCTAGCCTGTTTGCTAGTGCTTTTCTGAGGCACTCTCCCATCTTGCCAAAGTCAGCCCTCCTAAAGTCCAGTACCCTCACTTTTGTATGGCTTGACTCTGTAGCTGAGTTTAATGTGAACCACACTGTTTGATGGTCACTTGTCCCCAGATGGCAACCCATTTCTAGATCTGAGATCCTCTCACTGCCCCCGTTTGATAGTACAAGGTCTAAGATTGCTCCCTCACGAGTGGGTTCCAAACTAGCTGTCTAATGCCTGCCACCTGAGGCGGCCAAGAATGGCCCTGCTCTTGGATGTGGCTGCAGCAAATGTGCTCCAGTTAACATCTGGCATATTCAGGTCTCCCATCAACAGTATCTCCCCTTTCTCTGTCATTCTAAGAATGCCTTCTATCATATCCTTGTCCATTCCCTTCCCCTGACATGGGGGTCTGTACACAACCCCAGTGCGGATTGTGGTACCCTTTCCAGTCTCCAAGGTGACCCACAGTGCCTCCTCTCCTCCCTGTTTACTCTTTTGTTCAGTTGCTTTTATCCCTTCCTTTACATAGAGAGCTACTCCTCCCCCTCTTCTCCCCTGCCTGTCTCTCCTGTAGGTTATGTACCCTGGTATGTTAACATCCCAGTCATGGTTCTCTGTGTACCATGTTTCTGTGACTGCTACGATATCCAGGCATCCCTCTTCCATTAAGGCCACCAGCTCAGGGAGCTGGTTGTCCAGACTCTGCATTGGTACTCATTACCTCCATTTGCTGATGGCCTACCCCTTTTGCCCCATCCCTGTCCTTCTTGCCTTTGTCACTTTCTCCATTTACCCTGCCCTGCTCCCATCGACACCTCCATGTTGGTATTTGCCACACTTACTACTGTGATTGTTTGGGGGCTAGGAGTTTCTGCTCCTTTCCAGTGCTCTCCCTTGGCTAGTTTAAAAGCTTGCCAATGAAGCATTTAAACCTATCACCTAGGATCCTGGTTCCCCTCCTGGACAGATGCAGCCCATCATGCCAGTATAGGCTTGCATCACTCCAGGTGGACCCCAGTCCCCAGTGAGCCAAATCCTGAGCTCCACACCAGTTTTCAACCACTGATTGAATCCCATGGTATGGAACACCCTAGCCTCTCCTATGCCATAGATGGGTAGCACCTCCGAGAAGGTTACCGTGCGTGCTACTTGACTAAGGCCCCTCCCCAATTCCACAAACTCTTCCTGCACTTCTCTAATCCCTTTCTTAGCCAGGTCATTTGTCCCTAGGTGTACAATGACATCCAGCTCCCTCCCCTGTGCAGCTGCTCCGGCAATCCTGAGGATTCGCTCCCTGTCCCTCCAAGCCATGATGCCAGGCAGGCACCTTACCTCCCTCTCCCCTTCCTTGCCCAGTTCTACCTTCCTAACAATGGAGTCCCCGACCAGGAGTTGTTTCCTTCCCCTGCAGAGTCCCCTGCCACCCTCCTGTGGGTCTCCTTTGTGGAGGTTCCCAGCATCCTCCTTGGTCTCCACTGTAGGTTCCTCCATAGAGGAACCACACTTTGCCAGAATGGCATAGGAATTGTGGAGAGGTACAACTGGACCAGATGGACCAGTTGTTCATTTTGTTTGCCTATAGGAAGACAGGGGCTCCTGTCACCAAGCAAACGCTGACCAGATGGTTAGTGCTTTGCTTTACCTTTTGCTATCTGCACCATAACAAGCCATTACCGGGATCGGTTATGGGCCACTCTGCCAGAGGTGTGGCAACTTCCTTTGCCTCTCTCAGGAATGTGTCTTCGGCAGACCTTTACACTGCCGCTACTTGGAGCTCAGTCCATACCTTCGTCAGGCACTACAGTCTGGACATTGCTTCTAGGAGGAGAGCAGGCATTGGACTAGCAGTCCTTCAGGGTCTCCTCTCCTAAGCTCCACCTTATCAGTTATATCCTCCTCCCTTCTGACCTGGGTCTCTCTTTGGGTACTGCTTGGGACTCAGTCCAATTGGTATTACCTACTGCAAGAGCTCCCCTTGAAGTAAGAGTACAGTTACATAAGAACTTACCGTAACAGTAGATCTTCAAGAGGAGCTCTTGCAGCAGGTGGCTTTCACACCCTCCAACCTCCAGGAACAAATTTATTTTTTTTTTCACTTTGGGTATGGGAGACCTTCCTCAATTCTCCATTCAGCTTGCCATCTGAGTCTCCGGTTGGAGAACTGAGATGACACAGGGGAACCACCGCCCTTTATACTACATCTGACATAGGGCTGAGCCGATGTCGGGGGTGGTCCCCTGCCACAGACTGCTAGCTAGAAGATTTTTCCATGGGGTCCTAACGCCTGGTGGCCTTAGTCCTACTGGCATTACCTGCTGCAAGATCTCCTTTCGAAGATCTACTATTACGGTAAGTTCTTACGTAACTGTACTTTCTTTAGCATTGAGTTTCAGCAGTGGTGTGTTTTGTAAGAATCTGGTTATCTGTTTTCAGCAATATGTCTTTCTTCAATGTTATAGAATTTCCTGAAAAATCTCTGGAATTCCTGTACAATCTGTCAGGGTTTGGGGATTCGTTCTTGTGTATTGGTGTTTTTGATGTGTTGTACTGTTCTAGCCACTTTCTGGCCTTTCAGGCATAGTGTCAGAAGCCTCCAAGCCTTTTCCCTCTGGGAAACATAGCCTACTTTTGCCCTGAATAAGCCCAATTTTGCTTGCTCCCTGTTTAGTTTGTGGTATTGCTCTCTCAAAATTGTGACCTGTTGCTTAATCTGATCTGACATATTTTCACAAAGTTGTTGTTCTACAGATCTAAGCTTTCCTCAAAGCTTGGTTGTTTAGCCTGTTTAGTCTCTTCTTTTTGGAAGTTATCCAGCTTATTCCCTCCCTTATGGTGCATTTCTATATACACCATACTGTGTTGTCTTGTGGGGCAGACTTTGTTTAACATGCTCAGGATCTCAGTTCTGTCAAATTGATTTGGCAGCACTATCAGTGCTCCTTTTAGTTAGACAGAGAGACGCGCACACATACACACACACACACACACACACACACACACACTGATTAAGCAGCAAATACTGGATTGGATTATGTGCTTCATTAATTACACTCACAAAAAAATTAAGCTTCATGAACGAGTTCTGTGCTAGACGCACATTTGCAATGGGGGTATGTTTCCAGGTGGCAGCTGAATTAGTATAGACTGCTCAGTCAAAACATTATAATAAAACTGGCTAAAAAGAAAATTATGATTCTTTTTTATATATTGGGGCATTCTACAGACTTATTTTGCTAGGCTGTGCCTAGAGGCAAACTGATCACAGATTACAAGAAATTGACTGGAATGCTGACACTGTCCCTTTAAGGGCAAGCCATTTACCTCCCGTAGATGAGGACATATATTTGCCCTCTTTGCAACTATGAAAGAAATGTATAAATAGCCAATGTTTTTACTAACTTACATGAACACCCACAACAATTATTAAAAAGACTGTTGAATGCTTGAAAACCCTTAGAAGAATGATTAGATATTTCTTTCCAGTTCTGTTTAGGCTATACTGGTGCTGTGGAGGATGTACCCCTTATCCTACCCTTCTTGGACCTCCCACCACCCTCCACCCTGGCATTTTCCCATCCTGCCCACATAGGGAGGCCTCTGGCTTACTCCCATGGTGGAGCTCCCCTTGAGGGCTAAGGGGATGGTAACCCTGCTCTTACAGTTCCTGGCCACTGTACTTCCTTGTCTCTGCTAGGAGTCAGCCTGTTGCCGGGTGCTGCAGTCCACCATCACCCCAGAGGTGGACAGCAGTCTATCGGATGTTCATCCTACCTCCGCCTGGGTGGCACTCTGACACGTGTGACTCACCCTGGAATGTAGGTAACCAGACCCAAACCAGAGACACTTAAGTTTTGCTGCCTACATATTACATCAGTAATATCTGCTTAAAGTACTACTTCCTGTACTCACAAACCTGGTCACTTTACAAAATAGTTTCTCATATACCTATTTATAAAGATCTTGTATGAACCAGATAGCGTATTCCTTGTATAGATAGAATGATTTAATTATAAGATATTGTCAGTGTTTACATGTATTGTATTTTAACTTACTGTTTAAATTGCTGTACTTTTTATGTAACGGCTTTACAGCTAATCAATACGTTTTAACTAAAAGAGAGACAAAGAAACTGTGCCCTATGTGCTGGCATCTTATCAATCCTTGTGCCTCCACAGGGAAGCTCTTGTGTTGAAGCATGATTTACAGTCCCAGAAATACACTGTCTGGTGAGGACAGCTGTTGAGCAGATCACAGCAGTTACCCAGAACCCCCTCTTTTTATCATGGTGTGAAGGAGCACTGTGACCATTGCTTGTTTTGATTAGCTTTTTATACTGAAAGTCATTTTCCAGTTTCTTAACAAAAAAAATAGTTGGCATTAACTGGCCTCAAAACTCATAGCATTAACAAGAAATATATGCATATTGAGACCTTCCACTCTTTATTACTTGTTATTTTCATGAAAATAAGCTTTTTGCCCCTTAGAGTTTACCTGCTCCTGCTTGTTTTCCTGCTCAGGAGTCAAAGTGCTTTGTGGTGAAATCAGAATAATTTTTGTGGCAACAGGCTGTCATGTGATAAACAGAAGATTATGTCTTAATGGCAGTAATAGTTTTAATGAACAGATGAAATCTAGAGGGAAATATTCCTATTACTGTATTAATGAACATCTTCAGTAATAAAAAAGGAACATCCCTGAATTTACATTTTAGGGAGAATTTTGTGTAACTGAGTTCTGCTGCTATATACTGTGAATTTGACAGAAGTAAATGAAAATCTCTTTAAAACACATGGACACTATTGAATGTTGCCTAAGGGTGCAATGGTTTTGAGAACTAATACAGGTTTGTAAGTCTTGTATCTAGCTATATATATTTGTAGGCAGTTCAGCTGTTCTAGCATTTGTTTCATCTCATGCTTATCCGTTCTCATTATAAATCCCTATGTTGACTAGTAATAGTAGTAAATCATTTAGTTTATCTGCTCTTAAAGTATTTTAACAACTGTACAGTTGTATACTATTTAAATTTTTGCAGTATTTTTATTATTCACTTTTTAAAACTCTTAATTTTCTATTACTTTGCAACATGTTTTGTAGTACTGTGGTATGCAAGGCACTGTATCAAATGCAATTGTATAGTATTAGGGCTGTGCAAAACAAATACTATTCAGGAGAAGTGCACACAAATACAACAATTTTTACAAATATCACTCTTAAATATTTGTGTCTGTGTTAAACCACAACAAGTAGAATTAGACCCTGGTTTAGGCTGATGTCAAACATCTGTGACTACTACTGCTCATTAGATGAATGCATATGTTCATGATCACACTACACATTTTATTGAAACCTTGCAAACCCTTGGTCTTATGTCATCATTAACAACAGAAGTCTGAAAGGTAGAATAAAATATTTTGTGAACACGGTTATGGAAACAAATACAAATACCAGAGACACAAATACATATACAAATACAAATACCAGAGACACAAATACCAGAGATACAAATACCAGAGACACAAATACATGTACAAATACAAATATCAGAGACACAAATACATATACAAATACAAATACCAGAGACACAAATACATGTACAAATACAAATATCAGAGACACAAATACATGTACAAATACAAATATCAGAGATCCAAATATCAGAGACACAAATACCAGAGACACAAATACATATACAAATACCAATACCAGAGACACAAATACATATACAAATACAAATACCAGAGACACAAATACCAGAGACACAAATACATGTACAAATACAAATATCAGAGACACAAATACATATACAAATACAAATACCAGAGACACAAATACTAGAGACACAAATACATGTACAAATACAAATATCAGAGACACAAATACATGTACAAATACAAATATCAGAGATCCAAATATCAGAGACACAAATACCAGAGATACAAATGCCAGAGACACAAATACATATACAAATACAAATACCAGAGACACAAATACCAGAGACACAAATACATAAACAAATACAAATACCAGAGACTGTATGCTAAAGCGCTGGTACTTGATCTCGACGAGCGCCTCAAATATCTTACCTGTACCCTTACAAAAAAGACCCTCCTTGGGCTTCCCCCCCAGGATTGACCACCACCATACGCCGCTCTGTCCCACTAGTTCATACTCGGACCTCTGGGAAAACCTCTCTTGTTATCCCTAGAGCTAGGACCTCTCACGGCCAAAGAGCCTTCAGCTTTAGGGCCCCCTCCTGGTTCAACACACTGCCCCCCTCCATCTCCGAAGCTCCAACTATATCGTGCTTCAAAACTTCCTTACGTAACCACCTTATTAACACCCGATGCTGTAACTGCTGCTAGTCAAAGCCGTACTCAATACTTATGACAAAGCTTATTACTAAGCTGCTAAGGACAACATAACTCTGGTATTGTTTGCATCCATCCTACCTGTACCAGCTTGTTTGTATCTATGTCTTAATTTACTGTTATACCTATGTGTTGTACTGCTATACTGTGTATTTTGGTTTGTCTTACTGTGACAAGGTACCTTTGTAAATGAGCCTATGGCTCAAAGGTTTTCCAAACTGCTGTTTAAATAAAATAAAATAAAAAAATAAAAAAATTAAAAAATAAAGAGACACAAATACATATACAAATGCAAATATCAAAAATATGCCCCATGCACAACCCTATATAGTATGTATGTAAACAAAAATTAATCTTGCATAGTAAAAAAAAAAAGCATGGGATTAGGCTACAACTGAAAGAGGGATCAGAAAATCACTATGCAGACAGTAGGAAGCAGAGGGTGATGTCCTAGCACAAACCCATCTTGGTACAAAGGGGAGGTCACTAGTGTATACTGCAGTTGCTGATTATGGGACTATGCCTGTTCAGATTTAAGGCACACTACATTATTACGGCTGCAATGGGTGTAACCCTGCAAACGTTTTGTTTTAAAAAAGGACTCCCTGCATAAATTACCTTACAAACAACATGGTGGAGTATTAACAAGCCTTTGTCAATGCTGAATGTTGATTGCGTTGGTCTGTTGAGCATGCTCACTGGCCCTCTGTCAGTTGCTCAGTTTGTTTCTTCCGGTGCTGCAGGTTGCTCTTTTGTACTGGGTTCCTGCCTGCGTTGGTACCTTGTTCGGGCCAGTAAGAAATCTGCAGCTGTCCTGACAGAGCTCAGTTGAGGTGGCTCACTCCCCCTCTCTCCCTCGCTCATTCTGTTTCTCCTGGCACTGCAGGCTGCCCTTTTGTACTGGGCTCCTGCCTCTGTTAGTGGCTTTTTCTGCCCACAAAGAAATCTGCAGCAGTCCCGACACAGGTCTGTTGAGCCTGCTGACTCCCCCTCTCTCACTCACTAGTTCTGTTTCTCCCAGCACTGCAGGCTGGCCTTTTGTACTGGGCTTCTACCTACGTTGCCGCCTTTTTCTGCCAACAAAGAAATCTGCAACAGTCATGTTAGAGCTCCACTGAGCTCGCTCACTCCCCCTCTCTCACTCACTCGTTGTGTTTCTCCCAGTGCTGCAGGCTGCCCTTTTTGTACTGGGCTTCTGCCTGCATTGGTACTTTTTTCTGCCCACAAAGAAATCCACAGCTGTCCCGACAGAGCTCCGTTGAGGTCGCTCACTCCCTCTGTGTTACTCACTCATTCTGTTTCTCCTGGCGCTGCAGGCTGCCCTTTTGTACTGGGCTCCTGCCTCTGTTGGGCGTCTTTGTCCGGCCACAAAGAAATCTGCAGCAGTCCCAACAAAGCTCCGTTGAGTTCGCTCACTCCCCTTGTCTCACTCGCTCATTCCGTTTCTGCTGGCACTACAGGCTACTCTTTTCTATTGGGCTCCTGCACGCGTTGCCGCCTTCTTCTGCCCACAAACAAATTTGCAGCAGTTACAATAGAGCTCCATTGAGCTCACTCACTCCCCCTCCCTCACTCGCTCATTCTGGTTTCCCCGCCATTGCAGGCTGCCCATTTGTACTGGGCCCTTGCATGCACTGCTAGCTTTTTCTGCCCACAAACAAATCTGCTGCAGTCCCAACAGAGCTTCGTTGAGCTCACTCACTCCCCCTCCCTCACTCACTTGTTCTGTGTCTCCTGCCGCTGCAGGCTGCCCTTTTGTACTGGGCTCCTGCCTGCATTGGCAGCTTGTTCTGGCCAGAAAGAAATCTGAAGCAGTCCTAACACAGCTCCATTGAGCTCTCTCACTCATTCATTCCATTTCGGCTGGCGCTGCAAGCTGGGCTTTTGTACGGGGCTCCCGCCGCCTACGTTGCTGCATTTTCTGCCCACAAAGAAATCTGCAGCAGTCAGAATAGAGCTCCATTGAGCTCACTCACTACCACTCTGTCACTTGATTGTTCTGTTTCTCTTGGCGCTGCAGGCTGCGCTTGTGTACAGGACTCCTGGCTGTGTTGGCACCTTTATCTGTCCACAAAGAAATCTGCAGCTGTCCCAACAGAGCTCCATTGAGGTCGTACGGTCTCTCTCTCTCACGCACTCATTCTGTTTGTCCTGGCGCTGCAAACAACCCTTTTGTACGGGGCTCCTGCCTGCATAGGCACCTTTTTCTGCCCGCAGAGAAATCCACAGCAGTCTTAATAGAGCTCTGTTGAGCTCACTCAATCCCCCTGTCTCATTCGCTCGTACTGTTCCTCCCATCGCTGTAGGCTGGCCTTTGGTACTGGGCCCCTGCCTGCATTGATGCCTTTTTCTGCCCAAAAAGAAATCCACAGCAGTCCTGACAGTGCTCCAGTGAGTTCGCTCACTCCTCCTTCATCATTTGCTCTCTCATTCTATTTCTCCCAGTGCTGCAGGACACCCTTTTGTACTGGGCTCTTGTGTTGGGGCCTTTTTCTGCCCATAAACAAATCTGCAGCAGTCCCGACAGAGCTCAGTTGAGCTTGGTCACTCCCCTCTCTCAGTTGTTTGATCTTAATCTGCCCCAAACACTGATTTCCCAGAGTGACCGTGCTATTCCCAGCAAGAGTGCAAAAACATATTTTAGCCAGGATGTGAAAAATGGCAGCTGTACTGTCCATAAGGAGGTGTGAAAAAATGCCACTGTTGAAAATGTGGCGTGAAAATATTACAAAATTGTGAAGTTACAAGGGTGTGTGGAAACAGTTCAATGCACCCTTGTAACACAGTCATGTTATGGAGTTTCATCACCAGATTTTCAACATAGGCATTTTAGGACCTCTGCTCATGAACAGTGCCACTGTTATTTTCTTAATCTGTCCCGAACAGTGATTTCCCACAGCGACTGCTTTATTCTGTGCCAGAACTGTAAAAACTCATTTCGGTCAGGATGTAAAAAATGACAGCTGTACTGCTCATAAGGAGGTGTGAAAAAATGCCACTGTTGAAAATCTGGCGTGACAACATTACAAATTTGTGAAGTTACAAGGGTGCGTGGAAAGTGTGCAACGCACACTTGTAGCACAGTCATTTGATGGGCTATCATCACCAAATTGTCAACATAGGCATTTTAGGACCTCTGCTCATGAACAGTATCACTCTCATTTTCTTAATCGGTCCCGGACAGTGATTTCCCACAGCGACCATGCTATTCTGCACCTTAACTGCAAACACACATTTCTGCCAGGTTGTGAACAATGACAGCTGTACTGTTCACAAGGAGGTGTGAAAAAATGTCAATGTTGAAAATCTGGCATGAAAATTTTACGAATTTACGAGTGTGCATAGCAACTGCGCGACGCACACTCATAAAACAGTCATTTTTTGGATTTTTTCCACCAAATTTTCAACATAGACTTTTTGAGAGCCCACCTCATGAACACTGGCACTGTTGTTTCATTACTATGCACCAAAAGGTGATTCCACGCAGTGACCATGAAATCACCTTTCGGGGCTGATTAACGCCGTGACAGTTTGAGAATTCATGAGGAGGGGTCCCAAAAACCCCATGTTGAAAATTTGGTGCCAAAATAAAAAAAAAATGACTGAGATATGCATTAAAGTTGAAAAAACACTATTTATTGCATTATACAGCTTACCTGCATTTCCTCAGTTTGCAGTTGGCATTGAGGAGTGCAGACGTGTTCCCAGTCCACTGAAGATCATTGCTTGAGCTCCGGAGAGTAAGTATAGGGTGGGGGTGAGGGAGGCAGGGTGCACAGTAGGTGGGTCGGGTGGTGGGAGGGGCCAGGGAGACTGCGAGGACAGTTTTCTGATTTCAGGGTTTAACAAAAAAAAAAACATCACGGGACAGGTTTTTTCTTCACAGGGCATTAGGCACGCTGGGTGGGCTCCCAGCGTGCCACCCAACTGCTTCTTTTTGGGGGGCCAGTAGCTGATGGGAGATTGGGCACCCCCTTCAGCAGACAAGTAAATGGGGGGTTCACATTATGCCGACAGGGACTGGGCACCCCGTCAGCACACAATATCAGTGGGGAGGGGATGTTTGACATAATGCCGATGGGGAGTGGGCTCCCCTGTCGGCACAATCAACATTGATTTGGGCCATTGAAGCTGATGGGGATTGGGGCTCCCATCAGCAGCTAAACATGGTGGGGGGTAAATTATTGTTTGTGAATATGGTGGCAAGCTGCTGCCATGTTCACAAACAATATCAGGGTTTTTACATCCTGCCCTGCAATGACAGGTCACTCCCTCATTGCAGCGAATGGCTGAGGCTGCAATGACGAGGTGGCCCCTGATTGCAGCAGCTACTTTTTTAGAAGGTTGTGGCACACTGGCTGAACTAGTGTCCGCAGCAGCGTGCCATGACACTGGGGGAAGTGGGACAAGCCTTTGCAGACTGTGGGGACATTGGCTACAACAGTGCCACGCCTCCAGACCCTGCTTGTGGAGAAAGCTGCCGCAACATGTTTCTTGCGCATGTGCGCAATCAACATAAAAATAGTGTCATCCACTGAAGCCTCAATACTACACTGCTTGTGTGTGTGTGAGATCTAGACAGCACTATTTTTCCTCTGGTTTGAGTAGTTAATTTCCCTTAACTGCAAGACATCAAAGGAGGCAGCACTTTGTCTAGGGGCATGACCATGACACCTGGATGGACAGATTTTGGGGAGGAGAGCAAGCAGGTGCCACCCCTAGGGGCAGGCAGGTGTTCCTATTGGGGTGAGGGAACTTGCAGCCAGGGACAGGGAGGAGATACCTCCTCATTTCTCCCTTTCATAGGTTGCAGGAACAGTCTCAGAGAGAATACCAAGGGTTTTGTCAAAGAATACACCTTAAGGCAACAGCAGAAAGACCTTGTGAATCCTGGAACTTTCTGGTAAGTGCTGAGTTTCAGAACTCTGACATTTATAAAAAAATAAATGAATATGGTCTGCATTCACATTACAGTATATTTTATGATACACTTTACTCTGTCCACTGACACTGCAACATTTTAAACTGTAGCACTGGGGCTGGTAGCATGGCATTATTGCCTGGAGGTTATAGTAAGGAGCTGTGAATGAGCTCTGTACATCTAGCAAACAGAGTTGAATTCTGCATGTAGGACTGCTATCAGTAGCGCATGACCCTCGCAGGATAATCAGAAAATATAGGCTTTTCCCCATCCTTATTTTGGCAACATATTCACCTGGATATGAATACTGGATCAGAGGCAACCTGATTTTAGTACAGGGACAATTATTACCAGCAGAATAATAAAGAAGTGAAAATGTTTTTTTTTTTTTTTTTAATCAATGATACCAACTGGACGTGTGATTCATATAATCTGAAATGGTAAATACTCACATATCTAGTGTATTGTACAGTTGGCAAATGTTTAGATGCTTTATGCAGTGATATAATACCCTCCCTGTAAAGTAAGAGCTGCTATTTAACTGAAATAATAAATAAATAAATAAAATGGTCAATGCTAAGTGTGGGATATTCAGAAATGTGCCAAAGGCATGCACAACTGAGGAGCAGTGCAAGTCACCTGTGCAATGGCGCAGTGACTGCGATATTCAATGGTTGTGCACTGCAACATGTGCCAGCGCAATATGGCTGAATATTGCACACACTGCACTATGGCGCAGTGTGAGACGCACCAGGGAGCAACCAGAAATGTACCAGGGATGCACAAGGGGCTCAGGAAGATGTGCCGAGGCACAGCAGGAACAGTCACAGGTACAGCAGGGAGCCAGGCAAGGGGGAGGGGGGGACAGTGTGGGAAGGCAGGGGCACCAGGCCAGGAACACTGGTAGGCACACAGCCAGCACACAACTGACCACTGCACATGGAGTGCAGGCATGCAGCCAGCGGGCCCCCCCCAGTGGAGGACACAGGGCACAGGTGGCACTGACATCCAGAAGTGGGCACCCTAGGCCACCATACACCGGAGGGCATGTGGCCGCCCGGTCAATAACAAACCACACCCTGACACACGGCACCTGCCACACAGCCCAAAATGCCAGCCTAGGGCTGCCCCAAGGCACAGCCACTGACTGAGGGGCATGTCACCACCATGCATGCACCACCCAATGACACAGGCGCACCACACGGCCACCCACCACACCACTGCAGCATGGACCCACTCACCAGCTGCAAAGCAGACATGGACACAGAAGGGTAAACAGGCAATAAATGTAATAGAACAAAAGCAACACAAATGTACAGAAAACAATAAACAATAGGGAAGGGTAGGAGTAGTTGGGGAGGGTCAGGGGACAGGGCCTGTACAGGTGGATGATGGAAGGTAGGGGAAGTGAGGACAGAAGTGAGATGGGGGCTGGGGAACACTATGGTCGGCCACGACCTGCCGGTGCCTGGTGCCTCCCCCTGCGCTGGTCCTGAAGAAGGATCCACCTGGTCTGGTCGGCAGTCTCCATTGTATGGGATGTTATCAGAATAATCTGCCACAGCAGCTGGCAGTATAACGGAAGCCTGGATCCCTTCCAGACACCTATGGCAGAGGAAGGGACAGGTGATCAGTGCATGTCCAAAGCATCCTAGCCCCCCCATGCGCAGCGGACAGTGGGAACCCACCCCCCTGGAGTGGCACTCCAGCCACCTGCAGTGGGTGGACCTACATCTGCCGCAACCCGGCAAGCCACGTCAGTACACAGTGCTGGAATCCACTGCCCAAGGGCCACCCGACAGCACAGTGGCAGGCAGGTGGCATGGTGCTGCAGTGGAACCGCAGCAGCATGAGTGATAGCCAGACACACAGCCAGCCCACCAACAACTGCCACACATGTGCAATGACTGCCATGTGGTGCCATGCACACTGCACCATGTGCCAAACACAGCTGCCATGGCACAAGGCACAGGGGACCAAGGCCGTACACCCACCCAGCACAACAATGTGGGAATGCACAGTGCTTACCTGCTCACTGTGGCACTGCGCATGCTGTTCCTGGCACACCACACCCGCCCTGTCCTCCACCAGCAGCCGATGGGCCTGGAACAGCCTGCTGTGGACCACTAGGTGCCCCCACTACCCTGGCTCTCCTTCAGTCTTCAGGTCCTAGGACAGGAACACAGACAGGCACACATCAGAACACTGCTACATCATGAGTCCACTGCCCTCAACTCCCAAACACAGAGTTCACCCCGGCTTGGCAAGGCCACAGGGCAATGGCACAGCACACCCAGTGACTGGCAATGCCAAGCCACAGGGCACACAATGACAGGCCCCCCTGGTATGGCATGCAGCCCTGCCTGCCCCACGGAACAGTGGATGTGCACAGACACAGTTGGAGCATAGTTACCTGGCCATGGCATGGCCCCCCTCCAGACGTGCACCTGCAGCACCCTCAGCCTCTCTGGGTCCCTCCTTAACAGGTCCCTATACCAGTGGTGACACTGCTCCCTGGTACGCTGCACACCAGTGGCCTGGACGAGCCTATCCACGATGTCCTACCACACCTGGGTCCTGGGTCTGTTGAGGGGCTGCTGGCCAAATAGGCTGGCAGCATGGGGCTCCACCTATGCCACCAGGTTCACCAAGTTGACCTGCCTCCAATTATGGGCATGGGGCACTGTGCTAAGCATCATGGTTCTATGGCAATGTAGCAGGCCAAAATGGTGCCCAGTAGTGCACGTGTACAACATGCTTGGAATGCGCGCCTCGCAGGAAGATGCACTGCCTGTGTCAATCGTGCATTTCCGGGGATGCGCAGCATGGGCATGGCCACACCGACATGTGGGGCAGAGGTCTCAGGGGAGCATAGGGCAGGGTGGGGGTCAGCACACGCATTGTGCATGTGAGTGCTATTGGGCCCATGATGCATGTTGCGCAATAGGGCCATGAAGGCACCATGTCCCATGGGCCCAATAGAGCCTGAGCACCATAGGCCCTATAGCACCCCAGCACCATTGGGTCAATGGCGCATAGGACACGATGACTCCTATAGCGCACCTCGCACATGCTGAGCAATAGGCGGTAGCATATGCTGTGGTGCATGTGCATTGGTGAGTGTGCACTGCACATGTCACAGCATTGCACAATGACATGCAATGGAGCAAACCCATTGCGCAATGCGCAACAGCACGATATTCAGCTGTCATATGCAGATTAGCTCATCAGCCTATTCGTGGCACAATGAGGACATTTGCATGTCATTACAGTTGCGCATCAGCTCGTTTGCATGCGATGCACTATAAAGGCGCCGCACAACAGCACAGGCCATGCAACCATCAGAGGTATGTTGCACCTGCCGAGGGGGATGGCCAGCACAGAGTGCTGGATGGCTGGGGTGGGCCGCTGCAGCCACTAACCACATGTCCATGTCCACAGGTAGCATCATGTCTGAGCACGAGAAGGGTGAGGAACGTGGGCCTGCCCAGAAGCGCAGGCCCAACTTTATGAGAGCGGAGGCAAATACCCTGTTTGAGGCATACCTCAACAGGGAGCCTTTGCTGAGTGGCACCACTGGCACTCCCCAGGCCAGGGCCATGGCCTGGGAGGAGGGTGGCAGAGGCCGTGAACCAGCAGGGCAGCCACCAGTGGTCTGCACAGGAGTGCAAGAAAAAGGTGGGCACCGACAAGTGTCAGATAAAGGAAAAGGTGGTGGCCATTTGGGCCTCAAGGTCAGCCTCAGGTGGGGGCCAGGTCACCATGCCACAGCTCATGGCTCAGGAGGAGCTGGTGGCAGTCACCATGCGGCGTAGTGCGGTTGAGGGTGTGCTGGGTGGTGGCTTCCAGACTGGAGGGAGCCCATCACTGTATGGAAGGTATGGCAGGCAGGCGGGGGGGGGGAGCGGCCTGTCAAGTCAGAAGCTCTAACACATCTGTGTTCCCTTATATAAACGGCTCGCCAGCATGCGGTGACAGGGGCACCTGCGGATGTTGTGGGAGTCTGCCCAGCCCCAGAGAACCAGCCATCCACTTCCACTGGCATCTGGGGCCGAAAAACCTGCAACACACCACCACCATCCAACCGGATTTCCTGGGCATGCTGGTGGACGAGGCCCTGGCTGTGTTCCAGTGAGATGCGAGACACAGCATGCTCTGTACGGAGACACAGATCGGGGTGCGGTCCGACACTGATGACAATTTGACCATTGTCCTGGACGGCGGGGGGTCATGTCGGAGGGGAGACATCCATACCAAACACCAGCACTGGCAGCACAGCTGGTGGCTTGTTGGTGGTGGTACAGCTGCCCGCCACTGCCCCAGTACTACTGTGAGTGCAGGCACAGTGGCACAGGGTGGCTGGGCAAGTGCACAGGTGCTGACCAGTGCACAGGGGCCAGAGGAGTGGCAGCAGCAGATGGATGTAGACATTGAGAGGCTGGGTGCCGCATCCGCTGCTGGAGTGCCTGACATTGCCCAACCCCGTGAGGACCCCGCTGTGCAGCACCCACCTGAGCGAGGGGCCATGCAGCCTGGCCGTACGACACCGGTGGGTCGGCACCACACCCATGCACCCCAGGGCACTGAACCCTTGGCTGAGCACCCCCCGATTGCTGCGGGCCTCTGTGGAGCAACAGGTGCTGCTCGTGGCTGGGGTGCGGGCATGTGGCTGTGTGCCCTGCCACTGTGTCAGTTCTGTGCATGGATGTTTGTCCACCTACCTGTGTGCACCATAGTGCTCCTGTGATGCTGTGTCTTGCTGGTGGCATGCCATCCGCATGAGCTGGGATCCCTCCTCCTGGGGGGAGCTGCCCACCACCTCCTGGCCCATCGCCCGCATTGTCCCCACTGCTGTTCCCCTCATCGGCCTCGATAGCTATCCCATGGTCAATGGCCATGTTGTGCATCATATAGCAGTCCAGGAATAGGCCTTTGAAGGGCTGTACAGTAGGGCAGCACCAGACCTGTCCAGGCAATGGAACCATGCCTTCAGCATCCCAAGCACATGCTCAATGATGTTCCGCGTGCTGGCGTGTGCCTCATTGTACTGCTGTTCTGCTGGGAACAAGCATCCAGGGCCTGAGGGGGTAGCCACTGTCTCTTATGTGGTGGGGGAGAGAGAGAGAGAGAGGGTGAGAGGGTTAGCCCAGTGCCCTTGTAACTGTACCCCATGCCCCTCCCAGATGCACACAGCAGTTCCCCAGCCCTGGCCGCCCCTCTTCCATGCCCTGCTGTACCCAGCTGCCTGTAGTCTTGCCATACTCACCCACTAGGTGTCCTGTGGGGATGTCCCCACTCTCGAACCTATGGCACAGTGCCAAGCTATGCCAGATGAAGGCATCATGTGCTCCCCAGCGTGTGTGTGGCACAGACATTAGTAATGCACCCCCTGGCATCACACACCACCTGGCAGTTGATGCTGGGGTAGACCTTTCTGTTGATGTAGGCTACCCCCCTCCCTGCCAGGTAGCATGTGGATGCCCACATGGGTGCAGTCAATGGCCCCTAGCATGCCAGGCATACATGCTACCCTGTGGAACCTCTGCATGGTTTCTGTATGCTCCACCTGTGTGCTGGGGAAGTGGATGTGTTCCGCAGCATGTGGCAACAGGACATTGAGGAATTGTGAGAGGAGCTGTGATGTGGCCGACTGGGTTATGCCTGTGGTGTCCCCTGTTGATCTCTGGAAGTGCCCATGGCGAGCAGGCACATGACAGCTGTTACCTTTGTCTCCACTGTCAGGATGTGGCTCTGTCTAGTGGGTGCCTGCATCTCCTCACTGCACAGCTCACAGACCTGCCTCAGAATCGCCCAGTTCAGAAGATACTGGCCCACAATCTCTATGTCAGTGTGGCTCTCGAAGTTGACATGGGGCCAGTAATGCCTGTTCTGGGCATACTGCCGACAGGCCCTTCCACGGCCACATTGCTCTGCCTCCTGCCTCCTCACACCACTTATTACAGCCTCCATCTGGAATGCCACACTGGCCATGGCCCCTGTTGTTCTGTCACCCCCTGGGCATCTGGCTCACCTGGCCCTCTGGCTCTGTAGAACAGTGCCCCTCACTTGGCAGTGCCCCCTCCTGCATACTCTGCCCCTGGCTGGGTTCTGCCTGCTGGCTCTGTCACCCACCCCTGTGGGTGCCTTTGTCACTCCCATTGGGTCCGGTGGCTCTGTTGGGCACCCACTGTCTCCCCCTTCCTTGTGTGACACACTCCTCTATCTCGGTCTCTCTCTCTCTCTCTCTCTCACACACTCTCTTTCCCCTTGTCCTTCTCTTCCTCTCCCTGTCTTCCTCTTCCTCTCTCAGTCAGCCTGTTTGTCTCCCACTGTCCTGCTCCCCTCTGGTGCATGTGCTCTCCTCTCACTTGCTTCCTGTTTTTATAGGCTCAAGTCTGCTCCTCACAACTGTCAGTTGCTCCTCACTTCCAGCATTGCTCTGCAGTTGAATATCATGCTGTGCTGCATATTCATGGTTCCGACCCCTGCCCTTGCACATGCATACATTTCTATTGCACATCGGTACACCGCCACTTGCGCCGCGCAGTTGCTCCCACTGAATATAGCTCTATGGCGCATCTCTGCAGTTGCGCATGTACAAACACTTTGAATATCCAGGCCTAAGTCTTTTTTCGTTACTACTTATTAAAACAGCAGAGCCGTATGCACATTTTGCAGTGATGTAAAATGTGTTAGCTTAAAAGCATATTAGATTGTGTTAATTACACAGTGGTTAAAAAAATGTTCAGAAAGATGTACAATTGTGTAATATTGATTCGCATAAGAGCATTATATGTAATGTCAGGCATATATTAGAAAAGGAAAGAAACTTATGGAATTAGGCATGTACATGGAAATGGTACACCCATAAATGAAGTACATACTAACATACGAAATTTACCAGCAGATAAAGGCCTAGAGGTCTATAAAGTCTGCTCAAATGTGCAGAAAGTATCCCTTATTCTGCAGCTGCCCCTCCCTTCCACCCTTCCCTTTCATTAACCTTTCCCCTTGTCCTGTCCCATCCCCTTTTGAAGCAGTCCACTGTTCTACTGGATACCACTTCTGCAGGTAACGCATTTCACCCAGCCACCACCCTCTCTGTAAAAAAGTGTCTCATCATCTCCCTTCTGAACCTTCCTCCCTCTAGTCTCATATCATGGCCCCTGGTGTCACTCCCCTTCCTGTCTTGTTTATTCCTTTCATGTACTTAAAGGTTTCAATCATGTCCCCCCGTCCTTCCTCTCCTCTAGTGAGTACATGTTCAACTCCCTCAGCCTCCTCTCGTATGATAAGTCCCTCAGCCCCTTGATCATCTTTGTTGCCCTGCGCTGCACCACCTCCAGTAACTTAATGTCCCTTTTCAGATACGGGCGCCAGTACTGCACGTAGTACTCCAGGTGCAGTCTAACTAATGACCTATGCAGTGGCAGAATCACCTCCTCCCTCCTCGAGGATATACCCCTTGCACTACAACCCAGCATTTTGCTGGCCTTTGCAGCTTTCTTCCTATATTGTGCCAAGTTGTTCATTGACCCTGTAATGAGCACCCCCAGATCCTTCTCCTCCTCCTCTGTCTGGGCTAGCTGCACTCCCCCCAGCTGGTAACTCCTCCTTGGGTTCTTCATCCCAAAATGCAGCACCTTGCACTTTTTGGCATTAAACCCCATTTGCCAGGTGTCTGACCAGGTTTCAAGCTTTTCCAGATCATCCTGCAACCCCTGCCATCCCCCTAGGTCATCCACCACTGCTCCTACCTTGGTATCATCAGCAAACAGACTGATCTTGCTCTTGATGTCCCATGATATGTCTGCAATGAATATCCCAAATACTGATCCCAACACCGAGCCCTGTGGAACACCACTCGTCACTACCCTTGGGTGTGAGAGCTCCCCACCGAACACCACCCTCTGTTGCCTTCCCTGAAGCCAGTTTCCTACCCATCTCACCAGCTTTGCACCCGCCCCTGTGCCTACTAACTTACTTCCCAGCCTTCCATGCGGCACCGAGTTGAATGCCTTACTGAAGTCCAGATACAGGACATCTACTGCATGGCCCCTGTCCAGTTGCCTAGTTACCCAGTCATAGAACTCCACCAGGTTGGTTTGTCAGGATCTGCCCCATATGAAGCCATGCTGTCTGCAGTCCTGTAGTCCTTTGGCCTCTAGGAGTGCCACCAGTCTCTCCTTCAGGATAGTCTCCATTAGCTTATCCATAATGGATGTGAGGCTCACTGGTCTGTAGTTTCCCGGTTCATCCTTGGGGCCACTCTTGTGGAGGGGCACAACATGAGCCATCCTCCAGTCCTGAGGTACACACCCTGAATGTAGTGAGGCATTAAATAGGTCTGTCAAAGGTCCTGTAAGGACCTCTACCAGCTCCTTCAGTACTCTGGGGTGGATGCCATCCGGGCCTGACACCTTGTCCACCCTCTGTGCCTTCAAACCCTCCCGAACTCTGCCCTCCATGATTTCCCATCTGTCACCCCTTCCTCCCTGTGTCTGCCATTTCTCCCCCCTTGGGTGTCACCCCCCTCTTCTCTTTAGTAAATACTGAGCATAAATACTCATTTAGTGCTTCTGCCTTATCGCACCCTGCTTCTACCCAACCCCCTCTTCCTTCCTAATCCTTACTATGTGGTCCTTACAGCTCCTTTTCTCCCTGATGTACCTAAAGAAGTCCTTCTCCCCCTTCTTAATGCCTTGTGCCAGCCTGAGTTCCATAGATGCTTTGGCTCCCCTTACTGCCCTTGTCACCTCCTTCGATTCTGTCGAGTACTCCTCTCTGTCCTCCCCCTCCCTGTTTTCTTGTACTTCCTAAAGGCAGCTCTTTTCCTCCTTACCTTTTTCATGACCTCCTTGCTCAACCAGCTTGGTTTCTTAGCCCTAGCCTTCTTGCTCTGGGCCCTGCAGCAGGTTTTGGTTACCTCCACTATCCCCAGCTTTATGAGCTCCCACCTCTGGTTAGTGTCTATACTAGATTGAATTCTGTCCAAGTACCCTTTTTACCACTTCCCCCATCCTCCCAAAGTCAGCCCTCCAGAAGTCCAGCACTCTTGTACCAGATTCCACTCCTTCCTTGCCCATATCCAATGTGAGCCATACTGAGTAGTGGTCACTCCCTGACAGTGGTTCCTCCACTGTAAGTTCTCTCATAAAGTCCCCATTTGCCAGCACAGGGTCAAGGGTACTCCCTAACCTGGTTGGTTCACTGACCATTTGCAGCAGGAAGCTGTCCTGGAAGGCATCCAGCAGTACTTGCTCCCTTCTGTTCCTGGTTGTTGGGGTAGTCCAGTCCACTCCTGGCATGTTGAAGTCCCCCACAATCACCACACTACCCTTCTCGCAGGTCCTCCTGATTTGTCCCACTAGTTCCCTGACTAACTCCTCCGTCTGAGATGGTGGCCTGTACTCCACTCCCATTCTAAGAATCCTGTTCTTGGAATCCTGGATTTGCATCCTAAGTGACTCCATACTATCTTCCTCCCCTTCCTCCCTTACGCACTTCAGTCCTTCCTTCATATATAGTGCCACCCCCCCCCCTCCTTTCCCAATCACCCTGTCGCTACGAAATAACCTGTACCCTGGTACAGACAGGTCCCAGTCATTGTATTGGGTGGCCCATGTTTCTGTGATGGCTGCAATGTCCTCCTCTCCCTCTGCCATGAGCACCTGTAACTCTGCAATTTTCCTTCCAAGGCTCCTCGCATTAAGGGTAACCACCTTCCACCCAAGTATTTGAAATGAAAGGTCTTCAGAAGGTGTCATTACGAAATCCAATAACAGAAGATGCTCCTATTTTCTGTTAATAGCTTTTGAATTGAAATATTCTTGTCATGAAATACATTTAGCAGTAATGCAGTAACCATTCAAACATATCTTGCATAGACGGTATATTAGGCCATTTGCTGCAGATACAGTCAACATTTATTGCTGTGGGAATGTTACAAGTAATGGAAGAAATTCTTCGATTCAGCAGTAAATGTAGGTTGTGTGTTATGGTGGACAAGTGGTGGTTGTCTGCATGTACTGTAAATTGTATTTGTCACCTACATAAAGTGATGTGTATTACTGGAAGCTTTAGCGTGGAGCTCTTGTGAGATGAAGTTTAGCATTGTCTTTTGAAGTGACATGAGGCTTGCTTTTTAGCATGTAAATTGCCATTGTATTGTGGATTTTAAGGAATAAGTACAGATTCATTCAACCATGGCCCAATGAGGAGAGCATAGATTTTAGTAATGTAAGATTTTTAGGTAATATTTCCCCTTGGATGTACTGGATTCCCACAGCTGCATTAGTGCATATGTCTGACAGACATAAAATGTAAATGTAGAGAAATGCTTCATTTATTTGTTAAATTCTGAGTTCCAATTCTGCTGGCCTTCTTCTGTCAGTGTCAAGGGCAGATGCACTTAGCTGTCTCAATGAGGCCAGCTCAGTTAAGGGTACTTGTTGAAACTTCATATTATAAAGTATGGTCAATATATATATATATTTTTTTTATTTTACTTTAACAATGTAGTATAAGAATAAAATGATTTGTAACTGTAGTTTATTGTGTTCATTTTGCCACCTGCCAACTCATAGAATCTACTCCAGTTTCATAACAGGTATAAATGTGGTTTTCAGTAACTTCTTTTGTAAGTGATGAAGATGTTGGTTACCTGTTGTCCTGAACTCTTCACACCAGCTGCTTTCACTGGTGTTATGGTTCCAAAAATGACAGTTAAACAGTATGCTTAGATTTATATAATGTTATATAATAGGTTTAGCTTGTTTCAGAAGTTTAGGGCTGCTTCAGCTCCCCCACGGTCGGCTGGCACCCAGCCAGCCACCGACTGAGACCAGGACACCCACCTGCAGCTCCTTGGAAGCTGCCTGCCCTTGAACAGGCGTGCTTCAGCTCCCCCACGGTCGGCCGGCACCCAGCCAGCCACTGACCGAGACCAGGACGCCCGCCTGCAGCTCCTTGGAAGCTGCCTGCCCTTGAACAGGGCTGCTTAGCTCCCCCACAGTCGGCCGGCACCCAGCCAGCCACCGACTGAGACCAGGATGCCCGCCTGCAGCTCCTTGGAAGCTGCCTGCCCCTGAACAGGGCTGCTTCAGCTCCCCCACGGTCGGCCGGCACCCAGCCAGCCACCGACCGAGACCAGGATGCCCACCTGCAGCTCCTTGGAAGGTATGGAACAGCACAGCCAATTGGAACACAGGTGCTTCCAGCAAACCGGTCTGATTGGCCAGGACTTTTCTCCTGCTTCAGCCATCTGGCACTTTTTACAAATAGATTTTCGATAGAACTAAGCACATTTCAACTGTGTAATAGAAGTTTTTTTTTTTTTCCATTAGCAGGTTATACAGACCTGCCACTAGAGGGATTCTTGGTCTTTCTACACAAATCACTGTACTCAATCATGGGCAATATGGCCTGCATTGTCATTCTACTTCTTTCCCGGTGCTGCTACAAGGGGAGGTTGTAGTTTGATGTTCCCCTAAGCTTCACTGAACAGGCTGACAACTTCCTTAAAACTGCCTGTACGACAGCTCTGCAGCTGAAAGCAGGAAGCCCTTAGTGTCTGCCATTCACCCTTCAGACTCAAGTCAGATAGACTCTGAGCACCCTATTCTTACCTACTCTATGCTGAAATCATCCAATAATAATGCCTTACTTAGTATAGTCTTCCTTCCGCCCTCCTTGGTGTGCTAGGAACCCAAGTGTCCCTCCCCCTAATAGGGGTGTACTACTTGCCATAATCTACTCACTGACCCTACTCTGGGTGGACAGGCTTATAGACCCATTTCCCCCAGAACCAGTGAGCAACCTACATAATATCCCCCCACACAACTTCCTTAGCAGCTACCCTATCTCAAGTATATCTAGTCTCTTAACCGAGCATGAGATAATAAAAAAGGGTGTATGCATGCTTCTCAACCTCCTGTCTCATAAATCAGGGACAACGCTTAAAAAAATCAGGGACAAAGGACCAAAATCAGGGACACATTTTAAAAATTGGTGATATACACTCAGGAAGCTGTTAGAATAAGGGGCTTTGTGTAAAATGTGTTTTCTAATGAAGAACAAGTCTGTAACTTTAATGTTCGACTTCTTTTTATGCTTACAACCCCCACTGTTTGGTCACAGAAACACAATTTTTAGGAGGGACAGAGGAAAATTTTGAGGCAAAATCAGGGACGTCCCTGAAAATCAGGGACAGTTGAGAGGTATGGGTGTATGCTATGACCTGCTTTACTATATGAGCAGGACGCATCAAAGACACCTCATCTCAATACCTAGCACTAAACTGCTCAGGTTACTAGTCTTGCTACTTCTCCTATCAGGTGATATCCAACCTAACCCTGGCCCATACGTAACCAATACCTTGGTAGCATCCCCCCAGGACCATCAATGGGCGGCCACCAAGGGTCTGAAGATAGCACATATGAACATACATATTCTTAGACCAAAAATACATGAAGTCCAGGCCTGGTTGGACCTCTACAAACCAGACTTACTAGCCATCTCTGAAACCTGGCAAATGTGCAGAAATGTGTAAGAAGAGTATATATACAAAGTAACAAGACAGAGTACATACATGATACAAAGTAACAATAATGATAATAATGGTGTATGCCTTCCTTTCTTAGGCAAAAAAGGAGACAGTATTTAAAAAACTCATAAGCTTCCAGTGGGTCTGCCAAGCAGGTATCAGACCGGGACAAACACCTCTCAGGTCACCCAAAGACGATTGCAATCCCCTAATACAATATTATGCCTTCTCACTAATAATATTGTATTAGGGGACTGCAGTTGTCTTAGGGTGAGCAGAAAAGTGATTGTCCTGGTGTGATACATGCTTGGCAGACCCACTGTAAGCATATGACCTGTTTAGAATCCGTCTCCTTTTGTACCATAGAAAGGAAGGAGTACACCACAGAGATTTATATGCTCTAACAATATTTTAAAGCTGTGTGATGTTATCTCACGATGGTGATTTCAAACTGCCAGTGAAAACAGACTATTATGTTCAACCTGTCTGATAAAAAAAAAGCTCCTCCTGGTTCATGGATGTCATCAATTAACTACAACTAGTAACATGTAGCTACTACAATGGCATGAACAGATGCCAGGATTTCTAACTGCAGGATGTAAGACAAACAAACTTGTCAGGCAAATTTAACAAAAGTGAGAAACAAAGAAACAAAAAAAAGTGAATAAAAAAAATCCATTATGCTAAAGCTAGTGACTTTTTACTAGTACCCCCTCCCCGCCCCCATTGGCCAAGCAGAAATAATCACAAACACACTGACACCATGGCTTGTGGTGTGTGCAGGCTGAATAAGTATAGGGTGTTAGAGAGATGTAGTTGTTACTGAGCACTACCTATGATTTAACAACTCAGGAATTCAAGACACTGAGTGTATAGCCTGCTCACTGGCCACCAAAAGAGCACACCTGGCTCCCGGGGACTCCTCTGCTTCTCACAACCAGCATAATTTACATCAGTCTGGTTGTAAGAAAGATTCTGCCTTTTTTCCTTTTATAAATAACATCGCTTTTTTCCTTTTATAAATAAAATTACCAACTGGAGAGCCCCTCCATCCCCTTAAAGAGCCCCTGACACCATTGACAACTTTGAGAAAATGTAATGTTTAGCACAAGTGTGCTTAAATTTCAATATTGTTTCTGTATTTCTCATTCTTCTTTATTACTGAGGACATTTGCATGTAAACAAGCTCACTGCCCAATCTGTTCTGGCAGCTTGCCTACATATGATATCACAGTTCTGTTTATGACATTGCATTCTGCTGCTGTGGGGATAATTACGATGCCATAAAAAGGGGGATTATTTATTTTATTTATTTAAAAGTTGATAACCAGGAAACGCACCATGACCAAAAGCTCATTTCCAGGTGCAACCTGGATTATGATGTCATATGTAGGACAGCAGAAAGAGCAGATAAAGTCTAAGGGACAGTACGCCTCTTTCACACGGCTGTCCTCAGTAATAAAGAAAAAAAGGTAAATAATTATAGAAAATACATCAAATATAAACTGAACTGTCTAAATCTCACATTTTTTCCAAGTGTTTCTAATGGTATGAGGGTCTGTTTAAGGTTCAACCGGAACCAAGTTTCAGTCTTCTTCTCCCAACATTTTTTTTTTGTATTTTTTATAATAGCCTGCACTCTGGGCCTGCAAAGGAACACAACACACACCTTGCTCCTGCAGACAGCTGTTCATCTTCTGACAGTATTATTTGCATCAGTCCACTTGGGAAAAAGATGCCCATTTTTTTCTAATCAGTAAATAACAAACATCATCTGGTGAACCACTCCACCATCCCAGGTCCCACGGGAACCCAGTGTCTCCCTTCTTCTTCCAACAGGCTACACTATAATGTGTCTTGTTGTTAGACTGTCTGATCTGTGTGTTATTTTAATTTTTTGGAACAGCCTACTCTCTAGTCAGCAAGGGAGCACACCTTGCTCCTGGGGACATCTACCATATCCCAAATACGTACTGCCATCATTTACATTAGCCCGGTCAGAAGAAAGGTGCTACTTCTTTTTATAATTGAAGAGTCCCTAACAGCATTATGAAAATTTTGAAAAAAGTATGATTATATTCAACTCTGTCCCATTTTATTTATTACTTCATATGTTTTCAGTAATTAATTTCCCATTTTCTTAATGACTGAACATAGTTGCATGAAAACAAGATTGCAGTGCCCTAAACTATATCTACTCTATCTGCTTCCCTACATATGACATCACAGTCCCCTGTTTATGACATCATAATTATATCCACAGCAACATATTTTGATATCATAAACAGAATTATGATTTCAGGTGTAGGAGACAGCCAGAGCTAAAAGGGCAGAGATACTGTATTCATGTAAATACCCTCAGTAATAAGGAAATAAAGGTGAGACTAATAGAATAAAATGCAAACTATAAGCTAGAGTTATGCCCAAATATTACATCTTATCAAGGTTGTCTCAACTGTCTCAGGAGCTCTTTAAATAAAAAAAGGGGAAAGGCCTAATATCTTGAAACAGATTTAATAACAAGCATTTGTCAATGCCGAATGTTAATTGCGTTGGTCCATTGAGCTTGCTCACTGCCCCCTGTCACTTGCTCGTTCTGTTTCCTCCTGGTGCTGCAGGCTGCTCTTTTGTGCTGGGCTCCTGCCTGCATTGGCACCTTTTTCTATCCACAAAGAAATCTACAGCTGTCCCAACAGAGCTCCATTGAGGTGGCTCACTCCCCCTCTCTCACTCGCTTATTCTGTTTCTCCTGGCACTGCAGGCTGCCCTTTTGCACTGGGCTCCTGTCTCTGTTGGCAGCTTTTTCTGCCTACAAGGAAATCTACAGCAGTCCTGACACATGTCTGTTGAGCTTGCACACTTCTCTCTCTCACTCGCTCATTCCATTTCTGCTGGGGCTGCAGGCTGGCCTTTTCTACTGGGCTCCTGCCTGCGTTGCCGCCTTGTTCTGCCCACAAAGAAACTGCAGCAGTCATGATAGAGCTCTTTTGAGCTTGCTCAGTCCCCCCCCCCACTTGCTCATTGTGTTTCTCCCGGCGCTGCAGGCTGCTCTTTTGTACTGAGCTTCTTCCTGTGTTGGCACCTTTTTTTGCCCACAGAGTAATCCGCAGCTGTCCCGACAGAGCTCCATTGAGGTCACTCATTCCACCTATCTCACTCACTCATTCTGTTTCTCCTGGTGCTGCAGGCTGCCCTTTTTTAGTGGGCTCCAGCCTCTGGTGGCACATTTTTCTGCCCACAAACAAATCTGCAGCAGTCCTGACAAAGCTCCGTTGAGCTCGCTCATTCACTCACCCTCTCTCACACTCTCATTCCATTTCTGCCCACGCTGCAGGCTGCCCTTTTGTACTGGGTTTCTTCCTGCATTGCCACCTTCTTCTGCCCACAAAGAAATCTGCAGCAGTCATAATAGAGCTCCGTTGAGCTCGTTCGCTCACCCTCGATCACTCGCTCATTCTTTTTCTCCTGCTGCTGCAGGCTACCCTTTTGTACTGGGCCCCTGCATGCATTGCTGCCTTTTTCTGCCCACAAAGAAACCCACAGCACTCCCAACAGAGCTCCATTGAGCTCACTCACTCCCTCCCCCTCTCTCACTCGCTCGTTCTGTGCCTTCCACTGCTGCAAGCTGCTCTTCTGTACTGGGCTCCTGCCTGCATTGGTGGCTTTTCCTGGCCACAAAGAAATCTGCAGCAGTCCCGACACAGTTTCGTTGAGCTCGCGCTCTCCCCCTCTTTCACTCGCTCATTCCATTTCTGCCTACGCTGCAGGCTGGCCTTTTGTACTGGGCTCCTGCCTGCATTGCCACCTTTTTCTGCCCACAAAGAAATCCACAGCAGTCATGATAGACCTCTGTTGAGCTTGCTCACTCCCCCTCTCTCAGTCGCTCATTCTGTTTCTCCCACTGCTGCAGGCTGCCCTTTTGTACTGGGCCCCTGTGTGCATTGCTCCCTTTTTCTGCCCACAAAGACATCCACAGCAGTCCCAACAGAGCTCTGTTGAGCTCACTCACTTCCTTCCCCTCCCTCACTCACTCACTTGTTCTATGTCTCTTGGAGCTGTAGGTTGCCCTTTTGTACTGGGCTCCTGCCTGCATTGATGCCTTTTACTGCCCACAAAAAAATCTGCAGCAGTCCTGACAGAACTCAGTTGAGCTCGCTCACTCCCCCCCCCACCTCATTCAATCCTAATCTGTCCCAAACACTGATTTCCGACAGCAACTGCGGTATTGTGTGCCAGAAGTGTGAAAACACATTTTGGCCAGGATGTGAAAAATGACAGCTGTATTGTTCATAAGCAGGTGTGAAAAAAATGCCAGTGTTGAAGATCTTGCATGAAAAAAAATCTAAATAGCTTGGCTATAACATTTGCTGATGATACTAAATTAACAGCCCAGGTTGATACTATAGTAATTACCAAAAGCTTGTAAATGACCTAAAAAAAATTGAAATATGGGCAAATAAAAATCAAATGACTTTTAGTACCAATAAGTGTGTTGTTATGCATTTTGGGAAAAAATAATCTGCATTATGAATACACACTAAAAGGTCAAGTAATAAAAACTGTAAACCAGCAAAAAGACTTGGGTGTAATAATAGATTCTGATCTAACATTCCAAGCTCATTATAATAATATTATTAACAAAACAAACAGGTTAATAGGTTGCATAAAAAGAAGCTTTGCCTCCAGAAACAGAAAATGTATTATTCCACTGTATAGGGCCTATGTGAGGCCTCATTTGGACTACTGCTCCCCTTTGTGGAACCCATACTTGAGGAGGGATGTAAATAGGATGGAGGGGTTCAGCGGAGAGTTACCAAAATGGCGGAAGACATATCAAGTATGAGTTATGAACAAAGACTGGAGGAGTTGGAGATGTATTCCCTGAAGCAGAGAAGAAAAAGAGGAGACATACTTTTTATGCATAAAATATATAAGGAGGAAGAGTTACTTATACAATTAAACCTATCATACAATAAATACAAATGTAATTTAAGAAGTCATAGATATCAGCTATCCTAAAAATAATAAGAGATTTTACTATACCCAGAGAATAACTCCCCTGTGGAACTCACTACCCAGTTTTTTGCTGGAAAACACTGATCATACAATCTTCAAACATAAACTAGATTCAATACTGTTAAGATAAACAAGGATAATACCAGCTTGGCTGGAGACATACTCATATGGGCCTCGGCTTTCTGTATGTCTATATCTCCTAGTAAAATATTACTAATTTACAAACTTACAAGGGTGCCTGGAAACTGCACAATGCATGCTCGTAACACAGTCATTTTATGGAGTTTCATCACAAAATTTTTCAACATAGCGATTTTAGGACCTCTGCTCATGAACAGTGTTTGTGTGATTTTATTGTGTCCCGAACACTGATTTCCCACAGCGACTGTGCTATTGTGCACTAGAAGACAGAAAACACATTTCATCCAGGATGTGAACAATGAGAGCCGCACTGTTCATAAGGAGGTATGGAAAAATGGCAATGTTGAAAATCTGGAGTGAAAATATTATAAAGTTGCAAAGGTACGCACATGCATGGAAACTGCGCAACTCACGTGTGTAACACACTAATCTTATGGACTTTCATCACCAAATTTTCAACATAGGCATTTTAGGACCTCTGCTAATGACCAGTGTCACTGCCATTTTCATAATGTGTCCTGAACATGGATTTCCCACAGCGACCGTGCTATTCTGCGCTGGAACTGCGAAAAGACCTTTTGGGCAGAATGTGAAAAATGACAGCTGTACTGTTCATAAGGAGGTGCAGAAGAATGGCAGTGTTGAATATCTGAAGTGAAAATATTATTAATTTGTGAAGTTATGAGCGTGCGTGCAAACTGCGCAATGTATGCGCGTAACACAGTCATTTTATGGAGTATCGACACCAAATTTTCAAGATAAGGATTTTAGGACCTCTGCTCATGAACAGTGTCACTGTCATTTTCTTAATCTGTCCCAAACACTGATTTCCCACAACGACACGCTATTCTGTGCCAGAAATGCGAAAACACATTTCAGCCAGGATGTGAAAAATGGCAGCTGTACTATTCACAAGGAGTTGTGAAAAAATGGCAATGTTGATAATCTGGCATGAAAATGTTGCAAATTTGTGAAGTTATGAGCGTGCATAGCAACTGTGCAATGCACGCTCGTAAAACAGTCATTTTTAATGTTGATTGCGTGCATGCGCAAGAAACATGTTGCGTCAGCTTTCTCCACAAGCAGGTTGTGGAGGCGTGGCACTGTTGTGCCCAATGCCCCCACAGCTTGGAAAGGTTTGTCTCCTGTCCTCCAATTCTGTGGCACACTGCTGCTGACACTGGTTCAGTCAGCGTGCCACAACTTTCTAAAAAATCGCCGCTGCAATCAGGGGCCGCCTCATCATTGCAGCGTCAGTCATCCGCTGCAATGAGGGAGCAACCCATCATTGCAGGGCGGGATGTAGGATGTCTGATATTGTTTGTGAACATGGCAGCAGCTTGCCGCCATATTCACAAACAATATCTACCCCCCATGTTTATTTGCTGACGAGGGATCCCACTGCCCATCGGCATACTGTAACCCCCCCATTTTATTGTCTGCCGACGGGGTGCCAAATCCCCATCGACAGAAATGAATTCCACCCCCTTTTGTTATTTGTCAACGGGTTACAATCCCCATTGGCAGAAATGAATTCCCCTTTGTTGTTTTGTCAAGGGGTGCCCAATCCTCCATTGGCTCAGGCTGGCCCCCAAGCAAGACCGGTGGCACGACATGCCCCTGTAAAATTAAAAACAGTCCCATGACATTTGTTTTTCTTTTTACCTGAAAAAGGAAACGGTCCCTTGTAGTCTCTGAGGCCCCCCTCCCACAACCCGCACCCACCCACTGCGCACCCTGCCTCCCCACACCCCCCTCACCCCATGCTTACCTCTGGAGCTTGGCGCGACGATCTTCTGTGGACCAGGAACACGTCTGCACTCTTCAAAGCCGACTGCGAACTGAGGAAATGCTGGTAAGCTGTATAATGTAATGAATAGGGTTTTTTCAACTTTAGTACATATCTCGGACATTTTGGGGAATTTTTTTCACCAAATTTTCAACATGGGGTTTTTGGGACCCCCCCTCATGAATTCTTGAACTGTCATGGCGTTAATCGGCCCCAAAAGATGGTTTTGTGGTCACTGTGCGGAATCACGCTTCGGGGCTGATTAATGAAACGACAGTGCCAGTATTCATGAGGTGGGCTCTCAAAAAGGCTATGTTGCAAATGTGGTGGAAAAAATAAAAAAAATGACTGTTTTATAAGTGTGCGTTGTGCAGTTGCTGCGTACGCTCGTAACTTCACGAATTTACAATATTTTCATGCCATATTTTCAACTTTGGCATTTTGTCACACCTCCTTGTGAGCAGTACAGTTGTCATTGTTGACATCCTGGCCAAAATGTGTTTTCACACTTCCGGCGCAGAATAGCACGGTCGCTGTGGGACATCAGTGTTCAGGACAGATTAAGAAAATGAGAGTGGCACTGTTTATGAGCAGAAGTCCTAAAATCCCCATATTGAAAATTTAGTGATGAAACTCAATAACATGACTGTGTTACAAGGGTGCATTGAACTGCTTCCACGCACCCGTGTAACTTCACAAATTTGTTATACTGTCATGCCACATTTTCAACAGTGGCATTTTTTCACAACTCCCTATGAACACTACAGCTGTCATTTTTTACATCCTGGCTAAAATATGTTTTTGCACTCCTGCTGGACAAAAGCACAGTCACTCTGGGAAATCAGTGTTTGGGATAGATTAAGACTGACCGAGTGACGGGGGGGAGTGACCGAGCTCAACTGAGCTCTGTCGGGACTGCTGCAGATTTGTTTGTGGACAGACAAAGGCCCCAACACAAGAGCCCACTACAAAAGGGCAACCTGCAGCACTGGGAGAAACAGAACGAGTGAGGGAGAGGGAGTGAGCAAAGTCACCGAAGCGCTGTCAGGACTGCTGTAGATTTCTTTGTGGGCAGAAAAAGGCGTCAATACAGGCAGGGGCCCAGTACAAAAGGCCAGCCTGCAGCGGTGGGAGAAACAGTGTGAGTGAGTGAGACAAGGGGACTTAGTGAGCTCAACAGATCTCTATCAGGACTGCTGGGATTTCTTTGTGGGCAGAAAAAGGCGCCAATGCAGGCAGGAACCCCATACAAAAGGGCAGGTTGCAGGGCCAGGACAAACAGAATGAGTGATGAGAGAGGGAGACTGAGCAACCTCAACGGAGCTGTGTTGGGACAGCTGCAGATTTCTTTGTGGACAGGCAAAGGTGCCAATGCAGCCAGGAGCCCCATACAAAAGCGCAGTCTGTGGCGCCAAGAGAAACAGAATGAGTGAGTGACAGAGCGGTAGTGAGCGACCTCAACGGAGCTATAGTGTGACTGCTGCAGATTTCTTTGTGGGCAGAAAATGCGGCAATGCAGGCAGGAGCCCAGTATAAAAGGTCAGCTTGCACTGCCAGCAGAAATGGAATGCGAGAGTGACAGAGGGGGAGTGAGCGAGCTCAGTGGAGCTCTGTCGGGACTGCTTCAGATTTCTTTCTGGCCAGAAAACGCCAATGCAGGCAGAAGCCCAGTACAAAAGGGCAGCCTGCAGCGCCAGGAGACACAGAATGAGCGAGTGAGGGAAGGGGAGTCAGTGAGCTCAATGGGGCTCTGTTGGGACTGCTGCAGATTTGTTTGTGGGCAGAAAGAGGCAGCAATGCATGCAGGGGCCCAGTACAAAAGGGCAGCCTGCAGTGGCAGGAAAACCAGAATGAGTGAGTGAGTGAGCTCAACAGAGCTGCGTTATAACTGCTGCAGATTTCTTTGTGGGCATAAGAAGGCAGCAACGCAGGCAGGAGCCCAGTAGAAAAGGGCAGCCTGCAGCGCCGGCAGAACAGAATGAGTGAGTGAGAGAAAGGCAGTGAGCGAGCTCAATGCAGCTTTGTCGGGACTGCTGCAGATTTCTTTGTGGGCAGAAAAAGGCACCAACAGAGGCAGGAGCCCAGTACAGCCTGCAGCACCAGGAGAACCAGACTGAATGAGTGAGACAGGGGGAGTGAGCAACCTCAACAGAGCTCTATCGGGACAGCTGTGGATTTCTTTGTGGGTAGAAAAAGCCACCAACACAGGCAGGAGCCCAGTACAAAATGGCAGCCTGCAGCGCCAGGAGAAACGGAATGAGCGAGTGAGAGAGGAGGAGTGAGACACCTCATTGGAGCTCTGTTGGGACAGCTGTGGATTTCTTCCTCAGCAGAACAAGGTGCCAATGCAGGCAGCAGCCCAGTACAAAAGAGCAGCCTGCAGCACCGGGACAAACAGACTGAGCCAGTGACAGAGGGCCACTGAACGAGCTCAACAGACCAACGCAATCAACATTTGGCATTGACAAATGCTTGTTGGTTTTTGTTCCACCAAATCTGCAACATAGGCTTTTTGAGAGCCCACCTCATAAACACTGGCACTGTCATTTGGTTAATTAGTCCTGAAAGGGGATTCCGCACAGTGACTGCGAAATCACCTTTTGGGGCCAAATAACGCCATGACAGTGGCAGAATTCATGAGGAGGGGTCCCAAAAACCCCATGTTGAAAATTTTGTGTCAAAATTCCAAAAAATGCCTGAGATATGCATCAACATTGAGAAAACCCTATTTATTCCATTGTACAGCTTACCGGCATTTCCTCAGTTCGCGGTCGGCTTTGAAGAGTGCAGACATGTTCCCGGTCCACTGAAGATCATTGCACCGGACACCGGAGGTAAGTATGGGGTGAGAGGTGTGTGGGGAGGCAGGCTGCACAGTGAGTGGGTGCAGGTTTTCAGAAGGGTGGCAGGGAGACCACTAGGGACTGTTGTCTTTTTTACAGGATTAAACAACTAAAAAAAACATTGGGGGATGGTTTTTCCTTTACAGGGGCATTGTGCACTCTGGGGTGGGCTCCCTGCATGCCACCTCAATGTTTGGAGGGCTGTAGCTGATGGGGGATTGGGCACCACCGTCGGCACAAGGGACATTGGGCACGCTGGGGTGGGCTCCCAGCATGTCACCTGAATGTTTGGGGGGGGTGGAGGCCTGTAGCTGATGGGGGATTGGGCACCCCTGTCAGCACATATGCAGTGCTAGGGAGGACAGGAGCCGAGGGGGATTGGGCACCCCCTTGGCATACACCGTTTTGGCGGGGGGGCATTATGCCAATGGGGAGTGGGCTCCCCCATTGGCAATCTGACCTGGCTTGGGGACTGCAGCCTATGGGAATTGGGGCCCCCGTTGGCAAACACACACTGTTGTGGGGGGGCACATGCTGCCTAGGGGGATTGGGCACCCGGCTTGCAGGGGCTCATAATTTTGTTTGTGAACATGGCAGTAAAATCGCCGCCATATTCACAAACAATATTACGTCTACCAACGTTCCACCTAGCAATGTTGGGTCACTCCCTCATTGTAGCGAATGGCTGATGCTGCAATGACGCGGCTGCCCTGATTGCAGCGGCTGAAGCGTTTCCAGGTGGTGGCACACTGGCTGAACTAGTGTCAGCAGCAGCATGCCATGGCACTGGGAAAAGTGGGCCAAGCCTTTAAAGGCTGTTGGGGCATTGGCCACAACAGTGCCGCACCTCCACAACCTGCTTCTGGAATGCTGCCGAAATATGTTTCTTGCGCATGCACGCAATCAACACAAAAATGATTCTGCACTTACTTGGAGACACATTTTTCAGCTCTCCTTTTTATGTTGTCTTGTGCATGTGCAAGCAACATATTGTGGTAACTTGGAAGAGAAGGTTTTGGAGGTGCGGTCATGTTGTGGCCAGTGGTGGCACTGCTTTTTCAGGCTGGACTCTGTGGCATGAATTAAATTGCATGCTGTCTATGACAGCAGTTAAAAAGGGTGCCACCAACTTGAAACAAATTCACCGCTGTGACACTGTTCGTGAGCAGAGGTCCCAAAATGCCTATATTGAAAATCTGGTGACCGAATTCCATAAAATTACTGTTATAAGCATGCATTGCGCAGTGTCCATGCACAGTCATAACTTTGAGAATTTTTAATATTTTCACTCCAGATTTTCAACATTGCCATTTTTGCACACCTCCTTATGAACAGTGCAGCTGTCATTTTTCACATCCTGCCCAAAATGTAGTTTTGCACATCTGGTGCACAGTGGCGCGGTCACTATGGGAAATCAATGTTTGGCCCTGATTAAGAAAATCATAGCATGACTGTTCATGAGCAGAGGTCCTAAAATGCCTATGTTAAAAATGTGGTGAAAGCGTTCCAAAAAATAACTGTGTTATGAGCTTGCCTTGCCCAGTTTTCACGCACATTTTAACTTTGAGAATTTTTAATATTTTCACTCCAGATTTTCAGCATTGCCATGTCTTCACACTTCCTTATGAATGGTGCAACTGTCATTTTTCACATCCTGCCTGAACTGTGTTTTCACACATGTGGCGCAGAATGGTTCAGTCACTGTGGGAAATCGTTTGGGACAGATTAACAAAATCACACTGCCACTGTTCATGAGCAGTGGTCCCAAATGCTTTCATGAGGTGGTGTCACAAAAAGACCATGTTGAAAATTTGGAGTGCAAATACCAACAAACACCTGGTGTGTTAAGATTTCTAATCATAACATCCCACCTTGTACAGACTAACAGGCATCGGGGTGTGCCTTTGAATTGTCGACTGTAATGTTCATACCATTCCAACCCCATCCCCACCCTGCAGCCACTGACAGGCATCAAGATTTGCCTTGGGCTCTTCTGTCCCAAAGTTCACCCCATTCTCCTATTCTGTACTCATCTCAACATATTTTCTTATGGAATGGGGTGAGCATCAGGCCAGACAGCCCCAAGGCACAACGCAACGCTTGTCAGAGACTGCAGGGTAGGGTGAGGTGAAATGGCATGAGTGCTATGGCCGACAACCCAAAGATACACCTCAATGCCTGTCAGTCTCTGCAGGGTGGGCTGGGGTTGACATCAGTTCCATTCTTCACTGCCATTCCTATAATGCAGCTCTCTAACTCCTGCACTATCAATGCCAACACCAGCAAGACAACATTTGGCATTGACAAATGCTTGTTATAATTTAGAATGGCCCTCTGCTTGGGGGAGGGTGCTCATTGGTGCAAGGTGGCAACATGTATGTTTCAATGCTAAACTATAACACAATTGCTTCCATTGTTTTTCTTGCACTATAACTGTTTTAAGGGGTTCAAATACATGCTTAAACCCATATGAAACTACTGACAGCAAAATGGTGCTGTTTGAAAAGTTTTTCACCCCAAATTAGCGAACATGACTGTGACTCTGGGGCAGTTGCCTCTCCAAAGACTGTCAAGACTATGACTTCTTCCTCTATTTGTCTGCCTGCCTGTCTCTCTATGTAATGATCTATCTTTCTACCAATTCTGCCTGCCTATCTATCTATGTAATGATCTATCTTTCTACCAATTCTGCCTGCCTGTCTATCTATGTAATTATCTATCTTTCTACCAATTCTGCCTGCCTGTCTCTCTATGTAATTATCTATCTTTCTACCAATTCTGCCTGCCTGTCTCTCTATGTAATTATCTATCTTTCTACCAATTGCATCTATTGCTAGTTTTATCTGTTTGTAAAGCAAACCTGCATATCACATTTGCCTGTGCTCTAAGCACATACTTACGATACAGTACATATGTGTACTCCACTCTTGCATACACCTTATACTGTTCTGATAGTCCTGTTATCACAAGCATAACTACCTTAACCTTATCAACAGTGACCCCTTCTGAAAGTTACTATCATATTTTCTCTCTAACATTGTCCATCATTACACCTGACTGCCTGACATCAACACATTGCGTAAATATAACTGACATCATCTCATGGGACAAAACCCCTCTTCCTCTATAAAACTGTAAATAATCCCAAGGCTGAACATATGCCAGCCATTACCTTTTCATGTACTGCCACCTTCTGTACTGTACATGTCAAGCCTATATTGCTTACCATTCCTTCCACTGAAATGTACATTTCCATATATTTTCCTAATAATGTGTATGCCTTCATTAGAATAGAAAATAAAACAAATCTTACTACTTACAAACCATTGTGTTGTTTCTCCATGCCTCCTTAGCAATTCCACATAACCTCACTAACTTCATTATGCAGCTGTGGTGGATCTAACCTGATTTTGTTGTAACTGGTTTCCAGGTTATATGGACCTGTTTTATTGGTTTATTGTTTACTGTTTCATTGGTGGGGGAATGCTGGCCATGGTATAAGGGAAACTTCCCTACTTATGTGCCATTTTGGGCAAGTATCTCTTATGACACCCTCATACTGTATATGGCCACTTACAATCTATGCCTCACAAATATGACCCCTCTGTGATACTGCTTATTTTATCATGTGGTAATAATATGGCAGGTTATAGTAAATATGTTTGCAACAAGTCTATCTGGATCAGAAAATTATTTTACATATGACTGAAGCTGCACTTAGGGAAACAATGTGCTCTGGAATATATTCAACTCTCTAGAAGTTTATGGGGTAAGAGATGGAAACACTTTCCATGGGCACTTTTTTAATTGTACACTGGTTTCACTACTGACTTATTTGTGGTTAGGTATCTGCTATGACTTTTTTGTACTACATGGACAGTTCTGTGCATTTAAATGGGTAGATTGGGTGGGCCATAGGCCCTTATCTGCCGACACTGTCTATGTATCTATATATGTATCCATGTATCACTTGATTTTTCTAAATAAACAATTTCCCTACTCTCAGCAGGAGCAGAAAGCCTTAACAGACCACAAATGTCCCTCTTTCTGTTTCTAACTTTTCCTTTGCCTTCCACAGCAGGATGTGGGGGGATACTGAGGAGGAGAAGGAGGAGGAGGAATCTGAAGAGTCCTCTCTGCTGCCACAGAAGGATCACTTCTCTGACCTGGAGGACTCATGTATAGAGGAACAGAACATGTTCTCAGTCCTTTTGCATAAGGGGAAAATCAATATGAAGTGTTTTTTGGGTTTACTATCTTTCTATGTTGTCGTAACTGATTTCTCTGTGGTTACCATCAATGTCAACAGTGTTGGGCTGGGAGGATGGCAAAGAGAAACAAGCATTTGTCAGTGCCGAATGTTGATTGCTTTACTCCGTTGAGCTCGCTGCCCTTTTGTACTGGGCTCCTGCGTTGGGGCTTTTTTCCGCCCATAATGAAATTAGGTCGACAGAGGTCAGTTGAGCTCAGTCACCCCCCCCACTCGCCTCGAGTCGTAATCTGTCCCAAACACTGATTTCCCATAGCGACCATGCTATTCTGCAGCAGGAGTGCAAAAACATATTTAGCCAGGATGTGAAAACTGCCAGCTGTACTGTTCATAAAGAGGTGTGAAAAAATGCCAGTGTTGAAAATGTGGCGTGAAAATATTACAAATTTGCAAAGTTACAAGCATGCATGGAAACAGTTCAACACATGCTTGTAACACAATCATTTTATGGACTTTAATCACCAAATTTTCAACATAGGGATTTTAGGACCACTGGTCATGAAGAGTGTCACTGTCATGTTCTTAATCTGTCCCAAACACTGACTTCCCACAGCAACCGCGCTATTCTGCGCCACAAGTGCAAAAACACATTTCAGCCAGGATGTGAAAAATGGCAGCTGTACTGTTCATAAGGAGGTGTGAAAAAATGCCATTGCTGAAAATGTGGTGTGAAAATATTACTGATTTACAAAGTTACAAGGGTGTGTGGAAACTGCACAACGCACGCTTGTAACACAGTCATTTTATGGACTTTCATCACAAAAGTTTCAACATAGGCATTTTAAGACTTCTTCTCATGAACAGTGTCACATTGGTTTTCTTAATGGGTCCTGAACACTGATTTCCCACAGCGACCACACTATTTTGCGCTGGAAGTGTGAAAATGCATTTCGGCCAGGATGTGAAAAATGAAAGTTGTACTGTTCATAAGGAGGTGTGGGCATATCTACTCATTGCTTTGTCTCCACTCCACAGACTCTGCTGTAATATAGGACCACGGAGGACCCTGGGTGGGAGGATGGGCAACTCTAAAGTTCCAGCACAGCTCCATTGAGCTCGTTCACTCCCCCTCTCTCACTCGCTCATTCTATTTCTCCCGATGCTGCAGGGTGCCCTTTTGTTCTGGGCTCCTGCTTGCATTGGCACCTTTTTCTGCCCACAAAGAAATCTGCAGCTGTCTCAACACAGCTCCATTGAGTTCACTCACTCCCCCATCTCACTCGCTCATTCTGCTTCTCCTGGTGCTGCAGGCTGCCCTTTTGTACTGGGCTCCTGCCTGTGTTGGCACCTTTTTCTGCCCACAAAGAAGTTCACAGCTGTCCCAACAGAGCTCCGTTGGGGTCACTCACTCCTCCTGTCTCACCTGCTCATTCTGTTTCTCCTGGTGCTGCAGGCTGCCCTTTTGTATTGGGCTCCTGCCTCCATTTGCGCCTTTTTCTACCCACAAAGAAATTTGCAGCAGTCCCAAACAGAGCTCTGTTGAACTCACTCACCCCTCCCCTCTCAGTCACTTGTTCCATTTGTTCCAGTGCTGCAGGCTGCCATTTTGTATTGGGCTCCTGCCTGCATTGGCGCCTTTTTCTGCCCACATTGAAATCTGCAGTAGTCCTGATAGAACTCCATTGAGTTCACTCAGTCCCCCTCTCTCTCACTTACTCGTATTGTTTCTCCCACCACTGCAGGCTGCCCTTTTGTACTGGGCCCCTAACTGCATTGACGCCTTTTTCTGCCTACAAAGAAATCCTCAGCAGTCCCAACAGAGCTCTGCTGAGTCCGCTCACTCCCCCCTTCCCTCACTCGCTCTCTCATTCTGTTTCTCCCACTGCTGCAGGCTGCCTTTTTGTACTGGTACATTGGGGCCTTTTTCTGCCCACAAAGAAATAGACAGCAGTTTCGGAAGAGCTCACTTGAGCTTGGTCACTCCCCCCTCTCACTCGCTCAATCTTAATGTGTCCCAAACACTGATTTCTCACAGCGACCGTGCTATTCTGCAGCAGGAGTGCAAAAACATATCATGGCCAGGATGTGAAAATGACAGCTGTACTGTTCATAAGGAGGTGTGAAAAAATGGCAGTGCTGAAAATGTGGCGTGAAAATATTACAAATTTGCTAGGTTACAAGGGTGCATGGAAACAATTCAATGCATGTTTGTAACACAGTCATTTTATGGAGTTTTGTCACCACATGTTTATAAGTAGGTGTGGGAAAATGCCAATGTTGAAAATCTGGAATGAAAATACAGTAAATTCGCGAAGTTACGAGTGTGCATGCAAACTGCGCAATGCAGGCTCATAACACAGTCATTTTATGGAGTGTAGTCACCAAATTTTCAACATAGGCATCTTAGGACCTCTGCTCATGAACGGTGTCACTGTTATTTTATTAATCTGTCCCAAACACTGATTTCCCACAGCGACTGCGTTATTTTGCGCCGGAAGTACAAAAAGACATTTTGGCCAGGATGTGAAAAATGACAGCTGTACTGTTCACATGGAGGTGTGAAAATATGACAATTTTGAAAATCTGGCATGACAATATTGCAAATTCGCGAAGGTATGAGCGTATGTAGCAACTGCACAATGCACGCTCATAAAACAGTCATTTTTTTGGATTTTCTACACCAAATTTGCAACATAGGCTTTTTGAGATCCCACCTCATGAACACTGGCACTGTCGTTTTGTTAATCCATTCTGAAAGGTGATTCCATGCAGTGACCACAAAATCACCTTTCAGGGCTGAATAATGCCATCACAGTGGCAGAATTCATGAGGAGGGGTCCCAAAAATCCCATGTTGAAAATTTGGTGTCAAAATTCCAGAAAATGCCCGAGATATACACCAAAGTTGAAAAAAAAAAACTACTTATTCCATTATACAGTTTACCGGCATTTCCTCAGTTTACGGTCGGCTTTGAAGAGTGCAGGCGTGTTCCCGGTCCACTGAAGATCGTCACACCAGACTCCACAGGTAGGTATGGGGTGGGAGGTGGGGAAGGCAGGTGCAGAGGGTGGGTGTGGTTTGTGAGGGGGCAGGGGAGCTGCAAGGACCATTTTCTGCAGCGGTACAAAGAAAACATCACTGGATTTTTTTACATGGGCCATTTGACACGCTTGGGTGGCCCCAGTGTGCCAACAGAGTGTTTGTTTGGTGGGGCAGCTGTAGCCGATGGGGATTGGGCACCTCGCCAGCACAAAGGGGCGAAGAGCTGAGGGGATTGGGCACCCCCTTGGCACAACTGTAGTGCATGTTTGGGAGGGATTATGCCAACAAGGAGTTGGTTTCCCCATCGGCAAATGACACTGGGGAGACGGACATTGGGGCATTGAAGCCAATGGGGACTGGGGCTTGTGCCGGCAAACAAAGACGTTGGGGGGCACATGCTGCCAAGGGGGATTGGGCAGTGGGGCTGCTTCATATTGTCTGTAAACATGGCTGCAAGCCACCGCCATGTTCACAAAGCAATATCACACTAATAAGGTTCTGCCCAGCAATGACGAGTGGCTTCCTCATTGCAGCAGAATGGCTTACACTACAATGATGAGGCAGCCCCTGATTGCAGTTTCTGAAACCTTACAAGGTTGTGGCATGCTGGCTGAACTAGTGTCAGCAGCAGCAGCATGCCACCCCATTGGGAAAAGCGGGCCAAGCCTCCAAGGATCATTGGCCACAACAGTGCCACCCCTCCACAACCTGCTTCTGGAGCAAGCTGCCACAATATGTTTCTCGCACATGCGTGCAATCGACATAAAAAAAGGGCCAACCAGGTCAGGGGAGAAAAATAACAGCAAAAAAAAAGTGTTTGCATTACTTTTTTTGCTTTACAGCAGCATCAAGGGGACACCATCCTGGTACAGGATACCAGGATGAAAACAAGGTTTGAAGAGGCTAGAGCCACATTGCAATGGTCCCTTGATCCCTTATTCTAGTCTCTGGGAGTGAATCTATGTGATGGGGTAGGAATTATGCTTCAAGGTTTTACACGGTAGGTTACCCTTCTAGTGGACATATACCCTAGCATGGTGTGGATATTAGATGTAACCCATAGGAAACAGCGCTTTCATATTTCTAGTGTTTATGCCCCTTCAAACAAAAGCTTGATGAATTGAGGTGTGCCCTTATCTATTCACTTCACGATTGGTGATCCTAGGTGGCAAACTTCCCCAAGAACTACTGGCATTGCTCAGCAAAAAGCTGTGCTGTGCTACAACTTTTTTGGTAGACATGGTTACTGCAGCTGGCCAAAAGAATGCCTACAAGGTTCTGCATCCCACAGGAGGTCATACATTAAGGGTCTCTTACCTCAAGGATAGATTTTATTTCTTTGCCATAGACTATTAATTTATCTGATGCTACAATATTAGTTACAGAATCCTCCGATCATTTGCTTTTATGCTTTGCTTGCTCAGCTTCTGATGCTTTTCTGGTTGGCAAAGTCAACTGGCATTTAAACTCTTCCCTTCTGACCGAAGAATTGGTAATGGTCAGATGGAGACCATTATGGGTGACTCATTTGTCAGTTAGATGTGCCTATGAGTCAGTATCCTCATTCAAATGGCCAGTTCTGCGTCATTGTTAGTGATGCACAGCAGTGAGATCATTGCCACTGTGCATGTCTGAATGCCACCATTTTGCCATTTTTGGGTTGTGTGTTGTGAGTGTGATTGCTCTTTTCTTAGGATCGCACAGTGGTGCGGGCATTTTGTGCTGTTTTGTGCGGCCGTCTGAACACCTGGCACCACTCCCAATGATGTGAGGTGATTTGCCAGGCTTCAATTTCTGTAGACTGTGGCAAAGTAGGAAGCAAGCCTGCAATAGTGCACAGCCCTATCATGTGAATACTGGTTGGCAGCATTGCAGACACAGTTTACTTGGTTTACTTGGTTTTTTGGACAAAAGTAGGCTAGTAGCCCATCGAGATTGTCCTCCATATTGATGGATTATACACCCAGGTCCTGTTTAGTCATCCAATTTTCTAATTTATTCTTGAATATTGATATATTTGTTGAATTGACAATATCTTGGTTTACTTGGTTTTTTTGGACAAAAGTAGGCTAGTAGCCCATCGAGTGCTGGATGATCCACTGTGGATCCAATGGGGATGGCAGCAATCCAGGTACTTGTGTGAATAAGGCAAGTGAAGAGTCTGTGAGACTAGTGGTAGGACTCAAAACTAGATTTTAAATTCTTTTTTGTGAGGAAAGGTTCACATAAATCGATAGCTGCATATAAAAAAATCTCAGGTTGTAAGCACAGCTTCATAGGCTTATAGAGTTAACAAGCAGGAACCTGGGGGATAATTCCACTCGGATTAGGGCAGTAAAAGAAGCCATGCAAGAATTCCAGTATGACAGAACAATGACTCTACAGTGGGAACTACAATCTGGCACACAAGGTACACACCGAAGTATTGATGTATTCACAGGCTGCCAAAAGAGGGTTGAATGGAGGTGTTTTTCCAGTCTCAAGGGGAGGGATGGGCAAGACACCTCCAGCATCTCAGACATGTTAGGTATTTCAGATTGTTAAATTACAGAGCTGTTTTCCCATCAGTCTTTGCTCCATGAGTTTTCTTTTCCGTCACTTGCAGTGCTTCCGAAGCCTGTTTACACTGTCTGACCTACACCGATGCAATTCATCTGCACCTCTCACAATGGTGCAGATCAGACAGTGTAAACAGGCCTTAAATAAGCCACTTACTTCCCTTCCAAAAGGCCTGCCTCCCCTCAAACTTTCTTGAGCTTACTGTGATATCACTATGAAAAAGAAGTTTTCAAGTGGATTAGGAAAATAAAGGAACGCAAGAGGGGAGATTGTTCAGCTAGCCGAGGTGGGGGGTGTAGTAATGGAGGTTGATAAGCAGACAGTAAATATACTAAGCAATTACTTCTGCTCATTATTGCTCACCCACCTCTGGCACTACTCAAAGAGCAGATGTTTACTTCTAACAGACAACTGAGTATTTTATTTATTGTATTTTGATGTGTAAGCAATTACTTTATTAGTTTATAATAAAATATTTGTTCAGGCAGTGACATGTGGGTTTTTGCCTTTGGTTTTCACACTGCTAGTAAAAAAAGGATTCAGTAGAATCTAAGTATTGTGATGTCAGAAACTGCCAGCTATTTAGGAGCCCAATGTATTTCAGTGAGAAACTAAACATATTTTTCTGTCTTTTTCAAAAGAAACAGGTGCTTCTTTCAGCAAAAAATGTTGACTTTTATATGTTTGCACTACTGTGGTCCATCTGTATGAGTTTATGATTTTCAAAACAATAATTAGCTTCTCTTTTTTTTCTCCCCAAGTAAAATCTGGTTATGAAGAAAATGTCACCTGCTAAATTATAACAAAATATCATAGGTTGTCAACAATCTCATATTTCTATTAAATATATAATTTTTGATGTTAGAAAGTGTTATTTCTCTATAAAAATTTGAAAACTGGTATGCAGTTTCCCATTGACCTACACTGCCAGCCTTGCCAGTAAAGATTTTCTGACATCACAATACAATAATTCCATTGCATTCTTTTTTGCTAGCAGTTAGAAAAATGCAAATAAAATGATGAAAAGGTAATCAAGGAAACAAATAAAAACAAGCAAATTGATTACAGAGGTATCTAAAGGCCCCGCACCTTCATTCTTAAAGATACACATCCTTACTAAGCAACTGCTCTTTAGTTTCATTTTCCCCAACCACCCACTCCTTCCCAACTCACTATCCTCCTTTCCACAAACATTTTTAAATTGCTCCATTAATAAACAGCTAATCTTTCCTGCTCTTATACATTGTTATCCAAAATCCCAACTAACTTTTATTTTAGTAACCTTTTTTTTTTTTTTACATTTTTTCTCTATTCAACAGCATGTCCCCAAACTGCCTCTGTGCCCACTCACAGAACTAATGCAGTAGGTTAGGATCTGCAGCTTCTCTCCATGAGCCACAGTTTAAAAAGCTATTTATTTATTGAATCACAACTCAAACCTAACCACCCCGATAGCTGCTACACCACTTCTTTTTCTGAATCATTTTTTTGAACTTGTATACTTTGTTGAGAATGGCAGACAGGGATCATTACCATAGAAACATACACAGTTACAGTAACATGTAGAGAACATAGAAACATAAAATTTGACGGCAGATAAGGACTGCTTGGCCCACCTAGTCTGCCCATTTTCCTACCTAACAGACAAGCTGCAGATCCTAGTTAACCAACAGCTTACTTCCTACTACCCCCCAATATGACTGCCTTATGTCTGTTTCATGCATCCTTGAATTCCCCCACTGTTCTTGACTCCATGACCTCCTCAGGGAGGCTGTTCCATGCATCCACAACCCTCTCCATGAAAAAATACTTCCTCGCATTACCCCTGAGCCACCCCCCCATCTTCAAATTGTGCCCCTTTGTTCTTGCACATCTCTTTTTCTGAAAAATGTTACCCTTTTGGACTTTGTTGATTCCCTTGAGGTACTTGAAAGTTTCTATCATGTCCCCCCTCTCCCTTCTTTCCTCAAGGGTATACATATTAAGCTCCTTTAGTCTTTCTTCGTATATCTTCTGGTGCAGACTCTGCACCATTTTGGTTGCCCTCCTCTGGACAGCCTCCACTCTGTCTATGTCTTTGCCGAGATGGTGTCTCCAGAACTGCACATAGTATTCCAGATGGGGTCTCACCAACTGTCTGTACAGAGGGATAACAACGTCTTGTTTTCTACTATTGATGCCTCTCCCTATGCATCACAGTATCTCCCCAGTCTTCCTTACTGCCTTCTCACATTGCTTGCCCACCTTTAGGTCATCTGATATAATTACCCCAGGTCCCTTTCCATTTTTACTGTTGTCAGTATCTCACCCCCCCCCCCACTGTGTACTCTTCCCCTGGGTTTTTGTTTCCCAGGTGCATTACTTTGCACTTCTTTGCATTGATTCTGAGCTTGCATACGTTTGACCATTCCTCCAACCTTGCCAAGTCCCTTCTCATTCTTTCCACTCCTTCTTGTGTATCAACCCTGTTGCAGATCTTTGTTTCGTCTGCATGAGAATATAAGTCATATATCATATCAGAACGGAATAGCATTTAACTAAATTAAAAAAATAATTCAAAGTCTAAACATTAAACCTGTCTGTTTCTACTTTTTCAGGTGAGAGTCCACTGTTTTAATAAGCTCAACTAGGTGTTCTTCAAGCACCCATCAAATATGTTGACCCCCTTGTTCTGCACACTAATAACCAAGATAATTCATGAACAAGAAATAATCTATTAAACAATAAAAAAAATATTAAAACAGAGAAACAGTCTCTTGTCCATTATTTTTAACTCCTTATGTACACAGAGCTAGATATTCAAAGAGGTTGTGACAGTGCAACCCCAGAAATGCACCCCTGGGCAATATTCAAAAGGGGGAATGGCACAGCGCAATTCCCGATGCACCATGGCACAAAGATAATGTATGAGGCACAACTCCAGGGAGCATGCCCATGCATTTGTGGCACATCTCGATATTCAGCCGAGATGTGTGGCACATATGCTGGCACATCCTGGCAATGTGCCACATTCCTGGACACAAAGTTGAGCATGGAGAAATCATGCTCAGGTTGAAGCCACCCACAGGTGAGATGCCATAATGCAAGGCACATCACAGCAGCTGTCAACCGTGGGTAGCTTCCCCCCACAACAACACCATACAAAAGCACCCACAATAATCCTTGGTGGTCTAGTGTTACCCCCCTTCCCATCCCGTACCCCCCGATCACCATAAAAACAGCCATTTTAAGTCCCTGGTGGTCTAGTGGTTCCCTGTTTGCACTCCCGATCGCTGTAAAATGATGAAATTCTGTCTCTGGTAGTCTCGTGGTCCCTCCACCCACACAGGCCCCAGCCCACCAGCCCACCTCCCGGTCATCAGCGGGCAGCAAACCCACCCACAAACCTCTGGCTGACCACCAAATGACAGCTTATAGTATATTGCTACAAGCATGTGGTCCACACTGTGGACCAATGGGCTTACAGTGCATACTGTAATAGTCATTCACAACTTTGTGAATGAATGACTTCATTCACAAAGTTGTGAATGACTTACAGCACATACTGTAAGCTGTCATTCGGCGGGCAGCCACAGATGTATGCGGTTGGGTTTGTTGCCCGCCAATGACCGAGGGGGAGCTGGGTGAGCTTGGGGTCTGTGTGGCTGGTGGGATGGGGGACCACTAGACAGCCAGGGACAAGATTTCATCATTTTTACATCAATCTGGACTGCAAGTGGGGAGTGGGGGTACCACTAGACTGCCAGGGACTGGTAATTAAACTAAGCAATGGCAATCGGTGGTACGGGTGGGGAGGGGGAACCACTGGACCACCAGGGCTTTAAAAAGGCAATTTTTATGGAAGTTGGGGGTACAGGTGGGGAGGATAGGACCAGGGCTTTAAAAAGGTAATTTTTTTGGTGATCAGGAGTACGGGATGGGGAAGGGGTACTACTGCAGTACCTGGTATTGGGACTGCCTGCTGTGTAGGGTGCCAGGTGCATTTCACTGGCCAGTCCTGCACAACTCATGCAAATGGGGCCAAAATGACATACAAATGACCCCATTTGTGCTTTGCATGCGTTATGGCACCATTTGCATATTTGTGTCTGAATATAAGGAATTTGCACACAGCATGTATCTAATGCGCTGGTGCATTTCCCATTCCTGGTATTCAGACCTGTCTAGGGAATGCGCTGGTTTGTTGTATTTGTGCTGTGGGCATTTTTTTTGGTATACTCAGTTGAGATGTTCCATGGCACATCTCCTTTGAATATATCCCTTTGTTTTACCAGTGCAACTCAGTTACGCGGAGCAACCACTTGCACCAATGCCAGGCGCACTTTTGAATATCGCACCCATAGTGCATACCAAGATAGAACTGGGGTAAGGAAAGAAAAATATAATATGTATATTAGAGAGCCACCCAAGAACAAAAAAATGCAGCACTTCAGCAGTGCCCAGCATCACCACTCATTTCATAGTCCCCGGCAACTGCCAAAACCTAGGTGGGACCCTCCCTTGATCCCATACCAACTGCCCACATTAAAAAACAAAATGGGCAGAAAATCACACACACTGACAAAACACAATGCCACTCTCCCATGCCATCACCCTGCTAGCCCCTCATTATCACTAAATGGCACTGCTATTTTTTTTTAATAACAAATTTCCTCTGAGCCACACAGCAAACCAATCAAAGCACACAGCACTGATGTCAAGTCATCAGGGCATCCTAGCATCTATAGCAACTCCCTTAAAACCTATATGATAAGCACAGGAATAAGTAGTCACTCACAAAATGTCCACTTCAGATTGTCTTTAACAAACAATAAAATATTAGAAACAAATTTACCTCCACAACTCAAACTGGTCCTTACTGCATAAATGAAATATGCAGTGGGGGCCAGTTTGATACATGATTTATCTATATTTGTGCAGTTTGACCTCAGACACTTCACGTGTGGCTTACTCCACTTATGAGGGCACCCAAGATCAAAAACACTCTCATGGGGTAGATCTCTTGATATGTCAAGCTTCATTCTGGTTGGATGTGTGGATTCTAAGATGTAGATAGAAAAAAAAGGCATTGCTGTTTTTTGCTTTTTTTTGTCATCACCTTGCGCTCAGATGGTTTGGAATTTTGGTCTACAATGTTCAGGGTAGAAAGGGCTTGGCCCACATATGTGTCTTTGGCTGGTTTGGTGAAAAAATATTAATCCGGTCTAAAGTTATTTAATTTTGACATGTCAGTTCTGAGCATGCTCAGTGAGAACTTCAAAATAGCTGTATGAAACAAAAAAAAGAATCATTTTTCGTTACGGGCCAATCCTTTTTTCCTTGTGAGGGAAAAATCCTTTTTCATATGCCGCCATCTTATTTTCCAGTTTTTGTTTGTTTTTTAATTTTTAAAAACCCACAAAAATTACATTCTGCAGAGAGACTAACATATCTATATTGCTCATGAGGACTCAGTTAGGTGGATTCTGCATTTAACTGTCGGAAAAATGGCTCCCCAAATATTTTTTTTTTCACATTTTAAACAAAAAGGAATCTCTCTATACAGAAAAAAATTTTGGACTTGGGTTTCAGTGTTTCTTTTTTCATTTGAATGGATCCTTTTATGTTTCCTTTATTCATTTGACATGGAAAATGATTCCTGCAAATCAAATGAGAAAAAGATTTTAGCCATAAATCCATATTTTTCCCTGTTGTCTAGTGGAACCCCCCAACCCTCCAATCGCCATCCCCACAATTATTTTATTTTTACCTGTTGTCTAGTGGCACCCCCACCCTCCTATCACTGTCCCCATAATGAGTTGATGTTTCCCTGGTGTCTAGTGACACCCCCCCCCGACTGCCATCTCTGTAATTATTTTATTTTGCCCTGGTGTCTAGTGGTGCCCCCTCACCTTCTGATCACCGTCCCTGTAATGGTTTAATGTTTTCATGTTTTTTTAGAGTGTCCCCATTAGTTGTGTATGTTTCTGGAGTTTATAGAACGGGGTGATCTTAAGGGCTGACAACCTCAAGCAAGACTTCGCCCCTGATTTGTTTTAGGGGTGGGGTGGAGATTTAGGTTTAGAAACCCTAAAACCGGGTTATTGCAGCTGAATACAACGTTTATTCTTAAGGTGTATCAGCTTCATCATACTGTAGTGCAGCGGTCTGAGGTAAATTTTGTCCATGTAAATTCATTAGCGTTCTTGCAATCACTACAAGACTTAGCATTCCTGCCCCATTCTGTATTCAAGTTGTACACCAGTTTAGTTGCTAAGGCTTACCCAGAGATATATGGAGTATCTATGTACAGGAACTCCCAGTTCCCGCAGCACATCTTTAACTGGTGTATGATTTGGAAGGAGACTTATACATATGTCACACAGGACTGGTTGTGCCTTATCCAGTTCCATGTCCTTAATAACATGTACTTTACTCCAGTTAAATTGGCTAAGATAGGTAGAGCCAGCTCTTCAATCTGCTGGAGATGTGAACAGCTGGAGGGGCAATTATATCATATTTTTGGGACTGTTCTATGGTTGCTCCATTATGATCATCCATTAAGCAGAGGGAAGATCCTTTACTGGGGATTGATGCTTACTGCCCCGAGATATGTATAGTTGGAGATTATTTTACAATTGACGTTATGGCATGCAGATATTTTATGGTCTTGATAGCGCTGACAGTTAAAAAGCTGGTACTCCATCACTGGCATGACACTGTGAATCTATCCTATAACAAGTGGTTGCAAGAACTCTTATTTAATATTAGGGTTGCAAGGATGATTGTCAGTTTACATAACCATTTGCCATTGTTTGAAAGGGTTTGGGGCAAGCTGCACACTTTATATACAATGTAAATTGGAGAAGGGCCTCCCTTGTGACTGAATTTTGCTGCACACTCAACAGGAATTGAGTGGGTAATATATCATCTACCCTCAGTCATGGGTATTGTGCCACTCTGCTGTGGGCGGGGAGGGAGTGGGTGGGTTTTAGGGACTGTTATTGTTGTTTGTTTATTTGTGTATTGTGTTTGTACTTGCTATGTAAGAAACTTCAATAAAGCTTATTAAATTCAAAAAAAGAAATCCTAAAACCACATTTCCCTACATTTATGTCTTTTTAGCCTGAACCCTAAATATTGCATTAACACAAAGGAAGGACATATTGGGGGGCATGATTTGTGTCTCAAACAAGATGGGTGCATTGCTCCGTAGCTCTGCCTAGTTAGACATTTTTTTTTATTTTCCTTCTCTGTACTATTTTTATTTGTGGTTTTTAGAGTGTCCACAAGATATCCTGTCACTCACTGCCTTACAGTATTTTTACTCTGTTTGATTTTCCATTTTCGCACTTGTGAGTTCTGCTCTATTGCGCAGTTTTTTGTCTACGGGCCTGTCTCAGCACTGACTATGGGAGATCCTGCTGTGGTCACAGCCACTATCTCTGTGCCACCTTCACATCATTTCAACTAGGCTTCTTTGCTCAAGTATATTGCCACTCTTGGAGAACTTAGTGGCCAATGTTGCCCAAGTTAAGTTAGCTGTGGCTACCACGCCATCGGACCTTACTGTGCTCAGCAATGAAATGAATGTCACCAAGCAATGTACAGCTGACCTGGATGACACCCATTTTCTTATTCTGCAGAACCTCGAGGATCATGAGCGGTGACTTGATCTGTTGTGGAATAAAACAGACTTTCTGGACAATCAAGCTTGCCGCAATAATATTCATCTGCTTGGCATCCCTGATGGTCTACAGGGAGCTAATATGCCTACTTTTCTTACTGATCTGCTTCCTCAACTCTTGTTGTCCATCTGGAAAGACCCCAGGAAATTGAGAGTGCCCATCGTATTGGGAGATTGGCTCAGGATGCTATGCAAAAGGCCCCATCCCATTATGGTCACCGTCTCCCAGTTTAACACTAAAAGGGCTCCTTTGCGTGCTGCTCGAGAAAAAGGAACTCTCTTTTTGGAAAGGGACCAGGATATATATCTACTGGGATTTTTCTGCTGAGGTGGTGTCTAAATGTTAGGAGCATAGTCCCATTCATGCTGCTATGAGAAAAGCTATGATTCCATATCATTTTGCTAGAATTACAAAATTTGTGGTTCAAGCAAATGGCTGGTCCCATATCTTCCATTCCTCTCAGGATGCTCATGCTTTGCTTCATCGATGTTGGCCCCAGATTCAGGTTGATTCTCCCCCCAAAGCATCTATGGCAGGAGTCAGACATGTGCTTCCTACTGAGTCTACCATGCATCCAAGAGTTAGGAGGTGCGCCTTCCACCCGAACATTCAGGCAAGCACACATCCATGCTGGAGCCTAAGGAGAGATGGACCTGGGAGTCTTGATCATCTCACCGTAACAGTCATAGCTCATCTGATTATCTTCAACCTGGGCCTGCATCCTCTTCTGGGGATGATCCTCATTTCTGGCAGTTCAGCACTGGCTCTTTTTCTCCTTGTTCTACTGTGACTTCTCCTCCTGCCAAGGCTGTACATGAAGAGCTCATTGACCTTTCGGACCCTCTTATGGACTGGGCCGCTGCTCTGGCCACAACTGCTTTCCCACAGTTGGACCTGCAGCCATCTGACCCACTTATTTCTCCTGGCACCTTGGTGGGCTTATTGGGTCTGTCTACTGAAGTCTGTCTGCCACCCTCTTCTCTACCAGCTGCTTCAGTGGACTACCAGACTTCTGTTGTCCTCTGCATGATGGAATTATCTGAGACTGTATTGTGCTTGGCTGCATGCTTTTTGCTTTCTGCAGTGTACCTGTGAATTTTGTTTTGTTTTTCTTTTTTAAATTGAATGTTTTATTAGTTAGTTTTTTTTTTCATATAACAAGTAAAATTCACATTGCAAAGCAAATATATATTGGCTTCATTTCATAACTGACATCAGAGTTACATATGTCCAGGTGGAAATAAAAGAGAGAACAAAAGAAAAAATTACTTACTTTAGTAATTGTGTTTCTTCTAATGGAGTCTGGCTGTATTCTGACAGTATGCAGTTAGCCCCAGCACTTGAACTGCTACGGAGATGAAAGAGTTAACCCTATGCTAAGAGCATAGAATGTTGAGCTCATGTTCGGTTCAAACCTCTGTCTGCTGCACTTTCAAGTGTAACCATCAGATTCCTATGAGCCAAGACTAACTAAGTATACCTATAATGTGGGAATTGTAAAAAAAACACCAGCCATTAGGGCACCCAAAAGTTTTGGAATCCCAAAGACTCAAGTCGAGAACCCCAAAACAAAAAGCGCAGGTAGTGAACTTAACATAACTTTATAAATAACCACAAAAAAGTCACTATGCACAGCTCCTCCCAAAGGAGAGGAAGCCAATGCACCTCTGGGGTGCAGCACTGTACCTGCCAGCCCACATCCCAAAAATCAGGTTCTGAGAGGGGAGGTGGGGGTAGTCAGAATACAGCAAGACTCCATTAGAAGAAACACAATTACTAAGGTGAGTAATTTTTTCTTCAAACAACATGAAATCTTGCTGTATTCTGACAGTATGCAGACTGCCAAGCAGTACCTCCCAGGAGGAGGGTACAGAACCTACTTAGGAAATAGGCTCTGCAGCACTGCTGTACCAAACCTAGCACCACTCCTAGCCTGGATGGCCAGAGAGTAATGCTTGGTAAAAGTATGAACTGTTTTCCAGGTGGCTGCTTTACAGATCTCTAAGAGGGGTATATCTCTTGCCGCAGCCAGAGAAGCAGCTGTACCTCTAGTCGAATGAGCCCGCAGGCCTGAGGGACATACTTTGACTAGCTTTTCATAGCAGAATTCTATACAAGAGACAATCCACCTGGCAATAGTCCTGTTAGTAGCAGGTTTATCCTTTCCAACTTCACCATAAGTGAGAAACAACTGGAGACAGTCGCACCTAAGTGTCTTAGTGCACTCAATTTAGTAGTTAAGTGCCTTTTTAACATCCAAACTGTGTAATCTTCTCTCTCCTGAAGGAGAATGATCAGTGAAGAACACAGGAAGGGACATGGACTGGTTCAGATGAAAATCTGAAACCACTTTGGGTAAGAACCTCCTGTTGGTTATAAGGACCACCTTGTTTCTATGGAAAGAAATATAATTAGGCTCCCCTGACAGAGCTTGTAATTCACTGGTACACCTTGCAGATGTAATAGCTACCAGGAACACAGTTTTCCAGGTCAAGTACTTAAGTTCTGCTGAGGCCAAGGGCTCAAAGGGTGGTTGCATAAGCTGAGCAATGCAAATATTAAGATCCCAAACAGGAGTAGGATCCTTAAAAGGAGGATTAGTATGAAGTAGTCCCTTAAAAATGTGCAGAAGAGAGGGTGAGAAGCCAGAGAAGAAGGCTTCCCCACTGATAAAAATGCAGAAACAGCAGATAGATGCACCTTGAGGGTAGCTGCTCTGATGCCTAAGCTATTGAGATGAACCATATAATCCAGAACCACGGACAAATCCGCAGAGTCTAGTGATATCTGTTTATTAGAACACCAAATACCAAACCTTTTCCATTTGGAGTTGTAGGTTTTTCTAGTGGCAGGTTTACGAGAAGCCTTGAGTATGTCCAGAACCCCCTGAGACAGATTCATATCTGCATATTCTAGCTCTTCAAGAGCCAAGCTTTGAGATTGAGAGACTGAAGATTGGGATACCAAATTCTCCCCTGAGAGGAAGTTAATAGATTGTGTTTTTTGGGGAGACCCAATGGAAGATGGACTGCCAGAGACAACAAAAGAGGAAACCAAGGCTGCCTGGCCCAGTCTGGCACAATCAGGATCACTTTGCAAGACTGTGACCTTATCTTGACCAGAACTCTGAACAATACAGGAAAGGGGGAAAGGCATACAGACATGTCCCCAACCAGTAGAGCATCCAGGGGTACTGAGCCCAATACTGGGGGTCTGCAACAAAAGAGAGGAAGTTGGTGATTGTCTGAGGATGCAAAGAGGTCTATATATCAGGAGTGACCCATCTTAGAAATATCACTTTTAGCACTAGAGGATCCAGGGACCATTTGTGATGGCCCTGAGAAATCCTGCTCAAGGCATCTGCTAACACATTATCCTTCCCTGGAAGGTGGACTGCTACCAAGGATGTCTGTAGAGAATAGGCCAGAGATCAGACTTTTGTGGCTTCTGTACACAAGGCCATCGACCGAGTGCCTCCTTGCTTGTTGATGTACCACACGGTGGTGGTGTTGTCTGTCCTCACCTGAACCACCTTGTTTCGTACTGAATTCACAAAAGCCTATAAAGCTAAGTATACTGCTCTGAGTTCTAGAAGGTTGATATGGAGGGGAGAGACTCCTGAGGGGACCACACTCCTTGTGCTGTGAGGGCTCCCAAATGAGCCCCCCATCCCAAGAGAGAACCATCTGTGGTCAGGACCACAGAATGATTCTGAGAGATGAATGGGACTCCTTGTCTGAGGTTGTGCTGATCCAACCACCACTGGAGAGCATGGATCAGGGTCTGAGTCACTGGAATCAGTTTGGTGAGAGGGTCTTTTTTCTGGGACCAAAAAGCCTTCAAGTGAAACTGGATGTCCCTCATCTGAAACCTGGACCCTGGAACCACTGCAGTGGCAGCTGCCATGTGGCCCAGTAGTTGGAGAAAATGTCTTGCTGGGTGAGAAATCAGGAGACAAAATGAGGAAGCTAGGTCTGCGAGGCCCTTACCCTTGACAAGGGAAGAAAGGCCTTTGCCTGCACAGCGTCCAGCTCCACCCCATGAAGGTTAGGAGCTGTACTGGTTCAAGAACTGACTTTGGAAGACTGAGTAGGAATCCCAGAGAAGTGAGTACTTCCTGGATCACTTGTAGATTTGACTTGACTTGGTCTGGAGACTGCCCCACAATGAGCCAGTCATCAAAATATGGGAAAATAGAGATGTTCTGCCTCCTTAAAAAGGCTACTACTACTGCTAGGCATTTTGTAAAGACCCTTGGTGCTGATGTTAGCCTGAAAGGCATTGCTCTGAATTGATAATGGCTTGAGGGCAGTTCGAATCTGAGATACTTTCTGTGGGAGCACCTGATGGGAATGTGAAAGTAGGCTTCCCTGAGGTCCAGGGAAGCTAACCAATCCCCTGGCCTTAGAGAGGGAAGAATTATTCCCAGAGTCACCATTTTGAACTTTGGCTTTAGGAGATGCTTGTTTAAGTATGTTAGGGTTAGGATGGGCCACCACTCCCCTGTCCTTTTTTGGGGTAAGGAAGTATCTGGAGTACAGACCCTTGTCCCTGAGGGATGTAGGAACTCTCTCTATGGCTCTGAAAGCCAACAGAGAGGAAACCTCTGCCTCTAGGGCAATGGTTTCGGAGATGTTTGCAGATGGAAAAGACCTGACCCTCAGCTTTGGGAATTTTTTGAAACTGAGGTCCAGTCCCTGGTTTGCTACCTCCAGGACCCAGTTGTCGGAGGTAACAGACTTCCAGGCCTGGAAGTAGTAAGCCAGTCTGCCTCCTACAGGGATTGGGGAGTCAAACTGGGCTGACACCTCAGGGTGTCTGCTTGGCAGGAGCCTTGGGCTGAGAGTTGGATGCAGCTCTGCTCATCCCCCTCCTACCTCTCCCTCTAAAGAACCCCCTCTGGGGAAAAAGGAGAGGAGGCCAGTACCTTGTAGAAAGGCCCATGAAAAGGCCTGCCCCTGCCCCTAGCCTGCTGCCTCTGAGCAGTTGACTGCCTTTCCTTGGCTTGAGCACTCCTATAGGTGGTCCTATACTCGTCCATCTTTTTCATGTAGTTCCCTGTCTGCTCCCCAAACAGAGAATTACCTTCAACAGGGAAATTCATGACCTTAGCCTGGTTATCCTGTGAGAGGCTAGTACATCTGAGCCAAGCCATCCTCTGAAGAGCCACAGATGTAGCCATGACTCATGATGAAACATCATTAGAGTCCACAGCAGCATGAAACTGAACCTTAGATGCCTCTATCCCATCAGCAGCTACCTCCTCCAGCTCCTTGGCTAGCTGGGGGGATGCCTGCTTAGCCAGATCCAAAACAGACTCCCACCTGGAGTTTTGGTATCTAGCTGCATAGGCCATGTAGTTAGCCTGTCTGAGTCCCAGAGAAGATGCCAGATACTGCTTCTTAGCCATGGCATCTATCTTCCTGGAGTCCTTATCGGGGGGGTGAGGCCAAGGGTATGCTAGCCTTGTCACAGGTTACAGCCTGCACTACCCCAACATGGCTGCAATGCTGGCACAGGAACTCTGTAGCTGAGCCTGACAGCATGTACCTCCTGTCCATTCATTTGTCCACTGGAGGCAATGAATTTTGAGTTTTTAGCAGCTTGTGAGTCTGTTTCCCAAAATATTTGTGCAAGGGAATAGACAGTCTCTTGGACTCTGGGATGTCCATCATTTCTACAAATTCAGGCTCCTCCTGCTCCTCAACAGCTTCATCCACAGGGAGCTAGAGGCTATCAGCCACTTTCCTGTAAAACATAAAGTGGGAAGGGGATTCAGAAAGCCTGAGAGGGGAAACTCCTGAAGGTCTGCCTTGGGAGGTGTCTTTTTCAATGGGCTCATGCAGACCTTCCCCACTGTCCTCATCTTCATCATCATCAAACTCTTCTTCCCCCTCCCATTCTGGCTCATAATATTCTTCCAAAGAATAATCAGAAACCAGGGGAACCGACAGAACCGAGCACCTACTGAGAGGTGCCGGATCAGTCGGAACCGAACGGAGCAATTCCACAATATTAATTGCCCTGGCAATTTCCTCGGTGGTTGGATGGTGGGGATCTGGATTAGAATCACCCGACTTTTCCTTCTTTTTCTTTTTTGCAGGAACTGGCCCCTCAGGGTCAGCTCTCCTCTTGCCCAAGGAAGTCTGGCTGTAGTAAGAGGGCACTCCCTCAGGTTCGGTCGGAACCGAACCGGGCTGGCCTTCTGGGTCAGCGGACTTCTCAGCCTCCTTCTCCCTAAGCCTGCCCAACCTTTTATTTGGGGTGGCCTTAGGGAAATTTTTGCATATTTGACAGTCTGAATCGAGGTGGTCAAACCCCAGACAATAAACACAGGTGGTGTGGGGATAAGCCCTAGCAAAGTCCTCCCCACACACACACTACAGTGCTGAAACCCAGTGGGCTCGGTTTTTCCTTTTTGGGTTTCTCAGACATGGCCACAGTAAAAAGAAAACTTACCTTTTACAGGGCTTCAGGCCAGGTAAGACAAACTTATTGGTTCCTAACCGTGTCATGGATATTGGGAAAAAAAACGTTAAACACAGTTTTTTTGGAACCGATAAGCACCGGAATCACCACAGAATAAAAGAATGATCGGTTCAACCAAACCGATCGTAACAATTTTTAAGATTTACAATTTCCACAGAATTCGCTACAGTCCACTACCTCTACTACTTACTGTACCACAGACAGGGATCTGAACTGAGGAAAAAGTATAACATTTTTGGATTAAACCGACGATTTTCACTAATGCGAACCAAAAGCGACAGGAGAAACTCTGGAGCGACTGTTCAGTTAGGTGGAGTAAAGAATCTGATGGTTACACTTGAAAGTGAAGCAGACAGAGGTTTGAACTGAGCATGAGCTCAACATTCTATGCTCTTAGCATAGAGTTAACTCTTTCATCTCCAGAGCAGTTCAAGTGCTGGAGCTAACTGCATACTGTCAGAATACAGCAAGACTTCATGTTGTTTGAAAAGTTTGTTATGTACATCACAGTATCAAGGTGCACTTCATTTACATCTTGTTACATAAAACAGTGTTTATTAGTTAAGAGATAGTAACAAAGAAGCAAAAGGTTATTAAAAAAATAAATAACATTTTTTATTTCAAATAGTTGTGCGGTGTGTGTTTTCCGTTGTCTAAGTGAATTTGCTGACTGTGATTGCGCTATTGTTGGGGAATTTCCTCTCATATGAAGTGACAGGTACCCTTTAAGGTTCTGGAGAAAAATAGTTGTGAGGAAGAAGGAGTGGGGGGGCCTCTTGGTTAGGGGTGGGTGGGTAGAATGAGAAGATATCTGGATAAACTAGCAAAATGGTCGGAAGAGTGGCAACTGGGGTTTAACGCAAAGACATGAAGGATCATGCACATAGGGAAGAGAAACCTTGAAGCCACCTACAGGCTGGGAGGGGAGTTTCTGGCAGTCACAAGGCAAGAAGGAGACTTGGGCATCATCATCATCACCAATGACAGGAAATCATCCAAGCAGACCACTAAAGCAGTAGGTAAGGCAAGAGGGATGTTGAGGTGTATTAGTAGGAGTATCACAAGTCAGAAGAGTGAGGTAATTATCCCTCTTTACAAGACACTGGTTAGGCCCCATCTGGAGTACTGTGTGCAGTACTGGAGGCCAAACCTTCACAAGTACATTAACCAAATTGATGCAGTCCAGACAACGGCAACTGATTTGGTGCTGGGACTGAATCAGAAAACATATGAGAACAGATTAACTGAGCTCAATATGTATACCGTAGAACAAAGGAGGGAGAGAGGTGATATGATCGAAACATTCAAACACCTTAAGGGCATTAACAAGGTGAAAGAGTATAACATGTTTCAATACAAGAAAAATAGCAGGACAGGAGGACACAGCATGAGATTAGAGGGAGGCCAATTGAGGGGTAATGTGAGGATGTTCTTTTTCACAGAAAGAGTGGTGTATGCATGGAACTGCCTACCTCAGGAAGTGGTGGATATGAATACATGGCAGGGCTTCAAACAGGCATGGGATAGGCATAAGGGAGCAATACAGATGAGTATGAATAGATAGGCCATTGACAGAGCAAGGGTCAATGACACATTGGTAAGATAGAAAAATAAATGGGCAGACTGGATGGGCCTTGTGGTCCTTATCTGCCGTCAACTTCTATTTTCTATGTTGGTTTTATTTTTCCCTGTACTGTACATTGATTTTTATGGTACAACATCTGAATAGTGTTCTAATTGATAGGTTACCCAAGGCCGCCATGTATTATCAAATTTCTTGATCTGTGAGTTCAATTGGGCTGTTAGGCACTCCAGGTGATACATAGCATAAGTTATTTTTCACCAGTTTTCCTTTGTGGGTATGGTCTTTTTGTACCAGAGTTTACTAATACTTTTTTTTGCATTGAGTAAAAGTAAATTTGTCTGTTTAAAGAGGGATATCAAGATCTTGATGCCCCTTGATGGGGTGGCCGTCAAGATGTAAATCACTGTGAGGAGCTCAAGAGTTTCAAAGATATCATTTAGTTCAGCTATTACATCTGGCCAAAACCACTGGAGCAATGGACAGGACCACGTGATATGTACAATATCAGCCTGTGAGCTGCCACAGCCTCTCCAGCAAGTGCCCTGGTAAGGGCCCATGAATTTGGCTGTGATAGTTGGGGTTTGAAAGAACCATATTCTGGATTTCCAGGCATACTTCCTCCAGTATATGGAAGTAGATATTTTCTGGAGTGGTAGGGTATATTTTTCTCAAAGTTCTGAGTCTAAGTCCTCTTCAAGCTCATTGGACCATCTCAATTTTATGTACTTTATATTTTCTGAGGAGAATTCTTGTCATGCTTTGTATAATCTACTTATGAGATGTTCTGGAATAATGTCTTTAAGACTGGAAACCACCAGGGTAGCAAAGGGTGAAGGTGCTTCTGCTACTTCAATTAATGCTTGTTCCTGTGGCTGAAGGCATCATTTGAGTTTAAGATATTGTGGAAGTGCTGCTTGTGGTAATTTATAAGTAGCTTGCAAACTAACAAAGGATGAGAGTCCTGTGGGGTTATTAGTTGCCAGATATACTGCAGTCCATATTGGGTCCAGCTGCTAGTGGCCTCCAGAAGCTGTAGGGAGGAGAGAGAGGGTGTCGTGTGTGATATCTCTGGATAATCTTTTATCTATTTGAGAGGAATTTTCTCAGATTTGCTGCCAGTGTCAAAGAGGTTCAGCTGTTATGAAGATATTGTTGGGGTAGAGATGTAGGTGGGTTTCCTAAAAGACGTGGAGACATATCTGCATCACCAGTTATGGACTGCTCTAGGGTTGTCCAGTGTGCTGAGTAATTACCATTTAAATGGTTTAGCAGGATTTGTATTTGTGTGACCTGAGTGTATAGAGAGAAGTTGGGAAGATTGACACCTCCCTTTTCCCTCGGGAGTTGCAGAACCATGAATCTTACTCTGGGTGGTTTACCATTCCAAATAAAGCAGTATATTCATTTATTCCAAGATTGGAAGTAGGTTTTAGATGGGGTTATGGGAAGTGTCTGCAAGAAGAATAGTATACGGGGAAGGATGTTTTGTTGAATTGTTTCTATGCGGTTAAAAAAGCTAAGGAGCTGTTGAGCCCATCTAGCCAGGTCTGATGCTACTTGTTGAGTAATTGGTTCAAATTTTACTGGGTCTAAGTGAAGCAATTTATATGGCAGTTTAATTCCCAAATTTTGCATCACCACATGATTCCAATGGAAGGGGTATTCTGTCTTCAAGTCAAGTGAGGAAGAATAGAAGAATTTCAGGACCTCAGTTTTGGTTTCATTCAGCTTGTAGCCTGTGAGTTGTCCGAAGTGATTAAATTGCTGCCAGACTGCTAGGATTGAGGATTCAGGTGAAGACAGAATTAGGAAAATGTCATCTGCAAAGAGATTTATTTTATGGGGTCATTTTTATGTTGGCTTGAGCATGCGCAGCCAACATATTGAGGTAGTAGCAGATTTGGAGGCACGGTCACTGTTGGGTGAATGCAGGGCACGCATCAGTAGGTGCATCCCTCATTCCCCAATCAGGAAACATGCAGGCGCCACATCAGCAATGTGGAATGTGGCCACCAGATCTAACAAAAGGTCCGCTGCAATGAGAGTGGAGCTCTCATGCAGCATGACCACAACATGCCTCCCAACGTGCACGCAACACTGCCGCCACCTCCTGTCAGAATGCTGATGGGGGAGCCCACTCCCCATTGGCATAATAACCCCCCTCTCATTTACAGTGTATGCTGAGGGGTGCCCAATCCCCCTCGGCATCATGCGCGCCCCCCCAACAGTTTTTCTTTGCTGACAGGGGCCCCAATCCCCATCGGCTTCGGTGCCCGAGTGATTTTGCCAATGGGGGAGCCCACTCCATATTGGCATTATGTAACACTCCCCCTGCTTTTGTTGTGTGTCAGTGTGGGTGCCCAATCCCTGTCAGCATAATGTCACCTCCCCGCTTTTGTTGTGTTCCGACAGGGGTGCCCAATCCCCATCGGCATAATGTAAACACCCCCATTTTGTTGTGTGCTGACGGGGGTACCCAATCCCCATGTTTCAGATCCCCAAAAAGAGTAAGTTGGCATGCTGGGAGCCCCCAGTGTGCCACATGCACTGTTAAAAAAAAAAAAGTCCGAGATATTTTTTTTTTACCCTGTCAAAAATGAAACTGGTCCTTCGCTGTTTCTCTGCCCCCTCCCACAATCCGTGCCCAACCACTGCACACCCTACCTCCCCACACCAACCCCTCACCCCATACTTACCTCCGGAGTCCAGCGCGATGATCTTTGGTGGACTGGGAACACGTCTGCACTCTTCAAAGCTAACTGCAAACTGAGGAAATGCCAGTAAGCTGTATAATGGAATAGATAGTTTTTTTCAACTTTGATACATATCTCAGGCATTTTTCTGAATGTAGGCACCACATTTTCAGCATGAGGTTTTTGGGATCCCTCCTTATGAATTCTGCCACTGTCATAGAGTTAATCAGGCTAGGGGAGTTGCTATTATGATTAAGAAAAACATACCCTTTAGTCCGACTAGGGTCACTCGAGATCCAGAAGGTAGATATATATATTGGTGCTTGGATCTCTTTATAATTCTCCCATAGTCCTAGGCTCAGTGTATGGTCCAGTTGGAGGGAATGTCAGCTTTGTCATGCAGCTAATTGACAAACTCAGTTCCTTTTTGCCAACCCCCTTGATCCTAGGAGGAGATTGGAATATAGCTCCAACTCAGGAGCTGGATAAAACTCTCAGACCAGTAAGACCGCTACTTCCGCCACAACTGGCGTTGAGAGATATGGGCAGTATGTTGGGCCTAGTAGATCCCTGGAGGACCCTTCACCCCTCCAATGAAAGTTACACCTTTTTTTCCCCACCTCATAACTCCTGGTCACGTTTAGACTACTTTTTAATATCCACCTCTCTTATGACCAAAGTTCCCTCTGCAGGTATTGAACCTATAGTAATCTCCGATCACGCGTTAGTCTGGTTCAGGTTTTCTCCCCTGTCTCTAACACAACACGATACGATTTGGAAACTTAATGCCCAGATATTAAAGGAAGAGCACTCCCTTATCCAGATCAGATCTCTTATCAGAGACTATTTGGACACCAACCGGGGCTCAGTGGCCAGGATGGACATCCTTTGGTGCTTCGCTAAAATGCTTCCTAAGGGAAGAACTTATTAAGATCTCCTCAGAAAGAAAGAAACTCAAGTCCCAAAATCTCATTTCCCTTTCAAGTCAGATTAAAGCAGCAGAGGATTCTCTGGCCACTTCAAATCGTTGAGTGACTTAGAACAACTGCACAAACTTAAAATGAGTATGAAGGACTAATTCGGAAAAGACGGAGTTTGCCCTACTGAGAACCAAGGCTAAATATTTAGATCAGGGGAGAGGCCGAGTAGGCTTTTGGCATTGAAGCTTAAAGAAACAGAGAACTCTAGATTAATTCCAGCTCTGGAAGATCAAGACGGATCTGTTAAAACAGAGCCTAGGGACATTGTGGCAATCTTTAAAGAATTCTACCAGAATTTATATGGCACCAAGGCATCCCCCTCTTCTTAGTCAGATCTAGAAAAATTTTTCGGGCCACTGGTACTCCCTCGCCTCTCGGAAGATCAAATAACCTCTCTTTCTTTGCCCTTGTCCCAGGGGGAGGTGGAACAGGCCATTCATAGTCTTTCACCAGATAAAGCTCCCGGACCCGATGGGTTTCCTACCAACTTTTATAAGGCCTTTTGCCAAGACTTAGCCCCTATACTTCTGGAATTGTATAATTATATATTATCAGCTGGTACACTGGACCCATCCTTGCTGGAGGCTATTATTATTCTGATTCCCAAGTTGGCAAAGCCCTCTCTGAACCCGACCAACTATAGACCTATTTCACTGCTCAATTGTGATATTAAAATTTTGTCCAAGATTCTGGCTTCCCGGATTAAACAGGTATGGACCTCACTCTTGAGCAGTGAACAAGTGGGATTTGTACAGGGCAGGTCTGTGGCAGACCATATCAGATCGCTTTCTCATGTTTTTGGGGCAGCTCAAACTTCCCAGGTCCCTATGGCGCTGGTAGCTCTGGACGCAGAGAAAGCGTTCGACCGAGTCAACTGGGAGTTTTTATGGTACACTATGTCCAGGTTCGTCTTCCCGGAGGGGTTCATGCGATGGGTGAAAACATTATATAAGTCCCCCACGGCAAAGATTTATTGCAACGGGATCCTTTCGCCCTCCATCCAACTGCTCTCTGGCACTCGACAGGGTTGCCCCCTATCCCCGTTCCTTTTCAATCTTTATCTGGAACCCCTGCTGCTTAACCTGAAAACTGCTCCAGGATCAGGGATGTCCTGTTTCCCATCAGATTTCAGATTTCGGTGTATCTTGGATGACATCCTTTTGCAGCTAACTAACCGGCTGATTCCCTATAATGGTAATGGAATAATAGCACAATTTGGGAAATATCCAATTACAAGCTCAACTTGGCAAAGACTGAGATTTTCCCCCTTAATATGCATCTTACCCGGGCCTCTGTCTCCCACCTGGGTATGAAGTGGACCCCATCTCATTTAAAATACCTTGGTATTTATCTGGCACGCGACCCTACTCTAGTTAAGAAGCTCAATTTAGATGACCTATTAGATAGAATTAATTCTGATTTGCAAAGATGGGGTAAACTGCCATTATCAGTGGGTGCCCGGATAAGCATTGTTAAAATGAACGTCCTACCCCGTCTCTTCTACCCCCTGAATCTTCTGGATACCTGGCTACCTAAGTCCTTTTTTAAAAAGGTCCATTCGACCCTGATCGACTTTATATGGAACCATAAACCTCCAAGGCGAGCTTTCTATAAATTATGTCTGCCTAAGGATATGGGGGCCTTGACTGCCTAATTTCGAGTTCTATTACTGGTCTAGTCACCTAGTCAAAGCAGGGAAATGGTTAGGGGATTGGAGGATACTACCCCCTATGGTTGAGTCTGGATCTTGACCTTATCAAACAGCACAATAGACCCCACTAGTCTTTTTATTGTCGTTTGCATCTCTCCTAGAGATTCAGGATTCCCAGTTGGTGCCACAGTTAGAGTACTTAATCAACTTTATTCCACCGCCAAAATCAGATATATTAATGATCCTGGTCAGCCATTGACGTGTAATCCCAATATTAAAATAGGGTCCAAACCGTTAGCTCCTGAGTGGTTACCCCAAATACAAGGGCTTTCAGTTGAGGATTTCTATGTGCAGGGTAGGCACGGCTCAATAGCTGACCTTTTGTTAGTTTTGAACATCCCCACCAATGCCCTTTTCAAGATATACCAACTAAAGCATCTGGTCGACAAAGAGTTTGGAACAGTAGTACCCTCTTCAACTGTTAAACCGTTATTAACGGAGGTTAAAAGTTGTGCGTTAAACCCCATGGAGTGTCCAAACTGTCGTCTACCTTCTGAAGCTTATTTTCCCACCCTCTAACTGGCTCTAAATCCTGGTCCTTATCCCCCTCAGGCTCCTCGCCTACATGGGGGTCAAATCTGGAAGGATTTGTACAATACCTTAGATAAGAACAGGTTGATCCAATACTTTATAGTCAACAACATGTACATTACACCAGTGCTGAAATCGAAATTTGACCACTCCATCTCCCCAAAATGTTTCAGGTGTGGGAAAGCACAGGGTAACCTTCCTCACATTTTCTGGTACTGCTCTAAGATTGCCCCTCTCTGGAAGGCCATTGAGGACAGCTTAGACCCTATATTAGGTCTGAAAGACCTTTTTACAGTAGAGGTATGTATTCTAGGGGATTATACAGGTATCAATGTTAGGAAAGGAAATACCATATGGCTCTTATCTCTATGGCGGTTAAGAGATTAGTGCTTGACACTGGACAGATAGCCTCGAGATTTCATACCTAGACTGGGTGGAAGAAATGTCTCAATGTTTTAAAATTGAGAAATTGATTGCTAATATTAGATCCTCCCCGGGGGCCTTTCAGAGAAAATGGGGCAAGTTATATGCTCTGTATCTCCACTGACTGAGATCCCATGGCTCCTAGAGCAACTGAGGGAGAAAGACTAATCTTTCCTTTTCTGAGCTCCCCGACACCCTCTTCTATTCCCTATATACTAATTCCAAAACCTCTCGCTCCACTAGATTGTTTGGTCCGGCTTTAGCCGGCCTGCACTCCGGATTAAGCATATTTATAATAGCTCAATTACTTGAGTTAGCCTTATCCTCTCTCCCTTCTTCAGTGGTGACACCTTCAGTGGGGGGGGGTTTGTTTTTTCTTGTTTTGTTGTGTTTCTTGTTGTTATTTTATTTTTTCCTTGTCCGGTTCTTACCTGATGGTTTATGTCCAGGCTATACTGAAATTTTGTATCATGTTCAGATGATATTTGCTAAACTGATGTAACAACAGTTGGAAACCAATAAAAAGAGAATTTCAAAAAAATAGAGTTAATCAGCCCCTAAAGGTGATTTTACGGTCACTGCGTCGAATCACCTTTTGGGATGGATTAACAAAATGACAGTGCCAGTGTTCATGAGGTGAGCTCTCAAAAAGCCTATGTTGCAAATTTGGTGGAAAAAAAATCCTCAAAATGACTGTTTTATGAGCATGCGTTGCGCAGTTTCCATGCACGCTTGTAACTTCATGAATTTGTAATATTTTCACTCCAGATTTTCAAAATTGGCATTTTTCCACACCTCCTTATGAACAGTAAGCTGTCATTTTACATATCCTGACTGAAATGTGTTTTTGCATGTCCAGCGCAGAATAGCGTGGTCGCTGAGCAAAATCAGTTTTCATGACAGTTTCAGGAAATGACTGTGGCACTGTTCATGAGCAGAAGTCCTAAAATGCCTATGTTGAAAATTTGGTGACAAAATTCCATAAAATGACTGTGTTACAAGCGTGCATTGCAGTTTCCACACACCCTTGTAACTTTGCAAATTTGCACTATTTTCATGCCAGATTTTCAACACTGGCATTTTTTTACACCTCCTTATGAACAGTGCAGCTGTCATTTTTCACATCATGCCCTAAATGTGTTTTCGCACCTGTGGCACACAATGGCGTGGTCTCTGTGCGAAATCAACGTTTCGGACACATTAACAGAATCACACTGCCACTGTTCATGAGGGGAGGTCCCAAAATGCCTATGTTAAAGATGTGGTTAAAAAAATCTCTTAAATAATTGGGTTACTGACGTGTGATGCACAGTTTCTATGCATCCTCATACCTTCACCAGTTTTTCATATTTTCACTCTAGATTTTCAAAGTTGCCGTTTTTTTTACATCTCCTCATGAACAATACAGTTGACATTTTTCACATCCTGCCCAAAATGTGTTTTCATCCCTGTGTCACCAAATGGCATAGCTGCTGTGCAAAACTACCTTTCAGCTAACAAACTGATAGTGCCACTTTTTATGAGGTGGACTCAAAAAAAGCCCATGTGGAAAATTTGGGTGAAAATACCAACACACACCTATGGTGTTGGGGTTTCCAACTGTAACACCCCACCCAGTAGAGACTGACAGGTGTTGGGGTGTGACTTGGGATCATCGGATGTAATGCTCACGCCATTCCACCCCCACCCCAACCCTGCAGCCAGTGACAGGCATTGTGGTGTGCCTTGCACTGTTCGGCCCCAATGTTTACCTCATTCTCCTATACTGCCCCCACCTCAACGTATTTCCTTATGGAATGGGGTAAGTATAACACCCAAAGACCCCAAAGCACATCACAAGACTTGTCAGTGTCTACAGGGTAGGGTGAGGTGAAATGGCATGAGCATTATAGCTGACAACCCAAAGGCACACCCCAATGCTTGTCAGTCTCTACAGGGTGGGGGTGGGGTTGGTGTCATTTTAATACTTCACTGCCATTCCTATTAAGTTTCTCTACCTCCGGCACTACCAATGCCAATGCCAGCGAGTCAACATTCGGCATTGATAAATGCTTGTTTTATTAGCAGTCCTTCGATGGTGGGAGTAGTACGTATTACTATTACAAGAGGCTCAAGGTATAATGCAAATAATAACGGGGACAGTGGGCAACCTTGATGCATCCCACAGAAAAGGGGGTAAGGGTCAGACAGAGGTCCATTTAGCTTAAGATAAGCCTAGGGCTGTGTGTACATGTTTTTAACCTGAATAATAAATTTTTCTAGAAAACCAAAGTGCTTCATACTAGCCCATAAGAACATCCATGAGACCCTGTTGAAAAGCCTTCTCTGCATCTAATCTGAGAAGGACCATTGGGATCTTTTTTTGGGTAGCATATTCCAGTAAGTGTATAACCTGGTGTACTGCATCATGTGCTTGTCTCGTTTTTTTTTTAAAGCCCACTTAGTTCAAATCTATCAGTTCAGGGAGTAGAGTATCTATTCTATGGGTCAGGGCAGACATAAAGCATTTATAATCGCAGTTCAGTTTGGAGATAGGTCTGTATGAAGCTGGCAAACTAGGATCTTTCTGTGGTTTTGGGGTGGCAGATATCTCGGCATATTTCCATGGAGGGGGGTAGGTTTTCTTCACTGTATTTCCTGAAATGATAATAGGATTTTATGGAATTTTTTATAGAACTCGGTGGGTTAGCCTTCCGGCCCAGATGCTTTTAAGGGTTTTGCTTGCTTTATGACTGTAAAAATCTCTTCTTTAGTGATGGGGGAGAAAAGTACTTGGGCTTGGTGTTTTTGTAGTTTTGGCATGGGAAGGTTGGTTAGATATGTTTCTATTAGGTGGGGGGAGAGGCAGCTTCTTGAGTATAAAGTGTTTTGTAGTAATTTGCCATAGCCTGTCTTATTGCTGATGGGTGGTGTAATAGATGGCCTGTATTGGGGTCGATTAAGTGAGAGACATGAGTATTTACTCGGGCTCCTCGAAGATGTTGGGCTAGGCTTCTGGCTCCCTGAGCTCCTCCCTCATAGTATTTCAGTTTCAGGTACATTAATTGTTGTTCGATCTTTTGATCAAGTATTTTTGTATTTTTTGTTTTACTATTTGTATTTGTGTCCTGGTAGAAGTATCCCATTCATGGAGTTTCCATTGGAGGTCATTTAGTTGGTTCTGGAGCTCCTTTAAAGTTTTTTCCTGTTGTTTTTTTTTTATAGGTTGCATATTTTATAATTTGTCCCCTCAAAACAGTTTTTAGAGTGTCCCATTTTACTGAGTGTGAGATTGTATTATCATTATCATCTGTTAGGATCATGAGGACAGAATTTTTTATTAGGTCGAGGAATACTAGGTCAAGCAGGTGTGCTAGATTTAACTACCAGCAGGTTTGATGCCGTAATTTTCCCAGCACCAACTTAGTACTGTATATACCGGGGAATGGTCCATCAGAATTGTGGCTTCATGGTATATATCTTGGACCATGTCCAGATGTTCTACCATTGTAAAAATGTAGTCTAGCTTTGCTAGGTTATTAGTTTTTGGTGAGAGGCATGTGAATGCTTTGATGGTTGGATAAAAATGCCACCAGAGGGCTATAATGCCCATTTCAAGTAACATTTTCCATAAGAGTTTTTGTAAGGGTGTAATTCTATGTTTGACAGTTGGTGTTGCATCTATGGTGGGATCCATTGTAATGTTAAGGTCTCCTCCCATAATCAGTTGTCCTTGTTGGATTGAAAGAAGGTCATCAAGAAATGTTCTTGCTTCTTTCAGTGAGGTGCCCGAGGGCAGATATATGGCAGCTAAGATTAATGGGGTCAGGAAAAGTTGTCCTGTCACTAGTATGTATCGGCCCTCTTTATCTGCCAGTTGGTTTCGAAGGTGGAATGGGACCCCCTGGGGAATGAGTATAGCGGTTCCTCTACGTCAGTCTGAACTGTGAGAGGAGGAAAACACCTTTTGAAACCCCAAAGATTCCAAATTGATCTGTTTGGCCTGTGGCAAATGCGTTTCCTGTAGGTACACTAAGTCAGGTCTTTCATTTATCACTTTTTGTTGCCAGCCATCCTACCATCCATGCCATTCCCAGAGAACCTACCTCATTCCCTTGCTGTGCCCCTAAAGATACCCCCTGGCTTATGCCCCAGGGTGGGGCCATGGCACCGAGCAAGACAGTCTGCAACAGGAGAAGGTGTCAGCGAGCCATCTTTGCCTCCCTGGCTCCCCCCAGGTGGGATTTGGGGCTTGGTGGAGCTGAGGAACCATAATTGGTTGGCAGGAGGCAGGGAGCTATAGAGGCCAAGCGTTGGGCGGGCTTCATCAATGGCAGCCAGTGCTCTTTTACTGAGTTGTCCCCAGGGCAGGGGATGTGCAATGATGTCCCGTGTCTGCCTCCCCCCTTAATGTGCTGGCACTGGTTGCTTGTGGTTCCCCCCAGGCTCTGCCAAGGGGCCATCCAGCACTGGATACTCAACCCCTCTCTCTCCCTCCCAGAGAAGGAGAGCAGTCCATGGGATGCACTATCCTTCTCCCCTGGCCAGCCCTCTGACTCCCCAGGTCCATTCCCGAACCCGAGTTGTCATTTTGCAAGCAGAAATCCAACTGCTATGTTGGCGGGCAAGTCAGATCTTTCAATTTTTGGAAATTTTAGCACCCTGGAGTACTTTACTGGGTTATGTATTCCGTTAATGTTTAACGAAAGAGTAAGAGATGTATTAGCCATCATGTTGGCCTACGGGGTAATCTGGATAACAGAGGCTCCCTTGCTCTTATATTGAGAATGGTGATCTTAACATGGACTGGGAGGGGGAACTTTGGTATAGCTAGAAAAATCACAGACTTTTCACCAAGTGTGTCCTCAAGGTAATATGAAAAAAAAATATAACAAAGCAAAAGTATATTTGGCAAACTTCAGTTACGCAGATACTACCAGCATATGTCTACCTGTAGTAGTCCATGTAGTTGTAAATACATTCTCATTGAAGTCTGATTTTGTAAAAAAAATATTCGTAGTCATCTTTGAAGCCTGGTAAAAGAAAAGAAATACCAACCATGAACTTGAATAGGCCAAACGGGCCTCAAAGTTAAAAAAAAATACTTAACAGTATTAAACACACCATGTCAAATCATGGCTTATTTTGGGCTGTAAGATTTGTTTCACCAGTTCTTCTATTATGAGTTTCTATTATGAGATTATAGCTTCTGCCAGAGAACTGGCAGAGAACACCAGGACGAAGGAGCTGGTGTTGTGACTGGACTTCTCTACTGAGACTATATTGCCCTCCTTCCCTCTCCTCCACCCCCCCCACCTAAAGCCAGTTGTACTTTTATAGGCACAGGATTTGACTGACAACAGAGACTTCCTGTTTGGGAGCAGGAAGTGAGTGATCATAGAGCCACCAAAGACTCACCATCCTAGAAGGACAAGAGTAGCTCTTCGTCCCCCCCCCCCCAGCTGCTGGAGGTCTGCCTCTGAGCAAGTAAGAAGACTACTGAGAAATATAGGATCTTCTTGTCTCAGAACAGGAAGATCATGAACTTAAAGGGCACAGAGGCAGTAAGTAAGTAGGGAGAAAAAATAAATAAATAAATAAACAGAGGAAAGAGTCAGTATTCAAAAATACAGTGAAGGGACCAGAAATAAGACATGATGGGAGTGGTGCAGTACAGTGGCTGTGGAGCAGCAGTCTTCCAGGAGACATTCTGGAGGATGCGGTGTTGTCCCATCTGCAGGTATCACTCAGGGCTGAGGGAGGAGGTTGCTCATCTCCAGGCTGAGTTGGCCAGGATTTGTGGGACCGCCTCTCCCATCCAGGGACCACAAATGCCACTGCCGTTGCCTCAGAGGTTGCCAAGAAAGAGGAGCGGTTGGACCATAATGGGCTCAGAGAGGGTGAGGCTGGTGGAACAGAGGCACATCCCTCCAGTTGTACCTCTCCACAATTCAAATGCCATTCTGGCAAAGTGTGGTTTCTCTATGGAGGCACCCACAGTGGAGACCAAGAAGGATGCTGGGAACCTCCACAAAGGAGACCCACAGGAGGGTGGCATGGGACCCTACAGGGGAAGAAAACTACTCCTGGTGGGAGACTCCATTGTTAGGAAGATAGAATTGGGGGAGGAGGGGAGAGGAAGGTAAAGTGCCTGTCTGGCGCCATGTCTTGGAGGGAGAGGGAGCGAATCCTTAGGATCGCTGGAGCAGCTGCACAGGAGAGGGAGCTGGATGTCATTGTCCACCTAGGGACAAATGACCTGGCTAAGAAAGGGATCAAAGCAGTGCAGGAAGAGTTTGTGGAGTTGGGGAGGGGCCTCAGACAAATAGTACACATGGTAACCTTCTCGGAGGTGCTGCCTGTCTACGGTGAAGGTGAGGCTAGGGTGCTCCACACCAAGGGATTCAATCAGTGGTTGAAAAATTGGTGCAGAGCTCAGAGATTTGGCTTCATTGGGGACTCCTGGTCCACCTGGAGTGATGCAGGCCTAAACTGGCATGATGGTCTGCATCTGTCCAGGAGGGGAACCAGGATCCTAGGTGATAGGTTTAAATGCTTCATTGACAACCATTAAAACAAGCCAATGGGGGAGGCACTGGAAAGGAGCAGGGAAATCCTAGCCCCCAAAAAACTCAGGGTAGTAAGTGGGGTAAACACCAAGATAGAGATGTCGATAGGGAGAAAGGCAGGGGTAAATGGAGAAAGTGACAAAGGCAATAAGGACGGGGATGGGGCAAAAAGGGGTAAGTCCATCAGGAAATGGAGGGTAATGAGTACCAATGCCTGTAGTCTGAGCAACAAGCTCCCTGAACTGGTGGCCTTGATAGAAGAGGGATGCCTGTGTATCATAGCAGTCACAGAAACATGGTACACAGAGAACCATAACTGGGATGTTAACATACCAGGGTACAAAACCTACAGGAGAGACAGGGAGGGGAGAAGAGGGGGATGAGTAGCTCTCTATGTAAGGGAAGGGATAAAAGCAATTGAACAAAAGAGTAAACAGGAAGGAGAGGAGGCACTGTGGGGCACCTTAGAGACTGGAAATGGCACCACAATCCGCAGAGGGGTTGTATACAGACCCCCATGTTAGGGGGAGGGAATGGACAAGGATTTGATAGAAGGCATTCTTAGGATGGCAGAGAAAGGGGAGATACTGTTGATGGGATACTTGAATATGCCAGATGTTAACTCGAGCACATTTGCTGCAACCAAATCCAAGAGCAGGGCCATTCTTGATGCCATACAGGTGGTATGACTCAGACAGCTAGTTTTGGAACCCACTCGTGAGGGAGCAATCTTAGACTTCGTACTCTTAAATGGGGACAGTGAGAGGATCTCAGATCTAGAAGTGGGTAGCCATCTGGGAACAAGTGACCACCAAACAGTGTGGTTCACGATAAACTCGGCTACAGAGTCAAGCCATACAAAAGTGAGGGTACTGGACTTCAGGAGGGCTGACTTTGGCAAGATGGGAGAGTGCCTTAGAAAAGTACTAGCAAACAGGCTAGAAGGAGGGGTGAAGCAACAATGGGGAAACATAAAAACTGCCATCCCAGAGGCAACAAGCCTTTGTGTGAAGTATATAAACAAATCAAAATGAAGAAAAAGCCACTATGGTTCTCAAAAGAGGTGGTGGGGAGGGTCAGCGAGAAAAAGATAGCATTCAGGAAGTATAAGGAAACGCAGAAGGAGAAGGACAGACAGCTGTACCAGTTAAAGCAGAAGGAAGCAGGGAGGGAAGTTAGAATAGCAAAGGCCCAAACCGAGGAAAAGATAGCCAACTTGGTTAAGAAGGAGGATAAAACCTTTTATAAGCACATCAGGGAGCGTAGAAAAACAAAGGGAGGGATAGTGAGGCTAAATAGAATGGACGGTGGGTGGACAGAGAAGGTCAGTGAAAAAACAGGGATACTGAATGAATATTTCTGCTCAGTATTCACAAAAGAGGAGGAGGGGGAAGTGCCTAATCCAATTAACAGAAGCACTCTGGATAGGGGGTTGATCCCAGTCCTTTCACAGAAGAAAGGGTTCTGAAAGAACTCCTAAAACTGAAGGTGTAGTAAGCAATGGGGCCTGATGGAATTCACCACAGAATTCTAAAATAATTAAGGGGAGAACTAGTGAACCCACTGACTACCCTTTTTAACAAATCATGGGAGGATGGAGTGGCACCTGAGGACTGGAGAAAGGTGGATGTGATTCTCCTTCACAAAAGTGGGACCAAGACAGAGGCAGGAAACTACAGACTTGTCAGTTTGACCTCTGTGGAAGGGAAAGTGATGGAATCACTTCTGAAGGAAAGAATTGTTGAGTACCCAGAGAACAGTGGAGCACAGGACCCAAGGCAGCATGGGTTCACAGCGGGAAAGTCATGTCAGATTAATCTAATTGATTTCTTTGACTGGGTGACCAAAGTACTAGACCAGGGAGGGGCTGTGGACATGGCTTACCTAGACTTTAGCAAGGCATTTGACACAGTCCCACAGAAAAGATTAGTAGTCAAATTAACCAGCCTGGGAGTGGGTCCCAGGGTGGTAGCCTGGGTAAAACATTGGCTGAACAACAGGACAAAGAAGGTAATTGTAAATGGAGTCCACACTGAAGAAAGAGGGGTTACTAGTAGGGTACCACAGGGTTCAGTACTGGGTCCAGTCCTTTTTAAATGTCTTTATAAGTGACATTGCAGAGGGACTAGAAGGAAAAGAATGCCTCTTTGCAGATGACACAAAGATCTGCAACAGGGTTGATACACAAAGAGGCATGGAAAGGATGAGAAGGGACTTGGCAAGGTTAGATGAATGGTCAGAAATATGGCAGCTTGGATTCAATGCAAAGAAGTGCAAAAATAATGCACCTGGGGAAACAAAAACACAGGGGAAGATTACCCAATGAGGGGAAGTAGTAACAACAACAAAAATGGAAGGGACCTGGGGGTAATCATATCAGATGACCTTAAGGTTAGCAAGCAATGTGCGAAGGCAGTTGGGAAGGCTGGGGGGGGGGATACTGGGATGTATAAGGAAAGGCATCACCAGCAGAAAACAGTAAGTTGTTATCCCTCTGTACAGACACTTGGTGAGATCCCATCTGGAGTACTGCATCCAGTTCTGAGATCCCATCTCCACAAGGACATAGACAGGATACAGGCGTCAGAGGAGGCAACTAAAATGGTGCAGGATCTGCAAGAGAAGCAATACGAGGAGAGACTAATATATGCTTGAGGAAAGAAGGGAGAGGGGGGACATGATAGAAACTTTTAAGTACCTCAGTGGAATCAATAAAGTCCAAGAAGGTAGCATCTTTCAGAAAAAGAGATGTGCAAGAACAAGGGGACACAATTTGAAGATGGGGGGGCGTTCAGGGGCAATGTAAGGAAGTATTTTTTCACAGAGAGGGTGGTGGTCACATGGAATAGCCTTCCTGAGGAGGTTGTGAGGTCTAAAACTGTGTGAGAATTCAAGAATGCATGGGACAGACATAAGGCAATTTTTGTGGGGATTAGGGAGAAATAGGCTGTTGGTTAACTAGGATCTGCAGCTTATCCTGTAGGTAGGGGAATGGGCAGACTAGGTGGGCCAAGCGGTCCTTATCTGCCATCAAAGTCTACATTTCTATGTTTCTGTGAAGATGTGCTAGGTTAACTTCTAAGGCTGTGGAATGCAGTCAAGGATTCCCTAGGTTACCTGAAGGAGTATGCTGTTTATCGTACATCCAATCGGGCAAGGGGGTAAAGCCAAGGGTGTTGAAGCCTCGTTCCCCCTGGGAGCTATAAAAGCCCCAAAGTAAAAGGGTAATAGAGTGGAACAACCAAAGAATGGGAAAAAGGACTAGTAAAGACGGCTTTGTCGCCTTCATGTTCTCCTGCAATGACAGTACTTGAAGTTCCCCTCTTCCCTCAGGAAAAAGTGGAAGCTCAAATGTAAGGTAGCTTACTTAACTGCTTCGGTTCCAGCTTAGTTAAGCTAGGGCCAGTAAATTAAAAAGTAAAAAATAAAGGGGAGTAATCGTCATTTCCAAAGATTGTAACAATTCAGCTTTTCTACCTGTCTAGAAGCAGCAAACATAAATATGCTATTTAATTGAAAGTTTTAAATATGAAAACCCCTTCTTTATATTTTATTCTCATTTCTCATATCTTTCTCCTCCCTCCTATTCTGTGATTAAACATTCCCCGTTACTAACATCTTAAACCATTATATTAACATGCTTAACAAGTTAGTCTTTGGTATAAGGCCTCTTAGTAATCAACGGTGCTGTCCATGAGTCAGAGTCTGGGAAAAGTCCAGAAATTAGGTGTTGTATACATCACTGTTGGTCATATAGTGCTGAATTGAAGGTATATTAAAAAAGTTAAGGGGCTAAGTTCATAGTTTTATATGGGTGGAGTAACAAGATCCATACCTAGCTCCATGCTCTTGCCATATGCAAGGCCTAGCTGTCCTTTTATACTTGGTACATGTACCCCCGTGGTTGCGGTGGACGGTGTAGGTTGGAGTGGGTATGTGGGAGGAGGCAGTGGCAGAACACCTTTGTCACCATGACAAGTGATCCCTATCACCCCCAGATATAGAGGGGCTATCCATTAAGGAGGAGGTCTCTAGAGTCAGGTAAATGGTGTCTGTCCCAGGGGTGATGCTATTTCCTCCCTACCCCCCAACTCCGTAACCACGCACTCTTCCTATCTTAAAATGCCACCAAGAGAATTAAGGTGAGGTTTATCCAGTCTCTTTTCTCAGGTGTTCTGTGTGCTGATCTTCCTACAAAAGGTTGACAGGCGTGGCTTTGGGTCTGAAGTTGTAGGGCATTCTCCCTTTTGGTTCTGTCGAGGTTTCTCTGGAGTTTGCCATCTTGGAGGGTGGTTGTTTGATATTGTCACAATGCTGGGCCTATCCAGGAATTCTATGCCCAGACCTGCTAGATCCTCCTTGGCTTCTTGTGTTGAGGTATATTCTCCCCTTCCCCTTCAGGTAAAACTGCTACCAGCCGGGCAGCATAAGGTGTTGTGAATTTTATGCCTTTAGCCTTCAGTTCTGGCAGTAGGGGGAGGTAGGTGCAGTGGAGCCTCATGGTGGTGGGAGCATAGTTGTGGTCTATATAAAATCTCTGCTGTCTCTAGAAAATGTTTTGCTTGCACCAGGCTTTGGTCTTTTATTGCATAGCTTTCAAAATGGACAATAATCGACCTAGGGGAGGAATTAGGTGAAGTTGGTTTGGGCATAAGGGCCCGGTGTACTCGTTCGAGGTCCAGAGTAATTTCTGAGGTGGGGCTTGAGGGCTGTGTGAAGCAGCATTGTGACAAAATCTTTTATGTCTGTGCCCCCCTAGCCTTCCAGGACACAATATAGCCTTATATTTTTTCTGTGGACCCTGTTTTACGCCTCTTCTTGCCTTGCCTCCATCTGTTCCTGCTGGGCCTGAAATTGCTGGATCAGAGATTCCAGGTTGTTGACACGCTTTTCAGTTGCCGTGACCTGGTGCTCCGTGTCATCTGCCCGCTGTTCCAGTTGTACAATGTCACTGCTTAGTTCTCCGTATAATTGTTTTACTTCAGCCTGGAATGAGCATATTTCATCATAGATGGTGTCAAGTTTGATTTTTTTGCTTTTATTTTTTTGGTGTGTGACTTGAGGAGAAAGAGCCCCTTACCAGCGATGCGGTCAATTGTGATGTCAGAGATTCGGAGTTGGAGGCCTCAGAATGTGATTCAATTTCATTTGCTATTTCTTGCAGTTTCGTGGTAAGTACCTTTGGAAACACTTTGTTGCCCCTCGGCATAACCCAGAAAGTCAGTTTTTTTGTAAATGCTTGCACTTGAGAGGGTTTTTTCACTGGAGGTTATTTGGAGCTCTGGGGTTATGCTGCCATTGCTGTCAGAGCAGAACTGGAAGTCCGTGAAACTTGTTTTCTGTGTTTACACTGCTGGATCCTCCTTTTCCCCTTGGTACCTATATTATGCTCTCTTTCTTTTTTTTTCCCTTTTCCTATGCTCTTTCTGTTTCAGCTGTGGCTACCTTGTTTCCTAACTCCTCAGCTGTGTCAGAGCTCCATTTCCCTGCTTCCTATATTCCTCTCTAGTCCTCCTCCCTGATCATGTTATATGGAAGTTTTCTTTTCTGCTCTTTCCATTATCTTCATACCCTCTATCTTCGATCTTTACTCTTGCTGCTTAGCCGGCCCTCTATTAAGTATGTTTTTTTTTTTTTTTACCCATTTCTTTCTGGGTTCGACAACAGTGGCAGGTTACTCTTGGGGGATGGTCTTGCTGCCACTTGGGTAAATCGAATGTTCCCCCCCCTTTTTTTCTCTTCCTCATCTGTGCAGAGGAAGGGTTGATGCTCTTTATACCGCCACTTCTCTTTGCTGTGACCAAGGTGGAGTGATGATAAATGAAACATACACCTGTCACCCCTAACAGTATCGACAGCTTCGGTATGGTAACCACACATAAGCCGCCCCACCGTCTAGGATTTCCCCCTCCCCCCCAATGCCTCTATGCCTCCCGTCTTAGTTCTCCCATTGTCCCACTTTCCCCCTCCACCTCCTACCACCAAATCTAATTTTATTGCTCCCCTTCATTCAACACTCCTCCCCTATCCTACCCTTACTTTTCTACCTACTGCTAACCTGTCGTCCCTTCCTTCTAATCTCCTTCATCTCCCTACCCCAACATGTCACTCATTCCTAAGTACGCGTCTCAACTATTTATGTACGGAAGCAATTACTGTATATCCCTTGTCTCCCTTCTAGTGAATCCTATGAAAAGAGGTGTAGTAGCTTATACCTTGCGTAGTAGTTTATAATTTTGGTCTCAATTATGTTTGTTTATTGTAGATACCACTTGTTTTCCTATGCATTCCCTGTAGAACCTATTGCTTTTATGTACATCTTCTTATGCATATCTAAATGTACCACTCCTTATGTGCAAAGCCATGTGCGGCATATATGCTCCCAGTGTATGTTTACTTGTATCTTTGTTTTTTTCCTCTCTTTTGTTGATCACTGTAATTATCATTTGTCCTTCCAGGACCATCTCGTAAATGAGCTTGATCAGTGATGTCTTGTCTGGTTAAATAAAGATTCAATTAAATTGAACTGTTATTGTCAGTGTTCATTCTCTACACCCCCATTCACAAGTGACAGGGGTGTACCTTCCGAGCATTATAGCTCCCATTACATCCCTTTATTTTTCTGGTACTAGTCTGTTTACTGCTTCTTTTCTTTACGTTGCAATGGAAAGCTACTTTAATAAGAGCTTTCTTTTTTTTTTTTCTGGGCCCCTTATTAGGGTCGTTTTTTACAGCTTATAGTTTGTTGTTATTTTTCCTTGTTACCTGGGGGGTACTGACTTAGATATTTCTAGTCCCCCCCATGTATTTTTGCTTAATCGTATCATTTTGTCCAGTGGCACTGGGGATTGGTTATTGTTGTAATTAGAGTCTAAGACTATTGTATGCTGGCACTTTGCTTTGTGGTTTCAATATATTTTGAAGGGACTGTTTTATATATTGAGCTTTGGTTACCCAGGGATGACGTTGTCCTGGTGAGGTTCATCTCCTGGAATGTGAAAGGGCTTAATCATCCTGTTAAGCATACAAAAGGGCTACAGCATCTGCGGTCTTTTTTTTTTTTAATTATTCTTTTTTCTGTGCCCTGGAGCCTGGCGGGCAGCTAGGGCCCTCCCTCCCTCGGAGGGACTCATCCACCAGCCCCGCGTGTCCCCACTCAGCCAACCCCTGGTAGTTTTCCCATGGCTTGCCCCCCATGGCTGGGCCAGGGAGGAAAGCGCTGACTTTTATCCACCCCCCGGTGCACAAATCCAGAATCTGAGGGTGGCACCGGGATGCGGGTCCATCATGGAGCCTGCCAGCTCCCTTTTCCTCTTTTCTCCCATCCCCCCTCCCGTACCAACATAAGGACATCAGACATCTCCGGACCCATACTACTCTCCAGCTACCACCAGAGGGCAGTCAATGAGTGGGACAACAGACCTCCTCCCCCCGAGAGAGAACAGCAGTCCTGCAGATGCTCAATCCTCTCTCACTCCTGTTGACCCCTGGCAGCCCGGGCTTGTTCCCGAACCCAGGTCACCAGCTTGGCACAAGGTGTAGCGGCCAGAGTCTCTACCTCAAGTTCCAGCAGGTCAGCAGCATCTGTGATCTTTGAAGGCTGATGTTGCTCTTCTCCAGGAGACATACTTCACTGGACATTCCACCACTTGGATGCATAAGGGGTGGATGGGTCAAATGATGCACAGCTCTGCGTCTAGTAAATCCAGAGGTACTATGATTTTGAACCATTGCAACTTACCCTTGGAAAATGTACTTGCAATGACTGACAGGGAGGGTAGATGGGTCATTACTAAAGTTAGTCACCCAGGAGGATTTTTGTGCCATGTTTCTGTATATGGCCCCTAATACCGACGACTCTGATTTTTTCCCATTGTTTGAACCAGGCCTTTAGAGGGTGTGCAAGGAGAGCACTGTTACCATCTTTTTTTGGGGGGGGGGGTAATCTTGTCTGAGATCCTTTCCTTGAGAAATCTATGCTTACCCTAGATTCACATCCCAATTCAAGGGCTGTTTTGAATGGGCTTATGTCTGAATGGGGACTGTTGATGTGTGGCACCTCTTGCACCTGACTGATCGGGACCTCTCTTTCTATTCTCCTATGCATGATTCTTTTAGCCGTCTTGACTATTTCTTAGTTAGATTTGATGGCATCTCATGTCTCAGCTTCCTCCTATGGCTCTATTTTAGTTTCTGACCATGCCCCCATTATTCTCTGTCTTCAACCTTTTATCTCTGACTCCCCCTTCCACGCGCTGGCGTTGTAATCCTTTATAATTGCATGACACCGATTTTCTGGATTAGATTTATCAGGAAGCTCAATTCTATTTTGAGAATAATACTACTGATGATGTCCATCTGGGAATTATTTGGGAAGCCTTTAAGGCCTTTTTGTGTGGCTGTATTATCACATACTCAAATCACAAGCAGCAAGAGAGATGTGGAGATTTCAGAATAGTCCCAAACTTCATCTCAGCTGGAATCTCACTTTAAACACTGTCCCATGTCTACTGCTTCCTTACAGTCTGAAATCAAAGGTGTTAAATATAAATTTGAATACCTTGCTTTCCTGTAAGGCTGAATGGCTGCTTCTGCAGAGTGGCCATTCCTTTTGGGATGTCAGTGAAAAGAGTGGCAAGTTCCTGGCTTACACCTTGTGAAAACAACAGGTGGAATATCAGATCCATGCCCTTCACAGGCCCAACAGGACCATTGTCACATCTGCTGCAGAGGTGAATGACACAATGAGGTTGTTTTATCAACAGCTTTATTCTTTGGATGTTCCACCTTCTACTTTGTCTGACTTGCTGTCTTTTTTGGGGATACCCCCACTCCCCTGTTTTCACCTCAGTTGCGAGATGAATTGGATACACTGCTTTCTGAGGTAGAACTTTGCTCGGCACTCTTGTCCCTTGCTAAAAATAAAGCCCCCGGATGAGATGGCCTCATCATAGACATATCAGCTGATACCAGATATTGTTATCCTTCTGTTTCTGGCTGCATTACAGGAGTCTTACAGTGATAGACGGCACCCCCTACTCTGTGTGAGGCCATCATAACCTATCTCCACATAAAATGTGCTAATTCGCTTGACTGTGTGAACGATCACCCTATATCTCTTATATCTACAGACACTAAAATCTTGAACAAAGCCTTAGCTCTTTATCTTGAAAAGGCCCATCTTGCTCTTGTCTACCTGTTTCAGGTAGGCTTTGGCAAAGGCAAACTGGGCCCCGATCATTTGCATATTCTTAACTTGAAATTGTACACTGAAACTGCCCAGTCCCCTATGGCAACCCTTGCAGTTGACTCCTGGACGGTGTTTGACTCCATCCAGTGGAGTTATATGCATAATGTTTTGGAGTTTTATGGCTTTGGTCCACAGTTTTGTGCCTGAATACGTGTTTTGTATCATGGCCCCTCAACTGTGATACTCGCTAATCATACTATTTCTGCTCCATTTGATTTGCAATGAGTCACCTGTCAAGGCTGCCCTCTTTTGCCTCCTTTGTTTTTATTGGTTTTGGACCCTCTTGCTTGTAAGCTTCTGGCCACCCTGGAAGTTCACGGCATTCGGGTAGGTAATCTTTCTTTTCTTATTCATTCTTATGCATACAATCTTCTTCTTACCCTGAAATCTCCTTCGCTTTCCCTCCCTCCTGCTCTCACTCTTTTTGCTCTTTTTGCACCCCTCTTGGGTCTGTGTCACCTTCCTCCTATGGCCCTATTTTAGTTTCTGACCATGCCCCCATTATTCTCTGTCTTCAATCTTATTATCTCTGACTCCCCTTCCACGCCCTGGTGTTGTAATCCTTTATTTTGCACAACCCCAATTTTCTGGATTGGATTTGTCAGGAAGCTCAGTTCTATTTTAAGACTAATACTACCAATGATGTCCATGTGGGAATTATTTGAGAAGCCTTTAAGGCCTTTTTGCATGGCCGTATTATCGTATACTCAAATCGTAAGCAGCGAGAGAGAAGTGGAGATTTCAGAGTTGTCCCAAACTTTATCTCGATTAGAATCTCACTTTAAATACTGTCCCATGTCTACTCCCTCCTTGCAGTCTGAAATTATGGGTGTTAAATATAAATTTGAATACCTTGCTTTCCTGTAAGGCTGAATGGCAGCTTCTGCAGGTAATCTTTTCTTATTTATTCTTATGCAGATGATCCTCTTCTTACCCTGGAATCCCTTTTGCTTTCCCTCCCCCCTGCTCTCACTCTTTTTGCACCCCTCTCAGGTCTGATGGTTAACCTATCCAAGATGATTTTAGGGCCCTTGAACTCTCTTTGTGATAAATCTTTGTGTTCCAGACTCCAAATTAAGTGATCTCCCAACATCTTTAAATATCTGTGGGTTCATATTACTTCTAGGAGGGGTGATCGCATCCCAGTCAACTACAACCCATTACTTTCTATTTTAGAATGTGATACTCACCATTGGCTTAAATTGGGTTTATCTTTGGCTGTCAAGATTGCTGCTTTACATATATTTGTTCGTCAGTGATTTGCCTACATATTTTATAATTTTCCACTTCTTGTTCTGTCTAACATATTGTGGAATATAAACTGTATTATTAGTCATTTTCTCTGAGAAGGTAAAGCTTCATGACTTAGTAAGGTGAAACTCCAAGCCCATTGGTCTGGGGGGGGGGGGTTGGTCTTTGGAACATGAATAAACGTGATCATTACAGGGAGCTCCAATATAAAAAGTGAAAAAGTGTATTTGGTAGACAACAGAAATTCCCTGGTGCTACGAGGGATCATCTGCTGTAGGTGAGACAGAGAACAGCCACCAGCTTCCGTATAGCAAGAAGGTGATTTAATAGAAGTACACAGAATTTAATTCTTAATTTTGGGGCCTGTGTAAGTAAGTAGACATCAGTGTTTTGGTTCTCTGTTTTTGGGGTTGACTTTTCTTAGTGTAACTTTTATTTGCCAGGGAGGAAATTTAGCTGGGAGAATGTCTGCAGTCATTTGTGACTAGACCTGTTACCTAAACTCTGTGAAATAGGTGTCTGAAAGGAAGGAAGGCACTCACTGGGGTGGTGGGTCAGTGTTGTAGTTGATTGTTTCTGAAGGGCACAGGCTTAGTCCCACCCACTCTGCTCCTCACCCCACCTGCCTCAAGAGTATCATTTCCTTTATATCAGGTGTTATGACATCACTTCCCCAAAAGTGCAAAGGACATGCACCTGTTCATATCCTTAAAGGCACAGCACACTGATTAGAGGATAAACACACTCACACACTTGCACACACTAACAAAAAAACCTCTTAAACAGGAAGTGATACAGACATGTGAGGAGTGGTGCAATGCACTTGATGTGGAGCAGCAGTCTTCTGGGAGATGCTTTGGAGGCTGCATTGCTGCCCTATTTGTAGGCACCTCTCTGATCTGAGGGAGGAGGTTGCCCGTCTTCATGCTGACCTGGCAAGGATTTGGGAAACCTCCTCCCCTACCCAGAGACCACACTGGCCACCACAACTTCCTCAGAGGTTGTCAAGAAAGAGGAGCAGTTGGATCACAATCATGGTGGGCTCATGGAGGGTGAGGGTGGTGGAGCAGAGGTGCACCCCTTCAGTTATTCCTCTTCACAATTTATTCACCATTCTGGTGGAGTGTGGTTCCTCAGTGGAGGCACCCACAGTGGAGACAAGGAGGATGCTGGGAACCTCCACAAAGAAGACCCACAAGAGGATAACACGGGACCCCACGGGGAAGGAAATAACTCCTGGTGGGAGACTCAATTGTTAGGGGGTAGAACTGGGGGAGGGAAGGGAGAGGGAGAGGGAGGTAAGGTGCCTGCCCAGCGCCATGGCTTGGAGGGACAGGAAGAAAATTCTCAGGATCATGGGAGCAGCTGCACAGGGGAGGGGGGTGGATGTCATTGTCCACCTAGGGACAAATGACCTTGCTGGGAATGGGATCAGAGCAGTGCGGCAGGAGTGTGTGGAGTTGGGGAGGGGCCTTAGACAAGTGGCACACACAGTAACCTTCTTGGAAGTGCTACTTGTCTATGGCATGTATGAGGCTAGGGAACTCTACACCATGAGATTCAATGATTGGTTGAAAAACTGGTGCGTAGCTCAAGGATTTGGCTTCATTGGGGGCTAGGGGTCTGCCTGGAGGGATACAGGCCTATACTAGCGTGATAGTCTGCATCTGTCCAGGAGGGGAACCAGGATCCTAGGTGATAGGTTTAAATGCTTCATTGGCAAGGATTTAAACTAGCCAAGGGGGAGGCACTGAACAGAAGCAGGGAGATCCCAGCCACCCCCCCCAACAAAACAGGGTAGTTAGCAAAGTAGACACAAAGGTAGAGAAGTCAATAAGGAGCAGAACAGGGGTCAATCCAGAAAAAGGCAAAGGCAGTAAGGACAGGGATGGGCCTAAAAAGGGTAAGGCCATCAAAAAATGGTGGGTGATGAGTATCAATGCCTGTAGTCTGGGTAACAAGCTCCCTGAACTAGTGGCCTTGTTGGAAGAGGGATGCCTGGGTATTGTGGCAGTCACAGAAACATGGTATACAGAGAACCATGACTGGGATTTCAACATACCAGGGTAAACCATCTACAGGAGGAACAGGGAGGGTAAAAGAGGAGGAGGAGTAGCTCTCTACATAAGGGAAGGAATCAAAACAACAGAACTAAAGGGAAGCAGTGAGGGGAGGAGGCACTGTGGGTCATCCTGGAGACAGGAAATGGCACCATAATCTGCACAGGGGTTGTTTACAAACCCCCATCTCAGGGGGAGGCAATGGACAAGGAAATGATAGAAGGAATCCTTAGAATGGCATAAAAAGGAGAGATATTGTTGATGGGGGACCTGAATATGCCAGATGTTAACTGGAGTACCTTTAATGCAGCCACATCCAAGAGCAGGGTCATTCTGGATGCCCTACAGGGGGCATGCCTTAGACAGCTAGTGTTGGAACCCACTCGGGAGGGAGGGAGCAATCCTAGTCCTGGTACTTTCAAATGAGGATAGAGAGAGGATCTCAGATTTAGAAGTGGTTAGCCATCTGGGAATGAGCAACCGCCAAACAGTGTGGTTCACGATAAACACAGCTGTAGAGTCAAGCCATACAAAAGCAAGGGTGTTAGGAGATTGATTAGTAATTTATATTCTGATCCATGAGCCAGGGTCCAGGCTAACTGGATACTGTCGACTTCCTTTTCTTTTGGCTAGAGGGATGAGACAAGGATGCCCGCTTAGACCCTGTATTATTTTTGCTAGCCATTGAACCCTTAAATCTAGCCCTCAATCAACACCAGGGGGTTGTGGGGTTACAGGTGGGACAACAGTCCTTTTCCACCCTTTTATAGGCTGATGATTTATTGCTATTCCTTTCAAAAGTGGAAACCTCTCTACCGACTGCTTGGGATATTATTAGCTCCTTCAGTAATATTTCTGGGCTGCGCATTAATTGGAAAAAGACAGAGATTCGGCCTTTATTTAATGGAGATAATACTTGGACCTGGTTAGGTAGGCACACCCTGAAGAAGTGGTCACCGGATGGTGTGAAATATTTAGGGGATGCATATCTCAGCCCAATTAATGGATATGTGTTCCAGAAACATTACTGGGTTCTTGGAGGATGTTAAAGTGGACTTACTACATTGGAAAAAGCTTAAGTTATCTCTCCCAGGCAAGATAGCAACTGTGAAGATGATGGTTTTTCCACTGTTATTTTACAAACTATGTAACTTAACACCGACTATTCCGCAGTGTTACTGGGCTAAATTAGATAGGGTGTTGCTTGATTTTATTGGGGAGCGGTCTCCTCCACTTTTCAGCAGGAGGATTTTAAGGGCTCCTGTGGTGTTGGAGGGGGGGGCTGGAATATGCCTTGGTTATGGGCTATCACTTATTCCATGGTGTTATAGATGAACTTTAAGCTGGGTCTCAAATGGGGCTTCAAACACCCCTTTGTGAATAGATATTGAAAGAAGCTTGTTGGGGGACACACCGCTGATGGTGTTACTTAAGCATGCTAGGCCACAGTTTAGGGAAATTACACAACCTATGACTTTATCTATCTGGGCCTGGGCTAATTTTCTTTTAAATATTGAAGTATGATATCTCTTTCTTTGGGAAATGGGAACCTCTTTGGCATAACCCTGACCTACAGGTAGGGGGTGTTGCACTTCAGTGGAAGTCCTAGCAGGCTAATGGTGTATCTTTAGAACAATTTACTACAGCAGGAAGGGGGTTTACTAGCTTCATTTCAGGACCTGCAGTTTAAATTCAGGCTAACTATTAGTGAGCATTGACATTATTTACAGATATGACATGCTTTAGCGGGGAAGTTTCTTACTAATTTTCATGTTTGTGAGACTGAATTCACACAGTTTTTTGGGAAATGGCTATTACTTTCTAGGGGGTATATTAGTTGCTTATATAAAGAACTTCAAAAATGTATCCTATCTAGTTGGGAATCCCACAGGCTGAAATGGGTGTCTGGTGTACAAGTGGAGATCAATGAGGAAGGTTGGGGTAAATGCTGGAGGGCAGGGCACACTGCATTCCCTGACCCCAAATTTCAGTTAATACAGAAAAAGATTTTAAGCAGATGGTACCGTACACTAGTTCAGTTGTTTAAATTGGGTCTCTTAAGCTGTGACTTATGTTGGCATTGTCATTCTGCACCAGGGTCACGTTCTCATTTACTATGGCGGTGTGGGTTGCTGCATTCATAGTGGCAGAGTATTTTGGATTGTTTAGAAGAGGTTTCACAAATTCCCATCCTATGGTCCCCAAGCTTTTGGATTTTAGGGAACCTGAGGCAATTACAAGGCCCATTACTACATTTTAAGGGTTTCCTTAATGCTGCATCCTTAGAGGCTAAGTGACTATTGCTACTGAGTTGGTGTTCCTGTAATCTTCCATCTCTATTGAGGTGGAAAAGGGTATTGCTTAAAGCAGCCTGGTTCAATAAGGTGTTATTCCAAAAGTGGGCAGCTTTAGCTAATTATTATAATTCCTCCAGCAGATGGTTTCGTTAGTGTGGGATACAAAATGAGGATGTGCTATGAAATGTCTTCTAAACATGATTGTGTTTCTTTTTCCTTTACAGGCAGCAGGTGACTGGGGTGGGGAAGATGTCACCAGCATTGGTAATCCATTTAGTGTTGTGTGACCTATGGTGGGTAGTCGTTAGTCCCGCTGTTAGTTAATGTTTTGGATACTGTTCTCTGTGCTGCGTGTTTCTATATTATTTATTTCCTAATAAAAATGATTATATAAAAAAAAAGCAAGGGTGTTGGATTTTAGGAGGGCTGACTTTGGCAAAATGGGAGAGTGCCTCAGAAAAGCACTAGCAAACTGGCAAGCAGAAGGGATGGACAATCAATGGGAAAAAATCAAAACTGCCACCACAGAGGTGACAAGCCTTTGTGTAAAGCAAATCAACAAAACAAAATGAAGGAAAAAAAACACTATAGTTCTCAAAAGAGGTGGCAGGGAATGTTAAAGAGAAAAGGATAGCATTCAGGAAACATAAGGAAACACAGAAGGAGCAGGACAGAGAACTATATCAGTTAAATCAGAAGGAGGCATGGAAAGCAGTCAGAATAGCAAAGGCCCAAACTGAGGAAAAGATAGCCAACTCTGTTAAGAAGGAGATACAACCTTTTATAGGTACATTAGGGAGTGAAGAAAAACCAAGGGAGGGAAACTGAGGAGTAATAAAGGGGAGGGAATGTGGGAAGAAGGTGACAGTGAAAAAGCAGGGGTACTGAATGAATACTTCTGCTCAGTATTCACAAAAAAAGAGGAAGGGGAGGTACCTAAACCAGTCAATAGAAACACTCTAAATGGGGGGGGGGGTCAATACCAGTCCATTCACAGAAGAAAGGGTTCTGAAAGAACTCTTAAAACTGAAGGTGGACAAAGCAATGGGGCCTGACTGGATTCACCCAAGAATTCTAAAAGAACTAAGGGTAGAACTAGTGACACCGCTGACTACCCCTCTTTAACAAATCATTGGAGGATGGGGTGGTACCTGAGGACTGGAGGCGGGTGGATGTGATTCCACTTCACAAAAGTGGAAGCAAGGCAGAGGCAGGAAACTACAGACCTGTTAGTTTGACCTCAGTGGTAGGGAAAATGATGGAATCACTTCTGAAGGAAAGAATTGTTGAGTACCCAGAGAACAGCAGAGCACAGGACCCAAGGCAGCATGGATTCACGGTGGGAAGGTCATGTCAGATGAATCTAATAGATTTTTTTGACTAGGTGACCAAACTAGTAGACCAGGGAGGGGTTGTGGACATGGCCTACCTAGACTTTAGCAAGGCATTTGACACAGTCCCACACAAAAGATTAATATACAAATTAACCAGCCTTGGAGTGGGTCTCAAGGTGGTAGCCTGGGGAAAAAATTGGCTGGACAACAGGATGCAGAGGGTAATAGTAAATGGAGTCTACTATGAAGAAAGGGGGTTACTAGCGGAGTACCGCAAGTTCAGTACTGGGATCGGTCCCCTTTAATGTCTTTATAAGTGACATTGCAGAGGGACTGGAAGGAAAAGTATGTCTCTTTGCAGACAACACAAAGATCTGCAACAGGGTTGATACAGAAGGTGGGGTGGAAAGGATGAGGAGGGACTTGACAAGGTTGGAGGAATGGTCAAATGTATGGCAACTTAGATTCAATGCTAAGAAGTGCAAAGTAATGCACCTGGGAAACAAAACCCAGGGGAAGAGTACACAATGGGGGATGAGATACTAACAACAACAAAAATGGAAAGGGACCTGGGATAGTCATATCAGATGACCTAAAGGTGAGCAAGCAGTGTGAGAAGGCAGTAAGGAGGGCTGGTGGGATACTGGGATGCATAGGGAGAGGCACCACCAGTAGAAAACAGAAAGTTGTCATCCTTTTGTATAGACAGTTGGTGAGACCCCATCTGGAGTACTGTATACAGTACTGGAGACCCCATCTCTGCAAAGACATAGACAGGATGGAGGCTGTCCAGAGGAGGGCGACTAAAATGGTGCAGTCTGCACCAGAAGACATACAAACAGAGATTAAATGAGCTTAATATGTATAGCCTCGAGGAAAGGAGGGAGAGGGAAGACATGATAGAAACCTTCAAGTACCTCAAGGGAATCAAGAAAGTCCAAGAGGGTAGCATCTTTCAGAAAAAGAGATGTGTAAGATCAAGGGTGCATCATTTGAAGATAGAGGGGGGAATGGCTCAGAGGTAATGTGAGGAAGTATTTTTTCACAGAGAGGGTTGTGGATACATGGAACGGCCTTCCTGAGGATGTAGTGGAGTCAAAAACAGTGGGGAATTCAAGAACGCATGGGACAGACATAAGGCAGTTCTTTTGAGGGGTAGGAGGAAGTAGGTTGCTGGTTAACTAAAATCTTCAGCTTATCCATTAGGTAGAGAAATGGGCAGACTAGCTGGGCCAAGCAGTCCTTATCTGCCATCAGATGCTATGTTTCTATGACCCTCTTCATCAGGGTGGTGGAGTCAAAGTGCTTAGTGAACTCTTAATTACATACCCTTTAAGAGTGACAGAATTAAACAAAAAACAGTGTAACTAATCACAATTTAAAAGGTAAAAAGCTCATTACATGTTGCAGCCCTTAATCGTGTTCAAGACATATGTGTAATTTTGCAAAACTTCACAAATTTACAAAAAAGAAGCCCAGTTGCAGCTAGTGAAATACATTATTCTTTCTGTCATTTTTATGTTGGCTTGCATGCTTGAGCAACAACATCTTCGACAATCACGGGTTTGGGGGCTGGGCGGCTATTGGGCGAATGCAGGGCACATCAGTAGGTGCTGGCCCCTCATTCTCAATCAGCCTGCATGCCAGGCCGCCACACCAGCATGCATAATGGGCTAGCATATCTAAGAAAGGTCTGCTGCAATCAGAGCAAAAGCTCTTCATAAGCGGTCCTTTGTATAATACTCGCCACCGTATGAGCATGGTCGGAAAGTAACTCAGGCCTGCATTTGTCAGGGGTGCCCAATCCCCTGTCGGTAACCCCATTGTGTTAGTGTGCTGGCCAGAGGGCCACTCCCGTCGGCATCACCCCCAGTGTTGAATGCCGAGGGGTGCCCAATCCCCTGGCTCACGCCCCTCACTTTCTTTCTTTGTTTGCCGGCCAGAGTGCAATCCCCATCAACGCAACACCCCCGTGTTGTGTGCCAACAAGGGTGCCAATCCTCTGTCGGCTACTGACACCCCAAAAAAAAAAAACAGTTGGGTGGCATGCTGGGAGCCACCCAGCGTGCCAATATCCTGCAACAGGAAAACTGTCCGTGATGGTTTTCCTTTTTTTCCTGTAAAACAAAACCGTCCCTTGCAGTCTTGATGCCCCACCGCACCACCCACTGTGCACCCTGCCTCCCTCACCACCCACCCCATACTTACCTCCGGAGTCTGGAGCGAAGATCTTTCGTGGACCGGGAACAGGTCTGCACTCTTCAAAGCCGACCACGAACTGAGGAAATGCTGGTAAGCTGTATAATGGAGTGAATAGGGTTTTTTTCAACTTTGCTGCATATCTCAGGCATTTCTTGGAATTTTGGCACCAAATTTTCAACATGGGGTTTTTGGGACCCCTCCTCATGAATTCTATCACTGTCATGGCGTTAATCGGCCTCAAAAGGTGATTTCGCAGTCACTGCCCTAAATCACCTTTTGGGACCCATTAATGAAATGACAGTGCCAGTATCATGAGGTGGCCTCTCAAAAAAAGCCTATGTTCTGGTGAGTGAAAAATCAACAAATGACTGTTTTCTGATATCGTTGCATGAGTTGCTATGCAGGCTCAACCGTGCATTCCCAATATTTTAACACCGGATTTTCAGCATTGGCATTTTTGTATACCTCCTTGTGAACAGTACAGCTGTCATTTCCCACATCCTGCCGAAATGTGTTTCTGCATTTCCAAGCACAATAAGCGCAGTCGCTCTGGGAAATCAGTGTTTGGGCAGACTATGAAAATGACAGTGACACAGTTCATGAGCAGAGGTCCTAAAATGCCTGTGTTGAAATTTGGTGCTGATACTCCATAAAATGACTGTGTTACGGCGTGCGTTTCACAGATTGCCTTGCCCAGCTTGTGCAAGTCGTATGCATTAAGTATTATTTTCACTCTGGATTTTCACCATTGCCATTTTCCACACCTCTGATGAACAGTATAGCCGTCATTTCACATACCCTGCCCAAAATGTGTTCCACTCGGGCGCAGAATAGCGTGGACGCTTGTGCGAATCACTTCTTGGGATGTTGAGAAAATGACAGTGACACTGTTCACGAGCAGAGGTGCTAAAATGCCTATGTTGAAAATTTGGTACTGAATTCATTAAATGGCAGTGTTGCAAGCGGCTGCATATTCCCCATGCACCCTTGTAACTCATAAGTAATATTTCGTATATTTGTATGCCACATTTTCAAAACTGGCATTTTTACACCTCATATGAACTGTGCAGCTGTCATTTTTCACATCCTGCCCAGCATGTTTTCCCACACTGCACTACCAAACACCCAAAAGGACACCCTAATGCCTGTCACTCTCTGCGGGGTGGGGGTGGATTGGCATCAGTTCACTACTTGACTGCCATTCCTATGCTGCATCTCTCTAACTCCTGAACTCCCAATGGCAGCAAGCCAACATTGGGCATTGACAAATGCTTGTTACTGTTGCTTCAAATAAGCATTATAGGTTCACTCCTTAATGATTATTAGCCAAAATCAATGGCATTCGACCCTGGACTTAAGCTTGACTGTTAGGGGCATAAAACAACTGATTAATAATAATGAAGAAACCAATCTTCCTAAGGCAATCAGATATTTGAAATAAACAATGTAAATCATCTAAACCAGGGATGAATGTCATGGCTGGCAATAAAAAGTGCTTACTTTGCAAAAATGAATTAGTCAAAAACAACCTGTTGTTCAAGATAAAAAACACACAAGGAACATTTACACATAATGTATCATAACCATTGAGTGAAACAAAGTCCACAGTGTAAAATTTCAGAAAACTTAACATGACTTATTTAATGGTAAATTTTATTTACAGAAATGAGAAACAGCAATGGGAGCAACAATTGTTCCCAGCTATGTAAACATTTATCTCCGTTTGTGGCAAAAGAAGTACATCTTTAACAATCAAAATTAGTTTTTACCATACATCCATTTTTGGAGCCGTTTCATTGACAATCTTTTAATCATATGGAACAGCCCCACAATGGAGGCAGAGGGTTTCACTGAGAGAGTCTCAATGGTAATGATATGAATTTGAAATGCACGTCAATGATGAACAAAACTAAAACTGATTTTTTTGGACCTGACCCTGCTAGGAAAATCAAATGAGGTAATTTCAGGTGTGAATTACAGAAAGGAAACAGGGAGCTCTTTGCTTCATGCCCAGAGTGCCCATCCACATTCCTTGATCAGGTCTGTTCCTTATGTGCAGTTCCTATGCTTTAAAAGAAACTGTTCTTCTCAGAAAAGCATGCGAGTGAAATATATTCAAGGTTCCAGGAAAGGGGGTATGACACAAATGTTCTGAATGAAGCTATGCATAGAGTAGCATCTCAGGACTGGAACACTTTACTGACACCAAAATGTAAAACATTCAGCGAGGAGGGAGTCCTGACCTTTGTCCTGGACTATAACCCAATATCACCTAAAGTGAAATCTATTTTGTTGAACAATTGAAAGTAACTTGATTTATGTGAGATCCCTGACTTGTTACTTGGTATTACTCACTTTAGTAAATGTGGAAGAAGGCACTAGGCCCATCAAGACCACCTTCCCTACATGTTGTAGGGTGCAGTTCAATTTACTTAGCCCAATAGGAGTGTATCCAATTCAATTTTAAACTTATTGAGGTTAGTAATATTTACAATACCATGAGACAGCGCATACTTGTTTGTTAAATTACCAAGAATTACATTTAGCAGGTGGCAGAATCTAGGTGACTGTCTGAGTCATGGTCATCATACTCCTGCAGTGGAATGCTTCAGAGGCAGGCACTGCAAACATATAGCTCAGGAGAAGGTCTTTCACCACCACAAGAGGGACTTAAAAGTAGAAATACGTGAATTTGTTAATTGTTCTACTAGCTATATTGTAAATGTTGCTCATAGTCCCTGTGAAATGATGTATGTAGGGAAAATGATTAGGCCTGCTAAGGAGCATTTCTTGGAGCATCTTAGGGATGTGAAAAATGATCATTTGGATTCATCAATTGCTACACACTACATGGAAAAACATTAAAGCAACCCGAACCCAGCCTCTCTTCGATGCACTATACTGAAACATGTTAAACAACAAGAGTTGTTGCGGAAAGAATCCGGATAGATTTTTACAGTGGACTCCTTGTCTCCAAGAGAATTGAACAAGGAACTTGATCTGACTGTATACTTATAAGTTGTATTAATGGTATGGATTGTCTAGAATCAATTTGTGTCTTTTCTTCTGCTCTATCTGTGCATGCACTTTTAGGTTGAATGATATTTTGCCAATACTGTATTTGATTGATCCAATTGTACTAAAAGTTAAGCCCCTTCTTTTGCCAGCCAGTATCTTTTCTTTGTTTATTTCTTTTTACACAGTATCTGTTTCTTCTCTCCCCCTTCCTCTTCCCTTTCTCCTTTTCCCCTTTTCATTTGTCCTTGTTCTCATTTATTTTATTCTTTATTATATCAAGTTTTTTCCTTGAGGTTTTTTGGCTCAAATAAACTATAAATCAAAATATATCTAGATTATTTGTATAACATTTAATTGAGTCTATTATCTCCCTCTATAATGAATTTTAATTGCAAACAGCTTCATTTTGAGCCAATAATTAAAATTCTTCTTTTTGTGGCTGACAACTATTACAAGCTAACATTAATATGAAGTAATAGAAAAATAACAACAAAAATAACACAATAATGCAATGAATAAATTTAATAGGGCTTTCCTTCTTGTTAAGTTTTGCAAAATTTTACACTGTGCACTTTGTTTCACATAATGGTTATGATACATTGGGCCAGATATTCAAAACTTTGCCCCGGGGCTAAATTAGCACTGCCTGGTGGGCAGACTTAGCTCGGAGCACAAAATAAGCCATTTTCAAAAGGAATAGCCCGGGGTAAACAGCTTCTGAATATAGCATGGGAATGAGGCCAGGCAAACTGGGCTGGGAGTGCAGGGCAAACTTAGCACTGGAATAAGACAGCTCTGAATATGGCAACCAGGAAGTGCAAACCACAACAGCAACACAATGCACAGCGATGTGAAGGTAGGTAGAGGTGAACTATGCGGCCAATGTGTGTGCCAGCAAATGTGTGGACCTAGTACAGCTGCAGGCAGCAGCATATGTAAAAGTACAGTGTGCAAAACTGTAAAATATTCTCCGAACTGTTTGCACAGTGCTAACACATTTGCACGGCGCTAAACTTTGCTATATTCAAAAGTGATATGCAAATGAGCCTACTTGGGTAGTCTGTGGGCAATCATCCAGATTAGCATCTCATTATGCCCTGATATGCATGCAGTTTGCACCAGGCTAACTGTTTAGCCCTGCGCTAAACCCACCAAACGTGTTAGCTCTGCGCAAACAGCTTGGGGCGTATTATACAGTTTTGAACACTACTTCCATATATACTGCTGCCTACAACTGTACTGGGACAACACAGCATAGGCACAGATGGTGATGCTGCTGCATGCAACTGTCAAACTGTAGGTCATGCTACAATGCACAGCAGACACTACAGTAGCAAGGGGGCCAGTAGTGTGTGGACACAGCAGTGCCTATGGTGTGCAGGGTAGTGATGATGACTGCACTATACACAGTGAGAGGCCCAACTTGCAGGTGTTTACTGACAGTGGACATTACTGTTACGCTGTTGTGTGACCCACAGATGCTGCACCTGTGGCATGGGATGCTCACAGTGACATATACATGTCCGGCTTTGTGTGCTGTGGTAGTTGTACAGCTGTGCGGTATGTGGCCGGGGGGGGCATATATTATCCGAAAGGCACACTGGTGTTGGGGTATTCCCAATATTGGCCCATGTGCACTGCATGATGTGTCCCAACCTTGTGGCCACACCTGGTCTGTGGCACAACCTGGCCACCCATACACTCTCCCCTCAACATCCTCCATACCCACAGTGCTGGATGTGTATGCTGGCATCTGTTGGTGTCCACAGTAGTGTGGTCTGCAGGTGTGTGCTGTATAGCCACACTGCCATGCTGTCCACTGGTGGCAGGGTCACCACTTACTGCCTGGCATGGCTGGGACTGGTGGCAGATGATGGCATCATTGTGATGCCATCAGTTAGCAGCGTGCTTCCTCTATGTTTGGCTTTGTTTATGTGTCATATTTATAAGTTAGGGTCACGCAAAACCCATACAAAACCTGCACAAATGCTGCGTAAAGCCTTATTGTCACGTAAAGCTGATTGCCCAGGGTTAAGATAAGGTTAATTCAGAATCTGGGGCTATAGAAACAGGCTGTTTTTCGTAAATCAACTGCAACAAATTCTTTGTTGTTAGCCACTAGTGCCCATCCTCCGAGTTTAAAAAACTCAATTCCGTATGGTCAATTTTTACGGTTAAGGAGAAATTGCAGTTCAGATTCTATTTTTTTGGAACAATCTAATGATTTAACTAAAAGGTTTTTGGAAAGAGGTTATGATCCACTTTTGTTGGAACAAACAAGAGATCAAGTTAGTAAAATTTCGAGGAACAGTCTTTTGGGAGATAAAAAAAAGAGTAAATAACACAGAATGTCAGCCTTGTACCTTTATTACTCAGTATAATTATTTGGCAGGACAAATTGGAAACATTATACATAAAAATTGGCCAAATCTGTTGAGTGATAGTGAGGTCAGTAATGCTGTTGATTTAAAGCCAAGGGTTACATTTTCAAAAGCTAAAAGTTTGAAAGATAAACTGGTACAGATCGTATGAAAAGGGTTAAAATGTGAGTCACACTTGGTTACCTGTGAGAACAAAAGGTTTTTAATGTTTCAGGTGTAATATATAGAATTTGCCAGTATTTGTCATGAAACATTTATGCACGAAAATTTCTAACATTAAAATCCAGGTTAGAGAGTTGATTACTTGTGATACACCGTCGTGGTGTATGTACTTTAGTGTTCTTGTGATTTAATATATGTTGGCAAACCATCAGGCCACTTAAATAAGATATGCAAGCATGCGTTAGTTCTATTTTTGAACAACAGTAGAAATACCCACTAGGTTTTCATTTTTCTGAATTTCATCAATCGGATCCAAGCTCTTTGAAATGTATCGGTATAGAATATATTTATCCATTGTTTATGGGAGGTGATAGATCAAATTTATTGTTACAAAAAGAAAGTAAATGGATCTACAGGTTAAATTCTGTTAGACCGAATGGATTGAATAATCAATGGGACCTTAAACCTTTTCTTAAGGGTGGCTATCGAGCATAAAGATGTTTAATGGACCAATATGTTTTGATATGTTATTATGTTATGGATTTTTTCAGTAATGTTGCAATTTATTTATTTATTTATTTATTGAATTTTGATGACCGGGTAGGCCCACTGGGCCCCGGAGGTCCCTTTTTCAGAGGCGACCCGGGTGAATCAACAACATTACAGGTAACGGATCAGTATAGTCATGTGATTGTAAAGTATAACAGTAAGAAATACATAGGTATACAGGCGGTAGGTAGTGTACAACATGCAGGCAGTACGGACATAGAGGTTACACATAATGAGACCGTTATTCATCCCAGGTTAGTGAATTAGGTTGAAGTGCTCTGGTAGACAAGCAGAAGCTAAATACCTGGGGTTAGCTTTGTTGTGGGCATATTGGAAGGGATGAGAGGGACAAAGTGCACCCCGTCTTAGGGGAGGTCCGTTATGCTTCAGTAGGCTATGCAAGGTCGGGTCTGATGAGCTACCGGATGGCTGTCGTGGTCAAGTCCTGTAACAAGACATGTGCTCCTGATGAGCAAGTGATCCTTGAGCTTTGTCCGGAAGCTGGTGACGGACCCAGCCTCCGATACCTCCAAGGGGAGGTTGTTCCAGGTGGAAGAGGCGGTGTATGCAAGGACCTGGACCCGGCTTTTGTCCTGGTCTTGGGAACCACGAGGAGAGTTTGGCCTGATGGCGCAGGCACCGTGGGTTGGGTTTCACCTGGCCGAGACCAATCAGGCTGGGGGAGGTGTGGGACCCAGTAGCTTGAATATGAGCAGAGTTGAGTAGAGGCGAGCTTCCAGAGGCGGCCACCTGAGCCTAGATTGGGCCTCGCAGTGGTGAGTCCTCAGGTGTGACATAGTGGCAAAGTGGACTATTTTGTTGTACAAGGTCTGTAGCCTCTAACTCCGTCACGCGCCACGCCCTGGAGAATCGGGGCCGCGTGGGTGAGCTTTGGGAGAGTAAGCTCATGCGCAATGGCTACCCTAGCTTCAGGATAATCTGGTCCTTCAGTCTATAAAGGATTCCAAGTTTCCATGGATGGCTTTGGTGATTTGGTCTATGTGATTTTTAGTGTGAAGCCTTGGTCCAGGGTAAGTCCAAGGTATTTGGTAGAGGAGACCACCTCAAGTTTTGTACCCCCCTGGACTGGAGTTGTAGAATGTGCCCTCTCAGATCCCAGGGATCTAGGACCAAAGAGCATTACCTTTGTTTTGTTGGTGTTTAGAACCATTTTGTTCAGCGTGAGCCAGTCCTCCAGCTGAAGGATGTCTTCTTGGAGGGCTGTCTCCAACTCGGGTAAAATGAGGAAGCTCTGTAAATGACCGCATCATCCGCGTACTGGATAACGCTACTGCTCCCGCAGTGTGTGTGCAGATCATTTATGAACAGTGTAAAGAGAAGGGGGCCGAGGATTGACCCTTGAGGTACCCCTTCTTTGAGTGGAGCTAGCTTGGAGACTTTATCCTCCCACTTGACCCTCTGAGTGCGTCCAGATTGATAACTCTTGAACCATACCAGTGAATGAGAGTCAAGGCCAAGTGAGCGCATTTTTTGTAGTAGGAGGTTGTGGTTTACCAAGTCGAATGCCTTAGATAGGTCAATAAAGACCGCCCCTGTGCTGACCCCTGCGTCATTATTGCTCAGGACATCGGCTGAGAGTTTAGTTAGCGCAGTATCCGTCCCATGCTTGGCTCTGAAGCCACGCTGTGATGGTGAGATTACCCGGTGGATTTCTAGGTATTCTCGGAGTTGGGAGTAGACTAGCTTCTCCTGTACTTTTGCAAAGACACACAGCAAAGAGATGGGCCTGTAGTTCTCAATGGGCTCAGTTGGCCCTCCCCTGTGTATAGGAATTACTAGGGCCTGTTTCCAAAGCTTGGGTACAGACCCCTCCAAGATAGACGGTTTATCAGCCAGGTTAGGGGCTTAGCTAAAGCTTGGGCCCCTCCTTGAGGATTCTGGTTTGGATCCCATCGGGCCCCCAGATCCTCTCGAGTGTAGGGATTTAAGGATGGTCAAACCTCCTTTCCCTGACCAGCCTCAGGTGAAACAAAGGCTGTCAAGGTCAGGGGGCTGTTGAGCGCTCGCTCACTCCTCCTGTCAGGGGTCCCGCCTTGTAAGCATCCAGGTTCGTGAAGTAACTGTTAAGGGACTCAGCAATGAGAGATCCCCCATCGATGAATTGCCCATTAGCCAGGATTGGGCTGGGTGTAGTTTTTTTCCTCCCTTTGAGGAGTTCATTAATGTGCGACCAGAAGAGCCTGGGATTGCCTAGGCTAGTTTTTTGAAGGTTGGTGATATAGTCTTTTTTAGCTAATTTTATGGCCTTTTTGCATTGGTTTCTAAGAGCCCTGTAACTGGCTAAGTCCCCCAGTAGCATTGATTTCCTGTACTTTTTCCAGGCCTTGTCCCGGGTGGACTTTTTAGATTTCCTTTTTAGATTTACATCCTGAACCCAGATTCTACCCATTTGGATCTTGATTTTTGATTTTTTTTTATCAATTTATTTACTAGGGGGTCCTTAGAAATGTTGTTAACTAGGGTTATTATATTATGGATGTTTATATTAGTAATGTTGTAATTTGGTTTTTTCTCTTTAGATTTACATCCTGGACCCTGATTCTACCCATTTGGACTTTATTTTTGATTTATTGATTTTTTGTTTGATCAACTTATTTACTAGGGGATCCTTAGAAATGTTGTTATATGAAGATTTGATTTTAAGGTAGATTCATAATGTTATGTTGTGTTAATGTTTGAATCGTTATTTAAGCAGCAATTTTTCTTTTCTGTATTTGGTGCTGTTCAATGTAGATATTAGAAATTTAATTCTGTAGATCTGAATACGAATATATTAGATGGTGCTGCTTTATTCTGAACTCTAAACTTTATGTTTTTTAATTTTTAGATTTAAAATGTTAGTTTATTTTATAAATATTTGATTATTGATCTGTTATTATATTTTTTTGAAGGGCAAGGGGTTCTTTAACTAATGTCTTCTTTGTAAATGTTTCTTCTCCATGTGCTTTAAATTTAATTGATAAGGGTGTTAATTAAATGTTATATTTAGGGGATGTTTTTCTCGACTAGCATTACCCCTTGATGAAGACTTGCTAAGAGTCGAAGCGCTGGTGTTTAGTCGATGTTTGTGCTACCGCTGTCTGTGATTTTCATTCGCACAGTAAATTAATTTTATACTAAACTTGCTGGTGCTGCTTCGTTTGTGCTTTCTCCTTTAAGACAAGCTTCTCCTAGCGTGTGTACACCGCGCACTAAGTGTCGCTAAGTCACAGAAACCACTTTGCACGGCACTAGTCACTGAATATAGCATTGCACCTGTATTCATGTCAGTTTGCCCCTTGCATACATTATGATTTTGCCCGGTGCTAATGCAGTTTGCCCGTGCTATTTGGCCTTTTGAATATAGCAGACCCGCGCTAATCCCTCGCTAAACCTGCGCAAACGGTTTTTGGCCAGCACAAAATTTTGAATATCTGGCCCATTATGTGTAAATGTCGCATGTGTGTTTTTTATCTTGAACAATAGGTTGTTTTTGATTAATTCATTTTTGCAAATTAAGCCCTTTTTATTGCCATGCCAGCCATGACATTCATCCCTGATTTAGATTATTTACGTTGTTTATTTCAAATACCTGATTGCCTTAGGAAGATCGGTTTCTTCATTATTATTAATCAGTTGTTCTATGCCCCTAACAGTCGGGCTTAAGTCCAGGGCCGAATGCCATTGATTTTGGCAAATAATCATTAAGGAGTGAACCTATAATGCATATTTGAAGCTACAGTAAAGATGACAGAAATAATAAAGTATTGCACTAGCTGCAACTGGGCTTTTCTTTTGCAAATTTGAGAAATGTTGCGAAATTGTTCATATGTCTTTTGAACACGATTAAGGGCTACAACATGTAATGAGCTTTTTACATTTTAAATTGTGATTGGTTGCAATGTTTTTTTTTTTAATTTTGTCACTCTTAAGGTGTATGTATTTGAGAGTTCACTAAGTACTTTGACTTCACCCCCCTCCCGCTGAAGTGGGTGAACCCTCGAAACGCCAGGGAATTTCTGATGTCTACCAAATAAACATTTTATATTGGAGCTCCCTGCAGTGATCGCATTTATTCTTGTTCCCCTGCCATTTCATGCCATTTAAATGCAGATCCTCAGTTAACTGCTTTGCGCGTAAGTCTGTGCTCAGGGGGGGTTGGTCTTCCTTGTTTGAAAGCTATGCCATGGCCTTTCAGATGTCCCAGGCCTTCTGGTAGTTCCATCCTCCTTCATCTAACACTCTGGTGTAGGTCAGTCTTGAAGTGACTGTCGCACATGTCCCATGTCTGAGTCTGCTTTTTGGCCATTGCTCTTGGAGGCATGTCACACATCATCCTGTTATAGCTGCTACTCTTCAGACTTGGGATTTTTGTATGGCATTTACTACAGTACCTAAATCCACAAGGCTTCCCCCAAAGGCACTGGCTTATCTCAGGAACAATCTGTGCATTTGCATTAACAGTAAATCAGTACACTGGTCTACATGGGAACAAAATAATCTCAATTTGGTAGCAGATATCTCTATCCCCCAAACTGACAAACATGTTTCCTTCCAGCAAATACAAGATAAGATGTCCTTTCCAAAATCAGACTTCTGGCATTACTTATGGCTTTGGGATGCTCTCTGAGACTATGCACAGACTCCGACTTCCCAGTCCCCCTTGGAACTGGCTGGTGTGTCTCTGTGGGGTGGTTGGTACTAGAGGCTGGGCAGGTCAAACCTGCTGTACCCTATGTGATGCTATGCCCTCTGTGATGGTGCAGTGTAAACTCAAATGGGAGAAAGAGCTTAACTCGTCCATCACAACAGAAGATTGGCAAGCTGGAATAAATTGGTATATAAGTCTTGCCATGATGTTAAAAGCCAGCTATTCCATTTTAAGATTGTATATCAATGGTATAGAACCCCCCAAACCCTCTATTCTATGGCTCTTTTTGTGGATTCTGCATGTTGCCACTGTTCGTAACTGGATGCGGACCTTCTCCACGTATTGTGGGGCTGCTCTCATTTTACAACTTGGTGAGAAGCCATCTTTTTTGACTGTGCCAAAATTCTGAAAACCTGTATTCTACTTCATCTGGGAACTGGCTCTTCTGGGGTGGCCATTTAAGCTGCCTCCTTTGCTTCCCACTCATCAATGCTGGTTATTGCCTCCCTTCTTGAGGCTAAACAGCTACTGCTCTTGGTGTGGAAACTCCCTTCCCCACCTTCGTTACTCTCTTGGCATTCCACTCTTTCCCAGCTGACTCTTTTTGAAAGAATTACTCTATTTACTTTAAGATGGCATCATGCTTGCCATGCTAAGTGGAACCCTTTTCATTACTCCCATTTATGTTCAGTTCCCCTCCCCAGTTTTGCAATGCCCCTGTTAGTTAGGTTAGTTACTTTATACTGGCACGCTTTCCTTTATCTCTTATGCTCATTGATCCTTCGCCTTAAGCTGTCCCTGGGTTGCTAGTGTATTACCATCAGCTTTGCTTTGAGAAGATTTAGCAGCATTTAAATATCATCAGTTTTTAACTGTTTATGTCTCTGTTTATCCTTTATGATTCTGTATATGTGTATTATAGAGGCACGGTCGTGCTTCTATAGTTAGGGTTGAGTAGCATGCTTAATGTTAAACCTCAAATTTCGCGCTTTAATAACTTTGCAACTGATCAGTGGATTAGTTCAAAATTTGGTATGTTCTGTCCGATGGGGTAGATCTCTTGATGTGGCAAGTTTTGTTCCAGTCGGATGTGCGTATTATAAAATCCAGATAGTGAAAAAATTTAAAAAATGCACCCTTTTTTGCAGTTTTTTCTCATTGCCTTGTGGCCAGATGGTGTGGAATCTATGCATGCTTTTTGACGTGTGAAAAGAACATTGGTAGCAAAACAGACAGTGACAATTTGGTGCAATAATACTAATCTGTTGCAAAGTTATTACATTTTTTAATTACCATTATATACTAATAGGACATTTATGAATGTTCCATTTCCAGGATAGATGTCTTTTTTCGACAAAGGATTTGATCTCACAAACAAGGACTGAGTCTCGCGAAAGCATTCCTGTTTCGCGAGACCTGTAATCCTTTCTCATGAGGAAAAATCCTCATTCATGGCCCGCCATCTTGTTTTCGGTTAGCAAGGTGGAAAAAATGCTGTAATTTAAAAAATACTGCCCCATGGTAAACACCAACAGTTGTGTTTACCTAATTGGAGCCCGAGGAACACGATTCTGCCATTATTTTTAAAAAAATAGTGGTGAAAATATGTTTTTGTACATCGGCCATTGGTAGTGTTGCAAATTTGCGGCACTACATTTTGCGAAATTACCGCAAATTGAGGCACTGTTTTGCAAAAACTGCCACAATTTGCGGCACTACTTTAATCAAAAAAATAAAAACATTGGCGCCCTGTGAATTGGTAAAACCTTTTCTTGCCATTATATTGAAAAACTAAGGGTAGAATCTGATTCCTCGGTTCCTGTTTAGGTAAACATCTGTTAGTGTTTACCTAAAGAAAGGCTGTTTTATCCTCTAAAAGCCTCAAAGGGGGCCGAGGCATGTTTATATTTAAAAACAAAGGTTTTGCCAACATCAGGGTGCCCAGTCCCCATCTCAGTGGTAGAACCCTCCCCCCATCACTAGTGCGGTACACTGGGTAGCCACTTCCCAGTGTCCCAAAATATTTATTTTTAAAAACATTTCTTGCCAACATTTCGATGCCCAATCCCCATGTTGGCACTAGACCCCCCCTGACCAGTGTGTGATACTGGGAGCTCACCCCAGTATCCCATGATATCCTATCCCCCCAGAACTTATAAACACAATACTTTTTTGCTGACATTGGGGTGCCCAATCCCTGTGTTTGCATTAGACCCTCCTCCCACCAGTGTGGGACACTAGGGAGCCCACTCCTATTGCCCCAATTATGCACTCCCCAGTACTATGGGACACTGGGGAGTCCTCTCCAGTGTCCAAAATGTTGTTCGATGTGTACCTATGAAAAAAGAAAACAGTCCCCAGATGTCTTTATTCCCCTAAATAAAAAGAAAAAGGTCCCTCGTCTTCTCCCCATCCCCCTCCCCCATCCCAACCCTTGCACTGAGCAACCCACAACCCCACCCCCCTTGCCCTATACTTACTACTGAAGATCATCAGCTGTCATCTTCTGTGTACCGGGACACGTCTGCACTCTGCACTCTTCAAAGCCAAACAACAAACTGAAGAATCAAAATACAGTGGTAATGGAGAAAAAGTTTACTGGTAGCATGGTATACCGAGCATTGCACAAATGTGGTACCCATTGAATAACATGTATACTGTGTCAGTGTCAGTGGCTCAGTAGGTAGCACACTCGCCTCTGAGACCAGGAGATTAGAGGGCTGTGGGTTCAGTTCCTACATCTGGCACTTGGCTTAATATCCCAATACTGACACTGTAGTGCAGCATGAGAGGGGTGCTGCACTTCTGAGGTGCCATCCTTCGGATGAGACGTTAAACCGAGGTCCCATCTGCCTGGATTGGTGGTAGTTCAGGTGGATGTTAAAGATCCCATGGCACTTATCAAAAAGAGTAGGGGTGTTTTTATTATAATAAGAAACAAAACAGAAACTATAAGCAATGAAAATAAGGTCATCAATAATGTATATACATCCAACAGGAGGAAAAGGGCAAAAAAAACTAAACAAAAAGGTATCTAAACAGTCATACGTAACCTAAGAAAAACCACAATATTGTCTTAAATGCAAAAGTCCCCAGTAATACCTACTTATATTTAATAGTATGTGAGAGTCCCCTCCACTACTGCCTAACCAAATCTGAAGTAAAAATTTGTAATTCTTTGGAATACACTTTTTGCAATTCATTTGTTACATAAATAAAAAAAGCTTTTTCTGAAGTCTGTTTTTGGAATAATACCCATTGACATCTAATTTGCCATAAACAGAATCGTAACACAGCCAAAAGTAGCCATACTGTCCTCTTCTCATATATACCTAAATTGGGAGAGAGGACTCCAATAATGAAAAATTGATAAGAGGGGTTCAATAACCATGGTAATGACCAACATTTAGCCAGATAGGCCCATAATGGAACTGTATTGGAACATTCAAAAAAAAAATGTTCTATGGTCTCTTCCATGTTTATACATTTAACATATAGGCAAGCCCTTTCCTCTTTCATTTTATATTTAGCAGTCCCTCTAACATTCAATCTCCCGTACATAATTAACCATTGTATTTCCCTCATATAGGGCGGCAATCTTGGATTATTCAATTGGTCCAATACTACCTGAGTCAACAAGGAGGGGCAATTCCTAAAGACTGGACTCGTAGGATATCGTAATTCCATTATTATCTTATATAAAGATTTAACTGAACTGTCACAAATTTGAGATTTCGTTAATTTCCATTTATACAGTTTCTTGGCTATTGGAATAAAATAAACTGGTAAAGGGAAGTGGTAATTTATTTTTGGAGCTGAGTGTGTCCAAGATTTCAAATATTGGCCTATACCTGCTCTAAACCACTGCTCTTCAAGCTTTGTTGAGGAATTTAGAGTGAATTTCAAGGAATTTATACAATAAAGTGAAAAACCAAAAAACACCGGGTCTATCATACCCACTCCCCCTTTGTTTTTCTCCAAATAAGTATAAACCCTTTTAATTGGGTTAAGCCTATTGCCCCACAAAAATTGAAAACAAAGACTATAAAGCTTAGTCTCGAACTGTGATGGTAAAGGAAAAATGACTGCAATATACTGAAGACAAGGTAGAATAAACTGTTTCAGGAGTTGCACTCTTTTGAGTTTACTAAATCTAAAACATTTCCAATTATTGACTTTCCATTCCACCTTACCTAAAACTGATAACCAATTTTCAGCCGGGAGGTTTTGAGGACTAAACAAGACTCCCAAAATTATGATAGGTTCCGTTAACATTGGAATAGGTGTATTATGAACCAACCCCATTGGACATGACCCCATCAATAAACCTTTTGATTTTTTTATAATTTAGTTTGGCATTGGCCAATTTAGCATATATATGGAATTTGTGAAAAAAAGAATCAATTTGATCCACATTCTGAAAGAACAAACACACATCATCAGCAAATGCCTGTATCATTAACCTAACTTTTGTACCTGGAATCAGAACGCCTTCCCATAAAGCTTTAAGACTAACAGCTCTAAGCAAAGGTTCCAAGGTAAAAACATATAGCAACGGACTCAGAGGACAGCCCTGTCGTACTCCTGTGGAGATTTCAATAGGATGCCCTAACCTCCCCTTAATAACCAGGAATACCATCATAGTTTTATACAAACTTTTAATCACCTCCACCATTTGAAATGGTATCCCAAAATAACTCAAAGTTTGAAAAAGAAACCTATGATTTACCCTGTCAAATGCCTTTTCAAAGTCTAATGAAATTAAACCACCACCCATACCCAATTCCGATAAGTATTCTATCACATCCCTAATAACAGTCAAGATTGACTGAATTCTCCTATTTGGGAGTCCACAGTGCTGCATTGGTGAGATAACTATTGACGCCAAGTGTTTTAATCTGTTATTTAATAAGGTTGCAAACATTTTATAGTCGGAGTTCAACAAGGTAATTGGCCTCCAATTTTCCAACTTCCCCTTATCCCCAGATTTAAACAGATACATTTGTAGTCCTTGAGTAAAAGAACTCTGAATCAAGTGACCTGCTAGTAAAAAATTTAATAGTACACATAAACCGGCACACAAATCAGACTGAAAAACTTTATAAAATGGATTTGATAATCCATCAAGACCTGGTGAAGTGGTATCTTTCAATCGACCAATAACTGACTCGATTTTCTGAACCGAAAAGGGTGTTATCATATCAGCCAACAAATTTTGTTCTAACCATGGGGGGGGGGGACAAACTGTAAATAGTCCCGTATATCCTGATCTGACGGTGAATCAGTGGATGTCAAAGATTGAAAATGCTGACCAATAACCGGACTAATACCCTTTACATCCGACACCTTTCCTCTCTTAGAAACCAAAAAGTCCAAAGAAGTAGAATCCTTAAGAGTTTTACACAAGACATAGGGGTCACCTATAACCGATTTCCCTACATGATTGTTTAAAAGTGCTTATAGTGATTTGGCCCTATCATATTGTAACCTTCTCATGTTAGTTTTTACCACGTTTATCAGAGAAGATAAGTCCTGATTCGTAGTATTCGCTATCGAATATAAATTTTGTAAATGGGATCGCAGTTTTAAGTAAGCACTAAACTGTGATTTCCTTCGGTGAATTCCATAGGATTTAAACCACTCTATACAATCAGCTTTAGTTTCTTCCCACCAGGGACCCAAATCAGAATATAAGAAACTAACCGATAATCTGGCTTCCAAAATTAATTTAATTGAGTTTTAACTCTCGGATCCTGCAAGCAGGTGGAATTCAATTTCCATCTATTGGACCTAGGGCCCTGCACCCACTTCTACCTGCACAAGCTGATGATCGGAAAATTCAATGGGCAATATACAAAAATCATGCACTGTCAGAAAATTAGAACATAGCAAATAATCAATAGTGGAGCCTTTTGACCCCTTGTAAAAAGTATAACTACACCGTACTGTGGAAGACTGGTTGCAATTACGCAAATGTGCCGTGGACAACATTGATACTAAATTAGAATCGCAGTAAATTTTCTTAGAAGTCATCCCTTTACTAAGCAGGGTGCAATTAAAATCACCACCCCACAAGATGGGTAAGGTCGTAACTAAATAGGGCTGAATTTCTTTAAAACAGTTTATTCTAGCAGTCTTTGTTTGGGGGTTGTAAAGATTTATCAAGCGAAACTGAACGCCCAGCCATGCACCATCCAAAATTAAAACTCTCCAGGGATCAAATCAATCAGTTTATATAAAGAAAAATTAGAAAAACTAAAAAGAATCCTATACCATCCAGCCGTTTCTCATCAAAGACCAAAATGACTGCCCCCATGGCCAGTCATTTGAAAAGAGAGATTGATCCTTAGAAAACATCAAAGTCTCCTGAACAAAGCATAGAGAAATTTTCCTGTCATGAAGTAAGTGAAAAAGCGCTTTTCATTTCATCGGATTTAATAAACTATGAGTGTTCAAAGAAGCCCAAAGGAACCCCATTAGTAAAAAAAAAAAAAAAAAAAAAAAAACAAATACAAGCACCACAACTCATTTTTTCCTGCGTTTTTTTTTCCTTTCCTTATACTCATTTAAAGGTTCACCTGGAACAGACTTTTGTGAATCAGAGTACCCTAGGTCCATCTCCGAATCACCCCAGGCAGGAAAAAGAGCTGCATAAGTATTATGAGTTTCCAACTCTAACTTCACTGCTGCTGCGACTGCCTTAAAGGTTCTACTAGACCTTCTGGGAGGCAAAGAAATGGGAGCTACTAGCCCTTCATCCTTGTTTTCCTCCGAATCTTTATAACACACTTGTTGTAACAAACCTTTTTTCTGAATTTGTCCTACAAGTCCGGGTTTCTTTTCCACAGGTATGGGGGGGGAACCACTACCTCTACAGCAACAGAAGTTTGAGGTAATACGAATCCTTCTGCCCTTTCAGGAAGAGCAAGGGTGGGGGTTGCATCCTGTACCACAACTTCTGCCTTAAGAACAGCCTCCTGGGCTTGCTGTACCAGCAAATCAACACTACCACTGGAGGCCTTATTCTTGACCGCCCATGTACAATCCTTAAAGGCATGTCCATAGGTCTCACAGAGATCACATCTGGTGGGGTTAGTACACTGCGTTACACCATGTCCTAAATCCCCACAATTGTCGCATCTGGGGTGTTCACAGGTACTGGATAAATGGGTTTTTTGAACCACATTTATAACACGCCCGGGGTTGGCCACTATAAAAACAGACACCCCTATCCCTCCCCAACAAAAAGGAGCTTGGGATATGTTCTATGCCCTTCTCCGTCTGTCTCAATTTGACTTTAAATTTCCAACCCCCTGTAAAAAATTGTTCCGTATCCAATATAGGCTCTGGTCACCCTGTATTTCACACTTAAGGGACAACCAATGGGTAATATCTTCAATATGGACTCCTTCATTCCGAAACATGATTGTCACATGTTTAATTAAAGGGGTAGAAAGGGGAATAACTAAAAAAGGAGTCCACAATGGGGAAAATTTCACCTGGGCATATCTTTCCCAGAATAATTCCAGCAAATATGCTGAACGAAAACTAATATCAAAATTGTCTTCCCCTGAAATATTAATGAAAGGAAAAACATCCCATGCAGAAAACCCCAGAGACCCTTTAATCAGCAGTTTCCCCATGTGATACCTGTCCGGCCTGTCTGGTAAACCCCTTTTATATCGAATACGGACTGCATTGCGCCGAGCAGCTTCCCTTTTAGCATTAGAAAAAAGAGCTGACATCAATGTTTTTTCCGTAGAGGGAAGTGTATTAGTATTCATTACACTAGATTTAGCAGCCTCTGTGCTGTAAACCTTAACAGCACCTCTCCCATCATCACAAACAGTAGTTTCAGGGTCAAGTGCCACACTAACATTCCTTTCAACTCCCCCCTTCCGCCCCTGAGGGTTCCATACCGGGGAATTTTTCTTAAAGTCAAAAACCAGGTCCCAATCCCGTGAAGGTGTCCAAACTCCTTTACCCGACTGCCCCCATCCAGCAGCCCGTAATGCCCGTTGAGGAGACCAGGAATTATCATGGGCCAAAGGAACTTCGGATTGTTGAAGTCCTATTGTCAGTAAAGGAGGATTAATTGTCCCTCTAACAGCACTCAGCGATTTCGGGCACTGTTCAAACTCCAAGTCCAACCTTTGCCCCTTTCTATCTTTGAAACAAAAGTCAGTAACCTCCTCCTGCTCACCGGAGTCTGCCTGAAAATGGACTGTACTTTGTAATGATGTATAATTCAGTTCTGTACTGAGGGGTTTAAACACAAACCCTGAGTCTTTATTTAAGGAAACCTTTATACTGGCAGAAGATCCAGCATCACTACTCACCCCCAGTTTCCCACCTTGTGCCAACTCAGAGTTAATGACTTTCTCGGTCGTCTTCTCCAGCAGACCCCTTTGGTTACCAACGTCCACACTGAATCCAGGAACCGGGACTGACTCCGAGCCTTCCAAACCGTGTAACTGTAGCAAACACAAGTCAGCCGTTTCCACGGCCCGAGACACTTCCACATTCGCCCGTGTTATTGGGTCTTCTCGTGATGCACAGACCTTCTCTCCAGAAAAAACTCCAACTGCATTCGCTACCAGCATTACAGGAACAACCTCTGCCGCTCCCTTTACTAAAGCACTCTCAAGAACAGTAGTAACCTCGCCAGTTCTCGATTTCTCCAGGTTTTCCAGCACAGAACATGCCTCATGAAAAATCTCCTCAGCAATACTATTGGTAGGCATTATTTCCCGTAAGTTCTCAGAAAACAGATGATCCATTCCTTCCAGCGTCTCCTCCACAACCACCTCCACTGGGCTCTCTAATGAAGCGGCCATCTTGCAGTCAGCCAGTCAGCCCCCCACTGACGAACAGTAGGGGAATTTCCCCAGTGCCCTGGCCAAATTTCCCTCATTCACTAAAAAAATACCACCAACAGCTTAATCTGGTTCAAATTCAGTTGCTTACCATCTGTATCCTCCCCCCACCCTGGTTGCCCCTGAAAAAGGGACTTCTAGGCCCAGTGGGCTTACCGGGTCAACAAAATTCAACACAACACACACACACACACACACACACACACACACAACACTGCTATCATGCAATGATACACTGTGCACAGCACCAATATACTTTTAAGTGACTACCACTGTAAGTGCCCTATAATGGCTGTCAATAGCATTGTGAAGTTATGTTGATATCTGGGCAATGTTTTGGTATTTTTGCACCAGATTTTCAACATGGGCTTTTTGGGACCCCACCTCATGAACAATGTCACTGTCGTTTCATTAATCAGACCCGTAAGGTGATTTCACGGTCATTATACAGAATCACCTTTAGGGACCAAGTAACAAAATGACAGCACCAGTGTTCATGAGGTGGGGTCCCAAAAGCCCATGTTGAAAATTTGGTGCAAAAATACTAAAAAACACCAAGGTTATGCATGGTCATTTAAATTTTTCTACGCATGCAGGAGAGCAGGTATGGGGTGTGCCTTGGGCTTCTCAAGCCTAACACTCACCCCATTCTCATAAAGTCTACACATCTGGCCTTATTTACAGATGGAATGGGGTGACAGTTAGGCTGAGAAGCACAAAGCACACCCCACACCTGCTCTTCTGCATGATTTCAAATTTTGTCACTTTGACCCTAACTGGAGCATTGATAATTTTTTCAACACACACACACATATATATATATATATATATATATGTATGTGTGTGTGTGTGTATATATATATATATATATATATATATATATATATATGTATGTATGTATATATGTGTGTGTGTCTATATATATATAGACACAGTAGGGAGGGCTGGGGGATACTGGGATGTATAGGGAGAGGCATCACCAGCAGAAAACAGGAAGTTGTTATCCTTCTGTACAGACAATTAGTGAGACCCCATCTGGAGTACTATATCCAGTTCTGGAGACCCCGTCTCTGCAAGGACTTAGACAGGACGGAGGCAGTCCAGAGGAGGGCAACTAAAATGATGCAGGGTCTGCAAGAGAAGCCATATGAGGAGAGACTAAAGGAGTTTAATATGTATACCCTTGAGGAAAGGAGGGAGGGGGGACATGATAAAAAGTTTTAAGTACCTCAGTGGAATCAACGAAGTCCAAGAGGATAGCATATTTCAGAAAAAGAGATGTGCAAGAACAATGGGACACAATTTGAAGATAGAGGGGGGACAGCTCAAGGGCAATGTGAGGAAGTAGTTTTTCACAGAGAGGGTGGTGGACACATCGAACAGCCTTTCTGAGGAGGTTGTGGGGTCTAAAACTGCGGGACAATTCAAAAAGGCATAGGACAGACATAAAGCGATTTTTGTGGGGGGTAGGAAGAAATTGTCTGTTGGTTAAATAGGATCTGCAGCTTATCCTGTAGGTAGGGAAATGGGCAGACTAGGTGGGCCAAGCAGTCCTTATCTGCAGTCAAAGTCTATGTTCTATGTTTCAGATGGAAAAGGGGTGAAGAAGTACCATGAATCAAGGAAAGGAGGGAGCTGAGAAAGCACTAAGTGTTCTTGAGGTTTAGCAATGGTAGGAAGAAGGGAGATGGGGAGGTAGTTATATATAGTATATACCAAAGAAGTTGGAGGACATGTGAGTGGAGAGGGGTTTAGTTAAGTGGGTAGGAAATTGGCTGGGGGAGAGACAACAGAGAATAGTGGTGAATGGAGTTAAACCAGTGGATAGGGTGGTCATGGGTGGAGTGCCACAAGCATTGGTCCTGGTACCTGATCATAAGTGACATTGTTGAGGGTATCCATGGAAAGTGTTGTATCTTTGCTGAGGATACAATGCTATGCAGCAGGGTAGATTCAACTTTAACTTTCAACTCATTTAATTTTTAAAAGGTGCAAGTCACCATGTATCCAAGGGCTTGTACAATAATTAAAACAATACATAAGACCATAATTAAAATACAGTAATCATACAACAAACAGTAATTCATTCATAATCTGAAAAGGCAAGGCTAAAAGCTTTTAACGCAGATTTAAAGCTCTCCAGTCAGGTACTTCCTTATCCAACAAGGTAGAGAATTCTACAGGGTTGGGGCTGCAAACATAAATGACCGAGCACCTGAGGTGGTTAAATCTTTCTTCACCGGCAGAGCTCAGAGGATGGTATCAAGGATTAATTCCTCCAGCCCAGTCTCTCTGTCTTGTGGGGTTCCTCAGGGTACGTTGTTGTCCACCATGTTATTCACAGTGTACATGCTGCCCCTCAGAGACATTGTAAGAAGGTATGGGCTGAGGTTTCACTGCTATGCTGATCACACCTAGCTCTACTTATCGTTTGCACATGACCAGGATAGAGTTCTCTCAGAATTTAACAACTGCCTCACTAAAATCCAGAACTGGATGAATTCGAGCTGGTTGAGGTTGAACTCGGAGAAGACGGAGGTGATGATTGTGGACCCGGGTCACTGGATAGAGGGGATGGGGGCTGGTTTGCTCTCAGAACTTTTTCTGGGTGGCACCCAGATCCCTACCTCTGAACAGGTGTGGAACTTGGGGGTAATTTTTGATGACAGACTGACACTGCAATCGCAGGTGTCGGCAGTCATCAGATCATCCTTTTACCACCTGAGGAACATCTCCAGGATTAAGCACCTAGTTCCGTCTAGTGATCTGCCTACAGTGATCCACGCCTTTGTTACCTCGTGCCTTGATTACTGGAACTCCCTGTATCTAGGACTACCAGGGGTTGATATCCACCGCTTGCAGCTTGTGCAGAATGCCGTGGCTCAGTTATTGACAAGTACTCCTCGTATCTGTTATATTTCTATGGTGCTGCGTGATCTGCACTGGCTGCCAATACAGTGGTGGATCACATTTAAAGTCTGTCTTCTTACTTACAAAGTCCTACACTGACTGGACCTGGACTACTTGAAAGTGCTCCTAGTACCTTACTGCCATAGGCGATCACACTGCTCGGCAGACAAGGGGTTGCTAGAGATTCCGAGGGTTTCTTTAAAATCTTTGGGGGCCTGTGCTTTTATGTACACGGCCCCTGCCCTCTGGAATTCTCTACCCCATCCACTCCGGCAGTGTACATCCGTGGAGGAATTTAGAAAGGCCTTTAAGACCCATCTATGGTTAAAAGCTTACCCCAACGATGATATTTTATTGTATTTTATGAATTTAGCAGTTATTGGATCTGTGCTTATTTTATTTTTTTATGTGCAGTCATTGTAAAGGCACCTTGGTTTTAAGAAAGGTGCTGTACAAATAAAGATTTATTATTTAAATGAACCATGGGAATCTTTAGCAATCCCTCATCGGCGGAGTGGAGTGGGCGGCAGGGGCGATAAGGGCACAGAAGATCTTGCAGGTAACCTGATCCCTCTCCATGTAGGGCTTTATAGGTCAGTAACCCAACCTTGAAAGTGATACACCACTGAATAGGCAGCCAGTGCAGGCCACAGCGCACAGGCATGACATGGCAAGATCAAGGTAAGCCAGTCAACAGCCTGGCAGCTGCATTCTACACTAGCTGCAAACAGCGAATATCAACCCCTGGTAGCCCTCGGTGTAAGAAGCTACAGTAGTCAAGGCGAGAGGTCACAAAGGCATTGACCAACGTTGGCATATCATTAGGTGGGAGCAGGTGCTTGCTCCAGGTGATATTCCTCAGATGGTAAAATGAGGACTTGATGACGGACGACACCTGAGACTTCAGCATTAGTCCGTCATCAAGAATAATGCCCAGATTTTGCACCCAATCAGAGGTCACTGACTGGTTGCCTCAAGTCAAAATCCAGTGGGCTGCCCCACCCGTGCCTCCTCTGCCTGATGACCCAAGTCAACCAAGTCAACAACCAACACTTCGGTCTTATCGGGGTTCAACCTCAACCAATTGGCATTCATCCAGTCCTGGATCTCAGTGAGGCAGCTGTAAACACAGAGACAGCATCATCCTGCCCAGGCACAAAGGACATGTAGAGCTGGGTATTATCTGCATAGCAGTGAAAACTCAGCCCATTCCACTTAACAATGTCTCCCAATGGCAACATATACACCGTGACCAACACGGGTGAGAGCACAGAGCCCTGTGGAACCCCATAAGGCAGGGAGACTGGGTCTGAGGAAAAAATCCTGGACACCACTCTCTGAGACCTGCCAGAGAGGAAAGAATGGAACCATCTGAGGACCATACCAGATAATCCACAGATGAACCACAGGCACTCTAGCAACACATCATGGTCCACAGTGTCAAATGCCGCAGAGAGATCAAGGAGGACCAAGATGGAGAGTCCTCTGATCTCTCACTATCAGGAGATCATTAAGTACTTGAACAATGGCTATCTCGGTGCTTTACCTCTTCCGAAATCCTGACTGGAGAGGATTGTAGATGTTGTGGATAGCAAGATGGACCTCCAGCTGCAGTGCGACTGTCTTCTCAATAACCTTCCTCGTAAAGGGGAGGTTAAAAACTGGCCTTTAGTTAGCCAGACAGTCTGGGTCAAGAGAAGATTTCTTAAGGAGGGGTTTTACTACCGCCTCCTTCAGGGTGTCCGGAAACACACCTGTCTCTAATCTCAGCTAGGACTGAGCTGATGACCTCAACACACTCCACTAGGAGGCGAGTTGTGTCCGGGTCCAAACTATGGCAGGTCGGCCGCAAATATTGGACAGTTTACACAACATCCTTGATCGTCAACTGGTCAGATCAGACAAATCGAGGGGCAGCAACCGACCACCGACCACCGCCACTCCCAGCTGAACAAGCCGCCCGGATTTCAGACCTGATGTCAGCAACCTTATCTGCAAAGAATCGAGCGAACTTGTGGGAGATGTCTTGACCAAATTGTAAGAGTTCGCCGTCGACCCAGGCATTGAAGTCCCCAGAACCAACTGCCTGGAGGACTCCATGACCATGTTGATGACAAAGTCTGTGGCTTCCTGCAGGAATTGTTTCTTGCCACTGGGTAGATGGTAGATGAGAAGAATCCTGCACCTTGCACCCACAATACACTCGAAGGACTCTGCCTTCCCCACTGGAACCTCTACAAGGCCTAATTCCTCTTTAAAACACACGGCTACACCCCCACCCTTCCGATCCTTCCTCTGGCGATGTATCAACGAGAACCCGACTGGAACAACTGACTCCAACACTGGGCTAGCATTGTCATTCAGCCAGGTCTCAGTGATGCGAGCCAGGTCCAATGACCCAACAAGATCAGCAATCACTGCTGTCTTATTTTTAATAGACTTGGCATTGCATAACATCACCTGAGTAGGATGAGCCACCAAGGTCAGCCGTGTCACCTGCCCACATAAAGAGGAATCCTTGGGTATGGGCACCAGACAGGAAGGACCCCGCTCAGGCTCAGGAACCCATTTTGCCCCAGGGCATCTTCTGGCCCCCAGCACCCCAATCCGACCACTAGGCTTCCCTGTCACTCCAGATCCATGGCCCCCAACCCATCTCTTTTGCGCAATCCCTAAAGCTCGACAATGCCCATATACTACACTGCACAAAGGAGGGGGGGACAGTTAAAGAGCCGGAGGCCATGGAGCTCAGAGGGAGAGTAGCGCCTGACCGGGACAGCCCCCTTCCAGCACATGCTGGTGGATCCTCCTCAAAGCAATCAAACCACAAAATTTATCCAAACACAAAAATAAACCACCAATCCCCACTCCCCCAAAACAAAACAAAAAAACATCTTAAAAGAATATGTCCAGAGTTCAGAGTCACTGAGAATAGATTAAATTGGGTATGGGGCTAAACCAGCAGCAGCTTTAATTTGATAACTTGGACAAGGCAGGGCTCTCATCACCCTCCAAGTACCCACAATGTTCTGTCCAAAATGACTGCTGACCTCACACCCCAACAATCACAAAATAGCAGATACTATGCCAATCAATAGTGAAAGTCAGAGACCTTTTTTGGTCTCCCAAAGAGAATATTCAAATTCCTTCGAAGTCTGCCCAACCGACCATTCACTCTGCAAAGTTCAAAATCCCAAAGCAGCTTCCTCTTCACAGGGATCAGTGCTCACCAAGCAGCTATTCATAATGGGTGGCCTCCCAGATAAGGGTCCCAAAAGGTGCAGCCCTCTGACTCCTGCCCCGGGGACCCCTAGGACATGCAAGGCAACCCCACCCTCTGGTAGTGGGCCTCACTGCCCCACCATTTGGCCAACAGCCACCACAGTGCCTCACTGAATACTCCAACTTGCCGATTGAAGCTCCACCAGTCCACAGCAGAATTCCAGAAGGTGTCGACACAGGCCGGAGCCCAAAACCGCATCCCAGACAGCAGATTCACCAATTCCAAGTTTCCCAAGGGACAGAGACCCAGAAAGAACATCGTCTTTCAACGGAGATCACCTGGAATGCCCCACAAGGTGGGCAATGGCACCCCGTTCTCCAGCAGGTGCTCCAACTGCCCCCCCATAGGAGACCCAGACCAGTTCACTGTTCCATAGAACCACAAGAAAGAGCCCCTGCCAGTTCAGCAACCATCAAATTCACATAACTTCTGAACTTCCAAGTCCTTCACAGAGAAAAACCCCAGATAAATTGCAATGGGCTCACCACCCATGAAGATACACATTGCTACAGTCAATGGGGTCCTTGTTATACAGTTAATCCTCAGATTGATCCTCCAGCTCCGAAGTTACTCCACCAGGGTTCAGACTGCAATTCAGGCTAGTGGATGCAGTTCTTTCAGGAGAGGGCCCTACCAAAGGTCGCGGACTGGGTTGCGGGCAGAAAGCGGAAACATTAAAAACTAAATAGCTATAAGGATCACCGTAGGATAGGTGATCAGAAATGACAACTACCAGCAGAATAAAATACAGTAATTTGCTAGCAGAATACAATGCTAGCAATCCAATGACCAAAACATTCGACGTTCTACTAAACAGCGAGATGCTAGATCCAAATGTCACAATGGCACAGTAAAGTCCCGAAAACCAGAATAAATTTGCTTAAAACTCACATCTTTAACTCACTAAGGTTACCCTAACTAAAATGAACTAAAATAATACAAGTACAAATGAAAAACAACAACAAAAAAGCACTCTGCTACTTAGTAGCAGCTTCAGACAGACCCATACCGTCCGCCATGCTAGTGATTCTGCTAGTCTGGATCATGAGGAAGGATGCAGGAGCTCGTGAAAGACCTAGAGAATCTACAGAAATGGCCTAAGGGCTGGAAGTTGAGGTTCAACACCAAGAACTGAAAAGTAATGTACTTACTAACATACTAAAATGCCAGCAGAATAGGCCTAATGGTCTTTCGCGTCTGCTCATTTGGTCAGCCCCCACCCTGGGAGCTGACCTTGCTGCACCCCTCGCCTTCTCTGGCTTCTCCCTTCCCAGTTCTGGATATTCTCACTGCATTGGATTTTGCTCCCAGAACCCTTCCCCTGTACCTGTCCCACCCCCTCTTGAACCCCTCCACCGTCTCTGCCTCCACCAGCCCCCTAGGCAGCACATTCCATGGCTCCACCTCCCTCGCAGTGAAGTAGCACCTCCTCCTTTCTTCCCTGAATCTTCCCCCCTCCAGCTTCCACCCATGCCCTCTAGTGGACCCCTCCTCCTTCCTTCGAAGCACCCCTACTGTTCCTCCCCTATTTACCCCCTTCATGTACCTGAAGACCTCTATCATGTCCCTCTGGTCCCTTCTCTCTTCCAATGTGTACATATTTAGCTCTTCGAGCCTCTCCTCATAGGTCCTGTCCTCCAAGACCCAAATCATTTTGGTTGCCCTCCTCTGGACCCTCTCCAGGAGTTTAATGTCCCTCTTTAAGTGTGGCCTCCAAAACTGCACGCAGTACTCGAGGTGCGGCCTCACCAAGCAGTTATACAAAGGGAGTATCACTTCTCTCCTTCTGGAGGTGATCCCCCTAGTGATGCATCCCAGCATCCTGTTGGCTTCGGCCACTGCCCTCCTACAAGTCTCAAGTTGTTCATCTTGACATCCACCACCACCCCAGGTCCCTCTCAGCCATTGAGACTTGTAGCATTGCCCCCAGGGTGTACACTTAGCCTGGGTTTCTGCCCAGGTGCAATCGTTGCATTTCCCTGCATTGAACCTCAGCTTCCACTTTCTAGACCATCTTTCCAGAGCCTCCAGGTCCCCTGTAGAGGCCATCCTCCCTCCTCCCCATCCACCACCGCCCCCAGTTTTGAGTCATCCGCAAAGAGACTCATCTCACTCCTGATACCTGTCCTTATGTCAGAGACATAGGCGTTGAAGAGGAGGAGCGCAAGAACTGATCCCTGTGGGACCCTACTAATGACCCTCCTTGAGGATAAGACTATCCCACCAACTATGACCCTCTGGGTCTGGTCCTGGAGCCAATTGCCTATCCATCTGATCATCTGGTTCCCCACCCCCATTTCTTCCAGCTTATCCAACAGGCCCACGTGAGGAACAGAGTCAAATGCCTTGCTGAAGTCTAGAAAGAGGATGCCCACCGGTCTACCCAGCTCCAAGGCACTCGTCACCCAGTCATTGAACTCCACAAGGTTTGTCTGACATGATTTCCCTGGGATGAATCCATGCTGTTTATCGTCCAGGCACCCTGACTTTTCCAGGTCCTCCCCAACCTCTCCTTGACAATGCCCTCCATCACCTTGCCCACCACCGATGTCAGGCTGACAGGCCTACAGTTCCCTGCCACCTCCCTTGATCCCCTCCTTGTGGATAGGCACTATATGTGCCACCTTCCAGTCCTGGGGCACCCACCCTGTCCTCAGAGGGATGGTGAAAAGCTCCGCCAGGGGTTTCGCCAGGACATCTGCAAGTTCCTTCAGCACTCTGGGATGTAATTTATCCGGCCTCGGTGTTTTCTCCGTCTTAAGGGACCTGAGGGCTTCCCTCACTCTCTCTGCTGTGATTTCCACTTCCACTACCTCTTCTCCTTGCTTAGCCTTCCCCCCTCCAGCCAGTGATGCCTCCCCCTCTCCCCAGACCCGCCGATCGGTAAGGGTTCCCCTTTCCTCAGTATCACTGTCTCCTCCCATGTATGATGCAGCACCCCCATTTTTCTTAGTGAAAACTGAGGTGAAGTACTCATTTAGTACCTCAGCCTGCTCCCCCTGGTCTTGTGCCCATCTCTCCCCTGTTTTAATCCTGCTAATCTGCCCCTTCACCCTTCGTTTTTCCTCAATGTATCTAAAGAACCCCTTGTTCCCTCTCCAATCCACACACTGAATACTGAATGAAAGAAATACGATTGGTGACTTCAGCATAGGAGAGAGAGAGATCTGGGGGTCATAATCGGTGACTGCCTCATACAAACAAGTCAATGCAATAACGCATGCAGCAGGGCATTGAAGATGTTGGGGTACATAGGGAGGGGTTTTAACAGGAAAAGTGAGGTGTTTCTGCCACTGTACAGATCCCTGGTGAAGCCACATCTAGAGTACTGTACCCAGGTCTGGAGCCCTCACCCGAGGAAGGACATTGACTGACTAGAGATGGTACAGCTTAGGGTCATGAAGATGACCCAGCACCATTGGGGCAGATTCTATGAGGAATGCCTGGAGGCCCAAAACATGTGTTCATTAATGGCCATGCAGAGTGGGGAGACATGACTGAAAAATATACATTTATCAGGGGTGTAAAACAAGGTAGACAGTGAAGACCTAAAGCAGAGCCAGCCAACACAATACTTAGAAGCAAATGACGTGTCACAAAATGCTGCATGCCAAAAGGGCTAATTTGCCATTGACTTGCACTGTTAACATCAGTATGCTGCATCATTCCGCAGCAATACGGCAAGGTTTTGCATTGCATCCTGGCTGGCGCCACTGTATTTGCATGTATTTGTAAGTATAATAATACAGTCACGGGGGGAATGACTGGAGGTTGGTGGGGGGGAATTCAGGAGAAACTTGAGGAAATTCTACTTTACTGAGAGGGTGGTTGTAGAAGTAGAAGTAGTAGTAGATTTCTTTTTTTTTTTTCTTTCGGGTGTCCTTTCCCGTAGGCTCGGGGTACCCTTACAAGGTATAAAAAGGACAAACAGCGTAGGGTAAATACACAAAACATATAGCACAATAAATAACACACATTAAAACTCATATTATTCAAACCTCAAACTGCTCGTCACATTAAAATATATTTCTCAGACCCTGAAGGCCTGTTGAAAGAGGAATGGTTTTAAATTCCTTTTAAATATCTCCAGGGAGGATGCCTTCCAGAGGTACCCTGGCAAAGAATTCCAAAAGATCAGAGCAGCCACTTTGAATGCCCTATCCCCAGAAGATTTTAGTCTTGCTCTGGGTACCTCCAGGAGGGCTTCTCCCACTGAACAGAGAAAGTGACTCAGGGTGTAGGGATGCAGAAGCTCCTTCAGGTAACCCGGACCCAACCCATGCAGGGCCTTATAGGTCATAATATCTATTTTAAAGGAGATGCTCCAGTGCACTGGTAGCCAGTGCAGTTCATGCAGCACCGGTGTAATATGACTGGACCGTCAATAGCCAGGCCACAGCATTCTGCAGCAGCTGAGGTACCACAACGCACCCCTATGACCCTGAGGTAGAGTGCTACAGTAGTCACATCAACATGACAAATGCATGTACTAGTGTGGCCAGATCACCAATGGGGATAAGGATCTAATTCAGGTGATATTACAGAGATGGCAAAAACAACCCCAGATAGCAGCCAGCACCTGAGCATCAAGTGTCAGTTCGCTGTCCAGGACAATGCCAAAATTCCTCACCTTAGGGGAGGTCTCTAGTTTGTCAGACCAATTAAGAGCCCTAAACCTTCCCCAGAGGCCCCCACTCCCCCCTTCAACCCGGCTCAACCACCAATACTTCAGTCTTGGGGTTGAGTCCCAACCAGTTCGATCACACCCAAGTCCGGATCTCGGACAGGCACTTAATCAGCATGTCAACCACATTAGTTCTTCCTGGTGTGGAGGACAGGTAGAGCTGAGTATCATCAGCATAGCAGTGAAAACCCAGCCCATACTGCTGTGTGATCTCGCCCAGGGGCAGCGTGTACACTGCAAATAACATGGGGGAGAAGACGGAGCTTTGGGGCATTCCACAGGACAGGGCCATTGGGTTTGAGGAATAATTCCCCCAGCACCACCCTCTGGGACCTGTCCCGGAGAAAGGACTTAAACCAGCTGATGACCTTGCCAGAGAGTCCAGCATATTCCCTCAGTCTGTCCAACAACATCCCATGATCCACAGTGTCAAATGCTGATGAGAGATCAAGAAGGATGAGAACTGATCACTCTCCTCTATTGCTCGCCCTGAGCAGGTCATTCAACACCCATACCAAAGCGGTCTCCATGCTGTGAATAGCCCTAAAACCAGGGAACAGCTCATAAATCTGAAAGTCCATGAGGCAACTCTCCAGCTGCTCCACGACTACATTCTCAATAACCTTCCCCAAAAAGGGATGGTTTGAGATAGGCCAGTAATTTGCCAAGACGTCAGGGTCCAAAGATGTTTTTTTCAACAGGGGCTTCACCAGAGCCTGTTTGAGGGACTCAGGGAAGACCCCTGTCACTAAGGAACACCCGACAATCTCAGCAAAAAAACAGAGCCAAGACACCAATGCAATCAACAATTAATTGCGTATAGTCTGGGTCCAGGTCGCAGAATGTTGGTTTCAGCCCCGAGATCTCCCCACAGACCTCTATCATTACCATTCGGAACTCTCCTCAGGGGGACCAAATGGGCCTGCCCACTTGAGGTCCACCACAGTTGGATGATGGTATTCCACCTGGAGAAATCCCAGCCCTAACAGAGAACACTCTGTCTGAGAAGAATCAAACAAACTCCTCACATGTTTGAGCTGAAAATGCTGTAATGGGTTATAGACAGGCCAGATGTAACAGCCTGTCTACAATCCAAATGAGTTGAGCTGGTTGTTTTTCCCAGCTATATTCATCCTTGACATAAAAGCTGCCTTTTTGTGAGTGATTGCGTTCTGATACTCACTGTACTGCACCATCAGAACCAGCCTGTCTTCCTAGATCTTGGTCTTCCTTCAACGCCTCTCTAACCTCTGCCCCCTGGTTTTCAGCACCCACAGCTCACCATAAAACTAGGGTGAGCCAAGACACAAAACCAGCAGGCATATACAGATCAACACCAGACAGTCCAAGGCCCCCACGACAACCCTATTATAGGCTGCCACGGCCTCCCCCAGACCCTCCGTACATGCCTCCAGCACAGACGAAATGTCCAGTTCCACCGATAGTCCCTCCGGCCGTAGCTCTTTTAAATGGCAGAACTGTACCATTTCTGCAGGGGAAGGGACATTAGGGAGAGCTCTGAAGCTGAACCTGATGGCGCAGTGATCTGACCATGCTACCGCCTCAATCTCGAGGGTGTTAATCTCAAGCCTCAGGGAGAACACCAGGTTGAATGCATGCCCAGAGCAGCAAGTCGCGGACATGGTTTCAAGGGAAAGGCCAAGGGCCTCCATATTGTACAGGGGGTCTCTGGGTCCAGGCAAAGCCTCATTGTCCACTGAGGTGTTGAAGTCACCAAGAATGAGCCATCTTGATGACTCCAACATCCTCTCGGTGACAAAGGCCATCACCTCTTGCTGAAAACTCCTGTCCCAACCAGGTGGACGGCAGACAAGGAGAATCCTAAAATCCACTCCGGGACCCCCACGCAGTGCCACACACACTCAGATGAACTGGTGTTCCCCACTGGGTGCACTGTCAGGCCTGGCTTTGACCTAAAACAAATGGCCACCCCCCTTCCCTGCATTCCTTCCTCGGGTAGTGAACCACTGAGAAACTGGCCAGGACAGATGCCTCCAGCACAGGGCTGAATGCATGGAACAGAATGCCAGTGGAAGTTTTGGGAGCAGTTTATCTTAACTCATTGCCTCTACAGGCTCACTCTGAGATTACACCACTTGTCTCCTGAATCTCCTGTATACTTTTAACAGTGAATCCTGGGCCTTTCTAAGCAAAATCAAGCCATAGTCAGCATGTTGCAAACAAATGCTAATAGCTCAATAACTGTATATGCTAGACACAAAGTATGAGTGGCAGAGTTATTCAGCACAAAATTGCCTTTCCAATGGTGGCATGCATGTAATAATAAGTAATTTAATTTTTTCTATGCTGGTTGAAAGAGCAAAGTAAACATTTTTCACTAAAAAGTGCAACATAAGCCATTTTTGTTGGAAAATATGTAAAATATCAACACCAAATTAAGCATAGACATTAGATAGTGTTTTAATATTATGTTAGTTTAAAAAGATATCTTTTACTATAAAATGTAATTTTTCCCCATTTTAGTCAAGGTGCTTTGGTGAGATTTGAGGGCTGAATCTGAACCACACACTCCATATAAACAAATGCGTATAACTCCAAAAGTATACATGATACACACAAAGTATTAGCATGAAAGTTGATTAGCACATAAATGCCTTTCCAATGGTGCTATGCAACCAGTTGTAATCAATACGGTTTTTATTTTATACCTGCTGAAGTGCCAAAAAAGTGAATTTTATTCAAGCTGCTTAGGTGAATCTTGATAGAAAACATGTCAGACATACACACCATACCATAAACAAATGTGAATAACTCCTAAAGTATACATGATATACACAAAATATCAGTGGCAAAGTTGTTCAGCACAACATTACCTTCCCAATGGTGGTATGCAAATAATATGTAATTTTGTTTTGTTATTTTTAAACTGTTTGAAACAGCAAAAAAAATATTTTTCACTAAAACAGGCAACATAAGCCATACACACCATACCATAAACAAATGCAAATAACTACTAACGTATGCATGATGTGCACAAAATATCATTGACAGAGTTGTTCAGCATAACATTACCTTTCCAACGGTGCCATGCAGTCAAATATATATTATATTTTGTTATACTATATATTAAAATATATAAGATGACTTCTCAGGCGTTGCTTGGGCACACTGGGGTCAGTAGCCGACTTCTGCAGACGTACTCAGGACACACCAGTGTTTTTTTACTGACGACTACAGGCGTCGGCTAGGAGACAATGAGTTAACAGGTTTAAGCATGGTTGGGACAGGGCAAAGGACGTATGGTCCCTCGGGTAGGCAGCAAGGATTTAATGATGGGGTAGCATAGCGGGGGAATGGCCCATCAGGATATAGGTTGGTGGAATGAGGTTTTATAGTATATGCAGACTTGATGGACATTGATATTCTTCTGCCTGAAAGAGATCAATGACTGGATGATCTCCAACTGATTTTCAACCCATGCAAGACTGAAGTGATGATTTTCTAACCAGGCCACTGACGGTGAGCTGTGACAGGGGGTGACACCAGCTTGCCTTCCTTAAATGGTGTTATCCCAGAGCTGTGGATGCAGTTAGGAATCTAGGGGTCTCAGTGGATTCTAAGGTGACCCTGGAGAACCAGGTGTTGGCAGTTGTCCATAGTGGCATTTTCCATCTTTGAAACATTGCCCATATCATGCCATTTCTAGCACCTAGTGACCTGGTGATGACAGTCCATGCCTTTGTCATATCAAGGCTAGATTACTGTAATGCTGTCTATGTAGGGTTATCTGGGATTCTTTTTTGTTATTAAACCAGTTTTATTAAATTTTCAAAAATCAAAACCATACCCAGTAATAATCACAGAACGATGTATCATAACAGTGAACAACAAAACCAAACAACCCAACCCTCCCTCTCCCTCTCCCCCCCAGACTACACACGCTAGATAATCTTAGTTTACAGCCAAGTAACAAATATAGTTTTCAAGGCTTCCAGGCAGTCAGGAGGGCCTCCAAGGAACCCCATAGTGATGCATATGCTTTGGGCCTACCATGCATGCAGGCGATATGCCTCTCTAACTGTAAGGCCAACATGCTCTCTTTGTACCACTCCATCGGAGTGAGGCTTGTCACCTTCCAGTGTCTCAAATTTATTAATTTAGCTGTAGCAAAGACAAGCGACATATGGGCTCTCTTAATTTTGGTGACACCCAAAGGAAAGAGATTGATTAGACAAACTTCAGGTGTAAACAAAGCTCCTAAGCCAAGGACAGGGTCAAGGATATTAGCGATAGAATGCCAAAAAGCCTGCACGTAGGGGCATAGCCAGAGCATATGATATAGAGTGCCGACACCCCCTTACACTTTTTACAAAATGACGTTGTCGATGCCCCGTATTTGCATAGCTGAACAGGAGTAATATAGATATTGTGCATGATGTTGAAGTGCATTAGTCTCAGTCTGTCTTGCTTTATATGCCTGTACATGGATAACCAGAGTTTCTTCCACAGAGTGGGATCCTCCGGAATACCCAATTCCTTTGACCAATAATAACAGATCCCTGATGGTAGTCTAGAATCCCATTCCTGAAGAGTTTTATATAGGTTTGAAACTGAACGTGGTTGGGAGGCTTTATGAATAAGCGAGGAAAGGTCTCTGTCACTCGGACCTATCGGTGATACCCCGGAGAAAAAGGAGGATAGGGCATTGCTAACTTGTAGATATTTAAACATCTCCTTACCCGAGGCCCCAAAAGACTTTTGAAAATAGTCAAACGGAGCGGTTTCCCATTTGACCAACAATTTGAGACTCTAGCGTCATTTAATTGAGGCCAAAATGCAGGGGACAGAGGTGCTCCTCCAACCTTAAAATGTGGATTACCAATAATGGGCTGGTCAACCAAGAAGTACCACTTTACAGTCAGATAGTTCTGTATCTGATGGAAGGCTCTTAACGACCAACCTATTGGATTCCCTCGAAAGACCTTGGGGATGGCCGATGGAGAGACAAATAGGAGGGCCCTCAGAGAGCAATTAACCTGTGCTACCAAGTGCTGCTCTATGTCTACCCACAGCGGTCTATATTCCTGATGTCCAATCTCCCCACTCTAATGAGCTAGTTTACTTATATGCTGCACAGCATAATAAAGGAAGAAGGAAGGGGCGGCCAGACCTCCTCTTAACTTTGGAGCCGTTAATTTTACGTAAGATCTACGAACTCTTTTTTTATTCCACAGGAAGATACTGACTGCGCTTTGTAGTTTAGAGAACCATCTTTTCGCAAATAAACCCTAGCATACCCAGGGATACATTATCCTTGGTAAAATTTTCATTTTAACTATACTAAGCCTCCCCAGAGAGAGAAGCAACGCCACCTCTCCATATCCTCCTTTATTGTGTTAACTAAATTGCCAACATTAACCCTGGTAATAAAATTCAAAGCATTACAAATCTTGATTCCCAGGTATGTGGATTTCCTTCCCAGGAGAGGCTGAAGGAGAAAGTTCAGCTTTAATGACTCTACTGTTTAACGAAAGTATCTTTGTCTTGGCCAGTTCAATTTATAATAAGAGACTTTAGAAAACTCTCAATCTCAGTTAGGGTAGCTGGAATTGAAATATCTGGTTCCTCAACATGGAGTAGTATGTCATCTGCATATACCGAAAAATGCCTGGCATTCCCCACTCGAATTCCCTTATAGCTGCATTCATTGCTAACCTGTGCAATAATGGTTCTAAATATAAATTAAAGAGCAAGGGGACAAAGGACAACCTTGCCTTGTGCCCAGACTAGAATTAAATATGGCGGGGACAATACCCGTTACACTTCCCTGGCCGAGGAAACTGGTATAAAGATGGACCCATCTTTGAAATTCTATAGGCAGCCCGAATGATGTTAGGGTAGCGAGTAGAAATCCCGGGAGACCCTCTCGAATGCCTTTTCAGCATCGAGTGACACTAGTACCGCTGGTATCCCGGAATCCCTGGCCGATTGCAGAAGATGTAGCAATTTCTCTCAGGTGATCTTGAGAAGACCAGCCAGTCATAAATCCTACTTGCTCCCGGCTCACCAGCCTACCCATAACTTTTGAGAGTCTATTTGCCAGGATTTTGGCCAGTATTTTAACATCCGTGTTTAGTAAAGAGATGGGGCGATAACTGTCAATATGTAACGGGTCTTTTCCTTGTTTTAAAATTAAAGAGATCGTGGCTTCTTGGAAACTAGGGTCTGAAACCCCATTATTAAACCAATACATAAATACTTCCTTCAGAACAGGGGTAATTACCGGGAGACAGGCTTTGTAAAAATTACTAGGTAAGCCGTCTGGCCCCGGGGACTTATCTAGGGGCATCTGCTGCACAGCTTGCTGTATTTCAATGAGAGAGATTGGAGCACTTAGACAGGCCGCCTCTACATCAGTAATTTTAGGCAGGTTGACCGAGCTAAGATAAAAATTAATGTCAGTATCAGAGGGCCGTTGGGCTGGGTCAACATCGTACAAACCCTGGAAATAGATGCCAAAGGCTTTCGCCATTTCCAAAGGATCGGTACACACTTGACCATCCCCCCCAAGCAGATTCCTGTGATGAATTACGAGGACTCTAACTGATTTGATGCGCATGCGAGCAACTTACTAGCTCTTTCCCCGTCTAGGTATCTAAGTTTAGTCCTTAGGAGGGCTAACTCCGCTCTTTGGGATACAAGGCCAGCATATTTGGTTTGTAATTGATAAAGTCTGGCCCAGCTTTCGGCCGTGGAGGCCCGGGACAAACTATATTCTAAATCCTTAATTGAGACCAGAAGGGAGTCCAATTGAGCTCTTTGAGACCGAACCCTTAAGGAGGCCATTTTTATCAGCTCTCCCCTTAGGGAATATTTTAAAGCGGCCCAGATTAAATCATACTTAGCCACTGAGCCCTGATTACTGTTGAGAAAAGTAGCAATGAAATCTACTATATGCCTCAGAGAGTTCTCATCTTTCAGTATCTGACTGTTTAACCTCCAGTGGGGTGACCGTTTACTCCCTGCTCCCAACCAGAATTCCAAGCTCACCGGGGCATGATCAGACAATACTCTGGCCGATATCTCCGTCTGCATCACCCCAGGTATGGCGAAAGAACTGATGAGAATGTAATCTATTCGGGAATATGTCCTGTGCGCAGCAGAGAAAAAGGTATACTGCCAGGCTGTAGGGTTCAAAACCCGCCAGATATCAACTAGAGCAGCATCTCTAATGAGATCTTTCAGCGCTCTTTGTGCTGGAGATAACCCTCGCCTATCACAGCCGGATCTATCTAGATCCGATTGAAGCACTAGGTTCCAATCCCATCCCAAAATAGTAAGTTTAGGTGGGTCAGACACCACAATACTAAGTAACCGCACGAAGAAGGATGGAGAGTCGCAGTTTGGACTGTATATTGAGCCAAGAAGAACTGAATGGGATTCTAAAACACCATGCACAACAACATAACGACCCTCCGGGTCCCAAATTTCTTGGGCCAGTTTAAAAGGAACATTTTTTGCTATGAGGATGACTACTCCTCCTTTATTTGATGACACGCCGGGCCCCAAAGACTTGCCCAACCTATGTTCTTTTGAAGAGGAAAATATCCTCTCTCTCCTTAGGTGCGTTTCTTGCAGAAAAGCAATTTGCGCCCTCAACTGTCGTAAATGTCTTAAAATGATTTGCCTCTTGACCCGATCCTTGGCTCCCTTAACATTCCAACTAATAAAGGTGTAGTGACTACCCATGGCCTATAATAGTGCAAAATAGGTGAAGAGAACCCAAAATACGCAATCCGTCCCCCAGCAAGAGAAGCCAGGGTTCTACTAATAAAGTGAGATCAAACCTAACTTCAGCTGGGAGAGATAATCCCCAATAGTGTGTGGTCAAAACCCCCACCCACTGACCCAATATTCGGAATACTCCCCCAAAAACAACAAACCAATAAGCCCCCAATCCTAATAAAACCAACAACCCCCAGTTCAACACAACTGCACTCCCAAGCCAGCTATGCCACATGATTAATATCATAGCAGTTCAAACTCTACAGTTATACTCCCCGAAGCCCCCCCTTCCCATCTTGTTTATTTTGAACAACTGCGCCCTTGAGAAAGCCCCACAACCCACTAGGATTGTTAACAACCATCAGTTAACCGATCCTGTGGAAATAAAGATTCAGAATAATGAAAGTGGTCAAAGACGGTCCATCAGTTCCAACCTCAGATTGTACAGTCCCCAGCAATTATCAACATTTTGTGCGGGGATAACTTGACACCCAAATCCATCGCCAAACGTGGAGCATTGAACAAATAGAGGGGAGAGAAGAAAGAAAAAAAAAATTTTATATATTTTTATATCAACGACTTAATTGAGACTTTAATGAGTAGATGACCTCAAATATCGTATTCAGTGACACATAAAAGAGAACATCGGTGTAAAAACAATGAGCACAATAATAAAACAGTTCAATTGTTAGAGTATTCTCTTGAAGGTCCAATCCAAGAGGAAGATTCCTCCTCGTGCGAGGATCGAGGCGAAAAGGCACTGTGCCCTAGGAGCCAATAAATGCTAGTACCCAAACTTCAACTTCATCATGAAGTGGTTGACTGTACAGCGTGCTCCACTGAAACAAACCCGAAGATCAGGAGGCTTTAAACAGAAGTAAAGCACACAACATCAACATGCCTTCTGGGCCACGGTATAAACTCCTGTCTTTCACTTGAAGAGATCCGGAAAGATGTTTTTGAGCTCTGGAAGGGCTTGAGCAGGCGATTCAAATGAGAGCCACTTATCTTCTTTTTTAACCATCAGGATGGCAGGGTATTTGACCCTGAATGGTTTAGAGGCAGCAACCAGCTTGGAGACTAAAGGATGGAACTCCTGCCGTCAGTATCCGCACTGAATGTGGAAGGTCCTGGGCAATACTGGATTTTCTTCCCTTCCCAAGTGACTTCCCAATGCTTCTAGCTTTATCTAGGATATGTTGTCTATCCAGGTAATTAAAAGCTTGAATATAATTGGTCTAGGCGGCTGACCTTGAGCTGGAGGGGAGAAAGGGCTCTGTGGGCTCGTTCTATGACGTATTCTCCTCCACCGAAGAGGGGCAAGCTATTTATTGCAGAGTTTCCATAAGAAACTTGATTATCCCACTCCCTTCCTCTTTATATGGAATTCCTGTGTATAATCAAATTATTCCGTCGGCTGCGCCCCTCCAGGTCCTCTAATTTGTCTTCCAGATTCTTCATCCTGCGTCTCATGTTAATCACCTCTAGCTCAGCCTTATCTTGTTTCCTTTCCAGAGAAACAATTCTAACTTCAGAATCATTAACCCTTCTTGATAATGACTCCACTGAGCTCTTGATATCTTGCAAGTCATCAGTAATAGTGGCGATCGCAGATTGGAGTGGCTGCATGACCTCCAAAAATCTGCCCTCGGTGAGAGCCGCCTCCATTGCAGGCATCTTGAGCAGACTAGCAGGCTGTTGCTTAGGCCACTTAGCGGCCTTCTCCTTCTCTGGCGTTCGCGGTGGAGAATGCCGTGGTGGAGCCTTTTTCATATATGCCTCCATGTGCTGGATCGCCTTGCACACCGGGGATGAGATCGATTGCCTTTAGGCGAGACTAGCGGGTGGTTTCCGACACGTAAAGCAGTTATTAATTATAAATAAGCTAGATGGGGAACGGAGCTCCGAGGAACCGCTGCCGGAGCTTAAGCTGCCATCACGTGACCCGTTATCTGGGATTCTGATTCTGCCTGTAGCTGATCCCGAACACGGCAGCACATTTGACCTTTGGGACATCTTGTAGAGAGTATATCATTCCAGTTCAGTGCAAACTGCACTGGCTGCTTGTTCGGTGACATGTCAGCTTCAAGATATGCTTGTTTGTATAAAAGGCCCTACACAGATTGGGTCCTGATTATCTCTCCAGATTCCACTTTCCTCTGTCCACTCTGTCTGTTCCACCGCTACTGGCTTGCTGTCTGTCCCCAGTCTAAGTTGAAGCTTTCAGGAGATGGATCCTTCTTTTGTGGCTGTGTGAATACTTTGAAATGCATTACCTGTTTATGTCAGTGGGCAACAGGACCCAAAACAGCATGGTTTCATGGCTGGAAGGTAGTGCCAGACAAACTTGGTTGACTTTTTTGACTGGGCATTGAAGGCAGTGGACCAAGGGGGAGTGGTGGATGTGGTTTATCTGGACTTTGGTAAGGCCTTCGACTTGGTTCCACACAGAAGGCTGGTAAAGAAGCTGGACCACATCAGCATAGGTAAGGAAGTGGTGGGATGGGTGAGCAACCGGCTGAAGGGAAGAACACAATGGCTGCAGGTAAATGGAGTGGTACTGATGGAAAAGGAAGTAACTAGTAGAGTGTCTTAGGGGTTGGTGCTGGGGCCCATACTCTTCATTGTGTTCATAGCCAACATCGTTAATGGACTGGAAGGGAAGGTGTGTCTGTTTGCAGATGACACCAAGATCTGCAACACAGTTAACACCCCAGAAGGAGTCAAGCACATGGAATCAGACGTGAGGAAACTTGAGGAGTGGTCAGATGCCTGGCAGTTGAAGTTAAGTGCAAAAATGTGCAAGGTTATGCACTTAGGCAGGGGAAACCCCAAGGTGGGATACTATCTGGGAGGGGAGCAGCTGGCATGCACCGACCTGGAGCGAAATTTAGGAGTCATTATATCAGATGACTTAAAGGTGGGGAAGCAGTGCGAAAAGGTGGCGCTAAAGGCCAGTGGTATGCTGGGCTGCATAGGGAGGGGAATCATGAGCCAGAGATGGGAGGTGGTGCTGCCACTTTACAGGGCACTGGTGTGCCCCCACCTAGAGTACTGCGTACAGTTCTGGAGGCTGCACCTTAGGAAGGACATCGATAGGATTGAGACGGTGCTGAGGAGAGCCACAAAAATGATTCAGGGTCTGCATTAAATGGCATATAAGGATAGGTTGATGGAGCTCAACATGTACTCCATGGAGCAGAGGAGAGAGAGGGGGGACATGAGTGAGACATTCAAGTATATCAAGGGTACAGGAGCTCCTTCAGGAAAAGAAATGTTAGAACTAGAGGTACGAGGCTCAAAGGTGGGTGATTCAGGAGGAATGTTAGGAAGTTCTTCTTCACTGAGAAGGTGGTCAACCCATGGAATTGCCTGCCCCAGGATGTGGTGGAGGCCAAAATGGTAAATCAGTTCAAAAATGCCTGGGACAGGCAAAAAGGTATAATTTCACAAAAATGATAAAAGGGGAGGTAGTTACCCATATCGGGCAGGCTAGATATATCTTGCTGTCCCCTTCTGCCATCAGTTTCTATGTTTCTGTCATTTTTGCCAGCATGGTGGGGGCCTATAAGGGGGCCCTGAGATGCCATCTTTTCAGATTTGCCTATTGCCTGACTTCATTAAGCAATGAATTTAATGATTTGTTGATTTGTTAAGTAATTATCAAAACTTATTTCTAAAGTTGTGACTAGCTGGAATTTGTTGTACTTGTGGAAAATTCTCCCATTTTCTGTAATGTACTGTGTTTAGTTAGTTTTTGATAAGCTGGTAAGTATGCAGGGCAATGAAATGACCTAGGAAAACAGAGCTAACAACAAGAATACATTGGTAACAAAAAACATGAAAAAAATCAAGAACAGTCACTACATTGTAGTTGTAGAGGCCAGTAGGCACATACAAGTTAACATTTGATCAGTAACAAGTGTAGGTAGATGAAGCATGGTAGTACCTAAAAAGAGCCAGTTTAAAAAGACTGAGAATCTGAGTACCTAACAAGGGGAGGAAATGAACTCCAGAAGCTTGAAGCAGAGGTTCCAAATGCTACAAGCCCCATATTATTAGAGCACTTAGTTTTATGAAAAGACAGGACAATGCTGCGACAGTGGGACCAAGACTGTAGGGAGTGGCAGAGGACTGTAGCATAAATGATAAATAAGGAGGACTCTCCGGTCTGATAAATCTGTCAATAAAGCAACCCATGATGAAGCTTCACCTGTAGATGAAAACAGCCAACCCAGGGAGGAGTATAATGTACAGCCATGTGTGAGGCGAGTAACACCCAGCAAAAAGTGTCAACTATTATTGTAAGTTACATACCCCCCCCTAGCTAGAGAAGATTTAGAGGAGTTTAGATATACTGGTATGCAATAAAGGAGACTGTGATGAAGGATCCCATTTGCAGTGGCCAATCTGGCTCTTTCTGTTAGACTGGTTCTCACCTGAAAGGCCAGGTCCAATTTGGAGTTTACAGACTTGCAGGCAATGTCAGTATGTTGGAAGAAGCCCTGCACAGGATCTAGGTTAACACCAAGGAACTTAAAAGCAGTAACATTCTGAATCACTGACCTGTCTAGGCCATGGACAGACACCTTCAGGCCAGGAGGGAAGCTTCTATTTAGAGACACATAGCACGGATTTTGTTTTCCGGATGTTCATAACTAGTTTATGCTGAGTCAGCCAGTTCCAGTTGTGGCAAAACTCAATACTTAGACTGTAGTTCGTGTTGGCTGTATTGTGGGAGCTGTAGTATTTGGGTGGGTATGGAGATCTTGTCAGCTTATAGACTGCACATTTTATGACTATTCTGTTCCAAAACAACTTCAGGCAGAACTCAGTGCAGCCAAAGGAGCTCCTGTTATATTTTGAATCCCACAGCTGTAGCCATCAGCTTCAGTCCCCTAGAGTACAGAATGCAAAATGAGACACAATATGCGAGGTGGAGTTACTGCTAAACCAATTTGTAATTAACCCCCTGAAGAAAATAGGATGCTTCCACAACAAAGAGTTTTTATTTAATTAAGTGAGATTGATTAAAGTGCAGAGAAAATGCTCTTGCAGATTTCAGCTAATTTTAACCCCCCCATCCTGACATTTAACAGATGCAGAGATGTATGCTAGGGCCCAGGGCCATGCGGAGCTCATTAATTATGCATCTGTTTCTTCAAATATTGATTCTGGAGTACCAGGACAAAGAAATATTGATAACTGTAGATAAAAAAGTCAAATTTAAAAAAAAATCTACCTCCTAGTGCAAGGATCTCACACTGGTATTTTGCCTGGAGAGAGAGAGAGAGAGAGAGAGAGAGAGAGAGAGAGAGAGAGAGAGAGAGAGAGAGACCAAATTTCATGGCTCTGGATTTGCTTGTCTGACTGTCTGTTTATGTCTAACCAGTGTCACAAACTACAGACCTCACTACACTGCCGCTATCCAATGCCTCTGAACTTTAAAGGAAATTGTAAAGAATTTTGGTTTGTGGTCTCATTTTGTTGTTATTTTGAGAAATGAATTTAGTGCACATGAAAGCTACCAGACTGACAGTACTGGAGACTAAACTGCTCTGTCCAGGTGACAAATCCCTATCTTTCACACTTCACAAAAGCTGCAACTCTGGGCTGCTGACGAGCAGCTCAAAGATTTATGCAGAGGCCCTCCCACTGAACTGCTACCTTCTTATCCATCACACTGGTAGTTACATAAGCAATAACACAGGTCAATGAACACATTTTACTGGGGATGCAAGGCCCCTTTAGGTGCATTGTGAGGCACAAGGCAACGCTGAATGTCTTTAACCTCCTAAGAAGTTCATATATCCTAGTACAAACATACACACTGAATGAAAGATGTTTATTACTGTTACAAAATGCTTTTGAAAGAACAATATTGATAAATAAACCTAGTGATTAGGTCATTAGAAGTTGCAGTGTATAATTACTGGATAGTTAAACACTTTGGAATCTCACTGACCAGTTAGATCTCTTTTAGTAATAATGCAACAGGATGAGCACTCATTAAGGATTATACAGATGCCTTGGGTATGTTCATCTAATCCCTTCATCCAACCAGGAAGTCTTTTTATCCCTGTATGAATGCACACCCTGGAGTGTGCTACTTCCTATATAAAATGGCTTGCTACAAAAAAAAAAAGATAAAAAGCTAGTGAATAGGTCATGGGGAGTCCAGATGTGTAATTGTACTTCGATAATTGCAAACCTTTACAGTTTAATTGACAAATGAGATTGCTTTTGTTTCCCAAGTGATTTATAAGGAATACTGACACCCTTCTGCCTCTCTGCTCTTTGTAGTATCTGTGTATGTAAAGGGGTAACCCTCAACGCTTGGCTATCATCCCCTTAGCCCCATTAAAAATAATTGTCGGCCACTGTTGGAATGAACTTTCTTGAATAGTTAGTAACTTGTATTTGTGTATCTTTTTGGAACCAGCTGTCACATATGCAACTGTATTCACAACAAAGCACTTTTTTACTCTGCTGTATCAAGTGACCCCCTTTCCCTTTGGCAGAGAAGGGGCTGGTGGTTTTGGTGCCTAGCACTGACACATAGTGTCATCCATGTGCTCACAAGGTATGTAGCCGCACTGGTCACAACTGGCTCAATACTATCTTTTTTTTTTTTTTTATCCTTTGGTAACCGGGTAAGGCCTAAGGCCTGTTTTCATGGGTGATCTGGGAGCACTGGAGAGGTTAAGTGACTTACTCTTGGTCACACAGTATACAAGTGGAGGTTGTGGGAATCAAACTCAGATCTCCTGGATGTATCAAACTCATTCACAGCTTTTTACTCTAGCTTCTAGGCTGTACTGCCAGTCCGTTTTCACAAAGAATTACCCTAAAAGGCTATCAAAAAAATAAAAAGGCCATAAGATAGCCTTCTGTTCCCTTTAAGAAGGAACAAAAACAAGTGTTTTCACAGCCCATACCTATATGAGGAGGAAGGTGAGACATGACAAACAAGACTGAAGTAAGTTTGGGGGCACAAGGTGGGAGAGTGTGACTTTATGGAGAAGATATTCTTGAAGATCTAGAATTATGGTAAGTAACTTTTCTGTCTTCCAGGAATCAGTCTTCTCCATAGAGCCACACTCTTTGGTCGAGTGACAAGCAATGAAATAAACCTAGACTAAGGAGGCTGGAGACCTAGAACTCACAAGGAAAGCAGGCCTTGTAGTACAGCCAGCCTAAAACATGCATGTCCACTGAGGTAGCCCTGGCCAAATGGAATAAGATCTGACACAGCCCTCCAATTGCAGCCCTGCTAATATGTAGCATTACTGAATGCAATTCACAATCCAATTTGACAGGCACTGTTTAGTGATGGAAACTCCCTTCCAGTGGGGGTCGAAAGAGATAAATAGCTAGGAAGTTTGTCTGTAGTCTTTGGTTTTATCAAGGTTGAAGCTGGGAATCCTTCCTTGAGAGAATGCAGCAACACATTACCCATGTTTTCCAATCTGGGGTAGAAAGTTGGAAGCACCAATGACTGATTGAGATGAAACTCGAACATCTCCTTTAACAGAAATTTAGAATGTGATTGGAGAAACATCCTAGCCCTATGGAAGTCTGTGTACGGTGGGCTCTATCACTAGGCTCTGTAAATAAGATACTATGTGAACAGAAGTAATGGCCACTAGGAACACAGTTTTCCAGGTCAGATACTTTATGTCACAACTAGCTGCTGTTTCAAAAGGCTTGTGTATAAGCAACTCCAACACCAGATTGAGATCCTAATTAGCTCTGGTTTCTTTAGAGGGGGGTCTCAAGTGCATAATCCCCTTTAGTAACCTTCTAAAGCCTGGGAGTTGGGCCATAGAAAGAGTCCCTACCAGCTCATGCTACACTATACCAATATGGTCAACAAGTGGACTTTTATGGAAGAGTACTGAAGGCCAGACTCTTAAAAGGTCCATGAGATATTCCAGCAATTGCTCTAAAGAGCAATGAAAAGATCCTTGAACTCTCTGGATCACCAGATTGAGAAACACTTCCATATTTGCCCCACATAGGTTATCCTGGTGGAAGATTTCCAGGCTGACAAAAGAATTTGAGAGACACATTGTGGCACCTGAAATCTTACAGCCTTTATATTTTAGGAATCAAGGATGGAGATGCAGGGATCATAGATGTGGATGTAAAAGCCAGCTTTAAAACTAGCTCAAGAGATTCATCGTCAAGGGCGGCTCCATGGCTGCTGCATTGCCATTTTTTGCAGCATAAGATGCCACAGCTTTTGAAGTCAGCATGAGACTATCTGAATTATTTGTCCTCAGCTTAAGAAGTACTCTTTGGATGAGTGGGAAGGTTGGGAAGGCATAAAGAAAATGACCTGTTCACTGTAGCTGGAATGCATCTTGACAAAAAGTGCCATGCTCTGGATTTGTGGATCAGAAGATTACCAATTTTATATTGTGGTAAGATGCAAAAAGGTCCTATTCTGGCCTGCTACAGTTTACTCAGTTTCTTTAGACATAAGGAGGCGTGCACCCATCAGGAATGTCTCCCATAACAGCGTGGGCATATTTATTTCTATCAAAGATATACGTCTAGTCTTGACTTAAATATTTCAAACACTGAACAGGGACCAAACTATGTCTTCCACAAGAGACTATTCATGGGCATCTGCTGCTGTTCAACTAAAATGGTCTGCCAGGACATTTTCTATATGGCAAGGTAAGTGGCCTGCAGAAGAACCTTGTGCTCTGGACGTCCCTCCTGGAGTCTCTTCGCTTCCCAGCAAAAAGGATAGGAGTGTGTTCCTTCCTGTTTGTTGAGGTAGTACATGACACACTTGTTGCCAACTATCTTGTCACAAATCAAGTCTGACTGGGCTTGCAGCCCATAGAGAATAGCTTCCGTCTGTAACACATTTATATGAAGATGCCATTCTGAATCCCTTGAATTGTGGAGAACTTGACAGTGTTTTTTCCCATTATACTGAGCTGCAGTTCCAGAGGTGAGAACGGGAACCCTTAAAAGAAGTTCTCCATTGAAAACCACCATGGGAGGGAATGAGCCAGAGGATTTGTCTGCAGAATTGGATGATCCAAGAACTGAGAAGCTTGTGACCTTTGGGTGCTGAAAATCCACTGGTATGTTCTCATGTGCAGCTTTGCAAGGGGTACAGTAAAATTATGGCTGTCATCAGACCCAACATCCTTTACACAAAGTGCACTATCACTGGAGTTTTGTCCATGTCCTAGCAGGCCATGTACACAATCAATTTTGCTCTGTCCTCTGGCTGAAAAGACTTTGAGTGGAATCCAAGACAATTTCTATGAACTGAAATCTCTGGGAAGGAGATAACTGAGATTTCTAGAGATTGAGCAGGACTCCAATGGATATCAGAAATTGGCATGCTGAAGCCACTGCCATCTTGGAAAGGCTTTTTTTGAGTCCATTATTCTTGGAAGATATATTGTATATATTTTCCAGTTGTTTAACATTTGTTTGAACTTACTCAATTGAGTAATTAGGGAGCTGGAAGCCCACAGGTAAAAATTATTTTTGTTTTACCTCAAGTCAAGAAATGTTTTTTGATTAGTGTAACTACTTCAAATTTTAAAGAAGTTAGTATGTAGCATGACTAATTGCATGTACTAGTGTCTTGCTCAAAAATTATGGTAAAGTAATTTTCATTTAAAAATATAAAGATTTAAATGCTTAAAGATTTTTTGACGACTTCATTTGGAAGATTTCAGGAAGAAACTTAGTGCAATTGATGGGATAAGAAAAAAAGATATTCAGCCGTAGCAACAGCATAGAAAATCTGATGTTTATTTTCTAGTTTATGGTTTACATGTTTTCACTTGACCATTCAATAAAGGGGTTGGAAACATTTCAGATATTCACCTGATGCCCCCTTCTGTCCACAGAAAATCAGAAATACCAATACAGCATATTTGTTCAGGGGTGTACTCCTGATATGATACAAGATGCACAAATTAGGTGAGTTGATACCTTTTATTGGACCAGCAGAGATTACAGAAAGACTTTAAGCTTTCAAACTCACAGAGTTCTTCTTCAGAAGAAATGGTAGCTTTTTTTGAGAAAATTCACTTTTAAAAAGCCTAGAGAAAACAACATTTTACGCATGAGTGTGACAGATAAGCAATTAGTTAAGAAATACAACCAGAGATAAGCAGGCATCCCTGAGACTAGTAAGTAAAATGTCAAAGAATGGAAGGTTATGTAGTAAATCCTATGATGTTACATGGCTCACTGAAGCCAAGTTAGAAAATATGTGTGTGTGTGTGTGTGTGTGTGTGTATTAGAAATATGTAAGTAAAACAGATAACTGTGTGCATTCTAAGCATTTAGAACAGCAGTGCTGCATGTGTACAACTAAGAGATTATTCCCCCCTTTTCTTTTTGTTATACTTAACCTTATAAACCCAGGAAGCATAATGGGAAACTTTGAGTGTCTAGGTGCTGACTACTTAATGAAATTGCAGACATGCTGTACTAGCTGAAAATGAGCCTACACATGATTTTTTACACATTTTCAATGCCTGCACTATGTAAATATGTTTCTGTCTGTAGCTGTGTTTATTTGTCAATATTATTTGTGAATATTTAAACTCGCACTGTTTAAACATGAGCAGTCTGCAACCAGTGTTCATTAGTCAATATTGTTTGCAAACATTTGGGGCCAGATATTCAGATTGCACTGGTGCAAGCCTGGGTGCAGTGCAACTGGGCTGTGCTGGGGCCAGGACCAGGTGATATTCAGCGGTGATGCACCATGACTCAGCACTGTTGAATATGGCAGGGATGGTGCACACACTTCACATGGCGCAGTGGCACTGTGCCAGCGCAAGATGCAGAAAGGGAACAGGGGGATGCACCAGTGCAAGTGCGGTTGCATTAGGTGCATTACCCATGATATTCAGCCGGGCATGCAAATGAGGCCATAATGTATGCAAGGTGCAAATGGGGCCATTTGCATGTCATTATAGCTGTTTACACGTAATCTACTATCTCCCCATGAATTGCGCCTGATGCCTGCGGGCCCCCAGGTGGGCTATTGCAGCACCCCATCTGCATGCCCAATCATGGGCTGTAGTAAATGTTAAAATCCCTGGTGGTCTAGCATTAATTCACCTCCTGTACACCCGATCCCCGGTGGTCTAGCAGTAACTCCCCCCCCCATATACCTGATCACGGGCTGTAGTAAATGTTAAAATCCCTGGTGGTCTAGCGGTAACCCCCCCATGCCTCTTTGCAGGCTGTTGTGGAAATGAAGTATTACCTGGTGGTCCAGTGGTACCCTCCCTCCTCACCCACCCACAGAGGTCCCCCCCCACCCAGCACCCCCCCATCATCGGTGGGCGGCAGCACCCCACCCTCATTCTGTCTGGCCACCTGCCAAATGAGAGCATACAGTATGATCTGTACACCTATTGGTCCACAGTGTGGACCAATGGGCTTGCAGACCATACTGTACTACACAGGACCAGAAATGTGAATGAACACATGGCTGATGACAGGGGGAGTGCTAGGTGGCCGGGGGATCTCTGTGGGTGGGTAAGGAGGGTGGTACCCCTGGACCACCAGGTAATACTTCATTTCCACAATGGCCAGTGATCGGGCCTATGGGGACAACCGGACCACCTGGGGGGGGTATGTGTGCCTGGCAACGGTGTTCTGGGTGGGCGGGTGGCCACATACAGCTGGTAGCTGCTGTGTTGTGCCTTGCAATACAGCAGTCCACCTGTGGGTGGCCGGGACTTGCTCCTGCTGTTCTGGGGCTCAACTTTGAGTCCCCCTGTGTGGCGCAATGCAGGGTTGTGCTGGCATATGCACCGCACATCCCGGGCTGAATATCGGGATGTGCCACATATGCATGGGCACACCCCCTGCATCTGCTCTGCATAGGATTACACCGTGGCCCTGTGCATCCGGATATGCGCTGCGCCTGGCAGCCTTTTGAATATCCCACTGGGTTGCAATGCGGGGTTGCACCAGGTGCAACCCCTTTGAATATCCTGGCCTTAGACTGTAACCTGAAACAGGACTACCTTGTAAATAGGACTTTGTTGCCCTAATGATGTTAATAGTAATAGTTTCATAATACAAATACAAGTTTGTAAGGCCGAGACCCATTATGAATTCACCACTTGTACTCAGTATGTCTGTATAAAACTAAAATCTTTTACTACTACTACTACCAGTAGCAGTAAAAATGTTATTCTGTAATTGTGTAATTTCAGAAAAGGATAGTCCAATTGAGCCAAAGCTAATTTACAATGGAGTCCCAAGGTACAGAGGTTTCACATTTAAAAATATTATATACAAACATATAAATAGTACAAGATCAAGCCCAACAATAGCACAATAAATTAAGCAACTTAATCACAATAAGCTTTTGATAGCTCAGCAGTATTTACAATCCATGTTTTATGGAACTCCAGGATATGATTCCTGTTTGCAATTTCAACTGATCTGGTAAGATATTCCATAGTTTAGGATACATACAGATAAAATTTGAATTACCCTTCACAGTTTTCATGGCTGGTACTGTATAGGAAGTACCTCTAAACAGCAGTTCTGCATATGTGAAACAAAAGCCCAGGGGATCACCACTCACCAGTTAGAAAAGAAACAAACCTCTGAATCCACATTTAGAATAAATACTCTCTTCTTTGTATTGAAGAACACTACTTGGCACAAGACCCTGCAATCGTTCTGTATGTAAGACACGTTGGCACATTTCCACTTCACATTTTACCAACACCCCCCAAAACAGACAATTCAACATACAGGTGAATTATATATGTGCATCTCAGGATGTTTATTACATTCAATGCAAGAAATGTCCACAAACAGGTTATGTGGGAGAGATTGGGCAACCTCTTCAAACCTGTATGAATCCACACAGACATTATATTAAAATGAAGAAGATTGAAAAGCCTATTGGACAACATTTCTTAAATCTGATCACTCCATCTCTGACTTATCAGTCTTGGTTCTGAAAGGCCATTTCGAAATATAGAATAGAGGCAAGCATGGGAGGTGAAACTGATTTTTGTTTTGAATGAAGTGCAGGATGGCATGAATGTAGACATCAGTTTCATGTCCCACTGCAGTATTTAAAGTGCTCCTGTCTTGTTTTTGCCCTGGTTTCAGGTACAGCACATGGACAGTTATTTGTTTACATGGTTCTAATATGCTTAAATATAAAATGGTTCTATTTATTCAATCTAAATGTGGATTCAGAGGTTTGTTTCTAAGTGGTGGGTGGTGATTCCCTGGACATTTGTTTCACATATGCAGACCTGCTATTTAGTAGTAAAAGATTTTAGTTTCATACAGGCATATTGAGTACATTAACATCATTAGGGTAACAGGGCCCTAATTACAAGATGGTCCTGTTTCAGGTTACAGTTTAAATTTTTGCAAACAATATTGACTAATGAATACTAGTTGTAGATTGCACATATTTAAACAGTGTGAGTTTAAATGTTCACAAGAAATACTGAGAAATGAACACAAAGTTACAGACAGAAACATGTTTACATAGTGCCAGCATTGAAAAAATGTGTAAAAAAAATCATGTGCAGGCTCATTTTCTGCTAGTACTACAATTTCATTAAGTGCTCAGCACCCAGACACATACAGTTTCTCATTATGCTTCCTGGGTTTATAAGGTTGAGTTTAATTAAAAAAGGGGGGAGGGGTTAATCTCTTAGTTTTACACTTGCAGAACTGCTGTTCTAAATGCTTAGAACACACACACACACACACACACACACACACACACACACTTTCTTTATCTTGGCTTCAGTGAGACTTGTAACATCTAAGGATTTACTATATCACATTCCATTCTGTGACATTTGACATACTAGTCTCAAGGATGCCTGCTTATCTCTGGTTGTATTTCTTAACTAAGTGATTATCCATCACACTCCTGTGTAAAATTTTTTTTCTTCCCTCTGGGCTTTTTAAAGTGAGTTTTCTCTAGAAAATCTGTCATTTCTTCTAAAGAAGAACTCTGTGAGTTACATAGATACATAGACATTGTCAGCAGATAAGGGCCCATGGCCCACCCAGTCTGCCCATTTGAGCTTGTAAGTTCCCTTTACATTTTTCTAGAAGTCTGTTGCCCCTTACCCCTGACTTCCATAATTCACTTATGTATATCCCATGCATTCTTAAATCCTGTGATTGTTTCAGCCCCCACCACTTCCTCTGGCAGGGTGTTCCACTTGCCCACCACCCTTTCTGTGAATAAATTCTTCCTCATATTTCCTCTGAATTGCCCTCTTTCCAACTTCATCCCATGCCCTCTAGTCCTGGAACATCGGTAGCCTCACCTCAGTAGTGGGGAAGATCATGGAAGCAGTACTGAAGGAGAGATTGGTGGAACATCTGGTTCTCAATGGACTACAGGACCCAAGGCAGCATGGTTTCACCAGGGGAAGGTCATGTCAGACCAACCTCATTGAATTTTTTGACTGGGTGACTAGGGAGGTGGATCAGGAGAGGGCAGTGGACATGACCTATCTGGACTGCAAGGCCTTTGACACTGTGCCACATAGAAGACTATTGCACAAACTGGGGAATATGGGTGTGGGCAGGACAGTAGTGCGGTGGGTAGGTAACTGGCTGGGCAGCAGGACACAGAGGGTGGTGGTAAATGGCTGTCACTCCACAGAGGGAAGAGTGACCAGTGGAATACCACAGGGATCAGTGCTGGGACCTATTCAATATCTATTCAGTACTATTCAATATCTTCATCAGTGACATTGCGTAGGACCTAGAAGGCAGAATTTCACTGTTTGCTGATGACACAAAGCTCTGTAACAGAGTAGACACACCAGAGGGTGTAGACAGAATGAGAAGGGACCTGCAGAAACTTGAAGAATGGTCAGGGTTTGGCAGTTGAAATTCAATGCAAGGAAGTGCAAGATAATGCATATGGGGCACAAAACACTGCCACAATATATCAGTTGGGGGTGAGGATATAGCATGCACCAAGCAGGAAAGGGATCTTGGAGTTATCATCTCTGATGACCTCAAGGCAGGGAAACAGTGTGACAAGGCAGCAGGTAAACAAATAGGATGCTGGGATGCATAGGCAGGGGCATCACCAGCAGGAAAAAGGAGGTCATAATTCCACTATACAAGACACTAGTGAGGCCGCACCTGGAGTACACTGTGCAGTTCTGGAGACCTTACCTACGTAAGGACATAGACAGGGTAGAGAAGGTTCAGAGGAGGGCAACAAAGATGGTGCATGGATTGCATCACAAGTCCTATGAGGACAGGTTGAAGGCACTGAACATGTACTCCCTGAAGGAGAGGAGGGAGAGAGGGAGAGAGGGGATATGATAGAGACATACAAGTATCTTACAGGGAGGAACAGGGTGCAGGAAAACACTATTTTTAAGCGAAAAAGATGTTCCAGGACTAGAGGGCATGGGATGAAGTTGGAGGAGGACGATTCAGAGAAGCGTGAGGAAGAATTTCTTCACAGAGCGGGTGGTGGACAGGTGGAACACCCTGCCAGAGGAAGTGGTGGGGGCTGAAACAATCACGGGATTTAAGAATGCATGGGATAGACATAAAGGAATTCTGGAGGTCAGGGGTAAGGGGCAACAGACTTCCTGGAAAACATAAACTGAACTTACAAACTTAAATGGGCAGACTGGGTGGGCCATAGGCCCTTATCTGCCGACACTGTCTATGTATCTATGTATAACATCTTTTTCACTGGAAAATAGTGTATCCCTACACCCTGTGCCTCCCTGTAAGGTACTTGTATGTCTCTATCATAAAAAAATTTAAATTGCATAATAAAGCTTAAGGTCTTTCTGTAATCTTTGTTGGTCCAATAAAAAGTATCAAATCACCTGATTTGTGCATCTTGTTGCACAAGGACCAATACAGCAACAAACATTTTCCTGATGTGATAGAAACTTGGCAACAGTTGCAACTCGCTGAGGTTGGACTGATTGAAGCAGGAGGGCTTTGTACAATTCAAGAGATTGACACTGCAAAGGTGGGATTATAAATATGGTGTCCATTTCCACTTTATATGTTCTTGTTCCTTGTACCACAAGGTGTGAAGCCTTTCAAAGCCAGATATACTGGCTGAGTGCCACTCTAAAGTGTAAATCCAGAACAAATGATTTGATACCTTTTATTGGACCAACAAGCATGTTACAAAAAGAATAAATAGCTTTAGCTTTTGGACCAACAAGTCCTTCAGAAGCTTAATGACAGTTATTTAGAAAATCCCATATTATTAACACTTAGAACACAAAAACCCAGAAATAATTACTAATGGTTTTAAACAGGCATTCAAAACATAATCAAAGAGACATCAGAGAGCTTAAATATCTTAAGTGTGCTTTCAGCTGAACTAAACTTAAAGGTCAAAGGTTTCCAGAGATAACAGCAGAAGAGCATCCAACCCATATATTATACCATGTATAAGTCTAATGAATAACAAAACACTAGGATTCTCTACTCACTAAATTATATGTCAAGTGAAAAAACTCCCAAAGACACATGCTTCAAAGTGAGATAAGAGCACACCAGTAGAAGCCAGCTTCAACTCTGCTCAGAACTCTGTTAGTTTGAGAATATGCCAATGGCAAGAAAAAGTGTACTCTAAAGTGTAGAGAGGGGAAGGTTGATGTCACTTCATTTAAATGAAGCATTCAAATTCCTGAAGAACAGCGAGCCAGCTTCCCAGTGCATGGGAGAGATTTGTGGCCTCCAGTCTCATCCCCAGTAGAATCAATGAGGAGGAATGAAAGCTAGGTACAGTATATGGAGAATTTTTGGCCAGTCAAGAAGAATCCCTGCCTAGAAGAAAGTAAGGCTTGGGTACTTCCACAGTGTGTGAGTGAGGTATACTCCATTACCATAACATCACCAAAAGTGGGAGTTTGGCAGAAGACCTCTGGGAGCAGGTACCTGGTGTATGTGATACTACATGTGAAGGACCTTATATTGAATAAAGTGACTTTTGGTGTTCCTGCAGGTGGTGTGCGCAGTGCTGAGGCACTGAGACATAACTTCTCAATGATGTGGGTGCCCAGTTCTCCCTTCCTGGCAGCTTGGGCTGGTTTACTGAGAAAAAGCAGGAAATCTATAAGGAAAACAAAAGAGAGAAATAAATAAGTGCCTAGCTAAGATCTGAACCCAGGCTACTCAAAATACTATTTTGCTTTGCTACCAGCTGCACCACCAGAAAAACTGGAACTTCCAAAAGTATCTTAATTTTTCTCAAATGCACAACCTGCTGCTGCAGTAAAGAATTAAAATTTTATTCACAAGGCTGTGGTGTGCATATATATGTAATACAAACAGAAGAGAGGAAGAAATAAGTGTTTTATTTTTGTATTTACACATTTTGGACCATGAAATTATAATCACTCAAAATTTAAATTGTATTGATTGACTACTTGTACAGTGCCCACAGTAGACATAAATAGGAATGAGAACATTCTTAAAGTTTATATCTTAAAGGGACACTGTCAATCCTTTTTGCCTAATGTCATTTCTAGTTGAAAACATATGCTTTATGACTGCTTGCATTTTCTAAAATTCATTGACTTTGTTGGTTGTTTTATCTGCTTAAATTCTTTATAGAACTGAAATGCGTGCTTACTATGTAATTAAAATTAACCTTGTTTTGTTTCAAATCCTTGATCTACTCTTACTGCATACTTCCTGAACATTGGGAATAACCCCAAAATGCAACCACTCACGATACAAAAGTCTTCTCTCCTCTTTCTGCATCTTGAGTGGCTAGACTATGTTCAGGGTGTTCCCATGGCCAGGAAAGATGCAGTGGGAGTTGACAAAGGAATGTAAGCAAATGTTGTTGTGTGGTAACACCAGTATATTTATTTATTTATTTATTTGTACATCGGTTTACAACCTTTGAGCCAGAGGCTCATTTCCAAAGGTACCTCGTCACAAAGAGGACAAATACAGTACAACATTTAGTTACAATATTGAGGTTACAGCTAACATCATTGAGGTTACAGTTTTGGTAGATACAGGCAGTTATAGTGGGCAGTCTTTATTTTTTTCACTTTTAAAAGGAATTGGAATCAAACTACCAGCAATATCAGCTACCTCTACAGAATGTGAGCAATCATAAAAAGTGTTGTTTTTTTAACTAGGGATATTCTGGGCATAGAAACAGAATTTGATTGCAGATAAGGAATTCTTGGCCCGCCTAGTCTACCCTTTTTCCCTATCCTACTTAATATCTGGTCCTGCCCTCCCCTTGCCTTGCCAATAAGATTCCTTTATGCCTATCCCATGCATTCTAACCCCTACTACAGTTTTTGTCCCCACCACCTCCACTGGGAGATTGTTCCAGGCATCCACCACCCTTTCTGTAAAGAAGTACTTCCTCACATCTCCACTGAGGCTACCCCCTCCAGCTTCATAGCATGACCCCTTGTTCTTAAGCATTTTTTTTTCTGAAAAATGCTACCCTCTTCCACCTTATTTATACCTGTGGGGTATTTATAAGTCTCTATCATATTCCCCCATCCCGCCTTTCCTCCAGGGTGCAAATATTGAGGTCCTTCAGTTGGGATTTTTATGCAGAACCCTGCACCATTTTAGTACCTTCCTCTGGACCACCTCCACTCTGTCTGTGTCCTTCTGGAGAGAGGTCTCAGAACTGGACATAGTACTCTCGATGAGGTTTCAACAGTGATTTATGGAGAGGTAAAACCGCCTCCCTCTTTCTGCTGATGATACCTTTCCCTGTGCACCCCAGCATCCCACTAGCTCTCCAACTGCCTTGTCACATTGCTTGGCCACCTTTAGGTCATCAGATATGATTACCCCTAGGTCTCTTTCCCATTTGGTGGTCATCAGTACCCCTCCTCCCATTTTGTACTCTGCCCCTGAATTTCTGTGCCCTAAGTGCATGATTTTGCATTTTTTATTGCACTGAAACTTAGCTGCCATACCCCTGACCACTCTTCTAACTTTCTCAGATCACTACTCATTTTTCCAGCCCTCCTGGAGTGTCTACCCTACTGCAGATTTTAGTGTCATCTGCAAAAAGGCAGATCTTCCCATCCAGCCCCTCTGCAATGTCACTAATAAAGACATGAAAGAGGACCGATCCCAGTACTGATGCCTGTGGCACCCTGTTGGTCACCCTCCCTTCCCCTGAGTGAACTCTGTTTACCACCACCCTCTATCGCCTATCCCTTAACCAATTTCTTACCCAGTTTACCACCTCTGGACCCACTCCTAGGCTGCTCAACTCACTTATGAGTCTCCTATGTAACATAGAAACATAGAAACATAGAATTTGATGGCAGATAAGGACCACTTGGCCCACCCAGTCTGCCCATTTTCCTACCTACTGGATAAGCTGCAGATCCTAGTTAACCAGCAGCCTACTTCTTCCTACCCCCAACCCCTAGAATTGCCTTATGACTGTCCCATGCATGCTTGAATTCCACCACTGATTTTGACTCCACAACCTCCTCCAGAAGGCGTTCCAGCCATCCACAACCCTCTCTGTGAAAAATACTTCCCAAATTACCTCTGGACGCCCCTCTATCTTCAAATTGTGCCCTCTTGTTCTTGCACTCCTCTTTTTGAAAGATGCTACCCTCTTGGACTTTGTTGATTCCCTTGAGGTACTTGAAAGTTTCTATCATGCCCCCTCTCCCTCCTTTCCTCAAGGCTATACATAATAAGCTCCTTTTGTCTCTCTTCATATGTCTTCCGGTGCAGACCCTGCACCATTTTAGCTGCCCTCTCTAGACAGTTTCCATCCTATGTCTTTTATGGAGATTGGGTCTCCAGAACTGCACACAGTACTCAGATGGGGTCTCACCAGCTGTCTGTACAGAGGGATAATAACTTCCTGTTTTCTACTGGTGATGCCTCTCCCTATGCATCCCAGTATCCCCCCAGCCCTCCTTGCTGCCCTCTCACATTGCTTGCCCACCTTTAGGTCATCTGATATGACTACCCCAGGTCCCTTTCCATTTTTGTTGTTGTTAGTATCTCGTCCCCCATTGTGTACTCTTCCCCTGGGTTTGTGTTTCCCAGGTGCATTACCTTGCACTTCTTAGCATTGAATCTAAGTTGCCTTACATTTGACCATTCCTCTAACCTTGCCAAGTCCCTTCTCATCCTTTCCACCCCATCCTATTGCATCAACTTGTTGCAGATCTTTGTGTCATCTGCAAAGACACTTTTCCTTCAGTCCTTCTGCAATGTCACTTATAAAGACATTGAAGAGGACCGGTCCTAATACTGAACCTGCGGTACCCTGGCTAACCCTCCTTTCTTCTGGGTGGACTCCATTTACTATTACTCTATCTGTCCTATTTTCCAGCCAATTCTTTACCCAGGCCGTCATCTGGGACCCTCCCAGGCTGGCTAACTTGTATATTAATCTTTTTGTGGGACTGTGTCAAATGCCTTGCTAAAGTCTAGGTAGGCCATGTCCACAGCCCTTCCCTGATCTACTACTTTGGTCACCCAGTCAAAGAAATCTATCAGATTTGTCTGGTATGACCTTCCTGCTGTGAATCCATGCTGCCTAGGGTCCTGTGCCCCTCTGGCCTCTAGATACTCAACAATTCTTTCCTTCAGAAGTGATTCCATCATTTTCCCTATCACTGAGGTTAAACTAACAGGTCTGTAGTTTCCTGCTTCTGTCTTGCTCCTTTTGTGAAGGGAATCACATTTGCCCTCCTCCAGTCCTCGGTACCACCCCATCCACCCATGATTTGTTAAAAGGGTAGTCAGTAGTGTCACTAGTTCTACCCTTAGTTCTTTAAATTCTGGGATGAATCCATCAGGCCCCATTGCTTTGTCCACCTTCAGTTTTAAGAGTTCTTTCAGAACCCTTTCTTCTGTAAATGGGCTGGTATCAACTTCTGTATCCAGAGTGTTTTTACTGTTTGTTTTATGTACCTCCCTCTTCATTTGTAAATACTGAGCAAAAATATTTGTTTAATATCTCTGCCTTTCACAGTCTCCTCTGCCCACCCTCCCTCCCCTTTATTAAGCCTCACTATCCCTCCTTGGTCTTCCTCGCTCCCTGATGTACCTATAAAAGGTTTTATCCCCCTTCTTAACTGAGTTGGCTATCTTTTCCTCAGGTTGGGCCTTTGCTGTTCTGACTGCCTTCCCAGCCTCCTTTTGCTTTAACTGATACAGTTGAGGGTCACGTGATGCAGAGCGACTGGTAGCTGCTTTCTTCTGAGCTCCCACCCTCCACCCTATTAAATCGCTTAATTTTACTGATCTACAGCACTCCTTTATAAAGATTTTGTTTGTTGGAGTGACGCTGACCGTCTGGGATACTCCTGAACCAAAACTTTCCAGCGGAACGTTCGTTTTAAAGGCCGTTTGGGGCAATGGACTCGGATATGAAAACAGCTGGGGTAAAGCATACTCCACCCACGTCTCCGGAGAAAACTTCCAAAAAAGCCAGAAATTCTAAATCGGGGCAGTTACCAAAACAATCGCCCCCTGCTTCACACAGCAATTTGTTAACTGAAGATCGATTCCTTCAGGAGCTCCTGCCCTTCAGGGAAACGCTTCAGGAAATCTCCAGTGAAATTAAATCAATAAGTGACTTCACTGCCTTATCGAGACGGGTGGGGATATGGAGGCAAGAGCATCTTCCTTAGAAAATTGGAAAACAAGACTGATCCAGAAATAGTCAAACTAAGGCAGCAAATTCAGAAATTACAGACCAAGACAGAAGACTTAGAGGGCAGAAGCAGGAGGAATAACATTTTAATCCTTGGCTTTCCTGAGTCGGAGGAAGGTGGGGACACCATCAGATTTGTTCAACAGCTTCTCAATAAAATTATTGGCCCTTCAGCCTATTAATCAACAATACCACATCGAAAGGACACATAGATCCTTAAGACCTAAGCCTTCCGCTACTGGTGCCCCCAACCAATTATCATCAGGTTCCTCAGCTACATAGAAAACATGTTCTGGTGAAGGTTAAGAATTAGAGTCAATCCAATGGGCCCATAACAAAATCAGAATTACCAGGACCTTCCACACGAACCGCAAAGAGAACGGCCTTCCACCGATTGTGAGGAAACTAATTGCAGCAGGCATGAAATTCAGAATGAACTATCCGGCAAAGTTACTGGTCTCTCTAGGCGGCACCTGGCATGCTTATGACAACCCGGATCAAGCTCTATCTGTCCTGCCACGAGGCTCCCGAACCTCTTCAAAGGAGACTGACTGTTTCAAGGAGACTGCTCATTAAAAGTTTAACTGAGTTTGTTTTAGACGTCTGCTATGCTTTAGTCGGTTTAAATTGGATCTTTTCGAATAGGATACCTCCTTTGGGTAGATACTAGTGTTGGCTTACCTGGTTTCCTTGGGGCCAGGGCGTACAGCCAGGATGGCAGTGAGTGGTGGATTTGGTAGGCCCTGAGGCCTATATGACCCTAACAGATCCATGGGCGCCATGAGCTCCTGTCTCCACTAGAGTCGAGGAACTAGCTGGGGGTAGCGGTTTCCAGAGGTCCCATTTTGCGGTCAGACTGTTTTGGTCCGTCCGCGCGTCTTCCGACCGGAACTTCCCTTCACGATGTTTTCCGGTTCGAGGACGCCTGGGTCTTTCCCATTTACCTCCAATCAATCTCTGGGCTACATTTTGGGAGTCAGGACTGGAGTACTCCAGGTATTTATCCTCTTTCCAGTGTACCAGGACCGTGAGGGTTTGAAGGAATACAGAGGTAGGTCCTTACAGGAAGCTAATCCTCCGGTTTAATTTTTGGTCCAGAGTTTAGATATCTCGAAATTGCTAGATACGATTACAGCACAAGCTTACTGTTGGGTTGGGGGGCTCGGGTGGAGCATAGCTCCAGGAGAGTCTGTCTACGTGACCCGTAATTGGGTAGTGGGGTACCTTGGTCGCATCCTGGTAGAAAGGCTATGTTTTTTCTCTGGAGGTCCAGCATCAACTCAAAGCGGGGTTCCATGGCTCGGCCATGGCTCTATTTCTAAGGAGGTTTGCTGCAGACCAAGGTATCCTGGGGTCCGCTTGTATGTCATAATTGGGTGTTTTTCTGCTCCTGGTTACTTTGGGACTATTTGTAAATAGTTTTGGGGTAGTTGGGAGGTAGGGTTTACAAAGTATTGGGGGGAAGGGGGATCATATTTTTCAAGGTTCTCAATAGTTTTCTCGGATTAATCCCTTTGTTGTCTCTGGTTTTTCCCAAGGATTACATAGTCTCAACTATGTGGCTGATAATACCTTCTGGGTTATGTTTGTAGTGTTCAGGGGAGGGCATGGGGGAGGCGGAAGGTGCCACTTTGCAGGGGTTCGACTTGCAAGACCATGGATGGTAGTTATACGACTGTTTCCTATTAAGATTGTTAAATGGCTTTAGGTCACATTAAATTTGCTACATGGAATGTCAGGGGTAATTAGGATATAACCAAGAAAAGGCAAATCTTACTGAATTGTTAAGCTACTGGTGTGGACATTCTATTTTCTGAAACTCATATTTTAACCTCTGAAGTTAATCTGCTAAGGTGTCAAGGTTTTTCCCAGGTTTTTGTCTCAGAGGGTCTACAAGCAGCAGGGAGTGGCTATCTTGTTGAAACGTAATATACCATTTGTTCTAGAGAGTTGTAATAAAGACTCAGATAGCAGATATGTATTAGTCAAGGCACGCTCAACAACTTGGGAGTGGTTCTGGGGCCATATACTGCCCAGTTGGTGGGGACTCTAATTTTCTTATGCAACCAATCGACTAGTTTATGTGGAGCTTCACCAACGGTTTTCATTCTGGGGGATTGAATACTGCCCCTTCGCAAGCTCTTGACAGAACTTATAGGCCCATAAGATCCTCCACACCCGCCCAACTGGCCCTTCAGGATTTTTGTAACCTGCTGGGCTTGAGCGATCCTTGGAGAATTTTGAATCCCTCCAACCATAGCTACACGTACTATTCCTCAATACACAAGTCCTGGTCTAGACTAGATTACCTTTTGGTGAGCACTGGGCTCTTGGCTAATATATCCTTTTCTGGTATAGAGCCGATTGTCATTTTGGACCATGCCATGGCATGGATAAAACTCTCCCTGTCCCTTGGGCCAGAGAGACACCTCTTGGAAACTCACACACAACTCTAAAGGATGAACAGATCCTGCTCATCTCAAATCTTTGATCTCGTCCTTTCTCAAAACCAATCAGGGCTCAATCTCCAGAGATGATTTAGTCTGGTGTGCTTAAAATGTTTTCTCAGAGGTGAGTTTATTAAAATAGCCACTAAAAGGAAAAGGTTGAGGGAAGAGAGAATTACCCTTCTGGCTAACCGAATTAAGTCGGCTGAAAATGCCCTCTCTTCCTCAAACTCTCAAACTGACTTAGAAAACCTGCTCAGGATCAAGAATGAGTATGAGGACCTGATTAAGGAAAAAAACGAATATGCCATCTTAAAATCTAAAATGCGATATCTTGACCAGGGTGAGAAACCCGGGAGGTTACTAGCTCTCAGGTTAAGGGAGGTAGAAAGCTCAAGATTAATTCCTGCTTTGAAGGGGGCTGATGGTTCAATTAAAACAGCACCAAGGGATATAAGAAATTTTTGAGGATTTCTACAAAGACTTATATAGCAATAACTTTTCCTCAACCCCAATGTCGAACCGGATTCTTTCCTGGCAGGACATATCTCTCACCAAGTTGCACCTCGTCACTGTGAAGTACTCTCCCGCCTATTACACTGGAGGAGATTGAGGAAGTCATCCAAGGCCTACCCACCGATAAGTCCCTCAGGACCCGATGGCTTTCCCTCCAATTTCTACAAAGTGTTCAGTAAGGAAGTTGCTCCTGCTCTCCTTAAGCTATTTAATTATATTCTTTCTTCGGCTCCACTGGACCCCTCTTTGCTGGAAGCTACTATTATCCTAATCCCAAAGCTGGATAAACCTAAACTGGACCCAGCCAGCTGTAGGCCGATATCACTACTTAACTATGACATTAAAATCTTAACCAAAATTCTTTCCTTAAGAATCAAACAGGTCTGGCAGGTACTGCTGAGTCAAGAGCAGGTAGGTTTCGTCCAAGGTAGATCAGCTACGGATCATATACGCACACTTACCCACATCTTTCAGGTGGCTCAGAAACCCAGATCCCCATGACTTTAGTTGCTTTGGACGCAGAGAAGGCCTTTGACCGGGTCAGCTGGGAGTTCCGTGCGCTACCCTTAGTAAAATGGGCTTTCCCAGAAGTTCATCGGGCTGGTTAAGGGCAATCTATACTCACCTCATGAGGGTCTACTGTAATGAGGTGTTCTCCTCATTTTATCCTGCAATCTGGTACTGCGCCAGGGTGTCCCTTGTCTCCATATCTATTCAACTTATACCTTGAGCCTTTGCTGCTTCACATCAAAAGTTCACCCAAAATTTCTGGCAGTGTAATTGCTCAACGGACCTTGACCCTCTCTAGTTTTCGCGAGCCTACATTCTCTGCATCTCTCAAACCCCGAAATTTCCTTGGGGAGGTATTACACTAGTTAGCCTGTTTGGCAAGGCGGCTAATTATAAGCTTAATCTGTCTAAATCGGGTGATATTCCCACTCAACTCACTTTTTACACCATGCTAATGTTTCCCAATTCGGCAGAAGTGGCCCCAAACCATCTCAAATACTTAGGTATCTATTTGGCCCGTGATGAAAATCGGTCAAGAACTTAACCTGGACGACCTGTTGAGACACCATTCAAAAAGATCTCAATAGATGGGATAACCTGCCCATTTCAATTGGAGGACGTATCAATGTAATTAAAATGAACGTTCTTCCGTGACTTTTTACCCCTTAAATCTTCTCAATATCTGGCTCCCTAAATCTTACTTCCAAAGTTGCATTCAATTATATCCAAATTTATCTGGAGGCGCAGAAAACCTAGAAGATCCTTCATTAAGCTCTGCCTACCTAAAGATAAGGGGAGGCCTTCGTCTGCCCAACTTTGGATGGTAATATTGGCCAGCCACTAGCCAAACTGGCCAGGTGGATTGGACCCCCAGTGAGCTCTATATGCCTGCTTGGTTAGAGTTGGAGCTTAGTCTGTTGAGGGAGCACAATATCCCACCCGCTACATTTTTCTATAGTTTTTCCGCACTCCGGAGGCTCTTCATAACTCAGTGATAGGGTATCCACTAAAGTCTTGTCCAGATTTGGAACTTCCTTAAAATCCCATATACTAAAGATCATGCCCAGCCGCTAATCCTTAACCCCAATATTAGAGTAGGAGGACACATACTGTCATCGGCCTGGCTCCTACAAATACAGGACCGTTTGGTAGAAGATCTGTACTTTCAGGGGCTCTTGGTTCCTCCAAGGATATTCTCACTAAATTGGGTCTACCTCAAATATATTCAAGGTTTATCAACTAAGGCATCTCATAAGTAATAACTTTGGGTTCGGTGGTGTGCCCTCTCCAGGTTATGAACCCTTCTTGGAGCAACTTAGGAATCATGCTGCTAAGCCCCACTGTATAGCTAAAATTTATATGCACCTGCTAACTGAAAAGTTTCTGATTCCTTGAGTGGTTCCAGGTCATGGGTCTCTCAATTCTCTGGTCTTTCCCTTTCCTGGGCCCAAGTTTGGCGTGATGTATACAGATATCTTACCCTAGATAGAAATAGACTAATCCAGTTTTATATTTTAAATAATATGTACTACACTCCACTGAAGCTCGCCAAATTTAATAGATCCAAATCTGACAGTTGTGTTAGATGCGGCTTAGAAGTGGGGGATTTGTCACACATTTTTTGGTCATGCGCCAAAGTTGCCCCATTGTGGCAGGCAATTCGCAGCGGTCTGGATCCGATCCTAGGTCTGGATAGTTATTTACAGCTGAAATATGTATTTTAGTGTGTACTCGAATATCAGGTGCAGAACGGAAATATCATATAGCCATAATCTCAATGGCAGTTAAAAGGCTAGTGCTTAGACACTGGCTAGACCAAGTACTATTTCTTACAAGGATTGGTAGAGGAAATTTCCTTATGTTTTAAGATGGAAAGATTAATTGCCAACTCTCGTCATGCCATGCCTATGTTCCAGAAAAATGGGGCAAACTATCGCTTTATATCTTCATTGAATCTACATTTTATAACCCTGGCGGCTTCAGTGCGAGTTGTTTCAAGGTGACCTTATGATCTTTGCTGGGTTCTGTTCCATGGGCCTAATGGAGAGTTCTCCAGGTTCACCTGGAGCTGGGTTGGCACCTTCGCGGGGAGGGTCAGGGGTGGTTGAAAGTACATTGTCACGGTTTTCTCCATTTCTTGTTCAAAATGGATGGTCAAGTTGTTATGCTGCAGTATTTGTATCTTATTCATGTCTTCTTTGTAAATCAATAAAACTTTGAATTTCAAAAATAACTGATACAGTTCTCTGTCCTGCTCCTTCTGCGATTCCTTGTACTTCTATGAATGCTTTCTTTTCTCTTGAACCTTCACTGCCACTTCCTTTGAGAACCATAGTGGTTTCTTATCGCTTTGTTTTGTTTATTTGCTTCACACAAAGGCTCGTTACCTCTGTGATGGCAGTTTTTATTATTCCCCATTGTTCTTCCACCTCCTTCTTGCCCATTTGCTAGTACATTCATAGGCACTCACCCATTTGTGAAAGTCAACCCTCCTAAAGTCCAGTACTTTTGTCTTTGTGAAGGCTTGACTCTATTGCTGTGTTTATTGTGAACCATACTGTTCGATGGTCGCTAGTTCCCAGATGGCTACCCACTTCTACATCTTGTGATCCTCTCTCCATCTCCATTTAGAGAGAATCAAGTCTAATATTGCTCCCTCTTGAGGTGGGCTCAGTACTAGTTGTCTAAGGCATGCCCCTGTAGGGCATCTATAATAACTCCACTCTCAAGTGGACAGCTGCAGCACTGCACTCTAGTTAACATCTGGCATATTCAGATCACCCATCAGCAATATATCCCCTTTTCCTGCCATTCTAAGTATACTTTCTATCATTTCCTTGTCCATTTCCTCCCCTGAGAAGGGGGTCTGTATCTAACCCTGTGCGGATTGTAGTGCCATTGCCTGTCTCCAAATTTACCCACAATGCTTCTTCTCTCCCTGTTTACCCTTTTGTTCTGTTGCTTTTATTCCTTCCCTATGTAAAGAGCTCCTCCTCTCTCTTACCCTCCCTGTCCCTCCCTGTAGATAGTGTATCCTGGTATGTTTACGTCCCAGTCATGGTTTATGTGTACCATGTTTCTGTGACTGCCATGCTATCCAGATGTTCCTTCTCCATCAAGGCCACTAATTCCAGGCTTGTTACCCAGACTATGGGCATTAGTACTCATTGCTGTCCATTTTTTGATGGCTTTACCTTCTGTTGCAGCATCCTCCACTGACCGTTCTACCTCGGTCTTTTCTCATTTAGTACCCTGTTTTGTAGGGAGAGGCTGGGATGTTCCTGCTGCTTGTCAGTGCCTCCCTTTGACTAGTTTAAAAGCTTGCCAAAGAAGCATTTAAACCGATTGCTCAAAAAGATTTGTTCCTTCTGGACAGATGCAGACCATCCTGCCAGTATAGGCTGGTGTCCGTCAGGTGGAGACCCCAGTCTAATGAAGCCAAACCCTGTGCGCCACACCATTTTCAACCATTCATTAAACTGCATGATGCTAGTACCTCGCCTCCCCATGCCTTTGCCAGGCAGCACCTCTGAGAAGGACACTGTGTGTGCTACTTGTCTTAGGCCCCTCCCAACTCTGCAATGTCCTCCTGTACTGCTCTAATCTCATGATGAGCCAAGTCATTTGTCCTTAGGTGGACAATTACATCCAGCTCAGACTCCTTGCAGCTGTTCTCATGATCCTGAGGATCGCTTTCTGTCCCTCCAAGCCATGGCACCAGGCAGGCACCTTACTTCAGTTTCCCAGCTCCCCAGTTCTATACCCCTGATAATTGAGGTCCCCCACCAGAGCTGCTTCCTTTCCCTGTAGTGTCCTCTGCACTCCCTTCCTGTGGACCTCCCTTGTGACAGTTGTCATCAGTCTTCTCTTGGGTGCATCCATGAGGGGCTATGCTCCCCCAGAATGAATGTGTATGGATTGTGGGTGGAACAATTGACTGGGTGTGCCTCTGTTCCACCATCCTCACCCTCCCTGAGCCCACTGTAGTCCAACTGCTGTGTTTTCTTCACAACCTCTGAGGTAGTGGTGGTGGTGCTAGTGCTCCCTGGATGGGGGAGGTTCCCTTCCTTCTGTCCAGTGTGGCCTGGGGGAAGGTTTCCTTACTACTGTCTAGTGCGGCTTGAAGATGGGCAGCTTCCTCCCTCAGGGCAGATAGTTGTCTGCAAATAGGGCAGCATCTCAGCCTCCAGAAAGACTCCCGGAAGAGACTGCCCCACAGCATTACATTGCACTACTCCCCATGTTTATCTACTTTTTTGTTTGTTTGTGTGTGTGTGTGTGTGTGTGTGCATGCGTGTGTAGTGGTTATATAGAAACATATATGTTATACAATGTGTATGCTTATATTGTCAGTGAAGCGTGCTAGAGGAGGATATGAAACAGTGATATGCACCTTGCTCTTGAGAAATGATATCAGAACCTCAGGTATAAAGGAACTATTTCCAAGGGGTGGGTGGGGTGAGGGGTGGGAAGGGGTTGGGCCTAAGCTGCCTGCCCTCACAAAACAATCAACTAAAAGCTCACCACCGGCCGTGATGAGTGCCTTCCTGTCAGCAAGATACCCTACACAACGATTTGACAGAGAAAATACCCTGCTAATCAAACAGAGAAAATCCAGACATCCAAGTCAGACACAATTAACCTCTCCAGCCACAAAACAGCCTGGTGGTTTGTTAGCCACAAAGGAAAATCAAATATGCAGTTATTTCAGCCCTTCTGAAGATGCTGACAAGATAAGCAGTTTTGAAAACCCAGCCTGAATTAAAACTAAAATAATTAAACACAAACAATACCACTGTAAAAGTGAGGAAAACTTCTCTGAGTGAAGCAAGAGAGAGAGAGATTAGTTACAGATATCTAGTCCAATATAGTATATCCTGCAGCTTCTCAGTTGTTTCAAAGCACACCCAGTACACAACTTGGAGAACAGTGTTGAAGGCCTCACTGAAATCTAGGTAGGCCACATCTACCACTCCACCTGATCCAATTCCCTGGTCACCCAGTCAATGAAATCTATCAGATTCATTTGACATGACCTCCTCCTTGTGAATCCATGTTGCCTTGGATCTTGTAAGTCACTGGATTCAACATATTCCAGAATCCTTTCCTTCAGTAGTGATTCCATAAATTTTCCCACCACTGAAATCAAACTGACTGACCTGTAGTTGCCAGCCTCCTCCCCACTATCACTTTTGTGTAGTGGGACTACATCTGCTCTCTTGCAGTCCTCCAGCACCACTCCTGTCTTTGGTGAATGGTTGAACAGGACCATCAGAGGTGCAGTCAGCACCTCCCTGAGCTACCTCAGTATCCTTGAATGTACCCCGTCTGGCCCCATTTCCTTGTCCACTTTCAGATTTGCAAGTTCCTTCAGGACTCTGTCCTCTGAAAATGAACTAGTGTCCACCTGCCTTCCTTTGATGCTCCTGCTATTTTTCTGTGGCCCCTCGCCTTCCCATTCCTCTGTGAACACTGAACAAAGGTATTTGTTCAGGATGTCTGCTTTTTCCTGATCAAGTTCCACTCTGCCCCCCCCCATTCTTGGCCTTACAATCGCTCTCCTGATCTTGCTTGTTTCACTTACATACCTGAAAAATGTCTTGTCCCCATTCATTACTGCCTGAGATAATCTCTCCTTCTTTTGCACTTTTGCTCTCCTGACAGTTTTCCCTGCCTCCCTTTCTTTCTCCTGATACACTTCCCTATTCTCCTCACTTTAAGTCTTCTTATACTTCCTGAATGCTAACTTTTTTGCCCTTACCTTCCCAGCCACCTCTTTTGAGAACCAAAGCAGTCTATTTCTCCTTTTGCTTTTGCTCATTTGCCTGATGGAGAGGTTTGTTGCCTTCAGTATGGCCCCTTTTAGATTCACCCACTGTTCCTCCACTACAGCCACGTTTCTTTCTCCCTGCCAGGGCATCCCTGAGGCACTCACCCATCTTTTTAAAATTGGCCCTCCTGAAGTCAAGGACCCTTGCTCTTGTGTGGGTCAAATCTGCCACAGTTCTTATATTGAACCACACTGTACAGTGATCACTGGTCCCCAGGGGGCCTCCCACCACAACGTCTGTAACCCTATCCCTTTTAGTGAGTACATTGTCCAGTACAGCCCCATCATGAGTGGGTTCCCTTACTAGTTGCCTGAGGAATGCCCCCACAGGGAGTCCAGGATGTCCCTGCTCCTAGCTGAATCTGCAGCTGGAAGGCTCCAATCTATATCCATCAGACTGAAGTCTCCCACCAGTAACACCTCCCCCTTACTTGACACCTTTTGGATAGCTTCCACCAGAACCTTATCCAGCTGCCCCCTTCCCCCACTGTGCTGTAGGTTTGTAGAGCACACCAGTGTGAGTAGTGGTTCTAAACCCTGTCTCTAGGGTGACCAATAGTATCTCTTCCCCCTTCCTGCATTCCCCTTATCTCTGTCACCTTTATGCTTTCCCTCACTTAAAGTACCACTCCCACTCCTTTCTTTTCCACCCTGTCCTTCCTGAACACAGTATAGCCTGGCATGGCTATATCCCAGTTATGGTTTTCAGAGCACCGTGACTCAGTAATGGTAACAATATTTAGGTCAGTCTCTGCCATAATGGCCTCTCTGTCTGGAATTTTATTTCCCAGGCTTCAAACATTTGCACACATGGCCTTCTAGATTTTGTTACTACCCTACTTCTAAGTCCCCCTTTTTCCCTTTTTCCCACTTTCCTGACTTTCTCTGTTCTCATTCCCATTCCTCTTCAGTACTACCATTTTGCTCTTCTCTTACCTCCCTCTAGTATCTGGACACCCAGGGACCAATGCTACCTCATGTATATCACTACGCCATGAGTACCAAGGCAAAACTGTGTCATGATGATAACCATGTCTGTAACCACTGTCTGTAACCACCTTATGCTTGAACAACGTATGTAATCAAAAGTTTTTCTCCACTGTATTTTATCTTGTATTGTTATTCCAGGTCGACCCTGAAAAAGGGACCTTCAGGGCTCAGTGGGCCTACCCGGTCACCAAAATTTAATAAATAAAATAAGTAAATAAATTAATGCATACCCTTGGGGATTTCTTTCCCTTAGGGGTCTCCCTACTGACTACTTCTGCCTATGGGTGGGGAGAGTTGATGTTTCCTTGCATTCTTCTACCACCATCTCCCTTGGCTAGTTTAAATGTTGACTGAAGAAATAGTTAAGCCATTTACTGAGGACTGCTGTTCCCCTCCTGAATAGATGCAGACTATCTCCCCTTTTAGAAACATAGAAACATAGAAACATAGAAGTTAACGGTAGATAAGGACTGCAAGGCCCATCCAGTCTGCCCATTTCTTTTTCTACCTTATAAATGTGCCATCGGCCTTTTATAGGTCCTTATCTCTCCAGGTGGGACCCCAGTCCCCAAAGTAGCCTAACCTCTCTTCTCTGCACCACTCCTTCAACTATGAGTTGAAGGTCCGGGTATGGAGTACCTTATCCTCCCCACTGTCATAGATGGGCAGCACCTCAGAAAATGTTACTAAGTGTGCTACCTGCCTATGACTCCTCCCTGAACTCCTCCTGTGCTATCCCAGCCTCATCCCTAGACAGGTTTAGTCCCCAGGTGGACAATGAAATCCAGCTGTCCCTCCCTTCCTGCCACCATAGCAATCCTCAGGATCTGCTTTCCATCCCTCTGAGCCATGGTACCAGGTAGGTACCTAACTTCTCTAACCTCCCTCTCCCTCTCCCTTCCTGTTCCCAATTCTATCCCTCTTTGAATTGAGTCCCCCACCAGGAGTTGCTTCCCCTCCTCAGGGATCCTCTGTCACCCTCCTTGTGGTCTGCACTACCGAGGACCCCCATATCCTCCCTGGTCATTACGATGGGCACCTCCATGGGACAGTCCCACTTTGCCAGAGCAGCATAGGAATTGTGTAGTGGAAACAGATGGTGAATGTGATTCTGACTCACCAGCCTCACCCTCCCAGAGCTCACCATAGTCCAGCAGCTCCTCCTCCTCCTCCTCCTCCTTCATGGCATCCTCTGACGTAACAGTGCCAGACTTAGTGATCCCTGGAAGGTGGAGGAGGCCTCCCAGATCCTGGCCAACTTGGCCTGTAGTCTAGCAACATTTTCCTTAATCCCAGAGAGGTGCCTGCAGATGGGGCAGCACTACAGTCTCCAAACGTTCTCCCTGAAAACTGCTGCCCCACAGCCACTGCACTGCACCACTCCCAGCATAATTTCTACTCTGTCTCTCCTGGAAATACTTGGTCCTTTCTCCCTTCTAGGTTTTACCCTGTTTCCATGCTCAGCTAGTATAGTACCTTCAGTAGTTCCTTCCTTTATCCCTTCAGCTATACCTACTGAGACACCAGCACTTATACCTTCCCTAGTCTTGCTTCCTGGATAGGTTTCTAGCTAGCATTCCCCCTCACTTCTTTACACTTGTTTTTAACCCTTTTGTGCCCCTACCCCAGAGAGGGCATTTCATCTATTCCCACTTTTAGTCTACCTCTGACTATACACTTTCCTTTACCATGTGTGAGCTACAACAGGAGCGAACAGGAATCTTACCTCCATTCTCCAGCAGACCTCCTGCTCCCCTGCTTCCTTCTTTGGATTGCCTGCTGATGCCAGACACCTATTCCACTCCTTTACTTCTTCTCTCCCCCACTGCAGCAATGCAGAGTGTCCAGTTGCTGGCTGCCTCGTTGGGATGACTCTGACGTCCTTAGCGTGTTGGTCCTTCACATGGTGGGGGGTTGCAGTGTGGTGGGCCACTTAATGGTCTTTTCTTTATAAAGACCCCTGCTTTTCCTGCTTTCAGATGCAGCCCCTGAGAATGGCTACTGGTGGAGGAGGGAGGTGCAGCTCTGAGTTGACTGGTTCCTTCTGGGAGCCTTCCTAGCCCTCTAAGCTCCACTCCTGGTGCTTTGCTCCTTAAATCCCAGTGTCAGGGGGCCATTCCAATCATCTTGGCCATTCTTCAGGCATTCAGCCCTTTCTTCTGGCTGCCATCTGCTGCTTGAGATATTTAAAGCCCCTCCCTAAGTTTCCTACTTCCTGGTTTCAGATGCAGTGCCTCTGACTGGCTGCTAGCAAGGGAGGGAGGCATGACTCTGAACTGATTGGCTCCTTCTCAAAGCCTAATTAGCCCTCTGAGCTCAACATCTGGCACTTTACTCCTTAGATTCCAGTGTCGGGTGGCCATTCTTATTCCCCTGGCCATTCTTCAGATGCTCAGCCCTTTCTTCTGGCTGCCGTCCACTTCTTGGGCTATTTAAAGCCCGATGTTTCCCACTTCCTGGTTTCAGATGTAGCCCCTGTGATTGGCTGACAGCTGGGGAGGGAGGCATGGCTCTGAGATGATTGGTTCCTTCTTGGAGCCTTCATAGCCCTCTGAGTTCCACTCCTGGCACTTTTCTCCTTAGATCCCAGTGTCAGGACTGTTCTGATTCCCCTGGATGTTCTTCATGCACTCAGCCCTTTCTTAAAGACCACAAAGGGGTTGACAGTGTCCCTTAAGAACATGCCATTTTTAAGTTCCTGTGCATCCTGAGGAAATAGTGTTTATACTTGATTTATTTTTTTTATTTATTAGGATCTAGGATTACAAATACCTTTGAGCCGAGGCACTTTTACAAAGGTTCCATGTCAGAGAAATACAGAATTGGAGAAAAACAAAAGAAACAAGACATTTCACAGTGTAATAACAGACTGTAATAGTTATTAGGTCCTTCAGTATGGACAAAAGAGGGAGAAACAGTTAAGCAGCCAGTGGCATTTGTCAGGCGAGATAAACCAGTAAGTGCTATTTCATTAGAGGGAGGTGAGAGAGGAGGAGTGTAGAGGGGAGAGTATGTAGTACGTAGGGGGAAGGGATTAAAAAAAGGAGGAAGGGGGAAGGGGAAAACATACTGCAGAATGTTGGTGGTAACTCAGAATAAACCGATCTCTGGTGTAGAACAATCAAAAAAAAAATTATACTGGATTTATTTCCTGGGTTAGTTAGTCCTTAGTTCCACGAACTTTGTAGATTTAATTATTTTCTAAGTGCTCAGAGTGGGGATGAATAGGGCCCTCGATAAGCACCCAGAGTGTAGAAGGGGGTTGGGGTGCTGTGTAGGCACACACACAGTGACGATGGGGTGGACAGTCTATGAACCCTCAGATTAGGAATGGAGCAGTGTATAAGTGCTTAAAGTTGAGACATGTAGGTGGCACTCCATAAGCATTCAGAATGAGTATGGTACACAGGCACTCTATAAACACTTAGATGGGGACAGGGATGAGGTATTCGGTAAATGCTAAGTGTTAGATAGGGGAGAGCATTCTATAGGCTTTCAGAAAGAGGAAGCTTGTAGAGCACTTTGTAAATCCCTCAGAGTGGGGATGGGGTAGGATGTTCTTTCATTTTCATTTCATTTCATTTTATTTTTTATACTGGAAAGGCATGTGAACACAAATACCTGTTTTCACAAATGTCCAGTGACAAACATCCATAAATTTAAACAAAACAGACATAAATACAATATTACAAAGATAACAAAGAATTAAAACATTTACATGCATTTCTGTAGCATAAATAGCATTTTAAATTATTTTTAAAAAACTATTGTTGGACACAGAACTAATGATAATGGTAAACTATTAAAAAGTTGAACTCCCTATATGAGAGGGAAAGTTGTCCCTGTGTTGTATGACAGAGTGGGATTGTAAAGGAGTGACCTATATTACATCTAGAAACATGAACATTTGTAGATCTCTGAAATAGGGAGACAATGGTATTGGGCATGTGACCCAAATCAATTCTGTAGGCTGGCTGTACAGCTTACAGGTTAGAGGAACAATGTGTGAACGAGCTTGGTACATCCAGCAGACCAAACCTGAGTTTGATTCTCACAACCTCCACTTTCATACTGTGTGACTCTGAGCAAGTCACTTAACCGCCCAGTGCTCCCTGGACGCCCCTGAAAACAGGCACTTGTGCTTAGTGGGCCTTACCCGGTTACCAAAGACTAAAAAAAAAAAAAGTAAAAATCTTACTATTCATCTATCCTCTAATGAGAGCCAGTTTAGGGCTTTGTAGAAGTCACAATGATGGGTCATCCTTGGGAGCCCAATAACAAAATGAATAATGTTGTGGCACATAGTCCTCAACTTACCAAAGGTTTCTGATGAGGGGTGGAGAAATAAAACAATGAGCCATAGTCTATTAAGGAGAGCAAAAAACTATTTGCAAACAAAATTCTTGTTTAGGGTATCAGAAATTGTTTCACATATTAGCCGTGTTTACACAGCAACAGCGCTGTGGCATGTGCACCACTCCCTTCCCCAATGCGCTGGCTGCTTCCCGTTTATACAGCCCAGTCTTGTAATGCTGCAGGTTGTGCTGAGAAGGTGCTGTAAATTCACTGAAGACTGAAGAAAATAAGCCTTTGTAGTGGAGCGAATGCAGCAGAGCATTCACACTGCCATTTAATGCGCCCGCTCTACTACTGATACCCATAACTGAGTCGGATCAAAAAAATGATCCAACATGTCCTTAACCTACTCCTGACAGTGTTTACACTGCTAACTTTGCAGCACATCAACCCATGCCACTGTGTAAGCACTGGAAAGGCACTATAAGTGCTCAGAATAGGGGTGGGGTGGAGCACTCTATAAGTTCTCAGAGAAGGGACAGGGTGAGGCACTTTATAAGTGCTCAGGGTGGCGACAGAGATGGGGAGCTTTATAAGCACTTTAACAAAGCGTCCAAAAGGGGTGTGAAATGTCGATCTGTTTGTGGGGGTCTCCTAGGGCCACATCTGTTTTGTGTCTTTGAAGCAATAAAAGTAAAATTATGATGTGGACTGGCTTGCCTACAGCAGTCTTTTTCTCACATTGTGTGTGTTCTGGGTCTTGTAAGTTTTCCTGTCCATTGGTGGAAATAGGCAGAACTGACATTATTTCCACAGAATTTAAAGTTAGTGGAATTTCAAATTCTGCCCATTCCTGGAAGTTGGGATAACTTTTGTACAGCCCTAAGGCATTATCATCAAGATCTAACACAGGGGGCTTAGTGTGAACATTATTTTTTTTTTATTTATTAAAAGAGTTTTACCCAGAAAGGCCTACTGAGCCATACTGTAATAGCTCATTTTCAGGGGGCATCCTGACATTTTGTACTTTTACTCATTCATTTTTATTCATGTACATTATTTGGGTCAAGAAGGCACACTGACCTAATAGCACTTCTTCAAGTGAGACCAGGGTGGGGGGAGGTAAAGTTTAAGACACTGGCATACAGAACTGTGCAATGATACATGGTGACCTGGCAATACAGAATTCCCTACCTTTCCATCTGAGTAGTTCCCCCTCAGTGGAGGCATTTAAAAGGGGCCTGCAGAGCTATCTGTTTGACCTGGCATACAGACTGGACCTCTGAGCTGTTTCACCATTGCGCATGACAGGCTGGACATAATAGCAGTTAGGGAGACCTGGTGGATAGAGCTCAGCTCTACACATTGGAGACAGAGGTTCCAGGATTCAGACTGATCAGGAAGGACAAGGGAGGGTGGCATTGTATATAAGGGAAGATGTGTGCAGGTGTTGAAGGAGAGGGAGGATGACAGGGAGACTGAATTATGATGGGCAACGATAGGCAGAAGGACAGGGGAGTCATTGAGGGTTGGCATGGAGTACAGACCACCCACCCAAAGGGAAGAGCAGGATAGGAAGATGATGCAGGACATCATGAGGCTAGCTCTAAAAGAGGAAACGTTACTAGTAGGGGACCTGAACCTCCCAGACGTTGAGTGGTCCATCCCTGATGCAGTTTCAAGTAAAAGCAGGGAAATTCTGGAGGTGATACAGGGAGCAGTCCCTCAGCAGTTAGTCAGGGAACTAACAAGGGGAAGCAACCTACTGGATGTGGTCCTAATAAATGGGGAGAACATAGAGGTGGTGGTGGTGGGGGGGAGCTTGGTAATTGCAACCATAGTACCATCAGGTTTAAGGTGAGGGCAGGCAGGGAGGTGGCCTGGACTAGCACAATGGTACTATACTTCACGGGAGCAGACTTTATCAAGATAAGAAGGTTAATGGGGGAAGCGATGGGTGGTATGGGGGATATAAGGAAAGTGGAGGACCTATGCAGGGCTATTAGAGATCAGGTCAAGGAGGCCACACACATGTATAAGGAGAGTAAGGAAGGGAGCAAAAAGCAGGAGGCCATTTAGGAAATATAAGAAAATACAGAATTAGGAAGACAGGGAAATGTACAGGGAATCGAGGAGGCTATCAAGGAAAGAGATTAGGAAGGCAAAGGCTGACACGGAGGAACAGATTGTGAGACAAGCAAAGGGGGGCAAAAGGCATTTTTTAGGTATGTGAGGGAAAGGAGGAAGACTAGTCAAGGGATCACAAGGCTCTGGGGGAGGGAGGGGAGACTCTGGAGGATGACTACATGAAAGCAGAACAGCTGAACAGGTATGTCTGCTCAAATTTTATGAAGGAGGTGGAGGGGGCCAAGGATGAGAAAGAGGGGTAAGGGTGGAAATGAGTCCCTTCAGTATGGAGAGAGTCAGGGAAGAACTAAGTAGGGTGAAAGTGGACAAGGCCATGGGACCAGATGGACTGCATCTGAGGATGATCTTGGAGCTAAGGGAGGAGTTAATCATCCCACTGGCAAAGCTATTCAACCTGTCCTTAGACTCTGGGAAAGTGCCAGAGGGCTAGAGGAGAGCCACAGTCATGCCAATACACAAGGGGGAGAGTAGAGAGGCAAAGGAGAACTATCATCCAGTCAGTCTTACTGCAGTGGTGGGGAGGGTCATGGATGCACTCATAAGGCAGAGGGTAGCACAGTGCCTAGAGGGGAATGGATTCCTGAACAACAACCAGCATGGGTTCACAAGGGGGAAGTCATGCCAGTCCACTCTTATTGAATTCTTTGACTGGGTGATGCAGGAAATAGACCAAGGAGGCGCAGAGGATGTGGCCTACCTGGACTTCAGTAAGACCTTCAACACCATCCCCCAACAGAAGATTGGTCAATAAACTAGGAAGTATGGGGCGGGGGACAAAATAGCTAGATGGGTGAAAAGCTGGATAGCTGACAGGACCCAGAGGGTGGTAGTGAAGAGGGAGCACTTTAGTGAGGGGCAAGTGATGAGCGGGGTACCTCAGGGGTCAGCTTTGGGGCTAGTGCTCTTCACTATCTATACGTGTGACATTACGGATGGACTGACAGGATGGGTGGCACTCTTTGCAGATGACATGAAAATCTGAAATAGGGTGGACATTGAGGGCAGGGTGGAGGACATGAGGCAGGACCTAAGGGCACTAGAAGAGTAGATAAAGACCTGGCAACTAAAATTCAACATCAGGAAGTGTGCAGGTATGCACCTGGGACATGGTAACCCGAGGAGAGAGTACAAAATGGGAGGGAAGGAAATATGGGCAAGACAGCAGGAGAAGGATCTGAGTATAGTAGTCTCTAGTGACCTTAAGGTGGAGAAACAGTGTACTAAGGTGGTGGGGAAGGCCTATGGGATGCTGGCTAGTACTGGTAGGGGAATCACCAGCAGGAGGAGAGAAGTCTTAGTGCCCCTGTACCAAGCTATGGTGAGACTGCATCTGGTGTACGGAGTCCAGTTCTGGAGGCCTCACTTGCAAAAAGGACATAGACCTGATTGAAAGGGTTCAGCGAAGAATGACCAAGATGGTACTAGGGATGAAGGGCAAACCAAATGAACAGAGATGCTGCAAGCTGGGGCTACACCCTGGAGACTAGAAGGGAGAGAGGAGACATGATAGAGACCTAAATACTTCAAAAGGTTAAACAAAAAGGGCCGGGGGGGGGCTTTTATTCAGAATGAAGAAGGACACTGTTACTAGAGGGCATAGCCTGAGACTGCAAGGAGGACACTACAGGGGGAACATGAGGGGGCGTTTCCTTACAGAGAGGATGGTGGATGCCTGGAACAGGCTTCTGGAGGAGGTTGTGGAGTTGGAGACAATGCTGGGAATCAAGTTGGCTTGGGACAGGCGTAAAGGGCTATGGAGGGAGGGGTGGGTTCTCAGGGAGAGAGGCATTAGTCTGGGGGGTAAGGGCAGACTGGATGGTCATGGGGTCTTTTCCTGCCATCATGTTCTATGATTTGTACCCTGGGCTGTATTTTAGGGTGTGATATTGTTATATGAGTTTCTTTGATGTTTAATTGCTGTATTTATGTGAAGCCCCATAAGCCTTTGGGATAAGACGATCAACAAATATGCTTTGGCTATACAAGGGCCTATGCAGATAGGATGCAGGTAAAGCCCAAACTAACACAAATACAACAGGAACTTATTAAAAAAAATGCAGGTGAATCAGCAGTGTTGCATCTAGTGGGCATACAGTAAGAGTAATGGTAAGTAACTTCCTGGAAGGAAGAAACCACACATATCTGGAACAGATGATGGATGTAGCAGCCCCTCCAAGACCAGGGCAAAGGTTGAGCAGTCCTTACTGAGTGCAAGTCCCATAAATGCCTAGGAAGTGTCAGGACTGTGGTGTGTGTGGGGGGGGGGTGAAATACTGGGAGTACCCCTGATGAGGTGAGATGGGGTTAGTAAGTAGAAAGGCAATTGTCCCACTCAGTATGTATAGATTTAGGCACAAAGGCAGGCAGTGTTGGCATGCTTATTAAGTTGACCACTAAGAACGAAAGTGAAAGAGGAAAATCAGAAGGGAAGGAGTATTTCCGAGATGAGAGAGTCTGTAGGAGAAAGTAGCTTATCTGGCAGAGTTCTTACAGAGAAAAGAGAAAGAGCAGATGTTTCAGCTTCTAAGCAAGTAGATTGTGGAGATACTGTATAATGAGAATTAGATACCTGGTGTGGGGGGGGGGATATTATTAAGTAAAACTCCATCAGTTGGGTCTCGAGAGACTAGGTTCAAAAGTTTTTATTGATCGGTTAAAACCATTTCAATTTTACAAATGTGGTATATAAAATAAGTTAATAGACTACACAAATAAATAACATTATAAAATCGTCATACACAATACTTCCAATATTCTTCATCAAAAAACATCCTAACAAGGTTTATTTCTAATTTGTTAGAAATAAGTTTTACTCTTAACCAGTTCAAATAGAATATTTCTCATATATCACTATCACAGCATTTTATAGTTAAATATCAAATCAAACATTTGCTTTCTACAGGAAAATTCTTGTTTATACAGTTCTTTGTAAGTAAAGACAGCACATTCATAGATATACTGTTTTCAAGAAGGAGTCACCTTTCTCCAAAATGTACCCATTATTTGTATTTAATAAAAGAATTAGCATGTCTTCTGGGGGGAGGACGAGACCAGCCAAGATACCACCCAGATACTTTTTCCGTTGTTTTGTGTAAAAAGGACAGATTAAGATGATATGGTTTGCATCATCTTCCATATATCTACCACATCTACAATAAGGAGATTTTACATTTTCCTTCTTTTGTCTGTGGAAAATATAATTAGCTTTACAGGTCTCAAATCTAAATTGGGTTATTACTCTCCTTTTGGAAGGATCCAATAATTTTAACAGATATGGTTCTATCCCATGATCTTGCGTAATATATTTATACCATCTAAATAGTTTTAAATCATTTAGTTTCTCCTTCATATCTGATCTCGCTATGTCTCAAAGTCTATTTTTAATCAGGTTGATGATTTCTTCCCATGGGTATAGGTAAATGTCCCACATAATATGACCCAAACCATTGGGAAACATAAGATTTTTAATTATCTTAATTGATGTTGCCACAAAACCCAAGGAGGAATAGGCAATCTCTTCTTCCATGCATCGACTTGATAATCTGATTTCATCCAAGCTAAGTGTTTTAATAACTGCTGTTATTTGTCTTTCTGCTACTAAAGTGGCAATTGAAAATTGTCCTGTTTCGAGTTTAAGAATTACCTCAGGAACTGACTGCAGAGTCATAAGAACATATCTGATTAGTTTATTCATGATCACCTGTAACTTTTTTAAGCATGAAAACCCCCAAACTTCTGCTGCATAAAGCAGACTTGACTTTAATTTGGCATCAAGTACCTTCATGATACCTTTAACAGAACTTCGGACCCTTTTAGCGTTAAAGATTTTAAATGCATTGATTGCTGCTTTCATTGTATTACCTATCATGTTTATGTGGTTATTCCATTTAATATTTTCTGAAAATCTAACTCCCAAGTAATCATAGAATTTTACCTGCTCCACCTTTTCTGCACTAATCCACACTTGATATTTTTTCTTAATTTGATTTCCAAAAACTACAAGTTTAGTTTTAGTCATATTGATTTTTAATTGATGTTCTTTACACAAATCATTTAAATGATCAAGTTTTCTTTGAAGTCCAAGTGTTGAGGTTGATATCAACACTAGATCATCAGCATATGCTAGGCAATCTACCCCGATATTACCTACCTCGGGGACGTGAAGATCAGGATGTTGCAATTTTATAAGTATCTCATTAATATAAATATTAAACAGGGTTGGAGCCAGAAGACAACCGTGTCGCATCCCTACAATAGTATGAAAAGGTAAAGTTGTATTACCCAAATGATCGTATTGAACCTTAGCCCAAGTATGATTATGTAATCTTACAAGGACATTCAATAAGTTGGGACAAATACGCAGTTTATGTAATTTTTCCCAAAGAATACATCTACTTATACTGTCAAACGCAGATGTAAAATCTATAAAACAACCATAAAGTTTCCCTTTTTTAATTTGGATATACTTTCAAGCTATATGATGCAAAACATAGCAGTGCTGAATAGTGGATCTTGATTTCCTAAAACCATTTTGGGTCTCATGAAGGAAAAAAGTTATTTTCCACCCAATCATTTAACCTATTAAGGATGATTCTTGTAAATATTTTTTTGTGATATGTCAGTAAGGCTAATTGGCCTGTACATCTTGGGATTGTTTGGGTTTTCCTTTTTATATATGGGATAAATGGTAGATCCCCTCCAGCTATGTGGTGGATCATGTCCCTATACTATGGAATTGAATACCTTATATAGTCTAGGACTCCACCAATCAATAAAGTGGTTATATATATCCCCAACAATCTTATCAGGTCCAGGTGCTTTGTTAGTCTTCAATCTTAATATTGACCTTGTTATCTCTTCTGGATTTATATACAGGGAAGTGGGATAGTACAGGTTTTCATATTTATATTCTTTAGCTAAATGATCTTCCTCAACTGAAAAATAGAGATCTGTAAAATACCCTTTCCGTGTATCTGGAAGAATATGTGCTTCAACCTTTGAAAAGTATCTATTGTAACCCTGATTCACCAGTCTCCAAAATTTCTTGGTATCTTTATTTGTTGTAGCTTTCCTAAGTTTTTCCCAGAGCATTTCTGTATGGCGTGATTTCTCTTGGTTCAGGATCTTTTAATAGTTTTTCTTTCTTCATTAACATTAATGAGCTTATATCTTTTCTCAACTGTAGTTTTAGTCTTATATTTCTTATATCTCCTTAAAGCTTTAGTTAATTATTTTTTTGCTTTCCTACATCTGAAGTTTTTTTTTGTTTTTGTTGTTAAACCAGCTTTTACCTGTTGTTACTTTAGTTATCACTTTATTTATTATACAGTGTGGTCTGATTAAGGTATTAATATTCTGCCATTTATCTAAAGAAGTATTATAATCAGTTTCAAATATAATGGAAGATCGCAGTTCCGTCATCGTTGTTTCATGTAGTAAGTTATCAAAAGAGTTAATATTACTTGGGGTCCATTGTATCCTTTTTTGATTTATGATTTCAACATCTTCTCTACTAATTTGGTTGAGGTTCCTTTTAATCATTTGATCCATTTGTATTATCAAACACACTAGATTATGAGCAGGCTCCATTCTATCCAAAACCACAAGATCGTATGTAAGTTTAATAGCATACATATTACCCCATACTAAGTCTATTATTGATACACCCTGTGAGCTACTGTAAGTTATTTCATCTAAATCATCTCCTGGTGTTCGTCTATTCAGTAGCAAAAAATTCTTATCTGTCAATTGAGAGACCAATATCCTTCCTCTACTATTTGTCCTCAGATTGATTGCAGCTCTTTTATTGTTGATTCTAGGATTAAGGTCTGGGATAATAGAATTAAAAATCAGTAATATTTTGATCAGGCAATATCCTCGCATTAAAGTCGCCTAATAAAATGATTGGCAAATCAGGGTCTGTATCCATAATAGATCTTAGAAAAAGATTAAGTTGAGATAAAAGCTTGTCTGGTTGTTTATTAGACAGTTGTAAATACACATTAGCTAATATTAGCTTATTTTGACTGCTAGCCTCTTCTATTGAAATGCAAGAATATTGTCATAATTATTATTATATTCTTTGTTAATAATGTAATTTAAGTCTGTTTTTAAATTTTTAGATAAACCTTCCATTTGTCTTCCAGGCTTTTTTAATCTAAAAGCCAATTTAGATAAACTTAAATATCAAGGCAGTCTAGGAGTTTCCTCGGTTATACACCAGGTTTTCTGGAAACATAAAACATCATAAGTCTGCAAAAAATGGCTAACTTCTGGATCCGCAATCTTTAGGTGAGTCCCCTCTATATTCCAAGACAATATTTTTAATTTCTTATTCTCCTTAATTCTATTGTGCTTTAGTCGCTGATTGTTATCTGGTATCTTATATCCAATTATAGGGACTAAGTCCTCTACTCTTTTTTTAAGTAACCTTCTTTTCCACTGGATTTACTTGAACTAGCTGTGTCCCAAACGTTTTCTCATTTGGAATCATTCCATTCCTCCATTGACATAACATATATCCCGATCGCATCCAGTATTTTTGCTTGACTCAATACATTCTGTGCAGTCCTACTATTTTTAAAGGTTATATCTATCTGTGAGGTGTTATTTATGCATTTGTGTATTTTAATATATTCTATGGCTTTCTGTGAAATGATCATATGTGATATTCTAGTAAGGAAAGCTGTAATTTCCCTTTTAATATATCCTAAAGTATCCTGTTCTTTAGTTTCCCACCCAAGTACTGTTACCGTCTTGTTATTCCACTCTTCATTTTCTCCTGTAATACTCTGTGTTATCTTATCATAAAATCTTCAGATTGTTTTCGATTGGGATTAATTTTTCCTCCTTGGGTTTCAGTATTATTATTATTATCCCTTATATTATTTATGAATACTTCTCCAGTTTTTCTCTCTGGCTCTGGGTTATCTTGAGTATGCACAGTCTGAACTGGCATCAACACAATATCCATGAGATTTTGTATTTTCCATTGGCTCCATATGGTATTCACCACTGATCCCAATTTAGTATACAATAATACACAATCCTTATGTGCTGCATTTGGAGGTCTTATAATATATATTTTATCATCTACATCTCTTACATGGTGAGTATATAATACTAAATTCCTTTAATTTTCACTTGTTTCTTCATGTAGTTCATTTATCCCGTAAATGTCTATGAGATATTCCATTTCTGTGCCTTCAAAGTCAAAAAATACATTTGTGTTGTCAGATCCTTTTTATTATCCAAACTCTCATTTCTGGATCTCGTGGTATAAAGCTTATTACTGGGTGGCATCTGGCTATCTTGACCTCCCCTCTATCCAGCTCTAAAGTTCCCCCATCCTCGTCTGCTTTTTAATTATCCATTTCTGGATGCCTATCTTTAAGTGATGGGTATAACCTCTTGTTTTCCTTGTCTATCATAAATTTTCCCATTTCCCTTGTTACACACTCCTTTTCCTCAACATTTTCAAAGAGGTGCTTTATTATAATACCCTTTAACAACTTTCCTGTTTCATTCCTCAATTTACCTTTGTTTAGTTTTCTAGTTTTGTGATAGCTTCTAGTATCTCCTGGGATCTTCTGTTTCTATTCTTTCTTATCCCTTACTCCTCCATAGTTTTGTATCTTGCACATACAAGTTTGATTTTTATCAAAAGGGGGAGGCAAGTTCACTTGTACAACCTTATTCTCTCCCACAACCTCATCTTTAGTTTCCTTATGGTCAGCATAGGTACAGCATGATTGCTCAGTCCGATTGTTATCTTTATCTAATTTATCCAATATTGTCCTATTGATGAATAAATGGTTTTCGATGTTATCCATCTCATCCTTAATTACGATAAGGTTCTCCTAAAATACTACATTCGCAAAGTAGGGATTCTTTATAATTTCTAGAAGTTGTTTAAATAAAGAACTGGATGAGCCAAAATCACCATTATCAGTAAAGTGTTCCTGATTATAAGTAATAACATTTTTAACATTTGTGTACTCCCTACAAGTGCTATGTTCCCCATGGGTTCTCTCTCTAAATTCTTTAAACCTTCGATAACCATGCTTAGATTTTGTGCAATAAGTTTAATTTCTCCCCCTTTTGAAGTTATATTTGAATTTTCTCCATCCTTTTGAATCATTAAATTTGGTGACCCTACATCTTTACTTCCACAATATGTATTATTACCAAATCGTGTGTAACCCCTGGACCCCTGCCTTTTTGCAAAACAACAGGTGGCATGCCGTTGAAGCTGACAGCAGTACCTGGTGGAGACTGGGTTCGGGGAGGATGAGGTTACTCAGCACTGGGGGCCTAGGTTTGGTTACTTTGCACAGGGGTACCCAAGTAAACCCAAACACAGGAAGCAATAACTGTAATGTCCAGAACCAGGAATGGGATTCTACAGTGTGGCTTTTGTTCACATCCAAGCTGAACAAACAAAGCATAGATGGACCTCCATGGGGCTACATTCCTGGTAATGCAGATTAGCGACAACAGAACACTTCTTCACATTTCAGCCCTCAGGCTCTGAACCCACCAGGCACACAGCCCGGACTTGCATGCAGCTTTGGGTACACAGCCCGACTTGTACACTACTTGGGTTTTCCCCACTGGCCCGGCTCCCCCGCTGGCCACTTGATCCATGGTCCATTTTGGGAAATGAACTAGTTTTCCTGTTGGTGGCTTCCCAAACCACCTTAGAGCCTTCAACTCCTAGAGGGAATTTTTCTTCCAGTCCCACATCTGGGTACTTCCCTCATCACTGGCCAAGTGCATGAGGCAAAGTAGAAATCCACAGAGCTAATCCATAGAGGTAGACCTGGTCACTAAGATAGGGGGTCTCCCACCTCCAGCTCCCACAATCCATACCTGGCCATTTCTCTGGAAACTAAACAACTTTTTATCTGAAAGCTTGGCAATGTAGATTACTGGGTAGACGTATATCACATCTCCTCTACATGTCTTGACTTCCCCTATGTGCTGGACTTGAACATACTTTTACTTTTGGCTAAGCCTATTACTCTAGGCCTCCCACTATTTCAGTAGTCCAGTCCCCACTATCACACAAGTCCCAGAGTGAAAAACATGGGCCCTTTAGAAAGAGCAGAAACTCACCCTCCGGATGCAGGTGCCCCACAGGTGAATCACAAACTCTTCTTGTTTCCCAAAACTCTTGAACAAAATAAGGCAGCTTCTTCACTAGCAGAAAAACCAGGGGGTTGCCCCTGGAATATGCAGGACAACCTTTCCTTCCTCATCCCCTGAGGGATGGGGCACTGAGACCCAAATCAGCGGTCTCCACCACTTTAAAACTATCTTCTGTTTCTCTCTTTAGGTGGAAACAAATGCCTTTTTCCTATATGTAGCCCTATATCAGGGCTGAGGCTCCAAAAGCCTACCACAGAGCTGCTGTGCTCCTTTCACAGCAAGCTCCAAACTCCAACTGACCTACAGACTACTGTTCAAACCGCCCAACATTCTACTCCAACTCCCTGCTGCAGATTCCATTGTGGCTCATGCAGCTGCGACAGTTCTATGGCGATGTCATCCCTCAGTCTCAGCTGAGACAGAATAGAGTGAGACAGTGTGAAATCCATTTAACTGGAGTTTCACAAGCTGCCTTCCCTGCCTACCACTAGGTCTTACTGGGATTCTAGTAACCCCGGGTAACAAGGGGGTTACACGTGGTTCTGCTGTCTTTTTAGGTGAAAAGCCACAGCTATCTCTACTATCATTACTATATTGATCATAGGTTTCTAAACTGATCTCCTGTAAATCCATATGTGAGGAATGGTCAGTGGGTAAGTAAGGCTCAAAGGATTTGTAGGAGGTCCACCCATGTGAATCTATGGAGACTCCTTCAAGAGGCAATGTAGAAGCCAGACTGATTCTGTCTTGATTAGCTTTACTATATCTACTGAGAGGAGTACTGTGCATAATGTGCATATTAGCTATAGTCTGACTATCTCCTTTAAAGTTCCTCTCCACCTCATCTCTTTCTTTATTCCCAAGTACTATCTGACTTGGGGTACTTGTTAATGTGCAATTATCGCAGGATATAATTGGTTGTTTAACATTTCTCTGCCATAATTCTGTGAGTTTAAGCTAAAGGGAATCACTTGACCTAGCTTTTCCTCAACGATTTCCAGTCTTTCTTTACCCTCTTTATTCATATTTGAATTTAACCTTTTCTGATAGGTTTCCTTACTCTTTTGGTCCATTTTTGTTTTGTTATCCCTGTTTATAGTTAGCTTCCCACTCCTTGTTTGTACCATCTGTATCTAAATGTAAGGTCTGGTTATTATACTTTCAGATGTAAAATTTCACCTTAATTAAGTGCAAGGCAGAGATTAACAAAACAATTATATGTAATTTGTTCAACAAGCAAACATAGAAATTAGTTAATTGAGTTGTCATTGATTTGTCTTTTTGTTATTGGACAATGTAGCATACAATATACAGATGACACCTGCTACTAAAAGCCCAAACAAAACTATTGGTTAAATACAGGTCACCCTTTTGAATAATAATACCAAGGAATAGAATAGCTGCCAATCCTATTAATAAACTCAAATATCAATTAGTAATGTTTAACAAGGTATGGACTGCAAAATGCTGGTGCAGATTTCAGCAACAAATGAGACAGTTATAATGAATTATGATCAGTACAAAGTGCAATAGCGCATATAAGCAATACCACAACACATATAAATAGTTCAATATTTCAAAGAACTATAGTCAATAAGATCAATAAAATAATCTAGGCAAACTAGACTGAATCTAGAAAGTCTTTCGGCTTACTTCCTTAATATAATCGTTCTTCAGTCTGTTTGTGTCTTATTCCATATAGTCTCCACGTAAACTCTGTGTTATTTCTCCTTTCCGTAATGGTCCATGTAGCATTGTCTAAGTCCTGCTCATAATTTGTATTTACCTTTAGCCTTCCTCTCCTTTAATTGGATGAGTCTTATCCTTTGAATACTAAAAAGGGAAGATGGATATATAACTCCCAATACTGCAGGATGGCAAAGTAACAAAATGGCAAAAGAAAATAATTCTGGTAATACCTACTGATCCTTTCAGTTCTGCTCTCGAGAGACAGTTATACCAATACACAGGTCTATATAACGGCTTCACATTTAGTCCAGCTACCGTTTCTAGGTACCATGTTGTAAGAAGGATGCTAAAGCTGCCAAGAGGATACAAAGGAGGGCACCAAAGCTGGTGTGGAAATCTGGACAAAATGATACCAGGAAAGATTAACGTAACTTTAATCTTTTAGCCTAAAAAGTAGTAGCAAAGGGGGAGCTAATGCATGTACTGTATATCATCAAATGTTGGAGAAATACACATTAATAGTGCAAAAGTATATAAATCTGAAGGATAAAGAGATACTATTGTGAGAGCATAAAAACAGATTATGGGGGGTACAAAGGAGAGCCAAGCAAGGATTTTTTCACACAGTGTGTTAAGCACCTAGAACAGTCAACCAGCAATGTTGTGTGAGGCAGTAATGCTAAACACTTTCAAGGTTAGCATTCACAAGAACATGATGAACTTAGAGATTAGTGGCACTGATGGCAGGGGACTGTGGGGGGCAGTAACAATGGACCACATGGCCTCCGTCCATCTTCTTTTCCTTCTTTCCTGTGCTGCTATGTTAATCATCCTGCTCAGGGTCTTGGGATAGTTGATAATGGTGGGATTCATACATAGGCTTTATATTAACAGCAGTGTTCTCATACTGCTAAGCTACATGGCCTCCTGATCTGAAGCAGAAAACACCATAGATTCTGTAAGTAAATGCATGTACACACACACACACACACACACACACACACACACATTAAAAGTCAACAATTATGAGTTATGGCCAGGCCCCCTTACATATGGAAATAAACTGTGTGATTCTAATAAACCCATTTATTTTCATATATAGTATATGAAAAATAGTACTTCAGTCAATGAGACAAAAAGGAATATGAATAAGGCAAACACTGCTTGCCATGTGGAAGTGGAAGTGCTCCAGGGCTAATAGAAAGTTGACTGTGGCTCTGTGAGGCTACAGGACCTGGCTATTGCAAACCAGTGGGCCTGGTGTCACTGTACTTGTCTGCTCTAGTTACAGTTACTGTTAGAGATTACAAGTCACTTCCCTCAGTGTACACAAGCCAAGGGCATACAGCTATGTTGCCATGGTGACAACAGACTCTGCTGAACCAACAGCAAGTAACCTCAAATATTTTGATTCTTAAGGATGAAAACAATACCCCACTCCAAGAATCCTTTGAGCTTGTTCAGAGGAATATTGTGTGAGTGTTTCTGTGTAATACAGTAATAAGAGTATTATGGTGGTGGATCTTGTCCACCCCTTCTGCTGCATGATACTGACTGTATCCCAATATGAGTATAGGCACACATTCAAACTTGTCAGTCATGATGCTATCCCTACTTGTGCTGTGTAACCCTCAATGCCATTCTCCCTCAGGAATCTGTCTAGTTGTCATTTGAAAGCCTCAGTGGAGTCTACATAGACTACTTCACCAGGCAACCTTTTGCACATGTTGACCACGTGATATTGATGTGTTTGTGTGTTGTAGGTAGACGGAGGGATGGATTAACAGACAGACAAGATAGATAAAAGCACTGCAACTGGACGTATAACCAAAGAGAGGCTTTTTATATTTCTACGTTCCCCATCTCTTTCAGTGGAGTGTTTTGTCATTTGCGTGAGTTTTTGCCAACACAAGTGAACAATAATCTAATATGCCAGGGAGGAGGAGGAGGCAGGAGAATCCACTGTGCTCTGGGTTCTCAGAGAGCCCACCACAAGCTTTTATTTGGTTGTCGTCTTTAGTGCCAAGATCATAATTAAAGTAAAACATCACTGAGAGCATACAAGCAAATGAAGGCAACTGTAGATACATGGATGATTTCAGTTTTCCATGCCTTTCATCTTTTATTAGCACTGAATTAATCACGGCGCGAGGAAGCCAACATCATACATGCCCATACTGTACCTTGATCTGTTGAAAACCAAAAAGTTACAGTCTGGGCTGGCCCACTGGCATGTAGTGCTAAGATGTTGAATGCCTTACCTCCTGCCACATCAGCGACTTGTGTTTGAGAATGAGCATGGGTTGCCAGAGGGCAGTGGGGTGGGAGAGGATTGAGTAACCCAGGGACTGCTCTCCCCTCTCTGGGAGGGATGGCTATGTCATCTTAGCCCATGACTGCCACTGGGTGGAAGCTTGGTGGTAGTGCAGGCACAAGTGACTCAAAGGGTGGGGCTGCAGCTGTGTGGCATGGGTGTGCCTCCATGTGCATGTCCTGATGCCACAGCATGGGGGAGGGACTAAAAAAGTGGGAACTCTAGGAACCCAGGCTGTGTGAAGCCTTGCCCATGTCTCCACAATCTGCCCTGGTGCTCTGGTCCAAGGGTGAAATCTGGATGTGTCTACTCGGGGGAGGGGGCAGCCCTCCCCCACCCCTGCTTCTCGGCGGGGCAATCCACAGGAGAACAGATCTCTTAGACTGGAGAGAGGCAATGGATGATCACCAAACACAAGAACATGGCTGATAGCTGCCCGGGTCTACTAAAGGAGGATAAAAACCTTTATGAAGAAAGAGAAACAAGAGGCTACAGTCCTCAGTGCTACTGCTGTCAGTCTCTACCTTTCAACTGCAGCACATTCTTCATGGTGTAGGAAAGCCTGTTCTGAACCTACTCATCCTCTAACTGTCCCTGTAGAGAAGCATATGGCTTCAATCTCCAGTGCTGTCATAAGGAATTCTGTATTGTACCTGCCCTCAAACTATACCTGACACGTTGGATAATCAGAAGGCATCAGTGTCTGGTGCTGTCAGTTCCTCAACTTTTGCCAGCGCTAAATACAACACAGCTTGAGAAAGCATGCACTGTAACTGCCCACTCTGTACCTGCCCTGTGGATAAAGAGAGGGATATACACAGGGCTTCAATCTCCACTGCTGTTAATGCCGCCTCTTTCACCAGAATTAAATTCTTCACAGTATATGCTGTAATATATACTATCACTTGAAGGACAGAAGGCGTGTGCCCATAAGGACTATCCCATCACTTCTTAGTGAAAGTGTCCCTGTATGATGTCATCATTAATTGATCAAGTCCGACCTTGAACCAGCACTATCACTTGGCTTTACTGATGCTTACGGCAGTCTGTTCCACACTCCTACTACATGTTATGTGAAAAAAATATGTCTTCTTGATGATTTCAAAAGGCTTTATTTTTAAATTTGTTTACTATGGCCCCTTGTTTTACTGCTAGTATCCGATAGCATTACGCCCATTGTGTTGAGGTCCATTGTACTCTACTGTATGTGAGACTGTGTGGGGAAGCTTGAACTGTACTCATTCACACTGTACGTGGATATGTGAATGACCAGAGGGCTTCAGTCTCCAGTGATGTCAGCTATTCATCTTTCATTAGCACTAAATGTGGCCCCATGTGGGGAAGCCTGCACTGTATCTACTATTCTGCTGGCATCATACCTGCCCTGTAGATAAGCAGAGAGCCTCAGTTTTCAGTGTTGTTAGACTCTCACCTATCTCTGGCACTAAACCATCACAGTAAGCTTGCACTGAAGGGCCCCACACTGTACTTGCCTGTGGCTTCAGTTCTCAGTGCAGTCAGAACATCAACTTTTCTAGCTTTAAATTTATCACAGTGTGGGGAGGCTTGCATTGTCCCTATCTCACACTGTCTCTGAAGGTAAATAAAGTGCTTTAATCTCCAGTGATGTCAGTCCCTCACCATTCACTAGCTCTAAACGTATCACAGTGTGGGGAGGCTTTCATTGTTCCCATCTTGCACTGTACCTGTGGATAAAAGAGTGTTTCAACCTCTAGTATTGTCAGTCTTTCACCTTTCACAAATTATATTCCTCACATTGTGGGGAAGCCTGCACTGTCCTTGGTCACACTGCATCTTTATTTATTGATTGACTTGTTCATGGGTGAGTGCACTGTTCCCAGTGATTATTTTCAGACATCACCCAGGCCATTAAGATGGCAAAAACATATGAGAGGAACACCATTACAGAGAGATGCAGGAGGTGGTGAGGGAGAAAAGAGCTGCTTATAGAAGATATAAGTGCTCGCGAAGAGACATGGACGGGGGAGTACAATAGGATATCCAAAAAGGTAACCAGGATGGTGAGATCGGCCAAGGTGAGAACGGAGCAGAGGTTGGCAGAGGGGATCAGAAGCAGGGGGAAAAGGATTCCTTAGGTATATCAGGGAAAGGAGAAAAATGAAGCGGCAGATTAGCAGACTGAGGATGGGGAGGGAGTGGGCCGAGGAGGCCAGGGATCAGACGGAGGTACTTAATGAATACTTTGCTTCAGTCTTCACAAGACAGAATGGAGGGACAACACATATGGTGGGAGACCGGCTAAGAATGAGGAAAGGGGGAGCTCTCTGACATTGAAATTCCTTTTGATAGGGTGAGGGAGGCCCTTAAGTCCCTGAGAATGGATTAGGTACCGGGTCCAGATGGCTTTCATCTCAGGGTACTGAAGGAGATGGCGGTTGTCCTTGCTGCACCTCTGGCAAACCTTTTTACCTCCTCCCTTTGGATGGGTTGGGTGCCTTAGGATTAGAGGATAGCACATGTCATGCCTATACAAAAAAGTGGCTCACGTGAGGAGCTGGGTAACTACAGGCCTATCAGTCTGACATTGGTGGTAGGCAAGATGATGGAGGCCATCTTGAAAGAGAGGCTAGAGGTGTTTCTGGAGGCACAGTGCCATCTGGATGATCACCAACATGGCTTCATTCAGGGCAGATCATGTCACACTAACCTTGTGAGGATCTACAATTGGGTGACAAAGACACTGGACCAGAGAAGGCCAGTGGATGTCCTCTTTCTAGACATCAGCAAGGCGTTTGACTCAGTGTCACACCCAGGGCTGTTGGACAAGCTGGAGGGTATGAGGGTGGGGGAAAGGATGATGAGGTGGATAGGGAACTGACTAACTGGCAGTTTCAGAGGGTGGTGGTTGGGGGAGCTATCATCTCCTAGGAGGGTCATTAGCGAGGTCCCACATGGGTTGGTGTTAGGCCCACTCCTGTTTAATGCTTATATCTCAGACATCAGGGATGGTGTCAGGCATGAGATGAGCATCTTTGCTGATGACTCGAAGCTGGAGGCAGTGGTGGATGGGGGTAGAAGGTCTCTGCAGGGAACCTGGAGACTCTGGAGAGGTGGTCATGCACTTGAAAACTGAGGTTTAATGCCAAGAAATGCAGGGTTCTCCACTTTGGGATTGGGAACCCTAATCATGAGTACATTTGGGTGGGAAGAAACTGCAGGTTTTGGGGGAAAGGATCTTGGGGTGTTGTGGATGCCAAAATGAATAACTCTGAGCAGTGTAGGAGGGCAGTGGCTAAAGCAAATAAAATGCTCGGGTGCATTGCTAGAGGGATAACTTTGAGGGGATGGGAAGTGCTTCTCCTTCTGTATAACTGCCTGGTTAGACCGCACCTGGAGTACTGCATGCAGTTTTGGTGCCCGCACTTGACAAAGGACATTGAACTTCTGGGAAGGGTCCAGAGGAGGGCAACCAGGATGATACAGGATATGAGGGAAAGATCCCATGATGAGAGACTTGAGGAACTAAACTTGTACTCCCTGGAGGAGAGGAAGGGCAGAGGGGATATGATCAAGGTCTTTAAATATCTAAAGGGACTGAACAGGGTCAGCCTAAACAGGGTGTTCCAGCAGAGGGAGGAGGAGACCACCAGAGGGCATTACATGAGGCTGGTTGGCAGGAAGCTCAGGGGGGAAACTAAGAGATGCTATTTTACCAAGAGGGTGGTGGAACCACTGCACTGCCTGCAGAACTGGTGGCTGCTGATACAGTGGAGGGATTCAAGAGGGGTTGGGACAGGCATAAGGGGAAGGCAAAACTGAGAAAAGCCAGATCTGGAGGTGTAACTCCAATGGGGGATGGGGACAGGGAATTTATGGGGGAGGCGGGGAGGGCAGCAACAGTGTTCTGACCTGGTGCTGCTCTTCGAGCAGACTCAATAGACCTTTAGGCCTACTGTGCTGGCATCTTAGTATGTTAAAGTGTCCAGACATCTGCAATCCATTTGAAGACAGGAATGTCATAGCCATATTGGAGAATGGACTCCCCATACTCTTGGAGGCAGTATAGCGCAGTGGTTTAAGGCTCTGAGCTGCAAATCTGGTGACATCCAACAGACCAGACCTGGGTTTGAATCCCACAGCTTCCACTTGCATACTGTGTGACCCTGAGCAAGTCACTTAACTTCCCTGTGCTCCCAGGTCGCTCCTGTAAAAAAGCTTTCAGCTTAGTGTGCCACTCCTGGTTAAACAACTAAATAAAAAATATATATATATATATATTATCCTACTGACATAAAGAAATGGGAATATTACAATGATGACAGTGGAGAAAGCTTGAAACAACTAGTACAATAAATTATCTATTCACGTCACAATTTGACACAGATAAACAGAGGGCTTTGGTCTCCATTACTGTCAGTCCCTTAACCTTTACCCTTCACTGTTTTTATTACAGTTGGGAAAGTCTGTAGTGTGCCTACCAGTACTTTACCTGCCCCCTGGACAAACAGAGGAACTCAGTCTCTAGTGCGGATGGTGAATGTATCACAGTATGGGGAATCCTGCATTGTCCTTGCTCCACACTACACTGTACCCATCCCTCATGTTTCATCAGCTCCCCTTGTTTCATCAGGACTAAGCTCAACACTTCAGCAAGAAGTCTAAGAGAGACAGTGGTGTACAAAGACAAGCCTTTCTGCGCTTATTTCATTTTGGGGCTGTAATTGTATTGATTGGAAGATGTAGTGCTTATCCCTTCTGGATGACAGCTCAGTGGGATCGGGGGTTCACTTCAGAAAGAGTGATGAACCTGAGTAGGGCCAGGTGTTGCTGCACCAACACTGCTGTCCATGTTTTTCTTTTCATTTTATCCCAGTATCCGCACCTAAGGACAATAATATTTCAGCAACCCCAACCTTCGACTCCTCCTCACCTCTACAATACCTGAGTATACAGAAATGTTTATTTTAATGTTATCAACATTTGGGTGAAGAGACACCACAATTACTTCGATAAATAATTTTTAAATAACTTCCATGTAAAATTAAATACTATTATTTTAGCAAAAAAATACATTACATTAAGAATAGTGCACACCCATGGCATTTTTAATGTTAATTTCCTTACAAACTGCATGGGTTTGCAGTATAATAGCCAGTGATTTCCTGCATCATTTCTTATTATCTGATAGTTCTGATGCAGGAACTCACCGATTATGACAGTAAATTATGAGTTCTATAGCACATTACTGTTGCCTTGCACACAAAAAGTGAACTGTTCAAAGTCGGAACAGGTAGGCAGGCAACTGGAAAAAAAAAACTCTAACAAATACAATACACCAAAAGAGTACGTCTACATTTGCAACAGCATTTTGGGATTTTAACAGAACCTGTGAGTGCTAATAAATGTCCCCATACACTCGGTGCCAGTCCAGTCATGGTATCTACATTTGGACGTACTTCTCCCTTTATGCCATTCATCAATGGGATCAAGGAGGCATCTATAATTTATATACGTCACCATAAACACTGAGATAAATCACTGAGATAAATTATACCTTAGAATATATAGCACAGTTTAGGTGTACGTAAGTTGTTATAAAAGATAGCTTTGTGAAGCTGCCAGTGAAGTCAGAGGTTAGCGATACAGCTTATACTTGATGACTACTGGGTTTGATGTGTTGCTTTAAATATAATGTGTTCGTTTATAATTTTGAAACGCTGTATTTTCTGTAACAGTTCCATTTGGAGTGATTCCGTTCTGCTGCATCCTCCCCCTTGACCTCCATGAAAATAAGATTCGTATCTCACAGGGCTATCCCAGTTGGAATACATTTTAAAATAAATAATAGATGATTTTCTAGTTCTGACATAACAGACAATTATAAAGAGAAATTACACTACTCATTGATCATGTAAGGAATAAGGTATGGCAGATTGGGTATTATACCATAGTAATGTGCCGAGTGGTGAATACTGCCCAGCAAAAGACGAAGACTACATCACCACAAGGCATGTTACGAGGTAACACCTACTCTGGAATGCATTATTCCACATTTATCAATTGGGGTGGGGAGATTATGGTAAAGAAATCATGATGTTTAAAGAAAGTCTATCAATAGAGAGGTCTTTGCATGATTGGTACTGTGTATTTAAGAACTTTTAAGAACCCTTGCTTTTAAAGGGAGGTTACTGAAGGTCTGGGTGCATCACCTAACTTCCTCTTTGAATTTGCTCAGAATTCATGCAACCTATTTGGATTCATTGGATTCTGGTAATTTTTTCAGAATTTCAGTATTGAAGACCAAAGATCTAAATTCCAGAAAAAGTTTGAAATCAGATGCAGAGTTGGAATTCAATCTGAATTCCATATCTGGGGCTAGATTCACAAAAAGTCACAATGCACAGTGCAAAAGGTTGTGCTGTGCTTTGTGATTACGCAGGTGTCAAGAGTTGCTATTCACAGTCGGATAATGCACCACACTGTCCGACTGTGAAGACGGCTAGGTCAAGACAGCAGTAACCCCAGTACCACTAGTGCTACCCTACTAGTGCCGTTCTGACATGCAGCAAGGAGAATAGCCCCACAATGAATAGCGCAGGTGTGCTAGTTCCAGTTCACAAAGGCAGCCATGCAAATGAGCCCATCGGGCATGCAAGGAACTAGGTGACCATCTGCATACTCATTATGGGCCCATTTGCATAAGCTGCAAGGAGCATAGCATGCCCCCCCCCCAATAGGCACCTGTAGTCCTTGGTGTCTAGTGGTCCTCTCCCCACCGATTTCTGGCCTGAGTATTAGAACTGAAGCATTCCCTGGTGGCTAGTGCCCCCCCCCCACACCAATCACCAAACAGATACTGTATAAAAAAATTAATTTCCCTGGTGGTAGTGGTCCCCACCTGTGATCACCGGACTGATATACAAAACTGAAGATCCCTGGTGGTGGTAGTCACCCCTCCCCCCATCGATCACCACCCAATATTTTAAATATAAGTTTTCCCTGGTGTCCAGTGGTCTCCCCAGCCCAATCACCCACCCAATACATAATAAAGATTTCTCTGGTGGCTAGTGGTCCCTTCCCCTACCTAATCACCAACCTGATATATAAAAATATTTCCCTGGTGGCTAGTAGTCCTTCCCCCCCACCTGATCACCCATCCAATGTTGGCATCATACTACCTGGTGTCCAGTGTACCACCCCCAGTCCCGATCCCCTGTATAGTAAATCTAAACATTTCCCTGGTGTCTAGCGGACCTCCATCTCTATCCCTGATCCCCTATATAGTGAATGCAAACAATTCCTTGGTGATCTAGTGAACCCCCCCACCCTGTCAGGCAGGGCACCCACCATCCTGCTCCATCCCCATCCCCATCCCATCCCATCCCCGAGCCAGCAACCGGCACAGCCCTCCGCTCTCCACCACAGCTTACCACTAACTGAGCTGTCAATGAGCTGTATACACTGTGCTCATTGATTGACAGCTCACTGTGCTCACTTGGACTTAGTGTGGAATGATGGATGAATTACTGGACAACAGAGGAGGAGGACATTCAGGGCTAGATTCTTAAAGCCCCTAGGGACTAAGTTGACACTAACCTGATACTTTACGCAGATGACTCTGTACTTCTCACCAGCAGTTCATCAATAGTCACCCTCCACTCTGAGCTGCAGGCATCCTTCTACAAGCTGGAAGACTGGTTCTGTAGCCATAAACTTCTATTAAACTACAAACAGACCAAGGTGATGCTCACAGCCAGCCCACAGCACAAAAAGAAGCTCACTCTCCTTACCATCTCCAATAAAGTCAGTGAGCCGCTAGAACAAGTTCACTTCTTCAAGTACCTGGGGGTTACCATTGATGACTCCCTCACCTTCACCCAACACATCGACACAGTGGTAAAGGCAGTGAACGCCAAGCTGGGTGCACTCTATAGGCATAAAATGTATCTCATTCCAGAGGTCCTCCGTCTCTCAGTCTCCAGCTTTATCCTTTTTACCATCGACTATGGATTGATGGTCTATGGTACAGCAACAGACACTGCACTAAAAAAGATTCACATTGCCCTCAACAAGGCATGTAAGTTCATAATGGCTGCAGATCGAAATACCCACACCTGCTCCTTATACGAGGAGACCAATTGGCTGCCACTTAAGAACAGGATTATATTTCAAATATGTCTCCTTGAAAAAAGGCACTAATGGGTAAAACTGCCTCATGCATTTCTAGCATTCTAACAGCAAGTGCTACCAGCTATACCACCAGAGGCAGGATGAGGGGGGCCCTATCAACACCTTTCCATTGAACTGTGCAGGGACAGCATGCTTTTAGCTATAGGGCACCCCAATGGCTCAATGAAATCCCAGTACACATTCTAAACTCGCAATGCATCTTACAATTCAAAAATGGCCTAAGGCAACACCTTCTTACTAGGACAGTTTGTGACTGCCACTAGGACTCTAACACCCATAATGCCCACTCACCCTCACCCTCACTCTCCTTCCCCTTCCTTTTACCCCCACTCTTCCCCTTTGCCCTATCCCTCTGACTTCCTCTCCCTCTATGCCTTTTCCCCCATTGGTTCAACCTTAAAACCAGCCTACTACCACTACATCCCAACCTCATAGACAAAGCCACTTCTTTTGGCTGCCTACTCCACCCCCCCCTCCGGTCTCCCCTTCCCCTCACCTTGACTCCTTGGACTCTCACACTGGGTGTCACACCTCTTTATCTCCTTCACTACATATAAACACTGTCCTTTACCCTAGTTGAATGCTCTTGATGCTGTACTATCACCATAGGTACTATGAATGACATTGTAACCTTATTGTATACTAGCTAACCACCTACTATTCGAGTATTGTATATAAACTGTTTGTTTTATTGTCATTGTCACTGTTTGATGTGAAACCTTTGTAAAAGAGCTTTGAGCTCAAAGGTATGATCCGAATCCCTAAATAAATAAATAAGTTCCACTCTACAGTTATCACTGCAGGACAAAATCTCCACATTGAAGGTTCAACTCTGTTTACTGCACACAGAAACATAGAAACATAGAAGTTAACGGCAAATAAGGACCACAAGACCCATCCAGTCTGACCATTTTTCTACCTTATGAATGTGCCATAAGCCTGTACTCTGTCAATGGCCTATCTAGTCATCTGTATTGCTCTAGTCATCTGTATTGCTCGCTTATGCCTATCCCATGCCTGTTTGAAGCCCTGCACTGTATTCATATCCACCACTTTCTGAGGTAGGCCGTTCCATGCATCCATCACCCTTTCTGTGAAAAAGAACTTCCTCACATTACCCCTTAATCGGCCTCCCTCTAATTTCATGCTGTGTCCTCTTGTCCTGCTATTTCTTATGTTGGCTCGTGCTTGCTCACCAGCCAAGATATTGCATTAGGAGCAGATTTGGAGGTGCAGTCACTGTGGGCGAATGCAGGGCACGCATCAGTAGGTGTGTCCCTCATTCCCCAATAAGACAGCATGTACGTGCCACACCAGCAAGATGTAATGTGGTGACCACATCTAAGAAAACATCCACTGCAATGAGAAACAAGCCTCTCATTGCAACGGCACAGCCTCCCTATGTAAACATGGCGACAAGGGTGCCCCATTCCCCTGTTGCATTCCCTGACCCACTTCATTTGCCAATGGGGGAGCACACTCCCTGTCTGCATAATGACCCCCCAATGGTGTGCCGATGGGGTGCTAAATCCCCCTCTGCATCATGCGCCCCCCAACAGTCTTCCTTTGCCAATGGGGGACCCATCCCTGTTGGCTACAGTCCTCCCATCCCTGTTTATTTAGCTGATGGGGGACCCCACTCCCCATGTGTCCCCCCATCTGTTGTGTGCCAAGGGGGGTGCCTAATCCCCCTCAGCTATTGTCCCCTCATGTGCCGACGGGGGTGCCCAATCCCCGTCAGCTACAGCCCCCCCAAAACAATTAGGTGACATGCTGGGAGCCCACCCCAGCATGCCAAATGTGCCTGAAAAAAACAAAAACTGTCCCATGATGTTACTCTTTTTTTTTACCCTGTAAAAAAAACTGTCCTCGTGGTCTCCCTGCCTCTTCCACACACAACACACCCACCCTCTGTGCACCCTGCCCCCTGCCTCCCCACACACTCACTCACCCAATACTTACCTCTGGAGTCCAGCACGACGATCTTCGGTGGACTGGGAACACATCTGATTGATTTGTCATATTAACTGCTTTCCCTTCCCCTTCTACTCCTGGCTTTATCTTTGCTTACGCTCCACTGCTACTCTATCAAATCTCTCCTCCCCCCATATCAGTTGTAGACTGTTGTTTGTTCTAGCTGTCAAAATACTGTATATGTATTGTACACACCAGTCATCATGTTTCATTTATCAGTATGCGACCTGTAAGTCGCTTCCTGTCTCCATATCAATGTTTACCACCTCCGGTCACCCTATGTGGTACCCTTGTATGTATATCCAGCCTGTATCATGTAACGTGTATTTCATGCATATACTGTTATTACCTATCTGTGTTTGTACTTTAAGTGTTTATGTCACAGGACCTCCTTGTGAATGAGCTTGCTCAATGGAGTTTTCCTGCAAAAAACTTGAACTTGAATCTTGAACATCTGCACTCTTCAAAGCCAACCACGAACTGAAGAAATGCTGGTAAGCTATATAATGGCATAAATAGGATTTTTTCAACTTTGGTGCATAGCTCAGCCATTTTTTGGAATTTTTGCACCAAATTTTCATCATGGGGTTATTGGGACCCCTCCTCATGAATTCAGTCACTGTCATAGCATTATTCAGTCCCAAAAGGTGATTTTGCCATCACTGCGTGGAATCATCTTTCGGGACTGAGTAACGAAATGACAGTGCCACTGTTCATGAGGGGCTCTCAAAAGCCTATGTTGCAAATTTGGTGAAAAAATCCAAAAATGGCTGTTTTGTTACAGACACATAGTTTCTACGCACCAAACTTTGTAGAATTTGTAATATTTACCCAGATTTTCACAATTGGTATTTTTCTCCACACCTTTTTATGAACAGTACAGCTTTCATTTTACATATCCTGGCCAAAATGTGTTTTTGCACGTCCGGCGCAGTATAGCAGGGTCGCTGTGTGAAATCAGTTTTCATGACCGTTTGAGAAAATGACGATGACACTGTTCGTGAGCAGAGGTTCTAAAATGCCTATGTTGAAAATTTGGTGCCAAAAGTCCATAAAATAACTGTGTTACAAGAGTGTGTTGCGCAGTTTCCACGCACCCTTGTAACTTCGCAAATTTGCAGTATTTTCCTGCCAGATTTTCAACACTGCCATTTTTTCACACCTCCTTATCAACCTTACAGCTGTCATTTTTCACAGCCTGCCCAAAATGTGTTTCCACACCTGTGGCACACAATGGCGTGGTCACTGTGGGAAATCAACTTTTGGGACAGATTAACAAAATCACAGCGCTGCTGTTCATGAGGGGAGGTCCCAAAATGCCTATGTTGAAAATGTGGCTAAAAAACTCCCCAAAATAATTGGGTTATGGATGTGTGTTGTGCAGTTTCTATGCATACTCATGAATTTTTCATATTTTCACTCCAGATTTTCAACATTGCCATTTTTTATGCCTCCTCATGGACAATATAGATGTCATTTTCCACATCCTGCCCAAAATGTGTTTTGGTTCCTGTGTCACCAAATGGCATAGCTGCTGTGCAAAACCACCTTTCAGCTAACAAACTGATAGTGCTACTTTTTATGAGATGGGCTCACGAACAGACCATGTTGAAAATTTGGAGTGAAAATACCAACACACGCCTGCGGTATTAGGGTTTCCAACTGTAGCACCCCACCCTGTAGTGACTGACAGGCATCAGGGGTGTGACTTGGGATCATCAGCTGTAATGCTCATGCCATTCCACCCCCACCCCCACCCTGCAGCCAGTGACAGGCATCGTGAAGTGCCTTGCACTGTTCGGTCACAAAGTTTACCCCATTCTCCTATACTGCACCCACCTCAGGGTATTTCCTTATGGAATGGGGTAACTATAACTCCCAAAGACCCCAAAGCACACCACGAGACTTGTCAGTGTCTACAGGGTAAGGTGAGGTACAATGGCATGAGCGTTATAGCTGATGACCCAAAAGCACACCCCACTGCCTGTTGGTCTCTGCAGGGTGGGGGGTGGGGTTGGCGTCACTTCATTACTTCACTGCCATCCCTATTATGCATCTCTAAGTCTGGCACTACCAAAGCCAATGCCAGTGAGATAACAGTCGGCATTGACAAATACTTGTTTCTGCTAGTGATACCCTTTCCTATGCACCCCAACATGCCACTGGCCTTCCCCACAGCCTTTGTACACTGTTTGGCCACCTTTAGGTCATCTGAGATGATTATCCCTAAATCCCTTTCTTCCCTGGTGACTGCCAACAATGCCTCCCCCCCCATCTTGCAACTCTCCACAGGGTTTCTGCACCTCAGGTGCATGGTTTTGCAATTCTTTGCTTTAAATGTTAGTTGCCACACTTTGAACCATTTTTCTAGCTTTCCTAGGTTCCTCCTCATTTTCTTGATCCCATCTAGAGTGTCTACCCTGTTGCAGATCTTGGTGTCATCTGCAAATAGGCAAACCTTCCCTTCCAGCCCTTCAGTGATGTCACTAGTGAAGACATTAAAATGGACTGGCCCCAGAACTGATCCTTGAGGCACCCCACTGGTCACTCCCCTTTCCTCAGATCAGATCCCATTTACCACCACCCTCTGCTTTCTATTCCTCAACTAGTTTCTAACTCAGTTCCCAACCTTGTGGGCCACATCCAGGCTACCTAACATGATAACTAGTCTTTTATGTGGAATGGTGTCGAAGGCCTTGCTGAAATTGAAGGTAGGCAACATCCACCGATCCCCCCCAATCCACCTCCTTTGTCAACCAGTCAAAAAGGTCGATCAGATTTGTTTGACATGACCTTCCTGCTGTGAATCCATGCTGCCTCAGATCCTGTGCTCTGTTGGATTCCAAGTATTCCACAATCCTCTCCTTAATCAGCACATCCATAATCTTGCCCACTACTGAGGTGAGGCTGACTGGTCTATAGTTTCCTGCTTCTTCCCTGCTTCCACTCTTGTGAAGAGGGACTACATGTGCCCTCCTCCAGTCCTCCGGAACCACTCCTGCATTCAGCAACTCACTAAACAGAGCTGTCAGCAGGGCTGCTAGCACCATCCATAGTTCCATTAATATCCTATGGTGTGTACCATCAGGTCCCATTGCTTTGTCCACCTTCAGTTTTGTCAGTTTCTCTAGGACTCTGTCTTTTGTAAATGGACTAGTGTTCACCTCTTTCCCCCCTTTGTTTCTGATGACTAGCTGTGGCCCCTGTCCCCCCTCTCTTCAGTGAATACTAAACAGAAGTGTTTATTCAGTACTGACGCTTCTTATAGATCTCCCTAGACAAACTCTTCATCCCCTCTGAGCCTTACAGCCCCACCCCAGCCTTCCCAGTGGTGAAGAAGACTGAGGGGTCTAGCACACCTTACCTTTTCCCATGCCAGTGACCCAGGTTCGGGAATGAGCTTGGGTCATCGGGGATCAGCTGGGAGGGGAGAATTGGGCATTTAATGGACAGCTCCCCTCTTCCAGGGTGGAGACATATGCCATCTAACTTCTTGTCTGCCACCTGGTGGAGGCCAGGTGGCAGCGCTGGAGTACAAGTGACATGGAAGGGAGGGGATATGGTTGTGTAGCATATGTGTGCCACAGTTGGGGAAAGGGAGAAAACAGAAAAGGGGCTGGTGCTGGCTTGATGAAGCCCTGCCTGCCTGCCCCATTTTCGCATCACTGCCTGACCATCAACCTTCAGTTCTGGATGAGAGACATCAGGTGGGGGGGGGGAGGATGGACCTCCCCTTCCAGGTCCCACCACAGGGGTATCCCATGAATATAGTGATTCAATTTTGGTGAGTCAATTTGGGCAAAGTCAAAATCACGACTGTGAAATGGACGATGTGCTCTTTTTAGCACATTCCAAGTTCAGCGCTTTTGTTTGCTTTAGGAGTGGTTATTTTGCAGGATATGGAGTTTTTTTCATCAGGCCAGTTCTGAGTTGGCCATCTGGTCTAATGGATGCAGGCACTGCCTCTGTGGTTGGAGGACTCGAAGTTAGGACTGAGTGCAGGGCAGACATTTTTTCTTTGTTTCGTTGGTTCTGTAGTGTTGGTTTTTTTTTTCTTTGGGTTGCGGCACTCTTGTTCCTCTGCCCTACCAACTTTGCTTCCTCTGCCCACAGATTTCCCCCCAACATTCTCCCCCTGCCCACTTGTGTCCCTCCCTCAAGTAGCCCCCCTCCAAGTTTTTCCCTGTTCCCATTGTCCCCCCCCCAGGAGGTGATTATATTTATTATGGGGGGTGCAGGGGGGCATAGCCCCCTGCATAAAAAGTGAGCAGCTTTAGCTCTTTGGAGACAAACTAAGGAGCCTTCACTGTTTGTCGCTTTTGCTATAGTGCATATAGCCATTTTTAGGGCTGCAGGTAGGCGGAGCATGCAGCCCTATTGTGTCAGCTCTAAAAACAAGCATTTGTCAGTGCCGAATGTTTGCTTGCTGGCATTGGCAGTGGTAATGTAGAAGTTACAGAGCTGCGTAATAAGGAATGGCAGTGAAGTACTGAACTGAAGCCAAGCCCACCACCACCCTGCAGAGAGTGACAGGCATTGAGGTGTGCATTTGGGTCATCAGGCATAACGGCCTCGCCATTTCACCACACCCCACCCTGCAGACACTGACAAGTGTCACGGTGTTCCTTGGGGTCTTTGGCCCTTATGCGCACCCCATTTCATTAGGAAATGCAGTGAGATGGGTGCGATATAGGAGAATGGGTGAACTTTGGAGCAGAAGAGTCCAAGGCATACCTCGATGCCTCTCACTGGCTGCAGGGTGTGGAATGGTATGAGCATTACAGGCAAGAATCCTAAGTCACATCCCTGATGCCTGTCATTCTCTACAGGGTTGGGTGTTATGGTTGGAAACCCTAATACCTCAGGCATTCATTGGTATTTTCACTCCAAATTTTCAACATTGTTTTTTTTGTGACCCCACCTCATGAACAGGGGAATATCAGTTTGTTAGCCGAAAGCTGCTTATGCACAGTGAGTACGGCATTTAGCACCACAGGTGCAAAAACATTCCGAACAGGATGTAAAAAATGACAGCTGTACTGTTCATGGGGAGGTGTAAAAAATGGCAATGTTGCAAATCTGCAGTAAAAATATTTAAAAAATGGTGAAGTCATGAGCGTACACTTAGAAACTGTGCAACACACCGTAGTATAATTAGGTTGGGGATTTTTTACAGCAGATTGTCAACTCAGTCATTTTGGTGCCTCCGATCATGAACAGTGTCACTGTGATTTTCTTTATCTGTGCCGAATAATGATTTCCTGCTGCGTACCATGCATCTCAGCGCTGAAAGTGTGAAAACACACTTCAGCCATGTTGTGAAAAATGACAGCTGTACTGTTCATAAGGAAGTGTGAGAAAATGCCACTGGTGAAAATCTGGACTGAAAATATTACAATGTCATGAACTTACGAGGGTGCGTGGAAACTGCGCATTGCTCACTCGTAACACAGTCATTTTATGGACTTTTGTCACCAAATTTTCAACATAGCCATTTTAAGACCTCTGCTCATGAACAGTGTCACTGTGATTTTCTTAATCTGTCCTAAACATTGCTTTCGCACACCGACAGCGCCATTGTGCGCTACATGTGCGAAAACACATTTTGGGTGACATATGAAAAATGGCAGCTGTACTGTTCATAAGGAAGTTTAATAAAATGGCAATGTTGAAAATCTGGAGTGAAAATATTAAATTTGCAAACTTACGAGCATGCATAGGAACTGCGCAACGCACGCTCGTAAAACAGTCATTTTTAGGAATTTGTTTACCAAATTTTCAACATAGCCATTTTAAGACCTCTGCTCATGAACAGTGTCACTTTGATTCTCTTAATGTGTCCCATACATTGATTTTACACATACTGCGCCATTGTGCACTACATGGGTGGAAACACATTTTGGGCAAGATGTGAAAAATGACAGCTGTACTGCTCATAAGGAGGTGTGGTAAAATGGCAATGTTGAAAATCTGGAGTGAAAATATTGAAAATTACGAACTTACTTAGCAAGGAACCGCGCAATGCACCCTCGTAAAACAGTCATTTTTAGGAATTTTTTCACCAGATTTTCAACATAGCCATTTTAAGACCTTTGCTTATGAACAGTGTCACTGTGACTTTCTTAATTTGTCCCGTACATTGATTTCGCAAGAATCGACTGTGCCATTGTGCGCCACATGGGCGGAAACACGTTTTGGGTGAGATGAAAATGACAGCTATACTGCTCATAAGAAGGTGTGGTAAAATGGCAATGTTGGAAATCTGGAGGAAAGTATTGAAAATTCGTGAACTTACGTAGCGCAGTATAGGAGCTGTGCAACGACCTGTGAAACAGTCATTTTTAGGAATTTTTCAACAAATTTTCAACATAGCCATTTTAAGACTCTCTGCTCATGAACAGTGTCACTGTGATTTTCTTAATTTGTCCCGTACATTGATTTTGCACCGACCGCGCCATTCTCGCTACATGGGTGGAAACACATTTTGGGTGAGATGTGAAAATGACAGCTGTACTACTCATAAGAAGGTGTAGTAAAATGGTAATGTTGAAAATCTGGAGTGAAAATATTGAAATTTCGCGAACTTATGAGCCTGCTTAGAACTGCGAACGCACTGTGAAAACAATCATTTTTGGAATTTTGGCACCAAATTTTCAACATGGGGTTTTAAACCCTTCTCATGAATGATGTCACTGTCATGGTGGTATTCAGGCCCAAAGGGTGATTTTGCAGTCACTGCACAGTCACTGCGCGAAATCACCCTTCTCGGGCCCAATAACGCCATGACAGTGACATAATTCATGAGAAGGGTCCCAAAACCCCATGTTGAAAATTTGGTGCAAAATTCCCAAAAATGCCTGAGATATGCAATAAAGTTGAAACCCCTATGTAACCCATTATACAGCTTACCGGCATTTCTCAGTTCGCGGGTCGGCTTTTGAAGAGTGCAGACATGTTCCCGTCCATCAAGATCGCCACGCTGGAGTCCGGAGGTAAGTATGGGGTGAGGGAGGGGTGGGGAGGCTGGTGCGCAGTGGTGGGTACGGGTTGTGGGAGGGTTGGGAGACGCCATGGACAGTTTTTGTTTTACAGGTTTAAACAAAAAGACGCCGTGGACTCTTCACGCTGGGTGGGCCTCAGCGTGGCACAAGGACTTGGGCTCAGCCATGATTTGGCACCCCGCCGGCAAAATAAAAAAATCGGTGCGACCGCTTGCCACGTGTGGGTGGGCTCCTGCTGCGGCACAAGGATTTGGGGGCGTTTCAGCCAACGGGGATTGGGCACCTCGCCGGCCAAAGGACTACAGTGCTTGCCACGCTGGGGTGGGCTCCCAGCATGGCACCTACAACTGGGGGTGGGGAACAGCTCAGCCGACGGGGATTGGGCACCCGCGGCCATACAGTATGGGGCGCGCATCGCCTGTCTGTGCGGTGGGGGAGGGGAGCTGCGCGAGCAGCCGATATCTTATCGGTGCTCACTCAGCCGTAGCTCTTCCTTTCAATCAGAGGTGTTACTGCATTTTGGAGCGTGTCACAGACAGCTCCAAAATGCATTGGTTTACAGGGGCCGCGCCTGCCAGCACACTGTCTGAATTGGAGCAGGAGGTGACACACCTCCAAAATCTCTGATGAAGGCACTATGCACTATGTTTCTTGCACATGCGTGCAAGCAAACATAATGAGCTACAGGATTCAGACCGTAGAACACTTCCTTTGGAGCTTTTGAATGATCCTTCCACTCTCTGCATTCCTTCAATTTAACCCTTTTAATGCCGCAGATTGAACCTCTCTCCAGGGCTCAATCACATAAATTAATTTTAGTTCTTTTGGCTGTCTAGGGATTAAGAAACACATGCTGTGGACAATCACCTCTCCTCCCTGCCTACAGTATATATAGCACTGTTTTTAGAGCCCCTTAAATAATTGTGCCTCTTAAAAGAGCTCAAGGCAGGAATGATGGTAATTTCTATTGAAACGTATTCATCATATCAAGGGCATGTAAGATAAATAGCTATGGAACAGCTAACTTCCATAACAATGAAAAGATTATGTTTTTTCAGTGGCACTTTTGCTGCATTCTAGCATATTTACCCGATTCTGTACTATATGTATTGATTTCCTGCAAAATGTGTCTTTAAAATTAAGATATTTATAATAATTAGTTAGTTAATGTAGTTGCAAGCTTTTTCTTGTATTTTAATGGCTTCAGCTCCTCTGTTCTCAGATTACCTTGCAATACATTTGAGTCTTAACCTTTGATTATGCTGGTCATTAATCTTTAGCCTTCTTCTGTTCTTTGCTCTTGAGATCAGGGGGAATCAGAACCTTTCTGTGGCAGAATACACTGGCTGTGCATAAAGTTGCCCATCCTGTACTTTTCATAGTGTATAGTAAGTAGTATTATGTAAATGTGGGCATTGTGTTTTTTTTACTTTTTTCCATAACAAAACTGACTTGTGAAGTCTCTAGAGGTTTTAGAATAATATTTTGCCACAGAATTGGAGGAAAGCAACGATGTGCCAACATTCCAAGTGGTTCTGCTGCAGTAGTGACATCACTACTGGAGCAGAACCACATAATGATGTCACTAGTGCAGCAGAACAAGCATATTCCAGGCATGGAATTCCATGCATAACAGTATTCCACTATACACTATAAAAGCATTTTGTTTTTGCAGTTTTTTGCTAATTTCTTGCCTCTTTCATTAAATTTTTCTGTCCAATGTCCACCTTCGCATTTACATTTTTTATTTCTATTTGATCATGTTTCACAACATCTAAGGCTAGCAACAGTGGCAGCTCCAGCTTCCCTTGGTTACCAGGGCACTGGCTAGGCACTACAGTTGGAGCCAGGGCACCTATTGTAACTCGAATGGAAAAGCATATGTGCATATTCATGCTTGCTTCTTGGAGTATTTGAACTAATGATGAATGTTATGTTTCTAAAAATAAAAATGTAAATTCCAGCTGGTCCAGTGGCGTAGAGGGTTGAGGCACTGGCGCCTTACCTGGACCCATGCCTACAACCTGGGTTCAGGAACGGACTCAGGGAGCCGGGGGTCAGCAGAGGACGAAGGGGATCTGAGTGTCCGGAGGACTGCTCTCCTCTTTGAGGGTGGAGGACTGGGTTGCCTTGCTCGGCAGTGACTCCTGGTGGAGACTGAGAGGCACTACACAAGCAGCATAGGGGCACACAAGAAAACCAGAAAATGGCTCTGGTGTCCACTGGATGATGGCTTCCCTGCTCCACGACATTGCTGGAACCTTTAAGGGACCACCTCCATCTCAGCAGTGCTTCCAAGGGTCCTACTGGATCATGCACTGGGTATGCCCCCCGGTGCCTTCTCCCTCAGAGGAGAGAGATCCGCCTGATGAAGGGATACCCTGGGATACCCCACAGGAGTCTGCTGCAATGTGGAGATCACAGGGAGGTCCAAGGAAGAGGATGGCCGGTAAGTCGTGGTAGCACTGAGGAGCCTGAAGAAGTAGGGGACACTAGAATGCAAGGCAGAGGATAAAGATGATAATACAAAAAAGAAATGCAAATTCCATTTTTTTTCTTACTGGGGATGGCCCTGCTTCTTCCGTCTTGTGGGTGGGGGGTACAGATAGCCCAGCTTCTCTTGGCTTGGGATGGATGGCTCTGCTTCTCCTGGCTTGGGGAGATGGAATGGCCTTGCCCCCTTCTTTCTCTAGCAGGAGAAGCTGGACCACATGACCCAGAAGATAGGGCCACCCCAAGCCAGGAGAAACAGGGAGATACCCTTCCCCCAAGCCAAACAAAGCAGGGTCATCCTCACCTCCCCCAAGCTGGGAGAATCAGGGCCCCCCTCCATCAAGTAAAAGCAAAGCTATTCCCCCGGGCAAGAGAAGTAAAGCCTTTCCTATCACCCGAACAAGAAGAAATGTCCATCCCAACCCTTTACAGCAGGTATCCCCCTACCAACATGGTCCTCAATGGATTGGCCACACACAGTGACAGGCCAGGAGATCAAGGACAATGCATTCTCTTGTTTGAGTCTCTTCCCCTCCTCTCTTCACAGTACTGAGACATTTTCAAATAAACCCATCCACTTACCTTAACGAAAAGGCACAAGCAGTCAGAACACTGTCACTCTGGTTCTGCAGGTACTTTCTTTCTTGGCTGTTTTTGCTGCTGGCAGGACTTTTACTTGAGGGTCTGACTCTGTGCTGCAGCTACTGGCTGGGCAGGGTGGCTAGCTGGTGTTGCACTCTCTCATTGCTGGCCAGACTGCTCTAGTATTTTATGAAAAAGCACAGCATAGTACAGCTCTTTTAAGGTTAGCTATACTATTGGGTTGGGGGCTTCTGTGCTGTATCTTGCAAGCAATAGCAATGCAGTTCTGGTTTGGTGGGCATGGTTGGCTGGGTGACTCCTGATTCAGGCAGCTAGGCAGTCACCAGGAGTCAAGCCACAGTGCCACTCCCTGCCCCAACACTGGGTGCCCAATTATGGGGTAGGGTGGTAAAATAAAATGAAAGCAAGTAGCCACTTGCTGCTCAAACCTGTGCCACCAGACTTCCCCAATTCTGACACCAAGTGCCTAAACCTACAGTCAGACAGTAAATGAAAACAGTAAGCAAACAATGCCAGCCAAATCCTAGTGCTGCTAATCTTCCATTCTAACACTAGGTGTCCAGCCCCCAACCCCCAGGTCCAACAGTCAATGAAAAAAAGTAAGCAGACAATGGGAGCCCATCTACAGTGATATTTTAGAAAGAAACATTAGTTGTTTTCTGCATTAATCTATTGCAGCATTGCTCCCTGCTATTCATTGTACTATTGCATATTAGTACACTTACCACTTGTACATCAAATAAAAAGCAGTCTTATTCCATAGTCAGCAGTAAAACTTTAACCCGCTTAATAGAAAAGCATATGGAAATTCATAGGATGAATACTAAAAACAACAAAAGTGCAGCAGTGCAATGAATAGCAGGGAGCAATGCTATGCCATGTTGGGGCAAAAACAACTAACGTTTCACTCCAGAAGCAGAGTTTTATCAGAGTTAGTAACATAATGCAGAAATGCCCTTATATTATCTGTCACTGAGTCTGAATCGCACATGTCTGAACAGCACTGTCAATAACAGCACCTTCCGTACAGCACTATGCAGAACAGTGGCAGGAACAGATGTGGCAAGTAAAGGCAATGCCACTAGTAGCGGTCACAAAGGATAATGCTACCAGTCCAAACACTTATTTTTAATGGGGTCTCTGCCCCCCCCACACCCCCCTTAACTAAAATGATCAAGTCTGAGCTGGAGTTGGATTACAGGAGAAAAACTAAATTTTGAATGCCAGGATTAGAACCGTAATCTCCACCACCATTGTGGCCAAGAAGCTCTATGTCTCAGTCCTCTCTGCCATAGGAGCAGCTCATCCACCATATTCGATTTCCCAGCCCTTGTCTTCTTCGTAGTACTACGGACAGTAACCTGAGTAGTGCTTACTGCACAGCACTGTTTAATCCCTGTCTCTGTCTGTGGTACTCCATTCAGACATCACTGTTTTTTCCTTATGCTATATTTGTAGCACTATTGTATCTGGTTATTATATTATTCATCACCAGTGATGTGCACAAATAAAACATTTAAAATAATGAATATGATGCATCCTCAGGATACGAGGAGGCACTTAACAAATTACAGCTAACAATTAAGGTAATGAAAAGTATATCAAACCTGGTTTAAACTACCCAAAAGGCATATTTCACAGTTGGTTAGTGCATGTACTTATAAAAAAAGCTTTACATATAAACTACAATATAAGAAACTATAAACCATATAGAAATCCATTTTGTGGATGTTGGCATGAAGCAATAAGGATATAAAATTGGCAGGTATTCATTTATATGTCACTTCTCTTGAGAGACATTTTCTTTATAACTGGGGAACCAATGAACTCTACAGTACAATGAATCCAAATATCAGAAATCTGTTCAGAAGCATTAGATAAAATGTAGGGCATTATTATATCAGATGCTCAGCCATAATGGATCTATACCTTGGGGGCTCACTATAGACCAGATGTAAATGATTTCTATAGACAATCTTCATTTCCAGTAGATAAATATGGCAGACATACTTTGCAACAGAAGTGTTTTTTTCTGTTATTGTATTACAATATGATTATGAGAAAATGACCATCTGATATAATAATGTCCTGCTTTTTATTGTTTTTTAGAACACATGCCTTACATTTGTATTTTGTATCGCAGAGTTCATTGGATCCACAGTACAAGAGAAAATGTATCTCAAGAGAAGCTTCACCCCAACATGTGCAAAATGGACTTCTATATAAATTTATATTTACTGTTATTGTGGTTTATATATAAAACAATTTTTAATATTTTCATCTATTAACCAACTGTTGAAAATATGTCTTGTGGTTAGTTAATATCAGGTTTGATGTTATACTTTTCATTACCTTTATTGCCAGTTGTAATTTTATGAGCCTCCTCATATCCTAAGGGTGACTCGCATTAGTCTTCTGCAGCCCTATCAGCTCTGACCAGAGCTGCTTGTATTTGACGATGTGCACTCGCTGTTATTCTCCTCGCTGTTTTATAGTTGTACAAATTACATAGGACCTACCACAGGGGGCAATCCTGGGGGGAATCTACAGGGCAAGGTGCATTGGGGGTGACCCCACTGGAGAAAAAGTCCTACAACAAAAAAAAGTAAATAACGTCCCAGTGGCGGGGTGGGCTGAGGCATCGGGTGCCACACCACCTGCCACCCAGAGACCCAGGTTCGGGAATTCTTATTTTGCTGTAATCATTTACTTGCTGATTCGGATATTTGTGTTAGAATTTTCCAATTTTAAACATCTGAACCCGATGACATCCGACAAATGGATCGGTTTAGGATTCACATAAATCAACCATCCGAAAATCTAACCTCCGATCTGATTTTCAATACCCGACCACCCCTACTAAGGATCAATGGCAGTCCATTAATACAGTGTTAAAATAGTTTTTATTACTAGTTTTCTAGTTAAAGACTCATGTCTATATATCCCTTCCCCTGAAGATAACGTTTGTCGGTGAACAGTGGATTCACACAGTGGATGTGTCCAGATGATGCTGGCACACATTTCTGGTGGTAAACAGCAGATTACCCCACTAAGATGCTTAGTTTTATCTCAGTAATCATGGCAAGGGAGTGTAAGCTTTAGAAACTTCATAACTATAAATCTTGCTATAATAATGAAAGAACATGGCAAGTAAAATGGGTACATTGATATTTTTATTTGTACTAATTGCTAAGTTGATCTGAAACAACCTGTTTATATTATGTTATATTATATTATACTATATTATATTATATTAAAGGAATAATGCCCGACAGGGTATGTCTTGTGCTGGGATAATGTCACGCCTAAGGTGATTGGGCATGAGGCCGCAGGCCGAGTGTGACCAATTGCTCAGAAGTGATTTTATCCCAGCACGACACGCACCCTGGAGGGCATTATTTCTATTATACAATGGCTTATCGTTATACAGAATAAAAAAATTGATTTTAAAGATGTTTTTATTAGTGTGGAAAAATATTTTTGCTTCTTCGGAGAAGATGCAAACAATCATGCAAAGAGAAATACAAACATATCCAAGTAATCAGGAGATTCATAGTGCTGAGACTAGAGAGGGTCCAGCCCCAGACTGACCAATCAGAGTCCAGAAAATGTTCTTGCCATTGTATAATATATTATAATTGTACTGGTGGGGGGGGGGTGGCATGAGGAATGAGTTGAAGTAGAGGGCCTCATGCCTCTAGGGTAAGATTGATGATGATACCCAACCCTTGGAATACAATGCTATTAATCAACAATTTTTTTTTTGTAGTTAAAATTCTGGGACTTTCATGATAACAGGAGAATGCATGCCATAGAGGGAGCATTTCCAGAAGTTGCCATAACACTTTAGAATTCAAATCGACCAATCAGAATGCTCCATTTCCAGCACTAGTTTTATAATAAAGTATGTTCTGCATTTTACAAAAAGCTGAACCTGTGGCTCCTTAAAAAAAAAATGTTTTCTTGGTTGTGATTCTCAAATGTGAGACAGAGGCTCAGTCTTTGTTCTTGCCTTCATTTAATCTGCATTTCAAAAGCCACAAGAAGCACTGCTGCAGCCTCTCAGATGGGAATGCTGCTTCCTGTGTGAGGGACCTGTCCTTTGAAACTGAGAATGTTTGAAATGCAGATTGCGAGGTCCCCAGTGAGACCGGTGCAGGGGCACCTTTAATAATTCCATTGTGAACTCAGCTGTTCCCTGTAAGGAGACACCATTCTATTGTTTTTTCCCCCTTTTCTACATTCTCCCCCCCCATATCCCTTACTTTAGGTCAACTGCCAGGTCACACAAGAATGCACCTGCCAAGTCATACCTAAATACATAATCTTCTAATCTGAGCTGGGTGAAGCAGGGCTACAGCTCATGACCATCAACTTCCTAGGCAGTAACATTACCTCTGAGCTGAAGAAATTCCCAACTATCTACTGTAGCTGTTGGGTCCTTGTTATGAACTAGTAACCATGCAGCAACAGTGTCACACCACTTGAGCAGTAGGTGCTGCTATGGCTTTAGTCTTCTTATGAACTGGTAAGCATGGAATGACAGCTTTACATTGCCAGAGCAGTAGGGGCTGCCATGTGTTTAGCTTGCCTGTGAGCTTCTAACAATGCAGTGACACTGTCGCACCAAGAGAGCAGTAGGATCTGCCATGTTTTTAGCCTGCCTGTGAGCTAGTAATCTTGCAGTAACACTGTCACACCACCAGAGCAGTAGGGGCTGACATGGCTTTATTCTTCCTATGAGCTAGCAACCATGCAATGACACTGTCACATCACCAGAGCAGTAGGGGCTGCCATGCCTGCTGTTTTCCTTTGAACTAGTAACCATGCAGTGACAGCTTCCCATCACCAGTCCAGTAAGAGCTGCCATGCTTGTAGCATTCCTATGAACTAGTAACCATGGAATGACAGCTTTCCACCATCAGAGCAGTAGGGACGTCCATGACTTATGCCTTCCTATGAGCTAGTAACCACGCAGAAATCACTTCCCACCACCAGAGTGGTATGAGCTGTAATAACTGCTGCCATCCTATGAGCTAGTAACCATAGAATGACAGCTTCCCACCACCAGAATGGTAGGGGCCACCATGACTGCAGTCTTCGTATGAATAAGTAACCACACAGTGACATTTTCATACCACCAGTGCATCAGAGGCAACCATGGCTTTAGCCTTCCCATGAACTAGTTACAATTCACAAGAACTGGGATAGGGCATCACTGTCAAACTATAGGCCCCTCTCCATTCTCCCCCCGTTCTCCAAAGCACTAGAATGAATAGTGGCCGACCAGTTGGTCGAATACCTCAAAAAGTACTCCATTCAAAGCCCTGAACAGCATGGCTTCCATAAAGGCCATAGTACTTCCACAGCATTACTGGAACTCACTGGGTTCATACGCCAGTCATTGGATCAAGGAACCCTAGCTAGGGCAGTCTTCATTGACCTCTCAAAGGCCTTTGATACTGTCCACCATTCCCTCCTTCTAAACCTATTAACCTCCATTGGCCACTATGCAAAGTCAACTCTCTGGTTCAAAAGCTATCTAGAACAATGCTCGCAAAGGGTGAAAATTAATGTCCTCGCCAATCATCTGCCTGTAAGATCTGATGACCCTCAGGGCTCCATATTAGGTCCAATCCTTTTCAGTATCTTTCTCAACAAACTACCATGCCACTGCCAACAACAGATGCTCCTCTATGCAGATGATGTGGTAATCTTCACAAGCAGCCCAGGCCCAGAGGAACATGAGGGCAAACTGCAAAGTGGCTTTGGGATAGTTGAGGAATGGTTCCACAACCATAAACTAATTCTGAACAGCAATTAAACCAAAGTCATGATGTTCAGCAGCTCTTGGAACAAGCATAAGTCCCATGCACTTAACTTCAGTACCCACTCTGGAGCTCAGCTCGAACATACCCAGCACTTTAAATATCTTGGGGTCACCCTTGACAGTTGTCTATCCTATGATCAGCACATCAGCAATGTTTCTAGGGCTGTCAACTCAAGATCGGTCTCCCCCACAGGCACAAGCACTGTCTTACCTTGGATGCCCTTAGGCTCGCCATCAACAGCTCCGTCCTTTCTGTAGTAGACTATGGCTTGGTAATCTGTGGCACTGCTTGCTACTCTGCTCTTCACAGGATATCAGTTGCCCTGAACACGGCTTGCAGACTGCTCACAGGGGCCACACGTCTCACCCATACTTGTGACCTCTATGCCCAAATGGGCTGGCTTCAACTCAGTGGGAGGATACACTACCAAACCTGTCTTCTTGCCAAAAAGACTCTTCTTGGTATCCTTCCCCCTGGCACAGCTAACCTACTCCAACTGCACAGCAACTCGCAATGCACAAGAAGCTCTAGTACCCAATTCTTACATGTTCCTCATCCTCGAATGACGCAGGGCCATCGCTCCTTCACCTACAGAGCACCCTTCTGGTTTAATGACCACAGCTGGGACATTTCCAACCTCCCTACTCTGGGCCCTTTTAAAAGACTGCTTCATCTACAACTTTCTGCATTCAGCATCTGTGACTGCAACACCTAGTCCCCCCCCCCCGCCAACAGTCTCTGCCCTGCCACTGAGCGGCTCCCTGCACTAACAAGGCCTCTGGCTGCCTTCATCCCACACCCCTCACTCCCTCCCACCCCTCACTATGACAATGTCAATGACTGCTGCCCTTTCCGCATCTCACTCACACCCCCTCCCAGATCCACTTACTCCCATTGTCCCTTTCTAACTCCTATCTGCCTTTATCTCCTATTTGTTTGCCAACTATGCTCAAGTTTGCCCGTATTGATTATTTATTGTGTACTCAAACCTATTGTATTGTAACTATAATTGCCACTTTTTTACTGTTTTGCTTGTATAACCTTTGTAAGTATTGTCTACCTCCCACTGATGTGGAACCTTTGTAAATGAGCTTCTAGCTCAAAGGGATTTATTCCTAGACTTCAATAAATAAATAAACAATGGAATGACAGTTTCCTGCCACTAGAGCAGTAAGGGCGGCCATGGCTTTAGTCTTCCTATGAGCTAGTAACCATGCTTTGACACTGTCACAAGACCAGAGTGGTACAGGCTGCCATGGCTTTAGCCTTCCTATTAACTAGTAACCATGTAGCTTCACACCACCAGAGTGATAGGGGTGGCCATGACTGCTGACCTTCTGTGAACTAGTAACCATGAAGTGACACTGTCACACCACTAGAATGGTAGGGGCTGCCACGGCTGCAGCCTTCCTTCCTATATTTGGCATGCTCCACAATTGACTTGAACAGCAGGCTATCTGTACCCATCCTCACCATTAGCTGAGGGATGCTGTTCAGTGCACTTTTTGTTTTAGGCCTTGCCCTGTCTGAGTCATTGTGTGGCACTGCAATGGAGCACCAAGAGGAACAGGATCTTTTTCCAAGAGGATTTTCAAGCAATCCTGTTATTTCTGGGAGCTTTCTCCTCATTTTATGGGAGGCAGTTGTAAATTTCAAAAAGCGAGCTTTGCAAACCACTGGAAGACTAAGTGCTGGGGAGCAAACACTGTTGGTCAAACTGAAGAAAGTCTTCATTTGCTCTCCAAATGTTTAGCACAATGAGGTTATTCATCCAACCAAGTATTGAAATGGGAGTGTGGCAAGGAAATGTAGCATACACACCAGGCAAAGATGTAGGAAAACATGTAGAACTAAGCTGTCACTCTCATAGGTTTCATAGGTTTCATAGGTTTACAGAGTTTATAAAGACTATAGTCCATATACTCGCCATTATCTTATGTATATCCAAAAATATTATTTTTGATCATATATCGATCAATTTGCATCTTAAAGGATTCCATCGTTCTGCTAACTATTATTTCAATTGGAAGCTTATTCCAGATCTTAACCACTCTCACAGTTAACCAATACTTCCTCCTGAGTGTATTAAACCTCTCTGATTTAATCTGCAGTGGATGAGCTCTAGTACTGTAGGGTTGATCCCTTAATACAAGATTTAGCTGTTCCCAGAGTGTGGGGTCATTAAGTGCCCTATATATTAAACATAGATCACCTCGCATTCTACGATACTCCAAAGTATACAGGCCTAAAGTTGTCAGCCTCTGTTCATACTCCTGCCCCTGGCCCCAGCTGTCCTCCGTGTTGCTCTCCTTTGCACCCTTTCCAAAGATCTTATATCGCCCCTGCCCCCTGGAGCCCAAAACTGGGCACAGTATTCCATATGAGGACGCACCAACGATGTGTAAAGTGGTAAAAGAACTTCTTTTTTATTGCTCTTTATGTGTTTTTTTATGCAATATTGTATGTTACTAGCCTTTTTTATTATTTGATTATAATGTGGCCTAAAACTTAAGTTATTGCATATTTTAACTCCCAGGTCACTTTCTTCAGTGACGACCCTTAGTAACTCATTACCTAGCCTATACTGAAACATTGTATTATTTTTACCAATATGCATAACTGTACATTTTGTCACATTGAAAGTTGATCCTTGCTTTTGTGCCCATTCTTCCAAGTTATTTAGAGTGGCCTGGAGTATATTTGCATCTTCTTTATCGTTTATCACCTTACCCACTCTGGTATCATCGGCAAACTTTGAAAGCCATACATCCGGTGCAGAACGCATAGACCCGATATATGTGCTGAACAGACAGGGACCCAACACAGAGCCCTGTGGAACACCGCTGGTCATATCTGTCCATCCTGAATACTCTCCCTTTATACAAACCCTCTGCTGTCTACCCATAAGCCATGACCTAATCCAGTGAACAATATCAGAATGTATCCCCAATATACTAAGTGCATCAATCAGTTTGTCATGTGGCACTTTATCAAAGGCCTTGGCGAAGTCCAAAAAAATCACATCCACTGAACTCCCATCGTCCAAGGCCTTATTTACTTTACCATAAAATTCAAGGAGATTTGTCTAACATGATCTGCCCTTTACAAAACCATGCTGTGTATTATCCGTGTTCCCAGTTTGCTGTTGTACATCTATAATATAATCTTTTACAATTCCCCTCCAGTACTTTGCCCAAAATTGAAGTTAGGCTAATTGGCCTGTAATTTTCCACATTCTGCATAGATTCCTTTTTATGTATAGGGACAACCACTGCCTCTCTGGTAGAAAGATATGGAGAGAGAGAAAGAGAGATGTGGGGAGAGAGAGAAGGAGAGAGAGAGAATGAGCAGATGCTGAAGTTTGATTGAAACCCACTTACCATCCGTTACGTTTGTCGTTTTCTCCACAAACTAGAATTAAAGGCACTCAGGAACTGAAATCATGGAGTTAGAGCCACTAGGGTGGCAGCTGGCATTAAGCATTCTTTAACTAAGGCATTGCCATATTAGAAACCTTCACCTGAACTGTGAGAAGTCAGTTTGAGCCCTTGGAAGCATCATACTTTCATGATGTAGTCAGTGTCCCTTCTTTGGGTTTGTGAAGTAAATTACACATTAGAATATTAAAAAGTGTTTTCTATCTGGCTGTATGATGTCTCTGCCAGGGAGAGGCTGGTTCACAGTACATGAGGTATCTGCTTCTTGCCTCCTTTTCTGAACCATATGCAGTCCACACACTGCTCCCAATGTGTGTGTGTGTGTATGTGTGTTTATGCTTACAGAATTGTGTGAAATGGTCAAAACCAAATTAAATGAAATATCAGCTGTAAGAAATGTTCCTCGGTGCACTTTTTGTTTTAGTCAGATGCCTCCATGAATTCAGTTACTGAGTGCCTTTAATTCAGGTTTGTGGAGAAATTTACCAATTCAATGGATGGCAAGGAGTTTTCAATCAAACTTCAGCATGTGCTTGCTCTCTCTCTCTCTCTCTCTCTCTCTCTCTCCCCCTCTGTCTCTTACTCTTCCTATTTCTCTGTTTCTGAAAATGTGTTGAAATAGCCAAACACCATGTGATGGTTCTCAACCAGTCAGATTGCTGTAGTTTTTCAACTTGTTTGATAAATACATGTGTATCAGAGCTGCTGCATGGCCCTGAGGAAGTATGTTCTATTGCTGCCACCCAGAAATGTTGGTGCTGTTGACTCCAGTGCTCTCCCAGCCCCTTGGAGGGAACACCTAATATCCCATTCTAGAAGCAACCACATTGCTGTGTGTGCTTAGTTTGGGAGGGGATGCAAGATGCATATACACTAGTGACATTGGGGAGAAAAACAGGCAAAATGGCTCTATCAGAGGACTTGGACGGTGGAAGAACTTCAGCAGAAAAACCTTGGATATATCTCTGAATCCCACAATTCACTGAGGAAGCCAAAGGTTTGGCTGTGAAACACTAGGGTTGTCAGTCTTCACTACTATCCACTTGCCAATTAAGCAATAACTACTGAATAGCTGGTCATTTCCTAAAGATTAACAACCTGCTAGGGAGAAGGGTGGCCCAAGGCACAGCCAAGAGCCACCCCCACCCAGCCGGTCATTAATCAAAAGGAAATGACTGACTGTGAGGTCATTATTGTGCCTATAAGTCTAATCGCAATAATGATTTCTTTCAGTTGTGTTTTAGTTACATTTTTTGTGGCAGCATGAGTGGAGTTGTGATTACGAAGACAGGCGTTTTTGTGGCAGTGCACGGTGGCTCATGACTATAGCAAGGGAGCCATTGTCATAGCGAGAAAACAATATTGAAATTGGATGCAGGTAGTGCCATTCTTTTCTTTTGTGGTAGTTGCTGTTTACATTTTTAGGGTTGGCTGTCAAAGTTTTCTGTCAGGTTTTGCATCAGTAAAGCAGTTCCGTATAGTACTACACTAAACGGTAGGAGTAGAAGATCTGAACGGGTGCCATACTGGTCACTTCTAAGAGATTTCAGATTGACATGACAGCCAATGAGAAGTGTTGGATCCATCATGAATAATTAATTAGACTCATAATGTTCATTAATATTTGTGTTTATTTTTGCGAAGTAAATTGGACTACAGACGCTCTCTGTTCAGTGGTGGCTGTGAGTAGTTTCCTTTTTATGTTTGCTTGCACATGTGCTGCAAATACATTGTCATAAGTAGTGGCCTTCAGAGGCGTGTCATTGTTGCATTCAATTCAGCTCAGGCTGCAGGAGGCTTGACAGTGATAGGCCAATGAATGATCAGTAAGGCTGATCATAATCCTGTTCTGCTGGTTTATGGGTGGAAAGTTCATGAAGACTAGGTTTGCTGGCAAAGGCACCTAGCTTCTCCTGACCTCTTTCCTTCTAGGTTGCTTGTAAGGACAGTGCAAGGAACCTTATCAGAGCAAGGAAAAAGAATAAGGCTTCTTTTGGCTAGGCAGATTTACTGTGTGTTATTTTCTTTTGTACTCACAGGGGTTGTTACTGTTTGTTGCTAATATTTTACTACTTTATTTTTCTCTGATTCAAATTGTTGTTGCAGGGTATACTTTCAGCTGCATTATTATTGGATGTGCCTACAGACGTGTACTTACAGATTACTGCTGTAATCTTCTGATTCAAATTGTTTTTTGCAAGGTACATCTTCTGTTACTGCTTTATTTTTCTCTGTAGCAAAATGTTTTTTAACAGGGTATATCTTCTGTGAAATTATTACAGGTGGTGCTTTACAGGTTTTACAGTTTTATCTATCATTAGGCTAAGCTTTCAGGGCTATTGTATAGGTTGTCAGTTGATTGTTTCTGCTCATACCTCCTTGTTTCTTTCATCCGTGGTTCTTCTTTTTGGCAGGTGAAGGGCCCAGCCACCCACCCCCATCCCCAACCACCTGATGCTACACTCCTTTTATAGGGTAGCACAGTCGTGACAGTTCCTGTAGCAAAGCAGGGAAGGGAGGATCAGAGTAGTATCCACATAGTGACCTCATTCACAGGGGCACAAGTAATTTAACTTGTTATAACAAGTTATACAAAAAACAAACAAAACACAAAATCAAATTTTTGCTTTAATTTTCCTCCTTCTAATTACACTGACCAGGTTATAAACCCAGCAACTCATCTGGAATGGATATTATTAATTGCAGGTACTGCAGGACACTTTTCCAAAGGGCTGTTATACAGGATTTAGGACACTGTCCTACATGCTGGACCATTGGAGATCTAAGGGTTCAGCTCCAGGTAGCATGGGCAGAGATTGCCCACCTCAAATTGCATATTCAGGAGGAAATATATTATAAGAACAGCCCACCATTTCACCAACATCCAAAAGAAGCATCTTGACTGCAGAGGGTAGTTGGTCTGGAAGGTTGGCAGGTGGTTAGGATGGGCAAATCGGGTGCCCCATCACTCAGTACTCTCCAACATATCACCTCCACAAACCATATAAAAACTACAAACAGGTATCTGCCTCTGTCTCCGAAATCAAACAAAGGGCCAGAGGACACTGCAGAGCAGGACACTGCAGCATAGGAGCTAGCACAACAAAACTCGCCCGAAACAGGAACTAAAACAAAAAAAGCAAAAAGGAAATCTAAAAAACTTCTGATCATAGGAGATTCCATGATTCGGGGAGTTGATACCTACCTCTAGCCGGGAGTAATGGTAAGATGTCTCCCAGGTACATCAGCTTGAAGAGACCCTGACTGCATTGCTAAAATTGTGCAAGAAGCAGGAGAAAACATCAATGTCCTGGTACACATAGGGACTAATGATCTTGCCAGCCGGTTAAATGGGGAGACCAAGAAATACCTGACCAGGGTGGGTGACAAACTGTCATCCATTTCATCTGGCATCTCCTTCTCTGAGATCATGCCAGTCTGGGAGAGGGGGACAAATGGATGGAAGGTAAGAGATGGGGAGATAGGGGAACTAAACATGTGACTCAAGAGCTGGTGCCAGTAAAAAAGACACAAATTTATACGTAACTGGCAACAGTTTTGGGAGTTAAAGTTCTTTAAATTCAATGGACTGCATCTGACTAAGGAGGGAGTTACTGCATTGGGGCAGAAGTTTGACATCTTTGCAGAATATTTAAACTAGCAAATGGGGAGAGGGGTGCAGCACCTGATACGTCAAATGGGAAGAACACCTCTCCCCCAGATAGTGATCAAACAGGAGTTCAGCATGTTTGTAGTTCATTTGCATCACTAGGTAAGGAAAAAGGTTTGGCTCCCCATACAATGCACAGGGGAAACGGCGGACCTCTCCCAACAACTAACACATCAAAATCTGGCCAATGAAAAATCATGTACACAAATGCTTGCAGTCTGGGAAACAAGATCCCAGACCTGCAGGCAGCAATGATAGAGGCTAAACTGGACATAGTAGCCATTAACGAGGCATAGTTCAGCAGTAACCACACTTGGGAGATTTCATTACTTGGCTATGTACTGTTCAGAAGAGACTGAATTTCAAAAAGGGATGGAGAGGTGGAGTGGCCCTTTATGTCAATGAAAATATCAAAGCTACAGAAATTCAGAATACACGTAAAGAGCCAGAAGAACCATGGATCACCCTGGAAACAGGAAATAGGACTGCCATACAAACTAGGGTTGTCTACAGGCCTCCAGACCAGGGGGAGGACATAGACACATTACTGTTAGAAGATATACAAAACATGGCCGCTAAAGGGGAGGTTCTGATAATGGGAGACTGCAACATGCCAGATACAGATTAGTCAATACCAGCAGGAACATCTGCCAGAACTAGACACATAGTGGATTTTCTGCAGGGGGAGTGCCTCAAACAACTTGTAGAACAACCCACAAGAGACATCCTAGATCTAGTACTGACTAATGGGGAAAGGATCACAGATCTCCAAGTAGATGGTCACCTGGGGGCCAGTGACCATCACATGGTATGGTTCAATTGGGCCACCAGAACTAAATCATCTCATTCCAAGGCAAAAATATGGGACTTCAGAGGTGCTGACTTTGATAAGATGGCCAACAGAGTTAAGCTAGCCCTGGCATGAATAAATACAAGTGAGGGGGTACAGGCAAAGTGGGCAAGCATTAGGGATGCAGTACTTGAAGCAACATCCCATTGTGTTACAGAGAAAAGCAAGCGCAAAAGAAGAAGGAAACCACTTTGGTTCTCAAGAACAGTAGCAGAAAAGGTCAGAGCCAAAAGGCTGGCCTTCAGGAAATATAAGGAAATGCAGTGGGACGAAGAAAGGGAGGCATACCAAACTTCCCTAAGGGAAGGCAGTAAGGCAGGAAAAGGCCCAAACCATGGAAACACTAGCACGAACAGTAAAAGAAGGTAACAAGACTTTCTATAGATAAATTAGTGAAAGGAGAAAGTCCAGAGAGGGTATTTCTAAGATCAAAGGGGATAAGGGGGAGTCTGAAGAGGAGGACCAAGGAAAAGCATCTATCCTAAATAGATACCTCTGCTCAGCATTTACTGAGGAAAAGGTAGGGCAGGGCCCACAGCTCAGCACCATGGACAAGGGGGTGGGCAGGGAGGTGTGCACTAGTCGCTTCACAAAATAAGGGGTTCCTACAAGAGCTCGCTAAGCTCAGGGTGGACATGGCAATGGAACCTGATGGCATACATCCCATGGTACTCAAGGAGCTAAGGGTAGAACTAGCAGAGCCATTATCAGAACTGTTTAGTGAGTCTCTCAGCACAGGAGAAGTCCCAGAAGACTGGAGAAGGGCTCATGTGATCCCACTCCATAAGATTGGCAGCTGAGAGGAGGCAGGAAACTACAGACCAGTCAGTCTTACCGCAGTAGTGGGCAAGATTGTGGAGGCACTCCTTAAGGAAAGGATAGTGCAACACCTGGAATCCATAGGAAAACAGGATCCAAGACAGCATGGGTTTACAACAGGAAGGTCATGTCAAACTAATCTCATAGATTTTTTTGACTGGGTAACCAGAGTGGTGGACCAAGGAGGGGGAGCAGTTGATGACACCTACCTTGACTTCAGCAAAGCTTTCGATACTGTTCCACATAGAAGATTGATTAATAAGCTGGGTAGGCTCAGGCTGGGTCAGAATTAGGTCAATTGGGTGGCATATTGGTTGGCGGGCAGCAAACAGAAAGTGGTGGTAAATGGCATACAGTCAGAAGAGATGCAAGTCACAAGTGGGGTACCTCAGGGATCAGTCCTGGGGCCCGTCCTCTTCAATATCTTCATCAGTGACATTGCAGATGGACTGGAGGGTAAGGTTTGTCTGTTTGCAGATGACACCAAGATCTGCAACAGCGTAGATGATCCAGATGGGGTGGGCAGAATGAGAAGAGATCTGTATAAGCTGGCAAAATGGTCAGAAGAATGGCAACTGGGGTTTAACGCAAAGAAGTGCAAGATCATGCACATAGGGAAGAGAAACCCTGAAGCCACCTATAGGTTGGGAGGGGAGTTGCTGACAATCACAAGGGAAGAAAGAGACTTAGGCATCATCATCACAGATGACCTAAAATCATCCAAGCAGACCACTAAAGCAGTAGGTAAGACTATAGGGATGTTGGGAACGTAGGGGTATCAGAAGTTGTAAGAGGGAGGTAATAATCCCTCTTTACAAGACATTGGTTAGGCCCCATCTGGTGTACTGCATACAGTACTGGAGGCCGCACCTGCACTGGGACATTAACAAAATGAAGGCAGTCCAGAAAAGGGCAGTCAAAATGGTGCAGGGACTGTATCAGAAAATGTATGAGAACAGATTAACAGAGCTCACTATGTATACCCTAGAGCAAAGGAGGGAGAGAGGTGATATGATCGAAACATTCAAACATCTTAAGTGCAGTAACAAGATGAAAGAGTCTAACATGTTTCAATATAAGAAACATTGCAGGACAAGAGGACACAGCATCAGATTAGAGTGAGGCCGATTAAGAGGGAATGTGAGGAAGTTCTTTTTCCCAGAAAGGGTGGTGGTTGCATGGAACAGCCTACTTCCAGAAGTGGTGGATATGAATACAGTGCAGGGCTTTAAACGGGCATGGGACAGGCATAAGGGAGCAATAAAGATAAGTATGAATAGATAGTCCATTGACAGAGTACTGGCCTATGGCACATTCATAAGGTAGAAAAAATGGGCAGACTTGATGGGCCTTGTGGTCTTTATCTGCTGTCAATTTATATGTTTCTTTGTAGTTGAAAGGAGTCAGCCACTCCTATCACAGAGCAGCTGGACAATTTTAACTATATGACACCACTCAGCAACCAGCTGAACAGCATCGTTACCAGACACTCCTGTGCTATTCTGCCTGTCCTGATGATTTTCTTTGTTCCCACCCACTCAGTCCCTCTACTCAGTATCATCTGACAACCCCAATTTACCCTACCCTGCTGTTTTTTTTGTTCCCACCTGCTCAATCCCTCTGATCAGTACCACCCAACAATCCTAATCTGCCCTGCCCTGCTGTTTTTCTTCATCCCTCCTGCATCATTCCTCTGCTCAGTGCCAGCTCTCAGTCCCATTCTACCCATCTCTGCCATTTGTTTACTGTCCTACCTGCTCCATCCCTCTGATCAATACCGCCCTACAACCCCATTTTGCCCTCCCTTTCCCTTTTCTTTGTTCCCACCCACTCCATCCATCTGCTCAGTACTATCCACCAACTCATTCTGCCCTGCCCTGCTGTTTGTTTTCTATACCACCTGCTCCATCCCTCTTTTCAATACCACTCTCCAACCCGTTCTACCCTGCCCAACCATTTTGCTCTGTTCTGCCCCACTCCATCATTCTGCCCAGTACCACCCACCAACCTTGTTGTGTCCTGCCATGTCAGTTTTCTTCTTTTGTTTTATGACCTGAAAAGTAGAAAACCATCCCTCGATGTCTGTTACATAGATACATAGAATGTGCCTGTAGATGGGGACCACAAGGTCCATCTAGTCTGCCCATGTTTTTTCTAACCCCCCCCCACTTGGAATCATTTGTTAACTTACTGACATGTCTGTCCCATGCTGATTTAAACTACTTGACCATCTTTGCCTCTGCCACCCCCTGAGGCAATCTGTTCCATGGGTCCACCACTCTTTCGGTAAAAAAGAACTTTCTACAATTACTCTGAAATCTACCCCCTCCCCCACAAGTCGCATGTCATGCCCTCTTGTCTTACTGCAGCTGCTAATCTGGAGGAGGTCCCAGATCGTGACTCTTGTTGATACCCTTTAAATACTTGAAGGTCTCAATCATGTCCCCCCGTTCCAAAGAGAAGAGGTATAGTTCCCTCAGTCTTTCGCTGTATGTCTTATGGTGTAGGCCATGAAGCATCTTAGTTGCCCTTCTCTGCACTGTCTCCAACCTATCAATATTTGAGGCGGGGCCTCCAGAACTGGACACAAGACTCCAGGTGGGACCCCATCAGTGGCCTATACAGTGGCATTATCACCTCACACCTCCTGCTAGTGATGCCTCTCCTTATACAATCCAGTAATCCACTTTCCTTCTGTACTGCCTTCTCACATTGCTTCCCCATCTTTAAGTCATCAGAGATGATGACTCCCAGGCAGTGATGAAAGTGAACAGGAATGCACAGGAACTCAGTTCCTGTACCTTTTCTGCAGCAGGAACGGTGTTCCTGTACTTCTTCCCGCTGACACCAGAACTGAAATTCTTAAACCAGTAACAGAATGACAGTTTCTGGGCCTGTGGTCTGAAATCAGGGTTTCCATAACAACATTTGACTTGTACAACAATACTATTTTCCTAGAAATACTTCAATATTTCTAACTGAATCTACTCATGTCTAAACAGATAGATGTGTCTTGACACAGCTATCCTTCAGATTGAGGATCTTCATTCTGCATTTCATATTTGCCAGTGTCTGAGTTCCTGTACTTCTTGTCTACCACTTGCACCACTGCTCCCAGGTCACAATCCTGCTTTGTAGCCATTAGCTTTTCCCCTCCCAGGTGGTACTCCGCCCAGGATTCTTTTTTCCCATATGCATCACCTTGTACTTTTTCACATTAAACTTCAGGTGCCAGTCTCATGATCATCTTTCCAATCTTAACAGGCCCTTTTGTAGTCAATCCCAACCAATCCCCCCACCCACATACAACCCCCCACTCAGCACCCACCACTTCAGACACATCCCTATCCCTCACTCCCCTAAAAAGATTCCAGCACCAAAAATCCACTCTATGAAGAAAACACATTCTTCATCTACAATGCTGACTGGGAACTGAGGAAGCAAGGCAAGTGTGGTTAATGTATTTCAATGCGTTTTGAACGTTTACTCATAACTTTTGTCATGTTTTTTTCATCAGGTGTTCAGTGTGGCCTTTTTCAGACCCCACCTCATGGACAAGGTGGGTGACATTTTTTAGATCTGGCATGAAAGGTAATTTTGCAGTTGCTCTGCAAAATCACCTTTTGGGCAGGATTTGAAAAATGTCACCTACCAGATTCATGAAGTGGGCTCATAAAAAGACTGTGGAAAATTTGGTCTCAAAATCTTAAACACCAAAGTTATGAAGGTACATTGACATTTTTTAACGTTCACTCGTAACTTTAGTAATTCACCCCTGAGTTTCTTCTTTTTCATGAAGAACTGTAGTTCTGCCAGTTGGACCTTATAGCCTATGTTTTCAGGCCTACAACATCCTTGGTCACTCTCCTCTGCACTCTCTTGATCCTGTCAGTATGTATCCTCATGTACAGGGACACTGGTTTACCGGGATTGAGAAAGGGCAAATTCCATTTTGCACATTGTAAAAAACGATATTGTCACCGGTGTCTGCTAAGCCAAAATCCGGTTTTACCGGTGTTTGGTTTTGTGTACTTTATTTAACAATTTTTAACTCTGCTAACATGCATTTTAGCAGTTTTGACCTCCACTATTGCACTTCCTTCCATCCTTGCACCAATTTAAAGTTATTTTAGGTACAAAATATGATGGCAGCAACAGCACTATAGTCCCCATCCCTGATGTGTGATGGAAACAGCAGCAAGACCCCCATCTCTCTGGTGCGATGGCAGCACCAACAACACTACAGACCCATCCCTCTGGTGTGATGGCAGCAGCAACAACACTGTGTCCCCCCTCCCTCAGGTGTGATGGAAGCAGCAGCACTGCGGTCCCTATCCATTAGGTGTGATGGCAGCAGTACCACGTTCCACATTCATCAGGTGTGATGGCAGTATCAGCACTATGGCCTCCATCCCTCTGGTGGACAGCAGCAGTACAACATTTCCCATCCACCAGTGGTTATGGCAGAAGCACTACGGCCCCCCCTCTCAGGTATGATGGCAGTAGCAACAATGCAGTCCACATCCCTCAGGAATGATGGCAGTAGTGACAGCACTATGATCCCCTTTCTTCAACACCCACACCCCACATGCACAAGTAACAAATTACTTAGTCTCTTTGCTTGTTAGAACTCAGATGTGAATTAATCTGAACCACCACCACTACTAAGGTGGACCACATTTATTTTTTTCTATCATTTAACTGCCTGAATTGGATTTCTGCCTGGGACACCACCACCAGGGTTTGGGAACAGGTTTGGGTGTTGGAGGACGGGGTGAAGGCTTGAGTGTCCAACCACCACCGCCTTCTCCTGGGAGGGAGGGTATATTCACAGTTCAGCATTTGCTGGCCCCAGGTGGAGGCTGGAGGCATGGCAACACATTGGCCTCATTGCGGCAGAGAGCGTGAGGGATGTCAGCTTGTGCCTTGACATCATGTGGCCTGTCACGCTCTCATGAAAATGGAAAAACACCTGCTGGCCTCCCAGAGGATGGTTTCTGGTCCCTCCATAAGCATGAAGCCCCAAACACATGTGTGTTCTGACCCCTGCCATGCCTGGGATATACAGGAAGCTCTTTAGGGTGATTGTCTTCCCGTTAGCCTCCCACAGGGGTAGGGGCCCACCGATGAAGGGTTACTTTGGGTTACCTGGTAGCATGGCCATAAGGGGCAGTGGATGATGGTGGTGGGGACTCAGCAGCAGAGGTAGGGGGACTTGGCAGGCCTGAAGGAGTGGATGGCCAGGGGGTAGGAGGAACAAAAAAAAACTGCCTGAATTTGCTTATTTGAAATAATGTCTTCACCTCAAAAATAAAATTCACAAGTGATTAGTGGAGGACCTTCTAATGCATCTCACAAACATGTGGATTCCTTTTTTTTCCCTTGGTCTCCATGAAAAGGGTGTCTCTTAGTTTTCATGTCTGAGCTCAGATGTGAACTGAGCACCACTCTACCCACCAGTATCGTACAGCCCCTGGGGTCTTATCTTCCGTGTGTCACTGAATGTGCTTTCCATTCCACTGGCCAAGCATAAGTACACTTAAACACTTAACATTTGCTTTTTATTAAAGCAGTCTGTCAGAAAACTTTTTGTTGTCACAGAGACTGACACAACAGGTGGGAGAGAAGGTGCAAATGATGAAATGGGAAGACTAGGTGGGCCATCAAAGTCTATGTTTCTATCCCATTCACCTAAATAAGTAGTAAGGCAGCTTGTTCCTTGTGAACATACTTTCATTCAGACTAATTTTCAGTCAAACAACTGAGGGTTTTGGATGGCCCTGCTGATTATAAACTTGAATAAACTAGTTGGTAACAGTGATCCTGTGCTTAGCAATCTATATCCTAGATGTTTATATGCAAAAAAATACAATAAAAACCTGACTAAAGTCTAAAAACAAGCTTATAAAACACAAAATGTATCTGAACATTTATATTTATCTATACAACATCATTGCAGCCCGATTATAACTCGGATAAATTACATGGTACCCTGACTACTGTATGATGTAGTAAACATATATTGGTATTTTTTTTATGTTTTTTTGTAAACTGGGTAAACCCACTAGGCAAAACTGCCTGTTTTCAGAGGTGACCCAGGAGCACTGTGGAGGTTAAGTGCCTTGCTCAGAGTCACACAGTATGCAAGTGGAGGTTGTGGGAATCAAACCCAAGTCTTCTAAATGTACTCAGTTCGATCACTGTTCGTTACTCTAACCACTAGGTTATACTGCCAGCCATAACACCCATATATAATGTTTTAATATATGATTTCAATAATAGTGCACAGTACCTACAGTGCAAATTATGAACATTGAACACTTTGCAACATTTTACTAAAACTGAATTATTTCCCTCTCCATCTGCTTATGTTTTCTTACACCAAAGTGGGTGTATAGTTGACAAAGCACTGTAAATAGCCTGAGGTTGCACTACTGCTTGCAATGCCAGGGACGTAGGATCAGAAGTGAATTCCCGTTCCTAGAGGTCTGGCCAGGGGAGTAGGATCAAGCACTTGGGGGGCTGCTCTCGTCCTCTGGAAATGGTGGCCTGCAGGTCCTGCTGCTTTACTGCCACCTGGGTGACCACAGGTGGTGGTGCAATGAGACTGCAGAGCAATTGGGAAGAGAAGAAGCTAGCCAGGATCTGGAGTAGTGGCATGTCTCTATTTGCCCTACTTCCTTGGATCCCCTCGAGTGTTGGTGCCCTCAGGAACAGAGACCAGAAAACCAGTAACAATCACCCCACATCGGCTGCTGGTAGAAGGGACCCAGCTGCCCCAGACTTCATAACCAGTTTCCATGAGGGACCCACTGGGCTGCCGACACACATTAAAGGACTGTGGAGGGGTGACCTGGGGCCCTCTCCTCCCACCTGGGGGTAAACCTAGGCAGGATGGGGGCAGGCTCACAGGAGCTCCTGAGCATTACCTGGGATGAAGCTAGGGATACCCAGCCTAGGGATCTCTGAAAAGTGGAGACTGACGCTGTGAGAAGGGGGCATAGAAAGAGAAAATAAAAACATTTAAAAATATGCTGAAATCTTAGGGATTCTGTGCAGAGAAATGCAATTTCCGTGAGGCACTGGTACAAGAATTCAAAATCCGCAAACCAAGCAGGATTCCGTGATTTTTACCGGTGTTACCGGTAAAAACGGAAAACCATTGTCCCTGCTCATGTACTGTACGAGGACCAGAAATGTACAGAATACTCCAGATAGGGTCTGATCAAGGATCTGTAAAGGGACATTACAAAATCTCTTGATCTACTTATGAAGTATTTCTTGATGCACACCATGATTTCTTTCCTTGCTAGCTGCAGCATCCCACTTCTGACCCCATGTTTAAATGAGCTGCTGATCATCACCCCAGGGTTCTTTTTCCTGCTGAGTTTCAACCATCTCTGTGCCTTTTAAGTACAGTAGTAGTTTGCCATTACATCTTTCTTACCTAGCTGCATCACCATGCATTTTTCATTCTTAAATTTGTCTGCAGTATCAAGAAAAAAGGGGGTGCTAAATATAGAAAATACAGCAAATAAAAGTTGAATTTTGTCCCAAAATTACATTTTTTCTAATTTTCCCTGTGTAATGTCAGGGGTACTTTAGTCACCCTCGATCTCACTTTGTCCACGTGCTAACCTAATGGCTGCTGCAACTGCTCATGGCTTATGAAGTGCTTCAGGCTACAGTGTGTATGAAAGGCACTATATAGATATAGAAATCCAAACTGTTTTCCATCCCACAGACTAGTCCACTACCACTACCAGTATTTAACTCACTGCATTGTAAAATGCTTTGAGATACAGAGTGCATAAAAGGTGCTATATAAATCCAAATTGTATTCTATCCTACAATCTGTAGTTCCTCCACTACCAGTATCTAACTAATCACTTAGTAAATTACTTTGAGGAAACAACGTGTATGAAATGTACTATATAAATCCAAATTCTATTCAATCTATAAAATTCCATTCCACTGTCTCTGTACTACCAGTATCTAACTCTTTGCTTTGCAAAGTGCTTTGAGATAGAATGTGTATGAAAGGTACTTTATACACTGCAAATCCAGGGTCATTTCTATTCCACTGTCCATGCACTTCCAGTATCTAACTCATTGCCCTCTAAAGTGTTGTGGGCTACAGAGTGTATGAAAGGCACTATATAAAACCAAATTGTATTCCATTCCACAGTTACTGCACTATTAGTATTTAAATCACTGCCTTGTAAAGTGCTTTGGGATTCATTGTGTATGAAAGGTACTGAATGAAACTGAATTGTTTTCTCTTGGTGCAGGGGTTAAGTGAAAGGAAGCTATGGTTACAGTAGCTATATTTAGAAATGGCAGCAGCTAATTTATTTTTCAGAGATGTCTGCTAGCTGGAGTGAGGAATGAATGACCCGTTAAGCTTTAAGGCACTGACCCTTTGAATGCCAAGGCTGCCAGGTTCAAATTACAGCTCTCCTCCACCTCATCACACATTCAAGTTTAGAACCTTATTCTGGTGTACAGTTGGTGTATTATGCTGTACTGTTTGTCATGTGCAATGGTCAAAGGCATCGTCCTTGGAAGATGGAGGATGGTGCACAGTTTCTTGTTCATGAACCATCCTACACTAGGAGCTCTCCACAACCTCAGGTGCTCCAAGTGAAAAGGGCATGGATTAGTTTTCCACTACTATGTGGCATTAAGGTTCTATTGCATAGCATGCCACAGAATCCTAAGCTGGTTTTCCAGCATGCTATAGGCAATCAGTTAAACCTGTTCTTGATTGATGCTTGTGAGAAAGTTTACTTGCAGGTCATCAAATCTGTTGGTGTCAATATCACCTTTGGGGGAATACAGGCCAGAAGCCCATCAAAACATGGGGCCCCAACGGATGCCAGGGCCAGTGGTGCTGTTTTTATTTTGCTGGGAAGCCTTGTTTCTTTCTGCATTGGTGATCACAGCAGCAGCACCTCCAACAGTGGTTTGACTTTACATCAGTTGACACATTACAGGTTGATGCTTGGGGACATCAAGGAGCACAAGGGAAGGGTCCAGTTAGATGACTAGGTTGACGTTCTCTAGCTCCTCTTCATGTCGCAGGGCTCTTCATGCCATGGTACCCCCATTTATCCTCATACCAAAAGGTCACAGTGCAGCAAACCAGTGGTGCTTTACAGTTATTTTGTGTTTTAGCATAAAATCACATTGCAGCAAGTTAGTGTTGTCTAGGAGCTTAATGCACTTTTACAACAAGGATGTAATGTTGCTGTCTAGGAGCTTAAAGTCACATTACAGCAATGTAGTGGTGCTGAGGAGCTTAATGTAATTCAAACAAGATAATGATATCTATTTTAGATGCATGAAGCCATCAGACAGCAAGGCAGTAGTATCTATGACCTTGATATCATGTTACAGTAAGGCAGTGGTGTCTAAGAGCATAACGTCATGTTATAACACAGCTGGGATACTTAGGCAGCCCACACCCATAGGAAGGAGTAGCTAGCATTGTGGATCAGCAAGAAATGTTGATAACGGAGGCTCATGAGTTCACTGCAAGGGTTAAGACAAAGAAAGGGAGGCAGCAAGGAAAAAAAACAAGGGATGGAAGGGGGAGCAGAAAGGCAAAGATAGTACAAGGGGCACAGTCTGCAAAACATGGACAGCCATGTATACAAATGCCTGCTGTCTGGGGAACAAAATCCTAGACCTGACAGCCTTGATTACAGAGAGGGACCGGGACATAGTGGCAATTATTGAGACATGGTACACTGAAAACCATGACTGGGAGGTAACTGTACCAGGGCACACTCTACACAGGAGGGATAGGGAGGACAAAAGGGGGTGGGTGGGTGTGTGGCCCTCTATGTCAGGGAAGGTATCAAAGCAATTGCATTACATGGTAGACAAGGGGAGGCCGAGACACTATGGGTCACCCTTGAGCCAGGCAATGGCACAGCTATTCACACAGGAATGATCTACGGGCCTCCAGCTCAGAGGGAGGAGGTAGCTAGGGTAATAGTGAGAAATACAAGGAATGGTAGCAAAGGGGGAGGTACTGCTGATGAGTAATTTTAACATGCCTGATGTGGACTGGACTATCCTGGCAGCTACCTCATCCAGGAGCCAAGACATGAATAAATACATGCAAGGAGCAGACCTCAGGCAGTTGGTGCAGGAACCCACCAGGGACAAGGCAATTTTGTACCTTGTACTGACCAGTGGACACAGGATCAAAGAGGTATGGTTGAATGGGCACCTAGGGTCCAGTAACCATCATACAGTATGGTTTAACATCAGTACAGAGTCGCAGAGAGCCACACAAAGATGAGGGTTCTGGATTTCAGGAAGGCTGACTTTGCTGAGATGGGGAAAAGGATCAAGGAAGCCCTGGTGAGAAAGGAAGCAGGGGGAGGGGTTGAGGAGCAGTGGGCACACCTAAAGGAAGACATACTGGAGGTGACAAATCAGTGCATTAGGCTGAGCAGCAAGGGAAAGGAAGAAACAAACCACTTTGGTTCACAAAGGAGGTGGCAGAGAGAGTGAGGGACAAAAGGGCAGCTTTCAAAAAATACAAGGTGACTCAGAGGGATGAGGATAGGGTGCTGTACATAGAGAGAGTGAGAGGGAGGCAGGGAAAGCAGTTAGGAGCATGAAGGTGCAAACAGAGGAGAGATTAGCACAGATGATGAAGGGGGACAAGACATTTTATAGATTCATTAGTGATGGAAGGAAGGCCAGGGGAGGGATCGTAAGGCTCAAAGGGGAGGAGGGGGCGGGTGTAGAGGGTGACCTAGAAAAAGGATCAGTATTGAATGAATGCTTTTGTTCAGTATTCACAGTGGAGGGAAGGGACACAGACCACAATTGGACATCAAAAACAACAGGGGCAAAGAGGTAAACACTAGTCCTTTTGCAGAAGTGAGAGTCCTGGAGGAACTCATAAAACTAAGGGACGACAAAGCAATTGGACCAGACGATATATACCCCAGCATGTTAATGGAATTATGGATAATACTAGCAGCACTGCTAGCAACCCTGTGTAGTGAGTCACTCAATGCAGGGGTAGTTCCAGAGGACGGGAGGGTGACAAATGTAATCCCACTTCACAAGAATAATAGGAGGGAGGAGGAAGGAAGCTATAGGCCAGTCAGCCTATGCTCAGTAGTGGGCAAGATCATGAAGGCACTGCTTAAGGAAAGAACTGTGGAACACTTGCAGGGGTTGAAAAATATTTTGTGAGGACTCAAATCCAGGACTTACGTTCCTTTTGTTCCATAAGTCCTTGGCAGGCGCTGGCAAATCATACTGCCGTACTGGTGTTCTGCCACCTAAATTTTTACTAAAGCAAATAATATTTTTCTTGCTTCTCATAGGAAGCCACAGAGGGATGAGAGGCCACTGAGGGGATAACAAGTTCTTCCAGATGCAGAAAATCAGTCAGTCACACGGGCCCCCCTCTCTGTAACTAAATATACACATATATATATTTTAATTTTCTATTCCTCTGTAAAGAGAATCCCTAATTATGCAGCTTAACCCTCTTTCTGCTAGTGACTACTCAGAAACACAGGGGTCCCTCTCTGTGACCAATTTTTTTCCTTTATCAAAGTTGTCTCCCCTTTCAAAATAGTCCTCTATGGAGTCTACCCTGCTTCCAGTGACTAGTAAGACATGCAGAACCCCTCTCTGTGGCCATACAGTGTTTTGTTTTTAAGCAAACTTCTATCCCCTTTCAAGGGAACCCCCTGCTGCTTGCTGCCAGTCAGACACACTTGGTTTATGCAGCTTTCATGCTGCCAGTCAGGCACACATGATCCTCTGTGGCTAAAATTTGGGAGGCAGTATTGCGCAGTGGTTTAAGGTTCTGAGCTACAAATCTGGAGACCTGGGTTTGAATCCCACAGCCTCCACTTGCATACTATGTGACCCTGAGCAAGTCACTTAACTTCCCTGTGCTCCCACGCCGCACTTGTAAACAAGCTTTCAGCTTTAATGTGCCACTCCTGGTTAAACAATTGGAAAACAAATTATTTTTTCAGTCAAGGCTCTCTCCCTCTCCCTCTCTCTCTTCTCTTCTTACAGAGACCATTTTGAAGCTAAACTCTTCCTGCCTGCTATTATATTTTAACTGAGGGATTTCAAGCCTACATACAGTGTTAAAACTTAATTCCAACAACATGTCTTTCACTTACAGAATTTAGGGCGCAAGTGTGAGATGGCGCCCAATCCTCCTAAACATGTGCCATCTCTCTACCATATGGAAGATTCCAAAAGTACCGTCCGCGCTCGGGAATGAGGGTAGTGCGCTGAATGAGGGTGGCTAGCCCAAAATAAGTAATCAAATTAAAAAAAGTCACAGTACTCTTACAAAAATAAAGCAGCCCAAACATAAATTCTGCTCTTCACCAATTCAATAATCCACCACTGTGTTTCTAGCCCCTAGCGCCTTGTCTCAAGAGCTGTGACTTTTCTGGAATGTCTACTATATGGTACTGTACTCAGCAGCACAGACTTCCATGGCACGTGTATTCCTTCTTGCTACCACACACTCGTCTCGCGAGATGTGGTTCTGCCAGAATGTCATCCGATTAGGAAGCATGCAGTGACAATTTCGATCCCCAGTCTCACTACGAGGCATGTGCGTGGTGCATATCAGACAGCAGAGAGAGAGAGATGGAGATACAAATAAAGACGTGACTGTTCAAAGTCCAGGAGGGGGAAGGGAAAAGAAATGATCACAGTAATGGAGTTCTACCAGCAAGCTGCACATGCACACAAAACTCCGCCAGTGAAGCAAGTCCGTCGGACTTGAAACATCTTTAAAGGGAAAGTCCTGCTGCACTTTCAGCAGGTCCCGGACCTCGGACTTGGGGATTTTTCATCCCCTGACTTGGAAACCATGGGAGCACAGGATCCAAGGCAGCATGGATTCACAGCAGGAAGGTCATCTCAGACAAAGTGAACCATATTCACTCAAAGCTCCGACCTAAACTCGGGGCCCTCTATAGGAAAAAAGATGCCCTCTCCCTCTGTGTTTGCTGGACACTCCTTACGAAGACCATTCTGCCACTTTTCGACTATGCCAATGTTGTGTAGAGGTCCGCTTTCACATCCACCCTCTCCAGACTGAACATTTTTTTTAACGCCTTCTGTCGATTCACCCTAAATTCTCCACCCCTAACCCATCATTGCACCCTTTACTCCTCGCTATCACTCCTCTCTCTTACTTACAGCTGAAACCTCCATACCTCCATTCTCACTCCCAAATGCTGGTTCAGATCGCTCCCCCCCCCACCTAGCCTCCCTCCTATCCCCCACCGACCACACCTCCTATAATCTCTATTCCCATTACCCATGTTCCTTCGCCCTACCCAACTCTCACTCAAATTCTGGCAAGGCTGTCTTCTCTTTTCACCTCCCCCATGAGTGGAACTCCCTGCCTGCCTCACTGCGCATATTGTCTTCCTTACATCTCTTTAAATGAACCCTCTACCTCTCCCTTCCCACATCTGGCTAGTGCTCACAACCTGACTAACCTCTAGATAGTATCTTGCTTAGCATTCCCTAGTTACCTGTATCCCAGCGTGCCAGGTTCTTTGCTTTCTCTGAAGTTAGCATCTGCCCAAGTTTCCCATGAGTCCTATTGCCTACCTAGGCCTCAACAATAATCCTGCTGTTGTTATGTTGCACAATGTGTTTTTGATACGCATATGCAATGTACCATTTTTGTATCTGCTTGTAACCTTCCACTGCTATTTTGCTTATCTGTTGTTGTTCTACACAATGTTATGTCCAATTTTATACCTGCCTGTATAACCTTGTACCTGCCTGTCTTTATGCACATATGAATTGTGATTCTGTATTATTGCACTTACCTGTACCTCATTCCCCCCTTCTCTGGGTCGCACCTGGAAACAAGCCTCAGCTCAGGGTGCCTCTCCCAGTTACCAATCTTTAAATAAATAAATAAATAAATAAATCTGATGGGCTTTTTTGACTGGATGACAAAGGAGGTGGATCAGGGAGGGGTGGCGGACATCGCCTACCTCGACTTCAGCAAAGCCTTCGACACAGTTCCACACAAGAGACTGGTTAACAAGTTAGGAAGGCTGGAGGTAGGCCACAAGGTGGAAAACTGGGTCAGAAACTGGTTGAGGGACAGAAAACAGCAGGTGGTAGTAAGTGGGATCAAATCCAGAGACAGGAGAGTGACCAGTGGTGCACCGCAGGGATCAGTCTTGGGGTCAGTCTTTTTTAATATCTTTATCAGTGACATAGCCGAAAGGCTAGAGGGGAAGGTTTGCCTAGTTGCAGATGACACCAAGATCTGCGATAATGTAAACACCTCCAGAGGGGGTAGATAGAATGAGGAGGGATCTGGGAAGACTGGAAAAATGGTCCTGGGAGTAGCAATTGAAATTTAGTGCAAAAAAGTGCAAGATCATGTACATGGGGCTAAAAACCCTGTGGAGAGTTACAGAATTGAGGGGGAGCTGCTGTCAGTTACCATGGAAGAAAGGGATTTAGGGATAATCATCCCAGATGGCCTAAAGGTGGTAAAAAAGTGTAACGAGGCCGTGAGTAGAGCCACTGGGATGTTGGGGTGCACAGGAAGGGGTATCTCTAGCAGAAGAAGGGAGGTGGTAATGCCATTGTACAAAACTCTGGTGAGGCCTTATCTAGAGTACAGGGGTCTAGTTCTGGAGACCACATCTTCTCAAGGACATAGGCAGGTTGGAGGCAGTACAGAGAATGGCAACCAAGATGGTGCAAGGCTTGCACCAGAAAACATATGAGGGTAGATTGGAGAACCTCAATATGTATGCACTAGAGGAGAGAAGGGAACAGGGGAATATGACTGAAATCTTCAAGTATCTCAAGGGTATGAACAAAGTGCAAGTGGGCGACATCTTTCAGTACAAGAGTTGCAGAAGGATGAGGAGGCACAATATGAGATTGGAAGGGGGTAGGGTAATTGGAAATGTGAGGAAATATTTCTTCACAGAAAGGGTGGTGGATGCCTGGAATAGCCTACCCCAGGAGGATTGAATGCTAAAACAGTGGGGGATTCAAACTTGCATGGGATAGGCATGAGGAAACCCTAGACTGGAAGAGAGGCGAAAGCCAATGTCCAAGTAGGGATAGTGGCCACTAATGCAGGCAGAGAAAGCAGGCAGACTAGATGGACCTAATGATCCTTATCTGCTGTCAACTACTATGTTAGCTGTTGTGCATGAGAGTATAAGGTCATGTTTAAGCAAGACAGTGACAGTGTTGTCTAAGAGCTTAAAGTCCTATTATAGCAAGGTGGTAGAGTCTTGGAGCTTACAGTACAGTGAAGTTAGAACAAAGCAGTGAAGAGATGTCTATGAGCTTAAAGATGTTATCGCAAAGTATAGGTGTCTAAGAGCTTGATGTCATGACACAGCAATACAGTAGTATCTAGCAACCTCTTTTATGTTACAGCAAGGCACTGGTGTATTTGGGTTTAAAGCCATGCTACAGCAAGACAATGGTTTCTAACAGCAATAAGTCAAGAAGTAACTGGTGTGGTGTGGTGTATCGTGATGGTGGCATCTAGGAACTTGTGGTCCTGACACAGTGATGTAGCGGTGTCTGTTAAGTACTGAAGCTGCTAGGCAGTGGTTTTATAGGGGGTTAAAGCCATGTTACAGCAAAACAGTGGTGTCTAGCAGCATAAAGTCCTGTTATAACAAGTCAGTGGTGGCGTGTTTGAGCTTAAAGCTATAGTAAAGCAAGACAGTGGTTTCTAGGAGCTTTAATGAAGCAGCTAGAAAATGGTGTCTAGGAGCCTAAAGTTATGTTGCAGTAAGCAATTCAGTGGAATTTAGGAGCTCAAATGCATGTTATAGCAAGGCTGTAGTGCCTCAACATAGAACTGAGAAGGACAGAAAAAACATAGAAACACAGACAGTGATGCCAGAAAAACACATTGGTCCATCCAGTCCTCCCATAACAGCCTATCTTACCTGGAGGCCTTTTGTGTATACAGGATATAAACCCACACTATCCACCCCGATATTCCCTGTTTTACTGCTGCCGAGCTGAATAACTGCTAAACTCTTTACTCTATCCCAGCCATGCCTGGAACCAATAATGATTTTGGTGCTCACCACATCAGCTGGTAGACTGTTCCACTGCTCAACCAGTCTCTCTGTAAAACAAACATATTTTGAACCTCCCCCACCAGTTTCCACGCATGTCCCTGCATTCTTAATCTACTACTCCTGCCGAATAGTTCTATGCAGTTCACCTTGTTCAATCCTTTCAAGAACTTGAAGTTTTCTATCATATCTCCCCTCTCGCAAGTGGTGTCCAGCAAGTACATGTTCAGCGCCATAAGACAATCCTTGTAAGATCTGCCCTGCCAGCACTGAATCATTTTTGTTTGCTTGCGTGCATGCGCAAGAAACATGTTGTGACAACTTGCTGAAGTAGCAGGTTGTGGAGGTGCAGCCGTGCTGTGGCCAGTGCTGCCACTGTTTTTTGGGGCTTATCTCTGTGGCACCAATGTATGAGCATGCTGTCTATGACAGCAACTCAGAAGTGTGCCACCAATTTAAAAGAAATTTGCCACTGCAATGAGGGAGCACCCCCTCATTGCAGGACATGCCTTGCCTGGTGTAACATTTCAATAAACATGGCAGCAGCTGTCGCCGTCCACCTCTCACAGTCCCACAAAAGCCGACAGCGGGGGTGCCCAATCCCACTGCCGATATGCCCCCTTCCCAGTTCATTTGCTGATGGGGAGCCCAATCCCCATCGGCATGATGTCCCCATAGTTTAATTTGTCTGCCGAGAGGGCACCCAGTCCCCAAACATAGATTTGTTTTCTTTGCTACAGGGTGCCCAGTCTTCGTCAGCTCCAGTCCCCCCAAAACACCCAGGTGCACACTGGAAGCCCACCCCAGCGTGCCAAATGTACCTGTATAAAATAAATCCTTCCCACAAAGTTTTTTTTTTAACCTGTACACAAGAAAATGGTCCCTCGTTAACTGCAGTGCCCCCCTCCCAACCCACACCCACCCTCTGGCACCCCTCCTCCCCGCACCCCTCTCACCCCTTACCTACCTCCTGAGGTTGGCGCCATGATCTTCAGCGGAGCAGGAACATGTCTGCACTTTTCAAAGCCGACCATGTACTGAAGAAAAGTTGGTAAGCTGTACAATGGCATAAATTTGGGGGGGTTCAACTAAGGAGGATATCTCAGCCATTTTTGTGATTTTTGGCACCAAATTTTCAACATGGGGTTCTTGGGATCCCACTTCATGAACTCAGACACTGTCATGTCATTATTCAGTCCCGAAAGGTGATTTTGTGGTCACTGCGCAGAATCACCTTTCGGGACCAATTAACGAAACAATAGTGTCACTGTTCATGAGATGGGCTCCCAAAAAGCCTGTGTGTTACAAGCGTGCATTGCGCAGTTCCCACACACTCTCGTAACTTCGAGACTTTTTAATATTTTCATTCCAGATTTTCAACATTGCCATTTTTCCACACCTCTTTATGAACAGTACAGTTGTCATTTTTCACATCCTGTCCAAAATGTGTTTTCGCACATCTGGCACACAATGGTGCGGTTGCTGTGTGAAATCAATGCTCAGAACAGATTAAGAACATCACATTGACAGTGTTTATAAAGAGAAGTCCCAAAAAGCCCATGTTGCAAATTTGGTGAACAAATTCCAAAAAAGGACTGTGTTACCAGTGTGTGTTAAGCAGTTTCTACGCATGCTTGTAACTTCACAAATTTTTATATATTTTTACTCCAGATTTTCAACATTGTCATTTTTACACACTGCCTTATGAACAGTACAGCTGTCAGTTTTCACATCCATGCCCAAAACATGTTTTTGCACCTGTGGCACACAATGGGCGCGGTTGCTGTGCGAAATCAATGTTCGGGACAGATTAAGAAAATGACAGTGCCGCTGTTCATGAGCGGAGGTCCCAAAATGCCTACGTTGAAAATCTGGTGTAAAAATTCCCAAAATAATTGCATTATTGGTGTGCATTGCGCAGTTTCTACACATGCTCGTGACTTCACCAATTTTTTTATATTTTCACTCCAGATTTTCAACATTACCATTTTTTTACACCTCCTCATGAACCGTACAGCCATCATGTTTCACATCCAGTTCAAAATGTGTTTTTGCACCTGTGGCACCAAATGGTGCAGTCGCTATACAAAATCACCTTTTGGCTAATGAACTGATAGTGTCACTGTTCATGTGGTGGGGTCACAAAAAGGCCACGTTGAAAACCTGGAGTGAAAATTCCAAGAAACGCCCAGAGCATTAGGGTTTCCAACCATAACACCCTACCCTGTAGGGACTGACAGGCATCAGGGGTGTGACTTGGGATTGTCAACAGTAATGCTCACACCATTCCACCCTCACCCCCACCCTGTAGTCAGTGACAGGCATCAAAGGTATGTCTGGGACTCTTCGGCCTCATAGTTCACCCCATTCTCCTATACTGCACCCATTTCAGCATATTTCCTTATGGAATGGGGTAGGTGTAAAGCCCAGACACCCCCAAGGCACACCTCAACACTTGTCGGTGTCTGCAGGGTGGGTAAGGTGAAATGGTGTGAGAGTTATGGGCGATGACCCAAAGGCACACCCCAATGCCAATATCCATCTCTGCAGGGTGGGGGTGGGGTTGGCGTCAGTTCAATACTTCACTGCCATTCCTATTCTGCATCTGTCTAACTCCTGCACTTCCAATGCTAATGCCAGCAAGCAAACATTTGGCATTGACAAATGCTTGTTGTTACTCTACATTGCACTGTCTCCAGCCTTTCCATATCTTTCCTCAGGTGAGGACTCCAGAACTGGGCACAGTGCTCCAGGTATGTTTTCTCCAGTGATCTATAAAAAGGTAGTAATATCTAATTTCTTCAGCTATCCTGATGCACCCCAACATCCTGTTTATCTTACTGTAGGTTTTGTTACATTGGCTAGATTATTTAAGGAAGTCACTTATGATGACTCCAAGGTCTCTGTCCTCAGAAGTAGTGCTCGGCTTAATCCCTCTCAGCCAGTGCTGTGTCCTAGGGTTCTTGTTCTCTATGTGCATCATCTTACATTTCTTGGCACTGAATTTGAACTGCCAAAGCTTGGCCAGCTCGCTATCTTTTATAGGTCCCTCTGTATTTCCCTAATCCTCTCCTTGAGATCTACCCTATCACAGTCCTTAGTGTAATCTGCAAAGAGGCACATCTTGCTTTTAATTTCTTTTCCACACCATCCGGACCCTCAGGGCTCAAGCCTGCCGCTCCATAATCTCCATTGCTTCAGCGGCTGGATTCTTGGGTCACAAGGGCCCACTCCTCTACTCTCCCCCATGCCACCATGACCATCCGGGATCAAGCCTGCCCCTCCATAATCTCTGCCACTCCAACTGCTGGATTCTCAGGTCAAGAGAGCCCACTCCTCTGCCCTCCCCCACATCCCCGGGACCCTCTAGGATCAAGTCTACCCCTCCATAATCACTGCTGCTCCAGCTGCTGGTTTCTCAAGTTGCGAGGGCCTGCTCCTCTGCCCTCCTCCACACCACTGAGACCCTCGGGGATCAAAGTATTTAACTCATCAGACCACGGTAGTTTGGTGTGTGGGCAACATTTTTCTGCCCCTTCATTTAATGAATAGGCGGACTAAAAGACTAAAATTGACTGATTGCTATGCATGCAAGATTTGGGATTTAACCTGTGTTTCTTCCACTCTCCAGTTGTACTTGGGTCAGCAGTGTTTTTATCAGCTTTGCAATGTAACCCTGTGAAATCATATATAGAGTACACTATATCTTGTGACTGTATTTGCTGCTTTTTTACTTTTGTGTGGTCCGAATCTTGTTATATCTTCCAGTCACCCTCAGGACTCCAACTGTATATTATACTTTGTACTGCTGTAAATTTGCCTGCTTGCCAGAATTTTCTGCCTCCCACTGTCTTCTCCTCCCCCCCACCTTCCACTTACTTTCTGCCTTCCTCTCTCCCCTAATTCTCCCACTGGCTATTTCCTACCTCTACACACCCCTGCTAAAGATCACTGCTGAATGTTGATATATCTACTTCCTCCACAGCTTGTCCCTCCATAATCTCCACTGCTCCAGCTGCTGGATTCTCAGGTCACAAGGGCCCACTCCTCTGCCCTCCCCCATGCCACTGGGACCCTTAAGAGGGATCAAGGTATTTAACTCATCAGACCACACTAGTTCAGTGGGTAGGCAGCACTGCTTTGCGGCGCTGCAACACAGTACCTTACCCCCCTAGGGCAGTGTACCTTTCATCCCCTGTACGCCTGGCCATTTGTCTGCTTTCCTTAGCCTCCCCTCCTATCAACTGACTTTTCCACCCCTCTGTTTTCATACTTGGTCTTCCCCTCTAGTCACTTCCCCTCCTTCACTTGGTTCCTCCTATGCTTCCAAATCATCCCTCTCCTCTCTTCTTTCTCTCTCCCCTTTAACACACCAAACATCCTGCCCTAACTCTACTCTGCTGTGTTAGCTAAGTTAATGTCCATGAAGCATTGATCGCAAGGGTAGAAGTGCATACTCCTATTTGTTTTCAAAGTAGTGAGTGAGGTTCTGTGCAATTTGTGGGATGGTCTTTTCAGTTGTGTTAGTGTTTTTCTTTCTTAATCCACTACTAACATTTTTTTAGCTGCATCCTGTAGGTCAATTTCTGCTTCTTTACTTCTCTATATCATTCATATTTCTGGTAATGTTGTCCTGCCCTAAGGCAGTCTAGTAAGGGGAGCCTAATATTTTTCAACTAGTTTCACAAGACCTGCCTCTTCATGGTTTGTTCTCTGCATTTTTAGCAAAGTTACTTTCCTAGAGGGTTGACCTAAGGGTATACATTGCACCAGCCTGTTTATCCCTATAGTAGTGACTGAGTTTGTGTAAATGGGGGGGGGGGTAGTTCTTCAGTAGGTTAGTTTCAAAAGTAAAACGTTCTTTCTGGTTAGGATATAACTTAATTGCCTTGTCCCTCTACTGCTACTTCCAAACCTCCACTCTCTGGTACTCCCTATACAGCATCTCTTTTACCCCAATCTCTTCCCTTTATGTAAATTAAGGAGCCTCTAGCCTCTTTCTACTATCTAGTTCCACTTTCTTTAACAAATAATCTACTATATTTCCTTGCATGCCTGGCATCTGTTGTTGCTATCCTAGCCTCTGACTCTTTAATCCCCTCCACATATCCCTCTCCTACCCCCTCTGAGGCCAGCCATGATGTCTTTACTTTCTCTAATATGCTGGCCAGGTCCATATCATCCTATACCCCAAGACTGTGCTACAGTCCTAAGCCTCTTGGCTTCATAATCAGGTACTTATTAAAGAAAAAAACTATATCTCCTGCCCATTTACACTTTTCTATCTTGATCACCACCATCTGGATAATTGTCCCCTCAATAACCCTGTCAGGAGATATTGAGCCTAACCCAGGCCCTATGGCCTCCCAGAATATACCCATCCAAGCTAATCCCTACAATTGAACTCAAGCCCTAGAAATAAAATTTGCCCACCTTAACATTAAAAGTTTAATGGCCAACCACACTGAACTGGAAGCCTGGGCCAAAATTTATGATCCTGACATCTTGCGTGTCTCTGAATCTTGGTTAAAACTTTCCATCCCAGATGCCATGTGCTCCCTCTCTGGGTATAGTATGCTACATGTGGACTGTCCCTCATCCAAAAGGGGAGGTGGCTTTGCACTATTCTTCAAGGCTCTTCTAAATCTCACCCTATTGCCCTCTACATCTCTCAAATCTTGTGAATTACTCCACTCCCTACTGCTTCTCAGTGGTATGAAAAAACTCCATATAGCTTGTGTCTACATTCCTTCCAGAAATGGTAAATTAGGGCTAGAGGAACTGATTGATTATCTACCATCGGTTATGCTAAAAAATGAGGCCTTCATTATGAGGGATTTCAACCTTGACTGGCTTGGCCCTAACTCAACAAATCTTGCTACTACTATTAGCAAGGCTCATCTCTCACAACAAATTACTGATCCCACTAGGCACTCAAGCAATGGGTCCAGCTATTCACTTATAGACTGGATCCTTACAAACAAAAAGGATAGAATCTCTGCTTCTGGGATCCTTGCAGACTCAATCAGTGACCACTTTTCCACTTTCCATGTCTAGGATGCTATCCCCCTTCCTGCCCTCCAAAGGTTATCACTATCTGTGACTTCTCTGCCTTTAATCCTGGCGCATTTCTCCATGACCTTAGACACATTGACTGGTCTCCTCTTTTTTGCGCTAATGACGTAAACCATGCCACTGAGTACTTCACATCTATTGTTGTTTCCCTGCAAAAGAAGCATATCCCTACTACAAGATGCAGAGTTAGAGGGACACCCACTAAATGGTTAAAATGACCCCTTCTCAAAATGCTTAAAATGCATGATAAATTGTGGGCCAAGTTCAAATCCTCCTCTCTTCACTCAGACAGGATCGCTTATCATTCCATGAGAAACACTTGCAAACAGGAAATCTGATCAGCAAAAAGCAAGTACTATAGGGTCCTAGGCAGATATAGGCACATCCAGGGATCCTAAAAGTTTCTGGTCCCAAATTAACAGTATCATGGGCAAAAACATGAGCCTAACCTCCCGTGAGATGGAAATCAGTAATACTAATTGTGACAATTGCACCACCATTGTAAATGCCTTCAATTCCACTTTCTCAGAACTACCTTTCTTCGAATCGCTTAAGCCCCCCATCTCACCTGCCCCACCTTCCTCTCCTTCAGCTGATCCCCCTCTGATCCTGGCCTCTGTCACATGCCAGGAGGTCCTGTGACTTCTCAATGCTATTTTCCCCATTGGTAGTGCAGGACCAGATGGGATTGAACCCAGAATACTCAAACTGGCTGCCCGTCTCCTTGCTACCCCTGTTATGCAACTGATTAACCTATCCCTAATCACTTCCACTGTGCCCCACCTATGGAAGAATGTGAGGATCATCCTGGTTTTTGAAAAAGGAAATTCAAAATTTATCATTAACTACCACTGTATAGCTTTACTTCCCACCCTCAGCAAACTCCTAGAGAAACTCGTTCACCACTAGGTCTCTGACTACCACCTTAGCAAATGTCACACAATGGCAATATCATGGCACCACAATGGCAACACAGTGGTGAGCTACAAAATGTGCAATGGTACTACCCAGTGGTACCATGGTTGTACTATGATAGTTTAAATTTTGATTATTTTTGTTGATATGGTAGGGCAGTGGTACAGTGGTATCGCAATGGAATTGAAACAAACCACTATGATACCATGAAAACCTTAATGCTAGTACAGTGGTAATCACAGTGATATTGCAATGGCAAATGAGTGGTATTATAGTGGTATTCCCGAAGAACTTTTTGTAAGGGTCTGCTCAAATTTAACCTTCAGACTCTAGCACAGCATGGTTTCAGGCCATCACACAGTATGACTACAGCTCTTACACAGCTCAAGTCACAAATGAGGTCAAAACCAATATGGATAAAGGCCTGCTCAGAGGAGCAATCTTTATTGACCTCACAAATGCATTCAATATAGTTAACTACTCCCTTCTATTACGTAAATTGGAATCTCTTGGGTCAGCTAACTCAGCTCTACTATCATTCTTGAGCTATCTTCACAACCGCTTTCAGGTGGTTTCTTTCAACAAGGCCCTCTCTACCCCAGCCTCAATTACATTAGGAGTTCTTCAAGGCTCCATACTTGGACCGCTACTTTTTTCAATCTTTATTAATGACTTACTCCAATCTACTTCCCAATGCTGTACCCTTTCATACACTGATGACCTTGTGCTCTATACAGGCTCTAGGACCATGAGTGTAATTAACTCTCAACTTACCTCAGATCTTCATAGCATTCAAACATGGCTTACCACAATTCGGCTGGTCCTAAATGTTGGCAAGACCCAAGCTGTGCTTTTTGGATCCTCCACAAGACTCATACCTTTATTCAAGGTTTACAAATTCATTGTCTTAATGGTTCTCTGATCTCTGTAACCCTGTCTTTCAGATACCTTGGTGTCACACTCGATCCTGCCCTAGATTTCTCCCACCACATAAACGATATCTGTAAATCTGTTTATTCTAAAATTGGGGTGGCTTAAAGTGTCCTCCATGTTCTCACTCCTGCAGCCAGATTCACAATAGCCCAAGGAGTATTACTTCCAAGGCTTTGTTATGCCCTCCCTACTTTTTTCCTGGCCAATGCTAATCTCTTCTATAAATGGGACGTTGTGTATAATAATGTCTGCAGGTTTGCATTGTCTGCCCCTCTCCTCACCCATCCCTGCAAGCTCTACTCAGACCTAAATTGGTTATCACCCACCAGAAGGACTACTGGTGTTTGCGGACCTATCTAGAGTAGACGCAGCTTGTGCGATTGGCACCAGTGAGGCTGTGGCCATCTATAAAAAGGTAGTTTCTGAAGCACTGGATGTAATCGCTCCAGTTCATGTATGACACAGATCCTCTCACTTGAGATCTTCATGGTTTGATACAGATCTCAAGGCAACGAAGATTAAGGGTTGGAAGTTGGAGCATTGCTGGTGGAAGACCCAGCTGGAGGCAGACAAACTGTTCCTGCGTGCTCACTATGGTGAGCACCAGAGAGCAATCTCCCGAAAGAAGACATAATTCCTGTCCAGGGAGATTGTGGCAGGGAGGAACAGACCTTCTCAGCCACAGCTTCTTTGGACTGTGGAAAGGCTTCTCCATCCTGCCTGTCTTCAGTCAAAGAAGAGTTTTTCACCCATTTTGTGTGAAGAGTTTTCTCTGTTCTTCTCTGACAGAGTTTAATCTATTCAGTCGGGATTCTGTCAGTGATGCAATTGCCTCACAGTGGCCAGACTAGAATGAACAGAGGCACTCTGCCTGTCTGGGAGGAGTTTAGACCAGTGGAGGTGTCCAAAGTGACTGGGGTGATCTTAGAGCTGAAGCACACATATTGTGAACTGGACCCAGCCCCGAGGCGTTTCTTAATGGGATGCACCGAGGCTGTCAGCCCAGTGTTCATTAGAATTGCCAGGTGCTCGGTGGTGGAAGGGGTATTCCCAGTGGCTTTGAAAGAAGTGCTGGTGAGACACTTCCATAAGAAACCTTCCCTCGCCTCAGATGTCCTGGTGAATTACTATTCAATCTCCAACCTTCCATTTTTGAGCAAGGTTGTTGAGAAATTGGTGGCATAGCAGCTCGAGGATCGCCTTGTGCCCTTTGACATCTATGAGCCATTTCAGTCGGGTTTTCAGGCTAGACACAGCACAGAAACAGCTCTAGTTTGGGGGCATAATGATCTACTCAGGGTTATAGACAGAGGAGATAGGTCAGTTCTTGTGCTCCTCAGTCTCTCATCAGCATTTGGCACTGTGGACCATGTTGTGCTTCTTGATCAGCTCTGTGAGTTTTGTGGACTCGCTGGTGTTGTCATTGGATGGTTTGAGTCCGATCTCTCCGATAGGGTGCAGTGGGTAGCGATGGAGAATTTCTCCTCCTCCCCAATGCCCCTGTCATGCAGAGTACCACAGGGCTCAATCTTGTCACTAATGCTGTTTGCAGTGTACATGCTGCCCCTGGGTAAGATCATTCGGCAACACAGCATGAAGTTTCATTGTTATGCAGATGACACCCAGCTGTATTTGTAATTTGCACCCGTAACATCCTGTGCTGTTGATGTGCTTGATAAGACAGAGGTGCTAGTGATCAAGCCAGGTCGCAGGCATGATGGGTCATCTCCTGGAGCTAACACAGGTCTTTCCCTGGTGTCTGCTCCATTGGTGGCTTCCCTGAGGGTATGTAATCTTGGTGTGATAACATAATAAAATAATAATAATGCTTTATTTATTTAGTGCAATTCTTAAAATCAAAGCGCTGTACATACTTGAAACATCATAAAAACAAAACAGCTCACTTAAAAGTTATTTACAGTACAATTTAAATACTTCAATTAAAATTATCCAAAGATCACATATTAAATACTGAATGCCTGCTTGAACAAATATGTTTTTGGGCCTGTTTTAAACCTCTACACAGTCCCACACTCTGTAATCTGATGAGGTGATCCTGGACTGCAGGCTGACCTTTGAAGATCAGGTATTGTCTGTAGTTAAGAGTGGCTTCTATCACTTACGGAACATTGCCAGGATCAAGCCCCTCATTCTGCCCGAGGATCTGCCGACCCTGGTACATGCCTTTCTTACCTCTAGGCTCGATTACTGTAACTCTTTATACTTTAGGGTCATGGGAGGGACCCTCCGCAGACTGTAGCTGGTGCATAACATTGTAGCCCAGTTGCTGAAAGGGCTGTCCAGGTCCTGCCATGTAACCCCGGTCCTGCATGCTCTGCACTGGATGCCTGTCAGGTGAAGGGTCCTTTTCAAGGTGGGCTTGCTTACCTATAAGGCCCTATATGAACTGGGTCCTGGCTACCTGTTGGAGCTCCTGATACCTGTGATCTCTGCTCGCCTCCGCTCCTTTTTAAAGGGCCTCCTGGATGTTCCACAGGTTCAGCTCAAGACATCGGGTGATTGGGCTTTTAGTGTCTCTGGGCTGACCCTGTGGAACTGTCTTCCATCTGCAGTCTGGGAGGCTCCCTCAACTGGTGTTTCCAAGCTAAGTGATTCCCCAGCCCGACAGCTCCAGTTAGCAGATGCTAATCGTAATAGCTTTCATTCTGATTCCTATTTATTCTGAAAATGTTATTGTGCTTTTATGTGTACTTTTATCTTTGTTATACTTTGTTAGGCACCCAGAGCCCCAGGGATTGGACGTCCTAAAAATAAAACTTGTATTGATTTGCTTCCTGTAGAATTTATATGCTTGGATGCTTAACCGATAACAGTTAAGATCCTTTCAACCAGCCTCATTGGCCTTGATGTTTACTCCAGCTGAGCATTTTTAGCACCTTCGGTTCTCTTCCCAGGCACTCTTTGATGTTCTCATTAGCTCACCCAAGATGGGAGAACAGGCATTTGCCTACTATGCCCCTAAATTATGGAACTCCCTACCTGATCATCTCAGTGTCTCAAGTCCCACAATCTCTTTAAAAAAAAGTTATTTTACTATCTGTAATCCTTAGACGACTGTTCAGTTCATTTTATTTCACTTCAGTTTATTTTATATTGTAACAGGATGAGACACTAGGCAAAACCTGTTTTCAGGGCCGTTTTCACAGGACGTGTTACAAAGCAACGTTCCATACATACAAAACATAGTTAATACATACATCACAAGTACAAAGTAGGATAGAACAATCAATTTAACAATTAAAATAAAAGGGGTGTAGCTGAATATAAGTATTCTTAAACTGAAATATGTAGGTGAGTTGCGTAGAGTTGGAGGGAGAGAATTCCAAGAAGTTGAGGCAATGTGATTGCAGGAAAACTGACGTCCTGTTCTTGCTCATGACCTTGCCTAACCCTCGTTACCTAGTCCTGCTTCATCCTGTTGTACACTGATCCCCAAATTATCCACCCTACTACAAAGCTGGAACTAGTAGCACTTATTACATGCTTACCATCTTCATTCATAGTATCTTAGCAATAATTGTCTTTGTCTGTTTATGCAATTGCTTATTTTTTTCTTCATATGTTTTTTTCTCAGTCTTTCTCTGCTTACTCTTTAATAAGTCCTGAACCACTCACATACTATAATCTAAGTGTTACCTGTGTTATTGCATTGTTCCTGATGGTGGTTGTAATTTTTTGTACTTTGTTCATTATTGTTCTAAATTCTGTTACCACTTATCTTGTAATACTGTTACTGCCTGTAATATACCAAAGCCATAAGATTTGTATACTGAGTATTCTAATCTTTGATAATGCCAGTTATGTACTCTCCCAGTCGAGCCTGAAAATATGCAGGTTTATTTTGTCTAATGCACTTACCCAGTTATCAAAAGCAAATAAATAACTAAATAAAGAAATATAGCTAATGAACATATTGAGAAGACAGGACCCAGGATCGATCCTTGTGGCATCTCACTGGCGACCTCTGTCACAATGGATTTGATTCTATTTACAGCAAATTTCTGCTGTCTCCCTTCCAGCCAAGTTTCCATCCATTTAACTGTGTCTTTTGCTGCACTCGGATCCTCTAGCTTCTTCAGCAACCTTCTGTGAGGCGCCAACTCAAAAGCCTTGCTGAAATCAAAATAAAGTAAATCCATGACATGATCCTTATCCACTACCCTCATTACCCAGTCAAAGAATACTATCGGGCTGGATTGACAAGATTTCCCCACCACTAACCTATGCAGTTTATCATCTTGGAGTCCATCTCTCTCCAGGTAATCTACTAGGTCCTCTTTGAGTATTGTCTCCATCAATTTTCCCACAACAGAGATACGACTGACAGGTCTGTAATTACCTGGATGCTCTTTGTCTCCCTCCTCACTTGTGGTGCAGAACTGTGTCCACTAACTCCAGGCTTTTGAAAATAGTCCTGTCTGAGTTGAGTACTGTATTGAATAGCTCTACCAGGGGTCAGCTAGATGTCAATTCCATGAGCACCCTCAGATGCATTCCATCTGACCCCAGGGCCTTACCTATTAGGGCGGAGAGCCCAATTTAGCCCCTTTACTAGTAAATACCTGCTGCCTCACCTCTGGGATCGCATTTGCAGCTGCCTTTGTGCCACTCTCTGGCAGAGGCCCACTGTCCTCTCTTGTGAATGCAGAGCAGAAGTTGTTGCTAAGGATGGCTGCTTTTTGCTCATGCTTCTCTAGTAACCTTTTTTATTTGCCTGGTCTGTATTTTAATTCAGATATTTTACAAACTTATCCATTAGATAATAAATGTATCTTTAAATTACTGCAACTTAAGCATGCTTTCTTATCCCATTTTGGCCCCCCGCCTTGGGACACAAACAGTGAGTTCTTACAGTCAGGTGTGGAGATGACCGTCTCTCCATTGTGGAATCTCATTAAAAATAAGGTAGACCCCCTACTTGGCCTACAAGAATACTTTACTCTAGAGGTATGTCTGTTAGGGGACGTTACAGGATTCAATGGTTAGAAATTATCACATCACAATGATTGCTATGTCAGTTAAGAAGGTGGTGCTAAAACATTGGAAGGACTCTCTCCAACCCTTGTACATGGAATGGTTGCAAGAACTCCTTCATAACTTAAGGACTGAGAAAATGATAGCTAGTCTATCCAATCGCTTAGGAGTTTTCAGAAAGAGGTGGAGAAGTTTACATGTCTTGTATACCCTACAACATAAATGAATAAGTAACATTCAGCTACGTCTGATATGTTGACATAATCCTGCTTTACTTTTTGTCTTCAATCTCAATGGTGCCAGAAGGGTGGGAGGAAGGGTGTGGAAGGAGGGGGGTGGTGGGAGAGTTTTACTTTTATAGCCTGTCAATGTATAACAGTTGTGATACATACATATGTAGAAAATCAATAAACTTTTAATTTAAAAAAAAACTTATGGAGATGACATCTCTTGACCATGTAGTGTCACAGTTATATAGTTTATTGTTTGTGAGAGTATATCCGGATATCTCTGGGGAATGTTATTATTGGAACAGGGCTTCACCTAAACTTCACTTTAACTGGGAGAAAATTTGGGGTGACTTGCGTATCTGCATTGCTAATGATAAACTATGTCTTATACAATTCAAAATATTGAATCATCTTTATTTTATGCCCCCCAAACTAACCAAAATAGGCAGATTACCTTCGCTAGAATGCAGCAGATGTGGCCAGGTAGATGGCACCCTGCTTCATATTTTTTGGGAGTGGGCTACAGTTAAGCTTTTATGGGTCACTATTAAATTAAGGGTGGATCCTTTTTTAGGGTTAGATTATGTTTTTACACCTGGAATTTGTATTGTATACAGAGGGATATCAGTGAAAGAGAGGAGACACCATATCGCTATGATAATCTCTATCAGTCAAACATGTTGTTCTTGGGTGGCATTAGGTGTATCAAGAACTCATTCCAAATCAGGAATGGCTGCAAGAACTTCTGTCTAATTTATGATTAGAAAAGATAATAGCAAGTGCCCATAACAGGCTGAAGTTATATACTGGAAAATGGAGCAGGCTGCACACCTTGTACACAATTTAAATTAGTTAAAGAGTGGCACTGGCTTTGCGCTAGGTTACAGGTTTGTCTTTCTTCTGAGATTACTGTACAATTAGTATGCTTGAGTTGTGAATACACTCCTTGTCATGAATTAGAATCTCAATGCATTTTTTCTTGTACTCTAGTTACTTAGTTTGGATACACTCCACTTTGTTGGGTTGGTGGGGGTTGGGGGAAGAGGGCTAATGTTTGCTATGTATGTTGCATCCTGTCTTTGTTTCTAGTTAGATTATAACATTAAAATAAACTTAATAAAAAAAAAGTATTACCTCCCTCCTTTTGCTAATAATTCCTCTCCCTGTGCATTCCAGCATCTTGTTTGCCCTCTCATTATTGCACTGAGAAGCCATGTTTAGATTGTTTATAATTATTCCAGGTCTCTTTTCTCCTCATGCTTTCTACTGACATCCCATTACTGTAGTGCATTGTTACAAGTGTCTTCACCCCTGTGTGCATCACCTTGCATTTTTTGGCACTGAATTTTAATTGCCATGTATTAGACCATTCATCCAGTCTTCTTGCATTCTGTCTCACACGGTTAACTCCTTCCTCACTATTATCCGCCCTTCTGCTGAGCTTGGTATTGTCTGCAAACACTTACATTGCCTGGATACCCTCTTTTACGTCATGTAAATGCTCCCTCACATGGTGGGGCTTACCTTTGGCTCTCCAGAGCCTAAGCCTGCACCTTTCTGCCAATGCTATGCATCCCACTGGGTTATCCACAGGACTTGGCACTGCTACTGGGGTGAGAGTGGGGTAGTAAAGAGTAGGATTCACTTTTTTGGCACAGCCAGCACCAGTTAGCAAAGCAGCTCCACTGCTGATAACAAAAAGTGCAACCATGCTTGAAACTGGAGATTCCTTTGATGACTATAGACTGCCATGAACTTAGCCCTGACCACAAGACTGTAGTGCGAGCCTCTACACACCATTATGTGAACAGTATATATGTTATTGGCAGATGCCCTTCAGAATAAAGGACTTTGTGTGGTTGATGCCCCTGCAGCTATGTTTGTTTGTTTCTGACCCTTGGGTCATGGCAACATGGTTAGAGGGCAGCTTCTGCAGCAAGTCTAGTTATCAAAACCTGTAACTGAACCAAAAGGGCTCATGGGACATTAAAGGGCTTCTTTAATTCACCTTTGGCTGACACAGCCAATCCCCAATCAAATGACTGTGGAGGGAGAGTCATCCTAAGACAGATAGGAAGATAAGACTGAAAGACCAAAAGCTGAAAATATGAGGCCCCCCAACTCAAGTTCTGCCGAGCTTGTATCAGATTGCATTAGACTGGGACAGTGTGTAGTTAGTACAGAGACTCTGTAAGAAGCATAGAGCTAGTATTCATGAGAGTGACATGAAGAGCAGGCATGGTATGTGCAGCAATTATCATTGCTAAAGCAGTAGCAGCCTTTGGAACAAGAAGTGTGTTTTAACAGAAGAGAAGGCGGAAACTGTTAGTCACAGTTGAGACCTTAATATTGCAGCTGAAGGGAGTCAATATGTATGGGTAAGCCTCCCTGCAGCTGAAATCTTCAGTGAGACCTAGAGACACTTGCAGGTACAGGCCTGAGGGTCTGCAGCTGCAAGAGCATGAGGGGTTTTGGAGTCACTGCCACCAGCCAATGCAGTCAGGTGATTGCCTGCAGCACTATGGGGTTGCCTTGCAGTGCACAGATCAGGAAGGTGGGTGTTCTGAATTAGGTTAACACCATGCACACCGAGATGGAAAACAAAACAAGAGAGTCAGAGTTATTTCACTAGCATAAGAAGCCATCATGCAACCATCAGATGAAACACTTAACAAGTTGTTCCAAGATGCCAGAGGGACCTGTATAATGGGAGCTGAGAATGTGAGCCGCAGGAAAAAACTGACTCCTCAGGAGGCCTGCATTGCTTGGTTGAAACCATGAGTACACCAACAGGGCTCTGGCCATGCAACAACATTAATAAACTTTTGGACTTAACTGTCCCTGCCATTTAATTTTCCTTTTTTTAATTTCAGATTGGCCAACATCCCTCAGAGTACAAATAAAGGTGTCAGGAAGTGACCTTCTTTTCAAGTTTGTGACCTCATTCCTATTTTTTGACCTCCTCCTCCCAAGATTGTTACCTCTTTAGTGTTTGGGGTTGGCACTTTAGGTTTGCTTACCCTCGTGATAAAAAGTATTTTTCATTTTGTTTACTATATGCCAAAAGAAAAAGCAGATAACAGAGATATAGCATGTTTCTCTTATTGTGAAATACTACCAGAATGTTATTAATAGATTACCATGCCTCTTTCCTGTTTTACTGCTGTAGAATAAAGAGGTTATACAGAGATAACATATAAGGCTGAGAAACTTTAAAAATAATTTATAGAATTGTAGAAACCTGATGGCAGAAGAGGACCCTCTGGCCCATCAAGTCTGCCCCCCTACCCCCCACTCATCACCTATGTCGTGGGACCACCCCCACTTGCCAAACCCTTATGTCTGTTCCATGCCCTCTTGAATTCCTCCACCATTTCGGACCCCACCACTTCCTCCAGTAGTTTACGCCAGGCTTCCACCAACCTCTCAGTGAAGTAACGCCCCTTCACATTGCCTCTGAATCTTCTTCCTTCTAATCTTAGACTATGTCCTCTAGTTTTAGCCTCCACCTTTCTTTTAAATAAGCTCCCCTTCCCTCACCTTTATTAATCCCCTTCATGTACTTAAATGTCTCTATCATGTCCCCCTCTCCCTTCTGGTCTCCAATGAGTACAGATCCAATTCCCTCCATCTATCCTCTTATGGATTCTCTTGTATACCATGCACCATCTTGGTTGCCCTTTTCTGCACCCTCTCAATCCCATCTATGTCTGTGGTCTCCAGAACTGAACCCCATACTCCAGGTGCGGCCTCACCATTGTTTAATAAAGAGGCATCAGTACTGCCCTCCTTCTGCTAGTTATGCCCCTCCCAATACACATCGACATTCTATTTGCATTTCCCACCGCTTTGCTGCATTGATTATCTACCTTAGGGTTGCTTGATACTATAATCCTCCGATCCTTCTCCTGCTCTGTTGGCTTAATTACCCCCCCTTCCCGAGTGTAAGCTGCTTGCGGGTTTTGAAGCCCCATGTGCATCACTGCACACTTTTTGGCATCGAATTTCAGCTGCCAAGTTTACGACCACCCTTCCAGAATTTTGAGGTCCTCCCTCATGGCCTACACCCCCCCCAGGGTGTATACCCTATTGCAGATTTTTGTATCATCTGCAAATAGGCACACCCTGCCTTCCAGCCCATCTGCTATATTACTGATAGGTCCCAGTACTGACCCCTGGGGCACCCCACTTATCACCCCATCTCCCTGGAATGTACCCCATTAACCATCACCCTCTGGCTTCTATCCTGCAACCAGTTTTCCACCCACCTAGCTATGTTCTGTCCCACCACTAAGCTTTCCAGCTTATTACCAGCCTTCTGTGAGGGACAGAGTCAAAGGTCTTGCTGAAGTCCAGATTGGCCACATCCACTGGCCCTCTCTGATTAACCACCTTTGTCACCCAATCAAATAACTCTATTAGGTTCATCTGACATGACCTCCCAGTTGGGAAGCCATGCTGCCTTTCGTCCAGTAGTCCTCTGTCTATCAGGTAGTTTACCACTCTTTCTTTTAATAGCACTTCCATCACCTTCCCCACCACCGAGGTGAGGTTGACTGGGTGATAGTTTCCCATCTCTGCCCTGCTGCCCCCCTTATGTATTGGCACCATGTCCACCATCTTCCAGTCACTTGGCACCCGTTCAGTATCCAGAGACAATGTAAACAGCCTTGTCAGATGTGCCGCCAGCTCCTCCCTCAGTTTCTGGAGTACCCTAGGGTGCAAACGATCCAGCCCCATTGCCTTGTCTACATTCAGCCTTCCTAATTCTTCTTTTACCCTGTCCTCACTGAACAGGCTAGGATCCACTCTTTTGTCATCCTCCCCTTTCTTCTTTAACTCATGTCCCTTCCCCTCCCCTTCCACTGAGCAAAAGTAGCTATTCAGCACCTCTGCCTTCTCAAGTCTCCCTCCACCAGTGCTCCCCCCTTACCCTCAACCTTACTATCCCCGCCTTGCCTTCCTCTTTTCCCCATATACCTAAAAAGTTTTGGCCTGCCTAGCAATTCTCTCTTCTGTATCTGCTTTTGCCCTCCTAAACTTTTGCCCTGCCACCCTCAGCTTCTCTCTATAAATCTCCCTGTCCTCTGTCCTCTGGGTCTTCTTATATGTTCTGAAAGCCATACTTCTTTCCCTAATTGCCCCAACCACCTCCCTGGTAAACCAGAGTGACCTGCTTCTTCTTTTGTTTTTTCCTACCCTCTTGATGCAGAGCTCAGTGGCTTTCAGTATCTCCCCACCTTAATGCATTTTCCTAATTACTCTGCGTCCCCTGTTAGTTCCTTACCTTCCATTTTCTCCCTGAAAATCCTCCTCATTCTTGCAAAGTTCACTCTCTGGAAGTCCAGAACCTTCGTGTTGGTTTAATTTGCTTCCTTACCCGTTTTTATCCTATAACAGATATGAAAGCTTGGACAGCGATAGCAGTTATACCAGAGATGCACAGAAACCACGTAGCACAGAGGAAATACAACATATAGATAGTGAACAACCCACAACATCTGAGGCCACAGTCAGAGAGAATAGATATGAGTTGAGAAATCAAGGACAAACTAGAGACTCATACAGACAGGCATGTGCCCCTCCCCCCTCTGAATGATGAAATAATGAATGAATGTGGAAATAATATATCTGCATAATGTATCAAGGGGCTGAAATAGAAATGAAAATAATAGTTCCACCTTTGTCCACCACCCATCTGCATGCCCTTCCATAAGAAAGAATGGGGCATGGCAAACATTCCATTCTGTTTCACATCGCAAAACACACTTTACTGTGAGAAAGAAAAATAAATAGAAGCAGACACAGCATGAGAAAGCAACTTGTAATAGTAAGAGGGGCTTGCAGGAATAAAGTTCCCATTTTGCTGTAAGTCCTGAATCCCTCACAAGAGGGAAAAGCTACAGATTGTCCTGCAGTCATTTCTGTGCACCGTGGTAGCTTAGGCATGATGTCATGTTTTTAGCATCATCTCGTGGAATCTTGCAAAATGGACAGAAGAGACACTACAGAAAACAGCAGAGCACTGAAAACAAGACGCTCAGCCATTTTGAAGTGACGCAGTGAATGTTAAACCTCAGAAATTCAGACAGAAAAGGAAAAAGTGAGTTTTTTTTATCAAAATGAAGAGCATTATAAAAAGTCTAACGTAAAGGAATCAAAAGCCCTGTTTACACTGCTGACTTTGTGGCGCATTAACCCATGTGCATAGGTTGATGCGCTGCAAAGTCAGCAGTGTAAACACTCTACAGAGCACCTTAAGCCCCCTTCGGATGTTTTTTTTTTTATCCGACTTGGGGGATCAGTGGCAGAGTGAGCACTTTGCACAATGGTGTGAATGCTTTGTTGCACTTGCTCTGCTGCAAGGACTATCTTTCCTTCATCCTCTGGTGAATTAATGGCCCCTTCTCAAAGTGATCTGCAGTGCTGCGAGGGTGGGCTGTGTAAATGTGAATTACCAAAGAAGCAAAGAGCACAGCCTTAAGAGAGTGGCTCAGATGCTAGAAAGCTGCTGCCGTGTAAACACAGCTAAGGTGAAGTGGTAACTCAAAAATTATTTGGCTTATGTATCAACAGAAACACCAAAACAGAGGTGCTTCACAGGTCTGAAAAACAATTGCAGTATGCTGTTTTTTCACTTATAAAGACCAAATGTTTTGGTAGAAACACAAAGATTCCTAGCAGGCACCCTCTTTTCTAATGAAAGTAAGAAGCCCATGTTTATGTCATTATAGGAGAACTACAGAAATAATAGAGTCAGAGAAAAGTGTTCAGATATCCTGACTGGGAATACAAGAAATTAGTAAGAGAATATATCACACAGGGGACACATCACATAGTGGTATGTAAAGCAGTAAGAACGAAATGAAATAATGAATTTAAAATGAATGTATAAGACAAAAACAATAACATGTAAAATTATGTTCTAACAGACTTAAAGAATCACCAAAAAAGAGAAATAAGAGAAAAATGAACCCCGTGAACAAGCTCCTGATGGGAGTGAAACGTAGGGGAAATAAAAGATAAAAATCAGAACAGAAAGAGTCTATGGTATTATATAACGGGCCCCCCACCCTGATTAATACAGTGTACTGAAGACGTTTAGAGCCTCTGGGGGCTGAAGAAATAAGAAGAAAAATAACACTATTCCATTTCCCACCTGACCTATTGTTTACAATGTCTAGACCCTCTTCCATCATTATGGTCTCCAGGTCCACCATTTTGTTTCCTAAACTCCTGACATTTGCTGACAGTCCTTTCTACCATATGTCACAAATGCACTCAGCAGGTCAGGCCCTCTGCTCCCACAGTGCCAACCTCCGAGCACAGTAATGTGAACAGGTAACAAACAGGGTAACCCTCCTGTCTGCTAGTGGGTCCAAATCACCTTTGGTCTCAAGTTCTGGGAGGATTCAAACTGTGAACCTTATACTAGCGTACTCAAATATACAGGCTCAGATAATATTCTCTTTGGGGGAAGCAATATATCTTTTGCCTACAGGCACCTAACCAGGTATCCAAAATTAACCCTTAAAACTCTATAAAAGACCTTGGTATATTCTTACCTTTTCCCAGTTTAGTACACCATCAAGATTTTGAACAGTTTTTGTCAGTCTTAACCCTCTATACGTCACATGCAAACAGAACTGACAGACACACCCAGACAGTATCTTTCAAATAATATATTTACTAGAAATGGATAAAAATATGAAAAATGTAAACACAAAACAACATATCAAAGAGCATACAATCACTTAAAAGAAAATAAGGAAAGGTATAAAACAAAAACTCCTATCACAATGCATTTAGACTTTTTCTATTTAATGTATTATCTCTTTAAGTGTTTATCAGAGCTGTGTCTTTCTCTAGAGTCCCCAGATGGTATATGACAACAAGTTCAGACATAGTATTCAGTTTAAAACTCTGTCTCCACACCCCTTCTATAAGTCATCTAGCTACTCCTTTTAGAACCAAAAAAATACAAAAATGACCTTCCTGTCAGGAGATATTTTAAATACTGTGACTTCAGCAAAATATTATTTCCCAAATTATGACAGTTTTTGGTCAAACCTCTCCTTTGAACTGGTGGCTGGTTTCTTATTTTTCCCCAAGGAACATCAAAGGTTTTTACAACTCTGCCATATGTCACTTAGGTGCAAATATAGCCAGCAGGAATCAACTAAGTTATGTCCTGTCCTGTAATAAAATGCATATTTAACTTCCCAACTTTAGAGGCAGCAACAGATGATAAAAAGGCCATAAAATGCAATTTCTCAAGGAAGTTACTAACATTACAGAGATCTCTTGGTTAATTATACATCCTGTAGTTTTCACTGAAAACCTGTGGGGGGGAGGGGTCATCCAAAAGCAAAGGCTGTCTTATGTGAGACAATCACATACTATATTTTTAAATTACAAATATCATAGAACAATCATAACCAGCTGGCCAAGCATCACAATCCTTCTCACCTAGGCTGAATTTGGGGGCTCTATCCCCTGCATGGGATGAGTTTCCCAAGTCAGTTCACTCCTCATATAGATGTGATAAACCATCTGTATTCTGATTGATCACTCCAGCCCTATGTACAATCATCATGCCATACCCTTGCAAGGCAAGACTCCACCTTAATAGTCTACCATTACTTTTTCCCATTTGGGTCAGCCAAACCAGGTGGTTGTGGTCCATTTGTACCTCAAAATGCTGCCCATATAAGCTGGCCTGGTGGTGCTGAGGGTTGAGGTGCTGAATGCCACACCTTGTGCAGTGCCAGTGACCCAAGTTCGAGAGCAAGCTCGGAAGCCGGGGGCCAACAGGGTGGGTGAGGATTGAGCACCCACTGGGCTGCTCTCCTCCCTGGGGGGAGGACGGGACATTGCTCGGCATGCCAGTGCTCCCATTGGAGACCAAGAGTACTGCAGCACGTTGCGCAGTACGTGCACAGCATGGCTGAAGCTTGGCAGGGTCACCGTGCACCGTAGCATCAGGGACGTGCGCCACACATGGGGGGAGGGATGCACATCAGAACAGGGAAAACACTGGTCTGCAAGGTAGGCAATGGCACCTGCCCCCATGCCCACTGCCGGGTCTAACCTGCATGGCCTTCCAGTGTCCTTCTCCCAGGCTCTCATCCACAAGCCAGAGACTGACTGTATTGAGTGCCCAAGAGGAGGGTGACCCCAACATGGAGGGGTTAAGCTGGGGGTGCTGGCTGTGTGGGTTGAGAGAGAGGAGAGAGGAGGCTCAGGTAGGAAGACTTCAGGCAGATCAGGAACAGGCAGGATGCCTGAGAGAGGCTCCACAGACCATGACCGGAGGGAAAAAAATAGGGGAAAAAAATGCTACCCATATAAGTATGGCTCTAACTTCTTTAGGGACCACACTATGGCAAGACACTCTCTTTCCACAGTAGAGTATGCCTGCTCCCTGGGAAGTAACTTTTTACTTTGGTACACTACAGGGCGATCTTTCCCTTGGTTGGATGTCTGACTCAGTACTGCCCCAATACCCATGTCTGGACGCACCAGTCTGGACTATAAAGGGTCTGCTATAGTCAGGACTTGTCAATACAGGAGCACTGCACAGTGCCTCCTTCAGTCTGGTAATGGCTTTTTCACAGACTGGTCCCCAGGTAATTTTCTTAGGTATCTTTTTCTTTACCAGGTTGGATAGGTGAGCAGCCAGGGCACTGTAATTGGGTACAAATTTCCTATAGTACCCTGCTGTCCCTAGAAAACTCCTGACCTGCTTCTGCATTTTCAGTCTGGTCCACACCTTGATCACCTCTATTTTTACTTGGTTTGGATAGAGCTGTCTCCAGCATACAACATGCCCGAGGTATGCCACTTCAGCCATGGCCACCTGGCATGTCTCAGCTTTGACAGTGAGCCTGGCCCTGTGTATCCTCCCCAGCACTTTCCTGAGGTGGGACAGGTGTTCCTCCCAGCTGGTACTAAAGATGGCAGTGTCATCCAGATATGCCACGGCGTACTCCTCAGCACCATTTAACACCTGGTTCACCAACCTTAGGAAAGTGGCCAGTGTGTTCTTCATTCCGAACGGCATTACATTAAATTCAAATAATTTATTTATTTATTTATTGAAAATGTTTCACCAGGAAAGGCACACTGAGCAAAAAGATGCTCATCTCATGGTGCGACCTGGGGGACGGTTTACAGTGGAGGCAGATATACATACAAAAGTTGAATTTAGAAGTAGAGCAATACAGATAATGTACATAGTTGGGTGGGATTACATTTGAACTTGTTACATAAGGAGAACAGTACAAAACATGGTCTTCAAGGACAGGGAAGGCCGACTTCTCCCTAGCTCTGTCAGTTAACTTTACCTGCCAATACCCCTTTGTCAGGTCAGAAGTCATAAGGTATGTCGCCCCTCCCAACTTGTCCAGGAGTTTGTCCGTCCAGGGCATCGGGTGGGCGTCTGACTTCGTGACTGCATTCAGTCCACACAGAAATGAGTAGAGCCATCTGGCTTGGGCACAAGGACTATGGATGAGGCCCAGGGGCTGTGGGATCTCTGGATTACTCCTAAATCCAGCATTTCCTCCACCTCCATTCTAATGTCCTTTTGGAAAGCCTCTGACACCCGATATACTGTCCGCCGTATGGGCATCTGTATCCCTGTCTCTACTTCTTGTGTTGCTAAGAGGTTTAGTCCAGGCTTGGCACTAAACAGTGGGACAAAGTCTGCTAGAACTTCCCTTACTTCCTGGATCTTGTCCGGGACCAGCTGGGGCTGATTAAACCATTTTTCTCCAAAAATGTATCTCCTTAATATATGTTTCCAAAAGTTTTCCCACTTTTGATTTTTAGGCTCATTGCCTATAATTTCCTGAATTTACCCTATCGCATCTCTTGTAAAGGGGAACCACATTAACCAATCTACAGGTTCTAGCCCTGTTTCTAATGATTCCATATAGAGAATTGATAGTGGCTCCCCAGCTCAAGCTTTCTTTCATTTAACACTCTGGGATGAATCATGTCAGGGGATTTATTGATTTTCATGTTCTCCATTCCCTTTTGTACTAATTCCATAGTAACCTCTCCCATCTAAAACCATTCCCCTGTAGTATCCATAAATTTCCTCCTGCTGCCTGAAAGTGGACCTGCCTTCTTGACTATGAACATCATGCAAAAATATTCATCTAGTATGCCTGCCTTTTCCCTATCATCAGCTGTACTGGGCCCCTCTTTCCTTATTATTTTCTAAAGAGCAATTTGTCATTTTACTTCACCTAAGGAGTCTGTTCTAGTGCAAAAGCTTAGTTCTACTACAGCAAAGTAAAGGTAGCATACAAGCCACATTACAGCAAGGCAGTGGTGACTCGAAGATTTCATGACACAGCAATGCGGTCATTTCTATAAGCTTAAACCCACAATACTGCATGACAAGGGTGTTTGGGAACCCAATGTCATGTTACAGCAGGTTAGCAGGGTTATAGAGCTCCCCCTCCAACCTGAAATAGAGCCAGTGACTGGCACAGCCCTCCTCACACCACTGTGTCCGGCCACCAACTGAGCTGTCAATAAGGAGCGCGTACTGCATGCATCAATGCAAGAAGAGGTTAGACTCATATTTTAAATGGAAACACGCCATCTTATTATGGATGGATCGGAGCATCAATGGGACAACTATCTTCTCAGCTCCTTACACCTTAGTATACACCTTAGAAGAAGGAGGATAGGGAGAGTTACCAGGAGAAACAATGGGAGTCAGGGAAGGCAGTTACGAGTGAAAAAGTGAAAACAGAGAACTATATAGCCACATTAGTAAAAAAGGGGTTAAACATTTTTTAGATATATTAATGAAAAAAGGAAGTCCAAGGGAGGGATTGTAAGAGTGAAGGGGGGAGGGGTTCTGTAGAAGAGGACTACCAAAAAGTGGACATAAATATTTCTGTTCAGTATTCATGGGGGGGGGTAGGAAATGGGCCTTTGTTACAAGACAAGGGCATAAAGGGCCAGGCAGTGGACACTAGCCCTTTCATAGTGGAAAGAGTCCTAAGGGAGTTATCAAAGTTAAATATGGACAAGGCAATGGGTCCAGATGCGGTACACCCACTTTGCTAAGGGAGCTCAGGGAGGAGCTGGCTACACTTCTGGCAGCCCTGTTCAACTGGGCACTAGAAACAGGGGAGGTGCCAAGGGCTGGAGGAGAGCAGATGTAGTTCCAGTCCACAAAAGTGGAAATAGGGAAGAGGAGAGAAATTACAGGCCAGTCAGCCTGACTTCAGTAGTGGGCAAAGTAATGGAATCACTACTGAAGGAAATGATTAGAGAATACTTTCTTACCAGAGGGCTGCAAGATCTGAAGCAGCATGGATTCACTGGGGAGAGGTCTTGCCAGACAAACCAGATCAAAATCTTCGACTGGGTAATAAAGGAAGTGGACCAGGAAGGGTCAGTTGGCATGGCCTATCTGGATTTCAAAAGGCCTTCGACACCATTTCACATAGAAGGCTGGTAAACAAATTGAGTAGCCTAATAGTAGGTCCTAAAATACTAAAATGAGTTGAGAGCTGGCTTAGTGATAGGAGCCAAAGAGTAGTGGTAAATGGGGTACACTCTGGGGAGGGCAAGGTGACTAGTGGGGTGCCACAAGAGTCAGTAGTAGACCCAGTCCTCTTCAATGTCTTTATTAGTAACATTGCAGATGGACTGGAGGGGAAAGAGTGCCTGTTCGCAAATGACACAAAAATCTGCAACAGAGTAGACACACTAGGGAGGATTGAAAGAATAAGGGAGGATCTAAAGAAGTTAAAAGAATGGTCACAAGTTTGGCAACTAAGATTCAATGCAATAAAAGTGCAAAATCATGCACTTAGCGCACAAACACCTGGGGACAACGTACCAACTTGGGGAAGTATTAGCAGTCACAAAACAGGAAACAGACCTGGGGCTATCATTTCTTATGACCTGAAGGTAGTTAAACAGTGTGACAAGGCAGTGGGAAAGGCTAGCAGAATGCTTGGATGCATAGAGAGGGGCATCACCAGCAGAAAGAGGGAAGTAGTAATACCCCTGTCTAGATTGCTAGTGAGACCCCACGTCAAGTACTGTGTACAGTTTTGGAGGCCCCATCTCAAAAAGGCTATAGTTAGGGTGGAGGCATTGCAAAGGAGGGTAACCAAAATGGTGCAGGGCCTGCATCAGAAGCCCTATGAAGAAAGGCTTAAGGATTTAAATATGTACTCCCTAAAAGACAGGAGGGAACAGGGGGATATGACAGAAATTCAAGTACCTCACAGGAATAAACAAGGTACAGGAAGGGAGCATTTTTCAAAAGAAAAGATGCTCAAGGACAAGGGATCATAATATGAAGCTGAGGGGAGAAGCTAAGAGGAAATGTGAGGAAGTACTTTTTTCATGGAGAGGGTGGTGGATGCTTGGAACAGCCTCCCAGAGGAAGTGGTGGGGCTAGAATGGTCACAGAATTTAAAAATCATGGGATAGACACAAGGGAATCTTAGAAGTAAGAGTATGATTTAAGCTGGTGTCCCAGTAAGGTCTCCGGTGGCACTATAGGTATAGAATTTAGCAGAGACTAGATGGGCCAAGCGGTCCTTATCTGCCAACAACTTCTATGTTTCTATGTAACAACAAACCATGGTCAACCAGGTTGAATGCATTGGTGTGGTCCACAAACACTGAGGCCATAAAGTTCCCAGAATCCATGGCCTGATGAACATAGTTCATGACCCTCATCAAGGCAGTCTCTGTACTGTGTAAATTATGAAAACCACGCTGAACATGGATCAAAAGACAGTAATTTATCGAAAATCCAACCATCTCATCCATAATTATGTGCTCACATAGTTTTGACATGACAGCTAACAAGGAAATAGGCCTACAATTTGAGACTATCAATTTTGACCCAGGTTTATGTATTGGATATATTGTGACCTGGTTCCACATTCTGTGGTTCTCTTCTTGACAGAGGGAAAAGTTCAGTTGTTTAGTGAGGGGAAAACAATACTTTCTTTTGCCATTTTAATAATCTGAAAGTCTAAACCATCAATAATGAAAGATAGGCATGGATTAAATTTATCCAAATAACTCAAAACCAGATCAGGTATGAGCATTTAAAAAATTAAATTGGGATGGGATAACAAATGCAAAACACTATTGGCATCATCTTTGAGGGCATAGTTGTCTAACTTTGTTCTATAGCAGGATAGGTCATTATAAAATTCATTAAACTTCTTGGCTAAGACATTAGGGTCACATATGAATTGGCTAAGACAGTAGGGTAACTTATGACCTCAACATTCAAGGAACGTGAGGAAGACTCATCCTCCTTCCCATGACCGCTGAGATCCCTATGCCAAACATTATAAGGGTCATGAGCAGAACTGAATTGTTTTGCCTTGTAATACTCCATCTTTGCTCTACGAATTTAATTTTTGCAATGAATTCTTGCTTGCTTGTATTCCAATAAAGCAGAATAGTCCAATGTTTTCCTATAATGAACCTATTTCCTATTGTATTCCTGCAAACATCTCAGTAAAACATGGGTAGCCACTCATTTCTACAGCCCCTAGTACAGATTGGTTTTAATGGAGCCAGTAGATCAAAATGTTTCGTAGGTTGCCCTTTTTCCGCTCTCTCGTCTTTAGTGATTGTAACCACTGTTATTGCTACCTATAAAATGTACATCCAGTTTAGCCTTAAACTCTTCTATATTACCACTTCAATCTCCAATGGTAGACTATTCCAAACACTCACCACCCTCTGTGAGAACCTCATTCCACTCCTTTTTGTTCTGTTAATTTCACTTTGTAGTTTAAGATTGTGAGATCTAGTTGCAAATTCCTCATCCTTCATTTATAGACCTATATAGTCCCATAAATCATTATTTTCAAATGCACCAAATACTAAGCATAAATCCCCCACATTCTCCTACATTCCAGTTAGTTAAATTCTAGTTTATCCAGTCTGTCCTCATAATTAATTTCCTGCATCCACACAGTCCTCCTGGTTGCTCTCCTCTGCACCTCCTTCAAACATCTTATCTCCTCCTTTGTATACAGTGCTCAAAACTGACTACAGTACTCCAAATGGGGTCTCATCAGTGATGTATACAGAGACAACAGGACCTTCCAGTCCCTGCTCAGTGTGTGTCTCCTAATGTAGAGGGGGATTACCTGTGGGGTGGAGGAACAGTGGACAAGGATAAGAGAGGCAACTATATACAGACGCAGCAGGACCTTCCTGTCCCTGCTCTGTATGTGTCTCCTAATGCAACCCAAAATATTATACATTTTTTTTGAGGTTTCATGCCAATGTCTTTTAAAAGACAAGTCATCTGTAATAATAATGCCCAGATCCCTTTCCTCCTACGTTACTGCTAACTCTTTCCCTTTAAATATATGTTTTGCCTTCTTATTAGATCTCCCCAAGTGCATGACCTTGCGTTTTTCCATGTTGAATTCCAGTCTATTCTCCTCTGCCCATTCTTCCAATCTGTGTAATTCCCTCCTTAAGTTTTCTATCTCACCTCCATCACTGATTGGTGACCCTAATTTAGAGTCATCAGCAAATTTAGCTATCCGTACTGTTATCATCACAAGACATGGATGACACATATATCTTGAAAAGGCATGATGCCAACACCGATCCCTGCAGCACTCCACTTGTCACTTCTATCTAGTCCAATAGCTCACCCCCTCAAAGAGACCCTTTTTACTTTTTCTGTCAGCCATGACTCTACCCATTTCACCAACTTTCCAGCTTCTCCATGTCATTGAAAATGTTGCAAAAATGTTCATAAGCAGTATTTATGTCATAGATTGTATCACAAAATGACCAATCCATTGCAAAACTGCTTCATTTAGCTTATTAACATCACGTTTTCTTAGCTTTCTAAACGTGATGTACACCGGCTCAGCGCTACTCCATTAAGTAGACAAATTACAGTACACTGGACTGTGGTCACTAAACCATTGGACAATATGCCACATTGTTTGACCCTATAAGGGTTGATGACCACAATCAAGTCCAAAGTAGATTGGTAACCTGTCCTCTAATTCTGGTGGTGGATTCAATAATCTGATGCAGACTGAGTGAGTTAAATAGCTCTTGGAAGATACAAGGGGCCTGATATTCAAAAATGTGCAAAGAAGAATGCAAAAATTTGTGTCCTGCTTTGCAATAGCCCAAGTGCCCGAAGATGCTATATACAGTGTGTAACCTCCCTACAAATGGGGGTTCCTAAAAGCCTTCCTGGAGCTTGCCTAAGGATTCCTGCCTAACTGGCGTTTGGCATAATGCTGTTTGAATGTGGGCACTGTGAGTGCTTTTAGAGCCTCTGGTACTGTCTCTTTAAGAGATGCCTGCCTGCAGGCTTTGTTAGCTTGCAAGGGAGGGCTGTGGGTTTACTGCTCGACTCTCACTCGAGCTGCTGTTTGAATTGCTCCATTTCTGCCGTTGCTAAGCGAGCAGAGGGAGCATTATTGAAGGATGTAACTGTTTTCTGGAACAAATGTAGTGTGGCAGAAAATTGCTGTTTATTTAATCTGTTTCCCTTGCAGCTGGGACTTCGTGTATTCTGCCCCTCCATTTTGGATCAGAGCTGCCTCTTGGATCCAGTCGGAAGGGAAGGGTGCTTAAAATGGTGTATTGAGTGACCAACCAGAATCAGGACTCTCTTTGGAGCCGGCTGATCATAGGGGATACAGCCAGTAATTCTGGGAAGTGAAGTTCTGAACTATGGCACCTTTTTGCACCAATGAGGGCAGTATTGAGTGACTGGCATATGCAGCCCTCCAATGGGATTGGGTGGTGCCCGAACGAGATTCCCTGCCCAAACTGCCAAGGGTCAGAGTCGTTGGTGATCATGAAGGTAGGAGGAGCTCTGGCTCCTGCGCTGTGCAAGTTTTCATGCGGGAAGTGTGTGTACAGGCCAAAAAGTCGGGCGGCAGAATCGCCGTAAGGAGCAGACAAGATCCATGGAGGAGTGCAGACAGAGGAGGCTGTACAATTACAGCTACCTACCAGGTTCACCCTGTAGAGGACTGGAGAATCGGCTTTAATCGTGCTCGGTCTGTCAGGACAAGTGAAGCCGCGTTGCGTCACCCGGTTTGTGCAGTGAAAGTCATCGGAAGTCTAAGCAGCTGCCTGGTATGGTACCCCTCTGTCATACATATAAATGTGTGGAGAAGTGTTTGGATCACAGGCTATGTCCTGCAATTGGTGTGAGAGGGATCTTTCTGCAGGAGTTGTGAGTACTAAATCAGGGTAGCTCCCTGTTAGATGTTTATAGAAAGGGAAATATTTGTCTGGTCGCTCCACTGGCTGATTAACCAATTTGTGTCTCAAATACTTGTTTTCTCCATCAGGGCCCTAACCAGCTGCACTGAATAGGCTAGCCTCTTATTGCCTGGGTACCCAGAGACAGTGACTTATAGGTCTGGCCTCTGCACAGTGCCCTGATATAGTAGAGTGTTAAGCTAATCAACCTGATTTCCCCCACCCTTGTTACTTACCCTTCAATAAATCAGATTTGTTGTTTGCAAGGTACACTGAACTGTATATTTGTGCTTCCCTCTTGTGCATGGGTTATTGTGTCACTGTATCTTATTTTACAGGGGGTCCTCGACACCAAGCTGATCATTCCACTTTGGGGATAAGTGTAAATCATAAGCATTGGGTGATAAGTGTTCGTGGGCCACTAGCAGAAAAAAAGGGGGTTGCAGTGACCCAGAGGGCTGTGACCAAGTCATGTTTGACTGTTCCAACCCCGACCTCTCGGTGAAGGCACCTGCCATTGGATCCAGGCAGCTCAACCTGCTAGTGGTGAAGCAGGCAGGGGTAGTTGCCCTCGGGATAGCGCCCCCTTGGGGTTACATTTTGGAGGCACCGCTGGGATTAGCGTCCCCTAGTGGCCGAATATATGAGCTACCCCAACATGGCCAAACCAAATGAAAAACTGGAGGGGGATATCACGACTAAAATTAAGTTAGATCCTGTTAAGATGATGGTGCATAAACTGATGGGGTGGGGTGAAGCTGAAGAGTTGGATTCCCAGAAAATTGTGTTACTACTGGATGCACTTCTTTGGATAAAGAACACTGACCTTGTTTCTGCAGTTAAGCGTGTTAAATGTTTGGGCAAGGTAGAGGTGAAGGGGCGAATGGCCGACCTACTCGACCAGACCTTACAGGTGCTGCTGTTATGCACTGTAATTATAGACCCAGAGAGGGTGCCCCCCATGATTTACCCAGAAGGTGCTCCAAAGGGGTGGAGGCTAATTCATGTTCGGAGTGGTTCAGTCACCCCGGGGGGGGGTCCTCCAAAACTAATAGCTTCAAAGATAAATTGCTTAAACTGTTAGCTGCAGAAGGAAGGACCACTCAGGAGTTACTACAGGTGTTAGACCTTTTCAGTAATCCCACCCCCCAATAGTCCCCAGGTACATCTCCCGGGTCCTCCAAGAGTTCCATCCTAGCTTAACCACCTATAGTTGTTCCCCCCACACAGTTAGACTCCTATCAGAGATTGAAACTTTTTTCTGGTACTGTGCCTGTGCCCTCGGAAGAAGATGATTTGGAGACTTTGATGGACTATGCTACCCCTTTAGTCCAAGAGTGGCAGTGCTCTGAAGGGGAGAAATGAAAGAGACTGATGGAGAGCCTGAGGGGCCCAGCTTTGGAAGCCATCCGTTTCTTGCGGGCTACTAGCCCCGAAGTCACTGCAGTAGAGTACCTTTCTGCCTTGAAGGGGGGTGTTTGGGAGTACAGAAACTGAGGAAGACTTGTTGTGGAAGTTCAAGTCAGCTAAACAGTGGAGGAATGAGAAACTGTCAGCGTTTGTTACCAGAGTGGAAAAGACACTGCAAAAAGCTTATCGAAAGGGGGGGGGGAGTAACTGCCCCTGCTTTAAATCAGGTCCACCTAGATCATATCTGCCAGGTTTTCCAGTGTGATATTGTTGAAGCTCAAACTACATGACCGACGGGCTGCCCCTCCCGAATACTGCCAATTGATGATAGAGATTGAGAAGTTGAGACTGATGAAGAGGGGTGGGAACCCTATGTGGGGGTTGTGAATATATGCCAGACCACTGAATCCAGTGAATCCAATGAGACCCACCCCTTGAGGGGACTGAATAAGGGACCTGATGCCTTTCCTGTGTCCCCAGATGCCCAGGGTGGAGTGGGGGTGCATGCTGTTTCCTCTGATCCCGGGTGGAGAGTGATTTGAAGGCCGAGATTAGAGACTTGCGGCAAATGGTGAGAGAGTTGAAACAAACTGCTGCCCACCCCTCCAAATTTGGGGAGCCTGAGTTAGCCAGAAATAAACTACCTAGTTAAGAGGAGCCTTCCAGAACCCCCGACTCCTCCAGGAAGGCAAGATATCTCCCACCTAACAAAGACCCTCAAGATACTAAGTTCTGCTACCATTGTGGGGAGGATGGACACTTTCAGACTGAATGCAGTTTACCAGAGAACTTGAGGAGGGTCAATAGCAGGCTAGTAGCCTGGCATCGCAAGTCCTATACCCGACCCCAAGGGGGGCCTCCTTGGAAGAGTTTTGTCACCCGGGCCAGTGCCCAAGTAACCTCCAAAACCATGCCCCCTGAATGGTCTGATGTGGTGGGTCCCTCGATGGAAACCACAGTGACAGTGAATGGAGTGCCCACCCAGGCTGTGTTAGACAGTGTCTCTCAAGTGACCATTATGTTTTAGGACTGGTATCAGAAGTATTTGCCTGAGGTGCCCCTGCAGCCGTTAGATGGACTACATGTTTGGGGACTGAGTGATAAGGCCTACCCCTACTCTGGGTATATCCGGATCTGGTTATCTTTTCCTACTTCTGTGGCTGGAGTGGCCAAGCAAGTGGAGACCTTGGCATTAGTGTGTCCCCCTACTGGACTGCATGATGGGGTGCCCTTGTTGATGGGAACCAATGCTCATATGTTTGGTCATTTAGCGCAGCTGTGCTCTAAAAAACAGAGGTCCAGGACTGGGTGAGCTCTCAGAATTCCAGCCTTGATTCAGAAGGCCTATGAGACCCAGAGAAAGGTCAGCCAGGCGGAACCCAAATGCCTGGTGGGTATTATCTGGAAGAAGGATCCAGAGCCTTTGCTGCTAGCCCCGAATGCCCAGTGTGTTCTCCAAGGAGAGGTCCGGATTAAGAAGGATGTTAAGAATAAAATACTGATGCTGGACGCACCAGATGATAGAAAATTGCCAGAGGGGTTGCTGGTTAAGCCCAGCATTTTGCCTGCTAGAGCCCATGCTTTTGCCAGAAGAGTAATGGTTCAAGTGCACAATGTATATGATCGAGAGATTCGAGTGAAGTGAGGTTGCAGTCTGGCTATGGTGCACTGTGCGGATACTGCTGTTCTGCCCAGCAACAAGACTTCCAGGAGGAGTCACCGAGTGACCCCTGATTTGTTTGATTTCAGTGACTCCCCACTGCCAGCCAAATGGAAGAAAAGGATTAGTGAAAGGCTCGCTCAGAGGGAGCAGGTGTTTTCCTTGAAGGAGTTGGATGTAGGATGTGTGCAATGAGCTGAGCACCAAATTCGGCTACAGGATAAGTGACCTTTCCATGAGTGATCTCGATGCCTGTCCCCTGCTGATATAGATGATGTGAGATAACACCTGCAGGAGATGCTTGTGGCTGGGGTGATACAAGAGTCTAGAAGCCCCTATGCTTAACCTATTGTAGTAGTCAGGAAAAAGAATGGAACTGTTCTGATGTGTGTGGATTACCGCACTTTAAACAGGTGAACCATACCAGATCAGTATACCATGCCACACATTCAGGGTGCCTTGGACTGTCTAAATGGTAATAAATGGTTCTCAGTGTTAGACCTCAGCAGTGGGTACTACCAGATCCCAGTGGCTCCGGAGGATCGAGAGAAGACTGCTTTCATTTGCCCATTAGGCTTCTATGAGTTTATGCGGATGCTCCAAGGGATTTCAGGTGCCCCTGCTACCTTCTAGCACTTGATGGAGTGTGCTGTGGGGGATATGAACTTACTCGAGTGCTCAGTCTACCTGGATGATGTCATAGTATTTGGCAGCTCCTTGGAGGAACATGAAAGCAGGTTGTTCAAAGTCCTGGATCGACTGGAAGATTTTGGCCTCAAATTGTCTATAGATAAGTGTCAATTCTTTCAGACATCCGTGAAATATGTGGGGCACATAGTATCCACTGAAGGCACAGAGACTGACCCCAGTAACGTGGAAGCTTTAACTACCTGGCCTCAGCCAAAGAATCTAAAAGAACTGCAAAGGTTCCTGGGGTTCTGTGGGTATTATAGATGATTTATCAAAGACTATTCTCGAGTGATCTGCCTTCTACTCAAACTTACTCAAGGGTATCCTCCAATCCACAAAAAGTATAAGAAAGATGTGCCCTCTGAGACTGAGAAAAAATATTTCCGTCCAAATGATGTGTTTGGAACCCACAGGACTGCTGATTGTGAGGTAGCTTTCCATGATATTATATATCAACTTACCCATGCCCCAGTGCTGGCCTATGCTGACCCTACCAGGCCATACATTCTTCATACTGATACCAGTCTACAAGGATTGGGGGCTGTGTTATATCAACAGCACACAAATGGTCTAAGACCCATAGCATTTGCCAGCAAGAGCCTAACTCCTTCAGAAAAGAACTATCCAGTGCACAAGCTAGAGTTCCTGGCCTTGAAGTGGGCCATTGTTGATCAATTTCATGACTACTTGTACGGTGCTAAGATATTGGTGAAGACTGATAACAATCCCCTAACCTATGTGCAGACCTCAGCTAAGTTGGATGCCACTGGCCATAGATGGCTTTCTGCCTTGTCTACCTACGACTATGCTGTTGAGTACAGAGCAGGCCTGAACCACATAGATGCTGATGCTCTCTCCTGGAGGCCTGTGTCCCGAGACAACTGAGTCAGGTTGTCAGAACCTGACATTAGAGCACTTTGCCAAAAATTTGACAAGGAGGAACAGGTATCTCCTGATGCTGTGGATTGCATGGCGGATTATTTGGGGCCATCTGAGAACTGTATACCTGCTGCTTACAGTAATTTCTCTGCATTAGACACTAGTGCATTGCCCCACTCAATAATGATAGTCTCCGGCTGGTTCAGTCCCAGGACCCCATGATAAAAACTGCTCTGGAGGCTCTGCACGTGGGGAGAGATGAGTCAAAAATGCATTCCACTGACTTGAGAACTGCCCTGTTATACAAAGAAGGTCCCAAGCTGAAACTGATTAATAGACTATTATACAGAGAGACAGTAGATAAAGAGGGGCGTGTAGACAAACAACAACTGGTGCTGCCCACTGCTTTTAGAGAACTGATGTTGAGGCCCCTACACAATCACATGGGACACCTCGGCATAGACAGAACCCTTGACTTGGTGAGTTCCCGGTTTTATTGGTCCAAAATGGGTGCGGATATGGAACAGCATATCAGGACTTGTAGCTGATGTTTACAAAGAAAGACTCTACCCCAGAGGGCTGCCCCCCAGTTAACATCACTACTAGTGCCCCCGTGGAATTGGTCTGCATTGATTTCCTGAGTCTAGAACCAGATCAGAGAAACATCGGCAATATATTGGTAGTTACTGATCACTTCACCCGGTATGCACAAGCTTTCCCCACTAAAGATCAGAAAGCAACCACAGTGGCTAAAGTACTTGTTGAGAATTTCTTTGTCCAGATCACGTGATGAGGCGACCCGTGTAGCTGATCCGAGCTGGAGATCCTGCTACCTTAATCCCTTATTTATGGATCAAAACCATGTTACTCACCTCTACAAGTCGGTAAAAGTGACGGTAATGGACTCTTAGAGCTGGGAGAGAGTTTGACCCTGCAGAATGGAGACAGAAATGAAGACTCCATTACCCCGCCAAACTCCGCCTGTCTCACCGGAGAAGTCAGGAAAAAGGCCCAAAGCCCAACTGCCTAGTAGTGGAAAAATGCCCAACACAAGTCTCCAGAGGGCGTCAGAGTCAGAAGCGACTCCGCTGACTCTAGAGCTGCTGCGGCACGAATTGCTGCCTTTAAGGGATGAGCTGAAGATGGTAGCCACCGAGATGAAACACTTTGCAGAGGCCATGGAAGACCTAAGCACGAAGGTCTCCGATCTGGATGTGCGAATTGTATCCCTGGAGAAAGCATCTACCCGGGCAGAAGAGATAGCGGCGAATGATCGCCAGCAGCTCAAGAAACTAGAGAACAAAGTAGAAGACCTTGAGGGTCGTTCCCGGAGGAACAACCTAGTTATTCTGGGGGTACCTGAGAGAGAAGAAGGGCAGAACACGATCCTCTTCATTCAGAAAATGCTCGAGAAAATTGCTGGTCCCTCACTCTATGGCCACTCATACACTCGAGAGGGCCCACCAATCGCTCCGCCCAATGCCACCTCCAGATCAACAGCCCAGACCCCTGATCATTAAGTTCCTGAACTTTCAGGAGAAACAATTTGTTCTTGATAAAGCAAGATAGTTGGAAAAGGTTTTATGGGAAGGCAAACCCATAAGAGTAGCAAATGACTTACCAGCCTCGGTGCGGCAGAGAAGGGCCCTCTTTCACCCCACAGTCAAGAAGCTGATAGCTGCGGGCATAAAATACCAAATGGGGTACCCGGCCGACTTGCAAGTCCTGGTATCTGGGGCCTGGCTCTCTTTTGAGGACGCAGAATCAGCCAGCTGATCTCTCCAGAAGGAACTCCCGGAACATTTTAGACCCAAATGAAGAGTGTTGAAGGGGAAGTCTGCCCGAGATGAGTTCAGCAGGAGCATTGGTTTTCTGTTGCCTTATAGGCTCCAATGATGGGTTTTTTTTGATGTAGACTCAGCAAGAAAAGATTTACCCTTTTTTTTTTTTACCAGCTCTTATTGCTTGGACAATAGTTACCAGAAATTATATATTCTTAACTGTAGAGGACTGGTGTTTATGTTAGTTCACAACGGTTTTGATGTTCAAAGGTCTGGGTGGGGGGCGTAAGAACTGATGTCGGATCCTTCCCGTATGCAAAATAAAGATAGCCCACATCTAGATCTGTCCTGAAACCCTCCGGGGTGAGAATAATTCTGCCAAAGGGATTACCCGGCGGACTAGACCCTGGACAAAGATCTGGTGGGCCCCCACTTAAACCTAGCGGCACCTGTGAGATACTCCTCATAGGAATTCAAGGCGGGGACCATCCTAGGACTGCCTTTTTCTAGAGTTTACTTTCTCTGCCCAGGTCTCGAGGCACAGGTGCCAACTCAAGATGCCGCCCTGGGGACGTCGCCCCCCCACCAGTGTGATCTACCTGTACCAAGGGAGGGAGATGGCGGGAGGAGCTAGGCAGATTTCTACAGCGGCGTACGCTATATTGCGTAACTGCAGGAAGTGGGTGGGAGAGTATTAGATATAAGAGGTTAGTTATGGACTTTGGATATAGGTTTCTTAGTAATACTAATAGTGGGGGGGTTACTGTTTGGACTGGGGTGTTAGACCGGGGAATTATAACGATTTGATGTTCATCTGGATTGCTTGGGGATGCTTATGGAGGGGGGGTTTAAAAGGGGGAAGGGAGGGCGAGGGATCCTCAGCACAGCTCAAGAGGTCACATGTTACTATCGCGATGCTAGTGGCCTGGGTCCGGTCAGGATGTCTTTTCTTTCTTAATTACTGTACATGACCACTAGCATAAAGTTTGCTACCTGGAATGTCAAGGGCCTGAGGAAGCGTGTGGCAAGCTTTATCAAGTTCTTAAGCATTTTAGCTTGGTATCAGTAGATATCGGCTTTATACAGGAGTCCCACTTATTAGATGTTGAGGCGAGGTGGATGAGGAAAATGCAAATCGGTCATGTTTTTTCGGCAGAAGGTTCCACAAATGTGGCTGGAGTTCTCAGAATTATCCATAGAAGGGTTTCATTCACACCGAAACAAGTAATCAAAGATCCACAAGGCCGATTTCTTTTTATTCATGGCTTGTGGTGGACCGCCGAGCTTCTGTTGGGGACGGTCTACGGACCTAACTCCGATTCTCCCGATTTTGTTATGAAACTAATTGATACCCTGCAACCGTTTTCCACATTCCCAATGGTGGTTGGCGGGGGACATGAACGTGTCATTGGATCCAGTTATGGATTGCTCCGTCGTCAGGAGCAGACCACGATCCCCAGCCCAAAGAGCGCTATCTGAGCTCTTAGAACTGTATGCTCTTTGTGATATCTGGCGTGTACTTCACCCGAAGCACAAAGAATTTACATATACATCCCCGGTTCACAATACTTCATCCCGCATCGACTATATATTTATCTCGCATAACCTCATCCCTAATGTGGCGGAAGCCTCAATACAACCCGGTCCTCCGTCAGACCACGCTTTAGTAGCATGCCATTTACTGTCCCTAGACTCACTTAAGAGATCTTTCAGATGGAAAATAAATAATTATATGATAAAGGAGGAGAAGTCAGCCCGGAAAATCGGGGAACATATCCAGCAGTTCATAGAGTCTAATGCCGGCTCGGTAGAGAGGCCGGACATAATGTGGGGAGCCTTCAAATCATATACAAGGGGTGTTTTAATCAGTTTCACCACTTCCCAGAAGAAAGAAAAGGAGGGTAAGTTGAAGGGGCTTTTGTGGGAAATACAGGATAAAGAAGGCAGTGGCAGTACAACTTTGAACGAAACCGAGAAACAAGAACTAGTCAAACTTAAGGAGGACTACTTGGAGTTGCTGAGGGATAGGGCTGAGTATGCAATCCTTAGGGCCAAGGCAGCATACACAGACACTGGAGAAAAGGCCGGGAAGTTGTTGGCACTGAGAATTAGGCAAATGGAAGTGGACCGGCATGTTCTGGCTATCCGTCCCCCGACTACCAATTCCCTCCTAACCTCTACTGAGGAGATTGTCTCGGTCTTTCGAGGTTATTATGCCGAGTTGTATAGTCGCAAAGAATAGGCCCCAGATGTGAATATCGATAATTACTTAGGAACTACCGGGCTACCTCTCTTGAATAATCAGTACCACAACGGGTTAACAGCCACTATAACTAGGGAGGAGGTCCTACAAGTTATCAGGGCTTTACCCTCTGACAAATCTCCTGGGCCTGATGGATTCTCAGCGAATTTTTATAAAAAGTTTACAAATTTCTTACTTCCCATGTTATTGTCTCTTTTTCAATACATCCTATCGGGAGCGGAGACCGATCCGACCCTGTGGGAGGCCTTAATTATCCTGATCCTGAAACCCGGGAAGGATCCAGAATTACCTGCTAGCTACCGACCGATATCCCTGATGAATCAGGATATCAAAATTCTGGCCAAGATTTTAGCAAACTGTCTTTTGCTGGTTCTCAATGATCTTATCAGGCCAGAACAAGTGGAATTCATACAAGGACGGTCAGCAACAGACCACCTAAGGACCCTGTCGCATGTCCTCTCTGCGTCCAGGGACACCTTTTATCCGGCAGTTCTTATCTCCCTGGACGCGGAGAAGGCCTTCGACAGGGTTGACTGGAATTTTCTTATCGAACCCTGAATGCATTTAACTTTCCCCAACTGTTTCAAAAATGGATCAGAATTTTTTATAGTGCTCCATCCGCTAGGGTGATGGTAAATGGAATGATCTCTGATAGGTTCTCATTACATTCTGGCACCAGACAGGGCTGTCCCCTCTCACCGTTACTCTTTATCCCATACTTAGAACCTCTGATCAGAAGGATCAAGCAGAGTCCGGGGTGGTCATTCAAAGGGTAGAGGTTAAAATACCGGCCTACGCGGACGATTTATTGTTGTACCTGACAGACCCAAGCAACTCCATACCGGAGCTTCTAGGGGCAATACAAGAATTCGCCAACCTCCCTAACTATAAACTGAATATAGGTAAATCTCAAATATTTCTGCTCAATTATAGAGTGAACAGAGCCCTAGTCACTCAGTGCAGAATGTTCTGGACATCGAAATCTCTGAAATATCTGGGGGTCCAGGTGGTAAGAGACCCAACTCTGCTCTTCAAGCTCAGTCTGGACGAACTAGCCAAAATATTGGAAGGGGACTTGAAGAGATGGGCGAAATTACCCATTACTCTCTGGAGACGTATAATGCTTATTAAGATGAATTTCTTTCCTAGGATTTTTTATCCAATGCACATGCTCAACACATGGATCCCGTACGCATGGTTCCGCAGACTTAACGCAATAATAGCCTCCTTCATATGGGCCGATAAGCGACCCAGACTAGCATTCCACAAATTAGCGGCCCCAAAAGACAGAGGGGGTCTCCGCCTACCATCCCTCCTTTTTTATTACTGGGCGAGTCATATGACTAAGTACTTAAGGTGGCTGGAAGGGGGAAGAGGTCTTGGTTGCTGCAGAATCCCAGCCGGCATGGCTACGGATAGAACTGACCTACATTAAGCAAGAGGGTCTGTTACCACTAGCCTTACTGCACATTAAACTGAAGGATCTTCCTCCAAACCTGAGGCTCACCCCAATTGCAACCTCAGTTAAGGTGCACACGCAGGTATGCGCAAATTTGGATTATAGACAAGAGAGAGACCTGGCCCAAACGCTATGTGGTAACCCTAATCTAAAGCTCGATGGTAGATCAATCAACAGGTCCTGGCTCCCCCAGCTCGGTGACGTTACCCCCACCCAACTGGTGGCTCAGGATGGCACCTGGCTCCAGGCCTCTACTATATTGACTAACTTTGGCATCCCCGTCAAATCTATTTTCAAGGTTTACCAGCTACTACACTTGCTAACAAAGGTTCTCGGGCCGGTTCCTTCCCCCGTCCACAAGAATAGATTTCAAGAGACTCTGAGTACACTTGTGGGCCACAGGCACTCTGTGTCCAAGATCACTAAAGGTTTATATGATTGCAAATATCCAGAAGAGTTCATCCCCAGAAATTACTGGGCCGACTAGTTCCCACGGTTAGAAATAGATGGAGCAGCCCTTTGGAAAAGTGTTCACAAATACATTAAACAGGATAGGCTAAAACTGATACAGTTCTATATACTACATAATTTGTATTATACTCCCCCAGAAGCTTTATAAGCTTGGTCTCAAAGACACCTCTCTCTGTTCTAGGTGTGGACAGGAGGAGGGCACGTTATAGCATATATTTTGGACATGCTCGAAAGTGACTCCTCTCTGGAAGGAAATATGGGACAGACTTGATCCTTTGTTGGGTCTCTTCAATCTTTTCCATCATGAGGTATGTTTGTTAGGTGACTATGCTTCCATACCGGTGGTACGCAGAAGGTACCACATGGCCTTAATCTCACTCTCGGTTAAAAATACTATTCTCAGGCATTGGAAGGATAATACAAACATATCTTACTCGGAATATCTCAAAGAAATTTTACATAACCTCAGGATGGAAAAAATGATGGCCAGCCTAAATAACAAACTGACCAAATACAGTGCTATCTGGGAACCCTTACATACGCTGCTAAGTACATAAGATTTATCTTGCATGCCCGCTTAGGACTCTATATAAAGGATAAGCTGTGCTGGGGAAGGGGGGGGGGAGTGAAGGGGGGCAGTCTCTCTTTCCTACAACTATAAAGAAGGTTTGAAGGAGAAATGTTATTATGTCATTGTGTCATTATGTATATTATGGGACTGCTCCATGTTGTATCTCTAAAATGAATAAACTTTGAATTAAAAAAAAAAAAAAGAATTTCTTTGTCCACTATGGGGCCCTTCAAAGAATCCATTCCGATCAGGGGACAGACTTTGAGAGCTGCTTGATTAAAGAAAAGCTATCCTTGTGGGGGGTACAAAAATCAAGAACTACTCCTCATCATCTCCAGGGAGATTCTCAGCCTGTAAGGTTTAACCACACGTTGCTTGACATGTTGGGCACCCTGCAACCTAAAGATAAGGCTAGATGGAACCAGCAGATTAGCACCCTGGTACATGCTTATAACTGCACCAAAAGTGATGCCACTGGATTATGCTGTTGCTTTTTCCATTGTTTTGGATAATGCTGCTAAAGTGTGCTGTGAACTTTGTTTTTTAACTTAGTTCATTTGTTTCTAAAGTTTGCATTGTCTCATATTACTGGTATTTAAGGCATGAATGAATGGTATTATCTGTTTAATAATGTTTTTTGCTGTACTACCTTCCTGCATTACTTTTGTCTGACATATGCAGTGCCATGATCCACAGGACAATTGAGGACATAAGTTGTTTGAAAACTCAGCAGGCCTTTCCTTGTAAAATTTAGAAACCAGGTGAAGGCACTTATCTCTTTCATTTTTATGTTGGCTCACGCACGTGCAGCCAACATATTGCGGTAGTAGCAGATTTGGAGGCACAGTCACTGTTGGGCTAAAGCAGGGCATGCATCAGTAGGTGTGTCCCTCATTCCTCAATCAGCCAGCAGCAGGGGCCGACAACCTGCAAATCTAATGCGGCCACAATATCTGAGAAAAGGTCCACTGCAATGAGAGAGAAGCTCTCATGTAGCATGACCACATCATGACTCCCGACGTCCAGGCAACATGGTGCTAGTGACTGCCGCTGCCATCTGTCACAATGCCGATGGGGGAGCCCACTCCCTATCAGCATAATTCCCCCTTCCCCATTTCCACTGTGTGCCGAGGGGGTGCCCAATCCCCCTCGGGATCATGCGCCCGCCAAAAAAACGCTTTTCTTTGCCAATGGGGCCCCAATCCCAGTCGGCTTCAGTTCCCCCTCTTTCCCAGTTAGATCTGCCGATGGAGGAGCCCACTCCCTGTCGGCATGATGTCCCCCTTTCTGTGCCAAGGGTGGTGCCCAATCCCCTTGGCTCATGTCCCCTACTCCCTTCTGTAGGTGCTGATGGGGTGCTAATCCCTGCATCGCCACATCCTCCCAAAAAAACACTTGGGTGGCACGCTGGGAGCCCACCCCAGCATGCCAAATATCCTGTAAAAACACTGTCCCATAAAGTTTTTTTACCTGTGAAAAAACAGTCCCTGCCCCCCACAACCAGCACTCCACCTTCATGCACTCTGCCTCCCCACACCCCATCGCCCCATACTTACCTCTGGAGTCTGGCGCAGTGATCTTCGGTGGTCCGGGAACACATCTACGCTCTTCAAAGCCGACCACGAACTGAGAAAATGCCGGTAAGCTGTATAATGGAATGAATAGGGTTTTTTCAACTTTGATGCATATCTCAGGCATTTTTAGGAATTTTGGCACCAAATTTTCAACATGGGGTTTTTGGGAACCCACCTCATAATTTCTGTCACTATCATGGTGTTATTTGGCCCCAAAAGGTGATTTTGTAGTCTCTGCACGGAATCACCTTTTGGGACTGATTAATGAAATGACAGTGCCAGTGTTCATGAGGTGGGCTCTCAAAAACCTATGTTGCAAATTTGGTGGAAAATCCTAAAATGATTGTTTTACTTGTTAACGCATTCGCCAAGAATTGCTACACACGCCAGTAACTTCGCAAATTTGCAATATTTTCATGCCAGATTTTTTAACATTGGCATTTTACACACCCCTTGTGAACAGTACAGCTGTCATTTTTCACATCCTGGCCAAAATGTGTTTTCACACTTCCGGCACAGAATAGCGCGGTTGCTGTGGGAAATCAGTGTTCAAGACAGAATACAAAAATGACAGTGACACTGTTCATGAGCAGAGGTCGTAAAATGCCTATGTTGAAAATTTGATGATGATACTCCATAAAATGATTGTGTTACTAGCGTACAGTGCGCAGTTTGCACGCACACTCGTAAGTTCGTGAATTTATAATATTTTTACTCCAGATTTTCAACATTGCTATGCTTTTGCACCTCCTTATGAACAGTACAGTTGTCATTTTTTTTACATCCTGGCCAAAATGTGTTTTCGCAGTTCTGGTGCAGAATAGCTTGGTCGCTGTGGGAAATCCATGTTTGAGACACATTATGGAAATGGTAGTGACACTGTTCATTAGCAGAGGTCCTAAAATGCCTATGTTGAAAATTTAGTGATGAAAGTCCATAAAATGAGTGTTTTATGAGGCTGCGTTGCACAGTTTCCATGCACGCTTGTAACTTTGTGAATTTGTAATATTTTCACTCCAGATTTTCAAAATTGGCATTTTTCCACACCTCCTTATGAACAGTTCAGCTGCCATTTTACATATCCTGGCCGAAGTGTGTTTTCACATGTCCGGCACATAATTGCACTGTCGATGTGCAAAATCAGTTTTCGGGAGAGTTTGAGGAAATGACGGTGACACCATTCATGAGCAGAGGTCTTAAAATGCCTATGTTGAAAATTTGGTGGCAAAAGTCCATTGAATGACTGTGTTGCAAGTGTGTGTTGCACAGTTTCCACACACACTTGTAACTTCACAAATTTGCTATATTTTCATGCCAGATTTTCAACACTGCCATTTTTTCACACCTCCTTATCAACAGTACAGCTATAATTTTTCACAGCCTGCCCAAAATGCATTTCCGCAGCTGTGGCACACAATGGCGTGGTCACTGTGAGAAATCACCTTCTGGGACACATTAACAAAATCACAGCACCACTGTTCATGACGGGAGGTCCCATAATACCTATGTTGAAAATGTGACTAAAAACTCCCACAAATAATTGGGTTATGGACGTGTGTTGCACAGTTTCTATATATGCTAATGATTCCACCAATTTTTCATTTTTTTCACTCCAGATTTTCAATGTTGCCATTTTTGTACACCTCCTCATGAACAATACAGTTGTCATATTCCCCATTCCTGCCTAAAATGTGTTTTTGTCCCTGTGTCGCCAAATGGCATAGCTACTGTGCAAAACCACCTTTCAGCTTACAGACTGATTGTGCCACTCTTCATGAGGTGGGGTCACAAAAAGCTCATGTTGAAAATTTGGAGTGAAAATACCAACACATGACTAAGGTGTTAGGTTTTCCAACTGTAGCACCAGGACTGGCATCAGGGATGTGACTTGGGATCATCGGCTGTAATGCTCACGCCATTCCACCCCCACCCTGCAGCCAGTGACAGGCATCGTGGTGTGCCTTGCAGTGTTCGGCCACAAAGTTCACCCCATTCTCCTATACTTCACCCACCTCCGTGTATTTCCTTATGTAATGGGGGTAAGTATAATGCCCAAAGACCCCACAGCACACCACAATTCTTGTCAGTGTCTACAGGGTACGGTGAGGTACAATGGCATGAGCATTATAGCTGAAAACCCAAAGGCACACCCCAATGCCTGTCAGTTTCTACATGGTGGTGGTGGTGGGGTTGGCATCACTTCAGTACTTCACTGTCATTCCTATTATGCATCTCTAAATCTGGCACTACCAATGCCAATGCCAGCAAGACAACATTCGGCATTGACAAATGCTTGTTCTCTCTGTTTTTCAAAGGCTATGCCTGCAATCTAGTGAATGGGAGCAAGAAGCCACACACCCTTCCTGATCAATATACACAAGCTTCCTCAAGCCTCACTCAGAGGCAGTATTTCTTTACTGCAGCCGGAGGCCCCAGTGTTTGTCTCCCACTTTCCCTCTGCGCTTTGGGGATTTCTGTTTGATTTGTGCCTCCACCAGCTTTCTAAGTCAGTATTTTGCTTTCTAGCTTCCTGGCTGCAGTTTGTGCTTCTCTCAGACAACTATTCCTACTGCACTCCTGTACTTGGTGTTTCTTTCTGTTTTGGTTCTTGTGTGCTTAAGTTTTCACCGTGTCATGCCTTTGTAATTTTTTTTTTGACTTGTGCAATTTCAGGTTCCCATGTTCGCTGTTTTTTTTTTTCATTCCATTTACAATCTCCCAGTTCAACTAAAATCCTTGAATATTTACACCTGGCTCCTAGCAAGGCAGCCACTCCCTTTTGCATTCTGTTGGTTTAATTAGTTCAGTTCAGCAGCATGCTACTTCCTAATTTTCAGTTCTCATATGCTCCTGTTTTTCCCTAGCGGTTTTGTTTGTTGTTTTCTACTGCCTCAGCCTACCTGGCCCACATTGCATCAGCAACTAACAATGACCTCCCTTATGGAACTGGTTGTTATGTGTTTACCATTCAGTTCAAGCAGGTAACATTCAGTCTCATACACTGTCCTAGTTGTCATTTGATGTCTCAATCAATCATTCAGCCTTGCCTATGTTTTGTTTCTACCTTGTGCTCATGGCTGTCTGGCTTTGCCTTCAGCCTCTCACTACTCCTGCACTCGGATGCATGCCAGCCACAACTATAGCATGGCTTTCAGGGCTTCCTGCCCTTTATGTCTATGGTCTTGCTCTGCTCCCTTGAAGTCTGCATCTTTTGAGTGGGTCCCTCGACTCAGGTGGGGTCCTTCTCTTTCTTCACTTTAGATGAGAATGTTCTATGCTTCAGGGGAAGCTTTGGCCATGCAGATTGACTCGGTGCCATCTCTTGATGTAGCATTTAAGACTGCAGCTGCCAGTGGGTGGGACCTCTAAACTTATGGAGGCTCCTTGAGCTGTGCAGACCACATTGGCAGCACGTATGAAAGCAATTTTCTAAGATTCACCTGGTCTCCACCTACTTCTCTTTCTCTGCCCCTCAAGGGTGAAGAACATTCCATCATGCAAGTTCTAGCCCCCAAATGCCCAACTCCTATGCCTTACCCAAGGCCCCAATTTTTCTGCAATTCCATGGCCACGGAGATTGCCATGGAATTTAATATAAACTGCAGAAAATCTATGAAATATTTTTCCGTGCTTTACATGAACTGCAGAATATTATTCCATGGTTACATGAAAGGTAGCATATTTTAGTTGTTGTTGTTGTTTAACCAGGAGTAGCACACTGAGCTGAAAGCTTTTTTTACAGGTGTGACCTGGGAGCACAGGGAAGCTAAGTGACTTGCTCAGGGTCACACAGAATGCAAGTGGAATCTGTGGGATTCAAACCCAGGTCTGGTCTGCTGGATGTCACCAGATTTGCAGCTCAGAGCCTTAAACCACTGTGCTATTCTGCCTCTTTTTTTTTTTGTTAATATTATTCTGCAGTTTATATTGAAGAGTCAGTATTTAGCCAGCCCACCAGCACATGAGTACCACTCGTGATTCCGATGACCTGGGTTTGGCAATAAGCCTGGGAAGTTGGAAGGCAGGCTTTCCTCCTCTGGGGGGGAAGAGGTCAGTGTTCAGGTACCTCTCGTGGTAGCCTGGGATACAATAGCCAGAACTGACTATGTTTGGGAGGCATGTCATATGTTCAGTATGCCACCCCAATGTCATTGAAGGACATGTCTCCTGGGGAGAAAATGGGAAAATTGAAGTACCACCACTGCATGATGACATGCACTCCCACGTTGCAGACCCACACCATTGACCAGGCTGTCGCTCCCATTCTACCATTCACTCTCTATCAAAGGAAGGAGCCCCCCAGTGGTTCCACCCCTTGGGGTGTTCTAGAGGGAGGAAAGTCCCAGTGTGTGTGGCAGGACTGAGTGTGTATAGATGGGACTGATGGGGGATGGTGAAGGAGGTGATACAGCATAATAAATTAAAAAAAATGAAGAGTCAGTATGAACTGTGAGTAAAACAAATCTGCAGTTTACACTGACGCTGACCAAGGAAAATTATTCCATGGGTCATATAAAACCCAGAAAACTATTCTACAATTTACATTAAATTCTGCAGAATGCTTTCTTGAATTCGGTGGAATTTTTAAACAAAATTCTGAAGAGCATTTTGGAACAGCCCCTGATTATTAGTTTGTCTGCTAGGTCTTTACCTTATTTATTTTATTTATTTATTTATTTATTAGGATCTAGGATTACAATACCTTTGAGCCAAGGCTCTTTTAGAAAGGTTCCATGTCAGAGCAACATTTCAAGACAAAGAAAAAAACAAAAAGAAGGTGAGGAAAACCAACACAAAGTGGTTATAACATAACAACAAATAGCACCTAACCAATAAGGGGGTTGGGGGAGGGTGGTGTGAGGACGTAGGCAGCCAGAGGTATTTATCATGAGAGAGATTTACGAGTAAGTGCATGTAGTTGGGGAATGAGAAGGGAGAGATCCCGAGGACTTGGCTTGAGTACAGATGTGAGAGCCCGGTACAGATGGAGTACAGAGAGGAAAAGGGGGAAAGTAGAGGGTTTAGGACAGGAGGAAAAACAAGGGGTATAAAAAGAGATTTGTTGGGGGGTTTGGAACATGTGATATGTGTCATATCACAGTGACAGGAAGAGATAGTGAAAACAGGGAATTAGATGTAACAATCGCAGGAGCTAGTGGCAGCGAGATGATTCTGGAGACTAGCTTTGAGCACCAAGCACTTTTGCTGAGGAGATGGTGGTGTTAAGGTCATTTAGCCAAAGTGGTGCCCTGTAGGTGGTGTTGGGATCAAGCAGTCTGGAAGGGCGACAGCGGAGATTTTAAGAGCTGCTGATTCGATCTCCTAGAGCTCCGACAGTTTGGGCTTATCTGTAGAAGGGTAGAGACACCTGGGGGCACAAGCCCCAGACAGATTTGCTTTGCCAAGGTACAAGTGAGATACTTTATGCGATTTGATAGGCGAAGCCATCCAGACTGTGCATATAAGTCACAGGTGTGGGTGAGCTGATGGGCACCTGTAATAAGTTGACAGGCCTTATTTAAGGTAGTTTGCACCCGTCTGAGGGTTGTCATCGTGTCAGATCTGTAAATGATGAGACCATAGTCAGTGATCGAGACCATGGAACTCTGTACGGCAATCTTTAGTGCATCCGGAGTAAGACATTGTCTGTGTTTGTACAGAAGACCAAGTTGAATGTTTGCGGTTTTTGCAACATAGTCAGTGTGTGCCCCGTAGGAGAGGCTAGGGTCAAGCAGAATCCCAAGATATTTGAAAGATTGCACCTGCTCCAAGATGTTTCCCTGTGCAGTGGAGATTGCCAAGTGGTGTTGCTTGCGAGGATTGTGAGGGCTGTGAAATAGCATGGTTTTTGTTTTTTTGTGATTTAGTACTAGTTTGTGATTGTGGAGCCAAGACTCAGTGGTGCTGAAGCCATGCTGGATGTTATCCTGTAATGCCATGGGGTCTTTATGAGAGGAGAATACCATTGCATCATCTGTGTATAGCATGATGTTTTCAGGGCATGATTGTGGTAAGGAGTTTAGGAAAAGACTAAACAGGAGAAGCCCCAGTATGGAACCTTGGGGAACACCTGAGAGAACTGGCAAAATGTCAGAAAGAGTGTTTGCAATTTTCACTCTTTGCATCCGGTTTTCGAGGTAGTTACTAAACCATAGGACAGAGTCAGGTGACAGTCCAGTATTTAGTAGCTGGTCAATAAGCAGCCCATGGTGGACTGTGTCGAAAGCTTTGGAGAGATCAATAAAGACTGCACCTGTTAGTTTGCCATGGTCCAGAGAATTATGAACAGCCCCGGTGAACTCTAGGAGAACAGTGGTAGTACTGTGGCCTTTCCAGAAGCCAGGTTGCTTGTCACATAGAATGTTGTATTTGTCCAGATGGTTGGTGAGTTGGTCTGCCACAATACGTTCAAGTGCCTTAGAGAGCGGGGACAATATTGATATTGAGCGGTAGTTTGAGTGGATGGTCTGGTCACCACCTTTGTGGATTGGGGTCACAATTGTGGTTTTCCATTTATCAGGGAAATTCCCGCTGCTGAGAGAGAGGTTCAGCACTTTTGTAAGGGAATGAAGAACCTGATCTAGGGCAAGTGACAGAAGCTTGAGATCCAGGGTGTCACCACTATTTCTGGATTTAGAGATAGCAGTGGCAATATAGCAGCAGGCGTCCTTTAGGCTGACCTCCCCTAAAGTAGAACAGGGGGTGATCTGATTTGGGCCAAGGGGGGCCAGTGGTGGTGGCTTTAACTTCAAAATAATTGGAGGAGAAGGACAGCACTGAGGTCTGTAAAAGCCAAGTTAGAGGAGTTAGCTATGACAGCAGGGTCAAGGGTGATTGATCCGTCAACAGACAACATAGCAGGGGAGGTTTTTAGCTTCTTCCTCATAATTTCCTTGATGTTTTCCCAGAAAGCTTGACCATTCCCCCCAGGTGTTAGTGAGAGCATTTTAATAGTAAGCATTTTTCATAAGTTGAATGGCTTTTGTGCAGGCATTTCTGGCTTGCTTGTATTTTTGAATATCCAGCTGGTTTCTGGTTTTCTTGGCTACAGCCCAGAGGTGATCACGCAGTTTTAGCTGATTTACCAGTTTCCCAGTGATCCATGGGTTACAAAGCATTTCTGATTTCCATCTTTTGACCAGGGCAAAGAGGTCACATGCCCCATTGAAAGTAGCGATGAAAGAAAATAGGGCCTGGTTAACATCAGTCGCCATGTATATACATGACCAGTCTTGCTGAGACAGGTAGTGTTTGAAATGGATGAGTTTGCCACGAGGAAGGACCCTGCTGGAGATGATTTTTGGGGGAAGCTTGAGGAATTTATTTGACCATACACAAGTAACTGGCGAGTGGTCACTGAGAGAGTCTGGGAGAACAGTGGTGCAGGAGATCCTGGTGGGATGGTTGGTGAGTACCCAGTCTAGGAGAGTGCAGGTACTTTTTTTGTAGTTGATTCTGGCAGGGGATGAAACCATTTGTGTAAAGTTGGCTGCAGTAATGGAGTCTTTATGGGCACTTGCCTCTGATCCTAGCCAGTTTATGTTGAAATCTCCTAGTAGGATTTGTTCAGAGTCAGGGGGCTGTGAGTTAATGAAATTTAGAACTTCATTGAGGCCATGTTTTTGGTCATTTGGAGGAATATAAATGGATGCAATACTTCAGGCTTTCTGGTTTGAGCCAAGTATAATTTTTATTGGCAGGATTTGTGCTGAGGTGGTCCGCAAGGGAGACCCTAGGGGATGCCAAGTGATAGTGTCTCTGATAAGGAAGGCACATCCTCCACCTTTTTTTGAGACTCTGTCTTGCCTGAGAATATTGTAGCCTGGAAAGGTTAATGCCTGATCAGGCACTTTTGGTGTCAGCCAAGTTTCAACCACAGCAAAGATATCAGGGTTGTGTTGGCTAATGAAGGCTTGAAGGGCATCAGTCTTTGGTAGGAAGCTGCAGATATTAAGGGTAGCCAGGATGAGAGACCCTAAAGTTTTCAGAGAGCAGGCACTGAGGGGGCCAGGGTTCAGGTGGACATTTTCTGAGATGAGTAAGAGAAGAAGTAGTAGTTTTAGGATGCATAGGCGTAACCCCCTAGAGGATAATCTGTCGTTTATTACAGTAATGGTAGAAGGCGGTGGTCAATGAGGCATCCCAGTGTAGTACTAGAGAGTACATAGAGTGTAGATAGTCCCATGCATCGGGTTTAGCAGTGTAGATGAATGACTCTTCAGTTCGAGTGGTGGGCTATGCGGAGGGCAGGGTTTGTAGTGGAGGGTTCCCTGGGGGCAGTAATTATTTATTAGGAGACTGGAGGGGCTGCATTGTGGCAGGCATGGTTTGTTGGGGCATGGTAGGGAGAAGAAGAAGGCAGGGTAAGGAGGAGTAGGAGGGGAAGGAACAGTGGGAAGGAAGCCATATTGCCATAAGGTACAGGGAGACTGTGAGAGATTAGTGGGCCAAGAAATGGGATAAGAGGGTTATGCACTAAGTATGTAAGAGGAGGAGGTCCTGAGAGGATGAGCCACTAGGCAGGTAGGGGCAGGGAGAGTATGAGGATGGGTGGGGTTAATAGTGCATTTAAGTAAGGTTGGAGGGGGGAGGAGGTGGGTGAAATTTTTTGGCAAAACCTAATGAAAGTCAATGGGCGCAGTGCCCAGTGAACAGAAAAGAAGCAGAGAGAAACAGTTCCAGCCAATCAGCAGCAGTCCAGTAGAATAGGGGTCCAATCAGGCAAAGGCAGAGTGCTCTACAACCAATGGTGGCCATTTTTGGCTTCACCGGCTCCAAAGAGGACTTCTTACTCAGTGCTCTGAGTCCTGAAGTGGGTCGCAGGTGGTGGCTGAGGTGGCCAGCTGTTGGAGCCACGGCCACGCTTGGTGCCCCTCACGAAGGCCCTAGTCAGGGGCTGGAGCTCTGAAGGAGAGAGAAAGAGGAGAGCAGAACATTAGTAGGGTGAGGCAGAGAAAGAACAAAGGGATGACGCTGCAAAGCTAAATCGGGCGGCCGGGGGCTAGGAGGAAGACAGCCCAGAGGGGGGGAGGGGGAGACAGCCAACGGGAGACAAAGACAGAGAAATGGTAATCTCTGGTATGGTGCCACAGAAAGGTGGGGTGTGAGACAGTGGGAGAGAGAAGCTAGGCATGGAAAAAGAAGCATAGGGATAGTAGAGGGGAGGGAGGGAGCGAGAGCAGAGAGGGAAATTACTGTGCAAAAAATACAAGCAATCAAGCCTAACAGCAGACGGGTAGTACAGAAATGCAAATTCAATTCACATTAAACAATTAGCAATCCTAGGTAGTGCAGTTTGTAAAAAAGGAAAACATTTTTTGGCAAAACGTAATGAAAGTCAATGGGCACAGCACCCAGCGAGCAGAAAAAGCAGAGAGAGACGGTGCCAGTCAATCAGTGGCAGTTCAGTGGAATGGGGCCCAATCAGGCAAAGGCGGGGTGTTCAGCAACCAGTGGTGGCTGTTTTCGGCTTCACTGGCTCCAAAGAGGACTTCTTACCTGACGCTCCGAGTCCTTAAAAATCAAAACCGGTAAATGTCCCCCCCATCCAGCTCAGCCCCACCAACCTCCCTACCCCACCCTGAGAACCTCCTTGAGTCCCTTTATTTGAAGTAGAAATTTTTTATCAGGTCCCATACCATGCTGCAATCCTCATCCTTCTAATTTCACCACTGGGCCTGAACTCTGGTTTCATGTCCCAGAAGTGCTTTGAGCATGGCCGCACAAAGCACTGCTGGAATGAGAAACTGGCATTCTGGCCAAGTGGTAAAACTAGAAGGATGAGGCTCACTGTGCAGTGTGGTAGCCACCAAAAATAGTACTCATTCAAATTTGGTGGTCCTGGGGACTCTCAGGCAGGGCTGAGGAGATAGGGCTGAGATGGATGGGGTGGATTTTTTATTTTCTAATACTAAGAACTCAGAAGTTAATCGACAGCCTTCTCTGGTCTGTAGTCCCCCAGTGCAAAAACTAACATTTCCCCCTACCTGGGTGCTTAGTGGAACATAGCTGACTGCTATTGAAGCCCCCAACTGCTGCCTCAGAATTTCCACAGAAATAGGAAACTAATGCCACAGAATTTCTGCAGCAACAGGGGGACTTGCCGCAGAATTTAGACTCAAATTGCTGCAGAAAAATAGGGGCCTTGGCCTTACCCCTCTAGAAGTTGGCTTCCTCTCTAGGCCTCCCCTGGGTGAAGGCAGGCGAGTGCATTTCAGCGGTTGTTACTGTTCTCCTCCTGCCTTGGGGGGCCTCCTTCATGGGAAACCTCCTTTAGTTGCAGAGATTGGCTCGCGGCACCTCCATGGCATTCCCGTTAGAGAGATAGAGTGAGAGCCCTTCTTCTTCTAAAATATTTCCCCTGTAGTGGGTCTCTAAATGGCAATAGTTGAGCTGTCACTAATTTTATCCCAAGCCTGGAAGGAAGGTGACCAAGGCCTTGGGTTCCCAGAGGTTTCCTTCTCATAGGTGGTTTTTCCCCTCCTCCATACTGAAGGTCATAAAATTGAGTAGTCTGTCTCCACAGAAGGTTGTCCATAATGTAGTCATTTATATTAGTACATTTATCCCAGTAAGTTCCACTTTGAGGTGGGGTTGGATGGCGACCCTCTTCCCATCCTGCCGTCCTCTCTCTCCTTAATGAATTTATACCTCTGCTTGCTATCAGTTACCATTTACTGTCAGTCATTGCTCAATTCAGTCTCCGACTATTATCAGCTGTCACTAGTTACTGACAATCTGTCCTCACTCAGGCTCTGTGTTCACTTGCTGTGCAGTATTTTGGGCTCCTTTCTAAGGTACATTTAGCCTAAAGGAATTATGTTCCCACAGCACCTCTAGGAGTGGAACCTTCCTCAAGAAGGTTTCTTTGCCTTCACAGTACCCCAAAAGGGTGGTAGTTCCCCATAGGACAGACAGTGTGAATTGCCAAAGTATCCATGTATGACACTCAACAATACATTGATTCAGATACCTCCAGACTATCAACAAAGTTGCACAAACATAACTTCTCACTATGTTGCATATGCCCATTGAATTCAAAGGCTACACCTGCAGTTCACCCCCTTCCTGAGCTATTTAAGTTAGCTTCCTCAAACCTCACTCAGAAGCATTGTTTTTTTGCCCTACCATCCTCTCCTCCTCATCCAGTGGCATGCCTCTCTCCTTGAAGCTCCTTCCTAACGTACCTTTAGCCTCAAGGGATTTTGTTTCTGTAGCACATCTGGTGGAGAATCCTCCTCCAGAAGGTTCCTTTGCTGTAATGGTACCCCAACAGTGTGGTACTTCCCCATGAGACAGAGAGTGCAAATGGGCAAAGTATCAATGTATGACAGTCAATAGCACATTCATTGAAATACCTTCAGAATATCAACAAAGTTGCACAAGCATAACTCCTCACTAAGCTGCTTATGCCCATTGAATCCACACATAAAAAATAAGATATGACAGGGCGTTGGTTATTGGATTAATTCATACCCAGGTACATAATGAAGCACAAGGTGCATGTGCCAAGTGCCTTTAGCACCTGGACATGCATTATCCTCAGACAGTCACTGACCTGGAGTGCTTATAACATGGATAATCTAAGAAATAATTACAATAAAATAAAGGCTATTTTCTTAAATTAAAGACAAATGTTTTCTTTTGATAAAAGTAATTAGAAAAAAAGTTTTTCCTTCCCCACCTGTCAGTAATTTGCCTTTCCACACATTCGATAGATGGAATGCTTCTTTATTATGGAACACAAAAGTTAAAATGGCTACAAAATTCCTCTTGCAGAATGTTTACCCCCGAGACACAACAGAAGACCTTATATGGAGCCCTGGTCTCAACTGTATCTGAAGCTGTGTAAGCAGCAGAGATTGCCCTGAAAGATGGTAAGGCTAGAAGGGAGAATTTTCATAGTTGCCAAAGAAATGGCTGGAATTAAAAACTGTAAATAGTACTTCCATTCCTAAGTGCATTTATTTGTGTAGGGAGGGTATCATGAGAGGACAGAGTGTTTAATTATTTATTTTTTGAAATAGAAAGGAGTTTTACTTTTCAGGGCATTGTTGAAGGTTTTTAGTGAGTAAAGGTGGTAGCTGTGTTTGTAATGGCAGTCAGATGTAAGTGAAGTGGCTCATGAATTCTGTATGCACCTGGCACAAATTCCAAATCCCACTACCACAACTTGTCCTAATCTGTGCATTTCTGGGGAATTAACATATGGGTGCTGGAACTTATATAACCAATTGGGAAGCAGGACATTTCCATCCCATTTTATAAATATGCACAACACATGCATGTGGATTAAATGTGACAAAAAAGAATAGAACATGATGAATATGTTACCTAAAAATCAAGCTATGAAAACTATTACTATGCATGGACACTAAAATATAGTCAGATCAAGAACAATTTTATATATATATATATATATATATATATATATATATATATATATATATATATATATAAGCCCTCTGGAAATGTTCTCACCTTGTTTCCAAACATTGCAAATGCCTTTCATGCCCATTTTACTGACCTCAGCATCTTTGATGAGCTTCAGAACTCCATGGTACCATCCATGGTCAGTATCTCATCAATCAATCAATCAATCTTTATTTTACCAGGTGAAACACCTTTGAGATGAGCTCATTTTCAGGGTGGACCTGGGCAATCAAGTACATGACAATGTGATGGAAGAACAATATACATAGAACATAATGTTTAACACTGCAGGTAATAAAATGGCAATCAACCATGAGATCAGAAAAAAATACACAGTACCAAGGAAGATAATAAACAGCCAGGAAAAAAGACTGACACAATACAGGTACTAACAAACATGATCTAATTAAGTGCACAGTATATATAAAAACAGGATTCTTCAGAGAAATGTAGAAAAGATTATAGAAATAGAAAAGAAAGGCTGAAAGGTACAAGGACAAGATCAATTAAAGTGTAACCCACCCCCATCGGCCCCCCTTGTTCAATTAGCAGGGCTGCTCCTCTCACACGTGGCAGCAACGAGACGGACAGGGGTTGTCACTACAGTTCTGGTTACCAATACTTCTACTTTGAAGCCTACCATCCTCAGATAGGCAAACCAAGTGTGGCTACTACCTGGCTCACATCTGGGGGGGCCATTTACCATGGCCATTAACCTGGGTCCCTGGGAGAAAGTGTTTGCTCACAATTATGCTAGGTTTGTACTTCTGGTCGGAGCACACAAGTAAATCCAGACATAGTGGAAGCAATAACAGTACTGTCCAAACCAGGTTGGGATTCTGGAGTGTGGCTTTTATTCACATACACTGAGAATAATCACAAGGTGAAGATGGACCCCCACAAGGCTACTCCCACAGGTACTGCAGATTACTGAGGTACAGGGAACACACACACAGAACCCTCAAGTTCTGAAATGGAAACAGCGAACACTCTCTGGTTCTGAATGGAGACTGGCACACATGGCCAGAACTGGTACACTTCCTTTGACTAGGCACCCTCAGCCAGTACAAGGAGACTTTCCCATTTTTCATGAAGAATTTCTGGTGGCAACCTTGACCACCAAAGAGCACATACAGGCTCACAGAAAATCCAACCCTCTGGGTAAACTATTTTCTTCAGGCACTGGCCAAATGCACTGAGAGAAAACAAAGGTGCCCAAACTGAACCCAGAGAGGTAAACGTGCTTACTCCAGATGGGGGGGGGTCTCTCACCTTTTGCTTCCAAATTTATACTCGGCCACTCATCTGGTTAATAACACCCTCATAGAAAACTTGTAGACGCTATCTTGAAATGTCTTTCACATTTACCATACTACATTACACGTCTTTGAGGTGTCCTGAAGTTAAAAGTTCTGTAATTGGCAATGTCTCTTCACTAGACCCAAACTTTAGCAGGCTCTTTTAAATCAGACATGACTAAAAGTTCTGTACTTTGCAAGTCTCTCTCTGGAGGTGCCCCAGGGCTTTTTTCCACACAACAGTGTTGGGTACTCACAGAGCAGATGAATCTAAGGCAGCTTCAACACAGTCTAGGCTTGGACCAGGGGATTGCCCCTGAATCCTGGAATCCCCCCCCCCATCCCTCCGGAGATGAGGCACTGTAAAACCCACTCGGGACAGTTTCCACCACTTCACTCTCTGTCTTTTATGTTCTTCTTCTGGGGTGAGAAAAAACTACCCAAACTACAGTGGTAGCTCTCTGACAGAGCTAAAAACTGAGGAGCTGCCTAGCTGTAGCCTCCTCCTGGCACTCCACTCTACAGACCACTGAACTCTAACTCAACATTCTATCTCACTCTCCCCCGCTAGCATTCCAATGTGGCTTATGCTGCTGTGATAATTCTAAAGAGACATCATCACTCTAGCTCAGCTGTTACTGAAAAACAGAGTGGGACACTGTGAAATCCATTTAACTGGCATTTCACTAGTTGCCTCTCCATGTCTGCCACTGATTCTAAGTGGGATTCTAGTAACCCCTGGCAACAAGGGGGTTACAGTCACACTCTGCCAGGAAAATGACTGTTCCCAGTCATTACCTACCCAGCACTAGACCTTCCTACTCTATGTGCTAGCTATGGAGATGGGTGATCAGACCCTTTCCTACCATGTGCTAGGCACAGGCAGACAACACTAATGGCCCAGAGGTCATTGGCTGATGCATCAGCCCATACACTATGATCTTACTACGGAAACAAGTGACCCTGGAAGAACTGTCCAGAGCACAGTCGTAATAGACCAGTACTGTGACCCCTACAGCCGGTCAGGACCACAGCCTGTCTATCCCCCTAGCCCTCTAGGGAAAACCTATCTAACCAAAACAAAAACCTAACCAAAACAGGGGAACCTCCCCCCATCCCTGGACACCTGCAAACCAACCACTGGAGCTAACGCTATACACAAGCATTATACTCTCACACTCCCGACAACTACACCTGTGGAAGGAAAAGAGGGTAACACATGTTAACTACTACACAGTACTTTAAAACAACACTTTAAAGCACAGAGAAACTCTGATGTGTCCCTCCAGTCCTCTTCTTGTCTTCTCTTCTAGCTTCATCAGGATCCACCTGAAAAAGAAAAGACAAAAACACACCCAAATCTGCAAACACAGTACACGACCATAACCCTTACCATCAAAACACTGGAGAATCCCAAAAAATATTTTTTAGAAAAAGTAGAAAAGTACAAAACAGTAGAAAATACCAACATTATGCACAATACACCTCTTGGGGATGGAAGGCCCTAAATGTCCCAACTAGTGACAAACAGAGCCCGAAGGCAGGGTCCATGAAAGAGTCTCTCCTGGGCTGGAACCCGGTGAAGCACAGTTCTTGAGATACTGTAGTCTCAAAGGGGAGAGTTTTTGTGGACAGTTCAACAGTCTGTAGTCTGCCAGGTGTAGGATGTGTATTGCAATGTCAATAAAGTAAGAAAAGTCTGTACTTACCAGTCCCTTAAAGAATGAAAAAATGAACATCACCTACTTCTCCAGCTGAAGACTCTCCCTGGCAGCATTTTTCGGATACAGCTGGGCAGAAATCTTCCAGAAAACAGGATGATGAACTGGAAACTGCTGGGTTGATGTCATCTAGGAGATGAAATATTGGAACAGGAAAGGAACAGCTGAGTAGATGTCATCCGAAATACCAGGCGATGAATCAGGAAAACAGCTGGACTGATGTCATCTCGGACCGATGTCATCTGGAAGGCCAGGCGATGGAACTGGAAAGACACACTACAAGGCTGATGAATCTGGATGCACCTTTGGATCCTGGAATACCAGACTGGCAGAACAACATGGGTACAGCAATGGCCAAATGGCAGCACTGGCTACTGTTGCTCTGCTTTCCAGTTGGTAGGTATGTGCACATTCACAGGATGATGGTTACATTGAGGGTAGTACCACAATAGGTCAGGTGCAAGAATTATTACCCCATCTTGGCACTCATAATTCACATTATGGAAAATCTCATTTCTCTTATCATCCACATAATGTACAGTGTCTATGAAGAGTGTCCTGCCCACCTTCCAAAACTTGAGTTTGTCTCGTATTACTTTGTCTCTGACATATCAAGTTACACCTGGATGCAAGTCTTTAGTAGTCTCTTCCACTAGCCAGTCTCTCCTGTTTTTCTCAATCTCCTCCCAGCCTCTCCGAGGAAAGGTAGGAAAGGACATCCCATAAATCTCATCTGCCTTCCTACAAACCAGTCTTTCCTCCTTACTACTCTTCATCAGTCTGCGACCCCTGGCCTGACTTTGGGCGGCCAGTCCTGGTTCTGCCAGTGTCACATACTCAAAGCTATGTAGAACTTGTCCCTGACCCCAGCCCTTCTGGGAGCAGGGCTGTGGAGTCACCAGCTTCTTCTCCTGGTGCCTCTGAGGCAAGAGCCTGAGGCTGTGGACTAGAACCTTCAACGTAAAAATACATAGCTCCCTCCTCCTCCTCTTTCTCACTTAGGACCTGGGCCCAGGAATGAGCAGTCATCCTCACTTCTGAGACAGTCCACTCTTCACTGGGCGTGGAGGTAGACACCTCCCAATCTAGCGTTCTTCGAACCTCATCATCTCCAATGAGGCTAGGACTAGGACCTTTTCTCCACCAATCTGCAGATTCTCTCTCCGCATTGTCCATCTGCGACACAAGTATGGAGACATCACAGGGACTTTGCTCTGCCAGTACATCTACACCCTCTTATTTTGTGCCCACACTCTGCTAGGCCCTCCCCAACAGGTTAAACCTGGTGTTGTGTGCTGCTGTTTGCAGGATCTTGAAGCTTTGTCCATGAAGGAGCCAAAAGAATCTTAGGAGCACTAGTTAGACCTTGCTTCTCTAAGCACTCTGAACAATGAGTAATCAAGAAAACGTCCCTTCCAGCCTCGAGGCACGTCGTGCATACCCTCACTGGGTATCCAGGAATCGCAACATGAGGAGGCAAACTTTACCTGTAGAAACATTTCTTTATTTCTTTCAGCTTGGTAACCTCTACGACTACCATAGCCCAGCATGATCTCGGTAGGAGGATGATCCCAAGCCATGACTGTAGAAAAACACACAAAGTTCAGTTATTACTGGGTTCACTCTACTTGGAACAGTCTCACAAAATGGTTCCCTGCTGCTGTGTTAACATTACAGCCCCACCCTGTAATGGCAGCGGTAGCACTCCTGGTGCATCATCAATTGTATCTGTCTCAAGCCACTGCGCATCCGATTTGCTGCACACTGATAACTATTACTCAAACTGCACAGACTGCACTGCTTTTCTTCCTCAGCACATCTATATGATTTTCTAGGACTTTACCATTAGCTTTCAACCACTTTTACCTTCTTGAAATCACTAAAGCCACAGTATTTCTTGGACTGGATTGCCTGTTTTTGCAGCCTCTCATACAACTCGCACTCTCTGTTTGCTCAGAAAATGACACTGTTGCTGAATCCATAATACATGCTCACAGTCTAATGCTCAGAATTATTGTTTGGGTTTGATTACTTTACAGTCCTTCTTTGCAAAAACAATTATGCTGTTTATACACAGATCCATCTGGCTTTTGAAAATCACAACACAGTTTGAGCTCAGATTTGCTGAATGGTACTCACTGAACCAGTAGCCGGCTTTTTGATGGAAATTCTCGGGCTGCAGTTGATCCTGGAAGGCCTCTGGGTTGAAATGGGCTGGCGACCCCGCTGATTGTCCCTACGAACACCACACTTTCTCCCCAGTCGATCAGAATATGGGTTGAGCCTGATGTAGTACACAAAAGTCTGTTGTTTTAATTTTTAGAACGTTCACAGTCACTGCGACAATCCTCCTGGCTAGCCAGTTCTCACATGACTTGCATTCTCCCTCTCGAACACTCAGCAGCACTCTGAAGCTGGCTAGGGAGCAGGACTGATTACAGTCTCATCAATCACTCATTGCCATGTAAATGAGCCTCTCTCTTCTTGTGCTCTTCTTTTTTTACAGTGATCGTCGAGCAGGCAAAATTTAAACTGCAAAACAACTTTTTTTTCTTTTCAACTGTAACTCTATGGCGGGAACACCATTTTGAACCATTTTTCATAGCAATTTCTCTAGTGACTCCCCCAGTTCACACAGCAAACATATGAAACTTTCAGGGCACAATTGTCTCTGTTTCCCACAGTTCATAATACTTTTTCATGTCACAACTTGAAAATTAAAGCTGGCAAACATTCTGTTTTTGATGCAAGACAAGGGACACACACAATCTAGCTTTACAGCTCCTTGGAAAACATTGGCACAATCACAGCAGCACATAAACAACGGGCACACAGTGGCACATACGGATGGCACTACTCTGGGCAAACTCCTTATGTGCAAAGCTTCCAATTTTTGGCTACCAACTGCCAGACAGACAAAATGCTAGCCACCACCTGAGCAAACATCTCTTTTTCTCTCCCAAATTCAAAACACATCCTCAGTGGTGCCTCCAATTTTGTAACCCCCCCCTTGTTCAACTAGAGGGCTGCTCCTCTAACACATGGCACCAACGAGAGGGATGGGGTTGTCGCTACAGTTCTGTTTACCAATACTGTACTTCTACGTCAGAGCCTGCCATCCTCAGCCAAGCAAACCAAGTGTGGCAACTACCTGGCTTACACCTGGGGGGACCATTTACCATGGCCATCAACCTAGGTCCCTGGGAGAAAACGTTTGCTCACAATTATGTTAGGTTTGTACTTCTGGTCAGGGGCACCCAAGTAAATCCAGGCACAGTGGAAGCAGTAACAGTACTGTCCAAGCCAGGTTGGGATTCTAGAGTGTGGCTTTTATTCACATACACAGAGTATAATCACAAAGCAAAGATGGATCCACACAGGGCTCCTCCCACTGGTAATGCAGATTACTGAGGTACAGAGAACACACACAGTGATCCCTCAGGTTCTGAAATGGAAACAGCGAACACTCTCTGGTTCTTAATGGAGATTGGCACACGGCCAGAACTGGTACACTTCCTTTGACTAGACACCCTCAGCCAGTACTAAGAGACTTTCCCATTTTTCATGAAGAATTTCTGGTGGCAACCTCAACCACCAAAGAGCACATACAGATTCACAAAAAATCCAACCCACATCTGGGTAAACTATTTTCTTCAGGCACTGGCCAAATGCACTGAGAGAAAACAAAGGTGCCCAAACTGAACCCAAAGAGGCAAACATGGTTACTCCAGATGGGAGGGTCTCCTACCCTTTGCTTCCAAATTTATACTCGGCCATTCATCTGGTTAATAACACCCTCACAGAAAACTTGTAAATGCTATCTTGAAATGTCTTTCACATTTACCATACTACATTACATGCCTCTGAGGTGTCCTGAAGTTAAAAGTTCTGTAACTGGCAATATCTCTTCACTAGACCCCAACTTTAGCAGGCTCTTTTAAATCAGGCATGACTAAAAGTTCTGTACTTTGCAAGTCTCTCTCTGGACCCCATAGTAGGCAGACAAATTTATAGAGAAAACAATCTAGGTTACAGAGTCCCTTTGTTAGAGAAAACTCACCACAGGAAATGCAGGTGCCCCAGGGCTTTTTTCCACGCAACAGTGTTGGGTACTCACAGAGCAGATGAATCTCAGGCAGCTTCAACACAGTCTAGGCTTGGACCAGGGATTGCCCTGAATCCTGGAATTCCCTTCCCCATCCCTCCGGAGATGGGGCACTGAAAAACCCACTTGGGACGGTTTCCACCACTTCACTCTCTGTCTTTTATGTTCTTCTTCTAGGGTAAGAACAAACTACCCAAACTACAGTGGTAGCTCTCTGACAGAGCTAAACACTGAGGAGCTGCCTTGCTGCAGCCTCCTCCTGGCGCTCCACTCTACAGACCACTGAACTCTAACTCAACAGTCTATCTCACTCTCCCCAGCTAGCATTCCAATGTGGCTTATGCTGCTGTGACAATTCTAAAGCTACATCATCACTCCAGCTCAGCTGAGACTGAAAAACAAAGTGGGACACTGTGAAATCCATTTAACTGACATTTCACTAGCTGCCTCTCCCTGCCTGCCACTGATTCTAAGTGGGATTCCAGTAACCCTTTGGAACAAGAGGGTTACAAAAGGAACGTACAATAAGTAGGATATAATCAGACAGCTCATCATTGATTACACTTGCTGGATTCAGTAAAAGACTATGAAAACAGGGATATGAAGGTAGCCAACTTCACTGGATATGCCAGTTTCATAGTTCTTTGTGGTTTATTCCATAAGAAGGGCGGAGCAAAATTTATGGATGAGTTGCCAAATCTGTTTCAAACTTTGGGGACAAAAAGGGTTAAGTAAGAAGGGCTCCTCAGAGTATAACTAAAAGGTGAACATGAGTGTAAAATGAAAGCCAGCACAAGCTATTCACAGTTTACTAACAGTCCTTGATATGGATTGCCACAGTGCCTCAGTATATCACAGATTGGAAACAAGTCTTCATTCAAAGGTGCATGCAGTGCTTCATTTTATTCAATTAAAGTGCACAATACTTCCATGTAAACTGCTGCCACCTCTCAGCAGTACAAAACCTCCTAACGCATTTCACATCGCCTGGCGCTTAATCATAGGATGACATATCCACATACCAATACCAATTAAATGCACAGTGTTTAAAATGACAGTGCAAAACAACTATATTAAAACATTAAAAAAGAAAGATGTTCTTTGTTAAAATCATTCTACCTTTCAAATTATGTATATTGCACAAGATAGTTAAGTTTTAGTAAATCCTATAGTTGCATTATCTGTATTTCTCATAGTCATTTTTTCATCTTAAAATACACAACTATATATAAGTTTTGTGTTCTCCATGTTTACACTTTTAGAGTTAATGTTATCATTACCACTTCTGTTATTTATATTCAAGGCCCCTGGAATTCTGTGATTCTGTGATTGTGGAATTTTCTGCAGAATATGCATCCTACCGCAGAATTCATTTAGTACCACAGAATTTGTTGTTTTTGGTGAATTTCCATTCAAACATACAGTTTTTACATAGTGCCAGACTTCCGTACCCATCTTGTTTATCCTGAAGCCCCTCCTCTATGCTTGGCAAGTGATGCCATCAATGACAGCACATCTTATTTTAACAAATGGTAGGACTGCATTCTGACACAGAAATGAATAAATCATGCCGCAGAAATCAGAAAATACTACCTCAGAAGCCTAGGAGCTCTCCCACAGAAATCAGAATATGCTGCCACAGAGCACTAGGGGACCTGTTTATATCTTTCAGTGTCCTCCACTTATTTTAACATGATTTCTCATGAGGATCCACTTTAAGGCCAAATTCAGAGCGAACATCTATAATAAACAGGTATATAATTTGATTAGTACACCAATGAAAATCCTAAAGAATATCCATATAAAGACAGTCAATAATTATGAATTTTTACTCTTATTTACATCCATATCAAGAAAGACCTTTGGGGGGGTTGGGGGCTAATTTCTTGAGAAAAGGTTTCAGCACTTAATTAGTGCTGCATTAATATGTTTCTCTGGAAGTATGGTCCTGTTTCTCCTTACTTTTTGCACCCTGCTTAATGTTGTAACTGCACACTAATACCACTTGTTAGTTGATGTCTTTCTGTTCTGCAATGTTTCTTCACCTGTAAATGTCTTGTATTCCTTGTTGACTTGGAGCCTTTGTAAATAAGCCCCTGGCTCAAAGGTATTAATCCGAATTTGAAATAAATAAATGAATAAATAAAGATCAGTCCTTTCATTTAAACCAGGTTTCTCAGATCCCCCTGTTGAAAAAATCCAATACTGTTCTCTTTTCAGTAACACATTATTATAACCCCCCCCCCCGGACTCTTTATGGGTTTCTCGATACCCATAAAAGACCAAATGTGGTCCTTGGGATTAGTTACTTTTCCCATATGTATCGCAAGTGCATTTCTTTGATCTTTATTATTTATTACTCTTAAGTGTTCCCCCACTCTTTCTTTTAATTTTCTTTTTGTCTTTCCTATGTAGAAACTTCCACATGAATATGTAGCCATATAGACCACTCCCTCAGTTGCACATGTTATGAACACTATTATCTTTGTTCCCCTTTTCGTTTTTGGGTTCACGAAGCTCTTTACCTGTGTCATTGATTTGCAAAACTTGCAATTCCCACATTTGTAACAGCCATCTTGTTTCTTAGGTAACCACATTCTTTCTAGTTCTTGTCTAGGTTGTACTGAATGAACTAGGCTATCTTTCAAACTCTTGCCTTTCCTACAGTATGTACCATCCTGGGCATGGTGTCGGTGAGGTCTTTCAAGCCTGGGTCCGAACTTACCATATGCCAATGCTTTTTATCTATGTTACTTATTTCATTTGATTGAGCATTATATGTGCTCACAAAAGTTATTCTCAGATCTCCTTTCTCCATTTTCTTTGTCTTTTTCCTCATGACTTCTGACCTTTCCATTATATCTACTTCTCCTCTGGCTTAACATCAGACAGAGAAAAGGGAGAAAGGAGATCTGAGAATAATGTTAGATTTTATCATATCAGCATTCTTTTCTTTCATTTACAAAATGGAAAACTGAGTTAGTTTAGTTCTCCTCTTTAGTTTCCCTTGACTGTGTGTTTTTTTAGGCCTTTGTACATGACATGGCAGCAGTGTCAGTGGCTCAGTAGGTAGCACACTCACCTCTGAGGCCAGGAGATCAGAGGGATGTGGGTTAAGTTCCCACATCTGGCACTTGGGTTAATATCCCAGTACTGACACTGCAGTGCAGCATGAGAGGGGTGCTGCACTTCTGAGGTGCTGTCTTTCAGATGAGACATTACACCGAGGTCCCATTTGCCTGGATTGGTGGTAGTTCAGGTGGGTGTTAAAGATCCCATGGCACTTATCAAAAAGAGTTGGGGAATTTTTTTATTGAAATCTGAACAAAACATAACAAAGTTATACAAATCCATATTATGTCATACATGATCATAATAAGAAAGGAATCAAAAAACGTAAATAAGTATTAAGAACAAAAAACAAGGTTATACAGATCAGTAATGTGACATACATAATAGTATCAAAAACAAAAACATAGATTGAAAGAGAAATAACTCATACCAAATTCATATACATACAATAGATATTAAGAACCCATCCTCTCCCCCATTATGTGACATACCATTAAATAAAGCATCATAATCATACAATAAACACCCCATCTCAAACCCCAAAAATCAAAAACCCAAAGACAATTATCCACTCAAAGGGGAAAAATTAGCTTATTAAAGAGCAGGAAGTCTCCCTTTCAAAAAAAATATAAAGAAATATTTGTTTTCTTTTTTCCTCTTTTTTCCTGACCTTTTTCCTTTTTTCCTCCTCCCCTTCCCCCTTTTCCCTTTTTTCCCTTTTCTTTCCCCTTCTTTTTTCTTTTTTGCTTTCCCTCTTTTCTTTTCTTCCATCTGTCCCTTCCCTTTTTCCTTTTCCCTTTTTTCCAATACAAAATATATCAAAAAAAAAAACAGAGGGGGAAAAAGATGCCTAATCATACATTCCTTATCGCTACAAATAGGAAAAAAAATGAACCCCCAAGAATACATTCAGGTTGAAGGGTTCTCTTGAAACCAAACTGATTTATGTAATAAAGGAAAAAGCCTTACTCCCTGTAATCACTGATTAAATCTAAAATTTAAAAAATATCAAATTCATTCAATTTCTCTTTCCATTGCTGTGAAGAAAAGCATTTATGTTCTTCACATTTTAAGAATTGTAAATCAGTCACAATCATGTGTACCAGGTTAATTTCAGATATATTTTGTTGTTGCAAAACTAAACAACATCTACTGAGCCAAAGCCAATATAGAAAGTACACATGAATGACTTGTAATGTACTGGAACAAATTCCTACATTACACACTGGGTGAATACCGTAATATAATAAATCCGGTGAAGGGGGAAGTGTTAACCAACTCATACAGTTCAACCATCTATTTTTTAAAGCATCCCAAAACCTTGCTGCATATGGGCACTGAAAATACAAATAATTCATGGTTTCTAACTTTCCCATACAATCTATCCTTGGGCAAAAACACTCCTGTAAAGCCTTATGTTTCTGATTACTCTTCACATTTATTTTATTATGAATTGCTAACCAAACTGTATCCCACATATGGGTTGCCACATATGGGTTGGGATCCTATTGTTAGTAATATAACTAGAAACCTGTTTTTGTTGAAACACTGAAAATTCTGCAAAAGAGCAATCTGTAAAGAACGTGTTCATTATATCCATATATAAAACTTTCCTTGATGTTTGTAGTGCATTTGTATAAGTAATATTCCATAATTTAATTTTGTCAAAGACATATTCCCATATATCTAATAATCTGGGGTTTCTTTTATTTTTATGTAAAAAAAAATTGGCATTCCTCCATTCACCTAAAACACATTTAACTTTTGATAAGCCAAGCACTATCTGCCATTTCGACTCTTGCTTAAGGGGAGGAAGCATATTTATGGAAAAAAATTGTAAAATAAAATATGATTGGATTAATCATATCCAAGCCCCCTTCTTTAATTGTCTTATACAGTATGTTCCTTGTAACTGGATTTAATCTACTTCCCCAAATACAAGTGAAAAAAACCCCTCAAAACCTGTGCCTCTAATGGTTTTTTAAAGGAAAAATAGCACTTGAATACAGAAATATCGGAATCGAAAATGTTTTTACATAATGCACTCTTTTCTTTTTTGCTACTTTCCAACAATTCCACACCTCCACCTTCCCTTTTGCTATCTCTAATACACGCTCCCAGTTAAAAAGGAACATGTCTACTCCACCCCAGTAAATCCCCAATATCTTACAAGGCTGTTGTACCACCGGAAACCCTTCAAAAAGCTGAGGAGTGTCAGTAAGCCTGCTTAAACCCAAATTTTTCATTTTTGTAAGATTTAAAGTAGCCCCTGTTGTTTTCCCCACCATCTGGATGAGATCCTTTGCTAACCAAAAGGAATGTTCATTATTTAACATCAAACACACATCATCGGCATATGCTACTACTTTGCATTTGGAAACTAAAGGACGATTTATACCCCTTATCAGTGGGGAATTATTCAAAATCCGCACTAAAGGGTCTAAAACAAACACATACAACAAGGGACTCAAAGGACATCCCTGTCACAACCTTGTATACATTAAATGAGAGCTACCTTTCCATCCATTCTCATAAGGAACTACATACGCCAATGTGTAACATAGCTTTATCCAACTAATGAATTCCGTAGGCAAGCCAAAGGCTAACATACAATCCCACAAGAAAAAGTGTGAGACTGTATCAAACGCCTTGGCTTGATCCAAACTGACTAAGTACCCCGGAATCACAGACAAAACATTATCTGCTGTTGAGATATTAATAATCTTCCTTATCATTAATAAGGTATCAGAAATGTTTCTACCTGGAACAGCGCAGAATTGCATTGGGCTTATCAATGAAGGCATTAGCTCAGCTAGTCTCTCCCCTAGTAACTTTGCAAATATCTTAAAATCAACATTTGACAAGGTTAAAGGCCTCCAATTGTTTAAATCCTTACTATCTCCAACTTTATGTAAAAATATGAACAGCCCCTCATACATCTGGGTAGGCAAAGTATTTTCCTCCAAGAAAAAATTATAAATGCGCAGGAAAATAACTGGAATTACAGACCATAATACTTTATATAATTCACTTGATAGCCCGTCAGAACCGGGTGCAACATTATCATGTAATGAGAGTATTACCTTATCCAATTCTTGAGATGTAAAAGGACAAACCAAAAGAGAATTCTGAAAGCCTGTAGTCTGTGGAAGTGACGCCATCTGTAAAAATGTATTAGCTAGTGGGTCAAATCTTTGCAAGGTCTCAAACTTATCTTTAATGTAATCTTCAACTACCCCATAATACCTTTGTTATCACAGTGTTCTACCCCAAAAGAATCCACTAGACCCATAAAGACTCTTTTATTTGTCCTTATCTTGCTGGCTAAAAAAGGGTTGATCTGTTCTGATTTACCCTGGGCACCAAACATTTGTTCCCTTTGTAGGGACTTCATTCTAGAATACTGGTAATCTTCCATTTTATGTCGTACGATAGATATACGATCCCTTAAATCAATTCCCTCCAAACTTTGCCTAGACAATAATGTCCTCAACTCACACCTATAGTTTAGATATGTATCCTTATTTCATTTTACTCTATGCGAACCCACCATTTTAAAAAAACAAATTAAACATATCTTCAAATGAGACCACCAAAGGCCTATATTCTCATAAAGATCCAAGGTAGTTACTTTATCTTGAATTACCTCCTGTAATTCCTGAAAAATATTTACATCAGACAAGAGGGAAACATTTTACCGCCACACTCCTTTCCCAGTTATGTGTTTTGGGGGGAACTCAAACCGAATCCCTAGCAGCCAATGGTCTGAAATCTCAATAGGAAAACCAACTCAGGAGAAATAACTTGAAAAGACTGATTAACAAAAAGGAAATCTATACAGGAAGAAAGGGTACCTTTATAAAAGGTAGACTTCTTTAACAACGGAGTGTCTGCAAAGGCATTCTTTAAAGCAGCCTGGGAAACCAGTTGTTTTAAAAAATTCTTATCACAGTACTGCTTAGCGTCTTCTCTTTTCTCCTTAAAATTAATATTAAAATCACCCCCAAAATTTAAGTGGTACTTGGTATATAAATAAGGCTGTATCTTTTTTAGTAAATCGATACAGGATGATTTTACTTGGGGGTTATAGATATCTATTAAGCATAAGGGAATACCTTGAAATTCAATATCTAGCATAAAAGCCCTGCCCGGTTCTATTTCTACTGATCTAATTATTAATACATCAGTGGTTTGAAAACAAAAACCCACCCCATTACAGGGATCTATTCCCGATGACCAAATAGAAAAACCGCATCCCCAATCCTTAGTGGACTGCTGGATCTCCACTATAGTCTGTAATCTCACATCTTGTAAAAACAAAATGTCATAACTTAATGAATGTAAAATACTGAACATAGTGAATCGGCGTTTCCTATTCTTAATGCTATTTACATTTAAGCTTGCTATAGAGAAGGTCAACATTTAGGGAGGGTTTTTTTTCAGTTTTCCACTTGACCTTGTAACCCGCTTTGAGGAAAAAGGTACACTACTCCCTTCAACAGACAAAACTACCTCTCTATCTTTCTCCTGTGGCTGTGTAGGCACATCTTCGACCCCCTCTAAATCTATGGGGCGAGCCTGTTCCATCTGTTCGCTCCAAGAAGAAAGAGGAGAAAACCTGTTTCAAAGTGATACTGAGGGTGAATTAGAAACATTGCTTATGCCTTTAATACTCCCCTTTTTCTTTGCTAACACAAATGGCTCTTCTTGCCTTAAAGTTTTTGAATTATCTGAAAAACCTAGGGGGTTTTCCACAGCCTTATTAGTCACCTGCACACCATCCATAGGACCACCAAATAAATTTGTCTGAGGCCTGGTTGGAGATCCCTGTGGGTAACAAAAGGAGTGTCTTTCTCCATACCCTGATATTGCTCAGCACTTGTTCTTGCAGGATCAAAATTCTCTGAACTAACCTGAAAATTGGTCCGAGAGGGGATAAAAACCCTGTTTAGCCCCCTCGCAGCCCCCCTCTCCCTGTGTCTCTCAGGCGACTGGTTTCCCGTACTTGGATTCATAGGGGGGTTCTTAGCTTTATACAAAAAATGTGCCTGATCAGAAGCCTCATCTAAATCATTCGTGCTCCATGGGCAATCCTCAAAAACATGCTCAGAATCCCCACATAGATTACACACGGGGGCTTCACACTCAGTTGCCACATGCCCAAGAACTCCACAAGAAAAACATTTAACTTTGTCACAATCTGTGTTTAAATGATCCAATGACCCACACTTGTAGCAGCTTTTAGGCTGACCAGCATAAAAAATTATTCCCCTATCCCTTCCTAAGAAGAAGGAACTGGGTAAATGTTGTATCCCAGAATCATTATGGGACAGTTGTATTCTAAAAGTCCAACCACCCGTCCAAAAACATTTCAAGTCTCTGTACTGGTTATTACATGTCTGTAAGTCAGTTACGTTATGTTTGTAACTAAAAATGATGACTGTTGCACATGCTGACGTGGAATCTTTGTAAAAGAGCCTTGGCTCAAAGGTATTGTAATCCTAGATTGAAATAAATAAATAAATAAAAATAGGTTTGGGATTATCCATTATTCTGCAACATTGTTCAAGCCAGTACATTATGTTCACTACATTGACTCCTTCATTACGAAAAAGAATAGTTACTGTTTTAATCATAGGTTTAGTAACAGGAATTGCCAAAAAATCTTTCCATATATCTTGATCTTTTACCGAATAATACTGTTTCCAAAATCTATCTAGTAGATACATAGAACAAAAGCTTATATCATATTGTGAGTTTCCTGGTGAATGAATAAAGGCATAAACATCTGAGGGTACAAACCCTAAACTGTCAAGTAAAAGGGTTTTCCCCACCCAAAGTCTGTCCGGGACAATCGGAGCTAACCCCTTGTAGAGTAGTCTAACCAGACATCTTCATCTCGCTTCTTGTGCAGGACGTCGAAATAGCCCAGCAAAGGATTTCTTCTTCCCTGTGTCTGTATTCCCTTGGGAGGCACTATCCTTCTCTCTTTGTGAACTAAAGTCCTCACTGTCATTAATATCATTGTCCATACTTTGAATTTGTGTACCTGCTGCTGAAAGCGGCCTTCCATTTCTTTGACTACTGTCTGCCACAGTGTCTGGCGTAGTTTTGTTCATATCAGCCTCTCCCTCAGCTGACAGTTGCGTACTCCCACAGTTCTGGGACTTTGTCAGTTCTGGCTGAAAGTCGGAATTTGCTGAGCAAGATACATCCTGTGCTAAATCCTGATGGACTCCAGAACCCGAAAAATTTGGATCAGGGCCCCAAATGTCTTTTTGCCAAATCCAACCTGCTTTAATGAGAACCTCATCTTTTGACTGCATACCATCTTCTCCTGTAATTGGGGGAAGCTTTCCATCATAAAAGACCTCCTTACTCGCACACTCAGCCGAGAAGGCAGACTGCGTTCCGGATAACAAAATAATGGGTGGTCTTTTGTTACCTGCAGATAAGGGGCTGGCAATCGAGCGTTTCCTTTTCTTCTCTTCGTCTAGACGTTTTTGATAGAGATCATAATCTCTTTCGGCCACCTGTATTAAGTCCAAAAGCTGTTTTTTCTTTATCTCCATTTCTTCTTGCAATAAAGTCTCTCCTTCATTTTCTGATTCAGATGTATCCAGGAACATATCCTGGTCTTCTATTTGTGAAGAACTTTTTTGGCTGTCAGGACATGCTGACTCCTTCTCAATAGCTGTAAAAGCGCCTAAAGGCTCTGGAGCTCCAGAGCCCGAACTTTCCTCCTCCACTACCTCCTTCTGACTGAGGTCCTCCATCTCTGCAGACAGATGGACAGTGCCACCCGCCTACAGAGTAGGGGAATTTCCCTGGTGTCCTGGGCAAATTTCCCTCATTCACTAAAAATACCACCAACAGCTTCATCTGGTTCAAGGTCCATTGGCATTCATCTGTATCCCCCTCCTCTGGGTCGTGCCTGAAAATAGGCAAGATTTGTCTAGTGCACTTACCCGGTCAACAAAAAATAAATAAAATAAATGTTAATCAACTGTGGACAACATGCTTGTCCACATATCGCAAATCATGAACCATGAATCATTAACAAACCATGCATAAAGTCATCATAGACAAAGACAGTGACAGAGCAGGCATGGACAACCCAAGAACAGAGAGAAAGAGCGAGAGCAAGAAAAAGAGCGTTGCACTTTACCTTGGGTGAGTCTTACTTACATATAGCTAGGCCAGATACAGTATTCGATGGCAAGACTTTAAAGATCTTGAAAATTCCTCTGAACTCTTTAAATCTGACTAAAGTCAACTTGAAGTATACCTCAGCCACAATAAAGGTATTTTCCTGCTTTAACTGCATGATCTGCCTGCATCTGCATCTGCCCAAGTTCATCTGCCAATCTCCCGTCAGATTTTCAAACGCAGTATCTGTTTGTAACAAACGTCATAATTTACATAAGTTTCCTTAACCAAAGCCATAAATTCAACCTGCAGACATTTTCTGATGCAAATTCCGCTGCAAACAATACTGCTTGTGATGCAGTTAGTAATTATATCTTGGGGCTAGCTTGAGATTCTGTGGTTAAAGCTGTTTGTTTGCCTTCTGATTTTAAATAACTCCTGTCCCTCTGCACCACTCTCCCTACCTTTCTCCTTAGCTCATCTCTCGGACTAAAATCCTTCAACTTTTTCCCTCCTCCCCTGTCCTCATCTATTTACTAATTCTTATTTCTTGTCCTCCCACTGCAGGATATTTATTTCACCTACCCTCCTTTTTTTCTTCCAACTTTACCCTCGGGCAGGACCACCTGCAGAGCTACTCCCATCTGCCCTGCCATCCCAACACAGGTACGCCATGCTCATCCTCCTTTGTTCTGGATTTTCAAACTTGGCGCCTTTTTTGCTCAGCTACCAGGTTACTCTTGGAGACTTGTTGGAAGAGATCCAGGCTGATACTAAAGGAATAATGCAAGACATGATGTGTGTTGTGCTGGGATAATGCCACACCTGGGGGGGTGGGCATGAGGCTGCAGGCTGAGTGCATCCACTGCCCCAGGCATGGCGTTATCACAGCACAACACACACCCTGGAGTGTATTATTTCTATTATACAATGGTTTGTTGTTATGTAACCCCCCTGTTACCCGGGGTTACTAGAATCCCAGTAAGACCTAGTGGTAGGCAGGGAAGGCAACTTGTGCAACTCCGGTTAAATGGATTTCACACTGTCTCACTCTGTTCTCAGTCTCAACTGAGACTGAGGGATGACATCATTTAGAACTTTCACAGCTGCATAAGCCACACTGGAATGTTGCAGTTGGAGGTTAGAGTAGAATGTTGGGGAATTTGAAGTGAGTCAGTAGAGCCTGTGTAGTCTGTAGAAGAGGTGCTCTGCTGTAGGCAGACTCTCAGAGCTCTAAGCTCTGTCAAACAGCAACTTTTGTTGTATAGGTGTGTGTTCTGTCCTGAAGAGGACACAAGAAGAGCACATTGAAGTGGTGGAGACCGCTTCAGTGGTTCAGGGCCCCATCCCTGCGGGGATCGGGGGAAGGAATCAGCCTGCTTCCTCGGGCAACCCCCCTGATCCAGCTAGGGAAAAGAAGCTGTCTGCTTTAAGTTCGTGCTGAGGCACCAGAAGCTCTGGACGAGAGTTCCTTGAGGCAGCAACGCCTGTGGGGCACCTGCAACCAAGGACTGAGTTTGCTATGCTAAAGGGCCATGTGTTTTCACCTGAATCAAGATGAAACTAAAGGGACTGTCACTGTGGGGTCAGGAAAAGACAGCTAAGTACAGTTTGGAAGATGTGGGGATTGGACTGCTTAACTCAGTGGGGGGGTCTAGAGTAATGGACACAGCCTCTTATTAAGTATGTTCAAGTTCAGCACAAATGGGATGTAAAGACAGTTGATTGAATGTGGCATACATTTAAAAAGAATCTACACAGCAAAGTGTTTTAAAGGATGAGGTGTTACAGTCCACAGAAAAGGCTGGGTATGAATTATGGGAGCAAGAGGTGGGAGAACCTCCATCAGTAGTAACCAAATTCACCTCTACGGATTTGCTCTGGGACACCTGTTGCTTTCTCTCAGGTACTTGGTCAGTGCCTGAGGAAAGTACCCAGACACAGGATTGATGAGGAAGATTCCCTTATGGAGCAGAAGTGCTCATAGGTGGTTTAGGGAGCCACCAGTAACTGTTTCCATGCTATATGGAAAGTGTCCAAGTGGCTGGCAAGGGAGCCGAGCCAGGGAAAACCCAGAGCAGCGTACAAGTTTGGGCTGTGTGCCGAGTGTGTTTCAGAGCCTGAGGGCTAAAATGATGAGGATGTGTTCTGGTGTCCTTAAATCTGCATTACCAGGAGTGTAGCCCCGTGGAGGTCCATCTATGCTTTGTTTATTCTGTTGGATGTGAATAAAAGCCACACTTTAGAATCCCACTTCTGGTATTGGACATTACAGTTATTGCTTCCTTTGTCCGGAGTTACTTGAGTGCCCCTGTTGCAGAGTAGCCAAACCTAGCCAATGTGCCGAGTGACATATTCCTCCCCGAACCCAGCCCACCAGGTAGAGCTGTCAGATAGAAACGGCATACCTGGGTGGGGGTTATAGTTATATATACAATAAAAAAATAATTTTAAAGAATGTTTTTATTAGTGTGGAAAAATATATTTGTTTCTTAAGAGGAGATGCAAAAAAAAGAGAGTATCCAAGAGATCATCTGCATTGGTTCACAATACTGAGACTAGATCTGTGGCGTTATGCTGGGATAATGCCCTGGGTCCAGCCCCAAACTAACCAATCACAGTCCAAGATTCTTTCTTGCCATTGTATAATGAGCATTTACTGCTCTGCTGATTGTGACTCTGGATGCTTTTAGCTTGGGACCTTAAAAGATAGTTATTTTCTAAATAGTTGGGGATTTTATTAATAAATTGCAGCCTCGGGGGAGCCACGGCAATTCTTTAAACTCAGCTAGCCCTGCCTCAGCTTATCTAATCCTAGCTCAGGCCGATAAATTATAGAAGGGGCTGCAAGCTGTATTATGCTGACTCTCTGCTTTTAATTTGGAGCATATGCGGAGCAAAAGTAAATTTTATCTCAGAGCCACTAGCTCGAAGCTCGGCTGTAATTACTAATTTTACAGGCTGCTGGCACAGTTCGGATGCTGCCAAGCTGATCCCCGCAGTCACTTTGCGACTGCTCCCTGCCTGCCCACCAATACCCTCCCACCCTTAGCTGCTGTTTAATATATAGTATAGAATCTCGCGCGAGCTCATCTTCCTTTTTTTTTTTTTCTATCTCCCTTCATTCGCATCTGCACTTTATACTTGATCCCCACTAGAGGTCGCCTGTACTTGGGTTGATTCTAACTTTCAATCTCTGCTCTCACTGCTCCTCTGTGCCTACTGCTCCAGCTGGGGGATTTCACTTCTCCTCATCTGATTTTCTCTCCTATCTACCTACCACTGCCTATATTCCTTTCTCACAATGTAGTCTAGAACTATTTATCCCCTCCTGCTAGTCTTATGAACCATGTTTTTTCTCATAGTATTAACAGGTCCTGCTAAGCATCCCCCTTCTCGCCTTTTTTACTCTCCTGATAACTTCTGTTACTCCAACTTACTCTCTGATCCCACCCCTAAACCTTCACCTATGTTGGGGCTCAACAATAAACCCCTTGGGGTTTTACTTAGGAATATCTTGCGGAGGTACACTTGCTCCTGTGTGTGTGTGTCTCATGCAGTCATAATTGCCTCCTTCTGGATAACTAGCCTATCCCTTACCCTTGCTGGTGATGTTGAGATCAATCCTGGACCCACTATTACTAATACCACCTCCCAGTCTCCCTCCTCCAATTGTTGGCCTCAAACACCCAGTTTCACCTTTGCCCACCTTAACATTAGGAACCTTACTGCTAATCTCCCTGAGCTCAAGGCTTGGGTTACTTCTAATAATCCAGATGTTCTAGCCCTGTTTGAAACATGGCTGAAACCCTCTATTGCATACTCCCTCTGCTCCATGCCTAGATATAATATGCTTCGGGCTGATCGCTTTAATGCCAAAAGAGGTGGTGGCCTGGCGATGTATTTCAAGTCTCACCTCAATGTGTCTTTCATACAATGTCCCCCTCTAGCAAATTGCGAGGTGCTTCATTCACTTCTGTTACTCAGGGGAGTTAAAAAATCCACGTCTTCTCAAATCAAATCAAATCAATCTTTATTTATATAAGGTGCCTTTCTGAAACCAAAGTGTCTGTGCAATACATGATAAAACAATAAATAATTTAAAAAAATACTAAAATTAAACTTGACAGCAGCATTCAAAACGCTTTGTATGCTTGGCTAAAAATAAATGTTTTAAAAGCCTTCTTAAAGCTTTGGACAGTCGGGCAATCTTGTACCTGATGTGGTAGAGAATTCCACAGGGTTGGGGCCATAAAACTAAAAGATCTGGGCCCTTAAGTTTTCAAACGAACTCTGGGAATCTCTAGCAATCCCTCGTCAGTGGATCGGAGAAAGCAGGAGGGACAGTAGGGACAAAGGAGATCTTTCAGGTAAGCAGGTCCCTGATCGTGTAGGGCCTTATAGGTCAGCAAACTGACCTTGAAGGTGATTTGCCAGCAAATTGGCAGCCAGTGCAGTCCGTGGAGCACAGGCGTTATATAACTGGACCTAGAAGAACCAGTCAGTAGCCTTGATGCCGCATTCTGCACTAGCTGCAAGTGGCGAATCTCAACCCCTGGTAGCCCAAGATAAAGGGCATTGCAGTAGTCAAGGTGGGAGGTAACGAAAGCGTGGACCAAAGTAGGAAGATCGTCTGGAGGAACCAGGTGCTTCACCCGGGCGATGTTCCTCTGGTGGTAAAAAGAGGTTTTGACAACTGCCGACACCTGAGATTTAAATGTCAAACAGTCATCAAACACAATGCCCAGGTTCCGCACCCAGTCTGAGGTAGTTAGCTGGACACCCCCAAGCCATAAACCCGAGGGTGATCTGACCAACAACCCCACCTCCCAGCGACCCTGGTCCACAACCAACACTTCAGTTTTTTCTGGGTTCAACTGCAGCCAACTCACATTCATCCAGTCCTGAATTTCGGCAAACAAGTTGTTAAAGACAGAAAAGACAGCATCTTGGCCGGGCACAAAAGACATGTACAGCTGAGTATCATCTGCATAGCAGTGAAAACCCAGACCATACCGCCTAATAATAGCTCCTAATGGCAGCATGTACACAGTAAACAACATGGGCACCAAAATGGAGCCCTGCGGTACCCTACAGGATAGGGGGAATGATGCCGAGGAAAAAATCCCAGACACCACCCTCTGAGTCCTACCCTCAAGGAAAGCTCAAAACCAACTGAGGACTGTACCAGACAGCCCACAGATAAACCGCAAGCATTCCAATAGCACACCATGGTCCACAGTGTCAAATGCTGCAGAGAGATCAAGAAGGACCAAGATGGAACAAGTCCTTCGATCTCTCGCTATTAGGAGGTCATTTAGTACCCGGACAAGAGCTGTCTTTGTACTATGCCTTTTCCTAAATCTGGACTGGAGAGAATCATAGACATTGTGGCTGGTCAAATGATCATCCAGCTGTGACACAACCACCTTCTCAATAACTTTACCCACAAAGGGTAAGTTAGAGACAGGCCTGTAATTTGACAGACAATCTGGGTCCAAGGAGAACTTCTTAAGAACGGGCTGAACCACAGCCTCCTTTAGAGGATTTGGAAAAATCCCCCTCTCTAAGGACCTGTAGACTATCTCAGCGAGGCTGGGATCAATTTTATCCACACAGCCCACTAAGAGATGTGTGGGGCCCGGATCCAAACCACAGTTGGTTGGACTCAATGATTGGATGATCTTCACAATGTCATTAATTGTGGGAAGGCTGAAGTCAGACCACACAAACTGGGTGTCCGACATCTCCTGCTGACCATCACAGCTCCCATTAGAAATGGTCAAATGGATATCAGACCTGATTGTGGCAACCTTATCTAAAAAGAATAGAGCAAACTCCTCACACCATTCTTGAGAAAAGGCCCTCCTGGGCTGAAGACAGATTGGATTGCACAATCTGTCCACAGTCCAGAAGAGCTGAGCTGGTCTATTCTGTGCAGCAGCAATATCTCTGGACTGGAATTCTGCCTTCTTACGAGAGATTGCTGATTGATAGACCACATAGTGGTCCATCAAACTAAGTTTGTCACAATCCAGGCCTGACCTCCACCAGCACCTCTCTAACCTTCTTACAACTCTCCTCAACTCCCTCAGTCTCATCAAACCAAGGAGACCTGGGGCGGAGAGTGAGGGGACGAACACGAACAGGAGCAATGGAATCCAGGGCCCATGCCACCGCCTTATTGTAGGCAAGTACCAGGTCTCCTGAATCCATGCAATCTCTCTGTAAGCCTGATAGGTCCAGCACCACCATCAGTCCATCTGAGGAAACACCCTGCGTTTACATACCTCCTAGAAACTCTAGGCTTGGTCTGGAAGAATTCATTGAACTTTTGCCCTCTGTGTCTGGGGAAAAATGAAGTAATATGCTTGGGAGATTTTAATCAGGACTGGGCTGGGCCCAGTTCCTCCCTCCATCCCCCATTACAAGCAAGGCAAACCTTACTCAACTTATCTGGAACCCCACCAGAATCTCCCGTCGGGGTTCCACCTCCACCTCCACCTTCATAGATAGGATACTTACTAATAGGATGGAGAACTTCCCCTCTGCGGGAGTTCTACCTGACTCCATAAGTGATCACTGCCCAGTCTACTGCATCTGGGACACCACCACTGCCTCCTACCCATCCAAAGTCTTATCTTTCTCCAACATCTCTAAACTAAGCCATGCTGCATTTCTGCACGATCTTAGCATGGTTGACTGGTCCCCCCTCTACATAACCAATGACGTAAACAAAGCGGCAGAATACTTCAATAATACCCTAATCTCGTTCCAGAACCTTCATATTCTGGTCACTACATGTAGGGTAAAAGGCAAAGTCACAAAATGGCGCAAGCGCCCCTACTTCAGCTGCTAAAATGTAGGGATAAACTCTGGTCAGTATGGAAGTCCTCTTCCCTTCAAGCTGACTTTGAGGCCTTCAGGTCCTTACGGAACACCTGTAAAAGGGAGATTCGCTCGGCCAAGAGTTTATACTACTGGAACCTTCTCAGTTCTTCTGCCTCTACCCCTAAACAGTACTGGTCTCAAATTAAGGAAATTCTAGGGAGTAATAAGCCTATGACTCCAAATAAAATGCTGATAGATGATACTCACTGCAATAACCCCCTTACCATTGCTAATGCTTTTAACTCCCTGTTTTCCACACTTCCCATCCCCCTTCATCTACCGTCACTTCCCTAGTATCCCCATCCATGTCAGCTACTGCTCCCTCTGCCCTTAAACTATCATTGGTCACTTGTCTAGAAGTATTTAAACTACTAAAGTCTATACCGGCTTACAGTAGTGAAGGCCCTGATGGTATCCTTCCTAGGATTCTAAGGCAGTTTGCCTGTTGTCTTGCTGTACCTGTAACCAGACTTTTCAACCTCTCCATCAGCTCTGCCTCTGTGCCTTTGGTCTGGAAAGTTGCCAGAACTATACCTATCTTTAGGAAATCATCAAGATCAAGATCAAGATCATGTCGAACTACAGGCCCATTTCACTATTGCCCACACTCAGCAAGCTACTTGAGAAACTTGTTCATTGGCAGGTCTCTGCGCACCTTCTCAACTTTAACCTACAATCTTCTGTACAACATGGCTTTAGGGCTGGGCACAGCACAACTACTGCTCTTACTCAGTTTGTCAGCGATGTAAAAAATAATATGGACAAGGGCTTGCTTGCTTACTGGAGCAGTTTTCATCGATCTCTCCCAAAGAGTTTGACATGGTTCATCACCCACTAATATTGGCCAAGCTGAACACTGTCAGTGCCTCTGACTCTACCCTTTCCTGGTTGTGCAGCTACCTAGAAAATTGGTCTCTGGCTGTCTCTTTCTGTAAGGCTCTCTCCTCCACTGTCCTGATCACCTGTGGCATTCCACAGGGTTTGATCCTAGGTCCGCTACTTTTATCCCCCTTCATTAATGATATCCCTACTCCCTCTTCTCACTGCAACATTATCATGTATGCAGATGACCTGGTGCTTTACTCGGCTTCCAAGTCTATTGCCGACATCAATCTACATCTCTCCTCCACATTTCAGACCCTCCAATCCTGGTTCTCATCCAACTATCAAGTCCTAAACATACTTAAGACCCAGGCCATGCTCTTTGGGTCCTCTAGAAAGGTGCCCACCAAGTCCCCTAAACTCTTGGTGCATGGCTACGATGGGACTGCAGTATCCAACACGTTACCCTTCAAGTATCTAGGGGTTACACTGGACCCAGTACTTGACTACTCTGCACATGTTAATGAGGTTATGCCTCTCGGTTAACGCCAGAATTGGTGCGGCGTTCAAAGTGAGTCACTCTCTCACTCCAGCTGCAAGGATCTCAGCTGCGAGCGTTGTTTTACTCCCACAACTGCTTTATGCCCTGACAGTGCTCTCTCATGCTAACATGGGTGTTCTTCACAAATGGGACACATCTTACAACAATATCTGTAGATGTACCCTATCGGCTCCACGCCTAACACATCACTGTCTTCTCTATTCTATTTTAAAATGGCTGTCTCCTAATGCCCTTTGTTCATACTCCCTAGGGTGTTTTGTTGATTCCTTAACCAGATCTCCTCGTCCCGCCTCACTTGGGGACATGCTTACCCCGGTCTCTCACTCTCGCTCCCTCAGGTCCTCTAACTCCCCATTGCTATCTGTTCAGTCTTGCTCCACGAAAATGGGAGAACAAGCCTTCTCCTACTTTGCTCCTAGGTTTTGGAACTCACTCCCTGTCCATGTCAAGAACTCCTCATCGCACCTTTCATTTAAGCATGCCCTATTTTCCCACCTCTTTGCTGTCGGTAACTGTGATTGCACTTATCTTCTGCTCTGTCTCTCTTCTTTGTCACTGTCTCTCTATTTTGACTATCAGCTTGTAACCTTCCCAGTCTTCAGTATTTGCCTTTTGTCATAGTGTATCTAACTGTCTGCTTCTCCCATCCCTAATCCTGATGCCTTGTCTACCTCACTATTATCAGTGGAAGATATCTCAGCCTCCATAGTCAAACTCCTATCCAGAATGACACCAAGATTTCGCACCCTAGCGGAGGCCTGCACTGGACGCTCATAATTCACATTATGGGAAGTTGCGTTTCCCTTTTTGTCCACAAAACGTACCGTGTCTATGAACAGTGTCCTTCCCAACTTCCAAAACTTGAGTTTGTCTCGTATCACTTTGTCTCTGACATATTGAGTTGCACCTGGATGCAGGTTTTTGGTTGCCTCTTCCACTAGTTAGGCTGTCCTGTTTTTCTCAATCTCCTCCCAGACTCTCCGAGGAAAGGTAGGAAAGGACATTCCAGAGATCTAATTTGCCTTCCTACGAACCAGTCTTTCCTCCGTACTACTCTTCATCAGTTTGAGACCCCCTGCCTGGCTTGGTGGCAGCCAGTCTTGGTTCTACCAGTGTCGCATACTCAAAGCTAAATAGAACTGGTCCCTGACCCCTCCTTCTGGGGGCAGGGCTGTGGAATCACCAACTTTTTCTTCTGGTTCCTCCGAGGCAAGAGCCCGAGGCTGTGGACTAGAACCTTTATCGTAAAGATACATAGCTCCCTCCTCCTCCTCCTCTTCTTCTTCACTTAGGACCTGGGCCCAGGAGTGAGCAGTCATCTTCACTCCCGAGACAGTCCATTCTTCACTGGGCATGGAGGTAGACACCTCCCAATCTAGGGTTTCTCGAACCTCATCCTCTCCCACGAGGCTAGGACTAGGACCCTCTCTCCGTGGATCCACTGATTCTCCCTCTACACTGTCCATCTGTGACACCGGCGTGGAGACATCATGAGGACTCTGCTCTGCCAGTACATCTACACCCTCTTCCTTTGTGCCACACTCTGCTAGGCCTCCCCCAACAGGTTCAACTTGGTGCTGTGTGCTGCTACTTGCAGGATCTTGAAGCTTTATCCATGTGGCAGCCAAATGAATCTTAGGTGCACTAGCTAGACCTTGCTTCTCTAAGCACCCTAAACAGTAAGGAATCATGAAAATGTCCCTTCCAGCCTTGAGGCATATTATGCATACTCTCACAGGGTTTCCAGGAAGTGCAACATGAGAAGGCAAACTTCCACTGTAGAAACATTTCTCTATTTCTTTTAGCTTGGTAACCTCTTCAACTATCATGGCCCGGACGTGATCTGGGTAGTGGGATGGTCCTGAAGCCATGACTGTAGAAAAACACACAAAAGGCAAGGCAAGGCAAAATTTATTTAAAGACGCCCAATCCTGGAGGCTCTGGGCACCGCACAAATAAAATGAACACATTTTCATATATAAATCAGTAAACACAGAAATTATTAAAAACATGAAATAATATCACTTCACATAAACATTACTCCTAAACAATGCACTAAATATCAATTAGCAAAACTACAAACAAATCAGATCTGTAGCTCAATAATTTAATCCAGGAATGCCTGATCAAATAGGAGGGCCTTGAGGTGGGCCTTGAATACCTCCAAAGTAGGGGCCTCCTTAACCCACAGGGGCAGTGAATTCCGTAAGATGAGGGTGGCAACATTAAAAGCCCTGTCGCTGGCAGATTTCAACCTCATCTTAGGAATCGCTAGGGGGCCTCCACAGGAGGAACGGAGGGGGCATACAGAGAGATCAGGTACAAGAAGGTCTAACAGATAACCAGGGCCCTGACCATGTAGGGCCTTATAGGTGAGAAGACCCACCTTAAAGACAATCCTCCACCTGACCGGCAGCCAGTGCAGCTCATGCAACACGTTGTAATATGGCAAAATTTTGGCTGCCCAGTAAGTAATTGGGATGCTGCATTCTGCACTAGCTGCAGCCTGCAGAGAGACCCCCCCCATGACCCCAAGGTAGAGCACATTACAGTAGTCAAGCCTTGATTTAACTAAGACATACATCATAGTGGGGAGGTCCGGAGGTGGAACAAGGGGCTTTATCCTGGCGACATTTCTGAGATGGAAAAAAGAGGAGTGGACAGTGGAAGATATCTGAGCCTCCATAGTCAAACTCCTATCCAGAATGACACCAAGATTTCGCACCCTAGCGGAGGCCTTCAATGAAACAAAACCCAGGACAAGTCCAGTCTCTGATTCAGAGGCCATCCTATCATGTACTCTGTTTGACTCCACCACAAATACCTCCAACTTATCAGGGTTCAGTCACAACCAGCTAGAGGCCATCCAGTCATTACTTGAGTGTTCGTACAACTCGTGGGTCACAAGGTGCTCCTCCAACTGAAGCGCCACTACCTTCTCCACAACCTTTGCCAAAAAGGGAAGATTTGGAGATAGGTCGGTAATTTGCCCTAACCTCTGGGTCTAATGATGGTTTCGTTAAGAGTGGTCTCACCAATGCCTCCTTCAAGGCATTGGGGAAAATTCCCCTCAGATAAGGAACACCGGACAATCAGAGCAAACACCAGTCCAACGGTGTTGATGCATCTCATCAAAAAACTTGTCGGCACCGGGTCCAGTTCAGAAAAAGTGTACTTCAGATTGGTCTCCACCCCAATGATCTCACTTACCTCCACTGGTCTAAACTCCCCCAACCAGATGGAGTGCATTCAGAACACTTCAGGCAACCACTGCCAGCTATAACATTACTGACTGGAGGAATTCCCTGATGGATACCGGACACTCTGTCCGAGAAGAACCAAGCAAACTCTTCACATTCAACATTGGAAAAAACCTTTTCCGGCTATAGACAAGCAGGACAAAGTAGCCTGTCTACGGTCTGAAAAAGTATAGCTGGTCAGTTCTTCCCAGCAGCAATCTCCCTGGATAGGAACACTGCCTTCTTATGGATGATTGTCCCCTGGTATGCATTATAATGCACACGCAGGGCCAGTTTGTCCTCCTCCAGGCCGGACTTTCTCCAGCAGCGCTCTAACCTCTGACCCTTTCTCTTCATCTCCCTGAGATACCCATCATACCACGGGGACCTCAGGTAGGAAGATTTGGGTCATACACGGACAGGTGTGAGGGAGTCAATGGTGTTGGATAGCACCCTATTATAAGAGTCTGCCATGGCACCAATGCCTCCCACGCATGCCCTACCCACACTAGATAGATCAGCCACTGCCAAAAAAATCTCTGGGGTCAAGTCCCACAAAGGACCGCAGCTCATCGTCTCTGTAAGGGGAGGGCATCCGGTGGGAGCCGCAAATGTGAACTGCACCATGCAGTGATCGAAGCATACTGCTTGATCAATCTTGAGATTATCTATCTCAAGCCCCAGTGAGAACACCGGGTCTAACATGTGGCCACCCTGGTGTGTCATGGCAGAAACAGCTTGTAACAGGTCCAGTGATGACATAATCTGGAGGAGGTTATAACCAAGCCAAGAAGATTCATCGTCAGCCCAGACATTGAAATCCCCCAAGACAATACATCTGGGGGCTTCCAATGTCTCGCCGATGACAGATTCAGCAACCTCCTGCAGGAAATTCCCCACCACACCAGAGGGGCGGTAAATAAGGAAGATCCTACAGCCTGTACCTGGACCCCTACGAATGGCCACACATTCAAAAGAACCCGGGGTTCCCACTGGGTGCACAGTGAAGCCCAAGTTGGATGTAAAACAGATGGTTACCCCACAGCCCCTACGGTCCTCGCTGGGGCAGTGCACCATGGTATACCCAGGTGGGACAGCAGCCTCAAGAACTGGGCCAGCATCATCCCAAGCCCAGTTCTCCACGATGCAAGACAGGTCGACCGAGGAAATCAAGTCCGCAATAATTGCAATCTTGTTCCTGATCGATCTGGCATTGCATAGCACTGCCCTCAGGGGACTGGTGGGTAGGGCAGCCCCTCAGGTTACCTGACCACTCGGTCTGGTGGACACCCTGGCAACAGGCACCAAACATGTCTGGCCTCTTTCTTGTGTCTGTCATAATCCAGGGTGCCTTATGGACCTGATAATCTCTATTCTTTTCTTTTTATTTTATTTTTTTATTTATTACTTTTTGCCCCAGCAGCTGGCTGCCAGTCACAGCGCCTCCTGGCTTCCACCTCAGCCCCCGAGACCCCTGGCTTGCCCCCCAAGGGGTGGGGTCATAGCACTGGCTCCAGGTGCCAGGAAACCTGTCACTGACTGGGGGAGCCAGCCGAGAGGCTAATTGAAGCCAGACGCTGACTTCATGGAGGTGGCCAACTGCGAGATTTTTCTCAATTATACAGGGGTGGGAATATGCAATGATGGCCAGCATCAGCCATGCCCACCGACGTGCCCGCATTGGTGCTATGGTGCACCCGCTTCCGCCTGGTGTCCCTAGTGCACGAATGCACTCCCATCCTTCCCACCCCTGAAGAAGGAGAGCAGTCACGGGATGCTCAATTCTTCTCCCCCAGCCGGCCCTTCCAACAACCCAGGTCCATTCCTGAACACGGGTCACCAGCGCCACCGGTCGGCACCTTGTCCCTGCACCGGGTGGGCCAGCTCGATAATCTCTATTCTACCACCCTCCACTGTGCACAGGGCTTCCCACTGCCCGAGGTCACCCCAGCCCCTCCAAATCCCTTCCTCCTGGCAACGTCTTATAGTAGTATCAGAAACCAGGAGGCAGGTGAAGGGCCGTAAATCACACAGAAGGGATGTCCCCTACACTATCCTGGCCCCCTCTGGCACCCCCAAATGACCCTGGCACATCACTGAGTTTTAAAAAGGTTGCAGTCACTAAAAATAGTTAGACAGTCCAAACACAATTAGGCAGTCTGAGTTCCAATCCTTAATACACAAATTTAAGACAGGTTTTAATTACTATAAAACAGTTAAACAGTCAAAAAAAAAAAAAAAAATTCCAACCCTTAACACATTAGTCAGATAATGCAACCTATATCTGACTTGCAGTATAACTACAGAATACTCACCCCACACCAACAATAAACCCTTTTTACATTCACTTGTGCGCATGCGCAAGGAACGTTTTGGGACAGTAGCACACTTTGGAGGTGTGCCTCTCCTGTTCAATGCACTGCTCCGTTGAGCAGGCGTGGCGGACCTGCACCAATGGGTGCGGGAGCTGTGTATGACAGCGGTGGTCTTCTCTTCAAAGAAAAACACCGCTGTCATACACAGTACTGGTAGGCCTCACACCCCCCCCAAAGCTTTGGTGCCACGCTGGGAGCCCACCCCAGTGTGGCAAACGTCCAGTGCTCTGCCGACGAGGTGCCCAATCCCCGCTGGCTCCACGCCCCCAAATGCCCCTAAAGCTTTGCCACGCTGGGTGCCCACCCCAGCGTGGCAACGCCCTCGTCACTTTTTTTTTTTTTAACCTGAAAAATAAAACGGTCCCACGGCGCTTCTCCCAGCCCCTCCCACAACCCGCACCCACCCACTGCGCACCCTGCCTCCCACACACTGCCTCACCCCATACTTACCTCCGGAGCTCAGTGCGACAATCTTCAGTGGACCGGGAACACGTCTGCACTCTTCAAAGCCGACCGCGAACTGAGGAAATGCCGGTAAGCTGTATAATGGGCTAGATAGGGGGTTTTCAAATTTATTGCATATCTCAGGCATTTTTTGGAATTTTTGCACCAAATTTTCAACATGGGGTTTTTCGGACCCCTTCTCATGAATGATGTCACTGTCATGGCGTTATTCAAGCCCGAAGGGTGATTTCGCAGTCACTGCACAGTCACTGCGTGAAATCACCCTTTGGGCCTGAATAACACCATGACAGTGACATCATTCACGAGAAGGGGTCCCAAACCCCATGTTGAAAATTTGCAAAATTCCAAAAAATGACTGTTTTACGAGTGTGCGTTGTGCAGTTCCTATGCAGGCTCGTAAGTTCGCGAATTTTCAATATTTTCACTCCAGATTTTCAACATTGCCATTTTACCACACCTCCTTATGAGCAGTACAGCTGTCATTTTTCACATCCTGCCCAAAACGTGTTTCTGCCAATGTAGCGCACAATGGCACAGTCGGTGTGCGAAATCAATGTATGGGACACATTAAGAAAATTACCATGACACTGTTCATTAGCAGAGGTCTTAAAATGGCTATGTTGAAAATTTGGTGAAAAAATTCATAAAAATGACTGTTTTACGAGTGTGCGTTGCGCTAGTTCCTCAGACGCTCAGAGGTTTCCGTAATTTTCAATATTTCCACTCCAGATTTTCAACATTGCCATTTTACCACACTTCTTATGAGTAGTACAGCTGTCATTTTTCACATCTCACCCAAAACATGTTTCCACCCATGTAGCGCACAATGGCACAGTCTGTGTGCGTAACTCAGTGTATGGACACATTAAGAAAATCACAGTGTCACTGTTCATGAGCAGAGATCTTAAAATAGCTATGTTGAAAATCTGGTGAAAAAATTCTAAAATACTGTTTCTGAGCGTGCGTTTGCAGTTCCTACGCATGCTCATAAGTTTGCGAATTTTCAATATTTTCACTCCAGATTTTCAACATTGCCATTTTACCACACCTTCTTATGAGTAGTACAGCTGTAATTTTTCACATCTCACCCAAAACATGTTTCCACCCATGTAGCGCACAATGGCACAGTCTGTGTGCGAACTCAGTGTATGGACACATTAAGAAAATCACAGTGTCACTGTTCATGAGCAGAGATCTTAAAATAGCTATGTTGAAAATTTGGTGAAAAAATTCCTAAAAATAACTGTTTTACGAGCGTGCGTTGTGCAGTTCCTACGCATGCTCGTAAGTTTGTGAATTTTAATATTTTCCTCAGATTTTTCAACATTGCCATTTTACCACACCTCCTTATGAGCAGTACAGCTGTCATTTTTCACATCCTGCCCAAAACGTGTTTCCGCCCATGTAGGGCACAATGGCGCAGTCGTGTGCGAAATCAATGTATGGGACACAGCAAGAAAATCACAGTGACACTGTTCATTAGCAGAGGTTTTAAAATGGCAATGTTGAAAATTTGGTGAAAAAATTCCTTAAAATGACTGTTTTACGAGTGTGCATTGCGCAGTTTCCATGCACACTCATACCTTCCAGAATCTGAAATATTTTCAGTCCAGATTTTCAACACTGGCATTTTTTCACACCTCCTTATGAACAGTACAGCTGACATTTTTCACATCCTGGCTGAAATGTGTTTTTTCACATCCAGCACACAATGGTGTGGTCACAGTGAGAAATCAATGCTCAGGACAGATTATGAAAATCACAGTGACACTGTTCATGAGCAGAGGTCCCACAATGCCTATGTTGAAAATTTGGTGACAAAAGTCCACAAAATGACTGTGTCATGAGCGTTCATTGCACAGTTTCCATGTACACTCGTAAGTTCGAGAAATTGTTGTATTTTCACTCCAGATGTTCAACATTGCCATCCCTTCACACCTCCCTATCAATGCTACAGCTGTCATTTTTCACATCCTGCCCGAACTGTGTTTTTGCACAAGTGGAACGCAATGTAGTGGTTGCTGTGGAAATCAATGCTCAGGACAGATTAACAAAATAACAGTGGGACTATTCATCAGCAGAGGTCTCAAATGCTTTTATGAGGTTGGGGTAACAAAAAGCTCATGCTGAAAATTTATTGTGCAAATACCAGCAATCACACAGGGCATTAGGGTAAACCACCATACGTGTCAAACACCACTGCAAATACCTGCAAGCGAACGTCCGGCATTGACAAATGCTTGTTATGTTGATTGTGCACATGCGCAAGAAACATATCGCGGCAGCTTTCTCCAGAAGCAGGTTGTGGAGTTGCTGCACTATTGTGGCCAATGCCCCCACAGTCTTTAAAGGCTTGTCCCACTTCCCTCAATGCTGTGGCATGCTGCTGCTGACACTAGTTCAGCCAGCGTGCCACAACCTTGTAGAAATTTAGCCGCTGCAATCAGGGGCCGCCTCGACATTGCAGCATCAGCCATTCGCTGCAATGAGTGAGCGACCCGTCATTGCAGGGCAGAACCTTGAAACATTGATATTGTTTGTGAACATGGTGGCATCTTGCCGCCATGTTCACAAACAATATTCAACCCCCTCCCACTGAGTGGGTGCCGAATTCCCCTTGGAAACATGTGCCCCCCCACTGTGTTTGTTTGCCGATGGGGGCCCCAATCCTCGTTGGTTTCAGTAGCCCAAGGTTTATGTTGCTGATGGGGGATCCCACTCCCCATCGGCATTGAGCAACCCCCTCCGCTTTTGTTGTCTGCTGACGGGGTGCCCAATCCCTGTCGGCATAATTTCACCCCCCCTTTTGTTGTGTGCCGACAGGGTGCCCAATCCTGGGCATAATGTAAACCCCCTTTGTTGAGCTGCGATGGGGTGTCCAATCCCCATTGTCTACAGCTGCCCCAAAAAATACTCTGTTGGCATGATGACCCACCCCAGCGTGCCACATGCCCCTAACATCAAAACGGTCCCGCCTGTCTTTTTCTTTTTAATCTGTAAAAAAGGAAACAGTCCCTCGGCAGTCTCCCTGCTCCTCTCCCACAACCCACACCCACCCACTGTGCACCCTGCCTCCCCACATTCCCCCCTCACCCCATACTCACCTCTGGAGTCTGGTGCGACGATCTTTGGTGGACCGATAACACGTCTGCACTCTTCAAAGCCGACCGTGAACTGAGGAAATGCCAGCAAGCTGTATAATGGAATAAATAGGGTTTTTTCAACTTTGATGCATATCTCAGGCATTTTTTGGAATTTTGGCACATGGGGTTTTTGGGAGTCCTCCTCATGAATTCTGGCACTGTCGTGGCATTATTCGGGTCCAAAAGGTGATTTTGCGGTCACTGTGCGGAATCCCCTTTCGGGACCGATTAATGAAATGACAGTTGCAGTATTCATGAGGTGGGCTCTCAAAAAGCCTATTTTGTAAATTTGGTGGGAAACATCCCAAAAATGACTGTCTTACAAGCATGTGTTGTGCAGTTGCTACGCACACTCATAACTTTGCGAATTTGCAATATTTTCACACCAGATTTTCAACATTGGCATCTTTTCAGACCTTCTTGTGAACAGTACAGTTGTTATTTTCCACATCCTGGCCAAAGTGTGTTTTTGCACTTGCAAAGCAGAATAGCACAGTCGGTGTAGGAAATCAGATTAAGAAAATGACAGTGGCACTGTTCATGAGCAGAGGTCTTAAAATGCCTATGTTGAAAATTTGGTGCTGATAATCCATAAAATGACTGTATTGTGAGTGTGCATTGTGCAGTTTGCATGCACGCTAGTAACTAAGAAACATAGTAACATAGAAATATAGAAACATAGAATTTAATGGCAGATAAGGACCGCTTGGCCCACCTAGTCTGTTCATTTTCCTACCTAACAGATAAGCTGCAGATCCTAGTTAACCAACAGTTTACTTCCTCCTACCCCCCACTAGGACTGCCATATGTCTGTCCCATGCATTCTTGAATTCCCCACTGTTCTTGACTCCATGACCTCCTCAGGGAGGCTGTTCCATGCATCCACAACCCTCTCTGTGAAAAAATACTTCCTCACATTACCCCTGAGCCGTCCCCCCTCTATCTTCAAATTGTGCCCCTTTGTTCTTGCACATCTCTTTTTCTGGAAGATGATACCCTCTAGGACTTTGTTGATTTCCTTGAGGTACTTGAAAGTTTCTATCATATTTCCTCTCTCCCTTCTTTCCTCAAGGGTATACATATTAAGCTCCTTTAGTCTTTCTTCGTATGTCTTCTGGTGCAGACCCTGCACCATTTTGGTTTCCCTCCTCTGGACAGCCTCCACTCTGTCTATGTCTTTGCGGAGATGGGGTCTCCAGAACTGCACACAGTACTCCAGATGGGGTCTCACGAACTGTCTGTACAGAGGGATAACAACTTCCTTTCTTTTTTTACTATTGATGCCTCTCCTTATGCATCCCAGTATCCCCCCAGCCTTCCTTACTGCCTTCTCACATTGCTTGCCCACCTTTAGGTCATCTGATATAATTACTCCCAGGTCCCTTTCCATTTTTACTGTAGTCAGTATCTCACCACCCACTGTGTACTCTGCCCCTGGGTTTTTGTTTCCCAGGTGCATTACCTTGCACTTCTTTGCATTGAATCTGAGCTGCCATACATTTGACCATTCCTCCAACCTTGCCAAGTCCCTTCTCATCCTTTCCACTCCATCTTGTGTATCAACCCTGTTGCATATCTTTGTGTCGTCTGCAAAGAGACATACTTTTCCTTCCAGTTCCTCTGCAATGTCACTTATAAAGACATTAAAAAGGACCAGTCCCAGTACTGAACCATGTGGTACCCCACTAGTAACCCTCCTTTCTTCACTGTGGACTCTGTTTACCACTACACTTTGCATCCTGTTGTCTAGCCAGTTTTTTATCCAGGCTACCACCTTGGGAACTTCACAAATTAATAATATTTTCACTACAGATTTTCAACATTGCCATTCTTCTGCACCTCCTTATAAACAGTACAGCTGTCATTTTTCACATTCTGGCCGAAATGTTTTTTCGTGCTTCCGGCACAGAATACCTCAGTCGCTGTCGGAAATCAGTGTTTGGGACAGATTAGGATCGAGCGACTGGGGGAAAGGGAGTGACTGAGCTCAACTGAGCTCTGTCAGGACTGCTGCTGATTTCTTTGTGGGCAGGAAAAGGTGACAATGCAGGAAGGAGCCCAGTACAAAAGGGCAGCCTCCAGCGCTGTGAGACACAAAACGAGCAAGTGAGGGAGGAGGAGTGAGTGAGCTCAACAGAGCCCTATTGGGACTGCTGTGGATTTCTTTGTGGGCAGGAAAAGGCAGCAGTGCATACAGGGGCTGAATACAAAAGGGCAGCCTGCAGCGGTGGGAGAAACAGAATGAGTGAGTGAGAGAGAGGGAGTGAGCGAGCTCAACGGAGCTGTATCATGACTGCTGTGGATTTCTTTGTGGGCAGAAAAGGGTGGCAATGCAGGCAGGAGCCCAGTACAGAAGGGCAGCCTGCAGCATTGGCAGAAATGGAATGAGCAAGTGATACAGGGGAAGTGAGTGAGGCCAACGGAGCTCTATCGGGACTGCTGCAGATTTCTTTGTGGGCAGAAAAAGATGCCACCAGAGGCAGGTGCCCAGTACAAAAGGGCAGCCTGCAGTGCCAGGGGAAACAGAATGAGTGAGTGAGACAGGGGGAGTGAGCGACCTCAACGGAGCTGTGTCGGGACAGCTGTGGATTTCTTTGTGGGCAGGAAAAGGTGCCAACGCAGGCAGGAGCTCAGTACAAAAGAGCAGCCTGCAGCACCGGGAGAAACAGAATGAGCGAGTGGGAAGGGAAGTGAGTGAACTCAACGGAGGTGTATCATGACTGCTGCAGATTTCTTTGTGGGCAGAAAAAGGTGGCAATGCAGGCAGGAGCCCAGTACTAAAGGCCAGCCTGCAGCGCCGGCAGAAACGGAATGAGCGATTGAGAGAGGGGGAGTGAGGGAACATAACAGAGCTGTGTTGGGACTGTTGCAGATATCTTTGTGGGCAGGAAAAGCCACCAATGCAGGCAGGAACCCAGTACAAAAGGGCAGCCTGCAGCCGCAGGAGACACAGAATGAGCGAGTGAGGGAGGGGGAGTGAGTGAGCTCAGTGGAGCTCAGTTGGGACTGCTGCGAATTTCTTTGTGGGCAGAAAAAGGCAGCAAAGCACGCAGGGGCCCAGTACAAAAGGGCAGTCTGCAGCAGTCAGAGAAACAGAATGAACGAGTGAGAGAGGGGGAGTGAGTGAACGAGCTCAACGGAGCTCAATCATGACTGCTGCAGATTTCTTTGTGGGCAGAAAAGGGGGGCAACACAGGCAGGATCCCAGTACAAAAGTGCAGCCTGCAGCACCAGCAGAAACGGAACAAGCGAGTGAGACAGGGGGAGGGAGGGAGTGAGTGAGGCCAATGGAGCTCTGTCGGAACTGCTGCAGATTTCTTTGTGGGCAGAAAAAAATGACAACAGAGGCAGAATCCCCGTACAAAAGGGCAGCTTGCAGCGCCAGGAGAAACAGAAAGAGCGAGTGAGAGAGGTGGGAGTGAGCGACCTCAACGGAGCTCTGTTGGGACAGCTGCAGATTTCTTTGTGGGCAGCAAAAGGTGCCAACGCAGGCTGGGGCCCAGTACAAAAGGGCAGCCTGCAGCACTGGGAGAAACAGAATGAGTGAATGAGAGAAGGGGAGTGAGCGAGCTCAACTGAGGTCTATTGTGACTACTGAAGATTTCTTTGTGGGCAGGAAAAGGTGGCAATGCAGGCAGGAGCCCAGTGCAAAAGGTCAGTCAGCAGCCCCGGCATAAATGGAACGAACGAGTGAGAGAGGAGGAGTGAGCGATCTCAATGGAGCTGTGTCGGGACTGCTGCACATGTCTTTGTGGGCAGACAGAGCCGGCAATGCAGGCAGGAACCCAGTACAAAGAGGTAGCCTGCAGCAGCAGGAGACACAGAATGAGTGAGTAAGTGAGGGGGGAGTGAGTGAGCTCAAGCGGAGTTCTGTTGGGACTGCTGCTGATTTCTTTGTGGGCAGAAAGAGGCAACAATGCACGCAGGGGCCCAGTACAAAAGAGCAGCCTGCAGTGGTGGGAGAAACAGAATGAATGAGTGAGAGAGGGGGAGTGAGTGAGCGAGCTCAAAGGAGCTCTATCATGACTGCTACAGATTTCTTTGTGGCCAGAAGAAGGTGGCAATGCAGGCAGGAGCCCAGTACAAAAAGGCAGCCTGCAGTGCTGACAGAAACGGAGCAAGTGAGTGAGAGAGGAGGAGTGAGCAAGCACAGCGGAGCTCTGTCGGGAGTGCTGCAGATTTCTTTTGTGGGCAGAAAAAGGCACCAACAGAGGCAGGAGACCACTACAAAATAGCAGCCTGCAGCGCCAGGAGAAACAGAATGAGCAAGTGAGACAGGTGGAGTGAGCGACCTCAACAGAGCTCTGTCAGGACAGCTGTGGATTTCTTTGTGGGCAGAAAAAGGTGCCAACACAGGTAGAAGCCCAGTACAAAAGGCCAGGCTGCAGCGGCGGCAGAAACTAAACAAGCGAGAGAGGGGGAATAAGCTAGCTCAACAGATCTGTGTCAGGACTGCTGCAGATTTCTTTGTGGGCAGAAAAAGCCGCCAACATAGGCGAGTACAAAAGGGTAGCCTGCAGCGCCAGCAGAAACAGAATGAGCAAGTGAGAGAGGGGGAGTGACCCACCTCAACAGAGTTCTGTCGGGATAGCTGCAGATTTCTTTGTGGGCAGAAAAACACTCCAATGCAAGCAGGAGCCCAGTACAAAAGAGCAGCCTGCAGCGCCGGGAGAAACAGAATGAGCGAGTGACACAGGGTAGTGAGCGAGTTCAACGGACCAACGTAATCAACATTCAGCATTGACAAATGCTTGTTTCTTAATGGTGCTCATTAATTTCAATCCAAGACACAAAACCTTGAACAGAAAAAGTCAATCTCAATAAGCAGCACAAGACTTGGAAGGGGTGGTATACCTAGTCAACAAACGGATATAATTCCCACCTAAGCTGCAAGTTAAACACAGCAAACCAATCTGTTAGAGCTAATCCATATCATCAGATATGGATCAGTAAACATAAAACTCAAGTACCACCTGTTCACTGTTATCACTGAGTTCACTCTACTTGGAACAGTCTCACAAAATGGCTTCCTGCTGCTACTATATGTTTACATTACTACCCCACCCTGTAATGGTGGCGGCCGCACTCCTGGCGCATCAACATTCTGCATCTGACTCAAGCTACTGCACATCCGATTTACTGCCTATTGATAAATTTTACTCAAACTGCACAGACTGCACTGCTTTGCTTCCTCTGCACATCTATGTGATTTTCTAGGACTTTACCATTTGCTTTCAATCAGATTTACTTGCTTAAAGTCACTAAAGTCACAGTATTTCTTGAACAGGATTGCCTGTTTGTATCAGCCTCTCATATAACTCACAGTCTCTCTGTTTACTCAGAAAATTACACTGTTGCTGAATCCATAATACTTGCTCACAGACTAATGCTCAGAACTCTTGCTTGGGTTTGATTACTTTACACAGTCCTTCTTTGAAAAGGAATCACACTGTTTACACACAGTTTGAGCTCAGTTTTGCTGAACGGTACTCACTGAATCAGTAGCTATCTTTTCTATGGAAATTCTTGGCCTACAGCTGATCGTGGAAGGCCTCTGGGTTGTAACGGGCTGGTGACCCTGCCGATTGTCCCTACGAACACCATGTCTTCTCCCCAGTCCAGTCGATTGCAACACAGGTTGAGCCTAATTTAGTAGAGAAAAGTCTGTTGTTTTAACTTTCAGAACATCTGCAGTCACCGCGACGATCCTCCTGGCTAGCCAGCTCGCACACCACTCGCTCTCTCCCTCTCGAACACTGGGCAGCACTCTGAAGCTGGCTTGGGGGTGGGAACTGATTGCAGTCTCACCTGTCACTCAACGCCATGCAAATGAGCCTCTCTCTCTCTCTCTCTCTTCTCGTGCTCTTCTCTTCCACGGCAGTTGTCAAGCAAGCACAATTTAAACTGCAAAATAACTTTTGTTCTTTTCAACTGTAACTCCACGGTGGGAGCACCATTTTGAACTGTTTCTCATTGCTGTTTCTCTAGTGACTCCCCCAGTTCACACAGCAAGCATTTGACACTTTCAGGGCACAAATGCCTCTTTGTTTCCCACAGTTCACAAAAATTTTTCTTGTCACAACTTGAAAATTAAAGCTGGCAAACGTTCTATTTTTGATGCAGGACAAGGGGCACACACAATCTGGCTTTACAGATCCTAGGTAAACATTGGCACAATCACAGCAGCACATGAATAGCAAGCACATAGTGGCACATACAGATGACACTGCTCTGGGCAAATCCCTTAGGCACAAAGCTTCTGATTTGGGGGGCCACCAACTGCCAGACAGACAAAATGCTAGCCACAACCTGAGCAAACATCTCTTGTTTTCTCCCAAATTCCAAACACATCCTCAGAAGTGCCTCCATTTTGTAACCCACCACCACTGGCCTCCCTTGTTTAACTAGCAGGGCTGCTCTTCTCACACATGGTGCCAACAAGAGAGATAGGGGTTGTCACTACAACAGTTCAGTTTACTAGTACATCTGAACCTGCCATCTTCAGACAGGCAACCTAAGTGTGGCAACTACCTGGCTCACACCTGGGGGGACCATTTACCATGGCCATCAACCTGGGTCCCTGGGAGAAAACGTTTGCTCACAATTATGCTAGGTTTGTACTTCTGGTCAGGGGCACTCTATTAAATCCAGACACAGTGGAAGCAATAACAGTACTGTCCAAACAAGGTTGAGATTCTAGTGTGTGGCTTTTATTCACATACACAGAGAATAATCACAAAGCGAAGATGGACCCCCATAAGGCTACTTCCACTGGTAATGCAGATTACTGAGGTACAGAACACACACACACAGTGAACCCTCAGGTTCTGAATGGAGATTGGCACAGATGGCCAGAACTGGTACACTTCCCTTGACTAGGCACCCTCGGCCAGTACTAGGAGACTTTCCCATATTTCATGAGGAATTACTGATGGCACCCTCGACTACCAAAGAGCACATACAGGCTCACAGAAAATCCAAAACCCACATCTGGGTAAACTATTTTCTTCAGGCACTGGCCAAATGCACTGAGAGAAAACAAAGGTGCCCAAACTGAACCCGGAGAGATAAACATGGTTACTCCAGATGGGGGTGTCTCCCACGTTTTGCTTCCAAATTTATACTCGGCCATTCATCTGATTAATAACACCCTTCTCATAAAACTTGTAGATGGTATATTGAAATGTCTTTCACATTTAACATACTACTTTACACACCTCTGATGCATCATGAATTTAAAAGTTCTGTAATTTGGCAATGTCTCTTCTCTAGACCCCCACTTCAGCAAACACTTTTAAATCAGACACAAACTAAAAGTTCTGTACTTGGCAAGTCTCTCTCCGGACCCTATAGTAGGCAAACACTTTTAAACAGAAACAGTCTTGGTGACAGAGTCCCTTTGTCAGAGAAAAACTCACCACCGGAATGCAGGTGCCCCAGGCCTTTTTCCACACAATAGTCTCTGGTACTCACAGAGCAGATGAATTTCAGGCAGCTTCAACACAGTCCAGACTGGACCAGAGGATTGCCCCCTGAATCCTGGAATCCTCCCCCCCATCTCTCCAGGGATGGGGCACTGGAAAATCCTCCTGGAATGGTCTCTACCACTTCACTCTCTGGTCTTCTATGTTCTTCTTCTAGGGTGAGAACAAACTACAGAGGTAGCTCTCCATCAGAGCTAAAACTGAAGTGCTGCCCAGGCAGCAGCCTCCTCCTCACTCTCCAGTCAGCAGACTACTCCACACTCTAACTCAACATTCTACAGCTAACTCCCCAGCTAGCATTCCAATGTGGCTTATGCTGCTGCGACAATTCTAAAGTAGCATCATCACTCCAGCTCAGCTGTGACTGAAAACAGTGTGTGACCGTGTGAAATCCATTTAACTGGCATTTCACAAGCTGCCTGTCCCTGCCTGCCACTGATTCTAAGTGGAATTCTAGTAATCCCTGGGAACAAGGGGGTTACATAATATAATATAAGAGAATATAATATATATTTGGTAAGTTATGTAATACTGGCATTAACCTTTCATAGTATGGTAGTGAACATGAGCTACAGTGGTAAATAGTTTGGCCATATGTACAAACATCAGTACAGACGTCATCAGTGAGAACTTTGAAAACATTATGACATTATTGCTTAAAGGAAAACTAAGTACAAAATACATGCTGTGCATTGTGTTTTTGTTTTTTCTGATGGACCCTGATGTTCTGTTCCATGTGTCTGTGACAAGATTTTTTTTTTTTTACTTTTTTACTTTTCCCAGCCAGTTTTATGGCCACTGAGGGTAGCCATCAGACTTCTTTAATTACCTTTGATCTGTTGGAATTTTGCCAGAATGCTTTGAGGAATGATGTCAGTTAGACATAAGTCCTTCAGATGTGTATTGGCTTTACTATCACCCAGTGACAGCACAAACAGTTGACACTTACAAAAATCTGACTTTGTCTGGGAAGGAAAGGCAAACACTTCTTCAGAGCAGTTAACTTTCACAAGCTGTTGCAGTTAGATGATATGACTAGATTATAACTAGGATCCTGGGACCCAATTCCAGAACAGTTACGCATGGTGCAAAGTGACTTGTGCCAAAACAAATGGCGCAAGTAGCACTTTGCGCCATGAGTTATGTCAATCAGGATTCCAAAACACAGCCTGTGACATGGTGCAGGCTGCCTGCACCGATGTGGTCCTATGCCACCATGTAAGCCATAAACTCCCTGTGACATGGTGAAAGAGGGTTTAATGCAGCAGTTATGCCCTATTCTGTGAGGATGGCTGCCAGAACAGCACATGTGCTATTCCAAGAGAACCCCCGGAGGACATTGGTCTAAGTACAGTTAGACCAGCAAATAGTTGGTCTAAGTGTACTGTGTGTCCACCAGCGATGCACCACTGTGCAATGTGCACCCAACAGCCACCCCTCAATAATCCCACAGAAGCACCCCCCCCCATCCAGCCCCATTGTGGAATACACACAAATGCCCTCTGCGGGCTGCTGGCACACTCAAGCCCTGAACCCCTATTTGACCGTCCCACAGGGCTACCCATGCCCCCCCAAATCCTGTTCCCAAGTCATGCCCCGCAGAGCTACAAAATCCCACCCAAGCCCCAATCCCCAGCTCACTGGTAATTGTAATTTGTAAAAATGGAGGCACACCCTTTATTCCTGTTAGTCAAGTGGCCCCTATGGGCTGTGCCAATCCACCCCTGCCCCATCACACCCGTTCCCAGTTGGCGACTGGCACATCTCACTTCTCCTCTCCATGGCCAGCCACCGACTGAGCTCCCTCTGAGTGCATACTGCTGTATACAGTACGCACTCAATGAATGACAGCTCATTCCTTGACCGTGTACTGTATACAGTAGTATGCATGCAGAGGGAACTTAGTCAGTGGCTGGCTGTGGAGGTGATAGGTGGGATATGCCAGTCACTGTCTGGGAACAGGTGTTGGGGGGTGCACTGGCACAGCCCACGGAGGGTGTGGGGGCCACTTAGCTACCAGTGATAAAGGAGTGTACCTCTATTGTTACAAATCAGAATTACTGGTGAGTTGGCAACTGGGGATCAGAGCTTGAGGGAGCATGTGTAGCCCTGCAGGGCATTACTTAGGGATCAGGACTTGGGGGGGGGCATGTGTAGTCCTGCAGGGCATCACTTGGAGATTGGGGAATGGAGGTCATGTGTAGCCCTGTGGGGCTTTCATGTGGGGGATTGGGACATGGAGGTCCGATAGCCCTGAGGGGCTTTGCCAACTGTGTATTGGAGGATCAGGGCAGGGGGGAGCACTTGCGCCCTTCTGAGTCCCATGCTGTGAGATTGTGACACCCTGTTCCGGTACGCCCTATGTATGGCGTACCTGTCTGGTTCGCGCAAGTTGCGGACGTAGCCACTGGAGACCCTATCTGTTTTGGAATCAGGCGCAGGGTCTCCAGTGCATCAGCATTTGATGCAAGTCACAACTGATGGAGACTTGCACCATGCCTTCTGGAATCCAGCCCCTGGGCTCATAGTTCTAATGCAAGGTCTACATCATTTCCAGAGGCATTCTGGGAAACTTCTAACAGATCAAAGGCAATAAAAGAAGCAAGAATGGCTACCCTCAGGGGCCATAAAACTTGCACAGATATATATATATATATAACAAAAAAAAAAAACCTTGCTATAGACAGAGGTAACAGAAAGCTAGGGATCATCAGAGAAACAAAAACCCAATGCAAGACATATGTTTTTATACTGTTTGCATGTTGTTTTCCTACACAAAATGGCCAGCCATGTGAAAATGGGTTTACAAAGAGGTACTGCATTTTAAGTGGTCTGTCCTGGGTAACTATATTTGGAACTGGGTACAATTAGGGCTCCACTGAAAATGAGATGTTGTATCTCAACTGAGCTATCCTGGGACAAGACACTGAAAATATGTAAAAGCTGTGTCATCCTCTACTCACTGAAAACAAGACACAATAAAACATTTCTGCTGGGCTATCCTGGGTAAATACATTCTAAAAATGTGTAAAATTCAGGACTTCACTGAAAATAAGTTACTAAATCTGAACTGGGACATCCAAGGTAAAGATTTTATAAAAATGTGCAAAAGTATGACCCTTCTCATTGAAAACAAGATCTTGCATCTTAACTGGGCTATCCTGTATAAATAAATTGCAAAGAAAAAAAAAGAAAAAAGAAAGAGATACTGGGGTATAAAGAGGAGGCTAAATAACTCGTACAGTGCCCTCTACCTGAAGAAGGGATTTAGTTAGTATCTATGGGTGGAACTCAAGAATTTCCATGAGCCTGGATTTTGAAATCATTCCAGTTTTATTTTACTTCAAAATAGTTCCTGGTATCAAATTCTGGAAGTCAATCTGAGACCAATTTATGGCAGTTAATACTTCGTTCATTCATTCATTCATTCATGTATGTATTTATTTATTTGAAATTTATCATACTGGTCAGGGCCGCAGTAATGGGGGGGTAAGTGGGGAAGTTGTCCGGGGCCCCAAGCTCAGGAGGGGCCCTACTGAGGAGCTGGCATTACTTCTGTCATTAGCTGGTTTGGTAAATGGGGGCCCATTCCAAGTGACTTGTCCGGGGCCCCAGGATTCATAGCTGCAGCCCTGATACTGGTATAACCCCATGAGATACAGCACCTTGTTTTCATGAGGGTCCCAGGGAAGGCAACAGCAGTAAGCAGAATAACTTAGCACAGCTAGAAGTGAAAAAACTCTTGCAAGTCTTGGTGAATCTGTGATGTAATGTTCCTCAAGCTTTAATGATCATGTGATGCAGCACTGACATTACCCTTACTTTGGCATCCTATATCCAAGCATTACTGTGTCAATATTTTACTTTGTCAGACAAAACAGTGCTGAAGTAATAGCAGGTAATAGTTTTTTTCTGAACTGTTTTTATTCTCCTTACCCCCAAACTCTCTCAGGCTGCCCCGACTTGCTGGTGTGCTCTACCACCCACTGTGGTCCTCCTCCTGTATATGGTTACTGCCCCATGGTGACCTACACCAGGCAAGCCCTCTGACTCTGAGCCCCTTGGGGCAGGGCTGACATCCACTCCAGTGCTGTGTCTAGAATCCAGATCACCTGGCTTCAGCCACCAAGAGACCGAAGGGTGGAGAGAGGACCCGGTGTTGGGTATGTGGCATCCAGAACTGCGAGGAGCAGTCACCTATCAGGGGAAGGTTTTTTTTTCTTTGTTATGCTCCATGCCCCTCCCTTCCTGCAGAGCCTGAACGTGCACTGATGACATGGATGTCCGTCACGGCTCTGCGTCTCCACTGCTGTGGCCCTGAGTGTTGTAGTGCCTCTGGTCTCCACCAGGGGCCACTGCGATGCCGGGCTGTCCCTGGATCCCCCACTGCCAAAAGAGGAGAGCAGTCCTCCAGATGCTTGATTCTCTCTCTCTTCCCTTCTGACCCCCCGGTGGCCCGGGCTCATTCCCGAACCTGGGTCACCGGCATGGCACAAGGTGTGGCGTCCAGCGCATTAGCGCTCAGTGTCACCAGGCCAGCCAGGTTATAGTTATATCAGTGTACAGATATATAGGGGATACATGATGGGCAGGAGGGTGATATGGGAAATATCACCACGAGTGGCTAGTGTCTTCAAGATATTCATGAGTGGTGGAGCATAGCGGAGCCACGAGTGAAAGTATCCTGAGGTCACTAGCCACGAGTGGTGATATTTCCCATATCACCCTCCTGCCCATCATGTGCCCAATTTATGCAATAGGGCAGGAGTGTGTTGATTCCTAGAATTATGGTGTCTGTGTTTTAGTTTGATTTGTTTCTTCCGGTGTTCTTTTTTGTGTCCGTGTTTGTCCACAGTGGCTCATAAAGTGTGTGTGCTATTGGTTAGTTTCATGAGAGGAAGTGTGGTAGTGGTTTGTTATTGGTTCGTGTAGTGTTCAATGTGGGTATGATTGGTTATTTAATTTGGTTATCTGATAGGCAGATGTTTCATGAGGAATGTGGAACAAGTGTCCTGATTCATTGTGTTATGTCTGTGGGCAGAGTTACGTCTGGAAGTCTTGTGTAGCACTGTCGTGTTTTCCTCGATGGTATTTTAGAATCTATTTATTTTGTATTATCAGTGTGGTTTTAATTTTATTTACATTTTACTGTGAGTGAGTGCTTTTCTGGTTTATTTCGCTGGAGTACATGTTCAACATGGATTGCATGTGAGGATGAAGTTCGGGGATCTGTCTGGTTCATTTCACCAGTGTTTTATAAGGTATGTGTTTGGGGTAAGGTGATTTGTTATTTTAATTCATTTTCAGTGTGTTTCGGGGTAGTCCTGCTTCCATTTCTTCAGTCACTGTCTCTGTCTGATGATAGAGCTTTGCTTTGTATTGGTTGAGGCTTTCGTTTCAGGGGTTGAACTATGTGACGTAACGAGTGTTGATAAATGTAGTCGTGACGTATGCAGAGTATATATAAATGTAAGAGTATGGCCATGTGCATACGTCACGATATATTTAGACAATTTAAGTGAGTATACATGTTTTTATCAAACTCTTTTATCACTCACCCATATTGTATAATATATATGTGTGTGTGTATGTGTGTGTGTGTATATATATATATATATATATATATATATACACATACATACTACTACCTATACATACACACACATATATACTCACATACACATATATATATATATATATATATACATATATACATATACAGTTGCATATGAAGTCATAGTTATATCAGTGCTGCATCAAGTGATCGCAGAACTATAGAAACATAGAATCTGACAACAACTAAGGACTGCTAGGCCCACCCACTCTGTCCATTCTTCTCTACCTTAAGTCGTACTGCAGACCCTAATCAATCTCCAGCTCTTTCTGCTTCCCCTTCCTTTGTACTGGAATACTCTTATGCCTATCCCATACATTCCTGAACCCCCCCAACTTTGTTCACCACCCACCACCTCCACTAGAAGGCTGTTCCAGGAATTCACCACTCTTCCTGTCAAGAAATACTTCTTCACATCTCTTCTGAATTTACCCCCCCAGCTTCATAGCATGTCCCCTTGTTCTTGAGCTTCTTTTCTTCTGACAAATACTTCCTTCCTATACCTTATTTATTCCATGAGATATTTAAAGGTCTCTATGATATCCCCCGCCCTTCACTGTTCCAGATACAGATATTGAGGTCCTTTAGTCTCCCCTCTTAGGGCTTTTGATGCAGATCCTGCACCATTTTAGTTGCCTTCCTCTGGACTGCCTCTATTCTGTCTATGTCATTCTGGAGATATGGTTTCCAGAACTTGTCATAGTACTCAAGGTGGGGTCCTATTAGTGATCTATACAAGGGGCAACACCACCCCTCCCTCTTTCTGCTGGTGATACCCCTCCCTGTGCACCCCAGCATCCCACTAGCCCTCATAACTGCCTAGTCTGCCTGGGCACCTTTAGGTCATCTGGTATAATTACCCCCAGGTCTCTTTTCTGCTTGCTGGTTGTCAATACCACTCCACGGATTTTGTACTCTGCCCTAGGTTTATGTGCCCTAAGTGCATTATTTTGCAATTTTTCACATTGAAATCCAGCTGCCATATCCTTGACCACTCCTTCAGTTTTCTCGTGTCTCTGCTTATCCTTTCCACCACCGCCCCCGGAGTGTTCACCCTGTTTCAGAACTTGGTGTCATCTGCAAAAAGGCAGACATTCCCTTCTAGCTCCTCTGCAATGTCACTTATAAAGACATTAAAGAGGACCAGTCCTGGCACTGACCCCTGAGGCAACCTACTGATCACCCTCCCTTCCATGCAATGAACTCTGTTTACCACAACTCTCTGGTGCCTACTGTCTAACCAGTTTCTTATCCAGTTAACCACATTTGGACCCACTCCTAAGCTACTCAGCTTGCTTATTAGTCTCCTATGTGGAACAGTGCTGAAAGTCTTACTGAAATACAAGTAGGACATGTCCAGCACTCCACCCTGATCTAATTCCTTGGTCAACCAGCCAGAGAATCTATAAGATTTCTTTGACATGACCTCCTCCCTATGAATCCATGCTGCCTCAGGTCTTATAACCCACTGGATTCAAGATATTCCACAATTCCTCCCTTCAGCAGTGTTTCCATTAACTTTCACAGCACCGATGTCAGGCTATAATTGCCAGCCTCTTCCCAGCTACCACTTTTGTGAAGAGGGACTACATCTGCTCTCCTCCAGTCCTCTGGAACCACTCCTGTTACCAGGGAGCTGTTAAATAAGACTGTCAGAGGTGCAGCCAGTACCTCTCTGAGCTCCCTCAACACCCTTGGATGCATCCCGTCTGACCCCATTGCTTTGTCCACTTTCAGATTAGCAAGTCCCTTTTGGATTCTCTCCTCTGAAAATTAACTAGTGTCTACCTCCCTTCCAAAGCTCCTATTACTTTTTTCCAGTCCCTTCCCTTTCTCTTCCTCTGTGAACATTGAGCAGAAGTACTTGTTCAATATGACTGCCTTTTCCTAGTCCCTCTCCTACACAGTCCCTCTTTCACATTTTAATCTTACAATCCCTCCCTTGGGCTTCCTTTTCTTGCTTACATACCTAAAAATGCCCCCCCTCTTTGTTATTGCCTGGGCTAGTCTCTCTTCAGTTTGTGCCTTTGTGATTCTTACTGTTTTACCTGCTTCCTTCTGTTTCCCCTGATACACCTCCCTATGCTCCTCCTTCTGGATCATTCAAACCCCATGTAACAATACACCACAGATCCATCAAGGCTCAAGGGACTTTCTGACCTATCTTTATCTCCCTATTTTATGTTTTGTGCTCTAAGCCTAATAGATGCATACACGTATTTTTTTGCAATGCATTTCCTTACTTTTTGGAAAAACACACATACACATACATATATAGCAACTGACACTTTTAGCTGTATGTGCAAAGCAGAGCTCCCAAATATACAGGGATTCCTGTATTTTACAGGGATTTGGAGCCATCTACAGGGAAACTGTTCTCACAGACTTGCACTGGTTATATGGGAAAATACAGCAATTCAGCTTCCATAGAAAATAATGCAACCTACAGGAAAACACAGTAAAATTGCCCTCAAGTTACAGGGAAAATGGCATATCAGTCTGGAGGCACTGGCAAAGCAGCAGACCCATCTGGTACAGTGCTGAATCTGTAGCTTGTTTTGTGCAAGGCCCTGTGGGCCCTGCAAAAAAGAACAGTTCAGTTGTGCAGGGGCATGGATCTCTATCTCCATTTACATTTGAACACTGATAAGAAGTAGTCATTTAAGATGTCTGCCTTTTCCTAGTCCCTGTCTGACCAAGGGATTAGATCAAGGTGGAGTGGTGGACATGGCCTACCTGGATTTCTTACAGGTCCTACACAAAGCAGCATATCTGTTGGACATGGATGCAGACCTGTAAATTGCTTTGTGCAGGGCCTGACACTTCAGGCATGATCCCATACCTATGGGTTGCTTTGCACAGGGTACTGTGGGCCCTAGAAAAAGCAGCAGACACATGAAGAACCTTTCAAAATCTGTAGTATGCTTTGTGTTGGGCCCTGAGGCCATATGGGAAGCAAAACACCCATTGGGTATGTCTGAAATCTGTAACTTGGATGGTCTAGGGAAGTGGCGTGGTAAGTAACTCATCCCAACAAGTGTTGGGCTAAAAATTATAAAAAGGATTGTTAAAATTATGAGTGACAGAAAAAAAACTGTGAAAAAAACTAAGTCACTGAACATGCACAGCTCCTGTTTGGGGGAATTAAGTTTTTTTGTGGTTTTTTTTTTGGGGGGGGGGAGGTGGGATTGTTGTTTTTTCAAACACCTTTAACTATTTGTTACTTTTTGCCTGTTCTTTTCCAAATTTGAGGGTCAGTGTGATTACCAAAAAATGCAAAACATGCCATAGATAACTGCACACTGTTAATTGTTGTAGTCTTTGTGTAGGTATACTGCCCCCTATCGACCTGATATAGTCGAATACATTGGGACATGGGAGAGCTCAACCACTTTTTTCTCAAAAAGCATAAAATACAAACAACTTTCACACTGCTATTATTAGATGATATAGTTTTACTTTCACCTGCCATGATGTTTTGCCCCCATTAATGGCTTCTTCAGGGGACTTATTTCTACAATTTAATAGTTGTAATTGTCATCTTGACTGTGTCCAGTTCTGGAGACCACATCTCAGGAAGGATATAGACAGAGTGGAGGCAGTCCTGAGTAGTGCTACCCAAATGGTGCAGGGTCTGCATCATAAGCCCTGTGACATCAGTGGTGGGTAAAATAATGGAGAGTATACTGAAGGAACAATTGGAGGGGTTCTTGGAGGAGATGGTATGCCTGGATAGTCATCAACATGGGTTTGTTTCAGGTAGATTGTGTCAAACTAATCTTGTGGAGTTCTATGAATGGGTAATATCAGAACTGGACAGAGGAAAGCCTGTGGATGTACTGTTCTTTGACTTCAGCAAGGTGTTTGACTCAATCCCTCACAAGGGACTATAAGAAACTGAGGGGGATGGGAGTAGGCCCATTGTTGGTCAGATGGATAGGAAACTGGCTGTCTGGGTGCACTCAGAGAGTAGTGGTCAGTGGGGAGAGCTCAATACCTGGAGGGGTCATTAGTGGGGTACCACGAGGCTCGGTCCTGGGGCTGATCCTGTTTAATGCATACATATCTGACATCAGAGAGGGAATAGAGTGTGAAATGAGTCTCTTCACTGATGACTCCAAGCTGGGAGCAGTGGTTGAGGGAGAGGGGGGGAAGATGGCCCTGCAAGGGAACCTGGAGACCCTGGATAGGTGGCAAGCACCTGGAAATTAAATTGTAACTCCTCCAAGTGCAAGGTGTTACATCTTGGCCGGGGGAACCCTAAACACAAGTACACCCTGAGTGGGGAGGTGCTGGAGGCCACGGCAGGGCAAAAAGATCTAGGGGTCCTGGTGGATGCAAGTATGAATAACTCTGAGCAGTGCAGGAGGGCAGCTATCAAGGCAAACAGGATGTTGGGCTGCATTGCAAGGGGAATCACCTCAAGGTGCAGGGAAGTGATTGTGCCACTGTACTATGGACTGGTTAGACCACATCTTGAGTACTGTGTGCAGTATTGGAGACTGCACTTGAGGAGGGACATACAGCACCTGGAATGGGTTCAGAGGAGGGCAACCAAGATGATACGAGGCCTAGGGGATTTGACTTATGAGGAAAGACTAGAGGAGCTTGCCCTGTTCTCGCTGGAGGAGAGGAGGGACTGGGGGACATGATTGAGATCTTCAAATACCTTAACTCATTCAGGCCTAGAGACGTCTATAGGCACTGTCTGAAAGCATAGCCACTCAAGACAATAACGCCTGTAGATGTACTCAACTGACTTTCACTCAGGCCTAGAAATGTCTGAGGAAGTCAGCAGTTTTTAACCAACTATTAAACAAACCGAATTGCTTAGAATTGAATGCATAGCACCGTTAGAAAGATTATTTTTCTCTGAACAATTTTGCTGCAGATACTTCGTGTATATCATGTATACTTTAGGTGTTATTCATATTTGTTTAAGGTATGGTGTGCATCGCTAACATTTGTCTGTCAAGCCTCACCTAAGCACGTTGAATAAATCTGAAAAAAAAACAGTTGTTTGGTATTTCAGCTACTATAAAATAAAAACTAAATGGATTACAATTGATTGCATAGCACCACTAGAAAGGTTATTTTGTGCTGAACAATTTTGCCACTGATAATTTGTGTCTACCACATATACTTTAGGAATTATTTGCATTTGTTTAAGGTATGGTGTGCATGGCTGACATTTGTCTCTCATGCATCACCTAAGCACCTTGAAAAAAATCAGAAAAAAATCAGTTGTTTGGTATTTCAGCTAGTATAAAATAATAACTAAATTGATTACAACTAATTGCATAGCACCATTGGAAAGGTAACGTTGTGCTGAACAACTTTGCCACTCATACTTTGTGTGTAGCACTTACGGTTCAAGAGGTAGTCATATTTGTTTCTGGCATGCTGATTATGGCTTGATTTTGCTTAGAAAGGCCCAGGATGCAGTGCTAAGAATATACAGGGCACAAGTGGTGGAAGTCTCAAAGAGCTCTTGTGGTGTGAATGAGTTAAGGATATACAGTAAATATGGTAAACAAGGAGGGGATCCTTAGACTAAAGGAGGGTGGTATCACTAAAGGACATGTTTTGAAATTAGAAGGAGGAGGGATGAGGGGGAAAGAGGAGGAGATACTTCACTAAAAGGGTGGTGGAACCTTGGAATACACTGGCTGGTGAGCTGGTTCTGGCCTCTACGGTGGAGGGGTTCAAGAGGGGGTGGGACAGGCACAGAAAGGGGATGAAGAAGGGGATGGCCAGACCCGGGGGGGTGGGGGCTGGGCTGGATGACAGGAGAAACAGTAATGTGAGAGGGGTGATGGACTCAGTACCCATTTAGGGCTCTGAGGCACAAGCAGACTCTATAGACTATAAGGCCTAATCTGCTGGCAAATTAGTATGTTAGTACTGTATATGAGTAGAGGCTAAAGGAGCTCAATATGTACACCCTGGAGGAGAGGAGGAGGCGGAGGAGAGGGGATATGATAACGATCTTGAAATACCTCATTGGGGTCAATAAGATACAGAAGGGATGTATTTTTCAGAAAAAAAGGTGCTCTAGAACAAGGCTATGAAGCTGGGGGGGGTAGGTTCAGGTGAGATGTGAGGAAATACTTCTTCACAGAAAGAGTGGTGGATGTCTGGAACAGCTTTCCAGCTGAGGTAGTTGGAGTGAAAACACTGATGGGGTTCAAAAATGTCTGGGACAGGCAGAGGGGACTTGTGGGGGTAAGGAAGGTAGAAAAAGACAGCACCATAGATCAAGTGGGCCTGCAGAAAAAAATGAAGGTACAAAAAAAAAATGAGCAGACTAGGTGGCCAAGCAACCCTTATGTAAGCAATAAGACATGACAGGGTGTGTATGGAACATATTTTACTACACAGTCAGGGGAGTGCCTTTAGTCCCTGGTGTGTGATAAAATATGTTCCACACACACCCTGAAGTTTCTCATTGCGCTTATAAAATGGGATCCTTTATTAAAAAAACCTTTTACAGTTAGAAAATGTATTTTTATATGTGGTAAATAGCATTTGCTTATGCTGATTTAAGATAAAATAGTCCTTCTGCCTACCTGCTGCAACGTATAGGCTGTCCACTATGTATGAAGGGCAGTGAGACTTAAACCCCATGTTGATTGTGTCCATTCTGAGAGTGTCTCCCTTTGTGCTGTGTCCGTTGGTCAGCTAAGTTGTCATCAGAGACCGGCTTCATAAGGAGAGAGAAAAAGAGAGAGAGAGAGAGAGAGAGCGGTGCAGGGAGACAGACAGAAGCAGCAAGCAAAGTACCTCATGGCTTCCTGATGATGAGTGACAGTGACTGGCACATGAGCAGATCAGGAATGAGCACACCGACCGAGACAGAGAAAGTGGGAGAGACAGTTTGCTTAACTATGGAGTCAGTAATGTTGACTGCAAGCCCCCCACCCACCCAGCCACACAAATATACATGCAGGCTGTTAGATAGTCTCACTGTCTCCACCTGCAGCTCTTTACCCCCAGTATACTGTCGGCCGCCATGGCACTAGCTAATTAAGGGCTCTGTCCATCCTACAGTGTAACTCTACTTCTACTCCACTCTCTTTCGCACACCGATTTGTTTGCTTACATCGGGTAAAGAAAAGATGGCTGCTAGTGAAAATGGCAACATTCTATGTCACCAAAATCTTGACTTTTTTACTGACAGCTCTTTTTTGCCCATGCATGGAACAGATTTTATGCATGGAGAGCTTGGGCTGTGATAGGCTGGTCTAGCCTACCCATTTTATAACTGCTGTTAGATTTCATGTTTCTATGTTTGATTACTCCTAGTTGCAGGATACGCAATAGTAGAGAAAGGAAGTGTGTCTGGGAACCCCAGATCCAAACATGTGAGCCTGTAGGTCAGTGGTTCGAGCACCAGGACAGTATTCCAGGGGCCTGGGTTCAATTCCCAGTGCATCGCACTATTTCTTTTTCACTACATAGAGGATAATGCTTGAGTAACAGTGGTTAACCACAATGTAATCACCTCAAACAGTTTACAGAACAACCAAGTAAACCTCAAGAGCACAGCTCGAGAGGTTTATAGTTGTCATGGCAACTGTGAGAGGTGATTACGTCCATGGTTGACCACCATTACTCAGGCATTATATTTTATAGAGTATGGAAAAACTAGCCACTGTAGGGAAAAAAATAGTTTTTTTCAGTGTGTGTGTGTTCTGCTCAGCTGTGAATGCCTCCTGGTTTGAATGTTGGGCAGCTGAAGTGCTGAAATTAGCCATTGCGATCTATACTGCAGCAGATCTGTGACTGTCTAAATGGAATGTGTGTGTTTTGAACAAATGTCTGAGCAGCAGATCACCTTTCCTTTCCAACAATTTTGGCAGGTGGTGACATTCTATCCTGTAATCCCATCATTATGACATAGTTAAGCAAGGTTTACAGCATACTGATGTTATAACGATGGGATTATCAGGTTATGAACTAATTAAAAACAGGGATTAATAGACACTGTCCATACATTACATACAGGATAATGCCTGATGTACAGGTGATAACCATGGTGTAATCACCTCGAGTGGTTGCTAGGGCATCAGTAAACTTCGAGAGTGCAGCTTGAGAGGTTTACCATTGCCCTAGCAACCATGAGAGGTGATTATACTATGGTTATCACCTGTACATCAGGCATTGTCATTTATAGTGTATGGGACTCGACATGAGAAGTTACACCCCCCCCCCCCCCGAACACAAGTAATTTGGCCTTACCTTGTTAATGAATCTGCACTACAGCCACATGATTGTCGGGAAACAATTTATTAGGATACTTGGACTGAACAACAATGGGTTGAAATAGCACCAGAGCTAAAATCTCTATCAGACATAGCAATTGCTAGACTCAGTAACAGGAAACTGTGACAACTGGAATGTTATTTGAATACTGTACTGAGACTAACAATCACATTCTAGGTGTGTAGAAGACAGAATAACACTGGCATTCCGTTTGGTAAACCCACTGCTATGACATAGATGAGAGAGATTTATAAGGTTCTGACATCACAACAGTGGGATTACATAGAGGATAATGGCTGTGGAGCGGGTGATAACCACACTGTAATCACCTCGAGTGGTTGCTAGGGCAACATGGTAAACCTCGAGAGCGCAGCTCGAGAGGTTTACTGTAGCCCTAGCAACCACGAGAGGTGATTTCAGTGTGGTTGTCACCAGATCCCCAGCCGTCATCTTTTATAGTGTATGGTCAAAAAAACACTGTTTGCATTCTATGTGTGAGAATTATGGAACTCTGGTGCATTCTGTTTTTTTATGCCACTGTTTGGAAGTTCCGGAGTGTGCTTAACAACTTTTAAAATTCTAAACGGTGCATAACAAAGCTGTGTGACTGCTGATTATGGTGGTTAATAGGCACTTACCATACATTATAAGGTTGTAAACAGTTTACTTTCAGTAGGTAATAAGGGCTACCCATATGTTATAAATTGGTAATTTTAAATTGTTTAGCAATGACTAACACTGCACCAGAAAAGCAACTGTCATGTTTGCTTACTTCTAGTTGTAGGATATGCTGTACCAGAGAAAGGAAGTGTGTTGGGGAGCCCTAAGTCCAATGAAATAAGCTTGTAGCTCAGTGGTAAGAGTACTGGGATGGTATTCCAGTGGTCTGGGTTCAATTCCCATGAGGTCACATTATTTCATTCTCACTAAAATCTGCGATTTAAATTGCTTATTAATGACTAATACTGCACTAAAAAATCTAGTCATTATCTTGATTACTCCTATTTGCATGGTATGCAGTACTAGAAAAAGGAAGTGTGTAAAGGAACCCCAGGTCCCACCATGTGAGCCTGTAGCTCAGTGGTTAGAACACTGCGATGGTACTCTGGGGGCCTCGGTTTAACGAGGCAAAAAGCAGAGCAGCACCAAGGCTGTCGGGGTGCTCAATGACAAAATTGAGTCTCCACAGTCAAAGCAGTCATGGGCACTTTCCCACCGCACTTATACAAAGCTGGAGTCCCACACAGTACTTCAGTGTTGAGTTTGACAAAGCGAGTAAAATGACCACAGTGGTCCCGGGTGAACAAACACCTCTGATGTTTCACCTGTACCTTAGGCTTTTTCAAAGATGATTTGAAGAAGCCTGAGATACAGGTGAAACATCAGAGGTGTGTTTGTTTGTTCTCCCAGAATCACTGTGGTCATTTTATTCAGAGGAACATACACTGGAGGCATCTGTTGTGATCATGTTTTTTCCTTGTTTTGTTTCACTCAAGCCAGTGAAAATGCAACTCCTCAGAAAAGACTGTATAGCGCATGAAGTTTGTGTATAATGCATATTGAGCTCTCTTAGCCTGTCCTCATAAGGTTTATCTCCCAATCCCATGATCGTTTTCATTGCCCTATGCTGCCCCCCCCAAGTAGTCTGATGTCCTTCTTCAAGTAGAGGTGCCAGTACTGCACGCAGTACTCCAAGTGTGGCCTCACCAGGGGCCTGTAAATGGGCAGTATGACTTCTCTCCTAAAAGTAATTCCCCTTGCGATGCACCCCAGCAGTCTGTTGGCCTTTGCTGCTGCCTTCCTGCATTGGGCTGAATGGTTCATTTCCCCTGTTACCAGTACACCCAAATCCTTCTCCTTTGTTGATGTGGAATAACTGCACTCCTCCCAACCAGTAACTATTGCCAGGGTTCCTGGCCCCCAAGTGCATGACTTTGCACTTCTTGGCATTGAACCCAAGTTGCCATGTGTTTGACCATCCCTCCAGACTTGCCAAGTCCTCCTGGAGAACTTTGCTGCCTCCCCCCCAATCCACATCTGTACAGATCTTAGTGTCATCAGCGAAGAAGCGGATCTTACTTTTTATCCCATCTGAAATGTTGGCTATGAAAATGTTAAACTGCACTAGTCCCAGCACCGAGCCTCGTGGAACTCCACTTGTTACCGCCCCTGGGCTCTGATAATTCACCCCTCACTACTAGTTTCTGTTGCTTATCCTGTAACCAGTTCTTGACCCATCTAACCAGCTTCCTGCCCACTCCCAGGTTGCTCAATTTGCTGGTCAGCCTACCATGTGGCACCGAGTGATAGGTCTTCCTGAAGTCAAGGTAAAGGACGTCCACCGCATGACCCTTGTCCAGTGCCCACGTCACCCAATCAAAAAAGTCCACCAGGTTCATGTGGCAGAATCTGCCTGCCGACAAACCCATGCTGTCTGCCATCCTGGAGACTATTGTCCTCCAGAAATTTTATCAGCATTTCCTTGAGGATAGTCTTCATTAGCTCTCCTACAATTGCGGTAAGGCTCACTGGTCTATAGTTCCCTGGTTCAGCCCTGTGCCCACTCTTATGGAGGGGTACCACATGAGCCACCCTCCAACTCCTTTGGCATGCACCCCATATCCAGAGAGGTGTTGAACAGGTCCACCAGTGGCCCCCCAGGACCTCTGCCAACTCCCTCTGGACTCTAGGATGAATTCCGTCAGGCCCAGGTACCTTATCTATCCTCAGAGACATGGATAAGGGGTTGTAGGTGATAGTTAACATATGTAGACATGGGTTTAAGGATTGAACCAGTGCCCAGCACTATTTATAAAATTTATTTATTTATTTATTGAAAATATTTCACCAGGAAAAGCACACTGAACAAAAAATGCTCGTCTCACGGTGCGACCTGGGGTTTACAGAGGAGGCAGGTACATACAATAGTTGAACTCCGTAGTAGCATAATATGGAAAATGTACATAGTTGGAGGGATTACATTTGAACTTATACATAGGCAGTGCAGTTCAGTACAGTTACAGACACAGTAAGTACAGGTATACAATTCGTGGATTCTCAAGCGAGGTAGGAACAGTACAGAACATGATGATCGTAAGGCACGGTATACAATACAAGGGTACACATCGAGGCAAAAACATGAAATGCATAAGTGCAAGTTACAGAAGAGAGGTAGTAATAGCAGAAATTGAATGACTGTAGCGGAGGTTGAGCTTCAGAGAGATGCATCACATAGAGAGGAAGGATTTGGAGCGAATATGGGGGGAAGAGATGGAGGGTGTGGAAACGTAGGTGAGAAGGGGAGAGGTACCGGTGAGGAGGGAGGGAGTGGGGATGGGGAGCTTTGGTTGAGTAGGATGAGGGGAAGGGAGAGAATGAGAGTGAGGGGGAGGAAGTAGAGTGGGAGTAAGTGCGCGGGGGGGTAGCATATAGAAAATGGAAAGGCTATATCAGCCAATCAAAATGCTAGCTACCCACGCATGAAATCTGTTTCACACATGGGTAATAACTAGGGCTGTAATTTTTTCACGGCAAAAATTGAGTAATTTCACGGCACTTCATGGTCCTAAAAACAGAAATGTATTGAACTGAAAAATTGCGAATAGAAATTCTCCCAACTGATCTTTTGAAAGGGAGCGAGCAATCGACTGTGACCAGGAGGTTAGTGCAATCTGCTCTTGAGGCCCAACCCCCTTCCCCAAACCCCACCGGTGTCCCTCTCTGAGGGTGTTCCCGGTAGCAGGAAGAAAGCAGTGACAGCGGGTCTCGGTATGAAAGCGTGAGGCAAAATTGCGACCTGCTGTCACTGTGAGAAAAGAGAGATGGCACGTCTGTGTAGATGCTGTGCGCTAGAAACCCGAATGGCTCCTCTGACCGAGTCCACATTTGGAAGACACTGATGGCATTCCTTAAATAAATAACGGTGTCCCTCCCTGATGGTGTTCCCAGTAGCAAGGAGAAAGCAGTGACAGCGGGTCTCGGTATGAAGGCATGCAGCAGCATTGCGACCTGCTGTCACTGTGAAAAAAGAGAGAGAGCACATCTGTGTGGATGCTGTGCTCTAGAAACCTGACTGGCTCCTCTAAAATAATGGTGTCCCTCCCTGTTGGTGTTCCAAGTAGCAGGGAGAATGTAGTGACAGCAAGAACTAAGGAGGACTAAGTATTAATTTGGAATGGGAGGATTTTCACGTGGGACTACCGATTTCACTGTAATCGTGAAATCCGTGACCCCCGTGAAAAACTTACTGCCTTAGTAATAACTAGTACTGAAAAGCAGGACCACTTCACATAATCGGTGTGCCATTAGAATGTTGGTTTATTGAATGCCGCCATTTTTTACTCTCGCTAGCACTGCTTACTCTTTCCCCAATAGCGTTCACACCTCACTGTAGTAGTATGCACTGGCAGTATTTAAAAATAAAATAAATAACCCCTAAATATGCTCTGCAAACTTAAAACCTTGGGAACTGTCTCCTCATCAGCTGATGTGGCACAGCAGATTGGTACAGGTAACAGCAGATGCCCCGCTCCCAACACGCTGCCACTGCTGCCACTGTTAGTGTCTCATTCTGAGCCAACTCTCATCAGCCCTGGTGACTAGGTGGGTAGAGAAACAATCCAGGTTCCAGTAACTGATTCCGTGATCTGAGATTTGAAAAACAAAAGGAGCAGAAATCAGTAATGGGAGAGATACAGTGGGATAAAGCAGCTTGTGATGGAGCCACAGCTGGCAGATCAATCTAGTCCCCTGCACTTTAGGTGGAAATATTATGGCACAATTTGGGAGAGGGAAATAATAAAATAACAGCCATTTTTTAAAACCGCATGCAGTTAGCACACAAAAACAAAATAAATGGTTAACGAAGTCGCATGATTATTACAATCTGATGTCCAACTCCTCCTTTCACATCCCTTATTTGTGACTGGGACAGAAACAGATGCAAATATGAAAATAAGCTCATGAATATTAAAACAATGTCCATGAAAGGACTATTTTACCATAGAGTAGGGACATGAAATATTTTTTATACATACAAGCATGCTTTTTCTAACTGTAGAAAGTAAAATAAAGATAGGATACCATTTTATAAGCACAATACGACACTCCAGGTGTGTGCATGGAACATATTTTACTGCACGCCAGGGGCTAAAGACACTCGGCTCTTTACACCCCTGGCCGTGTGGTAAAATATGTTTAATACACACCCTGCCGTGTCTTATGTTAGGTGTCAGCGTGGCTTAGTTGGTAGCACATCCGCCTCTGGACCAGAAGGTCGTGGGTTCTCGTCCCACACCGGGATTGGACTTGCACCTAAAAATTTCTGGCATCCGAGTGCAGTATTTGGGGGGTGCTGTACTGCTGGGGTGTGCCATCCTTTGGATGAGATGTTAAACCGAGGTCCCTTCTGCCCATCCTGGTGGGTGTCCAGGTGGAAGTAAAAAAACCCAGGGCACTCTTTGCAAAGAGCAGGGAACATTCCCTGTATCCTGGCCAACATTCCCCTTCCCATAAACCAGTTCATGCAATTATTCAGTCTGTGTGTGGGTGATGATGTGTGATATGGCTGCCAAACACACATTCAGTCACTTCACTACCAGTCTAGCATTGCTTGTAAAGCGCTTTTGGATACTCTGTATGAAAAGCGCTATATAAATGCTGATTCTTTTTCTTCTTATTGCTTACTTGTCTTCCTGGGGGCTTTTTTTTATTCTTATGTATTTGGGAATACTGTAAATAAGGAAGGCTTCGGTTCTTCTTTGTTATGTATTTCCCTTCCCATTCCATCAACCCTTCAGTTGCTGTCATTTCTTCAATTAGATCTTTTATTTCAGTTTCTATTTCAGTGGTGGGGTCCCTGTCTAGTGGGCTATAACTTTCTGTGTCTCTCAAGAGGGACTGGCACATTTTTTGCTATTGTATGTAACTGGACAATAATGTCCCACCCTTGTCCGCAGGTTTTATTACAGTAGAACTGTTTTGACTGAGGGATTTTAAGGCCTCCCTGTCTCTTTCTATCATATTGCCCATACAATGTATCAAGTTAGTATCTGTTTTTTTTCTATTCCTAAGGCACTATTAAGTCATTTTGAACCATAGAAATAACTGTTTCAGTAGCATGCCACCTCCCATTAGATGGGTTGTACATGGATTTAGTTTTCATATAACCTTAGATCAGCTTTATGTTCACCTTCTGTTCCCATTTCACCAAACTGAGCTTCCAACCTTGTTCTCACTATTTTTGGGAGGTCACATTCAAAATTGAAACTGTTAAGATTTGTAGCAGGAGAAAATGATTGCCCTTTGCTAAGGATGTTGATGTCTTTATTACATAATGTTCTTTCACTTAGATTTAAAACTACCAGCCAAGGTTCCCCTTTTTCCTATACCTGATTTATCTGCCTGTCCCCTTGTCTCTGCCCATCCTCCTGGTGGAAATGTCCCCTACTCTTCTTGATGCGCCTGCCCCCCCCTCCTTTATTCTCTCTGTCTATATCCTTCCTCTGTATAGCCCTATTCCTCAGTGAATAACCTAGTCCATTCCCAGAGTCCTCTTCTGGAGTTTCCATTTCTTTTCTCATGCACAGCCATCCCCCAGTGCCCTTGTTCATTCTCGTCATCCTTGTTCTTTCTATAAGTTTGCTGTTTATACGGCGGTCTTGTGTGGCTGTCCAAGCTGTCTGAATCTGTATAATTATTTTGTGTAACCATACTCTAGGTGCGGTCTAACCAATGATCTATGCAGAGGTTTTCAAAGTGAATCACAAATGAAAACAAATCAGTTGTTTTTTGTTTGTTTGTTTTTTAATTTTTCTTACTTTTTTTCTAGCAGTGGCATAAGAAAAAATACAGGTTTTTTTATTTGTAATTCTTTTGGAAAGCATGCATGAATCAAAAGAAAACATTCATTTTTTTTTATATAATTTTTCTAGTAATTTTTTTCGGTTGTGCATGTGTAAACTCCAGTTTTGTTTTTTGGTTTTGTTTTTGTTTTGTTACATCTTATAAATCTTTAATTCATCATTAAACAAATAAAAGCTGTATTTTGGGCCACGAGCTAATGAGTTTGAAAATTTCAGGGTTTTCTCTTGTCCCAAGCAGAAAAAAATCTTTAAATGGTGGTATTTTGTGGAATTTCAACAACTCACAACACTGAACTTACTGTATGGAGTTATCTGAAAATTAGCATGCTGTTAGTGTCTACAACTGGGAGCATGCATGCCAATTTTCAAAAGCTTAGGTCATTGGATAATCAAGTTATGAGCAGTCAAAAATAGGGGTTTTGTCACAAACACTAACTTAACATCACATACTGGGACTGCCATGACAGTATAATGGTTAGTTTCCCCTCACACTTTTTACTTATCACATTTTCATAAAATTAGATCTGTCTCTTGTCCTTCATGTGCCATGGCTGCTTGTCTAGAATTGCCATTATAATCTGCTTTTGACATGATACCTAGTTGTTTCAGAAATAATTATGACATCATAGATACTTATGATGCCACAGTAGCCAAGCAGCAAAGCAGATGAAGACCAAGTAACAATGATGTTGTCTTCAGCCAGCCCATCAACACAGCAATGGAGCTTCTGCTCTTAAAGCCAATGACCGTGATTTGGGTACAAGCCTGCAATGTTGGGGACTGGCTGGGGAGAATCATAAAGCATCCCATATGTTGCTTCTTTCCTGCAGGGTAGGAGGATGCCTGCATCTGCTGCTCTGTCACCATTTTGGGTGGTCACAGGTGGTGCAGCTGGAGTTGTAGCAGGGGAAGAGAAATGCCTACAGGCTCCAGGATGTAGAGCAGGCTTAGCGTGTGTATGCGTGCCACTGAGCAAGACCCCTCAGCATCTCAAGGTCAGGGACAGAAACTGGGTAAATCCCTTAGTGCTGCAGCAGGAAGCTGGCACCCTAAGGCCCCACAATACCAACTGCCCACCACCACCACCCATAACATGGCTGTCTTGCAAGGGATAAAGCATGGTCCCCAAATGACTCCTTGCAGAGGAATATGTCTGTGTTAAGTGGTAGGTGGGGGTAAGTAACACAGAAAGTGAGATAGGGCTGGGGTTTACTTAGTATGGCAACTATACCTCATGCAGGACAAATACAGCCAACAAAGATTTTGCCTTCTTTTCTTTTTCTTCTTCTTCAGCCCTAGACCCAGCTCTGAGTTACTGGAATAAATGAACAAAAAAAATTGACTCATTTGATGAGATTATCAAATCCTTTAACCTTTAATATACTTTCTTGTATGCTTCAAAAACTAGATACAAAACTGGATACTAGATTTGACAAGCTACAAACAAATCTCTTGGGTATACAAAAAAGACTGCTGATGATTCAAAGGCAATTAAATCTCAGCAAAGAACACTGAAATTACTCAGAAATGTGAACAAATTCTGCTCTAGCTGTATCACTTATGCACGATTCAGTAGCAACATCAAGAAAAATTGAACCGCTAAAAGATAATCAAAGATTATACAGTCTAAGGTTACAGTCTAAGGTTTGAAGGCCGCCCTTTTGGGAAGTATGTCTTCCAGTACACGGGAATTAATAAAGGATTTTCTAATTCAAGAATTGCATTACACAGATATTACTCTCCTGAAGTTGATATAGGCATGCTGACTTCCATTAAGGATACACCCTGTTAAAATTTATCTAAGTGCTGCAACATCAGTGAAACCCCCAACAGTTCTGGTAACTGTTAACATTCCTTCTTGATCGAGAACTCAAATTGAAACCCACTGGAATTGAAGGAGCTTCTAGATATGGAGATCCCTAAGTATATACCTATCTCACTGGTGGCACAGCAAAGAAGGAAAAGATTTTTTCAGTATAGACAAGATATTGAGGAATTAGGGGGTGACTGTCTGTACTTTATCCATGCAAAGTCTGAATTATAATAAAGAGCTGAAGAAAATGTTTTTTTGATAAAAGCCAAAGAAATAGAGAATAGTGTCAGGGCAGTGACCAGAGGGGTGCAAGAGCTGCGGTTGCAGTAGGGTCCACACTTTCTGGGGGCCCACTCCCTCAGATGGCAACTCTAAGAGTATTTTTATCATAGACAAACTTGTAGTTTTCTCTTTCTCAATTGGTTATCCATTTGATTTTGCATCTGTCACAAGTGGCATCAGAAGATTCTTTCTTCAGTTTCACATGGTGGTGGGTACAGACCATAGAAACAGTATGCCCCATTACTCAAAACATCTAATCTTGGTGTTTGTGTCACCAGGAGGAGCAGGGACAAATTCAACTGTTTAGTTCCTTGATCATGGCATCAGCAAGGGATGGGAGGGGGCATGGACAAAATATGGATGCTTAGCAGTAGTGGAATGGAAAAAAAATCTGACACTATAAAAATTTAAAATGCACTGATGGTTATTGCACATTTATTGGTGGGGGTGGTAGGGCCCAATAACAACGTTTGCAGGGGGGCCCATACAGTTATTGTCACGGCCCTGAATAGGGTATAGGGTGTTGTACATTACAAGTTTTTTTTTTACACATCTGAGGTGTGTAATATTACACGTGGTTTGTAATGGTGTTACACACTAAGAGTGTGATAAAAAAGGCAAATATTGTACACACCCCATAGTTCATTTTATATAACTGCTGATTCATGGCTTTTGGCTGATGGCTTTCACTCTTGGTGCTTGACTGTTGTCAAGTCCACTTCTCTTTTAAAACAAAAAACACTCTGGTTTTAAATATCACTTTGGAGAAGTGATATTAACCCTTGCTGTGCTGTGGACTGATATATCAATCCAGAATTTCTATATGTTCTAATTCTGTCGGCAGCCTAAGGGTTAAGCTAAAACAACTTTTGAACAGTTATTGAGTGAAGATGGCTGCTCTCAGTTTTACAACCCTACTGCTTATTGTCTGGTCGACACTCTCGCTGCAATAACTGACCAGTTATTATGGCTGTAATTAAGTTATTATGACTGGAACACAATCATTATGGATGAAACTCAACTATTACAGCATCAGCAAGTGCCAGTCTAGTCAATAAATAGCATCACCAGTAATTATAAGACATTATCAAAACACAATGGGCAGCACAGCAATGGAAAACACAGATGATTCCAGTTCTGAACCAGATACATGACTCAGATAAGGGTGATAACAAGTTGAATACATCACTGCACCAGACCTTAACTGAAAAATATACAAATGCTATCCAACTGAATAAATCAGAAACTGAAATCCCAGGAAAAAAATGGAACTGTCTGAATCTGCCTCATCTTAATTATTACAATGTGTATGCTTTTTCCTGTGGACATGTGTCATTTTCTTCTATCACTTAGTAGCCATATAAACAGATGTAAGAGCTAAGTATTTAAACTACTGTATTGGGAGTGGGGATAAATTAATGGTTTGGGGAATTACAGTTTTATGAAGGGAAATATAATAAAATAAATGAATGAAATGAATTCCATAAAGTATAGATTATAGATTGTGAGTATAAATGGCAAATATACCAATTATGCTATTTATTTATTTGAAAATTGTAAATGGGAGAGGCACACTGAGCCGTTAATTCCAGGTGTGACCCAGGGAAAGGGGAACAGGAGGAGTAGTACAATATACAAAACATTCTTAGTGCAAATATTTCATGGTACAAAACAGTTCATGGTATGAAAATAAAGTGTGGTCACAATAAACTATGGTACACCTATACAAGTGCAAATAAAACAGCAGCAAGGCAGAGAGTGCAAAAAGACAATATTATACCAGATAAGAGATCTAGGTGAGTGCATGCCAATCCCCATGGAGGAGGGAAGTGCAGAGGCAGTGAGTAAATGAAGTCTGTAAGCAGGTTAGGAGGACCCAGATGGAAGCCTGACACAGGGAAGGTAGAAGGTCTGAGCCAAGGGGGTGTCAGATGGATAAATAACATGAGCAGGTGGTGTGGTTTTGTTTCAAATGTTGCCTGAGAGAGTCAGCAGAGGTGGAAGGAGGAAGGCAGCAGGTTCCAGAGCGTGGCAAGTTGGTAGGAGAAGGCAGATTGCCCAGTAGAGGAGCAAGTGTGAGGAGTGGCAGATATTCGATGATCCCTGTTCTGCACCGACATCTTGCCTATTCTCACAAAATTGAACTTTTAAGTTCATCTTTGTATAAAATTTATACAAATCTGCCAGTGTTCTAAAATCATCTTGTGGGTTAGGAATAAACTTCAATCATTTAAATAATACTTGTACCTGTTCAGAGGTTAAGCCAACATTAGATACATTTATAATGTATTTTTGTTGCTGTTCATTTTCCATTCTGACCTCTGTATTCCTTATTGCACTGCATTTTGACTCTCCTCCTCATGTTTCTGCTGTTTCTTTTTCCTGATTTTTTGCCATTTCCCTTGTGTTGATTCCTGTTGCTCCTTTTCTAAGAAAACTCACTGTTCTTCTGTTCTGTGGTTAACTCCTTAGTACAGTATCTCATCTTCATCTATTGGTAATTCTGAGTCTTATTTCATTTTGTAGATTTGCTTCTGGAATTAATTCTGCACCTGCTGAGTGATCTTGGTGGTCACTGCCATTTAAACATTTCATTTTTATTATAATCTTCTTTATCGCTTTTGAACTTAGTTCTTTGGGGTACGCTATCTCCTTTTCATGAGCACTAATATTAGATTGAATTGTTTTATCCATCTCATTATTAGAGTTATGTGATTCAAAATACCTGTTTGTGTTTTCTCTGTCTCTTTGGCTACATCAGTTAAATTAATTTCATCTGTTTCAATCAATATTTCAATTAACTCAATGGAACATTTGGTTCACAATTGTTCCCATTTGTCTCTCAGAACTGATGAATGTCAGTAGACAGAACAATATCTATCTTTAAACTTTTTGGAATTCTCTTGACATCAGGGTACTTTGTTAAAGAATGTATATTGTACCATAAACTGGTTTCATTTATTAAAAGTCCCTCCAGTTTCACAAAAAGACATTTTAATTCAGTATTACCTGCAGCTAGAGTGTCTCCATTTTCCGCCTGAAGACTCTCATAAATATTGGCAACCAACTACAGTCCTGGATTGTCTGGTATTGACAAATTCAGTGTCTTCTCCAATGTGTTAGATAGTTCTGTGGCCATCATTGTGCTTGTAAAACAGAGGTTATACCCCACACATGTACTCAACAAGACAAAAAGATAAAACATAATTATAATACACTGATCAGTAACGATGCACAAAAGTGATCCATCCTAGCTCTGCAAGCCAAACTATGTGCTCAGTTTAACAAAGCCCATGGCCTTCAAAAAACATTTTGAACCTTGCTGAAAAAAAAAGCTGGAGCAGTTGCCATCCACTGGTGCCACTACCAGTGTTCAATGAACACCATACCACAAAGCAAAGAAAAAAAGTTGTACACACAAAGGATCACATGTTAAAACCTTTTTATTTTACTAATAAATGAAGCACCATGAGCTAGATAAAGTGCTGTATCAAAAGTGCATTGTATCAGGAGATAACCTTGTAATCTCTGCATAGTCAGACAAAAACTGAGCAGAAAGGGCTGGATGCCACCTGTACCCCTACCTACTGAAGTATGGCATGCCTTTGTCAGAGGAGCGGTGTTGGTGAGCTTACTTGGTGTTTTATATCAGTATAACTGGTCAACTGACATAAACTTGCCTATCATTACTTAATCAAGACAAGAGTAATACTTTTCAGCTGCTATGCTGACATAAACAAATACTGATAATGTAATACACACTTGTGTAACAGAGCCTTTGGCAAGTGACAAAAGTGCTTAAAGTGAAAAATGTAAATATTGATAATCTATTATATAAAAAAGATTACATAAAAAAGTTGTGAAACATTCACTAGAAAGAGACACATTTAACAAATACTGCATTCAAACATGTCACTTATGTTGTTTTTAGTACATCAATCTATTTCAGAATCTAAACAATTTAAGCTGCAGATAAGTCTATCATGAAATTCATTTAATTACTAATTAAAAGCAATGTATTAAACATCTAAATGCATGAGCTATTATTCCTATGCAAATGTATGATAGATTCATCGAGTTTAAGTATACAAGTAATTCACAACAATAAAGCATTTCCCCTTCCCACTCCCCCCTCCTTCAACTTACAACCCTCCTACACCACATTTTCCCTTTACTCCTGTCCCACACCACCAAGTTTTGTTCCAGTTGGATGTGTGGGTACAGGGATACAGAGTATGACAAAATGTGAAAATTACCTTTTAATTTTTTAATTTCTTTATCACTGTGCAGCACAAAAATGGCTTGAGATTTGGGTCTGAAGTTTTTAGGGTAAGAAGATCTTGAATAACAGATGTGCCCTTTTGAAGGTTTGGTGAAAAAATATGAATCTGTTCCAAAGTTATTAAATTTTAAAATGTCCCATTATTTTCAATAGGAATTTCCCTTTCCAGTTAGATGTGAGCCTCAAAAACAGATCCTTTTTTACAAATGGATAATCCTTTTTTGCAAATGGGTCATCCTATGTTGCAAATGGGAAACCTTTTCTCGTGCTGCCTGCTGCCAATTTGTTTTACAATTAGCGGAGGAAACAAAATCAAATAACTCAAAATAGTCTTGAGTTGAGTCGAAATCAACCCATGTAGCTTGCTTATCAGGAGCCCCTGAGCTGGATTCTGCACTTCTCTGTTCAAGAAATGCCCTTGAATTTTTTTTCCAGATTATAAATCTTTTTTCATGACTCGTGATATGAAGAAATATTTTTTTTCATATTACAAGTCACGAAAAAGGATCATTTGGAACAGATGAATATTTTTTCACCAAACCTTCAAAGGGCATATCTGTGATCCAAGACTTTCTTACCCTAAAACTTTCAGACCAAAATCTCAAGCCATTTTTGAGCTGCAGAGTGACAAAGAAATTAAAAAAATTAAAAGATAATTTTCACATTTTGTCATACTCCATATCTCTGTACCCACACATTCAACTGGAACAAAACCTTGGCACTTCAAGAGATCTTTGGTCCCTAATGCCACATGCAAAATGTCATGCAAATCAATTGAATGATTGTAAAGTTATTTCTCTGGTCTCTAGTGGCACCCCCCCACCTTCCAATCACTGTTCCCATAGTTTCCCCTGGTCTCTAGTGGCACCCTCACCCTTTAATCATTGTTCCCATAGTTTCCCTAGTCTCTAGTGGCACCCCCACCCACCAATCACTGTTTCCATAGTTTTCCTGGTGTCTAGTGGCACCCATCACCCTCAGTTGCTGTCCCCTTTTTTTCTGTTTCCCTGGTGTCTAATGGTACCTCCACCCTCTAATTGCTATCCCCCTTCTTTTTGTATTTCCCTGGTGTCTAGTGGCCCCCCCACCCTCTGATCATTGTCCCCCTTTATTTTATTGTTTACCTGGTTGTCCAATAGCACCCCCCACCCGTGATCGCTGCCCCTGTCTGCAAAAATGAAAATGGTTCTGATTATTTTTTCCCTACAAGGTCCCTTAGTAATCTGACCCTCCCAACCCCAGGACACATCTGGAAATGAGCTGATACTCAGCTCAGTATACCTTTCCTGGTGAAACATTTTGAAATAAATAAATAACCCCACCTCCCACTCAGCCCCACCACCCCACATATCCCAGTACAACCCCACACACCCACATTCACCTGGACAGGTGTCAGGATGAAGATCCACTCTCCAATTGAAGACATATCTTGTTGCTGGAACCGGCGACTGCAATATGAGAAACTAAGATAAATGCAGTTTAATATATTTCAATGGGGTTTTCAACTTTGATATGAAGCTTGCCAATTCTTGCATATTTTAACACCAAATTTTCAACATGGCCTTTTAGGGACCCCACTTCATGGACAATGTTACTGGAATTTCACAAATCTGTCCCATAAGGTGATTTCACGATCAGTTGGTGAAATCACTTTTGATTTGAAAATTTTCACTGGCTTTGTTAATGAAGTAAAGTCATAAGAAGGCAATTTTGACAATTTGGGGTTAAAATATGTAACAATGACAAAGGTATGTACATGTGTTTAAATTTAACTATGCTCACTCGTAACTTTGGTAATTTTAAATGTTTGCACCCCAGATTTTCAACTTAGCCATTTTTTTGCATCAACTCATGAATGTGACAGCTGTCACTTTTCAGATCCTGGCCAAAATGTGTTTTCTCACCTGTGACGTGGAATGACTTTGCGGTGGCGTGGAATAATATTTTGGTGGGGATTTGAAAATTCTCAGCCCAGCATTCATGAGGTGGGGTAATAACAAGGATATGCTGACAGTTTGGTTGCTGTTTTGGCTGAAATGCTTTCGTGGCACCATGCATGTATGCATCTATGGAAGGATGGGAGCGCAGGGCCCTGAGGGCATTGCGCTCCCCCAGCCAAATGAGGATACGATTAGATTATCTCAAAAAGTAAAGAAATTCTCAGCAAAAAAAAAATCATTAATGCACTAGTTAGGATTGGCTACAGCAACAAAAGTAGGGAAATATGACAAAAGGGTTTCCAACCCTAACACCCCACCCCCAACCTGCAGGCAGAAACAGGGGTGGAATGCGACTTGGGGTTCTTAACTCTAATGCTCACCCCATTTTCATATACTGTACCCATCTCAGTGTGTATTTACTCATGGAATGGGGTGAGCGTTAGGGTTGAGAACCCCAAGGCAAACCCCATCCCAGTTGTTGCCTACAGGATGGGAGTAGGTTGTTAGGGTTGGAAACCCTAGCACAACATTTCCCTACTTTTGACACTGTAACCAATGCTAACTAGCACATTAATGAATTTTTTTTTTTGCAAAGAATATATATTAACAAGCATTTGTCAATGCCGAATGTTTGCTTGCTGGCATTGGCAGTGGTAGCGTACAAGTTACGGAGCTGCGTAATAGGAATGGCAGTGAAGTATTGAACTGAAGCCAACCCCACCACCACCCTGCAGAGAGTGACAGGCATTGGGGTGTGCCTTTGGGTTGTCAGGCATAACGGCCACGCCATTTCACCACATCCCACCCTGCAGACACTGACAAGTGTCACGGTGTTCCTTGGGGTCTTTGGCCCTTATGCGCACCCCATTCCATTGGAAAATACAGTGAGATGGGTGTGATATAGGACAATGGGGTGAACTTTGGGGCTGAAGAGTCCAAGGCATACCTCAATGCCTCTCATTGGCTGCAGGGTGTGGAATGGTATAAGCATTACAGGCAAGAATCCCAAGTCACACCCCTGATGCCTGTCATTCTCTACAGGGTTGGATGTTATGGTTGGAAACCCTAATACCTCAGGCATTCGTTGGTATTTTCACTCCAAATTTTCAACATGTTTTTTGTGACCCCACCTCATGAACAGGGGGAATATCAGTTTGTTAGCCGAAAGCTGCGTATGCACAGCGACTACGGCATTTAGCACCACAGGTGCATAAACATTCCGAACAGGATGTAAAAAATGACAGCTGTACTGTTCATGGGGAGGTGTAAAAAATGGCAATGTTGCAAATCTGCAGTAAAAATATTAAAAAAAATGGTGAAGTGACGAGCGTACATAGAAACTGTGCAACGCACATCCGTAATATAATTAAGCTGGGGATTTTTTACAGCAGATTGTCAACTCAGACATTTTGGTGCCTCCGATCATGAACAGTGTCACTGTGATTTTCTTTATCTGTCCCGAACAATGATTTCCCACAGCGACCACGCATCTCTGCGCTGAAAGTGTGAAAACACACTTCGGCCATGTTGTGAAAAATGACAGCTGTACTGTTCATAAGGAAGTGTGGAAAAATGCCACTGGTGAAAATCTGGACTGAAAATATTACAATGTCATGAACTTACGAGGGTGCATGGAAACTGCGCATTGCTCACTCGTAACACAGTCATTTTATGGACTTTTGTCACCAAATTTTCAACATAGCCATTTTAAGACCTCTGCTCATGAACAGTGTAACTGTGATTTTCTTAATGTGTCCCAAACATTTCATTCGCACACCAACAGCACCATTGTGCGCTACATGTGCGAAAACACATTTTGGGCAACATATGAAAAATGGCAGCTGTACTGTTCATAAGGAAGTGTAATAAAATGGCAATGTTGAAAATCTGGAGTGAAAATATTAAATTCGCAAACTTATGAGCATGCATAGGAACAGCACAACGCACGCTCGTAAAACAGTCATTTTTAGGAATTTTTTTCACCAAATTTTCAACATAGCCATTTTAAGACCTCTGCTCATGAACAGTGTCTCTGTGATTTTCTTAATGTGTCCCATACATTGATTTCGCACATCAACTGCGCCTGCAGCGCTATATGGGCGGAAACACATTTTGGCCAAGATGTGAAAATGACAGCTGTACTGCTCATAAGGAGGTGTGGTAAAATGGCAATGTTGAAAATCTGGAGTGAAAATATTGAAAATTTGCAAACTTCTGAGCGTCGCGTAGAGACACTGCATAGCATGCCTAAGTAAACAGTCATTTTTAGGAATTTTTCACCAAATTTTCAACATAGCCATTTAAGATCCTCTGCTCATGAACAGCATCACTGTGATTTTCAATTTGTCCCATACATTGATTTCGATAATCGAACGCGCCATTGTGCCACATGGGCGGAAACATGTTTTGGGTGAGATGTGAAAATGACAGCTGTACTTGCTCATAAGAAGGTGTGGTAAAATGGCAATGTTGAAAATCTGGAGTGAAAATATTGAAATTATAAACTTACGTAGCGCAAGGTAGGAACCGCGCAATCTACACCCATAAAACAGTTTTCATTTAGGGATGTTACTAAATTTCAACATAGCCATTTTAAGACCTCTGCTCATGAACAGTGTCAGTGTGATTTTCTTAATGTGTCCCATACATAAATTTCACGCACTGACTGCGTCATTGTGCGTTACATGGGTGGAAACACATTTTGGGTGAGATGTGAAAAATGACATCTATACTGTTCATAAGAAGGTGTGGTAAAATGGTAATGTTGAAAATCTGGAGTGAAAATATTGAAAATTCGTGAACTTATGAGCGTGCGTAGGAACTGCGCAACACACGCTCATAAAACAGATCATTTTGGAATTTTTCCACCAAATGTTCAAAATAGTCTTTTGAGCCCACCTTATGAACACTGGCAGTGTCGCTTTGTTAATCATTCCGAAAGGTGATTTCACACAGTGGCTGTGAAATCACCCTTTGGGCCTGAGTAATGCCATGACAGTGCAAGAATTCATGAGGAGGGGTCCCAAAACCCATATGTTGAAAATTTGGTGCAAAATTCAAAAATGCCTGAGATATGCAATAAAGTTGAAAAACCCTATTTATTCCATTATACAGCTTACCGCATTTCCTCAGTTTGTGGTCAGCTTTGAAGAGTGCAGACGTGTTCCCGGTCCACCAGAGATCATTGCGCTGACTCGGAGGTAAGGATGGGGTGAGGGGGTGGGGAGGCAGGGTGCACAGTGGGTGCTGGGTGGGGCAGACACAGCAATGGATCATTTTTGATTTTCAGGTGTTTTTTTTTATGAGGACGGCCGGGATGTTTGCCACACTGGGGTGGGCTCCCAGTGTGGCAGAAGGATGTCTGGGGCATGGAGCCGACGAGGGATTGGGCACCCCCATCGGCCATGGCATCTGTTGCCACGCTGGGGTGGGCTCCCAGCGTGGCACCCTGTACTCGGCGGGGGGGAGATAGTGAAGCCAACAGGGGATTGGGCACCCCCATTGGTGACAGCATGGGGGTGGGAGTGGAAGGGAGAGACAGTGGAGCCAACGGGGGATTGGGCACCCCCGTCGGCCTTTACATCATTTTGCCACACTGGAGTGGGCTCCCAGCATGGCACCTGGATGCTTTGGGGGGCGTGGAGCCAACGGGGGATTGGGCACCCCTGTCTGCCATACAGTGTGGGCATGGAGGCAGCACACAGTATGCGTGCATTTCTGTGTGTGTGTGTGTAGGGGGAGCTGCGCATGAGCAGGCGATATCTGATCACTGCTCACTGAAGCGTAGCTCCCCCTTTCAACTGTATGCCACTGCATTTTGGAGCTGTCATAGACAGCTCCAGCATGCATTGGTGGACTGGGGCTGCGCCTGCCAACACAGTGACTGAATTGGAAGAGGGGGTGACACACCTCCAAAAACTCGGATGATGGCACTATGTTTCTTGCACATGCATGCAAGCAAACATAAAAATTACTTAGTTTACAGAGTTAGAGTCTGTGGAAAATTATATAGCTGTAGAAATGGTGAGCATAGAAATTAACGACATGCCATCAGAGACCCTACTTATATTCTTTGCAATACACTGTGTTAATGCAACATTTAGGGTTCAAGCTAAAGCGACAAAAGTAGAGAAATATGGCTTTAGGGTTTCCAACTTAAAACACCAACACCACCTGAAAAGCAAATCAGGGTGGAGTCTTCCTAGAGGTTGTCAGCCCTAACTCTCACCCCATTCTATACACTACAGAAACATACACACCTAATGGGGTGTGCTTTCAAGGAATTTCCTTACTTTTTAAGATAGTATAATCCTATCCTTATTTTCTTGTTGGAGTGCAGGGCCCTCTGGGCCTTGTGCTCCCATGCATCTGTACTTTTCAAGATAGTGTAATCATATCCTTATTTGTCTGATGGTGCTTTGTGCTTCCATCCCTCCATAGATGTGTATATGCACAGCATTGCCATTTTGGCATATTTTGACCTCAAATTTTCAACACACCCTTCTTATGACTCCACCTCATGAACAAAGTATATTTAAATTTGAAATCCCATACAAAAGGTGATTTTGCCAACTGACCATGAAATCAGCTTTCAGACAGGATTTGTACTGTATGGGCTGCATGCCCATTGGCTCATGCTGTGGACCAATGGGCATACAGCCCTACCTATGGTGTCAGTCAGCAGGCAGTGAGGTGGCAGGTGGGTGGTGCTGCCGCCACCGCTGACTGGAGGGTAGCAGGGTGGTGGGGCTCAATGGGTGGGTGGGGAGGGTCCGCTGGACCACCAGGGATATTGGACATAATTTTATTATAGAAATGCCCATGATCAGGCTGACAGCGGTTCACTGGACCACCAGGGATATTGGAATTTATTTCTTTATACCTAAGCCTACGATCAGGCTGACAGTGGTCCACTGGACCACCAGGGATATTGGTCTTCTATATCTTTACATTCAGCCTGCGAGCAGGCTGCGAGTGGTCCACTGGACCACCAGGGATATAGGACTTTATTTTATTTTACAAATGCCCATGATTGGGCTGACAGTGGTCCACTGGACCACCAGGGATATAGGGTGCAATTTTTATTTACTGAAGCCTGCAATCGGGCTGTGGGGCACATTGCCGCACTGTGCAGGGGACGTCAGTCCCTGACAGCTGCTGCCTGGCAGGGTGCCAGGCAGGTCACCAGGATCAGTGCACCTGCATGCAAATGGGTCCATAATGACATGCAAATGTCCCCATTTGTATATTGCATACATTATGGCCCCATTAGCATGTGCACTTTTGAATATCACGGTTGCTGCACATAGTGCAATGGAACTTGCACTAGTGCATCCCCCTGCTCCACTCTGGCCACTTGCACTGGTGCAGTGCCACTGCACCATGCACAATGTGGGTGGCCAGGGTGCGATATTCAACGATGCTGTGCCATGGTGCAGCTCTGTTGAATATCGCATAGTCAATGCCCCAGTGCAGCCAAGTTGTGCTGCACCCAAGCTTGCACCACATCCTGGTGCAGTTTGAATATCTGGGCCCAAGGACACACAGTATAATTACAGGACATTGCTGGAAGGGTGGGGGTGCCACTAGACACCATGAAAAATGTATTTAATAAAAATGTGTATTTTAAAAAGTATGGGGACAATGATTGGAGCATGAGGGGTGCCACTAGACACCAGGGATAAATAATATATTAAGGACAAAGCAGTGAGAGTGTGGAGAGTACCACTAAACACCAGGGAAAATTTACAAAAATAATGGGAAACACAAAAAAAAATGAACTTTTTTCCTTTCAAGGAATCATGTCCCTTACTAAAGGAAAAATTATTCCTTAAATGAAAAAAGGATTCAGAAAAACGATGAGTCTGCATTTGTTATGGGATCCTTTTGGTTTCATTGAAAGTATCAAACAAAAAAGGATCCATTGGCATGAAAAAAGAATCAGCACCCATCACTTTCTCCACACCCCTCACTTACCTATGGGAGGTCCAATGCTGTAATCTGCTCTGGACCAGAGACACATCTTTACACTTCAACGCTGAATCGTAAACTGAGGAAATCAGGTACCCCCTCTCTTGGGAGGGGTGCAGGTCCCACTGTAGATAGAGGGGGAGGACCTGCAGAATCAAGTAGACGAGATAGATCACAGGGCCTTTATCTGTTGGTATGTTTGTATGTAATGTATTTCAACATTTTTTGAACTTGTTCTCATAACTTGGTTATTTTTTTATATTTTTCCCCAAATTTTTAATATGGCTTTTTTGGGACCCAAACTCATGAACAAGGGCAGTGAAATTATTCAAATCCACCCTGAAAGGTGATTTTACAGTCACTGCATGAAATCACCTTTCGAGCAGGATTTGAAGATTTTCTCCACGCTTGTTCATGACGTAGGGTCATAAGAAGGTTATGCTAAAAATTAGGGGTTAACATATTAAAAAACAACAAAATTATGAGTGTACATTGAACATTTTCAATGCATTCTCATAACTTTGGTAATTTTCAATATTATGACCCCAAATTTCACATAGACAGTTGTTCACACCACCTCATGACCGTGACAGCTGTCATTTTTCAGATATTGGCCAAAATGTGTTTTCACACTTCTGGTGTGAAATCACTTTTTGGGCAGGATTTTAAATAATTTCTCCACCATTGTTTGTGATGTGGGGTCATAAGAAGGCTATATTGAAAATCTGAGGTAAAAATGTTAAACAAGCAAGCAAATCTTTATTTCTTAAGCACTATTCCAGTCAATAATAGTGCTGTACAAAAATCAGAGCAATAAAATCAATAAAACAGCAAATATCAAAATGTAAAATATTAATCCTAAAGGAAGATGGCAGTATGCTAACTAACACTTAAATCAGGAAATGCTTATGAAAACAAATACGTTTTTAAGGCTGCTTTAAAAGACTCGATGGTCAGGCACTCTCAAATCCAACAAAGTTATGAGTGTACATAGCAAATTTTCAATGCACGCCTGTAACTTTGGTAATTTTCAATATTGTGACCTCAAATTTTCAACATAGTCATTTTTTCACAGTACCTCATGAACGTGACAGCTGTCATTTTTCAGATCCTGGCCAAAATGTTTTGTTCACACTCGTGGCACAAAATGATGTTTCGCACACTGTTTTATAAATTACACCTGTCATGTTCAGAAGGGAACACATGGCCAGGTTGTGAAAATGACAGCTGCGCAGAATACTGCAGTCGCTGTCGAAAATCAGTGTTTGGGACAGATTAGGATCGAGCGAGTCAGAGAGGGGGAGAGTAACTGAGCTGAACTGAACTCTGTCGGGACTGCTGCAGATTTCTTTGTGGGCAGGAAAAGGTGCCAATGCAGGCGGGAGCCCAGTACAAAAGGGCAGCATGCAGCCCTGGGAGACACAGAACGAGTGAGTGAGGGAGGGGAAGTGAGTGAGCTCAATGGAGCGCTGTTGGGACTGCTGTGGATTTCTTTGTGGGCAGAAAAAGGCAGCTCCCTTCTTGTGCCTTCACTCACCACCCTCCTCACTTCCCCAAAGTGCAAAGACTCATTTTTGGATCCAGTTCCCTTCAGCAAAATTTGTTTTTCCTTACCATCATGTGCTGAGCTGCTGTCTCGCGGACAGTTGCTTACACGACGACAGCATGCAGCTTCCCAGATCCAACACCATTCCTCTACAATGTATTTCCCAGCAATATCTTAAGCTTTTTTTTAAATAACCAACCGTTCTGACGTATCATGAATGCAGCACCAATAGCACTGTCTACAAAACAACACGATCCAGAACTGTTGCAGAATAAAAAGTTGCTGAATGACACGCTCGCTCCCAAATGACATGCCCACTTACTCTGGTAGCCCACTCGCAACTTCCTGCTTCCTCCATGCGTTCCTCAGTGCTCCCCCAACCCCAGCAGTACCCTGAACTAAAAATTCTGTGCATACACCCGCTGTCCTTACTAGCAGCTTCCCACTACTACATGAGCTGCAAACGTTTGGTGCATTTGACGATCTCCAAAGTGCTCGCAAATTGACTCGATCCCTATCAAACAATTACTCGAAAAGGAACAATTACAAAAAAAAAAGCCACAATAAAGTACTTAAAATAGTATATGACTGTCTAGGTGGAAGGGGGGGCAATATTTTGTAGAAAAAGCCCTCTACTGGCCAGCTACACATGTCAAATAGAGGACACAACACTAAACAGAGGGACTATTTTTTCCTATTACCACTATTAAAAGCTCTTTCAAAACAAAATGTTTCTATTTTCTTTCTTCCTCTTTTAATATTTACTTGCAGAACCCATTTTATAAGTGCAATACCGCCTCAGTGTAGGTTATCGCCTGATAAAAATCGCAGGTGCATAAGGCACTCGCACAAGCGCCTCATGCCTTAGTACACCCATGGGTGTGCTCTTATCAGGCGATAACCCACACCTCGTCATGTGTTATTGCTTGCTTATTACATTAGTCAGCAAATATTTGGATTTTTTCCACCAAATTTGCAACATAGGCTTTTTGAGAGCCCACCTCATGAACACTGGCACTGTCATTTCATTAATCAGTCCTGAAAAGTGATTCTGCACAGTGACTGTAAAATCACCTTTCAGGGCCTATTAATGCTACAACAGTGGCAGAATTCATGAGGAGGGGTCCCAAAAACCTCATGCTGAAAATTTGGTGCCAAAATTCCAAAAAATGACTGAGCTATGCATCAAAGTTGAAAAAAACCCTATTTATTCCATTATATAGCTTACCGGCATTTCCTCAGTCACCTTTAAAGAGTGCAGACATGTTCCTGGTCCACTGAAGATCATCGCACCAGACTCCAGAGGTAAATATGGGGTGAGGGGGTGTGGGAGGCAGGGTGCAGAGTGGTGGGTGTGGGTTGCGGAAGGGGCGGGAGACTGGTGAGGGACCGTTCCTTTTTTCATAGGGGAAGAAAATAAAAACATCATAGGACTGTTTTTGTTTCAGGATGTGGCATGCTGAAGTGGGCTCCAGCATGCCAACTGACTCTTTTTGGGGAAGGTAGCTGATGGGAATTTGGCCCTCATCAGCACACAACAAAAGGGGGGGGCCACATCATGCCAATGGGGATTGGGCACCACCATCAGCACATACTGGTATGGGGGTCTCATGAGCCGAGGGGGGTTGGGCACCCACTCAGCATACAAGAACTTGTGGTGGGTGGGGACATGCTGACGGGGATTGGGCACCCCCGTCGGCAAAAAAACCATGGGAGGGGACATGATACAGAGGGGGATTGGGTACCCCCTTGGCAAACAGGCAGGGAACGCAAAGGAGCCCTGCAAGGAAGGGTCACTCCTTCATTGCAGTGGATGTTGCTGCAATGACGAAGCGGCCCCTGATTGCAGCGGCTAAAACTTCTCAAGGTTGTGGCATGCTGGCTGAACTAGTGTCAGCAGCAGCACGCCATGCCATTGGGGAAAGCGGGCCAAGCTTTTATAGGCTGTGGGGGCATTGGCCATGCCTCCACAACCTGCTTCTGGCAACCTGCCGCAATATGTTTCTTGCGCATGCTTGCAATCATCATAAAAAGGGGTAAGAACAGATGTAGCTAATTATAGGCCGGTTCACCCGACTTCAGTGTTGTGCAAACTGATAGAAAAAGTCATAATGTAAATACTGGAAAAATGATTTATAGACAATAGTATAACAACAGTATAACAGATAATACACAACACGGTTTCAGACAGGGAAGATCATGCCTCACTAACTTGTTAAATTTTTATGGACTGGTGAGTAAGGCCCTTGACAAAGGTAATGCTGTGGATGTGGTCTATGGGGACTTCTGAAAGGCCTTTAATACAGTGCCCCACACTGAATTACTGAACAAACTTCAACAGATTGGAAAACGTGGTGAACTTCACAGAAGGATAGGGAGCTGGCTATTGAGGAGGAGGCAGAGGGTAAGAGTTAACGGTGAGGTATCAAAGCAGGGAGAAGTGACAAGTGGCATCCTTCAGGGTGCAGTACTGAGCCCAGTACTTCTTAATTTCTATGTGTGGGAAGGGACTCCTGTTCAGATTTGAGTGGATGGTCCACAACGTTTGCAGATGATGCTAAGTTGGGATGCATCATAGAATTTAGCAGAGACATTCAAATGATGCAAGGCAGTATCAACAAACTAGCACAATAGGCAGCAAATTTGACAAGCATTTGTCAATTCCGAATGTTGATTGCTTATATGTGCTGCTTAGGTATTTGGAAGTGAAAGTACCATGCCTAAGAACTGTCATGTGCCCCTCCCCCCCAAGACATCCACTGTGTCTTTCTGTTCAGTATTCACAGAAGAGGGGGAGGTGCAAGGACCGTAGCAGTACAGCAGTTGCAAAGGTGTGAAGAGGTGGACAATAGTCCATTCACAGGCAGAAGAATCCTGGAGAAGGTGAGTAAACTGAAGGTGGACAAAGCGATGGGACCAGATGGCATACACCCAAGGTTTTGAAAAGAACTGTGAAGGCAAATAGCAGTACCTGTGGCAGCCATGTTCGATGAGTCATTCAACAGAGGGGTGGCACCAGAGAACTGAAGGAGGGCACATGTGGTCCCTCTATAGAAATCCAGCAGTAGGGAAGAGGCGGGGAACCATAGTCTGGTCAGCCTCACTTTAGTAGTGGAGAAGATCATGGAGACATTGGTTAAAGAAAGGATAGTGGGGCATGTAGAAGACATCGGAGCCCAGGGCCATAGGCAACATGGATTCACAGTGGGGAGGTCATGTCAGACAAATCTGGTTGATGTCTTTGGGTGACAAAGGAAGTAAATCAGGGTGGGGCAGTGGAGAATGCTTACCGTGATGTAAGCAAAGCATTTGACACCGTCCTACATAGGAGGCTGATAAACTGGCTGAGTAGGGTGGGCATGGAGGGTGGTAAAGTGGGTTAGAAATTGGGTAAGAGACAGGAGGCAGAGAGTGGTTGTAAATGGGGTGCAATCTGGGGAGAGGGGGTAACCAGTGGTGTGCCGCAGGGATTGGTCCTGGGGCCAGTCCTCTTCAGTGTCTTCATGAGTGACATTGCAGGAGAGATGAAGGGAAAGGTCTGCCTGTTTGCAGATGACACCAAGATCTGTTAAACAGTGGACACCCCAAGGGGAAGAAAGTGAGGAGGGACATGGGGAAGGTTGAGAAATGGTCTGAGGACTGGCAACTGAACTTTACTTCACAAAAGTGCAAAAGTATGGACCTGGGACACAGAAACCCTGGGGAAAGGAACAGAATGGGGGGGGGGGGGAGTTGGTGACAGTCACAAAGAAGGAAAGGGACCTGGGTGTTCTTATGTCAGATGACCTGAAAATCTCAACGTGTTAAGACAGCTGGAAGGGCCAGTGACATGCTGGGGTGCATAGACAGGGGTATCACCAGCATAAGGAAGGAGGTAGTGATGCCATGATATAAAACAATGGTCAGGCTTCACATGGAGTACTGTGTGCAGCTCTGGAGGTCGCACCTTTGTAAGGATATTAACAGACTGGAGATGGTCCAGAGAAGGGCGAATGAAATGGTACAGAGCTTGCAACACGAGACTTATGAGGAAAAAGTAAGGGACCTCAATATGTACTCACTGGAAGAGAGGAGGGAAGAGGGGATATGATAGAAACATTCAAGTACCTCAAGGGTATAAATAGAAGAACTGAGAAGCAGGAGACAGTTGCTATAGGGATATGTGCCAGCTTCTGTGTGATATTCTTTTGTTCTTATAAATCTGTAATCACCAGTATTTCAGTAACCACATGACCACACTACCTTCTTTAGGCAGTTTTATGCTGGTTGATGCCTGGTGTCTGATGGCAGACAGAGGGCTCACCATATTGTGTTGCCATTTGAAAAACTGCATAAAGTGTTCTTTTACTGGTAAGCATTTTGGAAAGGTGGTAAAGGTCTCACAATGTTTATTATGATTTTATCTCAATTATGTGAGTCCCCTTTGGTCCCCTCATCCCCACACCCCAAAAGTCATCAGTGGCTACAGCTTCAGCCTTCTTCTTGCCAAGATGGTGGGTGAGAAACATAGAAACATACAAGTTGCCGGCACATAAGGACTGCTTGGGCCACCTAGTCTGCCCATTTCCCTACCTGATGGATAAGCTGCAGATTCTAGTTAATCAACAGCTTAATTCCTCCTACCCCCCCCAGTAGAATTGCCTTATGTATGTCCGTGAGTAGCTGCCTTCACAGTCTGTGGAGTCTGATGTTTTTCTGTGCCGCTTATTGGTCATCTTCCAACACACGCGAGGCACTGCCAGGCCAAAAGTAATTCAGGACAAGCAGGTTTCAAAGTGGGGAAGAAATGGAGTGAGCAAGAATCAAGTACTCATTCGGATGTGGTGTCGATTTTAAGATCAGCATACTGGTGTGGACACTGCAAATAGAACCCCAGACGTTAAGTAGCCTTATGAAGAGTAAAGGCTTCTCGAAGCAGTGGGGTTCTGTTTATTGCACTGTAAGGGGGCTGCATCTAATTCAGTAATTTACTGTATCATACATGTGTATATATGGTAGGCACAACTTAAAATAAACACTGCACCTGAATTAACACATGATGCGATAGAAACATAGAATTCATCAGCAGAAAAGGACCGCTCAGCCCACTCAGTCTGGCCAAGTGTTCTCTACCTGCATGTAACTCCTGCCTGTATATGTTAGTGCATGTCTTATTCTGCCTGCATCCATCAGGACCTCCTTGTGAGTGAGCTTAATGGACTTTTCCTGCAATGAACTTGAACCTACTGCACACGTGCATGGCCCTATTGATCTCTGTTGACCCCCCTTCTCCTTTCTGTAATATACCCCTATGTTTATCTCATGCATGCTTAATGGACCCTACCATTTTAGCTTCCACCACTTCTCCTGACAGTCTGTTCAAGACATCTACCACCCTTTCAGTAAAGAAATATTCCTTCACACCTATCCTGAATGCCCCTCCCAGCTTCATTGTATGTCCCTTGGTTTGGGTGCTCATCCTCATTTAAAGGAAACTCCCCAACTGTACCCTCTTTACCCTTGTGAGGTATTTTGTAGGTCTTGATCATGTCACCTCTCTGCCTCCTCTCTTCCAGAGTGTACATGTTGAGATTCTTCATCCTTTCCTTGTAGGGATTCCTGTGAAAATTCTGAACCATTTTAGTTGAACTCCTGTGGAAAACCTCCATCTTATGTCCTTTCTGAAGTGTGGACTGTAAAACTGGACACAGTACTCCAGCTGGGGGTATACCAGGGAGTGCTACAATGGCAGCAGAACATCCCTCATCCTCCTACTGGAGATACCAGTCCTTATGCACCCCAGAATTCAATTTGCCCTGCCCATAACCTTGTCACACTGTACTGCCATCTTGAGGTCCTCTGATATAATACCCTCAAGGACCCTTTCATGTCTGCTGAGTATCAGTACCTCCCCCCATTGTATACCCAGTATCAGGGTTTCTGTGCCCTAGGTACATGATTTTACACTTGTTGGCACTGAAGCCCAAGTAAGTAAAAAAATGGAATTGATTTCAATGAATTGCAAGCTTTTAAGCAGCTTTTTGGGGAGTGTGTATGTGTGTGCTTGGGAGAGGGGGCTCTGGTACGGGCAGTACCTCCAAGAATGTCACCGACTTCCCTACCCCACCACACTACCTGCCCAAGTACTGAAACCTCCCCCTCACTATTTCTGTGATGTCCCCCAAGTCGTTTGTACCCACTTGTGAAAGTAAATGAGGGTTCTTCCTGCCCCTTACTGTACATTTGAGCAGTGCCTGCCCTGCCCCTCCTGCACTCAACATGGGGGCAGGTGCAATGCAAATATGGGTGTGCCTTTCCCCTTTCCACTCCATCACACCCATTTCAGTATAGAATCCCCCAGAATGAGTACCCCCTGTCCCCTACCCTATTTCCCTTCTAATGCCTCTTCTACCACCCCAGTATTCATTCTTCCCTGTCCCTTACCCCCATCAACTGCACCCTCTGTGACTTCTATATCTGTACCCCTTACTTCCGCCTCACCCCTTTTCTCTGCCTTATTTCTCCCATCTCCCTTGAACCCCTTGCCAGCCTGAAAACTTCCTACTGGGCTTTCCATGTCGACCTCCTCTCCTCCCCTGCTGATTTCCAACCCCTCTCCTATCCCGTTGTTGTTGATTTAGAGCCCCCATTCCCTTCTACCCAGATAGTGATGCCCCTCCAATCCTTCCCCCTTCCTGTAGCCTTCTCTCCTCCAGTCACCACCCCCTCCTTCCTTACTAGCCTCCTTCTACCCTTTTGTCCTCGCTATCTCTTCCCCTACCTGTTGCCATCCTTCTCATGTCCAGCGTGTCCTCTCCCCTTCAGTATGTTCCTGCTCCCCCTCTGTGTCCCATAGCAGAGGTTTGAATGTATTCGTAATTGATACCTGTCCTACATCTCTTCCCCCTATTGATTCCCTCCTCCTGCTTGTTCCCCTCCGTGCCACCCCTGGTGCCTCACTACCCGCAGCCAGCTGCTCTCTCCCCTGGTACTCCTCATAGTGTCTTGCTCACCCATCAGTAGGCAGCCCTGCTGTCGCCTCAGGCACCCCCTCCCTTCTTCTCTCTTTCCTGCTAGTGCCTCTGATACTGGGGTCGATTTCAGTCCCTAGTTATTCTTCCTCTGTCCCCCTTTGCCATTCCCCTATTCCCCCCCAGGATGCCTATCATACTCATATGCCCTGCCACTTACACTCCTTCCTAACCTCCACAGGTTCCTCCCTCAAACTAGCCAGTCATCTACAGACCATACACCCCCACCTCATCCTCCAAGCCTAGTCCAGGATCATGGCACACCTACACCCTGTACACCCCTCCACCTTTCCAAAGATGCCTGCCCTAGTGACATGTGGCACCTACCCCACTGTGGCTCCCATCTTATGCCAGGGGATCTTACTCCCAGGTTCTGTACCCTACTACAACTGTTAGGCCCCTATTTACTCAAATTCCTGCCTCCCCACACTAATCCTTCTGCTGACCCTTTGCCGACGGGGTAATTCAGGCTCAAATGTCATCCGTTAGACACTGTATTACTGTAGCAATCCTAAAGCCTCCCTGTCCATTTTTCACCCCTCAGTTACAATACTTTTTGTTCTCAGATCTCATATAGTATAACTTAGCCCACTTAGAAATCCTATTGCACTCCAAGTATTACTCAGTTCAGTCAGAGAAATAAACAGAACACATAAATATGTATTATTACAGCAATCATAACAGTATAGTTCAGTACTTAGCTCAGTTAGAGAAAGAAACAGAAGAAGTAAATCTGTATTATTACAGCTTCCTAAAGCATCCAATCATTGCTTTGTCTCCACTCCCGAGACCATGATGTAACAGAGGACCGCAGAGGACCCTGGGTGGCAGGGTGGGCAAGTGTAAAGTCCCAGCAGAGCTCCATTGAGCTTGTTCACTCCCCCTCTCTCACTCGCTCGTTCTATTTCTCATGATGCTGCAGGCTACCCTTTTGTACTGGGCTTCTGCTTGCATTGGCGCCTTTTTCTGCTCACAAAGAAATCCACAGCAGTCCTGACACTGCTCCATTGAGCTTGCTGATGCCCCCTCTCTCACTCACTTGTTCCCTTTCTCACGACGCTGCAGGCTGCCCTTTTATACTGGGCTCCTGCCTGCATTTTTTTTTAATTTATTTTAGTCTTTGGTGACTGGGTTAGGCCCACTAGGCACAAGTGCCTGTTTTCAAGGGCAACCTAGGAGCACTGGGCAGTTAAGTGACTTGTTCAGAGTCACACAGTATGCAAGTGGAGGTTGTGAGACTCAAACTCAGGTCTGGTCTTCTGGATGTATCAAGCTCATGCACACCTCGTTCTTCTAACCTTTGTTCCTCTGGGCTATACTGCCAACCCGGTGTGTTGGCACCTTTTTCTGGCCACAAGGAAATCTGAAGCAGTCCCAATAGAACTCTGTTGAGCTCGCTCACTACCCCTCTCTCCGTCGCTCGTTCTGTTTCTCCTGGAGCTGCAGGCTGCCCTTTTGTACTGGGCTCCTGCCTGCGTTGACGCCTTTTTCTGCCCACACAGAAGTTCACAGCTGTCCCGACAGAGCTCAGTTGAGGTCTGTCAGTCCTCCTCTCTTACTTGCTCATTCTGTTTCTCCTGGCGCTGCAGGCTGCTGTTTTGTACTGGGCTCCTGCCTCCGTTGACGCCTTTTTGTGCCCACAAAGAAATCTGCAGCAGTCCTGACAGAGCTCTGTTGAGCTTGCTCACTCCCCCTCTCTCATTCGCTCATTCTGTTTCTCTTGCTGCTGCAGGCTACCCCTTTGTACTGGGCCCCTGCCTGCATTGATGCCTTTTTCTGCCCACAAAGAAATCCACAGCAGTCCCAACAGAGCTCCATTGACCTCACTCAGTCCCCCTCCCTCACTTGCTCATTCTGTTTCTCCTGGTGCTGCAGGCTGCCCTTTTGTACTGGGCTCCTGGCCGCATTGACGCCTTTTATGCCCACAAAGAAATTTGAACCAGTCCCGACAGAGCTCTATTGAGCTCTGTCACTCCCCCTCCCTCACCCTCTCTCTTGTTCTGCTTCTCCTGGTGCTGCAGGCTGCTCTTTTGTACTGGGCTGCTGTGTTGAAGCCTTTTTCTGCCCACAAAGAAATCCACAGCAGTCCCGACAAAGCTCAGTTGAACTCAGTCATTTCCCCCTCTCACTCACTCAATCTTAATCTGTCCCAGACACTGATTTCCAACAGTGACCATGCTATTCTGTGGCAGGAGTGCAAAAACATATTTAGGCCAGGATATGAAAAATGACAGCTGTACTGTTCATAAGGAGGTGTGCAAAAATGCCAGTGTTGAAAATGTGACATGAACATACTACAAATTTGCGAAGTTACAAGGGTGCGTGGAAACAGTTCAACGCATGCTTGTAACACGGTCATTTTATGGACTTTCATCACCAGATTTTCAACATAGGGATTTTAGGACCTCTGGTCATGAACAGTATCACTGTCATTTTCTTAATCTGTCCTGAACACTGATTTCCCACAGCAACCGTGCTATTCTGCATCGGAAGTGCAAAAACACATTTCGTCCAGGATGTGAAAAATGACAGCTGTACTGTTCATAAGGAGGTGTGGGCGTATCCAGTCATTGCTTTGTCTCCACTCCAGAGACCCTGCTATAATATAGGACCGCAGAGGACCCTGGGCAGGAGGGTGGGCAACTCTAAAGAGGCACAGCTCCATTGAGCTTGCTCACTCCCCCTCTCTCACGCTCTCGTTCTATTTCTCCCTACACTGCAGGCTGCCCTTTTGTACTGGGCTCTTGCTTGCGTTGGTGCCTTTTTCTGCCCACAAAGAAATCTGCAGCAGTCCAGACACAGCTCTGTTGAGTTCACTCACTCCCCTTCTCACTCTCACGTTCTATCTCTTCCCGTGCTGTAGGCTGCCCTTTTGTACTGGGCTCCTGCCTATGTTGGTACCTTTTTCTGCCCACAAAGAAGTTCACAGCTGTCCTGACAGAGCTTCGTTGAGGTCGCTCACTCCCGCTCTCTCACTCGCTCATGCTGTTTCTCCTGGTGCTGCAGGCTGCCCTTTTGTACTGGGCTCCTGCCTGTGTTGGTGACTTTTTCTGCCCACAAAGAAATCTGCAGCAGTCCAAACAGAGCTCTGTTTAGCTCGCTAACTCCCCCACCCTCACTTGCTCTCTCATTCTGTTTCTCCCAGTGCTGCAGGCTGCCCTTTTGTACTGGGCTCCTGTGTTGGGGCCTTTTTCTACTCATAAAGAAATCTGCAGCAGTCCTGACAGACCTCAGTTGAGCTTGGTTACTCCCCCCTCTCACTTGCTTGATCTTAAGCTGTCCCAGACACTGATTTCCCACAGCGACCGTGCTATTCCTCGGCAGAAGTGCAAAAACATATTTTGGCTAGGATGTGAAAAATGACAGCTGTACTGTTCATAAGGAGGTGTGAAAAAAATGCCAGTGCTGAAAATGTGACGTGAAAATATTACAAATTTGCGAGGTTACAAGGGTGCATGGAAACAGTTCAATGCATGCTTGTAATACAATCATTTTATGGACTTTCATCACCAAATTTTCAACATAGTGATTTTAGGACCTCTGCTCATGAACAGTGTCACTGTAATTTTCCTAATCTGTCCCGAACACTGATTTCCCACAGCGACCGCATTATTCTGCGCCAGAAGTGCAAAAACACATTTCGGTCAGGATGTGAAAAATGACAGCTGTACTGTTCATAAGGAGGTGTGAAAAAATGCCAATGCTGAAAATCTGGGGTGACAATATTACAAATCTATGAAGTTACAGGGGTGCGTGGAAACTGCGAAATGCTCACTTGTAACACAGTCATTTGATGGGCTATCATCACCAAATTTTCAACATAGGCATTTTAGGACCTCTGCTTATGAACAGTATCACTGTCATGTTCTTAATCTGTCCCGAACACTGATTTCCCACAGCAACTGCGCTAATCTGCGCCTGAAGTGCGAAAACACATTTCGGCCAGGATGTGAAAAATGACAGCTGCACTGTTCACAAGGAGGTGTGAAAAAATGACAATGTTGAAGATCTGGCCTGAAAATATTGCAAATTTACGAAGTTACGAGCATGTGTAGCAACTGCACAACGCACGCTCGTAAAACAGTCTTTTTTTTTAATTTTTCCACCAAATTTTCAACATAGGCTTTTTGAGAGCCCACCTCATGAACACTGGCACTGTTGTCTCATTAATCAGTCCCAAAAAGTGATTCCGCGCAGTGACCGCGAAATCACCTTTTGCAGTCGAATAACGTCATAACAGGGACAGAATTCGTGAGGAGGTGTCCCAAAAACCCCATGTTGAAAATTTGGTACCAAAAATCCAAAAAATGCCTGAGATATGCACCAAAGTTGAAAAAAAAACTTTTTATGCCATTATACAGCTTACCGGCATTTCCTCAGTTTGCAGTCGACTTTGGAGAGTGCAGACATGTTCCCGGTCCACTGAAGATCGTCACGCCAGACACTGGAGGTAAGTATGGAGGGGGTGTGGGGAGGTGGGGTACGCAGTTGGAGGGCGCGGGTTGGGGCAGGTGTAGACAGCGAGGGGCCGTTTTCCTCTTTTCAAGGTTATATAAAAAAAAAAGATGTTGCAGGACTTTTTTTTTTGCAGGTACTTTTGGCACACTGAGGTGGGCTCCCAACACATGCCACATGTGTGTTTTGGGTGGGGGACTTTAGCCGACGGGGATTGGGCTCCTCCATTGGCACATACTGGTATGGGGGGGGTCTCATGAGCCGAAAGGGACTGGTCACCCCCTCGGCACACAAGAACTTGGGGGACATGCTGACAGGGATTGGGCACCCCCACTGGCAAAGAACCAGGGGGAGGGGACATGATGCTGAGGGGGATTGGGCACCCCCTCAGCAAACAGGTCAGGAATACAAAGGAGACCTGAAATGAGGTGTCGCTCCCTCATTGCAGCGGATGACACTGCAATGACGAGGCGGGCTCTGATTGCAGCAGCTAAAACTTCTCATGGTTGTGGCATGCTGGCTGAACTAGTGTCAGCAGCAGCGTGCCACGCCATTGGGGACAGGGGGCCAAGCTCAAAAGGCAGGGCATTGGCCACAACAGTGCCACTGGTTTTGCTTCTGCAGCAAGCTGCCACAACATGTTTCTTGCACATGCACGCAATCAACATAAAAATGACTTGTAATACAACCTAATGTGCTGTCTTATATTTGGGAAAAAATCCAAAAGACAGCGATATCATTAAAAACTTGCTGTTAAGAAACTCATCTCAGGAATGAGATCTTGCTATAATAATAACTGATATCTTCAAATGGGATAATGTGAAGCAGTTTTATAAAGTGTGGACAAATATCAACATACATTACAAAGAAGGCAACAAACAAGAGACAAGAGGTGATGCTGCCTCTGTACAGTCACTAGTGAGACCGCATCTAGAATACAGAGGGCAATTCTGGTGTCTGCATGCAAAAAAATTTAGACAAGCTCAAGGGGGTCCAGATTAGGTATACCAAAAAATGAGGGGGCTACAGAGCATGTCTTATGAGGAGAGTTTGAGAAAATTGGATATGTTTTCTTTGGAAAGGAGAAGAAATAAGGGGGCCATGATCCTGGCCTTTAGAACCTCAAGAGACCTATCATTTCTGAAGCTACTAAACCTAAAGGGACAGGATATCACAGAAGGAATGAGAGGTCACATGCTTAAACTAGCTGAGAAAAATTATAGGACTTGTTTTAGGAAAGGATGATTCTCACAGAGAGTGGTGTCACTTTGGAATGGTCTACCCAAAGAGGTTGTGTACAGTGAAAACCTGCATAACTATTTAAGAAAAATTAGATAAACACATAGGTAGTAAGAACGTTCACAGATATATTTAGTTTGCACTAACAGGCAATTAATATGTGCAATTTGCTTTCTTTTGTCTGTACTGTTCTTGTGTTCTTAAGTTTATACTCACCAGCATAAAGGGACTGTATTGTCTCAGTGGACCTACCCAGTTACCAAACTTTCAGTAAATAAGGGCAGGTTAATATAGTGTATCTGGAGAATGCCAACCGATGTCGTGTGTTTGCACTCACAAGCTTAAGAGCAGGATGACACACTGTGTCTGGAGACTGTAGGCTGGCCAATCATGTTTATACTCACCTGCCTAGGAGTAGGTTGATACTGTATTTGGAGACAGCAGAAGGATCAGACATTTTATACTAACCTGTGAAGGAGCAGGTTGAAATATTTTTACCTGAAGACAGCAGACTAATTACCCTTACCAGCCAAGGAGCAGTGGTCTGATTTTCAAAGGGCCTGACACGGCTGAGAAACAAAGTCCCAATCCCCAGCCCACTGGTTCAGAGAGAAAATATCTGCACTACCAGAAATGATATTTATGCATTACCAGTCTTAATACCAGGGGCAGCATTTCAATGCCGCTGCACACAGAGTTTGTCTGCAAGCTGCTGTAAATCACTGATACAGCTGATAAATGGCTTCAGCAATGACAAAGCATATATGCGAAAAATACTTGTGGTTGCACAAGGTGAAGCCCCTGCTGCACATAATTTTTTCCACCTGTACACATTTTCTTGGCCCTTTGAAATTCAGGCCCCAGATTTGATGTACTGTATCTGTCTAGGGCAGACTGACCAGGCGTGTTTACATTCACTAGCACTGAGAAATGTTTTATCTTCTTTCCATGCCTCTGAACCTTTCATGACCCAGATGAGGGGTGCTGTCACTCTATATGTGGGTAAAAAGAGGACAAATGCAGGAAAAGTACACTGCTGGAATTGGGGTTTTCAGGTTCACAAAGTTCGCTGACACCGAGCAACATAACATTACAACAACAATTTGTATACAGTGTGTAGTGCCCCAAAGTTGAGGGCATAACAGAAAAAAGGTGCCCCAGGAACTCCATGTGTAGGCAGAGAAAGGGCAGTATTTTAGGGTCCCCTGCCAGTGTGTTCCCCATTCCCCTTTTGCCTGGCAGCAGCTGCTGTATAAAAAAAACAAAAAAAAGGAAAAGTTTTGTTTCTTCACTTCCTGCTTCTTCACAGAACCGCCCCCCCAAGCAGGCAGCGTGAGCTGTGGCTGCCCACACACTGGGACTGCTGTCCCTGGTCCAGTGCATGGGGCTTATTTTTTTAAAAGAAAGCTAAGTTAGTGGCCGGTGCTCAGGGTTCAAGAATTGGAACCCCAAGTGCTTTTGAAAGAAAAATCCAGCCATTTAATGTGGCAGTTCAGGCTGGCCATGGAGTGAGAGAGGGCACGGGAGTGCATCAGGGACTCAACTTACCTGGCATATTGAAGCGGTCCTGGTGACTCCTCTGGTGCCTCTCCTCTAGCCAGTGAAGAAGTCGGCAGTGTCCTGGCAAGCCTGTTGTGCTGGTTCCTGGAGCCAAAAGCACCCCGTTTTGTTAATTTTTCTCCTTCCCTGCCACATCACGATGAAAGCTGTCGGCCCTCCAGAGGCACCCCTGCCATCCTCTGCTCACCTGAGCCTGCTGCAGTCAGTCCCTCCCTCTTCCAGCAAACCTCCCTCCTCACAACTGAAGCAGCTTCACCCAGGCTGGGGCAGTGAGTCGGCAGCAGCACTAAGAAGAGTTCTGACCGCCAAAAGTACTTTAATTAAAAATTGAAGTGTTGGGCACTTGGAGAGCCATCATAGGACCAGGTGGGAGGGCCAGAAGAAAGTAATTATTCTGGGCAAGCAACACCCATGGGGAAGGGCCCAGCCTAAAGGCCCATAGGGGAAGCAGATAAATATTTATGAAAGTGGCAGTGCAGAGGCAGGGCGGCCCCAAGTGATTGACAGAAAGGCCGGGGAAGGCCTATACAATTAAGGGTCACTGACCAGCCCAAGGGATTTAAGGGGGTAAAGCAAGCCCCAGAGAGATAAAGGAGACATCAGGCACACAGAAGGTTCAAAGGGGCCCAGTCTCACCGGGTTTGAAGAGGCCCACAGTTAAAGGGGCAATGTCAGGCCCACCAAAGGTTTGAAGGGTAGGAAAGGCCCTAAGTAATTACAGGGGCCCAGCAGACAGGCCCACTGTGTTGACAGATTTAAAGGGGCCCAGTGGTAAAGAAGAGCAAAAAAGGCCCAGGGGAAAGAAGGCTCAGGAGACGGGAGGGCATCTATCCTGAAGTGTGCCAGGGGTAGCCAGGTCCTAGTACCATAAGTAATCCACAAGAGTATACTATTGTCAAGGGCCAGTAAGAAAAGGGTGCTTCGCACACAACTGCCATCTAGTGACTGTCATCTGAAGAAGCTGATTGACTAATATCTGAAATGTTGTGTTGTTTGCAAAGTACCAAGACTATATTATACTGGGATTGTGGTTATTTGCCCCTGTAACAAACAATTGCTCTGGGATTCTGATTATTTGGCCCGGCTATGAACAATTGCCCTGGGATTCTGGTTATTTGCCCTTGCTACGAACAATTGCCCTAGACTTTGGTGATTTGCCCCTTCTCCAGGCAAATTGCCCCTACAATGAATAATTGTTCTGGTCTTTGGTAATTTTCCCCTGCAGCAAACAATTGCCGCTGAGTCTAGTAATTAGCCCCTGCTCTTGGCGAATTGTCCCAGCAACAACTAAACCCCTTGGTGCAGTGAAAAGTGTAATTACCAGTGTTCTTAGTGTCAACTGAATGTATATGGACTCAATCTTCTGCCGCAACATCCCTGGTGGGGTTGTTTACAGCTGATTCTTCACTGAAGCAGTCTTCCGCTAGCGAAGAACTTCACAGAAGTACCCTGCCCTGTTGTCCACCGTTGGTCGAAGCCGACACAACCCTGTGTGACTAGCAACCGCTGACTCCTGATTTCTTTGTGGATTGGTCAGCCTGAAAGCGGAACGTCCTGGAAAAAGCCTCATCCGCCACTCCCAGCCGATCTCAGATAGTGGAGTCCGACATGGCCAGTGTGTGTCCGCGTCTGCTAGTTTGTTGTTTTTCTGGTGCTGGACATTACAGAGCTTTGATCTTCACCCTGCATTCTCCTCTTCCTGCTTGTCTCACTTTGCTTGCACCATGTTGTTCTCTGGGATTCAGCTTGATCTTGGTGGTCATCCTGTGGATCTTTCGCCAAAGAAGCTTCAATGTGCCTTCATCCTTGGCAGCCCTGGTCGAGGGTTTGTGCCAGGGAACTTCAATCAGTCTTCATCTCTTCATCCTTGGCAGCCCTGGTCAAGGGTTTGTGCTGGGGAAACTGCCACAGATCTTCACCCTTGGCAATCCTTTCAAGTGGATTAAATGCCGAGTCTTTGTTCCTTTATCTTTGGCAGCCCTGGTCGAGGGTTTGTGCCAGGGAAGAGTTCAGCATCTTATGTTAAAGTATTCTGGCAACCTTAGAGAGTGGGTTTGGACGAAGAATCAGGGTCTATTTAAAAATCTCTCGCATCCTCTTCAACCTCTCCTAGGTTTTCACATAAGGTGTAGCTTGGTAACAAGTTCGAACCCCATTTTCCACTTTTGCCCTGTTGCTACTTCATTCTTCAGCTGTGTGCACAAAGATAGCAGGAAAAGTTGTACTTCCATTAATGGCAATAGACTTTTAGTGGTGGTTTTTCCACTTAGCACCTCAGGGTTAGGGTAGTATTCATACAGCCTGTATAGCAGTTATATAGCATCTACAGCTATTTATGGAGTTTTGGAACTATAGTACATATTAGAGTTTGCATTATATAGTTATATGTTACTTGTTACTACCTAGATATCCATAATGCTGTCCATACTCCCTGTTGTTTTTATTGTTAGCATTTTCTTGTATGACCATGTCCTCCTTCCCCTCCTGTCAAATAAACATCTTTGCTTCATCCAACCTCTGTGTATGACTCCTGCCTCTCCTTGTCGGGTGATTCCGTCCAACCCCATTCGAACCTTCAACAGCCCCTCACCATCCCACCTGATAAGGGTGCCGCTGGTAGTGAGACAGTTACATCCACCACTCAGAGCAAAGAATCTCAAGGTCTACCAGTACAGCACTGTTACAATTGTGGGGAGAGTAGAGAGGCATGAATTCTGCTGTGCAGTGTGAGACAGCACAGCACCTTCTCAGTGTTGTGCAAGAGGGGTAATATGAAGCAATGACTCTGCTAATGTGGGACAGTTGAACAGAACATGTCCCACTGTTTAATGTGGGCAGCACCCTCTCCATGTGGAAGACAGGGGGTTCTGAGTTTTAAAATGAGGGACCACCCTCTAGTGCTGGATAGCTGACAGCTATGAATCTCGCTGTACCTTGTGGGACAGTAAAATGTGGAATGTAACTCCCATTGTGAGGCAGTTGAGAGGTATAAATCCCACTGTGAAATGTGGGACAGCAGCATCCTCTTAATGCAGATCCAAGATAATTCTGAGTGGTGAAATGGAGGATGTCTCTCTTGAGGTGGAACAACTGAAAGGCATGAATGCCAGTGCACAGTGTGAGCTATTATCCACTCCATGTAGCACAGAGAAGGTTCCAAGTGATATAATGAAAGATTTCCCTCTTAATTTGGGGCAACTAAGAGGTATGAATTGGGGAGGTGACTGTCCTGAATCTTTTTCTGGTGGAGCTGTATTTTACTGTGATACACTGTTTCTGCAAGTAACCTTGGCAGCTGGGCAGTGTGCTGCATTGAGCACAACCCAGATGACACTTGTTCAGCGCTAAGCATATATTGCAGCAGGTGCTGGGAAGTGTTCGCATGAAGTCTGTGATGCTCCTCACTGCCTGAGCAGCTTAGCAGTCCCAAAACAATTTCATCTCATGGGTGTCCTCACATCAGAGTTTGCAACAAAGCAGAAATCTTGCTGACAACAGAATTCTAATGAATGGTGAGTGTAAATGACTATAAGGCTGTCAGTGGAGATCCCCATTGAAGTTTGGAGAGCGTAAGCAGTCTAGATTTGCTGTGTGTCCATTCACTGGCATTGAGTTGGCACTGGCTATGGGTGGTGACACTCTGCAGCTCAGCACCCAATGCAGTGCTGAGTTTGCAGAAGGTTGCTTTTTGGATTGCTGATACCTACTTAAAGATGGGTTGTAAATTGCTTTGAGAGTTTGTATGGAAAGCACAATCTTGAGAACAAACTTACTTACTTCCAGTTTGTCTCCTTAAGACTGAGAGCAAGACTTGAGGGGTTAACTCTTAAATATAAGGCAGATTCTCCCTTTTGCAAGAAAAGAAAATTGTCTCCCCTGTTAGCTGTTTGGTCTAGACAGCAAGAGGCTGCAGGACACTCACAAAGTATGCATTTGCCTCGGGTGGCATGACAGATACAGCCTCTGCTAAGCCTTTTAACCTGTCAGATTGCATCACAGCCATGAGGAGAGATGGCCATCCTGAGAGTTCTCATATTGCTAATGCAAGGAACTATCCGACAACTCTAACAGAGTAGTTAGAAACAGGATGTCAGCTAACCATGGGCCACGAAGCCCACCTGGCATCTGCTTCTTTGAAACATTTTCAGTTTTGCACTATGCTCTTCCAGTGCACTAGTGCACTTGGTGTTTCTCCCCACCCAGATTCAACCCCTTCATTTTGTGGAAAACATGTTCTGTGATTTATATAGTACATTAAACTACCTCGCCATTTACGGGTGCTCCCTTCCTCCAGAAGAGAAACAGTTTTGGGATAGAGGGTGTACTAAATTTTTTCTTCTTCTGGAAGGGAATATATCTGGGATACAGGACATTTTAAATTATCCCAAACTCCATGTATTATTAACTTCTTCCTGGATGGAAACAAGTCTGGGATGCAACACATCCTGAATTACCCCACCCTCCAGCTTTTATCCCCACTGTCTTGAGAAAAAACAGGAAGACAGATCTGTGTTTCACTACTTAGAAAATTACTACCTCCTAAAGAGTAGTACACCTTTTGCAGCTATTACCCCTTGTTCCTGAGGGGAAGAAAGCATTATGATACATTGCAACCTAGATTATAAAGCTTCATCAGGCAATCTAGCCTTTTGATTGGCTGGGAGCCATGTGAATGCCACGTGGCATCTATATGGTTTGCCACAACCTTCCATTGGTGATACAGAGACATTTCCAGGGCATCTGCCAATAAGTATAGTATTAATTACCTTAAAAGAGATATAAAATGATTTCTTGATGTTCTAACCAGTTAAATAAATTATAACTATTAGGTAATGGCCTCTGCACGCCTTTTTTTGTTAAATAAAATGGTTAAAATACTCATTTGTATGCTATTGTCAATTTTTGAAATACTGATAAGCTTGACAATCTTTTTTCCTTTTATTGGGAGTCAACACATGTCAAGCATTGAAATGCTCATGTCACTGACTCCCAATTCAGCAAGCAGTTAACTGTGGTGTGTGGCTACTGGACACACTTGTCTCAGAGACTAATGCCACACTCCTTCCTCACCATAAATACCTCTGACTGAAACAATCACCCCATCCTTTGGCAACTGGCTCAGCCCCCTTTTTAGTCCTCGGCCAGATACCTTACGGCACAAAATCTGCTTATCAGATATAAAATAGTTTATTTTGTGAAATAATTTCAAACAGGATTTGTTTTGATATATTCTCTGATGTCCAGTGGATCCCAACTCCCCACCCTACCCTTTTGCTCTATACTTTTCAATTAAAATTAGAAACATACATGAAACCTCCCTCCCCCTCCAGTGTCAGGAGCTTTCCTCTGGCTCCTGCCTTGGTCACAATGCCAGCATCAGCTTTCACCTGAGTGTCCTCTTTGGCTGGAGCTGGCTTTGTTCTCCTAGCCTTTTAAACAACCGACAGCAGGGCCAGTGAGTACAGCAACCGTTTGTGGCTCCTCAATGCACATGCTTCAGTGTGGCCAGTGAGCCACCTGTACTTTTGCCCCCCCAAGGGACAGTGTAACAGTGGGAGGAAGCACAATGGAGTGCACAGCAGTCCTGTAGCACCTCATGCAAAGTGACCAGTGAACCACTTATAATTATTTTTTGTCTGCCCTCACAAGCAAGACAGAAGCAGGGAAGGGAGCAAACATGAGGAGCAATACTTTCAGAGGAGAGCTGTCAGTTACCAGTCATTAATTCAAGATATTTAAGCTTCTATTAATTTATTTGAAAATATAGAGCAAGAGGATGGGATTGGAAGTAAGGCCAACTGAACACCAGGGAATAAACAAAAATAATCCTGTTTGAAATTTTTCCACAAAATAAACTATTTTATGCATGATAAATAGCAGACTTTGTGCTGCAAGGTGACCAGATGGGGAGTAAAGAGGGGCTGAGAGGGTTGCCAAAGGATGCGGTGGTAATTTCAGTTGGGGGTATTTTCAGTGAGGGAGTGTGGCATCAGTCTTTGAAACAAATGTGTCCAGTAGCCACATGATACAGTTATTTCCTTGCTGAATCAAGAGTCAGCAACGTGAGAATTTCAAAGCTTGACACGCACAAGATTGGTGCCAGCACATGCAGATCACAGGACCAGATAATGGGCCATCTCCAGAGGCACTTTTACACTAGCAGTCGTGTAATGGAGTGGCCATTACAGAACTAATATACTGTTTCATCCTTTGCTGTGTAAATTTCATTACTTCTGATTCAAAGCGAACGCTCACCTGAACCACGTCCCATGGTTGGTGTGGTTCGTCCCGATATCTTCCGTTGCATCTGCAGTGTGAAAAGGCCATTCCGGCAGCTGTGTGTCCCATGCACTAGCTTTCGTGCAAGATAATGCTCCAATAGGAACTGTAGGACAGGGTGTGTCAACATGTTGCTGTGTGTGCAAACTGAAGGCACAATGGAACAGACTGCAATGGTGCTACACAGGTAACAATCCCTTCGGTGGAGAAATCTGTGTGTAAAAGCACCTTAGGACTGCAGTAGTGATTGCACATCATCGTATTTTGGAAAACCCACACAAGACCCACAGTACAGTCACCACTGAACAGATAGTCACCACACACTAAAGTGATGTCCAAAAATAACCAATTAGGTGATAGAAACATTGCAACACAGGCACCCTAATCCAACTTTCTGCTCACTAGTGCACCAATGATACCAAGCCCACAAAACCCCAAGGGCCCTATGCAGCACAGTCCATGCAGTACAACTGCATTACACAATGGTACATATCATGTGTAATTTCACAACACAAGACAACGATTAAACAGGTACAAATGAAATGAGAAGAAAATGATTTTACTGTTTGCAGGTCTTTCTCCACTATATTTATGGCAGCTACTAAAAATGGCACATCAGTATGTTGACTGTTTGTCTTGGAATTGTACTGCCCCCCTGATGCTTTATAGTCCTCTAGACAGTCATTTGAAACTACTTACATGCCTGGAGCACCCAAGACTCATTACCTGGAAGCTGTGCCCCAGCCCCTGCTGTTGCCTTTTCTGGACAGCTTTCATCATCAGTGCCCCCCCCCAATCTTTTCACCAGGGGACCCAGGATAATCCTCCTCCTTCCTTCTCTTCTTCTTCCCTCTCTTAGGCATCCTATTTTTCATTCCATGGCCTGGCCCATCCCTTGCAGGACCGAGGCTCCCAGGTGTCATATGCTCCCCTGCAGAGACATGTGGAGATGACCATTAGTGAAGCTGCACAGTACCACCACAAAAACAATGTACAGAGCAATAAAATCATCTGTACTTACCCTGAGATACTTGATCACCCACCAGCATGCCCCCTGCTCATCCCAGTAGCCATTACTAGTTACACTTTAAGTGTCAGTTAACTACACTGTAGTTACAGTGTTATTACACTGCAACTGCATTGCAATTGCAATATAGTTGCATGCAACAAATGTGTAACTACAGCAGAAATACCCTGTTGCATATAATAAATGATTTGTTTCATTGAAACAGGCACTTAAAATAAAGTGTAACCCCATTACTCACATATTCTCCTTGTGCAACCCATTTTCGGTAGTTTAAGGTACAGTGGGGCATGTGTTTATAAACCTAGTGCCCTGGCAACTCCAAGCATGGGACTTGTGCATCTGGAATGGTCAGCACTTAAAGGAACAGGTACTATACAAAAGCGTGTGGTATAATAAAAGGCAGTTACTGTGAACTGAGTGCCCATGTTTGGGTACCTATATGTAACCCCTAGGTGGCACTGTCCCTAAGGTTACTACCCTGCCTGTATGCCTGAGCACAGGTTAAGGGGCCTGGATTCAGTAGTGGGGTGTCTATCCTGCTATAGCCCTCTGGGAAGCTATAACCACCCACCAACCCACCTAGTGGCTTAGTATCTGGCACAGCAGTAAATTCACAGTCAGTATATAGCAACAATAATATGCACACACCCTTCACATTTACCACCAGAGTTGGACCTTCAGCAATATCCCTGGCGAACCCCTGTAAAATAAGGTTAGCAATACAGATGCACACTGTCAAAGCTGTAAACCAGCCAATAATATGCACACTAGCCAGGTTAAACATGAAAAAGACAATCAGGTTTATTTAGGGGTTGTGAACAAGGAAGGGGGGTGAATATAGGCAAATTATTCATACTCTGATTTAAATCAGGGTTTGGCATGCACTTTGCAGTCCCAAAATATGCAGTCCTACAACACTGTGTACCCAGAATGGAAACTGGCTAGCCAGAGGCGTTGCCCAGGGGTGACCAGTGTTGCAGTTGATGTTGGGGCCCTTGATGGAAAGAAAACAGTTAGTATGCACAATAACAAAATGATTATTTGTAATCTGAGCCAGTTGGCTCAGTCCCTTGAAAACCCAGAAAGTTAAAGAAATCAGATGGTACCACAGATGATTTAAATACTCATTACAGGGAGCTACCCTGATTGTACTCATGCTACCAGATTTCTGCAGGAAGGCAGGCAATATGGAAGTCTTGTATTGTTCACCGATTAGCATAGTGAAGCAGGGTTAACATGATGCACCTCCTCTTCATGGCCTTTCCCTCCAGGTGGCCGCAACCTGTGAGTTGTTGTTGCACAGGTCTGGAGCCCCAAAGACAGACTCTCACCAAAACAGTCTCTAATGCAGGGCAATCGGTCTGGGCCAGATTGGCAAAGGCCCAGGGAGGATGAGCAAATAGACAAAGTTTGTTTTGTTTCTTGCTGGTGAAACCTCCAGCTGGCATAACAGTTGGGGTCACAGGCAAACAAGTCTTGACCCACGAGAAACATTCAACACATTCAAATAAAGCAGTACTAACTTTGTACAGTTTGGATACAGTCTGGCTGCAATACAGTAGATTCACTGAGCAAACCTCTTGATCCATGAATCGTCTCGCACACAAACTGAGCCGATCACTTGACTGGAGCAATTCTTTGGTCCAAAACGCAAGTGGTACTGATAAACGTTGTCCTTTGTTCTCAGGGTTTTATTTAACTCTAAAAATTGATTAGCGTTTTGCTTATAAAAGTTCAAAAACATTGTGAAAATGCATAGCACTTGCCTCACTGTGTTTAACAAACATAACACTTCTAGAAAACCTACATAAATGTTTTCTGTACAGTTAGCATTGTCCCAAGAAAAAAACTGCTAATCAATTATTTAAAACCCTGGTTCTGCCACAGTTCCAGGCTTAAATCGGAACACGTTCAACGTATGCTATTAGGCAGTCCCAAGCAGGAGAAACGTGGTAGAGAGGTAAGTTTGGCCTCTTCCAGTCGATTCTTGAAAATGAGCTTGCTCAGTGATGTAACTGCCTGGTTAAATAAAGTTTGATTGTTTGATTGATTCCTCTACTTTCCATTCAGGGAGCAGCTGCTCGAAAGTTTGAGATGTTCACACTTCACGCTCCAGCTCTAACTGATCCACTGTGTCTTGCAGTACTGGGGATTTCCCTTCTAACCCAGGATTCAGATTGGCTAGGGAAGCTGTCAGTCACAGTTAGGGCTCCCCCTCCAGGTCAGTTTTGATGCCAACCTAAAAACTACAGAAACTAGTTTTTCGTCCCACAAGACACTTTGGCCAGGATCCATTTAAGGTCCTCTGAGTCTATTAGTCCAGTTACTGGGAAGTCCCGGACCATACATGGTGGCTTCCATTCCAAAGGCACAGTTACAAAGAAAGCAGGTTAAACAAACTCCTCTACTTCAAATGTAACAACATGTAAACGGTAAATAAGAACAGTTCCCATACAGGCTCCCTCTGCACTACTACTGACTGCAGAGTGGAGCAAAAGAAAGCAGTGGCTGGCTGGTCACAAGCCCTAAATCACTCAGACCCAGCTCAGACCATTCATTATACACATATCAACTAGTCTCTTAAAAGGACAGGTGTGGAGGCTCAACATGGCACTCACATGTAAATAAACAGGATCAGACAAAGACAGGACACCAGCCTGGCAGTAGGCATTGAAGGAGCCAAGGAAGACATTAAGGTAAACCCCAAATCGGTGGGGGGGGGTTACACTCTACCCTGCCTGGAAAAACTTGGTGTCCCGCATCTAGTCTACACATATTGCACACTTCTATACAGAAAACATTATATGTAAATACATACATGTAAATGTATATTGGTTGCAACCATAAACAGTTTAATTGGTATACCATAAATGTTATTTCTGATGCATCAGAGAAAAATAAACTAGCTATAGCAACAGTGTTACTATACCCTTTGCATTTTGTAATGAATACTGTATAAACATATTGCGTTCCATGAAACTGGTTCAGGTAGTTAAACACATTGGGCCCTATGCACGATGGATACGTGCCATGCAAAGATGTGCATAGGGAAGGCACGGAAGGGCCACGACACACTGCACAGGCCACCACAGAGCAGCATGTATGACCGGCATATAGCGGGAGTGCAACAGTCCCACATAACTGTATACAGCCACTGCACCACACAATTACGTGGGGGCAGAGATGCATACAGAGGCATGTTGGCATATGCCACACACATGCACAATGGTCCAAAAAATGGATATCCATGTAGGGTGCTGTGTACAGGTTACACCAGTGAAAAGCTGGCATACCAAATCACGCAATACACCGGTGTAAACCTGCACAGGGCAACACAGCATGCTGACCTGCAGGCACAGACACGACAAGACACCTGCAAGATGCAGGACACACCCGGGGAACCAAGGATGCCGCACAGCACCAGCGGTAGCACACTGCCTCAGGGACAGAAACACCATTCATAGGCACCAGAGGCCCACTACAACGGCACCTGTGCATGCTGCACTGGACACACAGCATGACTGTGGCATGTGCTGATATAGAACCAGAAGGGCCATCCCGCTGTGGTGCCTGTGGCAGTGGAGCAGCACAGCACGCACACACCCAAACCACCGAGGATAGCCTGAACCCCGCCACCGGGCATATGTGCCATGGGTATGGTGTACGGGGGCACACAGGTGGCAGCGCATGGCAGTGCAGACCAATGCAAGCATCTAGGACCACTAGGCCGAAGCGGCCATCTGGAAAGGCAACCAGGGAGCACCAGGGAGGATACGTGCACAGCCCAGAAATGCATGGGCAGAAGGCGGAGGATGTGGACACCACTCCCAGCACCACCGTTAGGACCATGCATGTGCACGGCCTTGCACGGTGACCCCCACCCAACACAGCCAGCACCTGCAGGGACAAACACATTTGCACCTAGTGGTCCCCCCCACAGGCCCATGCTGCATGGCAGCCCTGCATCCCAGCACCCCACCCCCCGGAGATAAGCATGGCACACAAATACGGAGCAAAACCATTTACTGAAAAACACCATACAGCGTAGCACACAGTGGCACACCCCGTGGCAAGCCGCCCCCCCCACAGGCAAAAGCAACACACATTGAACAGAGTGCAGTGAAGCCAAACGTGTGGCACCCCAGCCCAGCATGCTGCACAGTCTCTTCAGGAGCGAGTGTGGCTCCACCACACTGTCACCTGTTCAGGTGCCTCCAGCGGTCCCGGACACAGGCTGGAGCTGCCACGGACGTGTCAGCGTTGAGCCCTCATGGTCAGGCAACTCCTCCTGCATATCCAACAGTGATAGTGGTCCCCTTCGACTTCCCTGGCACAGCACTATCCTCCTCACAGGCCCAGAGTAATGCTGTGAGGAAAAAGAACACACAGCAGTATGGCACAGCTCCAACGCACCGGGCAAGATGCACATGGCAAATGCATGCAGACCTACCGGCAAAGGAACAAACACATTCCAGGCCCTTTAGCCCCCGTCCTCATAGTAGAGGTCACCCCTGGCACCCTTCAGGATCGGATAGTGGGACAGCCACTCACAGAACTGTTGCCTCCAGACCATCCTTGACTCCACCATCACCTGCGCCCCATCTGGCTGGCACTGCAGGGTCAGCTCCATCCTAGCAGGCACACCTGCATGATCCTGTGCAAGGGAATGGACAGTCATGAGTGAACAGGGCTCCACAGACAGCCCCGCCTCCCCAACCCCCACAACCCACAGCATGCAATACTCACCCAGTCAAATGCCCTGACCATCCACAGGTCACTGAACCCACCCCATCCACGTAGTTGCCCTCGGTGATGCACAACAGGTGCCAGGGAAACATGGCCTTGCACTCCAACATGTGGGCTGCCATGCTGTTGACTGCACACACTGCCACAACATGCATGTGAAGCAGCACATGCCTCTGTCCATGCCCTGCCATGCGCACCCACCCAGGGCTGGACATGCTGACATACCTCCACCAGTATAAAGGACCCAGTGGTAGTGCAGTGGCAGTACCACACACATCGGATGGAGTCAGAAGCGAGATGTGTCCGGGCATGCTACTGCACATCCATCTACTGGAGAAGATAGCAGAAAGACGGTAAGCATGATGGCACCACCACAGGTGTTTCCATGCCCGCATGGATGCAGCAGCATTGTGGGACACACACTGCATTGAGTGGTTATGCCTACCATGGGACACGCCGCCATGCTGAGCAACACCATCCATGGGGAGGTGAGCTCATGTATGCGCCGGTCGTGTGCCATATCGGCAGAGACACAGGTCCTTTACACACTGGCCTACTATGCCACAGGTTCATTCCAGCGCATCACTGGTGACAACATGGGGGTGAGCCAGTCCTCCGTGTCCAGAGCCATGGCACCGGTGACAGATGCCCTGGTGCAACATGTGGGGGTGCACATCGCCTTCCTGAGGATAGCTGCGGAGGTCAGGGCTACAAAGGAGGCATTGTACTTCATGCATGGCATGCCAGATGTGTGCGGTGTCACTGATGGGATACACATCCCCATCCTCATGCCTGCCACACATGAGAAGGCATACAGGAACTGTAAAGGCTTCCACAGTATCAATTGCAAGGTGGTGTGCGATGCACATGGTATAGTCACAGACATGTGCGCCAGGTATCTGGGCTCAACGCATGACTCCTGCATCCTGGATGGATCTGGAATGGGTGCCTACTTCCATGATGGGCATCTGGACAGCTGGCTGCTGGGTGAGGCACCGCAACCATGATGTGTGGGTGTAGCACATTACACAGGGCTGGACACTGACATCTAATTTCTCCCCTTGCAGGTGACAGTGGTTATCCACTGAGGGCAACCCTGCTGACGCTGTACTATGCACCATCTATACCTGCAGAGATCACCTATAACACAGCACACAGATGGACATGGACAGTCGCGGAACAGACCATTGGCCAACTGAAGATGCACTTCAGATGCCTTGACCACACTGGTGGCAGGCTCATGCTGTGCCCAGTGAAGGCATGCAAGGTGTTCACAGTGTGTGCCATGCTGCCCAACATCGCAAAGCATGTGAATGTGCCACTGCCCACAGATGTCCCCAAGGAACCACATGGTGAGGGGGATGATTATGCTGGTGCAGTGCCCACAGGGGTCTAGGGAATGGCGGGTGGCCGTGCGGCCCGACAGGCCCTCATGCAGGGCACATTCATGCACTGACCATACACTCTGCATCTGGCCAGTGTATCCTGGTGGTGCACAATTATGATGCCATGCCTGAGTGCACCGCATCATGGGTGGGTGGGTGGCCGGATGCATGTGTGAGTGCGTGTGTCAGTGGTGTGCGGGACCACCCATGGCCATGCGGGGATGGCATGCACTGGTGTTGCACCTGTGCAAGCAGCAGTCACCCATGGCATGGTGTGGCATCACTTTCCATCCCTCAGGACCCGTGTGGTCTGCGAGCCGTGCCGACACCCTTGGTGTCTAGCCATCGTGCTGGTGTGCACGTCCACATGATGGCACTGACCCATTGTCTGCCACCATCTGTGGGGTTGGGGTCCCATTCTGTGCCATCCATCCTTGTGTCCAATCCTGCTGTGCTCACCATTCCACTGTGATCAGTGAGTGTGTCCATGTCCGTGCCCAGACCTGGCATGCTGTGCTCTGCGGCCTGCTTGGTGGCTCCAGTACCCCATGCCCGGCATGCCTTTATGTGCTGGCACATCACACTGAGTGCTGCTGTCAATGGCTGGCTGCTATGAAGGTGTGCTCTTGCTGGCCATGTTGTGTGTTATCCGCAGCATGTCCTGCATGCCCTCCACGGCGACCGCACACACAGTATGGAGGTGTGGATGTTCCTCTGGATGTTCTGTGCCTCCAGTGCAGCAGTTGTCCTCTGTTGCTCCGTGACCCTGTCCCACTCCAGCTGCTGCAGCAGCCGGCACCATTCCTCCATGCACGGCTGTGGCCACGGTGCATGGCACTGTGTCTGGGTGCAGTCCGAGGGTCCCTCATCCCCAATGTCACTCTGTGACTGCACTGCTGCTTAGTGGTGGGTGGTGGCTGTGTGTCCCACTGTCCCCGTGTGTGTGCCAGGTACACTGTGTGGGGGCGGATATGTGCGGCCCGCATCGCATGGTGCAGGCGCTGTCTGCTGCGTGTCCATTGCTGGTGCTGTTTCGCTGCCTGTCCCAAGGTTTCCTCCTCGCTCAGGTTGGGCACGTTATCCCTCTTGCTGACTGTGTTATCCTGTGTGTCTGTATCAGTACCTATATGGGAGACAGGGCACTGGTTAGCTTGTTGCACCAGGTTGGCATCCTCCACCACTGTGGGCCATGCTTACATACCACCCACGTCCGCTGCCAGGTCCATGGTGTGTGGCGCTACCAGTCTGTGTGGCATGCATTCTGTCCCTGTCCCCTGCTGCTCCTTGCCATCCTGGTCTGGTGCTGCCTGTGGGGACAGTGCTGGGGTTACATGGGTTCTGTTACTTGTGGCATGCTGTGGCTGACTGTGCACACCGTTATGTACCTGCCATCTTGTCCACCCCTTCTGCCACTCCATGGACGGTGACCGGTGACAGCGTCTCAGCCATGAGTCACTCCAGGGGTGTCAGCTGCCTGTCCATGCCTGGCAGACCCCATCAGGGCCGCTGCATGTGACCCAACCAGTGGCTAGCTTGTGCTTCACCACCGCCCTTAGGTCCCACCACTTGTGTTTGATTGCTGCCAGGGTCCATGCCTCGGACTCAGCAGCATTCACGGTGGTCTGTATGTCTAGCCACATCCTGGCCTTTACCTCCACCAGTGTGTTGGGGGCTTGCATGCCATATAACACGCCATAAATGCCGGTGGATGTCCATCACCATGGTGGTGACCTGTCCACTGCTGAAGTTGGTGGACCGTGACCTGTTCCTGCCCTGTGCCTGGTCATGTCCCCATTCTGGGGTGCCCATTCCACCTCTCCCATTGCCATCCTCCCTATTGTCGGTCCCTCCTTCATGTCCACCTGGGGTTGTACCATTGCATCCTGCTGGCTGCGTACTGTGGGATTCATCACTGTGCGGTTGCGCAGGCAGTGTGCCATCTCCATCTCTGATGGGGTCAAGGGGTGTTCCCATGTTTTATGGGTCCATCTGCTCCACCTGCATGGTGCACTGTGCGGCACATCTGGCTCTGCCCCCTGCCTGCACCTGGCTTTGTGCATGCCATGTGGCCACCGTCTGCTGCACGGTGCACAAATACTTTCTGCCACTACGTTGCTTCCCATCACATTTTGTGTGCTTTCGTGCATGGGGCTCCTCGTTTGTACAACCCTTGTTTGTATTACCTCCTGCACACTAACCCACATGGTTTGGGCCTGATCCTATCTGCTAAGATTGGGCTGCATGGGAAAAGGGCATTAGCATACTGATTGGAGGGCTTTACTATCAACTTAGAGGTTGCAGTGTAACCTAGTTTGGGAAGAGAATTCTCTGAAATGTAAACCCCTTTATGAACTACATTCATGGGAAGATCTACAGGCCTTCCTGGAGAATCATAACTAAGGAGCACTACAGGCTTTGTGGCTCTTCCAGATTTTCTGGGAGGGGCAGGCACAGGCTCAGTCCTTTCAACATTTGCATCTGGGTTGATCAGTCCCAGCTCATTGTCCAACAATAAGTTAGCCTCTGGAAAAGGGGTGCCTCTGCACTGGCTCTTGGTTCAGAACTAAAAGGAACACTTTCATTTGCTTGCTCTATGAGTGCTGATTCAGAAGAAACACTGACATTAACTTGTTCTGAAATTCCAGACTCATCATCAGGAGGAAATTCCATGGAATTTCAATCACCCAACACATTAGTGATACTGTCAGAATCATCATTTTCATTTACATCATTGTCCATCATAAGATTAGAGTCACTAGTTTCAGACATTTCAGTTTCATCTGGTATGTCACCAGTTGTGCTCTCATGGTCAGGATTTGCCTCTTGAGGCTCAGTTAGTTCCATGAGACACAAGGAGTCAGCTATATCAGAAGTCACATTTGGCACCTCACTTTCAGGGGGCACAGGAGTGGTGGAGATGACTGGAGGATTAGGCAGTCCTGAGGGTTCAGCCTCATCTCCCATATTACACAGGAGGTTTCCCTGAAAAAACTGGCTCAGTTCCTAAGATGAATAATAGGGGACCCCACACTCACTATCATCAGATTCAGACTTGCAGTCAGTTTCAATGAGAGCATGGCTGGTGGAAGGCTTTGAACTCTAAACATCAGGAGAAGAGTTTAACTGTCTGTTATTGGCTGCAGCTTGGGTCACAGACCCGGACGGGGCAATATCTTGGGTTGCAGAATCAGTGATGATTTTCCCAATTGGTAACAAATGATTTTTGTGCATTCTTTACAGCTTGACGGTCATTCTCTGGATGCACTTTGTATACTGGCAGGTCCTCCAGCTTGCTGACAACAATGTATAGGGTGTGATGCCACCTGTCAGCTAGCTTGTGTTTTCCATGCAATCGTAAATTTCTTAGCAAAACTCTATCTCCAGGTTGCGGCTCTTGGGCCTTGACATGTCTGTCATGCCTTTCTTTGTTTGCTAAGTTTGTCTTGGCAGCCATGGTATTTGCTAACTGATAGGCATGGTTGAGCTGAGCTTTTAGTTTTTGTACATACTGAAGATAGTTATCTGCCTTGACTCTATCAGGGGATACTCCAAAACCGATATCTACTGGCAACCTGGCTTCTTGACCAAACATCAAGTGGTAGGGGGAAAACCCAGTTGCATCTTTGTGAGTACAGTTATAGGCATGAACTAATCTACTTTTTTGCCGACTCTAGCTCGGCTTACTTCTGGGATGAAGTGTGCCCAGAATGTCTAGTAATGTTCATTAAATCTTTCAGGCTGTGGATCCCCCTGAGGGTGATAAGGGATAGTTCTGGATTTCTGTACTCCCCAGAGGGAGAGCATTTCTTTAATCAAATGGCTTTCAAAGTCTCTCCCCTAATCAGAATGAATTTTCTTGGGGGGGCACAGTAATGGACAAAGAATTTTTCTATCAGTACCTTGGCTACAGTGGATGTCTTTTGGTCCTTGGTCGGATAGGCCTGAGCATAGCGACTAAAATGGTCAGTCACTACCAGCACATTACCAATGTTCTTCTGGTCTGGTTTAAACACAAAAAGTCAATGCACACAAGTTCCATTGGTGCACTGGTGGAGATGTTAACCAGGGGTGCAGCCCTCTGAGGCTGAGCTTTCCTCTGAAGGCAACGGCTACAAGTTTTGATGTGAGCCTCAATGTCAGCACCCATTTGAGGCTAGTAGAAACAGGCACGTGCTAAGTCTGAAGTTCGGTCACAACCCAGATGTCCCATTTGGTCATGGAGGGCACGTAAAACCACATGTTTGAAAGCAGTAGGTAGCACTAGCTATTGTTTGACAACTTGACCTTGTCTAGTCGTGGTCTCTCGGTAAAGCAATTTGTTGTGCAACTTTAACCTGGGCCCCTCTCAAAACAGCAAGACAGTTCTTTGGTCTTGGGAACAAAGTTTGGACACATTTTTTTCAGCATTTATGGCATCCAACAGAGGTTTAATCATAGGATCTTGGGATTGTACCCACTAGATATTGGTGGGAGTAAGTTGAGGCAGAGTACTGAGATCCAGTGTTGCAAAATTGCAATAGGCTGCAGGAACACAAGTGTCAGGAGGGCCCAAGCAATCGACCAGGTAATCAATGGTTTCAGAGGATGGGTGTTCATCTTACCAAACTTTTGGCAAAAAACTTGAACAGATTGTTCGGACATTCTCATCCACTCAGAGTTGGATTCAGGCCTTCTAGAGAGGGCATCAGCGTCAACGTGACTCAGGTCTGGGTGGTACTCTACTGAATAGTTATAGGTTGAAAGTGCTGATAACCAATGGTGCCCAGTGGCATCTAACTTGGCCAGGGTTTGAACATGCGTGAAGGGGTTGTTCTCAGTTTTCACCAGAATCCTTGCACCATAAAGGTATTCATGAAACTGATTTACTATGGCCCATTTTAACATAAAAAATTCAAGTTTGTGTGTGGCGTAGTTCTTTTCAGAGGGGGTCAGGCTTCTGCTGGCAAATGCTACTGGGCGTAGTCCTCCCTCATGCTCCTGACAGAGCACAGTGCCAAGCCCCTTTAAGCTGGCATTGGTGTGTAACATGTAAGACTTAGTTGGATCTGTGTAAGCAAGTACAGGGACTTGGGTGAGTTGGTGAATGATATCGTAAAAGGCCACATCACACTCTTTAGTCCACCTTTCCCAAAAAGTTAATTTGTTCTGAAATAGACTTTTTCCTCCTCTTTTACAGCACTCTTTTTGTATTTTCAGTTTGTTGGCAGGTACCCTTGGGTTAGATCGAGCAGTGGGTAGATGACAAATGATAGTAGCCACAGAACCCCAAGAATCTTTGCAATTCCTTGAGATTGTTGGGCTGTGGCCAGGTAGTCAAAGCTTCCACTTTGCTTGGACCCATTTGAATTCCCTCAGAGGACACAATGTGGCCTACATATTTCACAAATTGCTGGAAGAATTGGCATTTGTCGATAGACAGTTTTAAGCCAAAGTCCTTCAACTGGTCCAGAACCTTGAACAAGCAGGCCTCATGTTCTTCGAGAGTCTTGCCAACCACAATGACACTGACCAGGTAAACAAGGCATTCTAGTAAATTCACGTCTCCCATAGCTCACTCCACCAACCTCTGAAAAGTGGCAAGTGGTCCCGAAATGCCTTGAGGCATACATAGGAATTCATAAAAACCCAAAGGACAGATGAATGGTATTTTTTCTCTATCTTTGGGTGCCATCGTGATATGGTATTACCTGCTTCAGAGGTCTAGAACAGAGAACCACTTGCTTCCATTAAGGCAATCAAGGGCATCCTGAATGCATGGCATGGTATTGGTCTGGTACAGTTCTTTGATTTAGGGTCCAGTAGCAGACATACATTTTCACCAAGCCATTCTTCTTTCACACTGCCACAATGGGAGACGCATATGGGCTTCAGGATTCTTGTATAATTCCAGCTGCTAGCATCTCTTGGAGGTGGCATCAAACATTGCCAGTGTTCACTGGTGCCAGTCTGTGAGACCTTTCATGAAATGGCCTCTTGTACTGGAGTCTGATGTAATGCTCTGCATCAGTGACACATCCTACATCCCATTCTCTCAAGGAAAACACTTTGCTCTGCTGGGCCTGTTTTTGGCTGACTTTTGCTCTCCACTCTTCAGGAATGGGGGAGTCCCCAAAGTCGAACAAATCAGGAGTTACTTCTTCGTCTTCAGTGCATCACTGGCTAGGCAGCACAGCAGTATCTGCACAGTAGCCAGGGTGCAGCCTCACTTGATTCTAATATCCCAGTCAGACATATTTTGGATTTGCATCACAACACACTGAGCATAGGCGTGAGCTCAGGCAGGCAGGATGCTAAGCTTAACTAGTAGTCCCTTTGGCAGTTTCCGCTCTTCCAGGGCATCCAGCATGAGAATCTTGTTCTTGACATCTTTCTTGATTCGTACTTCACCACTAATGGTGCACTGAGCATTGGGTGGCAATACAAGCGGTGCTGGATCTTTTTTCCACACAATACCCACCGCCTCATCCTTGTCAGTCTCCTTGTCTTGCATCTGTAGGTCATATGCTCTGAGCACCATGGCAGGGATGTGTAAGGCCCATCCAGTCTTCCTCACTTGCTTTTCCTGGCAAAGTTGAGCTAGTTTGCTGAACTTGTGGGCATTAGTGCTGAATAACAGGGATACCATCATACATTCCAGTCAGTGGGCATACCAGGGTCAACGTCTCTACTGGTTCGTCTACGCCAGCAACAGTGGTAGGAAAGGATAACCACAGTTGTATATAACCCAGGTATGGATAAGATTTGTTGCTCAACCCCCACACATGAAGTCCTTCAAGTGTTAGGAGCAGAAGGTCAGACAAGTGTTGGTCATACAAATCTTTGAACACAATAGTGACTTGTGAGCCACTGTCTAGCACAGCTTGGGTTGAAATACTATTAACAGTTATGGTAGTCTCCATGGAGGGACCCACCATCTCAGACCAATCCTGAGGTGCAGGCTTGGTGGGCTTGTCCGTAGCAGTTTTGGAAGAAAAGGAATTTTGTGAGGGGCCTGGTAGTGGCTTTATATTGCTTTGTCAGACCAGGTTCAGTAACTTGGCAGTGACTCGCTGTAGATCTTCTAGAGCATTACAAGCTTTGTCTGGTGTTCCCATCCTGTCTGCACTGGTAGTAAAATATCTTAGCTCTGTGGTCAGCAGGACAGGTCATGTTTGAATGAGGTTTGTAGTGGTCGTGGGGCGAAGCCTTACTCTCTTCCTTCAGCTTAGGTTCAGGCTCAGCTCCCCCATAGCCCCTCCAAGGGGCAGAAGGTCAGGTGGCATAAATGAGGTCTTTCACCATAGCTTGCAATTCCTTCATTTCTTCTACCATGTTGGGGTCATCTTGAGACTCAGCAGCAACAGCATTGGCCCAAGTACAGAAAGGTAGGGCCTCTCGCAAACAGGCTCAGTCTTGTTGGGGCAAAGGCCATGGGTTTTAGCCTGTTCCACCACAGCTTGCCTGCTGACTTTAGGTTCTTTAAATAACTCACTGACTTGTTGCGACTCACAGTTATCATCTTTTTCAGTAAGCCTATCTGGGGTCAGGGCAGTTTGTGCAACCCCAGCATAGGGGTCCCAACCATCATCTTTGTTCTCCACCTCCTGGATTTCTTTCATTAACCAATAGTGTTCAGGAGGGTTGGCTTTGCGATCTTGAAATTTTAACTTCAGCATGAGCACACTCGAATAGCAGGCAGACTTAAGGATGTAGAACACATTACTGTAAAACTGGTAAAATGTGGGACTGTAATTGAATATGTGTACTGGGTGCCCCATGAATGGTTTCATGTCAGGCATGGAGTTGGGGAGGTACCAGCAACAACATTCACGTATGTACAGGCCTAGGCTGGATCCATCAGCACTGAGCAGTGCAGTGCCTTGGTCAGTTCCAATTTGACTGTACTAGCATAGAAAAGCTGTGCACTCTATTGTGCTCCAAATATTTATTGATTTCAAAAGTTTTACCAAGAAAGTCATACTGAGCTGATAACACCTCATTTCCAAGGGTGTCCTGGTGGGGGAAGAGATATGGGAAATAGTACAAAAGGCAAAAACTAAATAGTACATAACATATACAAAACCAGTTGTCTACACAAGCAATACAGGACAATAAATAAGAACACACAATAAAAAATAGTGCAGTGTAAAATAGTACGAGGTGCATGCAATAAATACACATTATACCTGGATAAGAGAAATTTCCAAACAGGGCGTAATGGGGGGTGGGGAGCAAACATTGACAGGACAATCAGTGTAGGGGAGTAGGTGCTCATCTAAGGTAAGAGGTTAAGGACAGTTTCAGGTAGAAGTAGTAAAGTCATGAAGAAAAGACTTAAGGGAGAAGGGAGAGGAGGCAGAGCAGATAGGCAGAGGAAGAGAGGACCAGAGTTTAGGAAAATTATATGAGAAAGCAGCTTGGCCAGCAGTAGATTTCCTGCGTGGAATAGAAACAGAATGGGAAACATTGCTGCAGAAAGGGTAGAAGGTAAGGGGAGGGGGAGAGGGTAGGAGGGAGGGAGGTAAGGTAAGAAGGAAGAGAAAGAAACCAGCATTTGGGTATGACACATGCTCAATGGGAAAGGCGACTGGCATCAAGGGAGATGGGGAGGGGGAGGGGAAGGCTGAGTAGAGAGAGCAGTGATGTAGACCAGGTGACAGTCCAAGGCAAATCAACAAAAGGAGTGAAAAGAGGAGGCCTGCTGTAGCAAGGGAGGTTATGGGAGCTGCAGTCACATCTTCAAATAAGGACCATAATTAGCCATTCACAGTGGATGTCACCAAGATGAGCCAGTCCTCTGAATCCAGTTGCCTGACCCTGGTCACTAAAGCCATGCTGTCACACATTTGGGACTAAAAGCACCTCTCTGTCACAGAGGCAGACATCAGGGACAGTAAGGGAGCATGTTATGCAGTAGCCAGAATGCCTGATTTATTGGGTGAAATAGAATGTACACGTGTGGCTCTAGTGGCCCCCTCACAAGATGAAGAGGTATATCATAATCCTAAGGAATTCCACAGCATGACTATGCATGCACGGCATGTACACATCATTACCTCCATGACCCACCTCCATAGCCACTCACTGGACCAGATATTCACCCTGGTCTCGAGGTGGATAACCTCGAGATTGAGCCGGTCAGTTGGTCGGACCATTGTGTAAACAGATTCTGTTTCAGGGACCCTCCTTGTCATCCATCCCCTGTGGATGTATTCCAGTACTGATCTTCAAGAGATTTAGGACCTGATGGACAGATGTCAGTGCTGGACATCTCGGAAATGTTGGCAGCGTGCGCTGAGGGTGCAAAGGCCACAGTGCTGGCCTATAATAGGGCCATAACTGGGGCCCTTGACTTACTAGCACAAGTCCATGTATGCCCCCTGGTGTTGCACCTCGGTTTGTCATGGTTTGATGGCAAGTTGAGGGCTCTTAAATCCAGGGGACAGAGGTTGGAGCATCACTGGAGGAAGTCTAAGGCTGTGGAGGACAAGCTAGCTCTGATTTCCCATTATAAGGAATATCAGAGGGCAATCTCCCATCAGAAGGGACACATTCTGTCAAGGGAGATTGCTGCTGGGAGGAATTGACTGGTTCAGCTGTTTCAGACTGTAGACAGGCTGCTTCACCTGGCCTGTCTGGAGCCCATAAAAGATATTACACCTATGAAATGCGAAGAGTTTGCTCGGTTCTTCTCAGATATTGTGTCCTCCATCAGGGTTGGTATTACTCCAAAGGGGTCTTATGTTCCCAGCAATGGTCCGCATCTGGACCAGGAACAAGGTGGGTGTTCTTGTAGCAAATTTTGGCCAGTATCGCTGGAAGAGGTCTTGCCGGATGGTCTTGATGCTGTGGCTAACTTACTGCAACCTGGACTGGGGCCAAACATGACTCCTAGTGAGCTGCATTGTCCAACTGGGCCCTGTGTTCACCAAATTCTCTGATGTTCTCTGCAGGAAGGGCTGGTTCCAGCAGCACTAAGTGTACACTGGAAAGGACCCTGCTGAAGAAAACATCTTTGGACCTGGATGTTTTGGCGAACTATCATCCAGTTTCTAATCTTCCCTGTCTAGGGAAGGTTATTGAGAAAGTGATTGCACTGCAGTTTAAGGGAACACTTGGAGGCCTCTAACATCTATAAGCCATTCCAGTCTGGTTTCAGAGCCAGGCATAGCACAGAGATGGCTCTGGTTAGGGTGCTTAATGACCTGCTCAGGATGCAGGCTAGAGGAGAGTGATCTATTCTTGTCCTTCTCAATCTCTCATGGGCATTTGATACAGTGGACCACAGTGTACTTTGGAAGCAGCTCAGAGAGTATGCTGGACTCATCTGCACTGTGATCTGTTGGTTCAAGTCTTTTTATGGGATAGAACTCGGAGGATAGTATTGGGGAACTGTTCATTGAGCCCGAAGGTTCTGTCCTGTGCTGTGCCCCAGGGCTTTGTCTTTCGCCAATGTTGTTTGCAGTGTACATGGTTCCCCTGGGCTTGGCCGTTAGGCAGTCTGGGCTGGGGTTTCACTGCTGTGCAGATGATAGCCAGCTCTATCTGTCTTTTGCACCTGAGACTCAGGTTGCTGTCGATGTTTTCAATAAATGCTTGGCTGAGATCCAAAACTGGATGGCTTCCAGCTGGCTGAGATTGAACCCCAAGAAGACTGAGATAGTAGTGGTTGAGCCGGGCCAAAAGGGGGGCTTATTGGCTGGTGGTTGAGTAACTGGGCTTCGGCTGGGTGGCTCTAGCTTGCTAGCCTGGGAGGAACTGACTGGCTCAGCTGTCCCTAACTTTGACTCAGACGAATTACTTGCTGCCTATGCTCCTAAATTTGATGTGTTTATTATAGGAACTCTGTCTAAAAATGTACTACTGCATTACTGTATCTTACTGTTACCCTGTCTAAAACATGTACTACTGTTTTGATGTATCTTTGTCCTTGTAACTGACATGGAACCCATAAATGAGCAACTGCTCATGAGTGTAATCCAAGAACTCAATAAAAAAAAAAAAAAAAGCCTGCCCTAGGGTAAAAAATCTGGGAGTTATTCTTGACTAAAGCCTGACAATGGAGGCCAAGGTTTCAGCAGCAGTCCAGAATGTTTTTTCCATCTCCAGAACATTCAACAGATCAGATCCCTTATTCCACCCCAAGACCTGACCAGGCCATACTGATCCATGCATTTGTGACCTCAAGGCTGGACTGTTGTAATGCTTCATACCTCTAGGTTGCTGGAAGTATGCTACAACACCTGCAGTTACTGCACAATGTAGCTGCCTGGTTACTCATGGGCTTGTCAAGATCTAGCCATATTACCCGGCACTGTGTCAGCTGCACTGACTGCTGGTGAAGTGGTGTATCTAATTTAAAATAGGTTACTGACCTATAAAGCCATGCACAGATTGGGCCCAGCCTACCTGTATGAGCTTCTGTACCTGTACACCCCAGTTCTCCCACTCTGTTCCTCCTCCTCCGAGGGCCTCCTGACAGTCACAAGGGCTAGATTAAAACCTTGGTTGAACAGGCCTTTGAAATTGCGGGCCTGGCTCTATGGAACTCATTATCCAGAGCCTTGAGGAAGGCTCCCTCAGTGAACATTTTTAATAGGGGTTAAAAAATTATCTTTTCAACATGCATTTGGGGATGCCATTTAAGATCTGCAGCACATACATGTTTAGTCTTATCTAAATGTTTCATGATGCCAAGTGAATATTTGACTTCAACAAGGCATTGGGCTAACTAATAAAAATCTATTTTGGGAAAAAAAACAAAGCATTGCACTCTGTACTACACAGGATGTTACTGTTAAAGTTAGAAGATCTGGGAAAAGTAAAGGATCCAGTTAGATGAGTAGGAAGCTGGCTGAGGGAGACAGCAGAGGGTGGTGGTAAATGGAGTCAAGTCAGGTAAGAGGATGTTCATAAGTGGGGTGCCATAGGGTTCAGTCTTGGGGCTGATCCTCTTCAGTATGTGTATCAGTGACAAAGGAGACAGACTACAAAGCAAGATGTTTCTCTTTGCACATGACACTAAGCTGTATGGCAGGATAGACAGCAAGGACGGGGTTAGGGAGTTGTAGAATGGCCTGCACAAATTAGAGAGGTGGTCCAAAGTTTGGCAGTTGAAATTCAACTCCAAAAAGTGCAAGGCAATGCACGTAGGGAACAAGAACCCCAGGACACAAAAATGGATGGGAGGAGTTAAGTTGGACACTACTACTGAGGAAAGAGACATGGAAGTCATCATAGGCAAATCCTGAAACAATCTAGGTATTGTAACAAAGCCTACAGCAAGGCATCTAGGATGTTGGGGTGTATCAGAAGTAGGTATGGGTTGCTGGCCTGCCGGTGCAGTGGTTAAATTTCCATTTGTGACGCCAGCGACCCAGGTTCGGGAACAGACCCTGGGAACTGGAGGGCCAGCCAGGGGAGAAGGATTGAGTGCCCCTAGGGCTGCTCTCTTTCTCTGCGGGGAGGGATGGGGAGACTGCCGGTGTGTGAGGACTCCTGGTGGAAGCCAGGAGGAATCGCAAGTGCCGGCATTGAAAGAATTGCAAGGGGCAGGGCAGACGCAGGGTGTCATTGCACGTCCCCACCCCTGGGGCTCAAAGAAAAAATCCTTGCTTGCAACCACCTTGCATGATGCCCACCTCTGACCCCAATCAGCCTCCTGGCTGACTCCCGATTCTGGTCCCACAATTGCGGCACTGAACTCAGGTGCCACAACCCCACTCCGAGGGGGAAAGCCGGGGGTGTCAGGGAGCCATGGCCAGTATGGAGGTGGGGATCCAGGGGTCCATGAACTGCTGAGGATCCGGTGGCTGCGGACAGCATAAAGCAAGAATTAAGAAAAATAAAAGAAGTAGACATGGGCTATCCACTAGGTAGCTGGGTCAGGTATTGTGGATATCATCTATTTTTGGCTGGGTAGGGTAGTTCAAGTAATATACTACCCTACCTGACATAGTGCAATTCCTGGGTCAGATAGTTTGAAATGAGTAATGGGTAAAGGACTTGGAAACAGGCATTAAGGGCAGCCTGTGGGGTCCTTTATGGAGCTTACAGCAGAATCAGAGCACATGGCATGGGGCTGACACCTGATTGGTCAGTGGCATCTAAAGGGCTGTGCTCTGTCTGCTGTGAGCCTGTGTGGTGCAGAATCAAACCAGCAATAGTCTTGGAAGCAGCTCCATGGGCACTCACTCTGCAGCATAAATCGACTTGTCTTGAAAAGTTGATCAAAGCCTACACTAACACTACACGAAGGAGCAAAGGGAGAAATAGTGTGGGAGGGCAGCAAGGTGAGGGAAAATACAGACAAAAACAGAAGGCAGCTGGTTTGAAATAAAGTATTACACTCCCACACAAGGTACTGCTCAAAAATTCATTTAACAAACATAGCCAGTATGGTAACTGAGGGTGCACGAGGAAGGCGGAAGGAACTGAGAACATGAGGAGGAAGGAACTGAGAACATAAGGAAGGCATTATTTGTGATGTTGAAACATAAACAGTGTGTGAATGCGAACGTTTGGCCGGCCTAAAGTCCATGGAGCATGAAGCCTGAATTTAGATGCTTAAACCACAATTTGACTGTTTTTGAAGTGTGGGCCATTTGCCTATGTTCCTCTGTTGCTGCAAAGTATTACACTGTTTGTTAGGTGCCCCTGAGCCCTGTCATTTATTACTGTGACATAGTCAGCTACACTGTCTGTCTACTCTCTGCAGCATAGTGAAATCCTTTTACTGCTGTATTACACAGTTTGTGAGGTGCCCCACGAGACCAGAGCCCTGTCATTTATTACCATGATATAGTCAGCTACACTGTCTGTCTCGGCAGCATAGTAAAATTTATGGCTGTATTACATTGCTTGTGAGGTGCCCCTGAGGCCCGAGCCCTGTCATCTATTACTGTGGCATAGCTACACTGTCTATCTCTGCAGCATAGTGAAATCCTTTTACAGCTGTATTACATTACTTATGAGGCCACCCCCCCCCGAGCCCTGTCATTTATTACTGTGACATAGTCAGATACACTGACTGTATCTGCAGCATTGTGAAATTCTTTTATGGCTGTGTTACGCTGTTTGTTAGATGCACCGAGCTCTGTCATTACTGTGGCATACAGTAGCTTCACTGTCTGTCTCTGCAGTACAGTAAAATCCATGGCTGTATTACACTGTTTGTTAGATGCACCTGAGCCCCGAGTCCTGTCATTTATTACTGAGACATAGCTACACTGTCTGTCTCTGCAGCAATTAGTTAAATAATATCCTTTCATGGCTGAGTCTACTATGTCTTCTATTCCCAGTCTTGTAAGTCTACTAAAAGGAAGTACAGTACTGCTGCACGTGCAACTGTTAATGATATGGATGATATGAATCATGCCACTAATGAAGAACATAGTGACAATAATAATAACATCATGACTGGCACTAAATGTCTTGAACAAAAAAGCATGTTAGCAATGAAATGATAGTAGAGATTTGGAAAGAACTGACTGGAGTTGCTCATAGAGGTACTGGATGTTTTGTCACATGTGCCAGGATACTTCCAGCTGCTGAAGCAGCATGCAAGGAAGTATCCTCTTCAAATATAAGCTCAGATGTTGAGGCAGCAAATGTTGATAGAGATGGTGGTGATAGTGGGGACTGGGAATGGGATAGCCAAGGCTATGTCCCACTCCACATAATGATGACAGCTCTTCTAGTTCTTCTGAATCTTGTGGTGATGAGGTCAGTAGTTTTGATGAGGGAGGTAGGAGAGGATGCCACTGTAAATCATGAGGCAAGTGCAGAAACAATAAATCATATACTAAATGTAAGAATAAGAAGATGGGTATGAATGAGAACAATTTATCTCAACAAGTAAATGGCAGTGTAGGGTTTCGTCTAGGCCCATTGACTGTTCAAGAAATAGTGCCAGGCATTATGGCACAAAGCACAAAAGGTACATTTTTAGTGTGGTATTTATTCTACATTGACCCTGCAGACAACTCTTGAGCTGTATGCAGTCTGAGCAAAATAAGCACCAGTCATGGCAAAGGGGCACATTTTGGAACATCTGTAGTGATGCAACATGCAAAGGCAAAACAGCCAATTGAGTGGGGCAGAGTAAGGAGCAGTGCGGTTGGTATGGGCAGTATTGAAGGTGGTGATGGTGGCAATGATCATAATGACAATGAACTGGAAGCAGAACCGGCACCATGGTGCATATGAACGTCCTTGCTGATGCTCTTAAAAGCATCAACAGTGCAGAGAAAAGGGGCTAATGCCAGGTTCTCATTAGGCCATGCTTCAAAGTAATCATAAGGTTTTTGGCTGCAATGATGAAGCATGGCTGCATTGATGAGTCTGAGAGTATCGAAGATCACAGAGTGGGCAAAATTGTTGTTCATCTTACTGGTAGACTGAACAAGTGTAGAGTTATCAGCCCCATATTTAATGTTCAAGTGAGAGATCTGGAGAAATGGCAGAACAACTTGCTGCCCTCTCGTCAGTTTGGGTACTTAGTGCTGACCACATTAATTGGCATCATGGGCCATGAAGAAGCCAGGTGAAAACACACTTGAGGCAAGATCATGGGATTATTCATAAACATGTAAAAACAGGCATGCAAATAAAAATATACAAATGGAAGATGTAAGTGACATTGAATCACTTCCCAGACAAACACAGATTTTTTTCTGACACCATCGAGTACAGGAAAATCCCAAAGTATTATGCCATGTGAAAAAGATGTGAAAAATACATTCCCCAAAAAATTTTAAATGTCTCATCAACTAACATTAGAAGAAAGTGTTGCAAGGACATTAAAATTTATCCGCAAGCATCCAACATGCCAACAGGAAGGAGGAGGTAGGCCGCAGATCAAATAGGATCTGGAGCTTATACAGTAGGTAGGGAAATGGGCAGACTAGGTGGGCCAGGCGGTCCTTATCTGCTGTCAAGTTCTGTGTTTCTGTTATAGAGCCATTGCAGAGCTGTTGGCTGATTGTCAACCTCCTTTTGCTTTTGTTGCCCAACAAGGTTTCCTCAAGTTCCTGAACCATAGTACACTGTTCCCTGTTGAACATATTTCTCAAAAAGGCTGTTCTACAGTTGTATGACTTCGTGTGTACAGAAGTCATTAAGCAGTTAAAGCTCTCTGAGGTAAAGCAGGTTCACATAACTACAGCTACAGTATATGGGCCAGCAACCAAGCAATTGACTGCATAACTGTAACAGCTCATTGGGCATGTTTTCATTTAATTTTTATTTTTTATACTTGTTAGCAAGATGAGAAAACTGCCCGTTTTCACATGCGACAAGTTAACAAATAAACAGTGACAGCTTACAAAACATTAATACAAAAACATACAAACTACAATATCAAAACATAAAATTACAATATAAAGTGCAGTATTAGGAACCACAATTACAATCAATCAGACTATTAAACCATTTAACAATCCTATTCTTAAACATTCAAACTGTCCTAACATTAGTAACATCAGCTGGAAACCATTAAAAATTTAATTTACCTGTATATTACTGACCTCGGACCAATGGTTTTTTTGTATAGAGGGGTTCTAAATAAACCCTTGGACTGAGACCTTGTTTCAAGATAACTTTGCTGTGAGGGAATAAGACCCTGAATTACCTGGGGAAGTAAATGCTGGGTTCTTTAATATGCAAAAACTCCAAGCTTTAACTTTATCCTATCCAAAAAAGAAGGGTGATTAGCTTCCCTTAACAACACACAATGGTATGTTCTTACTGGGAGACCTGTCATAAAATGTAATACACTACTATAAGTTACCTGTAATTTCTGTAGCATTTTGTCATTTTGTTTTTAGTCAGAAAGTAATAATCCCCGCTCTACTGTAAGCAGTAGGAAGCAGGCTGTATTATGTGTCACCACTTTTGAGGAACACCACACTGCTGTGCATATTTTGCAGGAGCTGCAAAAACAATTCCAGAAATGGCTTACTCTATATTATGTATCTCCAGGGTTCCTAGTATCAGATAATAGTGCCAACATAGTCAAAGCTGTTAGAGATGGCAACTACCAACACATACCTCGTTTTGCACATTGTTTAAATTTTCTCATCCATAATTTAAATGGAAACCTTAGGTCTTGCTAGGAAAATATGTGGGCATTTCAGCCACTCTGTGAAAGCAGAAAAAATACTAAAGGGGCTACAGAGGTCAAACAACTTAACACTACATACATTAAAGCAGGAAGTTCCAACTCACTGGAATTCAACATTTTATACGTTAGAAAGGCTTCTTGAACAGAAGAAGCTCTACATGACTACACCATGCAGAATCAAATCGGTAAAGTAGACATCATGCTCAGTTCCCACAGTTGAAGTCTATTTGAATCTTTGGTCACCTTATCAGAGCATTTGAGGCTGCCACACATGATGCCAGTGCAGACAGCACAACTCTCAGTCAAATTCTTCCTCGTATAAGATTTCTTCACATTTTCCTTGATGACATATAGAAAGACTTTCAGCCAAAAGAAGACACCACCGCTGTTATGCTGGCAAATGATTTGAGTCTTAGACTGTCAACTAATCAGAAAATAAATGCCATGTTTAAGAATGACATCTATGTGTTAGCAACATTGCTAGAGCCCCATTTCACCACTGCCACTAAGTCAGTCACATGTGCCATACAACTCTTAGTTTTGTCAATCACCAGTTTATTATGTATGATGTCCACCATGGGTATAATTTTTGGAAACAGCAGCAGCCTCACCCAGATAAGTTGTGCCTCTTGTACCTGCCTCAGCGAGGCTTGCCATGGGTATAATTTTTGGAAACAGCAGCAGGCTCAGAGTAGGTGTGTCTCTTTTACCTTCCTCATTAATGCCCACCATGGGTATAAGTTTTGGGAAACTGCAGCAGACTTACTCAGAGCAGCTCCTCTTGTACCTGCCTCAGCAATGCCTGCCATGGGTATAATTTTTTGGAAACCTAACAAACAGTGTAATACAGCAGTCTTTCACAATTTTATCATGGTCATGGCAGAGTAGTAGAATGATTAGGGTAGTTACTACTCAACCCTAATCAACTACCCATTTTGCATTAGTGTATTTTTAGAGTAATTTAAGGTAGTTTGGAGTTACCCATGGGTAGTGTTTAGAGTAGGGTATTTTACTACCTGCCCATGCCTAATTAGGAGGAGGTTTGACAGCAGGAGGAGGAGGGAGATGATACTGCCTTTCTATTGATCACTGGTGAGGCCACATCTGGAATACTGTACCCAGTTCTGGAACCCCCACCTAAGAAAAGACAAAGACAGGCCAGAGACAATAGAGTATAGGTAACAAAAATGCTTCAGGGCCATCAGGTCAGATTCTAGAAGATCAATTTAAGGCCATGAACATGTACTTCTGGAGACTAGAAGGGGGAGGGAAGAGATAATAAAAAGCTTTGTTTTCCTGAAAGGAATGGACAAGACAGAATGTGAGGAAATATTTAGCAGGACTGGTGAAGCAAGAACACTGGCACATAAGTGGAAGCTGGCTGGGGGAGATTCAGAAGGCATGTGAGAAAGTTTTAATTAACAGAGAGAGTGGCAGAGTCATGGAAAAGTTTACCAATAGAGGTGGTGGGTGGATGAACCATTAATGGTTTCAAATGTAGGCAAGACTGAGTTAAAGGCTTAATAGTTACATAGGGGAAGGCAATAGGGCAAGAGGGGAGGTGGGAGCAATAATACCAACTGATATTAGGTCCCAGGGTAAGGTAGGGTAAAACAGGGCAGACTGGATGACCAATGGTCTTTTTCTGCCAACATTTGCTATGTTTCTGTATTTCTATGAATCACCACTTATGTGTGCACCAAGTACTCTGGGTCAACACAAGATGCTTATATCTTGGAGCAGTCATGCCTCATGCCAAGGCTGCACACTGGTACCCAAACAGGGGTGACTTATTGATGACCACACATGCAGCGTTGTTTATTTGTAACAACATCTGTGCATCATGAGACATGCGTGACATATCTATTCCATGCTGGTGACAGCATATATCCTCAAAGGACAAACCTGTTGATGTCATTTTTGAACTCTGTCACAGCTGAACTGACAACAAAGGGCATAGACAGCCAAGGGAATAATTGCTAGTGTATTTGGCATGTTCAAAATACACATCAGATACTTTGGCAAGATTGGGGAAATATTATTGCTGTCTCCTAGAAAGGCTGGCTGGAGATTTGTTGTCTGATGCATGCAGTATAACATAGCAGTGCATAAATGCTTATCATTAGATAAGAGTGGACACATCCATCCAGATGGTGGTGTAGGTGATGGCGATGTAACATGACCTCCTGTTCTAGCAATATTAGAGGCAGTGAGATGCCATTCCAACTAGTTGGAAACAGATCCCTGATACCTTCAAGGACTCAAGTAGCATTGTGCACTTTAAGACAGCTGTGTTCAAGCATCTCTGAACACCATTTTCCTGTCGCTAACCGCAAGTCCAGACCTCTTTCCCAAGATCTACTATAGCATCCTCTACTCTCATCCCCCTACACAGTTTTATATGATCATACCTGATGCAGTCCTAACTCAACAATAAGTTTGGATTGGAACTCCTAAATATGAATCCTAATATGAATCAGTGAAAATAATGTAATTTCATGCTTTGCGAATGTAACCTTGGGTTGCACATTTATACTCAGAATGTGTATACATTTTAGCTATTCTGCTCTGCTGCTGTAATGTTCAAGGAATTCCTTGAGAACATGTTGAGGAATATTGGCATGAAACATTGGTCTCCACTCCATTTGTTTGTCCGTATGCTGTGCTCCTAATACTGGTAAATAAAACCTTTTTTTCTAAACCTCTAGGCATATTAGATGTTGAGTTTTTGAGTACATACAGTAGCTTTGCTTTCTGTTGCAATGTTGCATAAAAGTGCCAGTGTTTACAGAGTTGCCTTTTGCTTAGACTTTGGATATCTACTTTGCTTGTTGATGGCATTCGTAGGGAGACACAGGGGGCACATTGCCTTTGTTATAGTGTTAAGCTAATAAATGTGTGTATTCTTAATGTATTCTTATTGTCTATAATTGTGGTGTCAACTAAATGGTAAAATTAAAAACAAAATTCAAAGAAACCCCGCACTCAAAAAAATGAAATAGAAAGACTGCACACCAAATATATATCTTAAAATGCTTCATTTTATTGTAGGTGCCATGTGCCAGGCCCTGATGCATTTCAGAACTAATTCCCTTTATCAAAGGGTCTAATGTAACACTAAGGCCACTGCCTTATATACCATACAGATGATGACATCATTTAACAGCGTCAAATACAAAGTGCAACCAATTATTAATTAAACAAGAGCAAGTAAAGTGCTAGTGTATTGTGCTACACGGTGGTTAAAAACAGTATAACATGTAAATGTGAATAAATAAATAAAATGCATATCTATTATTTAAATACAATTTTTTTAAAACTTGTATATGTATTTGGAAGGCAAAACCTGCCCAGGTAGCAGAATCAGGTGAAGTGCTTAAGACCAAGAGTCCCTGTGTGCTCCATTGATTATATTACTGCTGGCAAACATCTAAAAAGAAAGAATTTAAGAATACATTTTAGTAAGGTTTTTTTTGAAATCTTATTAACAGAACAATAATCTGTATTTATACTTAATGCTACTATCTAATAATCAATATTCTTATCTTATACTTTAAAATCACAAGACATGCCAAGAATAAATAAACTGTCAAACTCAAGTTAGTTCTAAATGCAGATGGGGGGGGGTTAGGTTTATGAGAAGAGAAGAGAAGGGAAAAGACCTTATTTCTTCCTTTTGAGAAAAGGAATTAATTAAAATCTTTCATTCAGACCTGGTGTTTTATAAGTGTTCAAAGTATATCCAAAATCCTTCTCTTTCTAAAATGTAGTTCTCAAAATCACATCCTCTTGGGTTTCTATACACCTTCTCAATCCCTTGAAAAAGAAAAGTATGTTCTTTCTCATCTTAACTCTTCATGATATGTTGTGCTGTAGCATAACTTGGATCCTTGTGTCTAATGGTTCTCATGTGTTCTGCTATTCTTTGTTTTAGCTGTTTTTTTGTCTTTCCTATATAAAATACTTTGCATGTACAAATGGCCATGTATATTACTTCACAGGTGTCACAAGTTATCAGTTCTCAAATCTGGTACTTTTTTGATTATTTACATTGAAGCCTGTAAATTCTTTGTTTGGTTGTATGTTGGTGCACATACTACATTTGCCACATCTGAAGCAGCCTATACTTGGTTTAAGCCAAGTTCCTTCTCTAGATAATGTCTGTCTGCTGTGTACCAGATGGTCTTTAAGATTACTTGCTCTTCTATATGTCATCCTTGGTGGCCTATCATGATGTGCACTAAAATGTGGATCTCCTTTTAAGATATTCCAATTAGATCTAATAATATCAGAAATGCCATGTGAATGTATAGAATATGTACTAACAGAATTCAAAATCTGATTTGTATCCGGTTGTTTAGGTCTCTGTATCAAAGTCTCTTCTCTCTTCATGGCTGCTACCTCTTTATGTGCCTGCTGAATATGTTGGTTCGAGTACCCTCTCTCTAGAAATCTTTTTTCTAGATCTATAGCTGCTTTTTGAAAATGTCTCTCTTCACTGCAATTTCTCTTTATCCAGAGAAATTGTCCTTTTGGAATATTTGTCACTACATGTCATGGATGGCAGCTAGATGGTAGGAGTAAGGTGTTCCTCTCACAGGACTTTCTATAAATATCTGTCTGTATTGTATTGTCATCACCTTTTGTAATCTCTAGATCTAGAAAACAATATTCTTTTGGCTAGCTTGGTATGGAAAATGCAAATGAGGGTTGGATTCATGTAAAAAAGAGACAAATGAATCAAATTCCTTTAAGTCACCAGTCCAAATGATAAATGTATCGTCAATAAAACGACGATACAAATTCAATTTTCAGAAGAAGGGATTGTTATCTACATTTCTTACATACGTATCTTCCCATTGTCCCACATATAAATTTATTACACTGGGAGCAAAAGTAGTCCCCATAGCTGTCCCCTTAATCTGCAGATAGTACTGATTCAAAAATGAGAAAGTATTAAATTTAAGGACAAATTCAGACAATTTAAGAAGCAGTTCTGTGCAAGCTCCATTCTCTGTTTCTCTTAAATTCAAATAATAGGCTAGACTGTCTAGAGCTTCCTCTTGTGGGATATTGGAGTATAGTGATTCGATATCCATGGTGATAAGATATGCATTTGGATCTACCTCTACATCCATTAATAACCTCAATATTTCCCCTGTATCTTTTATATATGATCCTAAATTAATCACAAAAGGTCTCAAAAAATAGTCAACATATTGTGAAAGTGGCTCGGTCAGAGATCCAGTTCCACTCACTATAGGTCTACCTGGTGGTGGTAAAGATTCAAACTCCTTATGTACTTTAGGTAGTGTGTAGATGATAGCTCTAACTGGAAATTCTACCATAAGATAGTTTTTAACTTTTGAATCTATCCAACCTTTATTTAGAGCCTCTGTGATGAATTCATCAATACGATGTTTAAAGAAAACAGTGGGGTCTGTTTCAAGTCTTTTATAAAATTCTGTGTTAGACAGTTGTCTGTTTAATTCAAAAATATAGTCTGTAGTGTCTTGGATAACAACTGCACCCCCCTTATCTGCCTGCTTAATGACAATATTCAAATCATTCTTTAAATCTTCTAAGGCCTTGCTTTCTATTTTAGATAAATTATCATAATGAATTCTAGGCAGATTTGAAAAAAGGTTCTCAAAATCATCTTCGCAGACTTTTTGAAATGTCAAAATAGCTGAGCTAGGTCACGGATAAAAGACAGGCTGACCCCTGAAATGTGTTCTTTCTGAAACACTCGTATCATCCATATCCATACTTACCAAAGCAGTATCTACTGTGTGATTAGAGGTACACTAAATGGTGTTGCGATGACTGAGTGCAAGTAAGACTGGGCATACAGATGTCTGTCTTTGATAGTGGTGTACCCAAATGATTGATGTATACATGTTTGGAGGAGGTTGAGGTTGCACTAGGCCATCTTTCACCAAGTGTTTTGGCCTTTTACTTGCTATGGGGTGGGTCGTCATGGCTTATCCTTGTATGTGCCTTCAACTGGTCCTGGAGCATTATGGGGGGTCATTACTCTGATGGCAAGGAACCCTTGAAGGGCTATTTGGAAGTCTTGGCTATCTGTCCATGCCTGTGACAGACTGGAAAAACAGTGCTCCAACACATCATGTAGGTGATCAGAACCACCATCTCTTATCCATCTGATGGCATCTAACTTTGTGTTTATCACACAGCCCAGTGCACACACCTGCAAGCTCTGTGCACATGTCACCAAGCTCAGTGTGTACACCATCAAGCTCAGTGCACATGCCACCATGTTCAGTGCACATGGAACCCTCCTCCATACTCTACTGGGGCCATCAGGGGATCAGTCAGTGTTCTCATTACCTGGAAATAATGTATAGCTCAGTGGTGGTGGTAATTGTGGCCAGTATTACACCATTTCTTGGACCACCTTTGCGCTATGCATGTGCATACAGATAAAAGGCTTTTAGTACGGTACAGAGCACTGGTATCAACCTAGGATAGCTGTGCAATAAAAGTTGATGGTAAAGATAATATGGGATGATTTTTAAAAGTAAATGATGATGTCATCAAAAAGTTTATTGTACTGGTAAATAAATGCTGTCTGCATGAGTGGTGTGAACCTTAGAGTATGGTTTGGCATAATGCTGGCCTGGGTAGCTGAACTAAGAGGTTGGTGTCTTAGATGATCAGTGGTGTGACAGTGGACACTGTGAGGGCAGATGTGAAGAGCAGAACATCCTGACTGGTTTCCGGTTGGTGGTGTATGCGCAGGGTTTTGTGGCTGCAGTGGTCCATACAGGGTGTCGTGTGCTACTGGTGTCCTCCACATGTGATCTGGTAGTAATGGTGGTGGCATAGTTCCCATGCCACTGTTCTCTATGGTGCCACTAGCCTGGGTGTCAGTAATGGCTGTCAATGGTCCCTCATGGGGTGCATTTGGGTTTGCACCTAAAGGAACAGGGCATGTGTTGGTCCATAGTGTTTATAGTGGTGTGTTGTATTATGTGTCACATTTCTGGCTGTTACACCTGCTCCATAGTCACTGCAGGTCTGAGATGCGATATCTCATTGGGTTCAGAACTATGTCCAGCTCAGTGGATGGTTAGGTGTCATCCCCCTTGTCTTCTGTGTCAGGTGCTGGTCCATATATGTGGGTGAATAAATGCCATTTCTGTGTGCTCCTGTGGTCATCGTTACATGTCATAGGGTACAGTACTCACCTTCCAGTTTGTCGATGATTGATCGACTTCTGACTGAAGATTTCAACCATGATATTATCAAAGGGATTCATATCTGGTACATTACCTGATCCCCCAACAATGATAGCAGCCTGGATCTTCTGACTGAGGAGCAGCTCCTTCATACTCTGCCTAACTGAAACCTGGTTGTCAAATAGGATCAAAGATGGTGAGGTGACCATTGAAGGATTCCAAATGTTTTGACTTGATAGAATAGGCAAGAAAGTCGGCAGTTGCCTCATGTATGCCAAAAACTCACTGAGTTGCTCAGTCCTCCCCATCTCCAAAGTTGCAGAGGATTATGAGCTACTAGTGGTAAAAATACAAGCTGGCCTAAATGGCAAGACCCTTACCATTGCCACAACCTACCTACCCCCAAAAAAAGCCAAGGAAGGCCTTCCTCTGGTTATGCAAGAAATAAGCGCACTCAAAATGGGCACAGAACTCATCTGAGTTAACTGGTTATGTAAGGATGCGACACCCTCCAGAGACCTAATCACCTCCCACAATCTCACACAACTCATAACTCACCCCACCAAGCAGAACTACAAGGCTGGTACCAGCACCCTTATTGACTGGGTCCTAGCTAGCACACCGACTCGATTATCTGAACTCAGAGTTCTCCCAGATGTGCTGAGTGACCACTCTCCGATCTCCTTTCTGTGGACCACTAAACTTGCCAAAAGCCCACCACGCCTGTTTGGGAGCAGGATTCTGCAGAAAGGCAAACTTGGATCCCTCAAATTGGCTCTGTCTGCCTACAACTGGTCTCCCATAAACAAGACACCTACGCTGGACCAGGCACTCAGCTTTTTCATGGAGGGTTTCAATTCCATCTGTGATATCTATGCTCCACGCACAAAATGGAAAATTCGGGGGGGGGGACAGCTGGTTGGATGGGAAGCTCTTCTCCCTCCTAAAGGAAAGGGACTGCCTCTGGGCAAAAGCCTTAAACTCAGGTTGTAAGCATGACCTACAATGCTACAAAACCGCTAGAAATCAGTGCACTAAACTTATCCAGCTCGCGAAGGCCAACTTCTATAAGATATAAGACTGAGCTCAACAACGCCTGGGGAGATGGAAAGAGGTTTTGGGACAACCTCAAGAACATCCTTGGTAAAGAACAGAAGCAGAATCCTGCAATGCTCAATATTAATAACACACCCTCCACAGATCCGCTAGCCATTGCTGATGCTTTAACCAGTCCTTTACTGACCTGTCCCCAGTACTGCTCCCAGACTCCCTTCTGCCAGCAGAGGACCAAGGTTGTGCCAAACAGACCACAACTAACCACCCAGCCTTCTACTTCAAGAAGGTGATGGCAAAGGAGGCCCAAACGATGGTCAGGAAAGTCCTCGGCAAAACTAGGATGAGGAGTGACAGGCTAGACATGAAGTTACTGTCTCTGACCCTTGATGTTCTGATTATACCCATAACAATGCTATTTAATAAATCCTTGGTTCTAGCTCAATTCCCGGAAATATAGAAGCAAGCCCTGGTGACTCCAGTGCACAAGAATGGTGATAAGGTACTGGTATCAAACTACAGGCCAATATCTATCCTCTCCCCACTATCCAAAGCTCTGGAAAAAAGTGTGGCAAATCAACTCACAGAATACCTCAATAAGTACAACCTGTTCTGCCAAAACCAGCATGGTTGCAGGCAAAAACACAGTACCACTATGGCACTGCTGGAATACTCTGACTGCGCACAAGGTGCTGGATGAAGGCAAATTGGAAGGGTCCATCTTCATTGACCTCACCAAAGCCTTCAACACCGTCAACCACCCTCTACTAGTACTCCAGCTCCAAAGACTGGGTGTGGCTCCAAACACTCTGAATTGGTTCAATGACTACCTATCACACAGGAGTCAGTGAGTCAAAATCGGGCAGATGTTGTCCAGCTCCAGAGATGTACTCCTAGGAATCCCTCAAGGATCAATTCTAGGGCCCTTGCTTTTCAGCCTCTTTGTTAACGAATTACCCACAGCCTGTGACACCAAACCTATCCTGTATGCAGACAATGCCATGCTGCTGAGCAGCAGCACCTCCCAGGTTGCCATACAAACAGAACTACAGACCTCTTTTAACAAACTTGAAGACTGGTTCTGTAGGCAAAAGCTGCTACTGAACTACAAGAAAACCAAGGCCATGCTACAATCCAGCCCCTACAATAAATGCAGGCACACTCCCCTCGAAATCACCAATAACGCTGGTGAGCAGATTGAACAGGTACACTTGTTCAAGTACCTAGGGGTCACCATTGATGACTGTCTCACTATAGGAATCATATAGACTCCCTTGTCAGAGCAATAAATACAAAGATCGGGGTCCTCTATAGACATAAGAAATCCCTCACCCTGGAAGCACTCCGAATCTCAGTCTCCAGCTCCATACTCTCCACAATAGACTACGGGCTAGTGGTCTATGTAGCTGCCACTGATACAGCACTCAACATGGTCCAAATTTCACTAAATAAGGCATGTCACCTGACCCTGTGTGCAGATCAATACACTCATACTTGCACCCTGTATGAGCGTACAAACTGGCTTAACCTAAAAGATGGGATCAAATACCAAACTTGTCTCCTGGGAAAGAAGATACTCCTCGGAAAAAACCCACCCTGTGTAGAAAACTTGCTCAAGGCTTCTCTCTCATCCCACATCACCACAGGGAGGAAGAATGGAGCACTGTCACATGTGTAACCCCTCACCCCTGCCTTTTTGCCAAAACAACAGGTGGCATGCTGTTGAAGCTGACAGCAGTACCTGGTGGGGACCTGGGTTTGGGGAGGATGAGGTTACTCGGCACAAAGGGGGACCTAGGTTTGGCTACTCTGCACAGGGGTACCCAAGTAAATCCGCACACAGGAAGCAATAACTGTAATGTCCAGAACGAGGAATGGTATTCTTCAGTGTGGCTTTTATTCACATACTAGCTGAATAAAACAAAGCATAGACGGACCCCCATGGGGCTACATTTACTGGTAATGCAGATTAGAGACTACAGAACACTTTATCACCATTTTCAGCCTTCAGGCTCTGGACCCACCAGGCACATAGCCCAGACTTGCACGCAGCTTTGGGTACACAGCCCAACTTGTACACACTTGGGTTTTTCCCAATGGTCCATTGGAAGAATGAACCAATTATCCTGTCGTGGCTCCCCACACCACTTAGAGTCTGCGACTCCTAGAGAGACAGAATTCTTCCTTACTTGTTGAGACTCCCCATCTCATAAAGAGAATTTTTCCTTACTTTTTGTGACACCCCACACCACTTAGAGTCCGCGACTCCTAGAGAGATTTTCCCTTTTGCAACCCCACGTCTGGGTACTTCCCTCATCAGTGGCCAAGTGCATGAGGCAAAGTAGCAACCACAGCAGAAATCCGTAGAGGTGGACCTGGTTACTAAAGATGGGGGGTTTGCCCACCTCCAGCTCCCACAGCCCATACCCGGCCACTTCCCTGGGAAAACTGAACCATTCCTTTGCTGAACTTCTGAATGTAGATTAAAGGGTAGATGATCTGGGTGCATCTCCTCTACATATTACTTGAATCACACAACACTATAGCATTTGACACTACTTTACTTGTTTGGCCCAGTCCTATAGGCTTCCCAAAATGTAGCTCAATCCCTAGATTTCCACACATGTCCCAGGGTGAAGAAAACATTTTGCCCTCTCATGTCAGAGCAGACACTCACCCTTTAATTGCAGGTGCCCCACAGGCGACTCACAAATCTTCCATCTTTCAAAATATAAATGCTGAACTAAACAGGCAGCTTTTCTTCCAACTTGACAGAATTAAGGGGATTGCCCCAGGAATCTGCTAGGGATCTTTACATCCTCCCCCCGGAGGGAGGGGGCACTGAGACCCGAACAGCGGTCTCCACCACTTGAGCACACCTTCACTTACTGAAGACAAACTGGACACTGACTACTACACTTTGAAAACTCCCAACATTCTATCTAACTCCCTCTGCTGCAGATTCCAATCTGGCTTATGCAGCTGCGAAAGTTCTATTGGTGATGTCATCCCTCAGTCTCAGCTGAGACTGAGAACAGAGTGAGACAGTGTGAAACCCATTTAACTGGAGTTTCACAAGCTGCCTTCCCTGCCTACCACTAGGTCTTACTGGGATTCTAGTAACCCCGGGTAACAAAGGGGTTACACTCACCCTTGACCAGGAAAATGACTGTCTGCAGTCATTATTTACCCGGCCTTAGGCCATCCCACCCTATGTGCTACCTGCGGAGGGGGGTGATCAGGCCCCCTCCTACCATGTGCAAGCACAGGCAGGCAACACTAAGGGCCTAGAGGCCTGTAGCTGACATATCAGCCTCTACACTATCCACTTACTATGGGCACCTAGTGGCTCTGGTAGAACCATCCAGAGCATAACCCTAATAGCTCAGCACTGCAGTCCCTACAGCCGTTCAGGACCACAGCCTGTCTATTCCCCCTAACCCTCTAGGGAAAACCTATCTGCCTTTAACCTAATACCCCAAAACAAAAACAACCCGGGGACCTCCCCGACCTTGGGCAACCTGCAACCACACACCATTAAAATACCACATTACTGCCTCCTCCCTACACCCACAACCACACCTGTGGAAGGAAAGGGTTAATACAGCAATAACCATAACAATAACACCACAGTACTTTAAATTTCTACACAATAAAGCACTGACGAGGAACTCCAATGAGCCCCTCCTCCTCTTCTTGTCTTGTCTTCTGTCTTCCCAGGAACACCTGTAAGAAAAAGAAAGACAAACATACGCTCCTAATCTGCAATCTGCATACACAGTCTACCTAGACCCCTACCATCAAAACACTGCAGAATCCCAAAAAGATTTTTTTTTTTTTAGGAAAAAAGGTAGAAAAAACAGTATTTACATTAGATAACAATGACATTATTTACAATACACATTTGGGGGGATGGAGTGCCCTAAAAGTACCAACTAATGACCACAAGGCCCAAAGGCTAGTCCAATAAAGAGTCTCTCCTGGGCCAGAGCCCAGTGAAGCACAGTTCTAGCAGGCCAAAGTCCCGAAGGGGAGAGTCTTTGAGGACAGTTCACACATTTTGAAGCCTGTTAGTGTAGGGTGTGTACTGCAATGTCATAATGATAGAAAAGTTCGGACTTACCAGCCACTTGTAGTACAAGACTCGGCACCAACCTGCACCTCTGACGAAGACTCTCTCTGGCAGCATTTCTTCCGATACAGTTGGGCGGACATCTTCCAGGAACCACAGGAGGGCACATCTGGGAACAGCTGGGCTGATGTCATCTCTGGAGACGGAACCTTAGAATAGGAACAAAAAGAAAACAGCTGGTCCGATGTCATCCGATTACCAGGTGATGAACAGGATACAGCTGGGCTGGTGTCCTCTCTGGATCTGAAGTCATCTGGTGGGCCAGTTGATGGTTCCTGGGCAGGATAGTACACTGTAGACTGATGAATGTGGGGCACCTGAGTCCTGGATATTCATATTGACGGATCAATAAGGCACTTCACAGTCTGGTGTGGCAGTATTGACTACCACTGCTCGGCTCTCCATTTTGTAGGCACGGGCACATTTGCTGAGAGGTCCTTGCATTTAGGCCAATAGTACCGGGGGTCAGGGGCTTGAATTATTACCCCGTCTGGGCACACATAATTCACACAGTGGGAGATTTCACGTCCCTCTCCGTCCACCACTGTCACTCTGTCTATGAACAGTGTCCTGCCTCTCTTCCACTGGGTATACTTTTCATGGAACAGTCTATTCTTTACATGCTTGTTGGCCCCAGGATGCACACTTTTCATTGCTTCATCCCAGATCCAGGATTTCCTGCAGTTCTCAATCTCTTCCCAGACTTTTCGAGGAAAGGTAGGAAAGGTCATACCATAGATCTCATTTGCCTTCCTACGAACCAGTCTCTCCTCTTCACTTGCTTTGGTCAATCTGAGACCGCTGGCCTGGCTTGGGGGTGGCCAGTCCTGCTTCTGCGATCTTCGCATCCTTAAGGAAATTAGAAATGGATCCCTGACTTCTTCCACCTGTAAAGCCAGGGCAGTGGCATCACCACTTTCTTCCATACATTCCTCCGAGGCAAGATCTTGAGACTGTGTACCCGTTCCTTTTTCACAAGGCCACATAGGTTCCCCCTCATCTTCCTCTTCACTGAGGATCTGAGCCCGGGAGTGAGCAGTCGTTCTCACCCCTGAGACTATCCACTCATCACTAGGCGTGGAGGTCGACACCTCCCACTCAAAGGCCTCCCGCATCTCATCTTCACCTAAGAGACTTGGGCTAGGCCCCCCCTCCAGGGGTCTATTGATGCTTTATCCGAACTTTCTTTCTGGGATCCAGCATCCAAACTTCAACTCTGGTTCTGTCTCTAACTCTGCCCTCTAGCTTTGTGCCACTCTCCCCAGGAGCTTCCTCCGAGCTCCGCCTGGTGCTGTGTGCTGCCAACTGACAGATTCCTGAATTTTTGTCCATGTGGGGGCCAAGCAGATTGGAGCCACTTTATACAAAGCCATATTTTTGTAGGCATCCAGCACAGTGAGGAATCATGAAGAGCGTCCTTCCAGCTCCCAAGCATATTTGACGTACCGTACTGGATAATTAGGAATCGCCACCTGAGGAGGCGGTTGCTCTCCATAGCACCACTTTTCAATATCTCAGTCTATTTACTGCTGCTGTTACTGCAACCCGGCATGATCCGGTAACGAGCTGGTCCTGAGGCCATAACTGCAGAAAAATAAACAAAAGTTCACTGTAACTGAAAGTCCCACTTTATTGAACACACTCTTTAGTTGTAAAATGGCTCCTCTGCTGCTGTGTTTACTTTACTACCCCACACTGTTATGGCAGTGGCAGCACTCCTGTGCATCAACACTTAGAATCTGGGTCAAGCCACTGCGCACCTGTTTTACACAAACTACCGATAACTTTTGCTCAAACTGCACAACTTGCTCTGATCTTGCTTTAAACACATTTACAGGATTTTCCATGGACTTTTCACATGCTGGTATCATTTATTTTATTCACAGTCCCTTAAAGCTTCAGGTTTTTAGCACAGGATTGCCTGTATTTCTAGTGCTGCACTTTGCTACAACCCACAGTCTCTCTCTGGCTGCAAACTTTAAACTGAGGCTAATTTCATTACTATGCACGCAGTCAATGGCTTAAGAGACTTGCACTTGCTGGCAGGACATTACACAGTCGTTACTTGCAAAGCGACTACACTGCTGCACACACATTTTATATGGCATAGGCTGAAAATCAATGTTTGAGCAGTTTCTTGGTTGTTTACTTACTGTTATCAGTAGCAATTTGCTGCGATGGGGAACTGCAGCCAGTCCTTGAAGGCCTCAGTACACAAAGGGGTGAGCAGTCCTAGCGATCGTCTTTTTAAACACCAAACTTGCAATTTGGACTATTGATTAATGGGTTGAGCCTGTTTTCAAACGAAATACTCTATTTTTAAACTGTTTACAATGCTTTGAACACTCCGCGATGCTCCTCCACTGCCAGTAAACGCACTCCACTCTCACTCCCTCTCGAATGCTGGGGCAGTCTCCGTAGAGCTGGCTGAGGGGCCGGACTGATTGCAGCCTGACCAACCACACGACGCCATGGAAATGAGCCTCTTCTTCCTCACGAGGGCTCTTCTCCTCACGGCGATCGTTGAGCAGGCAATTTTAAACTGCAGAATGCAACTTTTTTTCTTTTCCAACTGACTCCACGGCGGGAGCCCATTTCAGCCATTTAACATAGCCATTTACTCTGCAGTCTCTCAATTCACTCAGAAAGCATTTCCAACATCCAGTTCATAATTTTCCTTTTGCTACCCCTAGTCTTCCACACTTTCCTTCACAACAATTCATTTTAAAAGCATTTCAAATGTCCAGAGCACAATTTTTCTGTTGCTACCCCTAGTCTTCCACACTTTTATTTACCACAGTTCATTTTTAAAGCAGGCAAAAATGCTGTAAACAATTTTGATGATGCAGGACAAGAGCACACTCTTTGGCTTTACAGCTCCTTGGTAAACAGCTGGCATTTTTAAACAGCAGCACAAGATTCACAGTACACAGCAACACACTAGGGAAATTGCTTCAGCTTTTTGGGCTACCCACTGCCAGATAGCCAAAACGCTAGCCCCCTTGCCCAAGCACCTTCCTCCCAGAACAAAATCCAAAGCGGTGCCTCCATTTTTGTAACCCCTCACCCCTGCCTTTTTGCCAAAATGACAGGTGGCATGCTGTTGAAGCTGACAGCAGTACCTGGTGGGGGCCTGGGTTCAGGGAGGATGAGGTTACTCGGCACAGGGAGACCTAGATTTGGCTACTTTGCACAGGGGCACCCAAGTAAATCCTAACACAGGAAGCAATACCTGTAATGTCCAGAACCAGGAATGGGATTCTTCAGTGTGGCTTTTAGTCACATACTAACTGAACAAAACAAAGCATAGATGGACCCTCATGGGGGCTACATTTCCTGGTAATGCAGATTAGAGACTACAGAACACTTTATCACCATTTTCAGCCTTCAGGCTCTGAACCCACCAGGCACACAGCCCGGACTTGCACGCAGCTTTGGGTACACAGCCCGACTTGTACACACTTGGGTTTTTCCCCACGGTCCATTGGAAGAATGAACCAATTATCCTGTCATGGCTCCCCACACCACTTAGAGTCAGCGACTCCTATAGAGAATTCTTCCTTACTTGTTGAGACTCCCCATCTCATAAACAGAATTTTTCCTTACTTGTTGTAGCTCCCCATACCACTTAGAGTCCGCGACTCCTAGAGAGATTTTCCCTTTTGCAACCCCACATCTGGGTACTTCCCTCATCAGTGGCCAAGTGCATGAGGCAAAGTAGCAACCACAGCAGAAATCCATAGAGGTGGACCTGGTTACTAAAGATGGGGGGTTTGCCCACCTCCAGCTCCCACAGCCCATACCCCGGCCATTTCCCTGGGAAAACTGAACCATTCCTTTGCTAAACTTCTGAATGTAGATTAAAGGGTAGATGATCTGGGTGCATCTCCTCTACATATTACTTGAATCACACAACACTCTAGCATTTGACACCACTTTACTTGTTTGGCTCAGTCCTATAGGCTTCCCAAAATGTAGCTCAATCCCTAGATTTCCACACATGTCCCAGGGTGAAGAAAACATTTTGCCCTCTCATGTCAGAGCAGACACTCACCCTTTAGTTGCAGGTGCCCCACAGGCAACTCACAAATCTTCCATCTTTCAAAATATAAATGCTGAACTAAACAGGCAGCTTTTCTTCCGACTTGGCAGAATTAAGGGGATTGCCCCAGGAATCTGCTAGGGATCTTTACATCCCCCCCAGAGGGAGGGGACACTGAGACCTGAACAGCGGTCTCCACCACTTGAGCACACCTTCACTTACTGAAGACAAACTGGACACTGACTACTACACTTTGAAAACTCCCAACATTCTATCTAACTCCCTCTGCTGCAGATTCCAATCTGGCTTATGCAGCTGCGAAAGTTCTATTGGTGATGTCATCCCTCAGTCTCAGCTGAGACTGAGAACAGAGTGAGACAGTGTGAAACCCATTTAACTGGAGTTTCACAAGCTGCCTTCCCTGCCTACCACTAGGTCTTACTGGGATTCTAGTAACCCCGGGTAACAAAGGGGTTACACATGGAACCTCACATGGGCAGCGTACTTTCTCCTACCAAGCCCCCCTCTGGTTAAATGAACTCCCGCTGAAACTACAAACAAACAGCCTGCCCCAGTTCATAACAGGCCTCAAACAGCACCTAATGTCTAGCTCAAAATGCACCTGCTTCTCAGGTCCTACTTGAAAGACAAGCCTACACCCAAGGTAGCACCCAGCACGGAAACCTAGAAAACCCTGCCCCCATCCCAGCCTAGCCAGGGGCCCAAGTAAGCTATCATTCCTCTTTAACATTCTTGGTCTTGCCCTTCTCAACCCCCCCAACACCCACTTTCTCAGCCATAGTCTATCAATGGATTTTGGTGGTCTCCAGTGTTGAGCAAGCCAGGGTAACAAATTAGATATAGCTGTATCCTCTTACAACCACTTTGTTTTTCTCCTATTTGTTGAATTCTCATGTAACTGCTCTTTAATGCCTAATGAGTTAAACCTTGTAACCACTGTATTTGCGTTTTGTCTTATTGTCCACCCTGACGTGGAACCTTTGTATTGTAAAAAAGCTCACGCTCAAAGGTCTTTCTGATATTACAAATAAATAAAAAAATAAAAATAAAGGGAAACATTCATGTACAGTGGCTGGCATAATTTAAAACCCATAAAAAGCTCTTTCATATGAGATATTGAGCTCACATATAGCTGGAAATACTCCAAAGATACAGATGATAGAGTCTGTTTAACATTAATAATACGCTGCAGTCATTTGGGAAACATTGTGATGTCATCAAGGAGAAAGCTGTGCTTGACTCAGTGTAGTTAGGCACAGGTTATTCCTCAGTGGCATCACAATGTTCTAAAAATGGCTGCAGTGTAGTCTTAATATTAAACAGACTCAGTCATTTGTGTCTTTGGACTGCTTCCAGCTACAGATGAGCCATCTACCTCATCTGAAAGAGCTTTCCATGGGCTTTCAATACGTGATGGCTACTGGATATGAATATGTCCCTTTAATGCTGCCACGGAAGTCAGATCACATGTGCTATATAGGTTTGATTGTCTTTGAGGTGTTGTCAGCTGCATAAATGGTGGTCTAGCTGTCTTTCCACACTACTTGGTTTTTTGGATGGCCGTTACCCTCAAGATCTTGGTGACAGGATCTAGTAGTGCAGAAAATGTGGCATCACAAAACACATATGCCAACCCACTCTGTGAATCAATCCATTGGGAGGAATTGACCAATAAATGCAGTTCAAACTGTCTGAGTTTGTAAAAGGTAGTAGCACTAGAGGTGACAGTCTCTGTCTGAGAGGTGGGAGTAAGGGATAATATTAGGAAGCATTTACTCTCCCGTAGAGGGTTACCATATGGAATAGATTACTGTTAGAAATGGCGGTGGAGGCAGATAGTGCAGGTGAACTTAAATCTTGACAAAAAAAAAGTAGGTTGCTATGAAGAAGAGCGAGTCAGCACAAACCCATTTAAAGTGAAGTACAGTTTAATGCAGAATGCATGGGATACAGAAGTGAGTTTCAAATGGCCTTGGTTTCCCAGAGGTTTCTGCTACTGGCAGTTTTTTTTCTGCCTTCTGAGTCAGGGCCCCTGTATTAAATTCTGAAAACATACTGTGTCCGCCAGGTGGTCGGGAAGGAACAGGATGGGCTACTGGTCTTTATACCATCTAAACAATTCTATTTTTGTATAATAACTCTGGATTTTTACACTGACCCCCCTGAGAGGTAACTGCTGTGTGATAAAAGACATTCCAAATGATCCCCATCCTCAGGTTGTATCCCCTTCTTCTGAAGGTAAGGAGTTCTGTGATACAGAGCATTATAAATCACTCTGCCCTGTACTAACTCCCATGGGTATAATCTGCTCTGTAATACAAGACATTCAGAATTACACCACCCTCTGACTTTTACCACCTATTCCTTTTCCATTATTAAAGCCAATTTTTTGAGAGAGCAGTGATTAGTGCACTTTAAATGCCCACATCTTTTTGTACAAAGTGCCACAAGATCTTTAATTTCCACCTGGACAACCACCACAGCTGGATTAAAGGAAGCCTGGAATAGCATCTCATCTGAAGGATGGAACCCCCCTGTACCTGGATAACCTCTCTTGATGGATTAAAGGAAGACTTGAGTAGCATCTCATCTAAAGAAAGGCACCCCTGTACCTGGACAGCTACCCCTGCTGGATTAAAGGAAGCCTGGAGTAGCATCTCATCTGAAGAATGGGGCATCCCTGCACCTGGACAACCACCCCAGCTGGATTAAAGGAAGCTTTGAGTAGCATCTCATCTGAAAGATGGCACCCCTGCACCTGGACAACCACCCCAGCTGGATGAAAGGAAGCCTGGAGTAGCATCAAATCTGACGGATGGCACCCCTACATCTGGACAACCAGAGGTGCAGAGGTGTCTTCCTTCAGATGAGTAGCACCTCATCTGAAGGAAGGCAGCTCTGCACCTGGACAACTACCCCTGCTCGATTAAAGGAAGCCTGGAGTAGCATCTCATCTAAAGGATGGCACCCCTGCACCTGGACAACCACCCCTGCTGGATTAAAGGAAGCCTGGAGTAGCAGCTCATCTGAAGGATGGCACCCCTGCACCTGGACAACCACCCCTGCTGGATTAAATGAAGCCTGGAGTAGCATCTCATCTGAAGGATGGCACCCCTGCACCTGGACAACCACCTCTGCTGGATTAAAGGAAGCCTGGAGTAGCATCTCATGTGAAGGATGGCACCCCTGCACCTGGACAACCACCCCTGCTGGATTAAAGGAAGCTTTGAGTAGCATTTCATCTGAAGGAAGGCACCTCTGCACCTGGACAACCACTCTTGATGGATTAAAGTGAGACTTGAGTAGCATCTCATCTAAAGAAAGGCACCCCTGTACCTGGACAGCCACCCCTGCTGGATTAAAGGAAACCTGGAGTAGCATCTCATCTGAAGAATGGTGCATTCCTGCACCTGGACAACCACCCCAGCTGGATTAAAGGAAGCCTGGAGTAGCATCTCATCTGAAGGAAGGCACCCCTGCACCTGGACAACCACCCCTGCTGGATTAAATGAAGCCTGGAGTAGCATCTCATCTGAAGGATGGCACCCCTGCACCTGGACAACCACCCCTGCTGGATTAAAGGAAGCCTGGAGTAGCATCTCATCTAAAGGATGGCACCCATGACAATTTTCTCTCTTATGTACTGAAATGCAATGTGAACACTGGGCATGATCCCAAGTACCTTATGCTGGATATCAACCCATGACCTCTCTAGCCCAGAGGTGAGAGTGCAAAGAGTCAGGCTAATTCTATCATAACGTTAACATTTAGACACAGCATTAGACCAAAGGTTCATCTTGTCCAGTTCCCTGTTAGACTACAAGTCACAACCTCTGTATTCTACTTACCAGTAAGGCATCCCACAAATAAACCATCTTCTGTGTCTGTGTGAGGTAGAATTTTCTTATAGTGTATGAATATGGTTATTTTTATACAGAAATCCATACAGTGAAAAAAGCAGTTGTGCTGCCATAGTGATGGAACTGCTGCAGCACATAGAGAACACTGGATGGGCAACCATGCAGAACCAGTGTGTTCTGCCACAGAGAGACGTCCAATTCCCTGTGACCTCAAGAGCGAAGCTCGAGAGGTCCTAGGGAATCAGAGCCCCGAGGTGGCAGAACACACAGACCGGTTCTGCATTGGGTTGACCATCCAGTATTTTTTATAGTGTATGGTGCCAGAAAAAATAGACTTCTGTTTTATACAGAAATAAAGTTTTGCTGCTTCATTTTAGTCCGTGTTAGTGACTGGTTGTTAGGATCACTGGTCATTGCTAGGGAACCAAACCAGCATACTTTGCTAGTGCATCTTCCTATTGGCTGTGAGTTTAGTTAGGGAGGGACTTTAAAAAAAAAATGGTAGCCATATTCTCACTAAGCGAGAGACTTGCTCAGTAAAATAAAATATCTGGTTGATCCTGCACTGCTTTTTTGTTTTGTTTTTTATATTAAATTATGTACTAAGTTCATTCAGTTTACTTTTCTGGTTGATCATGCCAGTTCTGTGTTTATCCGGGTTAGTTTCTGTTACTAAGCTGCCATCGACACCAGAACTGCTTACCTGGTTGATCCTGCAGTTTGTGGTGAGTGCAGCATGTGCGCGTTGAGATTTTGAATGAATAGAATGCTGTTCGGCACATACGGGCTGAACAGCATTCTGCAAACTTTTTTATCTGTGCTGAACAACTTTTCAGCACAGATAAAAAACGAGTATGAACAACGTTCCACCATACCATATGACTTTTCTTTGTGCTACTGTAGTTAGATAATTTAATGAAGGGCAAAATAGTCTTTTGATTTGCACTACAACCACATTAATCAAATGTGCATGGTCTAAACTGCAGCTACTCTGGTGGGGGGGCAGTGGCAGTATGTGAACCAATCAGGCGGAGGCAGTATTGGAACCAATCAGGCAGGTGAGTGGGACAAAATCAATGATGTCAGATCAGTTGGGTGGGGGCTGTTTGTCATACAGTCAGGTGGGCAGTAGAAACTGGCAGGTAGCATGACTGAGAGACTGGCAGGAGGAGAGAGAATGGCATTAAAGAAAAAAAGCACAACATAAGCTTGTGTTTGTATTGCTTCCCATACACTAGAATAAGGTATGGGCAGCCATAGACTTCAAAGCTGAGTTTTGGGTTGTCTAGATGAAAAAAACCTTTTGAGCTTCACTCTTGAGGTCACTCTGTCATGATAATCCCTCAATAGAAGCACAGCTTGTTGTGTTTGGTTTTCCATACATTATTCTGTATGTGTTACCCCTTTCCCTGCTTACTTTGAGCCTATGTCCATGCCCTTGTGTTCTACTATTTTGTATTATTGTGAATGTTGCAGAAGTGCTCTACATTTTGCAGACCTGTACCATATCCCTCTGTTGTTTTCTCTTTTCCAGTGCAAATATCCTACAGCTCTCCAGCCTTTCTTCATAAGTCACTCTTAATAGCTTTCTCTTTTTACTGGTGTTTGAGCTTTGATTCACCCATCCGCAGTAATTTAAAGGCTAAGTATAGGTCTGACTCGGGGGACCTAAACTTAGCCTGAGAATTACCATGCGACTACCGAGTGGTGAAGCAAAGCTTTTAAAAGCTCCTAATCACATTTACCCTATTTGAATTTCCCACTGCTGATCCCCACCTATAACGTCTGTCACAGAAGGATGCTGCCCAAATGATTACTATTAGAAGATGTCAATGTGGGTAACCCAGCAGGATCAACCAGACAAAGTTGTATAAAATGAAAACCAAGTAAGATAAAATATTTTCTAGGCACTAAAACTGCACACTGGGGGCTGGCTCATAACATAGGTGTGGGGCTAGTACATAGACATTCCCCTTTTAGTATCATCATGGAATAACAATGTGATTTCCCCTCCTCCCCCCCCCTTTTACTTTACATCTGTAAGTGGGGAGGTGGGGCTGTGGCAATATTAGTACTGTATGAGTTACAAAAACTATGGTGCAATCTTGGGGGGCAGCAATGTGTGCCCCCAATCTCCATTGACTTTACATAAAACCCAGGCTTTCCCTTGTTTCTTTCTTTCTGAAACACTCCTTCTGAATTTAAATTATTGAGAGAGTCCATCAGTTCTTCAACCTCCACAAACAGCAACCAGAAGAAGAACAAGAATTTGTCGCAATGTGGACCCATCTTTTATTGGAGGGCTAAAGCCCAAGATTCAGTGTGGGGGAATAGCTCCTTCCACATCCCCAATAAAGGCCAGCCTCCCATGGCAGTTCCCTGCTTAGCACATTGTGAAACACTTCCTTTCCCAAGTGCTGGGCTCCTGCATGGCTTGTGGGTTGTGCCTCCTTTCCCTTCTCTCTGCCTCCCTGTCTTTCCTTTTCTCTCCCTCTTCCCCTTTTGTGTTACCTCATTTGTGTTCTCCTCTCTCGATTTGCAACCCCTCTCCTCCACACTTTCTTCCCATTTTGTTCCCCCAATCACCCTTTCTGTCCCGTTCTTTGTGCTGCTGCATTGCTGTTCCCCTTCCACTCCATTTTCCCCGGTCCCACTGCCCTTGTCCCCAGGCTCTCCTTCCTTGCTCCTTATCCTGCCCTCCCCATTCCCATGTTTCTCCATTTGCTGGTGATGCCTTGTTTTAGCCCCTGCCTGTGTTGGTACTGTTACAGCTCCCAGGGGCTCTGGTGCTGCTCCATGTCCTGCTGCTCCGTATCACTTCTTCCTGCGGCTTCGGCTCTGCACCAGCTCTGGTGGCTGCTGCCAGCCACGTTTGCTCTTATTTTTGCCTGCCAGTTCTGCTTTCCTCTGGCTCCTGTGCATGCTTGCTTAGTTTTTCTGCTTCCTCGCCCTGCCCTGGTACCTTTTCTGTGGCCCTTTCCAGCTGGCTTCCCCTGCTTTTTGCACATTGCCCTGCTTGTGCGTTGCAAGTGAGCATTACCTTGGCTCTGCATTTGCTCCTCTTTCCCCTTCCTCTTATCCTTGCCCCGCTTCAGTCTCCTGCTGTTCTCCCTCCTGTAGGAGCTGTTTCTGGTCTCCTTACCTGCTGCTTCGTTTTCCTCCATCACTGGCACTATTTCTTTCCCTGTCTTCTGGAATCCCTGTTTGACAGGGAGCTCCTGCCACTCTTAAGAACTGACCTTTTCTTAAATCTGTTGCAGCAGTTCTTCTGTTTCTTAGCCTAATCTATCTTTTACAATTTCTAGTCCATAAGGTTGCCCACCTATGGGCACCCTTTACCTTTCTTGACTATGCTATAGTGTCCTCTTTAAATTTTCCTTTTCCCTCCCAGGTTCTCGTACAGGGAGGTTATTGTGGTGATCTCTGAGCTGATGTATAACAACAGGCTGTGTTCCTCATTGTTGTATTTAGTATATAATAGCACTACTATGTCATAAAATACCTTGACGTATTGTATATACCTTGGGCTGGATATTCAAAAGGGTTGTGCCATGCGCAATAGGGTTGTGCCTGTGCAAGTCCGAAATTGCGCCATTCTGCCATATTCTTTTTTTTTAATTCAGTCTTTATTAAAGTTTGCAGTACAGAGAATGAATCACAAGAAGCATGTAAAGTAACAGAACATGATTAACATTCACATTGAACAGATTCACTCTCTCCCAACCCACCCTCAGCCTGCCTCCCCAACTGGAAGCAGCAGTATGGCATGAAATAACATCATATATTTCTTGGAGCTATATATCACGTTTGTAACGAATACAGGGCTTGTAGAGGGCCCCATATTTTATTAAATTTCATAAGTTTATTGGAAAGACTTGCAATGGTTCTCTTGGTTCTAAGATTTGCAAGGAGCTCTTGGAGCCATTCTAAATATGACAGGTTATCAGAATCTTTCCAATGCCTTAGAACCACCTTTTTAACAGACATGGAAATTAGAGCCATATGGAATTTTCTACATCTAACTGTGATAGCAGAAAAATCACCTAGCAAACAAATTTCGGGAGTAAAGAGCTCAGAAAGTCCTAACAATGGGTCAACTTTTTGTTTTATAGTGGACCAGAGGGGGGCAACCCCGGAACACTCCCAAAAAATATGGAGGGAGTCCCCCGGTGACAGCCCACATCTGGTACAGAGCAGAGAAGATAATATACCTATTCTGACCAATTTTTGTGGAGTGTAATATATGTTGTGTAAAATTTTGAACTGCGTTAATCTAAGACTATCATGAGATAGAAATTTATGGCAATTACTCCAAATGAGTGACCAGTCAAATTCCATGTCTGTAAAAAGGGAAGACCAATACGAGATGGGAGCAAAGTTATCAGGATATTTCCAAGCAAACAAGGTATTGTATATTTTCGAGACTGCATGAGGCGATCCAGCCAAATCGAGAAGAGGGACTTGGAAATTAAACTGTGCAGGCAAAGGCAGAGAAGTCCCAAATGCCTTCACCATACAGTGCCGTATTTGATATACCTTGAAAATATTAATAACAGGAATCATGAGTGGATGTAAAATCTCCAAAGAGGAACTCCATTGTCTGTCCGGAGTAATGAAGTCTCTTAGCAAGAAGGAGTTTATGGAAGGAAGCCAATTAGAAGATAGAGGCTTATTCTCCAGCTTCAAATTGGGATTACCAATTATTGGTTGGTATAGATCCTTGGTATTATCATATTTAAGAAATGCACACAATTGCGAGTGGGACATAATCAAAGCTGCAATAGGAGATTTACGCATAGGTAATGGAAGAGATCGCATTTTGGTATATAATAATGCGGCCGGGAGAAAGCCGTACTTCTTAATAGTATCCAACTCCATTCTGAGCCAGATCGGGGTATACAGGGAATGTGCTAATCGGTGCTCTGCTGTCAACCACTGTAGATATTTATTGGCCTGACTGGCCCAATAGTACAAGCCCAAATGCGGAAGTTTTAGCCCTCCTTTATCTTTGGGAGCAGCCAGTTTACGAAAGGCCATTCTGGATTTTTTATACCCCCATATAAAAGAGGAGAACATGGTATGTAGTTTGTTAAACCAGGATAAAGGAAGATTGATGTTCAACATGTTAAGGGGATAGAACAATCGGGGAAAGATTTTCATTTTAATTAGATTGATCCTACCCCATAAAGAGAGAGGGAGGAGCGTCCATCTATGAAGATCTTGATCTATTTTCTGCAGCAATAAATCTAAATTTAGATATTTGAGATGAGTATTACTTCAGGTTAAAATAATACCCAAGTATTTAATAGAATTAGGTTGCCAGGCAAGATCGGTAGCAGTAATTTCTTGCTTGTGCACCCGATGATTCCAAGGAAAAACTAGGGTTTTCCCGGTGTTAAGTTTGTAATTTGAAACCATGCTGAATTCGTTTATTATGTTAAGAATAACAGGGATAGATGTGGCAGGGTTGAGTATATGCAAGAGAAGATCATCAGCATATGCTGCAACCTTGACCGCCTGTCCCTGTATAGGAATACCTGGGACATCCTGTGCTCTTGTAAGTCTACGGATAAGGGGTTCCAAATATATATTGAAAAGTAATGGAGTTAATGGGCACCCCTGCCTCGTTCCCACATGGAGTTTAATCGGGCTGGAAATCATGCCATTACAGGCAATTCTGGCAGAGGGGGATAAATATAGCGAGCGCACCCAGCACACAAATACATTGGGGAAACCAAAAGCCTTCATTGTCGCAAACAGGTAGTTCCAGTGGACCCTGTCGAAGGCCTTCTCGGCATCTAAAGAAACCAAGGCCATTGGGACAGGAGCATCCCCAGAGGCCGAAAAAACATGGGCGAGGGTACGCAGATGATCAGTGGATGATCTTCCCTTCATGAAGCCCACCTGTTCTACACCAATTATCGAGGGAAGAACTAGACTAATACGATCAGCCAGAATTTTGGCTAGAATCTTGATGTCATGGTTGATTAAAGATATGGGCCTATAACTTGAGGCAAGATCCGGAGGTTTGTCTGGCTTGGGCAATAAAACTATGAGGGTCTCAAAAAGTGAAGAATCAGTCCACTGACCAGATAGAAGAAATTGGAAAAGAGGCAACAGGATGGGGGTTAACTGCCTAGAGAATACCTTGTAAAAATTAGAGGAAAAGCCATCAGGGCCTGGGGTTTTGTCAGCTGGGAGGGATTTGATTACAGCAATTATTTCATCCTCGGTGATGGGAGATATAACTGCATCTTGTTGAGATTTAGTAAGGGAAGGTAAAAGGGAGTCTGACGAGTAACTTTGCAAGTCTTCTTCAGAGGGGGAGTTAAGCATGGGAGCATATAAGTCCTGGAAATAAGTATTAAAGACATCTAGTATTTCGGGGACAGAAGTTTTAAGGGAATCCCCTGCTGAGAGATGGACTGCTGGGATAAATCAAGCTGATTCAAGTTGCTTAATACGCATTGCTATCATCCGCCCAGCTTTCTCCCCTTGATCCGTATAGACAACATTCGTTTTTAGAATGGCAAACTCGGCTTGCTCTCTTAATAAATCAAGGTAAGCATCATTTAGTTTAATTAAGTCTTGCTTGACCGAGTCAGGGGAGGCGGGGGAAAGACTATGTTTAATGTTTCTGATTTGTAAAAGAAGAGAAGAGATTTTGTTTTCCCGATCCTTTTTCCTTTTCGAAGTTAGGCCAATTAAGATACCCCTGAGGAATGCTTTGAGAGCGCCCCACTCCATATCAGGTCATCTTGTGGTATTAGCATTTAGAGCGATAAACTGTTGAATTTGAGATGTTATGTAATCAACCCTATCAGGCTGTTTTAGAATTTGGTTATTTAACTTCCATCTACCTCCCCTATTTGGAAGTGAGAACAGGGACATTGTACTTGTTACCGTGGAGTGATCTGAAAGTGGTCCCGGGATAATATTAGAACCAGAAATTCCGGAGAGCAGCGTTTGAGAAATAAGAATATAGTCAATCCGTGAGGATGTACCATGAACAGGGGAGATACACGTATATTCCCGGTCATTAGGGTGAAGCACACACCATACATCACATAATCCTGCAGAGTCGAGAAAATCTCTGAAAGCTCTCTGGGCAGGAGAGAGACCATGGGGGATTTGACCAGATCTGTCTAGCAAGGGATCAAATACTAAGTTAAGATCACCCCCTATAATCATGGGAATACCAAGAAAAGGATTGAGAACTTCTAGTAAGTTCATGAAAAAACCTGGGGTATCTGCATTAGGCCTGTATATGCATCCCAGCATTATGTCCAAAGTGTGCAGTTTGCCTTTCACAAATAGGTATCTCCCAGAGGGGTCGACCATGGTCTGGGAAGATCTGAAAGGAATCATTCTGTGTAAAAGAACCATGACTCCCCTACTCTGGGAATTACCTTGTGCGGCAAAGACTTGCCCCACTTGTTGCCTTCTCAGCTTCATGATTAAGTAGGTGTGTCTCTTGTAAAAATATGACATGAGCTTTGATATGACTGAGATATTTTAATACCTTATATTGCTTGGTTTTATGCCTGGCTCCTCTAACATTCCATGTGCAAAACAGAACATCATTAATCATTAACCCTTAAGGCCCTATCTGTCTGTTTAAAGTCGACACTGTATTGACGCACATCTATTCTAACTGCCCACGGAGAAATGTCTGCTGTGCCAGCCCACCTTCCCTCCCTCCCAGAACCAGAAAGCAACAAAATTCCACCCACAAAAAGAAATCCCAATAATCCAGAATATGCCCCAACCCCCTCCCACTCCCACCCAACTGTCTCATGGTACTTGACAACCAGTTCACCTAGACAATTCTGTCCCCGCCCCCACCAAGTACTGTAAATCTAAATGCTATATTATAACATCTACCTTGCTATCAGCGACACTAACTAATCACCCTAGAGGTATAGACTAATAAGAAACAACTATATACAATGAACCTAAGTATGCAGGCATTAAAACATAAAAATCCTTGTCTTAGTTATATCAAATTGAGAGAAAAAAAAAAAAAAGAAAGAAGGATGACCTGTGGGATATTGCCATACGATCATTCCCATTAGGCATACAAAACTCAAGTTAATAGCCCTCCTGGGACTCAAATCTGTAACGGGGAGGTATTCAGCTCATACATTCCCCTATAACAAGCAAGGAGTGGCAAAGAATACTACCATCCACGTCTTTCATGAAGGAGAAAGAAAAAATTTTGTCCCCTTACCTTCCCTTTTTCCTTTTGTCTTCCCCCTTCCTTTATAGAGATTATGTAACGATGAAGATAAAAAAAAAAAAAAAAGAAAAACCATCTCTGATACCATCGAACAGTAATGTACCATGCTCACAATATGCAATTGGGAAAGGAAGGATCAGATTCATGGGAGAAACAAAGATACATATTCACCCTGAAAATAAATTTAAGCATGTAGGGCTAGCATTAACAGCCCTGACTATGACCAAGCGCAGTATTAGAGAGGTAGTCAAGTCGAAAGTCCCCCTATAAGGCTGACCCTATTCCCTAGAAAAAAAAACAAAATGTGTAGAAAGCATAAAACAGATTAAATAAACGTCAGTCTTTGGCGCCATCTAGTGGCCAAATGTCACAAATGCAGACTCCTGTTTTGAGACCAGAGCAAGCAGATCCATTAAAAAAAAGAACCACAACACTGGCACAGTTTCCACAAAGTCACCCGAATCAGGCAGGAGTTCCAAAGGTTCAAACCAAGGGAGACAGGGACCCACCAGCCCCTGCATCAGGATCCAATGACAAAATTAAATGCAGCGCGATTCGGTATGCCACAAAGGCATTAAAAAAATTGCAGGCCCTTCTCCTTTCGGCTCTGAATATTCTATTGAGAGGAAGGGAGAGCAGGAGTCCTGCTGACGATGAAAAAGTCACAGGCACATCTGTCCAGCCGGGAGAAGGACGCAGAGAAAGACCTGTAGGCTAATTCTCCTCCCCGGGGAAGCAGGGTGGTGAGGAGGACATAAGAAGAAGTGGGTTACATATGCTTCAGAAAGGCTAAGGCACGCTTCCCATATTCAGTGGCCCCAGAGGAAATTCCGAATCTTGCAGTCCACATAGAAGCCGGAGCTCTTGCCCGGAAAAGAAAGATGCTTCAATCAGGTCGGGCGAAATAAATCAGGGAACGCATTTTTAAGCCCTGTCATCGCCGTTTCAGCATTTTCAAATGCTACCCAGGAGCCGGAGATCTGGACTTGGAGCTTAGCGGGGTATCTCACTCTAAACTTTATACCAGCCGCTATCAGTTTTACAATAAAAGGATGGTACATGGCTCGCTTTTGGCGTACTGAAAGAGGGAGATCTTGGACAATCCTTAGTTTAGCCCCTTCCCACGTAAGTTCCTTGGCTTCTTTTACTTTGGTCATGAAGTGCTGTTTTTCTAGGAAGTTTAGAAAATGAAAAATGAAAGTTCTGGGGGGGAGGCTTCTCGAGGCGGGATGGGTCGTAGCGCTCTGTGAGCCCTCTCAATAGAATATTCAGAGCTGAAAGGAGAAGGGCCTGCAATTTTTTTAATGAGCAGCTGTGTAAACTTGATAGGGTCTGTACCCTCCTCACATTCAGGTAAACCGATTATTACCGCGTTATCGCGGCGACTTCGGCCCTCAAGATCTTCAATTTTGTTTTCCATCTTATTAATACGTTGCCTTAGAGCTGCCAGATCCGGGTTAATTCTCTCTTGATTTCGCTCCAAAGAATGAATGCGTGCTTCATTATCTGACGTTCTTTGAGAGAGTGTTTCCAAGGCATTGGAGATATGTTTAATTTCACCAGCAATATTCTGTATCTCCGTTTTAAAAGGCTTAAACTCTTCCAAGAACTTGACGAGAGTAAGAGGCTCTGCTTCCATGGTGCCAGTGCCCGTAGATTGCGTCTGGGGTACTGCCGAGGCCTTAGACTTTTTCGGGGCCTTCTCTGGCGTGGTTGGAGGAGTGTGCTTCGGAGGATTTTTCTTCATCTCAAAATCCATTCAGCAGATGTCAGGTAAACATCAGCTGGTTGAAGAAACTTTCAGCAGTTGAATAGTAGTAAAATAAGTCCTCAAATCTTAGCAAAATGATAATATAATTGGTAGGAGACAGGAGCTCATGAGAGAGAGTACTACTCAGTGAACTGCATCACGTGACTCCAGCCATTCTGCCATATTGAGCAGGAGGCAGTTGCGCCCCCCCAAGGCAAGCTGAGCAACAGCGCAATGCAAATGAATGCATGCTGAACTAGAGGGGGAGGAACCATGCATAAACTGTACAGCCCGATATTCAGCGGGCTGTGCAGAGAATAATGCAAGTGCAACCCCAACCTCGCCTGCACAACTTTGAGCCAAAAACAGGAGTAAGTCGAGGCCACCCCACAGGTGAGGCTGCTGCATTGCAGGGTGCAACACAGCAGCTGCCACCTGTGGCTGGCCCTCAACCTCCTGTACCCCTGCAGCCAGTCGTGGGCAAAGTGTGAAAATCCCCCACTCTCCAACTGGCCTGGTCGCGGGCAAAGCATAAAAATCCCCCTCCCGACTAGCCCGGTCGTGGGCAAAGCTTAAATAACCCCACCAGCCCAATCGTGGGCAAAGTATCCCCAGAACAATCCTGGTGGTCCAGTGGACCGCTAAGCCTGATCGCGGGCTGCCAAGGTGAAACCCACCCCAAAAACATATCCCTGGTGGTCCAGTGGACCGCTAAGCCCGATCATCGGGCTGCATAATGTAACACCCCAAGACCATATCTCTGGTGATCTAGTGTCCCCCACCCACCCCCGCTCCCCGGCGGCGGCGGGGCAGCATCCACCCGCCTGCCGCCCGCTGCCCCGACTGACTGCCGGTAGAGCTGCCGTCCATTGGTGCAAAGCAAGAGCCAATGGGCATGCAGTCCATACCGTACAAGGCAGTCCAGATATGTGAATGAATTCATATCTGGACTGCGTACTGACAGTGACTGCATGCCCATTGGCTCTTGCCTGCACCAACGGGGCGCAGTCCACCGGCAGTCAGTCGGTGGTGGCGGGTGGCAGGCGGGTGGGATGCTGCCACCCGCCGCTGCCGGGGAGAGGGGTGGGGCTTCTGGGTGGGTGGGGTGGGGGGACACTAGATCACCAGGATATGGTCTGGGGTGTCACCACATTATGCAGCCCGCGATCGGGCTTAGCGGTCCACTGGACCACCAGGGATATGTTTTTGGGTGGGGGTTTAACATTTGCAGCCCGCATCGGGCTTAGCGGTCCACTGGACCACCAGGGATATGTTCTGGGGACACTTTGCTGCCCGTGATCGGGCTGGTGGGGGTTTATTTAAGCTTTGCCCGCGATCGGGCCAGTTGGGGGAGGGGATTTTATGCTGCCCATGATCGGGCCAGTTGGGGGTGGGGGATTTTTTACACTTTTGCCCGCGATCGGGCTGCCGGGGGCGTCGGTCCCCGACGGCTGCTGCCTGGCAGTGTGCCAGGCACAAGTCCTTGGGGATCGGCACACCTGCATGCTAATGGCATGCAAATGTAGCCATAAATAGATACAAATGGCCCCCCCCGCGCCTTGCATGAATTATGGCCCCATTTACATGTCACCTTTTGAATATCAGAAATTTGCGCATGGCTCAATAGCGCAACTCCTTTGAAAATAGCCCCGACCACACCCCTGCACAACTATTTTGTGCAGCGCATGGGCTTGCGCCACAAAATAGCGCAGTTTGAATATCCAGTCCCTTATGTTTATAAACCTGTGACTGTTGAAAATACCATGGTACTAGTTTTTTTTGATAACGGTAAAAAATTTCTAGTTGACTGTATTATAAAAATTCAATTAATTGTGCTATTTAAAATGCATGTAATTGCTGTAAACTGAGACCATCTGAAATGCCATGTTGATTTGCATATATCCCATGATGCTTTGCATTATGCAAGTATGTGTGATGTTGTGTTTCTTTGAAACTTGGCTTATTGTCAATGCCCTTTGGGGTAACCCATGTTTCAGTGCTTCTGCACTGAGGTTCTTTGTCTTTAGCTTGTTTTTATTTCTTTGACCCTCCACCATCCACATAAACAAGACCTACATGGGGTGGAGGCTGAATCTCAACAGATGAATTAGATCAGAGTCCAGTGTCAGTAGTTGCTGACTAAGTGCAGAGAAAGGACATGCATAGTCTGTTGCTGCAAACTGATGTACTGAAGAAGGGATATGACATTGCTTAAGGTTATCTCCTGCATTTTGAATAAACATCACACAGACATTGTGTGTTGAACTTGAAGTTCGGGTGTCTAGTCCATCTGTTATCCCACAGTCCCTCCACAGACTTGGTGGGATTACTTGCTGGAAGCATTTGGACTGGCCGAAGGTGGATGTTTTCTGGTGGATATTGCCCAGATATCCCAGGTGGACCAATGCAACAGGAGTTACCATAGAAGAAAGTCTGTAGTTCTGACCAAAACCATGGCCAATAGACTGGAAGAGAAGCTGCTGCCTGGACTGGACCTGGGAGCTCAGAGGATGGCCTGGCCCAAAGATGATGAAGAGATGAAAATGGATGAGAAACTACCGTGGGGTCTAGGCAGACCAGAGCTGTGAAGACAACACCCAGGAAGTGGAGACCCTGATGAGGTTGATCCACTGGATGAGTGGGCAATGGCTGGAGGCAGGGCAACTATGCAGAGAGGTAGAACACCAATGCCAGGTGCTCGAGAGGTCCCTGCTGGAGAGTTTGGATAAAGAATTGGAGGAGGATTTTTCATGGACTCAGCTGGAGGAGGAGGAGGGCCCCCTGACTGAGCAGGATATTCCTTTGTTGCCTGTGTTCCCAGGATGTTACCTGTTGGAGGTTGGAGATGCAAGTATGGAACTTGAATGCAAGACCCCAGGTAAGTCTGTGCCTAGTGATACTGAGCTGGGGTTGACTACTCCAAGCAAGAAGAAGCCTATGTGGCTGAAGGCACTTTTTCTTGTATTGATATAGCTAAATCTATTAACAGTATTGACTTGGGTATACTGCAGACTAATTACTTATACTTTCTTGGTATGAAAGAACAGAAGAAGGCAAGAGCCCATCAAGACTGTTCCCCACACTATGCGGGACATTATTTATCTATTATCCCTCAACCAAACATCTAATTTGTTTTTTAAAGACAGTGGCACTAGTTGCCTCTACCAATTCTTGTGGCAAGGTGTTCCATACAATGGATGCTCTTATTGGAAAAAAGTTTCCCCTTTTGCTGGTTTTATACGTTTTTACTTCAAGCTTTTTATTATGCAGTCTCAGAACATGTCTCCTTTTGGAGTGTTAGACCACATTTTTCCATTAGATCTGGTGAATTTATTAAATTAAAAACCATAAACATATCACCTCTTAATCTTCTAGTGTGAAGAGAGAAGAGACCAGTAGCTTTTAATCTGTTCTGATAATCCAAGTTTGTTAATCTTGGAATCATTCTAGTCATTCTCCTTTGAACCTGTTCAAGAATTGCTATGTCTTTTTTTTGGTTTGGATTCCAGAAAGGGGAGCCATAGTCTACAATACGGTCTAATGTATGCCCTATACAATGGAATAAGGCATTGTTCAGTGTGATTAACAAAAGTGCATTTTATTTGCCTCAAAAGTCTGTTGGTCATGCAAGCAAGGGACTAAATATGCTAATGTTGCCAAACTGTTACAATATGTTAAGATCAAGGAGGTGGTACATGTGTTTTATTTTTTTGATGAAAAACCGACAAAGGGGAGGTGGGTGGAAAATGGGTAGGAACCTGTGTTGGGGTAACACCTAGAGTATCTACCCTCAGGTATCTGCATCAGTAGCAAGTGAAATGAACGAATCAAGAGACATAGTGGGTTTATGCAGAGGGGTTGAACCTAGGACTGGGCCCCCTGCTTAAAACGTACATGTCTGGTGTGGTTCAATCAGGTAATTACTCACCCCAGAGAAAGTCTTTCTATGGTACTGGACTTTACAGCCATCCAGATTTTTGGTTAAGAAATATGACAGACTTTCCCTAAAAGGAGATGGGTAGGTACCATTAGTCTCTGTTGAGAAATGTGTTAATACCTCAGGGTAAAGAATGAATAATTCCATTATGTTTATGATGGAATGTGTATTGTTAATAGGGACCCTGAGACAGAGCTTTGGACGATGGATGGGTGGAAGCTCTATCCCTTCCTGGGACAGGAAGGTGGTAAGCAGTCTGCAATAACTGCTTCCCTCTTAAGGTGAGGGATATGTGACAGGGAGCACCTGCCACTCATGAGGACTGACCTTTTCTTAAATCTGTTGCAATAGTTCTTCTGTTTCTTAGCATACTCTGTCCTTTACAATTTCTAGTCCATAAGGTTAGCCACCTATGGGCACCCTCCCCTTTCTTGACTATGCTATAGTGTCCTCTTTAGATTTTCCTTTTCCCTCTCAGGTCCTCATACAGGGAGATTATTGTGGTGACCTCTAAGCTGATGTAAAACACCAGGTTGTGTTCCTCATTGCCGGATTTAGTATGTAATAGTACTACTATGTCATAAAATATCTTGATGTATTGTATATAACTTATGTTTATGAAACCTGTAAATGTTGAAAATACCATGGCACTAGGTTTTTTTGATAAAAGTAAATAGTACTAGCTGACTGTACTATAAAAATTAAGTTAGTTGCACTCTTTTTGGGCATTCCTACAACTATTGACATCCAGCATCCCTGCCTGATTAACTACTACCAATTCGTCTGTCTCATACTCCTACCTCGGCCATCATTGCAGCTCCCTTCCAACATTCTCTGGAGTACCTGTTCTTCTCATCGGAGGAAACTTTCTTCCAGCAACATCCCTTGAACAGCATGCCCTATAGACTCTTATGTCACCATTCATTCATCAGTACTTCCCAATAATCTCCACAGGACCCATTTCTGGAATCCCATTCGACTGAACTATAGAAGATCTCATCTCTCTCAACCATCTCAGTAGGATGCTTCCTTATATATTCTATTAATTCAGGCAGTATGGGCATCACTACCACCCATGTCTTCAAAAGGATCCAAGATTTAGTGCAGTCTCCTTCACTCCTATCTTCTTGCCTGGAAATGTGACCCTAATTCCTTCTGAGATCTACCAACTTCATAATAACCATCACTGTTAAGGATAACGGGTATTGCAGGATACCTCATAGCAGTACTGGCATCATCCGTTATACTTTCTCCTCATAGACTTCTCCTAAAAGTGCTGACTCAGTTTGTTGATGTTATTCAACTTGTACTCCCCAATAGCCTTTGGATGTTCCTAAGACCTTCTTCAACAACTATCCCATAACATGTATCATTGGATATCTGGTGCCTACCTGTTTTACTAAAGTTACTCTATCCAAGTCACTGTTCCCTGGCCCTGGATGACACCATAACTTATAGAGTTATCTACATCAGGACCCTACAATAATGTTACCTGTCTTAACTTTGACTTGGGGTCTCCGACGAGCTCCCAGATGATATATCTTACCAAGTTAATGTAAGCCAAGATTATCTAACCTGCATCTTCAACTACTACTGTTAATATATCTGTATTGTGTCTTGTGCTGTTCCTTTACATTTCCTGATGTGGAGCCTTTGTAAAAGAGTCTATGACTCAAAGGATTGTAATTCTGATTATTTTCAATAAATAAATAAATACATCTCTTCATCATGATACCCTAAATCATGGCAGCTACCCATCCAGTGGTCCTTCTAACTTATCCATCAGGATTTACCTTCCACATTCCCTCCAGCGAATACAGTCACCAAGAGCAAGCTTCCATTGATTCCTCTATCTGCACATCTGCAACCGACCTGGCTGTCTCACTATCTGTCATGCCCCACAACAGTCCTATATCTGACTAAGCATGCTAGGCACCCATTGCATTTTATGCTGCTCTCTACTTGCCTTTGTCACATCATTCTATAGATTTATTCAAAGACCCATTCTCGGGCTCCCCTTAGCATTCAGACATTGGATGCTCCAGCACTGCCACTTAAGCCCCTGCCATGGGCAATTAAGACACAGCAATACCCATAGCCATCATTTCTCACTAGTAGTTCTTCCTGAATATGAGCCTATGCAAATCTCATTATAGTAACAATAACTTTATTCAACCCTCAAACTCATTGTACTGAACTTTCCAATTATTCCCAACAATATCCAGTTACCATCTCTACTGAATATACCACCCTTCATTCATTGGTCTGAAATCTTCCACATTAACCCCTCCTACCAGGTACCTAAAGCTTCTGTCCGAATCCCTAATCATCTCCACAGATGCCTACGTAGTGATGTATCACACATTACTGAACTCCAAGTATTGAGACCCTAATCCAGATGTCAAACCCTCTACAAAATCCAATAGATTACTGTAAGGATTTCGTAACCTGTCATACTTCCCACAGTTCGGAGTCCCGCAGCTCATTTAACCAATTCATGCTCTTCATGCACGCATTGACTCTCTACCTCATTGAATATCAACTGATATCACGTTGGAGTCCTGGACCACATTCATCCCTTTTTCAGCTAGACTTAATCCATATTCAGAATCTGGACACTCCTTCGGAACGGACCCGCCCCTTCAGCCTCAGAATCAACCTTCCAGAATGCATCATCCAACAGACTCTGAAGATGGAATGTCTTCTCTACAAACAGTTCACCTTACTGATAAATTAGAATATGTTTGTAAGAACCTAGGATCATCTCCTGTTAGTTTGCTCTGAGGATGGGCAGGTCAGTAGCCATGGGCCCTCAGAGGTTTCCTCCACCTGGGTTTTTTTCCTCTCCTGGTCATACTCTCCATGAGTTGCAGAAGGTTAATCTTTTGGGGCTTTCTATTCCCTACTCACTACCTGGTTTCCCTACATAGGGTGGGAATAGAGAAAAGCCAAAAAGTAAACTACAGTTACATAAGCACTACTAACCCCATACTCTATTCAGCAAAACATTGAATGGTAGAGCTAAAGCCTGAGGTTCAATGTGGGGGAATAGCTCCTCCCACATCCCCAATAAAGACCAACCTTCCACAGCAGTTTGCCGTTTAGCATGTTGCAAAATACCCACCATCCACCCCTGCCTCCTCCTTTTCCAGCATTCTGCTCACCCTTGGTGCTGACCTTTCTATTTCCTACTCACTACCTGGCTTCCCTACCAAGGGTGGGAATAGAGAAAAGCCAAAAAGTAAACAACAGTTACATAAGCAGTATTAACTCCATACTCTATTCACCACAACATTGAATTTGTTATAGGTCATTACATTGTTTCACTGCCACTACAGCATAGTCATGTACTGTCCTGAGTTCCCAGCTCCCAGTGGTTATTTCTCTGCATGCTGTGTGTAACGTTACTCCTACTGGAACCAGAATTCTCCTGCCAAAAAATAAAACCAGAACTGCAGAACTACAAGTACCATAAGAAAGTATATGAAAAATTGTATGTGGAGTCTAAAGCGCTCAGGAACATATATGACTAAGCTACACTGACAGTGAAATGTTGAAATCACTTGTTACAATTAAATATGGTTCCACACTGAGAAAGAGTCCCAGTTTTCAGTGACTCCACCCCATTATTGGCTGCTTCCCTCATGCTAAAATACCTAGGAAGGCAGCAAGATATATCTTCAGCATGAGGGTAACTGGTGTTGGAGGTGGAGCATCAGTTTGGTAGAGGGATTTGCAGCTGAATGCCCTTACATGAGACTCGCCATCAAACTCCAAATCCCACTTGCCCTAAACATCTCATTCCTTTAGGACCTACCGGATGCTTCCTCCTTTCTGAATACTCTATTGTCCTCTGATGACTTTTTTAATTAATTTATTTAGACAGGATAGGCCAGCTGAAATGCAACATCTTGTTTCCAGTGGGGTCCTGTTTCTATCCATTTCAGCAGCTGGGGGAACTGGTTCACTAGGAAGCTAAGTGACTTGCCCAATGTCACGCAGTGACTAACTGACTAGCAGAGTTTGAATCTCTGATCCTCTGATAACCAAGCCAATGTTTTAATCATTAGATCGCATTGCCTGTAGACTGCCAGTCAGATATCCTCATAAAATCAACAATCAGAAGCACCTGATCTACTCTATAACAAGGACCTCCTGCTGACACAGGGAGAAGCATGCTTAGTAAGAAGGACAATATTTGGGGGAGTGGCAGCCTTATAGTGTACATTGCCTGTTGACATGGTGTTGGGGTAGGTAGTTATCTGCTGTCCCAGGATAGCAATTTTAATTTTTTCCAACTATCTCTGGCTTCTCCTTCCCTGATAAGCTTCATTCACAGGTAGAACAACCTGTAGTTGAGACTTTGGCCAATGGCACTGGATCTCCCATTACATAATGCCATTTTGCCAGCCTCTGTAGGAAGTGCAAAAGCAGTGGACCTCTCCATCCATGTCTTTCCAGAGTCTGAAAGTACTACCTCCATAGCACTCCCAAATCTTCACCAGTCTGGTGCTGGAATGAAGCTCAAGTCTCAAATCTGGGACTCTCACATGTGGCAGCATGACACAAACCCCATCACCACCAGATTACTGAAAAATGTAATTTTTATGTTCATCATGCGCGCTAGCACAGTTCAAACATTTTGTTATGCACAGGGTTTTGAGAGGTGTGTCACGGTGGGCCAATGCAGGAGAGTCTACAAAGGGCTTGACCAATAAACAGTAAGCATCATCATGACACTGTTCAGGCATGAAAGTGCTTGTACTTCAAAACAATGAGCCAGCAGACATTCATAAATCAGCTCATTCAGCAAAGACAGCTGATCTCATCATGTGCTCTCAGTCTGCCTGCTCCCCCCCAGTATTTTACAGACACACACACACACACGTACGCACACAGTCTGGTTGTGCAGGTCCAGCTGCAGTCTCTAGGTACCTGAGGCCAGCCATATAATTATATATTTTCCTTGGAATCAGGGGTGTGGTGAGATGCAACAGAACTTTGCCTTATCTTTCATATAACAATCCCGGAGATTGAAACTGAAACCTGAAACTGCTCACTTTGCTAATATCTGTGTGTGTGTGTGTGTGTGTGTGTGTGTCTCTCTCTCTCCCTGGCTACACACACACACACACACACACACGCACGTTAGGTTACACATGTTGTAGTAGGCTGCTGCTAGAGTGGAAAATGAAACATTTAAGTGCATTAATAGTCACTTGGCTTCTAGGGTAGTAAATCCGTGACCAATTCACATTAATATAGGGTAGATCAAACAATGAAATAAACTGTGGCTGGCATAAATTAAATAATGGTTGTCTGTAAAACTGGAGTTTAGTTTACTCCTTCAAACTGCAACAACTTTCAAATTTGAACACTTACCATTTAAACACTTTCTTGGGGAGGACTCCCATATTCTCTGTTTAAAGGGGAAAAAAACAGATCCCCTGGTAAAATCATGGAAATGGACCTGCTCTCAGCCAGGCCCAGCTGCAGTCTCTAGGTATCTGAGGCCAGCCGTAGAATTATATTTTTTTCCTTGGAGTCAGGTGAGGGGGTAAACCTAACAGAACTTTGCTTTATTGTCCATGTAAGCCTCAAAATGCACCACAGAGCATCTAAAACCCTAGAGCTTCTGGGGGGCTTCTCATAGCACTGACAATGGGAGTCCAATTCCACAGTGTCTCCACCTGAAATAAAGAAACTCACACTTGTAGTTTCATTTTTAAAAAATAAAGGCTGTAAAAAGGAAAATGCCAGTCAATGTCTGTTGCTACTGCACTGTAATTGCCCCCCACCCCAAAAAAAAGGTCATACTAGTCTTCTGGCACGGGAATCTGCACCTTAGATCCACTACAACAGCAATACCAGTGGCAAAGATCCAGCATTGACAAATGCTTGTTTTAGGTTGTGCTTACTCTTTAAATACTGAAACTGAATACTATGAAATATAAAATAATGCCAGTTCCTCCAGTGTTATACTGTGCCTTCTATTCTGTTTTTGAAAAATGCCAGCTGTGTGCATCTCTGGAGAGGGGAGTATGATGACAGTACCATGACAGCAATTCAATATTAGATATAGGATGTTGGCTTTAGGGGGTGTTGACTGAATAGACAGTAGTTCAAGTGAAACACGATATCTGTTCATACAAAACAATGGACTCCCTCAATCTGTCGGAGGCAGAAATCCTGCTTTATGTGAAATATTGAGCAGTATAAATTATGAAGCGTTTCCTCAAGGTCGACCTGCTGCCGAGTGGAGCTTTTTCATTATTTATGTTTAAAGGGAATAAAGCAACACAGTGGCACCATTCTCAGTATGAAGAATGGATTGAGGGACAGCCCTCTCCAAACTCCAAATTTGGGATATCAATAAGGAAAATACACAACACTGGGTAAATATTTGCCAGAATGTTGAAAACGTGTGGAACAGCCTTTCACACCATCTGACTAGCCCAGCTTTTGGGTTTCTATTCAAAGTATTTTAAGAAAGATTATAACATAAAGTCAGTGTCCTATGCTATCAGTGCTTCACCTTTTATCCGCACTAAATACTACACAGTGTGAGAAAGCCTGTGACATACCTAACCCACACTGAATAGTCTGTGGGTGAGCAGAGGGCTCCAGTGTGCTATCATTCATTCACCTTTCACCAGCACTAAATTCATCATAGTGTGGGAAAGTCTGCACCATACCTACCCACACTGAATGGTCTGTGGTTGAACAGAGGGCTTCAGTGTCCTGTGCAGTCAGTGCCTCACCTTTCACAAGCACTAACTTTATGACAGAATTGGCAAGTCTGCACCATACCACCAATACATTATGGTATGTGGGTGAACGGAGGGCTTTAGTGTCCTGTACTGTCAATCCCTCACCTTTCACCAGCTCTACATTTATCACAGTGTGGGAAAGTCTGCACCATACCACTCACACAGTATGGTCTGAGTGTACAGAGGGCTTAAGTGTACACTGCTGTCAGCCATTCACCTTTCTTCAGCACTAAATTCATCACAGTGTGGGAAAGTCTGCATCATACCACCCACGCAGCATGGTCTGAGTGTACAGTGCTGTCAGCCATTCATCTTTCACCAGCACTAAATTCATCACAGTGTGGGAAAGTCTGCACCATACCACCTATGGAGGGCTTAAGTATACATTGCTGTCAGCCCTTCACCTTTCTTCAGCACTAAATTCATCACGGTGTGGGAAAGCCTGCACCATACAAACCATGCAGTATGGTCTGAGTGTACAGAGGGCTTAAGTGTACACTGCAGTCAGCCATTCACCTTTCACCAGCACTAAAAACATCAAACTCACTTGTGCTAGTTTTGTTTTTTGCCTGACACAATAAACCATTTTTAATAGTGCAGAATACATGCAAAATTAATCAAAAACACACTGTTTTGGTGCTAAAACAATGACAACACAGCAAGGAGGCCAGATGCAGTAAGGAAAATGCAGAGAAATGCAAATTGGCAAATGACCAGAGTAATCAGGGTGCTTAGAGCTACTTCTCTGCTGTTTTTTTTATCATCTGTTTTGTGGATATGTAAACAGCAAACATAGCAACAAAACTGATGATGCAAAAAAGTGTAATGTAACCCCTAGTTGGCACTATCCCAAGGACTACTACCCATGCCTGCGCGGCTAGTAGCAGGTTAAGGGGCCTGAGTTCTGAATTGGGTGTCTCCACCTGGAGATCAGGGTTGGTAGTGGTCAAACTAACCTGAGCACAGCCTTCTGGGACACTGTAACCCCTCTCTTTCCCTTCTAGTGGCCTGAGCACCATACCAGTACCCACACTGTTTGCACTTACCACCAGGGCTGGTTCCTCTGGCTCAACCCTGGGGACCCCCTGTAAAACAAGGTTATGCACAGTAAATAGCAACAGTACAGTACTCTCATCACAAACTGGAACCACAGTCAGGTTAAATGAAGTGAAAAAGTCAGATTTGATTTATTCAGGGGACTTGGGCGCAATCAACTTGATTGCCTTAAAGGCTATATTAATCAAACAGTTAAGCATACACTTTGAGTCCCCACACAGTCACACGTTCTGGGTACTCAGGTAGGAAAATGGTGGGCTAGCCAGGAATGTTGCAGCTGGTTGGGGCCCTGTGATGGAAGAAAGCAACATGCACAACACACACTACTTGCAGTCCGGAGCTGGAGGGCTCAGTTAGTGAAAGAAAAAGGAACCAGACAATCAGATGACAACACTTTAGATTTAGCTGTTGGACACAGGCAGGATGAAATCGAGACTGCAGATTGTTGAGCTGGAGTGCCCAGAGAAGCGGGGCCCACACAAATCAACAAGGCATTGTTCCTGTTCAGGTGTTGAGCAGGGGGCTGATCCCCAGGCAGGTCTGTCACCGATGACTTTCTCTGTGCAGCGGGTAGTCGAGCTGGGCCAGTGTGGCATGGCCCAGGCCCAATGGACATGATTTTGGATTCAGTCCGTGGGGCTGGATGCGGCTTCCAGCAAGCAGAATACAATTCAAACCACAGTGGGGAACCAAATCATGACTCTCTATCAGCACACAGTACATTCACATGTAAGAACATTCCACTGTACCTGGTAAAAGGCTCTCCGGTCGCAATTACAGAGTCTCTGCGCAATCCGAGAGTTCAGAGTGGAAGTCCAGACAGGCTGATCACATTCAGAAAATCTTCAGTCTTCTTCAAATAGGAGCCTGGTCACAATTTAGTGGCTTACTTCACTGTCCAAGTTCGGATTCAATTCAAAAAAGGCACACGTTCCCTCTCAGGGACAGCAGGCAGGCATGCTGGCCAAACACTCAGGCACAGTTCTCCCGTGCAAATCCACTATGGATTGCTGCTCAAACTACCTCAAGCTGTTACTTCTTCACTTTCCAACTTAGATCTAACTGAAACTGCAAGCAGTGTGGGACTTTCCCCAAGATCCAAAAAGTTTGGTTGGCTGCTCTGTCTGTCAGTCACAGCAAGGGCTCCCCCTCCAGGTTATTTTAGGCGCAAAAAGCCCAAAACTACAATTCCTACAAGTTTTGGCCCCACCAAGCCCCTGCAGGCAGGCTTCAATTAGAGACCCAAATGTACTGATTGGCCCATTTCAGCAGTCCACAACCAGGATGATGGAAACAAACAGAACTGCCCATGCTACAAAGAAGGCAGGTTAGAACAAACTGCAATATTATTACTACTTTAACAAATGGTTGGCAGACAAGTACATCTTCTAACAGAGCTCCCTCTCAGATTAATTATGACTGCAATCCAGGCAGCTCTTCAAGAGACAGTACACAGAGGCTGTACAGGCACTCTGTGGCAATACATTTAAACTGCTAAAATGCAGAACACCAGCCTGGCAGTGAGAATTTAGGCAAGTTCAAGGAAGACTATTTGGGAACCCCCATTTGTAGGGGGGTTACACCCTTCCCTGTCTGGAGAAAACTTGTCGTCCACATCAAGTCTGTACCATCATGCATCAGTTAACATAAACTTATTACTTTACTATACATGTTCACTACACTTCATGATACTATATCCATAAGGACAATACTTATGCATGTTTCATACAGGTAATACTAATTCCACTATGATTAACATACTTGTGACATCACAATACTGATTCATGTTATAGCTTCCTGTACATTAAACAATGTAGGAGGGGGCCATTCCCTATCAGCTAACTTGGGGCTGGATGTGGCAGGGGCACCATGGTGAGAGAGGAAAAACAAGTAACCTGGAATTGGCCATCAAGCTCAATTTGGGCAGTGAGCTTGGTGAGACGTAAACCCCTTTGTGAACCACATTGAGAGGCAAATCCACTGGCCTCCCAGGGGAATCATAACTAAAGCATAATACTGGCTTGACAGCTCAGCCAGTCTTTCTGGGGGAGCAGCCACAGTCTCTGTACTTTCAGCACTAACTTTGGAGCATTCGCCACTTGTGGGGGTGCCTCTGTATGGATCGGAATGTCCAAACCGGGAGTACCATCAGCTCCTTGCTCTGTAGGCTCTGTTTCCACAAAACTTTGCTCATTATCTTCTGATGGAGGACCAGGTTGCTGTTTTTGAGGAAGCTCTCACACAATTAGGCTTTGTGGCACTGAAGGGGGGCTGTCAACACTCTCACATTGTTCTTCAAGTTCTGGTGTGTCACCAGAGAGACTCAGACTGTCAGCCCCTTCCTTGGGCAATTCACATGGTTTCGCAAAACACAGAGTCCGCAACCTCAGATGTAATACTTTGCACTTCACTTTTAGGGAGCATTGGGTCCAAGGACGAAGCTTGGGGTTAGGCAGTCCAGAAGGCCCAGCTTCATCCCCACAATTATTCATAGGGTTACCTTGAAACAACTGACTCAGTTCATAGGAGGGGTAATAGGCATTGTCACACTCACTTTCGTCAGAGGTGGACTGACAGTCACTGTCATTATGGGCCTGCTGCAGGGGAAACCTTAAATCTATAACTACTGGAGTAGGTTGACTCTTTCTCTTTTTTGCAGCAGCATGAGTCACTGGCACAGAGGAATCAACCTCTGATGGTTCAGCCTCAATTATGACTTGGCCGATAGGTAGCAAGTGGTTATGCTGCATGGTCTTGACAGCTTTGGAGTTATTCTCTGGGTGCACCTTGTACACTTGTAAATTAAGGGTGGCATTTATATATATGGTGACACCACTGCCTCTGCTAGCCCTGTCTTGGCTGGTCATGGTATAGCCCGGGATTGAGACAGAGGTCTCATTGATATTTTTGTTTAGCCACGTCTCAGTCAGGATGATGATGTCAGGGGCATAGTGGGTGGCAAGCACCTGGAAAGGTCAATTTTGGGGGCGAGGCTACATATGTTTAGATGCAAGAGGAGCAGGCCATGGGGGAGGGAGGGGCCACTGGGGTTTGGGGTAGTGAATGGGAGTGGAGAGGGTCAGGGCAAATTTGGCAGGGTGGGGGAGTGGAGGGGGCCTGGGTTAGGATGTATTTCCCCAGCTGCGAGGAGCAGAAGGGCAACAGTCAGATAGTGCCCAGAGAGTTGAAGCCACCAATAGGTGTTTGAGCGACGTCTTGTGTAGGTGCGCTGGGTGGGGCAGTGGGAGGTTCGATGGGGAGTAAGTAATGTTAGAATTGTCCATGTGTGAGAGGGATGGAAGAGGGAGGGGCAGGGATGCATGAAGGAGTGGACCCACGTATGGCTAAGGTGAGTGGTCATTGTAGAGTATGGGGGGGTGGTATAATCTTATAAGATCAGGTAGTAAAGGGGGTTGAGTTTGAGGGTAGATTTGGGGTGAGTTGGGGGGCAGAGTTGGATGGCAGAAGTTAATGAAGGTAAGGAGTGACAGATAGCCAATCTGAAGAGACATTGCTAGCTCCTAGCAGTAATAGGATTTATGGAGGGAGAAAGAGGTTGAGGGAGGTGCAGAATGGGTACCGAGGTTCAGATATCAAGTTGCAGGAGGTAACAGTGCCCTCTAGTGGCTGATCTGTATAGGGAGCTTATGGGAAATCAGGGAGATAGTTTTTTACCTCTTTTTTCTCTCTGGCTACGTGAGATGAAGCGCTATATATCTACTACCAGGAAAGGGTGTTGGGGGCGGGCAAGGAGCAGTCGGGAAGTGACTGCAGGCTTAGCTACTGATGCGTTTAGGCAGCGAGGAGAGCTGGTGGCCCGTTCTGTTTCCATACCTGCGGCTTGAGTAGTTCGAGGGGGGGCAGCTCCTGTTCGGCCCTCGCGACCTGGGACCCTTGGAGGATCCTGTCCTGTGAATGCTGAGGTGGGCTGTGGAGACAGAAGGAGAGGTAAGGAGCTGTATTTATAGCCCAAGCGAACACTCGCATTAGCATACAGGTAGTGTGGCACATTTAAACAGAGCAGCAGTAAAATGATGTTTTTTAGTAAACAGAACTTATTTAAAACTGAGTAACCTTCTTAAACACACAGTTAACCTATTTAAACACACAGATTAGCATGGAGCAGTAGTATGCACAGAGGCAAAGAGTTTACATGCTAGCTTACTGTAGTCAATCATAGCAACATGAGTACTTTAAGTAGCGGCTAAGTAGTCAACATTTATTAATTAATTCTTAAGGCACTATCAGAAGAAGTTTTGAATTGAGCTATAAGTTTTAAGAGTCTAGATTAAAAATAAACAATCTCCAATGGTGTTCCGACTAGAATTCAAATAAAAAATGGCACCAATTTAGCTCCTGATGCGTTTAGGCAGCAAGGAGATCTGGCGGGCCATTTCATTTCTGTACCTGTAGCTTGAGTAGTTCGGGGGGGAGGGCAGCTCCTGTTCAGCCCTCACGACCCAGGACCCTTGGAGGATCCTGCCCTGTGAATGCTGAGGTGGGCTGCGACTTGAGTAGTTTGGGCGGGGGAAACATGGGGAAGATGGTGCCACCTATCAGCAAATTTTGTGTTTGCCATGCAGTCCCAAATTGAGTAACAACACACAGTCTCCAGACTGAAGCTCTTGAGCCTTTACTTTTTTATCATACCTCTCTTTGCTGGCGAGATTTCTTTTGGCGCTTATTGTCTGGGCCAGTTGATAGGCATGCTTCAATTGAGCTTTCAGTTTCTGTACACACTGTAGGTAATTTTCAGCTCAGACCCCAATCTGGAGAGACCCCAAAGCAAACATCAACGGGCAGTCGGGCCTCCCTCCCGAACATGAGGCAGTAGGGGGAGAACCCAGTAGCATCATTTTTTCTGCAACTGTATGCATGGACCAAGGTGCTAATCTGCTGGCTCCACTTAGGCTTGTCTTTGGAATAGAGGGTGTCCAGCATGTCTAGAAGGGCACAGTTAAAACATTCTGGCTGAGGGTTCCCCTGTGGGTGATAAGGGGTGGTTCTTGACTTCTGCACCCACCATAGAGAGAGCATTTCTTTGATTAGCTGACTTTCAAAATCTCTGCCTTGGTCAAAGTGGATCCGCTGGGGGGTAACATAGTGGATGAAGAAATTTTCCACTAGCATCTTGTGGCATCTCTAGCCAGGGTAGAGGCTTTTTGATCTTTAGTTGGAAAAGCTTGTGCATACCTTGTGAAATTATCCATAACCACTAACACATTGCCAATATTCCGCTGATCAGGTTCTAAACACAAAACGTCTATGCAGACCAGTTCCATGGGGGTGCTGGTAGTAATATGCTGCTCACACTAAAGCTATCCTACCTCCATGCTATTTAAACCCTGCCATTTTTTCTTCTCTCCAGCTGCCTGCCCTTGAATGGGGCTGCTTCAGCTCCCCCACGGTCGGCCGGCACCCAGACAGCCACCAACCGAGACTAGGACACCAGCCTGCAGCTCCTTGGAAGGTACAGCAATGGCGCTTCCAACAAACCCGCTCTGATTGGCCAGAACTTTTCCCCTGCTTTGCCACCTGCTTTGTCACTTTTTACAAATAGATTTTAGATAGAACTACGCACATTTAATGTGTGTAATAGGAGGTTTTCAACTGTATTAGCTGGATTGTAATTTCTACTAGTAATTTAAAGTGCTTACAGTTCTTCTCTTTCCTGCTCTTTATGCACCCCCAATCCAAGCACTCTGCCTTGGCTCCGAAAAGTCTAACTTTCCTTTGTCCTGCTAAACTGCTCACACTAAAGCTATCCTACCTCCATGCTATTTAAACCCTGCCATTTTTTCCTTCTCTCCAGCTGCCTGCCCTTGAACGGGGCTGCCTCAGCTCCCCCATGGTCAGCTGGCACCCAGATAGCCACCGACCGAGACTAGGACACCCGCCTGCAGCTCCTTGGAAGGTACAACAACGGCACTTCCAGCAAACCCGCTCTGATTGGCCAGGACTTTTCCCCTGCTTTGCCACCTGCTTTGTCACTTTTTACAAATAGATTTTAGATAGAACTACGCACATTTAAAGTGTGTAATAGGAGGTTTCCATTAGCAGGTTGTACAGACCTGCCACTAGAGGGATTCTTGTTCTTTCATTTAGGGAAAAAAAAAAGAAAAAAAAAGTCTACCCTCTGAAAGACACAGTTTCTTTACTTGCTATATACCTTCCTTCCTTCCCAACCTCGAGATCCTCTCGAACCGGGTATGATTTCTCTGAACCCTGAATCATACTTTAATCATGCCCCTCCACCGTTCTCTACCCCCTATTCTATTTCTTCTTGCCTGTCTTCCTCCCCTACTGCACTCCCCAAAATCCTGCTTTCCCTCCCTCCCCCACAGCTTCCACATTCCTACATCCTTCCTCCACATAGGCACACTGCACACTGGTCACTGCCCCTCGTCCATGGTCCATCCTACCACCATGAAACTGTCCTACACCCACACTGGTCCTAGCTCTCCACTCTGGTCCCCCCTGTCTATGCTTACCCTCACCCACTATCGTCGATGCTCGGCAACTTCCCAAGATGCCAGCAGGCGAAAACATTCCCTTAAAGAAATACGCCGCAGCTCCTTGAGGCTAGTCCTCCTCCTTCTCCTAATGCTGTCAGGCAACGTGCACCCAAACCCTGGCCCATTCTGCTCTAAAGCCACTAACCTGAGCAAGCCTTTGGGTGCCCTCTCATTCATATCAATCAACATCTGTAGCCTCCTTCCTAAAATGGATGCCCTACAGGCCTTCACCAGCCAACACTGCCCTGACATCCTGGCAGTTGTCGAAACCTGGCTCACGCCATCGGTAGCGGACCATGCAATCAGCCTTCTGGCTATGACGTCTTTAGGCTGGATCGTCTCTCCAAAGAGGGCGGGCTCTCTACCTAAAAGACTCCATACAAGGGCACCACATCATTACCTCAATCTAACCCACAACTGCTCAGATACTGCCAGTGAGAATCCTCCTCAGTGCCCAAAGCAAAACCTTCACTGTTGCCACCATCTACATCCCTCCCAAAGAACAGGGAACTGGTCTAACAGCTGTTCTTGACTTTGTAAAGTCACTCCCACCAGACACTGAATCCATCCTCCTAGGCGACTTCAACATCAACTGGCCTGCGGCTGATGCTGGTGCACACAGGGATACCATTGCTGCGGTGAACCTCACACAAATGGTTGACTCACCAACCAGGAAAAATTACAGGACCGGCACCAGCACACTCTTGGACTGGATCCTTACCAGTCACCCATCACGGATATCTAACACTAATGTCCTCCCTGACTCTCTCAGCGATCACTCCCCTGTTAGCTGCACCTGGTCAAATAAATTCATCAAACAACCACCAAAAACAATCACCAGCAGGGTTCTTCCCAGTGGTCACCTTCCTCTACTCAAATCCCTCCTCCTCCTCCACGAAAACTGGTCCCCTATCTGCAATGCAACCAACGTAAACACTGCCCTTGACCACTTCATAAACATCTTCACTGTGGCCTGTGACACGTATGCTCCTATTAAGAAATGCAATGTCAAATCACTGAGTAACCCTTGGCTCACAGGTGACCTCCTCAGGATGCTAAAAACAAGAGACCACCTATGGGAGCTGGCCAGAAACTCTGGAAGGCAAAACGACATCCAAAACTACAACCGTGCCCTCAATGACTGCACCAAAACCATCCGGCAAATAAAGTCCGCCTACTATAAGCATGCCCTTACAAACTCCTGGGGCAATGGTCGGGAATTCTGGAAGAACAAAAAGGAACTCACTGGGAATCCACCCAAAACCCCCCCATCAATACTCAGCATCAACGGAACCACAACCCTCAACCCAAAAACCATTGCGGATACCTTTAACAAAGCCTTTACCGACCTCAGTGCTTTCCTACCTCAGGACTACTTCAAAGATGGTGTAGCCCCTGTCTGCAATGAACACTACTCCCACAGCTCCTCTGCTTCTACTTTAAAGCAGTCAAGGCTCACCAAGTATGCAAAATACATTACCATAGCCCTTGGTAAATCAAGATTCAGTAATGACTCCTCGATCTCAAAATCCTGTCTCTCACACTTGATGAAGTGCTTAGTCCTCTGACCAGAATTTCTCAACCTCTCCCTCAGCCTTAGCCAGTTCCTGGACAGATGGAAATCTGCCACTGTCACCCCAGTCCATAAAAGTGGTGACAAAACGCCCATGATAACTACAGACCTATCTCCTACTACCCCACTCTCCAAGGTACTAGAACGCATAGTCTCGGACCAGCTCACAGAATACCTGGATCACGCACAACATCCTGTGCAAGCAACAACACAGGTTCCGCAAAGGTCACAGCACCTCCACAGCCCTACTTGAATTCACCGGCACAATTCACAACGCACTTGATTCTGGTGAACTACTAGGCTCAATCTACATTGACTTAACTAAAGCCTTGGACACTGTCAGTCACCGCCTCCTACTTGTCCAGCTTCAGAACACTGGGCTGTCAACCGACACTATTGGCTGGTTTAAGAGCTACCTTGAAGAACGGTCCCAAACAGTAAGAATCGCTGCTACATGCTCGGACCCTAGACCAGTCCGCTCGGGAGTCCCCCAGAGCTCCATTCTGGGACCCCTCCTCTTCAGCATATTCTTAAACTCACTACCGGACAGCTGCCCAGAACAAATAATTCTCTACACCGACGATGCTGTGATCCTCACCTCAGACCCTGATCCAAACCAATTACAAAATAAACTTCAGCGGGCCTTCTCCTCCATTGAATCCTGGTTCCTAAATCATAAACTGCTTTTCAATCAGAAAAAACACAAGTCTATGGTCTTTTGCAGCCCCACAACAAAAACAAACAACTCCACCTCTCCATTGCAACCGAACAAGGAGCCATCCTAGAGCAAACACAATCGTTCAAGTACCTTGGCATCACCCTTGATCCCCACCTCTCATCGCTGTCCATATTAGCAATGTGGCAAAGTCTGCCAATCGCGAGTTAGGCATATTATTCCGGCACAGAAACACCTAACCCCAGAAGCACTGTCAGTGGCCGTCCAAAGCTCCATTGTCAGCATCATAGACTATGGTCTTATCATATATGGGTCTGCAACTACCACTGCTCTCAAACGTATTGCAACCTCCCTAAATAAGGCCTGTCATCTCATCATTGGCTCACATCGCCATACCCACACATGTGACCTTTATTCCTAATCTGGATGGCTTCAACTGGACAAACGCATAAAATACCAAACCTGCATCACGGCCAAGAAAATCATAATGAGACTTGCCCCACCTGGTGTCTGTGCCCTCCTTAAGCCTAGACATAGGAATGTCACTACAAGGAGATCCAGTCCCCATCTACTACATATTCCATGATGTCGCATGACCCAAGGACAAAGATTATTTGCCTATCGGGCATCCAACTGGCTCAACTCTCTTGGCATCGACATAGTGACCGCTCCAACACTCAGCCTTTTCAGGTCCAAGCTGCGCCTCTCACTGCTTCTATCCTGCGATTGTTCATCTTAACATTTCCACCGTTCCAGCTGTACATGCCCCAGCACCCAGCACTTACAATTAGTCTTTGCACCCCTAACACCTTACCTGGCATATTCCCTCGACAAGGCCCCCTGGCTGAACTGTCTCCCACCCTCGCCCACCTCCCCCCCGTATCTCCACTCCTGCCCTGCCCCCACCCACCTCCCATACTCCCCTACCCTGCACCTCCTACCCCCTCGATCTCCTACCCTCACTTCTTCCCCCATCGACCGCCCCTCCTCCCCTTGTCTTGCTCATAGTTCAAGTCTTTGTACTGGTTATTACATGTCTGTAAGTCAGTGACGTTATGTTTGTAACTAAAAATGATGACTGTTGCACACGCTGATGAGGAACCTTTGTAACAGAGCCTCGGCTCAAAGGTATTGTAATCCTAGATTGAAATAAATAAATAAATAAATAAATATTGACAAGGGGGGCAGCTCTCTGATGCAGGGCTTTCCTTTGCAGGCAATGATTGCAGGTCTTTACATGGTGCTCAACATCAGCCCCAATTTTGGGCCAGTAGAATAGAGATTGTACCAAGTCGAGAGTTCTGTCAATACCAAGGTGCCCCATGTGATTATGGAGGGACCTCAGTAACAAACCTTTAAAGGCCATGGGCAGGACCAATTGCTGCCTGTCTACTTGACTGCCATGATCTGCTGTCTCTCTGTACAACTGATTTAGTAGCTTCAACCTGGGACCTTCTTTAAACAATAGAGCAGTTCGCAAGTCAGGGGAACGCAACATGGACACATCTTTCCCCGCACGCAGGGCATGAAGTGCAGGCTGAATCATAAGATCTTGGGACGGAGCCCACTGAATGCTGTTATTGTCAAATTGATGTAGTGTACTAATATCTAGAGCAGAAAAGTGCCAATAGGCAGCCGGTATGCTCTTATCAGGAGGGCCCAAGCAATCTACTAAACAGTCCGCTGTGTTCACAGACATCTGTTCATCTCAGTCAAATTTTTGGCACAAGGCTTGGATGTCAGGTTCAGACAGCCTGACCCAATCATTCTTGGAAACTGGCCTTCATGACAAGACGTCAGCATCAACATGGTTCAGTCCTGGCCTGTATGCCACAGCATAATCATAGGTTGATAAGGCGGAAAGCCACCGGTGCCCAGTGGGATCTAACTTAGCTAAAGTCTGTACATAGGTTAATGGGTTATTGTCGGTCTTCACCAACATCTTTGCCCCATAGAGGTATTCATGAAACTGGTCGACAATGGCATATTTTAGCACAAGGAGCTCCAGCTTGTGCACAGGGTAGTTTCGCTCCAACGGGGTCAAGCTCCTACTGGCGAAGGCCACTGGTCTCAAACCATCCCATGGGCTTGATACAGCACAGCTCCTAGACCCTGCAGACTGGCATCTTTTTGCAGCACATTGGGCTTGATGGAGTCAGCATAAACGAGGATGGAGGTGTGGGTGAGCTGGTATATGACTTCATGAAAGGCTGCTTCACATTTGGGTGTCCAGCGGGGCCCAAAAAGTTCACCTGTGAGGAAGTACACTTTCTCTGGTTCTTTGATGGACCCTTTTTTATATTTGTGGTTAGTAGGAGGGTAACCCTGGGTAAGATTCAAGAGTGGGCGAATCACCTTTGAATAGTCTTTTATGAACCTGTGGTAATAGCCACAGAACCCCAGGAAACATTGTAGTTCTTTCAAGCTATGGGGCTGGAGCCAAGTAGTCAGTGATTCAACATTACTGGGATCAGTCTCTGTGCCTTCTGCAGATACTATGTGCCCTACGTACTTCACAGAGGTTTGAAAAAACTGGCACTTGTCAATGGACAGCTTGAGGACAGAGTCTTCCGATCTAGGACTTTAAACAGTTGGGTCTCATGCTCCTCTAATGTATGCCAAACACAATGACATCATCTAGGTACAGTAGACATTCCAGTAAGTTCATATCTCCCACCACACATTTCATCAGTCGCTGAAAGGTGGCCAGAGTGCCTGAAATCCCCTGTGGCATTCTCAGAAATTCATAGAACCCCAAAGGACCGATGAAGGCTGTTTCCTCATGGTTCTCTGGGGCCATCGGGATCTGGTAGTATCTGCTGCAAAGATCCAATACTGAAAACCATTAGCTCCCATTCAAACAATACAGGGCATCTAGTATACGGGGCATGGTGTATTGATCAGGGATGGTCCTCCGGTTCAAGGTTCGAGAATCAACACACATCCTTACCGACCCATTCTTCTTACACAAACCACAATGGGAGAGGCATATGGGTTCTTTGACTCTTGTATCACACCAGCAGCGAGCATTTCCTGTAGGTGTCTCCTCATATCATCTATGTCTGCTGGGGTGAGACGTCGGGATCTCTCTCAAAATGGCCAGTCATCATGCAGGCGTATGTAATGCTCTGCACCCTGGACACACCCCACATCCCATTCTTTTAATGAAAACACTTGGTCCCTCTTAGCGAGTTTCTTGCTAATTCTAGCCTTCCATTCAGCTGGCAATGGGGGGTCACCAAAGTCAAATAAGTACAGGGTCACTCTCTCCTTCTCTCCAGAGCACTTGTTGCTGGGCAATACGGCAGTGTCGGCACAGTGTACTGTAGCTAGGGTGCACCCTCTGTTCACCCGAATCTCCTGATCTGACACATTCTGAATCTGGACCATGACTCATCATGCATAGGCGTGGGCATGAGGAGGCAAGATGCTGGGTTTGACTAATAATCCCTCTGGCAACTTTCCATCTCCTGGTGCATCCAACATTAATATTTCATTCTTTATGTTTCTCTTTAGGTGGACTTCTGCATGGATTGTGCACTGGGCATTGGGAGCCAATACCAAGGAGTCAGATTCCTTTTTCCACACTATCCCCACTGGCTCATCTGGGTCCACTTCATTGGGTCTCTGTTACATAGAAACATATAATTTGATGGCAGATAAGGACCATTTGGCCCACCTAGTCTTCCCATTTCCCTACCTGATGGATAAGCTGCAGATTCTAGTTAATCATCAGCTTAATTCCTCCTACCCCCCCACTAGGATTGCTTTATGCCTGTCCCATGCATTCTTGAATTCTCCCACTGTTCCTGACTCCACAACCTCCTGAGGAAGACTGTTCCATGCATCCACAACTCTCCCTGTGAAAAAATAATTTCTAACATTAACTCTGAGCCGTCCCCCCTCTATATTCAAATTGTGCCTCCTTGTTCTTGCACATCTATTCTTCTGAAAGATGCTACCCTCTTGTACTTTGTTACTTCCCTTGAGATACTTAAAAGTTTCTATCATGTCCCCCCTCTCCCTCCTTTCCTCAAGGGTATACATATTAAGCTGCTTTAGTCTCTTCTCGTATGTCTTCTGGTGCAGACCCTGCACCATTTTGGTTGCCCTCCTCTGAACAGCCTCCACTCTGTCTATGTCTTTGCGGAAATGGGGTCTCCAGAATTGCACACAGTACTCCAACTGTCTGTAGAGAGGGATAACAACTTCCTGTTTTCTACTGTTGATGCCTCTCCCTATGCATCCTAGTATCCCCCCATCCCTCCTTACTGCCTTCTCACATTGCTTGCCCACCTTTAGGTCATCTGATATAATTACTCCCGGTCTCTTTCGATTTTTGTTGTTGCTATTAACTCACCCCCCATTGTGTACTCTTATCCTGGGTTTTTGTTTCCCAGATGCATTACCTTGAACTTCTTTGTATTGAATCTGAGCTGCCACATATTTGACCATTCCTCCAACCTTGCCAAGTCCCTTTTCATCCTTTCCACCCCACCTTGTGTATCAACCAGTTTCAGATCTTTGTGTCATCTGCAAAGAGACATACCTCTCCATCCAGCTGCTCGCCAATGTCACTTATGAAGACATTAAAGAGGACCGGTCCCGGTACTAAACCCTGCAGTACCCTGCTAGTTACCCTCCTTTCTTCACTGTGGACTCTGTTTACTATTGCTCTTTGCATCCTGTTGTCCAACCCATTTTTTATCCAGGCCAGCACCTTGGGACCCACTCCAAGGCTGGCTAACTCATATATTAATTTTTTGTGTGAGACTGTGTCAAATGCCTTGCTAAAATCTAGGTAGGCCATATCCACAGCCCCTCCCTGGTCTACTACTATTGCCAGTCATAAGCCCTTTTTACTAAGGCTGGAATTCTTAGGGCCCGTCCAGTCAGGCTGCCCTTGTTTCTCATGGCAGAGTTGTGCTAGTCTCCCAAACATGTGGGCATTTGTCCCAATTAACAGGGGAACCCCATCATACAGTCCGGTAGGGGGACACACTTGGGCCAGTGTCTCTACTTGCTCCTCTACGCCAGTGACAGTTGCAGGAAAAGACAACCAGAGGCAGGCATATCTTAGATATGGATAAGACTTGTCATCAGCCCCCACACATGTAGGCCTTCCAGGGATTTAAGGGCACATCAGATAAGTGTTTGTCATACCAGTCCTGAGACACAATTTTCACTTGCAACCCACTATCAAACACAGCCCGAGTAGGAATACCATTCACAGCCACATCAGTCTCCATTGAAGAGCCCACTGTTTTGGACCAGTCTGAAGGGACAGTAGCAGGGGCCGGTACAGACAACTTAGCCACAAAGAAGTTGGAGTTGGGATTTCCTGAGCCTTCACTACGGTCATTTCCAGCACCCCTCGGCCACGGTTTCACTTTCTGGAGCTCCCCTTGAAGTCTGTATACAACCTTATCTAAGTCTTTTGGGGACCAGCATTCTTTCTTCATATGCCCCTCCTTCCCATAATTATGACAGAGTATGCTTTCTAGAGTCTGGCATGGCTGAGGCATCACACTGGGGGCTAAGGCAGGGGTACTACCAACAGAAAATCTTGATTCAACCAATGTCTGGTGTGTGGTGAGCATGGGTAGACACCTCAGTAATTCCCTCACTTCCATAGTCAATTCATCAATCTTTGAGCTGCTGTCAACAGGGGATGCCTGGGAGTGCACCCCCACCCTCATAGTGGACACGCTCTGAGAGGTGTTTGGGCCAATTGTATCTCTGGAATGGGGTTGTAGGGAAACGGTAGCCCTCATTTCTCTGACCTCTCACAGTATCTTGCCCCAGGGTGGAGCGCCCATGATAGCCTCCCAATGTTCAACTGCCACTGTATTTCGCCCCTCAGCATCACTCACATGTGCATCCTCGGTCATCTGGGCAGCAGAAACAGCAGATACAGGAGAGCCCCCCCAAGTGGCTGCCTCCTCGCAATCCTCCGAATTTCCTTCATCAGTCCATCATAGGTAGGAGGCACATCCAACCAAGCAGCAAAGCGTAGTTGGAGTGGCAACAATTCAGAGAATGGGGCTGACTTGAGAAGTTGGTCCAACCTATTCTGATCTAACTTAGCTGGGGCCATGCCACCTTCCTTTAGGCATTCTTGTAGCACCGCTTTGAGTCGAGGCACATACATGAATAAGGGCTCCGCTGGGTATTGCTGAGTGTTTTTGACCTTACCCCACAGATCTTCATCCGAATCAGGACTCCCATACACATTTTCCAATGCATTCAAAATATCTTGAGCAGTTGCTTCTGGATTACTAGCCAGTGTAGCATGGATAGTAAGTTGGGAAGAGCCTCTGAGGCTTTCAACCACCCTTCTCCTCTTCTCTGGTTCTGGGCATTGCCATTCTCAGATTTGAGGGGCAACATAGTCTATCCAAGTCTCCCAATTGTCCTCCCCCTGGGGTGTGGGGAAGGTGCCTGAAAACATCCTCAGCCGGTGATACGAGTCGTGACTAATGGCGAGTACAGATATAGGGGCCAGCATTGGCATGGGCACAGAAGGCAGGGCAATAACAGGTGCTGGAGTGGGAGGGGGTGTTGGGGAAGGAACACCCCCAGATGGCAGGAATAGTTTCTTAAAGTTCTCTATGGTTTTCCCTTCCTCCAGCAACAACTTAACAAATTTTTCCTCAAAAGTCTCCAATAATGGTGGGAGCTCATCCTCCCCAGGGTCTTTACTGTCTTTTGTTATCACTCTCCAGGCGGCTAGGACCCCTTCTGAGGCAATAGTCTATGGCACTTTAGAGCTGTCCACGAGGTCACTACACTCTACCAAGGCTATGAAAGGTGGGGCGATCAAATCAGCCTGTCGACCCATCAGCACAGGGTTTTTTAGACATTCAACTTTGGAGAGTGCTCCCTCTACAGTGTCCTTACTGGTTCCCAGGGGACTATCCAGTATAAGCAGAGCATTTTAGGGGTTGATCTCCTGCCCAGTACACCATCCCGCCAAGTGGTGCACAGCCATTTCTTGTGGGGTAGCCATTAATCTTAAACAATAATTCATCATTTTTGGCCACTAGAAGGCACAAAATGCCAGCGGTGAGCCTCCAAGATGTAACCCTAGGTGGTGCTATCTCAAGGGCTACTACCCCTGCCTGCATGGCTAGTAGCAGGTTAAGGGGCCTGAGTTCTGAAATGGGTGCCTCCACCCAGAGGTCAGGGTTGGTAGTGGTCAAACTATAGTAGTAGCCACAGACATTGCCAGCTATTTCCAGATATTTCACGAAATTTCTAAAGAGTTTCTCTTTGCTGCCCCTACGGTGGTAATGCAGAAAGCAGGAGATTTCTCTAGAAATACCATAGAAATTTCAGGAAATAGCTGACAATGTCTGTGGCTTCTACTGTAACCTGGGCACAGCCCTCCGGGACACTGTAACCCCCCTCTTTCCCATCTAGTGGCCTGAGCAATACACACCATACCAGTACCTACACTGTTTGCACTTATCAGCAGGGCTGGTTTCTCTGGCTCGACCCTGGGGACCCCCTGTGAAACAATGTTATCCACAGCAAATAGCAACAGTACAGTACTCTTGGCACAAACTGGAACCACAGTCAGGTTAAATGCAGCAAAAAAGTCAGATCTGATTTATTCAGGGGACTTGAACAAGGAAGGGGAGTAATCAAGTTGATTGGCTTAAAGGCTATATTAATCAAACAGTTATGCGTGCGCTTTAAGTCCCCACACAGTCACACACTCTGGGTACCCAGGTAGGAAAATGGTGGGCTAGCCAGGGACATTGCAGCTGGATGGGGCCCTGTGATGGAAGACAGCAACATGCACAACACACACTACTTGTAATCCGGAGCCAGAGGGCTCAGTTCATGAAAGAAAAAGCAACCAGACAATCAGATGACACCAGTTTAGATTCAGCTGTTGTTGCAGGGAGCTACCCTGATGTTTACTCATGATACCCAACACTGGACACAGGCAGGATGAAATCGAGACTGCAGGTTGTTGAGCTGGAGTGCCCGGAGAAGCGGGCCCACACGAATCACCGAGGCATCGTTCCTGTTCAGGTGTTGAGCAGGGGGCTGATCCCCAGGCAGTTCTCTCGTCGATGACTTTCTCTGTGCAGTGGGTAGTCAGACTTGGCCATTGTGGCAAGGCCCAGGCCCAATGGAGATGATTTTTGATTCAGTCTATGGGGCTGGATGCGACTTCCAGCAAGCAGAATACAGTTCAAACCACAGTGGGGAACCAAATTGTGACCCACTAGCAGCACACAGCACATTTACACGTAAGGAAATTCTAATGCAGCTTCCAGCAAGCAGAATACAATTTAAACCACAGCTGGGAATCAAATCACGACCCACTATCAGCACACAGCACAATCACATGTAAGGAAATTCCACTGTACCAGGCAAAAGGCTCTCCAGTCACAATTACAGAGTCTGTGTACAATCCAGGAGTTCAAAGGTGGCTGGAAGTTCAGACAGACTGATCGCATTCAGAAAATCTTCAGTCTTCTTCAGGTAGGAGCCTGGTCACAATTTAGTGGCTTACTTCACTCTCCAAGTTCGGATTCAGCCCGAAAAAGGCACAAGTTCCCTCTCGGGGACAGCAGGCAGGCATGCAGGCCAAAAACTCAGGCCTTTCCACAGTTTCCCCATGCAAATCCACTATGGATTGCTGCTCGAACTACCTCGAGCTGTTACTTCTTCACTTCCCAACTTAGCTCTAACTGAAACTGCAAGCAGTGTGGGACTTTCCCCAAGATCCAAAAGGTTCGGTTGGCTGCTCTGTCTGTCAGTCAAAACAAGGGCTCCCCCTCCAGGTTATTTTAGGTGCCAAAAGCCCAAAACTACAATTCCTACAAGTTTTGGCCCCACCAAGCCCCTGTAGGCAGGCTCCATTTTGAGTCCCAAATGTACTGATTGGCCCATTTTAGCAGTCCAGGACCAAGATGAAGGAAACAAACAGAACTGTCCATGCTGCAAAGAAGGCAGGTTTGAACAAACTGCAATATTATTACTACCCTAACAAATGATTAGCAGACAAGTACATCTTCTAACACAGCTCCCTCTCAGATTAATTATAACTGTAATCCAGGCAGCTCTTTAACAGACAGTATTCAGAGACTATACAGCCACTCTTTGGCAATACATTGAAACTTCTGAAATGCAGAACACCAGCCTGGCAGTAAGCATTTAGGCAAGCTCAAGGAAGACTTTTCAGGAACCCACATTTGTTGGGGGGGGGGGGTTACAGTAAGAAAAGCTGCAATTACTGAAAAATAGTGCTACAGAGTTTTAGAATATATTGCATAAATTATTGAAGAAAAATGGCACAGAAAACAAGTATGTATGCATGGTGTGGGGATTCCTGCAATGTAGCTGCCCACACAGTACTGTACCTGGTCCTATGGATACACCAAGGGTTTCAATCCCAAGTACAGTCAGTCATTCAACATTCATCTGTACAAAATACTGTACATCAAAGTGTAGGGAAGCCTGCACTGGACCTGTCCCATACTGTACCTGGTCCTGTGGATAAATGGTATTTACTCACCTGGTAAAGGTGATTATACCTGCTGCCTTTATAGTGCTCAGAGAACCATAACCACTGGGTATCCTCATCCATCCCATTGTCCGATACACGATCATAAATCTTTTGGCTGCCAGAGGACAGTCCCCTTGACTGCAGACGAAAATGTCAGTCTGACACTTCCCTAGCAGAGAAGAAACAAAAACAAACTCCCAAACCCAGGCACATCATGCAAAGGACAGAATTGTCCACAATTAACAATAACAACCAAATGTAGTATGACTATAATATGATTTTACTCAAAACAGGATTATACAACAATAAAGGTGAAGGCATAACAATACAGCCGGGTGCCTACAACCCAAATCCTGGCCCCTAGACATGAAGTATAACATAAGGTGTGCAGGAAGACCTATCATCCCCCCATTAACAAAACTGCAGTCGCTAAATACACAAGCGAGCAGCTCCAAATGTAACAAATCAGCATCAATATAATAGATTCCCCCCAAAGACAGAGGGGATACAGGTGATTCCAGCTGCCATGAGGCAAACAAAAGGTCGTCTATCCAGGGAGGGACTCTGAGCACTATAAAGGTATCAGGTATAATCACCTTTACCAGGTGAGTAAATACCATTTTCCCCTGCCACCTTTCTAGTGCTCAGAGAACCATAACCACTGGGTTATTTGTAGCAGTACCCAGGAAAAAAACCTGGGTGGGATAACCAGAGATGAATCTTATTAGGAATGACATCCTACAGCAGTCTGAAGCACTGCCCTGCCAAACCAGGGTCTATTAGCCAAAGCCACATCCAGCCGGTAATGACAGACAAAGGTATGAACAGAAGACCAAGTGGCCACAGCGCAGATGTCTTGCAGGGAAGCACCACCTCTCTCAGCCCAAGAGGCAGAAAGAGCCCTAGTTGAATGCGTTCTAATTCCTCTAGGAAGATCCTTACCAGCAGTCTGGTAAGTGGCCTCTATAGCCATCCTAATCCAGCCTGCAATAGTAGCTTTGGATGCCACCTGGCCCTTCTTAGTATCTGAACAGAGCACAAACAGATGGTCTGATATCCTGAAAGCCTCAGTCATCTCCAGATACCCCTTCAGCAAAAAGAACATATCCAGGGGAAGGGAAACTCCCTCCGGGTTCCCTTCCACCCAGGCATGGTTGGAAAATGAATGGCCTGCTCCAAATGAGCTGGTGACAACTTTCAGTGAGAAGGAAGGGACTAGGATCAGGGACACCCAGTCATTATGAAAGATGAGAAAAGGTTGCTGACAGGAAAGTGCTTGCAATTCCCCCACCCTCTTTGCTGAACACATAGCCATGAGGAACACCATTTTAATGGTCATCCAATAAGGGGATATGGGAACAAATGGAGGTTTGTCTAGTCCTTCCAACACCCAATTAAGTTGCCACAGGAAACAGGTGGGCTGAGCCCTGGGGGCCGAAATCTGCACAGCTCACAGAAGATGGACCACATCAGGATGGGAACCCACGGGCCCCACCTTCGGAAGGGAATCCCATATTTCAGATATAACACAAGCCTGTACTGTCAGGGAGGAATAGGCTAGGCCCATCTCAGCCCCATTATTGAGGAAGTCCACCACCTCTGGTTAATTGTCCGAAAAATCTGAGGGTGCAGCTGCCACTCTGCTTGATCCAGAGTCACTTGAATGAGCCAGTCTGCTGGCAGATTGTGTTTCCCCACCAGATATGTAGCTGAGATGCCCTGTAGATGATTCTCTGCCCAGTGCTAGATCTGAAGCCCTCCCGGAGTATGGATCTGCTTCGGCTCCTGCCTTGCTTGTTGATGTATGCCATGGTGACCTGATTGTCTGTTCTGACCAGAACTGACTGTCCTGAATCTGAAGGGCAAAGAATGGGAGGGACCTGTACACCACCCTCATCCCTATCACGTTGATAGGTAGATGGGACTGTGCTTGGGATCACCTGCCCTGCGTCATGTGGTGGTCCAACACTGCCCCCCAGCCAAACAGGCTAGTGTCCGTTTTATTGGCCAATGACTTGGGTAGTGCCAGTGGCACCCCCATCATCAGATTCTGCCAGTCTGTCCACCAGTTGAGACTCCAGAGGATGTCCGGATTTGGGGTGATGCAGAACTTGAAATCCTGGGTGGACTGATCCCATGCGTCCAGGATGTACCTTTCCAGGGGGCGCATATGCAATTGTGATAACGGCACCATGGCTATCGTTGCTGCCATGAGGCCCAACAACTGCAGGTATCTGCATACTGGTCTGTAAGGTTGGTTCTGCATAGAACCCAGGAACCGAGCTATGTTGTCCGCCTTGTCCTCTGTCGGGCAGACCTGGCCTGCTGCCATGTCTATGTGGGCCCCCAAGTGTGTAAGTACCTGCGTGGCCTGTAACTGACCTTTTCTCCCAGTTTATGACCCAACCATGACTTTGCAGGCATTGGAGCACTGTTTCTGTATCACTTCTGGCCTTGTCCATGTGCCTGGTCCGAATCAGCCAGTCGTCCAGATATGGGATAATGTGTATGCCCTTTTTCCTGAGGTCTGCTGTGAGCACTACTAGTGTTTTCGAAAAGACCCTAGACACTGATGCCAGACCAAATGGGAGGCAAGTGTACTGGAAATGATATCCTTAAATCTGGAATTGGAGAAAACAATGGTGTCGGGGATGGATTGGAATGTGCAGGTAGGCATCCTTGAGGTGGATTGAGGCCAGGACATCACCCGGCTGAATGGTTGCTAGGGTCAGTTGGAGTGTCTCCATTTTGAACCTCTTGTAAGTGACAAACTTGTTGAGGAATTTCAGGTTGAGTATGGGGCAGAGGCCGCCGGTCTTCTTTGGGATCATAAAGAATATAGAGTACACCCCAGTGTCTTTCTCATTAGCCGGGATTGGGGCTATTGCCCAACTCCTGGTGAGGTTGGTCAGGGCCTGCTGAATCACCTCTGCCATGGCAGGTTTCGTGGGTGCTGGGGAAATCATTGGTCTGTGTGGAATTGTTATTTGAGAAAACTCTATGGCGTATCCATGTGATACAAGTTCCTGGACCCAGAGATCCGTTATGGTGTGGGCCCATTGATCAGCAAACAACCTTAATCAGCCCCCCATGGGGGGGGCAGTCTGCCGGAGCCCTATTTCCCATCATTGGTTGTTGGCGGTGGCACTGCCTCCAAACTTGTTGTCCTTATTTCCCCCTCTGTTACCGAAGTTTCCCCTGAATTTGGATTGGTTTTTGCAGGACTGAAACCAGGATCTTGCTGTTCTGCCCCTCTGGGTCTGGGCCACTACAGTTTTTGTGCAGTTCCAAGCTGCTCTGAATCTGGAACGAAAGGGTCAACCTGAGGGGAGGAAGAGGTCCTTTTTTTCTGCCATCTGCTTGGTCCCTGCCATGTCCTTAAGGAACTGGGTGAGGGCTTCCCTGAATTGGTGGCCCTTCTTGCATGGAAGCTTCACCAGGGTCACCTTCAGCTTGGCATCTGCCTGCCACAACTTGAGCCATAATGCCTGTCACAAACGCACTCCACAGGGCAGGCCCTCTGCTCCCACAGTGCCAACCTCAGAGTGCAATAGTGCGAACAGGTAACAGACAGGGCAACCCTCCTGTCTGCTTTTGGGTCTGAATAACCTTTTAGCCTCAAGTTTTGGGGGGGGGGTTCAAACTGTGAACCTCATGCTAGCGTACTCAAATGTACAGGCTCAGATTATATTCTCTTCGGGGACACAATATATTTTTCACCTAAGGGCACCTAACCAGGTATCCAAAATGGACCATTAAAACTCTATAAGAGACCTTAGGTATATTCTTACCTTTTACCAAGCTTAGTAACACCATCAAGCTGTTGAACAGTTGTCAGACTTAACCACCTATACATCACATGCAAAAAGAACTGGGAAGACACAGGCAATATTTCAAGAAATGTGATTTACTAGAATATGATTAAAAAGATGTAAAATTAAACACAGATCAATATATCATACAGCTTACAATCTATAAAAGGAAAAAAAGGGAAAATTGTAGTACAAAACTCCTACCACAATACATTTAGATCTTTGGTATCTAATGCATTACCTCTGGAAATGCTTTCAAGTTAAAAAGATGTTACTGTTTAAAAAGTTCATAAAAAGGTAATAAAATGCCATTTTGCAAGGAAATCAATTAAATGGTTCCCCTGGTTAGTTTAATTACATCCTGTAGTTACAGCTACTGACTTTTAAAGTTATAGGCCAAATTCCTCTCACACTGAAATGTCATACACAGACCATGTATTTATAATACCAATATCATACAATAATTATAAGCAAGGGGCAGAGCATCACACTCCTCCCCACCTAGACTGAATTTGGGGGCTGTAACCCCTGCATGGGATGAGCTCTCTAAGTCACCTCATTCCTCATACAGACATGACAAGCCATCTGCGTTCTTTCTGATTGGTTGCCCCAGCCCTATGTAAGATTGTCATGTCATACCCTTGCAAGGCAAGAATCCATCTTAATAGTCTACCTTTAGTTTTTCCCTTTTGTGTCAGCCAAATCAGGGGGTTGTGGTCAGTTTGTACCTCAAAATGCTGCCCATAAAAGCATGGTTCTAACTTCTTTAGGGCCCACACTATGGCAAGACACTCTTTTTCCACAGTAAAGTAAGCCTGCTTCCTGGGAAGTCACTTTTTACTCAGGTACACTACGGGGTGATCTTTCCCTTGGTTGGATGTCTGACTCAGTACTGCCCCAATACCCACATCTGAGGGGTCAGTCTGGACTATAAAGGGTCTGCTATAGTCAAGACTTGTCAATACAGGAGGTAATTTTCTTAGGCATCCTTTTCTTTACCAGGTCAGATAGGAGAGCAGCCAGGGAAATGTAACTGGGTGCAAATTTCCTATTGTGCCCTGCTGTTGCTAGAAAACTCCTGACCTGCTTCTACTTTTCTGGTCTGGGACATGCCTTGATCACCTCTATTTCTACTTGGTTGGGACAGAGCTGCCCCCCCCGGCCTACAACATGCCCGAGGTATGCCACTTCAGCTATGGCCACCTGGCATTTCTCAGCTTTGACAGTGAGCCTGGTCCTCTGTATCCTGCCCAGCACTTCCTTTAGGTGGGTCAGGTGTTTCTCCCAGCTGACACTAAAGATGGCAATGTGATCCAGGTATGCCGCAGCATACTCCTCAGCACCATTTAACACTTGGTTCACCAACCTTTGGAAAGTGGCCAAGACATTCTTCATTCCGAAAGGCATTACTTTAAATTCAAATAAGCCAATCGGAGTGATGATGGCCAACCTCTCCCTAGTTCTGTCAGTTAACTCTACCTGCCAGTACCACTTTGTCAGGTCAATAGTTGTAAGGTAGGTCACCCCTCTCAACTTGTCCAGGAGTTCATCCATCCAGGGCATCAGGTGGGTGTCTGACTTTGTGACTGCATCCAGTCCATGATAGTCCACATAGAAACAAGTAGAGCCATCTGGCTTGGGTACAAGGACTACGGGTGAGGCCCAGGGGCTGTGGGATCACTGGATTACCCCTAAATCCAGCATTTCCTCCACCTTCCTCCTAATGTCCTTTTGTACAGCCTCTGATACCCAATATGCTGTCCACCATATAGGCATCTGTGTCCCTGTCTCTATATCGTGCATCACAAAGGGGGTTAGTCCAGGCTTGGCACTAAACAGTGAGGCAAAGTTTGCTGAAATCTCCCTTACTTCCTGGATCTTGTCCGGGGCTAGCTGGGGTGACAATTTAACTGCCTCCACAGAGGACTTCTGCTTGCTTTCTTCCAGCAAGTCCAGAAGAGGATCTCCTTCATCCGTCCCCTCCCCAGGACTACACACTGCAGACACCATGTCAGCCCTACTAGCATATGGCTTCATTATGTTGACATGGTACATTCTTTCTGTATGTCTTCTGTCAGGTAACTATGATATAGTTCACTTCATTTACCTTTCTGACTACTTTGTCAGGTCCTGCCCACTCAGCCTGCAGCTTGTCTTTCCAGACCAGGATAAGGACCATGACTTCCTGACCCACTGTGTACGAGTGAGCACTGGCTCTTCGGTCGTACCACACTTTTTGTTTCTGTTGGTCAGCTGCCAGGTTGCTCTGGGCTGTCCCCATAAGCTCCTTCAGCCTTTCCCTAAACCTAAGGACATAATCCACTATGGGAGCTCCCTGGGTGGTGTGCTTGCCTTCCCAGTCCTCCTGGATCAAGCCTAGGGGCCCACGTACCTGGCATCCATATAAGAGCTCGAAGGGGGAATATCCTGTCAACTCCTGGGGCACCTCCCTGTAGACAAACAACAGGTGGGAACAGTATGTTCAGCAAACGTTTGGAGCAGTGACTTCAGGGTACCATTAAATCTTTCCACAAGCCCAATGACTTGTGGATAATAAGGTGTTGTGAGCCTCTGCACCACCCCACACTTCTCCCACAAACATTTCATCAGGTCCAACATGAAGGAACCCCTCAATTGGTGATAACCTCCTGCGGAAACCCAACACGGGAGAAAATCCCAGGTAAGGCATCTGCCACTTTGTCTGTCCTCAGTGAGGATAGGGCAACTGCTTCTGGATACCGGGTGGCATAATCCACCACAGTCAGGATGAACCTCTCCCCGGAGGAGCTGGGGGTATTTAAAGGCCCCACAATATCCATTCCAACCATCTGGAATGGCTTCTCCACTATGGGCAATGGAATTAGGGTGGCTTGGGTTTTCTTACCCACTTTCCCTATTTCATGGCACCGGTGACAATACCTGCAATATGCCTTCACCTGCTGGGTGAAGTTGGGCCAATAGAAATTCTGGGCCAACTGCTGTATAGTGTTTGTGATTGCCAGATGACTAGACAAGGGAATATGGTGTGCAGTGTTAAGCAACTGCTCACGATACCCCTGGGGAACAACAAGCTGCCTGCCTATCACCCCTCCCTCTGTCTTCACAGCCTGAGTATACATCATTCCATTTTCCCAATAACCCTTATGTTTACCGTAACCTCCCTGTGCTCTGTCAGACTCTGCCCAAGCCCTCAGCTTCTCTAGACTACGGTCACTTTTCTGAGCAGCTGCAAACCTCCTTACACATTCCCAAGGCATGGGACAGGTCCCCATCAGTATCTAAACTAGGGTCCCTAGCTCTAGCATCAGGGCACTCTGGATCACTGTTATCCCTAACCCTCCTTCCTTGTAGTAACCCTCTGTAGCAGTTTGATTAACTGCTACTGGGGAAATTTCTACACTGTTTTCATTAGTCTACATATCAAGAGACACAGGCTGGGGAACCAGCATCCCAGTGGCTTCCACAGCGGCTTCTATGGGGCCCAGGGAACTACAATTTCCCCTTCCCGCTTGGCTATGGGTAACTGCACACACCATCGCCTGTTTGAGATTGTAGCCAAGGATGACGTCAACTGGTAAAGTTTTGGTTGCAGCCACCTGTCACACAGTTCCCCCTGTTTCACCCCAGTCTAGGAGAACACTAGAGAGTGGCAATATTTTCTCCTCCTCAGTGAAGCCTTGTACAGTTACAAATTTATTGGGTATAAGCTGACCAGGCTTTACTAGATCCCCTTTTACCAATGTCAGGGATGCCCCTCTGTCTCTTAACCCTTGTGTCTGTACGCCATTCACAGTGACTGGGTGCATGTGTTCCCCCATGGTCACAGGCATTCTTCCAGGGACACACAAACAACCCACTTCTTTCCTAGCTCCATTTTACGTATTGCTCGTCCTTTTGGGATACTGTCTGACAATATGTCTAGTTTCTTTGCAAACCCAACATTCATTTCTTTTTTCAGAAAAATCTTTTCTTTGAAACCTGGGACTAACTGGTTTCAGTGGAGGCAGTGAGAGTTTTAGCTGTCCTGAAGGTGTGCTTTTCCCTTTCTGTGCTGCGACGCTCACCCCATTCACTCTCAGAGCAGGTCTGCTCTTGGCATAGCGGTCCGAGAGTTCAGCAGCCTCTTGCACTGTTTTGGAATCTCAATCCTCCAGCCAGGTTTTCAGCTCTGCTGGGCATGCCCCAAAAAACTGTTCTAACAATATAGCATTTTCAATTTTATCTACAGAGTTTGCTTCAATTCCTCCCCACCATCGTTTTAAACACTGAAGTTGTTTCATGGCTAGCTCCTCGTAGCTCATGTCAGGGCTTCTCCTGAGCTTATGGAATTTAGCTCTGTATGCTTCTGCAGTTGTAATCATTACTGTCCTCATTGTCCATTTGACTCAATGCACCCCGAGCTTTTCCGGTAAGTAGCAGGGATAGCTGGAAGCTCCAGGACCCTTTAGGAAGCTATGCCTGAATACAAACTTTTTCAAAAGAATTTAAAAAGGCATTCATATCCTCCCCCTCTTTAAAATCAGCTATCAATTTGGAATTTAATTTGTAACCCAGTCCTGTAGCTCTAGTTAAATCCAAGCCACTTACCTACTCTGGTGCTGGTGGTTGGAGTCGTAGCTTCTCCAATTCATGCTGCCTGTGGTGCTCACGCTCTTCACAGTCATCCTCTCGCTGTTCACACTCCCCTTTTCACAATTCTCATTCAGCTTCTTGCTGTTCTCACTCCCTCTTTGCCTCTGTGGCTCACTGTTCTCACTCAGCCTCTCTCTGTTCTTGCTCCCTCTTCTCCTCTGCAGCTCATTTCTCTCACTCCGCTTCTCGCCATTCCCATTCAGCCTCTCTCTGGAACTCCAGCTCCATTCTGCACAACTCAATCTGCAGTCTGATTGCTTCTGGCTCCAGAATGCTGGTGACCGTCCCCTGCTACTGTGGCCCTTGGCTTGCACTGGCTCTGCAGTCCTCCTCACTGGATCTGGACACTGCACTGGCCCCTCCACACCCAAGGTTTGGTCCTTTACAGTCACGGACTGTGACTTGCCACTCTGGGCATCAGCAGCCATCAGAGCATCCACAGGGTTCTGCTTGGTGGCTCTCCCCTTGGCAGGACTCCTCTCTCCTTGCACAACTGCTTCAGGTAGTCTGCAGTGTTCTCACTGTAGTTGGAAGCAATCTTATTCTCTAACTATGGCTACTCTAACTTGCACTTTGAAAAAAAATAAAACAGGTAGGAACTTTGACTGTAATCAAAATGATATTGTTCTGTTTTCTCTTTCAAAATTAAATCACTGCCTTAGTTTGCAAGTGAGCTGTACAGTATTAAGCTTACACACTGAACAGTTAAAGCTTGTGTTACCAATATTTATCCCACCACTGCCAACCAAATCTGTCACAAACACACTCTGCAGGTCAGGACCTCTACTCTCATGGTGCCAACCTCAGAGCGCAATAGTGTGAACAGGTAACAGACAGAGTAACCCTCCTGTCTTCTTTTGGGTCCGAATAACCTTTTAGCCTCAAATTCTTGGGGGGGGGATTCAAACTGTGAACCTTATGTTAGCGTACCCAAATGTACAAACTCAGATAATATTCTCTTCGGGGGATGCAATATATCTTTCACCTATGGGCACCTAACCAGGTATCCAAAATGAACCATTAAAACTCTGTAAGAGACCTTAGGTATATTCTTACCTTTTATCAAGCTTAGAAACACCATCAAGCTGTTGAACAGTTGTCAGACTTAACCAGCTATACATCACATGCAAAAAGAACTGGGAAGACACAGGCAGTATTTCAAGAAAATGTGATTTACTAGAATATGATAAAAAGATGTAAAATGAAACACAGAACAATATGTTATACAGCTTACAATCTGTAAAAGAAAAAAAGGGAAAATTATAGTACAAAACTCCTACCACAATGCATTTAGATCTTTGGTATCTAATGCATTACCTCTGGAAGTGCTTTCAAGTTAGAAAGATGTTACTGTTTTCTTTCAGAGCCCAAGATAATATGTCTCATGTCAGATACACTGATACATTTTAAACTCTTTTTCCACACCCACTTGATGAGTCATCTAGCTCCTCCTTTTAGAATATAAAATTGCAAACATGATTTACTATCAGGAGGTATCTTTAATAAATGGAACATCACAAGAAACAAAAACACATTTCCTAAATATGACAGCCTTTGATCAACCGGTTCCTTTGAGGTTTATAACCCTGCAGTCCATCACCCAGGTGTGAGATAGCCAACAGGAATCAGCTAAATGACTTCCTTTCCTGATGTCAAACTTTATATTTAGTTTCTACTTCAAAAGTCTAGGCAGGCCATAAAAAGGTAATAAAATGCCATTTTTCAAGGAAGTTAGTTAAATGGTTTCCCTTTTCAGTTTAATTACATCCTGTAGTTCCAGCTACTGACTTTAAAAGTTACAGCCCAAATTCCCCACACACTGAAATGTCATACACAGACCATGTATTTATAATACCAATGTCATACAATAATTATAAGCAAGAGGCAGAGAGTCACAATGCCTATCTGGCCCAGTTGGTCAGGACAGCAGCTCTGGTGCTGAATTTGATGGAGTCCGAGGAGGCATCCATGAGATAGCATGCTGCCTGCACAGCACAGTCTGCCTGCTCCGCCAGCGGGGAGTCTTCCAGGATGCCATCCATGATAGTTTCCACCCTTCGCAGGAGTGCCCTACTGGTGTACCACATCACCGTAACTATGGATAAGGCCATCCCTGTTACTTCATGGTCCCATTTGAGTGACTCCTCCACCTTCTTGTCCATCAGGTCCTTTAATGCTGCAGTATTCTCTACCAGTATCACCATACACCTGGCCAGTGCAGACACCTGGGTGTCCACCTTTGGGGTCGAGTGCCAGCTCATCTGCTAGGACTCAATAAGAGGTAACATTTCTGCATGGCTCTTTTCTCCAGGATCTTGGTCAGCTCCAAGGCCTTCAGCTCCTTGGATAAAATGGCATCAAGAGATGGGCAGACAGGGAAGCAATGCTGCACTGACTTGGATTGTGATGAGAGGAGGGGATCCAAGGAGGTGTGGGGCTCTTCCTGTTCTGTCAGGATCTGAAGAACTTCCTGGCCAAGTTGAACTAGTTCTGCCATGTCCTCCTGTGGGCACAGTCTGCCTGATGTTTAGGTTGGATCCTGATCTGCCTCCTCATCCTCCACAGTTCCTGATTGGTCTTCAGCCTGCCTTCAGCCTGTTTGCTGGCAAAGGCACCTAGCTTCACATGAGCTCTTTCCTTCTAGGTTTCTTGAAAGGACAGAGCAAAGAACCTTACCAAAGCAAGGGAAAGGATTAAGACTTCTTTTGGCTAGGCAGATTTAATGTGTGTTGTTGTTTTTTTATTTTATACTCACAGGGATTGCCACTGTTTGTTGCTAACATTTTATTGCTTTATTTTTCTCTGATTCAAATTGTTGTTGCTGTGTATACCTTCTGCTGCACTATTACAAGGTGTGCCTACAGGTGTATGCTAACAGATTACTGCTGTAATCTTCTGATTCAAATTGTCTTTTGCAAGGTATATCTTCTGTTACTGCTTTATTTTTCTCTGCAGCAAAGTGTTTCTTACAGGATATATCTTCTGTGAAATTATTACAGGTGGTGCTTTGCAGGTTTTGCAGTTTTATCTGTCATTAGGATAAGCTTTCAGGGTTACCGCATTTGTTGCTGACTGATTGTTTCTGCTCTTACCTCCCTGTTTCTTTCATACATGGTGGTTCTTTTTCAGCAGGGGAAGGGCCCAGCCACCCACCACGATCTCCAAACACCCCACACTACAAAGCAGGAAGGGGAGGATCGGTGGGGTATCCACACGGTGACCTCATTTACAGGGGCACTAGTAATTTTTTTTTCAAATCAAAGTTTATTGCTTTTTAGAACAAAAGGAATAGATCCAGTCATAATAAGTTGATTTGTGAATAAGACCAGAGACAGTACTTCACTGCATACACTGGAGCTATCCCCCCAAGCCTAATCCCCACCCCCATACTAAAAGTCCCCCTCCCCATTCAACACAGCTCAGACTTATTAGGTGAATTTTCAAATTCTAAGTTTGACAGTAGCATGCAATATACTAAATGGTAAGCAGCACGTGAAAAGGTTCCCAAATTTTCTTATATTTATTCATTCTGTTACTAAGACTTGCCACCATTTTTTCCATCCTGAGATTGGCTAACAATTCTTTAAGCCATTCCATATACAAAATATCTCCGTCATCTTTCCAATGATGGAGAATCACTTTTTTTACTGATAGGGAGATCAGTGCTATATAATATCGCCTAGCAATTACTGGAATCAGGGTATAGTCACCTAAAAGGCATACCTCAGGAGTGAAAATATCCGAAAGGCCCAACAAGGAATCCATCTTCTGTTGGATGTCCTTCCAGAGAGTAGAGGCCTTAGGACATTTCCAGAATATGTGAAACAATGACCCCTCTGCCTGCTGACAGCGGGAGCAAGTGGGTGTATCGATAAGCCCATACTTATATAATTTTTTGGGGTATAGTATATATTATGTAAAATGTGAAAGTGTGTAAGCCGTAATCTATCCTGAGTGATGTATTTATGGCAATTCAACCACAAAGTTGTCCAATTTATCTCCAGATCAGGAAAACATGAAGCCCAGTATCTCTCAGGTGCAAAACTAGTTGGATACTTATAACTGTATAAAATTTTATACATATTGGACACAGAATGGGCCATACCAGATGTAGGTGAGAGTTCGTCCAGGAACGTTTTCGTACTTTTTGGGTGTGGGTTCGGCCCAAAGACCTTCATTATTAGATGTTTTAACTGGTAAACTTTAAACACAAGTTTACCAGGAATGTTAAAATTATTTAGTATTTCAATGATTGAAAGCCATGAATTGTCCAAGGTAACAAGCTGAAAGAGCTTAGCTCCTTCCAGTTGAGGAAGCCAGCTATGCGTGATTGGCTTATTATCTACTTTTAAATTTGGGTTACCCCCAATAGGTTGAGCTTAGTCTAAGGTGTGATGGGGCACTAGTAATTTAACTTGTTATAACAAGTTATACAAAAAAAAAAACACAAAATCAAACTTTTGCTTTCATTTTCATCCTTCTAATTATTTTGACCATGTAATAAATGCAGCAAATTATCTGCAATGGATATCATTAACTGCAGGTACTGCGGAACACTTTTCAGATCGGCAGTTTTACTGGATTTAGGACACTGTCATACATGCTAGGCCATTGGAGATCTTAGGGCTCAGCTCCAGGCAGCACGGGCAGAGATTGCACACTTCAGATTTCATATTCAAGAGGAAATATGGTATAAGAACCACCCGCCATTTGCCCAACATCCAACAGAAGCACCTCAACCGCAGAGGGTAGTTGGTCTGGGAGGTTGGCAGGTGGTTAGGAGGGGGCAAATTGGGTGCCCCATCAATCGGTGCTCTCCAACATATTACCTCCACAAACCATATCAAAACTACAAACAAGTATCTGCCTCTATCTCCGAAATCAAACAAAGGGGCAGAGGACACTGCAGAGCAGGACACTGCAGCACAGGAGTTAGGACAACAAAACTCGCCCAAAACAGGAACCAAAATAAAAAAACCAAAAGGAAATCCAAAAAACTTCTGATCATAGGAGACTCCATGATTCGGGGAGTTGATACCTATCTCCAGCCAGGGGTAATGGTCAGATGTCTCCCCAGTACATCAGCATGGAAAGACACTGACTGCATTGCTAAAATTGTTCAAGAAGCAGGAAAAAACATTGACCTCCTGGTACACATAGGGGCTAATGATCTCGCCAGCCAGTCAGTTGTGGAGACCAAGGAACACCTGACCAGGCTGGGTGACAAACTATCATCCATTTCATCTGGCATCTCCTTCTCTGAGATCCTGCCAGTCTGGGAGAGGGGGGCAGATGGACAAAAGGTCAGAGAAGGGGAGATAGGGGAGCTAAACATGTGGCTCAAGGGCTGGTGCCAGGAAAAAGGACACAAATTTGTAGGGAACTGGTAATAGTTTTGGGAGTGAAAGTTCTTAAATTTGATGGACTGCATCTGACTAAGGAGGGAGTTAGTGCATTGGGGCAGACGTTTGACGTCTTTGCAGAATATTTAACCTAGCAAATGGGGAGAGGGGTGCAGTAGACCATATGTCGAATGGGAAGAACACCCCTCCCCCCTCAGCTAGTGGTCAAACAGGAGTTCAGCATGTTTGCAGTTCATTTGCATCACCAGGTAAGGAAAAAGGTCTAGCTCCCCATACGACAAACAAGGGAAATGCTAGACCTCACCCAACAACTAACACACCGAAATCTGGCCAATGGAAAATCATGTGCACAAATGCTCGCAGTCTGGGAAACAAGATCCCAGACCTGCAGCCAATAATGACAAAGGCTAAACTGGACATTGTAGCAATTAGCAAGACGTGGTTTACCAGTAACCACACTTGGGAGACTTCAGTACCTGGCTATGTACTGTTCAGAAGAGACAGAGTTGAAAAAGGGGGGAAGGGGGTGGAGTGGTCCTGTATGTCAATGAAAATAGCAAAGCTACAGCAATTCAGAATACACATGAGGAGCCAGAAGAACTGTGGGTCACCCTGGAAACAGGAAATGGGACAGCCATAAGAACTGGGGTTGTCTACAGGCCCCCAGCCCAGGGAGAGGACATAGACACATTACTGTTAGAAGATATACAAAACATGACAGCTAAATGGGAAGTTCTGATAATGGGAGACTTCAACATGCCAGATGCAGATTGATCAATACCAGCAGGAACATCTGCCAGAACTAGACACATGGTGGATTCCCTGCTGGGGGAGAGCCTCAAACAACTGGTACAACAACCCACAAGAGACAGGGCTATCCTAGATCTAGTACTGACTAACAGGGAAAGGATCACAGATCTCCACGTGAAGGTCACCTGAGGGCCAGTGACCATCACATGGTATGGTTCAGTTTGGCCACTACAACTAAATCATCCCATTCCAAGACACAAATATGGGACTTCAGAGGAGCCAACTTTGATAACATGGCCAACAGAGTTAAGCTAGCCCTGGCAAAAAGAAATACAGTTGAGGGGGTACAGGCAAAGTGGGCAAGCATTAAGGATGCAATACTTGAAGCAACATCCCATTGTGTTAGAGAGAAAAGGAAGTGCAAAAGAAAAAGGAAACCACTTTGGTTCTCAAAAACAGTAGCAGAAAAGGTCAGAGCCAAAAGACAGGCCTTCAGGAAATATAAGGGAATGCAGCGGGATGAAGATAGAGAGGCATACCAAACTTCCCTAAGGGAAGCAGGGAAGGCAGTAAGGCAGGCAAAAGCCCAAACCAAGGAAACACTAGCACAGACAGTAAAAGAAGGTGACAAGACTTTCTATAGGTACATTAGTGAAAGGAGAAAGTCCAGAGGGGGTATTGCTAAGATCAAAGGAGATAAGGGCATGTGTGAGGAAACGGACCATGTAAAAGCATCTAGCCTAAATAGATACATCTGCTCAGTATTTACTGAAGAGAAGGTATGGCAGGGCCCACAGCTCAGCACCATGGACACAGGGGGGAGGGAGGTGAGCACTAGTCCCTTCACAAAAGAAAGGGTCCTACAAGAGCTCGATAAGCTCAAGGTGGACAAGGCAATGGGACCTAATGGCATACATCCCAGGGTGCTAAAGGAGCTAAGGGTGGAACTAGCAGAGCCATTATCAGAATTGTTTAGTGAGTCTCTGAGCACAGGAGAGGTCCCAGAAGACTGGAGAAGGGCTCATGTGATCCCGCTCCACAAGAGTGGTAGCAGGAAGGAGGCAGGGAACTACAGACCAGTCAGTCTTACCTCAGTAGTGGGCAAGATTATGGAGGCACTCCTTAAGGAAAGGATAGTGCAAGACCTGGAATCCATAGAAGCACAGGATCCAAGACAGCATGGGTTTAGAAATGGAAGGTCCTGTCAAACTAATCTCATAGATTTCTTTGACTGGGTAACCAGAGTGGTGGACCAATGGGGAGCAGTTGATGTCACCTATCTTGATTTCAGCAAAGCTTTTGATACTGTTCCACATAGAAGATTGATTAATAAGCTGGGTAGACTGAGGTGGGTCAGAAATTGGTCAACTGGGTGGCAAACTGGTTGACAGGCAGAAAACTGAGAGTGGTGATAAATGGTATACAATCAGAAGAGATGCAAGTCACAAGTGGGGTACCTCAGAGATCAGTCCTGGGGCCAGTCCTCTTCAATATCTTCATCAATGACATTGCAGAGGGACTGGAGGGTGTGGTTTGTCTGTTTGCAGATGACACCAAGATCTGCAACACAGTAGATGATCCAGATGGTGTGGGCAGAATTAGAAGAGATGTGGATAAACTAGCAAAATGGTCGGAAGAGTGGCAACTGGGGTTTAATGCAAATAAGTGCAAAATCATGCACATAGGGAAGAGAAACCATGAAGCCACCTATATGCTGGGAGGGGAATTGCTGGCAGTCACAAGGAAAGAAAGAGACTTGGGCATCATCATCACCGATGACCTGAAATCATTCAAGCAGACCACTAAAGCAGTAGGTAAGGCAAGGGGGATGTTAGGGTATATTAGTAGGGGTATCACAAGTCAGAAAAGGGAGGTAATGATCCCTCTTTACAAGACACTGGTTAGGCCCCATCTGGAGTACTGGGTGCAGTACTGGAGCCACACCTTCACAAGGACATTAACCAAATTGAGGCAGTCCAGAGAAGGGCAACCATAATGGCATACATGTGATATCTCCCTCTTTACGCAGGAGACTCCTGCTTTTTTTTTTGACTGAACTACCTCCCTCCCTCCTGGGAAACAAAATCTCCTGCTTAAGTAAAATTCTGTCCAAAATATCCATGTTTTTTTAGCAGATAAAGACACATAAAAATTAAATCAGTGATGATCAGTGTATCTGATAACTTTATATAACTAGTTGTTTATTCTTTTTAGTGCTTATTAGTGCTTATTCTTGACAAAATGAAATACATTACATTTTTGTAATGACTTTTTTCTTATTTTTTTGACGCCATTTAAGGACAGACTCATGACGTTTCGGCATCTCCCTACTAGCAGGCCTATCTCCCTCCTAATTCGACCCAAATCTCCCTCTTAGGCAAGTTGGCAGGCCAATCTCCCTCCTAATTTGACCCAAATCTCCCTCTTAAGCAAGTTGGACATATCACATGTATGTAATGGTGCAGGGACTGCATCAGAAAAAATATGAGGACAGATTAATGGAGCTCAATATATATACCCTAGAGCAAAGGAGGGAGAGAGGTGATATGATCGAAACATTCAAACACCTTAAGGGCATTAACAAGGTGAAAGAGTCTAACATGTTTCAATATAAGAAAAATAGCAGGACAAGAGGACACAGCATGAAATTAGAGGGAGGCCGATTAAGGGGTAATGTGAAGAAGTTCTTTTTCACAGAAAGGGTGGTGGATGCATGAAATGGCCTACCTCAGGAAGCGGTAGATATGAATACAGTGCAGTGCTTCAAATAGGCATGGGATAGGCATCAGGGAGCAATACGGATGAATATGAATAGATAGGCCATTGATAGAGCAAAGGCTGATGGCACATTTATAAGGTAGAAAAAGAAATGGGCAGACTGGATGGGCCTTGCGGTCCTTATCTGCTGTCAACTTCTATGCTTCTATGTTTCTATACATTTCTTCCTTTGCTGCTGCAGGCTTGGAGCTGTGTCTGTGCACTTTTTTTCCACTGCTTGGGGTTCGCTTGCTGGCTGCTGGACTTGTAAGGTCTCCAGCCACTGGAACAGCATGCCCACCTGTGCAGTGTTCAATGTGAGCAGTACTGTGGGCAGAGTCAGTTCTTCCTGAGTTGCCACCACTTCCATGGAATTGTGTGGAGCGTTGGACTCTGAGACAGTGCACACAGCAAATAAAGCCTCCCCAATGTGTGATTCCGAGAGTTTCGTCCCACATTCCATACAGGCAGGCATGGCGATTAGGTATGGTGGAGCAGCTGATCTGTGAGGGGCAGACAAGAAAAACTGGATCAGAAAAGTGCCCATGCCTTTCTTTTATAAAAACAGCAGCAGCAGCCAGTATGCCCAACCTGGGTGAATAAGTGCTCAAAACAGTGTGTCTGTGCCTTTAATAGGAGCAAGAGCCTTGCACAAAATTGCTACCTGCATGGTGGGGCTGTTGGAGGTTCAACTGCCTTGGGCTACCCTTCTCAAGATGGCAGTCTCCTTAGCCCTCTGCCAACATGGCCGCCGATCTCGCGAGACTTCGTGACAGTACTCAGGAAGAGCCTTGAGACTTATTAGTAGTCTTGTGCTATTACCTGGGACTCCTGCAGTTGTGGATCGCCTGAAGTGCTGGGACCTAAGTTGGGAAGTGGCCCGCTAAATGGGATGCCACTTTTGAGTCCCCCATGAACCAGTAGAATCTCCTTGGGCTCCCAGCTTCCCCATGCCATAGTAATGCCATAGTCAGCCTCGCTCCATGGTCTCATGGCAGCCGCCATGTAGCTCCCTGAGACTTGGGGCACAAAGGGAGAAATGGCGTCACTAGAACGAAAGAGATGTGGTGAGAGTGGAGCTGTCTCTGGCTGGCATGAGGCTGGAGAATGGCACCAAAAGTTTGCCCCCAACTCCTATCCTGGGACTGGAATTAGGGCAGAAGTGATGAAAAGACATTGCAACATCAGCAAGACTGCATCCTGAAGTCCTGAGGGGCTGCTGTAGGTACCGTTGGTGTCATTGGAGGCTGGGGGAGGGTACAGTTGGCTCTCAGTGGGTAACCGACATCACCATTCCTTGTTGGGGACACTACTGTAGGGCCCCAAACCTGGGCAGGAGGGTAAGGCAGATGTTACATGAGGGTCTGCTACCCCTGAGTCCTGCCCCACAGTGAGCATTCTAGTGTGGTAAATATTTGCCTCCTGGCTGACTGCTGCTCCTTGCCAGTTCCCAAGCTAAATGTGGCTCTGTGCCCTGAGCTTGTGAGGTGATTGGACCCCACAGCAGAGTGGGACATACAGGGAGCCTAACATCATGCTTGAATTGTTAATTTCCTATTATATATATATATATATATATTTTAAACTGCATAGAACAGGAAAATAGCCTGCCTCAGAAGTAGCATGCTTGCAGATGACATGCCTAGCTACATAGAAAGAGGTAGAATAATGAATATGAGGGTAATACCTGTAATTCTTGAGGGTGCAAGATTGATCATGACCAACTTTCAGAGATGCACGAGTTAGACTGGAGTTTTCAGCTGGAGTCAGGGGGATTGGCCTCTGGCAGCCAAAATATTTATGATTGTGCATCGACCAATGGGATTGATGAGGATACCCAGTGGTTATCGTTCTCTAAGCACTAGAAAGGAGGTAGGGGATAATAGAGGGTGCCAGTGCTGCCTGAACATTACCTGTCACCAGCAGTAAATCCATCACAGTGTGGGGAACCCTGACTGTACCTGACCTACACTGCACCTGACCTAGTGGGTGTACAGAGTGCTTCTGCTTGTAGTACTCTTTGTCTCACACCTTTCATCAGCACTAATATCATGGCTTTAGATTTACAGGGAAAAACAAAAGGTAAAATGTAGTTCCCTTGAAGCAGCAGTAGCTCACTGAATAATTCTCCTGGATGGTCACCAGAGCGGAAACAGCAGTTGTAAGTGCAGGGGCCAGCTCCTGGCAGACTGCAGCAGCATTGCAATTGGGCAGGCAATTGATGTGTGAAGGGCCTGCTCATCTAACTCTTGCATCTCTGCCACAAAATCCAGCCCATAGCCAAGCAGTGAGCCCACTGGCTTTTTCTGCTGTAGCTATTGATTTCTTGGTTGTCTGTCATAGTAAAAGGAGGAGTGCATCTTTAAAAAAAAATAAAAATGTAACATTTTTTTACATAATTGACCCCAGCAGTTGGGTTCTCCAAGGCCTTCCACCATGGGAGGGTTTGGCTAGAGTCTATAAGGTAGATACAGTGTGATAACAGATGTGAGTTCTGAGTGGCACCTATACCCAGATTTAGTAAGATAAATATCCACACAGAGATAGAGCCAAATAGCAAGGCAGATTAATTCAGGCATCTGACTTCATCCTCCTGGAAATGCATCAGCGAGAGCACAGAGCTACATAGGAGACTGCAAAGGCATTAAGTCATGTACCCTCCTTAAGCCTGGACATAGGAATGTCACTACAAGGAGATCCAATTCCCATCTACTACATGTCCCACGATGTCGCACGACCCAAGGACAAAGATCAGGATTCTCTCTTGCCTAGTCTTGCCCTTCTCTTCCTATTCCTAGTTTGTTTTCTCACTGTTTATATTGATTGTGCTTTTCTAGTTGCCTTCATTTATTATTTTGCCTTTATATTTGTTTCTATTTGTAACTATTGTATTTTGCATTTTACCTTGGCAGCGACATAGCGACCGCTCCAACACTCAGCCTCTTCAAGTACAAGCTGCACCTCTCACTGCTTGTATCCTGCAATTGCCCATCTTAACATTTCCACCATTCCAGCTGCACATGCCCAAGCACCCAGCACTTAGAATCAGTCTTTGCACCTCTAGCACTTTACCTGTCATATTCCCTCAACAAGGCCCCCTGGCTGCACTCTCTCCCGCCCTCGCCTACCCCCGTATTTCCACTCCTACCCCTGCCCCAACCACCTCCAGTACTCTCCTTACCCCCTGCACCTCCTACCCCCTTGATCTCCTACCCTCACTTCTCCCCACCACCCCCCATCTTGCTCATAGCTCAAGTCTTTGTACTGGTTATTACTGTACATGTCTGTAACTCAGTGACTATATGTTTGTAACTAAAATGATGACTGTTGCACATGCTGACGTGGAACCTTTGTAAAAGAGCCTCGGCTCAAAGGTATTGTAATCCTAGATTGAAATAAATAAATAAAATGAACATGCAGCCATCTTTCATTGGCCCACATCCCTTCATAGGTTGAGATAGCTCCACACAGGCATTAATATCTTATGGGAACACAGGCACTACAGCATTTTGCTGGGTACATTAAACACAGATAGCACTACAACAACACTGGGCACTTTCCATAATTTGGCACCACTGCAAAGATTGGCAAAATGTGGCACCACAGGCTAAGCTGGGCACGTTACACTCAAAAGTAGTCAAATGTGGGTAACTATGGTATAACACTTCAATAATAGGCAAAGTCAACACAAATAGTTAACATTGGCAATGCAGCAATTCAGATTCTCTGCACTGTGACTACCTCCATGAGGAACATAGGTAAACATTTATTTATTTGTTTATTAAAAAATTTAACCAGGAAGTACATACTGTGCTGAGAACAACTCATTTCCAGATGAGTTCTGGGGAGATGGGAGATGGAGATACCTAACAATAAAATATCAAGGTAAAATGCAAAATACAATAGTTACAAATAGAAACAAATATAAAGGCAAAATAGTAAATGAAGGCAACTAGAAAAGCACAATCAATATAAACAGTAAGAAAACAAACTAGGAATAGCAAGAGAAGGGCAAGACTAGGCAAGAGAGAAGAGGAGGGAGGAGCAAAGGTGGTTATAGTAAGGGTGACAAAAGTCAGAGAAGAGACTTAAGGGAGAAAGTAGAAGAGGCAGAATAAATAGAAAGGGGAAGAGAGGATCAAAGTTTTGGAAAGTGGTAAGAAAAAGCAGATTGGCCAACAAAAGATTTTCTAGAAGGGATGATGGGCCCTATGCATGATCGGGTGGGAAATATCTGCCAGAGGTGCATATCCCACCCACGTAGATCCATAGCTGCGGAGAGGTGCACACATGCCGGTATTCACTACCGGTGGCAACCTGTCTGTGGCTCCACCCCATGGCATACAGGACTCCACAGGGCAGTCAGGGGCAGAGTTGCGGACCCAGGTGGGCATCCAGTGGGATGCCCATCCTGGGTCCCACAGTGGATCCCTTACATGGATGGGCATGGGTCTGGGTGCATAAATGCCTGCCGCAGTCACTCTGGCCCGTGTGGCATGGAACCATCATCCGGTGTACCTCTTGGCCCAGCCCTTGCTACACAGTGACCTCCTGGCACACTGCAGGACCCCCAGCAGGAGGAGCCTGCCCCATCCCACAGTCAATCCCCCACCACACATCCATGCCCGCCCTGCTGTGGCCACACACCCAGAGTCCCCCGTGCCCCGTCCAGATGGAGTATCCTTCCATATGCCCAGCATGAATGCCCTGCCAGGGACAGACCTGAAGGCACACCCCCAATCCCTGATCCCAGTGCCCCTTCACCCCCAGTGGTAGCAGTGTCACCCCCGAGCACCAACTGCCCACCCACTCCATCTCCCATTCCTGCCAGATCAGCTTCCCCAGTCCTCAACTGCTGCCTACTAGGCTGGGGTGGCATGAAGTGTCTTCACCCAGTCCCGCGTGACCGGCAGGGTATGTCCATTGGGGTACACAGTGGGTTATGGCAGGGTCTCCACTGTCATAACCTGTGCCTTTCTCTGCACCTACGTGGGCTACACCATGAGCCATTGTGAATGGCGCAGAGTTCAGCCATGCCTCTGGCGCATTGCTCTCTGTACATCCAGGGAATCGGGCACATAACTGTTGCATGCCACTTTAGTGACTGCCACAAGGACACCACTCTGCAGCAGTCACACGTAATGATGCCAACACACCAGGTTTGTGCAGCGTGTTGGCATCGTGTATAGGGCCCATTGAAAGAAAGGAGAGAAAAGTTACGAAGAGAGTAGGAGGAAGGGGGAGGAGGGGAGAGAAAAGGCTTTATGCTAGCAGGGAAAAGTTCCAAACCAGAATTTGGACAGAAAAGAGAGGCAGTGGGAAAGGCACCTTGCATCAAGAGAGAGGGGAGAGAGAGAGAGAGAGAGAGAGAGAGAGAGAGAAAGAGCTGAGTAAAGAGAGCAGTGGTGTGTACAAGAGGAGCAATCTAAAGCATAGTGGCAGAAGGAATGAAAGAGGGGATCCAGTCTGGCTAGGGAGGCTTTAGGGGCACTACTGTAGACTAAGTCATCATGTTCAAAGGTTGTAAGGATAATTTTTAGTGCAATTTCTCAGTGGACAGGCGCGGAACACTCGCTTTGTTCCTGTACAAAGCAGCAAGCTTACGGTGAAGCTTATGGTGAATTTCAACAATATCCATACAGAAATCAAGATGTTGGTCAAGACAGACACGTCGTCAATTTTAGCACCATGAAGGGTATTAAACAGAGGAGTAGAAGAAAGTTTGGCAAGCATCTGACGAGTACCAAAAGTCATAGAGACTGTTTTTTTTGGCATTAAGAGACAGTTGGTTTACCTTGAGCCAGTGCTGAATGTTGTCAAAATCCAACTTTAGTCAGGAGGTAAGGTCATGGGGAGAGAAGCCAGATTCAAAAAGAACTGTGTCATCAGCATACATATGAATGGATGCAGAGGAACAGACAGAGAGTAGGTTATTTAATAATACTGAAAAGAGAACAAGACCCAGGACAGACCTTTGAGGGCTATCTGAGCTAATGGGAAGTGAAGGTAAAATGGATTTTCCTATCTGGACAGCTTGACACCTGCTTGTAAGGTAGGAACAAAAACAGCTGACTGAAGACTCAGAAAGGCTTGCAGCTTTTAGTTTGCCTAGTAGGACTGGATGCACCACAGTGTCGAAAGCTTTAGTAAGATCAACAAATATGGCAGAAGTCATCAGTCCATTATCCATACCTGTAAGTATCATACAGTAATGTTTGTGCCTCAAATAATGAGATCATATCACAAAACCTCCAGACCCATATTGCCACCTTGTACTCCTGAGAGGAACTTCTGTGGAAATGACCACTATCATGTCACTTGCATAGGAAAAGGGTAGTTCTGTACGAGAAGAAACCAAACTCCTTCTACACCCATCTGGAACTCTTTCTCAACCTCCCTCAACTCTGCAACTGCTCGACTGAAACCCATTCACGGAGATACTCAGTCTTGCTCCGCCTCCTGAATCTGTTACCCGTGCTCCGCCTCCTGAATCTGTTACCCATGTTGCAGAACAGCGTGTCCAGAGGGAACCCACTGATTAACCCTTGTGGCAACTGAGCAACCTTTCAATAGATACAGTGTAACCCATGACTTACAGTATCTTGGGTTACATTTACAACTTATTGTTCTAGGGTGGACCCATCTCAGGTCTAACAGCAGCATATTTGCATGGAGGTTGTGCATTGTTTCTCCTCAGTTTTACAGCCAGGATAAAAGTAAAAAGCACCCACTGAAACAAACCAGGTTGGGAACGAAATGAGTCAGGAGTCCAACTTCCTTCTCATTCCTTGATTTAATATAAATGAAATGCAAATACACACAGCAGCAAAAGAACAGTGTATAGCAACTCAGCTGAGTCGCTAATATCAGACTAACATTTCACCTGGTCCAACTGCCAAGCTTCATCAGAGTGATCTATTGGTGCAATGATAGTACCCATTTATTTATAGTGCTCATTAGTGCATTTAAAAAATCAATGACCAATCACAAGGCCCCATATCTTTGAGGCACATACCAAGACTTGTTAAAAGCAGCATATATAAAGTACACTGATAACTTGTGAATGCACCACTAGGCAACCATTATTTCCTGCTTAATATTATATATTCTTATTATATATATGCATACTAAAAAATGTTTGTTAAATATATGCATACAGTTTACAAGCAAGATAATAATTTAACCCTAAAGTGCAATAACAGATTGTCTGAAAAGGAGGAACAAATGTACCTTTTAAAGAAAGGGGATTTGCAGGCAAAGCTTCTTGCAGCACAACAGAGCACTGTGGTTAACACTGCAAGTTCAGAGATTGTAATTGATGAACAACTACAGGATGAAGCAGCTGCTGCAAGGGAGGCTGCCACCTCGCAAGCTATACCCATTCCTAGGAGCGCTCCTGATGCCGCAAGTATGACAAAACAAAAAGTATCTTGGCAGTCAAAATGATGATTCAGTCATGTGCCCAGAGCACGCGGTGTGCCCCAGAGAGATCCACAAGAAAAAGTTTAGTCAAGTCGCTGAAGGCTCAGCCCGCAGCGGCAAAACATCAGAGGAGTTCTGAGCACAGCTGGAGGAGTGACAACTCAGGGAAGCAAAGAGGTACATCTCATTTTTTATAAAAATAATGCCGCAGTTTCTGAGCAATTCAGTTTGATGTCGTGCAAGTTACTAAAGCTGTGGAAAGCACTCCTATAATGAACCCAGCTAACAACACAGGCTCCCAACAAAGTGGCTGGTCCCTAACGCACGCTTTACAAGGGCTGGATGGATATGTACACTGGATGGTCATTGGACCCTGATGACCCCATGATAAAAAGATACAATACAGAGTTATAGGAAAATAAAAACAAAATGGTGGCCACCACTCTAAATACTGCTTCTACAGTAACTGATGTTGTAAATTCTCCTCAGGATGCTCCAGTCTTACAAACTAGTAATTAACTGAATTTAGCACACACACCCTTTACCTCTAGGGAGGGTTCAGCAGATCAAACCCAGCCCCTGGAAATTCTGGGGCCTTCACACCAAGAAGAACTTTTAGAAATGGGCCCTACAGAGTCCTCTCTAAGGAATTCTGAACAAAGGGCATGGTTGGAGCCAATGTTTAGACTGGCTGATCTTTTTCAAAATAAAGGGGAGCCTGCCCCCAGAAGAAATGTTGTTTGCCTTATCTACAAAGGACTGGAGGAACCTCCTGATAGACTATACATTGCTAAATTACTGCTGCAGGGATCGATGAAATTCTTTTCATTGGATATATTTGCTTGATCCATTTAGGAAATGCAAATTACAATATCAGCTTTAAAACTGGCACTGGTCTAGACAGATTTTGGTTTCAGTACCATAAGCTAGAAAATGCACCTTTGTGGGTCCCCTTTTTAACTGTTCCACTAACCAAGCCTGCTGTTAAAAATATCGCGGTGATGTTCAATAAGCATTTGTCAATGCCGAATGTTTACTTGCTGGCATTGACATTGGTGGGGTGTGCCTTTGGGTCATCAGGCATCATGGCCATGCCATTTCACCACATCCTACCCTGCAGACACCGACAAGTGTTACGGTGTGCCTTGGGATCTTTGGCCCTTATGCTCACCCCATTCTATCAGGAAATATGGTGAGATGGGTGCAGTATAAGAGAATGGGATGAACTTTGGGGCCGAAGAGTGCAAGGCACACCTCGATGCCTCTCACTGGTTGCAGGGTGTGAGTGGGGGTGGAATGGTATGAGCATTACAGGTGACAATCCCAAGTCACACCCATGGTATGAGCATTACAGGTGACAATCCCAAGTCACACCCATAATGCCTGTCAGCCTCTACAGGGTGGAGCGTTATGGTCAGAAACCCTAACGCCTCAGGCGTTCTTTGGTATTTTCACTCCAAATTTTCAACATGGGTTTTTTGTGACCCCCACCTTATGAACAGTGGTAATATCAGTTTGTTAGCCGAAAGCTGATTTTGCACAGTGACTATGGCATTTGGCACCACAGGTGCGAAAACCCATTTCGAACAGCATGAGAAAAATGACAGCTGTACTGTTCATGGGGAGGTGGAAAAATGGCAATGTTGAAAATCTGCAGTGAAAATAGTAAAAAAAACTGGTGAAGTCACGAGCATGCATAGAAACTGCTCAATGCACACCCTTAATGTAATTACTTTGGGATTTTTTACAGCAGATTGTCAACACAGGCATTTTGGGACCTCTGCTCATGAACAGTGTCACTGTCATTTTCTTAATCTGTTCTGAACACTGATTTCCCACAGCGACCACGCATTTCTGCACAGAAAGTGTGAAAACACATTTTGGCTATGTTGTGAAAAATGACAGCTGTACTGTTCATAAGGAAGTGTGGAAAAATGCCAGTGGTGCAAATCTGGACTGAAAATATTACAAATTCATGAACTTACGAGGGTGCATGGAAACAGCGCAATGGTCGCTTGTAACATATCATTTTATGGACTTTTGTCACCAAATTTTCAACATAGGCATTTTAAGACCTCTGCTCATGAACAGTGTCACTATGATTTTCTTAATCTGTCCCAAACATTGATTTCACACACCGACTGCGCCATTGTGTGCTACATGCTCTGAAACACATTTTGGGCGAGATTTGAAAAATGACAGCTGTTCTACTCATAAGGAGGTGTGGTAAAATGGCAATGTTGAAAATCTGGAGTGCAAATATTAAAAATTTGTGAACTTATGAGAGTGCGTAGGAACTGCACAACGCACGCTCGTAAAATAGTCATTTTGGGGAATTTTTTTCCCCAAATTTTCAACATAGGGTTTTTGGGGGAGTACCTCATAATGACACAGTATGTTTGCCATGCTGGGGTGGGCTCCCAGTGTGGCAGCTGGAAGTTTTTTGGCAGGGGCCAGTGGAGCTGACGGGGGATTGGGCACCCCCGTCGGCCATAGAGATTTTTGCCACACTGGGGTGGGCTCCCAGTGTGGCACCTGCAAGTGTGTTGGGGGAGCAGCAGATGGACATTTGCCATGCTGGGGTGGGCTCCCAGCGTGGCACATTGAAGGCTTTTTGGGGGGGGCAGTGGAGCTGACGGGGGATTGGGCACCCCCGTCGGCCTTACAGATTGTTGCCACGCTGGGGTGGGCTCACAACATGGCACCTAAAACTCTGTTGGGGGGAAACTCAGCACAGCTGATGGGGGATTTGGCACCCCCATCGGCCATACTGTGGGGTAGGGAGTGAATGAGCACGCTGGGGTGGGCTCCCAGCATGTTACTTGTTTGTGGAGGGTGGGGAGGAGCTGTCTATTACAGCTCTTGCACTGCAGTACTGACATGTAGGCACTTTGCATGCTGCCGACGTCAGTATGCAAATTGCCTACATGCTGCAGTGCCTTTCTTTCAACTGTATGCAGCTGCATTTACAAACACTGTCATAGATAGCTCTTGCATTCATTGGTGCGGTGGGGACGCATCTGCAAAAGGCAGCAGGGCGTTGGAAGTAGGGAGGCACACCTACAAATTCTTGTATGGTGGCACTATGTTTCTTGCACATGCGTGAAAGTGAACATAAAAATGAGGGTGCCAATACTGAGGATATACTGTTTTGGCTGAGGCAGAGGTGCAAATTGTTGGATAGGTCCACCCCATTCTAGAAAGAAAGCACATCTGGAATGGTGGGTGGAAGATCAGGATCAAACAGTTTTCCTCCAACAGTGGTCCAGTTCATTTACCTAACTCCTTTTTAGGTAAGGACAGAGGTTCCCTCTTTTATGCAGGCCAACCCAGTGCATGTTTCAAATGTGGGGCTTGCACACACTTGAGTTCAGAGTGTGATATTTCACATTGTAATCATTGTCTCAAATATGGCCATGTTTCAGCCAACTATTTAAATCTTCTTAAGTGCAACCTGTGTGAAAAGACTGGGCATGTATATGGCAGATGCCCCTGGGCATCACACAGGAAGGGTAACTGCTCTTCTTATGAGGGTGTTATAAATATGGCTCAGCAAACTAAGGCAAGCAGGGTAGTGAGGCAGGAAGAAAAGGATGCCAGGTATGGTGCTACAGAAGGTAGCATGACACAATCCCAAATAGAAACAGACCCCTCCAACTAAGAAATTGCCCATCAAGAGGTACAAAGCCCTGCAGTCACTGTTAATGGCACCCCAGATAGTAATGGTCAAATGGAGACCTCTCAAGAGAATATTCAGACCTCTTCAGTCCCAGCAAAACAAGTCATGCCCCCCCCCCACTAGTAAACGACACCCCCTTTAAAACTGTTGTCTCAAAGAAATAAACAAGACTAGGGAAAACACTTAAATTGGGCCTGACAGAAGGGAAAGAAGGTAAAAAAGTGAAAGGAAAGCTCTCCCAGCCTGAAAAAAAGAGAATAAGTACAGTATGCTTCACTACCAGTAGAAAAACAATGGGGTGACTCTGGTGATGAGGAATCACATTCTTTTTCAGTTGCATCCACAACAACAGATATCACCTCAGATACAGAGGATGGAGGTGATAATCATTCTATTGCCAAATATACCAAGCACAGGAAGGGTTTGAAAACCTCTTGAAAAATATGATGTCTTAAAGCCAGGTCCCCCCACCCCACCCTCTCTTGCCACCCCATACATTTTAACAGTCTCTACAGTTAATGTGAACAGTATAAAGAGCAATAAAAAAATACATGGGGTATTTCTCTCTCCTCATGAATTTAATTGTGACATTTGGTGCCTACAAGACACCAGGTTCAAGTCCCGCAAAGAACTACATCAGGCAGCACAAAGTTGGCCAAAAGGCATGTCCTTTTAGTTAGTAGGAGATGATACTTGCAATGGTGTGGGGATCTTGCTCTCCAATCTTGAAACTAAAGTTTCTAGGCTGTTAGATATACACCCAGGCAGGGCTTTAATGCTTGACTTGAATCTTATGTAGGAGAAATTTTGATTAGTCACTATTTACGCTCCCCAAACCAAAGCTCAGAGAGTCTCCATATTTGAAGAGATACAACCATATCTGCATACCTCTCGTCTAATAATTTGGGCAGGGGATTTCAACTGAGGGTTGCAGCACACAGATAGAGGGCTCAAAACTGGAAAACCTTTCTGTGACATTCTTGCACTACAAAATAGCACAACAACAGTTAATTTAATTAATTCTTATAGATCTCATTTTTCTTCTGGAGGAGAACCCCAAAATTAAGAAAGCTTGGATACAGGAATGGGAAGCCAGATTATCTGTTACGGGATGCTACAAAGATCTAACAGACAGGTGGGAAGATACAAAATGGTCTTGGAAAATTCTCTTCCAAAATAAATCTAGGGACTCAGCAAATAGAGAATATATAAACTATCTGAGGCTATGAGGTCAAAAACAATATTTGATTTTGCAAGCTGAGATCCAAAAAATAGAGTATAATCCACAAATCTAGATTATAAAGAAACAAATGGGGGAGATGCAATACAATCTGGTTTAAACTTTGGACCAAGAATTGAGGTTTAGTACAAATATAAAAAAAGGATCTTTAGACCCTTTTAAAGAATGCAAGAAAATGGTGGGACTCAGAATTATTGCAGGTTTAAAAAATCAAGCTGGGCAGGTTGTTTCCTCGCCATCCAAAATGTTAAAAGTAGTTGAACACTACATGGAAACAGCATTCAGAGTTACCCCATTAGTTCACTGGGACACAGACAATGTTATACGGTTAGGTTCGGAGAAGGGATGCACAGACATTGTCTGATAAAATATCATTAGCGGAAGTACAACTAGTTATCACTAGTTTATGTAAGGATGCATCCACAGGTGTGGATGGCATTGGCTCAGGCAACGTTCTCTGATTTTTTTAGCTCCAGCTTTAGTTGCTTTATACAACCACATGTTGAAAGAAAGTCTAGCGCCCTCTATGAACAAGGCAGTTCTAATTTTATTACATAAAAAAAGGGGATAAGGAAGAATTGGAAAATTGGAGACCTTTAAGTCTCCTAAACACAGATCTCAAAATGTAAGATCGATCCTCCTAGCAAGGCTCACTAAAGTATCAGATAATTTGATACATCCAGCACACACTAGTGCCATCCCTTATGGGCGCCAACATGGCAACCTGATAATTCTAAGAGAATTGTTTCAAAGTGGAAATAATGATAAAGTACAGGGATATGTTTTGGGCCTTGACCAGGAAAAGGCATTTGATAGGCCAGCACATAATTTTTTGTTCTCGGCCTTATGTGCTTATGGACTGCCAAGAGAATTTATTAGGTGGATTAGAATGATATGCAATGAGGCTGTACTTATTCCTAACCTAAACGGATGGTAGGGAAAAAGAATAAATGCTAAAAGAGGGGTTAGTCAGGACTGCCTCCTCAGCCCGCTGTTGTACTGTATGCATTTGGAACCGACATATTAATGAGGCTTATAAATATGCAAGGAAGATTAGAGGTTTACAACCTTTACCAGAAACTGAACCAATAAAAATACTTGCATATACAGATGATATTATCTTAGCCTTCATTCAGATACATCAGAAGTAACTTTTACTGATACGTTAGACACCTATGCAAGGGCCTCAGGAACCCAAATTAACTACAATAAGAGTACGGGGTGATATTGGGTAACACCCCTCTACCCAATAAGAATAAATTTGCTGGATTTACTGTCTCACAAGACTCCATCAAAACACTTGGGGTGGGATATTCAGACTGTGCCAGGCTGTGACACAAGCCTGGGTGCAGCACAACTGGGATGTGCCAGGGCGCTGACAGGGTGATATTCAACAGTGCTGCGCCATGGCTCAGCACTATTGAATATCGCTCTGTGGCCACCCGCATTGTGCATGGTGCAGTGGCACTGCACCAGCATAAGTGGCCAGAGAGGGGCAGGGGGATGAGGTAGCGCAAGTGCCATTGTATTAGGTGCATCAACCATGATATTCAAATGTGCACATGCAAATGGGGCCATAATGCATGCAAGGCACAAATGGGGCCATTTGCATGTCATTATGGCCCCATTTGCATGCAGGTGCGCCCATCCCTGGCGACTTGCGCCTGGTGCCCTGCCAGGCTGCAGCTGTCAGGGACCGATGCCCCCTGCACAAGCGGCAAAGTACCCCACAGCCCGATCACGGCATAAGTATAGAAATATGAAACTCCTCACATCCCTGGTGGTCCAGTGGACCGCCTCAGCCGATCACAGGCAGATGTCTAAAACAAGATTAGATCCCATCCCTGGTGGTCCAGCAGTACCCCTCCCACCTCCCACTGGGCCGCCACCCCACTCCCACCCTGGTTAGCGGTGGGTGGCAGCTTCCCACCGCCAAGCCACCCAGCCACCCACCGACTGACTGCGTACTGTACAGCTGTACGCCCATTGGTCCACAGCGCCCCTCATGCTGCACTACAGTTTCAGTATTGGGATCTAATCCAAGTGCCTGGTATGGGGATAGAACTCACAGCCTTCTGATCTTCTAGCCTCAGAGGGGAGTGTGGAACCTGCTGAGCCAGAACAGTGCAACTCAGTGCAGAATAGCACACCTGAGCACCATAAGCCTCTCCCATTTCCTACCAATATGGCACAAATTGAACATATACCGGAATTCGCCTAATCAAAAGAGGATTTTGATTCTTACTTGGAATGCTTTGAAGGCTGGTTGGCAGTGAATGAAGTTGCTGCCAACAAAAAGATGAATGTCTTCCTGGCAATTTTGGGACCCACAGTGTATGGACTACTCAAGAGTCTAACTGCACCTGTCAAGTTGGTGGATGTGCCATATGGCCAGCTCACCGAGACACTTTCTCTGCATTTCAAGCCCAAGCCTATTCTCATTGAAGAACGCTTCAGATTTCATCAGCGGAACCCGGTGGAAAGGGAAGCTCTTGCCAACTACATTATTGCTTTGAAACATCTGGCAGGCACCTGTGAGTTTGGCCGGTTTCTGGATGATGTCCTACTGGATCGATTTGTCTGTGGTCTGAGAGGAGAAGGCAATCACAAATGCCTGTTTCCTTCAAGTCAGCCTGTGATATTGCACTTGCTTTGGTGCTCACCTGGCAGGATACCAGGGAGTTAGAGAAGGATACTAGGGAGTTAGTGGGACATTCTGAACCACAAAGAATTAGAGTTCTCAAGGTCACCTGTACACCAGAACTCAAGGGACATTTCACAGGTAGTGCACCACCTGTTTATCAGCAACCTGAAACATTTAGGAAGCCAGCACCACAGAACACTTTCACAAGATCAAAACAACTGTGTTACAGATGTGGAGATAACTACCAGCAAAGCACATGCAAATTTCAACATGAGAAATGCCACAGCTGCTGAAAAGTGGGCCACATACAGAAAGTGTGCAAGATTGCAGCACAGACTGCTCATGCACAGTGTGTTACAGATGCCACTCCAGCCACCGAACCAGAAGGTGAGGCATTGCCACTATTCATGGTCTATGCAACACAAGCCAATGGAGAGGAACTTTGCCTCCAAACTGAGTTAGCAGAAAAACAGGTCAGCATGCAGTCTGACACTGGAGCTTCAGTGTCTCTTGTGCCAGAGCACGTCTACAGAGAGAAACTTCAACACTGCTCATTGCAACCATCGCATATTCAGCTATCATCTTACACAGGAGACTGAATCCCTGTGCTAGGGGAGATTCACATACCAGTCACCTATGAGGGAGGCACATGGACCTTGCCTCAGGTGGTAATGCAAGGAGAAGACCTGCCTTATTAGGAAAAAACTGGCTCAGGTAGATCAAGTTGAACTGGGAAAAGATCTTCAGCTTAAATACCATGACCAAGGCACTGAAAGATGCATTAAAGAAAGTATTGGACAAACATGGTCCTATTTTCCAGGACGGCTATGGCACAATCTGAGATTTCAAGGCAAATATCTGTGTGTAACCGGGAGTAGCTCCAATTTTCCACAAGCCTTACCTGGTACCATAAGGGAAGTGGTAGAGAAGGAGGAGACCATCTCCACATCATGAGTAGAGACGAGAGACTGAGCTGCCCCAATCATCGTGGTACCAAAATGAGACAAAGCAGTGTGGCTGTGTGGTGACTACAAGGTTACAATGAACTGTGGTATAGAGCCAGATCCATACACATTACACAATGCATAGGACTTGTTTGCCATACCAGCAGATGGAAAGTTCTTTTCCAAGTTGGACTTATCTTTTGCATACCAGCAGTTGGAATTGGAACCACAGTCAGAACTGTATCTAACCATCAACACCACAAGGGACTTTACCAATATCATTGCTTGGCCTGTAGAGTTTCCACAGCGCCAGCAATTTTCCAGAACACAATTAACCAGATACTACATGGACTGGACAGTGCAGTCTTATTTATGGATGATAACTTGGTAACAACACCCACAGTGGAAGGGCACGGGGTCATAATGTTGTGGTCAAAACCATGCACCCCAACAATGCCACATGTAAAGCAGCATGCAGCAAAACAATGTCAGCACAGCACGCTGACCACTGCAAGGACAGCGCACCCCAGAGGAATAAATCAGTTTTTGTGGGGGGCACCACCCCCTTCCCTCACACCCCCAGACTAATTATAATCAACTCCAGGGAGTCATGGACATTGGGGGGGAGGGGGGAGACTCAGGCAGGAAACATTTTGCTTTTTGTAAGCAAAAAGAGCCACAGCAGAGTGAGACCTGAGGAGAATCAAACCGCAGCCCTAGGTCACCAATCCCACCAGAGGCAGGTGCTCTAGCCACTCCACCATAGGAACAGCTTGGCCAGGCACTGCCCCAGTGCCATCCTCCACTTTCCTTATTGACAGAATACAGAGACAGGGGTAGCGGTTCTTACGGCATACTCTGAACACCCCTGTCACTGTAGAATCATTAGCGCTTCTTACAGTGCTGTATTTCATGCACAGTTTTATCCACCCATATTCACCCAGTACCCAGTGGAAGATCATTTGACAATCCTGGACCAAGTTCTGTCCAGACTGCAGTGGCATGGACTGAGAGTGAAGCTAACAAAATGCCAGTTTCTGTAACATTATGTTGAGTACTTAGGCTATCAGATCGACACCCAAGCCCTACACCCAACAGAAAGCAAGGTGAATGCTATCGTCAAGGCACCTGTGCCAGCAAATGTGACATTGTTAAGATCATTCTTAGGCCTTTAGAAATACTATGGATGGTTCCCAGCCCATTGGTCTACATTGTTCCAAACACTCCATGACTTACTACAGAAAGAAGCTCAATGGAATTGGTCACCGCAGTGTGAGGAGGCAGTCCAGGCTTGCAAGCAACATCTTCTAACAGCAAGTGGGTAGTATACTATGACACAGCCAAACTTCTGAGGCTGGCATACAATGAGTTCCCATATGGAATGGGAGCCATTATCTCTCATGTGTTACCTTCTGGGGAGGAATACCCAATCACTTTTGCTTCCAGGACCTTATCCCCCAAACAAAAGAAACTATACTCAGACCAAGAAAGAAGCCTTGAGCTTAATTTTAGATGTCAAAAATTCCATAAGTACTTGTACAGATGGGAATTCACTCTGCAAACAGATCACAAGCCTCTACTGGCAGTTCTGGGGCCAAAGACCACAATGTCAACTCTTGCAGCACCTAGAATGAAGAAATGGGCCCTGATTTTGTTGGCTTATGACTATGACATCGAATACAGACCATCTCAGGATTACACAAATGCAGATGCATTATCAAAACTGCCATGCAAAGATGCTGCAGAGAAGGAAGATGATGGGGGCAGTATTCTGCCTTTCACATCTTGAGGAATTACCCTTTGAAGCAATGTCGCAGCAGAGACTCCACAAGATCCTGTCCTCTCTGAAGTCCTAGATTTCACCCTAAATGGTTGGGCCAACTTCATGAGAGACCAGACTCTCTGACCTTTCTTGGACAAGAAGGACCAGTTGTCCACCACGTAAGTCTGTGTTCTATGGGGAGCACAAGTTGTGATACCACAACAGTTCCACAAGAGGTTACTTTCTGACTTACATGACCGTCATCCTGGAACCTCTTGAATGAAGAATTGGCCAGAGTGGCCAGGACTTGACAAGACTTCCAACATCTTGTCAACCAATGTGCACCATGTGCGGCTGTCCACAACAACCTGCATCTGCACCCCTGGTCCTCAGCTACCATACTGTGAGAGAGCACATCCACGTCCACTATGCCAAAGTGGACAAACAACATTTCATAGTAGTAACTAATGTTCATTTCAAATGGTTGGAAGTGTTTCCCACACCAGTCACAACCACTGAAAAGACTGCAAACCTTCTGAGACAACGTTTTGCCCCATATGCCTCAAGTGGAAGACTAGGTTTCCTGGCCAAGGCACCTAACTTCACCTGAGCTCTTTTCTTCTAGGTTGTTTGAAAGAACAGAGTAAAGAACCTTACCAGAGCAGGGATAAGGATTAAGGCTTCTTTTGGTTAAACAGATTTACTGTGTGCTGTTATTTTTATTTTGTACTCACAGGGATTGCTACTGTTTGTTGCTAACATTTTATTGCTTTATTTTCTCTGATTCAAATTGTTGTTGGGTATACCTTCTGCTGCATTATTACAGGGTGTGCCTACAGGTGTGTGCTTACAGATTACTGCTGTAATCTTCTGATTCAAATTGTCTTTTGCAAGAAGGTATATCTTCTGTTAGTGCTTTATTTTTCTCTGTAGCAAAGTGTTTCTTACAGGGTATATCTTCTGTGAAATTATTACAGGTGGTGCTTACATTTTTGCGACTTTTTATCATTAAGCTAAGCAAAATTACTGTTTGCCACTATTTTATTTTGTTTTTTTTGCTAAACTTTTTTTTGCCTCACAGGTGTTGTAGTCTCCTTCTCACATTGAAGAAGCTATTTGCTTTCCTTCCACAGCTCTTCCAAGGGATTAGGTGTGTATTTGGGGGTGGAGCTGACAAACTGTCAGGAACTTCCAACAGAGGGAAGGGTTAAAAGGTTAGGTTAGTTGATATTTTGGAGGTGGAAGACTAGGTTTGTTGGCCAAAGCACCTAGCTTTACCTGAGCTTTTTTATTCTAGGTCGCTTGAAAGGACAGAGCAAAGAACCTTACCAGAGCAAGGATAAGGATTAAGGCTTCTTTTGGCTAGGCAGATTCACTGTGTGTTGTTATTTTTATTTTGTACTCACAGGGATTGTTACTGTTCATTTTATATTTTATTTATAAAATTTTGATAACTAGGTAAGCCCACTGGGCCCCAGAGGTCCCTTTTTCAGAGGTGACCTGGAATTAGTTACAAAAGAAACAGTGCGTAACATAAACAGTACAGTGCAAATACATGAGAGTGAACCAGTGAATGATACAGGATATTAATGCAAGGAGAGTACTCAATTATACAGTGTATATTGAAGAGGAAGGTAATTTACAGTAAATATATACAATTCGTCAGTGGCAGCTGCCAGCGTTAGGGCAATGGGTTTGTTGGGCAGGTCCACGAAGGGAGAGTTATCTAGCTAACATTTTATTGCTTTATTTTCTCTGACTCAAATTGTTGTTGCTGGATATACCTTCTGCTGCATTATTAAAGGCTGTGCCTACAGGTGTGTGCTTACAAATTACTGCTATAATCTTCTGATTCAAATTGTCTTTTACAAGGTATATCTTCTGTTAATGCTTTATTTTCTCTGTAGCAAAGTGTTTCTTACAGGGTATATCTTCTGTGAAATTATTACAGGTGGTGCTTTACAGGTTTTACTGTTTTATCTATCATTAGGATAAGCTTTCAGGGCTACTGCATTTGTTGCTGGCTGACTGTTTCTGCTCTTACTTCTTTGTTTCTTTTGTTCATGGTTGTTCTTTTTTGGCAGGGAAAGGGCCCAGCCACCCACCCCATCCCCAACCCCAACCACCCAACACTACACTTCTTTTATAGGGTAGCACAGTCGTGACATTTGCTGTAGCAAAGCAGCAAGGGGAAGATCAGAGGGGTATCCACACAGTGACCTCATTTGCAGGGGCACTAGTACTTTAACTTGTTATAACAAGTTATACAAAAACAAACAAACAAAACACAAAATCAAACTTTTGCTTTCATTTTCTTCCTTCTAATTACTCTAACCATATTATAAACCCAGCAACTTATCTGGAATGGATATCATTAACTGTAGGTACTGTAGAGCAATTTTCAGAAGGGCAGTTTTACAGGATTTAGGACACTGTCCTACATGCTGGGCCATTGGAGATCTAAGGGCTCAACTCCAGGCAGCATGGGCAAAGATTGCGCACCTCAAATTGCACATTCAAGAGGAACTATATTATAAGAACCACCCGCCATTTCCCCAACATCCAACAGAAGCACCTCAACCGCAGAGGGTAGTTGGTCCAGGAGGTTGGCAGGTAGTTAGGAGGGGAAAATCGAGTGCCCCGTCACTCGGTGCTCTCCAACATATCACCTCCACAAACTATATAAAACTACAAACATGTATCTGCCTCTATCTCCGAAATCAAACAAAGGGCAGAGGACACGCAGAGCAGGACACTGCAGCAAAGGAGCTAGCACAACAAAACTCGCCCAAAACAGGAACCAAAACAAAAAAAACAAAAAGGAAATCCAAAAAACATCTGATCATAGGAGACTCCATGATTCAGGGAGTTGATACGTATCTCCAGCCAGGGGTAATGGTCAGGTGTCTCCCAGGTACATCAGCGTGGGGAGACACTGACCGCATTGCTAAAATTGTTCAGGAAGAATGAGAAAACTTTGATGTCCTGGTACACATAGGGACTAGTGATCTCACTAGCCAATCGGTTGTGGAGACCAAGGAACACCTGACCAAGCTGGGCGACAAACTATTATCCATTTCATCTGGCATCTCCTTCTCTGAGATCCTGCCAGTCTGGGACAGGGGGGCAGATGGACGGAAGGTCAGAGAAGGGGAGATAGGGGAGCTAAACATGTGGCTCAAGGGCTGATGTCAGGAAAAAGGGCTCAAATTTGTAGGGATCTGGCAGCAGTTTGGGAGCGAAAGTTCTTTAAATTTGATGGACTGCATCTGACTAAGGAGGGAGTCAGTGCATTGGGGCAGAAGTTTTACGTCTTTCCAGAATATTTAAACTAGCAAATGGTGAGAGGGGTCCAGCATCCCATACGTTAAATGGGAAGAACAACCTTCTCCCCTCAGCTAGTGGTCAAACAGGAGTTCAACATATTTGTAGTTCATTTGTATCACTAGGTAAACAAAAAGGTCCGGCTCCCCATACAATGCACATGGGAAATGCCAGACCTCGCCCAACAACAAACACACTGAAATTTGGCCAATGGAAAATCATGTACTCAAATGCTCACAGTCTGGCAAACAAGATCCCAGACCTGCAGGCAATAATGATAGAGGCTAAACTGGACATAGTAGCCATTAGTGAGACATGGTTTACCAGTAACCACACTTGGGAGACTTCAGTACCTGGCTATGTACTGTTCAGAAGAGACTGATGTGCAAAAAGGGGCTGAGAGGCCCTTTGTGTCAATGAAAATATCAAAGCTACAGAAATTCAGAATACACATAAGGAGCCAGAAGAACTGTGGGTCACCCTGGAAACAGGAAATGGGACAGCCATATGAACTGGGGTTGTGTACAGGCCTCCAGACCAAGGGGAGGACATAGACACATTACTGTTAGAAGATGTACAAAACATGACAGCTAAAGGTGAGGTTCTGATAATGGGAGACTTCAACATGCTAGATACAGATTGGTCAATACCAGCAGGGACATCTGTCAGAACTAGACACATGGTGGATTCCCTGCAGGGGTAGAGCCTCAAACAACTGGTACAATAACCCACAAGAGACAGGGTTATTCTAGATCTAGTACTGACTAATCGGGAAAGGATAACAGATCTCCAGGTAGAAGGTCACTTTGGTGCCAGTGACCATCACATGGTATGGCTCAATTTGGCCACCAGAACAAAATTGTCCCATTCCAAGGCAAAAATATGGGACTTCAGAGGAGCTGACTTTGATAAGATGGCCAACAGAGTTAAGCTAGCCCTGGCAAAATGAAATACATGTGAGGGGGTACAGGCAAAGTGGGCAAGCATTAAAGATGCAATACTTGAAGCAACATCCCATTGTGTAGTGAGAAAAGGAAGTGCAAAAGAAAGAAACCACTTTGGTTCTCAAACATAGTAGCAGAAAAGGTCAGAGCCAAATTGCTGCCCTTCAGGAAATATAAGGGAATGCAGCAGGATGAAGATAGGGAGGCATAACAAACTTCCCTAAGGGAAGCAGGGAAGGCAGTAAGGCAGGCAAAGGCCCAAACTGAGGAAGCATTAGCACAAACAGTAAAAGAAGGTGACAAGACTTTCTATAGATACATTAGTGAAAGGAGAAAGTCCAGAGGGGGTATTGCTAAGATCAAAGGGGATAAGGGGGCATGTGAGGAGGAGGACCATGCAAAAGCATCTATCCTAAATAGATACTTCTGCTCAGTATTTACTGAAGAGAAGGAAGGGCAGGACCCACAGCTCAGCACCATGGACACAGGGGAGAGTGAGGTGTGCACTAGTCTCTTCACAAAAGAAAGGGTCCTACAAGAGCTCGATAAGCTCAGGGTGGACAAGGCAATGGGACCTTATGGCATACATCCCAGGGTACTAAAGGAGCTAAGGGTAGAACTAGCAGAGCCATTATCAGAACTGTTTAGTGAGTTTCTGAACACAGGAGAGGTCCCAGAAGACTGGAGAAGGGCTCATGTGATCCCGCTTCACAAGAGTGGTAGCAGGAAGGAGGCAGGGAACTACAGACCAGTCAGTCTTACCTCAGTAGTGGGCAAGATTATGGAGACACTCCTTAAGGAAAGGATAGTGCAACACCTGGAATCCATTGGAGCAAAGGATCCAAGACAGCATGGGTTTAGAAAAGGAAGGTCTTGTCAAACTAATCTCATAGATTTATTTGACTTGATAACCAGAGTGCTGGACCAAGTGGAGCAGTTGATGTCGCCTACCTTGACTTCAGCAAAGCTTTTGATACTGTTCCACATAGAAGATTGATTAATAAGCTGGGTAGACTGGGGTGGGTCAGAAGTTGGTCAACTGGGTGGCAAACTGGTTGATGGACAGAAAACAGAGAGTGGTGGTAAATGGTATACAATCAGAAGAGATGCAAGTCACAAGTGGGGTACCTCAGGGATCAGTCCTGGGGCCAGTCCTCTTCAATATCTTCATCAGTGACATTGCAGATGGACTGGAGGGTATGGTTTGTCTGTTTGCAGATGACACCAAGATCTGCAACAGAGTAGATGATCCAGATGGTGTAGGCAAAATGAGAAGAGATCTGGATAAGCTAGCAAAATGGTCGGAAGAGTGGCAACTGGGGTTTAATGCAAGTAACTGCAAAATCATGCACATAGGGAAGAGAAACCCTGAAGCCACCTATAGGCTGGGGGGGGGGGGGGGGGAGTTGCTGGCAGTCACAAGGGAAGAAAGAGACTTGGACATCATCATCACCAATGACCTGAAATCATCCAAGCAGACCACTAAAGCAGTAGGTAAGGCTAGAGGGATGTTGGGGTGTATTAGTAGGGGTATCTCAAGTCAGAAGAGGGAGGTAATAATCCCTCTTTACAAGACACTGGTTAGGCCCCATCTAGAGTACTGCATGCAGTACTGGAGGCCACACCTTCACAAGGACTTTAACCAAATTGAGGCAGTCCAGAGAAGGGCAACCCAAAATGATGCAGGGACTGCATCAGAAAATATATGAGGACAGATTAACTTAACTCAATATGTATGCCCTAGAGCAAAGGAGGGAGAGAGGTGATATGATTGAAATTATTCAAACCTTAAGGGCATTAACAAGGTGAAGGAGTCTAACATGTTTCAATATAAGAAAAAATAGCAGGATAAGAGGACACAGCATGAGGTTAGAGGAAGGCCTATTAAGGTGTAATGTGAGGAAGTTCTTTTTCACAGAAAGGGTGGTGGATGCATGGAATGGCCTACCTTAGGAAGTGGTGGATATGAATACAGTGCAGGGCTTCAAACAGGCATGGGATAGGCATAAGGGAGCAATACGGATGAGTATGAATAGATAGGCCATTGACAGAGCAAGGACCAATGGCACATTCATAAGGTACAAAATGAAATGGGCAGATGGGATGGGCCTTGCTGTCCTTATCTGCCATGAACTTCTATGTCTGTATGTTTCTATATGGATTACCACGGGCTGTATTGTCAGACAGTGGTCCCCAGTTTTCTTCCCATGACTTTAACCTGTTCTTAAAGCAGAATGGTGTCTGACATTTTGACTCCACGTTACCATCCAGCATCCAATGGTGCAGTCAAATGAGCTGTACAGACACTCAAAAAAGCTTGGACTAAACCAGATTCACAGCAAGTACCTACAACTCAAAGGTTGGCTTGTTTCCTGTTCGCTTACAGAAGCACTCCTTACACAGTCACAGACCGAACACCAGTTGAACTGTTTCTAAAACATCAACCCTATGCCCGTTTGTCATTGCTCAAGCCAGATTTGGCTGATACCATCACAAAACATCAACTACAACAGCAAAAGGGTCATGACAAGTCGACCAAGCCAATATGGATTTTCCATCCTGGGGATGATGAGGGTGATGGTTCGAGACTATAGACATCCCAAGGTTTCTTGGATTCCTGGGGTGGCAATTGAAACACATGAACCTTTGACCTGTGCAGTTTGCATAGGACATCAACTTGTTCACATACATGTGGATCACCTGGTGCATTCCGAGGTTCCAGTGCATGCAGCAGAAGACGTCACTCCAAATGAGGACAGTGATACGTAGGACTTTGTTCCTGCCCGTGAAGTTCTACCAGGGCTGATGCCAAATAACGCAATGCCTGTTTCACCAGAAGCAGTTGTTCCAACCTGCAGATATCCCATGAGGCACAAAGACTTGACCTTTAAATCATGCACTGAACCTGTACCTCTGTGGAACTGGACTTTTATCTGTACTGTTACTTAGTAACAAGTTCTACCCAAGGGGCAGAATAATCCCGTGAATTTGTTTCTGGGTACCGAATAGTCTACTTTGGCCTGGAAGTTAGGAAATGTTATTATTGAAGTATTTTAGACTAATTTCTAAGGGGGAGGAGTGTAGTATATACATATAGGTGTCTGTATATTGCAGTGGGAAGTACAGGGAATGCATTAGGACAGTATTTCAGGCAGTTTCAGGGTTGTGGTGTGACACCCATTGGGTGTGCCATATGCAGATCCAGTGAGTCAATCGGCTGTGGAAAAGGTGTAGTGCCAGGGATGGACTGCTACCTGACCCTAGCTGCCCACAACCTGGCACCTGCCCCATAGGTGCAGCAGTCCCCAACACAGTGGTCTGGTAGCAGCCCACCTCCACACAGGAGCTGCAATACCAGGATACAGTCTATGTGCCTGGGGCACATCTCCTAACACCAAGCTCATCCTACAAGCAGCACCCACTGCCACCTGCTGCATATAGGGTTTTGTTGGTCCTGTGGGGCTGTTGCCAGAGCTAATGTGTACTAGGGTCCGGTTCACACTAGTCCAACCATGCCCCCCCATCCAGCCTGATCCTCATGCTCCCCTCAACTGCCACAGTGCCCCCCTCACCCCCATTTCACTACTAGGGCTACATTGGTCTCTAGTCCCCTACTTCTAGGTCCCTCCAATCACCACCCTTCCAGGCAGCAGCACAGGGACCCTAGATCACATCCTGGTTGCTGTAAGTGCAGCCCCCTCTTGTGACCATGGCGGGGCTTCTGGAATAGGAAAAAAGGGGATGGTACAGCTCTGCCATGGTGCAACCATCCTTGCAGCCTGGTGCATGAGTGCTTTTGCCACAAGGGTGGCACAGGGGAGCTTTGCCGTACAGCATCCCAATTTCGCCACAGCTCGCATTCAGAAATTGGGATAGCCACAAACTATGACACAATGTGCCACTTGTGTCTTACCTATTTGGTGCAGCCACCTTGTATCATAGTTTTACTTTGAAAATCAAGCCCAGGGTGTATGGGAAAGATCCTAATCATTAAACACATTCAGCATGTTACTTCCACTGTTCATTACAAAGAGTCCCTCCCTAAAATTGTAAGGGTATATCCTGATATCTAACAGTGATTGGATGAACTGCAGAATGTTTCCCCACTGTACTTGCCCTCCATGACTTGACAGACTAAGCAAGATAGTTCTTCTTTGGCTGTGCCAGACTGCAGCTGTCTGCTTAAGCAATAATCCATGACAGGGTGTGGGTTATGCCGGGATGTACTCACGCCTGGCATGGTTTGGTCATGAAGTCAAGGCTGAGTGGCCAAATCTACACCAGGCATGAGTAAATCCCAGCATAACCCACACCCTGGAGTGGATTATTGCAATGATATAAGGGGAAATTTAATAAAATAAATTCACTATTTAAAAAAAAATGAAAAAACTATTAAGCATTTAGGTTTATTTTTGAATTTTATCGAAATGTTCTTCCACAGCAGTGTAAATAGTCCTTTGTTGGCAAGTAAATTATGGTTATGGTTGTGTTGTGTCCCTCTCCCTTGGCGTGAGCCAAAATTTAATTTTTGGTCTGGGTGGTGCTTTTTTTGTGAGTCTCTTCCTGTGTGCACTGTTTCATTTCATTTTATGTTTTTTTCCCTGGCTTACATTAGGAGAGCTAGCTGTGCTGGGACATGAGAAAGAGAGGGCTGCCGCTGGTGGGAGAGCTAGGAATGTTACGTGAAAGTGCAACCACTGGGAGAATGAGAAGTGTGGCTGTGCATCTGCAGTTTATAAGGGAGATCAGACAACGCAGTGGAAAGGAAGCAAATTAGAATTGTTTTTGTGATCCAGGGATGTAGTCAGGAGTCGGCGATAATTTATTTGTGGCTTTGCGATCGTGCAGCAATGGAGCAAGGAGGGAGAGGAGAGCATGAAGGAGCCAGGAGCGAGTGAATGTCATAAGACTAAAAAGACTGACTAAAGAGGGAGTCAGTGCATTGGGGCAGAAGTTTGACGTCTTTGCAGAATATTTAAACTAGCAAATTGGGAGAGGGGTGCAGCACCCCATACGTCGAATGGGAAGAACACCCCTCCCCCCTCAGCTAGTGGTCAAACAGGAATTCAGAGTGTTTGCCATTCATTTGCATCACCAGGTAAGAAAAAAGGTTTGTCTCCCCATACGATGCACAGGGTAATGCCAAACTTCACCAACAACTAACACACCAAAATCTGGCCAATGGAAAATCATGTACACAATGCTCACAGCCTGGGAAATAAGATCCCAGACCTGCAGGCAATAATGTCAGAGGCTAAACTGGACATAGTAGCAATTAGTGAGACGTGGTTTACCAGTAACCACACTTGGGAGACTTCAGTACCTGGCTATGTATTGTTCAGAAGAGACCGAGGTGCAAAAGGGGGAGGAGTGGCCCTGTATGTTAATGAAAATATCAAAGCTACAGAAATTCAGAATACACATAAGGAGCCAGAAGAACTGTGGGTCACCCTGAAACAGGAAATGGGACAGCCATAAGAACTGGGTTGTCTACAGGCCCCCAGACCAGAGGGAGGACATAGACACATTACTGTTAGAAGATATACAAAACATGACAGCTAAAGGAGGTTCTGATAATGGGAGACTTCAACATGCCAGATATAGATTGGTCAATACCAGCAGGAACATCTGCCAGAACTAGACTCATAGTGGATTCCCTGCAGGGGGAGGGCCTCAAACAACTGGTACAGCAACCCACAAGAGACAGGGCTATCCTAGATCTAGTACTGACTAACAAAGAAGGGATCACAGATCTCCAGGTAGAAGGTCACCTGGGGTCCAGTGACCATCACGTGGTATGGTTCAATTTGGCTACTACATCTAAATCATCCCATTCCAAGGCAAAAATATGGGACTTCAGAGGAGCTGACTTTGATAAGATGGCCAACAGAGTTAAGCTAGCCCTGGCAAAAAGAAACACAGGTGAGGAGGTACAGGCAAAGTGGGCAAGCATTAAGGATACAATACTTGAAGCAACATCCCATTGTGTTAGACAGAAAAGGAAGTGCAAAAGAAGAAGGAAACCACTTTGGTTCTCAAATACAGTAGCAGAAAAGGTCAGGAGCCAAAAGGCTGGCCTTCAGAAAATATAAGGAACACAGCGGGATGAAGATAGGAGGCATACCAAACTGCCCTAAGGGAAGCAGGTAAGGCAGTAAGGCAGGCAAAGTCCCAAACTGAGGAAACACTAGCACGAACAGTAAAAGAAGGTGACAAGACTTCTATAGATACATTAGTGAAAGGAGAAAGTCCAGAGGGGTATTGCTAAGCTAATGGAGAAAAAGGGAGCATGAGGAGGACCCTGTAAAGGCATCTATCCTAAATAGATACTTTTGCTCAGTATTTACTGAAGAGAAGGTAGGCAGGGCCCACAGCTCAGCATCATGGACACAGGGGGAGGGAGGTGAGCACTACTCCCTTCACAAAAGAAAGGGTCCCACAAGAGCTTGCTAAGCCCAGGGTGGATAAGGCAATGGGACCTGATGGCATACATCCCAGGGTACTAAGGAGCTAAAGGAGGAACTAGCAGAGCCATTAGCAGAATTGTTTAGTGAGTCTCTGAGCACAGAGAGGTCCCAGAAGACTGGAGAAGGGTTATGTGATCCCGCCCCACAAGAGTGGTAGCAGGGAGGAGGCAGGGAACTACAGACCAGTCAGTCTTACCTCAGTAGTGGGCAAGATTATGGAGGCACTCCTTAAGGAAAGGATAGTGCAACACCTGGAACCATAGGGGCACAGGATCCAAGACAGCATGGGTTTACAAAGGAAGGTCCTGTCAAACTAATCTCATAGATTTCTTTTGACTGGGTAACCAGAGTGTGGACCAAGGGGAGCAGTTGATGTCGCCTACCTTGACTTCAGCAAAGCTTTGACACTGTTCCACATAGAAGATTGATAAATAAGCTAGGTAGGCTCGGGGTGGGTCAAGTTGGTCAACTGGGTGGCAAACTGGTTGACTGGCAGAAAACAGAGAGTGGTGGTAAATGGTATACAGTCAGAAGAGATGCAAGTCACAAGTGGGTACCTCAGGGATCAGTCTCGGGACAGTCCTATTCAACATCTTCATTAGTGACCCCGCAGATGGACTAGAGGGTAAGGCTTGCCTGTTTGCAGATGACACCAAGATCTGCAAAAGAGTAGATGATCCAGATGGGGTGGGCAAATGAGAAGAGATCTGGATAAACTAGCAAAATGGTCAGAAGAGAGGCAACTGGTTTAATGCAAAGAAGTGCAAAATCATGCACATAGGGAAGAGAAACCCTGAAGCCACTTATAGGCTGGGAGGAGTTGCTAGCAGTCACAAAGGAAGAAAGAGACTGGGCATCATCATCACTGATGACCTAAAATCATCCAAGCAGACCTCCTAAAGCAGTAGGTAAGGCTGGGGGTGTTAGGGTGTATTAGTAGGGGTATCATGTCGAAGAGGGAGGTATAATCCCTCTGTACAAGACATTGGTTAGCCCCATCTGGAGTACTCTGCGAGTATTGGAGGCCACACCTTCACAAGGACATTAACCAAATTGAGGCAGTCCAGAGAAGGGCAACCAAAATGGTGCAGGGACTGCATCAGAAGACATATGAGGACAGATTAACGGAGCTCAATATGTATACCCTTGAGCAAAGGAGGGAGAGAGGTGATATGATCGAGACATTTAAACACCTTAAGGGCATAAACAAGGTGAAAGAGTCTAACATGTTTAAATATAAGAAAAATTGCAGGACAAGAGGACACAGCATGAGATTAGGGAGGCGATTAAGGGGGAATGTGAGAAATTCTTTTCACAGAAAGGGTGGTAGATGCATGGAATAGCTTACCACAAGAAGTGGTGGCTATGAATACAGTGCAGGGCTTCAAACAGGCATGGGATAGGCATAAGGGAGCAATACAAATGACTATGAATAGATAGGTCACTGACAGAGCAAAGGCCGATGGCACATTTATAAGGTAGAAAAAGAAATGGGCAGACTGGATGGGCCTTGCGGTCCTTATCTGCCGTCAACTTCTATGTTTCTATGTAGAAGCAAAGAAGCTGGGAGGGAGCATTACATAACTGATGAGCAGTGGGAATAAAATCTTTTTTTTTTTATTAAGTTAGCTTTATTGATTTTAACATTGATTTTAACATTAAATACAATACAACAAATAGTAAACTTACCAAATCCAGCCCCCCCGCCCATAAAAACTCCCCAACTACCTCCTTCCTACCCCCAGCATCAGAATATAACTGTCCTAAAGACCTGGGTCTAACCAAGTTAAATGTCTTACACAGGTTAGCTTAAAGAGATTAAAGGATATGCAACCTTCCCCACGTTTTATCAAACCTAGTGAGGTGGTTATGCAGGCTGGCTACCATCCTTTTCATCCAGAGACTGAAAAGTAACTCTTGTAGCCATTCAACATAAGAGATACTTTGTATCCTACCAGTGGCACAGAACTAATTTCTTGACTGATAAAGTGATTATAGCCATATAATACCTACACTCTTGCACCTCAATCCACGCGTAGTCACCCACCAGACAAATCTCTGGAGAGAAGTACCCATCAATACCCAATAGTGGGTCAGCCTTTTGTTTGATGTGTGACCACAAGGTAGCCACCTTGGGACATTCCTAGAACAAGTGCAAGAGAGATCCATCAGCCTGTTGACACCTCACACAATGGGACGATGGGGCTCTACCCATTTTAAACAGTTTGGCTAGAGTAAGATACACGTTATTAAGGAATTGACATCGCATAATCCTTAACCAGTCTTGTGTGACATAAGTGTAACAATCTATCCATATCTTGCCCCAGTCAAACCTTGCTTGTGAGAAACATGCATCCCAGTGGCCCGACACCCCATCTACAGTAGGGAAGGGTCTGTTGAGAAGAACAGTATATTTTTTTTAGCCACAACATGGGGTAAAGAGACGTAAAGAGTAATAAGTGTCGGAACAAACTCTCCGGCCCGCTATTCTGTACAGGATTCCCCCAACTATGCATCAACATGTGATGGAGTTGAAAAACCTTGAAAGTTAGGGATCTATCCAAGTCATACTCCTGCATAATCTCTTCCGAAGTTAGAAACCCATCTTCCTTAATCAGGTCCCCTACTTCTAACAGGGCAAGTTGTGGTATCCAATGGGCGGGGGGGGGGTAAGGGCTTGCTATCCACTCTGAAATTCAGATTCCCCACTAGAGGTTCAATGGGGTCTCTGGTGTGTTTATATTTAAGAAAAGAGCATAGTTGGGAATGAATCCTAACTGAGACCTCGATTAGGACCTTGATGCAGAGCAAGTGGGAGGACCTCAGGTCTAATATGTAAGAGAGTATTAGGGGGACACCCCACTCGATGCAATTAGTTCTCTCACTATATAGTAAGTCATATGGTCACATATGGGAGTGTCTGCAAGTTCTCTGCTGTTAAAAGCCAACGCAGATACTTACTTGCCTGTCTTTCCCAATAGTATAACACAAAATGCGGAAGTCTCAGAGGTGGTCACGTGATGTAGTGCCGACTACAAGCCGCTACCGTATCCTCCAGCCATCTGATCGCTATTTTGACTTAATTTCATGGTCAAATCTTAATTAAGTTTCAGTAAGGGGGAAGAGAAAGTTATATAAAGGGCTGTTCACGATTTGACTCGTAGCGACAGCGCGAATGGAGATTGAAATTAGGAAGAATCTCCCCAAGAGAACACCGCTACCACTCCTGAGAAAGGCCCTAGGAAGCCTAGGCCTGCGAGTTCTGCTGATTCGGGCGTAGCAACTCTTAACCCTGCTGAGCAAGAGCCGTTAACTCTGGCCAAGTTTCTCGCTGAGTTCAAGCCTTTTAAAGAGGAGATGACATCCATGACGGCTGAAATTAAAAAATTGTCATCAGCTTTAGAGGAAGTAGTGCGGCGAACCTCAGATGCTGAAGTGAAAGTTCACTATTTAGAAAAGAGAGTTGAGAAAGCTGAGTTTGAGTTGACAGCTGCGAGGCAGAAGATGACTAGAATGGAACTCAAATTAGAGGACCTTGATGGTAGAAGTCGAAGAAATAATGCAGTCCTGATAGGGCTGCCTGAAGCAGAAGAGGGGCAAGATGCAGTTCTCTTCATTCAGAAGTTTGTTGAGCGCGTGGCTGGGCCTTCGCCTTATGGGGCCAAATATGTAATTGAGAGGGCGCATCGGGCCCTTAGACCACCCCCCCTTGGGGTAGCCGCCTAGGCCCTTGATTTTTAGGTTCCTCAACTATCTTGAGTGCCAGTATTTCTTAAAGAAAGTTAAGGAGGCGCAAGGGATTACTGGGAAGGCAAAAAAGTGAGAGTGGCTCAAGATCTCCCGGCTATGGTTTGGCAGTGGCGCTCTGCCTTTCATCCTTACGTGTCCAAGTTAATAGCTGATGGCATTTGATTTAAAATGTTATATCCAACGAGATTACAAGTATGCATATCGGGGGCATGGCACAGTTTTAACGATCCCGAAATGGCCCGGTCTGGACTTAAAGAGCTGCTTCCTGACCTCCTCCAAGAAGTCTGAACTCCACTTCTGATGGACTTTGCAAGTGCATTGAGCTTTGGAGTCAAACTGGGGATAGCAGCCCTCTTCGTTCTTTGTTTATGTGATGAAGGGAAGATTTACCTTTAGAATGTTTAGCGGATATTCTTCAGCAGGATGAGAGTGGCAGAAGCAAGTCAATCTCGTCGGGGACTTAAGTTCTCTGCTGGACTCTTATTAGTTGCAGGTGTTTATAACAAATGACTTTGTTAGAGTTTAGGACCTGAAGAAGTATTGGAAAGTAAATTTTCTGGAGAGAAGTATAGATTTAGAGGGGGAAGTGGGCCTATTGAATAAGTATGATTGAGTATTTGCCTTCAATACAGGGCCCCTCTCCTCGTTGTAATGTAATTAAACTTTGTGACTTCTTGGTATAGGAGTATTTAGACTCAAAATCATAAGGGCTGAGCTGTTGAACCCCATATAGCTTCAGAAGGGGGAAAAATCAGGTTTGGTCTTGCAGGATGGGGTTTTTTTCTTTCTTGTTTTAGCTGCTCCCAAGATACGGGAACATGTCTGTTATAGCGCAGTCATACCGCTAGAGGGAGATATTACTTTACTATTTCACCACAGAGCTTTACTCATTGTGCTGGCGCTGCTTGTTTTGGAGTTAGCATTTAATTTCCCGCTCCCCCCAATAGAATAGGGGCGTGCTGAAATTGCAAGCATAAAACGGGGAGCGTGTGGTAGTTTACTCAAATATTTGATAGCCAATTTAATTTTTGAAGAATACTGGCCAATTTTGAGATGCAATAGATGCTTGAAGTAATAGGGAGCTCCCTGCCTGAAGCTAATAACTAATGGATGTTGTTTTTTATTTTATATGCCGTACCTAGTTTGATCTTGCTGTTCACTTATAAAGTTAGGATATTAAATTGGGTAGGTTAACATTAACAAAGCCAGATATTGACAGGGGCTCAATGCAGTTAGGTTTCTATTTCAAAAGAAACAAATTCGTAGTTGTTATTCGAGATTTAGTTTTATAATTGAAACTTCTTATGGGGATTCTAATAAAGGCCAATAGGTTAAGCGAAGTCTTATAAGTATGGAACGGATACCAGCAGTGGGGCTATAGAACTAACATCGCTTAGGTCTCCAATTGTAGGGGAGTGTAGGCAGTTTATTATAGTGTAGTCTACACTGTTGGGGTGCACTTTTATTTTGTTTAGAATGCTAAACGAACGAAGATAAATATATGTAAATTTGAGATAAAAGTGCTTTTACAGCGAGAGAGCTGGGATAAGTAGAGGCGGTCCTTCATTGAATTAGGTTGGTTTTCAAGGATGTTTAGAGGGACAATCGGAAACTGTTTCCCTTGTTAATTAAGTTAGTGTTTAAGTGTAGGATTTTCTGAGGGTGGCTGGGGGGTGGGGGCTAAGGTGTTGGTATGCTGCGAAGCGGAGCCTATACTAGTTGGGGAGGAAAGGGGAGGGGGTTTGTTCATGTTCATCAATGTTTTTCTAATGGGTAGGGGGCGGGAGGGTGGGAGGGGACTAAGTTGGTGGGTGGGTCTCAGCACAGCTCATAGAGGATTTTCAAGGATCTATACTCCTGCAAGACTTATTTTGTGCATCTTACCTTATTGAGAGTTTGCAATAATGACTAATGTAATAAAAATTGCAACATGGAATGGCAAAGGATTAAGGCAGCGGGTTAAGCAATATAAAATCCTTAAGCACCTTGCCTTGCTATCTATAGACATTGCAGTTATACAAGAGTCACATTTATTAGACTCGGAGGCCAATTGTATGAGGCGGCAGCAGATTAGCCACGTTTTCTCTGCTGGGGTAGCTACTAATAGTGCTGGTGTTTTGATATTGATTAATAGGAAGATCCCATTCGTATTGAAGCAGGTGCTCAGGGACCTGCAGGGACGATTTTTGTTTATCCATTGCTACTTGTACACCACTGAAATCCTCCTGGGAACCCTGTACGGACCCAATGTGGATTCCCCTGACTTCTTTGTGAAGCTAATTGACATACTATATCCATACATTACTTTACCAATTATTATCGGGGGAGATATGAACATTGTTATGGATCCATTAGTGGACCGTTCCTCTCCGATGAGAAGAGGTAACTCCCCAGCTCAAAGGGCCCTTCTAGAGTTCTTGGAACAATATGCCTTGTGTGATGTATGGAGAGTCTTACATCCTTCGGAGAAGGAATTTACTTTTCTATCCCCAGTGCACAAAACGGCCACGCGTATTGATTATATATTTCTCACCCAAACTGTCCTGCCCAGAGTGATTGAAGCTTCCATGTAGCCAGGCCCACCTTCGGACCATGCACTGGTTACGTGTCAGTTAGCACTCTCATTCTTTTCTAAGAAGTCTCCCAGATGGAAGATCAATAATCAGATGTTAAAAGATGATCACGTTGTTAAAATAATTAGCGAGCTTATACGGCGATTTATAGAAACCAATACTCGCTCTATTTCCAGACCAGATTTGATGTGGGGGGCTTTTAAAGCATTTATTAGGTGGGTTTAAATTAGTATAACTACCTACAGAAAGAAAGAAAAAGATAAGAAGTTAGTTACATTATTGGGTCAAATTCAACTTAAGGAAACAAGGTCAGGCCAATCTTTCTCGGAATCCGAACAACATGAATTGGTTCAGTTAAAGGAAGGCTACTTGGAATTGTTAAGGGACAAGGCCGAATTTGCAATTCTTAAAGCTAAAGCGGTGTATTCAGATCAGGGTGAAAAAGGAGGGAGGTTGCTGGCACTTCGGATTAAGCAAATGGAAGCGAATAGGTATATTTTGGCAATACGTTCCCAAATAAATAATGCTCTGATAACAACTTCAGAGGGTATAGTTTTAGAGTTTCAGAGGTATTATACCAGCTTATATAGTTTTAAAACGAATTCAGTATCTGAAGATAACATAGATAATTATTTGGAGGCATCTGGTTTATCTCCACTTTTGGAGCCCCAGCAGGAACGGAAGGTTTCTCCAATAACGACAGAAGAAATCTCTAGGATTATTAAAATCTTACCCTCCGACAGATCACCTGGTCCTGATGGTTTTTCGGCAAATTTTTATAAGAAATTTTTAGATCAGTTACTTCCCCTACTATTATTTCAGTACATATTATCGGGTGCCCAGACAGATCCTACTTTGTGGAGGCTCTAATAGTCTTAATTTTGAAGCCTGGGAAGAACCCAGAATTGCCCGCAAGTTATCACCCTATATCTCTGATGAATCAAGACATCAAGATATTGGCCAAGATTTTAGCAGATCGTTTGGCATTTGTGATGCCTGATCTGATTGGGCCAGAGCAAATAGGATTCATGAAAGGGCATTCCTCATTAGGTCATCTCAGAACCCTGTCGCACGTTCTCTCGACAACCAGAGATGCCTCATTTCCAGCTGTCTTGGTCTCCTTGGATGCTGAGAAAGCATTTGACAGGGTGGATTGGAATTTTTTATTTAGGGCCCTTAATGCTTATAAGTTTCCTGAGCTTTTTCAGAATTGGATTAAAGTTCTTTATAATGCCCCTTCAGCCAGAGTAATGGTTAATGGTGTTATTTCGGAAAGATTACCATTGTATTCTGGAACCAGACAGGGTTGTCCTTTATCACCTTTACTTTTTAATTTATATCTGGAGCCCCTCATTCACCATTTAAAGCTCTCTCCCATGATCCAAGGAATAACTATCCAGGGATATGAGGTCAAAGTGTCGGCATGCGCTGATGATTTATTGTTACAATTATCTGATCTGGATAATTCAATACCGGCTTTGTTGACAACTGTGCGTGAATTTGCTAATTTTTCCAGTTACAAATTGATTATTGATAAATCCCTTGTGTTTCCACTTAACTATAGAGTGATTAAGTCAAGTGTTGTAGAATATGGCATGTCCTGGGCACCAAACTCTTTAAAATATTTAGGGATGCAAGTAGTTAGGAACCCCGCTCTGGCTCAGAAGTTGAATTTGGATGACTTAGTTAAAATTTTAGGAGCGGATTTAGATAGGTGGACCAAACTACCTATCACACTCTGGGGCATGTGAATTTAATTAAGATGAACTTTTCCCCAGGATTTTTACCCATTGTACTTGCTTAATAATTGGATTCCCGTTTCATAGTTCCGCAAAGTCAATGCTTTGATAACAAAATTTATTTGGGCTAATTGGCAACCCAGGATTGCATTTCATAAGCTGGTGGCTCCGAAGGATAAAGGGGGTCTTCGTCTTCCACACATGATTTTTTACTACTGGGTGAGTCACATGGTAAAATACGTTAGATGGATGGAGAGTATGGGAGAACCAGATTCAGTGGGTTGGCTCCCTATTTGGCTCAAAATAGAGCTATCTCTAATTAAACAGTGTGGCCTGTCGCCAGCTTCGCTGTTTTATATCAGGCTGAGTGCCCTCCCCCCCTTGTTGAAATCCACCCCTGTTGAGATTTTGGTCAGGGTGCACTCCCAGATATGTTCATTTATGGAATATGGTCATACTGTAGATTTAGCTCAACCCACTGGGGGTAATCCTAATTTAAAAATAAGTAACAAACCAATCATGTCAAAATGGCTCCCACAGTTGGAAAATGTTAAGCTTTCCCAGGTCGTTGCTCTGGGCAGTTCATGGCTCTCAGTCTCTACAATATTGAGTAACAAAACTACCCACTAAGTCTATTTTTAAGTATTCCAGCTGAGCACTTATTAACAAAAGTATTTGATAATACTCGCACTCAACAGAATAGGAACGTTCTGGGATATCTTTACTCTTGTTGTTTGATAGCCCCCATTCAGTATCTGATATATATAAAATTTTATATAATTGTAAATATCCGGAGGTGTTTATACCGGAGAGATATTGGGCATCATATTTTCCCGATTCAGAGATAGACTGGGCAGCATTGTGGGTAAATTGTCATAAATATGCTACTCAGGATAGGTTACATCTTGCGCAGTTTCATATTTTGCATAACATATATTACACTCCCCAAAAATTATACAAGTACGGTCTCATTGACTCTCCTTCTCCTTGTTCCGGATGTGGGCATGTGGATGGTACGCTCTATCACATATTTTGGTCATGCTTTAAGGCTTCCACCCTTTGGGGGTTATCCAACAGAGGATGGATCCCTTATTAGGCCTCTCTGACCTTTTTATTCCGGAGGTATGCTTGTTAGGGGTTATACCCTCATCCCTGTGACATCGAGAAAGTATTATATGGCACTAATTTCCTTATCGATTAAGAAGGTTATCCTTCGTCACTGGAAAGATGACATAGATATTCCTTTTTCGGAATGTCTTAAGGAAATATTGGCTAATCACAGGATGGAGAAAATGGTGGCTAATCTAAGTAATAGGATGAATAGATATAAGCAAATTTGGGATCCTTTTTACACGCTGCTCTTCACCTAGATAATGTTAAAGCAATCTCATAGTTTTGGATGATTTACCGTCTGAGTAGTTGGAGCTGTGCTGATGGGGGAAGGGGTATGGTAGGGAGGGGAGATTGGGTATGGGGGAGAGCAGCCCCGATGTATGTACTGGAAGCTCTTTTCTGCCTCATGTATAACCTTATTGGGAACATTTGGAGCTGTTCTTATATGTATGAAAATTAATAAACTTTGAATTGAAAAAAAAAAAACAAAATGTGGAAGTCTGAGACCCCCCCTGGTCTTTGGGAGCTGTGAGTTTATGGTATGCCCATTTCGAAGGCTTAACCAGCCATATGAAATATGTTATCATAGAGTGCACTGTTTTAAACCAGGTGAGGGGGAACCAGAGATTTAACAAATTAAGCAGGTAAAAAAGCCTTGGTAAAATATTTATCTAGGGAACAAAAGGTTTTTTTGAAACTTTCGTGACATGTGGGGTTGACATAGGGAGATAAACTTGTCGTGGGAGGTTGCTATAGTTTTGTGTTAGGCAGGGTTTTGAAATTTAACATGGTGGTTGAATGGGGATCTCAACATGGCTGCGATGTTTTTGTTTTTGTGGGGTTGGACTGATTTTTTTTTAGATGCAGCTGACTGGGTCTGTATCCATGAGTCATGCTGGAATGTACTCACAGATAAATGACCCAGTCAGGCAATCACCTTTCTACATTTTAAAGTGCCATTGAATAATTCAGTATAACTCCGTAAGTGGCTGATAGTAACAGGGGCTGGTCCAAAATGTTGGTGGAGTTTTATTTGGACACTATAGAAGCTTTGGTTTGTACTTCTGCTCCAGATGCCACTAGTGAAATGCAATAACACCCCCCCCCCCATTTCCTTTAGAAGAGTCACTATCTGGGTAAACACTACCTGGTACATACTATGGATAACATGCCTTGAAAATGTGAAGCATGATAGAATGATATATTTGGGCTTCAGTTCATGCAACAGTCTTTGAGAGCCAGTGCTTTCTATGATGGAGAATAACTGTAGATTGAGGCCCATCAGGTATCATGTGAGTTGAGCTACTATATTTTATTGAGGTAAAAACCATGGGTCAGAAAGAGTGAATGATATGTGGATGACAATGTTTTTACAGTGATGGTATTATGAGCGAGTAGGATAGCGTTATTAGTCAGAGTTGCCAGTGGGATGAGCAGTAGAGGGGATTAGAAGATGCATTTTTATGAAGTCCCAGACTGTGCTGGCATTGTAGCACTGAGGTTAAGGTTACGGTGTGTGTGTGTGTGTGTGTGTGTGTGTGTGTGCTGTTGTTGGAAATAGGAGCGGGATCGAGTCCCAAGTGTTAACTAACACTATGTGGCCAAATTCTCTCCTCCTCCTCTCCACCCCATCATGTCTTTCTCCCTGTCCCTGAGTTCAGACCCCCTCAAGTGTTGATTATATAATTTACAGGGGTGCGGGATAAGAGCCCTCATGAAGGGGGTACTCAAGAGAACACTTGGAATGTGTTGCCACGGTTGCCATTGGATGTTGGTGGTGTGAAGTGAGTTCGCTCTTTTGACGTTCGCAATTGTTTTGTCACTGTTTTGGGATTCGCTCTTTGTTTTTTCACTTATAACACATAAAACCAGCCCATCATATCCTTATTCAGTTGTTGCATTTCAGGGTGGGTAGGTGGCAGTTTAGTAGGACATATAATGACACAAGCAGTGTAGACTGTTTTTCTAGTGGTTGTTGGAGGGATATATTTGATGCAATGCCAGGATCCAGGGATGCTTCAGTTGGCTGCTGTGACTACCATGGTGGCTATATTACATGAGCAAACCATCTAATCCCATTGCTTCCCATACCAGACTGTCAGTGTTGCTGTTTCTGGCCCATCTGATCAGAATGGGGATTGGGAATGGAAGTGGCTGTTAGAAAGATGGCATTTTCAAGTTCAAGTTCATCCTCCCTTATCTCCTCACACACTTGACCCTGCTCTGACAGCTCCACTTCCATAGCACTTGGTTCCCAGTATTTAAGTAGACTGTCTGAGCCCAATTGATCTGTTTCTACCATGCTGATTGTAATATGCTTTCAGTGGATTTGTGATGTCATTCCGTAGCCCTCCCCAGCAGCCCTGCAGGACACCTCACCTCCTCGTGGACCCGTTGGCCAGATGACCTGGCAGTCGCGAGGTCTCAGTCCATAGCCCTCCCCCAGCAGCCCTGCAGGACACCTCACCTCCTCGTGGACCCATTGGCCAGGTAATTTCCTGCACAGAAGCAGTCCCCTGCCCTTACAGCTTAGCCTTTCTCCCCCGACAACCGTCTCTGGACCAGCGGTGCACCTAATCTGCTCCGTGCGTGTGGGAAATGGCTTACCCTCCCTCTGGTGTCGCAGCTGGCCCGAGGTCTTCTTGGCGCTAATTTTAAATCTGCTGGAGCCTCTCCCGTCGGCGCAGGAGCAAGAAGGACTGTAGCCGGGAACTCTAGTTTGGTGTCCCCACATGCTGTGTTCTGTTATCAGTTTTGTTTGCAAGCATCAGTAATTGACTTAAAATGACTGTAAAATGATAGCCTTTTAGCCTGTATTACTACTGTGCACCCAAAAACCGAATCCTAGGCTGCCCTCTTGTGGTGCGATATCTAGTCTAAATCATTTTGCTCTCCTTGTAAGTACTGTAGGTGTTTGCTCTCCTTGCAAGTACTGTAGGTGTTGCTTAAATTATTGGGCACATGTATTGCACTGTAACCTGAATCGCAATCGCCTAAATCAATCTCAGGCTGCCATTTACCTGCCTGACTAGCAGGAGCATTCTCCACCCAACCCAAACTTGATTTGTCTCCTGCTGTGCATCCTGCCCTCCCCTTACTTTTATTTAATGTCTTGTGGTCTTTCCTCTTCTCAGACAACCCAGCGGTCATGAGGGCTCAGTCCGTAGCCCTCCCCCAGCAGCTCTGCAGGACACCTCACCTCCTCATGGACCCATTGTCCAGGTAATTTCCCGCACAGAATCAGTCCCCTGCCCTGCCCAGCTTAGCCTTTCTCCCCCGACAACCGTCTCTGGACCAGCGGCACACCTAGTCTGCTCCGTGCGTGTGAAAAATGGCTTGCCCTCCCTCCAGTGTCGCAGCTGGCCTGAGGTCTTCTTGGCGCCAATTTTAAATCTGCTGGAGCCTCTCCTGTCAGCGCAGGGGCTCTAGCCCCACTGAACGCTGCGCGTTCGGCTCCCCACCACCCCCACCACCACACTTGGTCAGCTGTCTGTTATATAGGCTGCAGGGAGCCACGTGGTGCCGAAAATAACCTATCAGCCCTTTTCTCCATCTGCAGGTTTTCTCTCACCACTAGTGGCTGCTCTATCAAGCCTAGCTCACTTCTCCCATTTGTAACCCACCTAATACCTAGCTGAGCCACTTATAATTCTCTCCCTTGATCTACCTAGCTCCTTTGTGCTCCGCACCCATAAGGCGGGCATTCATAGGAAGCTGCTCACCCCTCCCCCCAAAATTGGACAAAACCCCTAACTTCCAGCCTGTCTCTCTGTTATTTTCTCCCTCACCCCTGTCCCACTGCGTTCTCTTCCACAGTCCTTATATATCTTTCCTCTGCGCTCGCTGGACCCACTTTGGGATATGACCTCTCCACCCAGTCCCCTCACCTCCCCTCCACCTCTCAATTTCTCCCCCGGCTCGCCTCAAAAGGGCTCAAAATTGCACACCTGAATGTGCATAGCCTCCTACACAACCAAACTGAGCTCACTGCGTGGGTTGCCCACCACAAGCCGGACATCCTGGGCCTCTCAGAAACCTGGCTTAAGCCCCATATACCTGATGCCCAGTGCACCCTCCCGGGCTATAACCACTTCAGGTGAGACAGACCAGGCAAGAAGAGAGGTGGCAGGGTGATCCTCTACTACAAGATGCACCTAAACGTGTTCCCCATTGACCACTCATCTTCCAACCCTCCTGCATGCAAGTTTCTGCATGCTCTCCTCCTGCTGGGCCACACAAAGAAAATTCACCTAGTGTGCACCTACATCCCCCCCAAGGATGGTCTGACTGGTCTCTCCTCCCTGCTTGACTGTATCGGCACTAAAGTGGGTCCCAACAAAACCTTACTAATAGGTGATTTCAATCTGAACTGGTTGGGTACCAACCGCAACTTGTACGAGCCACTGCTCTCGGGGCTTGCACTTACCCAAGGTATAACTAAACCAACCAGGCTTGCCATGCGGGGGAACTCAGGATCCCTTATTGACTGGATCCTGTCCAACAGGCCTGCCAATATCATGTCCTCTGGAACCCTCCCGGATGCTCTGACCATTCTCCTATATACTGTGTCTGGGGCATCTCTCAGCCAAAAGTCCCTAGCAAAATGATTGAACTGAGGGACTACTCCAAATTTAATACCCACAACTTCCTGTCTGACCTCCTCACTATTGACTGGACAGGGGTCATTACCTCCAACGACCCCTCATGGGCCTTGGGTCTATTCCTAGTCAAACTTATCCCCCTTCAGAATAAACATGCCCCCCTCACTAGGAGAAGGGTTCGGGGCACCATCACCAAATGGCTAAATGGGGGCCTACTCTCCTTTATGAAGGCCAGGGACAAGTGTTGGGCAACCTATAAGGCCTCCCAAAATAACCATGATCTAATGACATACAGGCACCTCAGAAACTCCTGCAAAAGAGCCATCCACTCAGCAAAAAGCGAGTTCTGTAAAGCCGCCTTACTCTCCTCCAGCAGCAATCCGAGGAGTTTCTGGCAAAAAATTTAAAAATGCTATTGGGGGGTCAGCTAAGGCACAGGTCACTGACCTACTCGTTGGTGGAGTCAGCTGCAATAATCCGAACACCATTGCAAACGCCTTCAACTCCTTGATTTCCGAACTGCCCCTCTCCTCCCCAGCCCCTCCCGCTACCCCCCTGGTGCCCCCTCCCGGTCTCCACCCTCGGCCCCTTCCAACTGAGACAAGTTTCTCCTAAGTAGACCCAGATGCTACTCTTAGGCCTCTCCCCTCACACAGGCGCAGGGCACGACCGGCTCAAACCGAAACTGCTCAGACTGGGGGCCCACCTCCTTGCTAGGCCCGTCTCGCACCTATTCAACACCTCCATTAACACTGGGATCATTCCCAACCTATGGAAAGTGGCCAAGGTTGTTCCTGTCTTCAAACAAGGAAATTCCAAAGATCCAGGCAACTACCATCCCATTGCCATTCTGTCCGCCACCAGTAAACTCCTCGAGAAAGCCGTTGCCTCCCAGCTCTCCCAATATATCCAGGACTACAACATCCTCTCACCTGCCCAGCATGGCTTCAGGAAAGGGCATAGCACATCCACCGCCCTTGCTGTAGTCACTTCACTGATCAGGACAAGTGCTGACCAAGGCAACCTCACTGGAGCCATTTTTGTGGACCTCTCAAAAGCATTTGACAGGGTTGATCACTCCCTCCTCGGCTCCAAACTCCTATCCCTCGGATTCTCCCCCTCCGCACACGCTTGGTTCCTAAACTACCTCTCCAACCATCAGCAATTCACCTACTTCAATCGGACGCCCTCCAACCTCTCACCAGTCCACTGTGGGGTCCTCAAGGATCCGCCCTTGGTCCAACTCTATTCTCACTATTTATCAATGACCTTCCGTCCGTCACTGCCCATGGTCACACCACCTTGTATGCAGATGACCTCGTCCTCCTGGCCAGCTCCCGGGACATCTCCACAATAAACTCACACCTGAACTTCGACTTCAAACGCATTCAAACTTGGTTGGGGGACCACAGGCTCACCCTCAATCTCAACAAAACCCAATCCATGCTGTTCGGGTCCTTGAACAAAATAAAATCCTGCCCTGCTCCCCTGCTGATCCATGGGGTCGACGGCTCGCCCCTTGAGATGGTAACCACTGCCAAGTACCTGGGCGTCACCTTAGATCCGCAGTTGGACCTCACCTCTCACATTCGTAATGTTTGCAAGGCTACTAATTGTAAGCTTGGTTTAGCCTACCACGCTAAAAACTGCCTCACCCCTGCCGCCGCTTGGCCCTAGCTAGGGGGGTCCTCCTTCCCTCACTCTGTTACGGACTTGTAACATTTGCACCAGTTCCCAAATCCAGCCTCTCAAAATGGGACACGGCCTACAACAATGTTTGCCACTTCGCACTCTCCGCCCCTCCCCTCACCCACCGTTGTGATCTATACAGCCACCTGGAGTGGCTTCCTCCTGAGAAGCATCGTTCCTTCGTCCTAGGTAACCTCATTGACAACATCATCCGCTCTGGCATCCCTCCAGCTCTAGCCTTTCCCCTTAAACCTGGTGCCCTATCCTACCACCTACGATCTGGGGCAACTCAGGAACGCCTGGTTCCTAGAACACGCACCCTTGCGGGGGACAGGATCCTTCTACACTTACTCCACCAAACTCTGGAATTTGCTTCCTGAGCTCACTCCGGTCCTCCTCCTCCCATCCAAGCTTTAAAGCCTCCCTCTGGAACTTCCTGAAACCTTCCTCCACCTGCTCCTGCTCCTCGTAGTCCTACTCCCCTGCCCCTCCCCACCCTCCAACCTGATTGGATGGGGGGGCCTCAGCGCTACTTGCACTTCTCCTTCAGGAACTGGCCATGAACCCTGGACTTACCACCTGCCTAGGGCACTCCCCTTCCCCCCTGCAGGCACTTACCATTATCTTTGTTCCTGCTGTTCACCACCTAATTATATCCCATCTGTCCCATCCTACATTAAAGCCCCTACCTTGTCCTAGAGCCAGCCTTGAACTGCCTGTTAATTTAGTTATGTTTCTTGTCTCCTCAATTGTACATGTATGAATTTCATGCCAACCTTGCCCTAGAGCTAGCCTTGAAACTGCCTGTGTATTTCTTATGTACTCTTCTCTGTTCCTCAACTGTTCAATGTATACCTACCTTGCTCTAGAGCCAGCACTGCATTGCCTGTTATTTTTCTATGTATTCCTTATGCTTCCTCAAGGGATTCCTTGCTCAACAGCTGTCAATTCTAAGTGGTGTTCCATGCTGCAGTCCTCAGTGGGAAGGGCCACAGTGCAAAGGGTAACCAACTAAGGAATTTACCTAGGAGTTAGGAATAGAGACAGCCAGTGGCTGACCATTGATACTGTTTCAGTGAGTTTCCATGACTTTTGTTAAGTAAGTTGCCTCCTGCTTGAGCTAAGATGGCTGCTTTAATGGGTGTGCCATCAAGTTGAGCTCAAACTTTTTGCTCAACATTTAAGGTTCTTAAGCTTTAATCAGAGCTGATCCTCTTTCTTCATTTAAACTTTGGTGTAGGGCAAATTTTAAAAAAGTTTTCTTCTATGATTAGATCATTTTATTGTGCTTTACATAGCAATATTTAGGGTTTCTTATGAGATCAGGTGGAGTGGGCTGAAGTGGTGGTGGAGTGGGTCAAAGAGGTGGCTGTCTCCCGTTTCAGCTACTTTCCATTTTAATGTTACCAGCACTTCTATATTTTTCATTTGAATTCTGAAATCATACAAAAACTATAGATTTTGTGACCTACTCTGCTGCCATCATGAATGGTTCCTCATTCATGTTTCCCACTGTGGTTTGGCCTTGCACACTCTATGGGTTTCACTGTATACCAGATGCTGTTGAATCGCCAATGGAGCTTGGCTGTCTGCTGCTTTCTTGTGGGACAATGGAGCACTTCCCTGAGTGAGGCAATGAGGGGTAGTGTTTGAGGATATAAATGGCCTGACTGGAGAATCTGGTGAGTGAAGACTCTGACTGGCCATCCCCCCATGGAGTTCCATGTTTCTTCCTGGATGCTGGAACTGTTTTGGATGTTAACCTTTGGTGGTTAACTTGGGGCAGTATATCTGTTCGCTCCTTTAGTTCTAGTTCTCGCAAAGAGTTAGAAAACGAGACCAAGAGGGATATGCCCATCCTAGTGGGCCTAGTAGGCTGAATAGGATTAAGCCTGGGCCATTTGAGGTAGCTGTGTTTGCTGCATTAATGTCATACAGGGTTCAAGAGGATCATGAGCAAAGATGCGGTGCACTGGACAGCAACACAAAAAAAGGGCTATGGCACCCACCGATGCTGTGTAAAACATTTATTGCACATCACCATTCAGCTAAAAACAATCCTCCACAAACAAAGCCTTGTTATTATGACGTGAAGTGCCAGGGAATAGTTCATGTCTCTGCTTTCACCTGTTTTTTTGTTTTTAGTTGAAAGGTGGTGTGCAATGAATGCTCATTTTGTACAGCATCAGTTAATACTGTAGCCATTCTTTTGCTTTGCTCTCCAGCGTGTTGCAAATTTGCTCTTATTCCTGTGTTGTTTTAGTGAGCAGTGCTGCCAGAGACCAGAGGATGTCTTCAGTAAGGTAGCCACTGTGAACAACTGTGTGAAGTGGGTGCTGACAAGGGCGGTCAGTGCTTAGGCCAAGAACACAGTTCCAAAAAGTCAGCACTCCAAGCAAATAACCACAAACAATATGTGACACACACACTGATGAAGGCAATTTGCTGAAGTGCAGGGGTTTCTGGTGCTTGTCTTGTGCTTCTGTACAAGCACAAATAAACTACTTTGCATTTGCACCTATCTATATTTTTTGTGGTTGTTATTTACTTGGAGTGCGGACTTCTTGGAAATGTTCGGAGACCAGAGGAGCATGATCTGTCCTTTGACGTTCTTCAGGTGGACCATGCCTGAACTACTTTGGCAGCTGTGTTTGCTGCAAAAATATCCTACAGGAGTGACAGAGAGCAGGTCTGACCTTTTTCTTTGAATTTAAGCTGCAGTTGGGGGAAAGGCTCAGCTATTATGAGAGAATTGGAGAACCCTGGACTATTTTCCTAAATCAGGCTGTGGGGCTGCTATTGTGAGAGAATAGCATTTGCTTTCAGGAAAATTCACAGTGAGAGTGCATTTTTATCATTCTTCCTTTTTTAACTCTGTTTTGAAACTCTGATATTCTCATTTGCTCAGAAATCATTACCTTTGACAATATCTTGAACATTTGTTGCACCTAATTTTTGTTTGGACTTGGGGTCCGGTTTCATTACCTACCCTGGAGCATTTTATAATAATTGGTATAATGTGTGCTGATGTTGCTTTACATCTTTACTAACCTCAGATGTTTTTATATGAATTGGGATGTTTGAACAAGTTCTTTGTTATAGAACAGGGATATTGTCTTAATGTTGGTGTGTGTCGTGAAAGTGGTTTGTGTTTGTGTGCGACTGGTGGTGTTTGTTTTTTGGGGTGTCTTTTTAGGATTTTAACTTTACTATAATGTGCTGGTTGGGTAGTGGTCCAAGTTTTGTCTACACTCTGGAGCAGCTGTGTCTACTGCATCCCTTTGTGGGGGACAGTACTGTACTGAAGGCGGTTATCGATCACTACATGGAGCTGGGCATCCTACAGGGATATAGACTCTAGACATCGATTTGCTAATGTGGGAGAAAGGAAGGAAGGTGTGATTGGGCATTTCAGATCTAAGAAGTATCCAGGGTGAAGATCTGTCCAGGACAGAGATCCATCCTGTCTGGTACCAGTCCCAAGGGCTGCCCAGATTACAGCAGGCAGGTAACAAGAGAGACAGACCTACCTGCTCTCCCCCTTCCAGCAGTTTTGTGTAACAGGAGGTCCCTGAGGAATAAAACCTTGGTAATTGATGGATGCATTTATAACTGGTGACTCAGCGGATCTGGTATGCATCATGAAGACCAGGTTGGGGGTGACTTGGGCCCTGTGCTGGAGGCATCCATTGCTTTGGGGTTTTCCATGGTGAATTGCACAAGGTAGGGGCAGAGGGGTGGGGTGGCTATCTCTTTTACATCTACCTTGGGATAGATAACCTACCCCAGAGGGGAGAGCATTTGAATATGTGGTTATCAAAGGGGGTCTCAGTACAGGTTGCAAAATCATTGTTATGTATTGTCCTCTGTGGCATGGGAGTGAATTTTTTACTGGAACTGTAGAGTTTCATGGCCAACATAGTTATAGATTCACCCAGCTTTTTAGTGCTGGATGATTTCAACACTTAGGTCAATGAAGATGACTCTATGTTTGGACAACATAGAAACATAAAAAATGATGGCAGAAGGAGAACATGGGTCCATCTTGTCTACCCATGAGTGGTGTTAAGACACAGGTCAGGAAGCATAGGAAATCCAGGAGCAGTTTCAAAATTCACAAATAGCATTTTATTTTTTTCAATAACAGCAAAATAAAAATGATTCAGTATAACTATTTACAAGGCAGTACAAATAGACAAAACAAAGTCCTTCTTCTGAGGGTGTGTCTTAATTCCAAGTTTCAGTCTCTCATTCTCCTTGTCTCTCTAGCAAAAACATTCCTGCTCTTTTTATAAGTCTTTTTCTGGGAACTTGTTAAGAGTGCATGCTTCTCACAGAATGTTCTTGTAAGTTTACAGAATGTTTTTGTCAGTTTCATTCCTTGCAGGTGCAGCAATGATGTCCCAGAACTGACCTCTTACTGACAACTCTGCAAAGGGCTTAAAAACTGCATCTCGGTTTAACCCCTTGAGTTCCAAATAGCTTTTTGTAATAATTTCAACAGTATAACTATATACAGTTTTAAACAAAGGGATTCCAGTACCAGTGAATTTCCACATAAAGATTCACATGTATCGTTATACCTGCAGATATGCAAGGGGAAGAAAAGACAGAAATAGCAAGGGAAGGCAGAAAAACAGCGAGAGGCGGAGAACTGCAAAACCATTGGAGTGATCAGTTCCTAGGTCTTACAAGAAAATTTGATTGCACAACTAGACAGACAAGAGACAGAAAAGTAGAGGATAGACCAGACCCTTGTATTTCAACTCTTTCTGCATAAAAAATGGGGCAGAGCCTTATTCAACCCTGTCACACACTTCCCTCTTTAAGAGGGAACCTATTTAACAAAAAAATAGGTTTCCAAAACGTTCTGTTAAATTCCTGTCTAACATTAGCTTATAACCTTTACAGTTCAGTGCATATGCAGCAGAGCAAAGAGAGAAGTTTCAACTCACATTTTTTCAATCTTCAGAATTCTCAATTCCTGATCCATATCTTGACAGAAAATCGTCATTGACATTCTCTTTCCCAGATTTGTGCATCACTTGAAATTTAAATTGCTGTAGTGCCAGGTGCCACCATGTAACTTTAGAATTGTTATCCATCATTTGGTTACACCATTTGAGAGGATTGTGATCTGTTACAAGTACAAAGTCAGCTCCTAGTAAGTAAAACTTAAGGGACTCCATGGTCCACTTTGCCGCAAGGCATTCCTTTTCAATGGTGGGGTACCTTTTCTCTCTGTCGTGCAACTTCCTACTAATACATAGACTAGGATGTTCTTTCCCATCTGCATTTTGACAGGACTGCACTAAAGCCTTCCTCTGATGCATCTGTCTGTAACAAAAATTGTTTCTCAAAGTCTGGGCTTCTTAAAACAGGAGCTGAACGTAATGTAGCCTTAATGGCCTAAAAAGCCTTTTCACACTCTGTGGTCTATTTCACATTATTCAGGAACCGTTTCTTTGCAAGTTCAGTGAGGGAGTAGCTGACTCAGCAAAGCTGGGAACAAATTTTTGATAATAACTAGCCAGCCCTAAAAATGACCTGATATGCTTCTTTGTTTTAGAGACAAGGCTGTTAGCTACAGCTTCTATCTTGGAAACCTCTGGCTTGACTTCTCCATTTCCAAAAACATGGCCCAAATATCTGGTTTCCTGCATGCCCAATGCACACTTGGTAGGATTAATTGTCATACCTGCCTTTTTGATCACTTATTTATTTATTTTTATTTATTTATTTAGATCTAGGATTAAACATATGAGAAGGTCCCCCCCCCCTTTTTTTTCTTTCTCTGAACCTCCTTTTGTCTTTTGCCAAGTACATTGTTTTATTGTCTCTAATGGGAGGTTAGGGAACTCTAGGCAATGTCCTGTGTTATGTATTGTTTGTATTGTGTTCGTTGGGCTGGCCACCCACTATGTTTAAAGCAATAAAACATATTTGTTTGTCCTGACTGCTGTCTTAAATGTTTGTCTGGAGAACCTAAAATACCCATTTGGAGGGAATTAAAATAATGTTTATCTTGGTGACCTGTATTTTGTTAATCTTAACAAGCCTGTTGCTCTGGGTCCATGGCAGAGGTTTAACCCCCCCTTCTGATGTTTTATCACATTGCTGAAATATAACTCTATTTCAATAATTATCAGAAGAGCATGTGCATCCAGCTATTTAAAAATGTTAGAATCCTAAACTAGAAGGAAATAGGCTGGCAAATCGCTAAATGTTTTGGTATAATACCTACATGACTATTTTGACATGATTCGACTCCTGCTCGAACGTCATTTAGTCGCGATGGTATTTCCTTGCAAATTCAGCCCAAACATAATAGGAAGTTTAAAAGAACATTTGTAAATAAGAGCGCTTACTAAATGAGGTTGATTTCATGCTTTGCAGGTGTAAAGTCATCATTTTGGCGATTTTGTTGGAGCGAGGAGAGTTCTGCTGTTGTTTGGACTTCTCAGAATGCCACACACCCCTTCCCTTTCATCGCAGCACTCCTTATGAGCCGGCCGGCCTCTCTCTTGCTATTTTTATGCTGCTAATGAAAGGGGAGGTGCTTCTGAGGCTGTATAGCATTTTGAAAAATGTTAAAAAGCTTAGCCTTTCATGTGTGAAGGTCACATTAAAATGATGAAGTATATTAAAGGGACCTAGTCATTGTAAATAAAATAAATAACCTATATTAAAACTTTTGGATTGTAAATGTAATAAAGAGGTGGAGTTATATGGTCACATGTCTCCTAAAAGGTACTTAAGGCTTAGTTTGTTCCTTGTGAATCAGATGTTACCTGGAATGCTGCTGTAGAGGACCTGCTGCCAAATTCTCCAGTCTGAATAAGAGCTGAGACCATTGTAAGCTCCCAAATAGCTAGTGACTTCTAGCTTGTTTTGATATTATTTCTTGGAATCTGTTTTTCTTATTTTGTCATTCTCAGACCGCTTTAATTTCCTTTAAAATAAATATTATATTTTTGTACTGCAACTTGCCTCTGTGGTCCATCTGTACTCGAACCTGCGACAAAACACCTTTGAGCTGAGAGCTCCTTTGCAAAGGTTCCACATCAGTGGGAGGGGAGACAGTATTACAAAGGTTTAAACAACATAGAGAATAAGACATGTACAATAATTACAATAGTTACAGTGGTTTATACAGACAGGTTATACAAACAAGACATAACTATCGAGGGTAGGTTACCCTCGGTCCACATATAGAGTAAGTTAGAGGAGAGAATTGTTGAAGGTCATAGGAGGTAGGGACAGGATCAGTGGAGATAGTAGTTAGTGGAGAGAATTGGAGGTGGTAGGGATGAGATGGCCAAAATTAAGATGGGCATGGGGAGACAGTAGTAAGAGATTGAGTTGTGGCAGTCATAGACCTTGTCAAGGGAGGGTGATCAGATGTGGTAGGTTGCCAAGCAGAGTTATGATCCACCTTGTGTCACTGTGGTAGGGGGAGAAAGGGAGAGTAGAAGGGAAGAGATGGCTTGGTTATGCCAGTATTTAGTTCAGAGTCCTAAGGCAGGGGGACTAGTGGAAGCAGTCACAGGTGCTAGATTCGGAGAATTGCTGGCATAGTAGCCTATTGAAGGGGCCCAGAGTAGGCTGAGTGGAGATGGCCTGGCTGATGGTATTAAACCAGAGAGGTGCTCTATAGGCAAAAAAGTGCAGACCCTGTGTCATTTGAAGATGCGGAACATGGAAGAGGTGAGTGCTAACACTTCTTGTCTGTTGGGAGTTGCTGCTGTGTGGCTGAAGTAGGTTTGCTGTACCAAGGGGGAGAATACCTAGTTACACCTTTTTATGCCAGCAAGCAGGTCTGGTAGTGTAGCCTCCCACTTAGTTGGAGCCAGCCCGTCTGGGCATAGCAGTCACAGATATGGGTGAGACGCTCAGCATCTGTGAGCAGCCTGCAAGCCTTGTTCAGTGCAACCAATATTCTGCGGAGGGTAGTGGGGCTAGCATCACCATAGATGACCAAACCATAGTCTATGACAGACAGGATGGAGCTGTTGATAGCTAGTCTAAGAGTGTCCAAAGTGAGACAGTGCTTGTGCCTGTGGAGGAGACCAATTTTATAGTTCACAGTCCTAGCCACATTGCTGATATGCTGGTCATAGGCAAGACTGTTGTCAGGGGTAACCCCAAGATATTTAAAGTGCTGGGTATGTTCGAGCAGAGTTCCGGATCATGTGCTGATGTTAAGAGTGTGTGATTTGTACTTGCTTTGAGTGCTGCTGAACATCATTTTTTTTTTTTTTTTGCTGTTTAGGATAAGTTTATGGTTTTGGAATCATTCCTCGACAATCCCGAAACTATGCTGCAGCTTGCACTCTGGTTCCTCTGGGTCTGGGCAGTTTGAGAAGATTACTGCATCATCTGCACAGAGCAGCATCTACTGTGGGCAGTGGCATCATAGATTGTTGTGAAAGATGCTGAAAAGGAATGGTCCCAATATGGAACCCTAGGGGACCCCAGATTTTACAGGCAGATAATCGGAGAGGACATTGTTGATTTTCACTCTCTGTGTACATTGTCCTAGGTAGCTTTTGAACCAGTGGGTAGATTCTGCAGAGAGGCCAATGGAGGTTAATTGGTTTAAGAGGAGGAAGTGGTGGACAGTATCGAAGGCCTTTGAGAGGTCAATGAATACTGCCCCTGCTAGGGTTCCTTGGTCAAGAGACTGGTGAACAAACCCAGTGAGTTCAAGTAGTGCCGTGGAGGTACTATGGCCTTTATGGAAGCCATGCTGTTCCGGGCACTGGATTGAGTATTTTACAAGGTATTCAACCAGCTGGTCAGCCACTATGCGTTCTAGCACTTTGGAGAGTGGTGGCGGAATAGAGATGGGCCGGTAATTTGACAGTGATGCCTTATCCCCATTTTTATACACAGGAGTCACAATTGCTGATTTCTAGGGCTGTGGGAATTGCAAGTTTCAAAGTAACATGTACAGGATCTTTTTTATGGGAAGGAGAATTTCTTCAACAGTGAGGGCAACAAGTTTGAGGTCCAGTGTGTCTGCACTTTGTCGCGATTTCCCGAGCACTTTGAGGAGGTATTTTTTGACTAGTGAGGGGGTAAGTTTCTTGAGGTAAAAAGGAGGGGCAGACTGAAGGCGGGCATCAGTAGTAGAGGTGTTGGAGTGAGGCGGGTCCTCAAAGAAGTCTGGGGGAGTGCCCCTGTGAGGTCCGAGAATGCTTCATTGAAGGCATTGGCTAAAGTAAGTGGGTTCTGGGTAGGGGTTTCCTGTATACTGATTAGGTTTGGTGCCAATTTCACATCCTTCCCTAGGACTTCCTTCAAGTTGGTCCAGATGTTTTTTCCGTCACCCCAGGTGGCAGTAAGTGACTCCTTGTGGTGTTTTGATTTAGTCTGGTGTATTGCCCAGGTGCAGGCATTTCTGGCTTGCTTGTACACTTGTATGACTGAGGGTTTACCTGACTCTCTGGCAAGGTGCCATAGGTGATCACACTTCTTTAGTTTGTTTAAGAGGTCAGGTGATAACCATGGGTTAACTGATCCCCTTGCCTTGACCTTTTTGTGGGGTGCATGCATGTCACAGACTTGCGTGAATTGTTTTATAAAAAATTCCAGGGCAGTGTTGATGTCAGTAGCGCTGTCAATTGCTGACCAGTTGGTGTTGGCAAGATCCTGTTTCAGGGACTGAAGATGCCCATGCTTTAGTACCCTACTAAAGGTGAAGCGGGGTGGTGGCTTCAGGAATTTGTTCGACCAGTTACACGAGACTGAGAAGTGGTCACTAATAGCGTCCGGGTGCACTGTCACATTAAAGAGTAGCTTTGGGTTGCTTGACAGTATCCAGTCTAGGAAAGTGCTGGTTCCTGTTTTGTAATTGACCCTGGTAGGGGAGGGGACAAGCTGGGTGAGGTGAACTGAAGAGATATCATCCCACTTGAATAACTGCTTGTAGGTGTTCTAGGTGGCTTTTCCAGTCTGGACTATACACCATGACATCATCTAAATATGCAGCACAATAATCAATGTGAGGGGATAAAATTACATCCATGTACCGCTGGAATGTAGTGGATGCACCATGTAAACCAAACGGCATGGTGGTGAACTGATAGAATCCTATAGAAGTGGCAAATGCAGTTTTGTCTCTGAATTCTTTGGCTAGGGGGGATTTGCTAGTAATCCTTGATGAGATTGAGAGTACTGATATACTTGACATTCCCCAGTCTGTCCGCCAAATCATCTATTCTGGGCATAGGATAACTGTTAAATTCTGACACTTGATTTAGTTTCCAAAAATCAAGGCAGATTCTTACACCCCCTTCTTTTTTATTTACAATCACCACTGGTAATGACCAAGCACTTCTCGACTCTTCTATGATACCCAATTATTTCATTTTTTGTATTGCCTTAGCCACATCTGCTCTTAACCGCTCTGGTAATCTGTATGTCTTTTGTCTAATAGAATGAGCATTCCTCATCACTATTACAAGCTTGACCCCTTTTTTGCTCGGCCTGGTACTGTAGTAAAAGTACTGTTAAATGTCTTTAGCATATCACAAATTTCTATGGTTTATTCCAAGGTTAAGGAAACATTCATCTTGCAGTTGCACTTTGTTTCAGTCTGTCATAAGCTACATCAATATTTTCTTTATCAGTTTCTGGAAAAACCAGCAGAACAGCTTTTGGCGTTTTTTCAACCAATTTCTTGAGGAGGTTAGCATGGTATATCTTAGTAGGATTTTTTCAATCGGGGATCTCAGTCTCAAGGTTAACTGTGCCAGTACGTCTAAGCACTTTATAAGGGCCCTGCCACTTCATTATCAATCAATCAATCAATCAATCAAATCTTTATTTATTCAGGCGATCATCATTGAGCAAGGCTCATTTACAAGATGGACCTGATAAGGTCAAGGTTCGAGTTGGTGCACAACAATTACATCACATACTTATGAGACAGTTATACATACAGAAACAAGAAAATGTTATTTATAACACAATAATATACAGAGAATTCACATGTTAAATCTTGGCAAGAGAAAGTTAAACTAACATCTACAATATGTACAATACATATATATCACAATGAGGGTCATGACAGTCACTCACATAATGAGTACAAGGATGGTGAAGGGAATATTGGGTGCCATATACTGGCGGTGTCTGGCTGGAAGGAATATGCCATATGTGATTGGAATAAGGTTTTGTGGGATGACTATTCTATCTCTAGCGGTAGCAAGTGCATTTCTCTGTGAAGAAGGCTGTACAGTGCTGCTTGAAGGATGTAAATGGAATGATAATGGACAGTTTTAGGGATTTTGTAGGGTGTTCCATGCTATGGCTAGAGAGTAGCTGATTGCTGCCCTCCTATTTTGGTGTTGACTTGGGCAATTTGAGCAGGATGATATTGTTGCTTCTTAGGGCATAGGAGCTGGGAGTGGTCAGGTTGAAGCAGTCCAGGATATAGCTTGGGAGTTTTTTGATAAAGCTCTGTAGATCCATAGAGCTGCATTTCTGCTCCTCCTGACATGAAGGAAACCCATCCAACTGAATCATAGAGAGAACAATGGTGAGTATTATATGGCAGGTCTGTAATGAACCTTATTGCTGTATGGTATAAGGTATCCAACTTTTGAAGGTAGGGAGTGGAGCAGTGACTATAGAGGAAGTCTGCGTAGTCAATGACTGATAGAAAGATGGCCTGGACTAATCTCATCTTTGAATCTCTATTAAGGAAGGGTTTTAATCTGTAGAGGAGGCCAAGCCTTAGGCAAAGCTTTTTCAGCAGTTGTTCTAGATGCTGAGTAAAGTCAAGTCTGTTGTCAATCCACACACCTAGGTATTTGAAATTTTCAACATACTCCAGATTTTCTCCAAGTATAGTGCATATCTGGGGGAGACTGATTGAAGAGGATGTGTTGGTGGAGTTTTGGGTTGTGAACATCATTGCTTTGGTTTTCTTTGCATTTAGCAGAAGCTTTTTCTCGAGAAGCTGATGTTGTAACAGGGAGAATTCTGCTTGTAGGATTTCATGAGCAACTTTAGGTGAAGGGTTGCTGACATACAGTACAGTGTCATCAGCAAAGAGATGTACTGAGGACTTGGTAAGGGTTGAATCAATTTTATTTATATAAATGGCAAAAAGGATAGGACCCAGAATAGAGCCTTGGGGGACTCCTCTTGACAGTGGTCTTAATGGGGAGCGGTCACCTTCAGCTTTTACCTGCTGTGATCTACCAGAGAGGTAGCATCTGAACCACTTAAGGGAGGATGGATCTAGGCCAATGGAGTGTAGGGATGAGAGTAGCAGTTCATGGTCCACAGTGTCGAATGTTTTGCTCAGGTCCAGGAATACTGCACAGACATTGTTCTTTTTATCCAGTTCGGTTTGCCAGTCATTAGTGACCTTGGCTAATGCAGTGATAGTGCTGTGTTTGGCCCTGAATCCAGATTGAGCTGGATTTAATAGATTAGCATTGTCCAGATATTCCCTTAACTGAATACTCATTAATTTCTCCAGCATCTTGGATAACACAGGTAGGATGGAAATGGGCCTGTAGTTATTAAGATCCATAGGGTCCCCTGATTTTAGAAGGGGACGCTTGAGCTGTCTTCCACAGCGTGGGAATAGAGCCAGAGTTTAGGGAAAGGTTAAAGAGGTGAGTTAGGGACTGCAAGCACATGACACGCAATCTTTAGAAAGAATGGGTCCAGAAGATCTGCTCCTGCACTTTTTTTGGTATCTAGATGCCATAATAGATCCTCAACTTGTTTCAACAGTATAGGTCTGAAGCTAAAGGAGGAGTCAACTCTTTGTTCACAAGTATAGTGGGAGCTTAAATGATCCCTTAATAGGTTAGCTGGGGAGGAGTCAAAGGCAAGGCCAGCTGTTGTGAAGTGGTTGTTGAATGCATCCAGGATTTCCAATGTGCCAGTAATGGGGCCATAGTTACTATGTAAATGGGTTGGAAGGGGGTTGTTAACATCCTGGCCCATCATACCCTTGATGGTGCCCCAAAATCTAGCAGTATTATGGTAGGAGGAGTCGAGCTGGGCCAGGTAGTAGGCAGCCTTTGCATCCCTAACTTTCCTAGTGCATTTATTCCTGGCTTTCCTAAAGATCATCCAGTCCATGATTTTCTTAGTTTTTCTTGCTACTTTCCAAAGTTTATCTCTCTCCAGCAGTGCAGCTTTGAGGTCAGCTGAAAACCAGCGACAAAATTTGTTTTTTATTCGGATACTAGAGATTGGGGCATGGGTGTTAAGGGCATTTAATATAATGCTATTTAGCACCTGCTGAGCTTTTTCTACAGAATGTGCAAGATAGAACTTTTGCCAGTGTGGAGAGTGGGCTAGATCATGCAGATATCCTTCAATATTGATGTTTTTCTTGGATCTCCTCATGAGGAATTTTGCAGGATCTGTTTTAATGCTGTTCTTACCCCTGTGATGGGGCAGTGGTCACTTATGTCACACAGGAGCACTCCAGCGTGTGTGAATAGATGTGGTTTACTCACTAGTATGATGTCAAGTAGAGTACTGTTACTACTATTCCTTGCATTTAGTCTTGTTGGTTCATTAATTAACTGTGTGAGCCCATAGGTGTCACAGAATGATACCAGAGGTGTAGCTGCCTGGGTGAGCCAGTTGAAATTCAGGTCCCCTATGATAAGGACTTCTTCAGTACAGGACTTGACCAGGTTTCCCAGGTGGAATAAGAGCTTGTGTTCAGCAGAGGGGGGTCTGTAGCATCCAATTAAATGGAAAGCTGCTGTATTGGGGAGAGAGACTTTTAGAGATAGACACTCAAATTCCTTGGGCATAGATGTTGCAGCAGTACAGGATACAACTAAACCAGCTTTTACATATATGGCTACTCCGCCTCCCCTTGTTTGGAGATCAGCTCTGAATAGCTGATAGGTAGGTTAACTTCCCTGTCCATTGTGGTGGTCTTGAGCCATGTCTCAGTTATCACAAGAAAGTCTGGCAAGGTATGGGCAACCCAGGATTGTAGCAATGTAAATTTTTTCAACAGACTGCATACATTAATATGCAGGAAACTGAGGCCTTTAATTGAGGATAGGTCTGAGGGACAGGTGATGCTTTCAAGAGGTCCAGGGTTGATTTCTACATTACCAATACAGAGCAATAGGAAGATCAGTAATTTCATAAGGGCTGCCAGTGATAGGGAGAGGGGCTGTCTTTGGTCCTCCTTTTTTTATTCCGTTGCCACTCTTTGTTTTGGGTGCTCCCTGTGGATTTCAGGTAGTGTGTCGGGATACCAATTAGCAGTTTGATGACTAGGCTTAGTGGGGATCTATATACCCAGTAGTGGGGCCTTGTCTGAGACATATATGTGGTGATGTGTGTAACTTTATGGTGATTGTTACACTGTAGTCGATGCAGCAATGGCAAGACATATATGAGGGTATGGGTGTCAACCATGGGGGATGTTCCAGAGAAACTAGGCGGGTTGACCACTTTAGATTGCATAATAGGGTCATCTTCATTGTGGAACCCTATGGCTATTAGTGACAGGAGTATCAGTAGCAAGCTCCCCATTCTGAGGGGGATATTGATAGTTGGCAATAGGGAGTAGCGAAGTTGCTGATTGGTTGGGTCAGCAAGCTGGTGTGACTGTCTGTTGGTTTAGAGAAAAGTGCTGTGGGCGGGGAAGAGATTTCGGTGGGAAGATGCCTATAAATTAACACACAGGAAGAGGGAGGGTGGGCAAAAATTTTGCGCCTTTCCCGACTGCTCCCTCGCTGTTCCTCCCGGCCTTGTGGTTCCCAAGTTCGGCTAGGTGCTGCCGACCGCCCACTGGCGGAGCGAAGCCCCGGCGCTCAGCTGGTTGCTGTGGGCTGAAGGAAGCAGGCTGGAGAGAGACAGAGGAGGGTGCAGCAATTAATAAAGGCAGTAGCAAGCCTTTTTCTGAGCGTCACTGACCAAATCTGCACTACAAAGGACTGTGGGGTCCTGTGGAGCCTCAGCGTCTGGCCCACCTTACATATTCAGACAAGGAGCTGCAATTACTTTAAAGAGCAGTAAAACAGTAGTTTCCCCTACAATACAATAGTGGATAACAGCACTTTTTTTGATGATTTACACATATAAAACTAGAAGGAGAGTGGCGCCTCAGCGTCTGGCCCACTGCTGCTAACAGAGTCCAGCAGAATTCAACAGAATCAACAGCAGTTGCCCTCTATAGATGTCTCACCACAGTGGAAGCAGCTCTTCTGGGATACTTGCAGTAGAACACCAGAGGAAGAGTAAAAGACAAAAAGAAAAACAAATTTTCAAGTCCCACACAGATTTCAGCAATGCAAACTGAGCCAGTGTAAGTCAATGGGGCAGGAGAGCCAATCAGCTGCTGTGCCTGGTGGAGCGCTCGCTTACTGATTGGCTGCACCTTTCCCGACTGCTCCCTCACTGTTCCTCCCGGCCTTGTGGTTCCCAAGTTCGGCTAGGATGCCGGCCACCGCCCGCTGGCGGAGCGAAGCCCCGGCGCTCAGCTGGTTGCTGTGGGCTGACGGAAGCAGGCTGGAGAGAGACAGAGGAGGGTGCAACAATTAATAAAGGCAGTAGCAAGCCTTTTTCTGAGCGTCACTGACCAAATCTGCACTACAAAGGACTGTGGGGGGTCCTGTGGCACCTCAGCGTCTGGCCCACCTTACATATTCAGACAAAGAGCTGCAATTACTTTAAAGAGCAGTAAAACAGTAGTTTCCCCTTACAATACAATAGTGGATAACAGCACTTTTTTTGATGATTTACACATATAAAACTAGAAGGAGAGTGGCTCAGCGCCTGGCCCTGCTGCTAACAGAGTCCAGCAGAATTCAACAGAATCAACAGCAGTTGCCTCTATAGATGTCTCACCAGAGTGGAAGCAGCTCTTCTGGGAAACTTGCAGTAGAACACCAGGGAAGAGTAAAAGACAAAAAGAAAACAAATTTTCAAGTCCCACACAGATTTCAGCAATGCAAACTGAGCCAGTGTAAGTCAATGGGGCAGGAGAGCCAATCAGCTGCTGTGCCTGGTGGAGCACTAAACACTGATTGGCCGCCTTTCCCGACTGCTCCTACGCTGTTCCTCCGGCCTTGTGGTTCCCAAGTTCGGCTAGGTGCCGCTGACCGCCACTGGCAGAGCACCCCGGCGCTCAGCTGGTTGCTGTGGGCTGAAGGAAGCAGGCGATTGGCTGCGCCTTTCCCGACTGCTCCCTCGCTCTTCCTCCTGGCCTTGTGGTTCCCAAGTTCGGCTAGGTGCCGCCGACCGCCCGCTGGAGGAGCGAAGCCCCGGCACTCAGCTGGTTGCTGTGGGCTGAAGGAAGCAGGTGATTGGCTGCACCTTTCCCGACTGCTCCCTCGCTGTGCCTCCCGGCCTTGTGGTTCCCAAGTTCGGCTAGGTGCCGCCGACCGCCCGCTGGCGGAGCGAAGCTCCGGCACTCAGCTGGTTGCTGTGGGCTGAAGGAAGCAGGCGATTGGCTGCGCCTTTCCCGACTGCTCCCTAGCTGTTCCTCCCGGCCTTGTGGTTCCCAAGTTCGGCTAGGTGCCGCCGACCGCCCGCTGGCGGAGCGAAGCCCCGGCACTCAGCTGGTTGCTGTGGGCTGACGGAAGCAGGCTGGAGAGAGACAGAGGAGGGTGCAGCAATTAATAAAGGCAGTAGCAAGCCTTTTTCTGAGCGTCACTGACCAAATCTGCACTACAAAGGACTGTGGGGGTCCTGTGGCGCCTCAGCGTCTGGCCCACCTTACATATTCAGACAAGGAGCTGCAATTACTTTAAAGAGCAGTAAAACAGTAGTTTCCCCTTACAATACAATAGTGGATAACAGCACTTTTTTTGATGATTTACACATATAAAACTAGAAGGAGAGTGGTGCCTCAGCGTCTGGCCCACTGCTGCTAACAGAGTCCAGCAGAATTCAACAGAATCAACAGCAGTTGCCCTCTATAGATGTCTCACCAGAGTGGAAGCAGCTCTTCTGGGAAACTTGCAGTAGAACACCAGGGGAAGAGTAAAAGACAAAAAGAAAAACAAATTTTCAAGTCCCACACAGATTTCAGCAATGCAAACTGAGCCAGTGTAAGTCAATGGGGCAGGAGAGCCAATCGGCTGCTGTGCCTGGTGGAGCGCTCGCTTACCGATTGGCTGCGCCTTTCCCGACTGTTCCCTCGCTGTTCCTCCTGGCCTTGTGGTTCCCAAGTTCGGCTAGGTGCCGCTGACCGCCTGCTGGCAGAGCAAAGCCCCGGCGCTCAGCTGGTTGCTGTGGGCTGAAGGAAGCAGGCGATTGACTGCGCCTTTCCCGACTGCTCCCTCGCTGTTCCTCCTGGCCTTGTGGTTCCCAAGTTCGGCTAGGTGCCGCCGACCGCCCGCTGGCGGAGCGAAGCCCCGGCACTCAGCTGGTTGCTGTGGGCTGAAGGAAGCAGGCGATTGGCTGCGCCTTTCCCGACTGCTCCCTCGCTGTTCCTCCCGGCCTTGTGGTTCCCAAGTTCGGCTAGGTGCCGCCGACCGCCCGCTGGCGGAGCGAAGCCCCGGCACTCAGCTGGTTGCTGTGGGCTGAAGGAAGCAGGCGATTGGCTGCGCCTTTCCCGACTGCTCCCTAGCTGTTCCTCCCGGCCTTGTGGTTCCCAAGTTCGGCTAGGTGCCGCCGACCGCCCGCTGGCGGAGCGAAGCCCCGGCGCTCAGCTGGTTGCTGTGGGCTGATGGAAGCAGGCGATTGGCTGCGCCTTTCCCGACTGCTCCCTCGCTGTTCCTCCCGGCCTTGTGGTTCCCAAGTTCAGCTCATTAACAGTTTATCTTCTGTAGTGGGTAACAGTAGCAAGACCTTTTCACTTGGCTCAAAAACATTTTCTTTCACCCCATGGTTATATTACACCTTCTGCTGGTTTTGGGCCTCTTCCTAATTACTATGGGCAATTTCAACATATTTTGCCATCTTCTTTCTCAGGGCACACATATAAGATGTAATTTATTGTTTCTGATGGGGGTTATCTTCCCATGTTTCTTTTATCACATCTAGTGGCTCTCTAGGTTGTCTACCATACAGCATTTCAAATGGCGAAAAACCTGTTGACGCCTGTGACAATTCTCTAAGCAAAAAGCAGGTACGGTAAATATCGGTCCCAGTCTTTCCCTTCCCCCTATACCAACAACAATTTTACATGCATTTTAGGGTTTGATTAAAATGCTCAACAAGATCAGATAAGGGGAGGTTCTTATGGCAGTGATACCTAGTAGTCGGTACAGCTCCTTCAGTAATGCAGCACTAAAATTATTACCTTGATCAGTAATAATCTCCTTAGGTATGCCCACCTTGCTGAAAATATTGGCAAGCTCTGCTGACACTTTTGGGGCTGTGACAGTACACATTGGAACTGCCTCTGGGTATCAAGTAGCATAGTCACATGACCAAAATGAATCGATTTACACTTTTTATTTTTGTCTAAGGGGGCAACCACATCCATTGCAATTCACTCAAAAGGCACATCTATCAAGGGTAGGGGCACCTTGTCTTTTTTAGTTGCTGGGGCTACTTTCTGACACTCAGCACAAGAACTGCAATAGGTAACAGCATCTTCATGAATTCCAGGCAAGTAAAATATGTTCAGCAATCTGGCAAGGGTGCAATCCCTCCCCAAGTGACCAGCCATAGGACTATCATTTGCTATGTGTAATAACTCAGATCTATACTTTAGTGGTATAACCAATTGTTCTATCTGGTCCTGTGCCTGAGGTTTAACCCAAACTCTGTACAATAGAGCATTACATTTTTTTAAACATAGGTTCACCCTGTTTTGGTTTCACCCCCAGCTGCTTAAAATAACCCTGGAGAGAAATATGATTAGCTTGTTCTGAAAGAAAATCACAATTGGTGATCAGTTTACTTACAGCATTTTCATATGTTAACCCCTTATGTCCATCAGTCTTTTGTTGCCACTGTTTCTTCAGGTGTCTTCTTTCTTTCCTGGACTTCCCGATCTTGGAGCTGCACTCAAACAAGTCTGTATTAAAATCAGTGAAAGGAAAAGAGTCCCCACCATCTGAGATTTTCTTTGCCTGAGCTCTTATCATCACAGCTGCTGAAACATCAGAGTTCACTCCCTCTTTGATTAACTCAATAAATCCTGGAAAGTCATTTCCAATAATCACAGATACAGGTAAATTAGGTACTACCCCCACTTTCATTTTGTGCAACACTCCATTAATAGTCAGAGTCAGTTGGCTGGTGGGATAGTATCGAGTGTCCCATGGATGCAGATGACACCAGTACCTGGTCCTTTTGGACATTGTTTTCTCAGCACTTCAATATGCACTAGGGTCTGTCTGCTTCCCAAATCCATAAATCCTTTCACAGTCTTATCTCCCACCTTCACATTTGTTAAGTCCTTGCACCAATTTGCTAAAGACAAATCTGCTCCAGTGTCACCTTTCTTACTATGGCAATTTCCTGCAATATGACCTGGCTTATTACAGTTGTAACAAATAAAGTTTTTGGGTGCAGATTTGTTACCCCACACCAGAGTTCTTACCAGACTTGGAGTTTAAATGGGAAAAAAGAGTGTCTTACTGGTGCTTGGCTGTTACCTCGCTGCTGTGGCATCTGTCTGGCCATTTGGTAGTCTTCGACCAAAGAAACAGCCTTTTCCCCACTTTCTGGTCGATGTTCTTTTACCCAAAGCTGTACATCTGTGGGGAGGATGTTGATGAACTGCTCCATTACAAATGTTTCAATGATCTGTGGGAGTATTTTGCCCTCTAGTTGGAATCATTTCATTAGGAGTTCTCTGAGTTGGGTGAAGGCTTCTTGAGGATTGTCTACTGAGTTGTACTTCAGAGACAGAAATATCTGCCTGTAGGTCTCTCCTGAGATGTCATATCTTTTAAGGACCTCTCTTTTCACCAGGTCATAGTTTTCTGACTGTGCAGTGTCCATATTGCTATAGGCAAATTGGGCTTTCCCTGTCAGGTAAGGTACCAGTCTGATTTCCCATTGCTGCTTTGGCCACTGACAGGCTGGGCAACCCTTTCAAAAGATGTCAGGTATGCTTCAATATCATCTGAGTGACACAACTTTGCAAGTTTAAGTCTTTTAACTTGCTGATGTTTTGTTGGTCTGCCGGACCTGTGCCAGAACCTCTAGCTTTGATAGCTTGCAAGGCAACCAGCCATCACTTCTCCAGTCTCTGCATCTCTTCTTTTCTCTGCTGCTCCTGTCGCTGCATCTCTTCTTTTCTCCACTGCTCCTCTTCTTTTCTCTGCTGCTGCTGTCACTGCATCTCTTATTTTATTTGTTTCTCCAGCTCTTGTTGTTGTATAGCCCACTATTTGAAAAAGGCAGTCAGGTCAGGCTTTTAGGTTGCGTCACTGCCTGGTCTTTTTTCCATGACTGGTGCTGGCTGTATAGTCTCAGTTTGGACTTTTGTTTCTGCTTCTAGTTTGGCTGCCATTCTTCAGGTAATGACTCCTGGGCTTGCTGCTGCAGAATCCATATTTTTCTGCTATGCTTCCCTGGTACTAGTTCTAGTACCCATGCACAAAACTCCTGGCTTAGAGTATGCACAATGTAAATCTCACTGTTGGCACCATCTGTCATCGAGGCACAGGACAGGAATCATAGGAAAATTAGGAGCAATTTCAAAATTTGCAAATAGCATTTTATTTTTCTCAATAACAGCATTATTCAGTATAACTATTTGCAAAGGCAGTACAAACAGAAAAACCTAAGTCCTTCTTCTGAGGGTATCTCTCAATTCCAATTTCAGTTTCTCATTCTCCTTGTCTCTGTAGCAAAAATCTTGTTGCTCTTTTTTTAAATCTTTGGGAACTCGTTAAGAGAGTCTGCTTTTCACAGAATGTTCTTGTAAGTTGATAGAATGTTCTTGTCAGTTTCATTCCTTGCAGGTGCAGCAACACAGTACATGGTGTCACAGAACTGACCTCTTATTGACAACTCTACAAAGGGCTTAAAAACTGCATCTCAGGTTGGATCCATGACTGGTTATCAACAAAATGTTTGTCGAACGCCCGTACAGCAAAACTGTCATGTAGACCACATTTGGGGTCAGAATATGGTTTCTGAATTGGAAACATGTTTTTCTTTGGTGGGCTTCACCCCAACCCCCCACACCCCCCACTAAAAATAATCAACTCTGAGTCAGAGCAGATTAGGGGGGGTGCAAGACCCCCAGAATACAGTGCCAGAGTCCAGCACTGACACTACAGAGACCTGGCACCGTAGTCACTGTAGTGATGGTCACTGTTGACATTTCACTGTCGATGGTGTATACCTCTCAGGTTAACCTTTTGAGTTCTAAATAACTTTTTGCAATTATTTCAACAGTATAACAATATACAATTTTAAACAAAGGGATCCCAGCATCAGTGACATTTCTACATAAAGATTCATATATATGTTTATACCCACAGATATGCAAGGGAGGGAGAAAAGACAGAAATATTAAGCGAAGGCAGAGAGATAGCGAGATGCAGAGAATTACAAAACCATCAGAATGATCAGTTCTTAGATCTCAAAAGAAAATTTGGTTGCACAACCACACGGACAAGAGACAGAAAAGAAGAGGGTAGACCAGACCCTTGCCTTTATTCTCTTTCTGCATAACAAATGGGGCAGGGACATATTCAATCTTGTCGCAATGAGTTTCTGAGACCTTCTACTAGTCCCAGGTCCTAGCCCCCCTTGTGGTATTTGTCCATCCCTGTTACCTTGCTTCCCCGTACTCAGTCACACCCCAACTTTAATGCTGCTATTGTCTTAGCTCCCACCACCTCAGCAGGCAGGCTATTCCATGGATCCATGACTCTTTTGGTAAAGTAATGTTTCCTTAGATGCCTCCTGAAGCTCCCTCCCCACAACTTCTATTCATGACAAAGAAAAAATAAGAGATTTAGGGATAATCATCTCAGATGACCTAAAGGTGTCCAGTGTACCAAGGCTGTGGGGAAGGCCAGTAGCATGTTGGGGTACATAGGAAGGGGTATCACAAACAGAAGAAGGGAGGTGGCAATGCCACTGTACAAATCACTGGTGAGGCCTCATCTGAAGTATGGTATGCAGTTCTGGAGATCATATCTTCATTAATAAAACAGATGGAGTTTGTTCCGGGAAATTGCCTCTTATGAATTCTTCTGATATTTGTGGTGGAGCTGGACAATGATCTGCTTTCAGATACCAAACAAAATAGTCCGGCTAGCTCGTGCATAAATTGTAAACACCATGTTTGTTTTAAATTTTCAATGTATTCTTTATTATAAAGTCCCAATATTTCGCCTGGCTATCAGGCTTCTTCTGGGGAACTGTAAACATGTACAAATAATATTTTTTAGTTTAACATCTCATAATGGAAATTTTACTTTCAAAACGTACTTTGAATCAATACCTATTTGCTAACAACTTCATTTTTTCAGCTAGGCTTATTATTTCCAACATAATTAAATAATTCTTACTAGATGCCCCTACAAAGTGCTTTAAAAATTATTAATTAACTTGAATTATAAAAGGTTTATTTTATATGACAATTGTTTCACCGTATACCAGCCACCAAAATTTACTGCTTGTAATAACATTGCTTTACTTTCAACCAAGCTCTCAGAGATATAGTGTATGCCAGTGTTCCTCCTCAACAGTGTAATTCTTCTTTAATAATTACTTAATGTGAAAGAAAAAAAGGAAAAATAAATTGATCGTTACTAATTTAAACTGTTTTCAAATGAACTAATTTCCCTAAAATTAAGACTCTTTTTCAAAAGTCAATCACAATATTCACTTTAGTTAAATTGTTTCCTGTTCTCTTAATTTGAATCTTTACCATGCCACTTTATTAACCTATTAACAAACATAGTTTTCAAACGTATTAATATTGTTCAAAACTTTTTTAAAGCTAATGCTTTTAATGACATACGTGTTGTTCTATTAATATTATTATGTTTTCCAGCTATTGTGCCACCACACTTCTGTACAATTACGTATCTAAATAATTCTACCTCCACGTACATTAACTGTAAACAACGATTTAGGAAACAATTCCTTTAGTCCCTGCTACGTTACTGTTCATTCTGTCACAGCACTTGCAAAGAGTTCAAGCTCAGTAACCCACAGTTTTCATCAGCAACCAGATATATTAGGACTACATTTAGGATTCACAAGGATTTGTCTTACTAGTATGTGTAGCTCTGCAGCATGCTTCTCCTCACCGGTCACTGGCAGCAACCATCGCTCTATGCTCTAAACCTCTTTATGTCGGTGGAAAGGATCATGTGATGAAAAAACATCATCAAACTCCACTAAGCAAAGTTGTTTCTAAAGCAACCTACTGGCCCTTTCCATGGACATATTTCAGCTGGGACCTAATGCCTACAGTCAGGAAAACACTGTTATTTAAATGTTATCAACTAGATATACTGACATAAAAGTAATGATATTCCTAGGTAGTTCAGAAGATTCTCATAGCTATGAGACATTTCTTAGCGAAATGTCATATCCACATACAGTTCTATTTAAAGTTTGCTCCATTATTGATAGAATTATAAACTTTATGTGCGTTCCTAGATTCTAGGACATTTTACTAATCTCATGTCTATGTTTGCCCTGTTAATAGTAATAACTTCTTTGTGCAGATATTATGCTATGATTTCTCTTAACTACCTCTTACTAGTTATGTTATATTTATTCATTTATTTAACATTCCCTTTTCTCTCGATCATCATCACTGCCAAAAAATGTGCCAGTTCTGTTCCTTATTTAACCCCCATTTTTCACTTATAATTAAAGAAGAATTACACTCTTGAGGAGGGACACTGGCATACACTGTATCTCTGAGAGCTTGGTTAAAAGTAAGGCAATGTTATTACAAGCAGTAAATTTGGTGGATGGTATAAGGTGAAACAATTGTCATATAAAATAAATCTTTTATAATTTGTTATGTAAGTTAATTAATAATTTTGTAAAGCACTTTGTAGGGGCATTTAGTAAGAATGATTTAGTTATTATGGAAATAATAAACCTAACTGAAAAAAATGAAGTTGTTAGCAAATGGGTATTGATTCAAAGTATGTTTTGAAAGAAAAATTTCCATTATGAGATGTTAAACTAAAAAATATTATTTGTACATGTTTACAGTTCCCCAGAAGAAGCCTGATAGCCAGGCGAAACGTTGGGACTTTATAATAAAGAATACATTGAAAATTTAAAACAAACATGGTGTTTGCAATTTATGCATGAGCTAGCCGGACTGTTTCATATCATCAAAAGGACATAGACAGGGTAGAGGCAGTTCAGAGAAGGGCAACAAAGAAGGTGCAGAGCTTGCATCAGGAGACATACGAGGAGAGATTAAAAGACCTCAATATGTATACAGTGGAAGAGAGGTGGGAAAGGGGAGATATGATAGAAACCTTCAAGTATTTTGAGGGCATAAACAAAGTGCAAATAGGTGACATCATTCAGTACAGAAGGTGTACAAGTATGAGAGGGCATGATATGAGACTGAAAGGAGACAGGATAAAGGGGAATATGAGGGAATATTTGTTCACTGAAAGGGTGGTAGATGCATGGAATAGCCTACCCCAGGAAGTAGTGGGAGATAGCCCAGTGGAGGATTCAAGCATGTATGGGATAGGCACAAGGGAACCTTGGAGGTGGGTAGGAAAGCCGATGACCAAATAAGGTCAGCAACCACTGATGCAGGCAGGGAATACGGGCAGACTGGGTGGGCCTAGCAGTCGTTATCTGCCATCAAATACTATGTTATTATGTTACTATGTGACCTCTAGTAGCTGAGCTGTCTACCCTGTTAAATAGATCAGTGTAGGGCAATCTATATCTCTCATGAATTTGAACATCTCAGCCATATCCCCCCTCTCCCTCCTTGTCTCAAGTGAGCACATGTTCAGTGACTTCAGTCATTCCTCGTATGAGAGCCTTTGGATTCCTTGAATCATCTTAGTTGCCCTTCTTTGTACAGCCTCTTAGCCCATCCCTGTCCTTCCTAAGCACCTTAGGTGCTCCAAAACTGGATGCAGTACTCCAGGTGAGGCTTTACAAAACACCTATAGAGGGGGAGGTTCAACTCCTTCTTCCGCTGTCAAAACCCCTTCTTATACACCCCAACAAACTATTTGCTTGGCTGTATGCCTTGATACATTGGCCTGTTTGCTTGAGAGTGTCACATATGATGACCCCCAGGTCCCTTTCTTCTTGTGAGGCACTGAACCTGAACCCATTGAGCTAATATTCTGTGTTAGACAACAGTTCCTTCAGTTTACATCTTCACTGGGCCTATTACAGGCAGTTGCCACTGTAACCCACCAGAAAGGCCACACTTAGATTTAGTCTTCGTCTTGGGTCTTGACATTAAAAATGTCAGAGTTGATCACGGTTGGGTGATTGGATCCTGCTGCCATTCACTTCCTCTGTCAGGCCCCCTATTTTCAAACCTTTCTGTGGAGATGGTCAGATATTGCCCTTTGAGAGATCTGAAACCAAATGATCTCCTGGCATATCTGAACATCTCAGGTATAGAAACAGCAGGTGCTGGTGGTGTGGAAAAAGCAGAAGAGGGCTATAAGAAAGCCCCATGACTGCATTCAAGTCCCTCACACCTTATCTTATTCACCCCTTGATGTCCTACCCTAGGTCGTCTTGGTGTGATGCTGATCTTAGGCTGTTGAAGACTAAGCGGCACAGGCTGGAGCATTCCTAGCAGAGATCTGGGTATGAGGAGGATAGACTGGCACTGAATAACCACTACAGTGACTACCAGTGGGAAATCATGCTGAAAAAGACAGTGTTCCTGTCACGCATGATTGTTGAAGGGAAAAATATACTGAATCAGCTCTTCATCACTGTTGACAGATTGTTAAACTCTCTGGCCCAGATATTCAAAAGGGTTGCTCATGGCGCAACAGTGTTGCACCATGCACAACCCACTGATGCGCCCCGGCGTGATATTCAAATGGGAATTGCGCCTGGCACAAATCCCGAGGCGCCAGAGCGCATCAGTAATGTATGCAGGCGTAGGTGGGGGGGGTGCCCATGCATACTCTGCACATCCCGATATTCAGCCCCGGATGTGCTAAGCCATGCATGTGCAACCCCTACTTGTGCCGCACAAAGTTGATCCCAAAAAAAAAGAGCAACGGCCGGCCACCCAGAGGTGAGCTGCCATATTGCATGGTGCAACACAGCAGCTGCCACCTGTGAGTGGTCACCCGAGCTCCGGCTGTACCTCCGTGGTGGCGCCCCCTCATGCTTGATCACGGGCATCAGTTAAAATGAATAAGGTCCAATATCCCTGGTGATCCTGTGGACGCTGTCAATGATCATTGGGCATTAGTAAAATAAAAGGTCAATATCCTGGTGGTCAGTGGACCGCTGTCAGCCCGATCACGGGCATTAGTAAGAAATAAAGACTCCTATCTCTGGTGGTCCTCCTCACCCGCCCACTTATCCCCACCTCCTGCTCCCCGGTCAGCGGCGTGGCAGCACACCATCGACCTGCTGCCCCACCACCCATCGACTGGACACCGCCAGTAGGTTAGACGCCCATTGGTTCTACAGGGTGAGCCAATGGACATGCAGCCCATACCGTACTACACATTCCAGATATGTAAATGGATCCATTCACATATCTGGAATGTGTAATACAGTACGGGCAGCACACCCATTAGTTCACACTGTGGACCAATGGGAGTACAGCACTACCGACAGTGTCAGCGGCGGGCATCGGGGCAGCAGGCGGATGGGGTGCTGCTGCCCACCGCTGACCGGCAGGGAAGGGGCAGTGGGGATCAGTGGTTGGGTGGGGAAGGGGGTCCACTGGACCACCAGGATATAGGAGTCTTTTATTTCTTTACTTAAGCCCACAATCTGGCAGACAGCGGTCCACTGGACCACCAGGGATATAAGAGTCTTTTATTTCTTTACTAATGCCCGCGATCGGGCTGACAGCTGTCCACTGGACCACCAGGGATATTGGACTCTTCGTTATTTTACTAATGCTCACGATCAGTCTGACAGCGGTCCACTGGACCACCAGGGATATTGGAATCTTTTATATTTAACTAATGCCTACGATTGGGCTGTGGGGCACATTGCCGTGCTGCAGGGGGGGTTGGTCCCCGATGGCTGCTGCCTGGCAGGGTGCCCGCAAGTCATCGGGGATTGGTGCACCTGCATGAAAATGGGGCCAAAATGACATGCAAATGGTCCCATGTGCACCTTGCGTACATTATGGCCCCATTTGCATGTCAGCTTTTGAATATCATGGTTGCTGAGCCTTGCACAATGGAACTTGTGCTAGCGCATCCCACTGCTCCACTCTGGCCACTTGCGCTGGCGCAGTGCCACTGCGCCATGTGCACTGCGGGTGGCCAGGGTGCGATATTCAACTATGCTGAGCCATAGCGCAGCTCCATTGAATATCGCCCAGTCAATGCCCCTGCACAGCCAAGTTGCACTGTGCCCAGGCTTGTGCCACAGCCTGGTGCTGTTTGAATATCTGGGCCTCTGTCTGTAACTAGATAGAGTTTTTTCAGCAGAGAAATGTAATGAGTTTAATCAATGTTTCCTGCACAAGATGTCCTCTATCAGTGTTGATATCGCCCCAGGCAGTCTGTCATAGTCTGGCTGTGTTCAAGTGGAGGGTTTCATAAGCACTTGGTCTTTGTGGGTGGAGTTTGACCTAGTCTAGGCTGAGGAGGTCTCCAGAGTGATCCTGGGGCTGCACCCTACTCACTGTATTTTGGACCCAGGGCCTACCGGCTTCCTCTAAGATTGCTAACTGACTCCGGTATCTGTTATCATCGAGACTGTCAGGTGTTCACTTTGGGAAGTTGTTTTCCCCACTGAATAGAAGAGGATAGCAGTGAAGCCCTTTTTGAATAACCCATCTCTGGACCCTGATGATCTGGCAAATTACAGGCTTGTCTCAAACCTCCCATTTTTAAGGAAGGTAATAGAAAAGGTAATAGTAGTGCAGTTGTAGGACCACTAGGAATGTTTTGATATCCTTGAGCCATTTCCACCACAAACAGAAACATAGAATTTGACATCAGATAAGGATCTCTTAGCCCACCCAGTCTGCCCATTCTTTCCTACCTGCAGTATCGCCACAGACCCTACTCGATCTACAGCTGTCCCTCCCTCCCTCCCCTCTTCATTTCCACTATGATTCCCTTGTGCCTACCCCATCCATTCTTGAGTCCCACCACTATTTTCTCCCCAACTACCTCCGCTGGTATGCTGTTCCAGGAATCCACCACTCTATCTGTGAAGAAGGACTTCCTAACATCTCTCTTGAATCTACCCCCTCCAACTTTATAGAATGTTCTCTTGTTATTGACCATTTTTTTCTCAAAAATACTTTCCTCCTGTACCTTATTTACCCCTGTGAGGTATTTAACGGTCTCTAATCATATCCCCCCTCTTCTCTTCCATGTGTCCATATTGGAGTCCTTTAGTTTCTCCTCATAGGGCTTTGAGACCCTGCACCATTTTAGTTGCATTCCTCTGGACCTCTGTCTAGGTCCTTCTGAAGATGGGGTCTCCAGAACTGGACACAGTACTGTAGGTTGGGTCTTACCAGTGACCTATACAGAGGCAACATCACCTCACTCTTTCTACTGATGATACACCTCCCTATGCACCCCAGTATCCCATTAGCTCTCCAAACTGCCTTGTCACACTGCCTGGCCACCTTTAGGTCATCTGATATGATTGCCCCCAGGTCTCTTTCCTGCTTGTTAGTCATCAATACCATTCCATCTGTTGTGTGCTCTGTTCCTTGGTTTCTGTGCCCCAGGTGCATTATTTTGAACTTTTTCATATTGAAACCTGGCCGCCATACCCTTGACTAATCCCTAAGATTTCTCTGGTCACTGCTCATCCTTACCACCCTCGTGGAGTGTCCACCCTATTGCAGATTTTGGTGTCATCTGTAAAGAGGCAGACCTTCCCTTCCAGCTCCTTTGCAATGTCATTTATAAATACATTAAAGAGGAACAGTCCCAGCACTGATCCCTGAGGCACTCCACTGCTCACCCTCCCCTCCTTGGAGTGAACTTCATTTATTACCACCCTCTGTCCTCTATCCCCTAACCAATTTCTTACCACCTTTGGACCCACTCCTAAGCTACCAAATTTCCTAGTCTCCTATGTGGAACAGTGTCAAAAACCTTACTGAAATCTAGATAGACCATGTCCACTGCTCCATCCTGATCCAATTCCTTTGTCACCCAGTCAAAGAAATCTATCAGATTCATTTCACATGACCTCTCCCTCCCCCCATGAACCCATGCTGCCTTGGGTCTTATAACCCACTGGCTTTGAGATGTTCCACAATCCTTTCCTTCAGCAGTGATTCCATTAACTTTTCCACCACCAATGTCAGGGTGAGTGGTCTGTAATTGCCAGCCTCCTCCCTCCTACCTCTTTTGTGAAGCAGGACTACATCTCCCTCCTCCTCTCCTCCAGAACCACTCCTGCTTCCAGAGAGCTGTGAATGGGAAAGTCCCCTCAAATTATTTTCTGTATACCTGTGTGGTCTTAATTCCCCTAATTTCATCCTAATTTAAATATAAATGAGGTTGCTTCACTCTGTTCTTCCCTGGTGTGAAAACATGCTTGACTCCATTGCAATGGTCATGACCCAACTCATATAGGTAGTAGTAAAGAATTTGCTGGAGAATAGGACACAGAGAGTAATAGTAAATGGAGTCCACTCTGAAGAAAGGGGGGTTACTAGTGGGGTACCGCAGGGTTCAGTATTAGGACCGGTCCTCTTCAATGTCTTTATAAGCGACATTGCAGAGGGACTGGAAGGAAAAGTATGTCTCTTTGCAGATGACACAAAGATCTGCAACAGAGTTGATGCACAAGGTGGGGTGGAAAGGATGAGAAGGGACTTGGCAAGGTTAGAGGAATGGTCAAATGTATGGAGCTTAGATTCAATGCTAGAAGTGCAAGGTAATGCACCTGGAAAACAAAACCCCCGGAAGAGTACACAATGGGAGGTGAGATACTAACAACAACAAAAATGGAAAGGGACCTGGGGGTAGTCACATCAGATGACCTAAAGGTGGGCAAGCAATGTGAGAGGGCAGCAAGGAGGTCTGGGGGGATACTAGGATGCATAGGGAGAGGCATCACCAGTAGAAAACAGGAAGTTACTATCCCTCTGTACAGACAGCTGGTGAGACCCCATCTGGAGTACTGCATGCAGTTCTGGAGACCCAATCTCCGCAAAGACATAGACAGGATGGAAGCTGTCCAGAGGAGGGCAACTAAATGGTGCAGGGTCTGCAAGAGAAGCCATACGAGAGAGACTAAAGGAGCTTAATATGTATACCCTTGAGGAAAGAATGGAGAGGGGGACATGATAGAAACTTTTAAATACCTCAGTGGAATCAACAAAGTCCAAGAGGATAGCATCTTTCAAAAAGAGGTGTGCAAGAACAAGGGGCACAATCTGAAGATGGGGGTGGCTCAGAGGTAATTTAAGGAAGTATTTTTTCACAGAGAGGGTTGTGGATGCATGGAACAGCCTTCCGGAGGAGGTTGTGGAGTCAAAAACAGTGGTGAAATTCAAGCATGCATGGGACAGTCATAAGGCAACTCTAGGGGGTTGGGGTAGGAAGAAGTAGGCTGCTGGTTAACTAGGATCTGCAGCTTATCCATTAGGTAGGGAAATGGGCAGACTGGGTGGGCCAAGCAGTCCTTATCTGCCATCAAATTCTATGTTTCTATGTAGTAAAGTATTAAATATCTTTATTTTTAAACAAGAGGAAATGCTTAGAACTCTAGGGCCTTATTTGCAAGGTTGTCCTGTGTAAAGTGCTCCACATAGTTGCAAAATTCAAGGCATAATAAACGAGCATTTGTCAATGCTGAATGTTTGCTTGCTGGCATTGGCGTTGGTAGTGTAGAAGTTAGAGAGATGCATAATAGGATGGCAGTGAAGTATTGAACTGAAGCCAACCCCACCACCACCCTGCAGAGACTAACAGGCACTGGGGTGTGCTTTGGGTCACCGGGCATAACACCCATGCCATTTCACCACACCCTACCCTGCAGACACCGACAAGTGTCATGGTGTGCCTTGGGGTCTTTGGGCCTTATGCTCATTCCATTCCATAAGGAAATAAAGTGAAATGGGTGCAGTATAGGAGAACGGGGTGAACTTTGGCGCTGAAGAGTCCAAGGCACACCTCGATGCGTGTCACTGGCTGCAGGGTGTGGGTGGGGGTGGAATGACATGAGCATTACAGGCGACAGTCGTAAGTCACACCCCTGATGCCTGTCAGTCTCTACAAGGTGGAACGTTATGGTTGGAAACCCTAATGCCCCAGGTGTTCATTGGTATTTTTACTCCAAATTTTCAACATGGTTTTTTTGTGACCCCACCTCATGAACAGTGGCAATATCAGTTCATTAGCCGAAAGCTGATTTTGCACAGCAACTACGCCATTTGGCACCACAGGTGCAAAAACACATGTCAAACAGGATGTGAAAAATGACAGCAGTACTGTTCATGGGGAGTTGTAAAAAATGGCAATGTTGAAAATCTGGAGTGAAAATATATTAAAAAAAAATGGCGATGTCATGAGTGTGCGTAGAAACTGTGCAACGCACATCTGTAATGTAATTAGTTTGGGGATATTTTAAAGCAGATTTTCCACATAGGCATTTTAGGACCTCCGCTCATGAACAGCGTCACTTTGATTTTCTTAATCTGTCCTGAACACTGATTTCTCACAGCGACCGCACATTTCTGTGCTGGAAGTGCAAAAACACATTTTGGCCAGGGTGTGAAAAATTACAGCTGTGCTGTTCATAAGGAGGTGTATAAAAAAGTGTTGAAAATCTGGACCGAAAATATTACAAATTTGTGAACTTACGAGGGTGAGTGGAAACTGCACAATGCACACTTGTAATACAGCCATTTTATGGACTTTTGTCACCAAATTTTCAACATAGCCATTTTAAGACTTCTGCTCATGAACAGTGTCACTGTGATTTTCTTAATCTGTCCCAAACATTGATTTCACACACCGACTGTGCCATTGTGGCTACATGTGCACATTTTGAGCAAGATGTGAAAAATGACAGCTATACTGCTCATAAGGAGGTGTGGTAAAATGGCAATATTGAAAATCTGGAGTGAAATTAGTAAAAATTCTCGAAGTTACAAGCATACATAGGAACTGCGCAATGCACGCTCGTAGAGCAGTCATTTTTGGGAATTTTTTCACCAGATTTTCAACATAGGGTTTTAGGGACCTACCTCATGAACTGTGGCACTGTCATTTTGTTACTCAATCCCAAAAGGTGGTTCCACGTAGAGCCCGTGAAATCACCTTTTGAGAATGAATAACAAAATGGCAGTGGCTGAGTTCATAAGGTGGGGTCCCAAGAACCCCATGTTGAAAATTTGGTGAAAATAATCCTCAACAAGCATTTGTCAATGCCGAACGTTCGCTTGCAGGTATTTGCAGTGGTGTTTGGCACGTATGGTGCTTTAACCTAATGCCCTGTGCGATTGCTGGTATTTGCACAATAAATTTTCAGCATGACCTTTTTGTTACCCCAATTGTGCGCTACATAGGCGGAAACACATTTTGGGCAGGATGTGAAAAATGACAGCTGTACTGCTCATAAGGAAGTGTGGTAAAATGGCAATGTTGAAAATCTGGAGTGGAAATATTGAAAATTCGTAAACCTACGAGCGTGCGTGGGAACTGTGCAATGCACGCTCATAAAACAGTCATTGTTAGGAATTTTTTCACCAAATTGTCAACATTGGCATTTTAAAACCTCTGCTAATGAACAGTGATTGTCTTACTGTGTGCCATACATTGATTTGGTACACCGACTGCGCCAGTGTGCAGTACATGGATGGAAACACATTTTGGGCAGGATGTGAAAAATGACAGCTGTACTGCTCATAAGGAGGTGTGGTAAAATGGCAATGTTGAAAATCTGGAGTGAAAATATTGAAAATTTGCAAACTTACGAGGGGTGGAGCTACTGTATTCGTAAAACAGTTATTTTAGAATTTGTTCACCAAATTTTCAACATAGCCATTTTAAGATCTCTGCTCATGAACAGTGACACTGTGATTTTCTTAATGTGTCCCATACACTGAGTTCTCACAGCGACTGTGCCATTGCTGCTACATAGGCGGAAACATGTTTTGGGAAGGATGTGAAAATGACAGCTATACTGCTCATGAGGAGTGTGGTAAAATGGCAATGTTGAAAATCTGGAGTGAAAATATTGAAAATTGCAAACTTACAAGCGTGATAGGAACTGCAGCAACGCAGACTCACAGAAAACAGTCATTTTAGGAATTTTTTCACCAAATTTTCAACACAGCCATTTTAAGACCTCTGCTCATGATCAGTGTCACTGTGATTTTCTTAATGTGTCCCATACATTGAGTTCACACACCGACTGCACCATTATCGCTACATGGCGGAAACACATTTTGGGCAGGATGTGAAAAATGATAGCTGTTACTGCTCATAAGGAGGTGTGTTGCAATGGCAATGTTGAAAATCTGGAGGAAAATATTGAGATTAAGTAACTTACGAGCTCGTGTGAGGAACCGCGCGAACATGTGTCAGAACAGTTTGCTTGACGCCATCACTACATGTTTTTGGTCCTGTGATCGATGTCACTGCTCAGTGCTGTCCAGGTCTTCAAGGGTGATTTTGCACAGTGACTGGCGCAGCGACCGCTAAATCACCCTTGAGCCCATAATGCCATGACAGTGACATCATCATGAGAAGGGTCCCAAAACCCCATGTTGAAAATTTGCGAAAAATTCCAAAAATGCCTGAGATATGCAATAAAGTTGAAAACGCCCTATCTAGCCCATTATACAGCTTACCGCATTTCCTCAGTTCAGGGTCGGCTTTGAAGAGTGCAGACGTGTTCCCGTCCACCAAGATCGCTGCACCAAGCTCTGGAGGTAAGTATGGGGTGAGGGGTGGGGAGGCTGGATGCGAGTGGGTGGGTGCGGGTTGTGGGAGGGGACTGGGAGATGTGCCGTGGACCATTTTCAATTTACAGGTACAAAAAACAATGACGGGGACATTTGCCACACTGGGGTGGGCTCCAGCATGGCAGAAGATGGCTGGGGCTGAGGAGCCGACGGGGATTGGGCACCCCATCGCAAACTACGCTTGACGCTTGCCATGCTGGGGTGGGCCCCAGCATGGCAGTGATGATGGCTTGGGGGCCGTGGAGCCGACGAGGGATTGGGCACCCCATCAGCAACAACATTTGCCACGCTGGGTGAGCTCCCAGTGTGGCACCAAAGCTTTGGGGGGGTGGCATGATGCGGGGGGAGCGCGTGACGTGAGGGGGGGTGGCGTGACGCGGTGCTCAGTATGACAGCAGTGGTTTTCTTTGAAGCAAAGACCACCACTGTCATACACAGCTCCCACACCCATTGGTGCAGGACTGCCATGTCTGCTCAACGGAGCACTGGATTGCAAGGGAGAGGCACACCTCCAAAGCGAGCTACTCTCCCAAAACGTTCCTTGCGCACATAAAAATGGGTGAGATATGCACCAAAGTTGAAAAAAACCCTATTTATGTCATTATACAGCTTAATGGCATTTCTTCAGTTCACGGTCGGCTTTGAAGAGTGCAGACGTGTTCCCAGTCCACCAAAGATCGATGTGCCCGCCTCCGGAGGTAAGTATGGAGTGAGAGGTGTATAGGGAGGTGGGGTAAGCAGAGGGTGTGTGCGGGTTGGGGGAGGGGGCAAGAGAGTCAATGAGGGATCATTTTCTTTTGTTCTAGGTGTTTGTTCTTTTAAAGATGATGTGGGACTTTTGATATGCTGTGGTGGGCTTCCAACATGGCATCTTCAAGTTTATTGGGGAGTAGTGGAGCTGACGTGGGACTGGGCACCCCCATGAGCCACAGACTTCTACCACACTGGGGTGGGCTCCCAGTGTGGCACCAGGAAGTTTGCTTTGGGGGGCAGTGGAGTCAATGGGGGATTGGGCACCCCCATTGGTCATACAGTGTGCCGGGGTGGAGGGGAGCACATGAGCATGGTGGGGTGGGCTCCCAGCATGCTACCTAGGTGTTCCTGGGGAGGGATCAGAAACAAACTGTCTATGACAGTTCAGATGCAGTGCTGACATAGACAATTTGCATACTGCCGATGGCAGTATGTAAATTGCCTACACGTTACCACTGCTGATTGTAACGGTGGTTTTCTCAGAACTGTAAGCCACTGCATCTGAACGGCTGTCATAGACAGCTTAGACATTTGTTGGTATGGTTCAGCCACGCCTGCAAAAAGGAGCAGGGCATTGGAAGTGGGGGAGGCACACCTACTAAAACTCGTATGATGGCACTATGTTTCTTGCACATGCATGCATGCAAGCAAACATAAAAATAGACCTATGCGAACAGCACATATCATGACACTAAATACAAAACATGACATACGGTATAAAATCCTATACATAACAATAATAAACACTTTACAATGATTTCTCAAACAGTCAAATTACATAGTGAGATAGATACAAACACAATCATATCGCATGCTGTCATTAATTTTTTCTTTAAAACTGTTTAGTTTTGTTAATTTCCTTGCATCTGGTGATACCTGGCTCCAAATTTTGGGAACTAAATAATCAAGGTTTATCAAACAAAAATTAGTTTGAATTTTTGGTGCAATAAGACCCATTTTGCCCAGGTCTCACGAGTGATGATTTTTGAGGCCATTTTGAATGCTTCTGTATGTTACTTCTGAAACCAAGTTATTATTATGGTTGTCGGTGAAGCCTACAGCCATCCTGCTTTAGTTTGAAAAAAGGGCTTTTCATGGAACACATCTTTTAGTACTTTTCAGTGTATTCTTCCATATGTCAGGGAAAAGAGGAAGTGCAGAGACCATATAGTGAAGATAAAGTGGCGAGGGGAGTGGGCAGAAAAGGGCAAGAAACAAGCAGAAGTACTAAATGAATACTTTTGCTCCATTTTCACAAAGGAGAAGGATGGTCCACTACCACCATGGATTGGGAGGGAAGGGGCAGGAGGGGAGGAGATGATGGATGTAATGATCGAGGGGAGTAAGGTACTGGGGGGTCTATGGGCATTAAGGTTGGACAAGGCACTAGATGCTGATGGGCATCCACCCCAGGATGCTGAGGGAGATGGCAGAAGTGTTGACTGAGCTGCTGGCAGACCTGTTCATCCCTGGACACAGGACAGGTGCCTCAGGACTGGAGGGTGGCCCATGTGGTGCCCATACACAAGAATGGCCCTAGGGATGAGCCAAGAAACTATAGGCCTGTCAGTTTTACTTCCTTAGTGGGTAAACTTATGGAGATGATACTGAAAGAGAGGCTGGTGTCATTCCTCAAGGGTAATGACCTCCAAGATGGGAAGCAACACAGGTTCATCTTGGGGAGGACTTGTCAGACTAATCTAATAGAATATTACAACTGGGTAACAAGAGAGGTGAATATGGGTCATGCTGTAGATGTCCTGTACTTGGACTTCAGCAAGGCCTTTGATTCAGTGCCTCATGGGAGGCTGGGGGAAAAGCTGACTGCTGTGGGGGTTGGGATGAAGCTAACAAACTGGATAAGGAACTGGCTGCAGGGGAGGCTGCAACAGGTGGTATTGAGGGGGAACCCTCGATACCTAGACCAGTGATGAGTGGTGTGCTGCAGGGCTCGGTGCTGGGCCCAGTGCTATTTGGGCTCTTTATCTCAGATATTGCACACGGAGTTGGGAGCAGGGTTAGTCTGTTCACAGATGATACCAAAATGTGCACAATGGTGGACAAACAGGATGGATGGAACTAACTACAAGGGGACCTAACCAAACTGGAAGTATGGTTGAAGAAGGGGCAGCTGGGATTCAATGCAAAAAAGTGCCAGGTTATGCACTTCAGGGCAAAGAACCTGAGCTGGGACTATTGGTTGGGAGGGGTGAGGCTGGGGATCACTGAAGAAGAGAAGGACCTAGGGGTATTGGTAACGTGGAGCATGAACAACTCTGCCCAATGTAGGAAAGCAGCAGCTAAGGTAAAAAGGATGCTGGGCTGTATCGCAAGGTGTTTCTCATCCAGGCATAGGGAAGTGATCCTGCCCCTCTACAGATCTTTGGTCATGCTGCACTTGAAGTACTGTGTGCAGTACTGGCTGCCATATCTGAAGAGGGATATAAATTTACTGACAGGTTCACAACCGAGGGCAACAAAAATGTTACAAGGGATAGAGGGCAAGGCCTACAAGGACAGGCTGAATGAGTTGAATATGCACACACTGGAGGAGAGGAGGGATGGGGAGATGTGATTGAAATGTTCAAGTATTTGAGGGGGATAAACAAAGCTAGCACCGAGGGGGTGTTTAAACTGAGGAAGGGTAGGGACACGAGAGGGCATGCACTAAGATTGGGGGGCAGAAGATTTAGGAGGGAGATGAGGAGGCACTGCTTCACGGAGAGGGTGGTGTCTAAGTGGAATGCTCTACTTGAGGGGTGGTATCGTGTAAGACAGTAGGAAGTTTTAAGAGGGCATGGGACACGAGGGAGGGTCTGGGTGGAGGGGCTGAGGCCATCATGGGAATGACAGATGGGGAGGGGGTTGGGGCAGCTTTAATCTAGGGGGATAGCTGCACACTCGGGCAGACATTGATAGACCAAGTGGTTTGTTTCTGCTGGCAGATTCGTATGTTCGTAAATCCCTATGGCAGTTAAAAAATACTTCCTTCTTTCTTAGTTGTTTTTCTTTGAGAACAAATGTGCACACCTTCCAAACAAATATAAATATTTTTAAAATTATTAAAGGTGCACTAAAACAAACCATGTGAAAGTTGCTCAGACAAACATACCTTTCACATGACGGTAGTCACTAATCAGAATTCCTTATATTTTGTAAAATATTGTCTTCCAAACAATTTCATTTTCTTTTTTTTTAGTGAACACAGTAGGAGTCATGCAATATCTCAGAAAGTGTAGAAGTTACCAATATACAACTAACATGAAAGTTGTTTTGGACAAAGCAGCCTCTCAAATGAGTGTAGTCACTAATCTGAATTCATTAGATTTTTTTTAAATACACCTATCTGAAAGGTGAAAATTGTGAAGAAAAATGAAAATTCAGGTAATCAGATGGCCATAGTTTTAAAAATATAATTAGTGCAGCTTAATGAATATGCTCATTGGAAAGGTATTTTTGTCCTGACAACTTTCATACTGATGAACATGTATACTTCTAGAGATATTTACATTTACTTGGCATAACTCCTATGAAAAATTAAAACTGAGGTAATTAGATGGCCATACTTTAAAAATATAATTAGTGCGGCTTAATGTATAGGCTCATTTGAAAGGTATTTTTCTCCTGAACAACTTCCATACAGGTTTATTATCTGTAACTTGTATACGTTCTGAGATATTTACATTTGTTTGGCATAACCCCTATTGCACTCCTAAACAGCCTCAGCTTTGCAAAGTACTCCCACCCTTTGCCCCAAACAGCCTCTGCCGTTCTTTCAGGATTACACTAGATGGGTCTCTAGTCCCCAATGAATTGCTAAAGACTCCCAACTTTAACTTTAAATTCAGCACAGTTGTGGTGAAAGGGGTCCTGACCAGTGTGATCTAGCCTTATCTAGGGCACACACACCTCAGACAACTCTCTCAGAGAACAGTCTCAAATTCTGCACTCAGATTAGTTGTTCCTTCCTCCCAGTTATGAGATATTTACATTTGTTTGGCATAACCCCTATTGCACTCCTAAACAGCCTCAGCTTTGCAAATTACTACACCAGTTAAGTGAAATTCTAAACAAGATCGCATAAGATCCATCAAAAGAAACTATCCCAGGGTTAAATTCCACTAACTTGAAATTTCACTCCCTGAGAAAAGCTATGAACCATCTGAAGCTTCATTTTAAAACCACCATGTGTGTCTGTGCTAGCATTAGTAAATGACAATCATTAAAAAAACACAGGAAAAAATAAGCTTAAGAGAGAACTTTAATAAAACATAATATTTAGATAAAGTTTAGCATGTATTTCACATTAGTTTATTCCTCCTCCCCATTATCCATTGCTGAGGTCATTTGTATGAAAACAGGATTTTTGCTCCTGACTAGTTCATCTATTTCTGTTGCTGTCTCCCTACCTGAGGTCATAATGCATTGCTTGTGACATCACAGTTACTCTCATGGCAGCAGATTGAGATGTCCCAACAGAGCATTATGACTTGAAGTAGGGAGTAAGTACTGTTTTCCACAAAAACATTTCTGTCTCTCTTCCAAAGTGTATATCTGTGGGATGTGCCACACAATTTAAACATTTTCCACACATTTCCATTTCCAAAGTGTGTGTGTATATTGTATGTGTGGGATGTAACACACACTTTAAAATCCTCCTGGTGCATGGTATTTGCCCAGAGAACACTGCTGCCCATCCACAAACCACTTAGCCCTGCCTGAAACTCTGGATGCCATTCCTCCCACCCTTTGCCCCAAACAGCCTCTGCCATTCTTTCAGGATTACACTAGATGGGTCTCTAGTCCCCAATGAATTGCTAAAGACTCCCAACTTTAACTTTAAATTCAGCACAGTTGTGGTGAAAGGGGTCCTGACCAGTGTGATTTAGCCTTATCTAGGGCACACACACCTCAGACAACTCTCTCAGAGAACAGTCTCAAATTCTGCACTTAGATTAGTTGTTCCTTCCTCCCAGTTATGGAAAGAACAAGCAGCACCTTTCTTTCTCTGGTAGCTGTCAAATTCTACTCATTGTTCTTCCTTAAAGCAGCTGTGAAATTCAGGAACTTCACAGGATTGCCCCTTGGACCAACAAGAACTGCATTCCCCCTCTCTCTCTCTCTCTCCCTGGAGTGAAACTAAGGAGTTCTGCAAGCAAACTGAGGATTTTACCAAACTAGGGTGAGAAATAACAGGGCTCCCTTTGACAGGGCCCCAATGGCAGACCTTCTGCCACTCTGTCTGCCACATTTGAACTTACTGATGAACATTCCCAGAGAGCAGGTGACTCTAAAATGGTTATGCTGCTGCAAACGTTCTAAATGACATAATCATCCTTCTCTCAGGCTAGTTGAGTAAACACCGATGTCATTGTGTGGAAAGCCTCTAATGAGCTCCCCACCAGCTGCCTTTTCCTACTGCCTAAGACTAGTACTAATGGAATTCTAGTAACCCGAGGGGACTGAGTTGTTATGAGTAGCTATGTCAGCACCGCCATGTTGCGCAAAGCTGACTCCGGGGCAAACTGCACATGTGCTAGTATCACGCATGTGCAGTGCTGTAATCACAACAGTATTACAGCTGACTCCTGTGCAGCGAGAGCACAGCATATTGTGTTCACCATTCTTGCCGCTCCTAAAAGCTCTCCACAGCCTTATTGGCTCTGACCAGAATTTGTTTTATATGCAGTTATGGTCTTTAACTTCTCTCATCTTATCAACAGGGAGTCCCAAGACAGCCTTTCATATAAATGGCAATGACGGGTTCTCAGACTGTTTAAGACAATTCTGGTCAATTTGTGATAGGCTGTATCTAGCCTAGTGTTGGATTTTTTAGAGGCATTCCTGTATACCAGACTTCTATATTCTATAACTGGTAAGACAGGTTGAGTCACGATATTGATCCTTGCCTTTTTGGTGAGGCTTGTGCATTTCTCCTAAGTGCCCCAAGTACGCAGTTCACTTTTTTCACAACAGTATCTATACATTTATTACATTTTAATATTCTGTTCACTAGGACCCCTAGGTATTTGTACTTGTGCACAGATTCTATTTGTTCTCCATTAGTTAGTCTAATATTCAGCCCTTTATCCCTGTCCATCTTCTGGGGAAGTGTAGTAAATAATATACAGTAGATTGAGTTTTTTTTCTGGCTGAGTACCACTCCCAACGTCTTAAACAATTCTTCCAACTTGGAAAAATCTTCCTGCAGTTTTGAATCCACTGCACCATATTTTGCAGATACAAGAAGAACAGCATCATCTGCATATTTCCTATTTTCAGTGTTCTTAATTATCTTGGTTAGACCATTGGTCTATATTGAACACATCCATGGTTTCATGATAGACTCCTGCAAGGCCTCTCTTGAAAGCATACCCTTGCTTGATTTCACCTTTATCTAACATTTGTGACCTCTCAGCTAGGTAGTCCTTAACCAGTAGTAAATGCAACGACAGTGGCTCAGGTCGGCGTGACAAAGCTGGAGCCCCGCTACAAATATCGAAACCGAGTAAAAGCAAAAACACGGGCTCAACAGCAATCATAGAAGAAAGAAGTCCTCATGCTAGGACACTATAAAACTGCTTTTAATGTTGCAAAATATCAGTAAAAACAAGACATTGTGAAAGGTACAAATAAGTGGTAGCAACACCCCAGTGATCATCAACGTTTCACATCATAATCAGAAGCTTTTTCGAGACATCAGCAGTTCACCTAACCATTGCTTAAATAATGTATACAAAACACCCCCCAAAAAACACACTTGCTTTAACCAGTGCAATTAAAGTGCTGCTCACAGATGCTATTAGAAACAAGGATAGATTATAGCTACACATACACAATCAAATACTTAAATACTGTTGCAACTACCTATTATATTAAAAAACATGTTGATAAATGAACACTAAAGTGCTTATGACAGTTGTCTACATAAAACAAATACTATAGTAGCATAAAAAACAATCTGTAAACAAACACTAACTAAAGCACTCTTGACAATTATTACTAAAATATGTTCTGTCACAGCCTATTATATTAGAAACATAGAAACATAGATTTTGATGGCAGATAAGGACTGCATGGCCCAACCAGTCTTCCCATTTCCCTACCTAATGGATAAGCTGCAGATCCTAGTTAACCAGCAGCCTACTTCTTCCTACCCCCACCCCCTAGAATTGCCTTATGACTGTCCCATGCATGCTTGAATTCCATCACTGTTTTTGACTCCACAACCTCCTCCAGAAGGCAGCTCCATGCATCCACAGCCCTCTCTGTGAAAAAATACTTCCTTAAATTACCTCTGAGCCGCCCCCCTTCTATCTTCAAATTGTGCCCCCTTGTTCTTGCACACCTCTTTTTTTGAAAGATGCTACCCGCTTGGACTTTGTTCAGTCCCTTGAGGTACTTGAAAGTTTCTATCATGTCCCCGCTCTCCCTCCTTTCCTCGAGGCTATACATATTCAGCTCCTTAAGTCTCTCTTCATATGTCTCCGTGCAGACCCTGCACCATTTTAGTTGCCCTCCTCTGGACAGCCTCCATCCTGTCTATGTCTTTGATGGAGATTGGGTCTCCAGAACTGCACACAGTACTCCAGATGGGGTCTCACCAACTGTCTGTACAGAGGGATAATAACTTCCTGTTTTCTACTGGTGATGCCTCCCTATGCATCCCAGTATCCCCCAGCCCTCCTGCTGCCTCTCACATTGCTTGCCCACCTTTAGGTCATCTGATATGACTACCCCCAGGTCCCTTTCCATTTTTGTTGTTGTTAGTATCTCACCCCCATTGTGTACTCTTCCCTGGTTTTGTTTCCAGGTGCATTACCTTGCAATGCCTTAGCATTGAATCTAAGCTGCCATACATTTGACCATTCCTCTAACCTTGCCAAGTCCTTCTCATCCTCTTTCCACCCCACCTTGTGCATCAACTCTGTTGCAGATCTTTGTGTCATCTGCAAAGAGACATACTTTTCCTTCCAGTCCCTATGCAATGTCGCTTATAAAGACATTGAAGAGGACTGGTCCTAATACTGAACCCTGCGGTACCCCACAAGTAACCCCCCTTTCTTCAGAGTGGACTCCATTTACTATTACTCTCTTTGTCCTATTCTCCAGCCAGAACGGTTTGAAAAGTGGTAGGACCAAAGATGTAAGAAGTAAATTCTCCCCTATTAAATACATTAACGTGACTGCAAAAACTGATAGGGCCACTTATGAAAGTGGTAGGGCCATGGTCCTAGTGGCCCCCCCGTTCCGGCACCTATGCTCCAGCCAATTCTTTACCCAGGCTGTCATCTTGGGACCCACTCCCAGGCTGGCTAACTTGTATATTAATCTTTTGTGTGGGACTGTGTCAAATGCCTTGCTAAAGTCTAGGTAGGCCATGTCCACAGCCCCTTCCTGATCTACTACTTGGGTCACCCAGTGAAATAAATCTATCAGATTTGTCTGGCATGACCTTCCCACTGTGAATCCATGCTGCCTCTAGATACTCAACAATTCTTTCCTTCAGAAGTGATTCCATAATTTTCCCTACCACTGAGGTTAAACTTACAGGTCTGTAGTTTCCTGCTTCTGCCTTGCTCCCACTTTTGTGAAGGGGAATCACATCTGCCCTTCTCCAGTCCAGTCCTATTATTGGTTAAAATGCTATACTTCATGTTATTTAGCTGACATATCCCATACTACAAACTAAATAATGCTCATCTACTTTTTTTTTTTAAAAAAGGAGTTAACTGAAAGACATCATTCAAACCTAGAAAGTGGCTTGATTTTAGTTTATATTGCCAAAACGTTTCTTTACACAAGTTCTTTGTCCAGATCTCCTCCTTTTGGTCCTAAGGTGACTTGTACCCCTTAAGCTAAATGAATGTCCAGGACCAGCTTGCTGTATATGCAGAGCCAATGTATTTTCCTGTTTTTTTGGATCTAATACAGCTTAGATGTTCAAACATCCTATGCTTGAATTTTCTCCTGGTCTTTCTCACATAAAAACAATTACATTTGCACGTAGCTAAATAAACAACAGATTCTGTATTACAATTAACAAAACTTTTCATATAGTGAGAATCCTTGCAGTTAGGTAATGGAAAAACTGGTCCCACCTGAATGTAATTGCAAGCTTTATAAGTCCCACATCCGTAATTACCATTAGGGAGTACTGGACCACGTTTGACTGTAGTGTTATGTTTTCCATGTACAAGGAGATCTGCCAGGTTTCTTCCTTCCAAAAAACAAACTTTGGACCTTGTTCAAAAACCTCTTTCAATTTCAGTTCCACACTTAGGATACCCCATTTTTTTGTATAATAATGGAGCTCTCAGGTACCTGTACATTAAATACAGTAATTAATTCAGGCACATGCATTTTACTTACTGTAGTTTGCACTCTTTTTTGCAATAAATGGGTTCTCTGCATATTATCCTCCCTATCAATAGCACTCTGTATACTCTGATCACTATAACCTCTAGTCTTAAACCTATTACTCATTTCATTCCTTTCTTCAATATAATTCTCCTCAGCACTGCAATATATTTTTATTCACATAAACTGTACAACTGGGATACTATTGACCACATGTCTTGGGTGATTACTACTAAACTGCAGAACACCATTTTTATGTTTGCTTGTGCGTGCGCAAGAAACATTATGTGACAGCTTTGGAGAGAAGTGGGTTGTGGAGACGCGGCAGTGTTACAGCCAAGGGAGGCACTGCATTTGGGGGCTTGGCACTGGTGGACCAGTGGAGGCACAGTGTGCCGATGACACTGGTCTCCAAAAAGTGCACCAAGTTCTAACATTTTTGCCGCAGCAATCGGGGGCCGCCTCATCATTGCTGCATCAGTCATTGTGCTGCAATGAGGGAGCGACCCGTTATTGCAGGTTGGAAGGTTAGCTAACCTAATACTGTTTGTGAACATGGCAGGTGGCTTGCCGCCACGTTCACAAACAGTATGAGGCAGCCTCCCATGCTGAGGGGGTGCCCAGTCCCCCTTGGCAGCATGTGCCCCCCAAACGGTCTTTGTTGGCCGATAGGGGCCCCAATCCCTGCTGGTTTCGGTGCGCCAAATGTTTTGTTGGCTGATGGGGGAGCCACTCACGTCAGCAACATGTAACTCCCCACTTCGCTGTCGCTCTGCTGGACGGGAGCCCACCTCATCAGCATGATGTAAACCCCCCCATTTTGTTGCCTGCCGATGGGGTGCCCAATCCTCATTGGCATGATGGTTTTCTCCCCCCCCATTTCCTGGTGTGCCGACAGGGGTGCCCGATTCTTGTTGGCCACAGCTGCCCCCCCCAAAAAGAGTCCCTTGGCACACTGGGAGCCCACTCCAGCATGCAAAATGCCCCTGTAAAGTTGAAAACCACCCTGCATTGTCTATTTGTTTTGTTTTTCCTGTAAAGGAAAACGGTCCCTCTCAGTCTGGGAGACCCCTCCTGCAACCCATACCCACCCACTGTGCACCCTGCCTCCCACCCCCACCCATACTTACCTCTGAAGTCCAGCGCGATGCTCTTCGGTGGATCAGGAACACGTCTGCACTCTTCAAAGCCGACTGCGAACTGAGGAAATGCAGTTAAGCTGTATAATGTAAAAAATAGTTTTTTTCAACTTTGCTGCATATCTCAGGCATTTTTTGGAATTTTGGCACCACATTTTCAACATGGGGTTTTTGGGACCCCTCCTCATGAATTCTGTCACTGTCATGGTGTTAATCAGGCCCGAAGGATGATTATGCAGTCACTGCACAAAATCACCTTTCAGGATTGATTAATGGAATGATAGTGCCACTGTTCATAAGGTGGGCTCTCAAAAAGCCTATGTTGCAAAATTGGTGAAACAATTCCTAAAAATGACTGTTTTACGAGTGTGCATTGCACAGTTCTTACACACGCTCGTAAGTTTGTAACATTTGCACTCCAAATTTTCAACATTGTTATTTTATCACATCTACTTATGAGCAGTACAGCTGTCATTTTTCACATCTCACCCAGAATGTGTTTCTGCACATGTAGTGCACAATGGTGCAGTCGGTGTGTGAAATCAATGTTTGGGGCAGATTAAGAAAATCACAGTGACACTGTTCATGAGCAGGGTTCTTATAATGGCTATGTTGAAAATTTGGTAAACAAATTCCTAAAAATGACTGTTTTACGAGCGTGCATTGCGCAGTTCCTACGCACGCTCTTAAGTTCACAAATTTGTAACATTTGCACTCCAAATTTTCAACATTGCCATTATATCACACCTACTTATGAGCAGTACAGCTGTCATTTTTCACATCTCGTCCAAAATGTGTTTTCACGCATGTAGCGCACAATGGTGCATTTGGTGTGCAAAATCAATGTTTGGGACAGAGTAAGAAAATTACAGTAACACTGTTCATGAGCAGAGGTCTTAAAATGGCTATGTTGAAAGTTCAGTGAAAAAATTCCTAAAATGAGTGTTTTATGAGCGTGCATTGCGCAGTTCCTAAGCACGCTCATAAGTGCGTGAATTTTTAATATTTGCAGGCCAGGATTTCAACAATGCCATTTTACCACACTTACTTATGATCAGTACAGCTTTAATTTTGCACATTTCACCCAAAATGTATTTCTGCACATGTAGCACACTGTGGCGCAGCTGGTGTGCTAAATCAATGCTTGGAACAGATTAAGAAAATCACAGTGACACCGTTCATTAACAGAGGTCCTAAACTGTCTATGTTGAAAATTTGGGTGAGAAAAGTTCACAAAATGACTGTGTTATGAGTGTATGTTGTGCAGTTTCTACACACGCTCGTACCTTTGCACATAGAAACATAGAAGTTGATGGCAGATAAGGTCCGAAAGGCCCATCCAGTCTGCCCATTTCTTTTTCTACCTTATAAATGTGCCATCGGCCTTTGCTCTGTCAGTGGCCTATCTATTCATAGTCATTTGTATTGCTCCCTTATGCCTATCCCATGCCTGTTTGAAGCCCTGCACTGTATTCATAGCCACCACTTCTTGTGGTAAGCCATTCCATGCATCCACCACCCTTTCTGTGAAAAAGAATTTCCTCACATTCCCCCTTAATCGGCCCCCCTCTAATCTCATGCTGTGTCCTCTTGTCCTGCTATTTTTCTTATATTTAGACATGTTAGACTCTTTTACCTTGTTAATGCCCTTAAGGTGTTTGAATGCCTCAATCATATCACCTCTCTCCTTCATTTGCTCAAGGGTATACATATTGAGCTCTGTTAATCTGTCCTCATATGTCTTCTGATGCAGTCCCTGCACCATTTTAGTTGCCCTTCTCTGGACTGCCTCAATTTGGTTAATGTCCTTGTGAAGGTGTGGCTCCAATACTGCACGCAGTACTCCAGATGGGGCCTAACCAGTGTCTTGTAAAGAGGATTATTACTCCCTCTTCCGACTTGTGATACCCCTACTAATACACCTAACACCCCTAGCCTTATCTACTGCTTTAGAGGTCTGCTTGGATGATTTCAGGTCATCAGTGATGATGATGTCAAGTCTCTTTCTTCCTTTGTGACTGCTAGCAACTCCCCTCCCAGCCTATAGGTGGCTTCAGGGTTTCTCTTCCCTATGTGCATGATTTTGCATTTCTTTGCATTAAATCCCAGTTGCCACTCTTCCGACCATTTTGCTAGTTTATCAAGATCTCCTCTCATTCTGCCCACCCCATCTGGATCATCTACTCTGTTGCAGATCTTGGTGTCATCTGCAAACAGACAAGCCTGACCCTCTAGTCCATCTGCAAGGTCACTAATGAAGATGTTGAAGAGGACTGGCCCCAGAACTGATCCCTGAGGTACCCCACTTGTGACTTGCATCTCTTCTGACTGTATACCATTTACCACCAGTCTCTGTTTTCTGCCCGTCAACCAGTTTGCCACCCAGTTGACCAACTTCTGACCCACCCCGAGCCTACCCAGCTTATTTATCAATCTTCTATGTGGAACAGTGTCAAAAGCTTTGCTGAAGTCAAGGTAGGCAACATCAACTGCTCCCCTTGGTCCACCACTCTGGTTACCCAGTCTAAGAAATCTATGAGATTAGTTTGACAGGACCTTCCTTTTGTAAACCCATGCTGTCTTGGATCCTGTGCCCCTATGGATTCCAGGTGTTGCACTATCCTTTCCTTAAGGAGTGCCTCCATAATATTACCCACTACTGAGTAAGACTGACTGGTCTGTAGTTCCCCACCTCCTCCCTGCTACCACTCTTGTGGAGCGGGATCACATGAGCCCTTCTCCAGTCTTCTGGGACCTCTCCTGTGCTCAGAGACTCACTAAACAGTTTTGCTAATGGCTCTGCTAGTTCCACCTTTAGCTCCTTAAGTACCCTGGGATGTATGCCATCAGGTCCCATTGCCTTATCCACCCTGAGCTTAGCAAGCTCTTGTACGACCCTTTCTTTTGTGAAGGGAGTAGTGCTCACCTCCCTCCCCCCTGTGTCCATGATGCTGAGCTATGGGCCCTGCCCTACCTTCTCTTCAGTAAATACTGAGCAAAAATATCTATTTAGGATAGATGCCTTTACAGGGTCCTCCTCCTCACATGCTCCCTTTTCTCCATTAAGCTTAGCAATACCCCCTCTGGACTTTCTCCTTTCACTAATGTATCTATATAAAGTCTTGTCACCTTCTTTTACTGTTCGTTCTAGTGTTTCCTCAGTTTGGGACTTTGCCTGCCTTACTGCCTTCCCTGCTTCCCTTAGGGCAGTTTGGTATGCCTCCCTATCTTCATCCCGTTGTGTTCCCTTATATTTCTTAAAGGCCAGCCTTTTGGCTCTGACCTTTTCTGCTACTGTAGTTGAGAACCAAAGTGGTTTCCTTCTTCTTTTGCACTTCCTTTTCTGTCTAACACATTTGTAATATTTTCACTCCAGATTGCCAACACTGCCATTTGCCCACACCTCCTTATGAACAGTACAGCTGTCATTTTTCACATCCCAGCCCAAATGTGTTTTTGCAGTTTCGGCACAGACAAGAGCAGTCGTTGTGGGAAATCCATGTTCAGAACACATTAGGAAAATCACACTGATGCCGTTCAGTAGCAGAGGTCCTAAAATGGCAATGTTGAAAATTTGGTAATGAAAGTCCATAAACTAACTGTGTTACGAGCGTGCATTGCGCAGTTTCCATGCACGCTCATAACTTCACACATTTGCAATATTTTCACGCCATATTTTCAACATTGCCATTTTTCTGCACCTCTTTATGAACAGTGCAGCTGTCATTTTTCACATCCTGGCCGAAATGTGTTTTTGCACTTCTGGCACAGAATAGCGCAGTCACTGTGGGACATCACTGTTTAGGACACATTACAAAAATCACAGTGACACTGTGCATTAGCAGAGGTCCTAAAATGCCTATGTTGAACATCTGGTGATGAAAGTCCATAAAATGACTGTGTTATGAGTGTGCGTTGTGCAGTTTCCATGCACGCTTATAACTTTGCACATCTGTAATATCTTCACTCCAGATTTTCCCATTTTCCCACACCTCCTTATGAACAGCACAGCTGTCATTTTCACATCCTGGTTGAAATGTGTTTTTGCAGTTCCAGTGTAGAATACCATGGCTGCTGTGGGACATCAGTGTTCAGGATACAGTAACAAAATCACAGTGACACTGTTCATGACCACAGGTCATTAAATGCCTATGTTGAAAATCTGGCGATGAAACTCCATAAAATGACTCTGTTACGCCCATGCATTGCACGGTTTCCACGTATGCTCAGATGTGCAAGCATTTTTAATATTCCCACTACACATTTTCAACATTGCCATCTCTTCATGCCTCCCTATGAATGGTAGAGCTGTCATTCTTCACATCATGCCCGATCTGTGTTTTCATACATGTGGTGCAGAATGGCACTGTCACTGTTGGAAGTCAGTTTTCAGGACACATTGACAAAATCACACGCCCACTGTTCCTGACAAGAGGTCCCGAATGATTTTATGAGGTGGGGTCACAAAAAGGCCATGTTCAAAATTTGCACTGTGAATACCAACAAATGCCTGAGTCATTACGGTTTCTGACCATAACATCCTATCCTCTAGAGACAGACAGGCATCGGGGTGTGCCTTTGGATTGCCAGCTGTACTGCTCATACCATTCCACCCCACCCCCCAGCCACTGACAGGCATCGAGGTGTACCTTGGACTCTTCGTCCCAAAACTTCACCCCATTCTCCTATGCTGCACCCATTTCGACATATGTCCTTATGGAATGGGGTGACTGTAAAGCCAAACACCCTAAGGCACAGCTTAACACGTGTCAGTGTCCGCAGAATAGGGTGAGGTGACATGGTTTGACCATCATGGGTGACGACCCAAAACCTTACCCCAAATCCTGTCTGTCTCTACAGGATGGAGGTGGGGTTCATGTGAATTCAGTACTTCACTGCCATTCCTATTCTGCATCTGTCTAACTCCTGCATTTCTAATGCTAATACAGCAAGCAAACATTCGGCATTGACAAATGCTTGTTATCAGTAGCCTTCCTAAATAATTTGGTGGCCAAACCCCCCTCATCATCCTTGTAAATGAGAAGATCCAAAAAAAGGTTATTTTTTCACTACTGACTGTCATAGTGAATTTTAAATTTGAATTTGTTTTCCCAAATATTTGACAAAATCATGTAACTGATCCATGTCTCCCTTCCATATCAAAATAATGTCATCAATAAAACGATAAAAATCAATATGTTCTAAGTAAACACTGTTTTCTCCATTGTGTATCCACTCTGCCTCCCATTCAGACAAAAAGATGTTATCATAATTTGGTGCCATAGAGGCCCCCATTGCTGTACCCTTGATCTGATGATACAGTTGCTTATTATACAAAAACAAATTTTTTGTTAGAACCATTTCCAACAAATCTACTAGAAATAGAAAAAACTGTTAGAGTACATAGTGTATTTACAAAGCGACTCATAAACTGCCTGTAAGCCTAAATTATGTGGAATGTTTGTATAGAGAGACTGTACATCTAATGTCACTAATAACCATCCTGGCTCAACTGCCATGTCTGTCAAATTCAAAACATGTGTGGTATCTTTCAGATAGGTTCTATAGCCCATCGCTACTTCTTTAATGTGGGCATCAGCATATTGTGCCAGATGTTCAGTTAGTGACCCTCTACTGGACACTATTGGTCTTACCGGTGGACAGTCCATATTCTTGTGTATTTTAGGCAGGCCATACGTGTGTGCTTTAACAGGAAATGATACCGTTAAAAAGTCACAAATCTGTTTGGAAATGATTCCTGACATTAACGCCTCATGTAACATAATGTCAATTTCTTGTTTATGCTTCTGTAAAGAATCACTGTTAATTTTAACTTAATATTCATCATTACTTAGATGTTCAGTCATAGTCAGATCATACTTAACTTTGTCCATCACCACGATGGGTCCGCCTTTGTCAGCGGGCCTGATGGTGATGGCATGATTTTCTTGTAGCGTTTCGATAGCTTCTTTTGCCAGCAATGTATAGTTGTAATATTTAGGCTTAGGTAACAACTTATGTAGTGTCCCAATGTCCTCTTCACATTTTTTTTTTAAAGACATTAACTGTTGGATTCATTGTAGGCATATATACTGATAGTTTTCTCCAATTTAAATCTGATGTTGTTTTATTGTCAATATTAGGATCCTCTTCAAAATTCTGTATTTCACTGCTGTCAGACATGGCTTCTTTGTTGAAAATTTTTTTTTAATTAAGCTTATGTGCATAACTGTTCAAATCTACTATAGTATTAAATTCATTGATCATATTAGTTGGAATAAACGATAATCCCTTGGATAGCAACTGCTTTTCATTCTCCTTTAAAACATATAATGAGATATTAACAATTAAAGAATCAACATTTGTTGGGCGAGATTCTAATAGACTAGTTTCTAATGCTGTTATCTTCCCCTCCTGATAATGAATTTAGTCTCATTTGACCCCTCTTCCACTCCAACAGTCTCATTTTCCTGTTGTAAGTAAGAGCTACTCATTTGCTGATGTATGTTGGAGCTGTTCATTTGTTGAAATGCATTATGTTTGAAATGAGAGTCTAATATTGTTGTCAACCCCTCCTGTGTTGAAAAACTACCCCACTTTGCTGTCTGTTCCATTCCATTTGACTCCCCCTTCTGCTGTGTACTGGAGTCCATTGTTTGCTGGTATACTCGGACCTTCCCTCTACCCTTTCCTCTAGAGCCCCCCTGGTACTTCATCTGCAAAATGCATCAATCTGGGGCTTCTCTGTTTGCTCATTTGTGTGGTTCTGAAGGGCATAATCAGGAGGGTGGGATATATGGAATTTACTCTTGTTGCTTGTTCCTTTGGACTCTCTGCTGTTAAAATTACCGACTCTCCTTGTATCTGTGCCGGTACTTCTTGACTGGATACTGGGGTATTGTAACAGTCGCTGTGCTTCAATCGCACTGTGGGGGCTGTATGAGGAATTTCAACCGACTTTTCTACTCATTCCAAAAGTGTGCCTTCTCTCACCACCTTTCCCGGGTCCCCAATATTGGACTGCCGGGTACAGTATTAAAAAGGTTGAGTTTGAGACCTTACTGCGCCATGAGCATCCTTATTATCAGAGGGGTCTTCACTGTCAGTCACGATGTGCTAGAATATACATCAGGTATTTTGTTTTTCAAAATCGACCGTGTTTCCTCTTGTTTTTTACTCCAGCTGAAGATCATACCTCTTTCGTAATCTCTACGATCACGCTCAAACTTGTTTACTTTGATTCTTTTAATTCTATTATTTTGATTACTCAATGTATTCTTTAGTTTAAGCCTATAGCCTTCATATTCTGGGACCAAATTATGTTAACATCTTTTTGTCTGAATGAGAGGCAGAGTGGGTACACAATGGAGAAAACAATGTTTACTTAGAACATATTGATTTTTATCATCGTTTTATTGATGACATTATTTTGATATGGAAGGGAGATATGGATCAGCTACATGATTTTGTCAAATATTTGGGAAAACAAATTCTGATTTAAAATTCACTATGACAGTCAGTACTGAAAAAATAACTTTTTTGGATCTTCTCATTTACAAGAATGATGAGGGTGGTTTGGCCACCAAATTATTTAGGAAGGCTACTGGTAAAAATGGTGTTCTGCATTTTAGTAGTAATCACCCAAGACATGTGGTCAAAAATATCCCAGTTGGACAGTTTATGCGAATAAAAAGAAATTGCAGTACTGAGGAGAATTATGTTGAAGAATGGAATGAAATGAGTAATAGGTTAAAACTAGAGGTTATAGTGACCAGAGTATACAGAGTGCTATTGATAGGGAGGATAATATGCAGAGAACCCATTTATTGCAAAAAAAGAGTGCAAACTACAGTAAGTAAAATGCATGTGCCTGAATTAATTACTGTATTTAATGTACAGGTGCCTGAGAGCTCCATTATTATACAAAAAAATGGGGTATCCTAAGTGTGGAACTGAAATTGAAAGAGGTTTTTGAACAAGGTCCAAAATTTGTTTTTTTGGAAGGAGGAAACCTGGCAGATCTCCTTGTATATGGAAAGCATAACACTACAGTCAGACGTGGTCCAGTACTCCCTAATGGTAATTACAGATGTGGGACTTGTAATTCTTGCAATTACATTCAGGTGGGACCAGTTTTTCCATTACCTAACTGAAAGGATCCTCACTATATGAAAAGTTTTGTTAATTGTAATACAGAATCTGTTGTTTATTTAGCTACGTGCAAATGTAATAGTTTTTATGTGGGAAAGACCAGGAGAAAATTCAAGCATAGGATTTTTGAACATCTAAGCTGTATTAGATCCAGAAAACAGGAAAATGCATTGACTCTGCATATACAGCAAGCTGGTCCTGGACATTCATTTAGCTTTAGGGACTTGAGCAAGTCACCTTAGGACCAAAAGGAGGAGATCTGGACAATCAACTTTTGTGTAAAAAAAACTTGTTTGGCAATTTAAACTAAAATCTAGCCACTTTTCAGGTTTGAATGATGTCTTCAGTTAACTCCTTTTTTAAAAAACGTATGTAACCCCCCTGCAAATGGGGTTCCCAAAAGTCTTCCAGGAGCTTGCCTGAATGCTCCAAGTCTGGGCGGTGTTCGGTGTCTGAGCTGTTTAAATGTGAGTGCTATTTGAGCCTCCACGTACTGTCTCTTTAAGAGCTGTCTGCTTGCAGACTTAATTAGTTTGTATGGGGAGACTGTGTATTTAATGCTCGAATCCCACCTGAGCTGCTGCCAATTCGCTCCATTTCTGCTGTTGCTACATGTGCAGAGGGAGCCTTGTTGAAAGCTATAACTGTTTGCCAGAAATCTTTTAGAGTGACTGATAAAATGTAGTTTGTCTAACCTGTCTTTATTTTAGCACAAACTGTTTCAGTGTAGCTCTTTCATTTTGGTCCTGAACTGCTGTGCTGGGCCAGTTGGGTTAAGGGAGCCCTAAAATGGAGCCTGTGGATGAATCAGAACTTGGACTCTTAATTCTGAGCCAGTCACAAGGGGATTGTATGGGCAGTGACTCTGGGAAATGTAGTTTTGACCTTGGCGCCTGTTTCCACCAACAGAGGGAGTCTTATTGTGAATGACAGCCGAACCAACCAACAGAATGGTGTGGAGCTAAAGGAAATGCCCTGCTCTGTGACTGGAAAGCTCAGATCAGTTGTGACAGTGAAGACAGAAGGAGCTCTGTGCTTCTGCAGTGTATAGTTTCACACGGGACGCGTGTATGAGGCCCTGATGTTCGGCCTGCAGCCGTTGCAAGTTCCAGTTCGGACTGAATCTGATTGTGAGGAGAAAGAAGGAAGTCTGAAGAGTGGAAACCAGGCTCACCCTGTAGAAGACTGGAGAAAATGCTGAATCACAATCGGCCTGTCAGGAACTGAAGCTGCTGTGTGTGCTCCTGGGTATTTTGCAATCATTGCGATCAGGATCGAGGAGCAGCCTGCCTGGTATAGTACTTTCCTTTTACATATGAATGTGCATAGTTCTTGTGGGGAAACGCTATTTCCAAACCCCCCCGTGCTATGTGCTGTTTGCTGAAGCTGGAAGCAAACCCCAGCTTAGCTTGGACTAAATATATTTGCTATCAACTGCAGTGGGGTCCAGCCACAATGACCTTGTCTCCATGCCCTGTTGTTCTGGCAATCCAGAACAACATCTACCATCCGGTCCTCAGCTTGGGTATTGTGAGTACAAATCAGGGTATTCCACTGCAGTCTGTTTTCAATCACAAGTGTGTCATCTAATTCTTGTTGTTTCCCTGCTTCATGGACTGAGCCATCTGGCTCCAGATTACAATAGGGTGGTGTGCATATATTTTCTTCTACCGGGCCCCATCCATCTGCAGCTGCTGGCCAACCCCAGGCAACGGACCTGGCTAGCCCCCCCCCAACCTGGGTACCCAGAGTGTGACTTTTCAGACCCTGTATGTGTGCACAGTACTGTGATTTAATGCCACCAATTAACCTGATTTCCCCCTCCTGTGTTACTTCCCCCTAAATAAATCAGATTTGTTGTTGTTATACTATATACTGTCTGTGACATTGGTACTTATGGAAACAGTATTGTGTTTTGCTGTGTATGTTGTTTAACTTTATTTTACAAGGGGTCCTCAGAGATATGCTGCAGAATCAGACTTGAGGGTAAGTGGTATCTATATGAGTGAACAGTGTATATACGTGAGGTATTGGGGTTGTAACTCCGGTGTACTGTGTGAGCCACTAGAGAGAATTAAAGGGGGTCTCAGTGTCCCAGAGGGCTGTGACCAAGCTAGTCTAACCACTACAAACCCTGACTTCTGGGTGGAGGCACTCGACATAGGACCTAGGCCCCTCAACCTGTCCATAGTCAAACAGGCAGGGGTAGTAGCCCTTGGGATAGCACCACCTAGGGGTTACATGTAGATGAGCATTATTTAGTTTGTATTATCAGATATATCAGCTAAATAACATGACATATAGAATTTTAGCTAATATGTCTTTAATATAATAGGCTGTGACCGCACATATTTTAGTAATAATTGTCAAGAGTACTATAGTTAGTGTTTATTTACAAATTGTTTTTTTTATGCTACTATAGTATTTGTTTCACGTAGGCAACTGTCATGAGCACTTTAGTTAGTGTTCATTTATTAACATGTTTTTTAATATAATAGGTAGTTGCAACAGTATTTACTTTAGGTATATGATTGTGTATTTGTAGCGATTATCTATCCCTGTTTCTAATAGCATCTGTGAGCAGCACTTTAATTAATTGCACTGGTTAAAGCAAGTGTGTTTTTTTGGGGGGGTGTTTTGTATGCACTACTTAAGCAATGATTAGGTGACCTGCTGATGTCTTGATAAAGCATCTGATTATGACGTGAAACATTGACGGTCACTGGGGTGTTGCTACCACTTAGTAATAATAACTTTATTTATTTAGCGCCTTTCAAATACCAAGGCGCTGTACAGATAAATCATAAAATCAAAGTATACATATAAAATCAACAATTAGAACAGCATCAGTCAATAAAAGCCTTATTCCATAAAAAAGTCTTAAAATCCTGCTTAAAGGCTTCCACGGTCGCGCATTCTCTAAGCCGGCGAGGCAGAGAGTTCCAGAGGGTGGGGGCCACGAACCCAAAGGCCCTAGCCCCAGAGGACTTCAATCTAACCCTCTGAACCTCTAGCAACCCCTCGTCGGCTGAACGGAGCTGTCGCATGGGGCGGTAAGGGACCAGAAGCTCTTTCAAGTAGTCGGGGCCGAGTCTGTGCAGGGCTTTGAAGGTCAAAAGACCTACTTTAAAGGTGATCCTCCACTGTATAGGCAGCCAGTGCAGATTGCGCAGCACAGGGGTGATATGTGTCCTTCTAGTCACCCCCGGCATTAACCTTGCAGCAGTGTTCTGCACTAGCTGCAAGCGGCGGATATCAACCCCAGGAAGCCCCAAGTAAAGGGAGTTGCAATAGTCAAGGCGAGATGTCACGAAAGCATGGACTAACACGGGTAAGTTGCTGGACGGAACAAGGTGTTTCACCCTGGTGATGTTCCTAAGATGGTGAAATGCAGACTTGATGACTGCTGACACCTGATGACGAAGAGTCAGCCCATCGTCAAGTACCACTCCCAGGTTACGCACCCGTTCAGAGGAAAGGATCAGATCCCCCCCCCAGCAATACACCAGAGGGCTGACTGGACCCCAACCCACCTGTCCCATGCCCCGGATCCACGACCAAAACCTCAGTCTTACCGGCGTTCAACTTTAACCAGCTCACATTCATCCAGTCCTAGATTTCAGCAAGGCAGCTATTAAATACCGAGAGAGCACTAATCTGGTCAGGGGCAAAAGAAAGGTAGAGCTGGGTATCATCGGCATAGCAGTGAAACCTCAGCCCATACCTTCTTACAATGTCTCCGAGGGGCAGCATATACACTGCAAACAACATGGGGAGAGCACCAAACCCTGGGGGACACCACAATGCAGAGGGAAAGGGTCAGAGGAAAAAATTCCCGACTCAACTCTCTGCATTCTCCCAGACAGAAAAGATGAAAACCATCTGAGCACTGTACAAGACAGGCCACAGATGGACTCCAGACGTTCGAGCAAAACCCCATGGTCTACAGCATCGAATGCTGAAGAGAGATCAAGGAGGACCAAGATAGAGCAGTTCCTCTGATCTCTCGCCATCAGGAGATCATTGAGCACCTGAACCAGAGAGGTCTTGGTACTATGCCTCTTACGAAAACCAGACTGGAGAGGTTCATAGATATTATGGATGGTCAAATGGTCCTCCAGCTTGTTTGCCACTACCTTCTCAATAACCTTCTCAATAAAGGGAAGGTTAGAGATCGGTCTGTAGTTGGAAAAAACATCTGGGTCCAAAGAAGCCTTCTTCAAAAGGAGAGTCACCACAGCTTCCTTTAGGGAGCTAGGAAACTCACCCAATTCTAGGGAGCACCAGATTATTTGAACCAGAAACGGGCCGACGATCTCAACACAACCCAAAATTAGGAAGGTTGAACCCGGATCTAAACTACAGCATGTAGGGCGCATCCCCTGGATGATCCACATAATATCACTGAAAGTCGGCAGGTCAAAGGAACACCAGGAGGCAGAGGAATTCATGACCAAACGCCGACCAAAAGCTTCCCCCTTAGAGTGTGTTGGACGGATCTCGGATCTGATGTTGGCAACCTTACTCGCAAAGAATTGAGTGATCTCATCACACTCCTTCTGTGATAAAGCTCGACGGAGCTGGAGACAGGCTGGGTTGCACTGCCTGTCCACAGTTCTGAAGAGCTGAGCCAGTCGATTCTGAGCAACAGAGATCTCCCTGGACAGGAATTCTGCCTTCTTATGGGAGATCTCTGATTGGTAAAGCCGATAATGCTCCTCCAAACTAAGGCGGTCGGCATCCAGAGCAGATTTCCTCCAACAACGCTCTAACTGTCGACCCACATCGCCGCAACTCCCTCAAGGACCCATCAAACCATGTGGGGCCCGAGGGCTAAGAGAGAGGGACGGACACGGACAGGAGCACCATGGCCAGGGCCAAGAAATGGCCTGGTTATAAGCCAAACCATAGCCTCTGGACCCATGCTAGCAGTCGGAATCTCTGAGAGGTTCAACACCGCCATCAGGTCTTCAGGACACACATCCCGTAATGGGCGGTATCGAACCATCTCCACAGGGGCAGACCTACGAAGGGGAGCACAAAAATTGAAGCTCACGGTGTAATGATCGGACCAACTGACAGGTTTCACCACCAAATCAGAGGCCTCAATCCCCAGGAGAAAAACTAAATCCAAGGAGTGACCGTGATTATGCATAGCCGAGGAAACAAGCTGTGTAAGGCCCAGTGATGACATCAACTGGAGGAAGTGCTGACCAAAGGCAGAAAGTTCGTCGTCGACCCAGGCATTGAAGTCGTCCAGAACCATCAGTCTGGGTGACTCCAACGCCATATCAGTGATGAAGTCTGCCACTTCCTGCAGGAATCGTCTCTCGTCTCCTGGTGGACGGTAGGCGAGGGCTATCCTGCAACCCACACCAGCCACAACGGTACACTCAAAGGATTCAGCTTCCTCAACTGGTACACCCGTGAGCTCCAAGCTGGTCTGCAAACAGACCGCTACTCCCCCCCCCCGCGATCCAATCTCGGGTGGTGTATCACCAGTACCCAGCTGGAACAGACGCCTAAAAAGGGCGGCATTTCCATCCAGCCAGGTCTCGGTGATGCAAGCCAGATCTGCTGATTCAACAAAATCAGAAATAATAGCTGATTTGTTTTTAACAGATCTGACATTGCACAGCACCGCCCGAGTTGGACAGGGATCTGAAGCCATCCCGACTACTTGCCCATCCAAATAGGAGGAGCCCTTGGGTATGGAGACTAGGCATGGAGAACCACGTTCCAGGCTCCATTTTGCCCCAGGGCGTCTTCTGGGCTTAACCACCCCAATGCGAGCGGTCCGTTCATTCGCCCTACCGCGTCCATGACCCCGCCATGCCCACCCCCCTCCCACTGGCAATACCAAGTGCCCGACAAAGCTGGTAGGTAGAAAATGGAAGGGCAAAAAGGGTGGAGGGCGTAGAGGTCGGAGGACGAATAATGCATGACCGGGTTAGCAAAATAACACATAACAAAAGCGGGAAACAAACTAACTGCAAGCAAATAAATAGAGAAAATCCTAGTATCTCTAAAATAAAATACCCACAAATTACATTTATACTAAAAAACCCACCCAAAACATAAACCAACCTACTAACTACACAACCACAAATACACAATAAACAAATTATTGAAAAATCCAAATAAAAAAATAAAAAATATAAGAGGACAGGGAGGCTCTCTCACTGCACCCACTGTCCTTTATATAATGAGGTGAAGTCCAAAAAAGAAATTGCAGTTGTTTTCCGGCACTCTCACTGCCAATGTGTATAATATTGAAGAAGTCCAAACATATAAGGACAATGAGGCCCTTTCACTGCACACACTGTCCGTCCAATGCAATCAATGATAAATAAAAACAAAATCCAAAGTATAACAAAATGCAAGCGCAGTGCAACCTTATGTGTGGAAGGAGAAGGTAGCTCTTTGCAGATGGTGATCAATTTAGCTGTGAGGCATCAGGAGGCTTCCCTCCCACCACACCCCAGAACTGCCTAATAAGGCCTAGTTGTGCCACTGAGACCCACAGCTTCAGATACCCCGAGACCAGCTAAATAAGGCCGGCCCTGGAGTAGCTTAGAAGCCCCCCCCCCAGTAACCCCCAACTCCTTGAAGGAAACAGGAGAGGCTCCTGCTTGGTCCCAGACAGCACAACACCAAACGCCCAGGCAAAGGAATGAAAAAAAAGGCGGGGGGGGAGGATAGTCTTTCAAAACCAAAACCGAAACCAACACTGTGGCAATATTCTCCCAGATGCTTTAACACAGCATTAAAGACACATTTAAAGTCCCAGATAAACAAAGGACAGTGATGGAAACTCAGGTCCTAGTACTCACAATACAGCTGGAATAGGAAAGTTATTTTCAAAAGACGTAGGGCAGTCAAAGCAAACTTATTTGTACCTTTTACAACATCTTGTTTTTATTAATATTTTGCAACATTAAAAGCAGTTTTATAGGGTCCTAGCGTGAGGACTTCTTTCTTCTGTGATTGCTGTTGAGCCTGCGTTTTTGCTTTTACTCAGTCCTTAACCAGTCTCAGTGGTTCTAATGCCACACCTATAGATGCCATTCTGTGAATCAATAGGGCATAGTTTACCAAGTCTTTTGAGAGATCAACAGACACCACACCAACAGCCTTGTCACTATCCAACACACCTGCCAAAATACTTGTAAATTCCATTAGCACGGTGCTCATTGATCTCCCAGCCCTGCACCCTGATTGCTGGTCTTCCAACCAGGTATTTGTCTCCAAATATGATGTCAGCTAATTGCTGACCATCCTCTCCAGCAATTTTGAAAGGATGGACAGCAATGCCACCAGCCTGTGATTTTATGGGTCATAAGGCATCCTGGAATTTTGTGATGTTTTGGTGGCTGTCTAAATGGGATGCATGGAGCCCTTGGGCCCAGTGTTCACCAAGATAATCCGGTGTTCCCTCTCAAGAGGGATGTTCCCCATTGCTCTAAAAGAGGCATTGATGAAATCCCTCTTTAAGGAATCATCCCTAGACCTGGATTGTCTCACAAATTATGCATTCGTCTCTAACCTTCCCTTTTTAGGGAAAGTCATTGAGAAAGTATTGGCCATTCAGTTTGAGGCACATCTCACTGCCTTTGATATCTATATGCCACTCCAGTCTGATTTCCGGTCAAGGCACAGTACAGAGATGGCACTAGTCAAGGTGCATAATAATCTCCTCAGGGCAAGAGATCAAGTTGAACAGTCAGTTCTCATCCTCCTTGATCTCTTTTTAGCATTTGACACTGTGGGTCATGGAGTGTTGCTAGATCACCTGCAGGAGCTCTGTGGACTCGCCTGTACCATCATTAACTGGTTCAAGTCCTTTTTTACTGGTAGGATGCAAAGGGTGGTGATGGGAGTGTATTCCTCCCGCTCGATGCCCCTGTTCTGTGGCATTCCCCAGCGTTTGATAGTCTCACCCATATTATTTGCTGTGTACATGCTACCTCTGGGTGATATCATTAGATGCTATAGGATGTGTTTTTACTACTGCACAGATGACTGTATACGTCATTTGCACCAAAGACATGGGGTGCGGTCTCAGTTCTGAATTCCTGTCTGGCCGAGATACAGGACTGGATATCTTCTAACTGCTTGAGGCTCAATCCATACAAGCATGAAGCACTGGTGAGTAAGCCTGGTTGGCAGCAGGGAGCTAATGTGGGGGGAGAGGAGAATGGACTAGTAATTGGTTCCTCTTCAGTAACCATCTGAGGAAAGGTGAAGAATCTGGGTATTATTTTCAACAGCAAACTGACACTGGAGGCACAGGTGTTTTCTGTTGTCCAAAATGTTTTTCACCATCTTAGAAGTATTGCCCAGATAAAGCCTTTTATCCCACCTAGTGACCAGCCCTCACTTATGCATGCTTTTGTTACATTCAGACTGAATTACTGTAATTCCCTTTACCTTGGGCTAAATGGAGGGACTCTATGTCACCTGAAGCTGGTGTGGAATGCTATGGCCAGGTTGTTGACAGGCCATCCAAGGTCCTGCCATATAACCACAGTCCTGCACAAACTGCACTGGCTGCTGGTGAAGTAGCCGATTTCCTTCAAGGTCGGCTTTCTGACCTATACAGCCCTACATGGACTGGGCCCTAGCTACCTGCATGATCTTTTGTCTCCTGACCAGACCTCCTGACCTCTCCTTTCGTCTGAGGTGGGCCTCCTAACAGTTCCCAGGGCTTAGTTAAAATCTTTGGGTGAGAAGACCTTTGGTGTTGCTGTCCCAACCCTGTGAAACTGACTTCCCAGATCTCTGAGGGAGGGCCCCTCACTGGAGGCCTTTAAAATTTTTTTTTTTTTGTGTATATATTGTACACTGCTCAGAGTCCATGAGCACGAGTGCTCTATAAATAAAGTTTGTCTTACTTTGCTTTGCTTTGCTTAAAGCCTGCAGTAGTTATACTGTATTACTCAGTGTTGTTGCTGCTCTCTGCAGGTGCTGCTGGTGGAGGACTTCAATCTGCCAGATGTAGACTGGAGCCTTCCTGATGTGGCTTCAGCTAGAAACAGGGATATGCTGTACTCCCTGCAGGAGGTGTGTTCCTCAGGCAACTAGTCAGTGAATCCACTTGTGATGGAGCAATACTGGACCTTGCACTCACTAACAGGGATAGTGTTGCAGACATCACGGTAGGAGGCCACCTGGGGACCAGTGATCACCGTATGGTGTGGTTCAATATAAGGACAGCTAATTGAACCACACAAGGGTGAGGGTCCTGGACTTCAGGGTTCAGTTCTATCCCCCATGTTATTCTCCATGTGCATGTTGCCATTGGGAGAGATCATTAGGCAGTATTAAAACATAGAAGCATAGAAGTCGGTAGACAAAGACATCATGGCCCATCTAGTCTGCCCTATTTTTCCCTACCTACAGTTACACAGCAGATCCTATTCAGTCTTCAGACTCACCCCCCACCTTACTTTTAAGATCCTGCTGTAGCTGTCCTATGCATTCTTGAATCCTGTAACTTTTTTCGCTTCCACTACCTCTGCTGGGAGTCTATTCCATACATCCAGCACCCTCTCCATGAAGAAGCATTTTTTTGCATTACCTCTGAGCCTCCCCCTTCCACCTTCATTTTGTTACTCCTTGTCCTTGAGCAACTGTTTTTTTTGGAAAATGCTGCCTTCTTGTACCATGTTTTTGCCTGTAAGGTATTTGTATGTTTCTATCACATCCACACCTCTCCCATCCTACCTTTACTCTAGGGAGTACAAAGTCAGCTCCTTAAGCCTTTCTTCATAGGACCTTTGATGCAGGCCCTGCACCCTTTTGGTTGCTGTCCTTTCTACTGTCTCCACCCTATCTATGTCATTTCAGTAATGGGGCCTCCAGAACTGGACACAGTACTCGAGTTGTGGTCTCCCCAGTGACCTATACAGGGGTATCATTACATCCCTCCTGCTGCTGGTGATTCCCCTGTCTATTCAGCCCTGCACCCTATTAGCCTTCTCCACTGCTTTATCGCACAGTTTGGTCTGGGTTTTCACTGCTACACAGATGATACCCAAATCTACTTGTCATGTGCAGTTGACGGGGTCAACGTGGTGGTGTGTTGGACAGAACAGCTTGCAGAAATCCAGGACTGGATGGTGTTAAGCTTGCTCAGGCTAACCTCATCTAAGACTGAGGTGCTACCAGTGGGACTGGGTCATGTGTGGGCAATAATGAATAGCGATAGAGCCCTGTTGTCATCATTAAATGGCACTAACCTATGAGCGGTCAAGAATGTAAGGAATCTGGGTATCATGGTTGATGGCAGATTGATCTTAGACCATCAGTTGTCATTTGTTGTCCCAGTGGCTTTTACCATCTGCCTAGTATCACCTGGATCCAGACCTATCTTGGCGGCCACTGACCTGGAAACACTAGTGCACCCTTCTGCTACCTCCCATTTGGACAACTATAATGCTCATTACCTAGGGCTATCTGTTGGGCTGATGCATCACTTGTAGCTCATGCAGAACTCTGCAGTCAGAGAGATTGCTGGGACTTCTCATTCCATGCATATCACGCCAGTTCTCCGGGAACTGTATTGGCTGCCAGTGAAGTGCACATCAGTTTCAAGATAAGTTTGTTGTCATGCAAAGCTCTGCATGATTTGGGCCCTAGTTACCTGAAAGACCTCTTTACCTTCTACACACCTGTCCATCCCATTCATTTCTTTGATGCAGGGCTCCTCATGATTCCACAGTTCCATTTAAAATCTGCTGGAGACAGGGCCTTTTGCATTGCAGCTCCCATTTGGTGGAATTCACTTCCTGCAGAAATTAGAGTGGCTTCCTCACTGGAACTTTTTAAAGGTTTGTTAAAACCCAGTTATTTAATTTGCCTTTTGGGACCACTTAGTCTGTCATAAACATTTTGGGCGGAATATTTTAGATTTTTGCTGCATTTTTTTCTCCTGACCTGTTTTATAGTGTATGTATTTTAAATATTTTATTCTGCTTGTATGGTGCGCAAAGCTCAGGATGGGCACCTAACAACAACATTTTTCTTGTCCTACCTTGCCTGCTTGCCTTCTTCCTCATATCATACAGCCTGCTGCTAGGTAGCACTACCTCCCTGCTGTGGCCTTGGCTAGACAACTAGACTTCTACTTTACTGTTGTTATTTTGTCGGCTGCATGGTAGTGTCATTTTCATGCCATAGCTAATGTATTGCTAATTACTCTGCTGGTGCATTTCGGTTCATGTTCATATCATAGCTAATGTACTACAGTTTGCTCTACCTACTGCATTTTAGTGCTATTTTCTTGCTTTAGTTTTGTCGGTTCCATGTCCATGAATGTACTGCTAATTTATTCTGCTTGCTGGTAGTTAGTATCATTGTTTTTTGGTTTTTGCTGTAGTTAAGTTTTAATAATCCAGCCCTTTAATTTACTCATCATATCATACTGCCTCTTGCTGGTTGTGCTATTACGTTGCCCTACTGCCTTCCTGTGCCACTGTCCCATAGTGCTACATATATTGTCCTCCATATGTAGCTCACATCTCCTCACAGTACTAGTATTGCCAGCCCTACTGGGTATAATCCTTACTATAGTTTACTCCTCATGTAAGTGTAATTCCCATACTTCTTCTCCCCTGGTTGCTGGTTCCCCTCCCTCTTCTGAATTTACTGTGCCCTAACACCTTGCAGGCTTTCCTTCAGGGTACACCCTACTGTGTTTACAGCTTTCATATGCCCACGGTATTACTCAGGGCAATGGCATACAACCTATCCACTGTGCTTTTAATTACCTTCGTTCTACTCCTCCTCCGACCCCATTTTTTCCCTCGCTCATCTTTCTTCCACTACCCTCTCTTTTCCATCTCCCTTCCACCCTACTCATCTCCCACTCTCCCTTCTGTTAGCCCTCCCCTATCCCTACACTCATCCTGGCCTCATGGATGTATCCCTCCTTCCTTCCAGCTGGATCCACCTTGACACACCTATGAGCCTGCGCCACTCCTTCCTCTCTATTTCTCACTCCCCCTCCCCCTCTCTACTTCACACAAGTGTCTCATAGGCTCCTTTAAGGCTCTTGTCTCCTTGCTACTTATTCTAAAAGATGATGTTGAGCTCAATGAACTCAACCCTGGTCCTGCCTAGCAACTTCCTCTCCTCCTCTCTCCTCTCCTCTCCTCTCTCTCCTCTCCTCTCCTCTCCTCTCCTCTCCTCTCTCCTCTCAGGGTTGAGAGTAACTCATGTTAACACCCACAGTCTCCTCCCCAAAATTCATCTTCTATAATCCCTGGTGGTAAACCTCAACCCTGACATCATGGTGATCTCAGTGTCTTGGCTCTCCTCCAAGTTTCCAGCTACTGCTGTAGTCATTCCTGACTTCTCAGTCATCTGACAGGATCATACAAGAGAGGTGGTAGCATAGCTATCTATCTGCCCTGGTATCCAAGTTAAATCTGTGCTGTTTTCTCCTCCTCCCCATCCGCCTATGAGGTGCTCCTCCTGAAACTCTCCCTCCCCTTCTCAGTCCCCATATTCATTGCTGGAATTTATTGTTTCCCTGGCATATCCCCTCCCACTGTCATTGAGCTCCTCACCACCTTATCCTCTCATGTCTCCTTCAGTGAGCTGCTCATCCTAGATGACTTTAACTTCAGTTGGCTCTCATCCTCCCATCATGAATTATGCCAAACCCTAAAATTGCTCCTGTTACCCATCTGATCTCAGATCCCACTAGACTGAACCCCAGAACACAAAACCACTCCCTGCTGGAGTGGATCATCTTCTCCCATCCCCACTGTATTGTGGATGCCAATACCCTCACTGATGCTCTCAGTGACAATCATTGTGTACTGAATGCACTAGATCCACTACTCCAAAGGTCTCGCCCCAAATTCATCCAGCTTAGATCCTTCTGATCCCCGGATCTATCCTCATTACTTGCTGACCTGATAGCAGCTGACTGGCCCCCTATACCAACAGCCAGCAACATTAACACAGCTCTCATGTTCTTTAATTCCAAATTCCTGTCAACCTGGGATAACCATGCTTCCCCTGAGGAAAATTTGGGTCAGAAGATCAAGGTTGAGTTGCTAGCCTGTCACCATGCATGTGACCTTGCCTGGTGGTCCCAGAAGTCCACTGGCTTCCCATCTGACCTTGCTTAGTATAGGTCTCTTTGTTATACCTTTACCAGAGCTACTAGGCTTAAAAAAGTAGACTACTTTGCATCCAGACACCAGAACAATCTTAACCATCCCTCAGAGTTCTGGAAGGTTACTAATGCCCTCAACTTGCCACCCTCCAGACTCCTCCCACCATCCTCAACATGGGCCACTCCCCCATGTCTGATCCCACTGCAGTCTCCTCATCTTTCAGCTCCTTTTTAACCACCTGTACACTCTCCATCCATCCCTCTACCTTCCCAATACCCCCTTCCCTTCTGTTCCAACCCACTACTCTGCCACCACTATCCATTTCCTTCTCCCCACCACTCCCTCCATGACCTTCATTGCCATCCTTGATCTTAACCCACACAAAGGAGGGAGCCCCAGTGGCCTTGACACCAAACTCCAGTCTCTGTCTGCCCTGGAAGCTGCCTTCCCATCACCCACCTCCTCAATCATTCTGTGCCATTTGCCTCAGTCCCTAATCTGTGGAAGCAGGCATCTATTATCCCCTTTCTCAAAGGGGGAGACCCTTCCCTCCTTGACAATTACTGTCCCATCTCCCTATTTTCATCCCTGGTTAAACTTCATGAACAAAACCAGGACTAGTGTCCTCCCTGATGAAAACTACAGTCAAAGCACTGGGGCTCTGCTCAAGAGTGAGAGGAGCTTTCCTGTAAGTTTGCTGTGTTTTTTTTTGTGGCAGTAACAAAAACTCTTGACATAGTTTTTGTCTCTGCCACTTTCCTTTTACAGAGTGTTCAATCCTTCCTGACCTCTTAAACTTCAGGAATACCCGATCTTTTCCGAAATCTCCCTTTTACTTCCAAACTCCTCTTTTTTCACTCCCTTCCAGTTTGGCTTCAGGAATTCCCACTCCACCACCACCCCCTTCTTAGGCTTACTGACGTCATCCTTTTGGACATGGCAAGGGGTTGGTCACCTCTGCCATCTTTGTTGGCCTGGCCAAAGCCTTTGACACTTGCCCACCCCATCATCCTCAGCAAGCTAAAAGTGTCTTGACTCTCCTTCTCCTCTGTTGAGTCATTTTGCTCATATCTGGAGGGCAGAACCCATGCTGTCCATATTGGTGATGCCATCTCTCCTCCCCTTCCTGTCTGCTCTGATGCCCCCGAAGATCTGTCCTTAGCCCCATCCTATTCTTCATTTTCCTAAAGAACCTTTCCCTCATCTACTCCTCTGCATCCATTCATATGTACACAGATGATATGGCTCTCTGTACCTCTGGTTCCTCTGCCTCTGACCTTAGAACCTGTCTCTAACTGGATTTGAATAACATCCAGTACTGTTTTGAGCCAACCAGCTGTCCCTTGATGACAAAAAAACAGCCTCCATGACCTTTGGTACTAAGCAGAAACTTGCGAAGATCTCCCCCTCTTCCAGATACTTGATGGTGTTGTGATTGAAGATGTCTCCTTCTTTAAATACCTCGAGGTGTGGTTGGATTGTCATCATGTGGACACCATTCTTAAGAAACTGCACCCTAAACTTGGGGTACTTTACAGGAACAAAGCAAGTATTCTGCTTCCAGGTTGTAGAGAGTTTATCACAAAGATGATTCTGCCTTCTTTGATTATCATGCCATTACATATAGCACTGCTCCCAATTCCATCCTTGCCATGCTGAATCCCCTCTGATGCTGCCTCTGCCACTTTGCCCCGGAGTGCCCAGAACTAACCATTGTTCCCTGTATTCCTTCCTTTCCTTGCTCTCCCTTGATGTCAGGTGCCTAGATCGTTGTGCCACCTTTGTCTCCAAATTCTGGCTATACTGCCCCCTACCTTTTTTTCCCTTTTCTCCACCCTTCCTTCTACTCCCTTCACTGCTCTGACACCTACTCTCTCACTCTTCCCCTGTAAAATCCTCTCTTGATCAAGCTCTTTCTTCTTCCACTCCCAAAACTTTGGAGCACCCTCCCTGTTGCCATTCACAATGCTCCATCTTCCCTATCATTAAAATCCCTCCTCTGTGACTTCACTAGTCACTCTTGCTGATCCTAGATAATCCCACTTTTCCTGCCTCCAAACTACTTTCTCTGCCTGCTGCCCTGATTTATTGATCCACTTCTCCCTCTGACAAGTTCCCTGTTGTACTCGCAATCTCCTTTCCCACCCTCATTTTGCTGCCAGATGCACTTTGCTTGAACTGTTGCTATTGATATGCTATGTTTTGCACTACTTACTGTGTGCTTTCTCTCAGTTGTCTACAGCATACTTTTTACTTTTTATAATTATTTTTATTGTTTTAATTGTAACATTACTGATGCAACTTATTACTGCACTCTCCACATCCCCCTCACCCAGGACACATCTGGAAATGAGTTGTTAGCTCAGTATGTTTTTTCTGTTGGAACTCTTACACCAAACAAATGTTGATACAAGATGGGAAGGGGTGGACTTGCCTTTAAAAATCTGGATGCATCTATTCTATCATGCATAGTGAAAGATGAATCACTGAAAAAAGGAAGAGGGATTGACCACAGTGCTTCTGGGTTGCTCAGTGGGGCTTTATACCCAGATATGGATTCACAGGAACAAAGCACTTCCTGGTCATAAAGAGAGTGTCTCAGAACTGATTCTACCTATCTTCAATTACCACGACATGGCCTGGGTGGGGAGGGCTAGGACCCTCGACGAACAGTATATCCCCGGGCTAAAATGGGAACTCAGGCAGACTGGATAGACCTTTGGTCTTTTTCTGCCATCATTGTCTATGTTTCTATGTCTTTATATACTGGATGACTGACTGGGAAAGCTGCTTGCAGTGGGAGTGGAACCAGTGGTCATCTGGGGACAAATGAAGAATGATCCTTGGCCATACTATCATACACCCAGCCCTGTTTCAGCTGTCAGCTGGAGCCCCACCACTATGAATCCAGATCCTTCTCCTGCTCCTTCTCCGTTACCACTTGCTGAACAGGCATTTGGTGGAACTTGCATGGTGGAACATTTTCCTACTCCTTTCCTCCCACTGCATGACTTTCTTCTCTAGTTCTTTATCTCGTGGGTTCTCAATGACACAGAGAGACACACACACACACACACACACACACACACACACACATATGCATCACCCACTGGCTGCATAACCTTCTCCTTACTCTTACTTAGGGACCTACTGTTTCACTGCAAAAGCCCACTTCACTTAGTTTTCACTTGCAGGCAAAAAAAAAGAGGATTCTGTGCCCCACACCACCAACAGTCAGTAAAAAAAAATTGTCAAACAAACCCTTCAAAAATCCCCCACACCTTTTTCTATCTGATAAAGTCACTCTACCCTGCTCCAGCTGTAGGGTGCAAAAAATATAGACTTATGTGCCCTCTACCACCAGCACGCAATTAAAAAAAAATTATAGCGCCAAACAAACCTTTTACAAATTCTGCCCTGTACCTTTCCCAGTATGCTGAATTCACTGGGCTCCATTCTCATCTGAGTTAGAATGCTGCGAGCCCCAGGTCAGCTGAATGCATGGTGCATGGGGCTTGTGGCATTCCCTGGCTGGCAATTGGGATTCTTGATCAAGTGTGCCACATGCTGCGAATTACACCAGCGTCTCCTGGTCTAACTTTAGGACCTTTTATGAGGTTTGTGCCAAATATTTGTCATAAGCCACCATAAAGGGGGTAAAGTGTCACAAATGCATGTGACCCTTGTGAATTGGGTGCATGATGCATGATGCAATATAAAATTGCCAGAAACGAGTGCATGCTGGCAATTCGGAATGGCAAAAGCAAATATTTCAAGGAGGCTCTCTCCAACTCCTGGAGTGACAGAAAAAAATTCTGGAGTAACTTGAAAGACCTTACAGGCAAGGATTTTAAGTCACCACCCACTATGCTCAACATAAATGGAACACCGACATCTGACCTGTACACAATCACCAGTACCTTCAACGATACGTTCTTCAACTTGGATAGTGTCCTCCCATCTGACTTCTTCAATGCCCCCTCTGTAGTAACTCCCCTGACACTGCCTCTCTCTCTCCTACACTCTGCCGCACAATTCTACTTCAAGGAGATCCCAGTTCACTTAGTCAGAACCTATATTCAGAAGGCCATCCGCAACACAGTCTACAGTGGTGACTCCCTCAACCTGAAGTTGTTAGTGCTGGTCCTTGAAGAATTCCTTGTACCTCTGACAATGATCTTCAACCTATTATTAAGAATGTCCCAGTTCCCATCTTGCTGGAAGCAGGTGACCATCACACCGGTACACAAAAATGGAGACAAGTTACTACACTCCAACTACAGACCTGTCTCCATCCTCCCTCCTTTTGTCTAAAGCCCTGGAATGCATTGCCTCAGACCAACTAGTCGAGCACCTGGAAAAGTATAACATCCAATGTCCCTGGCAACCTGGTTTTCATAAAGGACACAGCACCACCACTGCACTATTAGAATTCATGGAATTCATCCTTGCCACTCTCAATCAAGGAAACTATGTGGGGACAGCATTTATCGACCTTACAAAAGCCTTTGATACTGTCGACCATCCACTCCTACTCAAGCAACTATCAAACATTGGGCTCTCCAAAGAAGCACTGCTCTGGTTTTCAAGTTACCTTGGGGAGAGGGTCCAGCGGGTCAAGATCACTGGTGTCACCTCTGAAGATAAACCAGTCCTTTCAAGGGTCCCACAGGGGTCCATCCTGGGACCACAACTCTTCAGTCTCTTCCTAAATGACCTCCCCAGTGTCTGCCATTAGAAGTTACTACTGTACGCTGATGATGTAGTCTTGTTCACCAACCACCAAGACGCGGAGCTCCTTGAGAAACAAATACAGCTTGACTTCATGGGCATTGAAGAATTGTTCAAGACACGCAAACTGGTCCTGAACTACAGCAAAACAAAGGTAATGACTTTCTACAGTGCTAGGATCAAATACAAATCCCATGACCTCACCATCAAAAACCAAACAGAGATCATACTTGAACACGTTCCTTAATTTAAATACCTAGGTGTTACATTGGACAGTTCCCTCTCCTACCATTGGCACATTGATTCTGTCACCAAAGCAGCCAATATCTGTATAGGCCTGCTCTACAGGCACACACACTGCATGGCTCCTGACACACTACGGTTGGCTATTAACAGCTCTGTCACCTCCATCATTGATTACAGGTAGCAATCTACAGCTCCGCATCTGCCTCTGCCCTTGGCAGAATTATGGTCGCACTCAACAAAGCATGCAGGCTTCTTTTTTTTTTTCAATTCAAAGTTTATTAAATTTTTTCACAATTACAGAGAGAAGATCTGCTGTTACACACATGTATGAAACATACAACTATACACAGTTATGAAATCAGATCAACTCTCCCCCACCCTCTAATCCCCACATACCCCCATTCACAGAGCACAACTATATAGTGGAACGCTATCTAAGAAAAAATGAGTAACCCTCAGGGTCTCTGAAGAGAATACAGGGTAACGAGAGGGCCCCATCTCTTGAGAAATTTCTGAGACTGAGTATGTAAACTGGCAATTGCCTCTTCCAGGTGAAGATTGGCCAACAGTTCCTGTAACCATTCACTATAAGAAATATCAACCGTATCTTTCCAATGCCTCAAGACCAGTTTTTTAACTGACCTGGCAATAAGGGTAATGTGATACTTTCTACTGGTAACACCAATAGAGGAAAGCTCCCCCAGGATGCAAATTTCAGGAGTAAATAGATCTGATAAACCCAAAAGTGGGTCGATTAACTATTTGATGACGGTCTAGAGGGGAACTATCTTGGAACATGTCCAAAATATATGAAATAGGTTACCCTCACCCTGCAGACATCGAGTTCATGCAGGTGAAGGGAGAAGACCCAATTTAGCCATCTTCTGAGGTGATTAATAAAGGTTATGCAAGATTTTAAATTGCATTAATCAGAGCCTGTCTTATATCACAAACTTATGATAGCTCTTCCATAAAGAGGACCCAAAAAAGTCTTGATTGGGAAAAAAAGGGATCCAAAAGTGAGTTGGGCCGAGGTTGTCAGGCCATTTCTAGTTGTGAAGTACTTCATACATTCTAGAGACAGCATGAGAAAGGCTTGCAAGGGGGACTAAATCTGTCAAGTGGGAAAGATTTGGGGATACCAGTGGGACTGCTCCAAAGAATTCTATTATTAAATGTCGTAATTGGAATATTTTAAAAATAGCCGAATTCGGAATATGGGCGTTCTTTAAAATTTCGGGACAGGTTAACCATGAGCCATCTGCCTTCAAAAAGAAGGAGAGGGGGCCATCCCCTAATCATGAGATCCATCTCATTTGAAGTGGCTTGCCATCAATTTTGAGGTTAGGGTTTCCCCACCAGGGTTGGGATAGATCCGTGGTATGTTTATATCTTAAAAAGGAGTAAAGCTGGGAGTGAATTCTAATAGAAAATGCCAGGGGGGTATTTTTCAATGCCGGCAGTAAAGAACTTAAATTAACATGCAACAGTGCGGTCAGAGATAGTCCATGAATTTGTATTAAAGTATGTTATATTTTAAGCCATACTGGTGTAAAGGGGTGCAGCGGTGAGAGTCGTTCTGTTGACAACCATCTTAAATATTTATTTGCATGGCTAACCCAGTAGTAAAGACCTAAGTGTGATAAATGAAGTCCCCCTTTCAATTTCGGTGCCAAAAGCTTATCATAGGCTATCTGGGGTTTCTTATCAGCCCAAATAAAGGCTGAAAGCATTTGATGTATCTTTTTAAACCATGCCAAAGGCAACCAGACATTCGAAAGATTTAATGGATAGAATAACCATGGGAAATATTCATTTTGATAATATTGATTTTTCCCCAGAGAGAAAGAGGAAGTGATGCCCATCTCTTTAGGTCCTGATTAATAGTGAAGATTAATGGGTCAAGATTTAATTTAGCAAATTTATTCAGGTCTCAAGACAGATTTATCCTCAGGTATTTTAATGAGTTGGTTTGCCAAAAAAGACCCAGTGTGGAGGCAATTGATTTTAGTATTTTATGATTCAAGGGGAAAACCACCATCTTGTCGCTATTTCATTTATAGTTGGGCAGGGAACTAAATACGTCCAGGATGGTAAGTAAGGCAAGTATAGCAGTATCGGGCTGGGATAATTGAAGAAGCAAGTCATCTGCATATGCCGAGACTTTAACAGTTTGCTGATGGATGTTTATATCTTGAACGTCAGGACTCACTGTGATCCTCCGAATAAGAGGTTCTAAATAAATGTTGAACAGCAGGGGAGATAATGGACAGCCTTGTCTAGTTCCGGCATGGAGTGTAAAAGAATCAGACAGCAGTCCATTACAAACAACCTGTGCTGTAGGAGATTTATATAATACTCCTATCCATTTTATAAACAGAGGGAGAAATCCAAATGCTCCCAGTGATTGGAACAAAAAATTCCAATTGACCCTATCAAATGCCTTCTCAGCATCCAGGGAGACCAAAACAGTAGGGAAATCAGCATCCCTGGTAGCCAAGAAGACATGTGCAAGGGTTCTGAGATGATCAACTGAGGATCTACCTTGCATGAAGTCTACTTGTTCCAGGCCTATATTATCTAACAAGACAGGGCTCAGATGGCTCGCTAGGAGTTTTGTTAGGATTTTAAGGTCCTGATTCAAGAGGGAAATTGGTCTATAACTTTGGACTCTATTGGAGGATTTACCTTCCTTGAGTATTAAGGTAATTAGGGCTTTGAACAAGGATCCATCCAAGGCCTGTCCAGAAAGAATATGATGAAATAGGGAAAGAAGGGATGGCGCTAGTTGTTGAGCAAATATTTTATAAAAATTAGAGGAAAATCCATCCGGACCAGGTGTCTTGTCCGAGGGCAAGTCTTGGATAACTCTGAGCATCTCTTCTAAAGTGATGGGAACAACTAGAGAAGTTTTCCGTGAGTCTGAAAGTGAAAGTAAAGAAGAGCATTCTAGATAAGAATTTAGTTGCGGCAAAGATCGGGGATCATCCATGGAGCTATATCATTTTGCATAGTAACTCCTAAATTCGACAATTATGTCCAATGGGGAGATCTTTAGGGTATCATCATCTTGGGAACAAATTGCCACAATTAGTCTATGAGATTCTAGCTGTTTGAGTTTGAGTGCCAAGACGCGGCCCGGCTTTTCCCCCGATCTACGTGAAGAGACTGAGTTTTCAAAATGACAAATTCAACTTTATCCCTTAATAGATTTGAATATGAGTCTTTGAGTTTCACTAGGTTTTCTGTAGTTTGGTCCGAGGATTGGAGGGATAAGTCATGCTCCATGACGCGAATTTGGGATAACAAGTATTTCAGCCGTTCGTCCTGAATTATTTTTTTTTTGGCTGCCAGACCAATCAGCAGGCCCCTGAGATATGCTTTTAAGGAGCACCATTCAATGTCTGGTTTTCCAGTAGATCCAACATTAATGTCAGTAAAGAGAGTAACATGATCGGATATATATGTCATGTGGTCCAGAATCTTCAGCAGTTGGTTGTTAATATTCCATCTCCCACCTGCCTTGGGAAGAGATGTAAGAGAAATCAAACAAGAAACTGGTGAATGATCAGAAAGTGGGCCCCAGAGAATGGCAGAGTCTAAGACTCCAGGGATTAAAGATTGGGAAATAAGCAGGTAATCAATACGGGAGGATGAATGATATACCGGGGATGTAAAAGCAAATTCTCTCTCCAGGGGATGAAGGGTACGCCAAATATGTGTCAATCCAATGCCATCTAATAAATCTCAGAGTGCCTGCTGTGCAAGGGAAAGCCCTTAGTGTGGATTGCCTGAGTGGTCTATTTGTGGGTCAAAAACTAAGTTGAGATCACCCCCTATGCTGAGGGGAATATGTAAAAATGGTGAGAAGATATTAAGAATATGCATGAAAAAGCTGGGTGTGTCAATATTGGGGCCATAGATACTACCCAAGATGATTTCTCTGGTGAAGAGCATACCCCTCACAAAAATATATCGCCCTTCAGGGTCTGCTACAGTTTGCTAGGAAAAAATTGTATGGATCTTCGCAATAGGATCAAGACTCCATGGCTTTGAGTGTTGCACTCTGCTGCGAAGTATTGACCCATGTGTTGTCTACGTAATTTCATGGCTTCAGAATTAAGTAAGTGGAATTCCTGGACAAATACGATGTCAGCAGTCAGTTGATTTAGGTGCTTAAGTATCTGATACTGTTTAACTTTATGTCTGGCCCCCTGCACATTCCAAGTAATTATTTTCAGTGTCCCAATCATGGTAAGTTATAGACTGATCGAAGTATTGGCCAAACATCAAACATTTCTCCCTGCCAGGTGTCTCTGTGTGAAGTAAATACCCCTCCTCCCCCCTCTAACCCCAAATGAACTATCTAGATATTCATTAAACTGTAAAGATATAAAACCCTATCCCGTCCCACCCCTCCCTCCCTTTCTACTGTGTTCGTTTTCTGCATCATGCCCCAAAACATTTCCTTTTGCTCCAGCCACCCTAACAAAACCTAACTATATAGAGTTGTAAAGATATCAATTAACACTAATTAACATCTACATATCAATAAACTAACAGAACAAGTTACCTTAACTGGAGAGGTTGAAGGTATAAGATTATTAGTTGAGAAATAATTCTCCAGTTGATTAATAAATTTATATATCAAAGTAAATAAACCAAAAAGGCCAGCAAATTACTAAGACTACTGGTAGAGTTAACCCACTCATATAACATGACGATCTAGAGGCTGATCTAAGAGGAAAAAAAACAAAACAAGAAATAAGCTTTACCTGCTTTATACATCTCAGCAGTTAATTTTAACAATAAAGGAAGCAGTTCCCAATCTACAAGGCAAAAGAAAAGTAAGTAGTGCTAGTAATACATCGCAACCGAGAAAATTAACATATGCCCCAATTACCGAGTGCCAAATGTAGCACTCAACTTCCCCAGATCTTTAGTCCACCTTGTTAACAAAATAAAATAAACAGGACATTTTAGAAAATAAGCAGTACTTATCTACCATGTAAATGAAGGTCCTGCCTGACGGTGAAAAGATACAATTCGCTGACATGTCTCTGAGGCTGGGAAACACTAAACGGACCATATGGATCAAAACAGTTCGGTAAGCCAGCCGCAATTAAGCTGGAGAGCTTGCATTTGTAATCATGGAGCCCCATCTAGTGGTGATAGCGTGGAAATGCCAATGGGAGAATCCTACACTGGGACGATTATTCACTGATGTAAAGATTGCACCATAGCTTTATCCAGACACATATCTCCATGTTGGAGAAGTTGGAAAAGTGCCCGGACGTATGAGAAGGAGTAACTAGTACAGTGAATGTGACCAGCAGAGGTATCTACTAAGCCAGAGGCTAGTAAGACTTGCTAGAAGTAAATCCGGACTTACAGCCCATAATCAAAGAAAAACAGCCCTCATTTGACCTGCACAAAACCATGTCATGACAGCGTTACAGTTAGGGGTTCTTGAATAAATCAGGAAAGGCAGATTTCAGATGTGTAGAAGCAGATTCAGGGTCTTCAAAGGCAGTCCAAGCTCTCGTGATTAGGACATTCAGTTTTGCTGGATACACTATCCGAAACCTAATGCCAGCAGCAATTAGCTTGACTATCACCGGATGGAAGGCCTTTCTTTTAAGGCGGACTGTTGCTGGGAGATCCTGGGCTATTCTCAGGCATTTCCCTCCCCAACTTACTTCTTGAAGCTCCTCAATTTTTTGTAAGAAGTGCTGTTTTTCCAAGAAGTTAAGGAAGTAGAAAATAACAGTGCGAGGAGGGGTGTCAGGTGCTGGTTTTGGGTGCAGCGCTCTATGTGCTCTTTCTATGATATGCTTAGTGCCAAAGAGAGAGGGACCCACCAACTTCTCCACCAATTTCTGAATAAACATAATCGTGTCATGCCCCTCTTGTCCTTCAGGGAGACAAATGATGACTACATTATTTCTCCTACTACATCCTTCAAGGTCCTCCACTTTTAATTCAGGTTTGGCCAGGCATTGTCTGTAGGTGGCGAGTTCGGGGTCAAGCTTATCATGACGTTTCTTGAGGGAGAATAGCCTAGCTGAGTTGTCTGTGGCTCTTTGTGAAACTTCCTCCAGTTTTGAATTAAGAGAACTGAATTCGGAGGCCAGAGTGTGGAGAGCATCCCTGAATGGCTTAAATTCCTCCAGGAACCATTGCAAGGTAAGCGGTTTACTGTCTACATAGGAAGGATTGGCGCTGAGGTTGAGACTAGCGGCCCGCGGCTTCTTTGGGGCCTTTTCAGGCGTCACAGGTGGCGTGTGTTTAGGTAGACTTTTTTTCATATCCACCTCCATTCTGATTCTCGGAATATATCCCCGAGTGCTCCTATGATGTTCTGACTTGTAGATGATTGTGCTGCGATGCTCAGGTAGTGTAATTTAGTGAATTAAATTAATATTATTGGAGCGGGTGGCTGGAGCTCTATAGGGAACCTGTTACACGGCACAGTGCATCGCCGGAAGTCCAGCATGCAGGCTTCTAATGGGGGCTGACTGACTTACATGCAGTTGTGATCTGTACATTCAGGCAGGATGGCTTCCTCTCATCAGATGGATCCAGTATCAAACCTGCCTCTTAGCCAAAAATGTCCTCCTCGGGATCATGCCCCCAGGCATTGAAAAGCTCCTTATAGACCACCACAGTACCCAGCAAACTAGAAGTTCACAACAACAAACCTTTCTTGTCCTCATATGTCGGACTACAATGGGTCAGAGGGCTTTTGCTCACAGAGCTCCACAGTGGTACAATACACTCAACAATGAAACTCTTACAGCTGCTGCTCTTGGCCCATTTAAAAGACAACTCCATCTTCATCTCAGCTCAACTAGTCATTGTGACTGCTTCGACTAATCTGGGGACCCACGCTCACTGCCCTCTACTTTAGCCAGGACAGCTACCCCCCCTTGCTATTCCCTCCCTCTCCTGCCTCCCCTGCACACTGCCCTCCCCACTCCCTTCCTCACCCTCCCTGGCACTTACCAACAATTTATCCTCTCCTCCCTCCCTTGAGTGTTCTTACCATCACCCCATACCCTCCAACAATGGCCTTCCTGCCTGTACCCCGCCTCCCTACCCTCACCAGCAGCACATTTCCAAGTTTGCCCTTGGATGTTGTGTCTTTCTACTTAATACTGGCACATTTTGAGGTACTGTAATTAACTATGCCTCAGCTTCTTGCTTCTTTTTACTGTATAACTATGAACAATCCTGTCGACCTTTGTATGTATGTTTGCCTCCCATTTCCTCAACGTGGAACCTTTGTAAATGAGCAGTTCCTGCTCAAAGGTATTTGTAATCCTAGATTTCAATAAAATAAAATAAAAATAAAAATGTGTTTGGAGCAGCGCAGAGTTTGACACAGGACTTGTGAAAGCCCTGCGTCAATCTCTGACAATTGAGTCCACTACGTCCTGCTTCTGCTGCAGGGCCTGCAGTCATTAGTGCAGCCTCATACTGCACTCTCTCCTCTATTCTGCAGCCTGATTTCACTAGCCTTCCTGCTTGAGTCATACTGCAGTTAAATTTAGAGTGAATTCACTAACTGAAATGATAATGCATAATTCTGAGTTCTAATGTTTCCTGATGAAACATTACTTTTTCACGTAAAAAGAGCTCTTTCAGTAGCCAGGTCCTTCCCTTGTGACAGAGTGATGGAAATGGCACTTAGATATGTGTAGTGCTAGGAGTTCTTAATCCCTAGCATTGCTGATTGGCTGCTATAAGTCATGTGTCTTGCCAACAACTTGGATATGCTCAGTGTGTGCCTCTGTAGAACTACTGCATCATGACACTGAAGTGCAGAAGTGATAACGGGTAACCAAATTCTTCTAGACCATCTTCCCTGGTGTCCAAAATTCCATATTTTGGCACATCCACAGAATACAAATTTAACATGGGTTCATCCTTACCTTAAAGAGCAGACGCATATTAAGGATGTATACCTTAAAATGAAGGTTTGGGACCCTTTTCTGCCTCTGCAGACATTCAGTTTGCTTTTATTTGTTTCTTATCTTACTTCTTCATCATTCTGTTTTTATTTTGCCAACTGCTAGTGAAGCAATAATTCAATGGAATCCTTAGATTATGAAGTCAGAAACTCTTTACTGGCAAGGCTGGCAGTGTATTTCAATGGAAAACTGCAAATCTATTTTCAGATTTTTATGGAGAAATAACACTTTCTACCACCAAAATATTGTATATTTAATAAAAATATGTGATTTTTGATAACCTGTGATCTTGTGTTATAATTTAGCATGTGACATTTTCTTCATAACCAGATTTTACTTGGGAAGATAAGCACATTATTGTTTTAAAAAAATGTAAAATGATACAGATGGACCACAATAGTGCAAACATATACAGGGCAAAGTTTGTTGCTGAAAGAAGTATCTATTTATTTTGAAAAAGATAGAAAAATGTATTTCGTTTCTCATTGAAATACATTGAGCTCCTAAGTAGCTGTTAGTTTCTGATATCACAATACCAGAATTCCATTGAATTATTTGTTACTAACAGTGTGAAACACAAAGATAAAAAGCTACTTGTTTCACTGCACTAACAAATATGTTGTTACAAAAGTAGAAAGTAATTACTGGCACAAAAATACAATAAATAAAATAATAATTTGTCTATTTATTAACATTAAACACCTGCTATTTAAGCCCGTGGAAAGGCATGTAATACATAAAATCTGCACTGAGGGAAGATTTTCAAAAAGGATCCACTCACTGCTATTTTCAAAAGGTAAATCCACTCACTGGGCTGTTCATGGGGTTACACCAGTATCAGACTAACTGCATTAGGAAGGTATAGTGGCTTCCAGTTTCTGGGATCCCCGGGGGAGGCTGAGTTTTAATTCGAGTGGCATACTAGTATGGCTGTATAGTAGCACTGGCTGGGGACCAGCGGAGGACTGGAGAGCCAGGTGGAGGGGGGGAGGAGCATGCTCTTTTGGACATCAGTTACCTAGCTGGGTCTGTCTGCAGATGTACTCTTATCCTGCATGGACCCGTAGATTATAGACTACACAAGGGACATAAACAACTTATAGACTCATGATCTTGGGAGCCCACATCTGTTTACTGAATCAGCAAGTGCTGTAGTCAGGGCCCTAGACTGCTTGAAACATTTAGCACTGACTGGCATTTTTGCATCCTCATGAATGATGTTTGGCAGGAATATTGGCTATGGACTCTAAGTTTAAACCCTGAACATAGCAAAGCAAACTCTGGACTAGCTGTGTTCTGTTTGTGTTAGTGCTTAGCTGTACGCCTTTACTAGGCTACTGTACAAGTTGATTGTTCTCTGAATGTCACGTTATATGTGATTGTCCCAAGGTCTCTCAGGCATGGGGCAGGCTTGAAAAAGTTGTATGACTTCAGCAGATCTGTGGGGTAATGGTACCTCAAGTACCCCAAACTGAATGCTGGGCCTCAGTTTCCCTCCCTCACTTACTTTATAGGGGAGACCTGACTTAGTGTCTTCACCAGCACTCTTGGTAGGAGACAAGGACATCTACCGTCTATCCCTACCTAGCTGATTCTGGCTGAATGCCCTTCCCCATGAAATTTTTCCTATAGGAACTTACCTGTCACAGGACCCAAGTCAGGGCCCCAGCATTGGAAACCTAGTTTGCCAGCTGGTCACCTAGCTGGTGGCCATCCTGGCAGCTGTTCTCCAATTCTCAGGTTAAAGACTGTTAGGAATACAGTAGTTATGTTATTATGAATAGTATGTTATTTGTTTACTTATACCCAAAGTTCAAGTCCTTGTCTGAGATTGAGTAGTTCCTGTCCCATGCCACCCTCACCAGAAAGCATTGTTTCTAAAGTTAAAATGGCCTACAGGGTGGCAACTTATGTGAGGTGTGAGCTAATGAGCAGGGGTGGGAAGATTAGGGGGCCAAGAAACGGTTGGCTTTAAACACTTATATGTACTGTTAAATAACCTTAAATGTCATTTATACTTCCTAAATGTAAATGGACTCACTAATCCAATCAAGAATTTAAAAACCCTTGTAAAATCAGAAACCAGACTGCACCCCCATATTTTCAGGACACCCACTTATTCTCATAGGAGCACAGTAAGCACATAAAATGTGGCTTCTCAGCCATGTAGTCCTCACCATACAAGGATAGCAGGAGAAGGGCAGTTATGATCCTTGTCCCCAAAACTACCTCCTTTCAGGAACGCCAGGTCTGGGAAGACCCAGTGCATGTCTAGTGATTGTGCAGGGAACTCTCCATGGCCTTGAAGTAACCTTGGCCAGTCTATATCTGCTCCCATATTCAAACACTCCCACAATTAAAAAAATCTCTTGGACTGTGTAGTAGCACTCACTAGTGGTATCCTACTCTTGGCAGGACATCTTAGTATTGTGCCACAGCCTAGCTGGGACTCCTGTAACCCCAAACATGCCCTGGTAACCAGCTGTCCACAAATTCTTCAGGTAATTTTTCCAAGAGGAAGGATGGACTGATGTATGGAGAACACTCCACCCCATATCTGTACTTTCTCCCTTTACTTGCAGGTACATGATAGCTACTCTCACATTGACCAATGCTACACCCAGGTGAAGCCTTTGACATGGGTGGCAGACTGCAAAATGGGGGAAATAATCCTCTCAGATTATGCCCCAGTTCACTGCTTCTGGGATCTGGGTACCAATAGAAGAGGCATCCGACTGTGTCTGAATCCTTACTATTTAAAATCCCCACAATTCTACATCTACATGCAAGAAAGAAAGGAAGAAATACTGTGTGATAATTCAGGACCTGAGACATCACATTCCATCCACTAGAATACTGCAAAAGCAGTACTCAGAGGCTTAATTATTCAATATACTACTATACTAAAAAAAGGCAGAGAGAGAACAACAACAGTAGCTTGAGGGTACCCTCCATTTTTTTTAAATAAATGTCTCACCAACTGTAATGGTGTGGGAAGATAGATGGACACTCATACATGTATATATAAGGTTAACACTGTAATGTGATGTAGGAGCCACAATAATAAAAAGAGTTAAAAATTACTTTTCACAAAGAAAATAAAAAAAATAACCAACACTTGCAATTCAGTGCTGCAGACAGGAAGATTCACAGCTCTCCAGATCTTTCCAAAACAGTTCAGGATTTTCTGCATGAGGTATGAAGACTTACACAGCGTCTCTAGGTCAGTACAATACTGACCTGACCCTCTGTAGAGCATCTCTGTTCTAGGTTCTTATACCTACCCCTTGGAGATCATGTGACTATTCCTGCTTTCACAAAATCAAGTTTTTATTACAGCACACTTTTTAGGATTTGAGACTTGGTTTGATAAAAGACGTATTATAAAGCTACAACTAGTATTTATAAATAACAATAATGATATTTCTGAAGGGAAATGGAAAAGCTGGGATGACTAGTTACTCTATCTCCTCCCACCTATTGACATCAGGAGCTAGGCAACAGTATAAAGGAGTTGACATTGTGGCCAGCTCTCCCTTTATAAGAACAACATAGACAACATACAACAGATCCGGGTACCTCAGTTCAAATATATTTCCAGTTTTGTTTTAAATACCAATACAGCCTTGTATTAAAAAAAAAAAAAACATATAATGCTTCTTTACCATCAGGCATTGCAAATGTGACCTTTTATGCTTGAAAGAAAAAGAAAAAGAAAAAGCAATGTTACAAAAGAGAACTGAGGCAGGAGCGTTTGGGGTGTGGCCCTACATTTTAACTTTTTGTTTGTTTAGGAATTTGCCGGCAATAGTGTCCTTCTGTTGAAGGTAAACTCTATCTTTTATGTGGTGTTTAGGGAATGAATTATATAAAAACTGTACTTTTTAGGAAGAAAAATAAAACAGCTGAAAGCAGCACATTAGTAATTTAGCTGCCTCACTTACATCATTTAACTCACAGGAGCCATGGCAAGTACATGCATAACCTTTTTTTTAAACACCTGCACTTTACTTCTAACAGGTTTCCTCATCTCTTAGAATGCATTTCAGTTACTACAATGCATTCATTCACTTGCAGAGCCTGTAGCAGCAGCTTCATTAAAGCTGCAGTGCAACGATAATGGGCGAAAATCTGACCCCACATTTTTTCTTCCTAATTGAGGCCAGATGTCTTCCAATTTATTTTGGTAGTATAATTTCCAGTTTTCATTGTCATGTAAGAATTTTATGAAAGTTTTTATGTAATTATTTCTCAAGAAAAAAAGATGGCCACCTCATTTTTGCACAGAAATAATATTGAGGACCCCAGGAGGGTAAGAATCCAGACAAAAATGCAAATGTGCAATACATAGCATAGAAAGCATCCATAAAACCCAAATCAACAGTTCTGCCAATATCTTTCATAACCATAACAGAAAATTAGCGTTTTGGAATAATTTTTTTTTGTTGCACTGCTGCTTTAAATGCTTTTCCAGCAAATAGTTCTCAATTCATATTTTTACTTAACAGATATATATTTTATGCATGTTTTAATGCAGTTCTTTATAAAGTATGGAACTCTTAAAATAAACAGTTCAGATAACAGCATAGCTGCAAGACATAATTTGTAACCCTTCTGGTTTCAGTTGTTTTTAATTTCCAAGAACTTTTCATTCTTAATACAATCACTTGCACTTTATCTTGTGCATTTTCTTTTCAGTCTGCTTTTTGGGTAGGACTAGAAAAGGAAAGGTGAAAATAAATGTGGATCAAATAGAGAGATGGGGGGGGGGGGGGGGTCTGACCAAACTAAAAGGAAAATAAAGAATAGTATAGGACGGTATTAGGGTTTTATTGTAGCAACATACTTTATGAAAGGAAAAGATGATAGTACAAAGTCCTCCCAAAACTTAGATAGGGCTGGACCCTATCACACCAACAGGGTGACACATTTGTGCTTGTACAGATGGCAAAGGTAAAATCAGACCTGAATGCACTCTGCCTCCAACAAATAAAAATATTTCTTACCCTTTTAAGGTGCACATATTATGAGATAGAGGCATGATACTCTAACCTGTTGACCTACCAGCTGCAGAAGCAGAGTCACATAACTACAGTTTCATCCCAAACACATTCGGTAATAGGTATTTACCATATCAAATTTTTGGAGATCACCCAAATCCTTCAGAGCTTACTATCAGACTTTTTCTATCCCTGTGGCTAAAGCCTCACAGGGGGACACTGATACCATTCTTGGGGCACTGACCCTCTCTAAGCTGCCCCCAGCAGGGCATCCAGATAATGTCCCAATCACATCAGAGGAGTTAGAGGGGGTGATCAGGATTTCCAAAACTATGAAGATCTCAAACTCAGGTGGTTATGTGATGGAGTTTTATACATACTTCAAGAAATTCACTTCACAAGCCCTGCTTTCCATGCTTTTATCAAGACCCTGCAAGGTAGTGCCCCCCCCCCAGTCACACGCTACAATTTTAGTTATAGTGAAACCAGGCATGAACCCTCTGCAATTTGAATCTTACTGCCCTATCTCAGTGTTAAACATCAACTACAAGTATTCTATGGCCATCCTTGCTAAAAGGCTTGATAAATTGCTCCCCTCTCTTATCAAGCAGGACCAAACAGCTTTGTCCGGTCTTGCACAACTTATGATAGCTCCAGAAATATGCTCCACTTGTTATATCATATGCTACAAACCACCTCCCCTTCTCTCTCTTGCTCCATCTTGATGTTGAAAAGTCATTCAATCAGGTGTCCTGGCTGTTTCTGTTATCTGTGTTGGAATGATTGGTACTCCCAGTCCTGTTTGTCCAACTATTCAACAGACCTACAATGCCCCTGAGCCTTTGTGAAGGCAAATGGGCATTACTCCCAGGATTTTCCCTTGCTTAGGGGTACCAGGAAAGGGTGCCTACTCTCTCCATTACTACATGAGGTATATATCGAATCCTAGGTACAGGCCATTAGAGAAATATACTAATTTCATGGCATCTAGATAACCAGTAGGGAGCACCAAATCACCCTGAATGCAGATGATGTGTTGTCATATCTCTCAAACACTGAGGTTGCCCTTCCTACGGTGTTTGATCTCCTCCATTAGAACTGTTTCCATTTATCATGTAAAACAGTGGCAAGGTGGAGAACCTATACCTCTACTTTTCCCATTCCTAGGTAATGTAGGATCAGTTCCCATTCCTCTGGAAACTTGGAAGTTGAAATACCTAGGGATCTATGTAGCAAAATCCATAGACACATCCTATGAAGATAACTACCAACCCTTCATACAACAAATGATCCTGGACTTCACCCATGAGGTCCCCCCATTCTCTCCCAAAGAGTGGAAGTTATCTGTATGGTAACCCTTCCAAGAGCCTTCTGTGTGTTACAAAATGTCCCAGTACAACTCCCTTCTGTAGCATGGTGACTCTGGAATATAGAAGTGTCCCATTTTGTGTGGGTTGGCCAGTGATCACCTATAAAACAGAAGACCCTTTTAACCTAAAACAGGTAGCATATTTCTCTTTACCCAACATGCAGCTGTATTATTGGGCAGCACATATACATTTCAATCTGTTTAGACATCTGGGCAATTACGCCACTACCTGGATGGACTTGGAAAGGGATCTTCCCTAATAGGCAATTAATATAGGCAATGTACCATTCCAAACCCACAGTGGAACCTCAGCCAGAGTTAAATCCATGGCTTCTGCATAGTGAAGGCACACTATTAGATGGGTACATCTCCTAATGCCACTTATGATGCTCTGGTGTCCAGTAGCTTTCCCAGAAAACTTTCAGCCTTCCCTAGTCAACCCTGGAGTTTACACCTGGGAGCAGTACTCGCTCCAGTATATCCTCCAGTTGATTTCAAGGTCCTCCGTCCTGTCATTTGGAGAAGCACAGGAAACTCTTGGCTTCAGGCAATTGGAGTTTCACCATTTTCTCCAAATCTGGCATTATATTCAAGCACTCCCAGTTGAAGCCCACACCTCGGCTTCCCACCCAGTTATCATAACATGCTTTATTAACTTCTTGAAAACAGGACCCCAGCCAAATGCTATCTTAGATGTTTAACTCTCTGGAAGTGACACATAAATGGGAAGAGGAGGTCTTCTTTCTAATTTAAAGCAGACACTTGGCACTTGGCTAGTAAAACCATTTACGAAGTGACTAGCTCCCATCAATGGAGGGAGTATGGGTGGAAACAACTCCTCAGATTCTTCTGAACTCCAGTGATTTCAACACACTCCCTAGCCTCCCGATTCACTTCCTGCTGGTGCAAGTGTGGTGAGCCCAGAACCACATACACACACACACGGATGTGGGCATGCCCAGTGCTATTCCCCTGTTTTAGACAGCTAGAAGTAGAGCTGGAAGAATTATTCCACAGACCAATCCTGTTAACCGTGAAGCTTTTTTCATTCCTCCAACTCCAGACAGGGTTACAAAGACCCTAATTCTAGATATGTGTTAGACAACCCCCTCACGGTGTCAAAGAAGTCAATAACAAGACTCTGGCTAACCCCACAATCCACAGCCTTACATTCCTGGTGAAAAATTATTAACCAAATATATTCTCTTGGAAAAATAACTCACTTTCTGAATGACCACACTGAGAGCTTCACCTCCCGATGGACTGGCATGTAATGAACAAGGACCCAGACCTCGTTGCATAAACTAGACTAGGGATTTAGCTGTCTGAATCAGTGAACCCCTCCTCCCTTACCCTGTCATTGGTTGCTTGTTCTTGCCTGCAAAAATTATTGAAGTTGCACAGAGTTGGTCTTGGCCCATGGGCCCCCCCATCCTGCCCAGTCCACCACCAGGTCTCTACCTAAAACTATATACCAGAAAACAATCCAGGAGATGAATATCTAGACAAGGTTAAAGTGGACACCACTATATCTGTATGTAAGAGTAGGGGTTCAGTACAGTTCTGTGAATTGTTTGTTCCTAGAAATAATTAAGACCATACACAGTGACTCAGTACCACTTGTTAAACCATTACCTTTATTGCTTCTGTAACAAACTCTGTAGACCACTGCAAAAGTTCAATATGAAATATAGTAACAAAAAAAAAGGTAACTCCACTTAAACTGTGGGATCATTGGGCCAGCCCAGTGGTGTGGAGGGGTGAGGCATTATGCCTTACCTCCTGCCATGCCGACGACCCATGTTTGCAGTGTGAGCAGGTCACCTGGGGTCAACCAGGAAGAGAGAGGATCAAGCCTCCAGGGGGACAGCTCTCCTCTCCCAGGGAGGGTGGGGAGCATGGACCGGCATTTGCCTGACATCTAGCGGATGCTGGGTGTTGGCATGCCGAGTCCCACACAGTGGAGCGTGGAGAAGGAACAGCTGTCTTGCATGCAGCATGCAGATGCATGTGCTGCATGCCATTGTCAGCACTGCATGCTTCCCCTCCACAAAAAAAGGGGAAATGGATCCCGGCCAAGTGGCATGAAACCGTCCGCCGCAGGCGTCACCCCGAGATGGCACCTCCCCAGAGCTGGATCTGTTCGGGTGGACTGAGTCGTTCCCCACCATCTTGCCATGAAGGGTGAGTCATGGGGGCATGAGTGGAGTGGGTCTCATGCTCGGGTCAAGGCGCTGGGGGGCAGAGAGCCAGCCAGGTCCACAGGGAGAAAGAATACTGAAAAAATAAACAAACTGTGGGATAATCTCTTAGGCATTCCAACTGTGTATAAAGTTTGCATAAAAAAGACTTAATTGCAAAAAAAAAATGATACAAACCACATTCATGTCAATTTATTGCTGCCTGTCATGGTTTTTTTTGTCACAAATGGACAAATCTTTTAAAAACAGCAGTAGGATTACAGTAACGCTAAGCTGAGGGGGCAATGAAGTAGAGGGGGATGGGCTACTGTGGTTCCAAGGGTGTCACATGGGGTTTCTCTCAGCACAAACAGGGTATTCTGTGATAAGGACTTCTGCTGTTGAGTGCTTACAAAAAGGACGACTCAATAGCGGTGCCTGTTCACAGGGCTACTGGACAGGTTGGCAAATACAGCTATAACGACATCCTGTCGCTATATGTAATGCGCATGCATGTGCGCTGGGAGGGGAGCGCACCGTGCGATGAGTGGAAGGGGAAGGAGGGTTTCTGAGATGTAGCACGGCAGTGGGCTGCTAAGCTGGCAGTGTGGTGTGGTGGGTTCATGGCAGGCTTGAGTTGGGAGGGTGCCAGGTTTGATGCTGGACACATATGTATTTTTATGCCAGTCTGGGAATTGTGTTTTTCTGTTTTCACCCCCACCAACGTGAGTTGAGAATTGTTTAGTAGGGGGTGTGGGGGGCACAGCTCCACACATAAACAAATGAAGCTGTTTTTGGCATCTTTTTAGTCTGCACCGTGAGTGTGCAATGCCAAAACTGATTTTCGTCAATGTACAATCGCCCCAATGGCAATCACCTTTCTGTGATCGCCGTTATCACATAGAACCCACAGACAGCTCAGTGGTTCTACCCTCCCTTGACCATAAGCCCTCTCTGGATTGGTATTGAATCCAGTCTCATGGTAGGCACCTTTCAGGCCACCACCCTGTACTCCCCTATTAAACAAACCCCATGACAGGGACCAACCCCTTTCAAATACGCTCCAGTGTGGAATAACCCTAAAATACAGGTAGGAGGGAATATGATACACTGGAAACTGTGGGAATCTCAAGGTTTAATAAGTGCCTGTGATCTATATCACAAAGATCCAGATCACAGTGACACTTCCCCTCTCTCTTGTGTAGGCACCAAATACCTCATACTGACCTCTGGAAATATTTCTAGATAAGGAGTGCCATACGGCAAGGCTCACTAAGGCATAGTCAGGAGAAGGGTCACAGTACCATTCCATCACTGGTAGGCTGGAGCAAGCTATCCAGAGATTGGGCTAGTAGTATCTACCAGGCCATTTGTGACGCACAACCAGACACCACTCAATATGCCTGAGCTCAGTGGCAAACAGAGTCTGCCACCGGCCCTCATGCCTAGCCTCGGAACCACGACCCCGGCTGCACCTACACGCCTCCTACCGCCAAAGCCGTATTTCATGCCGCCGTTTCCTCCCGTCCACCCCTCCCATATTCTTCATCCCTGACTGTGGGGCCATGAACCTGGCATCCCTGTAGCCTACCACCGGGATGTCTCTGGCATCCTCCCTTACTTCCCCTGGGTTCCCCTGCTGCTGCTCAGGCTGGCTGTTGCCGGCCGCCAGGTTACGGCTCCTTCTACCCCTCCTCCTGACTTTTCTCGCTGCTGGGTGCTCTATATGTTTCCCATATATGGCCCACCCCACCCCTCCTGATATGCACTGGCCGACTACTTCTCCCGCTATTCCTGTTGCCTGCACCCTTCCCTGTCACTCCACATCATCCTGCCTGGCTGGGGAACCACAAACCCAGCAGTCTCCATATGCATTCCCCGGTAAAGCCGTAAGCAGTCCTTTTGGCCCTAGACTCCCTTCCTTACCCCTTACCTGTACCAACACTCCCCTGTAAACACCTCCTTGCTCTTGGCCTGCTGGTCACTGCTTAGTATAGCCTAAATCGTGTTAGACTAGCTGGAACCGCCTCTATATGTCTGGAATGTACTTGTATGGTTGTTGCCTCAATTGTATTGTTGCTTCCATGTGTTATGATGTATTGTACTCTCCCGGGTCGTGCCTGAAAATAGTCACCTGCTGGCTAGCGCACCTACCCGGTAAACAAAAACTAAATAAATAAAAAAACAGAGCTGGAGCAGTCCATTTCAGACGAACAATGGCAACATTGCTAGGACAGGCTACATAGATCCTGTAGGGATAATAGGACCTGCCTTATTCTCAACAAGGCATTACTACGGTGGTACCACACCCCACAAGTAGTAGTATGAATGGGGCTGATGGATAATGATACATGCTAGAAGTGTAGCCTACCTGGAGCTACCCTACATCACATCTTATGGAGCTGTCCTAATATACAGCCCTCCTGGCAGCAGGTAATACAGGTCTGCAAAGAAATAACTGGTCCCATGCTCCAAATAGATGCACAAGTGCTCCTCTCAGGCTGTTGCCCAGAAATCACACCCAAGTGTCTCACACATGCTCAGTGGTTGATGGTGGTGGGAGTAGCTGCCGTAAAACTGATTATCTGCAAATGGGAACCCCAGACACTCCTCTGACAGAGAGGCTCTTAGCAGTGGGCAAATTAGTCGCATTTGAGAGACTCTCTAACTTCGTCAATTGATCCATGGTTTGGTTTCATAAGTGTTGGTCCTCATTTCTACACTCCAAATATTGTCACAACTCAGTACCACAGAATTAGTTCCTGTCCTGTCATTGCCTCTCTTGATTCTGCAACAACAGTAACATCAGCAGGATGTGTGCCTTGGTTTATAGGTTTACAGTGTTAATAGTGTTGCATTTATAGACTGAATGTGTTTTCCAATCTAGAGCATAGATGGTAGCACTATATCACCAACGGTGGGGGGGGGGGGATAGGATTGCTCATACACCCTCTGAACTGAATACATTATTATACATTATTTACCCTCTCCCTCCCCATTAAAGTATTTTCAGAATTATATAAAAAGTGCTTCAGGGTTGGATAATAATAATGGATTACTGTATAATGTGCTACCTGTACAATATGTCATGTCATGTTGTGTTCCTGTTTTATTGTTCAATAAAAAGATTAACTTCAAAAAAAAAATAGCAGCAAGTGCTGCTCAGATGCAGCTGGACATGATGTGGGAGCAGCATGCATTTGTGTCTGCATCTGACTCATTAGGAAAATCAAGCCCTGCCTGTTTGTAGGTCTGTCTTTTTTATCTTTAGGACATGTTTGGTGAGTATGGAGGAGGTTGATTATTGTATGCTCCATTGCCTTTTGTTTTTGCAGGATTGAAGTGGAGCATTGAGGGACATGGCTGTGAGGAAAATGAATGTGTGTGTGTGTGGGGGTGGTGTATTCTGTGGTCCCCTGAGTTTTCTTTTTTGCAGGACTGATGTGGGGCATTGAGTGACATGGTTGTTGGGTTTTGTTAATATGTGTGGAGGGTGTATTGCGTGGTTCCCTGACTGTTTTTCCTTTATTTGCTGTGTTTTCGTTTTGTTTTGTTTTTTTAGTTAATTCTTTTTTACCTAATCTCTCTTGGTCTGCCTGTATGTCCATGCATCCTCTACATCCAGCCACCATCCAGTCCTCTTCCTAGCTTCCAGTAGTGCCCTTACTGTCATATACCCCTGTGGTGGGGCGGCGGAGAGTCCCCCTCACTCTCCGCTCAAGACCGGATCCAGCAATGCAGCGATACCCCCAAAGTCAGGCATCCCATAGACAGCCATCAAGCTGCCATGACCGTTCACCATGTTTTTCCTCTGTTCTGGTGTTGTCCTGGAGAGCTGGACATGCAGTGGCATCCAGGCGTGTACTTACCAATGCCCGTCATACTCTCCCCTCCCCAATGTGCTCACTACTGTAGTGCTACTGGCCTCTACCAGCAGCCGCGACAATGCGCTGCATTGTCCCAGCCCTCCCCAGAGGAAGGAGGGCAGTTGTGGGATGCTCAATCCTTCCTCTCCCCTGCTGACCCCTGGCAGCCCAAGTCTGTTCCCGAACCTGGTTCACCGGTCTGGCGTGAGGTGCGGTGTCCAGTGGCTCAACCCTCAGCGCTACTGGGCTGGCCCTTTTTGTTTTTAATTCATGTAACTTTGTTCCGTGTGGGTATTTTTCTTAATTGGTAGGGTGTACTTAATTGGTTATTGAGTTATTTAATTGGTGGTGTACAAGCTGTGTGTACTGGTTCTGTTGGTTAATTTTTCCCATGGTATACAGGTTTACCTCTGTATGTATGCAGGTTTAATTGGGAGGTATGCAGCTTTAATTGTTGAGGTTTACTGGGAAATGCAATAATGGATCCTATGGGGCTATATCAAAATATGGGCTCCTGACTGGACGAAACATACCACATGACTGTGTATTGTCCCACAACAACCACTTGAATGCACTACTTTATATCTCTCAGAACCTGTTCAGTGCCTGCCCACACCAGATCACTGTACACCTGGCTCAAAAAAAAAGTGGCACGCATACAGGAACTGGCAAACACATATTGCCTTAACTAATAAAAATGCAAAAAAAAAATTAACATTTCTTATTTTTTCTGTATTATGGTAATGCCATCAAAATTTTTCTCACTCATTTTCACTTGTCCAGTCAATCCTGCCATTCCCTCTTTCACTCCCTGTTGCTTGTTGCATATCTTCATTTTGAATAATGTGACCAAGTGGCTGGGTTGCCTTTAAAAACACAACGAAATTGGCTGTAAAAGAGTTCATAGTAATGCCAGGATGTTCTTTTTAAATTAAAATAAAAATAAGAAATGCTGCATAGCCTGCATTTGAAATCAGTTTTGTTAAGTTGTAATGTGATACCACCGACGTAGTAACTATGAGTGAGTGAGTTGGGGACTTTGGTAGTGCATACACAGTGAAATATGAGCGGGTGTTGTCATAGCAACACTCGCGCTTCACTGTGTATGTACTACCAAAGCAATGACTCCTTGTTTGCATTTACTGAGTCAGCAGCAGCACATCACAATTTAGCAACTTATTTCAAATGCAGGTTGTGTATTTTTCTCTTAGTTTAAAAACACATCTTGGCATTACTATGAATGCTTTTAGAGTCAGAACAGTCACACTTTTAAAGCCAATCTGTTTGCTTGGTCATGCTACTTAAAATAAAGAAAAGGAAACAGCACATGAAAAGAAAAGTGCAGAAGAGCAAGGGACAGGAAAAATGGCAGGATCAACAAGCTAAATCTTTCCTAACTAGCAGGATCAACCAGATTTGTTAAATTAAAAACTTAAATCACCGCAATCAAAACTGCAAATTTTTTTTTTTACATATCTGTGGAAGACAGGTACTACTCCCCTTCAAAAAATTAAAAAGGTTGCCATTTTATAAGACAGATAATCCACTGCAGTGTGTGAGGTCATGCTCTGGTATACAGACACCTTGTGTGATTGAATGCACTCAACCTATGGCCACATGCCTCCCTATGCATCTACGGTGTGCATATACCAAATCATGACCGCAAGCCCTGTAATGGATTATCTGCTACACATATATGACAGACAGACAGACAGATAGATTTAGATACAAGTATATAGATATAGAGATAGAGATAGATATGCAGTATATATATGCATACATACAGTGCCATCATTTGCATATGTATTTCTAACTCAGCTTTTCCCATTTTTCTTTTTCAGGAATCAGTTTGAAACTTGCCACAGAGGGCCTTGCTGTCAGATCCAGGAGAACAAGTTGCTTCATCCATTTGCAGTACACAGAGAAGCCATAAGCATATGTATATTGGGATACACACACCATAAAAGCCTGAAGCAATATTTATCTTGTTTGCTTATGTTAGCGTCATTGTTAGAAAGAGGAAAAGAAACATGTCACTAATTATCTTCTCTCTGCTGATAGTGGATGCTTGTCTTGGCACAGTGGGGAAGTTCCCTTTATTGTCCACCACAGTGCGTTTGTGAGACAAGGCCCTGGTTTACCCCACAGTCTGTCTACCATGAGGCCAAGACAGTTGATTGCAATGACTTACAGTTGACCAGCATCCCCAGTAATCTTTCTGTTGACACCCAAGTTCTGCTGCTTCAAAGCAACAATATTTCCCAGGTGACAGCAGAACTCCAGGACCTAGTCAACCTAACAGAACTGGATTTATCCCAAAACCACTTCAGAAGGATTGAAGATGTTATGCTGTCCAATCTCTCCCAACTCATCACTCTGTACCTGGAGGAAAATCAGATCAAGGAGTTACCTGACAACTGTTTTAAGGGCCTTAGCAGCCTTGAGGAACTTTATATAAACCACAATCAAATAAACGTGATCAGCCCCAAAGCCTTTTCAGGTCTGACTAACCTCCTAAGGCTGCATCTCAACTCAAATAAACTTCAAGCTATTGACAGTCGTTGGTTTGAATCACTACCCAATCTGGAGATCCTAATGATTGGTGAAAATCCTATAGCTGGTCTACAGGATATGAATTTCAAGCCTCTGACCAAACTACACAGCTTGGTCTTAGCTGGCATGGAACTTGAAGAGATCCCTGGAGATGCCTTCAAGGGTCTGGACTACCTAGAAAGCCTCTCTTTCTATGACAACAAGTTACCTAAGGTTCCAAAGGAAGCCTTAAAGAATCTGCCTGTCTTGAAGTTTCTTGACCTAAACAAAAACCCCATTGAGAAGATTTGCACAGGTGATTTTCAGGATATTCCACATCTTGAGGAACTGAGCATCAACAACATGGAAGAGCTTGTGTCCATTGAAAGATACGCCTTTGATAACCTTCCAGAGTTGGTCAAACTGGAGGTCTGCAATAATCCAAAGCTGTCATTCATGGATCGCTTAGCATTTCACAGTGTCATGACTCTGAAAACACTGTTGATTAGCAATAATGATATAAACATGGTACACAAGAATATTTTTGAATCATTACCCAACTTAAATGAAATAAGCCTCCACAGCAATCCTATCAGGTGTGACTGCTCAGCCAATTGGGTCATATTAAATAACCAAAGTATACATTTCATAGAGCCCCAATCTACAATATGCATGTATCCAGCTTCAATGAATGGCCGTCAGCTTCAAGAGCTGTCGCAGCATGAGTTCTTAAGCAGCTGCCTTCCCATGATGTGCCCCCACACTTTACCATCTTATATTAACACAACTAGTGGTTCCATGATTTCATTACACTGCAGGGCCATGGCAGAGCCAGAACCACAGTTCTATTGGGTGACACCATCAGGGAACAAGATAACACCTGATTCGACCTCAAGCAAGCACAGGCTTCACTCTGAAGGCACCTTGGAGATATTGAATGCTAGCATTGAAGACTCCGGTATCTACACTTGTATCGCCTGGAACTCCGATGGGTCTGAAAGCAGGACAGTATCTGTTCACATCAATGGGACTCTAGAAAGCAATAATACTGCTCTAGTCATCCTTGCCAAACAAGTTCAGTCACACTCTATTGTGGTGGAGTGGAGACTTTTCTCTGGCACAGAGCAATCCAAACCCCAGTGGTCATCTGCCACCATGAAGATCTACAATCCTCACATAAGCTATACGGCAAAGGTACCCCTTGATATAAAGGAATACAACCTAACCCATTTGCAGCCATCAACAAAGTATGAGGTCTGTTTAACAGTGTCCATGCTGAACCATCAGACTCACAAATCCTGCCTGAATATTACCACAAAGGATGCTTCATTTGCAGTGGAGATGGTCAGCCAACCCACCAATGTGGCTCTTGCTGCAGTGATGGGCTCCATGTTTGCCATATTCAGCATGGCCCTGCTGGTGCTCTACATGGGAAGAAGGCTGAAGCAGAAGAGCTGCCATCACTCCCTGAAGAAATATATGCAACATGCAACCTCAATACCACTTAATGAACTCTACCCACCACTCATCAACCTATGGGAGAATGAGAATGACAAGGAAAAGGACTGTGCCTTTGACCAACAAAACATACAGATTGACACATCAAAAACCTACATGTGGCAGCCTTAGACACCAAGGGACTAGGGACAGCAGGGGCAGGAGAAAAATGAGACAGTACAGAGGTTTGCCTTGTTTCTGCACCACCTCGACTGTGGCAAGCTAATCAGACACTGCAACATACTGTAGGAAATGTAGTCTGTGTTACAGCAGCTCAGATATAGCTTTTAGATTAGTTTGCATAAGGCAATTCCAATTCTCAAAGCTTTATTTTAAACAAATGTGACACAATACACCACCTCTACTGGTTTCAGCCACAGTTTGCCAATGGATGATACCCTTCACCTCAAGCACAAAGTGCCTGGTGGAAGACAGTCATGATATTGCTGGCAGCAGCACCTCTGAAAGACTCAATAGCAGCGACCTTGCTAAAATAAGGTTGCCCAGGACCTGAGCCCGGACACAACCGTCACCAGGAAGAAGACATTTTGGTAGATTTTGTGACCTAGATTTTATTAGTGAGAGGATCATGATAGACCATTTTTTTAAGGGCACACTGATCCACTTTCTTGTGGCACACAAACTTTAGTAAACTTACAATACCATTAGAAATGCACCAAGCCCCAATATTCAGCAGAGTGAGAAGCATCACTGTGGCACAGGAGTCTCTTCAAAGTACTATATTGTCTAAATTACACTGTCCCATCATGGCTGTCTGGTTTGAGGGGATCAGTCAGATGTGTATGCAGGTCTTATGGTACTTGATAATGCATTTCTCAGTTTCAGCATCCTCTGAACTCATGGACAGTGGAAATACTGATTTTTTTTTTTGTAGCATTCTTACTGTTATCATAATAATGTTTACATGATGCTGCTTCAGGCCATGGTTATTTTTGCATGTATTCCACCCCCATGTGAAATGTGAGAAAGGAGAACTGGTTCTGTGCAAAGACTCTTTATGTTTGTGGGATGCACCAGTGTAGTGAACTGGTTATATCAAATCAAAGAGTCTTACGATGACTGGAGTGCACCCATCTTTCAGATAAAATGTTGAATCGAGGTCCTGTTTGTCTGTTCTATTGATCTGTTCTGGTGACATAAAGGAACCCACAGAACTTCTCAAAAAGAGATCAGGAATTTCCCCAGTGTTCTGGCCAACTCCCCCCCCCCCATGCACTAAATCACCAACAGATACGTTCAGTATAAATCAGTACTTCCTGTATCCCAACTAATCTTGCCCTGACATCCCCTTTCCCATTCAACAAAAACAAACAGATAAATCTGGTCATCTTAAAGCAGGAGTTAGTGCAACACTGATTCTATTTCTTACTGAGAAATGTGCCTGCTTTAACAGGCTAAACCGCTGTAATGCAATGATCAGCAGGGACAGATTTTTCAGGGAGAAAGTTTGTTGTTTTTAAACTTTCAGTGCCATTAAGCAATAATATATCTATCTATCTATCTATATATATAGAATATGCAATGGGTCTACTTGAAATATCACTGATATCCCCCGAGTGCAGTGTGACCTTATGACCTCACAAGTGGCAGAGCCACGAGTAAGGTTACAAGTTCAAACTGCAGGAGGGGGAAATATCAGTGATATTTTCAATAGACCCATTGCATATTTGATTTATGCAATGGTGTTTTTATGTGTTGTTTTTGTTTAATGTATTTTTTTATATTTATTTTTAATTCTTTCTCCCTACGCTGTTTCATGGCACTGCACTGCTAGATAGGTATGGACACTAGCATGGTAGATAGGGTCTGTATGTGCTGTTTGTTTTAATGTGTAATTTTACTGGTTGATGGGCTTCTGTGAGCAGGCTGAGAAGTTTTGTTAAAATGACGCCGGTAACTCCCATTTAGCGAGGAAGCAAGGTTTCTGCTCAGTACCTTTGTTTTAGTTTTATTTAAAATTTGTGTTATCTCGTTGACCCTGATTTTTGTTCCTGGAAGCTTCTTTTACACAGCAGAGGAGGTTGTAGCAACCGAGTACCACAGTGTGAGAGGTATAGAATGGATGTTGGGGCCCGGAGGGGAGGGAGGTATTGACCGGTCCATTTCTTTTTATGAGCCATTTGTTTAATTTTTGTAAGGGAAGTGTAAGGGGGAAACAACGAATCTCTCAGTGTGAATGCCGGTTTCACATTGAGGAGGTTCTGAGTTAGAGCTGTGTCATGATTGGGGGAGTAAAATTTGGGGTGTTTAGAGAGGGTGACTTGTTTCTAAGGGCTGTATCTGGTGCTGGAGAAAGTGAAAGCATTCTGTCTGTTGTCAGAGGGAAATGAAACGGCCAGTGGGAGCTGGCATGCAACTGAGCAGGTGAATTCTGATTGTGCTGCTCATGCTGCCAGCTCCCACAAATCAAAAAGTGTATGAGCTGCTGTGGTGAAGTGCAGATAGTGCCTGATTATTACCTACAGTGAGGATAAATGTGATATTCTCACTGTAGGTCTGACCCGCCAAAAATACTGCTGTTATTTGCCACTTTTTATCCTCACCCCCACTGTGTGTGTGTGTGTGTGTGTGTGTGTGTGTGTATATATATATATATATATATATATATATATATGTATATATGTATTTATTATGGGCACAGTCATATAGTTAGGGTTAAGTAGACAGTTTAATGTTAAACCCCAAATTTTGCATGTTGATAATTTTGCAACCGTTGAATGGGTTTGCACAAAATTTGGCATACATGGTCTCGTATGGTAGATCTCTTGATTTTCCAAGTTGCGTTTCAATTGGATTTGTGATTTTCGTGCAACGAATCACTTTTTTTGTCCATTTTTGCTGATTTTTGCCCATCGCACTGCAGCCACACCATTTGGTATTTTGGTCTGACGTTTCCAGGGTAGAAATATGTTTGCTCAAAGAACACTCCAGCATTGGTTTGGTGAAAAAATATTAATCTGTTCCAAAGTTATTTAATTTTGAATTTTTGGGTTCTGAGCATGCTCAATTTAGTCTTAGATTTACATGTATGTTTTGTGAAAGAGGATTGGGCTTGTGATCAAGGATTTTGTCACCTTGCAAACGGGATTTATAAAATCCCTCTTAGTGTGGAAAAAATCCCCTTTTGCAAGCTGCCATCTTGTTTTCATTTTTCCCCACAAACAAAATGCTGTAGCTTGCCCCACAGACGTGTTTTCTTGTAATTTAAGCATGAGTTTGGTTCAGGGTGACACCCTCTACAAACCCATGGCTTAGGTTTGCTTCATTTTGGTCAAAAAGTGGCTGTTTTAAATTAAAAAATTATTTGTTCCTCACTCGCTTCTGATCCTTGTTCGTGAGGTGACAAAATTCCATTTTGCAAGCTAACAAAATCCTTGATCATGATTTCTGGACCAGATGGCCCTTTCTCATGAACAAGGATAGGCTCATGAACAGAGATTTTGTCAGCTCATGAAAGGGGATTTTGACAGCTCATGAAAGGGGATTGGTTTTTTGAATCCCCTTTCACGAGCTGGCAAAATCTCCTTTCGCGAGCTGTCAAAATCCCCTTTTGCAAGCTGACAAAATCCTTGATCAGGATTTCCAGACCAGATGGTCCTTCTCACAAAAAAGTATTGGCTCTCAAACAGGGATTTTGTCACTTTGCAAATGGGGATCAACTCACAAAAGAGGATTTTGACAGCTCGTGAAAGGGGATTGGTTTTTTAAATCCTCTTTCACTAGGTTACAAAATCCTCATTCATGAGCTCTTAAAATCCCCTTTTGCAAGCCAATCCCCTTTCATGAGCTGACAAAATCCTTGATTGTGATTTCCAGACTAGATGGCAAAAATGTGACAAACAAGGAATTCTCATGAATGGAGATTTTGACACTCGCGAACAGGGATTTTGCCACCTCACAAACTAGGAATTTTAAAACTTTTCCAGTGCATGGCAAATAAATGGTTTGGTCTTTTGGCTTGAAATTTGCAGGGTATAAAGGGCGTCCCAGAGATGTGAACTCTGCTGTTTAGGTGCAAAAAATTTCATCAGTTCCATAAATATGCCATTACAAAGTTGAGATTTTTCCCATAGGATAACATTGCGGTGCCCACAGAGCCTTTAGGTGCCTGTATCTCGGAAATTATGTGAGATATGGATTTTTCACTACAGGTAGATTAGTTCACCAATTAACTAAGCACCCATGGAGGTTTTGAAGTCATAATTACTACTACAATGAAATTTTTTTCATAGCTGCTGTGGGCACTGAGATATTGGCAAATCAGTGTTACAAGGATTCATTTTCAGCCCTATAGGGCTGTTGTATGACTCCGTAGTTATATGTAAGTGGGAGTGCAGGACCCAGAGGGCCCACACTCCCACATATGCATATCATTACACAAAAATGGGCAGCTTGAAGGGAATGCAGGGCCCAGAGGGCCTGCGCTCCCACCATCACATAGCAATTACTAGTTATATTATACTTTCTCAAAAAGTATGGAAATTCATTGCAAAAAACTTTGTTAATGCAGCAGTTAGGGTTAAAGTGGTGAAAGTAGGGAAATGAGGCATTAGGGTTGACACCCTAACACCCCCATACCCTACAACCCCACCCCACTGACCACAGAGCAACAGGTTATGGGGGGTGCCTTGGGGTCATCAGGCCTAACTCTCACCCCATTCTCCTATACTGTATCATGTGTGGTTTGTTACAAATGGAATGGGGTGAGAGTTAGGGTTGACAAGCCCAAGGCACACCCTGTAACCTGTTGGGCTGTGGTTGGTGGGGTGGTAGGGTGTTAGGGTGTCAACCCTAATGCCTCATTTCCCTATTTTTGTCACTTCAACCCTAACTGATGCATTAATGAAGTTTTCTTTTATATATATATATATATATATCTAGTGACATCCCCCAGGTTGAAATGCAGCTCTGCAGCACTCTGCAGAATGCTGCAGAAGACCTACTGAATAAAGCAATGTAATTTCAATGGTAATTAGTCCCCTTTGTCATGCAGGAAAATGTGACACTGCCAGGATGCAGTGAATGCCACAGTTTCCTGCATGACAAATGGGACTAATTTTGTCATTGAAATTACATTGAAATTAGCTGGTCCAAAATCACAAAAAAACAAAATCCATGCTTTTCTCCAGTCCAAAAAACAGAAAAAGACAAATTCCACTTACTATCAAAACATACCCAGGAAATACCCTTGAACAAGTGTCAACATTTAAATACCTTGGAATCCCCTTTGATCAAGGTCTTACCTTTGCGACCCACATTGATAACACAGCGAAAACGGTGAACCAGCGCATTGGTATCCTGTTCTGAAACTGGCACCTTACCCAAGCTGCACTGAGGATTGCTATCCAAAGCTCTGTCATCTCAATCATAGACTATGGCTTAATTATCTATGGCTCTGCCACTACCACCGCACTAAGGCGATCACAACCACTCCTTAACAAGGCCTGTCGGCTGCTCACTGGAGTGCAAAGACGTAATCATACATGTGAGCTCTACACTGAAACAGGATGGTTGCAACTCTCAAATCGCATAAGGTACCTCACATGCTTGATGGCAAAAAAAATCCATCTTGGACCACACTCCGCCGTGTATCCAAGACCTACTTTGCCCGAATACCAGCATCTGTCCCACCAGAAGATCAGAACACCAGCCTCTCCAGGTCCCCAGAAGCCGGACCACACAGGGCCAAAGATCTTTTGCCTATCGTGCCCCCAGCTGGTACAATGCCCTGAGCTCGTACATTATATCCTCCACGTCACTAGGAGCTTTCAGATTTATGCTTTACTCTCACCTCTCAGCCTCTAGCTCCTGTGACTGCCTTGATTAATGATTCTTCCCTCATGGCTGTTTTCACTGTTTTTCATCCTCCTCCTCCTCCTCCTCCTCCTCTGCTCCTTTCTTGACAAAGGCATCTGAGTACCTCTAACTACTCTAAGTCTGCTCCCCTCCCCATATCTCCTCCTACCCTTCCCACCTTGACCATTCCTCCAATGTTTTGTTTTTTTCCTGTGATGTACTGTATTATACTGGCTTATTGAAACCTTTATAATTTGCTGACCATTCTATGTAACATGTTTTGTTTGTTTGTACATTGATGATGTAGAACCTTTGTAAAAGAGCCATTGGCTCAAAAGTAATAATTCCTAGAACAATAAACTAAACATTGCTTTATTCAGTAGGTCTGCTGCAGCATACTGCAGAGTGCATTAAAAGTGTGTTTCATCCTGGGGGACGACACTGTGTGTGTGGATATATATATATATATATATATATATATATATATATATATATATATAAAATATATAATATATACAGTATACATACATACACAAACACCAGACCCTTAGGGTAATACCCATAACTGACATTGTAGTGCAGTATGAAGGGGTTTCTGCACTGTTGAGATGCTGCCTTTTTGATGAGATGTTAAACCGAGGTCCCATCTGCCCATCTCTGGTTACAATCCAAGGTGAAGTAAAATATGTCATGGCACTTATCGATAAAGAGTAGGGTGGCTTCCCCAGTGTCATGGTCAACATTCCCCCATCAATACATATAAACAAGTGTGAGAAAGAATAAGTGCCTCAGCTGGGACTCGAAACCAGGCCACCTGGAATACCATTCCGATTGCGCTAACCAGCTGCACCACTGAGACAACTGGAACCTGGGATGACCCTGAGCAAATTACTCTTTCTCAAATGCACAACCCAATGGCAACACAAATATTTTTCTTCTAACAATCACACTGGAGCGTGCTGTGCATATTTCAATGAAAACCTGTCCATGTAACCCACCCAGGATGCTTCTGGAAACAAGCTGTCACAGCCAGTGTGCCTTTCCCAGTCAAAAATGACAAATAAATTAATAAATGGAAGACGGGTTTCATTACCGCAGCTTCAGACCTGTCCACAACCCTGAACAAAAACCCTAATTTGTAAAAGCAGTCCCTTAGCTACCGTTCATTTAGTGACTGTCAGACTGTTTTATTTTTTTTACATTAGAAATTAGATTTTTTTAAATGATCTATAGGTCAACTAATTTATTTACATGACACTCAGAGACTCATCACAAAACCATAAAACCTGAGATGTGGACTTTCTACAGGTCTTTACAGGGACTCTAATGGGTAACACTGTTTACTGAACTTTTTAACGCACAATGGCCCAGGTATTTAAAGGGTCAGCGTTAGGTTACTTAGGAATAGTACAACTGATGGCCAGTTAGTGAGACTGGTACTATGTTTAAAACAGCAATTAGCACAGTGCTAACTAATGCCTGGTCACTATGCTACAGGTAATGAGTGGCAGTTTTCATCCCCTCACCTAATCCCCATTGTAATGTGGAATTATGTATACTCTGTCCCTGGTAGTCTAGTGGCCCCCTCCCTCACCTGATCACCTTCAGAATATGGAATTATGTATACTCTAGCCCAGGTAGTCTAGTGACCCCCAACTTGATTACCATTAGAATATGGAATTCTGTATTCTATGCTCCGGGTATTCTTGTGCCCCCCCCTCCACTTGATCCCTACTAGAATACAGAATTATTTATACTCCATCCCTAGCGAGTTGGGGGGGATAAAGAAGGGGGGGGGACTGAGGAGTGAAGTGCAGATGTAGTAAGTGCAGGGGTGGGACAGCGACAATGTGCTAAATTGCATTCAGAATAAGGACTTTGCATGTCACAAACTGGTGGGTTTGATTATTTGTCGAAGTGACTGTTTCAGTCTAAAAAGTCTAGAACTTCATTTCTGTGTCTGTATCATGAGCCTCTGAGTGACCTGTAAAACTAATTAATTGTTTTTTTTTGGATTGATGATTAAAAATTCCAATTCTAATGTTAAAAATCAGCTGGTCTGTTCGGCAGGGTGGGCGTGGGGGGTATAGTCTTATCTGATGGTATGACTCTTAAATTTTCTGACCCAGCAGTGAAAGAGGTAACTCTGCCTTGCTGCTTGCAGTACATTGTTTCCCATCTGCTTCCTGATCTCCATTCATGCAAGATCTGTGGATTTGCAATGTATTTTTCCTACCAACTGACTGCACATGCATTATAATTCACAGTCTGTATTATCTCCAGGAATGTCTGTTCTGCTGCATATATTTGTCTATTGTGTCGCTGTCGCTTGGCCAGGTCCCACATATAAAACAGGTTCTTAATCTTGGTAAAGTAATGGTGAAATAAATTTAAAAACACATCTTATGTTTTCTTCCACTGTATTGAGAAACCTCCTTTATTTTGCAAGTACTGTATGTCCATAACGCCCCAGAAATGGTGGTAACCCTTCCAGAACTCTGCTCTAGGAAGGAAATTAAATGTTGGACTTGGTTCTAGAACAAAAATGGGGGAATGGGCCACTGACAAGTTAAAATGTTTTGGTAGTGATGTGTTTCTATACCCACAACTAAGATCTGTATGGACAGAGCCTACCTCCCTCAACAGATGGTGATGTAAAATGCACCCTCCCCAAAATTGCTTGGATATGTACCTGATATAGTGCAAATAAATGCATCATTTTCATGGAGAGCACATGCACCGATACCCCAACCCCAACAAGAGGGGTTATCTTGAATGCCAAAGGTGATGGGTTCCCCTAGTGATCCTCCTCTTTTTCTACCATAGTGTATGCATACCTACAGTAAACAGCAGAGGAGACTGGCCTTGTGTGGATGCTTCCTTGAACCAGAGACATTTGTGATGCATGTTTGTAGCAGGATTATGTCACAAATACAGTGTGTGTTAAGCTGAATCAAAGCACAGTCATGTAATCAGATTCCATCAAAGTATAGGATTTCTTGCTGCCACTTTATAATTTTATTCCTGCTGTATCACATTTCTGAAACTGAACAGTATTTATAGACTGCATACTTGGTGAAGTAGAGTTACCTGCTATGTTGCTGCAGTGTGGAATGTTTATGCAAGAACAGTGCCACTACTAACCCTTGCCAGCAGCCTGAGACATATTTAAATGCGTTGACAGGCTGTAAAAACAATCTAGTGGCCAATAACCACTTAATAATCATCAGAAACCATTACAAATTATGATTTTGGTCACTGGGTTTGAAATCCCTACCCATCATAATTGCATAAAATCATCACCATTACAGGAGCTATGGCTAACACATGAACACGTGACAATAAATAATGAAGATATTTCACACTCTGTCACAGTAAGATTCTCTTTGTATGGATCCCCACACTGTGTATCCTTATTGAATACAAAATGTTCTTCCTTGGGAATGGAATCATCTGCTATAGGCCCTGATTTTGCTGTTCACAAAATCTTTGGTCTGCCTTACCCACTCCCTCCTGCAAAGTTATTTGTGTCCCACATGTTGAATGATTTGCTTTATTTATTTATTTGAATTTTTCTCAAGAAAGAGTTTTTTTCCAGGCTGGTAGCACATTGGTACAGGGATATATCCTGATCTCAGGGATATACCCTGGTCAGGCTAAACCTGGTCACCATTCACATGGCTACTGGGTTTTTCTCTCCCTATAATTTTCCTCCCTCCACCCCTGGTGGGAACGACTGCCTGTAATGGCCATGAACAGCCACAGCATCTCCACCCCAACCATATGGCAGGATCAAGTTCCTTGGCCCAGCCACAGGGGGTCACTGTGGTGGCAGAGTCCACTACCAACCTTCCCCAATCAAGATGCACTGCCAAGTGGCAGCTGTCCCAGTCATGGCCTGTCTCCAGATGCAGCTTCCCAAGCTCACCTCCAGGGCAGCCCTAATTATTTGAATTGTATAACTGGGTGTGCCCACTGAGACATGCATGTCACTTTTTCAGGGGTGACCTGGAATTAATTACATACGTTGAATGAAATTTCACCATTGATACAGAGTAGGACAATAAAAACAATAAGAGAAAAATTGCAGTGGAGTAATCATACATACAAAGTGCTGTACACAGGTTAGTTACAACCAGTTCATAATGATATATACATTCAGTATTAAGTTACAGGATCAGAGTTACAGCAACTTACTATTACATATAAAACAGTCTGAGAAATAAAAACTCCACCAGGAGGATAGTAGGCAACCAGGTTAGCCTCTGAGAAATTTGTTGGCCAAAAAACTTACATGTCACCAATTGCACTTGCATTAGTTCACCTCAGGTGAGTAGGCTTTGAGCCTCATCTTGAACAATACAAGTGTGGGGCAGTTTAGAATCTCACAAGGTAGTGAGTTCCATATGGAAGGCACCATGAATGAGAAGGATCTCCTACAATACCCTGATCATCGTAGCTTAGGGATTTCAAGTAATGGGCTAGAAGTATAATGCAGAAGCCTCACATGTTGCTTAAATTTAAGTAGTCCCATGAGGCTGGAGGTGGTGATGGTGATAGAGGGAGATAACCAGCCAGATTGTAATAAAAATGTCAGCCTTACAGATCAGGACTAGACAGATTCTTGATGGAGAATGATATTGAGGGTTTGCAACATGAGTAGAAGTAACAACACTCTAGCTGTTATGCTTGGATAAGTACCCATGCTAAAACTGGTTATAGTCACTGCCAAGCACACTGCCACAAGGGTGGACAAGATGAACCCTATATCCCTGAGATCGCCCTTCCTCCTGCAGAGCTCTATATCCCACACATTGAACCATGTGGTTTATTTATTTATTTATTCATTCATTCCAAATAGTGAACTCTGTTACACAGTAATAAAGTAATATATGTTCAGAATGGACTATAGGTTCCATCACCCCCACTCCATAAGCAGGCATTAAAAATTATTTTCAGGAAGAGACAGCTATCTTTTTTCTAATAATTTTGAAGATTAATTTTACCTGAACAGTGATCCATTGCAGTGTGAAGTTAAAAATCATAAATCTATAAAGAGATAATTATACTTGGCCAGGGAACATATGCAGAGGACATGAAATGTGTGGACAAAGGCTAAAGTTCCCTGGTGGCATTATAAGGAGAACAGTCCTACACAGTGCCAGCCCAAGTATGTAGTGCAGTTTGGTTGCCAATGTCCATTGAGTTCTGGTGGTTGTCAGACCAGTTCCTAATGCCTACACTATAAAACTCACCATCACAACTCACCAATAGTCACATGTGAGTGACTGAAATGGAGCCTGGACCACTCTCTCACCCATATTGTGGTCCCCCGTAGCAGGATTGAGGCATGTTGTAATAGCAAGGTGCAACTGAGCTTGCACTGTGTAGTCCTGGAGGAAACAGAGCAAAATGTTGCATTTTGAAATGGAAATAGTCAATTGTTGTTAAAAATGCAATTTCAGTGATAATTTTGTGTCCCTTAAAGATAATCAGCAGACAAACAACCCAGCCCAGTAATGCAGTGGCACCACCTGGAAGACCTGGGTTCATGTGTGAGCCATGGAGTCCCACTATGGATCCAGCTGGGGTCCAAGTGAAGCATGTCACAGAAGAAAGGCACTCTACTCTTGGAAGAAGAGTGCATGGGCCACCCAGTCTTTGCGCACCCTGCTTGCCAAACAAGTAATGGCACGGCATCAGTTGAGAAGGTAGGCAGATGCTCACCCTCCCTGCAGGAGAAAAATTGCAGCCTTGGTAACCCCATCATTTGGGTGTGGGGCAGGGGAAATGGGAGGGATAATATTTATTAACCTGGCAAAAAACAAATGTCCTGTGCAGCATAGAAAGGATGACTTGTTAACTCTCAGATGGGCTACATTACTCCCTGGTATTGTTGAATAAATACAAAAGATTAAGAATGATGCTGGGCAAAGACAAGTGAAAAAAGGAGCTGTTCATTCTTTACATTACACAAATAAAATGAGCAGCATTATCCACCAGAATTGTCTCCCCTAGAGCCACAAAAACTCACCTGGGGGTTGGGGTTTCAGGGGTCTCAGATCACTTTGAAATTATTTCCTGAGTAACCGAGCTCCCAGGGTAACCCCCCATTAGAAGGCCAACCAAAGTTTTTTTCCTGATCTAAGCAGTCCAACAATAATTGGATCTGGCTGGGGAGCAGACTTTTGAACACAGTTCTGATGGTTACATAAATGCAGTACAACTTCACATTCAGTAAACTGGAGCCCACAGGCTGGAGAATAATGGTTCAAGCAGTCAAGCAGATTTATTGACAAAACACTCAAAACTGTCATTATCCCCAGGTCTGTAACATTTCATGGCAACTCTCCCTCAGTAGATATCTTGTGGGCCCTGATTTAGGGCTCACAAATCTTTTGTCACCATTCTTGAATATAGATACTGAACAGACTTACTGACAACCCTGGCCTTCATATGTCTTTGCTCACTTACATTTTCCCCACAACAGTACTCAACAATATGAGGCCCTGCTGCTTAGTAAGAACTTGGCTGGCAGACCACCAGCTAAGGCCTAAAAATCTCCCTGCTAAGGGTCATGAACTTCTGCACCACTTTCAGACCCAAGTCCCTGCAAATGAAGATACCCTTCTTACAGGATAGCCTGGACTATGGCCTCTGCTTGTTAATCATTCTTGTTTACAGCCTGATCACCCTATAAGTTAATAGGGACTCTGAGGGGTAACTTTTAATGGTATACAAGGCACCAAGTGTGATGTCTGGGTGAGAGGACCAAGAAAGCTAAGCTGTGCAGTGCAGTGCAGAATAGTTTATTTCAGTCCAAACATTGATTTCCTAAACTTATGGTGAAGTGTTACTGCCAGGAGCGTACTGTACAAGTTGCAGGTCACTCGTATTCTATCCACTGCACTCTTGCTTTTACTCCTTCCATATACATTTACAAAGGGAAACCTCATGCACCACACCTGATGTAAAGTCCCATGGCGGGCTGGGTTACAGACATGATTATAAATTACATAGACTTTTCCCCAAGCTCCATTATACCTTCCCACATGGGCTGTTGGTCTCCCTGATACCTTCCAGGGCACCTGCATGGCATGCTGTAGGACTGCCACTTCCCTGGATGGATGGTAGAACTCTGGCTCCCTGCAGGACCTCTGCTGGCAAAGCTACCTCAATGACCTTTCAGGTGACTGGATCTTTCTCTGCTGGAACCCTGTAGCCCTGACTCTAGTTCACCTGTTTCCCAAGTCACTGTTGGCCTAATCACTAAACCACTCATGGGCTTAAGTCCCTCCAGGGACCTCAGAGAGAATGGCCCCCACCCCCACTGTCTCAGTTCAGTCACCTTTTCTTCAGTGAAAATAATGGATCCTCCACATGGATGACTCCACACTTTCCTACCAGGTTTCAGTTTCCGTAATTTCCACACTCCCCAGCTCCTGTCTTGAGGCCCCTTATCTACCCTGTCCTTGAATACACAGCCATATCTGCATTTCCAGGGTGGTTACTGTGTATTCACCTGCCAATCATATTACTTTCTATTATGGAAATAAAATTGGCTTGTTTTCCTGTATAATCAAAACAAGCCTATGGAAACAATTTCTTTGTAGCTTGCTCCTCTCCATTTTTCTGTAAAATGCAGGTATCCCTATGACCAGAAACTCCTAACTTTGTAATCCTATTTGTCTGGTGACCAGGTTTTGATCAAGGTTCTTGTGTAATGCACAGCATAGTTCAGGAAGGACTCGATCTAATCCTTTAATAAGTGTGTGTGTACTGCAGTCACCAGGGAACCCATGGGAAAAGTAAGATACTGCATCTCATGAGGTTATCATGGTGAGAAAAACAAAATAATCCCCTACACTCGCTGCCACATAGCTTGCTGTCATATAGTCACATAGTCTCTGTGGGGACATGGAATTTATCAGTAGGGACCCATATCAGCAGTGCAGAGGTAGGAAACCACAAGCAGGTGCACATGAAGTTCCTTTTCTTCCTGTCTGGCTACTGTAAGGCCTGTACTCACTTGCTGAAATGTGACTCTGTGTTTTTCTAATGGGAATAAAACCTATATGTTATAAAAAGTCAGCATCTGTTTCTGTCTCCTGTGTTTCATTATTTGTACAGATATGGCAATTCTGGTTCATTTAAGGTAATACTGGGGATGAAGGAACCTAGAAACAAAGATAATTTAATCAGCCCTCTGTAGGAGCTGCTGTGGGGAAGGAGCATAATAAATATCTGCAGGAAACTGCAGCTTAGTTTTGCATATTTAGAAATGTAGGACCCAATTCACAAAGCAAAACAAGCCCTCCACATATAACGAGGGTGACTAGCAGCTGTGGTGTGCCCACTCCATACATTTGGAGTACTCTGAGGCAGCCACAGCAAATTATGTGAATCAAGCATTTGTCCCACTACATCGGCTCCTACTCCACACAGGGACTACACAGGTGGTCAGGTTGGGAGCGTTTTCTATTGGCAGAACTTTTAACAATTTTTTGTGCAATAAAGAGGTCAAACACCAAGTGTGGAGTGTGGAGCCTACATCAAGGGGACTACAAAAGAACCATATACTAATGCATACAAAGCCACAGACCCAGTACAGAGGTAAAAAATCAGTACCTTTATTTAAGGTGTATGCAGACTTTAAAAACAAGAGCAGTTACACCTCACAGGAGGAGGAAGAGAGAGATGGCCAAGCCAACCCTCTCTAATGTTTCACCTTATAATGTGATGCTTTGACAGGGGCAGAAGTGATCAGCAACTGCCTACAGCCATCAATCTCATAATTACACTCTGGGCTCAGTTCTCAAAGTGCTGCTCAGATTGGTGCAAACTGTGCAAACCACAGCTTGTGCCAATCACTGGTGCACCAGGGACTAAATTCTTGAACAGGAGGGGTTCCGGTGCCAAACTCCCACAGCTTGCGGCAAGCACTCCCGTGCATCAAAGGAAAGGTGCATGGAGTGGGAATGCAGCAAGCTGTGGGACATTTCTGTGGTAATGCAAGCGCCATGGTGGTGGTGCACTCTTGGTGCAGGGCCAATGCCTGCCTTACTATTCTGGCTCAACTGGTGGCACCCATGCAGTCAGGTAGAGATGGCACACTGGCAAATGTCCCTGCCTCCCATGCAGCAAGGTGCGTAGAGTGTAATGCATGGCCTGCAGGTGCCCCTGGTATGACAGAGGGCACACCTTCCCAGCATCACACCATGCCACCAGCATTACAGCTGGCCAGCAGAACACCACCAACAGTGTAGGTGGAAAGCCCTGCAGGCACTGGGCCTGGGTCCCCAAGAGCCTCCAGGGACTACTAGCATCAGCTAAAGTAGTATAAGAGGCAGTATAGCACAGTGGTTTAAGGCTCTGAGCTGCAAACCTGGAGACCTGGGTAATCCCACAGCCCCACTTGCATACTGTGTGACCCTGAGCAAATCACTTAACTTCCCTATTCTCCCAGCTCACATCTGTAAACAAGCTTCCAGCTTCGTGTGCCACTCCTGGTTAAATAATTGGAAACAAAAAAGTTGCTGTGCTTGACTCACCACCCCATGGGTTCCCCATGCATTGCCAACCCATAGTCGGTGCCCCTATGTCATGGTGGGAGGGTGCTGCCACTCCTTGGGCAGGGGGTCTGTGTGTGGGGCACCTTTTAGCGTACAGGATGTTAGATCAGCTATGGGCTGGTCCAACTGTAGGCCGCTGCTGTGGACATTGGTAGCCTTGCAGAATCTCACTATATGGGGTATGGTAACCAATGTCTGGCACACAGCCCCATGCACCATGGCACACCAATGTGTTTGCCATTGGGTGGTGTAGGGCCTGTCTGGTGCAAGGACACCCAACCTTGATAGATCCTGCATTCGAGGATCAGGTTTGGCCCATCTTTGATGCACGGTGCCCCTTGAATCATTTTTTTTTTTTTTTACATAGGCACCTTGCATCATTTGCAGGCATTTCAGAATTAGGCCCATTTTTTTCAACTTGTAATTAATTAAACATTAGTTCAAATATAATCTATCAACATTTCACTGCTGACAATAATAAGACAGATACAAGGTGCAATGAGTTAATAAAAACACAGTAATGTGTACAAAAAAGTGTTTTAAAAAATAACATTAAAAAACATTTCATCATAGATGAGATGCAGCATGGAAATGAGGTCAAATCACTTTAAAAGGTATTGTCATACAGCTTAGTTTCTATTTCATCCAAAAGTTGAATCACATTTTATCGACAAGAGCAAAATAACTGAATCTAAGAGTACTAAGAGCTGAGGAGGTGGGGGTAGTAAAGAGATAAACATTTGAACCCCTCTCACACATTGCTCAAAGCAATTTTAATTCAGTTATAATACAATCCCCAGTATACTTTTTTAATTTCAATAAGTTCAAATATTAATAGCTCTTAGTTAAAGCACTATAATTTAGAGCACTTTACTGAAATGCACAATAAAGAAATTGCCATTCAAAAAAGCAATTCAATATTTTCTTCTAGCTGCTTTTGACCTCCCTTTTTGCAAGTGACCTCTGAGCTGATCCAGTTATAGAGATTTCAAATGACAGGAGATAGAATAAATAAATTGCAGTGTCAACCCATTCAGAACAAAATGAGAAGAGATGGGATTTATTTAGTGTAACAAACCAACTCTAGACATGTAAAGGAATATAACATTTAAAGAATGTGTCTACAGATCACATTCAGCTAAGAAGCTAAAATAAAACAAGCATTTGTCAGTTAGAGACGCATAGAGCTGTGATTTTGTGAATGTGTCTCAAAAGGTGATTTTGCACAGCAAGCACACCATTGTGCGCCACAGCTGCAGAAACACGTTTTGGACAGGCTGTGAAAAATGGCAGCTGGACTGTTGATAAGGAGATGTGCACAAATGCCAGTGGTGAAAATGTGGCATGAAAATATTGCAGATTGATGAAGTTACAAGGGTGCGTGGAAACTGCACAATGCACGCCATGCAACACAGTGATTGTATGGAGTTTCGGCACCAAATTTTCAACATAGGCATTTTAGGACCTCTGCTCATGAATAGTGTCGCCATCATTTCCTCAAACTGTCCCAAAAACTGATTTCATACAACGGCCGTGCAATTCTGTGCCGGACGTGCAAAAACACATTTCAAGCAGCTGCAGTGTTCATAAGGAGGTTTGGAAAAATTCCAGTGATGAACAGCTGGAATGAAAGTATTACAAATTCACAAAGTCATGAGCGTGCATGCAAACTTGCAACGCATGCTCATAAAACACTAATTTTATTGATCTTCATTCCCAAGTTTTCAACATAGGCATTTTAGGGCATCTGCTAATGTCATTTTCATCATGTGTTTTGAACACGGACTTTCCACAGAGACCACGCTATTCTGTGCCAGAACTGCAAAAACAGATTTTGGTCAGGATGTGAAAAATGACAGCTGTACTGTTCATTAGGAGGTGCAGAACAACGGCACTGTAGAAAATTTGGAGTGAGAATATTAGAAGTTTGCGAATGTACGAGTGTGCGTGCAAACTGTGCAACACACGCTCGTAACACAGTCATTTTATGGAGTATTGTCACCAAATTTTCAAAACAGGCATTTTAGGACCTCTGCTCATGAACAGTGTCACTGTCATTTTCATAATATGTCCCAAACACTGATTTCGCACAGTGAACGCGCTATTCTGCGCCAAAAGTGCGAAAACACATTTCGGCAAGGATGTGAAAAATTACAGCCGCACAGTTCACAGGAAGGTGTAGTAAAATGCCAAATTTCTGAATCTGGCATGAAAATATTGTGAATGAGCTAACTCACGAGCGTGCGTTGTACAGTTGCTATGCACCTCGTAAAACAGTCATTTTATGGAGTATTGCCACCAAATTTTCAACACAGACATTTTAGGACCTCTGCTCATGAACAGTGTCACTGTCATTTTTGTAATGCATCCCAAACACTGATTTCACATAGCGACCCTCGCTATTCTGCGCCGGAAGTGCGAAAACACATTTCGGGCAGGATGTGAAAAATGACAGCTGTACGGTTCACAAGAAAGTGTGGTAAAATGCCAATGTTGAGAATCTGGCATGAAAATAGTGCAAATGTGCTAACTTACAAGTGTGCATTGTGCAGTTGCTACGCACACTCATAAAACAGTCAGTTTTTGGAATTTTCCCACCAAACTTGCAACATAGGCTTTTTGAGAGCCCCCCTCATGAACAGTGGCACTGTCATCTCCTTACACAGTCCTGAAAGGTGATTCCATGCATTGACTGTGAAATCACCTTTCAGGACTGAATAATGCCATGACAGTGCAAGAATTCATGATAAGGGGTCCCAAAAAACCCATGTTGAAAATTTGGGGCCAAAATTCACAAAATGCCCGAGATTTGCTTTTAAAGTTGAAAACCCCCATTCATTCCATTATACAGCTTACCGGCATTTCTTCAGTTTGCGGTTGGCTTTGAAAGTGCAGAGCGTGTTCTATGTCCACAGAAGATCATCGCGCCAGACTCCGCGGGTAAGTACAGGGTGAGGGGGTGAGGGAGGCAGGGTGCACAGTGGGTGGGTGCGGGTGGGGGGAAGGGGCATCGAGACTATGAGGGACCATTTTTATTTTACAAGGGAAAAAAGTGGAAAAACCCATCGAGGGACAGTTTTTTTCTTTGCAGGGGATTTGACACACTGGGGTGGGCTCCCACCGTGCCACCTAACTGTTGGGGGAGTGTCTGTAGCTAACGGGGGATTAGGCACCCTCGTTGGCACACAACACGGTGGGGGGAAGCAGGAGGAAGTAATGCCGACGGGATTGGGGCACCCCTGCTGGCAATAAAGAAAGCGGGGGCTGAGCCGAGGAGATTGGGGCAACCTCCTCGGCATTTAACAATTGGGGAGGGAGGTTTATGCCGTGGGTGGGCTCCCCGTCAGCACAAAAAGGGGTTACTGACAGGGGGATTGGGCACCCCCGAAGTCAGCACTACTTAGGCAGCCGCCTGCTCACCGACCATGCACATAATGGTGCCGAGCACGGCAAGAAAAGGACCATTGCATATGATGAGCTTTGCTCGGATTGCAGCAGACCTTTTCTTAGATGTGCTCGTCACATTATGTATGCATGGTGTGGTGCCAGCATGGAGGCTGATTGGAGAATGCGGGACACACCTACTGGTATGTGCCCTGCATTCGCCCAACAGCGACCGCGCCTCTAAAGCTGCACTGTCCCACTATGTTGGCTACGCAAGCATGCCAACATAAAAAAAGGATTATTAAAAATTAGAATGGTAAGAACTCGTGATAGAGTTATAAGTCATATTGTGTTGTAATAAATTCAACAGATATTTGAACCAGAAGATGAAATACAGCAGATGAGCACCATGGCATAGGGGCATGTAACAAATACAGATGTATTCCATATATAACATAGAAACATAGAATCTGATGGCAGATAAGGACTGCTTGGCCCATGTAGTCTGCCCATTTCCCTACCTATTGTATAAACTCCAGATCCTATATGATCTATGGCTTACCTTCTCCTTCCTACCACAAGGGTTACCTTCTGTCTGTCCCAAGCATTCTTGAATTCACCTATTGTTTTTGCCCCATGACATCCTCAGGGAGGGTGTTCCATGCATCCACCACCCTTTCTGCATAAAAATACTTCCTCATGTTGCCCCGAGTCTCCCCCGAGCCTCATGTTGTGACCCCTTGTTCTTGCACATCTCCTTTACTGAAAGATGCTGCCCTCCTGAACTGTGTTAATCCCCTTGAAGTACTTGAAAGTTTCTATCATATCCCCTCTCTCCCTCCTTTAGTCCAGTGTATACATATTGAGAGCCCTCAGTCTCTCCTCACATGGCTTCTGGTGTAGTCCCTGCACCATTTTTGTTGCCCTCTTCTGGACTACCTCTACCCTGTCTATCTCCTTCCAGAGATGCAGTCTTCAGAACTGTACACAGTACTCCAGATAATGAGGTCTCACCATCTGTCTGTACAGTGGTATCACCACCTCCTGTTTTCTACTGGTGATACTTCTTCCTATGCACCCCAGCATCCCACTGGCTTTCCTCACTGCCTTCTCACATTGTTTGGCTACCCTTTAGGTTATCTGTTAAGATCACCCCCCAGTCCCTTTCTAGTTTGGTTGTTGCTAGTACCTACCCCTATCGTGTATTCCTTCCCTGGGTTTATGTTTCCTAAGTGCATGATTTTGCACTTCTTTGCATTGAATTGGAGCTGCCACAGTCTTGACCACTCCTCCAACTTGCCTAGGTCTCTTCTCACCCCCTTCCCCATTGTCAACCCTATTGTAGATCTTAGTGTCATCTGCAAAGAGGCATACCTTTCCTTCCAGTCCCTCTGCAATGTCACTTATAAAGACATTAAAGAGGACCGGACCCAGCACTGACCCCTATGGCACTCCACTGGTCACCCCCCTCTCCTCCAATTGAACTCCATTTACCACCACCCTCTGTGTCCTATTGCTAAGCCAAATTCTGATCTGTTTCTGGCAGAAGAGAACTGGTTGCAGAGCAAAAAACAGAATTCCTGAACTACAGATTTTTTACTAATTAATGACTTCTGTCTCAGCAGGAATAGTACATGTTTGGATTAAGCAAACAGATACTTTATTAGAAGAAGGGGGTCTCATTTAAGTAAAACTAAAAGTGTTTTTTCTGAGGAAGGGGGCAGTATCAGCTTAATTTACTGAGAGCAGTGAGTGAATCTAATTGGGGTGTGGCTTAGCAGCTTAGGTGTACAAAAATCAGCTGTCTCCAATTACAGTTTCTGGCTGTTTCTGGCAGAAGAGAACTGGTTGCAGAGCAAGAGACAGAAGTCCAGAACTACAGATTTCTTACTAATTAATCACTTCTGTCTCAGCAGGAGTAGTACTTGTTTGGATTAAGCAAACAGATACTTTATTAGAAGAAGGGGGTCTCATTTAAGTAAAATTGTCCTCCTTCCCACCCCTCCACACAAAGACAATTCTAGTTTTATAGCCACTGAATTTGACTGACAACAGGAACTTCCTTTTTGGCAGTAGGAAGGGAAGGATCACTGAGCCACATTAGTTTCAGCAACCTTGAAGGAACCTAAAAAAAAAAACAACTCTTTATCTCCCCCTGGCTGCTAGAGGTCTGAATCCAAGCACGGAGGACTACAGGAAGTTCCTGTCCCAGAACAGGAACAGTGAGAGTTGTAAGGGCACATAGGCAGTAGGAAAGAAAGTGTAAAAATGCATAGAGGGAGGAGACAATAAGCATACAAACAACAGGAGAGGGAACACAAAAGAAGTCAAGATGGGAGTGGTGCATTGCAATGGCTGTGGAACAGCAGTGTTCCAGGAGACATTCTGGAGGCTGTGATGCTGCCCTGTTTGCAGGCACCTCTCTGGTCTGAGGGAGGAGGTTGCCCATCTCCAGGCTGACCTGGCTAGGATTCGTGAAACCTCTTCCCCCACCCAGGGACCACCAGGGCCACCACCGTTACCTCAGAGGTTGCCAAGAAAGAGGAGTGGTTGGACCAAGGTGCGCTCAGGGAGGGAGAGAGTGGTGGAACAGAGGTGCATCCCTCCAGTTGTAGTTCTGCACAATTCATATGCTGTTCTGGCAAAGAGTGGTTCCTCTATGGAGGCACCTGCAGTGGAGACCAAGGAGGATGCTGGGAACCTCCACAAAGGAGACCCACAGGAGGGTGGCATGAGACCCCACAGGGGAAGGAAACAACTCCTGGTGGGGGACTTAATCATTAGGGGGTAGACATGGGGGAGGAAGGGGATAGGGAATTAAGGTGCCTGCCTGGTGCCATGGCTTGGAGGGACAGGAAGCGAATCCTCAGGATTGCGGGAGCAGCTGCACAAGGGAGGGAGCTGGATGTCATTATCCACCTAGGGACAAATGACCTGGCTATAAATAGGATCAGAGTGGTGCAAGAGGAGTTTGTGGAGTTGGGGAGGGGCCTTAGACAAGTAGCATGTACAGTAACCTTTTCAGAGGTGCTGCCTATCTATGGCAAGGATGATGCTAGCAGCTAGGGTATTCTGCACTGTGGGATTCTATGAATGGTTGAAAAACTGGTGTGGAGCTCAGGGTTTTGGCTTCAGTGGGGACTGGGGAGCCACCTGGAGGGATGCAGGCTTATACTGGTGCAATGGTCTACATCTGTCCGGGGGGGATCCAGGATCCTAGGTGACAAGTTTAAATGCTTCATTGGCAATAATTTACACTAGCCAAGGGGGGGAGGCACTGAAAAGGAGCAGGGAAATTCCAGCCTTCCCCCACAAAGCACAGTAGTTAGAGAGGTAAACACCAAGGCAGAGAAGTCAGTAGGGAGCAGGGCAGGGATAAATGCAGAAAAAGATGTTAAGGACAGGCATGGGGCTAAAAGGGGTACAGCCATAAAAAATGAATGGAAGGTGATGAGTACCAATGCCCACAGTCTATGCAACAAGCTCCCTGAACTAGTGGTCTTGATGGAAGAGGGATGCCTAGATATTGTGACAGTCACTGAAACATGGTACACAAAGAACCACAAGTGGAAAATCAACATACCAGGATACACAGTCTACAGGAGGGACAGGGTGGGTAAAAGAGGAGGAGGAGTAGCACTCTATATAGGGGAAGGGATTAAAGCAACATAACTAAAGAGTAAACAGGAAGTTGATGAGTCACTATGGGTCACCCTGGAGACAGGAAATGACACCACGATCTGCATGGGGGTTGTGTACTGACCCCCATCTCAGGGGAGGAAATGGACAAGGAAGTGATAGAAGGCATCCTTAAAATGGCAGAAAAAGGGGAGATATTGTTAATGGGGGACCTGAATATGCCAGATGTTAACTTGAGTACCTTTACTGCAGGCACATCCAAGAGCAGGGTCATTCTTGATGTCCTACAGGGGCATGACTCAGACAACTAGTGTTAGAACCCACTCAGGAGGGAGCAATCTTAGACCTGGTACTCTCAAATGGGGAAGGAGAAAGGATCTCAGATTTAGAAGTGGGTAGCCATCTGGGAACAAGTGACCACCAAACAGTGCAGTTCACAATAAACACAGTCATAGAGTCAAGCCATACAAAAACAAAAGTATTGGACTTTAGGAAGGCTGACTTTGGGAAAATGAGAGACTGCCTTAGAAAAGCACTAGCAAATGGGCAAGAAGGAGGGGTGGAGGAACAATAGGGAATGATCAAAACAGCCACCGCAGAGGCAACAAGCCTTTGTGTGAAGCAAATCAATAAAACAAAATGAAAAAACCACTATGGTTCTCAAAAGAGGTGGCAGGGACAGTTAAGGAGAAAAGGATAGCATTCAGGAAATATAAGGAAACACAGAAAGAGCAGGACAGAGAGCTTTATCAGTTAAAGCAGAAAGAGGCAGGGAAGGCAGTCAGAATTGCAATGGCACAAACTGAGGAAAAGATAGCCAACTCTGTTAAGAAGGGGGATAAAACCTTTTATAGGTACATTAGGGAGCAAAGAAAGACCAAGGGAGGGATGCAGAGACTTAATAAATGGGAGGGAATGTGGGCAGATGGTGACAGTGAAAAAGCAGGGACACTGAATGAATATTTCTGCTCAGTATTCACAACAGATGAGGAGGGGGAGATGCCTAAACCAAACAAGGGAGAAACTCTGAATAGGGGGGTCGATACCAGTCCATTCACAGAAGAAAGGGTTTTGAAAGAACTCTTAAACTAAGGGTGGACAAAGCAATGGGCCTGATGGGATTCACCCAAGAATACTAAAATAACTAAGGGTAGAACTAGTAACACCACTGACTACTCTCTTTAACAAATCATGGGAGATTGGAGTGGTACCTGAGGACTGGAGGAGGGCAAATGTGATTCCACTTCACAAAAGTGGGAGCAGGGCAGAGGCAGACACTACAGACCAGTTAGTTTGACTTCAGTGGTAGGGAAAATGATGGACTCACTTCTGAAGGAAAGAATTGTTGACTACTTAGAGGCCAGTGGGGCATAGGACCCAAGGCAGTATGGTTTCACAGCAGGAAGGTCATGTCAGAGAACCTAATAGATTTCTTTGACTGGGTGACCAAAGTAGTAGAGCAGGTAGGGGCTGTGGATGTGGCCTACCTAGATTTTAGCAAGACATTCGACACAGTCTCACACAAAAGATTAATACACAAGTTAGCCAGCCTTGGAGTGGGTCCCAAGATGGTAGTCTGGATAAAAAATTGGCTGGACAACAGGACACAAAGGGTAAAGTAAACAGAGTCCACAGTGAATAAAGGAGGGTAATTAGTGGGGTACTGCAGAGTTCGGTACTGGGACCAGTCCTCTTTAATATCTTTATAAGTGACATTGGAGAGCACCTGGAAGGAAAGGTATGCCTCTTTGCAGATGACACAAAGATCTGCAACAGGGTTGATACACAAGGTGGGGTGGAAAGAATGAAAACGGACTTGGCAAGGTTGGAGGAATGGTCAAAGCTCAGATTCAAAGCAAAGAAGTGCAAGGTAATGCATCTGAGAAACAAAAACCCAGGGAAGAGTACACAATGGGGGGGGGGAGTTAATAATAATAACAAAAACCAAAAGAGACCTAGGAGTAATTATATCAGATGACCTACCAGATTGTCCAACATTTTTACAAACCTCTTGTGCGGGACATTGTCAAATGCCTTACTAAAGTCTAAGTAGATCATATCCACTGCCCCTCCCTGATTTACTCCCCTTGTCACCCAGTCAAAGAAATCTATCAGATTTGTTTGACATGACCTTCCTGCTGTGAATCCATGTTGCCTTGGGTTTTGTGCCCCGCTGGCCATTAGATGTTCTACAATCCTTTCCTTCAACACCAATTCCATCATCTTCCCTAAAACTGAGGTCAAGCTGACCAGTCTATAGTTTCCCCCTTCTACCTTGCTCCCACTTTTGTAAAGGAGTATCATGTTTGCCCTCCTCCAGTTCTTTGGCACCACTCCCTCCTCCAGTGATTTATTGAATAGGGTTGTCAGTGGTATAGACCAAAAGATGGGCACAGTCTATTATAGAAATGGAGTAAAATTCAGTACTTCATTGAGTCTGCAATATAGCACAGAGGCTAGAGCACTAAGCTATGAACCAAAGGACCCCCCCCATAGTAATGGGTTTGAATCCCACTGCCACCAGAAGTGCATTGCTCCTGAACCAGTCATTGCACACGTCAGAGCACTTGATTTTTTCAGAAGGAGGGATGACTTAAATAGAGTGGGCTTCTAGAAGCAGACATCCAGGGAAGCAGAAGAGGATGTCCAGGGAAGGAACAGCAGTGCGTGGAGCAACCTCGGGACTGATTGATCATCCCAGACCAGTTCAAAGGGAGGACAAGGGACAGAAAATATCATGGTTAGCTCTAGTAAGGAGGAACATCCCAGGGGATGGGGCAGGCAGTATAAAGCAGAGGCAAGCTGAAAGGGTGGTAGGGGGTCAGGTAGGGGCATGGGAAGGGTAGTAGGCTGAAACAACTGTGAGGCAGCTATCTTTCTATAGGTTGCATTGAGAGCAGGGGGATGCCTGGTGTACAAGCAACTTAAGCAGTTTGAGGAAGAGATTAGGTGGTCAAGGGCAGAGATAAGAAGAGGGAAAGGTACAGATTTGTGGATCAATACAGGACTGAGGGCACATGGGAGTGCACCAGAAGACTGCAGGCAACCAGGCCAAGGGGGGTGAGGGGAGAAGGGGTAAATGGACCAATGTTGCAACCTCAGGAACCACTGGATACAAATGAAGGAGGAGGAGGATGATAGGGAACAGGGGCAGGAAAGGCCCTAGAGTAAGCAGCAAATGCAGACCTCTCAATAGTATCCCAACGAGGGCTCAGGGCAGGGGGGAGGTGGAGGTGTCATGCAACAGGTTCTAGGTGCTGGCTACACTGGAGGAGATGAAGCAGGAGGACCTCATAAACAAGGCTGATCAGGAAGAGATTACCCACAACCCAGAGAGCATTGGTAGAGTGACTAAAGGGGGCAGGGCTTCAATGAGTAAGGATAAGGGGACAGGAGCAAAGAGACTGGATGGGGGGACAGTAGCTAAGGAGGAGAGATATGAGGAGATAAGGGGAGGGATGCATCAGGGGGAAGTGGCAGGAGGAGCCCAGTGCAGAGGGATGGTGAAATTAAGGGGGAATGGGGAGGGGGAGGATGGGGCAAAGATAGGGGTGGAAGGGGAAACAGCAACAATGCATTTTGGAACAGAAGACCTAGTCAGAGAGGATAAGGGATGGACACGATGAGCAGAACAAGGAAACAAGGGTGGGATCCTAGTGCTATGGGATTCAATTCTGAAGGGGATCAGATGGGGCAGCAAGGAGAAGAGGCATAGACAAATATGGGTGGAGGCCATCCCAGTGGAAAGGGTGGTGCAATCCATTCTGAAATAAGATAGAAGGGGTAGGGAGAAACTTCACATAGTTCTGCATTTGGAAACTAATGACCTGGTGGGTAATATGGTAGATGTAGTTCGGGGAGGTTTGAGGAGCTGGGGCTGATTTGTGAGGAGGTAGGAAGATCAGTAACCTTCTTGGAGATGCTTCCTGTACCCAGGATGAGCACCGCAAGGAAGCTGAGGATAGAGGAGCTTAACATGTGGCTAAGGGAATGGTGTCCATTCAAAGGGTATGGGCTGGTGGGAGGGGTGGGAAAGCACTTGGGAGGGCAAGGATCTCTATGCCAAGGACAGGCTTCACTTAAGTGGGGAGAGAAGGAGTCCTGAAACAAAAACTGGAGGAATACTTGGCAGACAATGAGAATTTAAACTTGTAGTGGATGGTGGCAAGTGGACAGGAGTCCAAAAGGATCCTCAGGCAGGGAAGCCAGTCAACCTTACCCCCCATGCTGAGAGCAGGGGACTTATGGAGAGGTCAGGAGAAGGTGCTAAAAAGGGAGAGCAAGTAGGGAGATGGGAGAAGGAAGCAGAGTGGAGGGTGGTAACCATGAATGCTGGGAGTCTAGGAAACAAAACAGAAGAGTTACAGGCTCTCATGGTGGTTGGGAAGGTGGATATGGTGGCCAGAAATGAGACATGGGCCACCCATTACCATGACTGGGACCTGGCAGTTCCAGGATATACGATATTTCAGTGGGGCAGGGTAAAAGGGAAAGGAGGGGGTGTGGCACTGTATGTGAGGGAAGCTCTGAAGTGTGTCAGAGAGGAAGGGGAGGAAGGCAACACAGAGTCACTATGTGTGGTGCTCCAGGACTCCAAAAATAGGACCCTCAGGATAGGAGTGGTGTACAGACCACCCTCTCAGACTGAGGAGTTAGGGTTCTAGCGGGACAGAGCAGAAGGACTTGCAGGAAGGGCAGTATGATGATTGTGGGGGACTTCAATCTGCTAGGAGTAGATTGGGGTACCCCTGCCATCACAAATATGAGAGAGCAGGTTCTTCTGGATGCCTTCCAGGATAGCTACCTATTGCAGATGGTCAATGAGCCTACCAGGTTACAGAACACCCTTGACCTCATGCTGGTGAATGGTCAGTTTGTGAGGGAGCTGAGGGTGGAGGAACTGCTGGTGGGGAGTGACCCTCATTCAGTACAATTCAAAATAAACATGGGGAAAGAGGGAGTAGGATCAGGCAAAAGGGGGCTAGACTTCAGAAGGGCTGACTTCAGGAGGATGAGGGAAATAATAAAGGGGCATCTGGCCAAGATCACTCCAGGTATGGACACTAATCAGAGGTGGGAGGTCATTAAATGGGGTATAGAGGAGGCAACCGCAACATGTACAAGGGTCCAGAGTAAGAGGGCTAGTGCCAAGAAGCCTAGCTAGGTGAGCAGGAAGGTCATGGAGAAAGTAAAAAAGAAGAGCAGCTTTTAGAAGGTACAAAAGAACAGGTAGAGGGGTGGACAGAGAAGAATACCTGAAGGAGTCAAGGGAGATGACAAGGGCAGTCAGGGCAGCCAAGGTATCCCAGGAACTCAGGCTGGCACAGGGCATTAAAGAAGGGGAGAAAGACTTCTTCAGGTACATCAGGGAGAAAAGGAGCTGCAAAGACCAAATAGTGAGGATTGAAGGGGGGATACTAGGGCAGAACAGGCAGAAGTATTAAAAGAGTACTTCTGCTCAGTATTTATTGAACAGAAAGGGGGCGCAGTACCCAAGAGGACTGGGGGAGTAGGCACGGGCAGGGAAGAGGTGACAGACAGGGAATTCCCAGTGGGCAGGTTACTGAAGGGACTGAGGGTGCTGAGAGTGGACAAGGCACCAGGACCAGATGGCATACACCTCAGGGTGCTAAGGGAGCAAGAAGAAGTCCTGGCAGAACCCCTGGTAGACCTCTTTAATGCCTCCCTGGACTCGGGGAGTGTACTGCAGAACTGAAGGATGGTGCATGTGGTGCCCTCCACAAGAGTGGCCCCAAGAATGAGCCGGGAAACTACAGACCAGTAGGCCTCACATCCATTGTGGGAAAGCTGATGGAGACAATTCTGAAGGAAAGGCTGGTTTCCCTCCTAGAGGCTAATGGGCTACAAGACAACAGGCAACAAGGTTTTGTCTCAGGCAGATCCTGTCAGGCCAACCTGGGGAGTACTATGATTGGGTAACCAGGCTATTAGACAGTGGCCATGCTGTGGATTGCCTGTACCTGGACTTCAGTAAGGCATTTGATTCAGTGCTGCATAGGAGGCTAGGTAGTAAACTGGAAGGCACTGTGGCTAGGGAAAAGATGGTGGGATGGGTAGTGAACTGGCTGCAAGGGAGAAAGCAGAGGGTGGTGGTGCGAGGGGAGCCGTCATCACCCAGGGCAGTGACAAGTGGGGTGATACAGGACTCTGTACTGGGGCCGGTGTTGTTTGGGATCTTCATAGCAGACATCTCAGTATGCATCAAGAGCAAGATCAGTCTTTTTGCAGATGACACCAAGATAGGAGCAGTAGTGGATGTATTAGATGGGTGGCAGGGGTTGCAGGATGATCTGAAAAACTTGGAGGCCTGGTCGGACACTTGGCAGCTGGGGTTCAATGCCAAGAAATGCAAGGTGTTACATTTTGGAGCAAAAAAACCATGGAGGAGCTACCACCTGGGGGGACTCAGCTAGACGAGAAGAGAAGAGAAGGATCTGGGGGTGATCATAATGGGAGCTATGAACAACTCCACACAGTGTAGAAAGGCAGTTGCAAAGGCTAACAGGATGCTGGGTTCTATTGCCAGAGGCATATCCTTCAGGAGGGGGGGAGGTGATCCTGCCACTGTACTGGTGATCCTGCCACTATACAGGTCACTGGTTAGGCCACACCTGGAGCACAGTACTGCATGCAATTCTAGTGGCCGTACATGAAGAAGGACATTACATGAAGAAGGACTGGAGGCCGTACGTGAAGAAGGACTGGAGGCAGTGCAGCAAAACAAAAATGATCCAGGGGCTTGGGGACTTGCCCTATGAGAGTAGGCTGAGGGTGCTGAACATGTAGTCCCTGGAGGAGAGGAGGGAAAGAAGGGACATGATTGAAACCTTCAAGAACTTGAAGGGAATAAATAAGATGGACATGATGGGGCTTTTCCAGTTAAGGAGAGGGAGGGACACCCAAGGGCACAAGCTGAGATTGGAGGGGGGAAGTTTCAGGAGAGAAATTAGGAGACACTTTTTTACAGAGAGGGTGGTGTCAGCGTGGAACACATTACCAGAGGAAGTGGTAGCCTGTCATACAGTGGGCTGCTTCAAAAGGGGATGGGGCAGGGTATGGGGAGGGTCACTGGAAGGAGGGAGGAGGGGCAGCTGCGGTATGGGGCTGCTAGCTGCATAATCGAGCAGACTGATAGCCCGAAAGGCCTTTATTTGCTGGCAGGTTCATATGAGCCCATGTGGTTTCAATGAATTTAATTCATGAGTCCACCAGGAGTCTGTATGTAGTAACTGCACTGTTCTATTACCATCTGTGACAGAGTGGTAGATGGAATTTTTGTCAGCAGAAGAATGGATAAGGCTCTGTTCCGTTTTTAGAAATGCTAAACAGGTTACATGAAGTTCTGGAAGCATCCAGGTAGAGAGTTAATCAAACAAAGAGCTAATCAAATGATAGGGAGCTAATCAAACATAAAAAACTCTGGAAGCATCCAGGTAGGGAAATCTCTGGAAACATCCAGGTTGGGAAATAGTCAGACACTGCTGCAGCCAATTTTAATTAAGGGCAGTGTATAAAACCCATCTAGGCAACACAGGACCTAGATAGACCTGGGGAATGCTGGAAGCTGTACTGCAAAGGGCAGGTTCATGCTACAGAGACCTTTGGGAAGTACTGTGAAGTTTGTAAGTGGACTTTATTATACTACCTTAAAGCAAGGAATCAGAGTAGCTGGTACCCAATGACAGTGAGGAAATTACTTTGTTTAATCAATCAATCAAAATTTATTTAACCAGGCATAAACACCATTGAGCAAGTTCATTTTCAAAGTGGTCCTGGACAACAATACAATTCACGGTCGCAAATAAGATAGACAAAAAACAAAACATTGTATATGTGAAGGGTGGTTCAGAGCTAATATAGGTAAACTCAGTTACAGTTCATATCAAGTACACACAGGAGGTAAAGGACTTAAATCCTAGGCAGTCACCAGTTAATAAAGGCTAGTACCTTTATGACAAAAAAAAGGAAGGGGAAAGAAGAGAGAGTATGTGAGACAGGAGGGAGGAGATAGGACAGTGAGGACTGGGAGAAGAAGAGGTGGGCTAATAAGTGCTGGATATCCCCTACTGGGGATGTGAGTTGAGCGAGTTTCTATGTGAAAGGATTCATGGGAGATACCAGAGGCTAAGGGCACATAGTCACCTAAAACAACTGCAGGACTCCAGACAGGAGTAGGATTTTTTTTATGTCTGTTAAAGGGGCTGCGACCCCGGTTAGTTGGAAACAACGCTGTCTTAAAAAAACTGCACTGTTGTACTTGACCTCAGACTGTGTATTTCTCCTTGGACGCACCTACACCAGCCCATCCCAGGGAAATAATGGAGGTCATTCTACCACACACCCCTTTGTTTCATCTGACTACGTTGTAGTATACCAAAATGTACCTCAGAATCATCATGTTCATGATAATCTCTAAAGAGTTGCTCTAATCCTGAACTGTCACAGCCATTTCAGATCGATCTAATATGTTCTTGCAGCCGCAGTTTTGACTTTCTGGCTGTACAGCCCACAAGCATTTTAGGGCAAGGACATCAGCTATCCACATACACTACATGTGTAGAACTGCATGTTACAAATGTATTTACAACAATTTCGCTGTTTATACCTGGGATTGTGAATTCTGGTCCAGTATTTAACACCCCACCAGCAGTACAGTTAAAAAAATTTATACACTCCTTTCGTTTTCTGAGACCACCAGTTATTTGGGGTTTCTTTAGTGAAATGATTATTTGTCAAACTGTCTGCCAAATTATCAGCTCTATGAAAACATGTGCATGGATGAATGGAAAATGGCCAAGAGACTGGGGGATCACTGTTAAGTATTGCCCAGTGACAGTTTACAATTTTAGGAACAGCCAAGGATATTGATGTAAATTGTAAATATAGTCACACAGTTGATTCTGTCCTTCTTACCATCTATGCCCCAGTCATAGCTAGGAGTTAAGAGAGAGTCTCTAGTTTTGCTTTTAGCCTTGTCATATGCTTAGTGGATAACTTTTGAGGAGTACCCTCTCTGAAAAACCCTTTCAGTCAGTTCTTTGGACTGTAACTCAAAGTTAGCATTGTGACACTTGGCCAGCTGGTTATGATTGCTGTAAAAGATTTGTAATATAAAATACAGTATGTAATTGTCTCACATAAGACACATGTGCTTCCATGGGTGCCCCCCCACAGGTTTCAGAGAAGCTACAGGAAATATTAACCTGAAACCAGGAGGTAATTACAAGACCAGAGATACTTAATTAAGGGTCTCCTGTTTCTCTGTCTTAATTAGAACTGACCCAGCTGCCAGGATATAGGGCTCGTAAAGTTTTATGATTCCTATAGGAAGAACATTTTATACCACCATGGTGCTAAAGTTGTAAAAACCCATTGGTATGACTTGGGAATAGGAACTTTTATTTTATTTTTTTTAGTTGTTTAACCAGGAGTATCACACTAAGCTGAAAGCTTTTTTACAGGTGCGACCTGGGAGCACAGGGAAGTTAAGTGACCTGCTCAGTGTCACATAGTATGCAAGTGGAAACTGTGGGATTCAAACCCAGGTCCAGTCTGCTGGATGTCGCAGGAATTGCTCAATATCAAAGGGAAAATGTTTAATTAAGGAGTCTTATTTAGGAATGAGTTTTGCTGAAGTCACATTATTTAATATACCTCCTGATAGGACATCCTGTTTGTATTTTTTAATATATTAAAAGGATGAGCTAGATGACCCACAGAAGGGGTGTAGAGAGACACAGTTTAAATTAATACTGGTGTCTGATCTGTTTGACAAACCATCTTGGGACTCTAGCCAGACACAGCTGTCTGATATAACTATAAGCACTATACAGGTAATACATTAAATAGAAAAAGTCTAAATGTATTGTGGTAGGAGTTTCTGTTTTGTTCTTTTCTTTTAAGCAATTGTATGCTGTTTGATATATTGTTCTGTGTTTTAATTTTTTCATGTTTTTATCATCATTTAGTAAAACATTTTTTTTTTGAAAGACTGCCTGGGTTTCTCTCAGTTCTTCTTTCATGTGACGTATAGAGGATTAAGACTGACAAAAAATGTTCAAAAGCTTGATGGTGTTACTAAGCTGGGAAAAGGTAAGAATATACCTAAGGTCTTTTATAGAGTTTTAAAGGGTTCATTTTGGATACCTGATTAGGTGCCCTTAGGTGAAAAATATATTGCATCCCCTCAAAGAGAATATTATCTGAGCCTGTACATTTGGGTACTCTAGCATAAGGTTCACAGTTGGAATCCCCCCAGAAATTGAGACTTAATGTGATTCAGACACACAAGCAGACAGGAGGGTTACCCTGTCTGTTACCTGTTCACATTACTGCACTCAGAGGTTGGCACTGTGGGAGCAGATGGCCTGACCTGCTGAGCACATTTGTGACAGATTTGGTGGCAGAGGTGGGATAAAATTTGGTAACACAATCTTTAACTGTTCAGTGTGTCAGCTTAATACTGTACAGCTCACTTGCAAAAAATAAGGCAGTGATTTTTTTTTTTAAAGAAATAGAAGTATATAATTTTGCTTACAATCAAGTTCCTACCTGTTTTATTTTCCTTTCTAAAGTGCAAGTTAGAGTAACCATAGTTAGGGAAGAAGATGGCTTCCAATTGCAGTGGGTACACTGCAGACTTCTTGAAGCAGTTGTGCCAGGACTGAGGAGTCCTGGACGAGGTGAGAGCCACCAAGCAGAACCTCATGGATGCCCTGATGGCAGCAGATGCCCAGAGCATCGAGTCACAGACTGTGACTGTAAAGGACCAAACCTTGGGTGTGGATGGGCTAGTGGCCAGTGCAGTGTCCAGATCCAGTGAGGAGGGCAGCAGGGCCAGTGCAAGCAAAGGGCCACAGCAGCAGGGGAAAGTCACCAGCATTCTGGAGCCAGAAGCAATCAAGCTGCAGATTGAGTTATGCAGAATGGAACTGGAGTTCCAGAGAGACACTGAGCAAGAGAGACGAGCTGCAGAGGAGAAGAGGGAGTGAGAACAGTGAGCCACAGAGGAGAAGAGGGAACAGGAATGGCTAGAACCAGGCCGTAAACAGCGAGAGGCTGACAATGAAGAGTGTGAGAACCAGAGGCAACATGAACTGGAGAAGCTACGACTCCAACCACCAGCACCAGAGCAGGTAAGTGGCTTGGGTTTAACTGGAACTACAGGACTGGGTTACAAATTGAATTCCAAATTGATAGCTGAATTTAAAGAGGGGGAGGATATGGATGCCTTTTTAAATTCCTTTGAAAAAGTTTGTATTTAGGCAAAAATTCCTAGAGGGTCCTGGAACTTCCTGCTATCCCTGCTAATTACCGGGAAAGCTCAGGATGCATTGGGTCAAATGGACAATTAGGACAGTGATGATTACAGCAAACTTAATGTTGCACTTTAAAAAAAAAGTTTGATTTAACAGCAGAAGCATACAGAGTTAAATTCCATAAGCTCAGGAGAAGTCCTGACATGAGCTATGAGGAGATAGCCATGAAACAACTCCAATGTTTAAAATGTTAGTGGGAGGGAACTGAAGCAAACTCTGTAGATAAAATTGAAAATGCTATTTTGTTAGAACAGTTTTTCTGGGCTGAAAACCTGGCTAGAGGACAGAGATCCCAAAACAGTGCAAGAGGTTGCTGAACTCTCGGACTGTTATGCCAAGAGCAGACATAGGAACATAGAAACATAGACTTTGACAACAGATAAAGACCGCTTGGCCCACCTAGTCTGCCCATTTCCCTACCTACAGGATAGGCTGCAGGTCCTAGTTAACCAACAGCCTATTTCTTCCTACCCCCCCACAAGAATTACCTTATGTCTGTCCTATGCATTCTTGAATTCTCCCACAGTTGTAGACCCCAAAACCTCCTCAGGAAGGCTGTTCCATGCATCCACTACCCTCTCTGTGAAAAAATACTTCCTCACATTGCCCCTGAACCCCCCACCTTTAAATTGTGTCCCCTTGTTCTTGCATGTCTCTTTTTCTGAAAGATCTTACCCTCTTGGACTTTGTTGATTCCACTGAGGTACTTAAAGTTTCTATCATGTCCCCCCTCTCCCTTCTTTCCTCAAGGGTATACATATTAAGCTCCTTTAGTCTCTCCTCGTACGGCTTCTCTTGCAGACCCTGCACCATTTCAGTTGCCCTCCTCTGGACTGCCTCTATCCTGTCTATGTCCTTGCGGAGATGGGGTCTCCAGAACTGGATGCAGTACTCCAGATGGGGTCTCACCAACTGTCTGTACAGAGGGATAACAACTTCCTGTTTTCTGCTGGTGATGCCTCTCCCTATGCATGCCAGTATACCTGCAGCCCATCCTACAGCCTTCTCACATTGCTTGCTAACCTTAAGGTCATCTGATATGATTATCCCCAGGTCCCTTTCCTTTTTTGTTGTTGTTACTACCTCTCCCCCTGTTGTGTAATCTTCCCCTGTGTTCTTGTTTCCCAGGTGCATTATTTTGTAATTCTTTGCATTGAATCCTAGCTGCCATACTTCTGACCATTCCTCTAACCTTGCCAAGTCCCTTCTCATCCTTTCCACATCTCCTTGTGTATCAACCCTGTTGCAGATCTTTGTGTCATCGGAAAAGTGGCATACTTTTCCTTCCAGTCCCTCTGCAATGCCACTTATAAAGACATTAAAAAGGACTAGACCCAGTACTGAACCCTGCAGTACCCCACTAGTAACCCCTCTTTCTTCAGAGTGGACTCAATTTACAATTACCTTCTGTGTCTTGCTGTCCAGCCAATGTTTTACCCAGGCTACCACCCTGGGACCCACTTCCAGGCTGGTTAATTGACTATTAAACTTTTGTGTGGGACTGTGTCAAATGCCTTGCTAAAGTCTAGGTAGGCCATGTCCATAGCCCCTCTCTGGTCTAGTACTTTGGTCACCCAGTCAAAGAAATCTATTAGATTCATCTGACATGACCTTCCCACTGTGAACCCATGCTGTCTTGGGTCCTGTGCCCCACTGGCCTCAAGGAACTCAACAATTCTTTCCTTCATAAGTGACTCCATCACTTTCCCTACCACAGAGGTCAAATTGACAGGTCTGTAGTTTCCTGCCTCTGTCTTGGTCCCACTTTTGTGAAAGGGAATCGCATTCACCTTTCTCCAGTCCTCTGGTACCACACCATCCTCCCATGATTTATTAAAAAGAGTAGTCAGTGGTTTCACTAGTTCCCCCCTTAATTCTTTTAGAATTCTGGGTGAATTCCATCAGGCCCCATTGCTTTGTCCACCTTCAGTTTTAGGAGTTCGCAGAACCCTTTCTTCTGTGAAAGGACTGGGATCGACCCCTATCAAGAGTGCTTCTGTTAATTGGATTAGGCACTTCCTCCTCTTTGTGAATACTGAGCAGAAATATTCATTCAGTATCCCTGCTTTTTCACTGTCCCCATCTGCCCACCCACTGTTCATTCTATTCAGCCTCACTATCCCTCCTTGTCTTTTCACGCCTCTGATGTACCTATAAAGGTTTTATCCCCTTCTTAACTGAGTTGGCAATCTTTTCCTCAGTTTGGGCCTTTGCTATTCTGACTTCCCTCCTGCTTCCTTCTGCCTTAACTGGTACAGCTGTCTGTCCCGCTCCTTCTGTGTTTCCTTATACTTCCTGAATGCTATCTTTTTCTCCCTGACTTTCCCAGCCACCTCTTTTGAGAACCATAGTGGCTTTTTCTTTCATTTTGATTTGTTTATTTGCTTCACAAAAAGGCTTGTTGCCTCTGTGATGTCAGTTTTGATGATTCCCCATTGTTACTCCACCCCTCCTTCTGCCCATCTTGCCAAAGTCAGCCCTCCTGAAGTCCAGTACCTTCGCTTCTGTATGGCTTGACTCTGAAGCTGAGTTTAACATGAACAACACCGGTTGATGGTCACTTGTTCCCAGATGGCAACCCACTTCTAGATCTGAGATCCTCTCACAGCCCCCATTTGAGAGTATGAGGTCTAAGATTGCTCCCTCATGAGTGGGTTCTGAAACTAGCTGTCTGAGGCCTGCCACCTGTAGGGCATCAAGAATGGCCCTGCTCTTGGATGTGGCTGCAGCAAATGTGCTCCAGTTAACATCTGGCATATTCAGGTCTCCCATCAACAGTATCCCCCATTTCTCTGCCATCCTAAGAATGTCTTCTATCATATCCTTGTCCATTCCCTCCCCAACATGGGGATCTGTACACAACCCCTGTGTGGATTGTGGTTCCCTTTCCAGTCTTCAAGGTGACCCACAGTGCCTCCTCTCCTCACTGTTTACTCTTTTGTTCAGTTGCTTTTATCCCTTCCTTTACATAGAGAGCTGCTCCTCCCCCTCCTCTCCCCTGCTTGTCTCTCTTGTTGGTTATGTACCCTGGTATGTTAACATCCCAGTCATGGTTCTCTGTGTACCATGTTTCTGTGACTGCTACAAAATCCAGGCATCCCTCTTCCATCAAGGCCACCAGCTCAGAGAGCTTGTTGCCCAGGTTACAGGCATTGGTACTCATTACCCTCCATTTCCTGATGGCTTTACTCATTTTTCTCCTTCCCTGTCCTTCTTGCCTTTGTCACTTTCCCCATTTACCCCTGCCCTTCTCCCTATCACCACCTCTATGTTGGTGTTTACCGCACTTACTACTGTGATTTATTTTTCCAATGTCTCCCCCCTTGGCTAGTTTAAATGCTTGCCAATGAAGCATTTAAACCTATCACCTAGGATCCTGGTTCCCATCCTGGACAGATGCAGTCCATCATGCCAGTATAGGCTTGCATCACTCCAGGTGAACTCCCAGTCCCCAATGAAGCCAAATCCCTCAGCTCTGCACCAGTTCTTCAACCACTGATAGAATCCCATGGTGTGGAACACCCTAGCCTCTCCTACATCATAGATGGGCAGCACCTCCAAGAAGGTTACTGTGCATACTACTTGTCTAAGGTCCCTCCCCAATTCCACAAACTCTTCCTGCACTGCTCTAATCAATTTCTTAGCCATATCATTTGTCCCTAGGTGGACAATGACATCCAGCTCCCTCCCCTGTGCAGTTGCTCTGGCAAGCCTGAGGATTCGCTCCCTGTCCCTCCAAGCCATGGCACCAGGCACCTTACCTCCCTCTCCCCTTCCTCCCCCAGTTCTACCTTCCTAACAATGGAGTCCCCCCACCCAAAGTTGTTTCCTTCCCCTGTGGGGTCCCGTGCCACCCTTCTGTGGGTCACCTTTGTGGAAGTTCCCAGCATCCTCCTTGTTCTCCACTGTGGGTGCATCCACAGAGGAACCACACTTTGCCAGAATGGCATAGGAATTGTGGAGAGGTACAACTGGAGGGATGTGCCTCTGTTCCACCACCCTCACCCTCCCTGAGCCAACTGTGGTCCAACCACTCCTCTTTCTTGGCAACCTCTGAGGCAACGGCAGTGGCACTGGTGGTCCCTGGATGGAAGAGGAGGTCCCACAAATCCTGGCCAGCTCAGCCTGGAGATGAGCAACCTCCTCCCTCAGCCCAGAGAGGTGCCTGCAGATGGGACAACACCGCATTCTCCAGAATGTCTCCTGGAAGACTGCTGCTCTACAGCCACTGCACTGCACCACTCCCATTGTGTCTTATTTCTGGCCCCTTAACTGTTGTTTGGAATCCTTACTCTTTCCTCTGTTTTTTTTTTCTCTTCTCTCTCTACGTACTTTCTGCCTCTGTGCCATTTAAGCTCCTGATTGTCCTGTTCTGAGACAAGAATATCCTATATTTCTCAGTAGACCCTTATTTGCTCAGAGGCAGACCTCCAGCAGCTAGAGGGGGCCAGAGAGCTACTCTTGCCCTTCTAGGATGGTGGGTCTTTGGTGGCTCTGTGATCACTCACTTCCTGCTCCCAAACAGGAACTTCCTGTTGTCAGTCAAATCCTGTGCCTATAAAAGTAGAAATTGCTTTGGGTGGGAGGGAAGGAGGGCAATATAGTCCCAGTAGAGAAGTCCAGTCACACAGCACTCTTTCCTCCTGGTGTCTTCTGCCAAGCTTCTAGCAGAATCTTTCTAAGGCAGTCTTTAAATTTAGCTTACTTCTAGCTAAGCCACTCCCCCTACTTACTAGATATTTCTACAAGTAATTCAAACTGCACAGCTATCGAGCCCTTTCAGTCACCTGAGATTTACACCTAGATAACTGTTCAGATAACCATTCAGTTAACTGAGACAAACACACTAATTTTTTTTTTGTTTTTTAGTTTGTTTTTCTCACCCTAAATTAAAGGTCCAAGTACAAGAGTTCTACTTCTTTAGTCCCAGTAGAGAAGTCCAGTCACACATCACTCCTTCCTCCTGGTGTCTTCTGCCAAGCTACCTGTTCTGAGAGCAAATGGGGTGGGTGTGGCAGCACAGAAAGGGAAAAGCATGCCTTCAGGGCAACTAAAACCCTCACTGCCTCCACCAAAAAGAGTTAGCCCCAGGTTTCAAAGAAAAGATTTCTCTGAGAAAAAAAAGAAATGTTGGGTGTGTCAAGATGCTGGGCATATTGCCAGATAGTGTCCCAAAAGGATGAGCAATATGCAACATGGGGCTTGGAAGGAAGTGGGTTGTTTATGTGTCCCTGGAAGCATGCCTGTGAACATGAGGGAACATATACACCCAGTCATGGTGAATGGTGTACAGACACAAGGGTTAAGGGACACAGGGGCATCCCTGACATTGGTAAAAGGGGATCTGGTAGAGCCTGGTCAGCTTATACCCAATGAATTTGTAACTGTGCAAGGGTTCATTGGTGAGGAGACCACATTGCCACTCATTAATGTTCTCCTAGACTGGGGAGAAACAGGGGGGACTGTGCAACAGGTAGCTGTAGCCTAAACTTTAGCAGCTGACCTCATCTATGGCAACAATCTCAAACAGGGGATGGTGTGTGCAGTTACCCATAGTAAAGCAGGAAGGGGAAATTGTAGTTCCCTGGACCCCAGAGAAGCCAGTGTGGAAATCAATGGGAGGCTGATTCCCCAGCCCATGTCTCCTGATATGGAGACTAATAAAAAGGAGGTAGAATTTTCCCCAGTAGCAGTTAACCACACAGCTACAGAGGGTTACTCTGAAGAAGGAGGGGTGACCCATTGTCAGAGGGTTAGGGATGACAGTGATACTGAGTGCCCTGATGCTAGTGCTAGGGACCTTAGTTTAGAGACTGAAGGGGACCTGTCTCATGCCTTGGGAATGTGTAAGGAGTTTGCAGTTGCTCAGAAAAGTGATCCTAATCTAAAGAAGCTGAGGGCTTGGAAAGACTCTGATGGAGCACAGGGAGGTGACAGTAAACATAAAGTTTATTGGGAAAATGGACTGATGTTTTCTCAAGCTGTGAAGACAGAGGGAAGGGTGATAGGCAGGCTGCTTGTCATTCCCCATGGGTATCATGAGCAGTTGCTCAAGATTGCACATGATATTCCCTTTTCTGGTCATCTAGGAATCATGCACACTTTGCAGCAGTTGGCTCAGAATTTCTATTGGCCCAACTTCACCCAGCAGGTGAAGAAGTATTGCAGGTCTTGTCTCTGGTGTCAAGAAACGGTGAAGGTGGGTAAGAAAACCCAAGCTGCCCTAATTCCATTGCCCATAGTGGAGGAGCCATTTCAGAGGGTGAGAATGGATATTGTGGGGCCTTTAAATACCCCCAGCTCCTCCAGGAAGAGGTTCATCCTGACTGTGGTGGATTATGCCACCCGGTATCCAGAGGCTGTTACCCTATCCTCACTGAGGACAAACAAAGTGGCTGATGCCTTACTTGGGACTTTCTCCCATATTTGGTTTCTGCAGGAGGTTATCAACAATCAAGGCGGTTCCTTCATGTTGGACCTGATGAAATGTTTGTGGGGAAAGTGTGGGGTGGTGCAGAGGTGCAGGACTCCTTATCACCCACAAGCCAATGGACTTGTGGAAAGATTTAATGGTACCCTGAAGTCAATGTTCCATGCATTTGCTGAACAGCATGGGAGGGACTGGGAGAAATACCTTCCCCACCTGTTGTTTGCATAAAGAGAGGTGCCCCAAGAGTCGACAGGATTTCCCCCCTTTGAGCTCTTATATGGACGCCGGGTACATGGGCCCCTAGACTCAATCTGGGAGGACTGGGAAGGCAAGCATGCCACCCAGGGAACTCCCATAGTGGATTACTTCCTTAGGTTTAGTGAAAGGCTGTAGGAGCCTATGGGGACTGCCCAGAGCAACCTGGCAGCTGCCCAATGGAAACAAAAAGTGTGGTATGACCACACAGCCAGAGCTCGCTCATACATGGTGGGTCAGGAAGTCATGATCCTTATCCCGGTCTGGAAAGACAAGCTGCAGGCTGAGTGGGCAGGACCATACAAAGTAGTTGGGAAGGTAAATGATGTCAACTATATCATAGAGTTACCTGACAGAAGACAGAGACAAAGAATGTACCATGTCAACATGATGAAGCCATATGCTAATAGGGCTGTCACTGTGTTTGTAGTATGTAGTCTTGGGGAGAGGAAGGATGAAGGAGACCCCCTTCTGGACTTGCTGGAAGAAAGCAAGCAGGAGTCCTCTGTGGAGCCAGTTAAATTGTCGTCCCAACTGGCCCCAGACAAGGTCCATTAAGTAAGGGAGGTTTTAGCAGACTTTGCCCCACTGTTTAGCACCAAGCCTGGACTAACCCCCTTAGCGATGCATGAGACAGGAACACAGACACCCATACAGCGGACAGCATATCGAGTGTCAGAGGCTGTCCAAAAGGACATTAGGAGGGAGGTGGAGTAAATGCTGGATTTAGGGGTAATCCAGAGATCCCACAGCCCCTGGGCCTCACCCATAGTACTTGTGCCCAAACCAGATGGCTCTACTTGTTTCTGTGTGGACTATCATGGACTGAATGCAGCCATGAAGTCAGATGTCCACCCGATGTCCTGGATGGATGAACTCCTGGGCAAGTTGGGAGGGGTGACCTACCTTATGACTATTGACCTGACAAAGGAGTATTGGCAGGTAGAGTTAACTGACAGAGCTAGGGAGAGGTCGACCCTCATCACTCCGATAGGCTTATTTGAATTTAAAGTAATGCCTTTCGGAATGAAGAACGCTCCAGCCACTTTCCAAAGGCTGGTGAAAGAGGTGTTAAATGGTGCTGAGGAGTATGTCATGGTGTACCTGGATGATATTGCCATCTTTAATGCCAGCTGGGAGGAACACCAGAACCACCATAGGGAAGTGCAGGGCAGGATACAGAGGTCCAGGTTCATTGTCAAAACTGAGAGGTGCCAGGTGGCCATGGCTGAAGTGGCATACCTCGGGCATGTTGTAGGCCAGGGAGAGCTCCACCCTAACCAAGTTAAAATAGAGGTGATCAAGGCATGGCCCAGACCAGAAATGCAGAAGCAGGTCAGAGTTTTCTAGGGACAGCAGGGTACTATAGGAAATGTGTACCCAATTACAGTGACCTGGCAGCTCCCCTTTCTTTTTTCTTTCTTTCTTCCTTTATTTTTTCTGAATCAGACCTGAGCTAATATTTTCATTCAATTTAGACATTGCTGCCTTCTTGCAGAGAGAAAATTACTTGTCATCATTCTTCAGAAAAAGGGGCGAAGGTGGGGAAGTGATCTCTGTGCCTGTGAATCCCAAGAGAAAACAAAAAAAAAAGGGAGAAAGAGAAAAAAAAATTATACAAGAATATGAATACACAAGAGAACAACCCTTCATACTTTAATTTTCTACTTCTCCCTCAAATATTTAAGTAGTGGATCCCAAATTTTCCTGAAATTTTTACATTCAGAGTTTTGCACATAGAAAATTCTTTCAAGATTTCCACAATCTATAACTAAATTGATCCAATATGTAGATGGATCCTGTGGTCTCCAATTTTGCAAAATTATTTTATTTGCTTTAATTAATAATATGTCTAATAACTTTCCCTTATCAGAATCTTCTGAAGATTTAATCTCAGATTGCCAAAAATATCCACTTCCCCAAAAAATTATTCCAGGATCAAAAGGAAAACTTAAACCCAAAATCTTTGAGATACATGCTGTTATTGTTTTCCAGAAATCCCTTAACCATAGGCAGGTGACAAACATATGTAATAAGGATCCATGATGCTTTTTACATCTCTGACATATATCAGAAAATTGTGAATTAAATGTATTCACTTTTCTTAGAGTTAAATATGTTCTGTGATAAATATTATACCGTATGTGCTTCAGCTTGCTATTTTTTGATACCTGAAGCAGATTTTTTGTAATTCTCTGCCACTTTTGACTTGTGAGCTTCGGGCCTATATCCTTTTTCCATTTAATGAAAAGTTGCTCAAGACTTCATATATTTCTGTTTTGACAGATGTTACATAGACTACCTATTAATTTCTTATCATATCCTAAATCAAATATTTGTTCAATGGGGAGCTCACGGATTGATCTAGGGTTCCTTTTTTATTTCACATTATGTATTTAAGCTGTAAATAAATCAAGAAGAAACCTTCCTCAAGTTTATATTTATCCTTTAAAACAGGATAGTCCACAAAGATACCCTGATGGAAAAAATTATCAATCCGGTAGACCCCCTTTTTCTCAAGATCACATATCAATTTATTCTTTTTAAATTCTGGTAAAACACTCAACAAAGTAAATGGCGAGATTTCCTTCCATCCTATGATCTTATGGGCTTCTCTCCAGATTTTCAATGATAGTTTAGTGGTCTATTACAATACCCTTGACTTCACCTTATTTTCTGGACTTGATAATAAATTTCTTACACACCTACTCCTTGACTTATTTTCTTCCAGGTCTATCCAACTCGGTTTCTCATTATAAGAAAAAAATATATTTTATTTGAGCAAATTGAGCTGCAAAAAAATGCCATTTAAAATTTGGTAAAGCAAGACCTCCATTATCAGTAGATGCATATAGTTTATTCAGACTAATGCTAGGGGCTCCTCCTTTCCAAACAAACTTCCTTATTTCTGACTCTAATTTTTTAAACACTTTGTCCAGAATCCATAGAGGAAAAGGCTGAAAAAGGAAGAGTAGCCTTAGTAACAGATTATTTTTACTATAGTCACTCTTCCGATAACCATTAGAGGTAATAAAATCCATCTTTTTAAATCACTTGAGACTTTTTGTATTAAGGGATTGTAATTAGCATTATAAAGCTCCTCCTTATTTAGTATAATCCATATTCCCAGATATTTATTTTTTTTACCTCTAAATTAATCTGTGACTTAAATTCTACTATCAGAAAATTTGGACTAAATGGAAAGACCTCAGTTTTAACTAAATTAATTTTATAACCTGATACCTTTGAACATTTTTCTAGAGTCTTCATTACATAAGGATATGAGTGTAATATATCCTCCAAATACAATAAAACATCATCTGCATACAGTGAAATTGTCTGCCTACAGCCTTCCACACATATACCAACAATTTCACTGTCCTGTCTATTGGCTTGTGCCAATGGTTCAATATAAATATCGAAAAGCAGTGGGGAAAGCGGGCACCCCTGCCTTGTACCCCTACCCAATTGGACTGGATGTGAAATCTGGTCATTAGTCTTTACACAGGCCATAGGGTTTTTATATATTTGCTTAATGACATTATTAAAACCCATCCCAAATCTGAATTTTTGCAAAGCAAAACAGAGGTAATCCCACCCCACCCTGTCAAAAGTCTTTTCGGCATCTAACGCTACTAAGGCAGCATTTTGTGCCTTTGATATTTCCATTATAGTCATTGTGCAACTTATATTATCCATTAACTTCCTATCTGGAATAAATCCAGTTTAATCTGTATGTATAATTGTATTAATGATTTTAGAAAGTCTTTTTGATAAGATCCTAGTAAGAATCTTATAGTTGAAATTTAATAGCGAGATCGGTCTATAAGAATCGCACTTCCAAGCAGGTTTATTTTGTTTTAACAAAAGAGTAATATTTACTTGAAGAAAGGATGGGGGAGATCACCTCCATTTAATATATCATTAAATAAAGGGAGCAATATCTGAACCAAAGAATCTCTAAATGACTTATAAAATGTGTTCCCAAAACCGTCAGGTCCTGCAGCCTTATTATTAGATAATTCAGAAATAGTTTCCGATATCTCATGCACAGTAATCGGTTCTTCCAAATCTTTCTGATCTTGTTCTGTTAATCTTTTAAGTTCTAATCCCATGAAAAAGTCTTCATATTCATCCCTATCCACCTTATTTTCTTGTGTATATAATTTAGCAAAGTATTTCACAAAAACATTATTAATTTGCAATGGGTCTGAAACCTCCTGACCATTTTCATTTTCTATTACATCTATTGTTTTTTGTGTTCTTTCTTCTTGTAACTGAAAGGCCAGAGCCTATCTGACTTTTCCCCTAGGAAATTGTACTTTGCCCTGGCTCTAGCCAAGGCACCCTTTGCTTTATTTTCCATTAAGTTCTTGATTCTGTCTCTTAAAGAGAGGACACTATGCAGGGCCTGCCCTGTCAATAGATGGCAAGATTCTACCACAACCAATTCCCTTTCCAAGGCCTCCATTAGACACTGTTCTGATTTTGATTTGAAGGAAAAATATGTGATACATGAAACACTTAGGAAAGCATTTAATACATCTCATATTATATACATTTTTATCTCTGCATTATTATTATCCTTTAGGAAATTCCCAATATCTCCCTTAATCATTATTATAAATATTTCATCATCAAGCAAAAAATGTTTAAGTCTCCATTGCCTTTGAACCTTATTAATATTAGATTGTTTAATATGAAGATGCACAAATGCATGATCCAAAATATTTATTGAATCATATTCAGTATTTTCAATATTCCTTCTCAATTGTCTAGAAAGCAAACAATAATCAACCTGGAAAAGGAATTATGCCTTAATGAATGAAAAGAATAAACTTCTTTATCAGGAAAATAAACTCTCAGGGGATCTATTAAATCCATTCCCTCTCTATATCTTTTAAGTAATGGAATGCATTTATATTTGCTCTCTTTAGTTCCTAGACTTCTATCTATTGAATTTAAAGTTATATTGAAATCACCTGCTATAGTACACGGCTTTGGAAACTTCACAATTTCAAGAAAGATTTGATTAAAAAACTCCACACTCTCTTTATTTGAGTCATATACTGAAGCCAATGTATAGAAGAGGTCAATTTTTTCTTATACCTATTATTATATATCTCCCTTAAGTATCACAATGCTAAACTATAATAGAGAAAACTGCTCTTTTTAATATAAACATGGCTGTTCCTCTTGCTTTACCATTATAACTTGAGAAAGCCCCATCAGCTCTACAAAGATTCTTAAAATACACAAGTCTTTCTTCTCAAAGTGTGTTTCTGACAACATGAGAAAATCTACTTTTTTCCTTCTAGCTTGATTTATTATTGCTCGAATGTTGGTCTGTTCCCTTGCTCCCTTCACATTCCATGTCAAAATTCTAATTAAGTCTGCCACAATCTTTTCTATTTTTGATCTTAACCATACAATCTTCATTTGAAGACAGCAGATGAATGATAAAGAGATAACAAACGAAAATTTCACAAACTTTTTCTCTTCTTACTGACTCTATCCTATAACAGTCCTGCAACAATCTTCCATGCCTCAGTAGAAAGCCCAGCAGTACAACTATTTCACACAGGTAACTTCAGGCAGCCATTATAAATACATTTGTAGTACTTATCCTTCTTTTCCCTCATCAGTTCATGGATTCGTTAATCAAAGGTTCCTCTGTTTGCATTTAATTTCCCTTCAGAGCACCACGTGTGTCTTCTCAGCTAAACAGCATGTTTGCCATTTTGCAGTGCCACCTCCCCTGGCTTCTCCCCTTTATGACCTGGTAAAGAAAAAGATGCCTAAGAAAATTACCTGGGAACCAGCCTATGAAAAAGCCTTTACCAGACTGAAGGAGACACTGTGCAGTGCCCCTGTATTGACAAGTCCTGACTACAGAAGACCCTTTATAGTCCAGACTGATGCCTCAGATGTGGGTATGGGGCAGTACTGAGTCAGACATCCAAACAAGGCAAAGATCACCCTGTAGTGTATCTGAGTAAAAAGTTACTTCCCAGGGAGCAGGCATACTCTACTGTGGAAAAAGAGTATCTTGCCATACTCTGGGCCCTAAAGAAGTTAGAGCCATACTTATACAGGCAGCATTTTGAGGTACAAACCAACCACAACTCCCTGGTTTCGCTGACACAAATGGGAAAATCTAATGGTAGATTTTAAGATGGAGTCTTGCCTTGCAAGGGAATGACATGACAATCTTACATAGAGCTGAAGTGACCAATCAGAACACAGATGACTTATCGCATCTATATGAGGAGTGAACTGACTTGGGAAGCTCATCCCATGCAGGGGATAGAGACCTCAAATTCAGTCTAGGTGGTGAGGATTGTGATGCTTTGCCAGCTGCTTATGATTGCTGAATGATATTTGTAATATAAAAATACAGTATGTAATTGTCTCACATAAGATAGCATGTGCTTCCATCGGTGCCCCCCCCCCCAAGTTTCAGAGAAGCTACAGGAAATATTAACCTGAAACCAGGAGGTAATTAAAAGACCAGAGAGAGTTAATTAAGGGTCTCCAGTTTTTCTGTCTCAATTAGAACTGACCCAGCTGCCAGGATATAGGGCTCGTAAAGTTTCATGATTCCTAAAAACCCATTGATGTGCCCTGGGAATGGGAACTGCTCAAGATCAAAAGGAAAATGTTTAATTAAGGAGTTATATTTAGGAATGAGTTTTTGCTGAAGTCACATAATTTAATATACCTCCTGATAGGACATCCTGTTTGTATTTTTTTGTATTCTAAAAGGAGGAGCTAGGTGACTCACAGAAGGGGTGTGGAGAGACACAGTTTAAACTAATACTTGTGTCTGATCTGTTTGACATACCATCTTGGGACTCTAGCCAGACACAGCTATCTGATATAACTATAAGCAATCTAGAGGTAATACATTAGATAGAAAAAGTCTAAATGTATTGTGGTAGGAGTTTTTGTTTACTTCTTTGCTTTTCTTTTAAGTGATTGTATGCTCTTTGATATATTGTTCTGTGTTTACATTTTTTCATATTTTTATCATCATTTGGTAAAATCTTTTTTTTTTTGAAAGACTGCCTGGGTTTCTCTCAGTTCTTTTTGCATGTGATGTATAGAGGGTTAAGACTGACAAAAACTTTTCAAAAGCTTGATGGTGTTACTAAACTGGGATATACCTAAGATCTTTTATAGAGTTTTAAAGGGTTCATTTTGGATACCTGGTTAGGTGCCCATAGGTGAAATATATATTGTATCCCCCTGAAGATAACATTATCAAATATTTGCTTCTGAATCTGTCCTTACAAGGACTACTATGGCAAAGACTAAATCTGTATATCAAAAAGAAAGTAATTATGAGTTAAAATAAATACAAGTCCCTCTATGATAAAGTCAGATGGCACCCTTTCATCAGCATCAATATGTTCAACATAATATCTAATTGCATTTAAGCCTGCTGCTTGGTCATTCTAAGTATATAAAAACAAATGTAAGTCATTGATATTCAGCATCCCATTTCAGATCTTTAAGTTTTAGGATGACATTGGACAAGTTACGAATATAAGTAGGTGTGTGTAATACTAGTTCCTTTAGAAAGAAATCAATATACCTAGAAATATCTTCAGTAACACTGCCATTATCAGCCTCTATGGGGTAAGCAGGAAGATTAACCATTGATTTGTATACTTTAGGTAAACCATAAAATGTAGGTGTTACCAGATTTCTGACCTTCATTTAGATATGTTCTTCTGTGGTAATCTGCCTTGAACATAGGGAATTGTCAAGGATCCCATTAAACTTATTGTGAAAAACAGAAGTGGGGTTAGTTTGCTATTTGTGGTAGCAGTTCACGTCCAATAGCTGACAATACATCTCTGCACCATAGTCATGTTTAAACATTACTACAATGCCTCCACCCTTATCAGCCTATTTCATTTAAAGATCAGTCATCGTTTTGTTATTTGATTTTTGATTTTTTCAAGGGTGGAATCATTGTTAAAGCCAAAATACGCCTGAGTAGAAAAAAGCTGATCAATTCTCTGGACCGGCCTTTTAAATGTCAGGACTGAAGGATTCAGTAAGGGAGGGGTACAAAAATATATGATTTGCTTTTGACATTTGGTCTTTTTATAGTCAAGTTGATATTATGGTCAGAGATAACATTTTGTTCCTGCCATAAGAATGACTTTGCCCAATCAAGATTTCCCTCAGTATCTGGTAAACATGTCAGTGTAAGACCCATCTAGCAATGGAGATTCTCCAGTTCTTGTTTCTCCTAGTTGTCTCTTGTAAATTCAAGTCTGTGAACTCTGCATTGTTTAAATTAGTTGATTCACACAAATAACTCTTGAACAGACTCATCAAAAGCAGTACTGTTGAAATGTATTTTTAGATCAACCTTACCATCTATCTTAAAAAGAACTAACATAACATCAGAGTTCCTCCGCACTGGTGTGGGTACAAAATGTAATCCTTTCAAGAGCACCAATATTTGAGAATCACTCAGTTCCTTGCCTGACAGATTATAAATCAGGTTTATTTCTTTATAATAACTGGGAAGCATGTTCTGCCACAGTGGAAACCCAGTTATAATTCTCCATTATAACTGACTGGTTAAATGGCAGAAACACAACAGGTTTCCCTCACTCCATACATGCGGCCACTGGCTCCCTGCTTCAGCCTGACCATGGCTACCAGCACAGAGATCAAGTTGCTTTAATATAGTTACTGTGGTGAAAAAATGCTCCACAGCAATTATATAACACAAGACATGGGGTAGTGTGTAAAACTCAAATTTTATGCACATCCTCGATGTTGGATGCATGCATAAACCTCTCAGGCTTCACTCTCGGGGGTTTATGTAGCATCCAACACCTCAGGTGTGTCTACAATTCTTGTTATACACACTGCCCTATGTATTATTCTGTATGTTCTCATTGACTAGCACAGGTTTGGTTTCTCTGTTTTTTTTATAATTATTAAATTATATTGACTATTTTAGAGTTGTCATTCAAGAATACATCGCAATTAGGCAAACAATGAGAAGGACTACATAAAAAATGTTAACATGGAAAGTAAAATCAAAAAAAAAAAAATACAATACTGTACAAGCCCCCATGACAATCATCAAATAAAATTCTAAATCCATCAGATTCTAGACAGATTATATTGCTATTACATTTAGTGCAACATCATTCATTTTTAACAAGTCCCCTAATGCCATACAAGATCGTGGTATTACTGTTGCATTTTAACACCTTAATAATCTCCGGCTATTGTGAGTGTGGTTAGGGAGAGAAGCACCTGTAGCTTTTCCCATCTCTTATGGTAGTGTGGCTCAGTCTGTAGCACATCTGTCTCTAGATCAAAAAGTCATGGGTTCTTGTCCTACACTGGGATTGGACTCACACCCAAAACACTGGCATCCGAGTGCAGTATTGGGGGGTACTGTAGTGCTGGGGTGTGCTGTCCTTTGGATGAGACATTAAACTGAGGGCTCTTCTATCCATCCTTGTGGTGTCTAGGTGGAAGAAAAAGAACCCAGGGCACTTTTTGCAAAGAGTAGGGGACATTCCCAGTGTCCTGGCCAAGATTCCCCTTCCCATAAACAGGTTCATGCAATTGTCCAGGCTGTGTGTGGTTGTTGATGTGCGATATGGCTACCATTACACATTCAGTCACTTCACTACTAGTCTAGCATTGCTTGTAAATCACTTTAGGATACACTATGTATGAAAAGTGCTATATAAATGTTGATTCTTCTTCTTCTTCTTCTAAACTCATAGAATCATAGAATCATTGAAATCTGACAGCAGAAAAGGACCCCACAGGACCATTGAGCCTGCCCCCCCCCATGCTCTTGTGATAAGACTCCATTGCAAAAAACATATGGGCTTTTGGTTTGGTATGCAACACCTGTATCCACTTAAGAAGAGTCAGGGAATTTAATATTTCTTGAGGACATAAAACAAATATGACCCAGAGACTCTTTGAAAAGTTTTCTTTGCATCCCAGGAGACCAGAACTGCAGGGCTTCTGGGATCCTCAGATGTAGAGATAAGGTGTTCCCATTTTCAAAGGAGGTCTGATGAGTTCCTAGCCTTCATAAATCCTATTTGCTCATCATTGCTTACTAATCTGTCTCAGACTTTCCCCAGTCTTATTGCCATTATTTTTTCCAAACTTTTGGCATCGAGATTAATAAGGGCTGTGGAGCAAAAGCTACCAAGCTGTTGTGCATCTTTGTCAGGTTTGGGAAGCAATGTTATTATTGTGTGAGTGAAGGAATGTTCAGTAAGACCTTTTTCATGAATATGGGAGAAGATGGCAGCCAGATGTATACCAATTCTTGGATTGAAGGTTTTGTAAAAATTAGGTGTGAAGCCATCTGGGCCTGCTGCCTTGTCTAAAGTTAGGTCTTTGATTGCAGATAACACCTCTAAGGAGTTCTCTAGTACTCCCTGTTGCTCCTGTTGCTCAAGTGAGTGCTGGGATACTGTAATATTACCACAAAATGCTTCAGTTTTGTCCTCTAGGTTGGGGGGTCCTCTCCCCAGAATAATTCTTGATATAAATTTGTAAACTCTTTAGCAAATCCTTTAACCTCTGTAACTACTCCTCCCTTTTTGGTATTTCTGACTTCAACAAGTGTTCTAGTAGCTTCTTGCTTTCAGAGACAGACAGCCAGCCAGCAGTCTATCTGACTTGTCCCTTGTTCAATATATTTAGCTTTACACTAGTCTTGTATATTGTTCTCTCCACCTTGTCCCTTAGGAGTTCTTGATACTTGTTCCTCTGTACATTCAGTGCCAATCATACCTCTTACTTCGTATTCAGGTTTAGTTTTTTCTCTAACGCTCATTTTTCCCACCGTATTGTTCAACCCTTTCTAATTTTTCTATTTCCTGCTTGTGGTCAGTCTGAGGAGTCCCCCCCCCCCAGCTGTTACATTCAGCCACTGTCCACAGCATGTCCATGTTTTCAACCATCCTAAAATTTCCAGTAAAAAAGTTATTTATGAAAGTCTTCAAGCATTCTACCATGTTACTATCTTTTAGTAGCTGAATGTTCAGATACCAGACTATCCTGCTCTGTACTGGCTGTGAACTGGAGTTCCATAGATACAGGAACATGATCAGAAACCACCTTACTTTCTATGACCACAACCTATCCTTCTGTGTTACCTGAACCAAATTCTAGTCTCCCCCTAGAAGGATCGCTACATCCAGAAGTTTGCTCAAAATATGCAGGATATTTATGAAAAATTTGGGGAAATCACAGTTGGGAACATATATATTGCCTAGGAGAACCTTTGTGGTATGAAGCTTGCCCTTTATAAATTTGTATCTTCCCTCCAGATCTGATATTTCTTGTTCTATCTGAAACCACATGTTCTTTGCTACTAGAATAGCCATCCCTTTCTTCTTAGTGTCACCCTCCTCACCACCACATGTACTTGTGTAACCCACTGTCAGTGAAATAGGTTAACTTTATCTGAGGGGATATGAGTATCCTGTGAAAAGCAAATGTTTGACCTCAGTTGTTTAAGATGTCAAAATACTTGGTACTGCTTGTTCATGGCTTGGGCCCCTTTAATGTTCCACGATGTCAACTTAAAATATTGATGCCATTTGTTCTGAGTTTGATAGCTTTGTACAGTCTGCCTTTATGTTGACTTTTGCCACCCATTTGCCCAGATCTGAACCCAATATTAACATTGATAAGCTGCCATAACATTTAACCTGATATTTATACACTTATCAGGAAATGAAAACTTTAAATATTACTTTAAAACAAAACAAAACATGGGCTTTACTGAGAATATGATCTCAGAACTCTTCTACACAGCTGAAACTGGCACTGAATCGGGCGTTACTCTGACCCAGGATATAGAGTCACAGAATGATAGAAACTTACTAATAACCTGTTTGTTGGACTGCCCTGACTTGGATACATTGCTAGCTCATTGGGCCTTACTCACTAAAGTGCAGAGTGGGTATGGGCTGCGTAACCCTGGCACGTAGCCCATGCCACACCTGCCTGGACCACAGCACCCCTGCATGGCATTCACAACTGGATGGCCACCCCTCTGTGCAGGAGCCCCAGCAGCATGTGTGGCCTCATGCATGGGGAGGCAGACCAGGGAGGTTGAAGGGTGGTCCAGCACCCTGGATGTACAAATGTGCAGAGTGCTGGGCACAGGTGTTTGCACCTCTGCCATGTCAGGGCAGCCGAAAAGACAGGGAGCTTGTTATGTGGCCCCCCAAGAGTGAGAACCATGGGCTGTGGCTGAGAGGCAGGGTCCATCACACCCCCACTAAAGGAGCACTAGCTTGTGGGGCACACTGGGGGCCTGCAGGTGGTGTCCGGGCACCTGACCCCCATAGCACCTCTGCTGCTGTATGTGCCAGCTCCTCGCCCAATGCACGTGGGTGCAGGAGAGCCACTAAGGGGTCTGGGTCAGGTGACTGATTAGCCATCCACCCAGATCTGTGGTGCCACCTCCATTTGCCTCCTGCGGGCCTGCATGCCAGGGAGGCATGCCACAGATGGGAGTCATGCAGTGGCCACTCTTTGTGAATGTGACCACGCGCAAATGTCCTGCGGGTGTGGAGCTGCACAGGTGGGGTACATGCCACAGGGGTGTATTACTCACCCGTTATTGCATAGGGGCCATCATGTAGAGGTAGAATGTGATGAGAATGTTGAAGAAGTGACCTTAATTGAAAGAGCAGGAAAATTAAAAAAAAATCGACCTTCACTCCACAAGTACAAAACCCTGCAATCTCCACTTTTCAAAAACCTGTTCTTAATTATGTTAGCAAACTTGGAATGTCATACACATAGGGAAAAGAAATCCAAATAAGGCATATTACTATGGGGGAGGGAAAGACTAGCTGCCTCCACCCAAGAACGTGATTTGGGAATCATTATCTCAGACAACTTGAAGGTAGGTAAACAGTGTGAGAAGGCAGCATTAAAGGGCATTGATATGCTGGGATGCACTGGGAGGGGAATCACAAGTAGGAAGAGGGAAGTGATACTTCCGGTCTACAGATCACAGGTTAAGCCTCACCTGGAGTATAGTGTCCAGTCCTGGAGGCTCCACCTCAAAAAGAACATTGACTGAGTGGAGGCGGTGCAGAGAAGGGCAACAAAAATGATTCAGGGAATGCACAAGATGTTCTACAGGGATAGACTGAAAGAATTGAACATGTATTCCCTGGAACAGAGAAGAGAGAGAGGTGACATGATCAAAACATTCAAGTACATAAAAGGCATAAACCAGGTGCAGATAGATGAACACTTCTAAGATGATCTAAGAAGGGCAGCAGAACCAGGAGATATGATGTAAGGCTGCAAGGAGGGCAGTTCTCCACCAACACCAGGAGGTTTTTCTTCACAGAAAGAGTGGTGGATGCTTAGAACAGCCTGCCTGCAGAAGTGGTGGGGGCAAGCACAGCGGTAGGTTTCAAGAATGTTTGAGACAGATACATGGAAGCCCTCAAACCCAAGGGCAGTTAGAAGGCTAGGCAAAAAGACAATAGGCAGACTAGATGGACCTGGTGGTCTCCTTCTGCTACCAACATCTATGTTTCTATGTTTGCCAAAAGTACACACTTTGCAAAGAACAAAAATTTGTCAAATGATGAATGGCAGTCATTGGAGGAATTACAGAAAACTAAGGGGGTGGTTATAAATGTAACCCCCCACCGGCCACTTGTTTAACTAGTAAGCACACCTCCCATATTTTTCTGTCTAGGTGAAAGAAAGGGGTGGGGGTACAAAGTCCTAAGTAAATACAGAAACACAAAATGACCATTACTAAACCCAGGTCTTGAGTAGAGAGCCTTTTCAAAGGGGCTATGCTAGGTCTGCACTTCTGGAGGGGTACCCAGTAATTCCACACAGGAAGCAGTAACAAAGATTGTCCAAACTAGGCTGGGGTTCTAGAGTGTGGCTTTATTCCAAAGTTGGTACACAAAAGCAAAGGTGGACCCCCAAGGGTTTGCATTTCATGGCACAAGGCAAAATAGAACACAACATCTGTAGCAGACAGAAACTCTAACTTCCCATATTGCATAGGACTTCAAACCTTTTCGGCAGCATAGCCTCAGCTGAACCACACATTTCTTCTCTGGTGGCAATGGCCACAATGGAGCACACAGTTTTTTCTAGTGGCACTGGCTACGGCTTAGAACATTTCCCAGATGGCATAGGGTTAGACATTTGGCAATATGGCACTGGCCACGATGGGAGCACAATGGTGCTCAAAAGTAGCAGAATCCACACCAGGGGTAAACTTTCTCTTCAGGCATTGGCCATATGACGTGAAAAATAGGAGCCCTTACAGAACCTGAAGTGCTGAATGGTCACTCCAGATGGGGGATTGCCCACCTTTTTTTTTTATTTTAGTTTTTTTTGACTGGGTAAGTGCACTAGACAAGTCCTGCCTATTTTCAAGCATGACCCAGGGGCGGAGGATACAGATGAATGGCAACTGACCTTGAACCAGATTACGCTGTTGGTGGTATTTTTAGTGAATGAGGGAAATTTGGCCAGGATACCAGGGAAATTCCCCTACTCTGATGGTAGGGGGACTCACTGGCTGTCAGGATGGATGGCTCAGTTGCTGAGCAGCTTTTGATGCAGCAGGACATGCTGCAGGCTGAGGGGACAGTTGCTACGCCTAGTTTGGAAAACGCGGAATAAGACATCTTCTTTGAATTGCCCATGGAACCGGGTGCCTACATAGAATCTGAACTGCCATTGGATACTTTACCTATGCAGATTAATATGGATGCGAAGTTAGCACCAATTCTGAAGGACTCAAGTTAAACTTACAATTCTGACTGCCAGTCACTCCTTTCAGCCTTCATCACTAGATGTATCGCAAAGCGGGCATGTAACACCTGTGGCAGCTGTATCAGCGGAATTCCCACAGATTGACAGCAAGGCTGCCAAGTCAACAACTCCTGGTCTCCTTTCTGAAATCAACACAGCTCCAGATGCTGCACCACAGTTCTTCAGTCTGGCTAAAACCGTAACACGTACTGTTTACTCTTCTGAGTTTTCTGACCAAAATCAGGCAACAGTCTTTTCTTTCGCTGCTAAACAGCGAGCGGTGAAAAGTATTGCAAAACCTTCTAACAAACAGATGCCCTCCTGGGCCAAACAAGTAGAAGAAGGGGATGCTTCATGGTCTGTAACTAAAGCCTTAACATCGGCCGGCTGGGCACAGCTTCCCGATTTGGGGCCGCTGAATTTCTGGATTCTCCCCAATTGTTATCCCCGGGGTTTGTATGATGAAAGGGGATATGCATACTCCTTCTTCCCCAGCTTCTACTTTAAATGATTCTACCCCTCAGGACACTGTTGGTCAGACCTGTCCTATGGAGGCCCAGCTCTCAGATGCTATGATATCAGGTTCACCTCTAGCTCTCCCGTCTGGTTTACAATTGACACAGAACCCTGAACTTTGCTTTAATTCACATAATGTTACACCTTCTCCTGTAGAACAGTCTCCTCGGATGACTCCTTCTACGTCCATGGAACACATAGAGGATCAGGCTACTGGGGATGTCCCTGAAGGCTCTTCAACAGGTTCTGCTCCAGGCCCTGACCGGACTACTCCTCACTCTTATGTCTTCTTTTTTCACTCCCCAACTTTTTCTGCCAAACGGCATAATGCCATTTGTTTTGTTTATAAAGGGGATATGGAAACATTCCCAGATCACAAATTTGTTGCTAAAACTCTGTTAAAAGACAGTCTGCATTTTTCATCAGCTGAAATGTACGCACTAATACATGTTTCAGGGGAAACATTTTTTGATGTTAGTTTTAAACTAAATAGAGGTTTATATAAATTTTGGAATGATTACCAAAAAGTTCGACAGTTCCCTTTATGGTCTCCTTTTGATGTATTTCCCCTGACTAAACCAGCCTATAAAACAATTATGGTACTTTTTAGGAATGTGGGGGTAAGTGTCACAGATCTTATTTTCTGGTTAAAGCAGAGATATACAGTACTTGGGCACCCTGAAGCAATTTTTGATTCAGAGGATATTTGGATAGGGGATTGGAGAATCAGGGTTATACTGTGCTCTTCTGAAGATGGTCTTCAGCATCTTCCAAATTGTGTCTTTCTGGGATGAGATAGGGGTGTTCTCTTTTATACAGGGCAACCCAAATGCTGCTATAGGTGTGGACAGTCTGGTCACATCAGTACTGCCTGAGATCGACTACGCTGTACACTTTGTAACTCCCTGGGGCACATGAGTGAGCAATGTAAGAATATAGTGGTTTGTTCATTATGTGGTGTAATTGGTCATTCTTATGCTACTTGTCCAGAGGCTGCCCACTGGCAACTGGATCCACATGATTCAGAAGAACAAAGACTGTTGATTGCTGTGCACAGTGATCATGTACTACACACTCAAAAGTATTCCCCCAAACTGCACACCCTCATCCCCCCCTCTGAGCCAGCCCACATCATTCCAGATCCGTTGGTCCCTTTACACCCCCCCGCTTGTTGTTGGATGACACGGCAAGCACCCCAGAGGCCTTAACAAATGCACCACTGATTCAAACTTCAGCCATCTCCGATGCGCTAGCCATGCCATCCCCCTCAACTTCCACAGGAGATGCCCTTTCACACTAGGGTAACTAGACATAAGTTATATAATTCACAACCTGCCTCTAAGATCCCTAAGTTGGTTAGTACTCCCACTACTGACCACTTTCATGCCCTTTTGCTTGCTCAGGATGTTTCCGATGCTTAATCTGAATCCTCTCAAACAGGGGTTGATACCTCAGATAAAATTTCAGATGTGGAATCTGAAGGGGAGTGGCTTCCATTCTCTCCAGCCAAGGCATTACCTTCTAACACGAGGAATGGGGGAAAAAGCATAAGCCCCCTTTAATTCTTCTCCTTGATTTTTTTTGAATGTCTTTGCCACTTACTTTCTGCTCACTGAATGTGAACAGCGTTAAAAACAAACCTTGACAAACTACATTATTTTCCTTTTTAAAGTCCTTGCACTGTAACATATTCTTTTTATAAGATACTCGGTTAAATACAGTAACTGAACTATCCTGTGCTACAAAATGGTGGCACACTGGAGTTTCTTACTGATCGTTAGGACTGGAACTTTGTTCTGGGGTTGCTATACTTTTTCGTAACATAGATGTGAAGGTTTTAAAATTAATTGATCTAGACCCAGGTCGAGTTTTGATTTTGGATGTATTGTTTCAGGGGATTTGTTTTCCGCTAATTAATGTTTATGCACCACAAACAAAAGCGACTAGGGCTGATTTGTTTCGTCTTATCCAACCGTATTTGCATACATCTTTTCATATTGTTTGGGGAGGTGATTTCAACATGGGTTGTCTAATAAAGATAGGGGTAGGGGTGCAAAAACCTCAAAATTATTTTGTGATATGTCTTGCTACGGTTGTGCAAACAGCAGGTTTAAGTGATGCATATGCTTGATTACATGAAACCACTGTCTGTACTTTCCATAAAGGAGCCCTTGCTACCTGGATAGATTTCTTTTTTATTAATAAATCCTTACCACTGAGCTCAGTTTGGGTAACCCCTGTGGAATTTTCAAGCCATTGTGCTTTATGCCTTACTGTTGGGTCCACAGCTGCGTTCTCTTTCGGAAGAGGCATCTGGAGACTAAACTCTATGCTTTTAGCACAAGAAGATGTTTTGCAACATTAGATTATTTCATGCAAGCTTGAAAGTCCCTGTACGATATGTATAAGGATCCTCTATCATGGAGGATCGAAACAAAAAAAGATATAATTTCCTTGTTGAAATCTCTGGGGAAGTTACAGCGGGAATCAGCTTATTTTTCTTATCTTAAATACAGGCAACAACTGCAGAAAATTATGTCTTTAGCCCAAATCACTAAACATGATTTTACCTCCCAAATAAAAATTCTCAAAGATAAAATGATGCCTTTTCATACACATCAATCCTCTGTTTTGAAATTACAACAAAAGTATAGTACGCAAGGGAATTTTGCTACTATTTATCCCTTTCTTGGTAGTAAGGATAGGGTGAGGAAAATAGTTTTTGACTGTATTACAGGACAAGATGGTCAGGAGAAAACTACGCAACAAGATGTCATGTCAGAGGTGATATACACGACGTCGCTTTTCCAGGTCCAGCCTGTTGATTTAGTTGCAGCTCAGGCCTGTTTGCACAGTATAGATGTCCCAGATTGTCCCATCTCCACACTTTCTCAATTAGTAAATCCTCTTACTCCTCAGGAAGTACTTACTGCCATTCATTCACTCCCAAGAAATAAAGTACCTGGTAAGGATGGTTTGACATAAGAACTTTGTAAACTGATGGGCACTGAATTTTCTCAGGAGCTTGCTGATGTCTATAATGACCTGTTGTTATATACCGACTTCCCTCTAGATATGATGGGAGGTATTCCCATTTTTTACACAAGAAAGGTGACAGAAAAATTCTTTCAAAGTGGAGACCAATTAGTCTGTTAAATGTTGATAATGTTGATCTGAAAATCTTAATGAAAATTTTGAATACCCGTCTTTTAACAGTGTCACAACACCTAATTTCTCCTGCACAGTCTTGTGCTATTCCAAATCATACCATGATTGATCAGTTGCTTTTTTTACGAGAAATTTTCGATAGGTCATATACAACAGGTTTACCAGGGATTGTTTTGTCTCTAGATCAAAAGGGAGCTTTTGATTCAGTAAACCATGATTTTTTGTGGATCATTCTTCAATATTATGGTATCCCATCAGTTTTTATTTCCTGGCTACGTAAACTCTGTAAGTATGCTACAGTATCACCTATGGTTAATGGACATCTGGGGCCTTTGCTCTTGGTCAAAAGGGCAGTGTGACAGGGTTGTCCGGCTAGCCCTTTATTATATGTTTTCAGTATTGATCCACTTTCGTGCACCTTAAATAAGTTTATACCTCCTATTACGGTCCCAGGTGTGTTAGTTCCTTTTTTGGCTGTAGCATAAGCAGATGATATTTGCATCTGTACCACTACAGTCTCATTAGTACATGCCTCTGTTGAAATGTGTGATTTTTCTGGATCCCTTTCTGGAACTTCTCTAAATAAAAGTAAATGTCTTGGGTATGAATTGGGCGTGGTTTCTCCTGCCCAAGCCCATATCCTCGATATTAAACTTATGACAACCCCAATTCGGATTCTAGGCATTGTTTTTGGCTCCCCAACTCTTGTGGTTTTTAATTGGGATATACAACTTGAAAAAGGTAGAAGTATAGTACAGAACTGGAACAAATGGCAGTTTACTAAAGCAAAATGCATCTATATGATTCAGACTTATTTATTACCCCTTTTTTTGGTTTTGAGCAATATTTTTGCCCCACCTAAACTACGTGACGCTACTTTGTTTAGTATATTTTTTCAGGCTGTTTGGGGTAGCCGCCTCAATACCATAAAATGTAATATTTTATATTTGCCAGTTTCTAGTGGAGGTCTTAATATGGTAAACCCCCTATTGTTTTTTTATTGTCAGTTTTTTTTTCTCTAATTTTCCACCTTTATTGAAACATAACTCTAAATTATGGGCAGGTCTCTTCCAACAGGCAGTTGAGCAATGGTTTCATGATTGGTAAGATGGCCGACTCAGCCATCTCAACAATACTACCCCAGTGAGTTCTTACCATCATGAAGTATTCATCAAACTATGACAGTGGCAAATACCTAGTGTTTGGCTTCTTTCAAAACATAAAAAATGTATATATCAGTCGGTACTCGATTCTCATTTTACTGAGCAAATCACATTTCCAAAATGGCCAGATTTACATATTTTACCATTACAGAGTTTATTGATTAATAAACATATTCCCCCCAAACTTCGGGATGTTTCCTGGTTATATGGTCATGAGAAGCTTAACGTTAAGGGTAACCAATATCATAAACAGTTGCAAGAATGAAATTGTTCTCATCCTGGTTATTCTCAAATACTCGAAACTATGCATCATTATATTTCTCATGCCCATACATTTCTACATTTTGGGAGTATGTTGCCAATGTTTGGCAAGAGCCAACTTTTTCGACTGTTTCATATGAAATCTTGATTTATGGTTCATATCCCTCAGTTTGGAGTAAATGGGATACAAGCACTTTACATGTTCTGTTCACAGTATTTAAATGGTTTATTTGGAAAAGTAGGTGCCTTTTTACTTTACAGCAGAAGGAATTCTCCTATGTTGAACTTTTATAAAAAAAATTAATACAGAACTTTCTAGTATTTATAAATCTGAAGCAGCATTATATAATTACACTATTCTGATAATGAACTGGAGAAATTTACCATGGGTTTCAGATAATGATGTACCTATTACGTGAATTTGTTTGTTTTTTTCTCCCCCTTTTACATTTCTTTGTTTGTTTTTTTTTGTGATTTTTTCTTTACCAGTATGAAATAATACTGACTTCCTTCTGTTTTTTCCTTTTATTTTTTCCTTTTCTGCTATGTTATCTTATAATGCCTTTGTATAAGTGTGATTTAATACTTTTTTCCTTTGTTTTGTCTTGAAGTTTTGTTAATAAAAAATTCCCCTACTCTTTTCAATAAGTGACATGGGATCTTTAACATCCACCTGAACTACTACCAATCCTGGCATATGGGACTTCAGTTTAATGTCTCATCCAAAAGATGGCACCTTAGAAGTGCAGCAAACCTCTTATGTTGCACTACAGTGTCAGTACTGGGATATTAACTGAAGTGCCAGATGTGGGAACTGAACCCACAGCCCTCTGATCTCCCGGCCTCAGAGGCGAGTGTGCTACCTACTGAGCCACTGATGCTGTTTTGCTTCCTAGTCCATACCCAGCCATTCTCTCAGTTACACCTCAACATTTGCAAACTGTAGAACTATGCATCTTGGAATGACTTTCACATTCAGCATTAGAAACACACTACTTCTGAGTGCAAGTTAAAGTCCTCAGCAATGTGCCAAGTCTCACTGGGGACTCCACAGTTGTCAGCCAACTTTAAGAAAGGCTTGAGAACAGTCTCAAACAGAAATGGGTGCATAGGTCCCTTTGTCAGAGTAATAACCCAAAGAAAACAGGCAAAAGCAGGTACATTGCTCCTGAGAACCCAGAGTCAAATTACTCATAGATTGTACACAAAAAGGGCAGCTTCAATGTTCTGGATCAGTCAGGGTATTGCCCATCAGATCCATTCTGCAGTCCTCCTCATCTCACTGGGGATGAGGAAATCAGGAACTTCTGCTGGATGTGTTCCACTGCTTCTACAAGGCAGATAGATGGTTTTCAGACTAGGGTGAGAAAATGTAGGCTCTCCTCAGAGCCAACACTGCAGCTCTTCACTCCTCCAACTGCTCACACTGAACTCAGAACTAAGACTAACTGAAAATTCTAAAAATCCCCACTCATAGCTAGCTATCATGGCTTTTGTTGCTGCAAGAGTTCTAAATGACATCACCTCTCTCCTATCAGCTGAGACCAAGTAAACAGAGAGGGAGCAGGTGAAAATCCATTTAACTAGTTATTTACCACCTGCCTTCCCTACCTAGCACTGACACTGATGGGATTCTAGTAACCCCAGGGGACGGGGGCGGGGTTACATAAAGGAATCCAAGAAAAGAAGAAATATTGTATTGATGAGTGATGATTTCTATGTGAGTAAAATCATGGAACTTCTGAATGATGGGGTTATGTAGGAACCATTGAGAGGGAATCCTACACCAAAACATCTTATTTTGCTCCACCCATTAATTGATGAAGCCTATGTAAATGGAATGTTAACAAGTGATGAGGCAGCATTTCTAAAACCTGATTTTCCCATCACCCCCAAATTGTGTGGGCTACCAATAGTCCATACAAATCAGAATTCACCCCCCATGCCCCACTGTATCAGGTATATATTCTATCACCTACAATTTAAGTAAATACTAAGACCATTTCCTTAAACAGTATATTGTTTGTATAAAATCACACATCAGTGACACCATGCACCTCCTTCGGTAAATGCAGGATTTCACTTGGAAACAGACCTACAACTGGGCCTCTATAGATGTCGTCAGCCTTTACACCTCAATCAAACATTCAGTAGGGCTAGAAGCAGTCAGGCCTTTTAGAGTATAGTGTAGTCAAGAAGTGCAGTCACACAGCACTCCTTACTCCTGGTGTCTTCTGCCAAGCTTCTAGCAGAATCTTTCTAAGGCAGTCTTTAAATTTAGCTTCCTTCTAGCTAAGCCACTCCCCCTACTTACTAGATCTTTCTACAAGTAATTTAAACTTCACAGCTATCAAGCCCTTTCAGTCACCTGAGATTTACACCTAGATAGCTGTTCAGATAACCATTCAGTTCAGTTAACTCAGACAAACACACTAATTTTTTTGTTTTGTTTGTTAGTTTTTTTACCCTAAATTAAAGGTCCAAGTACAAGAGTTCTACTTCTTTAGTCCCAGTAGAGAGAAGTCCAGTCACACAGCACTCCTTCCTCCTGGTGTCTTCTGCCAGGCTATCTGCTCTGAGAGTGAATGGGATGGGCTTGGCAGCACAGAAAAGGAAAAGTGTGCCTTCAGGGCAGCTAAAACCCTTACTGCCTCCACTGAAACCAGTTAGTCCCAGGTTTCAAAGAAAAGATTTCTCGAAGAATAGAAATGAATGTTGGGTTTGTAAAGAAACTGGGCATATTGCCAGATAGTGTCCCAAAAGGATGAGCAATATGCAGCATGTGGCAAGGAAAGAAGTGGGTTGTTTATGTGTCCCTGGAAGCATGCCTGTGAACATGAGGGAACACGTGCACCCAGTCACGGTGAATGGTGTACAGACATAAGGGTTAAGTGACACAGGGGCATCCCTGACATTGGTAAAAGGTGATCTGGTCAGCTTATACTGAATGAATTTGTAACTGTGTAAGGGTTCATTGGTGAGGAGACCACTTTGCCACTCACTAGTGTTCTCCTAGACTGAGGTGAAACAGGGGGAACTGTGCAGCAGGAGGCTGCAGCCTAAATTTTAGCAGTTGACATCATCTTTGGCAACAATCTCAAACAGGGGATGGTGTGTGCAGTTACCCGTAGTCAAGTGGGAAGGGGAAATTGTAGTTCCCTGGACCCCAGAGAAGCCAGTGTGGAAATCAATGGGAGGCTGATTCCCCAGCCCATGTCTCCTGATATGGAGACTAATGAAAAGGAGGTCAAATTTTCCCCAGTAGCAGTTAACCACACAGCTACAAAGGGTTACTCCGAAGAAGGAGGGGTGACCCATTGCCAGAGGGTTAGGGATGACAGTGATACTGAGTGCCCTGATGCTAGTGCTAGGGATCTTAGTTTAGAGACTGAAGGGGACCTGTCTCATGCTTTGGGAATGTGTAAGGAGTTTGCAGCTGCTCAGAAAAGTGATCCTAGTCTAAAGAAGCTGAGGGCTTGGGAAGACTCTGATGGAGCACAGGGAGGTGACAGTAAATGTAAAGTTTATTGGGAAAATGGACTGACGTATACTCAGGCTGTGAAGATAGAGGGATGGGTGATAGGCAGGCAGCTTGTCATTCCCTAGGGTATCATGAGCAGTTGCTCAAGATTGCACATGCTATTCCCTTGTCTGGTCATCTAGGAATCACACACACTATGCAGCGGGTGGCCCAGAATTTCTATTGACCCAACTTCACCCAGCAGGTGAAGGAGTATTGCACGTCTTGTCACTGGTGTCAAGAAAAAGGGAAGGTGAGTAAGAAAACCCAAGCTGCCCTAATTACATTGCCCATAGTGGAGGAGCCATTACAGAGGGTGAGAATGGATATTGTGGGGTCTTTAAATACCCCCAGCTCCTCCAGGAAGAGGTTCATCCTGACTATGGTGGATGATGCCACCCAGTATTCAGAGGCAGTCACCCTATCCTCACTGAGGACAAACAAAGTGGCTGATGCCTTACTTGGGATTTTCTCCCATGTTGGGTTTCTGCAGGAGGTTATCACCAATCGAGGGGGTTCCTTCATGTCGGACCTGATGAAATGTTTGTGGGGGAAGTGTGAGGTGGTGCAGAGGTGCACAACACCTTATCACCCGCAAGCCAATGGACTTGTGGAAGGATTTAATGGTACCCTGAAGACAATGCTCCATGTGTTTGCTGAACAGCATGGGAGGGACTGGGAGAAATACCTTCCCCACCTGTTGTTTGCATACAAGGAGGTGCCACAAGAGTTGACAGGATTTTCCCCATTTGAGCTCTTACATGGACACTGGGTACATGGGCCCCTAATCTCAATCCAGGAGGACTGGGAAGGCAAGCACACCACCCAGGAAACTCTCATAGTGGATTATGTCCTTATGTTTAGGGAAAGGCAGAAGGAGCTTATGGGGATGGCCCAGAGCAACCTGGCAGCTGCACAACAGAAACAAAAAGTGTGGTATGACCTCAGAGCCAGAGCTCACTCATACACGGTGGGTCAGGAAGTCATGATCCTTATCCCGGTCTGGAAAGATAAGCTGCAGGCTGAGTGGGCAGGACCGTACAAAGTAGTTAGGAATGTAAGTGATGTCAACTATATCATAGTGTTACCTGACAGAAGACAGAGACAAAGAATGTACCATGTCAACATGATGAAGTCATATGCTAATAGGGATGACATGGTGTTTGCAGTATGTAGTCCTGGGGAGAGGAAGGATGAAGACTTGCAGGAAGAAAGCAAGCAGAAGTCCTCAGTGGAGGCAGTTAAATTGTCTCCCCAGCTGGCCCCGGACAAGATCCAGGAAGTAAGGGAGGTTTTAGCAGACTTTGCCCCACTGTTTAGCACCAAGCCTGGACTAACCCCCTTAGCGATGCATGAGACAGGAACACAGACACCCATACAGCAGACAGCATATCAGGTGTCAGAGGCTGTCCAAAAGGATATTAGAGGGGAGGTGGAGTAAATGCTGGATTTAGGGGTAATCCAGAGATCCCACAGCCCCTGGGCCTCACCCATAGTCCTTGTGCCCAAGCCAGATGGCTGTACTTGTTTCTGTGTGGACTGTCATGGACTGAATGGAGCCACAAAGTCAGATGCCTACTCAATGTCCTGGACGGATGAACTCCTGGGCAAGTTGGGAGGGGCAACCTACCTTATGACTATTGACCTGACAAAGGGGTATTGGCAGGTAGAGTTAACTGACAGAGTTAGGGAGAGGTCAGCCTTCATCACTCCGATAGGCTTATTTGAATTTAAAGTAATGCCTTTCAGAAAGAAGAATGCTCCAGCTACTTTCCAAAGGTTGGTGAAAGAGGTGTTAAATGGTGCTGAGGAGTATGCCATGGTGTACTTGGATGACATTGCTATCTTTAGTGCCAGCTGGGAGGAACACCTGACCCACCTTAGGGAAGTGCTGGAAAGGATACAGAGGTCCAGGCTCACTGTCAAAGCTAAGAAGTGCCAGGTGGCCATGGCTGAAGTGACACACCTCAGGCATGTTGTAGGCCAGGGACAGCTCCATCCTAACCAAGTAAAAATAGAGGTGATCAAGGCATGGCCCAGACCAGAAATGCAGAATCAGGTCAGGAGTTTTCTAGGGCCAGCAGGATACTATAGGAAACGTTTACTCACTTACAGTGCCCTGGTAGCTCCCCTTTCTTTTTTCTTTATTTATTAATTTTTACGAATCAGACCTGAGCTTAAATTCTCTTTCAATTTGTACATTGCTGCCTTCTTGTAGAGAGAAAATTGCTCATCATCATTCTTTAGAAAAAGGGGGAAGGGGAAGTGATCTCTGTGCCTGTGTATCCCAAGAGAAAACCAAAAAGGGAGCAAGAGAAAAAAAAACTATACAAGAAGACGAATACACAAGAGAACAATCCTTCATACTTTAATTTTCTACTTCTCCCTCAAATATTTAAGTAGTAGATCCCATATTTTCCTGAAATTTTTACATTCAGAGTTTTGCATATAGAACATTCTTTCAAGATTTCCACAATCTATAACTAAATTGATCCAATATGAACATGGATCCTGTGATTTCCAATTTTGCAAAATTATTTTATTTGCATTAATTAATAATATGTCTAATAACTTTCCCTTTCCAAAATCTTCTGAAGATTTAATCTCAGATTGCCAAAAATATCCCCTTGCCAAAAATATTATTCCAGGATCAAAAGGAAAACTTAAGCCCAAAATCTTTGACATACAAGCTGTTATTATTTTCCAGAAATCCCTTAACCGTGGGCAGGTGACAAACATATGTAATAAGGATCCAGGATGCTTTTTACATCTCTGACATTTATCAGAAAATTGTGAATTAAATGTATTCACTTTTCTTGGAGTTAAATATATTCTATGATAAATATTATACTGAATTTGCTTCAGCTTCCTATTTTTTGATACCTGAAGCAGATTTTTTTTGTAATTCTCTGCCACTTTTGACTTGTGAGGTTTGAGCCTATATCCTTTTTCCATTTAAAATGAAAATTTGCTCCAAACTTGACAAATTTCTGTTTTGACAGATGTTATATAGACTACCTATTGATTTCTTATCATATCCTAAATCAAATATTTGTTCAAAGGGGAGCTCACGGGTTGATCTAGGGTTCCTTTTTTATTTCACATTATGTATTTAAGCTGTAAATAAATCAAGAAGAAACCTTCCTCAAGTTTATATTTATCCTTAAAAACAGGATAGTCCACAAAGATACCCTGATGGAAAAAATTGTCAATCCGGTAGACCCCCTTTTTCTCAAGATCACATATCAATTTATTATTTTTAAATTCTGGCAAAGCACTCAACAAAGTAAATGGTGAGAAGATTTCCTTCCATCCTATGATCTTATGGGCTTCTCTCCAGATTTTCAATGAAAGTTTAGGTCTGTAACAATAACCTTGACTTTACTTTATTTTCTGGAATGGATAATAAATTTCTTACACACCTACTCCTTGACTTATTTTCTTCCAGGTCTATCCAACTTGGTTTCTCATTATAAGAAAAACATATTTTATTTGAGCTAATTGAGCTGCAAAAAAATGTCATTTAAAATTTGGTAAAGCAAGACCTCCATTATCAGTAGAAGCATATCGTTTATTCAGACTAATCCTAGGGGCCCCTCCCTTCCAAACAAAATTCCTTATTTCTGACTCTAATTTTTTAAACACATTGTCCAGAATCCATACAGGAAAAGACTGAAAAAGGAAGAGTAACATTGGTAACAGATTCATTTTTACTACATTCACTCTTCTGATAACTGTTAGAGGTAATACAATCCATCTTTTTAAATCACTTGAGACTATTTGTATTAAAGGATTTTAATTAGCATTATACAGCTCCTCCTTATTTTGTGTAATCCATATTGCCAAATATTTAATTTTTTTACCTCTAAATTAATCTGTGACTTAAATTCTACTATCGGAACATTTGGACTAAATGAGAAAACCTCAGTTTTAACTAAATTAATCTTATAACCCGATACCTTTGACAATTTTTCTACAGTCCTCATTACATAAGGATATTAGTGTAATATATCCTCCAAATACAATAAAACATCATCTGCATACAGTGAAATTGTCTGCCTACAGCCTTCCACACATACACCAACAATTTCAATGTCTTGTCTAATGGCTTGTGCCAATGGTTCGATATAAATATCAAAAAGCAGTGGGAAAAGCGGGCACCCCTGCCTTGTACCCCTACTCAATTGGACTGGATGTGAAATCTGGTCATTAGTCTTTACACAGGCCATAGGGTTTTATATATTTGTTTAATGACATTAATAAAACCCATCCCAAATCTGAATTTTTGCAAAATAAAACCGAGGTAATCCCACCCCACCCTGTCAAAAGCCTTTTCGGCATCTGACGCTACTAAGGCAGCATTTTGTGCATTTTATATTTCCATTATATTCATTGTGCAACTTATATTATCCATTAACTTCCCATCTGGAATAAATCCAGTTTAATCTGTATGTATAATCACACTAATAATTTCAGAAATTCTTTTGGTAAGATCCTAGTAAGAATCTTATAGTTGGAATTTAATAGGGATCAGTCTATAAGAATCGCACTTCTGAGCAGGTTTATTTTGTTTTAACAAAACAGTAATATTTACTTGAAGAAAGGATGGGGGAGATCACCTCCATTTAATATATCATTAAATAAAGGGAGCAATATCTGAACCAAAAAATCTCTAAATGACTTATAAAATGTGTTCCCAAAACCGTCAGGTCCTGCAGCCTTATTATTAGATAATTCAGAAATAGTTTCCGATATCTCATGTACAGTAATCAGTTCTTCCAAATCTTTCTGATCTTGTTCTGTTAATCTTTTAAGTTCTAATCCCCTGAAAAATTTGTCATATTCATCCCTATCCACCTTATTTTCTTGTGTATATAATTTAGCAAAGTATTTAACAAAAACATTATTAATTTGCAATGGGTCTGAAACCTCCTGACCATTTTCATTTTCTATTACATCTATTGTTTTTTGTGTTCTTTCTTCTTGTAACTGAAAGGCCAGGAGCCTATCTGGCTTTTCCCCTAGGAAACAATACTTTCCCCTTGCTCTAGCCAAGGCACCCTTTGCTTTATTTTCCATTAAGTTCTTAATTATGTCTCTTAAAGAGAGGACACTATGCAGGGCCTGCCCTGTCAATGGATGGTAAGATTCTACCTCGACCAATTCCCTTTTCAAGACCTCCATTAAACACTATTCTGATTTTGATTTGAAGGAAAAATATGCAATACATGAACCCCTAGAAAAACCTTTAATGCATCTCACATTATATTAATTTTTATCTCTGCATCATTTTTATCATTTAGGAAATTCCCAATATCTCCCTTGATTATTATTATAAATACTTCATCATCAAGCAAAAACTGTTAAAATCTCCATTGCCTTTGAACCTAATTAATATTAGGTTGTTTAATGTGAAGATGCACTGAGGCATGATCTGAAATATTTATTGAATCATATTCGATATTTTCAATATTCCTTCTCAGTTGTCTAGAAAGCAAACAATAATCAATCCTGGAAAAGGAATTATGCCTTACTGAATGAATTATCTGGAAAATAAACTCTCAGGGAATCTACTAAATCCATTCCCTCTATACAGTATATCTTTTAAGTAATGGAATTAACTTATATTTATTCTCTTTAGTTCCTGGACTTCTATGTATTGAATTTAATGCTATACTGAAATCACCTGCTATAGTATACGGCTTTGGAAACTTCACAGTTTCAGCAAACATTTGATTAAAAAACTCCGCACTCTCTTTATTTGGGGCACATACTGAAGCCAATGTATAATAGAGGTCATTTTTTTCTTATACCTATTATTATATATCTCCCTTAAGTATCACAATACTGAACTATAATAGAGAAAACCACTCTTTTTAATATAAACATGGCTGTTCCTCTTGCTTTACCATTATAACTTGAGAAAGCCCCATCAGATCTACAAAGATTCTTAAAATACACAAAGTCTTTCTTCTCAAAGTGTGTTTCTGACAACATGAGAAAATCTACTTTTTTCCTTCTAGCTTGATTTATTATTGCTCGAATGTTGGTCCGTTCCCTTGCTCCCTTCACATTCCATGTCAAAATTCTAATTAAGTCTGCCATAATCCTTTCTATTTTTGATCTTAACCATGTGATCAAAAAGGTCCCCTACTCTCGACATCCATAGGCACAGAACGCTAAACCAGTTCAAACAAAAAAATTGAATTTTGAATATCTTAAACTGGTTACCCCATCACCAATTCCCAAAGTTAGTCAATTGAAAACATATTTTTTTCTTTGTTTTTCCTTTTTATATGGTCTGTTATCTATTCGATGATCAAAAACATTGGAAAATTTCTCCCAGACTACCCCTTCCCTTATCCCACCACCCTTGTTCAATGTTTCCCAAAGCAAGCCATAGGATAGAAAAAAATATAAATAATTGAAAAAAGGAAGTACTGGAGGAAAACAGAGCCTCACATAGTATTTTTATTCAGATATATCTCCCTCTTACCCCTCTTTTCCCCCTTTTTTGGCTACTCTACTGTATTCCATTAACAAAACAAATTCACATTTATTGCTTTACTAAGCCTTTCACATCAGGGACTAGCTTTGATTCCCTCCATTTTCATTTCTCAACCATTCTTTAATAGTCCATTCTGCATCTAAAGGTGATACAAAGATCCTGATTTTGCCTTGAAACCACACTTTAATTTGGCTGGGGGAATCATCGTAAAGCTCACATTCATTTTAACCAACATGCTTTTAGCATTCACAAATGTCTTTCTTTTATTTAAAACTTCATATGGAAAGTCTGGAAAGACTTGAACTTTGGTGTCTGCTATTTTAAGGCCATTTTCCAATCTATTTTTTTTCAAGATCTCCTGTCTATCTTGGAAGTGATGACATTTGATAAAAATAAATCAAGACTGAAATCCTAGATATCTTGGATTTTTCAATGCCCTATGGACCCTATCCAGCTCTACTTTCTTTTCTGGTTAAGCTCTCCCAAGGGTCTCCATCAGGGATTTTTCCAAGAATTCTCACATATTTTCACCTTCCATGCCTTTGGGAATCCTCTCGAGTTTTAAATTGCCCCTCCTACTTCGCATCTCCAAGTCTTCGATTTTAAGATGTCATTTTCAAGCTCCTCTGAATGCAAATTAATTTTCTTCTGGGTTGGATTAAAGGAATCCTCGTGTGTACTCACTCTTTCTTCTAGATCTGTTGTTCTTATATTCATTGCATTAAACTTCTGGGAGAGATCAATAACTGATGTAGTCATCTCTGCAATAGAGATTTTAATACCTGTAAAGCCTTCCCGAATTTCCTTTATTAGAGTGTTAGTCTCTTCTCCTTGAGAACATAGAGCTTTTGGCTAAATATCATACTGAATGCCCTGTGGTGCAACTGCCAGTTTGAATTCCTCCTCCTCAGTAAGCAATTTAGGCTCTTCTTGTATATTTTGTGGATGTGGAACCTTCACTTGCTGGCATAACAAACCATGGTAATCTATAGGCCTTTCTGAACCTGGAGAATCAGCTGATAAAGGGCCAGCTGGCAATTCCCTTCTTGCTGACTATCCTTCCTGCAGGTCACTTACACCTAAACCCAATGCTTCAGATCTCTCTCCAAGCTGCTTATTTAGATTTGAAGTGGGAGACTTTAAAAAATTGAACAGATTTTCCAACAGTCTTTTCAGGCCACCTACAACAGTCATCATTTCAAAACTATTTATAGGTCTTCCTCATTTCTTCTGTGGTTCTTTTTCGGAAAGATTCAAATTATCTTTTGGCAAAGATGAATGCCATACTTTGTGAGACATTACCCCCCCCCCCAAAGTTGCTAAACAAAGAAAAGGTAGGTCCGGTTTCAAAGCACCATTTCCACTGTCTACAATTGAAATCTTCATTTAAAGACACCAGACGAATGATAGAGAGATAACAAAAGAAAATTTCGCAAACTTTTTCGCATCTTATTGATTCTATCCTATAACAGTCCTGCAACAATCTTCCGTGCCTCAGTAGAAAGCTGAGTGGTACAACTATTTCACACAGGTAACTTCAGACAACCATTATAAATATGTTTGTAGTACTTATCCTTCTTTTCCCCAACAGTTCATGGATCTGTTAATCAAAGTTTCCTCTGTTTGCATTTAATTTCCCTTCAGAGCACCATGTGTGTCTGCTCAGCTAAACAGCATGTCCATCATCTTGCAGTGCCGCCTCCCCTGGCTGCTCCCTTTTCTGACCTGGTAATGAAAAAGATGCCTAAGAAAATTACCTGGGAACCAGCCTGTGAAAAAGCCTTTACCAGACTGAAGGAGACACTGTGCAGTGCCCCTGTATTTACAAGTCCTGACTATAGCAGACCCTTTATAGTCCAGACTGATGCCTCAGACGTGGATACAGGGTAGTACTGAGTCAGACATCCAAACAAGGGAAAGATCACCCTGTAGTGTATCTGAGTAAAAAGTTACTTCCCAGGGAGAAGGCATACTCAACTGTGGAAAAAGAGTATCTTGCCATACTGTGGGCCCTAAATGAAGTTAGTGCCATACTTATACAGGCAACATTTTGAAGTACAAACCGACCACAACCCCCTGGTTTGGCTGACACAAATGGGAAAATCCAATGGTAGACTTTTAATATGGAGTCATGCCTTGCAAGAGAATGACATGACAATCTTACATTGGACTGGAGCGACCAATCAGAACACAGATGGCTTACCGCATCTATATGAGGAGTGAATTGACTTGGGAAGCTCATCCCATGCAGGGGATGGAGACCCCAAATTCAGTCTAGGTGGTGAGGATTATGATGCTTTGCCAGCTGGTTATGATTGCTGTATGATATTTGTAATATAAAAATACAGTATGTAATTGTCTCACGCAAGACAGCATGTGCTTCCATGGGTGTCCCCCCCCAGGTTTCAGAGAAGCTACAGGAAATATTAACCTGAAACCAGGAGGTAATTAAAAGACCAGAGAGACTTAATTAATGGTCTCCTGTTTTTCTGTCTTAATTAGAACTGACTCAGCTGCCAGGATATAGGGCTCGTAAAGTTTCATGATTCCTAAAAACCCATTGATGTGCCTTGGAAATAGGAACTGCTCAAGATCAAAAGGAACATGTTTAATTAAGGAGTTGTATTTAGGAATGAGATTTTCCTGAAGTCACATTATTTAATATACCTCCTGATAGGACATCATGTTTGTATTTTATTGTATTCTAAAAGGAGGAGCTAGATGACTCACCGAAGGGGTGTGGAGAGACATAGTTTAAACTAATACTGATGTCTGATCTGTTTGACATACCATCTTGGGACTCTAGCCAGACACAGCTGTCTGATATAACTATAAGCAATCTAGAGGTAATACATTAGATATAACAAGTCTCAATGTATAGTGGTAGGAGTTTTTGTTTTGTTCTTTGCTTTTCTTTTAAGTGATTGTATGCTCTTTGATATATTGTTCTGTGTTTACATTTTTTCATATTTTTATCATCATTTAGTAAAATCTTTTATTTGAAAGACTGCCTGGGTTTCTCTCAGTTCTTTTTGCATATGATGTATAGAGGGTTAAGACTGACAAAAACTGTTCAACGGCTTGATGGTGTTACTAAACTGGGATATACCTAAGGTCTTTTATAGAGTTTTAAAGGGTTTATTTTGCATACCTGGTTAGGTGCCCTTAGGCGAAAGATATATTGCATCCCTCTGAAGAGAATGTTATCAATCATTTGCTTCTGAATCTGTCCTTACAAGGACTACTATGGCAAAGACTAAATCTGTATATCAAAAAGAAAGTAATTATGAGTTAAAATAAATTCAAGTCCCTCTATGATAAAATCAGATGGCACCCTTTCATCAGCATCAATATGTTCAACATAATATCTAATTGCATTTAAGCCTGCTGCTTGGTCATTCTAAGTATATAAAAACAAATGTAAGTCATTGATATTCAGCATCCCATTTCAGATCTTTAAGTTTTAGGATGACATTGGATGAGTTACGAATAAAAGTAGGTATGTGTAATACTAGTTCCTTTAGAAACAAATCAATATACCTAGAAATATTTTCAGTAACACTGCCATTGCCAGCCTCTATGGAGTGAGCAGGAGGATTAACCATTGATTTGTGTACTTTAGGTAAACCATAAAAAGTAGGTGTTACCAGATTTCTGACCTTCATTTAGATACGTTCTTCTGTGGTAATCTGCCTTGAACATAGGGCATTGTCAAGAATACCATTTAACTTATTGTGAAAAACAGAAGTGGGGTTAGTTTGCTATTTGTGGTAGCAGTTCACGTCCAATAGCTGACATACATCTCTGCACCATAGTCATGTTAAAACATTACTACGATGCCTCCACCCTTATCAGCCTATTTCATTTAAAGATCAATCATCATTTTGTTATTTGATTGCTGTTTTTTCAAGCGTGTAATCACTGTTACAGCCAAAATATGCCTGAGTAGAAAAAAGCTGATCAATTTCTCTGGACCAGCCTTTTAAATGTCAGAACTGAAGGATTCAGTAAGGGAAGGGTACAAAAATATATGATTTGCTTTTGACATTTGGTCTTTTTATAGTCAAGTTGATATTATGGTCAGGGTCCCTACTTTTCTGCGGCACAGTGGGACCAAGATCTGCAGCAAGACTACCATTTGCCACAGAACTTCTGTGGCGGTGGTTTGTAATTTCTGCGGAAGTTCTGCGGCACTAACAAACTACCACATCACAGTGTCAGCTTGTCATCCTGACTTCACTTTCATGGCAGTGGTTATAGCAATCAGGATGGTGGAAAGCACAGTAACACTAATTCAAAATATAACGGACTTATAAAAATAATTTTATGCCTAAAAAAGCAAAGCAAACATCTCTCCCTTAAGGTCCTAGCCTGTTGCATAAATGACATATGCAGAGGGGATCTTATGTGATAAATAAGGTATTTCTATATGCATGCTATCTATCCCACTAATGAGGTTTCCACTGTCTATCACTTATATATTTGTATTTGCTTTCTACATCACTCATGAGGTTCCCACTGTGTATCACTTATATATTTAAATGCAATCTGTAACATACATACAAGTGTGTGTGGGTGTGTGTGGTGAGACAGAGATACTTTATATATGCATGTGTGTGTGTGTGTGTATGTGTATATATATATATATATATTTTTTTTCTTTAATTTCCATGAACTTGCATCCTCATTTATACAGGTCCCATTGGAAATGGAATAGAGTTATTGCAAAACTCATTTTTCATGTCAACCTGCTTTCCCTCACACACTGCATAACACCATCAGGCCATGACATGCATGTGAACCAATTGTGAGATACAGCTCTCCATCCCATCACAATGTGTCCACCATGTGACAGAACACTGCACCTTACCTTCCCAGGCTCCGAGCAGTGATGTGTTCCACCAATCCTTGTGCTGCCCAGTCAGCTCCCAGAGCTAATCTCTGAACCCAAGTTGTGGGCACAGAAACACAGCATGCCTCCTTCTGGCCCAACAGCTGTCCCTGCACACAGCATTTCTCAATAACTTTAAGGTGATTCTCTCAACCAATGACAATATGTAATCAATAACCCTGGCAAAAATGCGTACAGTACAATTATTTATTTAACAGTTCTATTCTTTCAACAGGTCTACACATTATTATATTTCACTTTTCTGGGTATAATTACTTTATTTTTCTTAAAAATTTCGACAGTTAAATTCATTTTATCAGTTATTCATTTCAGATAGCATTTCTATACCTTAAAGGCACAAATAGGTTTGTACAAAGTGAGGTATGGACTTAACAGGTCTGTGCTATTGACAAGGTTTTGTTTAAGTTAGCCCTAGTGCAACAATGCAAGACTGAAAATTGTATTAGGCTGTAGTGCAGGTTGAGCAAATATCACCATGCATGATGTGCTGTGCCACCATCACTGGCAGTGGGAGCTGTGGTAGATAAGTGACTGTTCATTTCTGTTGCAGAATGCAGCCATTTCATTAGCTAATGTATGATGTTATAGCAATGATAACATCACATTCTGAACATATGGGGGGTTTAGATATAAAAAGAGGGGACAGGAACCAGATTCTATGTATAAACAGAAATATTAATAAAAAATCACCAAGAAGAGTGAATTCTGCGGCACCGAAGAAGTTCTGCGATAGATCGCAAGTTCTGCACAAAATTCTGCGGCCGCAGATTTCTAGGGGCCTTGATTATGGTCAGAGATAACATTTTGTTCCTGCCATAAGAATGACTTCGCCCAATCAAGATTTCTCTCAGTATCTGGTAAACATGTCAGTGTAAGACCCATCTAGCAATGGAGATTCTCCAGTTCTTGTTTCTCCTAGGAGTCTCTTATAAATGCAAGTCTGTGAACTCTGCATTGTTTAAATTATTTGATACATACAAATCACTCTTGAACAGACTCATCAAAAGCAGTACTGTTAAAATGTATTTTTAAATCAACCTTAGCATCTAACTTAAAAAGAACTACCATAACATCAGACTTCCTCTGCACTGGCATGGGTACAAAATGTAATCCTTTCAAGAGCACCAATATTTGAGAATCACTCAGTTCCTTACCTGACAGATCATAAATCAGGTTTATTTCTTTATAATAACCGTGAAGCATTTTCTGCCACAGTGGAAACCCAGTTATAATTCTCCAGTATAACTGACTGGTTAAATGGCAGACACACACCAGGTTTCCCTCACTCCATACATGTGCCCACTAGCTCCCTGCTTCAGCCTGACAATGGCTACCAGCACAGAGATCAAGTTGTTTTAATATAGTTGCTGCGGTGAAAAAAATGCTCCACAGCTATTATATAAAATAAGACATGGGGTAGTGTGTAAAACTCAAATTTTATGTACACCCTCGATGTTGGATGCATGCATAAACCTCTCAGGCTTCACTCTTGGGGGTTTATGTAGCATCCAACACCTCAGGTGTGTTTACAATTCTTGTTATACACTCTGCCCTATGAATTATTCTGTATGTTCTCATTGACAAGCACAGGTTTGATTTCTCTGTTGTTTTTTTTTTACAATTAGTAAATTATATTGACTATTTTAGAGTTGTCATTCAAGAATACATCACAGTTAGGCAAACAATGAGAAGCACTATGTAAAAAATGTTAACGTGGACAGTAAAATAAAAAAAAAATACAATACTGTACAAGCCCCCATAACAAGCATCAAATAAAATTCTAAATCCAGCAGATTCTAGACAGATTATATTGCTGTTACATTTAGTGCAACATCATGCATTTTTAACAAGTACCCTAATGCCATACAAGATTGTGGTATTACTGTTGCATTTTAACACCTTAATAATCTCCGGCTATTGGGAGTGTGGTTAGGGAGAGAAGCACCTGTAGCTTTTCCCATCTCTTATGGTAGTGTGGCTCAGTTTGTAGCACATCTGCCTCCAGACCAAAAGGTCATGGATTCTTGTCCCACACTGGGATTGGACTCGCACCCAAAACACTGGCATCCGAGTGCAGTATTGGGGGGAACGGTACTGCTGGGGTGTGCCGTCCTTTGGATGAGACATTAAACCGAGGGCCCTTCTATCCATCCTGGTGTTGTCCTGGTGGGTATCCAGGTGGAAGTAAAAGAACCCAGTGCACTCTTTGCAAAGAGTAGGTGACTTTCCCAGTGCCCTGGCCAAAATTCCCCTTCCCATAAACAGGCTCATGCAATTGTGTCGGTGTTGATGTGTGATATGGCCACCACTACACATTCAATCACTTCACTGCCAGTCTAGCATTGCTTGTAATGCACTTTAGCATGCACTGTGTATAAAAAGTGTCATATAAATGCTGATTTTTCTTCTTCTTCTTCTTCTAAACTCATAGAATCATAGAATCATTGAAATCTGACAGCAGAAAAGGACCCCATAGGACCATTGAGCCTGCCCCCCCATGCTCTTGTGATAAGACTCAATAGTAAAAAATATGGGCTTTTGGTTTGGTATGCACTTAAGAAGAGTTAGGGAATTTATTATTTCTTGAGGACATAAAACAAATATGGCCCAGAGACTCTTTGAAAAGTTTTCTTTGCATCCCAGGAGACCAGAACTGCAGGACTTCTGGGATCCTCAGATGTAGAGATAAGGTGTTCCAATTTTCAAAGGTGGTCTGAAGAGTTCCTAGCCTTCATAAACCCTATTTGCTCATCATTGCTTACTAATCTGTCTCAGACTTTCCCCAGTCTTATTGACATTATTTTTTTCCAAACTGTTGGCATCCAGATTAATAAGGGCTATGGAGCAAAAGCTACCAAGCTGTTGTGCATCTTTGTCAGGTTTGGGAAGCAATGCTATTATTGCATGAGTGAAGGATTGTTCAGTAAGACCTTTTTCATGAATATGGGAGAAGGTGGCAGCCTGATGTGTACCAATTCTTGGATCGAAGGTTTTGTTAAAATTAGATGTGAAGCCATCTGGGCCTGGTGCCTTGTTTAAAGTTAGGTCTTTGATTGCAGATAACACCTCTAAGGAGTTCTCCAGTGTTCCCTGTTGCTTCTGTTGCTCAAGTGAGTGCTGGGATACTGTAATATTACCACAAAATGCTTCAATGTTGTCCTCTATGCCAGGGGGGGTTCTCTCCCTAGAATAATTCTTGATATAAATTTTTGAACCCTTTAGCAAATCCTTTAAACTCGTTGACTACTCCTCCCTTTTTGGTATTTCTGACTTCAACAAGTGTTCTAGTAGCTTCTTGCTTTCGGAGACAGACAGCCAGCCAGCAGTCTATCTGACTTGTCCCTTGTTCAATATATTTAGCTTTACACTAGTCTTGTATATTGTTCTCTCCACCTTGTCCCGTAGGAGTTCTTGATACTTGTTCCTCTGTACATTCAGTGCCAATCATACCTCTTCCTTCATATTCAGGTTTAGTTTTTTCTCTAATGGTCATTTTTCCCACTGTATTGTTCAACCCTTTCTCATTTTTCTATTTCCTGGTTGTGGTCAGTCTGAGGAGTCCCCCCCCCCCCACTGTTACATTCAGCCACTGTCCACAGCATGTCCATGTTTTCAACCATCCTAAAATTTCCAGTAAAAAAGTTATTTATGAAAGTCTGCAAGCATTCTACCATGTTACTATCTTTTAGTAGCTGAATGTTAAGATACCAGACTATCCTGCTCTGTACTGGCTGTGAACTGGTGTTCCATAGATACAGGAACATGATCAGAAACCACCTTACTTTCTATGACCCTGACCTATCCATTTCTGTTCCCTGAACCAAATTCCAGTCTCCCCTAGAAGGATCACTACATCCAGAAGTTTGCTCAAAATATGCAGGATATTTATGAAAAATTTGGGGAAATCACAGTTGGGAACATATATATTGCCTAGGAGAACCTTTGTGTTATGAAGCTTGCCCTTTATAAATTTGTATCTTCCCTCCAGATCTGATATTTCTTGTTCTATCTGAAACCACATGTTCTTTGCTACTAGAATAGCCACCCCTTTCTTCTTAGTGTCACCCCACCACCACACGTACTTGTCTTACTGTCAGTGAAATAGGTTAACTTTATCTGAGGGAATATGAGTATCCTGTGAAAAGCAAATGTTTGACCTCAGTTGTTTAAGATATGAAAATACTTGGTACCACCTGTTCATGGTTTGGGCCCCTTTAATGATCCACAATGTCAACTTAAAATATTGATCCCATTTGTTCTGAGTTTGATAGCTTTGTACAGTCTGCCTTTATGTTGACTTTTGCCACCCACTTGCCCAGGTCTGAACCCGATATTAACATTGATAAACTGCCATAACTTTTAGCCTATTATTCATAAACTTATCAGGAAATTAAAACTTAAATATTACTTTAAAACAAAACAAAACATGAGCTTTACTGAGAATATGATATCAGAACTCTTCTACATAGAGGAAACTGGCACTGAAATGGGCGTTACTCTGACCCAGGATATAAAGTCACAGAATGAGGGAAACTTACCAGTAACCTGTTTCTTGGACTGCCCTGACTTGGATACATTGCTGGCTCATTGGGCCCTACTCACAAAAGTGCAGAGTGGGTATGGGCTGCATAACCCTCGCACGTTACCCATGCCACACCTGCCTGGACCCACAGCACCCCCTGCATGGCATTCACAACTACACGGCCTCCCCCCCTGCGCAGGAACCCCAGCAGCATGTGGCCCTATGCATGGGGGGCAGACCAGGGGAGGTTGAAGGGGTGGTCCAGCACTCCGCGGGATGTACAAATGTGCAGAGTGCTGGGCACAGGTGTTTGCACCTCTGCCATGTCAGGGCAGCCGTAAAGACAGGGAGCTTGTTATGTGGCCCCCCAAGAGTGAGAACCATGGGCTGTGGCTGAGAGGCAGGGTCCATCACACCCCCACTAAAGGAGCACTAGCTTGTGGGGCACACTGGGGACCTGTGGGTGGTGTCCGGTCACCTGACCCCCACAGCACCTGTGATGCTCTATGTGCCAGCTCCTCGCCCGATGCACGTGGGTGCAGGAGATCCACTAAGGGGTCTGGGTCAGGCAGCTGATTCGCCTCCTACCCAGATCTGTGGTGCCACCTACATCTGCCCCCTGCGGACCTGCATGCCAGGGGGGCATGCCACAGATAAGTCATGCAGTGTCCTCTTTGTGAATGTGACCACAGCAAATGTTCTGCTAGTGCGGAGCTGCATGGGTGGGGTACATGCCACAGTGGTGTATTACTCACCCGTTAGTGCATTGGGGCCATCATGTAGCGGTAGAATGTGTTGAAAATGTTGAAGAAGTTACCTTAATTGAAAAAACAGAAAAATTAAAAAATAAATCGACCTTCACTCCACAAGTAAAAAACCCTGCAATCTTCACTTTTGAAGAACTTGTTCTTAATGATGTTAGCAGACTTGGAAAGTCATACACATAGGAAAAAGAAATCCAAATAAGACATGTTACCGGGGGGGAGACTAGCTGCCTTCACCCAAGAGCGTGATTTGGGAATCATTATCTCAGACAACTTGAAGGTAGGTAAACAGTGTGAGAAGGCAGCATTAAAGGGCAGTGGTATGCTGGGATGCATTGAGAGGGGACTCACAAGTAGGAAGAGGGAAGTGATCCTGATGCTCTACAGATCACTGGTTAAGCCTCACCTGGAATATAGCATCCAGTTCTGGAGGCCCCACCTCAAAAAGAACTTTGACCGAGTGGAGACAGTGCAAAGAAGGGCAACAAAAATGATTCAGGGAATGCACAAGATGTCCTACAGGGACAGACTGAAAGAACTGAATATATATTCCCTGGAACAGAGAAGAGAAAGAGGTGACATGATCAAAACATTCAAGTACACAAAAGGCATAAACAAGGTGCAGATAGATGATCGCTTCTAAGATGTTCTAAGAAGGGTAGCAGAACCAAGGGATATGATACTGTATAAGACTGCAAGGTGGGCAGTTCTCCACCAACACCAGGAGGGTTTTCTTCACAGAAAGAGTGGTGGTTGCTTAGAACAGCCTGCCTGCAGAAGTGGTGGGGGCAAGCACAGCGGTAGGTTTCAAAAATGTTTGAGACAGATACATGGGAGCCCACAAAACCAAAGGCAGCTAGAAGGCTAGGCTAAAAGACAATAGGCAGACTAGATGGACCTGGTGGTCTCCTTCTGCCATCAAATGTCTATGTTTCTTTGTTTGCCAAAAGTACACACTTTATAAAGAACAAACATTTGTCAAATGATGAGTGGCAGTCATTGGAGGAATTACAGAAAACTAAGGGGGTGGTCATAAATGTAACCCCCTCCGGCCACTTTTTTAACTAGTAAGCACACCTCCCATATTTTTAAGTCTAGGTGAAAGGGGGGGTACAAAGTACTAAGTAAATACTGAAACACAAACTGACCATTACTGAACTCAGGTCTTGTGTAGAGAGCCTTTGCAAAGGGGTTATGCTAGGTCTGCACTTCTGGAAGGGTTCCCAGTAATTCCACACAGGAAGCAGTAGCAAGATTGTCCAGACTAGGTTGGGGTTCTAGAGTGTGGCTTTATTCCAAAGTTGGTACACAAAAGCAAAGGTGGACCCCCAAGGGTTTACACTTCATGGCACAAGGCAAAGCAGAACATAACATCTGTAGCAGACAGAAACTCTAACTTCCTATATTGCATAGGGCTTCAAACCTTTTCAGCAGCATAGCCTCAGCTGAAACACACATTTCTTCTCTTGTGGCAATGGCCACAATGGAGCACACAGTTTCTTCTAGTGGCACTGGCCACGACTTAGAACATTTCCCAGATGGCATAGGGTTAAACATTTGGCAATATGGCACTGGCAACGAAGGGAGCACACTGGTGCTCAAAACTAGCAGAACCCACACCGGGGTAAACTTTCTCTTCAGGCATTGGCCATATGACATGAAAAATAGGAGCCCTTACAGAACCCGAAGTGCTGAAATGGTCACTCCAGAAGGGGGATTGCCCACCTTTTTTATTTTTATTTTAGTTTTTGTTGACCGGGTAAGTGCACTAGACAAATCCTGCCTATTTTCAAGCATGACCCGGGGGAGGAAGATACAGATGAATGGCAACTGACCTTGAACCATATTAAACTGTTGGTGGTATTTTTAGTGAATGAGGGAAATTTGGCCAGGACAACAGGGAAATTCTCCTACTCTGATGGTAGGGGGATTCGCTGACTGTCAGGATGGATGGCTCAGTTGCTGAGTAGCTTTCGATGCAGTAGGACATACTGCAGGCTGAGGGGCCAATTGCTGCGCCTAGTTTGGAAAATGCGGCATCAGACATCTTCTTTGAAGCGACCGCAGTGCCGGGTGCCTACATAGAATCTGAACTGCTGTTGGATGCTTTACCTATGCAGATTAATACGGATGAAAAATTAGCACCAATTCTGAAGGACTCTGAAGTTAAACTTACAGTTCAGACTGCCAGTCATTCCTTTCATCCTTCATCACTAGATGTATCGCAAAGTGGGGATATAACACCTGTGGCAAGTGTATCAGCGGAGTTCCTACAGATTGACAGCGAGGATGCCACATCAACAACTCCTCGTTTCCTTTCTGAAATCAACACAGCTCCAGATGCTGCACCACAGTTCTTTGGTCCGGGTAAAACCGTAACATGTACTGTTTACTCTTCTGAGTTTTCTGACCAAAATCAGGCAACAGTCTTTTCTTTTGCTGCTATACAGCGAGCGGTAAAAAGTATTGCAAAACCTTCTAATAAACAGAAACCTCCTGGGCCAAACAAGTAGAACAAGTGGACGCTGCATGGTCTGTAACAAAAGCCTTAACATCGGCTGGCAGGGCACAGCTTCCTGATTCGGGCCGCTGGATTTCTGGATTCTCCCCAATTGTTATTCCCAGGGTTCATATTATGAAAGGGGATATGCATACTCCTTCTTCCCCAGCTTCTACTTTAAATGATTCTACCCCTCGGGACACTGTTGGTCAGACCTGTCCTATGGAGGCCCAACTCTCGTATGCTATGATATCAGGTTCACCTCTAACTCTCCTGTCTGGTTTACAATTGACACAGAACCCTGAACTTTGCTTTAATTCACATAATGTTACACCTTCTCCTGTAGAACATTCTCCTCAGATGACTCCTTCTACGTCCATGGAACACATAGAGGATCAGGCTACTGGGGATGTCCCTGAAGGCTCTTCAACAGGTTCTGCTCCAGGCCCTGACCGGACTACTCCTCACTCTTATGTCTTCTTTTTTCACTCCCCAACTTTTTCTGCCAATTGGCATAATGCCATTCGGTTTTGTTTATAAAGGGGATATGGAAACATTCCCAGATCACAAATTTGTTGCTAAAACTCTGTTAAAAGACAGTCTGCATTTTTCATCAGCTGAAATGTACGCACTAATACATGTTTCAGGGGAAACATTTTTTGATGTTAATTTTAAACTAAATAGTGGTTTAGATAAATTTTGGAATGGTTACCAAAAAGTTTGACAGTTGCCTTTATGGTCTCCTTTTGATGCATTTCCCCCTGACTAAACCAGCCTATAAAACAATTATGGTACTTTTTAGGAATGTGGGGGTAAGTGTCACAGATCTTATTTTCTGGTTAAAGCAGAGATATACAGTACTTGGGCACCCCGAAGCAATTTTTAATTCTGAAGATATTTGGATGGGTGGTTAGAGAATCAGGGTTATACTGTGCTCTTCTGAAGATGGTCTTCAGCATCTTCCAAATTGTGTCTTTCTGGGATGAGATAGGGGTGTTCTCTTTTATGCAGGGCAACCCAAATCCTGCCATAGGTGTGGACAGTCTGGTCACATTAGTAGTGCCTGAGATCGATTACGCTGTACACTTTGTAACTCCCTGGGGCACATGAGTGAGCAATGTAAGAATATAGTGGTTTCTTCATTATGTGGTGTAATTGGTCATTCTTATGCCACTTGTCCAGTGGTTGCCCACCGGCAACCGGATCCACGTGATTCAGAAGAACAAAGACTGTTGATTGCTGTTGCACAGTGGTCATGTACTACACACTCAAAAGTATTCCCCCAAAGTGCACACCCACATATCCCCACCGAGCCACGCCCACATCATTCCAGATCCGTTGGTCCCTTTACACCCCCCCCCCGTGTTGTTGGATGACACGGCAAGCAACCCAGAGGCCTTAACAAATGCACCACTGATTCAAACTTCAGCCATCTCCGATACGCTATCCATGTCCCCCCCTCAACTTCCACAGGAGATGCCCTTTCACACTAGGGTGGCTAGACATAAGCTATATAATTCACAACCAGCTTCTAAGGTCCCTAAGTTGGCTAGTATTCCCACTACTAACCGCTTTCATGCCCTTTTGCTTGCTCAGGATATTTCAGATGCTGAATCTCAATCCTCTCAAACAGGGGTTGATACAGTACCTCAGATAAAATTTCAGATGTGGAATCTGAAGGGGACCGGCTTCCATTCTCTCCAGCCAAGGCATTACCTTCTAACATGAAGAAAGGGGGAAAAAAGCATACACCCCCTTGAAATCTTCTCCTTGATTTTTTTTTAAATGTCTTCTTCACTTACTTTCTGCTCACTGAATGTGACCAGCGTTAAAAAGCAACTTCGACAAACTACATTATTTTCCTTTTTAAAGTCCTTGCACTGTAACGTATTATTTTTACAAGATACTCAGTTACATACAGTAACTGAACTATTCTGTGCTACAAAATGGTGGCACACTGGAGTTTCTTACTGGTCATTAGGACTGGAACTTTGTTCTGGGGTTGCTATATTTTTTCATAACATAGATGTGAAGGTTTTAAAATTAATTGATGTAGCCCCAGGTCGAGTTTTGATTTTGTTTGTATTGTTTCAGGGGATTTGTTTTAGGTTAATTAATGTTTATGCACCACAAACAAAAGCGACTAGGGCTGATTTGTTTCGTCTCATCCAATCATATTTGCATATATCTTTTCTTATTGTTTAGGGAGGTGATTTCAACTGTGGGTTGTCTAATAAAGATAGGGATAGGGGTGCAAAAACCTCAAAATTATTTTGTGATGTGTCTTGCTACGGTTGTACAAACAGCAGGTTTAAGTGATGCATATGCTCAATTACATGAGACCACTGTCCCTACTTTCCATAAAGGAACTCTTGCTACCCAGATAGATTTCTTTTTTATTAATAAATCCTTACTGCTGAGCTCAGTTTGGGTAACCCTTGTGGAATTTTCAGACCACTGTGCTTTATGCCTTACTGTTGGGTCCACAGCTGCGTTCTCTTTCGGAAGAGGCATCTGGAGACTAAACTCTATGCTTTTAGCACAAGAAGATGTTTTGCAACATTTAGACTATTTCATGCAAGCTCGAAAGTCCCTGTACGATATGTATGAGGATCCTCTATCATGGTGGATCGATATAAAAAAAGATATAATTTCCTTGTTGAAATCTCTGGGGATGTTACAGTGGGAATCAGCTTATTTTTCTTATATTAAATGCAGGCAACAACTGCAGAAAATTATGTCTTTAGCCCAAACCACTAAACATGATTTTACCTCCCAAATAAAAATTCTCAAAGATAAAATGATGCCTTTTCATACTCATCAATCCTCTGTTTTGAAATTACAACAAAAGTATGGTACGCATGGGAATTTTGCTATTTGTCCCTTTCTTGCTAGTAAGGATACGGTGAGGAAAAGAGTGTTTGACTGTATTACAGGACAAGATGGTCAGGAGAAAACTACGCAACAAGATACGATGTCAGAGGTGACATCATACACGATGTCGCTTTTCCAGGACCAGCCTGTTGATTTAGCTGCAGCTCAGGCCTATTTGCACAGTATAGATGTCCCAGATTGTCCCCCCTCCACACTTTCCCAATTAGTAAATCCTCTTACTCCTTAGGAAGTACTTACTGCCATTCATTCATTCCCAAGAAATAAAGCACCTGGTAAGGATAGTTTGACATCAGAACTTTATAAACTGATGCGCACTGAATTTTCTCAGGAGCTTGCTGATGTCTATAATGACCTGTTGTTATATACTGACTTCTTTCTAGATATGATGGGAGGTATTCTCATTATTTTAAAGAAGAAAGGTGACAGGAAAATTCTTTCAAATTGTAGACCAATTAGTCTCTTAAATGTTGATCTGAAAATCTTAATGAGAATTTTGAATACCCGTCTTTTAACAGTGTCACAACACCTAATTTCTCCTGCACAGTCTTGTGCTATTCCAAATTGTACCATGATTGATCAGTTGCTTTTCTTACAAGAAATGTTCGATAGGTCATATACTGCAGGTTTACCAGGGTTTGTTTTGTCTCTGGATCAAAAGGGAGCTTTTGATTCGGTAAACCATGATTTTTTTGTGGCTCGCTCTTCAACATTATGGTATCCCATCAGTTTTTATTTCCTGGCTATGTAAACTCTATAAGTATGCTACAGTATCACCTATGGTTAATGGACATCTGGGGCCTTTGCTCTCGGTCCAAAGGGGAGTGCGACAGGGTTGTCCGGCTAGCCTTTTATTATATGTTTTCAGTATTGATCCACTTTTGTGCACCTTAAATACTGTAAGTTTATACCTCCTATTACGGTCCCAGGTGTGTTAGTCCCTTTTTCGGCTCTAGCATATGCAGATGATATTTGCATCTGTACCACTACAGTCTCATCAGTACAGACCTCTGTTGAAATGTGTGATTTTTTTGGATCCCTTTCTGGAACTTCTTTAAATAAAAGTAAATGTCTTGGGTATGAATTGGGCGTGGTTTCTCCTGCCCAAGCCCATATCCTCGATATTAAATGTACAGCAAACCCAATTCAGATTCTGGCCATTGTTTTTGGCTCCCAACTCCTGCATTTTTTAATTGGGATATACAACTTGAAAAAGGTAGAAGTATGGTACAGAACTGGAACAAATGGCAGCTTGCTAAAGAAAAATGCATCTATATGATTCAGACTTATTTATACCCCTTTTTTTTGTTTTTGAGCAATATTTTCCCCCCTTCTAAACTATGTGAAGCGACTTTGTTTAGTATACTTTTTCAGGCCGTTTGTAGTCATTGCCAAAATCCCATAAAGTGTAATATTTTATATTTGGCAGTTTAGTGGAGATCTAAATATGGTAACCCCCCCTATTGTTTTTTTATTGTCAGTTTTTTTCTCTAATTTTCCACCTTTATTGAAACATATCTCGAAATTATGGACAGATCTCTTCCAACAGGCAGTTGAGCAATGGTTTCATGATTGGGAGGTTGCCCGACTTGGCAGTCTCAACATTACTACCCCAGTGAGTTCTTACCATTGTGAAGTATTCATAAAATTATGACAGTGGCAAATACCTAGTGTTTGGCTTCTTTCAAAACATAAGAAATTTATATATCAGTTGGTACTCTATTCTTATTTTATTGTGCAAATCACATTTCCAAAATGTCCAGATTTACATATTTTACCATTACAGGGTTTATTGATTAATAAACATATTTCCCCCCAAACTTAGGGCTGTTACCTGGTTATGTGGTCATGAGAAGCTTAATGTTAAGGGTAACCAATATCATAAACAGTTGCAAGAATGAAATTGTTCTCATCCTGGTTATTTTCAAATACTCGAAACTATGCATCATTTATATTTCTCATGCCCATACATTTCTCCATTTTGGCAGTATGTTGCCAATGTTTGACGAGAGACAAGTTTTTTGACTGTTTCATATGAAATCTTAGTTTATGGTTCATATCCCTCAGTTTGGAGTAAATGGGATACTAGCACTTTACATGTTCTTTTTGTGGTATTTAAATGGTTTATTTGGCAAAGTAGGTGTCTTTTTACTTTACAGCAGAAGGAATTCTCCTATGTTGAACTTTTACAAAAAATTAATACAGAACTTTCTAGTATTTATAAATCTGAAGCAGTATTATATAATTACAATGTTCTGATGATGAACTGGAGAAATTTACCATGGGTTACAAATAATGATGTACCTATTACGTAATTTTTTTTTTTTACTTTCGTTCTTTATCCCTCCTTACCACCTCCGGAGTCCCCTCCTTCTGTCCGCTCATGTCTCCCTTGCCTACCTTAGGGATCTGCCCTAGAGTGCCCATCCTCCTCTCCTTGCACAGTGGGGTCTGTCCTGCAGGTGGTCCTGGTGGACTTAGGGCGGCCTTCATCTAGGGCTGCCGGAGAAGTTTTTCTATTTTTCTCCCTTCGTCCCCTACCCCTAGGATGTTGAATGCTTGGGCGTGCGTTCCAGTGATGGCGTGCTTGCACGCCAGAGCCCTCATACGTCGGCGATGTCCCCCCTTCCCGACTCCGTTAGACGGAGCCGCCTCCATCCCCTCTATTGTTGGTGCTTCCACCGGCTACTAGGGTGATGTAGAATGCGGAAGCGTTCTTGGTACCCACCCCTGAGAGAGGAGAGCATCCGTTGGGATGCTCGATCCTCCCTCTCCCCTGCCAACCCCTGGCCACCCAAGTCCATTCCCGAACCCGGGTCGGCGGCGTAGAGCGAGGTGTGGCGTCCAGTGCCTCAGCCCTCAGCGCCACCGGGCTGGCTCTATTATGTAAATTTGTTGGGGTTTTTTCTCCCCCTTTTACATTTCTTTGTTGGGTTATTTTTTGTGGGTTTTTTTCTTTACCAGTATGATATAATACTGACTTCCTTGTGTTTTTTCCTTTTATTTTTTTTACTTTTCTGCTATGTTATCTGATAATTCCTCTGCATAAGTGTGATTTAACACTGTTTTTTTTTCTTTTTTTTCATTCAACTTTTATTAAAGTTTACAATACAGAGAATGAATCCACAAAGCATTTGACATAAAGGAACAGTAATTACTGGACAAAATTCAACAGATTTGTCCTCTTCCTCCCCACCCCTTCACCACCCCAACCCCCATACCCAAGCGCAGCATCACCTCCACCAAACTACATCCTGTATTACCATGGACCTATACCTCAAACTTGTACAGAGTACAGGGTTTGAAAGGGGCCCCATATCTTATTAAACTTATTAAGTTTATTAGAAAGACTAGCAATGGTTCTCTTCATTCTGAGCTTAGCCAATAGCTCCTGGAGCCACTCAAAATAGGACAAGTTATTGGAATCTTTCCAATGTCTAAGGACCACCTTTTTGATGGACATGGAGATTAATGCCATATAATATTTCCTACTCCGTACAGAGATATCAGAAAAATCTCCCAAAAGACATACCTCCGGTGTGAACAGGTCCCTGAGGCCCAGCAATGGGTCTGCTCTTTGTTTGATGTTAGCCCAAAGTCCAACAATGCTGGGACAATTCCAAAAGATGTGAAGAAGGTTTTCAGGGTACAAGTTGCATCTAGTGCAAATTGGAGAGGGCACCACACCCAAGTTAGCCAACTTCTGCAGGGTATAGTAAATATTGTGCAAAATTTTAAATTGCATTAATCTTAGTCTGTCCTGGGATAAAATTTATGGCAGTTAAGCCAGAGTTGAGGCAATTCTAATTCCCTATCTGGAAAGAGGGAAGACCAATATGAGACCGGGGCTAAGTTATCAGGATATGCCCATGCAAATAAAAAGCTGTATATCTTAGACACTGCATGGGGCAAGCTGGCCAGATCTGCCAATGTGGCCTGAAATGAGATTTGGGGAGCAGAGGGGTGGAGTAACTCCAAAAACTTTTAAGATTAGGCACTGAAGCTGAAACATTCTAAAAATATTCCTCTCAGGTATCCTAAATTTCTGCATAATTTCTATGGAGGAGCACCACTGTCTGTCAACCATCATGAGATCCTTCAACTGACAATTTGCTAATTGGGAGAGCCAGTTATGTGATAAGAGCTTGCTATCTGGTTGTAGACTAGGATTACCATTTATTGGCTGAGACAAGTCCTTAACATTATCATATTTTAGGAATGCACACAGTTGAGCGTACGCTATAATTGATACTGCAATGAGAGATTTATGCAACACACCCAGGAGAGACCCTACTTTAGTGTACAGCAATGCTCCAGGAAGGATACCACATTTTTTGATGGAAGCTAATTCCACTCTGAGCCAGGCTGGGACATAGGAGAATTGTGCTAATAGGTGCTCAGGTGTCACCCACCTGAGATATTTGTTAGCCTGGCTGGCCCAATAATACAGCCCTATATGTGGGATTCTTAAACCTCCTTATCCTTTGGGAGCAGCCAATTTGTGAAAAGCCATTCTAGATTTTTTTATACCCCCATATAAAACTAGAAAACATGGTATGGATTTTGTTTAAACCAGGACAACGGGAGGCCAATATTTAACATATTATGGGGATAGAAGAGGCGGGGGAAGACATTCATTTTAATTAAATTAATCCTTCCCCAGAGGGAGAGAGGAAGTAGCGTCCACCTACGGAGATCTTGGTCCATTCTTTGGGCCAACAAATCCAAGTTTAATTGTTTAAGCCGGGATGCAGAGTGCGTCAGAATGATCCCAAGATATTTAATGGAATCATACTGCCAAGCAAGCCCTAACAATGTGATCTCCTGCTTGTAGACCCTGTGATTAAGAGGAAAGACCAAAGTTTTTCCAATATTAAGTTTATAATTTGAAACCTTACTAAACTCATCTATTATATTGAGAGCGGGGGGAATAGATGTCACTGGATTGGTGATCTGCAGAAGGAGGTCGTCAGCATATGCAGCAACCTTAACCATCTGCCCATTTAAAAATATACCTAGAACATCCTGAGCTTTGGTTAGCCTCTGAATAAGGGGCTCTAAATATATATTAAAGACTAGTGGAGACAAGGGGCACCCTTGCCTGGTTCCCACATGTAATTTAATTGGACTTGAAATCAATCCATTACAGGAGATTCTAGCCGAGGGTGATAAATATAATGAGCAAACCCATCCCAAAAATTGTTCAGGGATACCAAATGCCTCCATAGCAGCAAATAGGTAATTCAAGTAGACCCTGTCAAATGCCTTCTCGGCGTCAAGGGATACCAAGGCCATTGGTACATCAGCATCTCTCGAAGCCGAGAAGACATGCGCTAGGGTTTGCAAGTGGTCTACTGATGCTTTACCCCTCATAAAACCAACCTGTCCCTCCCCTATTATACAGGGAAGTATCGTACTCAAGCGATCAGCCAATAGCTTTGCCAATATTTTAATGTCATGATTAATTAACGAAATGGGCCTATAACTTGAGACCAGATCCTGTGGCTTATCAGGCTTGGTCAGTAAAACAATCAGGGCTTCAAAAAGAAAAGGATCAGGCCCTTGGCCGGAAAGTAAAAATTAAAAAGTGAGAGTAAAATAGGAGTTAGTTGCTTAGAAAATACCTTATAAAAATTGGCAGAAAATCCGTCAGGACCCAGAGTTTTATTGGATGGCAAAGATTTAATTACCATAGCTATTTCATCCTCAGAGATAGGAGATATTAATGCAGCTTGTTGAGATTTAGTGAGAAAAGGTAATTGTAGGTCCCCAAAATACTTTTGCAAGTCTTCCTCAGAAGGGGGATTGGCCATGGGCCCATACAATTCCCGAAAATAACAAGTGAATACATCAAGTATCTCTGAGGATGCGGTTTTAGGGGGGTCTCTCCCTGTGGCGTAGACGGCTGCGATAAATCTCACTGATTCCTGTTGCTTCACTCGCATTGCCAACAACTGCCCTGCTTTCTCTCCTTGATCTGTATAAACTGCAATGGCTTTTAAAACAGCAAACTCCACTTGCTCTCTTAACAGATTAAGATAGGCATCCTTAACTTTAACTAATTCCTGCTTAAAAGTTTCAGGAGAAGTCGGGAGAGATGGGATTCCATCTCCCTAATCTGGGACAAAAGGCGGGAAGATTTATTTTCCCGTTCCTTCTTCCTATTCGAAGTTAAGCCAATGAAAATCCCCCTCAGGAGAGCACTCCATTCCATATCTGACCGCTGAGTGGAATTAGCATTCACAGCCACAAACTGATTTATTTGAGATATTACGTACTCGATCTTATCGGGTTCCTTGAGAATTTTATTATTCAGCTTCCAGCTACCTCCCCTTTTAGGTAATGAGGACAGGGAAATTTGACATACTACTGCAGAGTGATCTGAAAGTGGGCCAGAAATGATGTTCGAATCTAAGACCCCAGATAAAAACGTGTAAGAAATGAAAATATAGTCAATCCGTGACAAGGTGCCGTGGACTTGAGATGCAAAGGTGTATTCCTGCACTTTGGGATGTAACACACACCATACATCGTATAGGCCTGCCGAATCTGCCAAGTCCCTGAATGATCTTTGAGCAGGAGAAAGGCCCTGACAACCGTGACCCGACCTGTCCAACAATGAGTCGAATACCAAATTAAAATCACCATCTATAATCATAGGGACACCCAGAAGGGGAGTGAGAGCTTCCAATACATTCACAAAGAAACTCAGAGTATCCGTATTAGGACCATAGACGCTACCCAAAACAATATCCAACATGCATAGCCTCCCCTTCACAAATAGAAATCTTCTGGGAGGATCAGAAATGCTCTGGGTAGATCTGAGAGGAAGCAATCTGTGTAGAAGAATCATGACCCCCCCTGCTCTGGGTATTACCCTGTGCAGCGAATATCTGCCCTACCTGTAATCTTCTCAACTTACCTGCTTCATCATTAAGCAAGTGCATTTCTTGCAAAAACATAACTTCAGCTTTTAAATGGCTAAGATATTTCAAAATCTTGTATTCTTTAGTCTTGTGCCTAGCTCCTTTAACGTTCCATGTGATGATCTTAAGATTGCTCGCCATCATTCGCTAGGTCCCTGAATGAAACCATAAAATTCCTCCTGCACTAATATATAACTTCCTTGGCCCCTTACATATGGGTTCTGCTGTGCTTGAGCCCCCCTACCCACCTCCCTCCCAACTCACCCCAATCCCAGTAACAAACCCCCAAGAACAAGAACCCCGCACCCACAATAACCCAACCCTCCGCTCCCACCCTTTATTTTCATGGTACATGATGATCAGTTCATCTAGACATCTCCTCACTCACCCCCTTCCCCACCTTCCTTAACTAGTACAAGTTAACCAGTACCCAAAAAATATCTGTTCATTGAACACAGTATGCAGTAGTAAAATTGAAACAAAAATTGTCTATGGACAACAGGTTACAGGGCACCAGAGTGTAATAATAGAAAACCCTCCAGTCCATACCAAGAGAAACAGAGGTTAAATAATGAAGGAGGGCGATCCTCCCCCCGGGAAATGAGATGCATCTTTTTCTTCCAGACCAACAGGAAGATGGAAGGGGTCAGCGTAAAATCCAAAGCAGAAATCGCCCTGCAAAACCAGACACAACAAAAGGATTTTATCACCCTCAGATGCCTTTCCCTTCCCCTGAACCAGAACTATACGAGAGTTAACAAACTGCAGGCTCCAGTGCCATCTAGTGGCGAGAGATCGGGAATACATGCTCTGGTAACACCATAAATGGCAGAACTTTCTAACAAAAAGAAAAATGTTCAGTCCGATCCACGAGTTCCTAGTTGCCAGCTCCAGACAGCTCAAAACAGCTGGCTGCAGGCGAGACCAATTTCCTTGGCACTCCCCAATATTAAGTGAAGTTCGAAACCTCAAAGCCTGAAAAATAACAAAATTTATTCAATTCCAAATTGTGTTACTTTAGAAACACAGCAATCATACATCAAACTATAGCCCAGAAATTCCAGCACAAAATTTGCAGCTAGCCCCCTTTATACTTATTCAACAACGGGAACTATAGGGAACTAATACTCCTCTAAAGCAAGCTTAACAGGTTTCCATTCTTCACAGTTCTGTAAAGGAGAAATCAAAATCAGCTGTTAAGCACTATAAATCAACATCCATTTAGCCATTGCCAGCTCCCAGCTCAAGGAGCCCAAAATAAATCAGGAAGTCTTTGCTTAAGACCAGCAGCCGCCAGTTCTGCATTTTCATAAGTTATCCAGGAACCAGCAATAAGAACTTGGATTTTGGCCTGATAGATCATCTTGAACTTGATTGCAGCAGCTATCAACTTTGTTGCAATGGGGTGATTCTGGCACACAGAAAGAGGTAGATCCTTTACTACCCTCAATTTAATCCGTTCCCACGAAAGTTCTTTCATTTCTCGCACTTTAGACATGAAAAAATGCTTCTCTTGAAAGTTCAAGAAACGGAAAATAAAAGTTCTGGGGGGAGCTCCTTGGGATGGCATAGGTTGCAGCACTCTGTGGGCTCACTCGATAATATATTCAGAGCCAAAGGGGGTAGGACCAGCAACTTTCTCCATGAATTTTTTAGTAAATTTAAGCGGGTCTGAGCCTTCCTCCCATTCAGGTAGTCCTATTACCACCACGTTGTTGCAACAGCTATGACCCTCAAGGTCCTCTATTTTAATTTACATCCTGGCAAGTCATTGCCTCACCGCCACCAACTCAGGATCGAGCTGCTCCTGCTTGCGCTCTAGTGAGCATATTCGGGCTTCATTATCCGAAGTCCTCTGAGAAAGAGATTCCAGGACATTGGAGATACTCTTAATTTCTACAGCGATGCTCTGAATTTCAGCTTTGAAGGGCTGAAACTCCTCCTTTATTTTGTTAATAAAAAATTCCCCTACTCTTTTAGATAAGTGCCATGGGATCTTTAACATCCACCTGAACTACCATCAATCCTGGCAGATGGGACCTCGGTTTAACATCTCATCCGAAAGACGGCACCTCAGAAGTGCAGCACACCGCTCTTGCTGCACTACAGTGTCAGTACTGGGATATTAACCCAAGTGCCAGATGTGGGAACTGAACCCACAGCCCTCTGATCTCCCGGCTTCAGAGGCGAGTGTGCTACCTACTGAGCCACTGACACTGTTTTGCTTCCTAGTCCATACCGAGCCATTCTCTCAGTTACACCTCACCATTTGCAAACTGTAGAACTATGCATCTTGGAATGACTTTCACATTCAGCATTAGAAACACACTACTTCTGAGTGCAAGTTAAAGTCCTGAGCAATGTGCCAAGTCTCACCGGGGACTCCACAGTTATCAGCCAATTTTAAGAAAGGCTTAAGAACAGTCTCAAACAGAAATGGGTGCATAGGTCCCTTTGTCAGAGTAATACCCCAAAGAAAACGGGTAAAAGCAGGTACATTGCTCCTGAGAACCCAAAGTCAAATTACTCACAGACTGTACACACAAAAGGCAGCTTCAATGTTCTGGATCAGTCAGGGGTTTGCCCATCGGATCCATTCTGCAGTCCTCCTCATCTCACTGGGGATGAGGAAATCGGGAATTTTTGCTAGATGGTTTTCACCACTTCTACAAGGCAGGTAGATGGTTCTCAGACTAGGGTGAGAAAATGTAGGCTCTCCTCAGAGCCAACACTGCAGCTCTTCACTCCTCCAACTGCTCACACTGAACTCAGAATTAAGACTAAGTTCAATACTGAGAAATGTGTTGTCATGCACTTTGGGAAGGACAACCCATTAGCTACTTATTTTATGGGTAACAAAGTTCTTAAGGCTGTTGAAGATGAGCGAGATCTGGGAATTAGGGTTAAAAATGATCTAAAATTTGGCTTACATTGTCAACAAATTATTAAAAAAGTGGGGGGTATTCTCCACTGTATTAAAAGGCATATTGTAAACACAAGCACCAGGGTTCTTCTCCCACTGTATTCCTCGTTGGTTAGGCCTCATGTTGAGTATTGTGCTCAGTTTTGGTCACCTGGTGACAGGGGTTCCATAAAGGCCCTAGAAAGCATTCAGAGAAGGGCGACTAAAGAAATCAGTGAAGTTCAGGGACTGGATTACAAAGATAGACTTACAAAACTTGGTCTCTATAGTCTTGAATATCGTAGACTTAGAGGGGACTTGTGTCTGGTGTATAGAGCTCTACATGATAGTACTTTATGGGAATCTTTGGGATTGAAATTTAGAGAAGTAGCATATGAAACTAGGGCTCACCCACTACAATTATTCGTAGAACACTGCAGAACTAAATTGAGAAGTTCTTGGTTCTCTGTTAGAGTGTCTAAAATTTGGAATGTGTTGCCATTATCTGTGGTGACTAGTGAAACTATGTATTTATTTAAAACCCAAGTAGATAATTTTCTAAGAGATAAATCAATTAAGGGTTATGACTAACTTAAGTGGCGAGCATTATGGACTACGGTCTTCTTGGCTCTGATCTACCTATGATACCTATGATACCTAACTGAAAATTCTAAAACTCTCCACTCACAGCTAGCTATTGTGGCTTTTGCTGCTGCAAGAGTTCTAAATGACATCACCTCTCTCCTCTCAGCTGAGACCAAGTAAACAGAGAGGGAGCAGGTGAAAATCCATTTAACTAGTTATTTACCAGCTGCCTTCCATACCTAGCACTGACACTGATGGGATTCTAGTAACCTGACTGGGGGGGTTACATAAAGGAATCCAAGAAAAGAGGAAATATTGTATTGATGAGTGACAATTTCTATGTGAGTAAAATCATGGAACTTCTGAGTGATAGGGTTATGTAGGAACCATTGAGAGGGGATCCTACACCAAAACATATTATTTTGCTCCAACCATTAACTGATGAAGTCTATGTAAATGGAATGTTAACAAGTGATGAGGCAGCATTTATAAAACCTGATTTTCCCATCACCCCCAAATTTTATGGACTACCAAAAGTCCACAAAAATCAGAATTCACCCCCCTCCCATGTCCCATTGTATCAGGTATAGATCCAATCACCTACAATTTAGGTAAATACCAAGACCATTTCCTTAAACAGTATATTGTTTGTGTAAAATCACACATCAGTGACACCATGCACTTCCTTCAGTAAATGTAGGATTTCACTTGGAAACAGACCTACAACTGGGCCTCTGTAGATGTTGTCAGCCTTTACACCTCAATCAAACATACAGTAGGACTAGAAGCAGTCAGGCATTTTTTTGTTTAAACCAACTATGGGAGACCCAGTGCCAAGGGAATTCACACTAAAAGCATTGGAATTTATACTTGAACATAATTATTTTGTTTCTGCTGAACAATTTTGCCAACAAATATGTGGTGCAGCAATGGGTGCCTATATGGCACCCTCCTATGTGAACCTAACACTGGGAAAATGGATAGAAGATCACATCTGGAACACTGAATCTAACCCATTTGTCAATAAGGTGGTGCGGTGGCTCCACTTTACATAGAAACATAGAAACATAGAATTTGACTGCAGATAAGGACCACTTGGCCCACCCAGTCTGCCCATTTCCCTAACTGATGGATAAGCTGCAGATTCTAGTTAATCAGCAGCTTACTTCCTCATGCCTGTCCCATGCATTCTTGAATTCTCCCACTGTTCCTGACTCCACAACCTCCTCAGGAAAGCTGTTCTATGCATCCACAACTCTCAAAAAAATACTTTCTAACATTACCTCTGAGATGTCCCCCTCTATCTTCAAATTGTGCCCCCTTGTTCTTGCACATCTCTTCTTCGGAAAGATATTACCCTCTTGTACCTTGTTAATTCCCTTGAGATACTTGAAAATTTCTATCATGTCCCCCCCCCCCTTTCATCTAGGGTATACATATTAAACTGCTTTAGTATCTCCTCATGTGTTTTCTGGTGCAGACTTGCACCATTTTGTGTTGCCCTCCTCTGAACAGCCTTCACTCTGTCTATGTCTTTGCGGAAATGGGGTCTCCAGAATTACACACAGTACTCCAGATGGAGTCTCACTAACCATATGTAGAGAGGGATAACAACTTCCTGCTTTCTACTGTTGATGCCTCTCCCTATGCATCCCAGTATACCCCAAACCCTCCTTACTGCCTTCTCACATTGCTTACCCACCTTTAGGTCATCTGATATAATTACACCTAGGTCTCTTTTGTTTTTTGTTGTTGCTATTAACTCACCTCCATTGTGTACTCTTCCCCTGGGTTTTTGTTTCCCAGATGCATTACCTTGCACTTCTTTGCATTGAATCTGAGCTGCCATGTATTTGACCGTTCCTCCAACCTTGCCAAGCCCCTTTTCATTCTTTCCACCCCAACTTGTGTATCAACCCTGTTGCAGATCTTTGTGTCATCTGCAAAGAGGCATACCTTTCCTTCCAGGTGCTCTCCAATGTCACTTATAAAGATATTAAAGAGGACCAGTGCCAGTACTGAACCCTGTGGTACCCCACTAGTTACCCTCCTTTCTTCACTGTGGACTCCATTTACTATTACCCTTTGCATCCTGTTGTCCAGCCAGTTTTTTATCCAGGCTACCACCTTGGGACCCACTCCAATGCAGGTTAACTTGTGTATTAATCTTTTGTGTGAGACTGTGTTAGATTCCTTGCTAAAATCTAGGTAGGCCATATCCACAGCCCCTCTCTGGTCTACTAATTTAGTCACCTAGTCAAATAAATGCATTAGGTTTGTCTGACATGACCTTCCTGCTGTGAAAGCATGCTGCCTTGGGTCTTGTGCCCCACTGGCCTCTAGGTACTCAACAATTCTTTCCTTCAGAAGTGATTCCATCATTTTCCCTACCACTGAAGTCAAACTAACTGGTCTGTAGTTTCCTGCCTCTGCCCTGCTCCCACTTTTGTGAAGTGGAATCCATTTGCCCTCCTCCAGTCCTCAGGTACCACTCCATCCTCCCATGATTTGTTAAAGATAGTAGTCAGTGGTGTTACTAGTTCTACCCTTAGTTCTTTTAGTATTCTTGGGTGAATCCCATCAAGCCCCATTGCTTTGTCCACCCTCAGTTTCAAGAGTTCTTTTGAAACCCTTTCTTCTGTGAATGGACTGGTATCGACCCCCCCTATTCAGAGTTTCTCCCTTGTTTGGTTTAGGCACCTCCCCCTCCTCATCTGTTATGAATACTGAGCAGAAATATTCTCTCAGTATCCCTTCTTTTTCACTGTCACCCTCTGCCCACATTCTCTCCCCTTTATTAAGTCTCTGTATCCCTCACTTGGTCTTTCTTCATTCCCTAATGTACCTATAAAAGGTTTTATCCCCCTTCTTAACAGAGTTGGCTATCTTTTCCTCAGTTTGTGCCTTTGTTATTCTGACTGCTTTCCCTGCCTCCTTCTGCTTTAACTGATAAAGTTCTCTGTCCTGCTCCTTCTGTGTTTCCTTATATTTCCTGAATGATATCCTTTCCTCCATAACCATCCCTGCCACCTATTTTGAGAACCATAGTGTTTTTTTCATTAATTTTGTTTTACTGATTTGCTTCACACAAAGGCTTGTTGCCCCTGTGATGGCTGTTTTGATTATTCCCCATTGTTCCTCCACCCCTCCTTCTTGCCCATTTGCTAATGCTTTTCTAAGGCACTCTCTCATTTTCCCAAAGTCAGCCTTCTTAAAGTTAAATACTCTTGTTTTTGTATGGCTTGACACTATGGCTGTGTTTATTGGGAACCACACTGTTTGGTGGTCACTTGTTCCCAGATGGCTACCCACTTCTAAATCTGAGATCCTTTCTCCTTCCTCATTTGAGAGTACCAGGTCTAAGATTGCTCCCTCAGTGGGTTCCAATACTAGCTGTCTGAGGCATGCCCCTGTAGGCATCAAGACCAGCCCTGCTCTTGGATATACCTGCAACAAAGGTACTCAGTTAACATCTGGCATATTCAGGTCCCCCATCAACAATATCTCCCCTTTTTCTGCCATTTTAAGGATGCCTTCTATCATTTCCTTGTCCATTTCCTCCCCCTGAGATGGGTGTCTGTACACAACCCCCATGCAGATTGTGGTGCCATTTCCTGTCTCCAGGGTGACCCATAGTGACTCATCAACTTCCTGTTTACTCTTTAGTTCTGTTGCTTTAATCTCTTCCCTTATACAGAGAGCTATTCCTCCTCCTCCTCCTCCTCTTTTTCCCATCCTGTCCCTCCTGTGGACTGTGTATCCCGGTATGTTGATTTCCCACTCATGGGTCTCTGTGTACCATGGTTCAGTGACTGCCAGAATATCCAGACATCCCTCCTCCATCAAGGCCACTAGTTTAGGGAGCTTGTTGCACACACTGCGGGCATTGGTACTTATCACCTTCCATTTATTTTTTATGGCCTTACCCCTTTTAGCCCCATCCCTGTCCTTAACACCTTTTTCTGCATTTATCCCTGTCCTGCTCCCTACTGACTTCTCTGCCTTGGTGTTTACCTCTCTAACTACTACGCTTTGTGGGGGGAGGCTGGGATTTCCCTGCTCCTTTTCAGTGCCTAACTCCTTGGCTAGTTTAAATGCTTGCCAATGAAGCATTTAAACCTGTCACCTAGGATCCTTGATCCCCCCCCGAACATATGCAGACCAACACACCAGTTTAAGCCTGCATCCCTCCAGGTGGCTTCCCAGTCCCCAGTGAAGCCAAAACCCTGAGCTCCACACCAGTTTTCAACCATTCATTAAATCCCATGATGTGGAATACCCTAGCATCATCCTTGCCATGGACAGGCAACACCTCCGAGAAGGTTACCATACATGTTACTTGTCTAAGGCCCCTCCCTAACTCCACAAACTCCTTTTGCACTGCTCTGATCCCATTTACAGCAAGGTCATTTGTCCCTAGGTGGACAATGACATCCAGCTCCCTCCCTCATGCAGCTGCTCCTACAATCCTGAGGATTCGCTTCCTGTCCCTCCCAGAAATGGAGCCAGGCAGGCACCTTACCTCCCTATCCCCAACGTCACCCACGTCTACCCCCCAATGATTGAGTCCCCCATCAGGAGTTGTTTCCTTCACCTGTGGGGTCTTGTGCCACCCTCCTGTGGGTCTCCTCTGTGGAGGTTTCAAGCATCCTCCTTGGTCTCCATTGCAGGAGCCTTCATAGAGAAACCACTTTTTGCCAGAACGGCATATGAATTGTGGAGAGCTATAAGTGGAGGAATGCACCTCTGTTCCATCACCTTCTCCCTCCCTGAGCTCACCTTGGTACAACCACTCCTCTTTCTAGGCAATCTCTAAGGTAACAGTGGGGGAAGAGGTTTCACGAATCCTAGCCAGGTCAGCCTGGAGATGGGCAACCTCCTCCCTCAGACCAGAGAGGTGCCTGCAAACATGGCAGCATCGCAGCCTCCAGAATGTCTCCTGGAGCACTGCTGCTCCACAGCGATTGCACTGCACCACTACCATCTTGACTTATTTTGTGTCCCCTCTCCTGTTGCTTTGTATGCTTATTGTCTCCTCCCTCTATGTATTTTTACACATAATTTCCTACTGCCTATTAGCCTTTACAACTTTCAACCTTCCTGTTCTGGGACAGGAACTTCCTGAAGTCTTCAGTAGTCTCCTCCCTCCGTGCTTGGATTCAGACCTCAAGCAGCCGGGGGGGATAAAGACTTCTTTTTTAGGTTCCTTCAAGGTTGCTGAAACTAATGTGTCTCAGTGATCCTTCCATTCACACTACCAAAAAGGAAGTTCCTCTTGTCAGTCAAATTCAGTGGCAATAAAACAAGAAGTGGCTTTGGGTGTGAGGGTGGAGTGGTGAGAAGGAGGGCAAGTCTACTTAAAAGACATTCCCTTCTTCTAATAAAGTGTCTGTTAGCTTAATCCAAACAGATACTACTCCTGCAGAGACAGAAGTGATTACCAAAAAATCTGTAGTTCTGGACTTCTCTTCCTTGCTCTGAAACCAGTTCTGTCAAGGTAAATGGAAACAGTTGATTTTGTACACCTAAGCTGCTAAGCCACATCCCCAATTTGATTGACTCTCTGCTCTCAGTAAATTAAGCTGATACTGCCACCTTCCTCAGAAAAAAACACTTTTTTACTCAAATGAGACCCCCTTCTAAAAAAAGTATCTGTTTGCTTAATTCAAACAGGTACTACTAGTGCTGAGACAGAAGTGATTAATTAGTAAGAAATCTGTAGTTCTGGACTTCTGTCTCTTGCTCTGCAACCAATTCTCTTCTGCCAGAAATGGCCAGAAACTGTAATTGGAGACAGCTGCTTTTGTACACCTAAGCTGCTAAGCCACACATCCAATTAGATTCACTCTCTGCTCTCAGTAAATTACACTGATACTGCCCATTTCTCAGAAAAAAACATTTTTTTTTTTTACTTAAATGAGACCCCCTTCTTCTAATGAAGTATCTGCTTGCTTAATTCAAACTGGTACTATTCCTGCTGAGAAAGAAGTAATTAATTAGTAAGTAATCTATAGTTCTGGACTCCTGTTTCTTACTCTGCAGCCAGTTCTCTTCTGCCAGAAACAGATGGAAGCTGTAATTTTAGACAGCTGCTTTTGTACACCTAAGCTGCTAAGCCGCACCACCAATTAGATTCATTCTCTGCTCTCATTAAATTAAGCTGATACTGCCTATATCCTCAGAAAAAGAACTTTTTTTACTTAAATGAGACACCTTCATCTAATAAAGTATCTGTACACTTAATCCATGCAGGTACTGCTTCTGCTGAGACAGAAGTGATTAATTAGTAAAAATTCTGTAGTTCTGGACTTCTGTTTCTTGCTCTGCAATCAGTACTCTTCTGAAAGAAATATCCAGAAGTTGTAATTGGAGACAGCTGCTTTTGTATACCTAAGCTGCTAAGCCACACCCCTAATTAGATTCACTCTCTGCTCTCAGTAAATTAAGCTGATACTGCCCCTTCCTCAGAAAAAAACACTTTTTTATGAATTCAGACCCTCTTCTTCTAATAAATTAGATGTTTGCTTAATCCAAACAGGTACTACTCCTGCTGATACAGAAGTGATTAATTAGTAAAAAATCTGTAGTTCTGTACTTCTGTTTCTTGCTCTGCAACCAGTTCTCTTCTGCCAGAAACAGCCGGAAGTTGTAATTGGAGAGAGCAGCTTTTGAACACCTAAGCTGCTAAGCTACACCCCCAATTAGATTCAATCTCTGCTCTAAGTAAAGCAGATACTGCCCATATCCTCAAAAAAATAACATTTTTTTACTTAAATGAGACACCTCCATCTAATAAAGTATCTCTTTACTTAATCAAAGCAGGTACTACTTCTGCTGAGACAGAAGTGATTAATTAGTAAAAATTATGTAGTTATGGACTCCCGTTTCTTCCACTGCAACCAGAATTCTTCTGCCAGAAACAGCCAGAAGCTGTAAATGGAGATATCTGCTTTTGTACACCTAAGCTGCTAAGCCACACCCCCAATTAGATACACTCTCTGCTGTCCATAAATTAAGCTGATACTGGCCACTTCCTAAGAAAAAACACTTTTTTTACTTATGTGAGATGCCCTTCTTCTAATAAAGTATCTGTTTGCTTAATCCAAACAGGTACTACTCCTGCTGAGACAGAAGTAATTAATTAGTAAAAGAAACTGTAGTTCTGGACTTCCGTTTCTTGCTCTGCAACCAGTACTCTTCTGCCAGAAATAGCCAGAAGTTGTAATTGGAGACAGCTGCTTTTGTATACCTAAGCTGCTAAGCCATACCCCTAATTAGAATCATTCACTGCTCTCAGTAAATTAAGCTGATACTGCCCCTTCCTCAGAAAAAAACACTTTTTTATGAATTCAGACCCCCTTCTTCTAATTAATTAGATGTTTGCTTAATCCAAACAGGTACTACTCCTGCTGATACAGACATGATTAATTAGTAAAAAGTATGTAGTTCTAGACTTCTGTTTCTTGCTCTGCAACCAGTTCTCTTCTGCCAGAAACAGCCAGAAGCTGTAATTGGAGAGAGCAGCTTTTGAACACCTAAGCTGCTAAGCTACACCCCCAATTAGATTCAATCTCTGCTCTAAGTAAAGCAGATACTGCCCATATCCTCATAAAAATAACATTTTTTTACTTAAATGAGACACCTCCATCTAATAAAGTATCTCTTTACTTAATCAAAGCAGGTACTACTTCTGCTGAGACAGAAGTGATTAATTAGTAAAAATTATGTAGTTCTGGACTCCCGTTTCTTCCACTGCAACCAGAATTCTTCTGCCAGAAACAGCCAGAAGCTGTAAATGGAGATATCTGCTTTTGTACACCTAAGCTGCTAAACCACCCCAATTAGATACACTCTCTGCTGTCCATAAATTAAGCTGATACTGCCCACTTCCTAAGAAAAACACTTTTTTACTTATGTGAGATGCCCTTCTTCTAATAAGTATCTGTTTGCTTAATCAAACAAATTTTCTCCTGCTGAGACAGAAGTAATTAATTAGTAAAAGAAACTGTAGTTCTGGACTTCCGTTTCTTGCTCTGCAACCAGTACTCTTCTGCAGAAATAGCCAAGTTGTAATTGGAGACAGCTGCTTTGTATACCTAAGCTGCTAAGCCACACCTAATTATAATCATTCACTGCTCTCAATAAATTAAGCTGATACTGCCCTTCCTCAGAAAAAACACTTTTTTATGAATTCAGACCCCCTTCTTCTAATTAATTAGATGTTTGCTTAATCCAAACAGGTACTACTCCTGCTGATACAGACATGATTAATTAGTAAAAAGTATGTAGTTCTAGACTTCTGTTTCTTGCTCTGCAACCAGTTCTCTTCTGCCAGAAACAGCCAGAAGCTGTAATTGGAGAGAGCAGCTTTTGTACACCTAAGCTGCTAAGCTACATCCCCAATTAGATTCAATCTCTGTTCTCAGTAAATTAAGCTGATACTGCCCATATCCTCAGAAAAATAACTTTTTTTACTTAAATGAGACATCTTCATTTAATAAAGTATCTCTTTACTTAATCAAAGCAGGTACTACTTCTGCTGAGACAAACGTGATTAATTAGCAAAAATTATGTAGTTCTGGACTCCTGTTTCTTGCTCTGCAACCAGAACTCTTCTGACAGAAACAGCCAGAAGCTGTGAATGGAGGCATCTGCTTTTGTACATCTAAGCTGCTAAGCCACACTCCCAATTAGATACACTCTCTGCTCTCAGTAAATTTAGCTGATACTGCCGCGCTTCCTAGGAAAAACACTTTTTACTTAGCATGAGACCACCTTCTTCTAATAAAGTATCTGTTTGTTTAATCCAAACAGGTACTACTCCTTCTGAGACAGAACTGATTAATTAGTAAAAAAATCTTTAGTTCTGGACTTCTGTTTCTTGCTTTGCAAACAGTACTGTTCTGCCAGAAACAGCCAGAAGATGTAGTTGGAGACAGCTGCTTTTGTATACATAAGCGGCTCAGCCACACCCCTAATTAGATTCACTCTCTGCTCTCAGTAAATTAAGCTGATACTGCCCCTTCCTCAGAAAAAAACACTTTTTTATGAATTGAGATCTCCTTCTTCTAACAAATTATATATTTGTGTAATCCAAACTGGTACTACTCCTGCTGAGACAGAAGTGATTAATTAGTAAAAAATCTGTTGTTCTGGACATCTGTTTCTTGATCTGCAACCAGTTCTCCTCTGCCAGAAACATCTGGACACTGTAATTGGAGACAGCAGTTTTTGTACACCTAAGCTGTTAAACCACACCCCCACTTATATTCAATCTCTGCGTAAGTTAAGATGATACTGCCACCTTTCTCAGAAAAAAATACTTCTTTTTACTTAAATGAGACCCCCTTCTTCTAATAAAGTATCTGTTTGCTTAATCCAAACAGGTACAACAACTGCTGAGACAGAAGTGATTAATTAGTAAAAAATCTGTAGTTCTTTACTTCTGTTTCTTGCACTGCAACCATTTCTCTTCTGCAGACACATCCAGAAGCTAAATTGGAGACAGCTGCTTTTGTACACCTAAGCTGCTGAGCCACACCACCAAATAGATTCACTCTCTGCTCTCAGTAAATTAAGCTGATACTGCCCACTTCCACAGAGAAAACAGTTTGTTTACTTAAATGAGACAACTTCTTCTAATAAAGTATTGGTTTGCTTAATCCAAACAGGTACTACTTCTGCTGAGACAGATGTGATTAGTAAAAAAATATGTAGTTCTGGACTTCTGTTTCATGCTCTGCAATCAGTACTCTTCTGCAGGAAACATCCAGAAGCTGTAAATGGAGACAGCTGCTTTTGTACACCTAAGCTGCTGAGCCACCCTCCCAATTAGATACACTCTCTGTTCTCAGGAAATTAAGCTGATAGTGCCACCTTCCTCAGAAAAAACACATTTTTTTACTTAAATGAGACCCCCTACTTCTAATAAGGTATCTGTTTGCTTAATCAAAACAGGTACTACTCCTGCTGAGACAGAAGTGATTAATTAGTAAAGAATCTATAGTACTTTACTTCTGTTTCTTGTACTGCAACCACTTCTTTTCTGCCAGAAACAGCCAGAAGCTGTTATTGGAGACAGCTGCCTTTGTACAACTATGCTGATAAGCCACACCCCAATTAGATTCACCCTCTGCTCTTAGTTAATTAAACTGGTACTGCCCCTTCCTCTGAAAAAAACACTTTTTTTAATTAAATGAGACCCACTTCTTTTAATATAGTATACGCTTGCTTAATCCAAACAGGTACTACTGCTGAGTCAGTAGAGATTAATTAGTAAAAAATCTGTAGTTCTGGACTTCTCTTTCTTGCTCTGCAGAGAGTTCTCTTCTGAAAGGAACAGCCAGAATATGTGATTGAAGACAGCTGCTTTTGTACACCTAAGCTGCTAAGCCACACCATCAAATAGATTCATTCTCTGCTCTCAGTAAATTAAGCTGATACTGCCCCCTTCCTAAGAAAAAACACTGTTTTTACTTAACTGAGACAACCTTCTTCTAATAAAGTATCTGCTTGCTTAATTTAATCAGGCACTACTCCTGCTGAGACAGATGTGATTAATTAGTAAAAAATCTTTTGTTCTGGACTGCTGTTTCTTGCCCTGCAACCAGTACTCTTCTGCCAGAAACAGCTGGAAGCAGAAATTGGAGACAGCAGCTTTTGTACACCTAAGCTGTTAAACCACACCCCCACTTATATTCAATCTCTGCGTAAGTAAGTTAAGATGATACTGAAACCTTTCTCAGAAAAAAAATAATTCTTTCTACTTAAATGAGACCCCCTTGCTCTAATAAAGTATCTGTTTGCTTAATCCAAACAGGTACAACAACTGCTGAGACAGAAGTGAATAATTAGTAAAAAATCTGTAGTTTTTACTTATCTTTCTTGCACTGCAACCATTTCTCTTCTGCAGACACATCCAGAAGCTAAATTGGAGACAGATGCTTTTGTACACCTAAGCTGCTGAGCCACACCACCAAATAGATTCACTCTCTGCTCTCAGTAAATTAAGCTGATACTGCCCACTTCCACAGAGAAAACAGTTTGTTTACTTAAATGAGACACCTTCTTCTAATAAAGTATTGGTTTGCTTAATCCAAACAGGTACTACTTCGGCTGAGACAGATGTGATTAGCAAAAAAATATGTAGTTCTTGACTTCTGTTTCATGCTCTGCAATCAGTACTCTTCTGCAGGAAACATCCAGAAGCTGTGAATGGAGGCATCTGCTTTTGTACATCTAAGCTGCTAAGCCACATCCCCAATTAGATACACTCTTTGCTCTCAGTAAATTTAGCTGATACTGCCCGCTTCCTAGGAAAAAACACTTTTTTTTTACTTATGTGAGACCACCTTCTTCTAATAAAGTATCTGTTTGCTTAATCCAAACAGGTACTACTCCTGCTGAGACAGAACTGATTAATTAGCAAAAAAATCTCTAGTTCTGGACTTCTGTTTCTTGCTTTGCAACCAGTTCGGTTCTGCCAGAAACAGCCAGAAATTGTAGTTGGAGACAGCTGCTTTTGTATACCTAAGCGGCTAAGCCACACCCCTAATTAGATTCACTCTCAGTAAATTAAGCTGATACTGCCCCCTTCCTAAGAAAAAACACTGTTTTTACTTAACTGAGACAACCTTCTTCTAATAAAGTATCTGCTTGCTTAATTCAAACAGGCACTACTCCTGCTGAGACACATGTGATTAATTAGTAAAAAATCTGTTGTTCTGGACTTCTGTGTCTTGCCTTGCAACCAGTACTCTTCTGCCAGAAACAGCTGGAAGCAGAAATTGGAGACTGCAGCTTTTGTACACCTAAGCTGTTAAACCACACCCCCACTTATATTCAATCTCTGCGTCAGTAAGTTAAGATGATACTGAAACCTTCCTCAGAAAAAAAATACTTCTTTTTACTTAAATGAGACCCCCTTGCTCTAATAAAGTATCTGTTTGCTTAATCCAAACAGGTACAACAACTGCTGAGACAGAAGTGATTAATTAGTAAAAAATCTGTAGTTTTTACTTATCTTTCTTGCACTGCAACCATTTCTCTTCTGCAGACACATCCAGAAGCTAAATTGGAGACAGATGCTTTTGTACACCTAAGCTTCTGAGCCACACCACCAAATATATTCACTCTCTGCTCTCAGTAAATTAAGCTGATACTGCCCACTTCCACAGAGAAAACAGTTTGTTTACTTAAATGAGACACCTTCTTCTAATAAAGTATTGGTTTGCTTAATCCAAACAGGTACTACTTCGGCTGAGACAGATGTGATTAGCAAAAAAATATGTAGTTCTTGACTTCTGTTTCATGCTCTGCAATCAGTACTCTTCTGCGAAACATCCAGAAGCTGTGAATGGAGGCATCTGCTTTTGTACATCTAAGCTGCTAAATACATCTGATGATACCACTCTCTGCTCTCAGTAAATTTAGCTGATACTGCCCCGCTTCCTAGGAAAAAACACTTTTTTACTTATGTGAGACCACCTTCTTCTAATAAAGTATCTGTTTGCTTAATCCAAACAGGTACTACTCCTGCTGAGACAGAACTGATTAATTAGCAAAAAAATCTCTAGTTCTGGACTTCTGTTTCTTGCTTTGCAACCAGTACGGTTCTGCCAGAAACAGCCAGAAATTGTAGTTGGAGACAGCTGCTTTTGTATACCTAAGCGGCTAAGCCACACCCCTAATTAGATTCACTCTCAGTAAATTAAGCTGATACTGCCCCCTTCCTAAGAAAAAACACTGTTTTTACTTAACTGAGACAACCTTCTTCTAATAAAGTATCTGCTTGCTTAATTCAAACAGGCACTACTCCTGCTGAGACACATGTGATTAATTAGTAAAAAATCTGTTGTTCTGGACTTCTGTGTCTTGCCTTGCAACCAGTACTCTTCTGCCAGAAACAGCTGGAAGCAGAAATTGGAGACTGCAGCTTTTGTACACCTAAGCTGTTAAACCACACCCCCACTTATATTCAATCTCTGCGTCAGTAAGTTAAGATGATACTGCCACCTTCCTCAGAAAAAAAATACTTCTTTTTACTTAAATGAGACCCCCTTGCTCTAATAAAGTATCTGTTTGCTTAATCCAAACAGGTACAACAACTGCTGAGACAGAAGTGATTAATTAGTAAAAAATCTGTAGTTCTTTACTTCTGTTTCTTGCACTGCAACCATTTCTCTTCTGCAGACACATCCAGAAGCTAAATTGGAGACAGCTGTTTTTGTACACCTAAGCTGCTGAGCCACACCACCAAATAGATTCACTCTTTGCTCTCAGTAAATTAAGCTGATACTGCCCACTTCCACAGAGAAAACGGTTTGTTTACTTAAATGAGACACCTTCTTCTAATAAAGTATTGGTTTGCTTAATCCAAACAGGTACTACTTCTGCTGAGACAGATGTGATTAGTAAAAAAATATGTAGTTCTGGGCTTCTGTTTCATGCTCTGCAATCAGTACTCTACTGCAGGAAACATCCAGAAGCTGTGAATGGAGTCATCTGCTTTTGTACATCTAAGCTGCTAAGCCACATCCCCAATTAGATACACTCTCTGCTCTCAGTAAATTTAGCTGATACTGCCCGCTTCCTAGGAAAAAACACTTTTTTTTTACTTATGTGAGACCACCTTCTTCTAATAAAGTATCTGTTTGTTTAATCCAAACAGGTACTACTCCTGCTGAGACAGAACTGGTTAATTAGTAAAAAAAAATCTCTAGTTCTGGACTTCTGTTTCTTGCTTTGCAACCAGTACTGTTCTGCCAGAAACAGCCAGAAGTTGTAGTTGGCGACAGCTGCTTTTGTATACCTAAGTGGCTAAGCCACACCCCTAATTAGATTCACTCTCAGTTAATTAAGCTGATACTGCCCCTTCCTCAGAAAAAAAAACACTTTTTTATGAATTGAGACCCCCTTCTTCTAAGAAATTATATATTTGTGTAATCCAAACTGGTACTACTCCTGCTGAGACAGAAGTGATTAATTAGTAAAACATCTGTAGTTCTGGACATCTGTTTCTTGATCTGCAACCAGTTCTCCTCTGCCAGAAACATCTGGAAGCTGTAATTGGAGACAGCAGCTTTTGTCCACCTAAGCTGTTAAGCCACACCCCCAATTATATTCAGTCTCTGCTGTCAGTAAGTTAAGATGATACTGCCACCTTCCTCAGAAAAAAAATACTTCTTTTAGCTTAAATGAAACCCACTTTTTCTAATAAAGTATCTGTTTGCTTAATCCAAACAGGTACTACAACTTCTGTGACAGAAGTGATTAATTAGTAAAAAATCTGTATTTCTTTACTTCTGTTTCCTGAACTGCAATGATTTCTCTTCCGCATACACATCCAGAAGCTACAATTTGAGACAGCAGCTTTTGTACATCTAAGCTGCTGAGCCACACCACCAATTAGATTCACTCTCTGCTCTCAGTAAATTAAGATGATACTGCCCACTTCCAAAGAGAAAACAGCTTGTTTACTTAAATGAGACACCTTCTTCTAATAAAGTATTGGTTTGATTAATCCAAACAGGTACTACTTCTGCTGAGACAGTAGGGATTAGTAAAAAAATATGGAGTTCTGGACTTCTGTTTCATGCCCTGGAACCAGTACTCTTCTGGAGGAAACAGCCAGAAGCTGTAAATGGAGACAGCCGCTTTTGTACACCTAAGCTGCTGAGCCACCCAGCCAATTAGATACACTCACTGTTCTTAGGAAATTAAGATGATAGTGCCACCTTCCTCAGAAAAAACACATTTTTTTACTTAAATGAGATCCCCTATTTCTAATAAGGTATCTGTTTGCTTAATCAAAACAGGTACTACTCCTGCTGAGACAGAAGTGATTAATTAGTAAAACATCTGCAGTACAGTACTTCTGTTTCTTGCACTGCAACCACTTCTTTTCTGCCAGAAAGAGCCGTAAGCTGTAATTGGAGACAGCTGCTTTTGTACACCTATGCTGCTAAGCCACACCCTAATTAGATTCACCCTCTGCTCTCAGTAAATTAAGCTGCTACTGCTCCTTCCTCTGAAAAAAAAACTCTTTTTTTAATTAAATGAGACCCACTTCTTTTAATATAGTTTAGGCTTCCTTAATCCAAACAGGTACTTCTCCTGCTGAGTCAGAAGAGATTAATTAGTAAAAATTCTGTAGTTCTGGACTTCTCTTTCTTACTCTGCATCCAGTTCTCTTCTGAAAGGAACAGCCGGAATCTGTAATTAGAGACAGCTGCTTTTGTACACCTAAACTGCTAAGCCACACCATCAAATAGATTCACTCTTTGCGCTCAGTAAATTAAGCTGATACTGCCCCTTTCCTAAGAAAAAAACACTTTTTTTACTTAACTGAGACAACCTTCTTCTAATAAAGTATCTGCTTGCTTAATTCAATCAGGTACAACTCCTGCTGAGACAGATGTGATTAATTAGTAAAAAATCTGTTGTTCTGGACTTCTGTTTCTTGCCCTGCAACCAGTTCTCTTCAGCCAGAAACAGCTGGAAGCTGAAATTGGAGACAGCTGCTTTTGTACACCTAAGCCGCTAAGACACAACCCCAATTAGATTCACTCTCTGCTCTCAGTAAATTAAGCTGATACTGCCACTTCCACATAAAAAAAACACTTTTTTTACTTTAAAGAGACCCCTACTTTTAATAAAGTGTCTGTTTACTTGATCCAAACAGGCACTACTTCTGCAGAGAAAGAAGTGATTAAATAGTAAAACTTCTGTAGTTCTCAACTTCTGTTTCTTGCTCTGCAACCAGTACTCTTCTGCCAGAAACAGCCAGAAGCTGTAAATGGAGACATCTGCTTTTGTACACCTAAGCTGCTAAGCCACACCCCAATTAGATACACTCTCTGCTGTCAGTAAATTAAGCTGATACTGCCCACTTCCTAAGAAAAAACACTTTTTTTACTTATGTGAGACACCCTTCTTCTAATAAAGTACCTGTTTACTCCTGCTGAGACAGAAGTGATTGATTAGTAAAAGAAACTGCTGTTCTGGGCTTCCATTTCTTGCTCTGCAACCAGTACTCCTCTGCCAGAAACAGCCAGAAGTTGTAATTAGAGACAGCTGCTTTTGTATACCTAAGCTGCTAAGCCACACCCCAATTAGATTCACTCTCTTCTCTAAGTAAATTAAGCTGATACTGCCCTTTCCTCAGAAAAAAAAACAGATTTTTTTATGAATTGAGGCCCCCGTCTTCTAATAAAGTATATGTTTGCTTAATCCAAATGGGTACTACTCCTTCTAAGACAGAAGTGATTAATTAATTAGTAAAAAATCTATAGTTCTGGACTTCTGTTTCTTGCTCTGCAACCAGTTCTCTTCTGCCAGAAACATCTGGAAGCTGTAATTGGAGACAGCTGCTTTTGTACACCTAAGCTGCTAAGCCACACCCCCAATTAGATTCAATCTCTGCTCTCAGTAAATTAAGCTGATACTGCCACCTTCCTCTGAAAAAAAACACTTTTTTTTACTTAAATGAGACCCCCTTCGTCTAAAAAAGTATCTGTTTGCTTAATTCAAACAGGTACTACTAGTGCTGAGACAGAAGTGATTAATAAGTAAGAAATCTGTAGCTCTGGACTTCTGTCTCTTGCTCTGCAACCAGTTCTCTTCTGCCAGAAACAGCCAGAAACTGTAACTGGAGACAGCTGCTTTTGTACACGTAAACTGCTAAGCCACACGCCCAATTAGATTCACTCTCTGCTCTCAGTAAATTACGCTGATACTGCCCATTTCTCAGAAAAACTTTTTTTTTTCTTAAATGCGACCCCCTTCTTCCAATGAAATATCTGTTTGCTTAATTCAAACTGATACTACTCCTGCTTATAAAGAAGTAATTAATTAGTAAGAAATCTATAGTTCTGGACTCCTGTTTCTTGCTCTGCATGCAGTTCTCTTCTGCCAGAAACAGCCGGAAGCTGTAATTTTAGACAGCTGCTTTTGTACACATAAGCTACTAAGCCACACCACCAATTAGATTCGCTCTCTGCTCTCATTAAATTAAGCTGATACTGCCCATATCCTCAGAAAAAAACTTTTTTTTTACTTAAATGAGACACCTTCATCTAATAAAGTATCTGTTTACTTAATCCAAGCAGGTACTACTTCTGCTGAGACAGAAGTGATTAATTAGTAAAAAGTCCATAGTTCTGGACTCCTGTTTCTTGCTCTGCAACCAGTACTCTTCTGCCAGAAATATCCAGAAGTTGTAATTGGAGACAGCTGCTTTTGTATACCTAAGCTGCTGAGCCACACCCCTAATTAGATTCACTCTCTGCTCTCAGTAAATTAAGCTGATACTGCCCATATCCTCAGAAAAAGAACTATTTTTACTTAAAGAGACACCTTCATCTAAAAAAATATCTCTTTACTTAATCAAAGCAGGTACTACTTCTGCTGAGACAGAAGTGATTAATTCGTAAAAATTATGTAGTTCTGGACTCTGTTTCTTGCTCTGCAACCAGTACTCTTCTGACAGAAACAGCCAGAAGCTATGAATGGAGGCATCTGCTTTTGTACATCTAAGCTGCTAAACCACACCCCCCAATTAGATACACTCTCTGATCTCAGTAAATTTAGCTGATACTGCCCGCTTCCTAGGAAAAAACACTTTATTTTTACTTATGTGAGACCACCTTCTTCTAATAAAGTATCTGTTTGCTTAATCCAAACAGGTACTACTCCTGCTGAGACAGAACTGATTAATTAGTAAAAAAATCTCTAGTTCTGGACTTCTGTTTCTTGCTTTGCAACCAGTACTGTTCTGCCAGAAACAGCCAGAAGTTGTAGTTGGAGACAGCTGCTTTTGTATACCTAAGCAGCTAAGCCACACCCCTAATTAGATTCACTATCTCCTCTCAGTAAATTATACTGATACTGCCCCTTCCTCAGAAAAAAACACTTTTTTATGAATTGAGACCTCCTCCTTCTTCTAACAAATTATATATTTGTTTAATCCAAACTGGTACTACTCCTGCTGAGACAGAAGTGATTAATTAGTAGAAAATCTGTAGTAGTTCTGGACATCTGTTTCTTGATCTACATCCCAGTTCTCCTCTGTCAGAAACATCTGGAAGCTGTAATTGGAGACAGCAGCTTTTGTACACTTAAGCTGTTAAGCCACACCCCAATTATATTCAATCTCTGCTGTCAGTAAGTTAAGATGATACTGCCACCTTCCTCAGAAAAAAAATACTTCTTTTAGCTTAAATGAGACCCCCTTTTTCTAATAAAGTATTTGTTTGCTTAATCCAAACAGGTACTACAACTTCTGTGACAGAAGTGATTAATTAGTAAAAAATCTGTAGTTCTTTACTTCTGTTTCTTGCACTGCAACCATTTCTCTTCCGCATACACATCCAGAAGCTATAATTGGAGACACCTGCTTTTGTACACCTAAGCTGCTGAGCCACACAACCAATTAGATTCACTCTCTGCTCTCAGTAAATTAAGCTGATATTGCCAACTTCCACAGAGAAAACAGTTTGTTTATTTAAATGAGACACCTTCTTCTAATAAAGTATTGGTTTGATTAATCCAAACAGCTACTACTTCTGCTGAGACTGAAGGGATTAGTAAAAAAAATATGTAGTTCTGGACTTCTGTTTCATGGTCTGCAACCAGTACTCTTCTGGAGGAAACATCCAGAAGCTGTAAATGGAGACAGCTGCTTTTGCACACCTAAGCTGCTGAGCCACCCATCCAATTAGATACACTCACTGTTCTTAGGAAATTAAGATGACAGTGCCACCTTCCTCAGAAAAAACAATTTTTTTTTACTTAAATGAGACCCCCTACTTCTAATAAGGTATCTCTTTGCTTAATCAAATCAGGTACTACTCCTGCTGAGACAGAAGTGATTAATTAGTAAAACATCTGCAGTACTGTACTTCTGTTTCTTGCACTGCAACCACTTCTTTTCTGCCAGAAACAGCCAGAAGCTGTAATTGGAGACAGCTGCTTTTGTACACCTATGCTGCTAAGCCACACCCCAGAAGTCCTTCACTGAAGCCGAGGGCTGGTTCAAGGAACATAGATTGGTGATAAATCTTAAAAAAACAAAAACCATGTTCTTCACTCATCCCCAAAACAAGTCCTGCAACTTCAAACTCCTCATTCACTCTGGGTCCTCATTCCCACTCGAACAAGTTTGCTCCTATAGATACCTAGGGATCCATTTTGACCCCTCCCTCTCCTTCCATGGACACATCGCAGCCCTAGCCACTGCCACTAATATCCAATTGGGCATCTTACATCGGTATAAACACTGCCTCCCCCCAGAGGCTCTTTGACTCACAGTCACCTCCCTCTATCCTGTCCCTAGTGGACTATGGACTGCCGGTGTGGTGCTGCTGATCAGACCGCACTCCATAAAATTCCTTTTCTCTGAATAAGGCCTGCAGGTAAATTACTGGAGCACCTAGGATGACACACACCTGTCTACTGTATGCTAAAGCGCTGGTACTTGATCTCGACAAGTGCCTCAAATATCTTACCTGTACCCTTACAAAAAAGACCCTCCTTGGGCTTTCCCCAACAGGATTGACCACCACCATACGCCGCTCTGTCCCACTAGTTCATACTCGGACCTCTGGGAAAACCTCTCTTGTTATCCCTAAAGCTAGGACCTCTCACGGCCAAAGAGCCTTCAGCTTTAGGGCCCCCTCCTGGTTCAACACACTGCCTCCCTCCAACTCTGAAGCTCCAACTATATCGTGCTTCAAAACTTCCTTACGTAACCACCTTATTAACGCCCGATGCTGTAACTGCCGCTAGTCAAAGCCGTACTCAATACTTATGACAAAGCTTATTACTAAGCTGCTAAGGACGACATAACTCAGATATTGTTTGCATCCATCCTACCTGTACCAGCTTGTTTGCATCTATGTCTTAATTTACTGTTATACTTATGTGTTGTACTGCTATACTGTGTATTTTGGTTTGTCTTACTGTGACAAGGTACCTTTGTAAATGAGCCTATGGCTCAAAGGTTTTCCAAACTGCTGTTTAAATAAAATAAATAAAAATAAAATAAATTAGATTCACCTTCTGCTCTCAGTAAATTAAGCTGGTACTGCCCCTTCCTCTGAAAAAAACACTTTTTTAATTAAAAGAGACCCACTTCTTTTAATATAATTTAGGCATCCTTAATCCAAACAGGTACTTCTCCTGCTGAGTCAGAAGAGATTAATTAGTAAAAAATCTGTAGTTCTGGACTTCTCTTTCTTGCTCTGCAGCCAGTTCTCTTCTGAAAGGAACAGCCAGAATTTGTAATTGTAGACAGCTGCTTTTGTACACCTAAGCTGCTAAGCCACACTATCAAATAGATTCACTCTCTGCTCTCAGTAAATTAAGCTGATACTGCCCCCTTCCTAAGAAAAAACACTGTTTTTACTTAACTGAGACCCCCTTCTTCAAATAAAGTATCTGCTTGCTTAATTCAATCAGGCACTACTCCAGCTGAGACAGATGTGATTAATTAGTAAAAAATCTGTTGTTCTGGACTTCTGTTTCTTGCTCTGCAAAAAGCTCTCTTCTGCCAGAAACAGCTGGAAGCTGAAATTGGAGACAGCTGCTTTTGTACACTTAAGCTGCTAAGACACACCGCCAATTAGATTCACTCTCTGCTCTCATTAAATTAAGCTGATACTGCCACTTCCACAGAAAAAAACACTTTTTTTAATTAAAAGAGACCCCTGCTTTTAATAAAGTGTCTGTTTACTTAATCCAAACAGGCACTACTTCTGCGGAGACAGAAGTGATTAATTAGCTAAACTTCTGTAGTTCTGGACTTCTGTTTCTTGCTCTGCAGCCAGTACTCTTCTGCCAGAAACAGCCAGAAGCTGTAAATGGAGACATCTGCTTGTGTACACCTAAGCTGCTAAGCCACACCCCCAATCAGATACACTCTCTGCTGTAAGTAAATTAAGCTGATACAGCCCACTTCCTAAGAAAAAGCACTTTTTTTTTACTTATGTGAGACCCCCCTCTTCTAAAAAAGTATCTGTTTGCTTAATCCAAACAGGTACTACTCCTGCTGAGACAGAAGTGATTAATTAGTAGAAAAATCTGAAGTTCTGGATTTCTGTTTCTTGCTCTGCAGCCAGTTCTCTTCTGCCAGAAACATCCGGAAGCTGTAATTGGAGACAGCTGCTTTTGTACACCTAAGCTACTAAGCCACACCCCCAATTAGATTCAATCTCTGCTCTCAGTAAATTATGCTGATACTGCCCCCTGCCTCAGAAAAAAAACACTTTTTTTACTTAAATGAGACCCCTTCTTCTAATACAGTATCTGTTTGCTTAATTCAAATGGATACTACACCTGCTGAGACCGAAGTGATTAATTAGTAAAAAATCTGAAGTTCTGGACATCTGTTTCTTGCTCTGCAACCAATTCTCTTCTGCCAGAAACAGCCAGAAGCTGTAGATGGAGACAGCTGCTTTTGTACACCTAAGCTGCTAAGCCACACCCCCAATCAGATACACTCTATGCTGTAAGTAAATTAAGCTGATACAGCCCACTTCCTAAGAAAAAGCACTTTTTTTTTACTTATGTGAGACCCCCTTCTTCTAAAAAAGTATCTGTTTGCTTAATCCAAACAGGTACTACTCCTGCTGAGACAGAAGTGATTAATTAGAAAAAGAAACTGTAGTTCTGGACTTCCATTTCTTGCTCTGCAACCAGTACTCTTCTGCCAGAAACAGCCAGAAGTTGTAATTTGAGACAGTTGCTTTTGTATACCTAAGCTGCTAAGCCACACCCCAATCAGATTCACTCTCTGCTCTCAGTAAATTAAGCTGATCCTGCCCTTTCCTCAAAAAAAAACTGATTTTTTTATGAATTGAGACACCCTTCTGCTAATAAAGTATACGTTTGCTTAATCCAAACAGGTACTACTCCTGCCGAGACCGAAGTGATTAATTAGTAAAAAATCTGTAGTTCTGGACTTCTGTTTCTTGCTCTGCAACCAGTTCTCTTCTGCCAGAAACATCCGGAAGCTGTAATTGGAGACAGCTGTTTTTGTACACCTAAGCTGCTAAGCCACACACCCAATTAGATTCAATCTCTGCTCTCTGTAAATTAAGCTGATACTGCCCCGTCTCATAAAACACTTTTTTACATAAATGAGACCCTCTTCTTAATAAAGTATCTGTTTGCTTTATCCAAACAGGTACTACATTTGCTGAGATAAAAGTGATTAATCAGTAAAAATATGTAGTTCTGGACTTCAGTTTCATGCTCTGCAACCAGTACTCTTCTGCCAGAAGCAGCCAGAAGCTGTAAATGGAGACATCTGTTTTTGTACAGGTAAGCTGCTGAGCCACACCACCACTTAGCTATTCTCTGTGTTCTCAGGAAATTGAGCTGATTCTGCCCCTTCCCAGAAAGAACACTTTTTTCTTACTTAAATGAGACTCTCTTCTTCTATTAAGGTATCTGTTTGCTTAATCCAAACAGGTACATCTCCTGCTGTAACAGAAGTGACTAATTAGAAAAATATCTGAAGTTCTGGACTTCTCTTTCTAGCTCTGCAACCAGTTCTCTTCTGCCTGAAACAGCCGGAAGCAGTAGTTGGACAAAGCTGTTTTGTACACCTATGCTGCTAAGCCACACCCCCAATTAAATTCACTCTCTGCTCTCAGTAAATTAAGCTGATACTATCCCTTCCTCAGAAAAAGTACTTTTTTTACTAAATGAGACCCCATTCTTCTAATAAAGTAAATGCTTGCCTTATACGAGTAGGAACTACTTCTGCTAAGTCAGAAGTGATTAATTAGTAAAAAATCTATTGTGCTGGACTTCTGTTTCTTGCTCTGCAACCAGTTCTCTTCTGCTAGAATCAGCTGGACGCTGTAATTGGAGACAGCTACTTTTGTACACTTAAGCTGCTAAGACACCCCCAATTAGATTCACTCTCTGCTCTCAGTAAATTAAAATGATACTGCCCACTACCACAGAAAAAAACACTTTGTATCTCTTTACTTAATCCAAAGAGGTAGTTCTTCTACTGAGACAGAAGTGATTAATTAGTAAAAATTCTGTAGTTCTGGACTTCTATTTCTTGCTCTGCAACCAGTAATCTTCTGCCAGAAACAGCCAGAAGTGGAAAATGTAGCATCTGAATTTGTACACCTAAGCTGCTAAGCCACCTCCAATTAGATACAATCACTGCTCTCAGTAAATAAAGCTTGATACTGCCACTTCCTCAGAGAAACACTTTTTGACATGTGAGAACCTCTTCTTCTAGTGTAACGTATCGGTTTAGATTAATCCAAACAGGTACTGCTCCTGCTGACAGAAGTGATTAATTAGTAAAAAAATCTGTAGTTGTGGACTTCTGTTTCTTGCACTGAAACCAGTACTCTTCTGCCAGGAACAGCCTGAAGTTGTAATTGGAGACAGCTGCTTTTGTGCACCTAAGCTGCTAAGCCACACCCCAATTAGATTCACTCTCTGGTCTCATTAAATTAGGCTGATACTGCCCCTTCCTCAGAAAAAAACCCTTTTTTTATGAATTGAGACCCCCTTCTTCTAATAAAGTATATGTTTGCTTAATTCAAACAGGTACTACTCCTGTTGAGACAGAAGTGATTCATTAGTTAAAAATCTGTAGTTCTGGACTTCTGATTCTTGCTCTGAAACCAGTTCTCTTCTTCCAGAAACATCCAGAAGTTGTAAATAGAGACAGCTGCTTCTGTACACCTCAGCTGCTAAGCCATACCCCCATTGAGATTCACTCTATGCTCTCATTTAATTAAGCTGATACTGCCCCCTTCCTCAGACAAAACACTTTTTTTTACTTAAATGAGACCCTCTTCTTCTAATAAAGTATCTGTTTCCTTAATCATAACAGGTACTACTCCTGCTGAGACAGAAGTGATTAATTAGTAAAAAAATATGTAGTTCTGGACTTCTGTTTCATGCTCTGCAACCTGAACTCTTCTGCCAGAAACAGTGAGAAGCTGTGAATGGAGACATCTGTTTTTGTACAGCTAAGTTCCTAAGCCACACTACCAATTAGATACACTCTCTGTTCTAAGTAAATTAAGCTGATACTGCCCCTTCCTCAGAAAAATATTATTTTTTTCAATGAAATGAGACCCCTTTCTTCTAATAAAGAATCTGTTTCCTTAATCAAAACAGGTACTACTACTGCTGAGACAGAAGTGATTAATTAGTAAAACATCTGCAGTTCTCTACTTCTGTTTCTTGCACTGCAACCAGTTCTCTTTTGCTAGAAGCAGCTGGAAGATGCAATTGGAGAGAGCAGCTTTTGTACACCTAAGCTGCTAAGCTACATCCCCAATTAGATTCAATCTCTGTTCTCAGAAAATTTAGCTGATACTGCCCACTTCCTAGGAAAAAACCCTTTTTTTTTACTTATGTGAGACCACCTTCTTCTAATAAAGTATCTGTTTGCTTAATCCAAACAGGTACTACTCCTCCTGAGACAGAACTGATTAATTAGTAAAAAATCTTTTAGTTCTGGACTTCTGTTTCTTGCTTTGCAAACAATACTGTTCTGCCAGAAACAGCCAGAAGATGTAGTTGGAGACAGCTGCTTTTGTATACATAAGCGGCTCAGCCACATCCCTAATTAGATTCACTCTCTGCTCTCATTAAATTATGCTGATACTGCCACTTCCACAGGAAAAAACACTTATTTTAAATAAAAGAGACCCCTACTTTTAATAAAATGTCTGTTTACTTAATCCAAACAGGCACTACTTCTGTGCAGACAGAAGTGATTAATTAGTAAAACTTCTGTAGTTCTGGACTTCTGTTTCTTGCTCTGCAACCAGTACTCTTCTGTCAGAAACAGCCAAACGCTGTAAATGGAGACATCTGCTTTTGTACACCTAAGCTGCTAAGCCACACCCCCAATCAGATACACTCTCTGCTGTAAGTAAATTAAGCTGATACAGCCCACTTCCTAAGAAAAAGCACTTTTTTTTTACTTATGTGAGACCCCCCTTCTTCTAAAAAGTATCTGTTTGCTTAATCCAAACAGGTACTACTCCTGCTGAGACAGAAGTGATTAATTAGAAAAAGAAACTGTAGTTCTGGACTTCCATTTCTTGCTCTGCAACCAGTACTCTTCTGCCAGAAACAGCCAGAAGTTGTAATTTGAGACAGCTGCTTTTGTATACCTAAGCTGCTAAGCCACACCCCCAATAAGATTCAATCTCTGCTCTCAGTAAATTATTCTGATACTGCCCCGACTCAGAAAAAAACACTTTTTTTAATTAAATGAGACGCCTTCTTCTAATAAAGTTTCTGTTTGCTCAATCCAAATGGTTACTACTCCTGCTGAGACCGAAGTGATTAATTAGTAAAAAATCTGTTGCTCTGGACTTCTGTTTCTTGCTCTGCAACCAGTTCTCTTTTGCCAGAAACATCCGGAAGCTGTAATTGGAGACAGCTGTTTTTGTACACCTAAGCTGCTAAGCCACACCCCCAATTATATTCAATCTCTGCTCTCTGTAAATTAAGATGATACTGCCCTGCTTCAGAAAAAAAAAACTTTTTTTTACTTAAATGAGACCCCTTCTTCTAATAAAGTATCTGTTTGCTTAATCCAAATGGTTACTACTCCTGCTGAGACCGAAGTGATTAATTAGTAAAAAATCTGAAGTTCTGGACTTCTGTTTCTTGCTCTGCAACCAATTCTCTTCTGCCAGAAACAGCCGGAAGCTGTAGTTGGAGACAGCTACCTTTGTATACCTATACTGCTAAGCCACACTCCCAATTAGATTCAATCTCTGCTCTCAGTTAATTAAGCTGATACTGCCCGCCTCAGAAAAACACTTTATTTTACATAAATGAGACCCACTTCTTCTAATAAAGTATCTGTGCTTAATCCAAACAGGTACTACATTTGCTGAGACAAAAGTGATTAATCAGTAAAAAATATGTAGTTCTGGACTTCTGTTTCATGCTCTGCAACCAGTACTCTTCTGCCAGAAGCAGCCAGAAGCTGTAAATGGAGACATCTGTTTCTGTACAGGTAAGCTGCTGAGCCACACCCCCACTTAGCTATTCTCTGTGTTCTCAGGAAATTGAGCTGATTCTGCCCCTTCCCCAGAAAGAACACTTTTTTCTTACTTTAATGAGACTCTCTTCTTCTATTAAAGTGTCTGTTTGCTTAATCCAAACAGGTACTTCTCCTGCTGTAACAGAAGTGACAAATTAGAAAAAAATCTGAAGTTCTGACTTCTGTTTCTTGCTCTGCAACCAGTTCTCTTCTGCCTAAACAGCGGAAGCTGTAGTTGGACAAAGCTGTTTTGTACACCTATGCTGCTAGCCACACCCACAATTAAATTCCTCTCTGCTCTCAGTAAATTAAACTGATACTATCCTTCCTCGAAAAACTTTTTTTTAATAAATGAGACATTCTTCTAATAAAGTAAATGCTTGCCTTATACAAGGAAATACTTCTGCTAAGTCAGAAGTGATTAATTAGTAAAAATCTATTGTGCTGGACTTCTGTTTCTTGCTCTGCAACCAGTTCTCTTCCTGCCAGAAACAGGTGGACGCTGTAGTGGAGACAGCTGCTTTTGTACACTAAGCTGCTAAGACACCCCTAATTAGATTCACTCTCTGCTCTCAGTAAATTAAAATGATACTGCCCACTACCACAAAAAAAAAACTTTATCTCTTTACTTAATCCAAGAGGTAGTTCTTCTGCTGAGACAAGTAATTAATTAAGTAAAAATTCTGTTGTTCTGGACTTCTGTTTCTTGCTCTGCGAGTACTCTTCCTACTGCCAGAAACAGCCAGAAGTTGAAAATGTAGCATCTGCATTTGTACACCTAAGCTGCTAAGCCACACCTCCAATTAGATACAATCACTGCTCTCAGTAAATAAAGCTGATACTGCCACTTCCTCAGAGAAAACACTTTTTTTACTTATGTGAGACCCCCTTCTTCTAGTAATGTATCAGTTTAGTTAATCCAAACAGGTACTACTCCTGCTGAGACAGAAGTGATTAATTAGTAAAAAAATCTGTAGTTGTGGACTTCTGTTTCTTGCTCTGAAACCAGTACTCTTCTGCCAGGAACAGCCTGAAGTTGTGATGGAGACAGCTGCTTTTGTATACCTAAGCTGCTAAGCCACACCCCAATTAGATTCACTCTGCTCTCATTAAATTAAGCTGATACTGCCCCTTCCTCAGAAAAAACCTTTTTATGAATTGAGACCCCCTTCTTCTAATAAAGTATATGTTTGCTTAATTCAAACAGGTACTACTCCTGTTGAGACAGAAGTGATTCATTAGTTAAAAATCTGTAGTTCTGGACTTCTGATTCTTGCTCTGCAACCAGTTCTCTTCTTCCAGAAACATCCGGAAGTTGTAAATAGAGACAGCTGCTTCTGTACACCTCAGCTGCTAAGCCACACCCCCAATGAGATTCACTCTCTGCTCTCATTTTATTAAGCTGATACTGCCACCTTCCTCAGACAAAACACTTTTTTTTACTTAAATGAGACCCCCTTCTTCTAATAAAGTATCTGTTTCCTTAATCATAACAGGTACTACTCCTGCTGAAACAGAAGTGATTAATTGTTAAAAAATATGTAGTTCTGGACGTCTGTTTCATGCTCTGCAACCTGAACTCTTCTGCCAGAAACAGTGAGAAGCTGTGAAAGGAGACATCTGTTTTTGTACAGCTAAGTTCCTAAGCCACACTACCAATTAGATACATTCTCTGTTCTCAGTAAATTAAGCTGATACTGCCCCTTCCTTAGAAAAAAATTATTTTTTTCAATGAAATGAGACCCCTTTCTTCTAATAAAGTATCTGTTTCCTTAATCAAAACAGGTATACTCCTACTGAGACAGAAGTGATTAATTAGTAAAACATCTGCAGTTCTACACTTCATGTTTCTTGCACTGCAACCAGTTCTCTTTTGCTAGAAGCAGCTGGAAGATGCAATTGAAGACAGCTGCTTTTATTACTCCTCAGCTACTAAGAAACTCCCCAATTAGATTTACTCTCACACTCAAAAACTAAGCTGATAATGGCCAATCCATGAAAAAAACACTTTCTCTCCTTAAATGAGAACCCTACCTTTAATAAAGTATCTGTTTACTTAATCTAACAGGTACTACTTCTGCTGAGACAGAAGTGATTAATTAGTAAAAAATTATGTAGTTCTGGACTTCTGTTTCTTGCTACCTAGAGTCTCTCTTCTGCCAGAGTCAGACGGAATCTGTACTGGGAGACAGCTGCTTTTGTACACCTAAGCTGCTAAGCTACACCCCCAATTAGACACACTCTCTGATCTCACTAAATTAGGCTGATACTGTCAACTTCCTAAAAAAAACACTTTTTTCACTTATGTGAGACCCCCTTCTTCTAATAAAGTATCTGTTTTAATCCAAACAGTTACTACTCCTGCTGAGACAGAAATGATTAATTAGTAAAAAATCTCTAGTTCTGGACTTCTGTTTCTTGCTTTGCAACCAGTACTGTTCTGCCAGAAACAGTCAGAAGTTGTAGTTGGAGACAGCTGCTTTTGTACACCTAAGCTGCTAAGCCACATCCCCAATTAGATTCAATCTTTGCTCTCCGTAAATTAAGCTGATACTGCCCACTTCCTACGAAAAAAACTCTTTTTACTTATGTGAGACCCCTTTCTTCTCATAAAGTATCTGTTTGCTTAACCCAAACAGGTACTACGCCTCCTGAGACAGAAGTGATTAATTAGTAAAAGAAACTGTAGTTCTGGAGTTCTATTTCTTGCACTGCAACCAGTACTCTTCTGCCAGAAACAGCCAAAAGTTGTAATTAGAGACAGCTGGTTTTGTATACCTAAGCTGCTAAGCCACACCCCAAATTAGATTCACTCTCTGCCCTCAATAAATTAAGCTGATACTGCCCTTTCCACAGAGAAAACAGAGTTTTTTATGAATTGAGACCCCCCTTTTTCTAATAAAGTATATGATTGCTTAATCCAATCAGGTACTACTCCTACTGATACAGAAGTGATTAATTAGTAAAAAATCTGTAGTTCTGGACTTCTGTTTCTTGCTCTGCAACCAGTTATCTTCTGCAAGAAACATCCGGAACCTGTAATTGGAGACAGCTGTTTTTGTACACCTAAGCTGCTAAGCCACATCCCCAATTAGATTCAATCTTTGCTCTCCATAAATTAAGCTGATACTGCCCCCTTCCTAAGAAAAAACACTGTTTTTACTTAACTGAGACCCCTTCTTCTAATAAAGTATCTGCTTGCTTAATTCAATCAGGCACTACTCCAGCTGAGACAGAAGTGATTAATTAGTAAAAAATCTGTTGTTCTGGACTTCTGTTTCTTGCTCTGCAACCAGCTCTCTTCTGCCAGAAACAGCTGGAAGCTGAAATTGGAGACAGCTGCTTTTGTACACTTAAGCTGCTAAGACACACCACCAATTAGATTCTCTCTCTGCTCTCATTAAATTATGCTGATACTGCCACTTCCACAGAAAAAAACACTTATTTTAATTAAAAGAGACCCCTACTTTTAATAAAGTGTCTCTTTACTTAATCCAAACAGGCACTACTTCTGTGGAGACAGAAGTGATTAATTAGTAAAACTTCTGTAGTTCTGGACTTATGTTTCTTGCTCTGCAACCAGTACTCTTCTGTCAGAAACAGCCAAAAGCTGTAAATGGAGACATCTGCTTTTGTACACCTAAGCTGCTAAGCCACACCCCCAATCAGATACACTCTCTGCTATAAGTAAATTAAGCTGATACAGCCCACTTCCTAAGAAAAAGCACTTTTTTTTTACTTATGTGAGACCCTTCTTCTAATAAAGTATCTGTTTGCTTAATCCAAACAGGTACTACTCCTGCTGAGACAGAAGTGATTAATTAGAAAAAGAAACTGTAGTTCTGGACTTCATTCTTGCTCTATAACCAGTACTCTTCTGCCAGAAACAGCCAGAAGTTGTAATTTGAGACAGCTGCTTTTGTATACCTAAGCTGCTAAGCCACACCCCCAATAAGATTCAATCTCTGCTCTCAGTAAATTATTCTGATACTGCCCCTGACTCAGAAAAAAACACTTTTTTTAATTAAATGAGACCCTTCTTCTAATAAAGTATCTGTTTGCTCAATCCAAATGGTTACTACTCCTGCTGAGACCGAAGTGATTAATTAGTAAAAAATCTGTTGCTCTGGACTTCTGTTTCTTGCTCTGCAACCAGTTCTCTTTTGCCAGAAACATCCAGAAGCTGTAATTGGAGACAGCTGTTTTTGTACACCTAAGCTGCTAAGCCACACCCCCAATTAGATTCAATCTCTGCTCTCTGTAAATTAAGATGATACTGCCCCGCCTCAGAAAAAAAAACACTTTTTTTACTTAAATGAGACCCCTTCTTCTAATAAAGTATCTGTTTGCTTAATCCAAATGGTTACTACTCCTGCTGAGACCGAAGTGATTAATTAGTAAAAAATCTGAAGTTCTGGACTTCTGTTTCTTGCTCTGCAACCAATTCTCTTCTGCCAGAAACAGCCGGAAGCTGTAGTTGGAGACAGCTGCTTTTGTATACCTATACTGCTAAGCCACACTCCCAATTAGATTCAATCTCTGCTCTCAGTTAATTAAGCTGATACTGCCCCTTCCTCAGAAAAAAACACTTTATTTTACATAAATGAGACCCACTTCTTCTAATAAAGTATCTGTTTGCTTAATCCAAACAGGTACTACATTTGCTGAGACAAAAGTGATTAATCAGTAAAAAATATGTAGTTCTGGACTTCTGTTTCATGCTCTGCAACCAGTACTCTTCTGCCAGAAGCAGCCAGAAGCTGTAAATGGAGACATCTGTTTCTGTACAGGTAAGCTGCTGAGCCACACCCCCACTTAGCTATTCTCTGTGTTCTCAGGAAATTGAGCTGATTCTGCCCCTTCCCCAGAAAGAACACTTTTTTCTTACTTAAATGAGACTCTTTTCTTCTATTAAAGTGTCTGTTTGCTTAATCCAAACAGGTACTTCTCCTGCTGTAACAGAAGTGACAAATTAGAAAAAAATCTGAAGTTCTGGACTTCTGTTTCTTGCTCTGCAACCAGTTCTCTTCTGCCTGAAACAGCCGGAAGCTGTAGTTGGACAAAGCTGTTTTGTACACCTATGCTGCTAAGCCACACCCACAATTAAATTCACTCTCTGCTCTCAGTAAATTAAGCTGATACTATCCCTTCCTCAGAAAAAGCACTTTTTTTACTAAATGAGACCCCATTCTTCTAATAAAGTAAATGCTTGCCTTATACAAGCAGGAAATACTTCTGCTAAGTCAGAAGTGATTAATTAGTAAAAAATCTATTGTGCTGGACTTCTGTTTCTTGCTCTGCAACCAGTTCTCTTCTGCCAGAAACAGGTGGACACTGTAATTGGAGACAGCTGCTTTTGTACACTTAAGCTGCTAAGACACCCCCCCAATTAGATTCACTCTCTGCTCTCAGTAAATTAAAATGATACTGCCCACTACCACAGAAAAAAACACTTTGTATCTCTTTACTTAATCCAAAGAGGTAGTTCTTCTGCTGAGACAGAAGTAATTAATTAGTAAAAATTCTGTAGTTCTGGACTTCTGTTTCTTGCTCTGCAACCAGTACTCTTCTGCCAGAAACAGCCAGAAGTTGAAAATGTAGCATCTGCATTTGTACACCTAAGCTGCTAAACCACACCTCCAATTAGATACAATCACTGCTCTCAGTAAATAAAGCTGATACTGCCACTTCCTCAGAGAAAACACTTTTTTTACTTATGTGAGACCCCCTTCTTCTAGTAATGTATCGGTTTAGTTAATCCAAACAGGTACTACTCCTGCTGAGACAGAAGTGATTAATTAGTAAAAAAATCTGTAGTTGTGGACTTCTGTTTCTTGCTCTGAAACCAGTACTCTTCTGCCAGGAACAGCCTGAAGTTGTAATTGGAGACAGCTGCTTTTGTATACCTAAGCTGCTAAGCCACACCCCAATTAGATTCACTCTGCTCTCATTAAATTAAGCTGATACTGCCCCTTCCTCAGAAAAAAACCTTTTTTTTATGAACTGAGACCCCCTTCTTCTAATAAAGTATATGTTTGCTTAATTCAAACAGGTACTACTCCTGTTGAGACAGAAGTGATTCATTAGTTAAAAATCTGTAGTTCTGGACTTCTGATTCTTGCTCTGCAACCAGTTCTCTTCTTCCAGAAACATCCGGAAGTTGTAAATAGAGACAGCTGCTTCTGTACACCTCAGCTGCTAAGTCACACCCCCAATGAGATTCACTCTCTGCTCTCATTTTATTAAGCTGATACTGCCACCTTCCTCAGACAAAACACTTTTTTTACTTAAATGAGACCCCCTTCTTCTAATAAAGTATCTGTTTCCTTAATCATAACAGGTACTACTCCTGCTGAGACAGAAGTGATTAATTGTTAAAAAATATGTAGTTCTGGACATCTGTTTCATGCTCTGCAACCTGAACTCTTCTGCCAGAAACAGTGAGAAGCTGTGAAAGGAGACATCGGTTTTTGTACAGCTAAGTTCCTAAGCCACACTACCAATTAGATACACTCTCTGTTCTCAGTAAATTAAGCTGATACTGCCCCTTCCTTAGAAAAAATTTTTTTTAATGAAATGAGACCCCTTTCTTCTAATAAAGTATCTGTTTCCTTAATCAAAACAGGTACTACTCCTACTGAGACAGAAGTGATTAATTAGTAAAACATCTGCAGTTCTCTACTTCTGTTTCTTGCACTGCAACCAGTTCTCTTTTGCTAGAAGCAGCTGGAAGATGCAATTGAAGACAGCTGCTTTTGTACTCCTAAGCTGCTAAGAAACTCCCCAATTAGATTTACTCTCTACACTCCAAAAATTAAGCTGATATTGGCCAATCCACAGAAAAAAACACTTTTTCTCCTTAAATGAGAACCCTACCTTTAATAAAGTATCTGTTTACTTAATCTAAACAGGTACTACTTCTGCTGAGACAGAAGTGATTAATTAGTAAAAATTATGTAGTTCTGGACTTCTGTTTCTTGCTCTGCAGCCAGATCTCTTCTGCCAGAGTCAGACGGAATCTGTAATTGGAGACAGCTGCTTTTGTACACCTAAGCTGCTAAGCTACACCTCCAATTAGACACACTCTCTGATCTCACTAAATTAAGCTGATACTGTCAACTTCCTAAGAAAAAACACTTTTTTACTTATGTGAGACCCCCTTCTTCTAATAAAGTATCTGTTTTAATCCAAACAGTTACTACTCCTGCTGAGACAGAAATGATTAATTAGTAAAAAATCTCTAGTTCTGGACTTCTGTTTCTTGCTTTGCAACCAGTACTGTTCTGCCAGAAACAGTCAGAAGTTGTAGTTGGAGACAGCTGCTTTTGTATACCTAAGCCACACCCATAGTTAGATTCACTCTCTGCTCTCAGTAAATTAAGTTGATATAGTCCCTTCCTCAGAAAAAAATAGTTTTTTTTATGAATTGAGACCTCCTTCTTCTAACAAATTATATATTTGTGTAATCCAAACTGGTACTACTCCTGCTGAGACCGAAGTGATTAATTAGTAAAAAATCTGTAGTTCTGGACTTCTGTTTCTTGCTCTGCAACCAGTTCCCCTCTGCCAGAAACATCTGGAAGTTGTAATTAGAGAGAGCAGCTTTTGTACATCTAACCTGCTAAGCCACACCCCCAATTATATTCAATCTCTGCTGTCAGTAAGTTAAGATGATACTGCCACCTTCCTAAGGAAAAAAAAAACCACTTCTTTTTACTTAAATGAGACCCCCTTCTTCTAATAAAGTATCTATTTGCTTAATGAAAACAGGTACTACAACTGCTGGGACAGAAGTGATTAATTAGTAAAAAATCTGTTGTTCTGGACTTCTGTTTCTTACTCTGCAACCAGTTCTCTTCTCTGAGTAACGGCTGGAAGCTGTAATTGGAGACAGCTGCTTTTGTACACCTAAGCTGCTAAGACACACCCAATTAGATTCACTCTCTGCTCTCAGTAAATTAGGCTGATTACTGCCCCCTTCCTAAGAAAAAACACTTATTTTTTACTTAACTGAGAACCCCTTCTTCAAATAAAGTATCTGCTTGCTTAATTCAATCAGGCACTACTCCTGCTGAGACAGAAGTGATTAATTAGTGAAAAAATATGCAGATCTGGACTTCTGTTTCTTGCTCTACAACCAGTTCTCTTCTTATAGAAACACCTGGCAGCTGCAATTGGAGACAGCTGCTTTGTACACCTAAGCTGCCAAGCCACACCCCCAATTAGATTTATTCTCTGCTTTTGTACACTTAAGCTTCTAAGCCACACCCCAATTAGATTCACTCTCTGCTCTCAGTAAATTAAGTTGCTACTGCCCCCTTCTTCAGAAAAAACAATTTTTTTTACTTAAATGAGACCTACTTTTCCTAATAAGTTAACTGACTGCTTAGTCCAAACAGGTGCAACTCATGCTGTGACAGACATGATTAATTATTGAAAAATCTGTAGTTCTGGACATCTGCTTCTTGCTTTGCAACCAGTGTTCTTCTGACAGAAGCAGCCGGAAGCTTTAATTGGAGATAGCTGCTTTTGTACACGTAACTGTTAAACCTTTTCCAATTAGATTCACTCTCTGCTTACAGTAAATTAAGCTGATACTACCCCTTTACTCAGAAAAAATACTTTTTTTTACTTAAAACAGACCCGCCTTCTTCTAATAAAGTGTCTGTTTGCTTAATACAAACAGCTACTACTCCTTCAGAAACAAAAGTGATTAATTAATAAAAAAAATCTGTGTTCTGGACTTGTATTTCTTGCTCTGCAATGACTTCTCTTCTGAAAGAAATAGCCAGAAGCTGTAACTGGAGACGGCTGTTTTTGAACACCTACTTGCTAAGCAACACCCCTATATGATTCACTCTGTGCTCTCAGTAAATTCAGCTGATACTGCCCGTTCCTTAGAAAAAACACTTTTTTCTTACTTAAATTAGACCCCTTTTTCTAATAAAGTATCTGTTTGCTTAATCCAAACAGGTTCTACTCCTCTGAGACAGAAGTGATTAATTAGAAAAAATCTGTAGTTCTGTAACCTGTTCTCTTCTGCAAGAAACAGCCTTTAGTTGTAATTGGAGACAGCTGCTCTTGTACAAGTAAGCAGCTGAGATACAATCCAATTAGATTCACTCTCTGTTCTCAGCAAATTAAACTGATACTGGTCCCTTCCACAGAAAATACATTTTTTTAATTAAATCAGACCACCTTCTTCTAATAAAGAATCTGTTTGATTAATCCAAACAGCTACTAGTCCTGCTGAGACAGAGGTAAATAATTATTAAAAAATCTGTAGTTCTTGTCTTCTGTTTCTTGCTCTGAATCCAGTTCCTTCTGCCAGAAACAGCGAGAAGCTGTAATTGGAAACAGCTGCTTTTGTACACCTAAGCTGCTAAACCACACACCAATTAGATTCACTCTCTGCTCTCAGTAAATTAAGCTGATGCTGCCTTCCTCCGGGATGTGGAGGTAGGCATCTTTCAGATAAATTGATGTCATGTAGTCCCCTGACTGGATCACCAGTAGTGTTGATCTGAGCATCTCCATCTTGAATTTTTTGTACTTCATGAACTTGGTAAGATATTTTGGGTTGAGTACAGGTCTCATTCCCCCTGTTTTCTTCGGGATGACAAAGCATAAGGAGTAAACTCTTGTGTCTCTCACCTCTGTAGGGACTTGCGTAATAGCCCCATTTAGTAATAGATTAAGTATTGCCAGGTTTATTGCTTTTACCTTCACCAGACACTTTGGTATTGGGAACACCAGTGTCCTGTGATGCACCGGCTTTGCAGTGAACTCTATTGCATATCCCAATGTCACAATCTCGCTCATCCATTTGTCAGATGCTGGGTGGGCCCATTGATCCACAAACCCTTGGAGTCTCCCTGCTATCTGTGGATTTGCTTGGGCCCACGTGTCTTCATTGTTTTTTGCCCTGGCTTTTGAAATTTGGTTTGTGGCCTCCATTGTCAAACTGTCTGCTGGCATTGTTTCTGTTTTTATTGTCATAGGCTTTATGGAATTTTGGCCTTTGGTTCCATTGTCTGGTGGCCTGTGGCTTGTAGCTCTGGTTTCTGGGTTTAAAGTTTTTCCTTTTTGGACGAAAGGGCCTGTCCGAGGGCATATGTATGTCCTTGTCCCCTTGTGTTTGTATGCTGCTTCAGTTTTTGTGGTATGGTTAGACCTTTCCCGAATAAGGTTCCTTCTTTGAATGAAAACTTCATTAATGCTCTCTTTGACTCATTGTCTGCCTGCCATAGTTTGAGCCACAATGCCCTCCAGGCCCTGTTTGCTAGGACTGATGTTCTGGATCCAAACCTAAGAATGTCTAAAGAAGCATCCATAATGTATTTTATGGCTTGGATGGTGCATTCCGCTGCATCGGGCTTCGGTGAGTCTTCTTGTATGTCCTCTGTCAGGATGTCCACCCATCTGTGTAGGGCCCTACTTGTGAACCACAGAGTCATATCAGCTGCTTGTAGCATGCCCCTGAAACCACAAGAATATTTCTGAGGTGTCTTTAAATTTTCCTGTCCATGGGCTCCTTGAGCACTGCTGTACTTTCTATTAGGATGGTGGTTCATTTTGAAAGCTCAGAGACTGGCTGGTCTACCTTTGGTGCCTTCCCCCAGTGCTCACTTCTCACCTTTGAAAGGGGGTACCAATTGTGTACCATGTTTCTTTCTGGGAGCCGGGTTGGTTTGGGGGCATCATACTCCTTATTCAGAATGGTTTCAATGGTCTTGCAAGTGGGGAAATGTATATTTTCCTCGGGTTCCTCTATTGATGGTAGGGGCTCCTCTGATGTGGAAGGTTGCTCCTCCTATTCTTTAATTTTGAGGGTGGCCTGGACCATTTTTATAAATTCATCAATATTATCTCCATGGCACATTCTGATAGATTTGTCCTTAGAGTCCTTTCCAGGATCTCCAGGTGTTTCAGACGTGATGCTTTCTATTTCCCATCGTGGCCTTTTTTAAGTGGTGTCCTTTCCTGGGTGATGGGACAGGTTGGTGCTGGAGTGGCCTCCAACTTTAAAGGATTCCAGGAGTTAGAATAATATGTGCCTGGCTAGCATCCAGGGCAATTGGGGCTGTTGGTGGGGGCGAGTGGTTGGAGTCCGACAATCTTTCTTCCATTTCTCTGGATTCCCCATTGTCCATGAGGGAGCACACTGTGCATGCTGTGTCCTCTTCATCGACTTCGGGGAAAAAGGATCCCATATTCTCTGCATTTTCTCATGTCGATCATTTTTGTTGTTGATTTGTTGATTTGATACAAAAAGAACTGCATCAGGTATGGGTTCCAAGCCTTAACCTGTCCCATAAGATACTATTAGATTGTTCCCAATAATCAACCTTCGTGATGTGTTAGCTGATAGAGCCCAAATGGGTATGCTGTGCATTGCCCTTTAAGAGATCTTTGCTGGCTATGTGGTGCCTGTTCGTTCCCAGGCAAGATGGCCACCTCAGATCTCACATGAATGTGTGAGATTTGGGACCTGCCTATACAATGGCTTAGAAGCATGGTCCCATCTAATATGGCTGCCAGGATCTCTGGTGAGTTCCCAGTGAGACTTGCAAGTGCTGTATGTACTTTCAGTGCTCTTTTCAGTCTCACGGGAATCATACTGCCTGCTGGGAGGGATCGAGGAAGAGAAGGACAGCATGGCTGCTACAGGTCTCGGTGGGCAGAGAAAATTTTATTTTATGGCCCCACCGAGACCAGGGAGGACAGTACTGGCTGGGGGAGGGGGCGCTCCAGACAAGGAATGCCATGGGACGTTATCTGGTGGCCCTTTGTGTGTGGATCAGTCTACCTACCTCGTGGAGCAGGAGGGTTTACTGCAGGTACAGAGCTTAACTTGTTTCTTTTCATTTCCCTTGTGGGTCTAAGGGTTCTGGAGGACCTCAGCCCATGGATTTAGCACTGGGATATGTGTGTCATGGAGGCCACCAGGGCCATAGTGCTGGGCTGTTGGTTTATTTTCTGCATTATTTGTTTGGTGAGAGGACCCTACTGGAGGGACCTCTCCCTTTGGGATCCCAGTTAACCACTGCTGTGAGGATGCCACAGTGTTGATGCACTTGGGACACAGATCGTGCTACAGGAGGGGAACCTGTTCCAGCTTTATAAATAAGAGAACCTATTTGTTTGAATACTTATATATATAAACAATCTGTCTGGCCTAGCTTTCCTTATTAATTCTTCACGATGGAGGTCTTAATAGATGCAACAATCTGCAGGCTTAAGATTGAATAGCATGATAAAGTGGGTTTAGAACCCTGGCTACCAGGCAGGATGTGAAATTAGTATGAAAAGTTATGTACCTTGTGAATGAGTTGATAGTGTTGGGAGCAATTGTGGATTGTGACCAACCTTTCTTGATGCATGAAGTAAACTGGAGATTCTCAGATGGGAAAAGGGCTAGCTTCACCCTACCCAATTTTGATGGGATCATGCATCAACCTATAGAATGGACAGGGAATACTCCAATGGTTTCTGACTGTAGAGTACTATAAAGGGTACAAAATATAATGCATGATTTTGCACTTTTTTGCATTAAATCTCAGCTGTCACACTTTGGACCATTCCTCCAGTTTACCTAGGTCCCTCCTCATTTTTTCTACCCTTCCCGGAGTGTCCACCTTGTTGCAGATCTTAATGTCATTCGCAAAGAAGCACACTTTCCCCTCCAGCCCCCCCACACAATTTCACTTATGAAGACATTAAACAGGACTGGGCAGGACTGATCCCTGTGGCACCCTACTTGTCACACTCCTTTCCTTAGACTGAGCACCATTTACCTTGACTTTCTATCTTCTATCATTCAACCAGTTCCTAACCCAGTTTACTACCTTGTGACTCACTCCCAGGCTGCCCAGCTTGTTCACAAGTCATATGTGGAATGGTGTCTTTCAGCCTTACTAAATGCAATTCATGTTTATGTTTAAGCCCATGAAACACCCTTATCTAGTTAATGTGCTTGCAGCCATAGTGGCTCTGCCAGAATTTGTTTTTAATGGCACAAGTCACTGCCTACTTCCTCATTTTAATCACAATAGGAACTGGTCTACAAAGTAAATCAGCCCTAAATACATTCCATTTTAAAACTAAAGCATTTCCCTACTAAGTCTCCCAGTATGAATCTCCTAGCGCTGTGCTTGAGGAACAGAAACTTTCACTTTCCTGCTGGTCACTTCAAAGAGTATCTTACAAGTTATATTGACAATTGTTTGAAGGGTTCTAAATGTGGGTGGAGCCAGCAGCAACCAGAGCAGACCACATTTTTAACGGTTCCCTAGCTCTTCTGTGAATTAGGCTTAAACAAATATTTTAGTATGAACAGCTTCAAGAATTTTAATAGAGTTGGGTTATTATTGCTCCTTCAGTATCTGAGTTTGGAGTTATTTCCAGGACATGTAGCCACTAAAGAAAACAAGTCCAAATGGCAGAGGGTGGCAGGGACAGCAATCTGTGGCCTCATTTCTGAAGGCAGGTTTGTGATCAAAGCAGAGTATTACCTTAAACGATGCCCTAGAGTTGAATTACTTGATAAGAAAGTTGGGAAACTTTCAGCGTAGACTTGCTACCTGTGAAATGCAATAGGCAACTGCATTTTTGAGGCAAAGTCACTGAGTGGAGCCACAGAACATGAGACTGCTGCCACTGCTGGTTTCATAAAAGAAAATAGACCTATGAGATAGCTGGAAAATGTTGACAGCCCAGTAAGGTCTCAAAATATTCATATGCTAGGTTTTGAAGAAATTTTGGAATGGCAGGATTCATCTGGTTTTCTGGTGACATGGCTGAAAGAGAATCTGAGTTCCAGAAATACTTAAAACATACTGAACTACACCCCGTAATAGACTAGAAAAAATGGAAATAACTCAAATTCTTGTTATAGTAACTCCATCAAGCTTGGAGAAGGATTGATTTTGGAGGTGGCTAGGAGACTGTATCATTCACTGCAGTGTCTACATAAGCTATTTTCAGTTTTGCCAGATACTGCAGTAAATAAGGTACTCCAAATTCATGCAGTCATGTTGAAGGAGCTGAAAGATTTGCACTGATCGCTTGTTTATGACTGAAGTCAGGAAATCAGAATATAAGTTGGTCAGCTTTAACTCTGATGGACCCAGCTTCCTAACCACCTCCAAAACTCATAGTCCATTTAAAAACAAGTTAAGCTGACTCTGTGGCCTCAGGTAATAGTGGATCGCCTGGCACACTGGTGACCTGGGTTCGCATCTGAGCCTGGGACGTCAGGAGCAGAGGCCAGTGGGGAGGGTTCAAGATTGTCCCTGGGATGTTCTCTTCCTTGTGGGAGGGTTATGGAGAGCACCGTCTGTAGTGGCTTCTCATGACCAGATTCGGCCTTGCGTTTTTGTGGCGTGGGTAACCATATGCCACCTGTACAAGGAACTAGGATGACACAGCATGCCTCCTAGGGGGTGGGAAAAGAGAATACAGGAAAAATGTCCATCCATGCCAGCTGGATGATGGTGGCCCAGGTCCCCTGGCCAGGAAGCCCCCAAGTTGACTCCACACCAACCAAGAAGCAAGGAGGTGCTGACAAGGGTACCTCGATCTCCCCTCCCGGATACCCTGCCATGGGTAGGGAGTCCCTCCCGATGAAGGGGTATGTCGGGACAGTCAGCAGTGGGGGAGACGGATGGCAGAATGGGGGAACAGCAGAGGGTGAGGACTTGGTCACAAGAAGGAGTGGGTGGCTGGGTTGGAGGAAGGGGGCATAAACAAAGTATACAAAAAAAAAAAGTTAAAATGGTTCAGGCTTAACCATATACCTTGGAACCTCCCATATAATGTGATACAGCCAAAACGATAGAACACATACAGTGGCAATTCACTTCCAACTTTTGCATGGCACATTCTGGTTTCAACCAACCTAGTTTGTAGTTTTTATAGCACTTTTTCATTACCAAGGGAGTCCTCTTTAAAATACTACACCAAACTCCTTACCTTTTAAGCAGCTGGAATGAATGAGATAGATAGAAAGAGATGCAACAGAACATACCCTGTTTGGTTTGGAGTCAAAAAGCATCACTACATTGAAAAGAGACCATGCAAAAAGCCTGAAACTGGGGGTACCACTGGGGGCAGACCACTGGGGGGTGGCATGAGTCCTCAGCTGGTAGGCGGGGATCCCAGAGAGGGAAGCCGAGCATGCTTACCCCCAAGATATCAGAGAGGAATTTGGGGTAGGGGCACATGGAGGTGTTAGGAAGGGGGATAAAACAGGGAGGGGAGGGAAAGACACAGTTAGGAGGGTGGTCTTACTGAATGTGAGAAGCTTAGGTAACAAATCGGCTGAGCAACAGGCTCTCCTGGCAGTGCAGAGGGTGGACATTGCAGCCATCTCGGAAACATGGGCCACCCAGAACCAGGACTGGGATGTGATGATCCCAGGGTACAGGATATTCAGGAAGGACAGGGCTAAGTGGAAGTGGGCATGGCAATCTATGTGAGGGGAGGGATAAGGTGTATGAGGGAGGAGGGGGAGATGGGCAAGACAGAGGCCCTGTGGATGCAGTTTCAGGACTCCAGAAGAAGGATACTGAGGGTGGAAGTAGTGTACAGGCCACCAGCTCAGGGGGATGACCTGGACAGAGAGTTGGTTGAGCAGATTAGAAGGGTCTATAGGAAGGGGAACACAGTAGTGGTGGGGGACTTCAACATCCCTGGGTGGACTGGAACACCACAACCACCGCAAGTGCAAATGGGCAGGTATTAATACAGGTATTTCATGACAGCTTCCTGGTGCAATTGGTCCACAAGCCAACTAGGATGAGAAGGACTCTGGACCTGGTACTATCAAACGGGGAGGCTGTAAGGTATCTGGGAGTGAAGGACCCCCTGGCTGGGAGCGACCATCACTTGGTGTGATTCAAACTCAATATGGGCAGGGAAACAGGTGGTATGGGTACCAGGGTGATTGATTTTAAGGAGTGGACTTTAAAGGGATGGGGAAAAGTTTGGTTGGACATCTTATGGGAATTCAAACCTACATGGATGCTAGCCAAAAATGGGATATTATTAAAAAAGGGCTAGCAGAGGCTACTGAGACTTGTACCAGGACACAGAGCAAGAAGGGTAGGGCAAAGAAGCCGAGTTGGCTGACTCATGTCACAGAAGGAGTGAGGGCCAAGAGAAAAGCATTTCAGAGACTCAACAAATCAAGTGGGCAGAAGAAAAGAGGGAGCAGATACCTTGGGAGAGGGCAGAGGGAGAGGGGTTGACATATCAGGATTGCAGAGGACAGGGTTCTGGAAGGACTAAGAGCACTGAGGGTGGACAAGGCACTGAGACCAGATGGCATTCACCCTAGGGTGCTTAGGGAGCTAGCGGAGATCCTAGTGGGATCATTGGTAGACCTGTTCAGTACATCACTGGACACAGGATGCATGCCATGGGACTGGAGGATGGCCCATGTGGTGCCCATTCATAAAAGTGTCCCAAAAGATGAACCAGGCAACTACAGACTGGTGAGCCTCACTTCAATTGTGGGGAAGCTTACGGAGACAATCCTAAAAAAGAGGCTGGTGACCTTCTTGGAAGGCAATGGTCTCCAAGACAGTCATCAACATGGATTTGTCTCAGGCATATCCTGTCAGACAAACCTAGTTGGGTTCTTTGGGTTAACAGGGAACTGGACATGGGCCATGCAGTGGACGTCCTGTATTTAGACTTCAGCAAGGCCTTTGACTCAGTGCCGCATGGGAGGCTGGAGGGAAAGCTGGTGTAACCCCTTTGTTACCCAGGGTTACTAGAATCCCAGTAAGACCAAGTGGTAGGCAGGGAAGGCAGCTTGTGAAACTCCAGTTAAATAGGTTTCACACTGTCTCACTCTGTCCTCAGTCACAGCTGAGACTTGAGAGATGACATCATTATAGAACTGTCGCAGCTGCATGAGCCACATTTGGAATCTTCAGCTCAGAGAGTGAAGTTTAGAACTTTGGGAAATTCAAAGGGCAGTCTTCCATTTGTCCTTAAGCAAGAAGGAAGCAATTAGTGTGCAGTGTGATTTCTCACTCAGAAAAAAAGAACTGTTCCTGTATTTTACCTTTTTAAAGTGGTGGAGACTGCTCCCCCGGTCTCAGTGCCCCCCTCCCTCTGGGGGGAAGGAAACTTCTCTGTGGGCTCCAGGGGCAATCCCCTTCTCCCACCCTGGGAAGAAAGCTGCCTGTTTTAATTTAAGTTCAGTCTGTTCATTTATAACAGCAAAGGTTACAGTTCTTTGCCTGTGGGGCACTTGCAACGAATGGGTGAGTGTTTGGCTCCATTGGAAGGGGCAAAACAACTTATTTTCTTCAGTTGGATTTCAAGTAAATGTGGACTGCTATTTGGGAGGACTATGTCAACTAGGACAAACAAATCGAGCAGTCATCTGTTTAAAGTGTTAATGGATTTAAAGTTCACTGTAGAGGGGCTGCTTCAGGTCATCCCCCGTTCAATCTACATTTTAAAGTCTAAAGTTCTGTGTGTCCAGAGAAATGGCCGGGTATGGGCTGTGGGAGCTGGAGGTCAGTAAACCCCCCATCTTTAGTAACCAGGTCCACCTCTATGAATTTCTTCTGTGTTTTTGCTACTTGCCTCATGCGCAGCCAGTGATGGGGTGGGTACCCAGGACGTGGGTCGAACTTGAAAATCTCTAGGAGACGAGACTCTAAGTGGTGGGAGCCACAGGATGGGAAAATTACTCCTTGTTGGATGGGGAGTACTTTTGTTTGATGGGAGTTTCGATTGGAAGTACGAAAACAAAATCTCTAGGAGTCGAGACTTCAAGTGGTGTGGGAGCCACAGTTTGAAGCCTCCTTGTTTGATGGGATGTCTTTCCAAGTAAAGTTTGGGTTCATTCACCAAGTGGACTGTCAGTCGAGTGGCGGCAGGGGCGGGCCAGTCGGGCTATGTATCCAATGCACATGCAAAGTCCGGCTGAGTGCCTGGTGGGTCCAAAGCCAGACATCTGTAGTAATGTGTTCATTCCTCAAATGGACCACTGTGTTTAACCTCTAATCTGCATTACAGTAACGTAGCCCTTGGGGGACCATGCAGTGCTTTGTTTATGTTCAGTGAGTTAATAAATAAAGCCTCACTGAAAATCCAATTCTAGTTCTGGACATTACAGTTATTGCTTCCTGTAGTTGGATTTACTTGGATGCCCCTGTGCAGAGTAACCAAACCTAGGTCTCTTGTGCCAGGTAACCTCATCCTTCCCCGAACCCATAGATACATATGTATATCCATGTTACAAAAATGGAGACATATATGTTACAAAAATGGAGGCACCACTGGGATTTGTTTGGGAAGGAAGGTGCTTGGGCAAGTAGGCTAGCGTTTTGGCTATCTGGCAGTCGGTAGCCCAAAAAAGTTGAAGCAATTTCCCTAGTGTGTGCTGTGTGCTGTGAATCTTGTGCTGCTGTTTAAAAAATGCCAACTGTTTACCAAGGAGCTGTAAAGCAAAAGTGTGTGTCCTTGTCCTGCATCAACATAGTTTACAGTGTTTGTCAGTTTTAAAATAAAGTTCTGTGAAGGAAAGTGTGGAAAACTAGGGGTAGCAACAGAGAAATTATGCCCTGGACATTGGAAATGCTTTCTAGAGACTGCAGAGTTAATGGCAATGTTACATGGTTGAAATGGGCTCCCGCCGTGGAGTCAGTGAGAAAAAAAAAGTGCATCTTTTCAGTTTAAATTTGCCTGCTCGACGATCGCCGTGAGGAGAGGAGCCCTGTGAGGAAGAAGAGGCTCATTTGCATGGCGTCGTGGTTGGTCAGTTTGCCATTAGTTCCGCCCCTCAGCCAGCTCTTCAGAGTCTGCTTCAGCATTCGAGAGGGAGACAGAGAGTAGTACGTGTACTGACAGTGGAGGAGCATTCACGAAGTGTTCAAAACACTGTAAACAGTAAAAAAGTGACTTTCTAGTTAAAAATCGGGCTCAACCCGCTTATCGATCGTGGGATCAGTGAATTATGTGGTTAATACTACGATCGCGGAGACTGCCCACCCGTTTGCAATCTGAGGCCTTCAAAATCTGGCTGCAGGCCATTTTACCCCATCGCAGCAATCTGCTTCAATAACAGTGAGTAAACAAATTAAAACTGCTCAATTCAGTGATTTTCAGAGAATGCCATATAAAATGTGTGTGCAGCTGTGTAGTCGCTTTGCAAGTAGCTATTGTGTGATGTCCTGCTGGCAAGTGCAAGTCTGCAAAGCCATTAAATGTGTGCATAGCAATGAAAGTAGCCTCAGTTTAAAGTTTGCAGCCAGAGAGAGACTGTGGGTTGTAAAATAAGTGCAACACTAGTAGAAGCAGGCAATCCTGTGCTGAAACCTGAAGTTTTAAAAGGGACTATAATTAACTGAATGTTTGCCAGCAAGTGAAAAGTCCAAGGAAATCCTGTAAATGTGTGAACAGCCAGAACAGAGCAAGTTGTGCAGTTTGAAATAAAAGTTATTAGTAGCTGATGTAAATCGGGTGTGCAGTGGCTTTACCCAGAGTCTGAATGTTGATGCACAGGAGTGATGCTGCCGCCATTACAGGGTGGGGTAGTAAAGTAAACACAGCAGCAGAGGAGCCATTTTAAAGCTACAGAGTGTGTTCATTTAAAGTGGGACTTTCAGTTACAGTGAACTTTTGTTTGTTTTTCTGCAGTTATGGCCTCAGGACCAGCTCATTTACCCGATCATGCCGGGTTGCAGTAACAGCAGCAGTAAATAGATTGAGAGATATTGAAAATTGGTGCTATAGAGGGCAACTCCCTCCTGATGTGGCAATTCCTAATTATCCAGTGCTTGTATGCCAGATGTGCTTGAGTGCTGGAAGGATGTCTTCATGATTCCTCACTGTGCTGGATGTCTACAAAATATGGCTTGTATAAAGCGCCTCAAATTCGTTTGGCTCCCACATGGACACAACTTCAAGAATCTGCAGTTGGCAGCACACAGCATCAGGCGGAGCCTGTGGAGGAAGGTCCCTCGGGGGAGTGTGGCACAAAGTTAGAGAGTGCAGAATTAGAGACTGAATCTGAAATTGAAGCATTGGATGCTGGATCTCAGAAGGCAAGTTCAGATAAAGCATCAATAGTCCCCTGGGTGGGGGGGCCTAGCCCAAGTCTCGAAGGTGAAGATGAGATGCGGGAGGCCGTTGAATGGGAGGTGTCGACTTCTGCTCCCAGTGATGAATGGATAGTCTCGGGGGTGAGAACTACTGCTCACTCCTGGGCTCAGATCCTCAGTGAAGAGGAAGATGAGGGGAACCTATGTGGCCTTGTGGAGAAAGGAACGGGTACACAGCCTCAAGATCTTGCCTCGGAGGAATGTGTTCAAGAAGGTGGTGATGTCACTGCCCTGGCTTCACCAGAATAAGAAGTCAGGGATCCATTTTTAATTTCATTGAGGATGCGAAGCTGACAGAACCATTACTGGCCACCCCCAAGCCAGGCCAGTGGTCTCAGATTGACCAAAGCAAGTAAAGAGGAGAGACTGGTTCATAGAAAGGCCAATGAAATCTTTGGTATGACCTTTCCTACCTTTCCTCGGAGAGTCTGGGAGGAGCTTGAGAACTGCAGGAAATCCTGGATCTGGGATGAAGCAATGAAACATGTGCATCCTGGGGCTAACCAGCATGTAAAGAATAGACTGTTCCACGAAAGTATACACAGTGGAAGAGAGGCAGGACACTGTTTATGGACAGAGTGAGAATAGTGGACGGAGAGGGATGCGAAGTCTCCCACTGTGTGAATTATGTGGCCCAGACGGAGTAATAATTCAAGCCCTGACCCCTCTACTATTGGCCTCAGTGCAAGGACCTCCCAGTAATTAAGCCCGTGCCTACAAAATGGAAAGCCGAGCAGTGGTAGTCAATACTGCCACATCTAGAATGTGAAGTGCCCTTATTGAACTGCCAATATGAATAAAGAAGGAATCAGGTGCCCCATATTCTTCAGTCCACAGTGTACTGCCCTATTCAGCAACCATCTACTGGTACCACCAGATGACTTCAGATCCAGAGAGGACACCAGCCCAGCTGTTTTCCTGTTCATCGCCTGGTAATCGGATGATGCCGGACCAGCTGTTTCTCTTTTTGTTCCTGTTATAAGGTTCCTTCTCCAGTTATGACATCAGCCCAGCTGTTTCCAGATGTGCACTCCTGTGGGTCCCAGAAGATGTCCGCCCAGCTGTATCAGAAGAAATGCTGCCAGGGAGAGTCTTCGGAAGGGACCAGGTTTGTGATGTCCAATACTTCAAGAGGCTGGTAAGTCCGCAAACCCTTTTTATTCTATCTTTATGACATTGCATACACAACCTACACTACAGACTTCAAACAGTGTGTGAACTGTCCTAAGACTCTCCCTTCGGATTATTGCCTTAAAGAATTATGTCACAGGGCTCCGGCCCAGGAGACTCTTTAATGGACTGGCCTCTCGGCCTTGTAGTCACTAGTGGGACATTTAGGGCATTCCATCCCCCAAAGGTGTATTGCTACCAATGTCATTGTACTTTAATGTAAATACTGTTTTCCTTTTTCAAAAAAAAAATCTTTTTCTTTTTTGGGATTGTTCAGTGCTTTTTCTGTATGGTAAGGGTTGTTATTGTTGTTGTCATTGTTGTTGTTTAGATAGACTGTACATGCAGATTAGGATGTGTTTTTTTTGTTTTTGTCTTTTCTTACAGGTGTTCCTGGAAGACAGAAGAGAAGAGAAGACAAGAAGAGGAGGAGGGGCTCATCGGAGTCCCTCGTCAGTGCTTATGGTGTAGAATTTAAATGTACTGTGTTATTATTGCTAAAGGTTGTAGTTGCAGGCTGCCCAAGGTCGGGGAGGTCCCCGGGTTTCGTTTTTGTTTGGGATGTTATGTAAGAGACAGATAGGTTTCCCCTAGAGGGTTAGGGGGGATGGACAGGCTGTGGTCCTGACCTGCAGTAGGGGCCGCAGTGCTGATCTATCAGGGATATGCTCTGGATGGTTCTACCAGAGCCACTAGGTGTCCATAGTAAGTGGATAGAGTAGAGGCTGATGTGTCAGCTATAGGCCCTAGGCCCTTAGTGTTGCCTACCTGTGCTCGCACATGGTAGGAGGGGCCTGATCACCCCCTCACGCAGGTAGCACATAGGTGGGATGGCCTAGGCGGTGCATAGTGACTGGGGACAGTCATTTTCCTGGTCAAGGGCGTGTAACCCCTTTGTTACCCGGGTTACTAGAATCCCAGTAAGACCTAGTGGTAGGCAGGAAGGCAACTTGTGAAACTCCAGTTAAATGGGTTTCACACTGTCTCATTCTGTCCTCAGTCACAGCTGAGACTTGAGAGATGACATCATTATAGAACTGTCGCAGCTGCATGAGCCACATTTGGAATCTTCAGCTCAGAGAGTGAAGTTTAGAACTTTGGGAAATTCAAAGGGCAGTCTTCCATTTGTCCTTAAGCAAGAAGGAAGCAATTAGTGTGCAGTGTGATTTCTTACTCAGAAAAAAGGAACTGTTCCTGTATTTTACCTTTTTAAAGTGGTGGAGACCGTTCCCCCCGTCTCAGTGCCCCCCTTCCTCTGGGGGGAAGCAAACTTCTCTGTGGGTTCCAGGGGCAATCCCCTTCTCCCACCCTGGGAAGAAAGCTGCCTGTTTTAATTTAAGTTCAGTCTGTTCATGTATAACAGCAAAGGTTACAGTTCTTCGCCTGTGGGGCACCTGCAATGAATGGGTGAGTGTTTGGCTCCATTGGAAGGGGCAAAACAACTTCTTTTTTTCAGTTGGATTTCAAGAATGTGGACTGCTATTTGGGAGGACTATGTCAACTAGGACAAACAAATAGAGCAGTCATCTGTTTAAAGTGTTAATGGATTTAAAGTTCACTGTAGAGGGGGTGCTTCAGGTCATCCCCCGTTCAATCTACATTTTAAAGTCTAAAGTTCTGTGTGTCCAGAGAATGGCCGGGTATGGGCTGTGGGAGCTGGAGGTGGGAAAACCCCCCATCTTTAGTAACCAGGTCCACCTCTATGGATTTCTTCTGTGTTTTTGCTACTTGCCTCATGTGCTTGGCCAGTGATGGAGTGGGTACCAAGACGTGGGTCGCAACTTGAAAATTTCTCTAGGAGTCGCAGACTTTAAGTGGTGTGGGGAGCCACAGGATGGGAAAATTACTCCTTGTTGGATGGGAGTACTCCTTGTTTGATGGGAGTTTCGATTGGAAGTACGAAAACAAAATCTCTCTAGGAGTCGCAGACTTCAAGTGGTGTGGGGAGCCACAGTTTGGGAGCCTCCTTGTTTGATGGGATGTCTTTCCAAGTAAAGTTTGGGTTCATTCGCCAAGTGGACCACAGTTGAGTGGCCGGCAGGAAGCTGGGCCAGTCAGGCTATGTATCCAATGCACATGCAAAGTCTGGGCTGAGTGCCTGGTGGGTCCAAAGCTGAGACATCTGTAGTAATGTGTTCATTCCTAAATGGACCACTGTGTTTAACCTCTAATCTGTATTACAGTAACGTAGCCCTTTGGGGGACCATGCAGTGCTTTATTTATGTTCAGTGAGTTAATAAATAAAGCCTCACTGAAAAATCCCATTTCTGGTTCTGGACATTACAGTTATTGCTTCCTGTAGTTGGATTTACTTGGGTGCCCCTCTGCAGAGTAGCCAAACCTAGGTCTCTTGTGCCAGGTAACCTCATCCTTCCCCGAACCCATAGGTACATATGTATATCCATGTTACAAAAATGGAGACATATATGTTACACTGGAATATATAAGGGTGGGAACAAAAATGGTCAGTTGGATCACCAACTGGCTGAGGGGTAGGCAGCAAAGGGTTGTGGTGGAGGGGGAAACACTCATCACCTAGGAATGTTGTGAGTGGGGTGCTGCAGGGACTGGTACTGGGACCAGTGTTGTTTGGGATATTCATAGCTGATATCTCACACGGGATCTGGAGTAAGACCAGTCTGTTCACAGGCGATACCAAGAATGGAGCTGTGGTAGACAACATAGAGGGGTAGAGGGGACTGCAGGAGGATCTGACCAAACTACAGGAGTGGTCGAAAACATGGCAGTTGGGGTTCAACGCCAGGAAGTGCAAGGTTTGGAGCTAGGAACCAGGGGAAGAAATATCAGCTGGGAGGAGTACAGTTGGAAAGCACCACGGAGGAAAAGGATCTGGGGGTGCTTATTACAAGGAGTATGAACCACTCAGCTCAGTGCAGGAAGGTGACTGCAAAGGCAAACAAGATGCTGGAGTGCATGGCGAGAGGAATCTCCTCCAGTAACAGAGAGGTGATCCTTCCCTTATACAGGTCACTGGTAAGGCCGTACCTGGAATACTGCATGCAGTATGGACATCCATTCCTGAAGGAGGACATCAGAATGTTGGAGGGGGTGCAACGCAGGGCAACGAATATGATCCAGGGACTGGAGGGAAAATCCTATGAGGAGAGACTAGGAGAGCTGAACATGTATTCCCTGGAGGAAAGGAGGGATAGAGGGGATAAGATCGAAACCTTTAAATACTTAAAGGGAATAAACAAGACTAATGCAGAAGAGATTTTTCAGATCTAAGGGGGGGAGGGACATGAGACGGCATTGGCTGAGACTGAAGGAGGGAAGATTCAAGAGGGAAATCAAGAGACATTTTTTCACGGAAAGGGTGGTAGACAAGTGGAATATTCTACCTGTGGAAGTGGTAACCTGTAGAACGATGGGAAGATTTAAGAGGGTGTGGGGCAGAGTGAGGAGGGGGTTGTTATGAGGAGGGGAGGGGAGGATGGGTCAGCTGTAAGTTGAGGGGCTAGCTACACAATCGAGCAGACTCGATAGACCATGACGCCTGTTTCTGCTGGCATTTCATATGTTCGTATGTATGTTCATATGTTTGTATGCAAATACAACCAAAGCCACAGGAGGGGATAATAAAAATCACTTTTTCAAGTTAGAAAAACTTATTGCAGAACTGAACATGGCCTGCAACATTTTAACTCTTGAGACCTATCTCAAAAGCAAACAAGCACTGTGAGACTTGTTCACTATGGTCCCGTCCAGTGGCCTAGAAAGGCTCAAATACAGAAAAGACTTGAAATGAGTCTCACGTGATTGGCTGGTTTTACTATACAACCAAGTGTGAAAGTGTCTTCATTCAGAATAAGGCAGCCGACCATGGACTGAGGAGGGCAGGCTGTGCCAGTTGCCTTCTTCCATTCTTGTGTGGGCCTGCAGGTATGATGGGGCGGTGCTATAAGGGTTCTGCTCCTTCTACAGGTATAGTATTGCAGATGTTAGGAAGGAAAGCCATCTGGGAACCAGTGATCATCGTACAGTGTGATTCAACATGAGAATGGCTGCGGAATCCAACCACGCAAAGGCGAGAGTCCGGGACTTCAGAAGGGCTGATTTTATAGAGATTGGTGAATACCTCAGAAATGACCTGGCAGCAGGAGAGGACCTGGGGGTGTGAAGGAAACATGGACCAAACTAAAAGAAAGTATAGTAAAGGCCAATTACCTCTGTGTCAAGCAGGTAAGTAAACGTAAAAGAAAGAGAAGACCGCTATGGTTCTTAAAAGAGATAGCAAAAAAGGTAAAGCCTAAAAAGGTAGCATTCAGAAGGTATAAGGAGACTCAGAGACAGGAGGATAGGGAAGTGCATCTAAGTAAACAGAGGGAGGCAGGCAAAGCAATAAGGAGGAGTGCAAAAGATGCAAATTGAGGAAAGAATAGCTCACAGAGTATCAAAAAAGTACAAGACATTTTTTAGGTATATTAGCAAGAAAAGGAAGCTAAAGGGAGGGATAGTAAGGTTAAAGAGGGAGGGGGTGACTGCACTGAGGCAGATCAAGAAAAAACAAAAATCCTGAACAAATACTTTTGCTCAATATTCACAGTAGAAGGGGAAGGGGAGGGACCATAAAAAAAGCACCAGCATATCTGAGGGGAGGGAAATGGACGCTAGTCCATTTTCTGAGGAGAAAGGCTGGGAAGTACTCACTAACTTGAAGGTGGACGAAACTGCAGGGTCAGATGGGGTACATTCAAGTGTGCTGAGGGAGCTAAGTGAGACATGGGCTGCACCTCTAACAGACCTATTTAACAGGGGACTGGAGACCAGCATGATCCACAGGATCGGAGAAGGGCTGAGATAGTCCCACTTAATAAAAGCAGGAGAAGGGCAGAGGTGGGCAATTATATGCCTGTTAGCTGGACATCAGAGGTAGGTAAATTAATGGAATTACTGCTAAAGGAAAAAATTGTGAATTATCTTGCATCCAACGGATTACAGGATCCAAGGCAGCATGGTTTCATGGGGGGGGGGGGTCATGCCAAACAAATCTGATAGAGTTCTTTGACTGAGTGACCAAGCAGTTGGATCTGGGAGGTGTGATGGATGTGGCCTACCTGGATTTCAGCAAAGATTTCAACACTGTTCCACATAGGAGACTGGTAAGCAAGTTGGGGAACCTGGGTTTGGCAATAAGGTGGTAACCCAGGTAAGGAACTGGTTAGCGGATAGGACAAAGAGGGTAGTTGTAGATGGAGTTCTCTCAGGGGAAGGGAAGGTGACCAGTGGGATTCCTCAAGGGCTGGTCTTCTTCAATGTCCTTAAGTGACATAGCAGTGGAACTGGAGGGTACGGTCTGCCTCTTTGTGGATGACATCAAGATCTGCAAAAGAGTGAACATTCCAGGTGTGTGTGGAAAGGATGGGTAGAGATCTGAAAAGGCTGGAGGAGTGGTCAAGGGTATGGAAGCTGAGTTTTAATGCAAAAAAGTGCAAAGTAATGCACTTGGGCCATAGAAACCTGAGAGCAGAGTAATAAATATGTAAGCTCACTCTCTTCAGAAGGGCTTATGCTCCCACTAGGGACCCCTTTCCCCCTCTTACCCCCCCGAACTATGGAATTTATTAGTGCTCTGGGGGTTAATCCCTGCTGGATGCCTCACAGTAGCAGCAGAGGGCAGGTTAGGGAAGCTATAAAAGGAGTGGATACAGGAAGTTTGGGGCCTTTTCCAGCCCAAACACTAGGTCTGAGGCTGGGGGGGGGCAGTTAGAAGAGCAGGAGAGGCAAGCAAGGAAGGAGCTAATGGTTCAGGTTGAGCCTGAGAGGGAGCCCCCCCAAAGTTGGCAGACAGAGATGGCCTCTGCAGCTACATGACATTGAAGAGCCAGGAAGGGAGCTCCGAAGGGAGGATGGCCAGCCAGGTATCTGCATCATTGGGATGAGGGTGGCTTAGGTGGTAGGAAAGTGCCAGGATAGGCAGGAGCCTGTGTGATTCTGTGTTAGAGTGTTTGGGCTGCCAGGGCTGTGGGGACAGTGGCAGGGTTCCCACAAGGGACAGGCCAGTGGCAGGGGTCCTCTATCTTACCCAGGGTAGTAGGGCAGTTCAGGTGTAGAGGGAGCCAGGACTGTTCTTCACCCATTCAGAGGGACCTGCATGGAGGGGCAGGTCCTGGGGCACCGGCATCTAAGGGCTGGGAGGGTTGCAGGTCTTAGGACAGGCCTTGGAGGGCAGTTCCTAGTTGGAGCTTAGTTCAAGCCCAGGATGTGATGGCAAGTATGTAGACTGGAGGCTGGGGCCATCCCTTAATGGTCATCAGGAGCTTGGTGGAAAGGAGGGGTGCCATCATAGAGGAATAGGCTGCTCGGGGTTGGGGGGCTGATTGGTGGCAGTGCTCAGGTATCTCTCATGGCAGAGCAGCCCAGGAGGTGCAGCTCGGGCACCGGAGCAGGGCTAGGTTTGAGGGCCTCACCACCAGTGAGAAGTGAGGGAATGTACATGGCTGTAGTCAGTGGACCGGAGTGAGAAGTGCTTGGTGTACCGGCAGGTTCAAGTTCCATGAGGGAGGAGAGTATTTGAGTTACAGGACCCGAGTCAGAAGCAAAACTCCTGGTACCCCTCGAGATTTGGGCCAAGGTCCAGGGGACAGGTGGGGGAAGAAGCACACTTCTCCACGCCGGAGATAGGGCAGCTGACCAGAGCCAGACCAGATATAGAGAGACGGAGAAAGGGTAACCCAGAACAGGAAAATAAATAGTTTGGCTTACCAGCACCAGTGAGCGAGGAGCCTGTTGAATCTTCAGGGAAAGGATCCGCTTGGGTAAACCATCCACGTTCCAGAGGTGAAGATAACCTGCTAGTACTGCCTGTATAACAATTAGTATGCTTGATAGATCCAACATTGGGTGAACTGTAAAAAGTTTAAAAAGGCCCATGGAGCTGCTTTATTTATTTGGTGAAGGATGGGGCCCATGTACTCCTGAAATTATTTGGAATGCAGGTGCTAAAATAAAGAAGCTATTTGGGAAGAAACGTGGTAGTGATTTCTCCTTTATTTAAGTTGAAAGGGGGAAAAATGAAATGAAAACCCCTCGTATTTAATTTTGTATCAGAAGTTGTAATACCAGAAGGTGACCATCATGCCGCAATGGGATCGAGGGGCTCGGGAGCTCAGAGGAGAAAGGAGGCTGCAGGTTTGGAGGACCTGTGTCTGGCAGCCAGAGGTTTGGGGCAAATCCAGTTCACGGAAGCAGAGATCGAGAGTGCACGGTGTGATGAAGCCTTTGCGAGGTAGGACAACTGCTTTCCTATCTTTATTACGGGTGCACTAGCTCAGAGTTGTTTTGAATTGTGGCAATCCTTCTTTTTCCCCTGAAACCTCTGTGATGATAAAATGACACCCTTAGATAGAGGGGGAAGGAGAGGTTACAAATACGCGGAGTACTATTGACAAAAAACAAGCAGGAAGAGACCTAGGGGTAATATCGAATTACCTAAAAGTGGCCAGGCAGTGAGACAAGGCAGTCGGAAGGGCTAGTGGGATGCTAGGGTGCATAGGAAGGGGTATCACCAGCAGGAAAAGGGTAGTGGTGTTACCCTTATATAAACTGCTGGTAAGACCTCACCTTGAATACTGTGTCCAGTTCTGGAGACCACATTTCACTGAAGACATAGATAGAATGGAGACAATCCAGAGGAGTGCTACCAGAATGGAGCAGGATCTGCATCAAAAGCCCTACAAGGAAAAGCCTAAGTATCTAAACATGTATACCCTAGAGGAGAGGAGGGAAAGGGGGAGATATGATAGAGACCTTTAAGTACAGTGAAGCCCACCAGGATGAAGTGCAGTGCTGTAGAATTCTGCAGTAGCATTACTGCAGCAAATAATGCAATTTCAATGGGAGTTAATCCCTTTTGTCATGCAGTAAACCTAAGACACTGCGCTTCGCCATGGTGGACTTCACTGTACCTCACAGGTGTAATCCCTAGGCGGCATTATCCCAAGGGATACTACCCCTGCCTGAATGACTAGGCACAGGTTGAGGGGCCTGAGTTCTGTGAAAGGGTGCCTCCACCTGTAGGAATGATTTTGGGGTAGCGTCGCTGCTCTGTGTGCAGCCCCCTGGAATATTGATACCCCCTCTGACCCCTCTAGTGGCCTACACTTAATTAAGAAATAACCAATCACAGTTAACATTAGAATGTAATATTGAACCCACACTTGGCACACTTACCACCAGGGCTGGATCAGCTGCACTGGTCCTGGAGACCCCCTTTAAAACAAGGCCTTCAATAAAACAGTGCAATGGCAATACAGTATCCCCTCCACAAAGGTACACAATAGCCAGATTAAATGCAGAAAGAAAAGAATCTGATTTATTCAGGGGATGTGAACAAGGGTGGGGCAGCAATCTGGCAGTTGATTTCAGATCTGATTTAGTCAGGTTAAACATACATGCACTAAGAGTCCCTCTAGCACAGTCACACACACTCTGGGTACCCAGTTGTTATGTAGGCTAGCTTGAAGCATTGCCATGGGTAGGCCTGCGTTACAGCTGTTGTTTTGGCCCTTAGGAAAGAAAACAACAACATGTACTTTAACCCACAATTTGTATTCTGGAGCCGAATGACTCCATTTATAATGATCAACCGCAACAATTTAATCAGATGACACACTTTGATTTGAGCTTTGTTGCAGGGAGCTACCCTGATGTTTGCTCACGCTACCCAGACCAGAAGGCAAGATTGATGAGATGAAGACCTCAGGATGGTATGCTGGTTTGCCAGGGAAAGCAGGTCTCACATGACGCACCATGGTGATCAATCCTGTTAGATGGTGTTGAGCAGGGAGCCGAATCCCCTAGCAGGTCTTTCGTTGGATAGGTCTCTGTGGCATGGGTGGCAATCTAGGCCAAGATGGTGAGGCCCAGACCAGGTAAACAGTTCAGATTTCAGTCCGGTTTGATGCTGGATGCAGCTTCCAGCTAGCGTGACACAGTCAAGGGTGTGGGGAACCAAATCATGACTCACACTACACATTCAGCACAATTATAGTAAGAAACACCAGATACCACAGTTCGGATGACAGTCCAGTTGCAATTAGGCATTGTCTCTGCACAAACCGTACGCTCTTTGGTTCTCTCCAATTTCCTGACAGCCCGATCACTCCAGAAGCATGTCTTCGGTCCACACCAAGCGAACTTCATTCTTTCACAATTCAGGATTCCAGTCACAGTAACAGCAATTTCAGATAAAGTCCAATATTAGATTGCAGACTTCTTCGCATGAGAAGATGATAGCAGGCAGGCCAGACACAGCCTTCCCGCCAATTCCCCAGCGCTACCACGCAGGAGCAGCAGCAGCAGCAGCAGCTTGAATTACTTGAGCTGTTCACTCTCTCAACTCCAACTCCACATTGACTCATTGCTGCAGGCAGCTCTGGGATTTCCCAGTGATCCAAAAGGTTCAGTTGGTTCATTCAACTGTCTGTCACAAAAAGGGCTCCTCATCAGGTCCATTTAGGTGCCAAACAGTAAAAACTACAATTCCTACAGAAATTCACTCCCACATGGCCCTGGGGACAGTCTCCATTTTAAGGTCCCCAAAGGTACCGATTGGTCCAAACTTGCAGCCCAGAACCAAAATGGTGGTGCTTAGCATAAAGTTTATGCTACAAAGGAAGACTGGTTAGACAAAGTACTATATTATTATTACTAAAGCAGACAATCAGCTAACAATCACAGATTCTAGTAGGGCTTCCTCTGCACAATTAGTGATGGCAGAATGAAGTGGCTGTAGTGCAGCCCAGGTGGGACTCGAACCTGAAACTACTCAGCACCCTCCCCCCAGATTAATTATTACCTACGAGATAGATACCTCTTAAAGAGACAGGCACGGAGGTGAATAGGGCACTCGGATGCAAGCACTTTTAAACTGCTAAAACACAGAACACCAGCCTGGCAGTGGGCATTAGGTAAGCCCAGAAAGACATTTTAGGAACCCCCATTAGTAGGAGGGTTACACAGAGATAAATAATGTACAGGTGGGAAGTGTTTTTTCAGAGAAAAAGGTGCACTAGAAAAAGGGGGCATGGTATGAAATTGGAGGGGGCAAATTTGGGAGGGATGTGAGGAAGTACTTCTTCACGTAAAGGGTGGTGAATACCTAGAACAGCCTTCTAGCAGAGGTAGTGAAAGCAAAAAGTAGTGGGTTTCAAAAATGCCTGGGACAGGCATGAGAGAATCATAGAGGTAAGGAAGGGAGGGGAAGGGGTGGCACCAGAGATCAAGTTGAGTCTGCAGCAAAACAACAAAGATCTAAAAATAAGATAAAAAAAAAAGCAGACTAGGTGGGCCCAGTGGCCCTTATCTGCTGTCACATTCTATGTTTCTATGTTTCTGTTTCTGTGTTCCAGCGGTGGTGCTACCAGGGTGGAGGAGGGGTACTGTCAGTAACTGAAGCACTACTGAAAGTCAGCGTCTGCCCATCCTTGGAGTAAACATAAATTTTATCAGAACATGGGTACTGCTGGGAGGAAAGGGGGGGGGGTTTGGGTGCTAACTGTGGGTGGTGGGATGAAGGGCTTCTATACTGATGGGCTCTGGGCTAAAGAGAAGGGTGGGGTTGTTTCTTTTCCTCTTTTTTAGGCCATATTTTCTGAATAGGGACTAATAATGCTGCTATTCATTATCTGAATAACAAATAGTGCATTATTCATGGTATTTGTGAAATACTGTTTGTTGAGTGCCCACCCCTAGTAGCGTCATTGTTCCTGGTAAATAGCTCCTCACAGTTCAGCTTGTTAATTCCTTTCAGGAACTTAAAAGTCTTTGTCATATCCCTCCTCTGTCATCTGGTTCTGAGTGAATACTTGTTCAGCTCCCATTGTCTATCTTCATATGATCTGCCCTCCTGGCTCTAAATCATCTGTTCACCCTGTATTGTACCTTCTCTAGCCTGTTCCTGTCCTTTTTTAGGTGGGGATCCAGAACTAGGCACAATACTTCAAGTGTTGCCTCACTTTGACCTTTACAGTGATAACTGTACCTCCTGCTTTCCACTGTCAAACCCTCTCCCGATGCACTCCAGCATCCTGTTAGCCATGCTGAAGGCCTCATCACATTGGCTGGTTTGTTTAAGGGGGTCATTAATGAAGACTCCTAGGTCCCTTTCCTCTGATGTTGTGTGCAGTGTAACCCCTCCCATCCAGTACTCTTCAGGGGTTTTTGTTCCCTAAGTGCATCACATTGCACTTCTTGTGGTTGAATTTCAGGTGCCAGACATTAGACCAGTTTTCCAGCCTTAGCAGGTCTCGCTGCAGTTCCCTTATCCCGTCCACATTGTCAAGCATACCATAAAGTTTAATGTCTTCTACGAATGGACACAACCTGCCTTGGATTCTCTTGCCTTTGTCACTCATGAGCATATTGAAGAGGACCAGACCCAGAACAGATCCCTGTGGTGCTCCGCTGGTGAACTCTCTTTCCACTGATCTGACCCCATTCACCACAGCTCTCTGCTGCCTCCTCTCCAACCACCTACCTACCCACCTATCTTTTTCCTTAGCTGTTCCCAGATCCTCAATCTTCTTGAGCAGCCTTTGGTGTGGAGCCAATTTGAATGCCTTGCAGAAGTCAAAGTAGAGTAAGTTGACTGTGTGCCCCTTATCATCTACACTGGTTATCCAGACAAAGAACACTATCAGGTTGGTCTGACATGACCTCCCTGTCATGAATACCTTCTGCTTACTATCCTGAAGCCTGTTTTTTTTCCAGATATTCCACTAGGTCCTGATTGACTAGTGCCTCCTTCAGTTTCCCTGCCACAGAGATAAGGTTGATAGATCTATAATTTCCCAGTTACACTTCGTCCCTTCCTTGCGCCGTAGAACTACATCCACCATCCTCCAGTCTTTGGCAACCTCCCCTTGCTGCATAGAGATACTCAATGACCCCACCAGGGCTTCGGCTAACATAAATGCCACTTTCTCTTAGTACTCTGAATGCATCACATGCAGCCCGGGGCCTTGATCACCTTCAGGGCTGCTAACCCTTTGCATGGGACCTATTGTCCATTACAGGGTACTAGCCCTTACTGTCCACCTCCCCATTCCCATTGCTACATCTACCACACAGAGTAACCACTATAACCTTAGAAACATAGAAACATGAATTTATCCACAGAAAAGGACCTCTTGGCCCACCCAGTCTGCATACATTGTCACTGCCTAGTCTGTCCCTACAGACCCTAACTAGTCTCAGTGATCATCCTTCCTCCCTGCCTATTTACTACTATTCCTCTATGTTAATCTCACCCATGCTTGAAGGCCCCTACTATTTTTGCCTCCACCATTTCCAGTGGCAGTCTGTTCTAGGCATCAACTCATTCAGTGAATTAGTACTTCCTCACATCCCTCGAAAACTCTCCCCCCAGCTTCACTGCATGCCCTTTGGTACTGGTGCTCTTCCTCCTTTGAAAGAATCTCCCTTCCTGCATCCTCTTTACCCCTCTGAGGTACCTGTATGTCACTATCATGTCCTCTTTCACTCTTCTTGCTTCCAGGATATGCAATTTAAGATCCCTCAATCTCTTCTCCTAAGGCTTTTGGTGGATCCCCTGCTCCATTTTAGTTGCCCTCCTCTGGACTGCCTCCCCTATGTCCTTTCTGAGGCACAGCCAGACCTGGACACAATACTCCACATGGAATCTCACTAATGAATGATATAGTGGCAACACCACCACCCTCCTTCTGCTGGAGATACCTCTCCCTATACATTCCAGCAACTCACAGGCCCAACTTACTGTTTTGTCAAACTGCCCTGCCACTTTGAGGTCATCAGATACGAAAACCCCAAGGTCCCTTTCCTGCTTAGTCACTGTCAGTATCTCCTCCACTATCCTATACTTTGCTTCTGAGTTCCTTTGCCCTGGGTGCATGATTTTTCACTTTTTGGAATTGAACCTCAACTGCCATGCTCTTGATCACTCCTCAAGTTTCCTAAGATCCCTATTCATTTTCTCCACGCCCTCCAGAGTGTCTTTCCTGTTACAGATTTTGATGTCATCTGCAAAAAATTATACCTTCCCTTCCCTTCCAGTTCTTCTGCAATGTCACTTATGAAGACTTGAAGAGGACCAGTCCCAGTACTGAGCCTAATGACTCTTCGTTCTACTCCAGCCATGCTTGAAACCATTTATGGATTTGGTGCCTACTGCCACAAACGCACTCCACAGGTCAGGCCCGTTGCTCCCACAGTGCCAACCTCAGAGTGCAATAGTGTGAACAGGTAACAGACAGGGTAACCCTTCTGTCTGTTTTGGGTCCGAATCACCTGTTACCTCAAGTTCTGGGGGGAATCAAACTGTAAGCCTTATGCTAGCATACCCAATTACAGGCTCAGATATGTACCCTCTTCAGGACTGCAGTACAATCTTTCACCAGGGGCACGAAGCCAGGTCTCCAAAATGAACCCTTAAAACTCTATAAGAGACCTTAGGTTTATTCTTACCTTCTTTCCCAAACTCAGTAACACCATCAAGCTTTTGAACAGTTGTCAGATTTAACCACCTATATGTCACATGCAAAAAGAACTGACAGACACCCAGTCTTTCAAAGAAAATGTTCTTTACTAAAAATGGTAAAACAAGTAAGATAAAATACAGAACCAATATCAAAGAGTGTACAATCATTTAAAATAAACAGGAAGTTAAAGACAAAATACTCCTACCACAAAAGGCTTAAATTTCTTTCTAAGTATTACCTAAGTGCATTTTAAAGTCGGAGAGATGTTACCCTCTTCTTTCAGAGCCCAATAAATGTACACATTTCAGACACACTGATACATTTTCAAATCTATCTCCCCACCCCCTTTTGGATGAGGTCAGCAGGATCCTCCCTTAGTGTTAATTCACAGAATTTCTACCAGGAGATATTTTAATAATTGTGAACATCAGCAGACAAAAAAAATTCCTAAATATGACATCCTTTCCTTAAACATTTCTTTCATCTTATTGTGGTTCCTGTTCCCAAGGCAGATCAAAGGGTTTATGACCTTTAACACAATGTTGTTACCAGATATGTCTTCCTACAGGAATCATAAAACTTTACGAGCCCTATATCTTGGCAAAATGGCTCAAAGGTTCTAATTAAGACAGAAACAGGAATCCTTTAATCAGGTCTCTCTGGTCTTTTTAATTACCTACTGATTTCAGCCTGACACTTTGATGTTAGGCCAATTTCCTTCCACACTGAAATGGTCATACACAGACCATGGATTTATAATACAGATATCATACAATGATAATATGAGAGGGTCTTTCCCGTGACACCCCTCCCTCCTTAGACTGAACTTTGGGGGCTCTATTCTGACATGGGATGAGTTCTACAAATTCATTTTACACCTCAAAACAACGGGACAAACCATCTGCATTCTGATTGGTTGCACCAGCCCTATGTAAGATTGTCAGCTCATACCCTTGCAAGGCCAGACTCCATCCTAATAGTCTACCATTTGTCTTACCCATTTGTGCCAGCCAAGCCAAGGGGTTGTGGTCAGTTTGTACCTCAGAAAGCTGCCCATATAAGTATGGCTCTAACTTCTTTAGGGCCCACACCATAGCAAGACACTCTTTTTCCACAGTAGAGTATGCCTGCTCCTTGGGAAGTAACTTTTTACTTAGGTACACAATGGGATGATCCTTTCCTTGGTTGGATGTCTGGCTCAGTACTGCCCCAATACCCACATCTGAGGCATCAGTCTGGACTTTAAAGGGTCTGCTATAGCCAGGACTTATCAACACAGGAGCACTGCACAGTGCCTCCTTCAGTCTGGTAAAGGCTTTTTCACAGGCTTGTTCCTAGGTAATTTTCTTAGGCACCCTTTTCTTTACCAGGTCAGATGGCAAGCAGCCAGGTACTGTAATTGGGTACAAATTTCCTATAGTACCCTGCTGTCCCTATAAAACTCCTGACCTGGTTCTGCATTTTGTGGTCTGGGCCATGCCTTGATCGCCTCTATTTTCACTTGGTTAGGACGGAGCTACCCCAGCCTACAACATGCCTGAGGTATGCCACTTCAGCCATGGCCACCTGGCACTTCTCAGCTTTGACAGTGAGCCTGGCCCCCTGTATCCTGCCCAGCACTTCCCTAAGGTGGGACAGGTGTTCCTCCCAGCTGGCACTAAATATGACTATGTCATCCAGGTACACCACGGCATACTCCTCAGCACCATTTAACACCTGGTTCACCAACCTTTGGAAAGTGGCTGGGGCATTCTTCATTCCAAAAGGCATTACTTTAAATTCAAATAAGCCTATCAGAGTGATGAAGGCCGACCTCTCCCTAGCACTGGCAGTTAACTCTACCTGTCAATACCCCTTTGTAAGGTCAATCGTCTTAAGGTAGGTGGCCCCTCCCAACTTGTCCAGCAGTTCATCTGTCCTTGGCATTGGGTCGGTGTCTGACTTCATGACTGCATTCAGTCCATGATAGTCCGCACAGAAATGAGTAGAGCCATCTGGCTTGGGAACAAGGACTACAGGTGAGGCCCAGGGCTGTGGGATTTCTGGATTACCTCTAAATCCAGCATTTCCTCCACCTTCCTCCTAATGTCCTTTTGGACACCCGACATGCTGTCTGTCATATGAGCATCTGTGTCCCTGTCTCCACATTGTGTGTTGCTAAGGGGGTTAGTCCAGGCTTGGTCCTAAACAGTGGGGCAAAGTCTGCTAAAACCTCCCTTACTTCCTGGATCTTGTCTGGGGCTAGCTGGGGTGACAATGTAACTGCCTCCACAGAGGACTCCTGCTTGCTTTCTTCCAGCAAGTCCAGAAGGGGGTCTCCTTCATCTGTCCCCTTCCCAGGACTACATACTGCAAACACCATGTCAACCCTATTAGCATATGGCTTAATCATGTTGACATGGTACATTCTTTCTGTATGTCTCCTGTCAGGTAACTCTTTGATATAGTTCACATCATTTACCTTTCTAACTACTTTGTACGGTCCTGCCCACTCAGCCTGCAGCTTGTCCTTCTGGACCGGGATGACGATTATGACTTCCTGATCCACCGCGTATGAGTGAGCTCTGGTTCTGCGGTCGTACCACACTTTTTGTTTTTGTTGGGCAGCTTCCAGGTTGCTCTGGGCTGTCCCCATAAGCTCCTTCAGCCTTTTCCAAAACCTAAGAACATAATCCACTATGGGAGTTCCCTGGATGGTGTGCTTGCCTTCCCAGTCCTCCCATATCAAGTCTAGGGGCCCATGTACTCGGTGTCCATATAAGAGCTTGAAGAGGGAAAAGTCTATTGACTCTTGGGGCACCTCCCCATATGCAAACAACAGGTGGGGAAGGCATTTTTCCCAGGTTGTCCCATGCTGTTCAGCAAACGCTTGGAGCATGGACTTCAGGGTACTGTTAAATCTTTCCACAAGCCCACTGGCTTGTGGGTGATAAGGTGTTGTGCATCTTTGCACCACCCCACACTTCTCCCACAAACATTTCATCAAGTCCAATATGAAGGAACCCCTCGATCGGTGATAACCTCCTGTGGAAGCCCAGCACAGGAGAAAATCTCAAGTAAGGCATCTGCCACTTTGTCTGTCCTCAGAGAGGATAGGGCGACTGCCTCTGGATACTGGGTATCATAATCCACCACAGTCAGGATGAACCTCTTCCTGGAGGAGCTGGAGGTAATTAAAGGCCCCACAATATCCATTCCCACCCTCTGGAATGGCTCCTTCATATCGGCAAGGGAATTAGGGTGGGTTGGGTTTTCTTACCCGCCTTGATAGAAGATGGCAGCCACGCTGGGCTGCCGTCTGCTTGGGTTCTGATGCCTGAATTACTAATCGCTGCTTACCGTTTTGAAAATGCTTTAAGACAGCATTTTAACTCTTGATTGAACTGCAGCATACAAGGCTTAGCTGCTGGGCAGAACTTTTGTATTTTAATTTTATTTTTAGTAAGTACTATCGCAGGGGCTTTAGTGTTAGGTAGGGCACTATAGTGAGGTATTATAGGAGTTTAGGTTTTGTTTTTTAGTGAGGGTTATACTGAAGAGTTGGCTGCATCCAATTCATCATAGCCTGACGGTTCTCTAACCTACCTGGAGTGTTGGTGTGTTCAGAGGAGACCCGAGCAAAGGCGAGGATTCGGAGAAAAGAATTTAGCATCTGGGAGGAAGGAATTGCAGCAGCGGGACTTGCGGAGAATTGGACTGTGGTACAAGTTGCCTGGTGGTCAGACTGAAATGGGAATGGTACCAACCCTTTGCCACAGAAGGATTGTGAGTGAGGAAGTCCTTGAAAAGTGGGATTTTTGAATATCTGGGGATTTTATGAATGGTGGTTTCCCCTGGGTTCACCTGGGGAGAGTGGCCGCTTGGTTGTTTGGTTGCTGTTGAGCCAGGCAGGAGACGTTGGCGTGTGGTCTGCTGAAGGGCAGGCAAAACTTGTCTTTTGTTCCTAAGTGTTCCAGGGGGTTGGCTAGTGGGCTGACCTAGCCCAGGAGCCGTAGCTGTGGGCTCAGCAGGTGGGCAGGCAGCTACCTCCTGGGTGTGTACTGGGGTGCCTTCACTTGTTTAGTCCCTGTAGGTGCAATTGCTCGAGCCTACCCTGATCACTGTGGAGGCAGTGGTGAGGGTTAGGGTTTGAGTTGTGCCTTGTGAATCGAGGACTCTGCTATTCATCTGTACTTCCAAAGAAGATCTGTGTAAAGGATTTGGCTATTGGACCTGTACAAAGAATCCTCTCCCTGAAGTTGCAAGACGGTTTAGGTGAGAGCTAAACCTGTCTGGTTGTGGAGTTTTGCTGACCCGAAGACTACAGTCCCTATTCATTAGATTTCTTCCTTATTGTCGTCGAGCTTCGTTGGCTCAAGAGTCTATAGTCTCTACCTCCTGGATTTTTCGTTGCTGAATCCTTCCTGTTTGGAGACATTTGGACTGAATTTTTATGTTTGCTGCCAGATTTTATTGGCTGTACTTGCATCGAACTGAATTTATTCAGCGGTCTTGATTACTTTGGGATGATTGGACTTTACTGTCGAATTGGATTATCCTAGTGCCTCTCCTATATTTGGATGACTTCTTTCCTTGTCTTTATTGTATTTGTTCGTGGTCTCCTGGTGGTGAGAGGACCAGGGTGTCCACATTTTATTTATTTACTTTATATAATGTTATGTTTATTGTAGTTGTGTTTGATTAATTTGTTCATTCTGGGCAGTGAGAGTGCCTAGAATTTTTTCCCCTTTCCTTGGCTGTGAAAGGCCTGGGGGAGGGGGGAATTTGTATTAGTTTTGTGTTCTATATCCTGTGAAAGGGGACTGTGTTATTACTATTTCTTCTGGGGTTTGAAATCATCCATCATTGGGAGAAGGGTAGTTGTCTTGTTTATTTTGTTGGGTGGGTTGTTATTGTTTTAGTTTATTAGGATTTTCTGGGGTTTTTAGGAATTTTAATTTCTACAGCTTTATTTAGGAGTTAAGAAGCTGGAGTTTTATGTGTTTTCCCCACTGATTACTGTAATTAATTGGTGGAATGTGCCTGCTTGCCCCCCTGTCCTGCGCTATTCGGCCTCCGCTCCCGCACCCTCCACCCATTCTCCCCCCTCCCGTGTATATCTATCAGTGCTGTCGAGTGCTGGGGATTGCTCTTGGGAGGGGGAGCTGGAGGTGGGCAGGGGGTTATGGGCAGCGGAGACCAAATGAGTGGCACTCGATCAGGGTGGTTGGGACCAGAAGATGCCCTGGGGCGAAATGGCACCTGGAACGTGGCGATTCTGTTCTGGTTCCCATACCCAAAGGTACCTCTTCTTTGGGATGGCAAGTAGCTGGGATGACTCACCAACATTGTCCAACTCAGGCACTGTTATGCAATGACAGATCTGTTTGCAACTAGACTGCTCTTATTGCAGATTTTGTTGGTACAGCAGATCTGGTTTGCATTACAGAGACCTGGTTAGATGTGAATGCTGCCCCTATTTTGGAGGCAGCTATCCCTTCCGGGTACTCGGTTTTACATCGCCCAAGATTGGACCGCAGTGGGTTGCGGTCTGTTTCAAGACTGAATTGGGCCTAACTGGTGTACCAGTCGAGGAGGCCATCTCATTTGAGTGCATGGTGGTAACTGGTGTGGGGTGCAGGATAGCTCTCATTTACCATTCACCAGGTGATGAGAAGCTATTCCTGCAGAAAATAGCAGACTTCGCCACCGACATGGCATTGGAGTCGCCCAGACTAATGGTTCTGGGCGACTTCAATGCCTGGGTCGACGATGAATCCTCGCTTTTTGGACAACACTTCCTCCAGGTGATGATGTCCCTGGGCTTCACACAGGTTGTTTCCTCAGTTACTCACAAAGGTGATCACTCTCTTGATTTGGTCTTCCTCCTGGGGATCGAGGCTTCCAACTTGGTGGTGGAACCTGTCGGTTGGTCTGATCACTACACCATTGGGTTAAATCTTTTGGCCCCCCTGGGTAGGTCAGCCCCTGTGGAGATGGTCAGTTACCGCCCTTTATGGGATGTGATCCCTGAAGACCTGATGGCAGTGATTGACCTATTGTTGATCGGCAAGTTTAGCACAGATTCTGAGCTTTTAGTCTCGGCCTATAATAGGTCTATTTCTTTAGCTCTCGATCTGATTGCTCCTGTTCGTGTTCACCCCCTTCTGCTTCACCCCGGGGCCCCATAGTTTTATGGGGCTCTGAGGGAGCTGTGGAGGCAGGGGCATAGATTAGAGTGTTGCTGGTGGAGGACTGCCTTGGACGCTGACCATCTTATTTTGCTAGAGCATTATAAACTCTATCAAACAGAAATTTCTCGTAAGAAGGCAGAATTCCTGTCCAGAGAAATTGCTGTCACACGGAATCGACTAGCTCAGTTCTTCCGAACTGTTGACAGGCTGTGCAACCCAGCCTGTCAGCAGTTTCGACGAGCCTTTTCACAAAGTGAGTGTGATAAGATTGCTCATTTCTTTGTGAATAAGGTGGCTGACATCAGGCCGGAGTGCTGTCAGCTTCACTCTATGGGGGACACTGTTGGTCGGCGCTTGGTCACAGAGCCCGGAGTTTCCTGGGGTACCTCTGATCTGCTGGAGTTCATTGACATTATGAGGCTTGTCCAGGGGATGTGTCCCACTTGCTGTAGTTTAGATCTGAGCCCTACTTCCCTGATTCTGGGTTGTAATAATATTATCAGCCTGGTCTTAGCTCGGATTGTCTGGTGCTCTTTGGATTCGGGTGAGTTTCCCAGCTCCCTGAAGGAGGCAGTGGTGACACCCCTCCTGAAGAAAGATTCTTTAGACATGGAGAACCTAGCGAACTACAGGCCTATCTCTAACCTTCCTTTTGTGGGAAAGGTTATTGAGAAAGTTGTGGCAGCTCAACTGGAAGATCATTTAACCAACCATAATTTATACGAAGCTCTCCAATCGGGTTTTTGTAAGAGGCATAATACTGAGACTGCTCTGGTTTGGGTGCTCAATGATCTCCTGATGGAGAGAGATCGGAGAAACCGTTCCATCTTGGTACTCCTTGATTTGTCATCAGCTTTTGACACTGTAGATCATGGGGTTTTGCTCTAGCATTTGAGGTTCATCTGTCGGCTGTCTGGGACAGTCCTCAGATGGTATACATCTTTCCTCGCTGGTAGATCTCAGACAGTCATCTCAGGAATATCTTCTTCCGAGTCTTTCTCTCTGCCTTGCAGGGTACCCCAGGGCTCGTTGCTGTCACCCATGTTATTTGCAGCATATATGCTGCCCCTTGGAGACATTGTAAGATGGTATGGGCTGAGGTTTCACTGCTATGCTGATGATACCCAGCTCTACCTGTCTTTTGCCCCTGATCAGGTTAGTGTTATCTCAGTATTGAACAGCTGCCTTGTAGAAATCCAAGACTGGATGAGCTCCAGCGGTTCAAAGTTGAACCCAGGAAAGACTGAGGCTTTGGTTGTGGACCCAGGTCATAAGACAGAGGGGTTGAGGACTGATCTCCCCTCTGGTTTAGTCCTGGGTGGGCCCAGATTCTTACCTCTGAGTGGGTGCGTGACCTGGGAGTGGTGCTTGATGATGGTCTGACCCTTCAACATCAGGTGTCGACAGTCATCAAGCTGACCTTTTACCATCTTAGGATCATTGCCAGGATCAAGCACCTTGTTCCATCCGGCGATCTGCTTGTTTTGGTCCACGCCTTTGTGACATCATGCCTTGACTATTGCAACTTCCTTTACCTAGGGCTTCCTGGGGTTGATATCCGCTGCTTGCAGCTAGTGCAGAATGCTGCAGCATGTTTATTGACTGGGGTATCAAGGAGAGCACATATTACCTCAGTGCTGTGTGATCTGCACTGGCTGCCTGTTCAGTGGCAGATCACCTTTAAGGTAGGTTTATTAACTTACAAAGCCCTACATGGATAGGGTCCTGACTAGTTGAAAGAGCTCCTGGTTCCTTACTCCCCATTGCACCAGCTCTGCTCGGCTGATGAGGGGTTACTGGAGATCCTGAGGGTCTGTTTAGAGTCATCTGGGGCTCGTGCCTTTGGGTTTGTTGCCCCTACCCTCTGGAATTCTCTGCCCCATCAGCTATGTGAGTACAGGACAGTGGGGTGCTTTAAGCAGGCACTGAAGACCTTTCTGTGGGGTAAAGCATTCCCTGAACTTCTGTGATTTTACAGTATCTGTTTTTATCATTTTGTTTTATGTGCCTGTGCAGCACCTTGATTTATGAAAGGCTCTATATTAAATAAAATGTATTATTATTATTATTCCCTATTTCTTGGCACCAGTGACAAGACCTGCAATACTCCTCCTCCTGCTGAGTGAAGTTGGGCCAATAGAAATTCTGAGCCAACCGCTGTGTAGTGCACACAATTCCCAGATGACCAGACAAGGGAATATCATGTGCAATGTTGAGCAACTGCTCACAGTACTCCTGGGGAACAACAAGCTGCCTGCCCATCACCCCTCCCTCTGTCTTAACATCCTGCATATACATCAGTCCATTGTCCCAATAAACTTTATGTTTCCCGTCACCTCCCTGTGCTCCATCAGAGTCTGCCCAAGCCCTCAGCTTCTCTAGACTAGACTCACTCTTCTAAGAAGCTGCAAACTCCTTACACATTCCCAAGGCATGAGAAAGGTCCCCTTCAGTCTCTAAATTAGGGTCCCTAGCACTAGCGTCAGAGCACTCAGGATCACTGCCATTCCTAACCCTCTGACAATGGGTCACCTCTCCTTCCCCGGAGTAACCCTCCATAGCTGTTTGGTTAACTACTACTGGGGAAATTTCTACCCCCCTTTCATTAGTCTCCATAGCAGAAGACACAGGCTGGGGAACCAGCCTATCAGTGGTTTCCACAATGGCTTCTACGGGGTCCAGGGAACTATAATTTTCCCTTGACACTTGGCTATAGGTAACTGCACACACCATCCCATTTGAGATTGTTGCTGAGGATTGTATCAACTGCTAAAGTTTCTGCTATGGCGACCTGTTGCACAGTTCCCCCTGTCTCACCCCAATCTAGCTGAACACTAGCGAGTGGCAATGTTTTCTCCTTCCTAGTGAACCCTTGTACAGTTACAAATTTATTGGGTATAAGCTGACCAGGCTCTACCAGATTCCCTTTTACCAACATCAGGGATTACTAGGTATTACTGGGTAGTATGGGGTACAAGAAGGCATAATGCCCATCGAGAATACCCCCCACAATGTTGTGGGTCATTATTTCATGCCCCTGTGTCTCTTAACCCTTGTGTCGGTACACCATTCACAGTGACTGGGTGCATGTATTCCCTCATGTTTACCACCATGTTTTCAGGGACACACAAACAACCCACTTCTTTCCTAGCACCACTTTGCAAATGGTTTATCCTTTTGGGAGTGTGTCTGGCAATATGCCCAGTTTCTTTTCAAACCCAACATTCATTTCTTTTCTCAGAAAAATCTTTTCTTTGAAACCTGGGGCTAAATGGTTTCAGTTGAGGTAATGAGGGTTTTAGCTGCCCTGAAGGCACACTTTTTCCTTTCTGCACTGCCACCCCTGCCCCATTTGCTCTCAGAGCAAGTCTGCTCTTTGCATAGTGGTCTAAGAGTTCAGCAGCCTTTTGCACCATTTTGGGATCTCGGTCCTCCAGCCAGATTTTCAGCTCTGCTCGGCATGCCCAAAAAAACTGCTCTAGCAATATAGCATTTTCAGTTTTATCTACAGAATTTGCTTCAATTCATTCCCACCAACATTTTAAAAACTGTTGTTTCATGACTAGCTCCTCATAGCTCATGTCAGTGCTTCACCTGAGCTTACAGAATTTAGCTCGGTATGCTTCTGCAGTTAAATCAAACTTTTTTAAAAGCGCAGCTTTAAGTTTGCTGTAATCATTACTGTCCTCATTGTCCATTTGACCTAATGCATCTCCAGCTTTCCCAGTAAGTAGCGGGGATAGCTGGAAGCTCCAGGACCCTCTAGGAATATTTGCCTGAACACAAACTTTTTCAATGGAATTTAAAAAGGCTTCCATGTCCTCCCCCTCTTTAAATTCAGCTATTAATTTGTAACCCAGTCCTGTAGTTCCAGTTAAACCCATGCCACTTACCTGCTCTGGTGCTGATGGTTGGAGTCGTAGCTTCTCCAGTTCAACATTGCCTCTGGCACTCACACTCTTTATGGTCAGCCTCTCGCTGGTCTCACTCCCTCTTCCCCTCAGTGGCTCGTTGGCGCTGACTCTCTTCACAGTCAGTTTCTCACTGTTCTCGCTCCCTCTTCTCCTCTGCAGCTCATTGCTCTCACTTCTCTTCTCTCTGGAACTCCAGCTCCCTTCTCCTCAACTCAATCTGCAGCCTGATTGCTTCTGGCTCTGATTTCTGGTGCTCTGTCTATTGGTGGGCAGGCTGAGCACTGGAGCTGTGTTTTTGTGCCTCTGAGTGCATTTTGGGAAGCTCAGGGAGTGAAGAGGGGACAAGGAAGGGTAAATGTTGGTGGCAGTGGTGGACGTGCCTTGGGGCATATGCACGGCTACCAATGAAACAAATGTCTTGGAGTGGTTGCTCTGGGTCTAGTTTTTCAGGGTTGGACAGGTTCAGGACACCTTGGAGAATATAGTGAGGAAAAGAAAAGAGGGAAACAAATGTTAAATAGTTTAGCAGTCTGCGCTGTGAGCATGTGCAGCTGCCTTGGGGGGAAAAGGTTAGACAGAGTGACTGCTCCAGTAGTTTTGGTGCTGGCTGGTGCTGATGGGGAGCATATTGTAAATACTTCATTTGGGACTATGAGTCCCAGACAGCTTTGGGGGAACAGTTGTTTGGTGCCCAAGGAGATAGACCCAGGGTTGATCCTCAGGTTTGGTGGGGAATTTTTGGTGCCTTTTATTAGAGAATAAAGGGGAGGTTTTGGCATGTATTCAGGAGAGAGATCAAAGGAAGAGGTGGAGAGTGGTATGAGCGGGGGTGATTGCTTGCTCGACCACTAAGGTCGCAATTTGGTTGTTTTCATTGCAGTAGTACAGTGACTCACACTGGAGGCACCTGGCGGTGGCCGTTCTGGTTCAGAGCCCCATTGATGCAGCTGGCGGCATCTGTGGAGAGTACAGAGTGAGGACAGCAGCACAGGAAGGACAAGGAGAGATAGCTGTGGGATGGGACCTGCAACTGAGAGTGGGCTGAAATATGCAGGCCCAGAGGACCACTCAGAGTGGGACCCCCTAGAAAGGAGATAAGGGAAGAGGAAGATGGCACTTGAGAGGTTAGGGGATACAGGGATTTGGGCAAAGCCCCTGGCCCCAGAGACTGTAAATGTGTGCATTAATTATGGAGGGACTATGAGTGGGGTCTGTTGGGAGCCAGGGGGATCATAAGTCACATTCCCTGGTCCTGTGGGATCCTGGGGCAAATCCCCTGGTTCCATGGTAACCCCAGGTTTAGAGACTGTCCCAGTTTTGGCTGGAGGATGAACTGTTGCTGTTTGATTTAATTAAAAAAAAAATGTGGGGAGTAGTGCAATGTAATGGCTGTGGGGCAGCAGTCTTCCAGGAGTCTTTCTGGAGGCTGAGATGCTGCCCTATTTGCAGACAACTCTCTGCCCTGAGGGAGGAAGTTGCCTGCTTCAGGCCACACTGGACAGTAGTTAGAACCTTCCCCAGGCCACACTGGACGGTAGAAGGGAACCTCCCCATCCAGGGAGCACCAGAGCCACCACCACCCTCAGAGGTTGCGAAGAAAGCACAGCAGTTGGACCACAGTGGGCTCAGGGAGGGTGAGGATGGTGGAACCTGAGGCACACCCAGTCAGTTGTTCCACACCACAATCATACACTATTCTGGGGAGCATAGCCTCCCCTATGGATGCACCCGGGAGGAGACTAGGAGGCTGAGGACAACTGTCACAAGGGAGCCCACAGGAAGGAGGCAGAGAGGACACCACAAGGAAAGGAAGCAGCTCCTGGGTGGGACTCCAATTATTAGGGGATAGAACTGGGGGAAGCAGGGAAAACTGAAGTAAGGTGCCTGCCTGGTGCCATGGTTTGGAGAGACAGGAAGTGCATCCTCAGGACCACGAGAACAGCTGCACGGGAGTCTGAGCTGGACGTCATTGTCCACCTAGGGACAAATGACTTGGCTAATCATGAGATTAGAGCAGTGCAGACGGACTTTGTAGAATTGGGGAGGGGCCTAAGACAAGTAGCACACACAATATCCTTCTCTGAGGTGCTGCCTGTCAATGGCATGAGTGAGGCGAGGGTACTTTGCACCATGCAGTTTAATGAATGGTTGAAAAAATGGTGTGGAGCACAGGGGTTTGGCTTCATTGGGGACTCGGGTTCCACCTGGAGGGACACCAGCCTATACTGGCAGGATGGTCTGCATCTGTCTGGGAAGGGAACAAGTCTTTTGAGCAATCAGTTTAAATGCTTCATTGGCAAGCTTTTAAACTAGTCAAGGGGGTAGGCACTGATAAGCAGCAGGAAAATCCCAGCCTCTCCCTACAAAACAGGGTACTAAATGAGAAAAAGACCAAGGTAGACAGGTCAGTGGGGGATGCTGCAAATGAAGGAGAGCAATGAGTACCAATGCCCGTAGTCTGAGTAACAAGCTTCCTGAATTAGTGGCCTTGATGGAGGAGGAACATCTGGATATCGTGGCAGTCACAGAAACATGGTACACACAAAACCATGACTGGGACATAAACATACCAGGATACACTATCTACAGGAGGGACAGGGAGGGTAAAGAGGAGGAGGAGTAGCTCTTTACATAGGGAAGGAATCAAAGCAACAGAACAAAAGGGAAAACAGGAGGAGAAGAAGCACTGTGGGTAAATTTGAGACCGGCAATGGCACCACAATCTGCACAGGGGTTAGAGCATAGACTTCTCAGGGGAGGAAATGGACAGGGAAATGATAGAAAGAATACTTAGAATGGCAGAAAAAGGGAGATATTGCTGATGGGTGATCTGAATATGCCAGATGTTAACTGGAGTGCAGTTGCAGCAGCCACTTCAAAGAGTGGGGTCATTCTAGATGCCCTACAGGGGGCATGCCTTAGACAACTAGTATTGGAGCCCACTCGAGAGGAGCAATCTTAGACCTGGTTCTCTCAAATGGAGATGAAGAGAGGATCACAGATGTAGAAATGGGTAGCCATCTGGGAACTAGCGACCATCGAACAGTATGGTTCACAATAAACACAGCAATAGAGTCAAGCTGCACAAAGGCAAAAGTACTGGACTTTAGGAGGGCTGACTTTGCCAAAATGGGTGAGTGACTAAGAATGCACTAGCAAATTGGCAGGAAGGATGGGTGGAAGAACAATGGGGAATAATAAAAACTGCCATCACAGAGGTAACAAGCCTTTGTGTGAAGCAAATAAACAAAACAAAATGATGTAAGAAACCACTATGGTTCTCAAAGGAAGTGGCAGTGAAGGTTCAAGAGAAAAAGAAAGCATTCAGGAAGTACAAGGAATCACAGAAGGAGCAGGACAGAGAACTGTATCAGTTAAAGCAAAAGGAAGCTGGGAAGGCAGTCAGTACAGCAAAGACCCAAACAGAGGAAAAGATAGCCAACTCAGTTAAGAAGGAGGATAAAACCTTTTATAGGTACATCAGGGAGCGGAGGAAGACCAAGGGAGGGTTAGTGAGGCTCAATAAAGAGGAGGGAGGGTGGGCAGAGGGTGACTGTGAAAAGCAGAGATACTAAACAAATATTTTTGCTCAGTATTTACAAAGGAAGTGGGGGAGTTACCTAAAACAAACAGTAGAAACACTCTGGATACAGAAGTTGATACCAGCCCATTTACAGAAGAAAGGGTTCTGAAAGAACTCTTAAAACTGAAGGTGGACAAAGCAATGGGGCCTGATGGGATTCATCCCAGAATTGTAAAAGAACTAAGGGTAGAACTACTGACACCACTGACTACCATCTTTAACAAATCATGGGAGGATGGGGTGGTACCTGAGGACTGGAGAAGGGCAGATGTGATTCCCTTCACAAAAGTGGGAGCAAGGCAGAAGCAGAAAACTACAGACCTGTTAGTTTAACCTCAGTGGTAGGGAAATGATGGAATCACTCTGAAGGAAAGAATTGTTGAGTATCTAGAGGCCAGAGGGCCTCAGGACCAAAGGCAGCATGGATTCACAGCGGGAAGGTCATGCCAGACAAATCTGATAGATTTCTTTGACTGGGTGACCAAAGTAGTAGATCAGGGAGGGGCTGTGGACATGGCCTACCTAGACTTTAGCAAGGCATTTGACACAGTCCCACACAAAAGATTAATATACAAGTTAGCCAGCCTGGGAGTGGGTCCCAAGATGACAGCCTGGGTAAAGAATTGGCTGGAGAATAGGACACAGAGAGTAATAGTAAATGGAGTCCACTCTGAAGAAAGGGGTTACTAGTAGAGGTACAGCAGGGTTCAGTATTAGGACCGGTCCTCTTCAATGTCTTTATAATTGCATTGTCGGAGGGACTGGAAGGAAAAGTATGTCACTTGCAGATGACACAAAGATCTGCAACAGAGTTGATGCACAAGGTGGGGTGGAAAGGATGAGAAGGGACTTGGCAAGGTTAAAGGAATGGTCAAATGTATGGCAGCTTAGATTCAATACTAAGAAGTGCAAGTAATGCACCTGGGAAACAAAACCCAGGGAAGAGTACACAATGGGGGTGAGATACTACAACAACAACAAAAATGGAAAGGGACCTGGGGTAGTCATATCAGATGACCTAAATGTGGGCAAGCAATGTGAGAGGGCTGCAAGGAGGGCTGGGGGATACTGGGATGCATAGGGAGAGGCATCACCAGTAGAAAACCGGAAGTTATTATCCCTCTGTACAGACAGTTGGTGAGACTCCATCTGGAGTACTGCGTGCAGTTCTGGAGACCCAATCTCCTCAAAGACATAGACAGGATGGAGGCTGTCCAGAGGAGGGCAACTAAAATGGTGCAGGGTCTGCACCGGAAGACATATGAAGAGAGACTTAAGGAGCTGAATATGTATAGCCTCGAGGAAAGGAGGGAGAGGGGGGACATGATAGAAACTTTCAAGTACCTCAAGGGAATCAACAAAGTCCAAGAGGGTAGCATCTTTCAAAAAAAGAGGTGTGCAAGAACAAGGGGACACAATTTGAAGATAGAAGGGAGTGGCTCAGAGGTAATTTAAGGAAGTATTTTTTCACAGAGAGGGTTGTGGATGCATGGAACGGCCTTCCGGAGGAGGTTGTGGAGTCAAAAACAGTGGTGGAATTCAAGCATGCATGGGACAGTCATAAGGCAATTCTAGGGGGTGGGGGTAGGAAGAAGTAGGCTGCTGGTTAACTAGGATCTGCAGCTTATCCATTGGGTAGGAAAATGGGCAGACTGTGTGGGCCAAGCGGTCCTTATCTGCTGTCAAAATCTATGTTTCTATGTTTCTATGGCCTATTTAGCCGCAAAGTAAAGCTGCCTGCATTTTGGACTGTGGGCTGCCTAGCCTGCAAGGTAGCTGCCGGGAACTTAGCTACTGAAGAGACTGTCACAGTCTTTAGCACCACTAAGCTTCAAATGTGATCTTTTTGGTCCAGAGCAACCTGTTTGTGCATTTTCTTTCTCATTCTTTCAACACCCCCTGCCATGTCCACCTTATTGCACACCTTTGTATCATCCATCAAGAGGTATACCTTCCACTCCAGTCCCTCTGCAATGTCCCCAATAAAGACATTGAAGAAGACCGGTCTTAACACCGACCACTGTAGCACCTTGCTCATCACCTCTCCCTCTTCAGAAAACTCCTTGTTTACCACAACCCTCTGACTCCTTCCATTCAGCCAGTTCTCCACCCACAAAACTATTTTAGAATCCACCCCAAGACTGCACAGTTTGTTAATCAGCCTTCTATGGGGGACGGTGTTGAAGGCCTTTCTGAAATTCAGATAGGCCACATCCACTGCACTTTCCTGGTCCTCTGCCTTAGTTAACACAATGTTCATTCTAAATGCAGTAAAAGTTAGGGTTAGATGTACAAGTAAATAAATGCCATATAAGGTAGTATACGTGTGCGTGTGTGTGTGTGTGTGTGTGTGTGTGTGAGCGCGCGCATGTGTGTGTGTGTGGCAATGCTCTGTGTATGTAGACAGTGCACTGCTATGTTATACTGGAATATATTTGTAGACAACATAAAATACCTTGGGCAAACTGTCAATTAAGGTCTCACCTTTAAGTCCCACATAGACCAGGTAACTAGGTCTATCCACGGCAAACTTAGCACCTTGTACAGGCTAAAATAACAACTTATCCTGGAGGCAGGGCGAGCAATTGCCTCCAGTGTCCTCCTTCCTACATTAATGTATGATGCCCCTGTAACTGAGGGTATGTCAAAGCATGAGGTTGACAGGCTTCAGGTCCTGTACAACAAGCTGGCGAGGTTTGCGACACTGAGTCACCCAAGAAACCAACCCTGTGTATCGCTGGCCCATCTTCAATGGCCTTCCTTTGAGGCTCATCTTCAGTACCCCCTGCTCTGCCTTGCTTACAAACTGCAGCACCCGGCTGTCCCACCTAGCTTTACAAGAATAATAATTCCTAAGTCTAACCCTCATATGCTCAGGACCACCGGTCGGTCACTACTAACAATCCCCAGAGTCAAGACTAACATGGGAAGCAAATCCTTTGCTCACACTGCTCCTAAGCTGTGGAACACTCTCACTCCTTTAGTACAGGATGTCCCATTACTGTTAAACTTTCGCACAAGGCTCAAGTCCCACCTGCTTGGGGCAAGCTCGTGCCATTGTCAGGGTATTGGAGAGTCACCCCCGGTCCCACATCCTACACCAATCCCTCTCATTTTTCTCAGGCAAAATGACTCCAAAAGCATGCCTCAGCTGACTCAATTATTGCAGTTATGTTCACTATATTGAAATATTGCCTTTCTTGTAACCTTGAATTGCATGTCTACTTTCTCTGCATCCTGTACTACCTGACTGTATTGTAATGTTTCTGTCTCCCAGGTTGCCCCTGAAAAAGGGACATTCAGGGCCCAGTGGGCCTACCCGGTCATCAAAATCCAATAAATAAAAAAAATATATATATATATTAAATCAGCTTGTATACTATAATGCACACTGAAATTTGATACCTGTCTGTACCATTATAGTGACCTGTAGTTACTTTTACCTGTACTGTACTGTATTTCTGTGACTGCTACCTGTGAACGGTATGCCACCCTTATGGTGACACCAACACAGCGAAATACACACCTGTCGGCAAAATTGACCTTTGCCGACAGGTCGCTGTGTTGGTGTGTCCAAGACAGAGGCATGTTGTCTCCCAGTCCTGCACCCCCACCTCGAATCAACTCTGACTGGAGTTGATAATCTTAAAGACATGGGCGTGGGGGGCAGAGCCTCCCTGCATGGGGAGTTCGTGGGGGCAAAGCCCCCCCCGATAAAAAAAAAAAACCAGGACTGGGAGACAGACAGGAATCATGTAGACCACAACTTGCGGTCGACATGATTCCTGTTGGTGAGATGCCAGTTGACATAAGGGATGTCGAACCATCATGGTAGAGCCCTGGTGAACACTACTGTATGTACTTATTGCCTGTACCAAACTTGTATTGTGATTATTACCTGTGATACCTATGTATTTTTAACTGCTGCTAGCTGGCCCAGGTCATGCCTGAAAATGGTCCACAGGATCAGTGCTCTTATCCAGTTACAAAGGAAGAAAGAAAGAAATACAAAATAAATATTTGCATATGTGTGTATATGTATTAGTCAGTGTGCCTGTATCACAACAATTAGGAAGTGCAATTAGGTGGCTCAGTGGTTAGTGAAAAATTGCTAGTCTACATTCCCCTGCTGTCTAGCTCAGTTTCAGCCTTATGCATGTCACTGCTGATTTAAATGAGTTGTTTAGTGGCAACCCTCTCCTCCAATGGCCCTCACAGCCTGAAAAGAAGAACATTGTCCCTCAATGTCTTTTTTTTTTTAATCTGTAAGAATGTGTGTAGACTGTGCACTGCCATGTTTTATACTGGTGTGTGTGTGTGTATATATATATATATATATATATATATATAGATTTGTACCAGCAGGAACATCTGCCAGAACTAGACACATGGTGGATTCCCTGCAGGGGGAGGGCCTCAAACAACTGGTACAATAACCCACAAGAGACAGGGCTATCCTAGATCTAGTACTGACTAACAGGGAAAGGATCACAGATCTCCAGGTAGAGGGTCACCTGGGGGCCAGTGACCATCACATGGTATGGTTTAATTTGGCCACTACATCTAAATCATCCCATTCTAAGGCAAGACTATGGGACTTCAGAGGAGCTGACTTTGATAAGATGGCCAACAGAGTTAAACTAGCCCTGGCAAAAAGAAACACAGGTGAGGGGGTACAGGCAAAGTGGGAAAGCATTAAGGATGCAATTATTGAAGTAACATCCTATTGTGTTAGACAGAAAAGGAAATGCAAAAGAAGAAGGAAACCACTTTGGTTCTCAAATACAGTAGCAGAAAAGGTCAGAGCCAAAAGGCTGGCCTTCAGGAAATATAAGGGAACACAGCGGGATGAAGATAGAGAGGCATACCAAACTGCCCTAAGGGAAGCAGGGAAGGCAGTAAGACAGGCAAAGTCCCAAACTGAGGAAACACTAGCATGAACAGTAAAAGAAGGTGACAAGACTTTCTATAGATACATTGGTGAAAGGAGAAAATCCAGAGGGGGTATTGCTAAGCTCAAAGGAGAAAAGGTGGCATGTGAGGAGGAGGACCCTGTAAAATCATCTATCCTAAATAGATACTTTTGGTCAGTATTTACTGAAGAGAAGGTAGGGCAGGGTCCACAGCTCAGCACCATGGACACAGGTGGGGAGGGAGGGGTAGCACTACTCCTTCACAAAAGAAAGGGTCCTATAAGAGCTCGCTAAGCTCAGGGTGGACAAGACAATGGGACCTGATGGCATACATCCCAGGGTACTTAAGGAGCTAAGATGGAACTAGCAGAGCCATTAGCAGAACTGTTTAGTGAGTCTCTGAGCACAGGAGAGGTCCCAGAAGACTGGTGAAGGACTCATGTGATCCTGCTCTACAAGAGTGGTAGCAGGGAGGAGGCAGGGAACTACAGACCAGTCAGTCTTACCTCGGTAGGGGGCAAGATTATGGAGGCACTCCTTAAGGAAAGGATAGTGCAACACCTGGAATCCACAGGGGCACAGGATCCAAGACAGCATGGGTTTACAAAAGGAAGGTCCTGTCAAACTAGTCTCATAGATTTCTTTGACTGGGTAACCAGAGTGGTGGACCAAAGGGGAGCAGTTGATGTCACCTACCTTGACTTCAGCAAACCTTCTGACACTGTTCCACATAGAAGATTGATAAATAAGCTGGGTAGGCTTGGGTGGGTCAGAAGTTGGTGAACTGGGTGGCAAACTGGTTGATGGGCAGAAAACAGAGAGTGGTGGTAAATGGTATACAGTCAGAAAAGATGCAAGTCACAAGTGGGTACCTCATGGATCAGTCCTGGGGCCAGTCCTCTTCAACATCTTCATCAGTAACATTGCAGATGGACTAGAGGGTAAGGCTTGTATGTTTGCAGATGACACCAAGATCTGCAACAGAGTAGACGATCCAGATGGGGTGGGCAGAATGAGCAGAGATCTGGATAAACTAACAAAATGGTCAGACGAGTGGCAACTGGAATTTAATGCAAAGAAGTGCAAGATCATGTACATAGGGAAGAGAAACCCTGAAGCCACCTATAAGCTGGGAGGGCAGTTGCTGGCAGTCACAAAGGAAGAAAGAGACTTAGGCATCATCATCTTCAATGACTTGAAATCATCCAAGCAGACCTCTAAAGCAGTAGGTAAGGCTAGGGGGATGTTAGAGTGTATTAGTGGGGGTATCACATGTCGTAAGAGGGAGGTAATAATCCCTCTTTGCAAGACACTGGTTAGGCCCCATCTGGAGTACTGCATGCAGTACTGGAGGCCACACCTTCACAAGGATATTAACCAAACTGAGGCATCCAGAGAAGGGCAACCAAAATGGTGCAGGGACTGCATCAGAAGACATATGAGGACAGATTAACGGAGCTCAATACGTATACCCTTGAGCAAAGGAGGGAGAGAGGTGATATGATCGAGACATTCAAACACCTTAAGGGCATTAACAAGGTGAAAGAGTCTAACATGTTTAAATATAAGAAATACAGCAGGACAAGAGGACACGGCATGAGATTAGAGGGAGGCCGATTAAGGGGGAATGTGAGGCAATTCTTTTTCACAGAAAGGGTGGTGGATGCATGGACCGGTCTACCTCAGGAAGTGGTGGCTATGAATACAGTGCAGGGCTTCAAACAGGCATGGGATAGGAATAAGGGAGCAATACAGATAAGTATGAATAGATAGGCCACTGACAGAGCAAAGGCCGATGGCACATTTATAAGGTAGAAAAGAAATGGGCAGACTGGATGGGCCTTACGTGTCCTTATCTGCCATCAACTTCTATGTTTCTATGTATGTGTGTATATATATATATATATATATATATATATATATATATATATATATGTATATATATATACATACACACACACACATAGGGTATATGATGGGCAGGAGTGGGACATGGAAATAGTCCCATTCCTGCAGAGTGAAATGCACAGCTCACTCTGTAGGACTGAGAATGTTTTCCATATCCCATGATCTGCCCATCATGTGCGTGATATATACCACAGGGGTGAGAGCTTTAGGAACATTTTTTCTGCTTCTGTGTGTTTCCTGCTCATTCTGAGTGTGGTGTCAGTGTGTGTGTGTGTGTGTGTGTGTGTTCGAATGGACTGGGAGTCAGACGCACAGGTGAGTGTGTTTTGCAAAGCTTATTGAGTAAGTCAGAGGCTCAGTGAGAAAGACAAACTGCTGCAGGTAGCACTGAGAAAGATAAACTGCTTTGTAAGAGTTTCATTTAGAATTCAGGTTGTTTTGAAGCTGAGATCAGCACAGTAATGGTCTAGTAGTGTTAGAAACACAATGGGACACAGGTGAGAGTGTCTTGCAAAGCCGAGTAAGTTGCAGCTTCAGTGAGAAAGAGAAACTGTTATCTGAAGCAGCTTCCTTAGAATGCAAGCTGCAGTGCAGATATTCTCACTCTGGTGACATCAGCAGGGTGTTGATGAATGCCAGTATCCTCACTCTGCTGATGTTGTCAGGATTTATCCTCACTCTAGTGGAAATAACACAGGATATGTTACGGAGAAAGCTCTCACCCCTGTGATATATATATATATATATATATATATATATATACACACACATATATATAACAGTCAGTGAGTGTGTATCACAACAATTACAAAGTGCAGTTAGGTGGCTCAGTGGTTAGGGTTAGTATAAAAATTGCTAGTCTACCTTCCCCTGCTATCTAGCTCAGTTTCAGCATCATACATGTCATGGCTGATTTAAATGGGGTGTCTACTGGCAATCCCCCACCCTCCGATGTCCCTTACAGCCTGAAAGAACACATTCCCTCAATGTATTTTTTTGAATCTGTTTACAAATAAAGGTCCTTTGTTAATGTAACCCTGCATCCCCAGCCCAACCTCCCACTGAGCACCCACCACCCCAAATACCCCAGACTTCCCCACACACCCTCACTCACCTGAAAAGATCCCAGTGTGAAGATCCACTGTCCCATGGAAGACATGTCTTGCTGCTGGAACCAGTTACTCCTATATGAGAAATAAGGTAAGTGCAGTTGAAAATTTATTGAAGTGAGAGGGAGGAGGCAGAGAACTACAGACCAATCAGTCCTACCTCAGTAGTGGGCAAGATTATGGAGGCACTCCTTAAGGAAAGGATAGTACAACACCTGGAATCCATAGGAGCACAGGATCCAAGACAGCATGGGTTTACAAAAGGAATGTCCTGTCAAGCTAATCTCATAGATTTCTTTGACTTGGTAACATGAGTGGTGGACCAAGGGGGAGCAGTTGATGTCACCTACCTTGACTTCAGCAAAGCTTTCAATACTGTTCCACATAGAAGATTGATTAATAAGTCTGGTAGTCTCGAGGTGGGTCAGGAGTTGATCAACTGGGTGGCAAACTGGTTGGTGGGCAGAAAACAGAGAGTGGTGTTAAATGGTATACAGTCAGAAGAGATGCAAGTCACAAGTGGGGTACCTCAAGGATCAGTCCTGGGGCCAGTCCTCTTCAGTATCTTCATTAATGACATTGCAGATGGACTAGAGGGCAAGGCTTGTCTGTTTGCAGACAACACCAAGATCTGCAACAGAGTAGGTGATCCAGATGGAGTGGGTAGAATGAGAAGAGATCTGAATAAACTAGCAAAATGGTCAGAAGAGTGGCAACCGGGGTTTAATGCAAAGAAGTGCAAGATGATGCACATAGGGAAGAGAAACCCTGAAGCCATCTATAGGCTGGGAGGAGAGTTGCTGGCAGTCACAAAAGAAGAAAGAGACTAGGGCATCATCATCACAGATTAGACCCCGGAGTCAGTTGAAAAGCCAATTATGATGGACTTACCACACATTATGGCTGATTTTTTAAACTAGTTTGAAATTTCTGACTTCAACTAACTGAAGAAAATCCAACCAATTTTTTCAACTTTCACCATTGTTGAATTTTATTATGTAGTAGTTTGTCGTACTTTTTAAACTTCGTGGGCAGGATTCACAAAAGGGATGTGCCCAGTGCATCCGAGATGCACCAGGGCATCCCCAGAATGTGCCCAAGGGCATCAGGCAGGGCGATGAGGCGCCGGCACAACCCCGATGCACCACATACCACCTATAATGATATGCGGCACATCCGGAGGGGCTGGGGGGGGCATGCCCATGCATACTGGGTGCAGCCCCATTCACAGCCCAATACTGTGGCGCAACTCCGGGGCAAGTTCGGGGATGTGCCACAGAAAGATAAGTCTAGAAATTTAGACTTATGTTGGGGGCCACCTACAGGCTGGCCGCCCACCGCGGGCAGCAGCACGGCTGCCTGCCCACCCTGGCAGCCCAGTGAGCCCCTGCCTCATGTTCTTTGACAATGCTGCCCTGGCAGTACTGACATGTTCCTCCAATCCCTGTACAAAGCCACTCCCGCGGCGACAACAGTATCGAATCCCCCTGCACCAAGCCCTATACAGGCGCCACTTACGGTGGCAGTAGTAGCACTGTTCACCCCAGCGCCCGTACATAACCACTCCCAGTGGCAGTAGTAGTGGAGATGCGCCCTGACGCCCGTGTGATGCGGCTGGCGGCACTGGATTGCAGGCTGAACCCCCAGCCCCAAGCCCCTGGTACAGCCACCTCCCATAGCAGATGTGCAGACAGCCCCCATGTACCCCCAACCCACCCCTCTTCCCCCACCTCAGCAAGGACCCTCTGTCAGTGGGCGGCTCAACCCACCCACATACCACCATGGCAGCCCGCCAACAGAGCTGTCTGTGACAGACAGCTGTCGCACAGCCTGATGGTATGAGGGTGGGTAGAGCCACCTGACGACGGAGGATCCTTGCTGGGGTGGGTTGGGAGGTACATGGGGAGGTTGTCTGCACGTCTGCCACGGGAGGCGGTTGTACCAGGGGTTTGGGGCTGGGGGAGGTTCAGCCTGCAATCCAGCGCTGCCGTGAACGGCACTGGCGCAGGCCGGGGGCATCTCCACTACTACTGCTGCCGGGAGCGGCTTGTATGGGTGCTCTGGGTGGGGCATCTCCACATTACTACACACAATGAGCTGGCTTTGTACAGGTGCTTGGGGCATTCCACTATTACTGCCACTGGGAGCGCTTTGTATGGGCACTCGGGAGGGGCATCTCCACTACTACTGCCGGCGATCGGCTTTGTACGGATGCTTGGGGAAGGGCATCTCCACTACTACTGCCACCGGGAGCAGCTTTGTATGGGTGCTTAGGAGGGGGTGAACAGTGCTGCTACTGCTGCCGTGAGGCACACTCTACAGGGGCTTGGGGCAGGAGGGGGGATTCGATACCATTGTTGCCACCAGGAGCAGCTTCCTACGGAGGCATTGGGGGGGGACTATTACATATAACACCGCCTGGAGCGGCATGGCTTAGGCTGGGGTGGGGCGGGGGTGGGGCGGTGGTTACACTGTGGCACGTTCTGCTGGGGAATCCCAGCCGGCGTTATGTAAATAGGGCTACAATGGCATGTTAATGGCCCCATTGCACCATGCATGCCTAATGGCCTCATTTGCATGCCCCTGGCCGTGAATAGCTGTTTTGGGCACAGGGCATCCTGAGATGCCCTGCCCCAGTGGACTCGCTGCCTGTCATGGGGGATGCTCTGGAGCAGCCTGGGATGCCTGGGCATCCTGGGCTGGGCGCACCTGTAGATTCACAGAGGAGATGTGCTGGGGACATCTCCTGTGCCTCTCTGTGAATAGCCCATTTTGCACTCAGTGCATCTCCCCTGCACCGTGGCAGCCGAGTTGCACTGGGGGCATCTCCTTTGTGAATCCTGCCCCGTATCTTTTTTTTTTTTTTTAATAAAATTTCGACTATAAGAGTTAATAAAATGTGTGGAAAAGTCCTCCCTCCCCCAAATCAATGGGGCGCGTGCGCACACACAGTCTTCGCCTTCTGACATCACAAAACTGGGCTGTATGTGCCTACGTGGGGGCGTGTTGGTGGGTTAAGGTCAGGAAGCAGCTCTGTTTTTAGCATTTGGGATTTAGCAGCATTATAATTTCATAAATGCGCAGAAACAAAAGGGATTATTTATGCCCCTCAACTCTGGGGCAAGTGAGGTATTGCGTATGTTAGAGGGAGCAGCAAATAGTAAGAAGCAGCTAAGAAGCTGGTTGCTCTTTAAAATATAAATACAAAGTGCAGTGAAACAAATCTACACACAGTAGGGACCCACTAAAGCACAATAAGCAGTCAAAAACAACAACAAAATATACTAAGTCCCTGAAAGTAACAGACTGAAGCAGGGCAGTAAAACAGTATACGGTATAGAAAAATAAGCAGCAGTAATACTAGTTACTTAGAAAAAGAACTGTGAGTCTAAAATACAGTATAAGTAGGGCCTCAAACACCCAACAGAAGCTAGATGGTACCTTTTGCAAACAGAGCTAACCATCAATATATGCTAGTGTACTACTAGTAGTAGAATCTTGTGAGACTAAAAACAGTTTAAGGAGGACCCCTAGAAATACTCCTGTGTGGTATACCAGAACTGAGATGTATCCATAGTTTAAATTTAAAGCTAAAAACATTTTCTGACAGTTTCTGAACTTGTTTTGGCTTTCAGCATGTACACTAATGTGTTTTGTAAAATTTTATTCATCTTGCCATGAGGACTTTAATATTTAGTCTATCCGATTCCTACAGTGGCAAACAATAAACATTTTGTCCCTTGGACCCGACCGACCATGCTCCGTGCACCAGCCTCCTACGGTCCAGGAACGCACCAACTGACCACCTGCACCTGCTCTGCTCCACTACCTCGTAGGGTGTCTGACTTACTCAAAATGCCACCACAGTCAGAGAGGCCCAGCAGCACCTGCAGTAGATCGATGATGATCGATCGTCTTGGCTTTTTCGAGCACGGCCCCCTTGGCCCCACAGCCCCAAGCCCTCAACCAGCCAGAGAAGCCAACTCAGCAAGCAACAAACACACAGACAGACTGAGTAGTCTGTGAGAGACCATCCTCCTCCTTCCTACTGCCCTGCCCTGGCAAGCCTTACACACACATCCCATATAGAACCTTGCTCACTGTAGTAGCCTGTTGCCTGCCAGTTCGGTCAGGTGTCGGGTGATGATTCAGTCGGTGGTGTCGGGTGGCTCCATAGCTCAGACTGCCACTGCTGCTCTACTTGGTGGTGGTGTTGGTGTTTTTTTGGAGCTGTGTGCTCCCTCCTCCCAACTCACACAGTCGGTCCCAACCTAACCCACGTCCCCACTCTGGTACTCTGTGCAGTGGAACTAGTGCACCTACCACTCCTCCTCCTTGCAGACTCTGAAGACCTGACCGAGACTGAGTGAGAGTTGCCCGATGGGCCCAGCTGAAGGGTCATGGGCTGATCACAACCACGACCAGACCACTGACTTGCTGCCTTCACACGACTGCTGCTTGGCTTTGTTGGAGGACTGACTGGGACCTACACAGCCACACACTAGTCTTTCTCTGGGCACTGGACACATCAGGACAGTGGACACAGTTATTTTATATTTAAATTAAAGGCCAAACTGCCAAACTTCATCCCTGCAGAAAAACGCTGCTCACTCTGTTGCCCACACACCAACACGGATGCTTCCTCACCTGACAGTCTCCTCACCTACCTAGGCACGCTCTCCCCGCCACCTCATGCAGACAGTCACAGATACTCTCAAGCCCCTGGCTCCTCCTTCTATCTCTCCTAATTGGTGGATGCTTCATGTCCAGGAGCCAGGGGTGCATTTTATTGGCTGTAAGGCTCGGTGCCGGTGGTTGAAGGCCTTTAGTTATTCACGGCCCTCCTCCCCCCAGGAAAGAAAAAAGAGAAAACACATTGTAGTGCACCACAAAAACAAACCTGGATGGGTCACAGAATTGTCAACTGCAGTGGATTTCAACTCCACTATTTTATGACTGCAATCCAATGCAATTGCAACTGACTGCAACTGCACTGAATTGCAACTGACTATTTCAACTGCTGATGACTGCTCCGGGGTCTATCAAAGATTACCTGAAATCATCCAAGCAGACCACTAAAGCAGTAGGTAAGGCTAGAGGGATGTTAGGTGTATTAGTAGGGTATCACAAGTCAGAAGAGGGAGGTAATAATCCCTCTTTGCAAGACACTGGTTAGGTCTCATCTGGAGTACTGCAGTACTGAGGCCACACCTTCATAAGGACATTAACCAAACTGAGGCAGTCCAGAGAAGGGCAACCAAAATGGTGCAGGGACTGCATCAGAAGACATATGAGGACAGATTAACGGAGCTCAATATGTATACCCTTGAGCAAAGGAGGGAGAAAGGTGATATGATCGAGACATTCAAACACCTTAAGGGCATTAACAAGGTGAAAGAGTCTAACATGTTTAAATATAAGAAATATAGCAGGACAAGAGGACACGGCATAAGATTGGGGGAGGCCGATTAAGGGGGAATGTGAGGCAATTCTTTTTCACAGAAAGGGTGGTGGATGCATGGACCGGTCTACCTCAGGAAGTGGTGGGTATGAATACAGTGCAGGGCTTCAAACAGGCATGGGATAGGCGTAAGGGAGAAATACAGATGAGTATGAATAGATAGGCCACTGACAGAGCAAAGGCCGATGGCACATTTATAAGGTAGAAAAGAAATGGGCAGACTGGATGGGCCTTATGTCCTTTCGCCATCAACTTCTATGTTTCCATGTATATATATATATATATATATATATATATATATATATATATATATATATTTACTATATAGGGGATACATGATGGGCAGGAGGACATGGAAAATAGTCCCACTCCTGCAGAGTGAGAATGCACAGCTCACTCTGTAGGACTGAGAATGTTTTCTATATCCCATGATCTGCCCTTCATGTGTGTGATATATACCACAGGGGTGAGAGCTTTAGGAAAATTTTTTCTGCTTCTGTGTGTTTCCTGCTCATTCTGTGTGTGGTGTCAGTGTGTGTGTGTGTGTGTGTGTGTGTGTTCTGAATGGACTGGGAGTCAGAAACAGGTGAGTGTGTTTTGCAAAGCTTATTGAGTAAGTCAGAGGCTCAGTGAGAAAGATAAACTGCTTTGTAAGAGTTTCATTTATAATTCAGGTTGTTTTGAAGCTGAGATCAACACAGTATTGGTCTAGTAGTGTTAGAAACACAATGGGACACAGGTGAAAGTGTCTTGCAAAGCTGAGTAGTTGCAGCTTCAGTGAGAAAGAGAAACTTATCTGAAGCAGCTTCCTTAGAATGCAAGCTGCAGTGCAGATATTCTCACTCTGGTGACATCAGCAGAGTGTGGATGAATGTCAATATCCTCACTCTGCTGTTGTCGCCAGGATTTATCCTCCTCATATATATATATATATATATATATATATATATATATATATTTTTTTTTTATTTGGTTGTTTAACCAGGTATAGCACACTAGCTGAAAGCTTTTACAGGAGCCACCTGGGAGCACAAGGAGGTTAAGTGACTTGCTCAGGGTCACACAGTATGCAAGTGGAAGCTGTGGGATTCAAACCCAGGTCTGGTCTGCTGGATGTCACCAGATTTGCAGCTCAGAGCCTTAGACCACTGCGCTTATACTGCCTCCATATATATATATATATATATATATGTGTGTGTATATATATATATATATATATATATGTTTATGTGTATAGTCAGTGAGTGTGTATCACAACAATTAAAAAGTGCAGTTAGGTGGCTCAGTGGTTAGGGTTAGTATAAAAATTGCTAGTCTACCTTCCCCTGCTATCTAGCTCAGTTTCAGCATCATGCATGTCATGGCTGATTTAAATGGGGTGTCTAGTAGCAAACGCCCACCCTCCGATGTCCCTTACCCTGAAAGAACACATTCCCTCAATGTATTTTTTTAAATCTGTTAACAAATAAAGGTCCTTTGCTAATGTAACCCTGCATCCCCAGCCCAACCTCCCACTGAGCACCCACCACCCCAGATGCCCCAGACTTCCCCACACACCCTCACCCACCTGAAAGATCCCAGTGTGAAGATCCACTGTCCCATGGAAGACATGTCTTGCTGCTGGAACCAGTTACTCCTATATGAGAAATAAGGTAAGTGCAGTTGAAAATTTATTGAAGTGAGAGGGAGCAGGCAGGGAACTACAGACCAATCAGTCTTACCTCAGTAGTGGGCAAGATTATGGAGGCACTCCTTAAGGAAAGGATAGTGCAACACCTGGAATCCATAGGAGCACAGGATCCAAGACAGCATGGGTTTACAAAAGGAATGTCCTGTCAAGCTAATCTCATAGATTTCTTTGACTTGATAACATGAGTGGTGGACCAAGGGGGAGCAGTTGATGTCACCTACCTTGACTTCAGCAAAGCTTTCAATACTGTTCCACATAGAAGATTGATTAATAAGCCTGGTAGTCTCAGGTGGGTCAGAAGTTGATCAACTGGGTGGCAAACTGGTTGGTGGGCAGAAAACAGAAGTGGTGTTAAATGGTATACAGTCAGAAGAGATGCAAGTCACAAGTGGGGTACCTCAAGGACCAGTCCTCTTCAGTATCTTCATTAGTGACATTGCAGATGGACTAGAGGGCAAGGCTTGACTGTTTGCAGACAACACCAAGATCTGCAACAGAGTAGATGATCCAGATGGAGGGGCAGAATGAGAAGAGATCTGAATAAACTAGCAAAATGATCGGAAGAGTGGCAACCGGGGTTTAATGCAAAGAAGTGCAAGATCATGCACATAGGGAAGAGAAACCCTGAAGCCACCTATAGGCTGGGAGGAGAGTTGCTGGCAGTCACAAAGGAAGAAAGAGACTTGGGCATCATCATCACAGATTACCTGAAATCATCCAAGCAGACCACTATAGCAGTAGGTAAGGCTAGAGGGATGTTAGGGTGTATTAGTAGGGGTATCACAAGTCAGAAGAGGGAGGTAATAATCCCTCTTTGCAAAACACTGGTTAGGCCCCATCTGGAGTACTGCATGCAGTACTGGAGGCCACACTTTCACAAGGACATTAACCAAATTGAGGCAGTTCAGAGAAGGCAACCAAAATGGTGCAGGAACTGCATCAGAAAACATATGAGGACAGATTAATGGAGCTCAATATGTATTTTATTTATTGCATATAATCGGAATTACAATTCTTTGAGTCACAGACTCTTTTGCAAAGGCTCCACGTCGGTTACAGGGGGTGGAGGGCGAACGAAATACAAGGATGCATACGTAATAAAGCAGTATACAAGAAAACATACACACTCAAGTAATAAACACAAACAGTACTGACAGTGCAGTCCAGGTTTTAACTTAGTTCACCAGAGACAGTGTTAGGCAGCTTTCTGGGTATCATTTGCTAGTGATGGGAGGAAAGCAGATTCATGGAGTCTATGGAGACCCTGAGTTGGTTATTAATGGGGTTAGGGAGCATACTAGGTGGGCAGAGCTAGTCACAGTCACAGGTTGCAGACTCAGTTAGGTGAGTTTGAGGCCTGCTTTGAATAGGGAGATGCTGAGGGTCTGAGAGAGCCAAGGAGGTAAAGCATTGAGCCAAAGGGGAGCACGGTAATCGAAATGATCTTTGACCCAGTGATGTCCTACAATGGGGACCTGAATGAGAAATTTGCATGAAAGTTGAGTATTACACCTGAAGGGTACTGGGCTGATTATGGGAGAAGGCCAACGGGCACTATCTGGAGTTGTATTTTTTTGCCAGGATGCAGGTGTACTGAAGTCTTTGTTGGAAGTTTAGCCAACCCGTCAGGCGAAAGGTCACAGGTATGAGTTAGATGGTCTCTGCCAGTGACTAGTCGGCAGGCTTTATTCAGGGCAGTGTTAATACTGTGTAGTGCGGTGGGTCTCTGCTGATCCATATATCGCTATCCCGTGAGTCAATTAGGGAGAGGATTGAGGAGGAGACTGCCAGATGCAAGGCCTGTGTGGGTAAACAGTGTTTAACTCTATAGAGGATTCCCACTCTAGCGCTGACAGCGGAGGAAAGATGTTGAATGTGACTATGGTAGGAGAGGGAGGCATCTAATGTGATACCCAGGTATTTGAAGTTAGTAACGTGTTCAAGGGGGGTACCTTGTTTGTTTTTAATTAGGAGTGCTGATTGGCTGTGTGGGCTTTGACGGTGTGCAAAGATCATGGATTTAGTTTTTTTATAGTTGATGATCAGGCAGTGCTCATTGAACCATGTCTCTAGCTCCCTGAAGAAACCCTGTAGGGCTTGCTGTAGGGCGCTAGGTTGAGGGTATTTCCAAAATAGTACCGCATCATCCGCATAGAGAAGCATATGACCACTGCATGCCTTGGGAAGTGAGCTTAAAAAGAGGGAAAAGAGAAGAGGGCAGAGAATAGACCCCTGTGGGACCCCAGAGCACACTGCTTTGCGAGAGGAGATGGTGGTATTTAACCTGACTTGCTGTGACAGGCCTGAGAGGTAGTCCTTGAACCAGACAGTTGTCTCGGGGACCACATTTAGCTGTGGAAGGACACGAAGCAGAAGATCGTGACAGACCGTGTCAAATGCTTTGGTTAGATCCACATAGATTGCACCTGCAATAGATCCTTGGTCTAGGGCCTCATGGATGAACGAGGTGAGCTCAGAAAGTGCGGTGACAGTGCTATGGCCTTTCCGAACCTGTGCTGAGCATGGCTTTAGTAGGTTGTATTTAGTTAGGTGTTCAGTTATCTGGTCAGAGACTATTTTTCCAGTGCTTTAGAGAGAGGTGGAAGTATAGAAATCGGTCTAAAGTTGCTTGAGAAAGTGGGGTCGCCACTCTTCAGAATGGGAGTGATTAATGCACTCTTCCAGGTTGAAGGAACTGACCGAGACAGAGAGAGAGAGATTGAGAATTTTAGTAAGGTGGGGTAGTATGACATCCAGTGTCAGCCGAATGAGTTTAAGATCTAGAGAATCATTGCTGTAACGGAATTGGCAATAGCTTTGAAATGTAATGTTTTGCCTCATGGCAAGAGATGACTCTCAGCCTGAAAGGTAGTGAATCTGAGTTAGATGGAGTGTCGGGGGAGGGTGGGGGGGACAGGGTGGAAGAATTTAGGAGGGAGGATATGGGAGAGGTCCGAGAAGGTGGTGTTAAGGGCTTCTGCTATAGTGGAAGGGTCATGTGTGACTTCTCCATTTATAGAGAGTTGGGAGGGGTGGGGAGCGGGAATTCCCATTGAGTTCTTTTATGTTGCTCCAGAATTTTTACCGTCTCCCGAGAGGAAGTAAGAGTTTGTTGGTAGTAGAAGCCTTAGCCTGTCATATGGCCCATGTACATTTATTGGCGGCTCGGTATAGCTGTCTATCAAGTGTGCTTTGAGATCTGGCGTCTATGCCAAAGGTTGTCCCTCAATTGGAGCAGGTTATGAGTGAGGTGTGAACCAAGGGTGGTTCTGGTTTTCAGTACTTGTTTGGTGAGGGGGGCCAAAATGTCACAGGCCTTGTTAAAGGTGGTTATAAAGTGAGCGAGAGTTAGGTCTACTGACTGCGTGGTGTAAATGGGGAGCCAATCACTAGTAGCTAGATGGTCTATGAGTTTCCGTAGGCCTCCTCTTTTTAGCCGTCTCTGCATGGAGATTATTGGGGGGGCAGGGAGCAGTTTGCCCGACCACCAGCTGGTCACCGGGGAGTGGTCACTAATTGAATCTGGAAGCATCGAAGCTTGTGAGAGGTTCCGTGGCCTATTTGTGAAAATAAGGTCTATAAGGGTGGAGGCTCCCCGGTTCTATCGTCCTTCTGGTAGGAGAGGACGAGTTGGGTTAGGTCGATGCCAGAGCTAGCGCTCTTTAAAGCTGGAAGAGGCAGGGGATAGCCAGTTGACATTGAAGTCACCCATTAAGATGAGTTCACTAGTATTGGGTAGGTGGAGATAGTGTGGAGGATAGAATCAGAGGCTAGTTTTTGGTTTCTCGGGGGATGTAGGCTGAAATGATGTAGAGCATTTTGGTGCCCAGATTGAGTTTGACTGTTAGTGTCTGGACACCATATTGTGGTGCGGGGGTGTTAACTTCAGTGGCATGGAGTGAGGATTTAGCATAAATTGCCTCTCTTGCTGGCCCTATCGGCCTTGAAGAGGGAATAATTACTGAGGGGCACAGCATTATTGGGTATTCTATTGGACAGCCAGGTCTCCGAGAGGGCTAGGATGTCGGGTGTATGCTGGGCAACCCAGCCTTGGAGAGGGGTGAGTTTTTTGTAGGCTGCATATATTCAGAGTAGCTAGCAGTAGGCTACCCCAGAGTGGTTTGAAGAGGCCTTGCGCTGGGTGGTCCTAGGTTTGGCTGGATATTGCCTGATATTAATAGAAGTAGGAGGGTGTGCCGCAGGAGGGCCAACCTGCATAGTCTGGATGAGTGTCATTGGGATTGGTAGGATGTGGGGTTTTTATCACTGAAGGTAGGAACAGGAAGACTGGGAATGACGCATGCTAGAGGGGCTATGGAAGTGTGGGGGATGGTTATGGTGTTAGCCATGGTGGCCGGGGTTGTGATCTTGGAAGGGGGGGTGGAGCACTAAGGTGCAATGTGTAGTATGTGAGGGTGTGAGGGTTAGAGTGAGAGTGTGAGAGTATAAGCCAGCATGATCAGATTGGCTTGCTTGTGAGGTGTTGCTGAGACAGGGTCTGTGGTCATCATAGGTAAATAAGTAAAAATGGAAAAGTTGTGGTAGTGGATTTGGTGTCTCGGAGTGGGGGGTAGTTGAGCATATTGAAGGATCCTGAAGTCAGGAGGGCTGTTAGTAGCAGGATAACATAATATATGATGATAGAGACAGATATGTTGCAGTGGCCTCTAGTGGTAACCTAGTATAACCTGCAGCTGGAAAAGTGAGCTGATGGGTTATTTCGCCTTGTCACCTGATAACCCTTGCCTATAAATTCGAGTGCCGACCAAGGGTGGTGGTGGGGGCGGTGGGGAGCTGAACGCATAGCGTTCGGCGGGGCAAAGCTTGAGCACCAAATCTGCAGTGTGTTTTCGGCCGTGAGAAGGGGCGCTGGCAGCCGTTGTTTGAAAAAGGCGCCAAAAGAAGAGGTAGCCGAGCAGTCTTTTTCCAGCAGTCACAACTGCTGTCTGGACAGAGGTAAAATTACCTTTCAGCTTTGGGGGTTATCCTGTGGCAGGGAGGCTTCAAGGACTGGCCTCACGACCTCCTGTCTCCTAGGGGGGGGTGGAATCTGCAGAAGAGGGAGAGACAGGGGTGATTAAATAGTAAGTAGAGGGCCACAAGATAAGCGATTGGGGGCGGGCAGGTACAGGAGTGGGGGGGAGAGAGGGCAAGCGGTTTCAAATGCTTTTAAGCTTTAAGTGTGTAGCTATAGAAAAAAACAAATGGCTACGCAGAGTCTGTCTGCACACTGGTTACCCTTTACTACTTTGCACTGGAAATAAGTCTGCTCACAGGATTACACTTATAAACTTAGTATTCCTATCCACAGAGTAGTCCGTTTACAGAGGGCAGAATCTAAAAAAATTCCCCGACCTCAGATAGCACAAGCTCTGCAATTATTAAACCTACAGAGAGTTACTACACAATTATTTCTGTTGGAATTGTTAACAACAGGGCAATAACAAGGCTTTACAAAATTCAGTTCTGTTCCAGCCTGAGCACCAAATCTGCAGTGCATTTTTCGGTCATGAGAAGGGCACTGGCAGCCGTTGTTTGAAAAGGCGCCTAAAAGCAGAGTGCCGAGCAGTCTTTTTCCAGCGGTCGCGACTGCTGTCTGGACAGAGGTAAAATTACCTTTCGGCTTCAGGGGTTATCCTGTGGCAGGGAGGGCTTCAAGGACTGGCCCTCGCGACCTCCTGTCTCCTCGGGGGAAGGGGGTGGAATCTTTCAGCTTCGGGGGTTATCCTGTGGCAGAGGGCTTCAAGGACTGGCCCTCGTGACCTCCTGTCTCCTCGGAGGAGGGGGGTGGAATCTTTCAGCTTCAGGGGTTATCCTGTGGCAGGGAAGGCTTCAAGGACTGGCCCTCGCGACCTCCTGTCTCCTCGGGGGAGGGGGGTGGAATCTTTCAGCTTCCGGGGTTATCCTGTGGCAGAGAGAGCTTCAAGGACTGGCCCTCGTGACCTCCTGTCTCCTTGAGGGAGGGGGTGGAATCTGTATACCCTAGAGCAAAGGAGGGAGACAGGTGATATGATCGAAACATTCAAACACCTTAAGGGCATTAACAAGGTGAAAGAGTCTAATATGTTTCAATATAAGAAAAATAGCAAGACAAGAGGACACAGCATGAGATTAGAGGGAGGCTGATTAAGGGGTAATGTGAGGAAGTACTTTTTCACAGAAAGGGTGGTGGATGCATGGAATGGCCTACCTCACAAGTGGTGGCTATGAATACAGTGCAGGGCTTCAAACAGGCATGGGACAGGCATAAGGGAGCAATACAGATGAGTATGATTAGATAGGCCTTTGACAGAACAAAAGCGATGGCACATTTATAAGGCAGAAAAGAAATGGGCAGACTGGATGGGCCTTATGTGTCCTTATCTGCCATCAACTTTATGTTTCTAAATATCATTGAACTGCACTTAACTTATTTCTCATATGGCAATCGCCAGTTCCAGCAGCAAAACGTGTCTTTGATGGGAGAGTGGATCTTCACACTGGGACCTGTTCAGGAGAGTGAGGGTGTGCGGGGGGGGGGTCTGAGAATGTGGGATGGTGGGTGCTCAGTAGGAGGTTGGGTTGGTGGGGGGTGAGTCACAGCACCACCCAGTCTGACCTATTAACCTCTAACTAGTGTAAGGCCCCATGCCCAAAATGAACTCTAGAGCCCCCCCTTACCTCCAGGATATCCTTGTGTCTATCTCACTCCTTAAATTCTGAGACCATTTTTAGTCCCCACCAGCCCCTCTAATACGCTATTCCAGGCATCCACCACCCTCTCCATGAAAAAAATATTTTCTCATGTTTCCCCTGAGCCTTCCCCTTTAAATTCATTTTGTGCTCCCTTGACTTGGAGCCTCTCTTACTTTGGAAGATGCTTCTTTCCTGTACACTATTAATACTGGTGATGTATTTGTATGTCTCAGTCATGCCCCCCTGCCTCTTTTCCTCCAGGGAATATATATTTAACTCCTTTAGTCTTTCCTCAAAGGTCTTATTCCACAAGCACTGCACCATTTTAGCTGCCATTCACTGTTCCACCTCCACCCTGTCTATGTTCTTTCTCAGATGGGACCTCCAGAACTGGACAGTATTCCAGGTGCGGTCTCTCACAAGTGTCTTATACTGGGACAAGATGACCTCTCTCTTTATATCCTGATATCCTTCCTTATGCATCCAAGAAGCTGGCTAGCCTTTCCAGCCACCTTATTGCATTGCCTAGTTTCTCCTAGGTCCTCCAAGATGATAACTCCCAGGTCCCTTTCCTGCTTTGTGACTGTCAGTACCTTCCCCCACCTAGTTTGTACTTTGCCCATGGTTTCTTGTGCCATGTATGCATAATCCTGCACTTCTTTGCATTCAGTCCCGGTTGCCATTCTTCAGACCATTTCTCCATTTTTTGTAGTCTTCCCTCATTCTTTCAACACCACCTGGCATGTCCATCCTGTTGCACACCTTTGCATTTTCTGTGAAGAGGCATACCTTCCTCTCCGGTCCTCTGCAATGTCCCCAATGAAAACATTGAAGAAGATCAGCCCCAACGCCAACCCATGTGGCACCTTGCTTGTCACTTCTCCTTCTCCAGAGCACTTCCTGTTTATCATAGCCCTCTGACTCCTGTCATTCAGTCAGTTTGCCACCCATAGAACTGTTTGAGGATCCACCCCTAGGCTGTGCAGTTTGTTATGGGGGAGGGTGTCGAAGGCCTTTCTGAAATCCAGATAGACCATATCCACTGCACCTCCCAGGTCCACTACCTTAGTTACCCCATCATGCCATAGATTAGTACAATGAGTTAGTGCAAAACACAGCTTATGCTAAATACAGTAAAATTTAGGGTTAGATGTATAAGTCAATAAATGCCATATAAGGCAGCGTACGTGTGTTAGTGTTTACGTGGCAATGCTGTGTGTGCGTGTGTAGACAGTGCACTGCTATGCTATACAGCAATATATATAAGGGATATGCAACGGTTCAGTGTGTGATAATGCATTTATCTTGTACAGTTTCCAGTGACCTCAAGTAAACCTCACGAGTGCCGAAGGCACGAGTGAGAGTTACGAGAGGTCACTGGAAACTGTACAAAATAAATGCATTGTCACATACTGAACCGCTGCATATTCCATTTATGCAACAGGTTTAGATGTTGTGTGAACATTTTGATTTTGGTAGGTGTAAATAATTTGTCAAAAAAGGGAAAAGAAAATTGAATTTTATGCTGTTTTTTGCTAATTATAAAAAAACAAAATGGTATCTATAAATGAAACACCACTCATTTTGTAGATATGTTTGAGCTGAACATTTTTCGTGCTCACAGTACCATGCTATCATTTTTGTTTTAAAGTTATTTACATTTGTTTGTCAAAAGTGAACAAAAATTACATTTTCTTCTGTTTTCTTGCTAATCATATAAAATATAATGGGTTTATATAAATGAAACAGTATTCATTTTGTAGATAATTTTGTGCTGAACACTTTTGTGCTCACAGTACCATGTTATCTTTTTCGTTTTAAGTTATTGACATTTAAATATGGTTAGTACTGCTTCTGAGGCCGAACATTCTAAATGAATTCTGAAGAGAACTGTGTAGATAAATGAGCTAGTGATGTAGTTACTATGTGAATAAATGGGTGATGATGTAGTTACTTTGTGGATAAATAAATTTATTACCATAGTAGCGAAGATAAATGGTTTTATTCTACAGTTTTTATCCTGACCCCTGTTGCATAAATGCATATATGTGTATATGTATTAGTCAGTGTGTGTGTATCACAACAATTAGAAAGTGCAGTTAGGTGGCTCAGTAGTTATTGCAAAAAAGTCCAGTTTACACATTTCTCACTGCCCATATACCATTATTTTGAAGCCGTATTGGCTCTTGCTAGAGTTTGTTGTTAAAGCCTTGGCTATTCTCACTTCAGTTTGTGCCTTAGCACTCCTTATTGTTCTCCCTGCTTCCCTCTGTTTCTCCTGATACACCTTCCTATCCTCCTCCTCCTCCCTCTGCATCTCCTTGTACCTTCTGAATGCTACTCTTAGCGGTTACCTTTTCCACCACCTTTTCAAGAACCGTAGCAGTCTCTTTTTCATTTTATGTTTGCTTGCACATGTGCAAGAAACATAGTGCCATCATCTGAGTTTTGGAGGTGTGTCACCCCCTCTTCCAATTCAGTCAGTGTGTTGGCAGGCACGGCCCCAGTCCTCCAATGCATGCTGGAGCTGTCTATGACAGCTCCAAAATGCAGTGGCATACAGTTGAAAGGGGGAGTTACGCTTCAGTGAGCAGCGATAAGATATCGCCTGCTCATGCGCGAGCTCCCCTACACACACACACACACACCACACACATATGCACACATGCACGCATACTGCATGTTGCCCCCCAACGACACACTGTATAGCAGCCGACGGGGTGCCCAATCCCCATCAGCTGTGCTGCGCTCCCCAAAGCCTTCCACATGCCACAGTGGGTGCCCACCCCAGTGTGGCAACTTCATGTATAGCCGACGGGGTGCCCAATCCCTCAATAACTCCACTGTCCTTCCCTCCCCGAGTACAGGGTGCCACACTGGGAGCCCACCCCGCATGGCAACTGGATGATATGGGCTGACGGGGTGCCCAATCCCCATCAGCTCCACGCCTCAACCAGTTGCTCTGTGCCACGCCAGAGCCCACCCAGCGTGGCAAACGCCCCATGCCGCCATTTAAAAAACATACCTGTAAATAAAAACTGTCCCTCGGCGCTTCCCTGGCCCTCCTCCCACAACCCACACCCACCCATTGCGCACCTTGCCTCCCCACACCCCCACCCCATACTTATTCTGGAGTCCGCGCGACGATCTTCAGTGGACTGGAAACACGCCTGCACTCTTCAAAGCCACCGCTAACTGAGGAAATGCCAGTAAGCTGTATAATGGGATAGATAGGGTTTTTCAACTTTATTGCATATCTCAGGCATTTTGGGAATTTTGCACCAAATTTTCAACATGGGGTTTTGGGGACCCTTCTCATGAATGCTTTCACTGCCATGGCGTTACTCGGGCCGAAGGGTGATTTTACAGCCACTATGCGAAATCACCTTTCGGAATGATTAACGAAATGACACTGCCAGTGTTCATAAGGTGGGCTCTCAAGAAGCCTATTTTGAAACTTTGGTGGAAAAATTCCAAAAAATGACTGTTTTACGAGCGTGCGTTGCGCAGTTCCTATGCAGGCTCGTAAGTTCGCGAATTTTCAATATTTTCACTCCAAATTTTCAACATTGCAATTTTACCACACCTTCTTATGAACAGTACAGCTGTCATTTTTCACATCTCACCTAAAATGTGTTTTCGCCCATGTAGCGCACAATGGCACAGTTGGTGTGCAAAATCAATGTATGGGATAAATTAAGAAAATCACAGTGACACTGTTCATGAGCAGAGGTCTTAAAATGGCTATGTTGGAAATTTGGTGAAAAAATTCCTTAAAATGACTGTTTTACGAGAGTGCGTTGCGCAGTTCCTACGCATGCTCGTAAGTTTGCTAATTTTCAATATTTTCAATCCAGATTTTCAACATTGCCATTTTATTACATTTCCTTATGAACAGTACAGATGCCATTTTTCACGTCGCCCAAAATGTGTTTTCGCACATGTAGCGTTCTATGGTGCAGTCGGTGTGCAAAAGTTTGGGACAGATTAAGAAAATCACAGTTACACTGTTCATGAGCAGAGGTCTTAAAATAGCTATGTTGAAAATTTGGTGACAAAAGTCCATAAAATGACTGTGTTACGAGTGAGCATTGTGCAGTTTACGCGCACCCTCGTAAGTTCATGACTTTGTAATATTTTCAGTCTAGATTTTCACCAGTGGCATTTTTCCACACTTCCTTATGAACAGTACAGCTGTCATTTTTCACAACATGGCCAAAATGTGTTTCACTTCCAGCCAGAGAGATGCATGGTCGCTGGGGAAATCATTGTTCAGAACAGATAAAGAAAATCACAGTGACACTGTTCATGATCGGAGGTCCCAAAATGCCTGTGTTAACAATCTGCTGTAAAAATCCCTAAACTAATTACATTACGGTGTGTGTTGTGCAGTTTCTATGCACTGTGACTTCACCAGTTTTTAAATATTTTGCTGCAGATTTGCAACATTGCCATTTTACACCTCCCCATAAACAGTACAGCTGTCATTTTTACAGCCTGTTCGAATGTTTTGCACCTGTGGTGCTAAATGCTGTAGTCACTGTGCATAAGCAGCTTGGCTAACAAACTGATATTGCCACTGTTCATGAGGTGGGGTCACAAAAACCATGTTGAAAATTTGGAGGAAAATACCAACGAATGCCTGAGGTATTAGGGTTTCCAACCATAACGCCCCACCCTGTAGAGAATGACAGACATCAGGGATGTGACTTGGGATTCTTGCCTGTAATGCTCATACCATTCCGCACCCTGCAGCCAGTGAGAGGCATCGAGGTATGCCTTGGACTTTTCGGCCCCAAAGTTCACCCCATTCTCCTACACTGCACCCATCTCACCGTACTTCCTGATGGAAAAGGGTGCACATAAGGGCCAAAGACCCCAAGGCACACCGTGACACTTGTCAGTGTCTGCAGGGTGGTGTGTGGTGAAATGGCGTGGCCGTTATGCCTGATGATCCAAAGGCACACCCCAATGCCTGTCACTCTCTGCAGGGTGGTGGCGGTTGGGTTGGCTTCGGTTAAATACTTCACTGCCATTCCTATTACGCAGCTCTGTAACTTCTACACTACTACTGCCAATGCCAGCAAGCATTCGGCATTGACAAATGCTTGTTTATGTTGACTGCGTGCATGTGCAAGAAATATGCTGTGTCAGCTTTCTCCACAAGCAGGTTGTGGAGGTGTGGCACTGTTGTGCCCAATACCTCCACGCCTGCAAAGGCTTGTTCTGCTTCCCCCAATGCCAGGGCACTCTGCTGCTGATATTAATTCAGCCAGCGTGCCACAACTTTCTGAAAAATCAGCCGCTGCAATCAGGGGCCACCTCGTCATTGCAGCGTCAGCCATCCGCTGCAATGAGGGAGCGACCCGTCATTGCAGGGTGGGATGTAAGACCCATGATATTGTTTGTCAAAATGGTGGTGGCTTGCCGCCGTATTCACAAACAATATTCACAAACCCCCCTGCCATGTTTATTTGCCGACGTAGGAGCCCACTCCCTGTCAGCATAATGTAACCCACCCCCATTTAATTGTCTGCCGACGGGGTGCCCAATCCCCATTGGCAGAAAGGAATCCCCCCCTTCGTTGTTTGCCAACGGGGGTGCCCAATCCCCCATCAGCTACAGCTGTCTTCCCCAAAAAAATCAAGACTTCTGTGGCACACTGGGAGTCCACCCCAGTGTGCCATATGCCCATTTTGTTGTTTGCCAATGGGGTGCCCAATCCCCTGTTGGCTACAACGCCTCCCAAAGCTAGACTCTGGTGGCATGCTGGGAGCCCACCCCAGCTGCCACATGCCCTGTAAAGTTGAAAACGGTCCGTGACATTTTCTTGTTTCTTTGTACCTGAAAAAGGAAACAGTCCCTTGTAGTCTCCCTGCCCCTCCCACAACCCGCACCCACCCACCGCGCACCCAGCCTCCCCACGTCCCCCACCCCACACCCTACCTCCGAAGTCTGGCATGACGATCTTCGGTGGACCGGGAACATGTCTGCACTCTTCAAAGCCGACCATGAACTGAGGAAATACTGGTAAGTTGTATAATGTAATGAATAGGGGCTTTTTCAACTTTAGTGCATATCTTGGGCATTTTTGGGAATTTTTTCACCAAATTTTCAACATGGAGTTTTTGGGACCCCTCCTCATGAATTCTTGAACTGTCATGGCGTTAATCAGCCCCGAAAGGTGGTTTTGTGGTCACTGCACGGAATCACCCTTCGGGGCCAATTAACAAAACGACAGTGCCAGTGTTCATGAGGTGGGCTCTCAGAAAGCCTATGTTGCAAATTTGGTAGGAAAATCCAAAATTGACTGTTGAACGCAGGCTGTATAGTTGCTACGCATCAGTAACTTCGCTAATTTGTAATATTTTCATGCCAGATTTTCAACACTGCATTTTGTCATACCTCCTTGTGAGCAGTACAGCTGTCATCATTCACATCCTGGCCAAAATGTGTTTTCGCACTTCCGCACAGAATAGCGGGTCACTGTGGGAAATCAGTGTTCAGGACAGATTAAGAAAATGACAGTGACACTGTTCATGAGTAGAGGTCCTAAAATGCCAATGTTAAAAATTTGTAATGATACCCCATACAATGACTGTGTTATCGAAGGTATTGGCGAGCGCCATAACGACGCCTTGTAACCAAGCACTTATAATATTTTCACTCCAGATGTTCAGCATTGCCATTTTCCCAGACCTACTTATGAACAGTACAGCTGTCATTTTTCCCATCCTGGCTGAAATGTGTTTTCGCACTTCCAGCGCAGAATAGAGCGATCACTGTGGGAAATCACTGTTTGGGACAGATTAAGAAAATTACAATGATATTGTTCATGAGCAGAGGTCCTAAAATGCATATGCTGAAAATTTGGTAATGATAGCCCGTCAATTGACAGTGTTACAAGTGTGCGTTGCGCACTTTCCATGCACCCTTGTAACTTCGCAAATTTGTAATATTGTCACGCCACTTTTTCAGCAGTGGTATTTTTTGCACCTCCTTATGAACACTACAGCTGTCATTTTTCACATCCTGGCTAAAATATGTTTTTGCACTCCTGCCAGAGAATAGCATGATCACTCTGGGAAATCAGTGTTTGGGACAGATTAAGATCGACTGAGTGAGAGGGGCGAGTGACCGAGCTCAACTGAGCTCTGTCGGGACTGCTTCAGATTTGTTTGTGGGCAGACAAAGGCCCAAAAACAAGAGCCCAGTACAAAAGGGCAGCGTGCAGCACTAGGAGAAACACAACGAGAGAGCGACTGAGGGAGGGGGAGTGACCGAACTCACCGAAGCGCTGTCAGGACTGCTGCGGTTTCTTTGAGGGCAGAAAAGGCATCAGTGCAGGCAGGGGCCCAGTACAAAGGCCAGCCTGCAGCGGTGGGAGAAACAGTACGAAGCAGTGAGATGGGGACTTAGTGAGCTCAACAGAGCTCTATCAGGACTGCTGCGGATTTCTTTGTGGGCAGAAAAAGGTGCCAATGCAGGCAGGAGCCCTGATACAAAAGGGCAGCTTGCAGCGCCAGGACAAACAGAATGAGCGCATGAGAGAGGGAGACTGAGCGACCTCAACGGAGCTCTGTCGGGACAGCTGCAGATTTCTTTGTGGACAGACAAAGGTGCCAACGCAGCCAGGAGCCCCATACAAAAGCGCAGCCTGCAGCGCCAAGAGAAACAGAACGAGCGAGCGACAGAGCGATAGTGAGCGAGCTTAACAGAGCTCTATTGTGACTGCTGCGTATTTCTTTGTGGGTTGAAAATGCGGCAATGCAGGCAGGAGCCCAGTACAAAAGGCCAACTTGGCGGCACCGGCAGAAACGGAATGCGTGAGTGACAGAGGGGTAGTGATCGAGCTCAATGGAGCTGTGTCAGGACTCCTTCAGATTTCTTTCTGGCCAGAAAAGCTGCCAATGCAGGCAGGAGCCCAGTACAAAAGGACAGCCTGCAGCGCCAGGAGACACAGAACGGCGAGTGATGGAGGGAGTCAGTGAGCTCAACGGAGCTCTGTTGGGACTGCTGCAGATTTGTCTGTGGGCGAAAAAGGCAGCAATGCACAGAGGGTGCAGTACAAAGGGCACCCTGCACTGGCAGGAAACCAGAATGAGCGAGTAAGCTTGTGCCCAGCGGACCTTGTAATATAACTGCTGCAAGTTTCTTTGTGGGCATAAGAAGGCATCAATGCAGGCAGGAGCCCAGTAGACAAGGGCAGCCTACAGCACCAGCAGAAACAGAATGAGTGAGCTAGAGAAGAGAGTGAGCGAGCTCAGCGGAGCTTTGTCTGGAGTGTTGCAGATTTCTTTGTGGGCAGAAAAAGGTGCCAACAGAGGCAGGAGCCCAGTACAAAAGGGCAGCCTGCAGCGTCAGGAGAAATGGAATGAGTGAGTGAGAGAGGGGGAGTGAGCCACCTCAATGGAGCTCTGTCGTGACAGCTGCGGATTTCTCCCTCTGCAGAACAAGGTGCCAACACAGGCAGCAGCCCCGTACAAAAGAGCAGCCTGCAGCACCGAGACAAACAGACTGAGCCAGTGACAGAGGTCCACTGAGACAGCTCAGCAGACCAATGCAATCAACATTCGGCATTGACAAATGCTTGTCTTTTGCTCCTTTGCATGACACATAGGTTTGTTGCCTTTACTATGGCCCCATTTAGTTTTCCTCACCATTCCTCCACCCCACCCAGATGATTCCTCCTTGCTTGTTCATCCCTGAGGCATTTATCCATTTTTTTTTTAAATCTGCCCTCCTGAAGTCCAGGACCCTCACCTTTGTGTGGTTCAGTTCTGTAGCCATAATTATATTGAACCACACTGTATGGTGATCACTGGTCCCCAGAAGCTCCCCCCTGATGTCTGCAACATTGTCTCTGTTGGTGAGTACCAGGTCCAGTACTGCCCCATCATGAGTGGGTCCACTTATTAGTTACCTGAAGAACGCCCCCTGCAGGGAGTCCATGATTTCCCAGCTTCTAGTTGAAGCTGCAGCTGGGAGACTCCAATTTATGTCTGGCAGATTGACATCCCCAACCAACAGCAACTCCCCCTTTCGTACCATCTTGCCAATGGCTTCCACGAGTACCGTATCCAACTCCTCTCCCTGTGCTGGAGATCTGCAGATTATGCCAATGTGAATAGAAGCTCCATTCCCTATCTCTAGGGTGACCTAGAGCACCTCTGCCCCATATTCTCTGTATTTCCATTGCTTTAATGCCCTGCCTCACATAGTTTACCACACCCTCATCTTCCTCTTCCCACCCAGTCTTTCCTGAACAGAGCACAACCTGGTATGGCCATGTCCCAGTCACAGTTTTCAGTGCAACATGACTTGGTAATGGAAAAATATCCATGTTGCCCTCTGCCACGACTGCCTCTAGGTCTGGAATTTTATTTTCTAGACTTCTAGCATTCGCACACATGGTGTTCCAGGTGTTGTTACCACTCCATTTGTTACCCCCTTTTTATCTTTTTCCTTTCCCTTCTTCTCCCTCTCTTTTAAATGCACCTGCTCCCATCCTTCTCCATTTCTTCCATCCTGCTTCCTGTATTAATTTGCATCCTGAGGGATTCCATTCCTCTCAGGTTCTCCCTACTCCCTACTTCAGTCTGTGGGGGGACAGTTTCTGCCTCCCTGATCTCTCCCACCACCCCCTTGGCTAGTTTAAATGTTCATCAAAGTAACATTTAAATCATCCACTAAGGACTGTGATTCCCCTCCAAGATGGGTTGCAGGCCATCACCCCTTGTATAGGCCCTTATACTTCCAGGTTAGTCCCCAGTCCCCAATGTATCCAAACCCTCCTCTCTTGCATCATCCTTCAGTCATGAGTTGAAGCTCCTGGTGCACAGATCCTCCCTTCCCCATCATAGACAGGCACACCTCAGTGAAAGCCACTGAGTGCACTACCTGTCTAAGACACTTCTCCATCCCCCCAACTCCACCTGCACTATCCTACCCCTGTCCCTAGACAGGTCATTAGTCCCCAGGTGGACAATGATATCCAGCTCTGCCTCCCATTCTGCTGCCTTAGCGATCCTTAGGCTCCACTTCCCATTCCTCCAGGCTGTGGCACTGTGCAGGCACCTAACATCCCTCTTCTCTCCCTTTCCTATTCTCAGTTCTATCCCCCTAACAATTGTGTCCCCACCAGAAGCTGCTTCCTCCTCCTCTTCCACCCTCCTTGGTGGACAAACACAGGACTGTCTTGTGAACTAGGCTGTAAAAGTCCAAACAACATGTATTCCTGTATAAAAATAACATTTTACCTACCTACCTATCATTCTGTGGCCCCTGGGTGGGGGGCAAGCGGTCACCCAAATCCCAACCAACCCTGCCTGGAGTCTAGCAACCTCCTCCCTCAACCTAGAGAGGTGCATGAAGATGGGGCGTATTGCAGGTTCCAGAAGCTCTCTGAAAACTGCCACCCCACAGTCACTGTACTGCACTACTCTCAGCATTCCCAACTTCTACTCTCCCTGTGTTACTGGGAACTACATGTTCAATACCTTAAGCAAATCCCTGTAAGATCTGAAAAGCGGTCCTGAATCATCCTGGTCGTACTTTTTTGTGGCAAAACAACAAACAGGGCTCAGTGGTGAAGCGGTCATTTAAAAAAAGTCTTGCTCTGTCTAAAGTTAAAAAAAAAATTGTTTATTCAAGTAGAGCACTTACCTACAGACAGCAGCGGTCTGTTCACTCAACATTTCACACCCCAAACTGGCCCTTAATCATGGGTTACCTATGATCAGGGCCCCTAGTGCTCTGCGGCGACATTTGTTCTGATTTCTGCGGCAGGGCTCCTAGGCTTCTACGGAAGCATTTTCCAATTTCTGAGGCATGATTTATTCATTTATGTGGCAAAATGCAGCCCTTTCATTGGCTAAAATATGATGTGATATCATTGATGACATCATGTACCAAGCATAGAGGAGGGACTTCAGGATAAACAAGATCGGTATGGGAGCCTGGCACTATGGAAAACTATTTAAGAATGAAAATTCACAAAAAACAGTGAATTCTCTGGCGTTATAGATTCTACAGCATGATACAAATTCTGCGGAAAATTCCGCAACACTGAGATTACTGCAGAATTCCAGGGCCTTGCCCATGATTAAGAAACCAATTTGGGGCATGAAACGGTGTGTGAAGAAACCCTGCTGTCTGTATGTAAATGCTTTACTTGAATAAACAGTTTTTTTTTTAACTTCAGTCAGAGCAAGACTGTTTTTTTTTTTAAATGATGGTTTTACTGCTTAGCCTGGTTCATTATTTTTCCATATAGTACGTTTACTATGTGCTGTGGGACAGCTAGGAGTGGTCCCTGTTTGTCTGGACATCCTTTGTTGCCCCATCTTCGGCCTGTCCTTATCTGTACTGAGGCGAGGACTCCATAGCTGGGTACAGTACTCCACTGTGGCCTCACCAACACTCTATCGAGAGGTAGTAATACTTCTTTCTTCTACTGTCAATACCCCTTCAGATACATCCTAACTTCCTATTTACTCACGATAGGCCTTGTTGCACTGGGTTGATTGTTTAAGAGAGCTACTAATGTTGATTCCTCAGTCCCTTTCCTCAGCCACAGCACTCGGCTTTACCCCTTCCATCCACTACTCTGTCCCAGGGATCTTGTTCCATAGGTGTATCACCTTGCTCTTTTTGGAATTGAATTTCAACTGCCAAACTTTAGACACCGTCTATAGCCTTTACTGGTGCTCTGCATCTCCCTAATTCTCTTGGTGCAATCCATCCTCCCACACAGCTTAGTGTCCTCTGTGAAGAGACACAACTTGTCCTGGATTTCTTCTCCAAAGTCACTGATGAACATATGGAAGAGGACAGGACCCATAATGGATCCCTCCTTCTCTACTGATTTGACACCATTAATCACAACTGTCTGTTGCCTCTACTTCAACCAATTTCCTACTCATCTTACTGTGTCCCTTATTGCACTCAGATCCTCCATCTTCTACTGCAGTTTTATGTGAGGCACCAAATGAAAAGCCTTGCTGAAGTTGAAGTAGAATAAGTCCATAGTATGTCCCCTATTCAATACCCTAATTACACGGTTAAAGAAAACTATCAGTTTGGTGTGACAAGATTTCCTTCCATGAACGCATGCTGTTCAGTACTCTGGAGTACATATCTCTCCAGGTAGTCCACATTCCTCTCTGACCACTAATTCAATCAGTTTACCTATAAAAGATTAAGACTGACAGATCTGTAGTTCCCAGTTTGCTCCTTGTACTTCCCCCTTAAGGAATATAACTACATCTGCTATCCTACAGTCTTTCAGAACTAACCACATCTGTAATGAGCTATTTAATAGCTCTACCAGGGTTGTAACCAACTTTGCTGTTGGTTCCTTGAGTACCCTCAGATGCAACCCATCAGGCCACAGAGCCTTATCTATCTTTAGGGCTGCTGACCCTATCTGGGTCCTTTCGCTGGTAAATACTGGCTGCTTCCTTTCTGGGACTTCCTTTATGGCTACCTTGATACCACTCTTTTGCAGGGGCCAGCTGCCTTCACTCGTGAAGACTGCACAAAAGTAATCATTAGGGACAATTGTCTTTTGCTAGTCCCTCCTTGCCCTACCTCACTCAGATAACCTAACAATCCCTCCTCATTTCTTGCTTTTTTCCCTAATGCACCTGAGGAATGGCCATTCCCTGCCCTGGACTCTGTCCCTAATACACAGCTCAGCGTCTGCTTTTGCTTCCTTAACTGCCCTCTTTGCTTCTTTATTATTCAATGGCATTCTCCCTATTCCTCCTCCCCCTGCATTTCCTTGTATCTGGTGAAGGCCTTCTTTGGCCTCGTTGTTTCCTGACCCTTTCAGAACAATACTGATCTCTTTGTACCTGTTTCTGTTGCTTACTGCTCTCATGCATAACTTAGATGCCTCAAGAATTGCCCTGTCTCTCCTCCACACCTTGATTCTGTCTGCTCTGATTAAATGTCCTGTACCAACTTCCTCATCCTGTTGAAGTCGGCCCATCCAAAGTCAAAGACCTCAGCCCTTAGTTGAGGCTTTCTGGTCCCAAGGCCAGCTCAAACCAAATAGAGTTATGGTCGCTGGACCCTAGTGGCTTCCCTACCCACACACCTCCTACCACCTCCCAGTTGGTGAGCACCACATCAAGAATGGCAGCCTGCCTGGTGGGTTCCCTAACCAGCTGCACCAGCAAACAGTCCTAGAATGTATCCAACATGGTCTGACTTCTGGTGATCCTGGCAGCTGGCATGTCCCAGTCAGTTTCCAATAGGTTCAAATCACCCACAACCACTGTCTCTCTTTTGCCACTCCCCTTCCTAGTTCTTTCACAAGTTCCCTATCCCTCACTTCCCCTTGTCCTGGTGATCTATAAATCAACCCTAACCATAGTTTCTTGCCAGAGGCCACAATGAGCTTCATCCACAATGATTCTGTTTCCCTATTACTTCCACTGCTGTATCCATCTTCCGCAGTCTTGATGCCTTCCATGACATACAGGGCTACCTTTTCCTCTCTCCCTTCTTCCTTAAAACTGTGTTACCAGGGTCTATCAGGTCACAGTTATTATTTTCTGAGGACCAAACTTCTGCAATGGCTATGAGGTCCATCTCATTGTCTGCCATTATTGCCTGGAGCAGCCCGGTTTTATTACCCAGGCTCCTGGCATTAATGTAGACCCCCTTCCAAGTAACTCCTGATCCCCTTTTGCTTTTTACTTGTCATTCTCCCTTATTCTTCACTAGCCTTCTAAACATCTTATTTTTCACGTTGACTGCAAGATTTGTGAGCCTTCCCTCCTTGGTCTGGCCCCCTAGCCCAAGTGTGAACCTCAACCTTATTTTTGCCTACTGTGCTGCTATAAGACCCTAGATTAGAGGGAGTATTAGCTGGGTTCCTTTCTATTCTTCTATCACCCCAGTTCCCATAGCCTCAGTCTCTCCACAATCAGTTTAATTGTCCAGTGAAGACAACAATCTACTGCCCCAGTGCACTGGTCCTCCTCTCTTGTCAGGTGAGACCATCACTTTGAAGAGTCTCCTGTCCCAGAGGACCCCCCAGTCCCACACAAAGTGGTATCCCTTTCCTGACATCATCTCTTTAGTCTGCCATTTAACTCCTTGATCTCATCCTCCTCAATCTAGCTTCCCTCCTCCCTACTCCACATAGGAGGACTTCAAAAGACCAGGATGCTTAGTGTACCTTCAGTCTGCCCCCAGTCAGTGAAAGTTCCACTTTGCCATCTGCACATGCTGATGCACCAGATCATTGGTATCTAAGGATACCAACACCCTAAACTCTCCCCTCCCTCTCCATCATTCTCCCTATCTAGTCTTTATCATGGGTGGCCAATGCACCAGGAAGGCACCTGACCATCCCCACCCATCCAGTCCTCCCTCCTACCACCCTCTCTACCACCCTGATCATTGAGTTCCCAACCATTAAGACTCTCCTGGATGACTTCCTCCTGCTTGTCTGCTTGGGTGTTATCAAGTTGTCCTGCCAATTACCCCTGGCTGACTCGGAGTCACTCCCCTCATGGTGTCAGATACCTGAGTCTCCTCCAGAGTTGCAAAATGATTTGTCATCTAGATGGTGTGTGGCTGATCAACCTCCTTGTGGCTATACCTGCCTTCCTCCTCCTCCTCTTCCTTCCCACCACTATCCACCTCCTCAGGCCAGTGGGCATCTGAGGAAGTGAGGTGTGGAGCATGGCCTCCAGCTGAGCCAGTGATGCAGCTGAGATGTCTCTTCTCTTGCTGTTACGAGTTGAGCATGGTGCTCCACAAAGGTCCTGCAGATGGGGAAGTGCTTCATCCTCCAGAGCATAATCCTAGAGATGAGCATCCCACAGTCACCAAAACTGACTAGCTCCCTGTTGTACCTCATCTCCATACTGAAGCTATGATAACCCTAGATCACTGACAACAACCTGTTATCCCCTTAATTGCCTAGTGCCTATCAACCAGAACCAAGCTTGTTACTTACTTACAAGGTTTACTACCTGATTGTCTTTCCTAGGTTATTATCTTGTACCCCATCCTATGTAGATAGCTTGAGTAAAGAAGCTACTAACAACCAACTTACTGTCTCTCAGTACTGTGTCTATAGCTCCTGTACTCCTACCCCATATACTGTAGGTATTTGGCCAATGATTCTAATTTATTTCAGCAGATAACAACACCACAATCTTACCACATTTATTACAATACAGTGTTATATATAGAGGTAACTAACCCAGTTGCTGAGGATCAATTGATTCTAAGGTGTACCCCAAATAGAGAGTTGTTGGGTTCCCTTTTTTCCTTCAGTTTCCCTACCTCTTTTTACTGCTGTTGCCTAGATTTCTCACCTGCCTGAGTGCTGTATGTTACAGTGACAGTAGATAGTTTAGTTTTCATCCACTACCTTTTCTGGCATCCCACCCCCAGAGTCCTCTGAGGAACTGTGGCCTCTCTTCAGATGCTCTAGGTCAGACACGCCACTCCTGCTGTCCCATTCATGCAATACTTGTTCATTCTTTATCCCCTTACTTTTCTTTTGTCCCTTATAAAGACCTCATGTCAGTCGAGACTTCCTTCCCCATAACTCAAGATATGTAGGTTATGCTAATCACATTTATGTACTATACTTACGCAGCTTAGTTATAAAGCTGTCTATATTGCCAGCTTCTACCATACTAGATTGTAGGCTGTTACCTAGTCTGACTATGCACTGCATATTGAATTGTTTTTCTTTCTGTTCTAAACATTTTTTGTGTTTGCTTGCACGCATGCATAAGAAACATGTTGTGACAGCTTGCTGGAGTAGCAGGTTGTGGAGGTGTGGCCATGTTGTGGCCAATGCCCCGCCGTGCTTTTAGGGCTTGTTTGTGTGGTACCAATGAATGAGCATGCTGTCTATGACAGCAGCTAAAAGCACATGTTGTAAATCTGGTGAACAAATTTCCAAAATGACTATGCTAATTGTGCTATGCTAAGCAGTTTCTGGCGCACACTGTGAATCTCACTAATTTTATTTTTGTACTCCAGATTTAAACATTGTCATTTTGCACCACCTTATGAACAGTGTAGCTGTCATTTTTCTCTTCCTGCCCAAAACATGTTTTCGCACCTGTGGCACACGACGGGCGCAGTTGCTGTGTGAAATCAATGTTCAGGACAGATTAAGAAAATCACAGTGCGACTGTTCATGAGCAGAGGTCCCAAAATGCCTATGTTGAAAATCTGGTGTAAAAATCTCCTAAATAATTGCATTACGGGTGTGTGTTATGAAGTTTCTACACACCGTGATTCTCACTTTTTTATATTTTCACTCCAGATTTTCAGCATTACCATTTTTTTACACCTCTCATGAACAGTATAGCTGTCATTTTTCACATCCTGTTCAAAATGTGTTTTTGCACCTCTGGTGCCAAATGTCATGATCGCTGGCAAAATCACCTTTTTGCTAATGAACCGATAGTGTCACTGTTCATGTGTGGGGTCACAAAAAGCCAATGTTGAAAACTTGGAGTGAAAATACCAAGAAATGCCCAGGGCGTTAGGGTTTCCGGCCATAACACCCTGCCCTGTAGGTACTGACAGGCATCAGTTGTGTGACTTGGGATTGTTGACAGTAATGCTCTTGCCTTTTCCACCCCCACCCCCACCCCCACCCTGCAGCCAGTGACAGGCATTGAGGTGTACCTTTGACTCTTTGGCCCCAAAGTTCACCCCATTCTCCTACACTGCACCCATTTCAGCATTATTTCCTTATGGAATGGGGTGAGTGTAAAACCTGAACACCCCAAGGCACACCTTGACACTTGTTGGTGTCTGCAGGGTAGGGTGAGGTGAAATGGTGTGAGCCTTATGGGCGACAACCCAAAGGCACACCCCAATGCCTGCCGATCTCTGTAGGTGGGTGGTGAGTGCCAGTTCAATACTTCACTGCCATTCCTATTCTGCATCTGTCTAACTCCTGCACTTCCAATGCTAATGCCAGCAAGCAAACATTCAACATTGACAAATGCTTGTTTGTTCCATCTGCCCTGCATGCCCTCATAACTGATGTTCATTTATAAGTCAAATATTTAAAGAGGTAACTATATTTTACATTTAAGTCATCTATATAATTCACTTCTTAATCATGCACATGCTCGCGCTCTCTCTCTCTCTCTCCCTCCCTCTCTCCCTCTCTGTCTCATTCTCTTTCACACTCCTCTCACTCTCACAAGTGACTTCTCATCATATAATATGTTGCCAAAAGTATCTTTGTTCACAGTGGGGTCAATCTTAAACAAAATTGAAATGACTATGCGCATGTGTTTGCGCATGTGTGTGTCTGTGTGAGGTGGATTATATTACATAGGATGCCTATTCAGTAATATGCAGAAGAAGTCACCTCACTGATTCCCAAAAATGCACAGCCAGCATACACCTGCTTCAGACAAACGGCATTGCTAGCTGACCTCAACTGCTTCTCCCAAGGGTAGGTGCTCTCCTTGTTATGAGCAGGAACAAATTACTGCTGTTCCTTGAGAAACACTCTGAGATCCTTGTGATTAGAGGGCATTGTAGTAGCACTACTATATTTAGGGCTGATTGGAACCTTGAATGCAAAACTCTTATGTTCGGATTGTTATAACTCAACTGTCTTTTGCCCAGGGACCAGAAAAAATAGCATGCTTGACCTTCTTGTCAGAATTTCCAAACCCTGAACATTTTTTAACATTTGGTTTAGTAGCTCTAGACTTGCAAAGTGCATGAGAACAAAGCAATTGTTAATTGCTTGTTGTTCTCCCACCCCAGTAACTAAACAAGCATTTGTCAATGCAGAATGTTTACTTGTACAGTGTGTTGTGCCAGGTAGGTTTTGATTGTGTTGTACAGAATGATGAAGACAGAGTAGTATTGTAGTAGGAAAGAGCTTGATTGGAATCAGTAAATAATGTTTTTCTTATGTAATTTCATTTCTTAAGTAAGATACAAAATTTTGAAGATTTTAAAAGTTCCCATTCTTGTGCCATGGGCACTATGTAAAAATGAAATACAGTATATTGGTACAGTGCTGTGGTATTTATCATTACAAATATGTGATAACATCATCCTACTATATCCAGAGTATGATTCTAGCATGTACATTGCACAGGTAAGCTCAAGGGAACATATTTTTAGAAATGCGTGTGGTAGCCATATTTAATGACATGAGTAATTATTTGCAAAAACAGGTCATGACACGAACAGCAATTCCTTGTGAGGAAAGGTCCCTAGGCCATCACAAGGTGTTGTCTGTGTGACAGAACACTGTGCAGTACCTTCCCAGGCTTGGAGTGATGGTATGTGATGGCACCAGTCCCATCTTTGTGCTGCTCATTCCCAAATTTATGTCACTGGCACAGGAACATAACACGCTACCTGCTAGGCCAATGGCTGGCCCTGCACACAACTTTTCTTCAGAACTGTTTTGATATTTTGATCCCACATTTTAACATAGTCTTTTATGACCCCCTCCCGAACATGACAAGTGTCATTTATAAAATACTGACTGAAACTCCAGTTCAGGCCACAAGTGTGAAAACAAGTTCTAGGCAGGATTTTGAAAATGACATCGGTCATGTTTATGAGATGGTGTACAAAAATGGCTACAGTATGCTGAAAATATGGTTTCAAAATACTGAAAATTATGAAAGTCATGAGTTAACATTGAAAGTGTTCAATGTACCTTCATAGCTTTGGTGCTTTTTCTTAAGATTTTGATCCCAGATTTTTTACCTTGTCTTTTTATGATCCCACTTCATGAACCTGGTGGGCAACATTTCTAGTACTCTTGCAAAATTGTATGAAATCACAAATTTCACATTCATGCACTTTTATGAAATTGCACAAAAACTGAGCATACTTTTGCCTCCATTTTTGAAATTGCAAATTTTTCTCCAAATTTCATAGTTTGTAAATATGAGTTCTTAAAATGTGCAGTTTCAGCAAATAGCACCTTTCCCCAAACTGCACATTTTAAAAGTGTGAATTCTTAAAATGTGCAATTCTAGCAAATAATGCCATAGACTGAGCATACACTTTAGAAGGTGCACATTTTTATAAATCTTAATCTACAAAATTTAGCAATTTTGCACATTTTGTTCAAAAAGCTACATAGTGCTGTATACTGTGCTCATGTCATGAAATTGTATGAAATTATGTGAAAATTTATGCCATTTCGTGAAAAATGCACTATATTGATTTTCACAATTTCACCCAGCACTAGAATTTGACAGGTGAAATTTTTTAAATTCTGCCCAAAACATAAATTCATGCAGAATTGCCTTTTGGGTCACCTTTGAAAAATTACACCTACCTTGTTCATAAAGTTGGAACCCAAAAAGGCCATAATGAATGTTTGGTGAAAAAAATATTGAAAAATTGCAAAATTATGAATGAACATTTAAATTTTTCAACATCCACCCATAACGTGGTCATTTTACCGTATTTTCTCACCAAATTCTCAACATACTATAGTCTTTTTATAACCCCATTAACCCAGTAGGTGAAAATATTCAAAACCCACCTGAATGGTGATTTTTTTTTTCAGAGTGATGGAGAAATCACTTTTCAGGCTGGATTAGAAAACTTTCACCTAACTTGTTCATGAGGTGGGGTAAAAAAGAAGGCTGTATTGAACATTTTGTGAAAAATATTAATAAATGACAGAAGTGTGAGTAAAAGTTCGAACCATTGAAAACACATTGACTTCACTTACCTTGTTTTTCAGTTCCTAATCGGTGTTGAAGAAGGATGTGTTTTCCTTGCAGAGTGGATTTTCAGTGCTGGACTTTTTTAGGCGTAAAGGGGTGTGGGGTGGGGGTGCTGAGGGAGTCTAAGTGGGTGGGGTAGGGTTTGGTCAGCAAAGCTACAAAAGACATTGATGGATGTTTTTCTGCTTTTCAGGTTTGAAAGAACAACAATTAACTTAGTGAAGCAACCTCTGGGGGAGAAACTTCCCTCTCTTTTCTGATTTGCAAAAAAATAAAAAATCCCCACTTCTCAGATATTTGATGATGGGCTAAAGAGGTTAGTCTTATCATCGGTGGGAACTAAAGGAGCTCAGCACATCAACTTGCCTCTTATCCCCCCCCAAAAAAACACAACTCTTCAACTTCATTGTTGCATGCAGTAAATCCCACTACCCAAAATGCACAACCCCAGTAACTCACTGGCAAGCTATCATGCAAAGTAAGGACCACAGCCAACCATGGAACAATGGACTGGGCTTGTCTTGCTCCAAAGGTTAACCAGTCCCTCAGCATCAAGGCCAGATCATCTGGGAGAAACTTCACCTCAAGAATTCACAGGATGTACATGTTCTACATTTATATTTTTTATTTTGTTACAATAGTCATTTCATCATTTCATTTCAAATTATGTTTTGTTCAGAAAATTGGTGTTTTTGGTTTCTTGACATCTGCAAAATTGCACAGGATCAACATTTAGACCCGTGGATTTCTATTTTGGGTAAATGTTTCAGGAACGCACTGGGTAAGATTGATCTGTGATCCTTCCTGAGCTTCCACTGACCTTATTGCACTGCTACTAGCCCTTGGACACAGCCATACTCAGTGATCCCAGCTTCACCAAGTCTTGATTTAGTGATAGAAAAAAGGAAGAAGTGCAGGTCAATGCTGAGAGAATGCCCTGGATTGCTCAGGCTTTTCAAAGTCGCCTGTGGGACCAAAGAAGACACCTCTGGGATACTTGACAATGCCCAAAAGACACCTCTGGGATACTTGACACTGCCCAGCTGCTTGTTGGCGGTGTCATAAAGATGAAATGATCCAGCAGCTCTGTGATAGAAGCAGCTGTTCTTATAACTACACAAAGTTTCTGCCCTTCAAACAGCAAAACACTGTCATGATCAGTCTATCTGATCATAAGCATGTCACTGTTGAGTCCTTTCCAGCCTGAACTGCATTGGATCTGATCCGACAGTGACACCCCTAAAGGCTACTACTGTGACAATTTTTTGCTTCACGATGTGTGCATGCAAACATAAAAATGGCATTGATTTGAAATATGTCACTTTCAGGTTCATTAGCTTCTGTCCCAAGGCAGTCACATTTGGAGCTTTAGGTATGAAATCATTTAAAATAAAGAAGTTACAAACAAAATAAAATGCCAGCAGTCACACATTCATGGATCAAGATGTCTTATTTCTTAAGGTGTTTTCAAGTGCCACATTCACAACTGTGGTCATGCGCCTGGTCACTGTTGTCCCTCATAAGTGGCACTCTGGCACTGTGAGCTCACCCCAGTGTCAGACAGTTAGCATAATTAATAAACAATATAAAAATATGGCCACCAGGAAGGAACACATACTTAGTGGCCATTGTTGCCCCCTCACACCATTTTCTGAATCCAGGATCCCACCGCAGTGTCAGAGAAATATGTTAATAACACAGCAAATAATGTCTAATGTACTGTTGTTTGTGATGTTCCTATTTTCAGAAATGATATTCATAACCTCCAAATGACCCATGTTTAACTTTACCAGAATAAAAGTTGGTGTGAAACATTGTTTTACATTGTTTTCTTCTTATGGATAGCATTCATTACAGTGGATCATGTAATTAGGTTTTGCTATGTCACCGTAGGAATTCAGAACTCTCAGCACTTAGAAACATAGACAGCTCTGGCAGAAAAAGATCAGTGGTCCATCCACTCCGCCTTTTTATACCCTATCCTACCCTGAGACATATTGTCTAGATGAAGTTCTTGCTCCCTTCTCTCACACTTGCCTCTTGCCTTACCATTCTTAACTCTGTCCCAGCTTTACTTGACTCTTTAACACAAAACTTTCTCACATCCCTCCAGAAGCTCCCCTTCCGTCACCAGCTCATGTTGCCATATTGTTGACTATTTATTCTTGCTAAATATATCTTAACAGTTTATCCTGTTAATTTCTTTCAGGAACTTGAGATCCTTATTATATCGCCTCTGTACCTTCTGGCCTCAAGTGGGTACATGTTCCATATCCTAAGCTGATCCTCATAGGATCTGCAATGTTGGCCCTTAACAATCTTGGTTACCCTGTGCTTTACCAGCTCCAGCCTGCTTTTATTCTTTCTCAGGTGGGGACTGCAGAACTGGGCACAGTATTCCAGATGTTATTCCACCAGTGATATTTAAAGAGAGGCAGTATTACTTCCTTCCTTCTGCTATTGAAACCCCTACCAACACACTCCAGCATCCTGGTTGTCTTGCTGTAAACCTTGTTACATTGGTTACATTGTTTGAGACAGTCTCATATGATGACTTACAGGCCCATTTTCTCAGACGAGTGCCTAGCTTAACCCCTCTCATCCAATATTTTGTCCTGGGGTTCTCGTTCCCTATGTGCATTGCCTTGCAATTTTTGGTGTAGAATTTTACCTGCCAAACCTTGACCCACCTCTTCAATCTCTGCATGTCCCTTGGTATCTCCTTTTTCCACTCCTAGCTGTCCATGGTAACATAGTTTAGTGTCATCTGTGAAGAGACATATCTTGCCCTGTATTCCTTCTCCTAGGTCACTGATGAACATGTTGAAAGGGAATTGACCCAGGACTGACCCTTTTGGCAGCCCACTACCTCCCTCTCACCTGACTTTACTCCAGTCATCACCACCCTCTGCTACCCACCCAAACCAACTACCCACCCATCTGACTAGGCCCCTTGCTACCCAATCCTCAAACGTCTTCAGCAGCTTTCTGGGTGGTGCAGTCAAATGCTTTGCTAAAATCAAACTAGAATAAATCCACTGTTAGTCCTTTATCTACTGCCTTAGTTACCCAGTCAAAATCAGGTTGGTCTGACCACAACTACCTGCCATAAACCCATACTGTTTACTATCCTGGAGCCCATTACCCTTCAGATAGTCCACAGGTAGTCCTCTAGGTCCTCCTTGACCAGTGCTTCCATCAGTTTACCCACAATGGAGGTAAGACTGTTAGACCAGCAGTTACTGAATTGCTTCATGTCCTCACTCTTGTGGAGCAGAACTACGTCCACTATCCTCCAGTCTTTCTGAACTACTTCTGGATGTACTGAGCTATTGAATATCCCTGCCAGGGGTTCAGTAAGTTCTGATGCCAGTTCCCAGAGAATCCTCAATGCATCTTTGGTGCTGGAGCCTTATCTCTTTTTAGGGCTGAAATTCCTTTTCTGACCCTTTCTCCTATAAATACCACCTGCCGCATTTCTGGGGTTTCTCTTGCAGCAGTCTTCATGCCACTTTCTGGCAAAAGCCTGCTATCCTCCACTGTGAGTACAGAATAGAAGTAGTCATTAAACATCAACTGCAGATGTATTATATATTATAAACTTTACTCCTTTTCTCTAACATAAGGACAACCATGCCTTATTTATTACATATGAAATTATGAAATTGCCATTTGTCATGTACAGATACTATTTTAATGCTCTCCTATTTGATGGTTTCACAGAAAATCCCTCAGACATTTTTAAACCACCTGGAGGAATCTTGGGTGAGGGCTCATTCCATTCAGGCAACAATGACATAATTTTCCTCAAGGTCCTGACAGCTAAGTACACACACACACACATACACACACACACACACTCACACGTGCACACACACACTCTCACATGCACACACACTCACACATGCACTCAAACACACTCGCTCGCTCACTCACTCACCTCTAATGTACATCAGATTGCAAAATGGCAACAACTCATGTTTACTTTCAATTGTCTGAGAATCTTTGACTATTGAATTTTATTGATACAGCATAACAGATAACTATTTAGTTACTTTCACAGATTAATCAGTAATTTTTAGGGGACATTACTTTAAAATAAGAAGGAAGCTGTTGGGGCTTCATTCAGGGCAGAAAGAGAACAAAGGAAACAAAAATGTTCATGTTAAGAGCCTGTCATGTTGTTGATGATTTTTTTTTTGGGGGGGGGATATTGAGTACCAAGTGTTGAGCAGCTTAGTGAAATTGACAGATATTTACTCATGGTGTTTTACTGGAATCATTTGATTAAGGCGACCACCAGAAAATTGGAAGCAAAGACTGATTTTGAATATCTAATATGATATACTGAGCTGCCAGAACCTTGAGGAAAATTATGTAATTGTTGCTTGAATGGAATCAGCACTCACCCAAGATTCCACCAGCTGGTCTGGAAATGTCTGAAGGATTTTGTAATACCATCAAAAATGACAGGCAGTAAAACAGCATCTGAACCTGAGAAATGACCGCATCTGCACATTACTTGCAATATATAATGAGTGGTTGTTCTCATGGTGAGCAAATAAAATACAGTAAAAGCATTTTAAAACACTGCAATTGATCTTTAAAAATGGCTGTCTTCTGTTCATCCTCCTTTATTACCCTGTCCAGACTAGATGGGCAAACATGCCTGTTCTCTGCTGTCATTGTCTAGGTATCTATGTCAGACTTACAATTCCCCATTTCATCTTTGTTTTTTCCTTAATGTATCTTAAAAACTGTTTTATTCTTCCCTTGACCCTCCCCACAGTGTACAACTCTCTGTCTGCTTTTGCATCCCTGACTGCCTTCTCAGTCTCCTTCATCTTTACTTGATATTTGCTCTATTCTTCATCCCCTGCTTCTCTTTGTATTTGATGAAGGACCCTTTCTTGTTCATCACTTTTTCCCTGACTTTCTTAGAGAACCAGATTGGCCTCTTGGTCCTATTTCTCGTGGTAACCATTCTCAGGCAAGACTTATGCCCTGTACACACTGCTGAACCATTTGTAAGCCCCCCTTCCTGGTGTCTGGGGGTATGAGGTGGTAATTGTCCATGGGGAGGTGGCACTCACAGCAGCAGGAACAAAAAAGTTTACTTTACCAGGAATGGCTGACATTAGTAGGGTCCACAGGCATGGCAGTGCCATCTTCTGATGCTGGGCTGGAATGGAATTTCATGTTAGCACATATAAACAGTTCCAACAAATAACTGAAGTCCACACAAGCATAGCATAACAGGGGATCCCATTTAATGAACAATAAACTTCATGGCACCATTCACAATCGATCTGTACAGCTGGACCACTGGGGTCACTCAGAGGGAGAATAGTGCATGCATTGTGGCCAAAAATGGCCCCACTAAACTTGGGTTGCTTTCTTGTAGGCCAAGATGGCCACCAAACAAAATAGGCAGCAGTTCTCTGATGCCAAATAGGGCCCTGCACACAGCAGCAAAAAATCTCTCCCGCTGTCACATCATGACTCATGCTTTATCTCTCTCTCAAAATCCTGGGGTTGACTGATCTTCATTCCCCAACCACTGGACCTCTGAAAATGCTGGCCCTGGTGAGCAACTCTTCCCTGGGACACAAGAAGACATCCCCACAGACCTGCACTTTCCGGGAGGGCATGTTAGGTTACTGGGCTTTTGCTATGAGCCCTGTTTCCTCAAGATCACCTGGCTGGCTTGATTCTTCCTCATGTTGGAACTGGATTCATCCTGGATACACAGACATGACTGTGATACATGTTCTTCTCAGTGCACCACTGGAGCTGTCACAACTGGGTTGGCATATCCACTCTGGTGCTAATGCACCCCCTTTTGCTTGCAGGATCCAATTCAGCCCTCTGTTGTTTTTTTTTTCTTTTCCCTCTCCCTCTCCCTCCCTCCCTCCCTCCCTCTCCCTCTCCTTCCCCCTCTCTCTCTCTCTCTCTCTCTCTATATATGTATATACATATACATGGAGCATACACTGGAGCCATGCTGCACATTGGCTCAGATGCCTCCCAGAACTGAACTCCACTGGGGTGGCTCTTCAGAGGGTCAATGATGGCCCAATAGCATGGCTGCCACCACATCCACCACTGAACTGTTTTTCTAGACACCCCACACCATGAACTGCTGGCCCACAGAGCAGGCAACCAGCCCCGCCTCCTTCAGCACCTCCCCGCATCATTCCTACGTGGCTGTCACCCGGCCCTCTCCCTTCTCATGTCAAAACCCAAAATTTATAACCTCACACACCAGTGGTGACCTCCAACCCATAGACCTCCTGCTGGCATGGCAGAGGGAAATTTAACCCCTAACTAGAAGGCCCAAACTTAACATTTTCCAAATTTATATACACACCCCATGGGGGGGCACTACATCTCTCCCTTGACTTAAACACTCACTGCCCTCAGTGAGTATTTACACCAGCTACCTCACTGATGGGCAATAAAGAGGTATACATACTCCCTCACCGCACCCCACAACCCAGCTCCACTGGCAGCACCGCTGAGATGGTGGATTCTTTACCCCCTACTAAAATATGGGACCTAAATACTGGTGCCCTAACCATTTGTTCTGGTGACCCACCACCTGTATTGCTCTGGATGGATTGTCTGGCAACAGGGGCGGCGTCCCAGCCATAGACACACACTAACCCAAGCCACTATTCTAAACACTGCCTGCCTACCTAACAGCTGCCATGCTGCCAAGCCATGCCAATAAAGTGGTAACAGTAACAATATAGCAGTACATGAATCTACTTCAAAAAGCAAAACACATTTTTAGCATGTATACCAATAGCAGCAGTAAACAAAAATTGCAACAATAATTAATGCTGCCTTAAACAATAACATTTTAATCCGCTCTCCCTTTCAGCACCATGGTGCATAGTGCCATTCAAAATATAAATGTCTGGATGCCCAAAAGTCTCTTCAGTTACTCCAACAAAAAAACAAAGAAGAAAGGGTTGATCTCACTTATGGATTGCTGACAGTCTGTTCAGTCCCAGTCTTGAAGTACATAAGAGGGCATCACCTCTGGTGGAGGGACAGGAGCATAAAAGGCACATACAGATAGCAATGAAGAATGCCAAAGGGAGTCCCACAAACCACCACAGTCACTTCGTTGCCTGATGAAATAATATCAGGGTTGGGCTTGGAGGTTGGTTATCCAAATGAGTTGAGTTCACTCATAAAGTGCTTGGTTCATTTCCCACCCAGGTCCTGTACGGTATCCAGTGATATGGGCGAAGCAAAAATTGAGCGACTCAGAACGGAGTGACTCAGTTTGTGTGCCCAAAGGAATAGCTAGTGTGATGGGATAGTGAGAGCAGAGAATAGTGAGCCGACAATCACAGGATAGTGAGAGCAAATGATGGGGAGGGTACAGTGATGTGGGAGTAATACAGGGAGGAAGCCTGCTGCTGCAGAGCTGGCTGCCTGGAGTGGTGGATATGGTGACCGGTTGAGAAGGGCATGGTCCCGTGTTCTGGGGCTACCTCTCGGTAATTTTTTTTTAAGTTGCTTTAAGGTGTTGGATTTTTTTTTTGCATTCTGTGTCCTCCAGTCCCCGACTGTGTTGCCCCAGCTGCGTTATCCCCCCCCCAATTACTGTAGCCCCCCCTCCTGTGTATTCCCCTTCCCCCAGTGTATGCCCCTCGGAGTTCATTATATTAGCAGAAGGGGTGGGGGCTCACCCCACAAAGAGGGGTGCAGGGACATAGCCCCCACAGTAAACATTATTTTATTTTGTCAGTTTTTGCATGTTGTGGTTGTGTGGCTGTTTTGTTGGTTGCTCTGTTGCTTAGGTGCCAAATTTGTATTCGCAAATGGACTCGCTGTCATGCAAGTCACTGCATTAGTACAGGACGGTTCCATGTTATAACCTCAATTATTATACAAAGATTTTAAAGATGGTAAGTCCTCATAGATGTGCCTGGAAGACATCCCCTTTGTTGAACTGAACTTATGTTTTTGTGCAGCTTGTCAAGGGTGCCCCAATACACCCAGTCCTGGCAGTTTTCTCAATGATGTCCCATATCCATTCAAGTAGGTATGGGTACACAAATTGGGGGTAGTCTTGGTATATCTTCTTCCAGTTAATCCTTTCAGCCGGTGACCATTCAAGCAGGCTTCTCACTGTGGTCCTCGGGGCCTGACCATCTGGCAGTCTCACTCCTTCTCGGTATCTCCACACCTGAGGATCTCCATCGCGGACCCCTCCATATTGCTCATGTCTCTTATGGCATTTAGTAGCCAGGCTGGTACATCCTTCCAAGGGGTCAGGTACGCAGATTCATAATGGGAAGGGATGTCACACTCCAAGTCATCATTACTAAATTCAGCAGCCCCCTCCACAGGCTGGTCTACGGGCTCAGGGTCACTTAGCTTCTTCACTGCAGAAGGGGGGACACTGACTTCCACTGACTTCTCAAGCTGCCACTGGGGTTCTGGAGCAGCTGAGCCTGATGTTTTTTTGGGCACACTCAGGAACAGTTTTTCCAGCAGCACAAAGTCCTAAGGGTCAGTAGCTTCATTTGCGCACCACGGCCTTGACACTTTCCTCAGACTGCTGACACTGGGACTTCAAGCAGAGCTGTGGTGTTTTGCAAAGCTACTCTGCTGGGCACAGGAGATTCCTGGGGGCTAAATGGCTGATGGCTGGCTTCTTCAACCTCCTGTGCTGCTGCCACACTGAGCTGGCTACCGACCTCCTCCCAGCTTTCGAGGGCTGATTCAACTGAAGTCATAGATCTGCTGGCCAAAGGGAAAATGGTTTACCTATAGCACTTTGACAGCGTTAGCGCTGACATCCCCTATAGCGATGGCTGCAATGCCAACTGTCAGCACTGTAGCCATAGGGATGTTGGCACACACAATGGGGGGGCTGCGCCCCCTGAGTATTCTAACTCTGAGTCTTAGTTGGACTGGGGGCAAACACCCAGCAAGGCATCCCGATCGGCACACAGACTACAACAGTGACGGACAGGTTTTGCCCAATTCCGGTCACTGTGGTGGTCTTCACTGTGCTGGAGTCACTAAAGTAAAGGTATACCAGGAAAAACAGGTGTAATAGCTTGGCAGAAAACACCAGGAGAAAGGTCTGCTGTGTGACTGAACTTCTCTACTGGGACTAAAGAAGAAGAACTTTTGTACTTGGACCTTTAATTTAGGGTAAAAAGAAAATAACAAACAAAACAAAAAAAAAGTGTGTGTTTGTCTGGGTTAACTGAACTGAATGGGTATCTGAACAGTTATCTAGGTGTAAATCTCAGGTGATTGAAAAGACTTAATATCTGTGAGGTTTAAATTACTTGTAGAAAGATCTAGTAAGTGGGGGAGTGGCTTAGCTAGAAGGAAGCTACATTTAAAGACTGCCTTAGAAAGATTCTGCTAATAGATTGGCAGACGACACCAGGAGAAAGGTCTGCTGTGTGACTGAACTTCTCTACTGGGACTATATTGCCCTCCTTCCCTCCTCTCCCCTCCATCCCCCCACCCAAAGCTAGTTCTATTTTTATAGGCACAGGATTTGACTGACAACAGGAACTTCCTGTTTGGGAGCAGTAAGTTAGTGATCACAGAACCACCAAAGGCCCACCATCCTAGAAGGGCAAGAGTAGCTCTCCGACCCCCTCTAGCTGCTGGAGGTCTGACTCTGAGCAAGTAAGTGGTCTACTGAGAAATATAGGATATTCTTGTCTCAGAACAAGACAATCAGGAGCTTAAAGGCACACAGGCAGAAAAGTAAGGAGAGGAAAAAACAGAGAAAGAGTAAGGATTGCAAACAGTTAAGGGGCCAGAAATAAGACATGATTGGAGTGGTGCAGTGCAGTGGCTGTGGAACAGCAGTCTTCCGGGAGACGTTCTGGAGGATGCGGTGTTGTCCCATCTGCAGGCACCTCTCTGGGCTGAGGGAGGAGGTTGCTCATCTCCAGGCTGAGTTGGCCAGGATTTGTGGGACCTCTTCCATCCAGGGACCACCAGTGCCACTGCCGTTGCCTCAGAGGTTGCCAAGAAAGAGGAGCGGTTGGACCACAGTGGGCTCAGGGAGGGTGAGGGTGGTGAAACAGAGGCACATCCTTCCAGTTGTACCTCTCCACAATTCCTATGCCATTCTGGCAAAGTGTGGTTCCTCTATGGAGGCACCCGCAGTGGAGACCAAGGAGGATGCTGGGAACCTCCACAAAGGAGACCCACAGGAGGGTGGCAGGGGACCCTGCAGGGGAAGGAAACAACTCCTGGTGGGGGACTCCATTGTTAGGAAGGTAGAACTGGGGGAGGAAGGGGAGAGGGAGGTAAGGTGCCTGCCTGGTGCCATGGCTTGGAGGGACAGGGAGCGAATCCTCAGGATTGCCAGAGCAGCTGCACTGGGGAGGGAGCTGGATGTCATTGTCCACCTAGGGACAAATGACCTGGCTAAGAAGGAATTAGAAGTGCAGGAAGAGTTTGTGGAATTGGGGAGGGCCTTAGTCAAGTAGTACGCATCGGTAACCTTCTCAGAGGTGCTGCCCATCTATGGCATAGGAGAGGCTAGGGTGTTCTGCACCATGTGATTCAATCAGTGGTTGAAAAACTGGTGTGGAGCTCAGGGATTTGGCTTCATTGGGGACTGGGGGTCCACCTGGAGTGATGCAAGCCTATACTGGCAAGATGGGTTGCATCTGTCCAGGAGGGGAACCAGGATCCTAGGTGATAGGTTTAAATGCTTCATTGGTAAGCTTTTAAACTAGCCAAGGGGGGAGGCACTGGAAAGGAGCAGGGAAATCCTAGCTCCCCCCAAATAATCATGGTAGTAAGTGCAGCAAACACCAACATAGAGGTGTCAGAGGGGAGAAGGATAGGGTAAATGGAGAAAGTGACAAAGGCAAGAAGGACAGGGATGGGGCAAAAGGGAGTAAGGCCATCAGGAAATGCAGGGTAATGAGTACCAATGCCCGTAGTCTGGGCAACAAGCTCCCTGAGCTGGTGGCCTTGATGGAAGAGGGATGCCTGGATATCGTAGCAGTCACAGAAACATGGTACACAGAGAACCATGACTGGGATGTTAACATACTAGGATACATAACCTACAGGAGAGACAGGCAGGGGAGAAGAGGGGGAGGAGTAGCTCTCTATGTAAAGGAAGGGATAAAAGCAACTGAACAAAAGAGTAAACAGGGAGGAGACGAGGCACTGTGGGTCACCTTGGAGACTGGAAAGGGCACCACAATCCACACAGGGGTTGTGTACAGACCCCCATGTCAGGGGGAGGGAATGGACAAGAATATGATAGAAGGCATTCTTAGAATGGCAGAGAAAGGGGAGATACTATTGATGGGAGACCTGAATATGCCAGATGTTAACTGGAGCACATTTGCTGCAGCCACATCCAAGAGCAGGGCCATTCTTGATGCCCTACAGGTAGCAGGCCTTAGACAGCTAGTTTCAGAACCCACTCATGAGGGAGCAATCTTACACCTCGTACTCTCAAATGGGGGCAGTGAGAGGATCTCAGATCTAGAAGTGGGTTGCCATCTGGGGACAAGTGACCATCAAACAGTGTGGTTCACATTAAATTCAGCTACAGAGTCAAGCCATACAAAAGTGAGGGTATTGGACTTTAGGAGGGATGACTTTGGCAAGATGGGAGAGTGCCTCAGAAAAGCACTAGCAAACAGGCTAGAAGGAGGTGTGGAGCAACAATGGGGAATCATCAAAAATGCCATCACAGAGGCAACAAGCCTTTGTGTGAAGCAAATAAACAAATCAAAATGAAAGAAAAAGCCACTATGGTTCTCAAAAGAGGTGGCTGTAAAAGTCAGGAAGAAAAAGATAGCATTCGAAGTATAAGGAAACACAGAAGGAGCAGGACAGACAGCTGTACCAGTCAAGGCAGAAGGAAGCAGGGAGGGAAGTCCGAATAGCAAAGTCCCAAACTGAGGAAAAGATAGCCTACTCAGTTAAGAAGGGGGATACAACCTTTTATAGGTACATCAGCGAGCATAGAAAGACAAAGGGAGGGATAGTGAGGCTGAATAGAATGAACGGTGGGTGGGCAGAGGGGGACAGTGAAAAAGCAAGGATACTGAATGAATATTTCTGCTCAGTATTCACAAAAGAGGAGGGGGAAGTGCCTAATCCAATTAACAGAAGCACTCTTGATAGGGGAGTCGATCTCAGTCCTTTCACAGAAGAAAGGGTTCTGCAAGAACTCCTAAAACTGAAGGTGGACAAAGCAATGGGTCCTGATGGAATTCACCCTAGAATTCTAAAAGAATTAAGGGAGGAACTAGTGAAATCACTGGCTACTCTTTTTAATAAACCATGGGAGGATGGTGTGGTACCCGAGGACTGGAGGAAGGCGGATGTGAATCCCCTTCACAAAAGTGGGACCAAGACAGAGGCAGGAAACTACAGACCTGTCAGTCTGACCTCTGTGGTAGGAAAAGTGATGGAGTCACTTCTGAAGGAAAGAATAGTTGAGTACCTAGAGGCCAGTGGGGCACAGGACCCAAGGCAGCATGGGTTCACAGCAGGAAAGTCATGTCAGATGAATCTAATAGATTTCTTTGACTGAGTGACCAAAGTAGTAGACAAGGGAGGGGCTGTGGACATGGCCTACCTAGACATTAGCAAGGCATTTGACACAGCCCACACAAAAGATTAACAGTGAAATTAACCAGCCTGGGAGTGGGTCCCAGGGTGGTAGCCTAGGTAAAACATTGGCTGCACAACAGGAAACAGAAGGTAATTGTAAATGGAGTCCACTATGAAGAAAGAGGGGTTACTAGTGGGGTACCGCAGGGTTCAGTATTGGGTCCAGTCCTTTTTAATGTCTTCATCAGTGACATTGCAGAGGGACTGGAAGGAAAAGTATGCCTTTTTGCAGATGACACAAAGATCTGCAACAGGGTTGATACACAAGGAGGTGTGGAAAGGATGAAAAGGGACTTGACAAGGTTGGAGGAATGGTCAGACATATGGCAGCTAGGATTCAATGCAAAGAAGTGAAAATAATGCACCTGGGAAACAAGAACCCAGGGGAAGAATACACAATGGGGGTGGGGAGGCGGTACTAATAACAAAAAGGAAAGGACCTGGGGTAATCATATCAGATGACCTTAAGGTTAGCAAACAATGTAAGAAGGCAGTAGGGAGGGCTGGGGGTATACTGGGATGTATAGGGAGAGGCATCAGCAGCAGAAAACAGGAAGTTGTTATCCCTCTGTACAGACAGTTGGTGAGACCCCATCTGGAGTACTGTGTCCAGTTCTGGAGACCCCATCTCCGCAAGGACATAGACAGGATAGAGGTAGTCCAGAGGAGGGCAACTAAAATGGTGCAGGGTCTGCAAGAGAAGCAGTATGAGGAGAGACTAAAGGAGCTTAATATGTATACCCTTGAGGAAAGAAGGGAGGGGACATGATAGAAACTTTTAAGTACCTCAGTGGAATTAACAAAGTCCAAGAGGATAGCATCTTTCAGAAAAAGAGACTTGCAAGTACAAGGGGACACAATTCAAAGATAGAAGGAGGGCAGTTCAGGGGCAATGTGAGGAAGTATTATTTCACAGAGAGGGTAGTGGATTCATGGAACAGCATTCCTGAGGAGGTTGTGGGGTCTAAAACTGTGGAAGAATTCAAGAATGCATGGGACAGACATAAGGCAATTCTTGTGGGGGGTGGGAAGAAATAGGCTGTTGGTTAACTAGGATCTGAGGCCTATCCTATAGGTAGGGAAATGGGCAGACTAGATGGGCCAAGCGGTCCTTATCTGCCGTCAAAGTCTATGTTTCTGTGTTTCTATGTCCTACATCCAAGGAAGCCTTCTGTTGACACACCATGCACACAGGCAATGACATCATTCCAGAACCCTCAGACTGGCACACAAGAGACAATTAGAGTCAGTGGATTTCTTAACCACATCCCAAAGCCACCTCAGCAAGCTTTAGCCATTTTTACAGATCAGAATAACTTTCTTTCTCTAGCTTGCTCATACTGCTTACTCTCAAAGAATCTGTTTCAGTCTGTCCTCTCATGGTCCAAGCATGACCAGCAACAGTTAATTTCACCCCCAAAAGATCTCCAATTGGTCAGGATCTCCAGGACGTTTACATAATGTGCACATGGTCTAGCCCTGTGAAGCACCCCATCTCCAGACCCACTGGCACCATGACTGATCTCAGGAAGGTGCAAAATTCCTCAGTACTGCATCATAACTTTTCCAGTCCCACACAGGCCAGAAGGAAAGTTTACAAAGTCTGGACCTTGCCCAGAACCCATTGAGGTGGTCCAAAAATTGTCCTTGCACCCCCAAAAGGCCACCCTAGATGAGCCCCCATGTTGTAAGCCCCCCTGCCCTGATGTCTAGGTGTATGTGGTGGTAATTGTCTGTGGGGAGGGGCACTCGCAGTAGCAATAATTAAAAGTTTACCTTACCAGGAATGTCGGACCTTAGCAGGGTCCACAGGCATGGGGGTGCCATCTTCTGGTGTTGGGCTGGAATGGAATTTCATGTTAGCATGTATAAATAGTTCCAACAAATAACTGTAGTCCACACAAGCATAATGTAATGGGAAATCCCATTTAATGAACAATAAATTTCATGGCACCATTCACAATTGCTCTGTATAGCCAGACTGTGGGGGGGGGGTCACTTACAGGGAGACAAGTGGATGCATTATGGCCAAAATGGCCCCACTAAACATGGGCGGCTTTCTTCTGGGCCAAAGTTGGCCACCAAACAATTCTCTGGGGCCTAGGGTTGCCACCTTTGGATGAGATGAAAAACGAATACTAAACCACACCCCCAAATTTCACCCCTAACTCCGCCCCTTTTATGACTTATGAGGGCATCACTTGGACTCTGATTCGCTTGATTTATTCAGAATTGATGTTAATATTGCATTGTGTACAACTTCTTTAAAGTACATCATGATTATTATTTTTTGGGTTTGTTTGATTTAGATTTAAATATTTTAAATGTCAGTGTATGTTAACATTTGGTGGGGTTAGAGATGGGGTTCAGGGGACTTTCCATCCTGTGTACACAGCTTAGCTGACACATCGAGTGACTACAATGACACCTCTGACAACCGGCCAGTTTGGAACAGGTGGCCTTTTCTGGTAAAACTCTTTCAATAAATAAACTACACCAGTAATGGTGAACGAGCTGTAATTACAAATATCATCTGCCATTTTAAGATGTGCTACTGTCCCTCCCATTGCTCCTACTCTAAAGCTATTTGTAATGTCACAGAAGTTTTTTAAAACTGGTAGGAACTATTCTATGCTGTTAAATACCCTATTTCCATATCAGTCATACATACCAGATAGCATGATATGTGATCTGTAGCGTGAAGGCAGTATAGTGCAGTGGGTTAAGGCTCTGAGCTGCAATTCTGGAGACCAGGGTTTGAATCCTCAGCCCAGACCTGCATACTGTGTGACCCTTCACAAATCATTTCACTCCCTTTGTGCTTCCCAGGCTGCACCTGTAAACAAGCTTCAGCTTAGTGTGTCTCTTCTGGTAAAAAAAATAATAATGTTTGATAAATTACCTAAACTTGCAGTGCCATCAAATCTAGATTGTGTTCCTTTCTCCCCACCAGCTACTGCTCTCTCTCTCTCTCTTCCTTTTCTCATTTCTGTGGCTTAGCATGACATTAGCCACACTATTCTGTGCTGTTCATCTGAGATGCCTGGGATGGTCTTCCTGGAATATCCAGGTAGCATGAAAATTGACAGCAATAACTACTGAGGGGAGAGAGAGGTGTAGTACTGCTAGAAATTAAATAAAATATTAGATTATTAATTTAACAACAAATGGGGTAACAAATATTAAAATATAGGACAGACCCTAAAAGAAAAAATGAAGAGCATTTACAGGTATAAAAGTATTCCTTATCACAGCAGTCAAAGACCATACTCACAATGTAGCCTAGAAAAGATTAGGTTGATTTGCTGCTAATGGTCTTAATAGCCCTACTTTACACCTCTCAGATTTACTGGTATACAAACAAAGATTTACATGACATCAGAATTTGTTTGTAATATGAACATGCAAGTAAAATGGTGAAGGATTTAACAGAATCTGTTTTACAAGTTCAAGTTCAAGTTTACTGCAGGAATGACTCCATTTTACAAGTATGTGAGCATTCAAAATGACTGAAAAGGTGCTACCTCTAAATAAAACTGGATTAGCAGGTAAGGTTTCTGAAACACATTGTACAGTCCACACTGGACAAGAGGCTACCCTAATGTGGTGCCTGTCTGAATGTCTAAGGGTTTCAGAAAAATGAAGGTGTTAATTAAGGTGGTATTGCTTACCCTTCCCATGAACAATCTTCCAATTTGCTGGTGTGAAGTTAGAGGTGATAACTGAGCAGACAGGGACACATTTGGCTCTTTAAGTGCCCTGCACTGAAGGCACTTCCTGATTAGCATGCACTGCAAGCAAGCAAGCACACTGAAATGCCAGACACTTGCTTACAGTCAGATTAGAAGAAAATGAAACAATTAGTGAGAAATCTCACAGGTGCTGCTTGACCCACCATAAAACTGAATTTTCAATGGTGAAAACAGGAGGACCGAATCTGGACCTAGAAAACCGAATCATTCGGTAAAAACGAGTAGGTGGTAACCTTGGTGAATGCAAATCAGGCCCTTCACACAGGCAACAAAATGTCGCTCCCTCCCACATCATAACTCACTCTTTCCTCTCTCAAAATCCCGGGGCTGACTGCTCTTCATTCCCCAACATCTGGACCTGTGAAAACTCTGGCCCTGGGAGCAACTCTACCCTGGAACATGGGAATACATCCCCACAGACCTGTACCCTCTGGGAGGGCATGTTAGACTCCTGAGCATTTGCTATGAGCCCTGGCTTCCTTGAGACTGCCTGACTGACATGATGCTTCCTCGTGCTGGAACTGGATCCCATCCTGGAGACATAGACATGACTTTGACCCATGTCCCTCTTAATGCACCACTGGAACTGCCACAACTGGGTTGGCATATCCACTCTGGTGCTAATGCTCTTCCTTTTGCTTGCAGTATCCAATTCACCCCTCTGTTCTCGTTCTTCTCTTCTCTTCTCTTCTCTTCTCTTCTCTTCTCTTCTCTTCTCTCTCTCTCTCTCCTCCCTCCCTCCTCTATCTCTCTCAACACATATACTTGGAGCACACACTAAAGCCATGCTGCACACTGGCTCAGACGTCTCCCAGAACTGAACACCACCTAGGTGACTTTGCAGAGGGTCAACAATGGCTGAAAACAACATCCACCGCCGGACTGTATTTCCAGATGCCCTGCACATGAACAGCTGATGCTGAGAGTGCGAAAATGGCCCTGCTCTCCTACACCACCTCCCCACACCTTTCCTACATGGCTCTCACCCACCTTTCTCCCTTTTAGTGCCAAACCCCAAAATTTATAACCTCACGCACCAATGATGACCTCCGACTTGCAGAGCTCCCACTGGTGTGGCAGAGGGAAATTTAGCCCCTAACTTGATGGCCCAAACTTAACACTTCCCAAATTTTAATACACACCCTGGGGGGGAAGGGCTATTACTCATTTTTAAAAACATTCAAAAAAATTTTTAATTCTCCACACTAGCCCATTCACACTGGCTACTTTTTTTTCTAAACTGTGTTTAAACACTGCCGCACTGCATCTGCACTGCAGTCCTTGTAGTTTTTCAGGCATCATGCTAGCACAGTCTCCAGCATGGATCCATGTAGCTGGAGACCCCAGAATCCCACAATCATAAGTGAGGAACATGACTCATTGCCCATCCACATTACATGGTAAGCTGTGTTAGGTTTGAAACCATATTTAAAAGCGTTTTTAAGACTAGGCCACTTGCAGGGTTTAAACTTGCTTTTTAAACATGGTTTCAAAGTGTGTTCAGTGTGGACAGGAAACATGTTTGGACTTGTTAAAACATTTTAAGGGACTTAAAACATTTTAACAAGCCCAATGTGTACAGGGTCTTAGTTGCCTTGAAGATGACACTTTAATTTCTCTCCACCTTTCCTCCATCCTCCAGATTTTGTCCATTCTAACCAGTTTATCCTGGACTAATTCCATTTTCTGGTCAAAGTCTGCTCTTTTTGAAAATCAAAACCTCTACCTTTGACGAAGGTAATCTGGTACCCAGGGCCAGCTCAAACCATATGGTGTTATGGTCACTTGATCACAGTGGTTCCCCAACACACACATTGCCTATCATTTCTGATTTGATGAGCAACATGTCAAGAATGGCAGCCTGCCTTGGGGGCTCTCTGACCAACTGCACGAGCAGGCAGTTCTGCAATGCATCTAGCTGGTTCTAAGCTACTGGAATGTCTCAGTTTATGTCTGGTAGGTTGAGCTCCCCCAACCACCACTACCTTCCCCTTTGTGGCCTCCTTTTCTATTTCTGACCCTTGTTCCTTATCATCACCCCATACCAGCAATCTATAGACCACCCCATGCATAACTTCTTACCTGGTGCTGTCATGAGCTGTACCCACAATGATTTAATTTCCTCACTCCCTTCCCCAACAGACCCGTCCTTTACAGCTTCCATGCCTTCCTTGACATAGACAGCTACCCTTCCTCCTTTTCCTTTCCCCCATCCCGCCTACTTCTGGTGTAGCCCAGTACTGCCAGGTCCCAGTCAGTACTCCCAGTATCTCACAGAAACATAGAAACAGAAATTGTCAGCAGATAAAGACTGCTAGGCCCATCCAGTCTGACTATAAGCCCCGTACTTGATTATGGCTTCTGACCCTCCCTCTGCTTTACCTCTATAGTTCCCCATGCCTGTCCCATGTATGTTTAAATCCAACCACAGTGCTTGTCTCACCACTTCTTGTGGCAGACCATTCCATGCGTCCACCACCCTCTCTATGAAAAAAAAACTTCCTCACATTCCTCTTAATCTGCCACCTTCCAATTTCATGTCATGCCCCTTGTTCTTGTACTCCTCCTGTATTGGAAGATGTCTCCTCCTGCACCTTGTTTATGCCTTTGAGGTACTTGAATGTTTCTATCATGACCCCTTTCTCCCTCCTCTCCTTCGAGAGTACATACTGAGGTCCCTTAATCTGTCTTACAGCCTGTTATTGTCCTTTCAAAGGTACAGCCTCCAGAACTGCACATAGTACTCTATGTGAGGCCTGACCAGGGTTTTACATAATGGCATCACTACCTCCCATCTTCTGCTGGTGATGCCCTGCCTATACACCCCAGCATGCCACTGGTCTTCACTGCTGCCCTTGTACTCTGCTCTGACATTTTGAGGTCATCTGAAATAATAACCTTCAGGTCCCTTTCTTCCTTGGTGACTGTCAGACCCCCCCCACCCTGTAGCTCTCTCTCCAGGGTTTCTATGCCCCAGGTGCATAATTTTGCACTTCTTGAATTAAGCCTCCGTTGTCACTCCTCAGACCATTTCTCAAGCTTCCCCAGGTCCTTCCTCATTTTCTCCACCCCTTCTGGAGTATCCACCCTGTTACAGATCTTAGTGACATCTGCAAACAGGCAGACATTTCCTTCCGGCCCCTATGTCATTTCACTGATGAAGACATTGGAACAGGACTGGCCCAAGGACTGATCCCTGAGGTACCCTGCTGGTCACCCCCCCCCAGATTGTACCCCATTTACCACCACCCTCTGCCTCCTGTCCATTAGCCAGTTCCTAACCCAGTTCACCACCTTGTCTCCCATGCCCAGACTACCCATCTTGTTAACCAGCCTCTTATGTGGGGTGGTGTCGAAGACTTTGCTGAAATTGTGGTAGGCAACATCCACTGCTCCCCCATTTACTTCCTACCCAGTCAAGACATCTATCAGTTTCGTCTGACATGATCTACCCACTGTGAAACCATGTGTACTAGAGTCCTGGGCACTGATGTTTTCTAGATGTCCCACTATCCTTTCTTTAAGCAGTGCCTCCATGATCTTCCCACATTAGAGGTCAGGCTGACCGGCCTATAGTTCCCCACCTCCTCCCTACTGCTGGATTTATGTAAAGGGACCACATGTGCCCTCCTCCAATCTTCTGGTACCACTCCTGTGTTGAGTGACTCTGAACAAGGCTGCAAGAGGTTCTATAGCTCTCTTTGCAGCTCCCTTAATATCCTCGGGTGCATACCATCTGGCCCCATTGCTTTGTCCACCTTCAATTTAGTGAGCTCCTGCAGTACTCTGTCTCCTGTGACTGGACTGTTGTCCACCTGTCCCTCCCGAGGCGTCAATTGCTCAGCTGGCCTTCTCTGTGGTCGGCTTTGCTCTTGGGGTTATGTAGAATCCAACACCTTGGGTGTGTGTAAAATTCTCATTACACACCACCCCATATATTACACTGAGTCTTTAAAGAGCATCTGTTTCCATGAACCACACAATAGTAGTCTGTGCCATCATAGTCTGTTGTCATGGTGAGCATTATAATGTAATAAACAAAAAGCACTATGAGGTCAATTGGGTATAGATCGTGAGGTTACCTGAGGTCAAACAGCACTTGTGTAGATTATCTTACAGCTTCCATTGCATATTTCATTAATGCCATAGGGATGCTTTCTGTCAGTGCAGGGACATTTGCTTTGATTGCTTATCTTTTCTTGCATATGTTTGTCAAAAAGTGAACAAAAATTGCATTTTCTGCTCTTTTGCCAATTATAAAAAATCTATAAGGTACCTGTAAATGAAACACATAATTTTGTGCTGAACAACTTTCATGCTCACAGTACTATGCTATCTTTTTTCTTTTAAAGTTATTTGCATTTGAATATGGGTAGTACTGCTACTGAGGCTGAACATTCTAAATGAGTTCCGGAGTGATTGTGACATAGCTACTATATGGATACATTTTATTTATTCAACGGCTGTGAAGATAAATGGATTTATTCAACGGCTTTTGAGTCCATGCTTATTGTATAAATCATTTTTTTTTATACAGACTTTTTTGATAGACTACTACAATGTGTCACAAGATCAGCTGGTTTTACTATGCAAGCAAAAGTGGAAGCACTTTCATTCGGTAGAAGGCGACTGGCCGTGAAGGAGGGGGAATTATGTTGATCACCTTTATCTACGTTTATTTTAAGTAAAATGGGGTGCTTGGGAGGAAGGTGCTGCTGGGGGTGGGGAGACAGGTGGAGAAAATGTTGATTTTACAAATAATTAGAACTAAAGAGCAGCCAGTCATGCAGGTGGGCAAGTTGTGGTGGTCCTCTATCATGTGAGTTTTTAAATTCCAAAATATATGAAATTGTGGGTGCTGTGGGATTGAGACTGCAGCAGAGGGTGAGGGATGGGGACTGTGTATTTTAAAGGATTGGACTGAGGAGAAGGGGGGTGGCAGTTTTTTTTTTGTTACAGGTACACAAATCAAATAACTAATATGAATAGCGAATACCTAAACATACTGTCTTCTACCTGCCTAAAACACCTTTAGTTAAAACACCCAACCCTCAAAAGGGAGTTATATAAAATACAAATTTATGTAGTGACACAGTTGTACGCACTTGTAAATTGCAATGAAAGGCAACCCCAGATGGGGAATCTCTAGTATCCCTTCCACTACCTGCCCTGCTACCTACAAATTGTACTACCAGATATTTGTTTTGACAGAGTCCCCTGCAGAACTGCAGACTTACCTGTAGGCCCCTGCAGACACTCCTTAGGCAGATGTCCCACTCCCACACTCTGACACTCATATAACGGAATGCCACATGATGGGATGCTTGCAGGTGTGGAGCTTGAATATCCTGTCTCCTCTAAGCCTGTTTAAGCTCCTACACCAATCAGACACCTGTTTCTAAGGTTCTAATTAACAACTCGACCTACAAGAGACTGCTTATTTTCCCATCTATGTTCCCCTAACTGACTACTAAGTGTTACAGAAATTTAAAGCACTTATCTCTGCCTACTCACTCACACTGCCCCTTCAAGTATTAAAAATTAAATAAATGACCTTTTCTGGTTTAGGCTAGGTGTTTTGTTCTCTTCTATCTCTAAGCTCTCCCAAAGCTACTACTGATAATGGACCCTATGCATGCCACAGGTGTGGGTACGTGAAAAAAGCAAGTACCCCACCCACGTAGCTGTGCACCCACAGACAGGTGAGTCCATATTGGCATTCACTAATGCCAGCCATCTGTCCGTGGATCCTCCCCCCCGGCATGCAGGACTCTGCAGAGCAGGGGAGGAGTCAAGGTCCCAGGCAGGCACCCAACAGGATGCCCCCCTGAGTCCCAAAGTGGATCCCTCACATAGCGAGTTGTGGTCCTGGGGTAGTGCATGTCTACAGCAGGCACCCAGAGCCATGCACCCAGTGGTGGGCTGTGTGCCCCCTTCCCCCTAGCACCACCACCACCTCCCCTCAATGCCTGTACATGCCGGGTCAGTGCCAGGCACTCACCCGACAAGCAGTCCCAGTCCCCCCGCCACCCAATGGGCTGTGGCAGCATGGGGGTCAGCGTCTATGTCCCATCATGCCTGGCGGGAGACATCCATGGGGCTTGCAGGGTGGCACCCTGTGTACCTCACCACCATCTGCACCCACGCAGCCAGTACCACGTGGTTTAGTGAAACTGCATAGAGCTGGTATGCCCCCAGAACGCACTGCGGTCTACATGGCAGGGAAAGCTGCTGCATTCCTGACTTGTGCCCCATTTTGTGAATGCTATGTGGCGGTCCACAGGACACTTCTCTGTGGCATTCAAGTGTATCAATGCCTACGTGCCAGGTGTATGCGGTGCATTGGCATCCTGCATAGAGTCCATCAATAAAAAAATAACTAGATTTTTAATGGAGAACAGTACAGAACATTGTCCATCAATAGAAAACAATTCTAAATGCATTACAATTTTAATTTTTATTCTGCTACGAGATTGTTAGGAGGCATGAATATAATTGCTGGAAAAAGGAACATTATAAGCAGCTATAATTTCACACAATATTTATTGTCCCCTTTAAATACTTTTTCTTACTGCTTTCCAAAATGTTGGTCCTCTCTTCTCCTTCCTATTTGATCTGCCTCTTCTCCTTCCACCCTAAAGTCTCCTCTTTCTAACTTTTGTCATCCTACCTGCAACTGCTTGTGACCCTTCCACTTTTTCTTGATGTTCTAGTCTTGCCCTTTTCTTAATGTTCTGCTATTTTCCCTTTGTATATATATATATATATATATATATCAGAGTGTGTGTTATTTTCTAGGTGTCTTCATTTACTATTCTGCATATAAGTTATATGATTCTGCTTGTAAACTATATTATTGTATTTTACCTTGTTATTTTTTATTGTTAGCTATCTCCTACTCCCTCTCCTCCAGGACACATTTGGAAAAAACTGTTTTCAATTCAGTATGTACTTCCCTGTTAAACTTTTAAATAAATAAATAAGTAAATAAAAAAATTACAGCCACTTGGTGCCCATTCCACAATGGCATGCTGCTGTTCCATGCCCTGCTCTCACTGGCAATGCCAGGCCACATCCCTGGTGCCACCAAAGAGACCCCTGCCAAGACGGCAGGTGATAAACCTCCTCTCACCTCTTGCCATTGTCTGGAAAATGTAATTGTAAACTTGTGACATTGGAAATTCGAGGAATGGTCAAAAACATTGCAGTTGAGGGTTCAATGGCAAAAAGTACAAAATGATGCACCTCGGCCAGAAAAACCCGGGAACTGAGTATAGGCTGGGGGAGGTGCTATCAGTCACTAAGCAGGAAAGGGACCTTGAGCTTATTATATGTGATGACCTCAAAGTGGCCAAGACAGTGTGATAAAGCAGTGGGCAGGGCCAGTACAATGTTGGAATGCACTGGGAGAGGTATCTCCAGCAGGAGGAGGGAGGCAGTGTTGCCACTGTAGTGCTTAGTGGTGAGATCCCACCTAAAGTACTGTTTCCAGTTCTGGAGGCCACACCTCAGAAAAGACATAGACAGGGGTAGGCAGTCCAGAGGAGGGCAAACAAATTGCTGTAGGAGTAAGCCCTATGAGTAGAGACAGAATTCTCAACATGCACACCCTGAAAGAGAGGAGAGCAAGAAGGGTCATGATAGAGACCTACAAGTGCATCATGAAGGTAAACAGGGTGCAGAAGGGGAATCACTTTAAAAGGAGGAAAGCACCAGGACTAGAGGGCATGTGATAAAGCTGGAGGGGGAGAGTTTAAGAGGGATGTGAGGAAGTACTACTTCACTACAAGAATGGTAGATGCCTGGAATAGACTAGCAGCAGAAGTGGTGGAGGCAAAAATAATAGGGGCTACAAGTATGTGCGAGAGAGACATAAGTGAATACTCATGAATAAGCAGGGACGAAGGAGGGTCACCGGAGACCAGTTAAAGTCAGTGGAGGAAGACTAGGCAGGGACCATCTGAGCATACTGTGTGGGCCAAGTGGTCCTTTTCTGATGACAAATTCTATATGTCTATGTCTCATGCTTACTACATGTATTCACTAGATCACAGTTTGTAATATTAGAAACTCATGCTGTGAACATTTATTTCTACTGTTGCTTATTTTTGATGACAATTGTCAAGTGGCTGCAGAGGTGAGAGGAGGGTTACTGCTAGCCGCTGTTTGGGTGAGTGCCATTGGATGCCGGTGATGCTTATGTTTCAGCTGGATGTAGGAGTGGGGTGCTACTGGATGTCAGAGATGCTTGAATTGGGGCAGTGTGCAGAAGTACATTCCCACTGGATGCCAGAAATTCTTGAATTTGGTCTGAGTGTGTGGGGGAGTACTACTGGATTCTACAAATGCTTGCACTGGGGCAAGGTATGGGAGGGGGTTGTCACTGGATGCCAGGAAAGCTTTGATTGGAGTAAAGTTTGGGAACAAGTGCCACTGGGTTCCAGGAAGGCTTGCATTGGGGTAGAGTGTTAGGGAGGGAGGCCTCCCCTGAGGAAGTCCCAGTGTGGGATGAGGCACTGTGGGTTTGATTTACATGGTAGAATTAGCTGTCGTCCTGCAATAAAGGCACTTTTTAATACATTGCCACTGTGGATGTACTGCTTTTGCTTTTTGTTTGAGTTGTGCTTGAGTGATGGCCATGCCCTGCAGCTGCATAAGATGAGGAGGTTCTGGACTGATGTACAGTGGCATCCCCAGGATGAAACCCAATTCTGCAGTATTTTGCAGCACTTGCAAGTATCAGACTCCATTGAATAAGCAATGTAATTTCAATGACACAATCTTTTGTCATTCAGAAATGTGACACTGCCAGGATGACATGAATGCCACAGTTTCCACATGACAAAAAGGGACTGATTGCAACTGAAATTACATTGCTTTATTCAGTAGGTCTGATGCAGCATATTGCAGAGTGCTTTTAAAAGTGGGTTTCATCCTGGGGATGCCACTGTATGCAAACATTTTCAGCAGTTTGAGCAATAGAAATGGTACTGGACTCCAGGTACTCATTGAATTTGGTCAAGATGGGGGAAGGTGGTTGTCACTGTACCCCAGAGACTGCTTGTCATTAAAACTATTGACAATGCTGGCTGAAGGCTGGCATTGTCCATATAAAATAGTAAGAATCTACAGTATAATTATTTTTCTGTTCTGTGTTTATCCACAGTCTGCTGACTAGCACCTACTTGACTGTCCCCTGCCAGTCCTGTCACCCACCTTTAACAGGTCCATACCTCAGCCTCTTGTTCCCCATGGCATGCCCACCATAGTGGTGTCCCTGGGAAGTGTAACAACACTGATAGGGTCAGGATCTGGTTGAAGGTATGAAGTCTGCAGGAATGGGTCATCATTCTGCCAGTCTGGGTTTTTCCACCAGTTTTGTCCCAGGGTTGTCTACATGCAATAACACATATGCCTGCGTAGTGGCACAAGGGCACATATCAGCATCTGGCAGCATCCCCACCCCCACTGCATTACTTGTCTCTGCTGTGCTACCAGCCAGATCAGGTGGCAGGTAAGCAGTGGAGGAGTAAATCCCCCCTCCCAAGGAAGAGATTGGTCCAAGGGGATGCTCCTCATCCTTCCTTTCTCCAGCTAAAGACCTACAACCTGAGTCTGTTCCTGAATCTAGGTCACAGAGAAGTGAGCAGAAGCACTATCACTGCACCATGCTCTGCCTGTCTAGCTGTGAGCATCTGTAATAAAATATGGGACCCAAAATGGACTGGGCTTTGTCCATATCTCTGACCCAAAGACTCCCCACAAACCAAGTAGAGCTCTTTGTTCCATGGACCAGAAGCTGCTCATCTCTCTCCCCCTTTCTAAGTTAAAATCTATAGGGGAAAATATATTTTCTGTATCTCCCTGGTCCCGTGGGACATCCTTTCACCATTGTTTCATCAGATGTGCAGTTTGACCCATGCTGGCAGTGGCTTTTCTATGTAACTTGCATTGTCCCCATTGCTTGCGTTGTTTTTTTGTCAGTTCTACTCCTTTTGCATTTGTAGAACATCACTAAAAACTGTATTTATTTTTACAGTGTGGGTGAGTTTGAAAAGTGTTTGCTAAAAAATGTATCTGAACTGCAAAAGTGCTTCAAACAAAGATAAATGATTTATCTAAATTTAAAATGAGAAATGCAGATTTATCTACATTTGGAATACAGCAACAGTTCAGTAGGGACAGACTTGTGTTTTTTCACCTCTGGAATGCAGTAACCATTGTTCCACTAAGTACAGAAAAGGGTGCTTTATAAATGAATACCCTATCCTATCCTATTCTATAAATAACCTTTTAAAGAAGAAGAAAGAAAATTAATTGCAAAAAAAAAATAACATTTAGGAGTCAGACTTGAAGCACAAAACTGCAAAAGCAGGGGCTGTGCACAGTCCAAATAGCATTTCCCGAATAACATAAATAGTAGGCTTCCGGAATATTCAGATGGACCTCCCAAATAGTAGACTATTCGGCTGCCAGTCAGGAAGCACTATTTAGTGAGATTTCAAAGTCTTACAGAGCTTTGTCAGTCAATGGCAGCTGTTTCTGGAGCTCAAATGTCAGTCTAAAAGTTAACTTCTACAGTCCTGATAAAAACCTATGGCAGGTTGAAGTGCCAGGGTATATCGCCCTGCAGATAACATTTAAATAAATGCTTTGGAGTATTTTGGCTCTTGCTTTCTCTTGTGATTGTTGGGGCTAGCTGCCTCTTGCTGTACTACTGCTACACATCCAGGATCCGCTGCATTTCCTATGTAACCCCCTTACAAATGGGGGTTCCCAAAAGTCTCCCAGGAGCTTGCTGGGTGCTCCAAGTCTGGATGGTGTTCGGCACTTAAGCCATTTTAAATGGCACTGCAGCGAGTGTTTTTAGAGCCTCTGTGTACTGTCTCTTTAAGAGCTGTCTGCCTGCAGACATAAGTAGTTTTCGGGGGACTGGGTGTTTCCCGCTCAAAGTCTTGCTCGAGCTTCTGACCAGTCACCGTTTCTGCAGTTACTAAGTGAGGCAGAGTGAGCATTATTGAAAGATGTAACTAATTCTGGGAGAAATGCAGGGTATTAGTGAAAATGTAGAATTGTCTAACCTGCTTCCTTTGCAGCACGAACTGTTTCTGATCAGCTACCCCATTTTGGTCCCAAACTGCTGAATTGGGCCAATCAATATGTGAGGACTCTAAAATGGAGCTTACTTTGGACCAATGGGGACTGGGACTCTGTCTGGAGCCTACTAAGAGGAGGTCATATAAAGGGAGCTTCTGGGTAATGTAGTCTTGGATCCTCGGCACCCTTTTTTGCACCAATGGGGACTGACTTAAGTGATTGATACCTGCAGCCCACCAATGGGATCGGGTGGCACCTGAATCGAGAGCCCTTGCCCAAACTGCCAAGGGGCAGAGACGCTGTGGCTGTGAGCAAGGAAGGAGCTCTGGGCTCCTGCGCTGTTAAGCTTTCACGCGGGAAGCGCGTGTGGAAGGCCAGAAGTCAGCGGTTTCAAATGCCAGCAAGTGTCGAATTAAATCCACTAGGCAGCGGTCAGAGGAGGCTGTGCTAAAGCGCCGCTACCTACCAGGCTCACCCTGTAGAAGACTGGAGAATCTGCTTCAATTGCGCTCGGTCTGTCAGGACATGTGAAGCTGCATCGTTGGGCCCGGGTAGTGCAGTGAAAGCGATCGGGGAGGTATACAGCAACTGCCTGGTATGGTACCCCCTGTGTTTCATATAAATGTGTGGAGAAGTGTTTGAAGTCCAGGCTCAGTCCTGCAAGTGGTGTGAGAGCGCTCTTTCTTCTGGAGTCGTGAGTACTAAATCAGGGTAGCTCCCTGTCAAATGTTCTTAGTGAGGGCAAGATCTTCTGGCTACTTTGCTGGCTACACTAACTGAGCCTGCTGGCTCTATTTAATCTTCGTAGGAATCACATGCTCGTTTCTGTGTCAGGGCCCCAAACAGCTGCATCGAGGTACTAGCCTTTATTGCCTGGGTACCCAGAGACAGTGACTTATAGGTTAGGCCTGTGCACAGTGCCCTAGATAGATACTTATATATTAGAGTGGTAAGCTAATTAACCTGATCACCCCAGTCCTTGTTATTTCCCCGCCATCGGATCCAGGCCCCTCAACCTGTTAGTGGAAAATCAGGCAGGGGTAGTAGCCCTTGGGATAGCGCCCCCTGGGGGTTACATTTTGGAGGCATCGCTGGTATTAGCATCCTCTAGTGGCCGAGTGGACGAAGTACCTCGATATGGCTAAATTAAAGGAAAAGCTGGAAGGGGATATCATGGCTAAGATTAAGCTGGACCCTATTAAGATAGTGGTACATAAACTGATGGGGTGGGGTGAAGCAGAAGAGCTGGATTCCCAGAAAATTGTGTTACTGCTAGATGTACCTCTGGGGACAGCGAACGCTGACCTTATTTCTGCAGTGGAGCGTGTTAAATGTTTAGGCAAGGTAGAAGTGAAGGGGCGTATGGCTAATCTACTCGACCAGACCTTGCAGGTGTTACTCTTACGCAGTATAGCTATCGACCCCGAGAGGGTACCCCCAGTGATCTACCCAGAAGGTGCCCAACAGGGGTGGAGAGTCATTCACATCCAGAATGGGTCAGTCACCCTGGGGAGTCCCCCAAGACTAATAGCTTCAAAGATAAACTGCTTAAATTGCTAGCTGTGGTGGGGAGGACTACCCAGGAGTTACTGCAGGCATTGGACCTTTCTAGTGAACCCACCCCCCAAGCCTCCCCAGCTACCTCTCACGGGCACCCCAAGAGTTCTATCTTGGCTTCACCACCCCTAGTGGTTCCCCCTGTACAGCTAGATTCCTACCATAGACTAAAACTTTTTTCTGGCACTGTGCCGTGCCCCCGGGGGAAGATGATTTGGAGGCATGGATGGACTATGCTACTCCCTAGTCCAAGAGTGGCAGTGCTCTGAGGGGGAGAAATGAAAGAGACTGATGGGGAGCCTGTGAGGCCCAGCTTTGGAAGCCATTCGGTTCTTGCGGGCTACTAGCCCGGAAGCTACCGTGGTGGAGTACCTTTCTGCCTTAGAAGGAGTGTTTGGGAGTACAGAAACTGGGGAAGACTTATTATGGAAGTTCAAGTCTGCCAAACAATGGAGGAAAGAGAAATTGTCCGCCTTTGTCACTAGGGTGGAAAGGGCCTTGCAGAAATCTTATTGAAAGGGGGGAATCACGGCCACAGCATTGAACCAGGTCTGGCTGGAGCATATTTTGAAATCTTGTAGGTTTTCCAATGTGATATTGTTAAAACTTAAGTTACATGACCGACGGGCTGCCCCTTCCGAGTACTGTCAATTGATGAGGGAGATTTGAGAAGTAGGGACTGATGAAGAGGGGTGGGAACCCTATGTGGGGGCTGTGAATCTATGCCAAACCCCAGAGTCAAGTGAACCAGATGAGGCCCACCCCTCAAGGGGTCTTGATGTTTCTCCTGTACTCCCAGAGGCCCAAGGAGTGGTGGGGGTGTGTGCTATTTCCTCTGATCCCCAGGTAGAAAGTGATTTGATGGCTGAGATTAGAGATTTATGACAGCTGGTGAGGGACTTGAAGCAAACTGCTACCCACCCTGTTAAGTTTGGGGAACCAGAGTTATCTAGAAACAAATGACCTAGCCAAGAGGAGCCCCCCCGACCCCAGGATGGCCACAAGCAGGTGAGGTATTCCCCTCCCAATAAAGACCCCCGAGACACTAAGTTCTGTTACCATTGTGGAGAGGATGGACACTTTCAGACTGAGTGCCAGTTACCAGAGAATTTAAGGAAGGTCAATAACAGGCTGATGGCCTGGCGCTGCAAGGCCTATACCTGACCCCCTAAGAAGAGTTTTGTGACCCGGGCCAATGCCCAAGCAACTTTCAAAGCTGCGCCCCCCCGAATGGTCTGAGGTGGTGGGGCCTTCAATGGAGGCCACTGTGAGAGTGAATGGGATACCTACCCGGGCTGTGTTGGACAGTGGCTCCCAGGTGACCATTATGTTCCAGGACTGATATCAGAAACACTTGCCTGAGGTGCCTTTGCAACCCTTGGATGGCCTACATGTTTGGGGGCTGAGTGATAAGGCCTACCCCAATCTGGGTATATCCAGATCTGGTTATCTTTTCCTACTTCTGTGGCTAGGTTGGCCAAACAAGTGGAAACCTTGGCCCTAGTATGTCCCCCACTGGGTTGTATGATGGGTGCCTTTGTTGATTGGAACCATCTCACGCTTGGTTACTTAGCGTAGCTGTGCTCTGAAAAACAGATGTCCAGGACTGGGTGAGCTCTTAGAATACCTGCCTTGATTCAGAAGGCCTATGATACTCAGAGAAAGGCTGGCCATGTAGGAACCTGAAGGGCGTGTCTGTTGTCTGGAAGAAGGATCCAGAACCGCTGCTACTAGCCCCAAATGCCCAGTGTGTTTTGCAAGGAAGTCCTGATTAAAAAGACATTAAGAATAAGATATTGATGCTGGATGCACCCGGTGAGGGAAAGTTGCCTGAGGGGTTGCTGGTTAAACCCAGCATCTTACCTGCCAGAGCCCATGCCTTTGCCAGAAGAGTGATGGTCCAAGTGCATAATGTGTCTGATCAAGAGATTTGAGTGAAACGGGGTTGCACCTTGGCTGCAGTACATTGTGCTGATACTGCTGTTTTGCCCCACAACAAGATTCCCAGAGGAGGTGACCGAGTGACCCCTGAGCTGTTTGATTTTGGTGATTCTCCACTACCAGCAGAATGGAAGAAAAGAGTCAGTGAATGGCTCAACCAGAGGGAACAGGTGTTTCTTTGCAGGAGTGGATGGGATGTGTGCAGGGGCTGAGCCACATCCGGCTGCTGGATGAGTGACCTTTGTGAGCGATCTTGACGCCTAGCCCCTGCTGATATAGATGATGTAAGGTGCCACCTGCAGGAGATGCTTGCAGCTGGAGTGATACAAGAGTCCAGGAGTCCTTACGCATCACCTATTGTGGTAGTGAGAAAAAGAATGGAGCTGTCCAGATGTGTGTGGATTACCGATTCTAAACCGGAGGACCATCCCAGACCAATATACCATGCCACGCATACAGGACTCCTTGGACTGTCTGAATGGCAGTAAATGGTTCTCTGTGTTAGACCTCTGCAGTGGGTACTACCAGATCCCAAGGATCGAGGATCGAGAGACGGTTGCTTTCATTTGCCCCCTAGGCTTCTACGAGTTTATGCAGATGCCCCAAGGAATTTCAGGTGCCCCGGCTACTTTTCAGCATCTGATGGAGCGTGCTGTGGGGGACATGAATTTGCTCGAATGTTTGGTTTATCTAGATGATGTCATAGTGTTTGGCAGCTCCTTGGAAGAACATGAAAGTCGGTTGTTCAAAGTCCTGGATCGACTGGAAGACTTTGGTCTCAAATTATCTATAGACAAGTGCCAGTTCTTTCAAACCTCTGTAAAATATGTGGGGCACATAGTATCCACCGAAGGCATAGAGACTGACCTCAGCAAAGTAGAAGCTTTGACCACTTGGCCCCAACCAAAAAAACTTGAAGGAGCTACAGCAGTTCCTGGGGTTTTGTGGGTATTACAGACGATTTATTAAAGACTTTTCTCAGGTGATCCGCCCTCTGCTTAACCTTACACAAGGGTATCCCCCAACACATAAAAAGTATAAGAAGACTGTATGATCTGGGACTGACAAAAATTATTTCTGCCCAAATGATGTGTTTGGCACCCGCTGGACTGCTGATTGTGAGGAAGCTTTCCATGATATTATATATCAGATTACTAATGCCCCAGTGCTGGCCTATGCCGACCCTGCTAAACCATAGGTTCTTCATACTGACGCCAGTATGCAAGGATTGGGGGCCGTACTGTATCAGGAGCATCCAAACGATCTGAGACCTGTAGCTTTTGCCAGCTGCAGCTTGACCCCTTCTGAAAAGAACTACCCAGTGCACAAACTAGAGTTCCTGGCTTTGAAGTGGGCCATTGTTGATCAATTCCATGACTATTTGTATGGGGCTAAGATACTGGTGAAAACTGATAATAATCCTTTGACGTATGTTTAGACCTCAGCCAAGCAAGATGCCACTGGTCATCGGTGGCTCTCTGCGTTATCCACCTACAACTACGCTGTTGAATATAGAGTCGGCCTGAACCATATAGATGCTGATGCCCTCTCCCGGAGGCCTGTGTTCCGAGTTGATTGGGTCCGGTTATCAGAACCTGACATAAGAGCCCTTTGCCAAAAATTTGATAAGGAGGAACCGTGTCTCCTGAGGCTGTGGACTGCTTGGTGGACTGCTTGGGACTCTCTGAGAACTGCTTACCTGCTGCTTACTGTCATTTTTCTGCATTAGACACTAGAATGTTGCCTCAGTTCAGTGATGATAGCCTCCAACAGGCTCAATCCCGAGATCCCATGATAAACTCTGTTCTGGAAGCCTTGCAGAGGGGAAGATGTGTCAGATTGCGCTCCCTGACCTGAGGATTGCGCTGTTGTACAAAGAAGGACCCAAGTTGAAACTGATTAATAGGCTATTGTACAGGAGATTGTATGGAGAGGGTGAGCAGTCAAACAACAACTGGTGTTGCCTATTACTTTAAGAGAACTGGTATTGAGGTCCCTACACAATCACATGGGACATCTTGGCATAGACCAAACTCTTGACTTAGTGCGGACCCGATTTTACTGGCCCAAAATGAGTACTGACATAGAGCAGTATGTTAAGACCTGCAGCTGCTGTTTACAAAGAAAAGCCCTGCCTCAGAGAGCTGCCCCCCAGTCAACATCACTACCAGCACCCCATGGAACTGGTTTGCATTGATTTCTTGAGTTTAGAACCAGAACTGAAGAATATCAGCAACATATTGGTAGTTACTGATCATTTCACCCGGTATACCCAGGCTTTCCTCACCAAAGATCAGAAAGCAACCACGGTGCTAAAGTCCTTGTTGGGAATTTCTTTGTTCACTATGGGGCCCCCCAGCGAATCCATTCCGATCAGGGGAGAGATTTTGAAAGCCGTCTGATTAAAGAAATGCTATCCTTGTGGGGGGTACAGAAATCAAGAACCACCCCGTACCATCCCCAGGGTGATCCTCAACCTGAGAGATTCAATTGCACCTTACTCAATATGTTGGGCATCTTGCACCCTAGAGACAAACCTAGATGGAGTCAGCAGATCAGTGCCTTAGTCCATGCCTATAATTGCACCAAAAGTGATGCTACTGGGTTTTCTCCATATAGACTGATGTTTGGAAGGGAAGCCAGATTGCCAGTAGATGTTTGTTTTGGGGTTTCTCCCGATGGGGTTCAAGCAGCTAATCATCTACAGTATGTGCAGAAGCTGAAGGCCCAACTCAATCATGCCTACCAACTAGCCCAGACCATGGCTGCTAAGTGGAATTTGGCCAATAAAGAAAGGTATGATAAGAAAGTGAAAGCAGTGGAACTGAAAGAAGGAGACAGCGTGCTATTGAGGAACTTGGGATTGCATGGTAAACATAAGATTGCTGACAGATGGCATCACCTCCCTCATATTGTGATGGGAAAATTGAAAGATTTACCTGTATATAAAGTGCGGCCTGAAAACAATTCAAAAGATGCGAAAACTATACACAGAAATCACCTGCTGCCAATTGGACAAATTTTGATAGAGGCTGAACCTTCCAATGCCCCTCCCAGGCCTATAACTAGGGCCGCTGCCAAAAGAAATCAAGATGGGTCAGACTTCAGAACTCAAACTCAAGAGGCCTTCTCCATCCCCTCTGATGAAGTTGATCCTCAGTCTGTGTCTGAGGACAGTGAAATGATATTGAGTATTACCCTCTTATGAACTGAGTCAACTCTTTAGAGGCAATCCCCTAACTAACTCTGGGGACGAAGTTGGGTTTCCTGCACTGTCTGAGCCCCCAGCTTTGTCTCTGTAGTCCATGCTTCCAGAGGATGAAGTGAGTGGCACCAAGGGCGAAGAAGTGGGATCTTTGAGCCTGGCTGAATTATCTGGCCTAGCTGAGCTGTCTGACTTTTCAGAAGAAGGAAGTGATGTGGGGGAACCAGTTAGTGATATGCCAGAGCAAGAAGAATACTTTGAGTGCCCTGATAGCACCCCAGTAGTGCCAGACATGTCCCTAGCTGAACCAAGCAGTGTGGGTCCTGATATAGAGGGTTCTGTTCCTGAAAGTACTATGGCCCTGGGTCCCCTTCACCTATGGAGGTTCCCCCTACTAATCTAAGTGAGGCTGAAATGGAATCAGGGCCTGTAGCAGGTTTTTCCAAGACCCCTAGATGCACTGGCCGAGAAGTACGGCCTGTAGTAAGGCTGAGTTATGAGTCCCTAGGTCAGCCTGTGGACCTGCCATTAAATGTAGTCCATAAAGGGGTGCACGTGTCCCCGAGTTCCTTGCTCAAGTTAGCCTTGGGAAATGATGCCCAACTGTTAGTGTTACCCTCTGAGTATGGGACTACTGCCCCAGTTAGCTCTCAGGTAGCTGATAGGGAAGGGCCACCTCTATCCAGGTGTCAGGGGCAAGCGTTAATGACCTGAGTTATAAACTGAAAGAAGGTTGTCTGTATGTGTAATGTTGTATAAACAATTGTGAACTGTGTATTACAGTATTTAATGTATGTAACCAAAGGCCTGATGTTCTGTCAGTGTAAACTGCTTGCCTTAAAGTGATTCAAGGGTAACTACTTGATCACGGGCCAAGTTCTTTCCAGGCCAGGAAGGGTGTAACCCCCTTACAAATGGGGGTTCCCAAAAGTCTCCCAGGAGCTTGCTGGGTGATCCAAGTCTGGATGGTGTTCGGCGCTTAAGTCATTTTAAATGGCACTGCAGCGAGTGTTTTTAGAGCCTCTGCATCCTGTCTCTTTAAGAGCTGTCTGCTTGCAGACATAATTAGTTTTTTTGGGGGAAGGGCTGTGTGTTTCCCCGCTCGAGTCTTGCATGAGCTTCTGACCAGTCACTCCGTTTCTGCTGTTACTAAGTGGGCATAGTGAGCATTATTGAAAGATGTAACTAATTCTGGGGAGAAATGCAGGGTATTAGTAAAAATGTAGTATTGTCTAACTGCTTCCTTTGCAGTAAGAACTGTTTCTGATCAGCTACCCAGTTTGGCCCCGGACAGCTGAATTGGGCCAATGAATATGTGAGGACTCTAAATGGAGCTTACTTTGGACCAATGGGGACCAACCTTAAGTGACTGATACCTGCAGCCCACCAATGGGATCGGGTGGCACCTGAATCGAGAGCCTTGCCCAAACTGCCAAGGGGCAGAACGCCATGCTGTGAGCGAGGAAGGAGCTCTGGATTCCTGCACTGTTGAGCTTTCGCGCAGGAAGTGTGTGTGGAAGGCCAGAAGTCAGGGGTTTCAAACGCCAGCAAGTGTCAGACTAAATCCACTAGGCAGCGGTCAGAGGAGGCTGTGCAAAAGCGCAGCTACCTACCAGGCTCACCCTGTAGAAGACTGGAGAATCTGCTTCAATCGCACTCGGTCTGTCAGGACATGTGAAGCTGCATCGTTGGGCCCGGGTAGTGCAGTGAAAGCAATCGGGAGGTATACAGCAACTGCCTGGTATGGTACCCCTCTGCCTTTCATATAAATGTGTGGAGAAGTGTTTGAAGTCCAGGCTCGGTCCTGCGAGTGGTGTGAGAGCGCTCTTTCTTCTGGAGTCGTGAGTACTAAATCAGGGTAGCTTCCTGTCAAATGTTCCTAGTGAGGGCAAGATCTTCTGGCTACTTTGCTGGCTACACTAACTGAGCCTGCTGGCTCTATTTAATCTTCGTAGGAATCACATGCTCATTTCTGTGTCAGGGCCCCAACCAGCTGCATCAAGGGACTAGCCTTTATTGCCTGGGTACCTAGAGACAGTGACTTATAGGTTAGGCCTGTGCACAGTACCCTAGATAGATACTTATATATTAGAGTATTAAGCTAATTAACCTGATCACCCCAGTCCTTGTTATTTCCCTAAATAAATCTGATTGATTGTTTTGCAAAGGTATACTGGCTAACTTGTGTTTTATGGTGAATTACTGTACAGTGATTATTGTGTAATGGCATCTTACTTTTCAGGGGTCCCCGAGCAAGCTGATTGGTTCAAGCCTTGGGTCAGTGTATACAGTAAGGGTACTGTGATTGATTTGTGTGGGCCATTAGTGGGAAGAAAGGGGGGGGTTGCAGTGACCCAGAGGGCTGTGACCAAGTCGTACCAGACTGTCTCAACCCCGACCTCTTGGTGCAGGCACCCGCCATCGGATCCAGGCCCCTCAAGCTGTTAGTGGAAAATCAGGCAGGGGTAGTAGCCCTTGGGATAGCTCCTCCTGGGGGTTACACCTATCTTGGGTTTGGAGCTCAAATGTCAGTCGAAAAGTTAGGCTGTACAGTTCTCCAGCATCAAACAAACTAGTGCTCAGTCGTGCAATTACATAATTGGAAAGGCTTTACCTGGAGTTCAATGGCCAAGCAGCCAGCCACTCCCACTTCCTGAGCTATGTAAGCAGTTCCTCTGAACCTCATTGTGAAGCATTTTTTCTTTGCAGCCGGAGGCTCTGTTGGTTTCTCCTCTGAGCTGGTTGGGGCCTACCCCCCCCACACACACCACCTTCTGTTTCTGTGTGTCTCTGCTGGACTTCGGTGTTTGTTTTCCTGCTTCTGGTTTGTATCTTTCCTCCGGCTGTGTGCTTCCCTGTCTTTTGAGTCTCTTGTTTTGGGGCTTGTTCCCTGTTTTCCTGTGTTTTAATTTTGTCTCTTTCGGGAATGCTATGTTTCTAAGCTCAGAGCATACTGCTACTCAGAGTTCATGCTACTGCTTTCAGTTACCTGCAACTGCAGCCACTGCTACTGTTTACTTCAATTACTATTGTACCCAGTGCTTGTGTTTTACACTGCTCACCACGCTAAAACTACTGTGATGCAACAGCAATCATTATTTGTGTTTCAGCTAAACCATAGCTGCTCCACGCTGCATACTCAATTCTTTTCCCTGACAGTTTATTCTGTCCCTAGCTGTGCTGCTCATTCCTGCTCTTATTCTACTTGCATCTTCATTGCACTGCCTGGCTACACCTGCTTTCAGAGCATTGTTTCCTGTTTTATTGCAGTTAAAATTTGAGGTCAGCCTACTAAGCTCCTGCTGAGGCTGTTAATAGCTTTATTATTAAATCTTGCCTCAATTTAAAAATCCTCAGAGCATTTGTCATCTTGATTTGGCTATTCATGTCTGACTGGTTTGCCCCAATGTTGTGCTGTTTTATTGCTATACAGTATGTTATGCAGACCTCTGTGCAGGTCCACCTATCACTACTACTGCTTATTGACCTACATACAGGTCCACGCTTGCTTATGCTATCATTGCTCATTGCAACCGTTGCTCCTTGCTTACACAAACCATTGTTTTATGCCTACTGCCATCCCTCAGCTTGGCCTCAGGGATTCTGCTGCACTCAATCTGCATTCGACCTTGCAAGGTCTCAGCACTCAATGCTCATTAAGATCTTAGCACACCATGCTCATTCAGCTCACCAGCTTTTCAGCTCTCAATCAATTTCTGGGGCATGCCAGCCATTCTATTCTGGCGCAGGGTTCCTGCAGCTGATGATCTCGCTCTGCATTTAATCTGCATCTCAAGCATGTCCAACTTGGGGTTGATTCCTTCTCACCTGGCCCATAGCTGGGAATGTCCTCACCTCAGGCTTGACTTTAGCTGCCTGCTATGCGAGTATATTCCACCTTCTTTTACTTGTGTTTTCCAAATTGCAGCTGCAGAGCCATCACTAAATAAACTATCCCAAGCCTGGAGGAAAGGCGACCTAGGCCTTGGATCCCCAGAGATTTCCTCCTCATAGGGTTTTTTTTCCTCTCCTCCGTTGCCTCAGGTCATAACACTTAGTTAGCATAGTTGTTTCCCCTAGTTTCTTTAGGTAGGTTCCGTTGGATGGAGCTGGAGGACATCCTGCTGTTCCTCTCTCCTTAGGGGATCCCTTAATCTCAACACAAACCATCAGTATCATGTTACGCAAGCCTGGACATTCATTATGTTATAATAATGTAATAATAAAATGAATTTGTTATAGCGCCTTTCATATTCCAAAGCATTGTACATTCAAGATAAAAACAAGATACAATAGATACAATAATATCAAGAAAATCCAGAGTAGGCTCTCCCCACAAAAAAGTCTTAAGAGCCTGCTTGAAACATCCCACAGTCCTGCACTCCCGAAGCTGACGTGGCAGAGAATTCCAGAGGGTAGGTGCCACAAAACCAAAAGCACACACACCAGATAACTTTAAACTTACCCTGGGAATGTCCAGCAACCCCTCATCAGCTGAGCAGAGCTGTCCAGAGGGGTGTAAGGGACCAGGAGCTCTTTTCAGACATCCGGACCCTGTCCATGTAGAGCTTTGTAAGTCAATAGACCTACCTTAAAGATGATCCGCCACTGAATAGGCAGCCAGTGCAGACCGCACAGCACTGGGGTAATGTGAGTTCTTCTAGATGCCCCAGTCAACAAACATGCTGCTGCATTCTGCACTAGCTGCAAGCGGCAGATATCAACCCCAGGAAGCCCTAAGTAAAGGGAGTTGCAGTAATCAAGGCGCGATGTCACAAAGGCATGGACCAGAACAGGTAGGTTGCTAGATGGAACAAGGTGCTTAATCCTAGCAATGTTCCTAAGATGGTAAAAGGCTAGCTTGATGACTGCCGACACCTGATGATGAAGGGTCAGACCATCGTCAAGCACCACTCCTAGGTTCTGCACCCATTCAGAGGTGAGAATCTGGACCCCCCCAGGACTAAACCAGTCCTCAACCCCTCTGCCCTACGACCTGGGTCCGCTACCAAAACCTCAGTCTTTCCTGGGTTCAACTTTAAACCGCTGGTACTCATACAATCTTGAATTTCAATGAGGCAGCTGTTCAGTACTGAGATAGCACTAACCTGGTGGGGGGCAAAAGACAGGTAGAGCTGGGTATCATCAGAATAACAGTGAAACCTCAGCCCATACCATCTTACAATGTCTCCGAGGAGCAGCATATATACTGTGAATAACATGGGGGACAGCATTGAGCCCTGAGGTTCCCTGCAAGGCAGAGAGAAAGCCCCAGAAGAAAATATACCGGAGACAACTCTCTACATTCTGCCATCAAGGAAAGATGTAAACCATCTAAGAACTGTACCAGACAGCCCACAGATGGACCTCAGATGGTCGAGCAGGACCCCATGATCCACAGTATCAAAGGCTGATGATAAATCAAGGAGAACCAAGATGAAACAGTGTCTCTGATCTCTCACCATCAGGAGATCATTGAACATCCGAACCAGAGCAGTTTCAGTACTATGCCTCTTACAAAAACTTGATTGGAGAGGTTTGTATAAATTATGGATGGTTAGATGGTTATCCAGTTGAGCTGCCACAACTTTCTCAATAACCTTCCCCACAAAAAGGAGGTTAGAGATGGTCCTAGTTTGCTAGGTTCTCCTGGTCTAAAGAAGCTTTCTTCAGGAGGGGTATCACCACCCCTCCATCAGGGAGCTAGGGAACTTACTCGACTCCAGAGAGCACCAGACAATCCAGTGGAGACCGGGCCAGTTATGTCACTACAACCCAAAATCAGAGAACTAGGGCCTAAGTCTAAACTACAGCAGGTGGGATGTATCACCTGGACAATCCTCATAATATCCTCGAACTCTGGCAGATCAAAGGTACTCCAGGAAACTCCGGGTTCTGTGGACGAGCACCAATCAAGAGCAACAGCATAGAGTGAAGTTGACATTCCTGCCTAATGTCAGCCACCTTATTCGCAAAGAAGTGAGCGATCTCATCACAATCATTTTAGAAAATTTCGACGGAACTGCTGACAGGCTGGATTGCACAGTCTGTCAACAGTTCTGACGAGTTGAGCCAGTCGGTTCCGAGCAAAAGCTATTTTCCTGGACAGGAATTCTTCCTTCTTACAGGAAATTTTTGTTTGATAGAATTTACAATGTTCTAACAAAATAAGGTGGTCGGCATCTAAGGCTGTCCTCCACCAACAACACTCCAACCTACGCCCCTGTCTCCACAATTCTCTTAGAGTCCCATCAAACCAAGGGGCCCCAGGGTGATGTGGGAGGGGGCAAATACGGACAGAAGCAATCAGATTGAGAGCTGAAGAGATGACCCTATTATATTCCTTAACTAACTGCTCAGGATCTGTGCTAGTCTCGCCCAATAATGAGAGGTTAATTACCACCATCAGGTCTTCAGAGACCACATCCCACAAAAGGCGATAACTGACCATCTCCACAGGGGCCGACCTACCCAGAGGGGCCGAAAAATTGAACCCAACAGAGTAATGGTCAGACCAAATGACTGGTTCCACCACCAAGTTGGAGGCCTCGATCCCCAGGAGAAAGACCAAATCAAGAGAGTGACCACCCTTGTGAGTAGCTGAGGAAACAACCTGTGTGAAGCCCAGAGATGTCATCAGCAGGAGGAAGTGGTTACCAAAAAGTGAGGATTCATCATTGACCCAGGCACTGAAGTCACCCAGAACCATCAGTCTGGGTGAATCTAATGCCATGTCGGTGGCGAAGTCTGCTACTTCCTACAGGAACAGCTTCCCATCACCTGGTGGATGGTAGATGAGAGCTATCCTGCACCCCACACTAGCTACCACAGTATACTCAAAAGACTCGGCCTCCTCAACAGGTACACTAGTTAGGCCCAATTCAGTCTTGAAACAGACCTCAACTCCCTCCCCCATGGTCCAATCTCGGGCAATGTAAAACCGAATATCTGACGGGAACAGCTGCTTCTAAAATAGGGTCCAAGTTCCCATCCAATCAGGTCTCGGTAATGCAAACCAGATCTGCCCTACCAACAAAGTCTGCAATAAGACCAGTCTTGTTGTAGACAGATCTGCATTGCACAACAGCGCCTGAGTTGGACAAGATTGCTAGCTGTCCCAACTACTTGCCCTTCCAAATCGGAGATGCCCTTGGGTATGGGAACTAGAACTGAAGTACCATGTTCTAGGTACCATTTCACCACAGGGTGTCTTCTGGCCCTAATCACCCCTATGGGAGATCACCGCTCATTTGGGTTTTGCTGTCCATGACCCCCACCCACCCCCGACTCCCCTCCCTGTGAGGCAATCCCCAGTGCTCTGATAGCACTGATAAATAGAAGTAGGCAGGGGGAGAAGAAAATGGGCAGAGGGCGTGGAGAGAGGAAGCTGAATAACACAGGACAGGGGGCTATTCAACTGAGTTTCTCATTACATTATCAAACTGCCTATGCTTGTACTACTATGTTACAGCTACTGCTCCTATGTCACACTTACTGCTTGCTTATATGCTTCGAGTTGCCTCCTTCTTTGGGGATGATTATGCTACATTTCTTTTGGGGATTCCTGAGGTACCTTTAGTCATGGGAATCATCCCGTGGCATCTTGAGGCGTGGAACCCTCTCTGAGGGTTCTTTGCCTTTTGTACCCCTACAGGGTGGTAATTCCTCTGGAATAGAGGGTGCAAACGGCCAAAACCAAACTAACACAGTTGCACAAGCATAACACTATACTGACTGTGAAGGTCAGTGAACAAGTAATTTTTTGAACAAATGTTAAGACAGAAGAAACACTCACCTCACACTGTTTTGCACATGTGCAAATGTGCTGTTTCACTTTAGGTATGGAGCTGTGTTCCTCTGCTTACCTGTGTTTTGAACACCAAAATTAAAGCAGTTTGGTCATCATAAAATAAATGAACAAGGCTCAACAGATATACCCCAGGAATCAAGCTGCCTTACATGCTTGTAAACAGTGCTGGAATTAAACTGTAGGAGCTTTGGGAGCTGGGGGAACATAAGGGTGATATATTTAAATTCAGCCTCTCTTCCCATTATAAGTCAATGGCAGTGATGTGAGATTTACCGGGGCTCACTTTTAGAGCTGGTGGGGCTGAGCTCTGTGCAGCTCCCTGTAATTCCAACACTGCTTATAAAGCATGTGAATAAAATTGTATCAGTATGAGCTGTTATAGGGCTTTTGAGGCAGGCCACTTCCTTGCCTATCACAGCATTGGATACTGAATCTCCTCCTTCATTCTGTCCACTCTCTGCCTTTCTCTTCTTTTCACTATGACTTTGCCCAACCACAAGGCATACAAGTCACAGTCTAAGAAAGCTACAACAACATGTGTGAACCTCTTCATTTCCCAATCAATTTCACTATTATAAAGTATTAATTTGTAAATTTTATCTGCTGCACTGTCTAATCCCAACAACTTGTTTTTTTGCTGTTGCCTGATTGCAGACTGTTTTCTGTAAAACTGATGCGGGATTTAGCTGACTCCCCTTTCCCACAGCTCATCGCACACATTTTATCTTGTATATGTTAAATGTTTTGTTTTGTGAGGCTGCATCCTCTATGTGTACAGATCTGGGAACAAACATGTTTGGTGTTTTTAAAAATTGCCACAGTTTTTTTTAGTGGGATACAGACTTGACTCATTGAATTGTGCCTAACTGTCGTCTGATTCTGGGCTCGGGTCTCTGTTTGACTGAGGAGGGTGCTGGCTAACCCCCTCCTGCAGCTAGCCTTCCAGATCTTGCCTGTGTCCGTAGTATTTTTGTGAAGTTATGCCCTACATGTGCATGACTGTGTGCACATATTTTTGTTTGCAGATTGCTGCAGTTTTCTTAGTGGATCAGGCTTGACGCATTCAGTTGAGTGTAAATTTGTGTAGTGTCACCCGGTTGCAGGCTTGGTTCCGAAACGGAGGACAAAGAATTTGTCAGGTGACTCTTCCTATCACAGAAGTGATGCTGACATAACAAATAGTGTTCATTTTGTCTTGAGTAGGGGGTGTAGTACTACACTATTTGTTGCACAAGCATCACATTTTGCACACACACCCTCTCTATGTATTGCCCACAATACTGCAGTCAGTTAGCTTTGCTGCTAACTTACAGCAACAGATTGTAGTATGCCCATGTAGCTGAGTCAGCAGATATATTGAATTTGTCAAGAGGTCAGTCATCCCACAAATATACATGGGTCTAGCCCCACAAATGTCCTGGCCTGTCAGCCCCAAGTGGTGTAGAAAATGTTGAGAGATGCTCCAGCTTTTTTCTCTTCCAGCCATTCAGGTTGTGGTAGTGGTATCACCAGAGTGAGTAGAGCAAGCAGCAGTATCACTACTACTACTATGATCCTCCATGGTTTGACAGTGAACTGGGGAAGCTGAAGACAAAGGGATGGAAGTTGGAGAATTCCTGCCTGACATATAGGTCTCAGGAGGATAGATTTGCTCTGAGAACCCATTATGGTGAGTATCAGTGGGAAATCACTCTGAAAAAGTCAGCATTCCTGACAGGTGATTGATGCAGGAAAAAAATGCCTGGTCCAACTCTTCCCAAACTGTAGACAGATTGCTAAACCCAATTTGTCTGCAGTCAAGAAGAGTTTTTTTCCCCACAGAGAAGTGTGAGGAGTTCCACAGCTTTTTCTGGATAAAGTATCATCTGTCCAGTCCAGGATCTTGCTAGGTGGTCTATCATTGCAGTGTCAGTGGCTCAGTAGGTAGCACACTCACCTCTGAGGCCGGGAGATCAGAGGGCTATGGGTTCAATTCCCACACATGGCACTTGGGTTAATATCCCAGTACTGACACTGCAGTGCAGCATGAGAGGGTGCTGCACTTCTGAGGTGCCTCCTTCAGATGAGACGTTAAACCAAGGTCCTATCTGCCTGGATTGGTGGTAGTTCAGGTGGATATTAAAGATCCCATGGCACTTATCGAAAAGAGTAGGGGAATTTTTATTGGAATCATAACAAATCAAAAACAAATCATATAAAAGTCAGTATTACATCCCTTTAAGGGACAGTATTACATCCCTTTAAGGGGTGTTAACCCCAATGACCTAATGGCGGTGCTGGATCTATCGAGCTTGTCGGGTGAATGCATGAGTCCAGATGATCTTGTATAAGGCTGTGGGAGATGATCTGGACAAAATTGCTCCTGTTCGTGTTCGGCATCTCACCCTCCATCCAGGGAGCCCGTGGTTTGATGGCTCCTTGAAGGAGTTAAGGCGAGTAGGCCAAAGGCTGGAGAGAGCCTGGCGGAAGTCGGGCCTTGATGCTGACAGGCTTAGATTGATGGCACATTATGATAGCTATCAATCAGAAATCACTGAAGAAGGCAGAATTCCTGTCCAGAGAGATTTCTGCTGCACAAAATCGAATCGCCCAGCTTTTCCAGGATCAGGACAGACTGTGCAATCCAGTCTGTCTTCAACCTAGAGAAGCTTTTTCTCAGCTAAGATGCGAGGAGTTTGCTTGGTTTTTTGCAGATAAAGTTGATGGCATCAGGTCCGGCATCGGTCCGACCTCTCCTATGGGGGATTATGGTGGTCAACTAGTGGTGGCCTGTCCTCGGTCTGTCTGGTTAGATTTTCACCGGCCGGAATTCGGGGACATTGTGAAGATCATCCAAACAATGCGACCAACTAGTAGTAGTTTGGATCCGGGTCCTACACCGCTTTTAGTAGGTTGTGTAGAAGTTATCACCCAATCCTTGGAGACATTGTCTGGAAGTCTTTGGAGGAGGGGTTTCCTGACCCCCTTAAGGAGGCGGTAGTTCGACCACTCCTTAAAAATATCCTCCTTGGACCCAGATTGTCTAGCTAACTACCGGTCTATCTCTAACCTGCCATTTGTTGCTAAGGTTATTGAAAAGGCAGTTACGTTGCAATTGGATGATCACCTTATATCTCACAATGTCTATGATACTCTCCAGTCTGGTTTCAGGAAAAGGCATAGTACAGATACTGCCCTTGTCCGGGTATTGAGCTACCTCCTTATGGCCAGAGATTGAAAGGCATGTACCATTCTCTTCCTTCTTGATCTATCTGCTGCATTTGACACTGTAGACCATGGAGTGCTATTGGAATGCCTGCGGGTCTTTTGTGGGCTGTCTGGTACAGTCCTCAAATGGTTTCGTTCTTACCTCACGGACAGGTCTCAGAGAGTTGTCACCAGAATTTATTCCTCTGGCGCTCACTCCCTGCCTTGTGGGGTACCACAGGGCTCCATTTTAGCTCCCATGTTGTTTGCAGTGTATATGCTGCCATTAGGAGAAAACATCAGGTGATACAGTCTAGGTTTTCACTGCTATGCAGATGATACTCAGCTGTATTTGTCCTTTCTCCCCAGTCAGGGTGATGCACTCTCTGTACTTAATAATTGCCTTGATGAGATCAGACTTTGGATGAGTTCGAGCTGGTTGAGACTCAATCCGGATAAGACTGAGGTATTGGTTGTGGATCCAGGTCATCCAGGGGGGTTTGAGAGCTGGACAACCATCAGATTTATTACTTGGTGGTGTACCACTCTCTACCTCTGGACAGGTGCATAATCTGGGCGTTATTGTTGATGACGGTCTGACCTGAAATTCAGGTGTCAGCTGTTGTCAAATCCTCTTTACCATCTGAGAAATATCGCCGGGTGAAACATCTGATTCCCCCAGAGGACCTTCCAACATTGGTCCACGCCTTGTCACTACTTGTCTGGATTACTGCAACTCTCTACCTAGGGCTACCAGGGATTGATATCCGCCGCCTCCAGCGGGTGCAGAATGCGGCAGCCAGGCTTTTGACTGGGACTTCTAGAACCAGTCATATTACGCCTGTGCTCCGCGAACTGCACTAGCTGCCTGTTTGATGGCGGATCACCTTTAAGATTGGTTTACTAACCTTTAAAGCTCTACATGATCAGGGACCCAGTTACCTGAAAGATCTCCTGATTCCCTACTGCCCCCTCTGTCCTCTCCGTTCCGCCAACAAGAGATTGCTGGAGATTCTCATGGTTCAATTAAAGTCATCAGGATCCTGTGCCTTTGCTTTTACAGCACCAACCCTGTGGAATTCCTCACTCATTGGTTGAGAGAATGTCCAACCGTTAATAACTTTAAAGTTGCTTTAAAAACATGTATTTTTGATTTAGCATATTTGTGTTAGTTGTGGCTGACTTTTAATTGTTTGGATTTTATTAACTTTAATGTTTGTACAGTGCCTTGGTCTTGAAAGGCACTATATAAATAAAATTGAATTGAATTGAATATAAAGCCAAAAAAAAGGGGTAAATGAAAACATAAATAAGTATTCCATACAGTAACCCCAAACATAAGAAAAACAATCAAAACAACCCTCCCCACCCACTAAAAGAGTAGGGGAATTTTTATTTTATAACATAAAAACAAATAGTGGTAATCAATGTTTAAATCACACAGAATAATATACAAATCATATAGTAAACAAGGTAAAAATATTTCAGCCACACTTATCAAATCATTGTGTAAAGAACTATGAATAAACCACCCCCACCCACCCTACTAAAAGAGATGGGAAGCATTTATTGTTGTTGTTTATATAAAAACAATAAACTGATCAATTTTAACTTTCTTTGAAACAAAATAAAATCCAGTACAGTATTACTTCATACTGAATACAAAAATATAGATTGAAAAACTTAGGAAAATCACAATACCGAAAACCTAATATATACCACAATAAAAACCTCCACCTGTGCCCTTTTTTTAATGAAAGGGTAAAAAAGAAGTACAACAAAATTAGATATTCAAAAAATGTTTAAATAGTGCTTCATACAATTTCCTAAATCTAAAGCAAAATTACTCCTCAATAATGAAACCATATTTGTAACCTGGAAAATTCCCAGTTATTCTATATACCTAAGTTCCCAATAATTCAAGGTTGTTCCACAATCTTTTCCACTGAACAGAATTATAATTCTCTCTTTCTTCCAATTTCCATTTATTCAAATCAGCATTAATAATAAAAAAAGTTCTAAAGCTGAAATAAAGTTTTGTTGTAAAGCCAATCTACAACGACCTATCCATATCCAATAAAGAAAATGAGCATGAATAATATGAAATGTTCCATGGTGTACTGAAAAGGGCAAGGTAGGAACTATTCCAAAATACAATAAATTTGGGTCCAGGGGAACTGGACCTACCCACTTCCATCTGTTTTTAACTATATCCCAAAATTGAATTATATATGGACATTGAAAGTATAAATGATCCATTGTTTCTATATTTAAAATACATGTCTCCCTAGGACAATACCGTTCCATTAAAGCCTTATGCTTATGATTACCTTTTACATTAATTTGACCATGTAAACCCAACCATACAGTGTCCCACATGCGGACAGGAAGTCTTTTATCCAAAATATATTCCGAAAGTTATTTTTGCTCTAACTGAGTTAAATCTGTAAACACCGGCTCATTGAAACATTTCATAATAATCTGCTCATAAAGCAATTTCCTAGAGAAATGGAGAGTATCACCCATCTGTACTCCCCATTTTTTTATTGCATCAATGACTCCATCCCTCCTCTTTGGTAGGCGAGGACTACATTTATTTTTATGCAAAAATGTTTTTGTTGCCCACTCTTTTAATACCCCATCTAATGCTTCTTTCCCCCACTTACCCCATAATTGAATCGTTCCTTCACTAAAGGAATAATATTATCATAAAGAAAATCATGAAAAAACACCCAGGATGTACCATATTTAAACCCCCAAATTTAATTGGTTTATATGAAATATTCTGTTTTACCGGATTCAACCTGCTTCCCCACACACAAGAAAAAAAAACTCATCAAAGAGGTTTCTAAAGAAGATGGCAGAAAAACAATTGAACTAATAAATAAAAATCCAGGTATTAAAAATGTTTTTAATAAAAAGATCCATCTTTTTTTTTGACAACTTCCACCTATTCCACAGTTTAACTTTTGTATGACCTATTTCTAAAACTCTCTCCCAGTTTATACATGCCATGTCTTCTCCAACAAAATATATTCCTAAAATACAACAAGGTTTCTAGAAACCAGAATATCACCTACTGAACTACAAGGATCCCATTCATTACATATTGAGAGGCGGGCACCCGCAATCCTAGGCACCGCCTCTCATATTGTGCTGCCGCCACTCTTTGCGCTTAAATTCGTCTTTCAGCGCAATTGCATCTGCACTCGCTGCGACACATTTGTGCACCTACAAAATCAGGCAAGACTGCGAGCTGCAGTAAAGCTCTGCAGGTTTGGGATCACGAGGTAAGCAGACCAGGCTAAGGTGCCAAACATGGAGCCAATAGAGGAAGCCTCTGGGAGTGACAGTCTAGCAGCCTATAATGGAGCTGCTACGAACTGCTGGGTAACTCCCATTAGTCTGCTGCCACTTTAGGGATTTCTCAGAATCATTCAGATCATTCAGTCTACTCCAGAAGTGCTAGTTGTAATTGAGTGCAGCTTCCTTTGCCTAATTATTGATAAAAAAAAACCTTTTTATTTTGTTTTTAGAAACGTTAGTCTCATGAAGTATCAGAACTAAGGTATATGAAGTGTTACTGAGTGGGGGGGGGGAGAGATCATTGCGTGGTCTCCAGCATTTCAGACCTGCAAATTCTTCTGCCTTTCACTGAAAGGGCAACTGCAGCAAAAAAAAAAATATATACTGGCAGTAAAAGAAAAAAACACCAGTCTGCACTGGAAGATTTATTTTCTATGGAGAGTCAGAACTCATCCAATTCACTGAACTGAATTTAGCTGCTGGTTTCTTGCATGCCTGATGCAGCACACTTGATTAGGATTAATGGTCAGATAATGAATAATTAGACTTATAATCCTTTTTATTACAGCAATCTTCATAAGGTGTATTTCACAGTCTAGTGCTCACAGAGCACACAGAAGTGTATTTTACCTTTATTTCTTTAACTACTTTTTATTTATTTAGTTATTTATTTTATTTTAGACTTTGGTAACTGGGTAAGGCCCACTAGGCATGAGTGTTTGTTTTCAGGGGCGACCTGGGAGCACTGGGGGTTAAGTAACTTGCTCAGAGTCACACAGTATACAAGTGGAGGTTGTGGGAATTAAATCCAGGTTTGCTGGATGTACCAAGCTCATTCACAGCTCATTACTTTAACCTCTAAGCTATACTGCCAGCCTTACACCAAAATGGAGAGGGGGGCAAGTGAGGCATGTTCTTACTGGGGCGGATCTTGGAAAAACAGAGACAGTAGAAAGAGAGAGATTTTTGCAGGTGGCAAGCCTGCAAAAAGAAAAGGGGTAGAACAGTAAGGAAAATAGAATGCTGTTGCAACAGACTTGAAAGGGTCCTTTATGGCAGAACAGCCCACTGTGACACACCTCCCCACCTAAGAGGAAACCTTGGGATTTTTCCTTTAATCCCTACTGTTTACAGTCTGGGTTTTCAGACCGTACCATCGTGGTGACATCGCAATAAAGCATAGTGAAATCAGGTCTCTCACAGGGAGAGACGGAGCTTTCACCCACCCACTCCAAAAACTCCACCTTGGGGTCCCTAAATAAATTACAAAAAGAGGTTTCCTTCTTAACTTTACACACATTTCAATACCCTGAGGTCTGATTATGCATTCCTGTCCTCACACTCTGTTTCTGGGCCTGCGCCAAACCTGGACATGAAGTAAACATTCTTAAGTACAGACCCTGGGCGGTGTTTTATGGTAAACCTGTGTGGCTAAAGGGTTAAGTACCAGCTCATGATACAAGAATTCTTATCTTTCATGACCTGCAACCAACAAAGTGAGGTATGATTTGTAATAAGCTGGAGTTCAGAACCCCACAAATAAAATTTCAAAGCTTCAATTGCCCACTTTACTGCAAGATACTCTTTCTCGTTTGTAGAGTATCTGGTCTCTCTTTCATGTAGTTTGCAGCTAATTAAGATAATGGGATGTTCTTCCCCTTTGATTGTCTGAGATAATATTGCCCCAATGCCAATGTCAGAAGCATCCGTCTGTACCACAAATGGCAAAGAAAAGTCTGAACTCCTCAGTACAGGAAAGGAGCAGAGAATTGATTTGATGGTACAGAATGCTTCCTCACAAGCTGGGGTCCATTTTACTTTAGTCAGGTTGCTTTTCTCTGTAAGATCTGTCAGAGGACTGGCTAAGGTGACAACATTTGGCATAAAACACCTGCAATACCCAGCCAATCCTAGGGATGATTTCACATGTTTCTTAGTAATGGGACAGGGCTTTTGGCTGCTGCATATACCTTCCCAATGTCTGGCTTGACCTGACCATTCCCCAACATGAATCCCAGGTACTTTGTTTACTACATAGCCACAGAGCATTTTACTGGGTTTATTATTAAACCCACCTCTGTTATGGCTTGCAACACAGCAGTAAGGTGGTTCAAGTGTTCATTCCAGCTAGGGCTACAGACCACAACATCGTCAGTGGTAAGCAGTGCAGTGTGCTGTGTGATGTTTAAGGGTCTGATCCATAAAGCACTGGAATGTGGCAGGGGCTCCTGTAAGCCGAAGGCATAGTTACAAAATGGGATGCTAAAGGCAGTCTTGTCCAGATGTTTTATCTAAGGGAATTTGCCAGTAGCCTTTGTAAGGTCCAAGATGGTGATGTACTGTGTATTCCCAGTCTATCCATGATATTGTTAATGTGAGGCATTGGATATCCATCAAATTTGGATATGGCATTCAACTTTCTAAAATCCAGACAATATCCATCAAATTTGGATATGGCATTCAACTTTCTAAAATCCAGACAGAGCCTGTCTTCTTTTTTTTCCACCACTACAATAGGAAAGACTCATTCACTATTAGATGGTTCAATCACCCCAAATTGTTCCATTTTCCTTACTTCTTGTGCAACCTCCCCCTGTACCTTCTCGGGTAGTCTGTAGGGTTTCTGCATGATTGGGGTGTTTTGGGTGACCTCTATATTGTATTCTATATCACATGCCTTCCCTGGTATACTGGTAAAGGTTAGTTGGATCTGCATCAACACTCTTTCTAGCTCTCATTGTTGCTGACAATCTAAATTAGTGTTGTCAAATCTTTCATCTCCCCATGCCTTTCCAATCTCTGCTAGGCTATTTCTAGCTCACTATCAGTTTGGTCAGGGTACACATATATCACAGGGACAGGTCTCATGCCATGGTTTCAAGCATGGCATATCCTCTCTTATGTCTCCTATCTGGCAGATTGATTGTATAATTGACAGGTCCCATTTGTTTGTTAACAGCATATGGACCATACCACTTCATGGTTAACTTGTTTTCTGTGGATGAGTTATAACAATACCTGATCCCTAGTTTGAAGTATTTGTTCCTACTCCCCGATCATAATGCACTTTCTGGGCAACCTGTTTTCCAGCATTCTGATGATGGGCAAACATTATATACTTAATCAGCTTCAGTGTTAACTGAGTCATGTAATACAGGACATCTGTAGGGCCTATGTTTTCCAGTCCTCCCAATATTCCTTCATGACATCCAAAGGACCTCGAGGGTTCCTGCCGTACAACAGCTCAAAAATGAGAACCACATGGATGCCTGTGGTACCTCTCAGCATACAAACATCAAAAGGGTAGATACTGATCCCAGGCCTTCTCCTCATCCTGTACAAACTTCCTTAGCATCTTTTTCATAGTTTGGTTGAAGCGTGCAACCAAACCATCCATTTGTGGGTGTTATGGGGAGGTATGTATGGTCATTATCCCTAGGGTCTGATATAACTCTTTCAGAAGTTTTGAGCAAAAGTTGCTACCCCGATCAGTTAAAATCTCCCTAGGTATGCCAACCCTACTAAAAAGCTTAGCTAATTCCTTAGCTATTTTTTTGGCTGTAATGGTACACAAAGGGATGGCCTCTTGATATTTGGTGGTATAATCACAGATGACCAACACAAACCTGTTCCGCTAGAGCTCTTTTTCAAGGACCCCACAATGTCCACGGCTATACATTTGAAGGTGTGATATCAAAGGAAGGGGCTTTAGAGGAACCTTCTGCTTTTTCCCAATAGTGACCATTTTCTGGCACTCCTCACAACTGCGACAGTATTCTGCCACCTTTTCATGAAAACTGTTGAGAAGTCTGCTCAGGGTGTAGTCCTTCCCCAAGTGGCCAACAAGGGGAATATCATGTGTTAAATATAACAGTTGTGCCCTATGCTTTTCAGGGACTAATAACTGTTTCACCACCTCCCCAGTAGTAGGATTCACGCATTCTCTAAATAATGGTATCCCGTGACTTTGGCGACCGTGATTGGGTGCCTACTGAAATGGCAACTCAATCACAGTGCCTGTCATCGGCGTGACTAGGGAAGGTGGGTGACCAGATTGGGAGGTGCATGAAATAGCAACATCCTGTCACTACATGCCTACGCATGGGGGGTGAGGACGCTAAATGTGGGGTGGGAGGGATGGAGGGGTTGTAGGGGGTGGTGCCTCAGCTAGCTGCTGAGTTGCTTCCTGTGGTGCGGTGGGTGGGTTCAGGGCTGTGGTGGGAATGGTGCTGGGTTCGGGTCTGAGTGCAGGTACCTTTGTTGCTCCCGGACGGAAATTTTATTTTACGCGCTTGCACCCCCCTGACATGCACCCTCCCCGAGTTGAGAATCTTAAGTAGGGTCTCTGTGGGGGGGTGCAGCCGTACATAAAATATAAAATCCCAACTTCCAGTGCTGTTTTGCTGTGCACTGGGAGTACATCACTAAAATATTGTTTTGCGATGTGCCATCACCCTAACGGCAATTGCAATTATCACATAGATCCTCAAAGAACAAACCCCTTTGTGACATATTCAGTCCCTTTTGTTCTTGGTTTTGATTCACCTGTAAAAAAAGGTTTTAGTGTCACATCACTTTGTTGTTCACTCCTACATCACAATTCTTAACAGTCTCTAGCAGTTCAATTTCGGAATCCATATTATTTGTAATCCACTGTTGCTTTGCCAGTCTCTTGGACTTCTTAGATTTTCTGTTTTTCCTGGGGTCCCAAAACATACTGTTCAAAGGAAATAAGTTTGGTAACTGTCCCTCTTTCTTGGCTTGGACCTGGGTGGTTACTGCACTCACATTAGTGGTGTTGGCCAGGAATGTCTCAAAGTCCGGGTGATCTTGCCCAATAATGACTGGTACTGGTAGGTGGGGTACTAGTCCTACTCTCATGTTCTGGGCAGTCTCCTGAATCTGCAAGTTCACCATGGCTGTAGGCTAATGGTGAATATGCCCATGGATACAGATTACTCTGCTGTTTGGGGCCTTTGTTGTTACCAGCCTTTTCTATTACATTAGTCCGACCAATGTTTGGTGGATTTAAGAGTCTTCTAGCCCAGTTACCTCTTGTTCCCCAATCTTAACAGATACAGTATAGTGTCCCCAGTTTGCCAATGCTAGGTATGTGGACTCAGTCTTTCTTTTAGGGCAATATCTGGCTATGTGTCCCTTGCCCTGATAGTCTCTACAGATAATGCTCATGTGATCCCGCTCCACAAGAATGGTAGCAGGGAGGAGGCAGGAACTGCAGACCAGTCAGTCTTACCTCAGTACTGGGCAAGATTATGGAGGCACTCCTTAAGGAAAGGATAGTGCAACACCTGGAATCCACAGGAGCACAGGATCCAAGACAGCATGGGTTTACAAAAGGAAGGTCCTGTCAAACTAATCTCCTAGATTTATTTGACTGGGTAACCAGAGTGGTGGACCAAGGGGGAGCAGTTGATGTCGCCTAGCTTGACTTCAGCAAAGCTTTCAATACTGTTCCACACAGAAGATTGATTAATAAGCTGGATAGGCTCAGGGTGGGTCAGAAGTTGGTCAACTGGGTGGCAAACTGGTTGATGGGCAGAAAACAGAGAGTGGTGGTAAACGGTATACAGTCAGAAGAGATGCAAGTCACAAGTGGGGCACCTCAGGGATCAGTCCTGGGGCCAGTCCTCTTCAATATCTTCATCAGTGACATTGCAGATGGACCGGAGGGTAAGGTTTGTCTGTTAGCAGATGACACCAAGATCTGCATCAGCGTAGATGATCCAGATGGGGTGGGCAGAATGAGCCGAGATCTGGATAAACTAGCAAAATGGTCGGAAGAGTGGCAACTGGAGTTTAATGCAAAGAAGTGCAAGATCATGCAATAAGGAAGAGAAACCCTAAAGCCACCTATAGTCTGGGAGGGGAGTTGCTGGCAGTCACAAGGGAAGAAAGATACTTGAGCATCATCATCACCGATGACCAGAAATCATCCAAGCAGACCACTAAAACAGTAGGTAAGGCTAGGGGGATGTTGGGGTGTATTAGTAGGGGTATCACAAGTTAGAAGAGGGAGGTAATAATCCCTCTTTACAAGACACTTGTTATGCCACATCTGGAGTACTGCGTGCAGTACTGGAGGCCACACCTTCACAAGGACATTAACCAAATTGAGGCATCCAGAGAAGGGCAACCAAAATGGTGCAGGGACTGCATCAAAAAACGTATGAGGACAGATTAACAGAGCTCAATATGTATACCCTAGACCAAAGGAGGGAGAGAGAGGTGATATGATCGAAACATTCAAACACCTTAAGGGCATTAACAAGGTGAAAGACTCTAACATGTTTCAATATGAGAAAAATACCAGGAGAAGAGGACACAGCATGAGATTAGAGGGAGGCTGATTAAGGGGTAATGTAAGGAAGTTCTTTTTTCACAGAAAATGTGGTGGATGCATGGAACGGCCTATCTCAGGAAGTGGTGGATATGAATACAATGCAGGGCTTCAGACAGGCATGGGATAGGCATAAGGGAGTAATACAGATGAGTATGAATGGATAGGCCATTGACAGAGCAAAGGCTGATGGCACATTTATAAGGTGGAAAAAAAATGGGCAGACAGGATGGGCCTTGCGGTCCTTATCTGTCATCAACATCTATGCTTCTATGTTTCTATGTTTATAAAATCTGGAGAATAAGTCTTTCCAGTTTTAAAGTTCTTATAATCCCCGTAGCTCGAGAAGAAGAGGTACTTCTCTAGGGGTTGGCTGGTGCTGGTGGTAGGTCCTGAATATCTCTTCTGCCGATTTGGTCTTGCATTGAGGTAGTCCTCTGCCAATGTAATGGCCTTTTTTGGAAGTCTCAGGACGATGTTCTTGGATCCACACTTGTACATCCTGGGGAAGAATTTTCACAAATTGCTCCAGGATAATGGTCTCCAACATCTGTTCCTTGGTCTTCAAATCAGGTTGAAGCCACTTGTGACATAGTTCCTGTAGGCACATGTAAGCTTCCCTGGGAACATCCATGGACAGGAATTTCAAAGTCCTAAATCTCTAACGATAAGTCTCAGGGCTGATGTCATACCTCCTGAGGATCGCTTGGTGAACCACATCATAATTCTCAGCCCCGGTGACTGTCCACGTGGCTGTAGGCCAGTTGAGTTTTCCCAGTCAGATATGGCACCAACCAGATCACCCATTGTTCCTTTGGCCGGCTACATGCCTGTGACACCCTCTTAAAGATAGTTAAATCACCTCTATATCATCAGACTCACTTACAGTAATTTTGTGATTTTAATGTCCTTAGGTGCATCTGGTGTTCTTGGTATCTGGGCAGTCCCCAGAGTTTGAATGGCCCTTAGGGTATCTGACCATCTTTCTTCATTCCTTTGGTGGTCTATTTCCCTCCTCTGTTTGTCCATTTCCGGTTGCTACACACAGCACCACCTTAAAAGTTCACTGATGTTTTTTGGAGGTTCATCAGAAATGACCTCACCCGTTTCATGGATACTGGCATCCAGTTCCACTTTGGTGGTCTTAGAAACATAGACATATAAACTTTGATGGCAGATAAGGACCGATTGTCCCACCCAGTCTGCTCATTTCCTATCTATTAGATATGCTGCAGATCCTATTTAACCAACAGCATTTCTCCCTAACCCCCACCAGAATTGCCTTATGTCTGTCCCATGCATTATTGAATTCTTCCACTGCTTTTGACCCCACACCCTCCTCAGGAAGGCTGTTCCATGTGTCCACCATCCTCTCCATGAAAAAATACTTCCTCATGTTGCCCCTGAGCTGTCCCTCCTCTATCTTCAAATTGTGTCCCCTTGTTCTTGCACATCTCTTATTGTGAAAGATGCTACCCTCTTGGACTTTGTTAATTCCCTTGAGGTACCTGAAAGTTTCTATCATGCCCCTCCTGTCCCTCCTTTGCTTGAGGGTATAATGTAAAAGCTCTTTTAGTCTCTCTTCAGATGGCTTTTGTGCAGACCCTGCACCATTTTAGTTGCCCTCCTCTGGACTGCCTCCATCCTGTCTATGTCCTTGCAGAGATAGGGTCTCCAGAACTTCACTCAGTACTCCAGATGGGGTCTCACCAACTGTCTGTGCAGAGGGATAACAACTTCCTGTTTTCTACTGGTGATGCCTCTCCCTATACATCCCAGCATCTCCCCAGCCCTCCTTTATGCCTTCTCACATTGCTTGCTTACCTTTAGGTCATCTGATATGACTACCCCAGGCATCTTTCCATTTCTGTTGTTACTAGTACCCTCCGCCCACTGTGTACTCTTGTCCTGGGTTTTTGTTTCCCAGGTGCATTACTTTGTACTTCTTTTCTTTGAATTTAAGCTGCCATACTTTTGACAGTTCCTCCAACCTTGCCAAGTTCCTTCTCATCCTTTCCACCCCCCCCCCCTTGCCTATCAACCCTGTTGCAGATCTTTGTGTCATCTGCAAAGAGGCATGTTTTTCCTTCCATCCCTCCACATGTCACTTACAAGGACATTAAAAAGGACAAGTCCCAGTACTGAACCCTGTGGTACCCTGCTAGTAATCCCCCTTTCTTCGGAGTGAACTTCGTTTACTATTACCCCTCTGTGTCCTATTGTCCAGCTAATTTGTTTACCCAGGCTACTACCCTGGGACCCACTCCCAGACTGGCTAACTTGTTTATTAATCTTTTGTTTGGGACTGTGCCAAATGCCTTGCTAAAGTCTAGGTAGGCCATGTCCACAGCCCCTTCCTGGTCTACTACTTTGGTCACCCAGTCAAAGAAATCTATTAGATTAATCTAACATGAACTTCCTGCTATGAATCCATGCTGCCTTGGGTCCTACATAGAAACACAGAAACATAGAAATTGACGGCAGATAAGGACCGCAAGACCCATCCAGTCTGCCCATTTCTTTTTCTACCTTATAAATGTGCCATCGGCCTTTGCTCTGTCAATGGCTTATCTATTCATACTCATCTGTATTGCTCCCTTATGCCTATCCCTTTCCTGTCTGAAGCCCTGCACTGTATTCATATCCACTACTTCCTGAAGTAGGCTGTGCCATGCATTCACCACCCTTTCTGTGAAAAAGAACTTCCTCACATTACCCCCTAATTGGCCTCCCTCTAATCTCATGCTGTGTCCTCTTGTCCTGATATTTTTCTTATATTGAAACATGTTAGACTCTTTCATCTTGTTAATGCCCTTAAGGTGTTTAAATGTTTGATCATACCACCTCTCTCCCTCCTTTGCTCTAGGGTATACATATTGAGCTCCGTTAATCTGTCCTCATATATTTTCTAATGCAGTCCTTGCACCATTTTGGTTGCCCTTCTCTGACAGCCTCAATTTGTTAATGTCCTTGTGAAGGTGTGTCCTCCAGTACTGCACAAAGTACTCCAGATGGGGCATAACCAGTCTCTTGTAAAGAGGGATTATTAATTCCCTCTTCCGACTTGTGATACCCCTAATAATACACCCCAACATCCTCCTAGCCTTACCTACTGCTTTAGTGGCCTGCTTGGATGATTTCAGGTCGACCCCCTTATAAAAGTTACTATCACATTTTCACTCCTAATGAAGTCCATCATTACACCTGACTGCCTGACATCAACACATTACTTAAATATAACTTCCATCACCGCATGGACAACCCCCCTGTTTTTCTCTATAAAACTGTGTAAATAATCCCAAGACTGAACATATGCCAGCCATTACTTTTTCATGTACTGCCACCTGTTCTACCTGTCAAACCTATATTGCTTACCATTCCTTCCATTGAAATCTATACCTCCATATATTTTCCTAATAGTGTGTCTGACTTCCTTAGAATGCAAAACAAAACAAATCTTACTAGTTAAAAATCATTGTGTTGTTTCTCCATGTCTCCCTTAACAGTTCCACACAACCTCACTAACTTCATTATGCAACTGTTGTGGATCTGACCAGATTTTGTTATTTCAGCAATGTTCATAAGGTTTATTTCACAGTCTAGTGCTCCCAGAGCACACAGAGGTGTATTTTACCTTTATTTCTTTAACTAGGCTGATGCACCAAATGGGGGGCAGTGAGGCATGTTCATATCAGAGGGACCTTGGAAAAACAGAGAAAGTAGAAGAAGAGATTTTTGCAGGTGGCCAGCCTGCAAAAGGAAAAGGGATAGATCAGTAAGGAAAGAGAAATGCTCTTACAACAGACTTGAAAGGGTCCTTATGGCAGAACAGCCCACTGTGACACCCGGCCACCTCTATGTGCGGTCCATGGGGAAACTTATGGAGCCCCTCCCATCAGTGTGACATTGTCACTGGCACAGTGCCCTGGGTTCAAGTTATCTAAGGAATAGATTGAACAGCTTGCCCCTTTTTTCCTACTCACCCACTGGATGCCCCTTTGGTTGGGAAGGGGAATGAAAAACACCTGGGCTTGCCAGTCCTTTCTTCAACTAGCTGTCTTGGGCTCTTTAGTTTAACTGGGGCTTGCCTTGCTCCACACTTCACCCCAGGGAGCTTACTCATAAATATCAATGTAGTTATAATAGGGCCTATTGCCCTTAACCTATCCCCCGCTCTGCCTCTGGAGCTCGCTCATAAATGTTTATTTGAATTCACTAGGGTCTGATACCTTTAGCTTCTCCCCTTGGGAGCCTATTCATAAGTATTCATTTCTCCACACTAGGCTTTCCTGCCCTAAATCCCTGCCCCTGGGTATTGCTCCGTCCAAAATGAATAGTGATTTATTAAAAACTTGGCTGATGGCCCGCCCCTATGGTTATCAGCTGTCTCATGCTGTTTAACAATTTGTTTTAGTTATTTTTAACACTTCAGGCATTCAGCACCTCTCTAGTAGTGCTACCGCTGACTCACCACTCCAGCCCAGGGTAAAGATCAGAGATCATGAGGCAGAGAAGCAGTGCTGTGGGAGGGACTGGAGGTGGGACCTTCTGGGTCTTGTGGGTCTTTTTGCTTCCGGGCACTCCACCCGTTGCTCCTCCAACCCCCGTGTCTTTTCAGATGCAGCTCTTGGGCACTACCGCAAATGTGGGACCAGAGAAACTTTTAAAATTAATTTAAAATAAAAAACAAAACTAAACCAAGCCCACACCGTGATCCCAACTGGATCTGGGACTTGTCAACACACTAGACAGCTGCACCACACCGACCACGATGGCCGATCACACTGGTTGGACTACCAACAGGAGGAGACTAGAGGCACCGTAGAGGAACCAATGGAACCAGCTTCAACACTCTAGGTAAGCCCTTGGTTCCCACTGCTCCCTCTTGATCCTGCTCCTTTTTCAGCTCAGTAACAGTCTTCTGCAAAACTTAACCTTTTTTAAATGCTACACTCTGGGTTCTGAGTCTCAACCCCGAGTCCTTGTCCCACTGGTTCTAGTGTTTTTTATTTTTCTTTTAAACAAACCCCATGCACTGGGCAGGGACAACAGTTCTAGCACATGGACAACCTAGGCTCATGCTGCCTGCTTTGGGGGATCTGAGCATGAATAGGCAGCCAGGGAAAACAGGAAAACTTTTTTTTATTGTGCTGCTGCCTGGTGATGGTGGGGGAACACACATTACTAGGGAGGCCCTACTCACTACCCTCATGCTGCCCACACTGCCCAGGGACTATCCGGGTACTCTATTTATTTACTTAATTTCTCTGTTGGGCCTCATACTTTCAGCACTGCATGTGCATTTGGGATCATGATTCCATCATTGTGAAGTGCACTTCTCGGAGGTTGGACAGGCCCTCAGTGGACAAATTTAAAATAAAATTAAAACCCTCTTATTTAGAGTTTGCCATGGATCTGGTCTTCTGAAATGAATCTTGAAATGTCCAGCTATTTTTACCATGTTTTATCTTTGTAAGGTGTCTAGAGCCATTGGGATTGGGTGCCATAGAAATGCAATTGTTGCAACCACAACCCAAATTACCATACCTACAGTAGCACCAACTTTTTGTGGAACTAGGAGGGCCTTAGAACTAAGATTGCCTATTCCACAAGAAGCAGCAACCAGTGCCACTAGTAACAGCATTATTGCCACAGCTTACACCACAGCTCTTATCATTACCAAGAGTTCTTCCCCAGCTAGTATGCTCCCAGTACACACCACCACAAGTGCCATCCTCATAGCTGGCACTTCCACGGGTCACTGTAACCACAGCCACTTAGACCTCCACCACCAGAGGCACAACTGCACCCATACCTGCTCCTACTATCATCACCACAGACACTGTGACTGCGTCACTGATTCCTGATGTAATTACTGCCACCCTCCCACCTTGTTGCCCCAATGCAGTGCTCTCAGGTCTGCATAATTGATGTTGGTGATGAGAAGTAGTTAGTCAACTCATCTGGGTCTGAATATCTGCCTGAGCCTGGGAAACTGCTATCAGGCCAGAGTAGTAGCATAGTCAACTTAAGAGCTAAGTTCTGATAATGCAGTGCTATGGAATTCAGTGTGCAACACTGGTGGACCACTCACTGTACTAATGGTCTGTGTGTGATGGTGGCTCAAGGATGCCACAACATATGTACCTTTGCTTCATGTTACTGACAGCTGTGTCCATCATGCATAGGTCATAATGTCGATGCATAATAGTACACGACATTATGCCGAATCCTGGACCTAAGACTTCTCCATGTTGGACCCCCTGAGTTATAATCCTTAGTGGGGGTCCAGGGGCAGAGCTCCCTGTAATGAGGGGTGTGAGGGCAAAGCTCCCCACAGAAAAAAAATACCAGTAAAGCCGCAACATAAAGCAGCACGAAATCTCCGGCCGCGCTCAAGCCAATCTCTGCGCTATGTTATTGACATGTCATTGATATGGTAATAAAAAAGTGTGTTCTTAGAAGACAGTTTAATGTGTAGTTAAAGGGCCTTTAGAACTATATTCTAACACCTTTCTATGCCAAATAGCAGTGAATAATGAATAATACAGTACATGAAACCTGAACACCTTGCATTACATTACTGCCAGCTCTGTGTTGCTCATTAAGGAGTTTTTGAGATGTTTATGGAAAACCAGGTTCTTGGAAGATTGTTTAATGGTGTCAGTTAACTATTTGCAAAACTATGTATTACAAAGTCACCTTTCCTGGTCATAGTCCAATAGCAAATAACAATAACAACCCACTGAGATGGGTTGAATATCTTGAACTACATTTTTCACAGCTTTGTGTGAGTCACTGAGGTGCCACTCAGGTGTTTATGGAACACCTGGTTCAGTGAGAGTATAATGGTGTTGTTTTAGGGCTTTTAGAACAATTCTTTAAAAAAAAAAGTATCTTCCTTGGCTGAATACCAAATACCCAACTATCTGGATCCCGATCACAAACATTTTTTTTTATTTTATTTAAACATTTGTTGACTGGGATAGGCACACTAAGCTAAGGCTCATTTCCAGGTGCAACCTGGGGGTGGGGATACAGTATTAACAAAGACAAAATATTACAATTTTTTTTTTATAGCTTATGTAGCTTATCTTTGAGCATAGAAGATGTATTGTCCATATCTGCACACTGTGAAGTGACTAATTATAACCCCATGGCCCAGATATTCAAACTGCGCCCAAAAAGTGCGCAATAGCAGGAGCAAGCGCAAGTGCATTGCGCCCATGTGCAAGAGGTGCGATATTCAAAAACTGAGCTGGCCAAGATACGCCTACAGCCGACGACTGAATATCCCACCACCTGCACCATAGCACAACTAAGGAGGGGAAACTGAGCAGATCTGATGCGCCATAGCGCAACAAGGGATGTTCAGCTGAGCAGTCCAGAAGTGCCATAGCACAACCAGGGATGCCCCCCAGCAGCAGGGCAGCAATGCAGCAGCACAACCAGGGATGCAGGGGCCCACCACTCATGCCACAGATGGGCAGAGGAACACACAGCAGAACAGACATCGTCCCCCCACACCCCATGCACTGCACAACTGGAGGAGGGCTGGAATAACCACTGGCCCATGGAGACAAGCAACCAACCCACAGCTGGGCCATGGTGCCCCATCACACCCCCTGGCAAGCTGTGACCTGCACACAAGGAGGGCCGACCACCCGTGCCACACCATCCCACCAATGCAGAGCACACCCTGCACTGTGACCCCAGACACCCTGCCCAGGAGCAGCGCCCACCACTGCAGGATACCCAATGCATGCCACCACCCCACTGTGACAATGCAACCCTGTGCACCACAGAACCATGAAGCAGCCCCACCATGAGCACCCATCAGTGGGTGGCAGCACATGGATGCAATGACGGCATACACAGTGCCACCATGCACAGCCCCTCCAAGGTACAGCTGAGAGACTGACCATGCATCGGCACATGAGGTACCCCACACATGACAGGGCATTCCCTGGACACCACCACCAGTGATACATCACCCTGCACACCCTCCCAAAGACACACCCCGACCCAGCACTGGCCACAACAGCCAGTGCAGACACCCACAGTGGTGCGTGGAAGCATGCACCACACCGGATGCAACACAGTGCATGGACAAACACCCACCCATACCCAAGGGCACAACAACACAGGGGCGCAGTGGCGGGGCAACCAAGCCACCAGTGTGGGCCCTTGGAAACCGAGTACACATGGCTAGCAGTCCTCCATGGCACAGGAGTGCCAGCCACCCTGCGCAGGCACTCTGGACCTGTACGCCACAATCATTTGCTCACAGCACAAGTCACAGACAGTGGTGCACATCCCCTGCAACACACACAAGCCACAGCATGGAGGTGGGACAACAACTGTGGAGGCCACAGTGTCACACGAGGCAGACATGCACCACACCAGTGACAGGAGGCAACCCAGCATTGTGAAGAGTACAGTGGCTGCCCTGCATGGACAGCCACCACTGACATGCCAGCAGACCATGCAGGTCACAGACATGCAAGGGTGTCAGCTGCACAGGCCATGGATGGGCTGACAGGTGTGCCATGGACACAGAGCATGCACCATGAACCACTGCACACAGTCATCCAGTGCACAGGGAAAAACACACAAACTACAGACACTGACTGATAGCTACTCCCACATCATAGTCACTTCCCCACGGACACACACACATACCCATGACTGCACCACCCCTGACGCCATGCACACCACTGCAGCTGAGCATCTATAGCCCGCTGCAAATCAGAGACCACCACAGTATTCATATCAAAAGATGTGTAATCAAAAATATCAAAAGAACTATTTACAAAACTATGTACAAATCGTTGGGGGAGGGCCACAAACAAGGGGTGGTGGGTAAGGGGCAGGGGTGAACAAATGGGACAGGAAAGGAGAGGTGTGAGGGTGGGTCAGGGGGGAAGGGGATATCAGGGGCATAGGAATCGTCACTGGGAGCCCCGCTCCCCGCTCCGACTGCTCCGCCTGCTGTGTCTTCTCCGGACACCCAGCTGCTCAAACCCCCGCAGTATGTCCAGCGATGCCCTTGCCACTTGTAAAATCTCCCGCAGTTCCTCATGGATAACCTGTAGCTGGCGGACACCTAGGACAAGGGAGCACAATCAGTAGGTGTGAATGCACAGCCCCATACAGCCCACCCACTGTGCATGCCATACGGCTGTGGGACATGCCTCTGTGATGGTGTGTGACCACCCACAGTGATCACATCCCCAAGACCTGCCCACCCAGGCGCATACAGCCATGCGGACCGCTGCACACACCCACTGGCCAAGACATGCACAGCACCACCGTGGCTGTTTAGTGACATGGCTATGTCGTGTGAAGGCAGTGGCACAGCCATGTACCCAGTGCATGCATGGACCACCATCGACGCACTCCCAGACATGCAGTGCCACTGGACAGTGCTGACTATAACAAGTTGCGTGCATGGCAGTGGTGTCAATGGATGGTGGCCATGCCCCGCTGCCCGCCCTGTTACACAGCATGCAATAGTAATCATGGAGGTATGGCACTCACCATCATCAGGCCGGTCCCTCTGGCACTGTGGACCATCACCCCTCCTACTGACCCTGTCGTCCTGCTGGCACCTCTGATCCCTGGTGAGCTGCCTCTCTTATGACCCTGTGGTGCAAACATGGAGAGAGGAACATCAATACAATCCTGTAGCAAAGTCCTCCTGCCCCCATGTGTGTGCAATCCCACCCAGCCAGACCCACCAACTCCACACCCTGATAACACCACCACAGCCAACACCGGACAGTCCCTCCCCCATGTTCCGGACACATGCAACCGTGATACCCATATGGAAGATAAAAGTGTGTAGACGTAACACCTACCTGGCCATGGCACCATGCCCCTCCTGGCACGTGTCCACAGGCGGGCAAGCAAGTCCGGTTCCCTCCTCCTCAGGTCGCAATACCTGTGGTGGCACTGCTCCGCTGTCCGCCCCCTTCCTGTGGCCTCCTCCATGACGTCGGCCACCTCCTCCCACACCTGGCTCCTGGACCTGTCCAGGGGTGCCTCCCCAAACAGTGGGCCATAAAGTGGCTCAACAATGGCCACCAGGTTAGCCAGTTCAATTTGGGTCCACTGGCCAGCCCTCCTCCCTGCCATCTCACTTGCTCAGTTGGCTCAAAATGGCTCTCTGCAGTGAGGTTCCACCACATGCAGATGCTGTGCAGTACAGCGCTGCCATTCCCTATCGCGCTGTCACCGATAGTGGTGCACCCATGCCTGACGCATGGCGCCTAGAGGGCAAAGGTCGAGCACAGGGTCAAGGGTCTCTGGCGCACGGACAGGACAGTGCCATTGGAACCCAATGCATGTAGCACAATTGGGTGCCTGTGTGCTACCTCCAGTAGTGGCCTACCATGCTATTGCCCAAGCGCGCCTATGATGCCCCAGTGCCACAGCGCCATATAGGTGAACATCACTGTAGTGCCACTGGCATAATGGTGGCCATGCCTGCATTGCCTCCAGTGCACAACATGTCAGCAGCGCAGCAGGCGCCTGCGCTCAGCAGACCAGGGCAGGCGCAGTTAGGTGTGTACTGTGCATGTCACAGAACTCACGCCTTGCTCAGCATGTTCAACACAATTGGCAAAGCGCAACAGCGCGATATTCAGTCGTCATATGCAAATCAGCTAATCAGCCATTCAATGGCACTGCACTGCAATTTGTATCCACTTAAAGTTGCTCCTCGCATCTTTTGCATGGGTTGCGCTATGAAAGTACGACATTGGGCTGCACTGGCCATAGTCGGTTACTGCAGTCTATTGGTGAGTTGCATGCTGTTTGGGAGTGTGGACTGTGGAGTTTGGGACATGCATGGGACTGCACAGTCACAGGTAACAACTTTCATTCTCACAGGCTAAATAATGACCGAGCAAGTTGTGGGAGAGGAGGAACACAGTGGTGAGAGGAGGAGGAGGAGGCCTAATTTCACCAAGGCCGAGACCAATGCCTGTTTGAGGCCTACCTGGATCAGGAGCCTTCTCAGTGGACGGCAGGGAACATCACAAGCCCGTGCTGCTGCATGGGAGGAGGTGGCGCATGCAGTGAACCTGCATGGCAGCCACCAGCACTCCGTGCAGGAGTCCAAGAAGAAGACGGGCACAGACAGGAGGAGGATAAAGGAGAAGGTGGCTGCCATCAGGGCAGCACAAACTGCGATGGGTGGGGGACAGCCGGAGGTGCTACACCTGACCCCACAGGAGGAGAGGGTTGCTGGAAGCAAGCAGTGTTGTGCCATTGAGGGTGTTCCCGGTGGTGGCTTCCAGACGGGTGGTAGTCCGTCACTGCATGGTAGGTCATGGTCTGTCTATTGGGTGGGGGGCAAGGTAGGTCACATGCAGTAATGCGACTTTGTTTTCCCTTACAGATCCTGAGCGTCCGTAGGGGTCAGCGGTGGTGGGCCTGTCCACTGAGGACAGTCAGATGGAGATGGAGGAGGGCCCTTTCACCTCCACAGGTATACGTGGCTCAGTGCGACAGTGGGCCTGCCTGGCTGTCCAGACTGATGTTGTTGGAGCAGGTGTGGAGGAGGCCCTGCCCGTGTCCCAGTGTGCCAGCGTCCACGGATGCCAGCATGCTGTGACTCGGGCTGGTGCCGGGTCCGTCACCGATGATGATGTCGCTAATGGCATAAGCAGTGACACGTGTGTGCCACAGGATGGCCACACCGCAGGTAACATCGCGGCCATGGCTGTGGGTGGTGCTGCTGTGGAGGCCTGCGTGTCATCACAGTCCCAGCCTGTGCCTGTCCACACCAGTGGGGCAGCACTGGTGTGTGTACAGGACAGTGGGACTGTTGTGGCTACTGCGGTGGCACCAGTGAGCCCTGGTGAGTGGCAGCCAGAGGGGTAGCATCAGCAGTCGGCCAATGGGCTTGGGGGTACAGGGTCAGGGGGCGGCATTAGTGCACTGCCTGTGGACATGCCCAGACCTGGTCCTGGTGTGCAGCACCCACCCTCAAGGGGTTCTGGGCATCAGGGCCGTGCACACCCTGAGAGACAGGATGCCGAGGAGGCAGATGACCTCTTGGATCAGCACACCCGCATACTGCAAGCATCAGTCAACCAGCAGATGCAGCTTGCGACATCAGTGGATGCACTGCGTGTGGCTCTGGAGTGGGCAGAGGAGCGTTGCAGCAGAGACACCGCTCTGATCCTGGCAGGGATGGACCGGTTGTGGGAGGATGTGACTGCTGCCATTGACAGGCAGACACAGGCATTCACTGCTGTCATGGCCACAATGGATGCACAGTTATTTGCCCATGCGTCTCAGACACCACGCAGGTGCACTGTCCACCCTACTCCCAGCATCGTGGCGACACCATCCTTGTCGACATCAGGTTCAGCTGTGGGCATCCGAGCACGCCTGGCGCAGGCATGTTTGGTGTGCTGCAGACCCCTGAGTGAGCACGGTCTGTCTCACACAGTGGAACCCCTTGGGGACCATTGGTGTCACCCCATGAGGCCAGTGGTCAGCCTGTCAGTGCTGGTGGGTCTCGGCGGGGCCACCTACACATCTATGGCAGCCAGGGCACTGTGGCACATGACTGACCTGTCTCCCAATGCGGCTACTGTCTGGTGCTGTCCTGTGTGCACTGTGTCATTCAGTGGGCATTGAATGGGTGGGTACCCAGCCCTGCACGTGGACACACAGTCCATCTGCACACCCTCCCAGCTGCTGTCTGCAGTTGCGTGTGCATGATGATGCCTGCATTGTGCTGTACACCAATGTGCAATGGTGCTCAGCATCTGACACACGCACAAGGACAGGCAGTGGGCGTGGTGGTCTGTGGACATGTGTGTGGCTAGGGGTGGCATTCTGGGTCGGTGTGCCTCCTACCCTTTGTGCATGTCTGGTGCATTGTGTGTGTGTGTGTCCATTCGTGTGGCATGTTAGACCTCACCCATCCCTGATGGTGTGTGTGGTTCCATGCCTGGCCACTTCCCTTGACAGCATGTAGCCCTGGTGTGTGTCCATGCGTTTTGTGGGTTGTGCCTTAGCCACTGGTGGTTGCACATGGCCCCATGACTTACCTGGATTGGCTGAAGTGCTTCTCCGTGATGGTGTCCTGGTGCAGCTGTGCCAGCCAGAGCAGTCGGGGGTCCCGTCGCCCAAGGGGGGGCTGCCCATCACCATTGTCACTGGCATCCTCATCGTCCCCATTGCTGTCCCCTTCTTTGACCTGTATGGCTATCCCACATTCGTTGGCCATGTTGTGCAGGATGCAACAGGCCAGGAATAGCCCACAGGCCTTTGAGGGGCTGTACTGTAGGGCACCACCGGAGGTGTCCAGGCAACGGAAATGTGCCTTCAGCATCCCGAACACCCACTCGATGACATTATGTATGGTGGCGTGTGCTTCATTGTAGCATTGCTACGATGGGTCGCGGGCCACCGGTAGAGTGTGAGCAGCCAGGGACGGAGTGGGTATCCACTATCACCTGTGTGTAGAGGGTGGAGGTTAGTTTGGTGATCAGCATCGCCCTGCCCCGGGCCATGTAGGCCACTTCCCATGTCACCTCTGACCATGCCCCCCCAGGCCCTATGATTGTCCATGTGGTTTGCATACTCACCCACTAGGTGGCCAGTGGGGATATCCCCACTCTCGAATCTGTGGCACAGTGCCGACTGGTGCCAGATGAAGGCATCATGTGCTCCCCCAGGGTGCGTGGCACAGACATTGATTATGCGCCCCCTGGCATCGCACACCACCTGGCAGTTGATGCTGGCATAGCCCTTGTGATTTATATATGCAGCCCCCTCGGGGCCAGGTGGTGTGCGGATGGCCACATGGGTGCAGTCTATTGCCCCTAGCATGCCAGGCATATGTGCTACCCTGTGGAACTCCTGTATGTTTGCTGTGCGCCCACAGTGTGCTGGGGAAATGGATGTACTCCACAGCATGTGGCAGCAGTGCGCTGAGGAATTGGGTGAGGTGGTGGACGAGGTCGACTGGGTTATGCCTGTGGTGTCCCCAGTTGGTCTCTGGAAGGTACCCATGGTGAGCAAGCACATGCAAGCTGTCACTTTCATCTCCGCTGACAGGGCATGGCTCCATCGTGTGGGTGCCTGCATCACATAATTGCACAGCTCACAGAGCTGCCTCAATTGCATGATTCCAGGCGGTAACGCCACTGATCTCAGTATCACTGTACAGCCTGAAGCTGGTGAGGGCTCGGATATTGCTTGTTGGGGCATGCCTGCTGATGGCCCTTCCACGGCCATGCCCCCTGCTGCCTGCCTTCTCACCCCCTCATTACTGCCTCCATCTGGGTGGCAGCACTGGCCATGTCCCTGGCTTGTGTTCACCCCCCCGGCAGCTTTTTCTGTATTCCCCCCTGCTGTCCTGGCTGCTTCTTCCCCTGCACCGGGAACACATGCCTGTGCTGGCCTCACTGCTGTGTGGCATACTTCCCCCTTCTGCACTGTGGCTCCCCACACCTTCCCCTGAGCCTGTTCATTCCAGGTGCCCTTTCCTGGCCTGCCCTGTGTGTCCCTGCTGCCCAGTTTGTCCTGCTAGACTTCGGCCTCATGTGCCTTCCCTGTAGCGTTCTTGCACCTCTCCCTTGCTCCCTTTTATTTTGGCTCATTTCGCTTATGGCTAAACTTCCGCTGGCTCCCCTATTGCGCATGGCACATGTTGTTGAATATCACACTGTGCCATTTATGCATGGTTCCTCCCCTTCAGTTGTGCTTGCATTCATTATCATTGCGCTGCTGCTCAGCATGATTTGGGGGGCGCAACTGCCTCCTGCTGAAAATCGCAGAATGGCGCAGTTTTGGACTTGTGCAGGCGCAACCCCATTGCGCATGACTCAACTCTTTTGAATTTCTGGGCCCATATCTCGTTTGTTGTCAGGTAGCTGTCTAGTCTACGTTTGAATACGTGCATTATTACTGGTCAACACTTCAGCTGGTAAACTATTCCAGATTGGAACCACTCTTAAATTAAACCAGTGTTTTCTCCTTGTAGTTTGAAATTTCTCTCCCTCCAAATATAGAGGGTGTGCCCTGGTTTGGTACACTCTGGGACAGATATTCAAAACTGTGCTCCGGGGCTAAAGTAGCACTGCCCAGTAGGCAAACATAGCCTGGAGCAAAAAGCAAGCTATATTCAAAAGGAATAGCCCGGAGCAAAACCGGCTGAATATAGCAAACAAAGGAAGTCGGGAAAACAGGGCCAGGAGTGCAGGGATAAGATAGCACTGAATATAGCAACAGGGAAGTGCACATTGCCACTGCAGCCCATTAGACACTGAAGAAAGCTAGTGTTGCAGGTGGAGAGCATTGTGTGCGATTGCACAGAGATGTCTCACATCCACTGCAAACAACAATGTAAGCTACACACTGCAGAACTGTGCTATGCTGATGTGAGGTTTACCCAGGATAACCTGAGTACACAGTGCTAACGATTAGCCCAGTGCAAGCTGAATAGCCTGGGGCAAATGGGAGCTATATTCAAAGCTCCCATGCAAATGAGCCTACTTAGGTAATCTGTGGGCAAACAGGTACATTTGCATCTCGTTATCTGCTGCTTAGCAGTCAGTACCCACGAGTTTGCCCTGTGCTACTGCATGGAGCACACAGTGCCACCTATTGGTCTGAATGGTAGTACAAGCTGGGCAGTAGGCTAGGCATGCCCACAGCATCCCCTGTTGGTCGGCAGGGAAATACAGGCTGGAAGCAGCAGGAACTGTATGCTGGCAGGCACAAACAGAGAAGACATCCTGCCCATGCAGCACTGCAAGCTGTACAACACAAGGTATGAATATAGGGAGAGAGAAACATGGAGAGAGTGATACCTATGTGTCACATAGCTAGATATACAACTGAAATACACACACACATGCATATATATACATATATAGATATAGATATAGATAGATATGTAGATATATATATTTAGAGAGAGGGAGAGAGAGGGAGATAGTCACACACATGTCCACTGGCCATATGTGCCCTTGTAGATGCCACCCCAACAACATAGGCACCCTCGGCAGGGTTGGTGGAACACAGGTGGGGGACACACCAATGCATTGGACAAGCATAAGGAATGCCTGGTGGGGTGGATGGACATATGCTGTAGACTACGAGGGTGTGCAGTATATCCATACAGTGGGGACCTGGGCAGACTGGCTGGGCCAGGCTGTCCGCCCTGTCGTCATGGTCCCTGTTGCCATGTGTGCCTGTTGCACACCCTGGTAGTCTAGTGGTCCTCCCCACTCCCCAGCATGTTCCCTACCCCTTACATGTTTAAGATAGTATTTATCCTGGTAGTCTAGTGGTGCCCCCACCCCAGCACGTTTCCCAAACTCCCATGTTTAGATGTTTGGTGATAGTTATTCTAGTGGTCCCCCAACTCTCCAGCACATTTTCTATCTCGTAGGGTTTCGCATATTCTGTTTAGTGATGTTTTCTAGCATGTTTCCTGACGATCTCGAATATTTATATATCTGGTGTTATGCTAGTAGCGCCAGCTATTTTATTTCATTACCTAATTAGATGGTAGTTTTTCTCATACTACTGTCGGGTTAAAGCCGATTGAATGCAGCTGTACTGAAGCAGTACAGCTCGTTCATTCCTCAGTCAGTGGCCAGCCATGGTGGTGTGAGGAGGGCTGAGCCGGTCACTGGCTCGATTCGTGGCTGATGGGTTGGATGTGCGAGGGTGGCGCTGCTGGGGGGAACCACTAGACTACCAGGGATATATGTGATATTACAGGGAATGGGGTCAGGAAACATGCTGGGGGGCATCACTAAACTACCAGGGTAATTTTTTAATTCTACGGGGAATGGGAAACGTGCTGGAGGGTGGGGGGCACCACTAGACTAACAGGGTAATGATGTGTTGCTATGGGAAACGGGGTTCAGGATAGGTGGTGAGAGGGTACCTCCGCTATTAGAGCTGCCTTAAGAGCAGATTTTTCGGTAGTACCAGCCATGGGTACAGGTCATGCTAAGCATGCTCAGCGCGGCACTCTGCTTTTGAATATGCCAGTGCACTGGCATTCAGGCCCCTCCCTCTGTCCCACCCCTGCTTTCATTTTGGTTTAGCGTAAGCACTAACACATACTCCGGCACTAAAGGTGCATTTCAATATTGCAGTTGGATTTAAGGTCAGGCTTAGTCCAGTGCAAAGGCTTTGCACCCAGCGCTGAGCTCTGAATATCTGGCCCCTCTCTTAGTACCAATCCTAGTTTGCCCCTAAGCTCTTCATCAGATATTGCCCTGAAAATCAAGCATATATCCCTCCATAACCTACTAAATTTCAGAGTATACATTCCAAGTTAAGACAGTCTGTCTGTGTATTCCTTGTCTTGTAGCCCATCGATCATAGGGGTTGCTCTCCTCTGGACCCTCTCCAGTGATCTAATCTTGTTTTTATACCCAGGTGACCAGTGCTGAGCACAGTACTCCAAATGTGGCCTTACCAGTGACCCATACAAAGGAAGCAACACCTCTCTTCTCTTACTCCTAATATGTCTAGAGATACTGCTAAGTATACCACTGGTAGTCCGAACCACTTGGTTGCAGTGATTTTTAAAATGTAGGTCATTAGAGATCCTTATACGGTTACCCAGATCCTTTTCATCAGTGGCCTTTCTTAGCTTTTTACCATTTAGCGAGTAGTCTGCTATACTGTTTTTTTTCTCCCAAAGTGCATTACTATGCACTTGTCTGTATTAAAGGCAAGTATTGAACCCTGTGCCCATTCTTCCAGTTTGGTTAATGCTGTCTGCAGCATATTTGCCTGTGTGATGCTATTTACTATGATGCCAATCCTAGTATCATCAGCAAATTTCAATTCCCATACATCAGCCTTACTCGTCATTGAATGTACGTAGATGTTGAAGAGGCACAGCCCCAACACAAATCCCTGTGGGACACCACTTCCCACTTTGGCCCATCCTGAAAATGACCCCTTAATGCAAACTCTTGCATTCTATTTTTAGCCATGAGGCTATCCATCGAGTGACATTACCCTGATATTGTGTTCAATGAGCTGCTCCACCAGTTCCTCATGTGGGACCTTGTCAAGGCCTTGAGAAATCCAGAAAATGTCATCCACTGATTTTCCCCATCCAACGCTTTACTCATGTGGCCACATAATTCCATAAGATATGTTTGGCATGAGCTACCTTTTTAAAATCATGCTGTATATGATCTATATCACCTGTATGGTCCATGAAGTCCACAATGTAATCTTTGATTACCCCCTTCCAGGACATTGCCCAGGACTGCAGTCAGGCTTACTGGCCTACAGTTTCCTGCATCTTGCCATGATCCTTTTTTGTAAATCGGCACCACATTAGGCTTCCACCAGACATCCACCACCTCTCCCTCATCTGGTTAAGCTTGAAAAAGGGATGTCAATGGATCAGCCAGCTCCACTGCCAATTCCTTGACCACCCTCGGGTGTATTCCATCTGGGCCCTGAGATTTACTTGGGTTACATTTTAGCAGTCTACCCTTGATGTCACTAACTTCCAGTATTAGCCTAATCTCCAGTGTGTGATCATAGTGCTCCTTTGACCCCTGTGTTTTTCTATTAAAAACTAATGCAAAGTAATTATTGCAATGTTCTGCCATATTTGTATTGTCGCTTGTTAAGGTCACATCATGATCTTTGATTGGTCCAATAGGTTTCCACCCCTTTTGCTACTAATATAATTATAGAATGACTTATAGTTGTCTTTAACTCTGCTTCGAAGTTTTAGCTCATATGCACTCTTGAGATGTTTATTGCTGTTTTGTGGCTTTTAATATTTTTTGTACAATTCCCAGTCCTTTTAATGTCCACTTTTTCTAACTGTTCTAAATGCTTTTTTTTGGGGATTAACTCTTGACCTTGGGCATCATCCATGCAGGGATGTTTCCTAACTTGTTATATTTCTTTTCTTGGGTATGTTTTATTAATTACATTAGTAATTTTTCCTCCCAAGATGTCCTACATTGCCTGCACTGATTTTCCTTCAAAGTCCCTCCTCCAATTCCATTTCCCAAACTCCCTCCTAAGTCTGTGAAAATCAGTTTTATCATAGTTTTTTTTTTGTGCTTCCAGATGTCTCAGCCATTTGCCCTGTTAAGCTGAAACTGACCATTGCATGGCCACTGGAGCCTAACGGAGCAGTTACTCTGCACATTTGTAAGTTGCACCCCATATTACTCAAGAGGAGGTCAAATATGTTATCTTTCGTGGTTTTATCTAGCACATATTGTTCCAGGCCTGTGAGGCTGAAGGTGTTCATGTATCTTAAATCAGACTTTGATCTTGCTTTTTGGTTAACCCAGTCAATGCCTGGTAGATTGAAATATCCCAATAAGATAATGTTGTCAGATGTCATTAGGGTCTCAAAAAAAATGCACAACCCCTGATCCTCTAGATGGTTAAATGAGGGAGGTCTATAAAGCACTCCAATAATAATTATAGGCGTGCCAGTTGGTGTAATCTTTATCCAAATGTCCTCCAGTCCATTTAATGTGTGTAAATTTACAAATTAGTTACAAATTATATACAAATTAGTAATTTGAATAGATACAGATCCTGCAGAAATTGACTCATTTCGGGTCATCAAAGCCACAGGACATCAGCATACAGCTATTATTCAAATATTATAACATAGAATGGCATAGCTAGGACAATTTATTGGCATGAGGTGAGACGAAAAGACGAGAATTCAGCAAAAATAGGTATACTCAGTGTGAATGAGGTCTAGTAGGATCTGGGAGTGGTGTCAGAATCACCTAGGACAGAGGCAAGTGGAAGGTGATAGGAGGCATAGTTGTTTCTTGCAAACGAGGTAAGAGGAAGTGTTTCTAATGGTGGGGGTTAGTTTATTCCACAAAGTGGGGAGCTGGTAAAGGAAGGCAGCATTGACAGATGACGAGGACGGTCGAGGTATACTAAAGGATCTATCATTTCTGTGTCTCAGTATGTTGGGGTGTCGGAGGCCAGTGAGAGACTATCCTCCAGGTAGGAGAGTAGCAAGTCTAACCAGAATTTAGATATATGGTTGAGCGAGTGGATGTAACACCTGTGGGACAGCGGGGTTATTCCTAGGAGGGAGTATAGATCGCAGTGATGTTTTCTACGGGGTGAGTTGGTAGCGAAGCAGCAAAACGTGTTCAGGAGGGTGTCAAGCTTGAATAGGGTAGGTTCTGTGGCAGAGCAGTAGACCACGTCCACATAATCAAAAATGAGGAGGATCATTTTAGTTACGATTTGATGTCTGGCAGGTAGAGGGAGGGAGGGAGTCTCTGTGCCGGTATAGCATATCAAGTTTGGGGCATAATTTTGAGATGATTACATCTATGTGAGGTGCAAAAAATAGGTGGGGGCTAGCCAAACCCCCAGGCATATGTATTTGCTAACCAGGTCTAGAGGGGTACCATCCAGGGAAGCAATTGGGGGAGGCTGTGCCAAATAACATGGATACAGTTTTGGAAATGTTAAGTTTTAGCTGGTTATGTATGAACCAGTTTTGAACGTTGTTGAACTCGCATTGGAGAGTAGCTTGAAGTTCATGTATTGATGGGCCTGAAGTAAAAAGGATAGTATCATCTGCATACATATGTATGCTGGATTTAGTGCAGCAGGAGGGGAGGTCATTTATGAAGAGGGAAAAGAGGATGGGACCAAGGACTGATCCTTGTGGAGCACCTGCTAGGATGATGAGGGGAATGACACTTCAGCGATTCTGACAGATTGTGACCTGTTGGAGAGGTAGCAGTTAAACCACCATAAGGTGATGGGAGCAAAGGCCTACTGTTTCTAGTTTTAGCAGGAGGAGGGTGAGATACAGAATCAAGAAGCCTTGGCCAGGTCAACAAAGACTGCAGCAGTAAGGAGGCCTTGGTCAGAGGCAGTGTGGATGTGGTTTGTGACAAGAACAGACAGTGGATTTAGCCAAATAGTTAGGAAACTGTATTCACACAGCTGTACTCAAAAGTAGGGAAACACCAAGGTAGGGTGAAACGATACCTTAGTACTTGGTGAATGTGTGTGGTGTGGTGTTCTAGGGTTTGAACAACTACTCTACATGGTGTTGGCATTCAGTGCATTCATTCAAGGCATACAAATTTACCAAAACACCAGTGCTTTGAGAGAGAGAGAGCGAGAGATGCAAAAGTTAGGACAACACCAATGCTGGATTGAGCAATGGTTCAAACCCCAAGTAACACCCCCACTACACATTCACCTAGACACAGGTGGCTGGATTCTTAAAGACAGGAGAAAATTGCACACGTGAAGAAAAAAGGGCAACAGACTGTGGAGAGGCATGGGTGGGATATTTGCAGTTGAAAACTCCATGTGAGGAAAATCACAAAAAAAGGTGAGTTATGTAATGCAGCACGTGCAGATTTTGTGTAAGTGCAGATTCGCAGCTACAGAAATAATATGAAGCCTCAGCAAAAAGGGCAACTGATGAGCCCAATTACCTGAAGTAGGAGCCACGGTGAAAGTTTGGCAAAACATGCAGCAGAACCAGGACGCTCAGGGAAGCCAGCAGCCAATCCCATCACTGGGATCACAGCAGCACCACCTGTATGAGCAGGTGCTTGTACCACAGCAGCAGCATGCCCTGCCTGACCCTGAACAACCAGCAGCAGATGCAACAGTATGCTATGGTGGGCAACTACAGTCAAGCAAGACCAGCGCACATGTGGCAGGAACAGTACAGGCAAGTACAGCCACACCATCCACAAGTGTACCCCAGTCATACCACACCAGTGCGGCAATACAGCATGCCCCACCAGCTAGTGAGCAGACAGCAACAGACTGTCAATACACAGCAACCACGTGTGTGGACTGCAGGAACCACACCAGTGGCATGTTGTAGATGTGGGTTGTGTCTGTCTGCTGTCAGTTTTTCATTTTCCTGCTTCTGTTGCCCCACTTCTGTCTGTTACTGCCTCTGTATCTACAGCTTGTGGAGCTCCTATATGGGCTGCAAAGGGTCATATGGATGTGGTCTATTACATCTCAATAGTATTAGTGGTCTGACATCTGATACTACTGTAAGGCTCCTGGTTGATGTTGCATGGTGCTTCAACCCCCTATAACTGGTTCTTAATTGATAGAACACTGCCTTCTACCCAGAATGTGAGTTATGCTTCACTCTCTTGTGTGCAGTATGTGTGCAGCCCTTTTTCCACAGCTAAGGTGCAGCAGTGGCTGAGAATAGCTATGAAGGGGATGATCCATACTTTTCATACTAACATATGACCATAAGAAGAAGCCAGTAGAAGAAGGCCATTAGGTCTATCTAGTCTTCTTGTATTGCAGGGTCCAGAGCTTGAGCTACTGACCTTGTCCCCCTCCCCGCTCCTCCCATCCTTTCCATCTTCCCTACCCAAGATCCTTACCTTCTCCCTGTACCTATCCCAACCTCTCTTGAAGCTTTCCATCGTCTTCAACAAGACCATCTCTTCCAGCAGGGCATTCTAAATGCCCACCACTTTCTCTGTGAAGAAGTGCTTCCTGACCTCCCTACTAAACCTCCTCCCTCCAGCTTAAGATTGTGCCCCCTCATGTTATAGTTGCCACTTAGCTTAGAGAGACCTTCCTTATCCACCTTATTTATCCCTTTCAAACACTTGAAGGTCTCAATCATATCTCCCCTCTCTCTCTCCTGTCCTCCAGGGAGTACATGTTCAGTGCCCTCAATCTCTCCTTGTATGCCTTACACTGCTGACATACTATCATATTTGTAGCCCTCCTCTGGACCTTCTCCAGAAGGTTAATGTCCTTTCTAAGGTGTGGGCACCAGTACTGAACTCCGCACTCTAGATGTGGCCTCACCAGTGACCTGTACAAGGACAGTATAACCTCCCCTCTCATACTACCGATCCCCCTCGCTATGCATCCCAGCATCTTGTTTTCCCTTGCTGCTGCTTTCCTGCACTGTGTGGAGAGCTTCAGGTCACTAGTGGTCATTACTCCCAGGTCCTTTTACTCTGATGAAGATACCTGGACTCCACCCAGGTAGCACTCCGTCCTGGGATTCTTGGCTCCAATGTGCATAACTTTGTATTTCTTGGCATTAAAGCCAAGCTGCCAGATCCCAGACCACCTCCCCAGCTTTTCCAGATCATCCTGTAGGTCCTGTATCCCTTCAGTTGTGTCCACTCTTCTGCAGAGCTTGGTGCCATCTGTGAATAGGAACACATTGTTTTTAATGCCATCCCCTATTGTCATTGATGAAGGCATTGAACAACACTGGCTGGCCCCATCACTGAGCCCTGCAGGACCCCACTGGTGACCTCTTTGGTACCAGATAACCCTCCCCCACAACCACCCTCTGGGTTCTGCCCCTCAGCCAGTTTTTCACCCATTTGGTTATCTTCTCCCCAACCCTGAGATCTTCCAACTTCCTGATCAGCCTTTGTAAGGCAGAGTCAAAGGCCTTGCTGAAATCAGATAGAGGATGTCTACTGCCTAGCTCTACTGTCTTAGTGACCCAGTCAAAGAAGTTAATCAGATTCGTAATGGCACGATCCCCCCATGAAACCATGCTGCCTCGCATCCTGGGGACCATGTTCCTCTAGACAGTCTATCAACCTCTCCTTAAGTATGGTCTCCATGATCTTGTACATGACTGAATTCAGACTGACTGGTCTGTAATTCCCTGGGTCATCACTGGGACCGCTTTTGTGGAGGGGCACCACATGTGCAATTCTCCAGTCCTGCAGTACCATACCTGACTCCAGTGAACTATTAAATAAGCCTGTCAGTGGCCCTGCCAGCTCCCCAGTCTGTTCCCTTAGTACCCTTGGATGTACTCTGTCCAGTCCTGGCGATTTGTCCACTTTCAATGGTAGCAGCCCCTTCCTCACTCTATCCTCTTGTATCACTACATCTGTTTTCCCCTTCCCCGCTTCTTTTCTCCCTCCTGAATGCACTGGTCCATCCTTCTCCCTGGTTAAGATGGAATAGCAGTATTCATTTAGTATCTCTGCTTTTCCTCTGTTATCCTCCACCCACTCCTCCCCTTTCTTAAGCATAACAATCCCATAATTCTTGTCCCTTTTTTCACTTCATAGTGAAAGAAGGTCTTCTCCTACTTTCTAATTCTTTCAGCTATCTGCAGCTCCTTCTGTGCCTTAGCTCACCATACTTCTTTACTTGCCTCACTAGCCAACCTTAAGTAATTTTCCTATCCTCCTCTCTTGTTCTCCTGAATTTCCTATAGGCTAACCTCTTATCCCTTACTGCCTGTGCAATCCCAGAAGTGAAGCAGCTGGGTGCTTTGCCATGTGTTCTTTCTCCTGAGCCTAATGCACTCCTCTGTGGCAACCAATATTCCTTCCTTAATGAGGAACCACCTTTGCTCCACCCCAATGTCTGCTTTGATGTCTGCCAGGTGGCTCCTTAGCACTTTGCCCATCTTCCTGAAGTCCACCCTCCTAAAATCCAAGATTTTGGTCTTAGTTGGGATGCTCTCCCTACCCATATCCAACTGGAACCTCACTGTGCAATGGTCACTCCCTCCCAGGGGTGGTATACCATTAATATGATATAGGAACAAGGGTGCCATAATGTGGGTGCCGTAATGTGGGCACACTGAAAGTGGGCATCCAGGACTTGTGGGCGTGGTGCAGTGAGGGCATCACTCTGCCTCCCACTCCCTAATGTGCCCTGCTGTGGAGAGTTTTATATAAATGTTGGGAGGAGGGGAAGGCAAAGCCCTCCACATAACCCTACAATACTTTCCATTGTACCCTCTGTGTCTGCAGCACAGTTGCTGGGTGCTGTCATTACTTGTAGTGTTTTGACTGCACCCACATTTATGGCACCTCAAGTCCTTTTGCCACATACGGTAGAACCCCCAGGGCTCCCTGGACATTATTTCCTGTACATGCTCCCCATTTGTGAATACCAGATCAAGAACTGCCTCTGCTCTTGTTGGTTCTGTGATGCCCTGAGGCAGGAACCCACACTGCAGTCCTTCCACAGAAGGAGCAGGACAGAGAACTGTACCAGTTAAGGCAGAAGGAAGCAGAGAGGGTAGTCAGAATAGCAATGGCACAAACTGAGGAAAAGATATCTAACTCGGTTAAGAAGGGGGATAAAACCTTTTATAGGTATATCAGGGAGCGTAGAAAGACAAAGGGAGGGATAGTGAGGCTGAATAGAATGGATGGTGGGTGGGCAGAGAGTGACAGTGAAAAAGCAGCGATACTGAATGAATACTTCTGTTCAGTATTCACAAATGAGGAAGTGGGGGAGGTGTCTAATCCAATTAACAGAAGCACTGTGGAGAGGGGGGTTGATCCCAGTCCTTTCACAGAAGAAAGGGTTCTGAAAGAACTCCTAAAACTGAAGGTGGACAAAGCAATGGGGCCAGATGGAATTCACCCCAGAGTTCTAAAAGAATTAAGCAGAGAACTAGTGACACCACTGACTACCCTTTTTAACAAATCATGGGAGGGTGGTGCGGTACCTGAGGACTGGAAGAAGGCGGATGTAATTCCCCTTCACAAAAGTGGGACCATGACAGAGGCAGGAAACTATAGATCTGTCAGTTTGACCTCTGTGGTAGGGAAAGTGATGGAATCACTTCTGAAGGAAAGAATTGTTGAGTACCTAGAGGCCAGTGGGGCACAGGACCCAAGGCGGCATGGATTCACAACAGGAAGGTCATGTCAGATGAATCTAATTGATTTCTTTGACTGGGTGACCAAAGTAGTAGACCAGGGAGGGGCTGTGGACATAGCCTACCTAGATTTTAGCAAGGCATTTGACACAGTCCCACACAAAAGATTAGTAGTCAAATTAACCAGCTATAGAGTGGGTCCCAGGGTGGTAGTCTGGGTAAAACATTGGCTGAACAACAGGACACAGAAGGTAATTGTAAATGGAGTCCACTCTGAAGAAAGAGGGGTTACTAGTGGGGTACCACAGGGTTCAGTACTGGGTCCAGTCCTTTTTAATGTCTTTATAAGTGACATTGCAGAGGGACTGGAAGGAAAAGTATGCCTCTTTGCAGATGACACAAAGATCTGCAACAGGGTTGATACACAAGGAGGCGTGGAAAGGATGAGAAGGGACTTGGCAAGGTTAGAGGAATGGTCAGAAGTAAGGGCAGCTTTGATTCAATGCAAAAAAGTGTAAAGTAATGCACCAGGGAAACAAAAACCCCAGGGGAAGATTACACAATGGGGGGAGGTAGTAACAACAACAAAAATGGAAAGGGACCTGGGCGTAACCATATCAGATGACCTTAAGGTTGGCAAGCAATGTGAGAAGGCGGTAGGGAGGGCTGGGGCAATACTGGGATACATAGGGAGAGGTATCACCAGCAGAAAACAGGAAGTTGTTATCCCCCTGTACAGACAGTTGGTGAGACCCCATCTGGAGTACTGTGACCAGTTCTGGAGACCCCATCTCTGCAAGGACATAGACAGGATGGAGGCAGTTCAGAGGAGGGCAACTAAAATGGTGCAGGATCTGCAAGAAAAGCCATACTGAGGAGAGACTAAAGGAGCTTAATATGTATACCCTTGAGGAAAGGAGGGAGAGGGGGGACATGATAGAAACTTTTAAGTACCTCAGTGGAATCAACAAAGTCCAAGAGGGTAGCATCTTTCAGAAAAAGAGATGTGCAAGAACAAGGGGACACAATTTGAAGACAGAGGGGGGATGGCTCAGGGGCAATGTGAGGAAGTATTTTTTCACAGAGAGGGTGGTGGATGCATGGAACAGCCTTCCTGAGGAGGTTGTGGGGTCTAAAACTGTGGGAGAATTCAAGAATGCATGGGACAGACATAAGGCAATTTTGTGGGGGTAGGAAGAAATAGGCTGTTGGTTAAATAGGATCTGCAGCTTATCCTCTAGGTAGGGAAATGAGCAGACTAGGTGGGCCAAGCGGTCCTTATCTGCCGTCAAAGTCTATGTTTCTATGTTGTATGTTTCCAGATTCACCTGACTCCTAGCACATGTTGTGGATGTTACACTCCAGTCCACCTTGGGCAGGTTGATGTCCCCCACAATTACCACCTCTCCTTTTCTCTGCAGCTTCCAATATTTGTGAGCTCAGTTTCTTGTCCCTCTCCTCATTCTGGTTGGGTGGTCTGTAAGCCACTCCCAACCTCACCTTTCTCCCTCTATTGGATCGTAACTGAACCCATAATGCCTCCACCTTCTTTTCCTCCAACTTCACCCTCATGCAAGTTATTCCCTCACTGATGTAAATTGTCACCCCTTCCTGACTACCCTTTTCCTCTTCTATAGTTTATATCCAGGGTTCGCAAGGTCTCTGTCATAGTGTGGTGTTGTCCAAGTCTTGGTTACTGCTGCTATATCCACCCTCCTGTCTGCTAACAATGCCTGCAGGTTGTCCGTCTTGTTTCCAAGACTCTGCACATTCAGAGACACCACCCTTCACCTAGAATCTGACCTTCCTTCCTTCCATCTCTTTACTAGGTTTACTAGGTGTTTATGGACAAAAGAGGCCAAGGGCAATCAAGACTGTCCCCATCCCTGTGGGGTCATTAGATCATTTGTATTTTGCCCTGAAAGCCAAATGTCTAGACCAGTTTTGAACTGGTTCAAAGTTGTAAGATTGACCAGTTCCTGGGGAGGGTATTCAGATGTTGGTTACCCTAATTGTAAAGAAATTTTCTCTCTTATTTGTTTTTGCTTTGCCGATTCGGATTTGTTTGTTGTGTCGCCTGGGCACTATGCGTCTGGAGGATAGTTCTAGACCATGTTGATGCATATGTCCTGGAGATGTGAATACTTTATATAGGTACAAAATATCTCCCCTTGTCCTACGTTGCTGTAGTGAATGTAACCCTGTTTCATCAAGTCTTTGGGGGTAGTCCAGGGATGATAAGCATGGGACCATTTTGGTGGCACGTCTCTGAACTTTTTCTAGACATAGTATATTTGTTTTTAAGTAGGGATTCCAAAAAGGGGATCTGTAATCCAAAAGTGGTCATGCATAAGACCTATAAATAGGTATTTTGCACTGTTCTGTTGTGGTGATGAAAGTAAGTTTTATTCTTTTGAGCAAACTATTTGCAGAATGTACAATTTTTACACAATGATCTGAAGAGGAAAGTTTATTATTTACTATAACACCAAGATCTCTTTCTTTGTTGGAATCTTTGAGTGGAGTGTTATTAAGACGGTAAGTTTGTTGGAGGTTGTTCTTTCCAAACTGGAGTACTACGCATTTGTCTATGTTAAACTGCATAGAATTTGTTTGTGCCCGAAGTTCAATATTTTTTAGGTCCAAAGTTAAAGTTTGTGCATGTTCTGTACTATCTACTCATCCTTCCAGTTTGGTGTCATCTGCAAATTTTGGTAATAAGTTACCAGAGTTTGTCTGCATGTCGTTAATGAAAATATTAAATAGTGTGGGACCAAGCACCCATCCTTGGGTGACTCCACTGGTGACTGAACCTGGGTCAGAAAGGAAATTACTAATCCTTACCTTTTGGTTCCTATTGGATTGTATTCAATTTTTTTTATTAAATAAGAAAATAATAGTTTTTTAGTGATTATTCTATGAGCCAATCTAAATTCTAGATTGCATTTGGATTTTTTAATTAGTTTTTAAAATGGATACGGATTCGGATCGGATACTCTTCACATTTCTCCCTTCTGTGTGCTCCCCACCTACCCTTGCTATGTGTTCCTTACTCACTCCACCTTTGTTAACTGTTTCTCACCCTTCCACCTCCTCCTCCAGACCTCTTCCATCACTGTGGGAGCGGGGTTCATTGACTTCTCTTCTCTGAGTCTTTGGGCCTGCAGGATAACTGCTTCCCCTTAGTAGTTTAAATTAAGTGTAGTGGTTATGTATTCCACCAGTTTGCCCCTGAGTACCCTCAAACCCTCCCTACTGAGGTGTATCCTGTCTAGTGAAAAGAGTGCTTTGTTTGACCAGGTCTCATCCCAGTCCCCAATAGAGATGAACCTCTCCTCCCTGCACCATTTCCCCAGCCAGTCATTAAAATCCTCTATTTTTCTTTTCCTGGCTGTGCTGGCCCTCGGTACTGGTATCACTTCTGAGAAAGCCAGCAAACTTGCTTCCTCCTTACAGATCTTCCCTAATTCTCTCAACTTATTTTGTACTACCTCAGCCTCCTCCCCAGCTAGGTTGTTGGTTCCCATGTGTATAACTAAATTAGGTGCAACCCTTACCCCAGCCAGGAGTGACATCTTGCAACCAGGACCCCCCTAACTTGTATACAGACAACGCATCAAACCACAAGTTGTCATAAAATAGGTATTACCCCTGGCAATGGGGCAAGTACTGGGTTCGGCATCTAAGAGATAGGAGGGTTAGAGCGCAAAATAACATATTTACACCGAGTTCTGCAAGAGAGAGGTGCTAGGGCTATGCTAGGTCTCCTATCTGAGGGGGCCCATAAACAAGCTCACACTGGGAAGCACAGATGGAATGTCCTCTACTGGAAATGGGATTGTATAGTATGGCTTTATTCTGACACAGATGGAAAGCAGTAAGGGGTGGTCCCCTAGCTTGGTACTGTACATTACAGGCAATCAGCAAGCACTTTGTTTTCCAGAACAGCACAGTTTGGGCTTTTCCTAGATTTTTTCCTCACAGAACCTTGAACAGTCCATCCATCTTTGCTAGGGACCTCAAGGACATTATTTTCCTATAAGTGTCTATTACATGAGGGTTGCCACACACTTAAAACACATACCTCCTGAAACGATGGACTTAGTTAACATCTGCAGGGTAACCTTGTGCCCTTCCAGTAATCAATTATCCCTGACTGGAGTTTCTGATGAGGTTTGCTAGTAATTGCTCTGTGGATCCAAAGGCATGTGTTTCTCTGCCTCCTGACAGTCAGAGAGGTCCAGCCTATTAATGCATAGAGCAAGCAATGATGGGTGTTTAGAGGAGTATTAGAGATGAGTCTCAAAGTGAGTCAAGTTTAGTTAGAGTCAGTTTAGGACAGTGGTTATAGAGAATGCCCGCATAATCTAAGAGAGGGAGAAATGTAGTTTGGACTAGATTTCTCTTTGCCTTAAAGGTGAGAAAGTGTCTAAGGTGGTAAAAGATGCCTAGGTGCTGCCTTCGTTTTTTAGCTAAATCGTCCAAGTGAACTATGAAGTTAAGCTTACTGTCTAGCCAAGAACCCAGGTATTTAAACCTATCCACTGTTTCGAGTGGTTCACCAAGTAGGGTGTGTAACGTAAGGTTTTGAGTAGTTGAAGTTTGCACATGCGGTTGGGAGGAGAGAAGCATAGCTTTTGTTTTCTTAGCGTTAAGGAACAATTTAAGATGTAGAAGATTATGTTGCAGGATGTCAAAATCATTCTGTAAAGGTGGGGGATGGTGCCTAGTCTATACCAAATCTGGAATAAAGGTACAGGCCCTTGATTCCAGCCTACACACAAAAGAGGTCCAAATCCTGAATCTTAAGCTAAGCATAGGTCAACAGAACAAAGCACTGCTGCTCTCTACAGTGTATATACCATCTGGGCACCAACTACTGGACTAAAAGTAGTTGCAGACAAGCAGCAGAAGTCAGGTACTAATTTGGAGAAGATCATTATAGGAGACTTTAACATAAACTGGCACTCCCCGAAGGAGACAAAAGCCAGGGATCTAATATACAGCCTATTCGTAACCCAGATGGTAACTGATAACAGTCAGATCAACTACAAAACAGGGAGCAGCTCCCTTATAGACTGGCTCCTTTCCACACATGCAGAGCATATATCAGATGTCACCGTCCTGCCTGACAGCCTCAGTGATCACTCCCCAGTGAAGTGCACCTGGACAAACAATTTCACCAAAGGCCCACCTAAGGTGTCCAAAAATCACTACCTGAGGCCAGGGCTACTTGACCATTTCAAGCAGTACCTATCGCAACTGGACTGGTCTCCTTTAGCAGGAAATATAGATGGTAACGAGGCCTTGAATTATTTCCAACAAACTTCAACCGTAGCGTGTGATATTTTTGTTCGTACAAAACAAGGAAAGTCAAGAGTACCTCCAAACCATGGCTCACTAACCCCTGATCAGTTTAATGAAGAATAGAGATAATCTCTGGCACCTTGCAAAATCATCTGGAACTTCTGTGTCATTCATTGCCTACAGGGCAGCTAGAAACACCTGCACCAAACTCACTTGGCAGGCAAAAGCTTCCTACTATAAGGACCTCTTAAGCAAGAGCTGGGGCTCCGGTTCAGAATTCTGGAATTCCATCAAATCCATAACAGGAAAGACCCCTAAGGCCCCACCTGATCTACTAGTAATAAGGGAGGATCCCCTTCGGGAACCCATTGACATCGCAAATGTGCTCAAACCATGCTTTCACAGACCTATCTGGAGTACTCCCTGCTGACTACTTTAAAGATCAGCTTGGGCAACAACACCCCACTACCCCTCTTAACCCCCCAAAGGATGCAATACCACCATTCTACTTTAAGCAGGTCACCAAGTCTGAAACCACCAAGCACATTAAGAGGGTTCTTGTCAAGACCAGGATGGGGGCTGATCTAGTAGATATAAAACTCATGGGTCTTCTCCTAAATGAATTGTCCGGTCCCCTCTCGATGGTGTTTAATGCATCTCTAAAGACAGGGGTGTTTCCAAAACTATGGAAGTTAGCCAATATCACACCTGTCTTTAAAGCCGGGACAAACTCATGTCCAACTACAGACCAATATCCATTCTACCACCCCTCTCTAAAACACTTGAAAGAATGGTCTCGAGCAGCTTACAGAGTATCTTGATAAATATAACCTACTTTGCCCACAGCAGCATGGGTTCTGAAAAAAAATACTCCACACTTACCGCCCCTGTTGATTACTCTTCCCAGCTTTATGATGCCTTAGATAATGGGGAGGCAGTTGTCTCAGTCTTTATCAACCTTACAAAGGCCTTTGACTCTGTTAACCACAAACTACTCCTAAACTGCCTGCATTCAACAGGCCTATCCCCGGACATGGTACTGTGGTTTGGAAGCTACCTCACAAACAGGTCACAATGAGTCAAAACTGGAGACACCCTGTCATCTGCTAAGGAAGTGTCCCTCAGGGTTCCACAGGGCTCTATTCTTGACCCACTGCTTTTCAGCGTCTTCATCAACTCTGCACCATCTGCATGTACAGCATGCACTGTTCTCTAGGCCGACGATGCAGTGATATGGGTTGCTGGGAAAGATCACAACTGAACTCCAAGACAGCTTCCTCAAGCTTGAATCCTGGTTCACACAAAACAAACTACTACTAAACCATAAAAAACTAAAAGTCTACTCTTCTCTACCTCCCAGAACAGAAAGAAATACCAGCCTTTGCTCATCCAGAACCATAATGGTGAAACACTGGAACAAGTAACAAAATTCAAATACTTGGGCATCACCTTTGATGATACACTAACCTCCTCCAGCCATATAGACTTAGTCATCAAATCAGCGAATACAAAACTTGAGGTCCTCTACCGCCATAGGCACTCTATGACACCAGAAGTTCTGAAACTTGCCATCAATAGTTCAGTGATGTCCTCCATAGATTACAGGCTGCCTATCTATGGGGCAGGCACTAAACGTGCCCTAAACAGGGTCAGCACACTACTAAATAAGGCTTGTCGACTATCCATAGGGGTTACCCAGGACACCCACATCTGCGTGCTCTATACCGAAACTGGGTGGCTCCAACTCCATCTTGAAGCACGATACCAAACCAGCCTACTCCTGAAAAAGTGCTTCTTGGCCCCCACACTGGGTTGCCTCTTTATGTCAGCAGTTCCCACCAAATCAACAAGAAGCATGACTACAGACAGGTTGGTGATTCCTTCAAAGGACGACGCCGCCAGAACTTCATCCTGTACCAAAGACCAAAATGGTACAATGAGTTACCTGCTAACCTCACAGAATCACCCAAGATTAGTACCTTCAAATCTGGGCTCAGAACCCTTCTTGAAGCAAAAAGAATTGTGCTTGCTCTGCACTAATATGGCAGAATTTCAGCCATCCAACCCTCTCCCTTTCAACCCCTTTTATCTCCTCAACTCCCCATCCTTGAACGAGGCCCACACAGCTTACAAACCACTTCCACCATGACAACGCCCACCCCTGTCTGACCCTCTACCCCCCTTAGGCTAGACTGACCAACTAAATAGTGAACTACAAGGCTGAACCCTATTTACCCTATCCTCTTCAACCTTTAGTTGGATATATAAGATTTCTTTGGTATTTGAATGTCTTTGTAACTGTTTTCTGTTCTCTCTAAACACTGTTATATTTGTAATGTTTGTACAACAATAACCTGAAACCTTTAAAAATGAGTCCTGGACTCTAAGGTATTAATCCTAAACTGAAATAAATAACTAAAAATAAAATAAAAAAATGCAACCTCAGGGGAGTGACTAGCAGTGTATAGCACAGTGTCATCTGCAAAGAGATGCATCTTTGCCACATGAACCTTGGGTCTAAATTATTGATGTAGGTTGCAAAAGAATGGGACCCAGGATAGATCCTTGTGGCACTCCTCGTGGAAGAATCTTACATGGGAAAAATCTCCTTGAGCTTTGATTTGCTGCATTCTGTTAGTAAGGTAGCAGCTGAACCATTTATAGCGATAGCATCAAGGCTGAGGTGACCATAGGCAGACAAAACTAGTCCGTGTTCGACGGTATCAAAAGTGTTGTTTAAGTCTAGAAACAGTGCATAGATGTATTCTTTTGAGTCCAGCAAGTTTTGCAATCACTTTGGATAGGGTGGATACCTTGCTATGCTTTGGTCTGAAACCTGACTGTATAGTGTTAAGCAAGTCTTTGGCTTCAGGTAATCTCTCAGTTGGTTATTAACTATCTTTTCCAATAGTTTTGATAAAATAGGAAGTAGGAAATTGACTTGTAATTGTTCAGGTCGCATGTATCCCCAGACTTAAAAGGGAGATAATATGAGCTATTTTCCAGATCACTGGTAGGTCACCTAGTGCTGGGGATAGATTGAAAAGATGTGTAATGGGGGCAGTCAAGTGGTAGTAACCAATTTTCAAGAATAGGGGTTCTAGGAGATCGGCACTGGCGCTTTTCTTAATGTCCACTGACAGTAGTAGATCCTCAACTTGTTTAAAGGTCACTGGGCTGAAGCTAAAAGATGATGAGTTCTGTTTTTCACTCTGTCATGGCATGGGGCAACCTTAGTACTGGGTTGAGTCAGGAGCCTGCTAGTTGGAGAGACATCGATGCTAGGTCTGCTGTGGCAAAATGGTTAAGTTGCTCCAGAACGTCAGCCTTGTCTGTGTCTGAAGTATCTCCAACAACAATCTTTGAAGGCAGTGAGAGGATGGACTGCAGCCCTCAATCTCTCTAAGTATATTCCAGAATTTGGTGGAATTATTTTTGGATTCTTCGAAGGATGTTTGGAAGTAGTGTGCTTTTTCTGCTCGGATCAGTTTTGTGCAGGAATTTCTTGCAACACGGAAAGCCAGCCAATCTAAGTCAGATTTAGTATTTCAGGCCCTCTTCCACAATCTAGCTCTGTCCTTTAAGGCTGCCTTTCGTGTAGGTGCAAACTAGGGTGTTGATCTTTTTCTAGTCTTAAGTTTGGCAAGTGGCACATGCTCATCTACCACACCCAAAACAAGATTATGGAAGATGTTGTAAGCGTCAGCAAGCTAAGGAGCCAAGTAAAAGTTTTGCCATCTAATCTTACTTAGGTCTGCAAGGAAGGTGGATTGACTAAAGTTTTTGAGGCATCTTTTTATTTTAAAGGTGGATGTCGAGGTAAGTTTTGGGGCTATACAGAGCGGTAGCACTGTGATCACTTAATTCGTTATGGAATACTCCTGTATGTGAGATGTTGTGCAGCTTGTTAATGAGTATGAGGTCCAGAAGGGTGCTTTGACTTGGGTTTTTGCTGTTTGGTTGGGTGATGTCAGAGGTGATTTGTGAGAGGCCATGCTCGTCACAAAACTCATTCAGTGGTTTGGAGCAGGCATCTTTCCAGTTCAGATTTAGGTCCCCAATGATAATGCACTCAAAGTTGGCTTTCTCCAAGATGTTATGAAGGTGAGATAGGATCCTTTAGCTGCCTGATGGTGGTCTGTAGCAGGCAGTAATTGATATGACCTCTTCAGAGCTCAGGGTCACTCTCAATGTGAGGCTCTCAAATTCCTTTGGGATAGTGGTTACGTTTGTTGCTGTATCAGAGAGCTTATCCTATATATATATATATATATATATATATATATATATATATACACACACACACACACACACACAGATTATGGGCCATGGCGCTTTTTCGTACCACTGAGAGCAGGAGCAGTTGATTGGCTGGTGCCGTTAGCCAATGGAGTCGGGTAGCGCCCGAACTGAAAGCAGTGCCCCAGGCTGAAAGGGGGCAGATGCGTAGTGGCTAAGGAAAAGGAAGGAGCTGTGTGCTTCTGCGCTACTGGAGTGTTCACGCAGGAAGAGCATGAAGGCCTGAGGCGGCCGTTTTTGCCCGCTGAGTGAGTCGGACTAAATCAATAGATGTGCGGTTGGAGGAGGCTGGTGCCAGCCCAGCTACCTACCAGGCTCAACCTGAGAGGACTGGAGAATCTGCTGAATCGTGCTCGGCCCACCCATGAAGTTGAAGCTGCAGTTTGTTGCCCGAGTCTGCTACAAGTTTGTGTGGGGCCTGAAAGCAGCTGCCTGATATGGTACCCCTCTGTTTGCCATATAAGTGTGTGAGGAGGCTGATGAAATTCAGGCTCAGCCCTGCTGGGGGTCACGGAAATGGTATTTGATGGAGTCGTGAGTACTGAATCAGGGTAGCTCCCTGCTAAGCTTGCAACAGTGGTCTCAAGTTGTTTTATTATACTGCTGACTGCCTAACTGAGTTTTCTTCCTATTCTGACCTGCTTAGGATTGTAAAGGCTATCTGTTTCAGGGCCCCAACCAGCTGCCACGGTGGACTAGCCATTAGGGCTTGGGTACCCAGGGACAGTAAATATTAGGTTCAGGCCTGTGCACAGAGCCCTAGGTAGATAGGTATAGTGATAAGCCAATCAACTTGATTTCCCCCTGTCCTTGTTATTCCCCCTTTAAATAAATCAGATTGTTTGTTTTGCAACTACACCCTGGCTAGTTTGTGCATTCCTGGTGAACTACTGCTTAGTGACTGTGATACAACTGTACCTTACTTTACAGGGGGTCCCCGGAGTGAGCTGAGAGATACCAGACTGGGGGTAAGTGTACTGGGGAAAAGTATTGCTGGTACCTCCTGTGAGCCATTAGTGGGATGAAAGGGCAGTTGCAGCAACCCAGAGGGCTGTGACCGAGGCAATCTCGACAGTACTAACCCCAACCTCTGGGTGGAGGCACCGTCAATGGATCTGGGCCCCTACCCTGTCTCAGTGGAAGCAGGCGGGCAGTAGCCCTAAGGGTAGTGCCCCTGGGGTTACAAATTGGAGGCATCGCTGGGATCAGCATCCTCTGGTGGCCAAGAAGAAATGGAAAAACTGGAAGGAATATGTTGGGAAAAATTAAGCTGGGGCCTATTAAGACAATGGTACACAGACTGATGGGGTGGGGTGAAGTCAAGAGCTGGACTCCCAGAAAATTGTGTTACTGTTAGATGTGCCTTTGGGAACTCCAACTGCTGACATCATTTCCGCAGCAGAGCGAGTAAAATGTTTAGGCAAAGTGGAGGTAAAAGGGCGTATGGCTGACCTGCTCGACCAGACGTTGCAGGTGTACCTCCTGTGTAGTGTGGCCATCGACCCCGAGAAGGTACCTCCAGTGATTTACCCGGAGGGTGCCTCACAGGGATGGAGGCTAATTCATATTCAAAGTGGGTCAGTCACTCCTGGGGCCCCCCAAATGAATAGTTTTAAAGATAAACTGCTTAAATTGCTGGCTGTGGAGGGGAGAACTACCCAGGAACTGCTGCAAGCATTGGATTTGTCTAATGATGCTACCCCTCAGGGTTCCCCCGGCACCTCCCCTTGTCCCCTCAAGAGTTCTATTTTGGCTTCACTGCCCCTAGTTGTCCCACCTATACAGCTCAATTCCTACCGTAAGCTAAAACTTTTTTCTGGCACGGTGCCAGTGCCTCCAGGGGAGGATGACCTGGAAGCTTGGATGGACTATGCCACCCCCTTAGTCCAGGAATGGCAATGCTCTGATGGGGAGAAAAGGAAGAGACTGATGGAGAGCTTGCAGGGTCTCGCTTTAGAAGCCATTAGGTTTTTTCTGGCCACCAGTCCGGAAGCCACCGCTGCAGAGTATCTCTCTGCTTTAGAAGGGGTGTTTGGGAGTACAGAGACTGGTGAAGATTTATTATGGAAATTCAGGTCTGCTAAGCAGTGGAGGAATGAGAAACTGTCTGCCTTCATCACTAGGGTGGAGCGGGCCTTGCAGAAGGCCTATAGAAAGGGGGGAATCACTGCCACAGCCTTGAATCAGGTCAAGTTAGAACATGTTTTAAAATCTGCCAGATTCTCTAGTGTAATACTGTTAAAACTTAAGTTACATGATCGACGGGCTACCCCGCCTGAATATTGTCAATTAATGAGGGAAATTAGAGAGGTGGAGGCCGATGAAGAGGGGTGGGAGCCATGTGTGGGGGCGGTGAACCCTAGTGGGACCCCTGAGCCTAGCACCCCTGAGGAGATCAGCCTGTCTGGAGGGTCTGAGGGATCTCCAGATTTCCCAGGTGCTGTGGGAATGCGAGTTACTTCCTCCGACCCCCACGTAGAGAGTGAGTTGAGGGCCGAGGTCAGGAATTTATGGGAACTGGTGAGGGACTTGAAGCAATCTACTATGTACCCTGTTAGGTCCGGGGCCCCTGAGACAAACAGAAACCAGACCCCCGGCCCAAGGGAGCCCCCTCACCCCTCTCAGGGCCCCCCACAGATAAGGTGTCAACCGCCAAATAGTGATCCCCAGGACCCCAAGTTCTGTTACCATTGTGGAGAGGATGGGCATTTTCAACCTGAGTGTCAGAGGCCGGAGAATTTAAGGAAGGTCAACAGTAGACTGATCACTTGGCATCGCTGGGCCCAGTCTTGACCCCCTAGGAAAAGTTTTGTGACTCGGGCCCAGGCTCAGCCGGCTCTCAATGCTGTGGCCCCCAACTGGTCTGATGTGGTCGGGCCTTCAATGGAAACCCTGGTATAAGTAAATGGGATTCCCACTCAAGCTGTATTGGACAGTGGCTCTCAGGTAACCATCATGTTTCAGGACTGGTATCAGACACACTCACCTGAGGTGCCTCTGCAGCCCTTGAATGGTCTACATGTGTGGGGGTTGAGCGATAAGGCATATTTGTATTTGGGGTATATCCGAGTTTGGTTATCATTCTCTACATCTGTAGCTGGAATGGATGAGCAAGTGGAAACCTTTTTTTTAGTTTGCCCACCCACTGGACTGTATGATGGGGTGCCTTTGTTGATTGGGACGAATGCTCACATGTTTGGACGATTGGCCCAGTTGTGCTCAGAAAAGCAAGCATTTAAAACTGGGCAAGCCCTAAGGATTCCCGCTGTAATCCAAAAGGCAGTTGCAACTCAGAAGAAGGTTGGCCAGGAGGAACCTGAAGGCCTGGAGGGGGTGGTGTGGAAAAAGGATCCGGCCCCAGTGATACTCGCCCCGAATGCCCAATGTGTCCTGCACGGAGAAGTACGACTAAGGACGGATGTTAAGAATAAGTTGTTGATGTTGGATGCACCTGGGGAGGGAAGATTGCCTGAGGGACTGTTGGTAAAGCCCAGTATCTTGCCAGCTAGAGCTCATGCTTATGTCAAGAGAGTGATGGTTCAAGTGCATAATGTGTCCGACAAAGAGATTCGAATAAGAAGAGGGTGCACCCTGGCAAGTGTCCATTGTGCAGATACTGCAGTACTACCAAATAGCAAGGGTCCCGGGACAGATGACCAAGTTACTCTTGACTTGTTTGATTTCGGTGACTCCCCGTTGCCAGCTGAATGGAAAAAGAGGATCAGTGAGAAGCTTGCCAAAAGGGACCAGGTTTTCTCCCTAAAAGAGTTGGATGTGGGATGTGTGCAAGGGGCTGAGCATCACATTCGGTTGCATGATGAAAGGCCTTTCCGAGAGAGATCCAGGCACTTGACCTTGGCTGACATAGATGATGTGAGGCGGCATCTGCAAGAGATGTTGGCTGCTGGTGTGATACAAGAGTCCAGGAGCCCCTATGCCTCCCCATTGTAGTGGTAAGGAAGAAGAATGGGGCCGTTCGGATGTGTGTAGACTATCACACTTTGAATCGGCGGACCATCCCGGACCAGTATACCATGCCACGCATACAGGACACCTTGGATTGCTTAAATGGCAGTAAGTGGTTCTCTGTGTTGGACCTCCGCAGCGGGTACTACCAGATCCCGATGGCCCCAGAGGACCGAGAGAAGACTGCATTCATTTGCCCCCTAGGTTTCTATGAGTTCATTCGGATGCCTCAGGGGATTTCAGGTGCCCCAGCCATCTTTCAGCACCTGATGGAGAGGGCCGTAGGGGACATGAATTTGCTCGAGTGTCTGGTCTATCTAGATGACGTCATAGTGTTTGAACGCTCATTGGAAGAACACGAGCAGCGATTATTCAAGGTCTTGGATCAGTTGGAGGAGTTCGGCCCAAGCTGTCTATAGACAAGTGTAAATTCTTCCAGACTTCTTGTAAAATATGTGGGCCACATAGTGTCTACTGAGGGCATAGAGACTGACCTAGCAAAGTAGAGGCCTTGACTACTTGGCCTCAGCCCAGGAACTTGAAAGAGCTGCAATGGTTTCTGGAGTTTTGCGGGTATTATAGGCGATTTGTCAAGGACTATTCTCGAGTGATTCACCCCCTCCTCAACCTCACTCAGGGGTACCCTCCCACACACAAAAAGTATAAGAAAGTTGTGCGCTCCGAGATGGAGAAGAATTATTTCCAGCCGAATTAACTGTTTGGGGATCATTGGACTGTTGAGTGTGAGGATGCTTTCTATGACATCATATATCAACTCACACATGCCCCCATGTTGGCCTATGCTGACCCAGCCAAGCCCTACATTCTCCATACTGATGCCAGTCTTCAAGGATTGGGGGCTGTATTATATCAGGAGCACTCAAATGGTTTGAGGCCTGTAGCTTTTGCTAGCAGAAGTCTGACTCCTTCAGAAAAAAACTATCCCGTGCATAAGCTGGAATTCCTGGCTCTGAAGTGGGCCATTGTTGATAAATTTCATGACTATTTGTACGGTGCCAAGATATTGGTAAAGACTGATAACAATCCTCTGACCTATGTACAAACCTCAGCCAAGTTGGACGCCACTGGCCACAGGTGGCTCTCTGCCTTGGCCACCTACGACTATGCTGTTGAATACAGGGCTGGCTTAAACCATATAGATCCAGATGCCCTTTCTCGGAGGCCTATGTCCCAAACTGATTGGATCAGGTTGTCTGAGCCTGACATAAGAGCCCTTTGCCAGAAATTCGACAAGGAAGAACAGGTGTCCCCAGATGCTGTGAACTGTATGGTGGATTGCTTGGGGCCATCTGAGAACTGCATACCTGCTGCCTACTGTCATTTTTCTGCACTGGACACTAGTTCACTGCCCCAGTTTGACAATACTAGTCTTCAACAGGCTCAATCCCGAGATTCTATGATAAAACTGGTTGTGGAAGCTTTGCAGGCCGGGCGGGATGTGTCCAAATTGTGCTCCACCGACTTAAGAGCCACCTTGTTATACAAAGAAGGGCCCAGATTAAGGCTTATTAACCAACTCCTATACCGAGAGACTGTGAATAAAGAGGACCAGTTCGTCAAACAGCAGCTGGTGCTGCCTTTAGAGTTAAAGGAACTGGTTTTAAGGTCCTTGCATAATCGGATGGGGCATCTTGGCATTGACCGAACACTTGATCTGGTATGAACCCGGCTTTACTGGCCAAAAATGAGTGCGGATGTAGAGCAGTATGTCAAGACCTGTAGCCGTTGTCTACAAAGGAAGGCTTTACCCCAGAGAGCTGCTCCCATGGTCAACATTGCCACTAGTGCCCCTATGGAACTAGTCTGCATTGATTTCTTGAGTCTAGAACCAGATCTGAAGAATATCAGTAATATATTGGTGGTCACCGATCATTTCACCCGGGTATGCACAGGCATTCCCTACTAAGGAACAGAAAGCAACCACGGTGGCTAAGATACTTGTTGAAAACTTTTTTGTCCACTATGGGGCCCCCCGCGGATCCATTCCGACCAGGGAAGGGACTTTGAGAGTTGCCTGATTAAAGAGATGCTGTCTTTGTGGGGGGTGCGAAATTCAAGAACCATCCCTTACCATCCTCAGGGAGATCCCCAGCCTGAAAGGTTTAACCACACATTGCTCGACATGTTGGGCACATTGCAACCCAAGGACAAACTGAGATGGAGCCAGCAGATTAGCACCCTGGTCCACACTTATAACTGCACCAAGAGTGATGCCAAGGGATTTTCCCCATACAGACTGATGTTCGGAAGAGAGGCTAGATTGCCCGTGGATGTGTGCTTTGGAGTTTCCCCCTGATGGGGTGCGAGCAGAAAATTATCTACAATATGTACAGAATCTGAAGGCCCAGTTAAACCATGCTTATCAGTTGGCCCAGACCATGGCTGCTAAAAGAAATTTGGCCAATAAGGAGAGGATGACAAGAAAGTGAAGACATTAGAACTAAGAGAAGGGGATAGAGTGTTGCTGTGAAATCTGGGACTGCATGGAAAACATAAGATTGCTGACCGATGGCATCACCTCCCTCACATTGTCGTGGGACAACTGGCAGATTTGCCTGTATATAAAGTGCGACCTGAAAACAATTCCAAAGATATGAAAAATATTCACCGAAATCATCTGCTGCCAATCAGGCAAATCCTGATTGAAGCCGAACCTTCAACTGCTGCCCCTCTGGCCTGTGACTAGATCTGCTGCCAGGAAAAGAACCAAACCCATGGATTCTTCAGCAAGCCAACCCAGAGAGCCTTGTACAAATCCTGCAGAAGGAGATGATCAACAATCGGGGTTGGAAGACAATGAAGATGATGTTGAATACTATCCTCATACTGAACTGAGCCAGTTGTTTCGGGCAATCCCTTGTTAACTCTGGAGATGAGATTGGCCTGTCTGGACTGTTTGAGCCCCACACTTTGTCTCCGAACCAACACCTCCAGAAGATGAGCTGGGTAGCAGCAAAGCCCAAGGGGTGGGGTCCTTAAGCCTGGCTGAACTGTCTGGCCTGGCTGAGTTATCTGACTTCTCGGATGAAGAGAGTGAGGTAGGAGGACAAGCCAGTGACATGCCCGAATCGGAAGAATATTTTGAATGCCCTGATGGTTCCTCCCTAGTAGCTACACAGTCCCGGCTGAGCCCAGTGGAGTGGGTCCTGGGGTAGAGGATCAGGCCACCAATAGTACTATGAGCACTGGGCCCTGTTCCCCTATGGAGGTTCCCATCACTAACGTCAGTGAGGTTGAGTTGGAATCAGGGCCCGTTTCAGGGTTCCCCAAGACCCCTAGACGCTCCAGCCGAGAAGTACGGCCTGTAATAAAGCTGAGTTATGAGTCTCTGGGTCAACCAGTGGACCTGCCCTTAAATGTGGTCCACAAAGGTGTATGTGTCCCGAGCTCTTGCCTAAGCTAGCTTTGGGGATAACTCTAGTTTGTTAGTATCACCTTTGGGTGTGGTGCCCCTACTTTAGGTGACCCATCAGTAACTGAAATGGAGGGGTTCCCCAATCCCGGGGTCATGAGCAGGAACTACTGACCTGAGGGGGACAAAGAGGAACAAAAGGTTATGTGTGGGTAATGTTGTATAATCCACAGTACACTGTGAATATGATATTCATGTATGTAATGTAAAGTATGATATAGTGTTGGTTAAGCTGATTGCCTTAAAATGATTTAAGGGTAACTACTTGACGCAGACACCAAGTTCTTTTCAGGCAAGTAAGAGTGTAACCCCCCTACAAATGGGGGTTCCTAGAAGCTTCCTTGGAGCTTGCCTAAGTGCTCCCTGCCTGGCTGGTGTTCATGTAAGGTCGATTAAATGCTGTTGCCAGGAGTGCTTCCAAAGTCTCCGTGCCTGCCTCTTTAAGGGCTGCCTACCTCACAGTCATAATTAGTAGGGGAAGGGGTTTGAGTGTTGCTATGCTCGAGTCCCGCCCGGGCTGCAGAGTGAGCGCTCTATTCTGCCATCGCTAATTGTGCAGAAGAAGCCCTTAGGACAGATGTAACTGGGTATTAATAATAACGTGGAGTACTGATGACAAAGTCGTTGTTCTAACCTGCTTTCTTTGCAGTAAAGACTGTTTTGATTATCTCCTCCATTTTGGTCCAGAACTGCTGAATCGGACCAATCAGTACCCCGGGACCCTACAGAGTCGGCTGACCAATAGAGGAACTGCTCGTACTTTGGGAAAGGCATTATGGGCCATGGCGCTTTTTCGTACCACTGAGAGCAGGAGCAGTTGATTGGCTGGTGCCACTAGCCAATGGAGTCGGGTGGCGCCCGAACTGAAAGGAGTGCCCCAGGCTGAAAGGGGGCAGATGCGTAGTGGCTGAGGAAAAGGAAGGAGCTGTGTGCTTCTGCGCTGGTGGAGTGTTCACACGGGAAGCACATGAAGGCCTGAGGCGGCCGTTTTTGCCCGTTGAGTGAGTCGGACTAAATCCGCCGGCGTGTAGTTGGAGGAGGCTGGTGCCAGCCCAGCTACCTACCAGGCTCAACCTGAGAGGACTGGAGAATCTGCTGAATCGTGCTCGGCCCACCCGTGAAGTTGAAGCTGCCGTTTGTTGCCGAGTCTGCTGCAAGTTAGGTGTGGGGCTTGAAAGCAACTGCCTGGTATGGTACCCCTCTGTTGTTTGCCATATAAGTGTGTGAGGAGGCTGATGAAATTCAGGCTCAGCCCTGCTGGGGGTCACGGAAATGGTATTTGATGGAGTCGTGAGTACTGAATCAGGGTAGCTCCCTGCTAAGCTTGCAACAGTGGTCTCAAGTTGTTTTATTATACTGCTGACTGCCTAACTGAATTTTCTTCCCATTCTGACCTGCTTAGGATTGTAAAGGCTATCTGTGTCAGGGCCCCAACCAGCTGCCACGGTGGACTAGCCATTAGGGCTTGGGTACCCAGGGACAGTAAATATTAGGTTCAGGCCTGTGCACAGAGCCCTAGGTAGATAGGTATAGTGATAAGCCAATCAACTTGATTTCCCCCTGTCCTTGTTATTCCCCCTTTAAATAAATCAGATTGTTTGTTTTGCAACTACACCCTGGCTAGTTTGTGCATTCCTGGTGAACTACTGCTTAGTGACTGTGATACAACTGTACCTTACTTTACAGGGGGTCCCGGAGCGAGCTGAGAGATGCCAGCCTGGGGGTAAGTGTACTGGGGAAAAGTATTGCTGGTACCTCCTGTGAGCCATTAGTGGGACGATAGGGGGGTTGCAGCAACCCAAAGGGCTGTGACCGAGGCAATCTCGACAGTACTAACCCCGACCTCTGGGTGGAGGCACCCGACAACGGATCTGGGCCCCTTACCCTGTCTCAGTGGAAGCAGGCAGGGTAGTAGCCCCATGGTAGTGAGTTTCAAGCCACACATATAAATAAATATCTACTGTAGAAACAAGCCTCGACTCAGTGTGCCTTTCCCAGTCATTAATTTGCATATAAATAACACCTACTGTTGAAACAAGTCATGATTCAGTGTGGCTTTCCCAGCCACTAATTTGCATTTCAACACCTACTGTAGAAACAAGGCTTGACTCAGGGTGCCTTCTTAGTCACTAATTTACATGTAAATAGACACCTACAGTATAAACAAGCATTGGCTCAGGGCCTTTCCTGGTCACCAATTTGTGCATAAGTAAAGAAATCCACCTGCCATTATCCATATTTAGCTTGCTTCATCCCTTCACACAAAACATCCAAAACTTAAAATTTAAATACAGTACATTCTCAAACTTGACTGGGCCTCCCTGAACAGTATGGGGCTTCCCTTGGGAGGCTAGCCTCACCACCTGAGAACCACTGATCTAGGGTTAAAGAACAGACATCCATTTTTTCTGTGTGGATGTCATTTCAGCATTACCAATCCTGTTTCATTGAACTAAGATGACTCCAGACTGATTAACTGCTGTGTGTGATGCACGTTTGTGTGTGTGTGTGTGTGTGGGGGTTAGCCTTGTCATCAGCGTGGGTTGCCTCAACCCTGTAAGATAAAAGAGCATTTGTCAATGCCGAATGCTTGCTTGCTGGCATTGTCATTGGTAGTGTAGGAGTTAGAAAGATGCATATTAGCAGAGACTGACAGGCATTGGGGTGTGCCTTTGGGTCGTCAGGCACAACGGCCATGTCATTTCACCAGACCCTACCCTGCAGACAAGTGTCAAGGTGTGCCTTGGGGTCTTTGGGCCTTATGCTCACCCCATTCCATAAGGAAATACACTGAGATGGGTGCAGTATAGAAGAATGGGGTGAACTTTGGGGCCGAAGAGTCCAAGGCACACCTCGATGCCTGTCACTGGCTGCAGGGTGTGGGTGGGGGTGGAATGGCATGAGCATTACAGATGACAATCTCAAGTCACACCCCTGATGCTTGTCAGTCTCTACAGGGTGGGGCGTTATGGTCGGAAACCCTAACACTCTGGGTGTTCGCTGGTATTTTCACTTCAAATTTTCAACATGGGTTTTTGTGACCCTACCTCATGAACAGTGGCAATATCAGTTTGTTAGCCAAAAGATGATTTTGCACAGCGACTACGCCATTTGGCACCACAGGTGTAAAAACACATTTTGAACAGGATGTGAAAAATGACAGCTGTACTGTTCATGGGGAGGTGTAAAAAATGGCAATGTTGAAAATCTGGAGCAAAATATAAAAAAACTGATGAAGTCACAAGCTGCATTGAAAGTGCACAACACACCCATAATGTAATTAGTTTGGGATTTTTACAGCAGATTGTCAACACAGGCATTTTGGGACCTCCGCTTATGAACAGTGTCGCTGTGATTTTCTTAATCTGTCCCGAACACTGATTTTCCACAGTGGCCATGCATTTCTGCGCCAGAAGTTCGAAAACACATTTCAACCAGGGTGTGAAAAATGACAGCTGTACTGTTCATAAGGAGGCGTGGAAAAATGTCAGTGTTGAAAATCTGGACTGAAAATAATACAAATTCGTGAACTTACGAGGGTGCATGGAAACTGTGCAATGCATGCTCGTAACACAGTCATTTTCTGGATTTTTTTCACCAAATTTTCAACATAGCTATTTTAAGATCTCTGGTCATGAACAGTGTCACTGTGATTTTCTTAATCTGTCCCAAACATTGATTTTGCACACTGACTGCGCCAGTGTGCGCTACATGCACGAAAACACATTTTGGGTGAGATGTGAAAAATGACATCTGTACTGCTTAAAAGGAGGTGTAGTAAAATGGCAATGTTGAAAATCTGGAGTGAAAATATAAAAAATTCACAAAGTTATGAGCATGCGTAGGAACTGCGCAATGCACACTCGTAAAACAGTCATTTTTGGGAATTTTTTCACCAAATTTTCAACATAGGGTTTTGGGAGGTCTACCTCATGAACTGTGACACTGTTGTTTTGTTGCTTGGTCCCAAAAGGTGGCTCCATGCAGTGACCACGAAAACACTTTTTGGGACCGAATAACAAAATGACAGTGACTGAGTTCATAAGGTGGGGCCCCAAGAACCCCATGTTGAAAATTTGGTGAAAAGATTCCCCAAAATGGCCAAGATATGCACCAAAGTTGAAAAAAAAACATTTATGCCATTATACAGCTTACTGGCATTTCTTCAGTTTGTGGTCAGCTTTGAAGAGTGCAGACGTGTTCCCAGTCCACTGAAGATCATCACGATGAGCTCGAGATGTAGTATGGAGTGGGGGGTGGTCTTGCATGGCAGGTGAGCATGGTTGGGGAGGAGCAAGACAGTCGATCAGGGACCATTTGTTTTTTTTACAAGTTTTTTGTTTCTTATTTAGGAAGACAACGGGACTTTTGTCACACTGGGGTGGGCTGTCAGCGTGGCAGCTGGAAGGTTATTTTGGGGGGGCAGTGGAGCAGATGGGGGATTGGGCACCCCCATCGACCATAAGGACTTTTTGCTATGCTGGGGTAGGCTCCCAGCGTGGCACCTAGAAGTATGTTTGGGGGAGCAGTGGAGCCGACAGGGAATTGGGCGCCATCGGTCATACAGTGTGCAGGGGTGGAGGGATTGCATGAGCATGCTGGGGTGTGCTCCCAGTATGCTATGTAGTGTCTAGGGGACGACGAACTGTCTATGACAGTTGAGATGCAGTGCTGATGTGGCGTAGACATCTGCACACTGCCGATGGCAGTATGCAAATTGCCTACACGCTACCACCACTCATTGTGGCAGTGTTTTCCTCAGAACTGTACTCCACTGCATCTGAATGGCTGTCATGAGACCGCTCAGACATTCACTGGTGCAGTGCAGCCACGCCTGCAAAAAGGAGCAGGACATTGGAAGTGGGGGAGGTACATCTACGAAAACTAGTATGGTGGCACTATGTTTCTTGCACATGTGTGCAAGCAAGCATAATAAAAATTAAACTGAACAACTACCAGCCCTTTTTCACTGTGAACTTATCAGCAGGATCTGCATAGCATTTTTGTTTGTGTTAATTGGATGAAACATAAATCCTCCTGACTTTTTTGATCTCTTACTTACTTGCCCCAGTCCCCTCTCCTGACTTCTATGCTGTACATCATCTGATTGCTAAGTAAAGCAGACCTGATAGCAGGCAGCTCCTCTTACACATGCCATATAAATCAAATGGCACCTAGACTGTAAGACACAATCCATGTCAAGCAGGCAAATTTGGGAGATGGTGGTAATTATACACTATCCCTTCAGTGCCTTTATTAGATTAAATCTCACTGTATAAATTGCAGAAGATGAATGGCATAGCAGTTAAATATAAGTCCAATATCACAGACTCCTAGAAGGCCAGTGGACAAAACCAGATGTGGTGACTGCCTGTACAATTTACTTAAAGACAGTTCCCAAACTGATTAAAGTGCTTTGTCATTTTGCATTTTAACATTTAACTGCCAATATCAGATATAATTACATGAGTATTCCTAGTTAATATGTTTTGGTTCTGGTGCAGATCCAGTGTGTCCCCCAACCCCATTTGCTGCTTGTCTACCTCTGTTACTAATGTGCGGGCATAACTACAGTGCCATTCTCTGCAAAGAATAGATGTGCTCAGCTCTGAGGTTCTCTTCTTCTTTAATCTGTTTGGGAAAATGTAGTTATATTTTCCTGGGGTAAAATCTTGAGGGCAACAATACTGCAGCGGGCTTCTGGATGTGGCATCACTGGTCACTGAAATCCACCCAGCTGAAGTTCACCAGATCCAGGGCCAGTTGGCTAAAGGCACTGTGGTAAAGCTTTGCTAGACTAGAGAGCAGTGCCAAAATACAGGGATAGGAGGGGCTTACACTTGCACTGCATTTTGTCATGATGAACATTTGCCATTTTGATTGTTAAATCAAATATGCTGCTGTTCCCATTCCTGCTGTCTCTGGTTTTCTTAGGTAAACATATGCAAACACTGGTGGAAGACAGTAGAGTGTTATTGAATGTAACAGTGCCAGAGGAACAAGATTAAAAATGTGTTTTTCTTTTTTTTCTTAAATGTTGGGTACTACTTGATAGAATCTGTGTCACAATGACGACAGTTTAACAGTTGATGGACCTAACCTTTGCTGTTTATTTATTTGCTTTTGTTTATCAGGTAAGCACACTAGACAACCAAGTGCCTATTTTCAGATGCGACCCATGAGATTACAGAGGTACATTCAAGAACATCAGTCAAAGACAAGTACAAATTACAGAGGTACATTCAAAGACAGTAGTCAAGCAAGCACAAGGTACGCATTCAGGCGTATCGAGGAGAGCAAGGACAATACAGTACATGAGTTTTTACACAACCACATGGTTCAGGCAAGAAAGGCAATAGTCAACATACCAGGGCAGCTACGCCCCGATGGATTAAGAAAGCAGGTAAACACAACTAGTACAGTAGGGGATTGGAGAGTCAAGGCACAGCATGAGGGAGGGGCAGTGAACATATTCATGTTAATGGGCAGAAGGGCCTGAGTGGACCCAGCATAATCATTTCTTCTATGAATCGGTCAGCTCACTAGTGAGTAAGGGGTAGAGCCCCTCCACCTTAAGCAGGGGCATAGGGTAATGAACTCAGACTGACATTAAGTGCAGAGGCAGATGGAGGCCAATTTGAGGAATCCCCAGAGGGAGGTTTTAAAGGAGAGATGGGAGGTGGAGGAGCGAGTGCTTGCCTGTTGTTATTATTCATCTCTGCAGTCTACATATGAAGGAACTTCAAGTAAGATTTGAGAAGAGATGGAGAAAAAACACATGAGGTTTTTAGAAATTAGAAACATAGAAGCTGATGGCAGATAAGGTCCGCAAGGCCCATCCAGTCTGCTCATTTCTTTTTCTACCTTATAAATGTGCCACTGGCTTTTGCTCTGTCAATGGCCTATCTATTCATACTCATCTGTGTTGCTCACTTATGCCTATCCCATGCCTGTTTGAAGCCCTGCACTGTATTCATATCCTCCACTTCCTGAGGTAGGCCGTTCCATGCAACCACCACCCTTTATTTATTTATTGAATTTTGATGACCTGGTAGGCCCGCTGGGCCCCGAAGGTCCCTTTTTCAGGGGCGACCCGGGAATATTAGTACAGACATATTGAACTTAGTGCAGTAACATAACACAGGCAATCATGGGTATACAGTATTTGGCTGTTTACACATAGCAGTAGTTATTAGGCTATTGTATATCATATTGGTAAGTTGTAATTTAGTGCATTCAAACATTTGTCATGCAGGTAGGCGAAACAACATTAGAGTTCCATAGGGTTCTGTGAAAAAGAACTTCCTCACATTACCCCTTATTCGGCCTCCCTCTAATCGCATGCTGTGTCCTCTTGTCCTGCTATTTTTCTTATATTGAAACATGTTAGACTCTTTCACCTTGTTAATGCCCTTAAGGTGTTTGAATGTTTTGATCATATCACCTCTTTCCCTCCTTTGCTCTAGGGCATACATATTAAGCTCTGTTAATCTGTCCTCATATGTCTTCTGATGCAGTCCCTGCACCATTTTGGTAGCCCTTCTCTGGATTGCTTCAATTTAGTTAATGTCCTTGAGAAGGTGTGACCTCCAGTACAGCACACAGTACTCCAGATGGGGCCTAACCTGTGTCTTGTAAAGAGCGATTATTACCTCCCTCTTACGACTTGTGAGTTCTATTAATACAATCTCAACATCCCCTAGCCTAATGTACTGCTTTAGTGGTCTGTTTGGATGACTTCAGGACATCGGTGATGATGATGCCCAAGTCTCTTTCTTCCTTGTGACTGTCAGCAACTCCCTCCCAGCCTATAGGTGGCTTCAGGGTTTCTTCCCTATGTGCATGATCTTGCACTTCTTTGCATTAAACCCCAGCTGCCACTTCTCCGACCATTTTCCCAGTTTATCCAGATCTCTTCTCATTCTGCCCTCCCATCTGGATCATCTAATCTTTTGCAGATCTTGGTGTCATCTGCAAACAGACAAACTTTACCCTCCAGTCCATCTGCAACGCCACTGATGAAGATGTTGAAGAGGACTGGCCCCAGGACTGATCCCTGAGGTACCCCACTTGTGACTTGCATCTCTTCTGACTGTATACCATTTACCACCACTCTCTGTTTTCTGCCCATCAGCCAGTTTGCCACCCTGTTGACCAACTTCTGACCCACACCGAGCCTACCCAGCTTATTAATCAATCTTCTATGTGGAACAGTGTCGAAAGCTTTGCTGAAGTCAAGGTAGGCGACATCAACTGCTCCCCTTGGTCCACCACTCTGGTTATCCAGTCAAAGAAATCTATGAGATTAGTTTGACTGGACCTTCCTTTGTAAACCCATGCTGCCTCAGGATCCTGTGTATCCTATGGTCTGGAGGTGTTGCACCTCTCTCACAGGAGTGCCTCCATAATCTTGACCACTACTAAGGTGAGACTAACTGGTCTGTAGTTCCCTGCCTCTTCCCTGATACCACTTACGTGGAGCAGGATCACATGAGCCCTTCTCCAGTCTTCTGGGACCTCTCCTGTGCTCAAAGGCTCACTAAACAGTTCTGATAATGGCTCTGATTGTTCTACCCTTAGCTACTTTAGTACCATGGGATGTATGCCATCACGTCCCATTGCCTTGTCCACCTTGAGCTTATTGAGCTCTTGTAGGACCCTTTCTTTTGTGAAGAGACTAGTGTACACCTCCCCGCCCACGTCCATGGTGCTGAGCTGTGGGCCCTGTGGTTTCTTTCTTTCTTTGCACTTCCTTTTCTGTCTAACACAATGGGATGTTGCTTCAAGTATTGTATCCTTAATGCTTGCCCACTTTGCCTGTACCCCCTCACCTGTATTTATTTGCAAGGGCTAGCTTAACACAGTTGGCCATCTTATCAAAGTCAGCTCCTCTGAAGTCCCATATTTTTGCCTTGGAATGGGATGATTTAGTTCTAGTGGCCAAATTGAACCATACCTTGTGATGGTCACTGGCCCCAGGTGACCTTCTACCTGGAGATCTGTGATCCTTTCCCTGTTAGTCAGTACTAGATCTAGATAGCCCTGTCTTCGTGGGTTGTTGTACTAGTTGTTTGAGGTCCTCCCCTACAGGAATCCACTTATATGTCTAGTTCTGGCAGATGTTTCTGATGGTATTGATCAATCTGTATCTGGCATGTTGAAGTCTCCATTATCAGAACCTCCTCTTTAGCTGTCATGTTTTGTATATCTTCTAACAGTAATGTGTCTATATCCTCCCCCTGGTCTGCAGGCCTGTAGTCAACCCCAGTTCATATGTCTGTCCCATTTCCTGTTTCCAGGGTGACCCACAGTTCTTCTGGCTCCGTATGTGTATTCTGAATTTCTGTTGATTTGATATTTTCATTGACATAAAGGGCTACTCCGCTCCCCCCCCCCCCCTTTTTTACACCTCGGTCTCTTCTGAACAGTACATAGCCAGGTACTGAAGTCTTCCAAGTGTGGTTACTGGTAAACCATGTCTTGCTAATGGCTACTATGTCCAGTTTAGCCCCTGTCATTATTGTCTGCAGGTCTGGGATCTTGTTTCCCAGACTGCAAGCAATAATGATAGAGGCAATTTGGGAAATAGTGGGTACAACAGTCTCCAACTTGAATGTAAGTAACCTTGGTAAAGAGGCCTCAATTTGATTGCAAACAGTAAACACGTAATGTTTCCAACTTCCACCTGGGCACTTCCTACAGGTTACCAAAGTCCTGCCCAGGACTTCACCCCCTTTATATATCTAGCTAGCTAACTAACCAACAGTTGAACAGAACTCCTTGGGGCTGCAACCCAGAGGTACTCACAGTTTGATGACAGTCTCAGAGGGTGCTGAAGAATGTTTTGGATTGGCATTGTCGCTCAATGAGTAGCAGACAGTCTCTACAGAACCAGAAGATGCTGGCTGGAACTTAAAAACAGGTGCTGGACCATTCAAATGTGACAGACCTTTCTCGTCTTCGCCCTTTGGGCATTTCATTGTCTTCACCTATCACAGGACTTTCGTCATCTTCTCCTCTCAGGCCTTTCATCGTCTTCATCAAGGGGATCTCCCAGGCTTGTGGTCACCCGGGGCTGCTTGCAAGGCACACACTTCCACTGGAACTGAAGTTTGTTTAGGCTTCTTTACAGTTTCTGACCAGCCCAGTTAACTTTTCTTCTCAACGGGAACAGTTCAAACAGGGCAAATAGTTCAAACAATTTACAGGCTTAATTCTTTGGAAAACAGTAGTTCAAATTACTTCCCACGGGGGAAAAAAATAATTGGTGAGTAGCCCAATTGCTTTCCAGCTTAGAAAAAAGGCTTTTTGCAGTTGAGACATCTCCTTATCCAGGTTTTGGGATCCTCTTCTGATATTACTGACCAATCCACTTTCCTAACTCCTCGAAGGACTCAGCCCTAAGACCCCATGGTATTGCTGTAATATACTCTCTCATTCGATAAAATCCCCATCCCTCTATATGGCCCCCAAAGAATGGACGGTACTTCTTCCTTCTTCTAATTTAAACTGGGGACATATTTGGAGAGATCTCTACAGGTATGTCTCCCAGGACAGACTTCAGCTCACCCAGTTTTACATCCTAAATAACCTGTATTACACCCCGGTTAAGCTGGCCAAGATGGGACACCTGGTTTCTCCTACCTGTACCAGCTCCCAGGGTGGGGGCTGACCAGACGAGCAGAAACAAAAGACTGTTAGGCCTATTCTGCTGGCATTTTAGTATGTTAGTATGCTAGATGTGGCCTGGAAGATGGCACTCTCAGCATGTCTTCTGGTCTTGCAGGTAGCACCCCTCTGGAAACATATTGAGACTAATGCGGATCCGCTATTGGGCCTTGCAGGTCTTTTGCACCAGAAACCTGCATTATTGGGGAATAGTTAAATTTCTGTGAAAGAGAGAAGAGACCATCTGGCTTTAATCTCTCTTGCTGTTAAGAAGCTGGTTCTTAGACACTGGCGGATCAGGTTTCCCTCCCATTTCAGGAATGGTTATAAGAGTTGGCCTTTTGTTTCGGACGGTATATGATAGCCAACGTCGTCTGGCCGGATGGCTTGACAAGAGGTGGGGGAAACTATACGCCCTCTACCTGAAGTGAACCACTCTACTGTCTGTCTCCTGCTCCTCTGCTAACTCATTAGCCCTTTTGTAGGTGTTTACCTTGTGTCTGGTCAGGGGCACACTCCATAGGGAGGGATGGGCTGGGGGTGTTGTTGGGAACTATGTGGGGTTGCTCATTGTCTTATTTACAGTTCTGATGTTTTTCTCATTGTTTCCTTTAATAAAATTAATAAAGTTGATTAAATTTCAAAAAAAAAGAAAAAGGCTTTTAGGCACACTGTCTAAAGGGACTTGAACTCAGATGGGCCTTTCTGCATAAAGGATAGCCTACTGGTTTGTGCAGCTCTTCCTCACAGTCTCTCTCCCTCCAGTTCTTCTACTGGACTCCTCACAGAAACCAGGGCACAGCCCATTATATAGCAGCCCAAAACTCCCCACTTGATTGGCCCACATTTTCCTGGGCCACTGAAGGGTGCCCTTTAACCCTTCCAAGAACCCTCGGTGGCAGGGAGAACCACTAGGGGCCACCATGTTTTTACATTAATCATGCCCAACATTGCCAGCCCATACAATTTAATTAGAGCCCATTCAGGGGCAGATAACCTCTTGCCCTGGTCTGCTTGCCCTGATGGGGCCAAGGAAAACCCCATTTTGCCTGCAGGGAACCTCGTTTGGGTGTTGTGGCTCCTGAAATAAAAGGTGCACATTTTGCACCTATAGCAGCTGTGGGTGTGCATGCACACCTCCCTCACACTGTTCCCAGTCCTACTGCCTATCTGGGAACTGGGAAACCACAAATTCTGCACCTGGAGGCATCTTTACATTTGTTTCCTGGCTCTGCTGCCTGTCTTGGAGCCAGGAATTGCTTTTTTAAATAACAGCCACAGAGCGCACAGTTAAGGGAGCCGCAACTCCTTTAAGGCTTAGGCTGAGCTTGTGCTGCTTCCGCATGTGCAGTCATTATTGGAAATGGCTGCAACAGAAACCCCCGAACTAGGGTCAACAGTACTCTTCCCTGGTGACCAGAGGCACAGACAGACAATGGACCTCAGCACTGCTACCTCTGTGTAGCCAAGGAAGGAGAGCATTAGGTGGCAATGGCTGCCAAGGTACGGGGCTGGAGCCCTGGCCTGAATCCTGGCAGGGGCTCCTGAAGTCAAGCCTTCCGGTCCCATTTAGCAGTTCAGGGGACTGGAGGCAGAAAACAACAGATCGGGGGCAGCTTCGGGCTGTAGCCCAACTCAAGTAAGCCCCACACGGGGGTGGGGGGGCTTACACTATGAAGGAGCTAGCTCAACACACAGAGACTAGGGGTGGCACTGCACACAGGCAGTTGGTCTGCCTATGAGGGAGCTAGCTCTCTGGCTTACCACAGGGGGTTGCTACTGTGGCAGAGCATAGCTCCCGTTTCCAAGCTGGCAATGGCAATGGCAGGGTTTCCTTATCCTTGCCAGCCCAGCTGCCAGACACCTGAGGCTACTCCTAAATCCAGAAAGCCTGCTTGTTAATGTGATGCACTACCACTGAATCTGCAGTTGGCTCTGGATATTACTTTTTAGGGGCCAAAGTCATCTGCATTATTTTCAGTTTTACATCTGTACACGGCTAGCTGAACAATGGAATACAGATCACAGAACTTGTCTTCAGCTAAATATGGCTGAACAGTGCACTGCTTTCTGCATGCAGTCGAAACCATTGGTTTCAAACTGACTGAAAAATTACCAACATTTTGTGCAATTTTCCGCATGGGATCCTTTAACTTCCTGCTAAGAAAAACATTTTGATTTTTCATTTAAGTTTTGTTTTTTTAGACAAAAGTCTTTGACGTGATTTATAATATGGTTATGTGGCTGTACAATCGATGTACCTTACAGGTATGAGTTTCTTCTCATGTGATTTAGCAGTCAGAACTCATGAGCTTTACTTCACAGTTCTGTCACCTAAAGAGCTCAAAAAGGCATTCATTATAAGAGATTCATTAACTCATGTAAACATATAAATAAACTGGTTTACAGCATTGGATTTCAACAAATCTCTCAGGAAAAAGGGGATGCTACAATCTTGAGGATCACACAACACTGATCTGACAGCCTCCAGTCATGCCAACATGATGTCATTGTTGAATGACTGCTATTCGATCTCTCCTGTGTCAGCCACTGCTTACCATGACATCATCCTACTTTCCAGTAAAACCTGCCCATGGCTGTTTGCTTTATTGGTTGAGCTGCATCAGCCACAGGCTCTCTCACTGGCTGTTTTGCCAATCAATCACAGCAGGGAAGGAGGGCCCCTCCCCCTATGTGCTCTGGATCACAGTAATAAAAGAGAAGACAAACATTGAACACATCAGAAGCTGAGCTGCGATGGGGAGCCAGTGTCTTTGGATTAACACAGGTCTGATAGAAACACAGCCAGCTCCCTTCTCCTCACCTGCATATAGACCTTCAAGAATTGCTAAAAGCATAGATCTGCAGCTCAAGGTAAGAGCAGCTTCATTTAGTTACAACTCTGTAACTCAGAAATTGCTTCTGTTAAAACAGGCTCAGTGGCATCAAGGGATTAAACTCTTGTTCCTAAGCTGCTGTGTCGTTCTAGCAGCTGGGTCTCCTTATATGTCAACTTGCCCAGTGACAAGATGCAAGGGTAACCAACAAACCCAGCAGAAGCAAAAAGTGGTGTCATTAGGTGGCTACTGACTGAACTGGGGAGCTGATGCTGTTTAGTGGAATATTTTTTAAAATATCATCTAGAGCACTCTCAGTTAACTGGGGCAGTACAAGGATAACCTGAAACCCTACTGGTACAATCTGGGACTCTTCTGGTATTAATTGACATCCTAATGGTACTGTATCACCTGGAGTTCTAGTGATTATCAGCTGGGACAGTACTGGTATTAACAGGAACCCTATCGGTACCTGACTAGAAATGAGATAAGGGTGCTAACTGGAATCTTACTGTAACTAACTGGGACACTGCTGTGGAGCACTGCCAGTACCTGCTGAGACTCAGCTGGTATTAAATGGGTCTTGCTGGAAGCCAACTGAGATAAATTGATACAATCTTGGTATTGGTTGGAGACCTACTCCTATAATTTCGGTGTTACTTGTATGATTAATTGGATCCCTCCTGATAGCAAGTATTAACTGCTTATTGGTATAATCTGAAAAAATACTGGTATTAACTGAAGCCTCACTGAAGCTGGCTGAGATAGTTATTTTTACTAACTGGAGACCTACTGTTCTAATCTGGGATGTTAAGATATTACTGGAGCCTTACTGATATACAAACTGAGACTCAACTGGTATTAAAAAGACACTGTTAACATTTATTGCATCATATTATTAATTCTAGTTAAAAACCTTAATTTTATGATTGCTCACCTTCTCAAAAAGTCATTAATGTTGCTGGTTGCTTTATCTGCCTCCTTCCTTAGTTAGGGTTACCACCTGTCCCTATTTCCCAGAGGACAGTCTGATTTGGGCAGCTGTGTCCTGCAGAAAAACATAGAAATACTAAATGTCCTGACATTATAGTAGAACAATTATTTTCTGAGTTTCTCTAAATGTTGCAAAAACTATAATACCTTAACTAAGATAACTTAAAATAATAAAAACACAAGAAATAAACTAAAAACTACAACACTTACTCTTAATTTGATTATTTAGAGAAAACATGTCTATTACATTGGCGAGATGACATATTGCCTCTGAAAAATCCAGTTTCAGTAAGAAATGTTCCACTTTGGGCTTCTTAAAAGGTGGTAACCCTATCCTTAGTAGAACTGACACACGTGGTAATGTATAGTTATAACCAACCTTGTTTTGTTACAGATCCTGAATCTATTCTTACTGCATACTTCCTGAACATTAGAAACACCCCAAAACAGTACAGCCACTCATGAGGCAGTAGTGTCCTGTACTTCCACTGTATCATAACTGGCCATACTGTGTTGGGGTGTTCCTAAGTCATGGAAAGATACAGTGGGAGATGATCAAGGAATATAACCAAACATGTTTTTGTGTGGTGTAACCCCTGGACAGCGCCACCCCCCAGTGTTACACCCCTGTCTACTACCCTGGACATAGGCTAAGGGGTTTGGGTTTGCTAACTTATAAAATTTTTTAAAACCTTTGCGCAGTGCCTCCACTCAGGGTGCTTTACGTGGGTGAGATGGTGCTGGGTGTAGTCCCCTGAGCTGCTACACCACCCACGGTGACCAGTTACCCTCCCCAGACATGCCCCAATACACAGTTCCCCACATTTCCACATTTTGAATTAAAGGCTCTCTCTAATAATATGCTCACACAGGATTTCAAACAACAAATAACAAGATATTTATTTGGGGGTAATAAAGGAGCTAGGAAAGGGAAACAGGAGGAGTAGAGGTTATCCTACCATATTTACACATGTACAGAGATCATTTGGATTTTGCTGGTGAACCCTCCAGCTGGGTGGCTGCATAGTAACAGGCAGATATAAATCGCATTTACCATTCGACTTAAGATTTCCAGAGCCCTGGCTATCTAGCTGCTGATAAATTAGATGTTAAACATAACTATTAATAATACCCACACTGGTACCAGTCCCAGATACAGCAGAACCCCACAATCTCATACCATACTGGTTAAACAGATACCACAGACCAAGATGTTGCAGGCCTGATGGAGTTGCAGCTGGTCGAGGTGGCCGACTATTAATTTGAGGGTGGGGGCAACTTGGAACCAGATTTTTGTAAAGCAGCAAATCACTATTTACAACCACAGCAGGAATTGCCCTGCACTTTAGCAGACAAATCAGGGATTGCCCTGCACTTGCAGACTTCTGAACATTCCAGAAAGAACTATGTGGATCTTATATCCAGAGCATTCAGCACAATATTTGAAAGTCCCATCCAATTCAATGAGAGTGATGCTTCTGTCAAGCATCCTAAACGCAGTTTAAACATGGTCACATCCAGTACTTTATATACCAAAAGGCATCCATCCAGAGAAAGTTGGCAAGGACACTTTTATCAATCATCCCATACTTTAGTCACTGGCAGTCACATCCAGTACATTCAATATACCAAGAACATTATCCACAAGCGGAGTCCTATCAGCACGTCTAGCCATTTAACACTTATACCAAGTGCTCTTAGACGTAAATTCTGTGCAGGCACAGGTACATTCTCTTTAAGGTATCTTAGACATTAATATGCTCTAGGGCCTGCTGTCTCATGAAGTGGCAAGTGCCTTGGCAGACAGCTCCATGATGGCAGGACTCTAACCCATAGCTACACATTTATATGATTCACTAAGCCCAGCATCATGCTGCACCTGCAATTTAGCGATTTGGGCCACAGACAAGATGCATCCATTACTTGAACTAGTCTCTTATGGGGTTAGTAGCCCAGACTGATGACTTCAATACTTCACACTTAACAGCATACATTTCTTAATGGGGCATGGAGCCCCCAAGATTACTTGCTTAGCTTCTCCCTCGCACCTGGGGGTATGAGGGTACTCACTCAGGTCCTCCATGGGTCTCATCTGCAATCAAAGGCATCCTGAAGACTTCTTCAGCTCTCTCACCGCTGAGGTACTTGGTCAGCACTCTCACCACTGCATGATGTCATCTGGTCTGGTCAGCGCTCTCACCGCTGCTGGACATCTGATTCTTTGGTCCACATCTTTCCCCGACATGGGAGGGAAGGCTAGCCTCTGGAGGACAGTACTGGCAACCTCCAGACTAGCTGTTGCAGAAAGCCCAATTACTGTAACTAGTTAACTGTTAACTGAAGAAAATAACAAATGCCCTCTGAAGACTGAAAGGGCTTGAATTAAGTGTCCCAGGCCTGATGGCATGGCTGGAGCCTGAGCCCTCTCCCATGGGGAGCTCCCAGCAGGCTGAAGCCTGCTCTGCTGCTCTCTCTCTCTCTCAGCTCTGAATCTTTGAATCTCCTTCTGAATCTCTAGACAAACTGGCAACATTGTCTCTTTATAGAACTCCTAGCTCAACTTCTGATTGGTAGCAGGGATGGGGTGACATGTCTCCAAGTTGCTGAAGGACCTATCAATCAGAACACTGAGGCACAATTGGGTTGTGGAATTTGCACCTAAAATAATGTCCCTGTACGCCCCCATAAGCACTTGGGTGCTTACCCATAAGATGCAGTGAATGTCCCACAAGTTCTGGCTTTCTATTGCTGCAATTCCAATTGGCTGTACTGCTGGCAATGGCTGTTTAAACCACTGTCCCTTATAGCAGATTAGATACAGTCCTGAATAATGTCCTGGTGCAGCCAGAAAGAAGTAATTATTTGCCCCACATGCCCCACTGTTCTATATCTTAGAGGCTGTGCTTGCAGTCACTGCACAGATAAAAAACATGGCTCTTTTACTTTTCCTGTCGCTACTGCACTTATGCAAGCTCCCCTTGCAGTAGTTGACAGGCTGACGCACAGAGTCCTAGATACTGGAATTGCCAGGGAAACAGTACTCATTTTAACTTTAAGCACTTTTCCCAACATGTACAATATATTCCCAACATGCAGCAACAGTTCCATTATTTAAAACATTTTAATTCTTTACTTTTCGGCTGCAGCTGAACATAGCTACCCTGGAGGCAGCCAGATACACTGTTATGCATTATTCAGATGACCGAGGCCCTGCACAGGTATACTTAAATAAGCCCCAGTCAGAACTCCTTTAATTCCCATCTGAGTGGTCCCCAACAGGCTGTCCATGGTCACCGGGTCCCAAATGAGTGGAAGGATCCCAGGACCTGGCACAGTCCCACAGGTGACACAAAACAAATGGCTACACATCAAAGACACTTTGCACGCCTAACGTGACTCCGCTGCACTGGAGGCAGTGCTTTGCAGCAGGAGCCCACGGTCAGCAGTTTAAGCCCGAGGGTTGGATTTTCATTTGACTGCAAGCTAGGCAAACAGGACCTGGGAAACCAAAAACATTAGAGGCCAAGTCAGGAGAAGCCTGAGAAACAGCAGGAGAAGGACAGAACAAACCGGGCTAAGGTAAACCCAGACTGGCATTTCTAGGAACCCCCATTTGCAAGGGGGTTACAGTGGTAACAACAGTATGGTGGGCAGTCTGTTTTTCACTTTTTAAAAGAAAAAAATAATCAGAATTAAACAACAGCTACATCAGGAGATCCAGCAGTAAGTGAACAATCATAACGCGTTTCTTAAACTAGGGACACTCTTAGGCCTAAGGGTGATGACAGTGTCCATTTATGTACTGTAGAGTCCTATGGATAAGAGTCATTATAGCACTATTAGTAAAGGGAGTTCTACTGCAGTAGGTTTAGTGGTTGTTACTAGAGGCGATACTTATTTGTCATTCAGCAACATCAGCTACAGTACTTCTGCCATAAACTGGGGTTTCCCTTATCATTCTCAATGTGGTATTCTCTGGTGTTGTCTGAAGCTCTAATTCAGTTAAATGTCCGCCTATACAAACTGGCAATCAGCTATATAAACTGGTCTTCTACTGGGATAAATGTGTCGGCTGCAATGCTATACAGGGATTAAACATTCCACTAGTCCTCGGTCCAGGACATGCTGTTTTATGTCTGTTACAATGAAAACAAAATGTTTGTTCTGTGTATCAGTGGAGACAGCGGTAATCATGAGAACTAGAATATGCACTCTGATCAAAAAGTATAAGCATTTCGGTCCATTCTGAGTCTCAGAGATTGGGCCTGTTTGTTAACATATGCTAGGAGTAGCTCGTATACAGCACTATTGACTGATTTGGTAATGTACTATAATCCTAATATTTGTGTGTGCATGCTTGCCTCACGGGTTTTGTTTCATTTAAGCAATAATGACTGAACTGCTGGTCATTTCCAGGTGATTAATGACTGGCTGGGGGGAAGGGTAGCACGAGGTGCAGCCGAGGGCCAACCCCACCCAGGCGGTCGTTAATTGGCAGACAATGATCGACTATAAGGTCATTATTGCGACTATAAGTATAATCACAATAATCACTTTTTTGTTTTTGTTTACTGACAGCAGCTCTGAAAACAGTTCTTGTTTTGACACTGCTGCTGCAGCATGGAGCGTGCGATGAGGTGAGTGTTGCTGTCAAGCATTTCTAAAAGATTTGAGACTGGCACGGCAGCCCATCAGTGAGCTACCTTAGCTCATGAATAATTAATTAGACTTATAATATAGCTTAATGTCAGTATTCCTTAGATGTTGTCTGGCCTGCCAGTGCAGCTGTATCATTACCACTTTGGGGCGATAAGCCAAGTTCAGGAATAAGCTTGAGTCATTGGAGGTTCAGCTGGAGGGAGGAGGATCGAGTGTCTGGAGGAATGCTCTTGTCCTCTGGGGAGGGAATGGCACTACCCCAGGAGTCAGGCTGCCCCCCTTGTGAAGGCTGGGGGGGGAAACTCACTGGTCAGTGGAGGAGTGGCAGGCATCCAGCATGCCATGCATGGGAGCATGCTTAGTGCTGCCACTGACGTCATTGCACACTGCTCCTCCAAACCATGGGGAAGGAGGTACCAAGGAAGAGAGGAAAATCCTGGGTGACAGGATGAGCACCATCCTTCACAGGTCCCACACCTGGCATGTCAGGCACAGAAGGCTGGATCCTTATCTGGTGGGTAGAGCACAGTCCCCAGCACCCCACTGCAGGAAGCAATTCACAGGAGTTTGCACCATTACGTCTTGGGACAAGCAGGTGTGACGGAGCTGGGTGGGTGGGCAGGAGGGAAGGCAGCCACACCGGGGGGAAAAAGGACTAACAAAAATTAATATTCTTTAAATTTTGTAATTATCAAGCTAGATCAATGATTGTATTTTCAGGAAAATAAATATTTTCAGAGGCTTGTCTGGACTAGTCATCAATAACAAAAATCTTCAGGACCTGCTAGCATCAGAATCTGGGTTGATGTAAAGGTGGCACTTACACCAACTACACTCCAGATGTGGAAAACTGGGACCACTGTGGGACAAATCTGGACACTATCATCTATGTCAGTAATGGTACATGCCCACTATGCCGCAAAACTATATTGTAAAGTAGCTCCTCCTGGAGCAGGAATACAAGGAGGTCCATTGCCTGCCCCAATGATACTGGCTGGTAGTGCACTGCACTATCATGCAGGAAACCCGGGACTGGGTATTGATTCCGACTTCCAAGCCTAGGCTGGTGGAGCTCAAGATGTGATACAGAAACATTATGTGCTGGCTCAAGGGGGAGGAGCAGGCAATCTTGCTGTTGTAGTGCCTTATATGGCAGAGGGCAATAAGGTGGCATTGACAGTTGATATCATAGGTACACATGATATCAGCCAGTCACTGCCCACAGGACTGATGCTGCAGGAAAGCTCATGAAGAAAGTATCATGCGATGGGAGTGTCATTTATGAGGAAGTACTACCCCAAGGTCATACCATCTGCAATGCACACCCCACCACCTTACAGCCACCAAAAAGCCCAGGATCCATCCTCCCCACATTCCACTACTAGGATGTGGCTTCTGGAAGGGTCAGAAGGTGAATATCTGTCCCCAAACTGCAGGAAGTCCCAAGGACAGGGAAAGATCTGGCTTAGTGATACTGGCTGCAACCCAATAGGTGTGTGATGAGGGGCACTGGAGCTGCAAGGACAGACCAAGAATAAAGAATGCTAGAGGAAAGCAGAGGCTGGGAGGAATTAAGATGAATGATAAAAAAAATAGGCATATTGATGATGGGTACTGCAGACTGCCCATTGGCATGGAATCAGTGCATTGTACTTCAGTATGGGAGACTGGAGTCACATTTGAGGTCAGGAAGCCCTCACTGAAGCAAGCTGATGACTAAACATGTGATGGAAGTGAGTCACGTGGCTCCTGGGGTGGGAGGAGGGAGGGAAGGAGGCTGGGAGGAAGAGAGAAACAGAGAGCAAGAGAGGCAGAGAATGTTAAGGAAGGAAGCAGAAGAGGGGAGAAGTAGGATGGAAAGCAGGGAGGAATGCAAGGAGGGAGGCAGGGTGGAAAGCAGGGAATGAAGAAGGAAGGTAGGGAAGAAGGGAGACAGGTAGGAGGGGACAAACAATGGGAAGCACAGAGGGAGGGTGAAGGGAGGCAGGGAGAGATAATGGACAGAGGAAGGGAGACAGGTAGGGACAGAGGGAGCAAGGGTGGACAGAGGAAGGGAGGGAGAAGGGAGGCTAGGAAAGAGGAAGGGGAAAGGGAGAGCATGAGTTTTCCAGCATTTGTTCCCCCACCACAGATGACCAAGGAACACCACTGGCAGCAACTGTAATGGCAGTAGCTTACTCACATTGTAGATTGCTTGTGAGGCCTATTAAAACATTACAGTCCTGCTTAAATCACAGCATAAATTCCTACACGCTCTCTTTACATATTATCCATGATGTCTTAGTAGGGGTACATATGTATTTTTGTGTTCATCCTTTGACTTAATTATGGAACCTTTGAAGAACTAGTGATGCCTCTTGGAAAACATTTAAGAAATATAATATTCGGACAAAATATAACTTATAACCTGAAATATTTCAGTATTACTCTTCCCTTTGTTTATTTAGTATATCGAGATTTAAACCGGGTCCTTGTCCTATTGGGTCTGTCTACTCCCAATTTAAAAGACAGACCTTCAGTGCAGAAGTACTAAAAAAGGGTTACCCTAAAAGGGAATTGGCAATAAAGCCAAGTTTCAAAAGAAATCTAAAATTACACATACCCCTAATGAAATGCATTATGGGTAATATATGTAAATCACCATGAAATAAGTTGGGCTGGCTCAGCTTTTAACAGGATTGTGTGGTGCCAAAGGCTGAACACATCACATAGACATGTTTCATCCATGTTTGCACTCATTGATGTGCCATACTCTAGCTATAGCCTCAGTCCACAGGGAGGGATAATGAGCCTTGCGATGATGCCAGTGATTTGCAGTATAGCGAGCTAAGTGCTCATTCCCATAATCCTCACTTTGTGACACATCACAATCTGCTGCCAAGGAAATTATGGTGATGTCACAATCAAAGTATGACTTCATGTGGGGAAGACGCAGCCACAGCAGTTGTTGACTGGAGCATAAAAGTTCTGTTCACATGTAGATTTAAGTATGAAAGAACAAAGGATAAAAATACAGAAAATATATGAAATAATAAAAAGTGAATTATGTCTAACTAGTTTGTTTTCAAAAGTGTTGCCATTGACTGGCTGATCACCTGTGCTGCACTGACACAGTGGCTACTGATGAGTCCTATTAAACCAGATAAAACAAGTCCTGGTTTGCTGGTCACAACCTTCGTGAATGCTTTGTGAGATCTATACCAGTACATAAAGTTAATAAGCTATTTCCTTCATGGTAGTAGCATGTGTTACCTATGACACTTTGTATTGGAGATGCATAATTTGACATTTCAGATTTGTATTGGGGATGTGTAATTTGACATTTCAGAAGTACTGTTCCAAAAGTGCCTAATGAATTTTCCTAATCGAATCTTTAACATTTGTCTAGAAATGCTTTTTCTACATCTCTCTGACCTTTAATGGAAACAAGATGAGCTTCAACTGCAATTTCTCAGGGGAGGAAAAGTTGCAGACTTGAAATTAGCATTTTAAGAAGAATTATTTATTTTTTTTTGGCATGCATTCCTGTTATAATTAGAAAGTAGCTGTGAAATTCAACACAACACTCTCTCTTTGCCCTGTAACACAGGTTGAGACAGTAAGAATAATATTCCTTACATGAGTACTGATAATGGCAGTGATGTCAGCATTGGAGCTACGATGATGATTAGGGGGCTCGAGAACATGACAGGAAAGACTTGAGCATGTGGGTTTCTTCCAGCAAAAAAAAAAAAAGCTTGTTTACCGAGCAGAAATGTGGAATTTTGTTTTCAGTTTGGTCCTGCTCATACCCATGTTTAGTGCAGATCTCAGGCACTGAGAGGTGTGGAGACTTTTTTTTTCAGGTTCATGCAACATATAGGTGGCTCTGATAGGATTGGAACCTGAGACTCCCATGTCTCCATGTTCTAAAACCGGTGCTCTGTTGAGTAGACCATACTACCTCTTAACTGAGGGGAGATAAGTGTTATGTTTATCTCATCTCTGTTTGGGCAGATGCAGATGCAGCCATTGCTGAGAATCTAACCCTTCAACCTCAAAATCAGTAGATCTAACCATCCACCTAAAGGGAGATGTTACTGGGACATTAGAGTGAGCTACTGACTTCCATGCTTACTGTCCTCTGGACAACCACTAGATGGCTGTATAGCATCTGATCGTTATTCACAGCTTTCACTATTAGATTGCATTTTCTGGATTTGGCAGCCTTTTTCTCATATGCAATAATTATTTAAAAAATCACTAAATAGTTTACATAAATTGACCAGTACCAAGAGTTTATCAGAATACATTATAGTAGGGAGACCACGTGATGCAGGGTACCTAGTAGAAGCTCTTCTTTGCAGCTCCAGCCTCCCGACTTAATAATTTTGTATTTTGGACTGTCAAACTGCCTAAAACCCTCTAAATCTACCTAATTTTGCCTTCTTATCATCCCGAGCTCCTGTTTAGCGGGTCGGAACATCGATGGAGGTCTATATGAAGAAGGCGCCGCAGATGCATACTCCACTGATCACCCCTGAGAAGACCCCGAAGAAATCACGGGCCTTGAGTGGGCCAGATAAGCCAGAACTCTCAAGCCAGGCCTCGGAGCAGGAGCCGTTAACCTTGAACAGGTTCTTAGAACAATTTAAGCCCTTCCATGAGGAAGTAAAGGAAATTTCCTTGGAGCTCAAATCCCTATCTAAAAAGCTTGATGAGGTCTCTGTCACAACCTCGGATAATACAGCCCGAATTGTCTCCCTAGAGAAGCGTGTGGAAAAGATCGACCCTGGGCTTGTAGCTATGTGGCAGAAGCTTTCACGTCTCGAAACAAAATTAGAGGACCTTGAGGGTCGTAGCCGTAGGAACAATGTTGTCATACTAGGGCTTCCAGAGGGTGAAGAAGGCCAGAATACCATAGTGTTTGTTCAAAAACTGGTTGAAAGGATCGCCGGTCCCTCTCCCTTTGGGACCGAGTATATCATAGAGAGGCACATAGGTCCTTATGGCCAAAGCCTCCCTCAGGAGCTGCACCTTGTTCTATCATATGACGTTTTTTGAATTATTTAGAATGACGGCATTTCCTGGCAAAAGCTAAAGAGGTACAAGAAGTCAGATGGGAGAACAACAGGCTCAGAACAGTGCAAGACCTACCGGGCTCTGTCCAGCAGAAACGCACAGCATTCCACCCTATAGTATCCAAGATCATTGCTGCAGGGCTTACGTTTAGAATGGGGTATCCAGCTAGGCTGCAGGTGCAAGTGGCTGGTACCTGGTCAGCCTATGATGATCCAGATGCTGCATTTTCCAGTTTAAAACTAGCCCTGCCTGATCTGTTTCGCGATCCATGACATGCCCTGCATTCCCTGAAATGGAGAGATCTGAATTGTAGGGATGAGACTGCTCTCTGAGATGTATGATGGGGATGAATGAAAATTGCTGTTCGAGTCTGGGTGAGCCTGATATTGAAGGCTGAAGGGACATCACGTTGTTGAGTTCATTTAGTTTTTACAATACTTATGCGTCCTATTTATGCTTGGGACAGCTGTTCTTAACCAGGAGACTGCTTTAATTGAATGGACTGTTTATTTGGGGGAAGGTACTCTTTGTCAAAGAACTTGATTGGAGCCTATTTTTATCCGCAGTAGGGGGAATTTTGATTTGTACCCCTTTGGTTCTCTATTTAAATTTAAGGAGGGACCGATTTGGGGAAACGCTGGGCTTTTCATTTTCTATTTGTGCTGTGGTGTGCTTTCACTCCGGTACTGCCAGAGGGAGCTCCGGTCATTCACTTTGCAGGTTAGCGTTATCTGATAACCAGGGACTTGATCTCTTTTGCAGGAACTTTCTATTTGTGGCCTGGGATTAATTAATACATTTCTCACTGGGCAACTTAGTCCTGCTGCTGGCATGATCCCATGGTGGACTTGTCCTATTCTGTATTACCTGCCATTTACTGCTGTAACCCCCCTACAAAGGGGGTTCCTGAAATCTTTCCCGATGCTGCCTAAAAGGCTCTCTGCCTAACGGGTGTTCGGCTGGAGGCCACTGAATGCAGGTGTTGTGAGTGCCTTTAAAGCCTCCTGTACTGTCTCTTTAAGAGCTACCTGCTCGCAGGTTTGAGTGGCCTAAATGGCAGGACTGGGGTTTTTGCTCGAGTCCCGCCCTGGGCTGCTGGCTCCGCTTCTGTAGTCGCTGAGAGCGCAGAGGGAGCCCATCTGAAAGATGTAACTATTCCTTGGGAAACCGTAGCCTTTGAGTGAAATTGCAGTTTGTCTAACCTGCCTTTATTGCAGCTGGGGTTTAGTGCTGTGCCCCTCCATCTCAGACCAGGACTGTGTAAAGGGGTCCAATAGCAGTCAGGGGACATCTCAAATGGTGTAAAATATAGACCAACCAGAATCCGGACTGTGACTAAAGCCGGCTGACCAATGGGGATGCAGCTAGTGATTCTGGGAAGTTGAGTTCTGGACCATGGCGCCTTTTTGCACCAGTGAGGGCTTTGGTAAGTGATTGGCATCTGCAGCACTCCAATGGGATCGGGTGGTGCCCGAATGAGTTTTCCCCGGCCTGAACTGCCGAGGGTCAGAACTGGAGAACTGGAGAGCCGGAGAGCGAGGAAGGAGCTCTGGGGTTCGTTGCCATTGAGTTTCCCGCTGGAAGCATGTGTGCGGCCAGAGGAAGGCATTTTGAATCGCCAGCAGTAGTTCGGACCAAATCCGCCGGTCAGCGGTCAGAGGAGGCTGTGCAAGGGCATGGCTACCTACCAGGCTCACCCTGTGGAAGACTGGAGAATCTGCTTGAATCGTGCTCGGTCTGTCAGGAATCTGTGAAGCTGTGTCAGTTTGGCCCGATGTGTGGAAGTGCTCGCATTCTGGAAATGCAGCAGCTGCCTGGTATGGTACCCCTCTGTTTTTTCCTATAAATGTATGGAGAAGCGTTGAAGCCCAGGCTTGGTCCTGCACATGGTGTGAGAGCATTCTGCCTCCTGGAGTCATGAGTAGTACATCAGGGTAGCTCCCTGTTATCTGTTCCTAGCGAGGGCACGATTTCTTGGTTGCTTTGCCAGCCATAATAACTGAGCCTCTGGCTCCAATTACTCTTCATGGAGTCCGCTTGTTTGTTTCTGTGTCAGGGCCCTAACCAGCTGCATCAAGTGACTAGCCTTTAGGGCCTGGGTACCCAAAGACAGTGATTTATAGGTTAGGCCTATGCACAGTGCCATAGATAGATACTCCTATATTAGAGTGGTAAGCTAATTAATCTAATTCCCCCAGTCCTTGTTATCTCCCCCCTGAATAAATCAGATTTATCATTTTGCAAAGGTACACTGGCTAACTTGTGAGTTTATGGTGAAATTACTGCACAGTGATCATAGTGTAACAGCAGCTTACTTTGCAGGGAGGCCCCGGAGCAAGCTGACTGGTCCAAGCCGAGGGGTAAGTGCATATGGTAAGGGCACAGTGATTGATCTGTGGGGGCCACTAGTAGGAAGAAAGGGGGGTTGCAGCAACCCAGAGGGCTGTGACCAAGTCATACTTGACTGCCTTAGCCCCTACCTCTGGGTGGAGGCACCCGCCATCGGATCCAGGCCCCTCAACCTGCTACCTTTGGAGCAGGCAGGGGTAGTAGGCTTTGGGATAGCGCCCCTTGGGGTTACACGCATTTCTGTAATTGTGTTTCTCTGGCAGGCTGTATGTAATTCTTTGACTATCCCAGTACATTCGCTGAGTTCAAACTTCAAAACGTTGAGCATTTCCCTCTGGCTACCAGGAGCTGGCTAGTTAAGAGATCTTAGTTGGAACGTTGAACTTCCTTACAACTTTATTTAACATTTACCTGTTCTCCTTATAAAGGGGGCTTGCTGAAATTGTTTGGGACTGTGGGGGCAATGCCGGGAGGCTGGGGGGAGAGAAAGAGATGCAGTATTTTGTTGAGCGTTGTTTGTGACAGTTGGGGTGGTTGGGAGGGTGGGTTTATGGTCAGATTTAAAGGGATTTGGTATACTTATGTTACGTGTTGTTGGGGCATTCTATGGGGGGTGGGACTGGGGTAGATCAGGTTTGGATGGGAGGGTGGTGGGTTGGGAGGGTGGTACAGCAGTAATCAAGGGGTATTGGAATTTGGATTCTGGTTGTTGTAATGTCTGGATTATTATAATGTGCTTACTTTTACCAATTTAGATGGTTAGTAATATTAATCTTATTACTTGGAATGTGAAGGAGATAAGGAAAAATCTAAACAATACCAGGTACTTAAACACCTGAGCTTATTGCGTTCCCAGATAATGTTTTTGCAAGAATCCCATCTGCTAGATTCTGAAGCTTTACAACTCAGGAGGCAGCAGGTTGGACAGGTCTTTAATGGCTTGGGGTCCACTAATAGCTGCAGGGTCATATTAATTGTTAACAGAGGCATTCCCTTCATTTCCATGCACGTTTTTAAAGATCCAGGGAGCAGGTATGTTTTGGTTCAGGGCACTCTTTGGTCCATGCCACTTTAACTCTGTAGTATTTATGGGCCTAATACAGATGACCCTGGCTTTTTTATGAAGCTGATCACCATTATTCTCCCTATGCTTCCTATCGCGATTATTATAGGTGGAGACTTCAACTTGGTCTCGGACTCTAGTATGGACAGGTCTGGTAGCGGGTTGAGGGGACTGTCTCCTGGGCAAAGGGCTTTTAGGGACCTGTTGGATCAGTGTGGGCTGTGTGACGTGTGGCGAGTACTGCATCCTAACTCCGAGGAATATACCTTTAGCTCGCCAGTGCATGGATCGCAGTCTTGCATAGACTACCTATTAATTTCCCAGGTGCTCTTGCTGGGGGCTTTGTCCACCTCAATTCAGCCTGGTCCTATATCTGATCATTCCCTGGTGGTATGCAATTTGGCTTTTCTTAATACGCCTAAGAAGGAGACACGGTGGAAATTAAATGAACAACTATTAAAGGATGCTAGGTAATGCAACCTTATAAAAGAGCAGATTGATTTCTTTTTCTCTACTAACCCAATAGATAGTACGAAGTCAGATATTTTATGGGGCGCTTTCAAGGCCTATATGTGGGGAATTCTTATTAGTTTAGCTACTAAGAGGAAACGGGCTGAGGAAGCAGAATTATTATCCTTACAGTCCCAAGTACGGTCACTAGAAACTAACTTATCTCCCAGCTCTCCGAATAAGGACAGGAAGAAACTTTTGGTAGCTAAAGACAGATACTTAGATTTGTTGAGGGAAAAGGCCGAGCTTGCCATTATCTGCACTAAAGCTGGTTATACTGATCAGGAAGAAAAAGCGGGGCGTATGCTCGCTTTAAGGTTAAAGCAGCAGGAGTCTGCAAGATTTATCCCTCCAGTCAGGGTTCAGGCGGACGGGTCCCTGAGGGTATCCCCTTCAGAGATAGTACAAGAGTTTGCATTGTACTATGAGCAATTATACAGGATATGGAATGTCCTCCTCCTTTGGAGATGCTGGAGGCGTATCTAAGGGACTCTCATCTCCCTTCCCTGTCAGGTTTGCAGAGGAGTTTTCTGTCCTCCCCATTATTCCTGGAGGAAATTTTGGAGGTTATTAAGGCCTTGCCCTCAGATAGAGTTCCAGGGCTGGATGGTTTTCCCTCATTATTTTATAAAGTTTTTCGAGAACAATTATTGCCGGTGCTTCACTGGTTGTACCTACATATTCTCTCTGGGGTAGCTGTAGATGCCTACCTGTTTGAAGCCCTGACTGTCCTTCTCCACAAACCAGATAAAGATCCTGAGTTAGTACAGAGTTATAGGCCTATATCCCTTTTAAATCAGGATATCAAAATTCTCTCGAAGATACTGGCCGACAGGTTAACTCTGATCCTCCTGGACCTGATTGGCATGTCCCAGGTTGGATTCATGAGGGGACATTCATCATCAGACCATTTGCACACCCTTTCCCATGTCTTCTCGGAGTTCAGGGATGCCACCTTTCCTGCTGGGTTGGTTTCTCTGGATGCCAAGAAGGCATTTGATCATGTGAATTGGGATTTCTATTCCAGGTCCTTAAGGCTTTTGATTTTCGTACCATGTTCATAGACTGGATCCGTGCTTTATATAGGGCTCCTTCTGCTAAGATTTCAGGAAATGGTGCATTTTCAAAACCCTTCCTTTTATATTCAGGCACTAGACAGGGTTGTCCCCTTTCCCCTCTTTTATTTAACTTACATTTGGAGCCCCTTATTCAAAATATCCTTAACAATGCGGGGATACAAGGCATACTGGTTGGGAGTAATGTGGTGAAGATCACTGCATATGCTGATGATCTTCTCCTTCACTTGTCTCATCCAGTGACATCTATCCTGGCTTTGTTAGGGGAGATTTTCAAGTTTAGCTCCTTTTTGAATTATAAATTGAATGCTAACAAGTCGTCTTTTTTTCCCCTTAACCATAAGGTCTTTAAGACAGACATCATCCCTTTTGGTTTGTGCTGGACACCGCATGTTCTTAAATATCTAGGTATTAAATTAACACGTAACCCTTCCTTATGGTTTAAAGAAAATTTGGAGCCTCTTTCCAAGTTGATTGTTCAGGACCTGGACAGATGGTGTAAGCTTCCAGTCTCACTATGGGGTCATATCAATATAATTAAGATGAATGTATTTCCGGCCTTTTTATCCCTTCCCACCTTAACTCATTCATCCCATTATCCTGGTTTCAGAAAATGCATAGAATCTTTACTAATTTCATCTGGTCGAATAAACACTCCCGACTGGCATACTATAAGCTCACACATGCCCCCACAATGCAAAGCATCATGGGCTGCATACGCAAATCACCACAGAATGTTATGCTGGTCCAACTTTAAGCAAAATTGCATGGTGCCGAAAGGCCTCTCACACAGTTTGCAAAGAGTGGTGGGGGCATGTGTGATTTTGTATTTTCTTGAAACTTGGCTTCCCAGCCAAATGCCCTTTGGGGTAACCCTTGCCTCAGTGTTTGCACACAGAGGTTCTTTGTCTTTAAATAGTTTTTTATTTAATGGGTTCACCACAATATATCCAAGCACACTGCCTCTAGGGTAGCTGGTCCATTCCACTGGGGTGTCAAACAGGCGAGGCATACTGATGAGTCCTGGTAGGACGAAACACATGTCTATGTCTTCTGTTAGCACTCTTTGCAAACTGTGTGAGAGGCCTTCGCACGATGCAATTCTGCTTAAAGTTGGACCAGCATAACATTCTGTGGTGATTTGCATATGCAGCCCATGATGCTTTGCATTGTGGGGGCATGTGTGATTTTGTATTTTCTTGAAACTTGGCTTCCCAGCCAAATGCCCTTTGGGGTAACCCTTGCCTCAGTGTTTCGCACAGAGGTTCTTTGTCTTTACTATAAGCTGGCCGCTTCAAAAGCAGATGGGGGACTGCTGATTCCCCACTTGGCAATCTACTACTGGGCTAGTCATCTTCCTAAATGCCTGAAGTGGGTGAGCCCCGGTCCCGAGAGTTTGAGACCGGTCTGGCTCAACATTGAACTAGATTTCATCCGGGCTATGAACATGGACCCCTTGACCATGTTTTATGTTAAGCTGTCTCTTCTACAAGATGCTAGCAAATGCCCCATCCTTATGACCTCACTAAAAGTATACGCGCAGCTTTGTTCCATTTTGTGTTATATTCCATATCTGGACCTGTCCCAATTCATTTGGAATTCCCGGGCCTTTACTATAAACAAGCAGAAGATCCCCCATATATGGTTGCCTCAAGTGGGAGATGGGATCGTATCCACGTTTTTGGATGGTGTGGGAGCATGGCTCCCTGCAACCAAAATTACCCAAAAATTTGGCATCCCAGTATCTCTGCAATTCAGGGTTTTTCAACTAAAACACTTGCTTACCACTGTGTTGGGTAATACCCCTCCTCGCCCACTGGCCTTCGCATTTATACCTGAGCTTTCCTCCCTACTTGGATCTTCTAGTGTCATTTCTAAAATATATCAAGTTTTGTTTCACAGGTGGTACGGGGGATCCCATGGCCCGACTAGGTTTTGGGGCTCAATTTTTCCCCAATACACCTTTAATTGGCCGGCTTTATGGAAGTTCTGTCTTAAATATGTGTCTCAAGACAGACTACGCCTTATGCAATATCACATTTTACACAACATGTATTACACTCCAGCTAAATTGGTGAGATGGGGTCTTCTTGAATCAGAGTTATGCACCAGATGTTCCCAGGAAGAAGGAACACTTCTCCACATTTTCTGGTCATGCCCCAAGATAATTCCACTGTGGGTTACAATTAAAGCCAACCTGGACCCCATATTGGGTTTGCAGGACTGCTTCACACCTGACATTTGCCTCCTGGAAGACCTGTCTTCCATTAAGGTTAAAGATTGGAGATTTCACATCTCTATGATTGCATTATCTGTCAAAAAACTTATATTAAGGCATTGGAAGGATGAGGTTAGCCCTACATACCAGGAATGGATTCATGAAATCCTTGCTAACCTTTGCACAGATAAAGCTATAGCAAGCCTCCACAACTGGTTACAAAGCTACAAACGAAACTGGGATCCCCTTCACACCTTAATCATGGTTGCCACGGATATAAGAGCTGTTGGCAGTTAGTTATCTCTGCATGCACAAGGTTATTGTCATAGGACTGTAACTGTAATGTGGTATTATACTACTGTACTGGGGGGGAGGAAGGGTGGTGGGATGGGGGCAGCTCACGTAATGTACCATGATCATGTTGTATATGCTATAATTGCTGCCTCCTGTTTTGTGGAAAATCTGTTAATAAAGTTTGAATTGAAAAAAAAAAAAAGAATACATAATAGTAGGTCCATGGGGCACGAGTATCAGCTAAGAGTAAGACAGGGATGTAAGGATATAATTGTTTCACCCAGAGACTGACAAAGCTGTGGAAGAGATTGACGAAATTTAGAAAGCTTTGCAACTAAGCAGGCCACAGTGTGCTAGCATAATTCAAAGAACTTCAAATTCAAATGGAAAATGCTTGAAAACCAATTTGTAATCAAAATGAGGTAACTGTAATCCAAACTGAAAAAATACAAAAAAACAGCCAGTGAAGTCAGCAGTAACATGACCCATGGATGTAGCAGCTGAGTCAGGGTAGGGGACAGCACAAAGCAGCAGTTCAGCACACAGTCAGGAACAGGCCACAGTGGCCTGGGGATGAAGCACTTCAAATTCTCTTAGATGTGTTGCAGCAGCACAACCCTTCTAGCTCAAACTAGGAGGGTAGAAGAAGAGGAGGAGGAGAAGCTCTCTATGTAAGGGAAGGGATCAAAACAATGGAACAAAAGTGTAATCAGGGAGGATTGGAGACACTGTTGGTCACCCTGGAGACTGGAAATGGCACCACAGTCTGCACAGGGGTTGTATACAGACCCCCATCTCAGGGGGAAGAAACGGACAAGGAAATGATAGAAGGCATCCTTAGGATGGCAGAGAAAGGGAGATATTGTTGATGGGGGACCTGAATATGCCAGATGTTAACTGGAGCACCTTTGCTGCAGCCACATCCAAGAGCAGGGCCATTCTTGATGCTCTGTAGGGGGCATGCCTCAAACAGCTAGTGTTTGAACCCACTCAGGAGGGAGCAATCTTAGACCTGGTACTCTCAAATGGGGATGGAGAGAGAATCTCAGATCTAGAAGTGGGTAACCATCTGGGGACAAGTGACCACCAAATTGTGGTTCATGATAAAAGCAGTTGCAGAGTCAAGCCATACAAAAGTGAGGGTACTGGACTTCAGGAGGGCTGACTTTCTCAAAATGGGAGAGTGCCTCAGAAAAGCACTAGCAAACAGGCAAGAAGGAGGAGTGGAGCAACAATGGGGAAACATCAAAACCGCCATCACAGAGGCAACAAGCCTTTGTGTGAAGCAAATAAACAAATCAAAACGAAAGAAAAAAACATTATGGATCTCAAAAGAGGTGGCGGAGAAGGTTAGAGAGAAAAAAACAGCATTTAGGAAGTATAAGGAAACACAGAAGGAGCAGGACAGAGAACTATACCAGTTAAAGCAGGAGGAAGCGGGGAAGGCAGTCAGAATAGCAAAGGCCAAAACCAAGGAAAAGATGGCCAACTCGGTTAAGAAGGGGAATAAAACCTTTTGTAGGTACATTAGAGCAAAAGAAAGACAAATGGAGGGATAGTGAGGCTGAATAAGGAGGCAGTGGGTGGGTGCAGAGAGGACAGTGAAAAACAGGGATACTGAATGAATACTTCTGCTCAGTAATCACAAAAGAAGAGGAGGGGAGGTACCTAATCCAATCAATAGAAGCACTCTGGATGGGGTGGGGTATCCAGTGAGCAGATGACTTGGCACAGGAGGAGGGTGGAGAAGATGGGACGTGGTAACTGATGAGGGAGTTATCACAGGGCTGTTTGGCATAGGAGGCGATTTTGGGGCAGGGGGATGGGTAGTGCTAGGATGAATATGTGGAAGGCAGGAGGGTAATGGGCTGAGTGGGAGGGTTAACACGAGGAGAGTAAGCCATGGAGAGGCTATGTTAACAAGAGAGGGAGATATGACAATATTGTTAGGCATATTTGGGAGGGATTTAGTATTAACATAATGTTTCTATGTACTTAGAAGATGGTTAGAGAAAGGTTTTTCTGAAATGCTGATTTGGGGGACTGGTGAAGTGAGGGGGTTATGGCAGGATTTTTTGAGGTGTAAGGGAAGTTCATTTGTGTCGCACACCAAATAGCAACCTTGCTGCTGTTTAGGAGCTGAGAGAAAAAAATCAGCTGAGGAATCGGTATCAGCCCCTAGTGGTAGGTCCTGATAACCTGCCAATGGAGAAGTTGCCTGATTTGGTTAAAACGCATCACCAGGGGTCTCTTGAGACTATAAAAGAAGAAGTCAACCAAGGGTGGTGGTGGGGCAGCTGACGCAGAGCGTCAGTGGGGCTTTCTAGTGCAAGTTTTCAAGTGCTCAGTGCTGCATTGCTGTATAGCCGCTGTTCGTTCTGTGAGAGCACACACTTTACCTGCTATAAAATTGCTGCAGGGTCCATGCAAAGCTCGGGGGAGGGAGACCTTGTTCTCTGACCAGCACCCAGAGGGCAGCATGAGATTCTGCTGGAGAGAGGGTGGAATCAAAAATAAATATCAGGTGAGATGAGAATTCCTCGGGGTGGGTGGAGTTTACTCCAAGAAAGCAGGGGCAAGGGCTAATGTATGGGACTAGTCTGAAACTGCATTGGAGACTATGAAAATGGTGACCACAGAATTTAGCAGTGTTTGTATCTACAGCAGGCATTAACTGTCATATATAGGCTACTATGCTTACTAACAGGATACAGACTACTTGCTTACTAACAGGAATCACAGTTTCAACTACAAAATAAAGACTGGCCGATTAAGTTGTAGGAAGGTAATTTTAGCAGGAAACTTTTGGCAAGAAAATTTCACTCTAAGGCACAGCGGGTTTTATTTTGTGCAAGCAAGCTGTTCAGAGCAGGATTTGCAATTTTGTCTAAATAAAGGCGCGAGTGTCTATGGTCTTGTGATAAAGACTGCAATATATATACTTTACAACTGGCATCAGGTTAACTTCTTAGGGACAGAGGCCCAGATATTCAAAAAGGTTGCCCCACTGATGCGCCCGACACGATATTCAAATGGGAAAAGTGCACAGCACAAATCCCGATGCGCCAGAGCGCATCAGTAATGTATGCAGGCGGGGGGGGGCGTGCCCATGCATACCCTGCACAGCCCGATATTCAGCCGGGATGTGCAGAGACATGCACGCGCAACCGCTCCGCGCCAGCAGAAAGTTGATCCAAAAAAAAGGAACAACGGATGGCCACCCAAGGTGATCTGCCGCATTGTAGGGCGAAAACGGCAGCTACCACCTGTGGGTGGCCACCTAGCTCCTGCTGCACCTGGCGGCACCCCCACCCATGCCCAATTGCGGGCATTAGTTAGAAAAGCAGAATTCTGTCCAGTATCCCTGGTGGTCTAGTGGACCGTTGTCTGCCCTATCGCGAGGCATTTGTATAAATAAAAGAATGCCGTCCAATATCCCTGGTGGTCCAGTGGACGCTGTCTGCCGATCGCGGGCATTTGTATAAATAAAAAGAATGCCGTCCAATATCCCTGGTGGTCCAGTGAACGCTGTCTGCCGGTCCGCGGGCATTAGTTAAAATATAGAACTACGTCCAGTATCCCTGGTGGTCCAGTGGACCGCTGTCTGCTTGATCGCGGGCATCTGTATAAAAAAATAAATAATTCCAACATCCCTGGTGGCCTAGCGGTACCCCCCTCCCACCCGCCCACTGAGGCCCCAGCCCCGCCTCTCCTCGGTCAGCGGTAGGCGGCAGCCACCACCTGCGCCCGCCCCGCCGACTGACAAAAATTCTCAGTAAGTATCTACACTGGGGTGACCCCATCCCTTGTGGAAGGATACCCCAAAACAACTTCTCAAAGGTCTGTGGGATCTCAGTGTCTAATATTTCTGAGATTATGATAGCCAGATCACGCCGGAAAGACACTAGTCTGGGGCATGACCAGGACACATGTAAATCATCCCCCCTGCCACCACACCTCCTCCAGCACTGGCTGGAGCATCCGACTACAGCTCGCCTTCTCCGCAGGAGGGAGGGTTCTTCAACCCGGCAAGCGGCAACCCCTGGCAAAGGCTGGGGGCATGACGGCAAGCTGGGATCCCAGGGGCTTGTTTGGTCGAGGCATGGGTGGCAACCAATCCAGCCACAGGGGCTACTCCTTCGAGGAAGGAGGGAGGGCGTTGCTGGCCCAGGCGCTCGTGCTGTGGCGTACAGGCCTGCACGTCCCACAGAAAAGTGGAAAAACACCCCCCACTGGAGCCGGGAAGGCGGGCGCTGAGCCTGGGGTCTCGATGTGCGGTGCCTGTCTGCAGCCTCTGGACCCTGATATGCAAGATTCGGGGGTCCACCCCTACCCTGACCCCGCCCGGTGAGTATCTGAGGCAGGATGGAGGGACCAGGACTAGCAGGTAAGGCATTGGCAGAGACGGGCTTGATTGGTGACTCCCGATGGTGCAGCTCCAGTGGGGATGGCAGGCGGGGATAAATAGAAATTAAAAAAAAAAAAAAGCCAGGATGCACTAGACCTGCACCAAAATCCTAATGGCCTACAATTGGTGTTAACTGTCTCAACCTCTCCATTTCCCCCACCATGCTTCTGAATTTGGGTTTTTAGGTCCTATTAGCCTAAGCTGCACTAATGGTAGCAAAGGAAGTACAGTCAAAGGATACCTCCTAAGTTGTTCCTCCTCCCCCTCTAACCATCCTGCGTGTCTGCATTTTAGCATGGCTAACACTGGTGGAATTTGGGCAGCAATGTAAATAAACTTTAAAATTTGCCAAGGCCAGCCCACCATTTGGCTTGCCTCTCAGTAATAGGCTCTTCTAATGCATGGATGCTTGCCTTCTCAAGGAAGCCTGGAAATTGAATGATCCAGCTGTTTCCAAAAGATGTTGGGGGATTGTATCGGAACATACACGGAAAACATATAAAATCTTGATAATGCATTCATTCTTATAAGTTCTACCCGATCCCTGGGGCAAATCATCCCATTTCATCCAGTCTCTTTTAACCTCAGTAAGAATAGCTTCATAATTTTTCTGGTATAGTTGGGTTGTGTCTTTCCTAATATTGATGCCAAAATATTAGAAGCTCCCTTCAGCCCAAAGAAATGGGAAGTACCCATCCTCTTATGGGTCATATCTACCACTTAAAAAGAGGGCCTTCGTTTTGTCAGAATTAATTTTTAAATACGAAACTGTGCCAAACTCTTCAAGTACTCGTAATAAGTGAGGAAGGGAGGATCGAGCATGCTCCACAAAAATAAAGTATCGTCAGCGTATAACCTTAATCTGTGTGTTGTAGGCCCAGTTGTAATATCTTTTATCTGATGATTATTCTCATGTGACCCACCAACAGTTCTGTGCAAAATGCGAAGAGCAGGGGTAACAAGTGGCACCCCTGATGTGTTCCTCTTTTTAACAGAAAGGTTGGGGATAAGGCCTTATTAATACCTACTCGGACTGTGAATCCCCCTATACAGGGCCAGTAAATTCCTTATGAACTCAAGGATAGAGCCAGATAATATCCTGATGTTAGATGATAGAGTATGTTCTAGAAATATAGTTTATTGTAAACATTATTGTTTTGTTTAATGATAAAGTTCAATAAACATATATTTGGAAAAAAAAAATCTGTGCTAAATAAAGCCAGTTTAGCCTATCAAAGGCCTTTTCTGCATCTATGGTGATCACCAGTGAGATGGAATGTTATAATTTAGGATGGGTAATAATATTCAGCAGCAGTTTTACATTATTATAGGAATTGCGACCTGTTATAAAATCAGTTTGGTCGGAGTGAACCAGTTTGGGGATCAATTTTTGAAGTCTGTTGGCTAAAATTTTAGTATAAATGTTTGTGTTAGTATAGTGTAGTGTACTGTCTGGAAACTGCCTGCAGTTAATTATAACTTTCAGATTTAGTCACTTATCACTTCTTTTATCTCAAGGAGTTATTCTGTTCTGTTTGCTAATTAGAAGATTTTCCACCTGGCAGTATTGGGGTGATGTGTGGAGCAGCACTCTGTCTGGGGGGGGGGGGTCAGTTCTGTTCCTCCCACTACATCAACACTGAGACCACACTGACTGTGACATCACTAGTAACCAGTGAGAACCATTTCTCACTGCCAGGTTTCACTTACACATGAAGCAGCAAGGAATGTCTCTCCCTGGTTACTAGTGATGTCACAATTTCCTGCATTTTGATTGGTAGCTTGTAAAGTCACTGCTCAGGCAGCAAGGACTGTGGTGCCTCAAAGTGTTCGGTCTTATTTCTGACTATGTAGTGAGAGGAACAGAACTGACTTTTTTTCCTCCAGACAGAGTGCTGTCTACACATCACCCTAGTACTAACCAGGTGGAAAATCTTCTAATTAGTAAAACAGAAAATAATATACTTGATACTGGAAGTGATGGCCAGTTGCATCTGAAAATTACTATTAATTCCAAGCAGTACATTTTTTGTTTTTGTTTTGTTAGTTGTTCAACCAGGACTAGCACACTAAGCTGAAAGCTTTACAGAGTGCGACCTGGGAGCACAGGGAAGTTAAGTGACTTGCTCAGGGTCACACAGTCTGCAAGTGGAAGCTGTGGGATTCAAACCCAGGTCTGGTCTGCTGGATGTCACCAGATTTGCAAGCTCAGAGCCTTAAACCACTGCGCTAAACTGCCTCAGTAAACACTCACCAAACACTAGCTCTCTTTAAGGAGATGGGGTGATAGGAAGAATAAACATTTTTTTTCCCCTGACTTGGGGAGCATTGCAGTCAATGCTGCTTTCCAGTCCTTAGGGAAAGAATGCTTGCCCATGCAGGAATTCAATGCCTTCTGAAGGGGTTCCACCAGAATGTCAATGAACTGCTTGAAAAAATTCTGCAGGAAAACTATCTTCCCCAAAGATCTTTCTGTTTTAAGACTTTTGAACACCAAACAGATTTCCTCTTGCTCTATGGGTCTGTCCAAATTATTCCTCTCCTCCTCTCTCAGACTAGGGAGAGGTAAATCCCACAAAAATCTCCTGATCTGGTCCCTGTCTTTTTCCGTTTGCTCCGGGTCATATAAATGTTGGTAAAATGTTCAGAATTTTGAGCTATTTCAACCAGTGAGGTTAGGATTGAACATTAGGAGCACTACTTGGAGTTTTTGACTACCCTAACAGCTTGCTTGTTTCGCAGTTGTAAAGATAACTTCTCACTCCAGGAATCAATCCTCATTATGCTTGACTACTGCAGTTATGCTAGCTGGGATCAGCTGCCCTGGGTGGAGTTTATGCTAATGATGCCCAAGAATTAGCCTATCAGATTGCAGTAAGAGAGTGCCGTCTGTAGGTGCTGCTGTAAACCGGTCAGATTCATTTCTGCACTTGACTGGACAAGTCTGCTCTTCACATCTTCGCTTGAAGAAGTTTTTCTCCTAGTTGATATTTCTTTTATTTTGTGCTACCTTTAGAGTTTTTAGTTATATTTTTGCATATTTAGTGTGTTTTCTGCAGATCTTGCCTAGAGAGGGTTCCTTAAGTAGGTCATCACATATTGGACTAGTGCCACCTGTCATCTGGCTGCACAGCAGACTTTTTAAAGCAATACCTGACAGAGACCACCCACCCAACGTCACGTGACCAACATCAGCATAACACTATATAGTGGACGGTCCCCACACCCACCCTCCAGTTCTTTCCCACCATTGCCTCGTGTCAGTCGCATCGCAGACTTCCCACAGTGATCGTCGTTGAAAGTTGTGTTTTATCGCCGGTTTTCACTGCCTTTTTTTCTTCCACTTTTGAATTCTATGTCTTCTCCAAGAAGAAATGTCAGTTTTGTGGCACTCAGATTCCACATAAAGACAGACATGTGAAGTGTGTGATTTGCTTGGGCCCAGACCACCCAGTCTCATCCTGCCTGGATTGCCAGTCTTTTAATCAGGCCACACGCAGAAGGAGGCAGCAGGCTCTGGAGGCCCACCTCTTGAAGACCCCACTAGCGTCTTTAGAAAAACAGATGGAGCAGATTCGCGAATCTTCATCTTCTTCCCCTTCCAAAAAAAGAACGGAAAGAGAAGCACAGGGAGCGGGAGTGCTCCATGGATGGTTCCCAGGCCAAGGCTTTCAGGCCCTGAACCAGTAAGGCCTCTTCCAGCTGCCGCCTAAAGAGAAATCTGCTCCGGGGATCCAGGTAAGTCTGGCATGCTCCTCTATGGGTAAGTTGACCGCTGGCTCCTCTGACTGCCACACCGCACCAGCCACTAAGTTGACCCTGCTCCTCCAAGGACGCCTACGGCCGCTGGTGAGTTGGCTCCCAGGCTTTGGGGACACAAAACCTCAGCCATTACGTTGGCAGGATCCCCCACCCCCGCCCGGCTCCGTCTGGTCAGACGCCCGGCTCTGGCGGGCGTTCACACAGCTCTCGGATCGGGGCCTAGCGGCACCCAACCCGATGTCTGGAAGAGCCCAGGGGAGACTGCCTCCTCCACCACTGGTAGCTTCTACTGTTCAGACTGCTACCTCCGACTATGGTGCGGAACACCTGGAAACCGACCATACCTCTGGGTCCGTTCCACACTCTCCTAAAGGGGTTGCAGGGAAGGAGGCTCCTCCCCAGCTGTCTGGCCCTACTATGGAGGCCCTCCTGGCCCTTCTGATGGGATCACTCCCGACCCCTGTACCGGTCGAGATCCCTCCACCGTATCCAGCAGTTCCTCCAATGCCCCCCCCAACGGACGGTCTGAGTCTGGGCCCAATCGTTTGCCCCAGCCTTTGGCTCCACTGCCAGATGTGGTCCCTCCGTCAGTACCCCTTTTTTCCAGCTCCGACGCTGGACCCAGTTCCGGTGCCGGACCTGCCGCCAATTTACACAACGGCGGGCCCTACGTAGTTCCCCCTCCGTCAGATCTTCTGACGTTGGGCCTTTACTCAAGACCCCGGACTGTCCTGCATTACCCTTCGAGGTATTCTGGGGACCATTTCCTGGCTGGTCTTCCTCCAGATTGGAGTGACGTGGGGCATTATTTCCCAGGATACTGTCAGTACCCGGGATATAGCTATTTGGGTTGCCAGGGTATCACTGCCCTCCTCCACCTCCGCCTCCTCCACAAGCTCCAGTTCAACCAGACTTCAAGACTTTTATCTAGTCTTGATAGCAGAAGCCGCTCGGGCCAGTATCTGACCTAGAGAGCAGACTCCCACCACGCACTGTCCTAGGTCTCTGTCTCCAAGGAGTTCACCCCCCTCTACGGTTCACGTCCTGGGAACCACTCGCAAGGATATTACTTTTCCGTATCTTGGAGACCATCCGGATGTGGGGGATGATGATGAAGATGATGAAGGCGACAAGTCGCCAGAGGAGCCCTCTGATCACGAGTCAGTGCTCCCTAAGGGCAAGGTTTCTCCCAAATCCCCACCAGAGGACCCTGCCTTTTCGGACTTCCTGCGTTCCATGCAGAACTATTTTGATTGGGAGCCAGAGGAGCAGGATCCAATGCGGCAGATACATAGATACATAGACAGTATCGGCAGATAAGGGCCTATGGCCCACCCAGTCTGCCCATTTGAGCTTGTAAGTTCAGTTTATGTTTTCCAAGAAGTCTGTTGCCCCTTACCCCTGACCTCCAGAATTCCTTTATGTCTATCCCATGCATTCTTAAATCCCGTGATTGTTTCAGCCCCCACCACTTCCTCTGGCAGGGTGTTCCACTTGTCCACCACCTGTTCTGTGAAGAAATTCTTCCTCACATTTCCTCTGAATCGTCCTCCTCCAACTTCATCCCATGCCCTCTAGTCCTGGAACATATTTTCGCTTAAAATAGTGTATTCCTGCACCCTGTTCCTCCCTGTAAGATACTTGTATGTCTCTATCATATTCCCTCTCCTCCTCGTCTCCAGGGAGTACATGCTCAGTTCCTTCAACCTGTCCTCATAGGACTTGTGATGCAATCCATGCACCATCTTTGTTGTCCTCCTCTGAACCTTCTGTATCATTATACCTTTGTCCAACACATGGTGGATACTCTTGATGTTTCTATTCAAGAGACCACTGAAGAGGATGAAGAGGCAGACTTTTGGATATGATTAGTCTCCCTCCTCCTAAAAGCAATTCCTTCCAGTTTATAAGTCCCTTTGAGGGCTACTTTCAAGCTACTCCAGAATCCACCTCCATCCAGGAGTGGATAAAATAGAAAACTGTACCAGCTAGATTCAACTAATGCTGAGTACCAGTTTATACACCCAGATCATGAAGGAGTGGTGCAGGCTGCAACCTGTGACGAGGCTAAAGTGCCCCTTTAATCCCAGCCTCCAGAAAAAGAATCTAGTAAACTGGATACTATGGTGAGAAATCTTACAGTACAGCCTCTCTGCTGCCCCGCCTCTCTACTTACATGGCATACACAGCGCAGAATCTGAAGGCTCTCTGGAACGCTGTCCTGGCTATCAGCCAACAAGCACAAGATAAATTGACTGGACCTGGCAGAAACTGTTAAAACTGCCTTGGAAGCCACAAAATATCAGTTTCCTATAGCTATAGATGCCAGTGACACTGCCTCCAGGGCATGGCTCAAGCTGTTGCTCTCAGGCAGTTTGCCTGGTTGAGAACTACCAATCTCCCCCAGGACATCTAGACTAAAGCTACCCTTGTGAGAACAATTCTGTTTTTGGGGACAGAACAGGCATATATGAAAAAGGTGGAGGAATACAAGACCACATATCAGAGCAATGTAGCTAAAAAGAAAGCTTCTGCCTCCTGCAAGCCCCTAGGTAGAGAGTGCAGAGGTAGGTATTAGTTTCCCAGGGCCTTCTACCCTATGCCAGTGCCCATGCCCTTAGATTACTCTCAGATGAGAGGATTCTTTAGGAGAAGAGATGGAAGGTCAGAAACATGCTGATCCTCCCCTTCAACTAAAACCCAAACTAAATAAAAACCCCTGACTGGAAGACCCAGGTAATCTCCCCTCTGCCAATAGGAGGAAGGCTGACCCACTACCTCCCATAAGTGGCATTGCATCACCACAGACAAGTGGGTGCTAGAGGTGGTGGGCGAGGACTTACCCCTCAGTTCAGAAAATGTCCCAGTCGACAGGGCCACAGGAGTTTAAAATCCGAACTCCCACAGAGAAAATTCTGCTGGAGTAGAAGTAAAGTCTCTCTCCTGTTAGCAGATGCAGTGGAAAGAGTTCCTCTCTACCAATGGTAGAACGGCCTATGTTCTAGATACGTTCTAACCCAAAAGAAATATGGGGACTGGTGACCCATTCTAGATAACGGATACCTGAACAAGCACTTGTTCAATCCCAAATTCAAGATGGTCACCCTGTCAGTGGTGATTCCCTCCATACAACAGGGAGACTGGCTAGCCTCCCTAGATCTCAGGGACGCTTATTTTCACATTCCAGTCAGGTCCTCTCACAGAAAGTATCTTAGATTGGGACTGCTCTCTGGCCATTACCAGTTTGCAGCTCTGTCATTTGGCCTTTCTTTAGTGCCCAGTGTTTTCACAAAATGCTTGGCAGTGGTGGCAGCCCATCTCAGAAGACGAGGTCTCTGTCTTCCCATACCTGGATGACTGGCTGATAGTGGACAAGTCTCCCCAAAAGATCGGAGACTCTCTTAAACTCAAATAGCACACCCTAGAGTAATACTAATACTAAGGTTCATACTAAGGTTGAAAAGGAATTAAGGAGGCTTATGGGGCCCATAAGTGCTTCTGTAGCAGTCTAATTGTAATAAATAAATAAGTTTATATCCTGAAAGAATTAAGTTATCCAATCGTCGTTAAAATTTGTTTTTTGTTTTACTTATAACTACCTTGAGTGGAAGTTTGTTCCATGGATTAACAAATCCCCGGAGTAAAGAAGAATTAGCAATTTGCATGATTAAACTTCTTGCCTGATAGTTGAAGGGAATGACCTCTTGTATTAAAGGAATCATTTTTAAACTCAAAGCCTAATTCTGTTAATAAATAAGGATCCTGGAGTATGTCAAACATTAGGAGAAGGTCACCTCTGAGCGTTGTGTGGCGAGAACATGTGGTTCAGAGAATTTATTCTGTTCTCATAGGGCTGATTATATAAGCTGACTATGTGTTTAGTGAACCTTCTTTGGACCTTTTCCAGTAAAGGTTCTCCGCTTTCTTAAATAGGCACCAGAGCTCGACACATGTTCCAGGTGAGGCCTGGGTATCCCTATACAGAGGCATCATAACCATGGGGTCCCTAGATCTTATGTTCCTTTTATGGACCATATAACTCAGTTTTACTGATTGCCTCATTAATCTGACTAGTGTAGCCCAGGTCATTGGAAATAAATACCCCAAGGTCCTTTTCATTCGTAGTAGTTTCCAGAATAGAGCCTCTAAGTTATACTAATTTTGTGGATTACGGGCACCTAGATAAATTACTTTGCATTTATTAGTGTTAAGTCTCATGCCCCATGTGTTTACCCAATTTGAGATTTTATTCAGGTAGTTTTGAATGGTCTGTGACTGCGCAGGACTTAAACAAGGACCGCTGATTTTAACGTCATCTGCGTATTTTAGTGATGGAGAAATACAGTTCTTGGTTCGGTCTGAAATGAAGGCTTGGAACAAACAGGGACCCAGTATGGAGCTCTGTGGAACGCTACTGGTAACCCAACCTACTTCGGACAAGGATCCTGTAATGAGGACTCTCTGAGATCTATCCTTCAACCAATTACCAATTCAGTTTACTAAATTTTTATTAATATTGAAAGTATGTAATTTTATATGAGGGCCCAGTGAGGCATGGTGTCCAAAAACCTTACTAAAGTCTATGAATATGATGTCAAAGGTATCCTGCAGTCCAAGTTTAAACTAAACCTTTTCATAAAACACATGAGGTTAGTTGAACAACCCTTCCCTTTTGAAACCATGTTGTTCCAGGTCCAGCTCATGAAGTACTGGAGTGATTAGGCCTCTAATTAAACTTTCAAGAAGTTTACAGATTGATGAGGTCAGACTAATGGGCCAGTAGTTTTCCCAAATGTTTTTTGGTCCCTACTTATGCTATTTTCCAGTCATCTGGAACAAAGGATTTGATTTTGATTTGATAACATTTATTTTTATACAGAAATTAAATTATTTTTTTTTTTTTTAGTTGTTTAACCAGGAGTAGCACACTAAGCTGAAAGCTTTTTTACAGGAGCATCCTGGGAGCACAAGGAAGTTAAGTGACTTGCTCAGAGTCACACCGTATGCAAGTGGAAGCTGTGGGATTCAAACCCAGGTCTGCTCTGCTGGATGTCGCCAGATTTGCAGCTCGGAGCCTTAAACCACTGCGCTATACTGCCCCCATTTGTTGGGACAAAGTCCGTTTTCAACAAAGTTCTGTAGTGCAAACAAAAACGCACAATACAGTAGTACAAAACACTTCATAGTACAGTTACTTAAAACAAGTACAAGTCAAGTTCAGTTCTTCCCACATTTTCTTCTTAAACGTTAGTAGGTTATCAGTGGACTTCAGTTAATGGGGCAAATTGTTCCAAAAGTGTACAGCACTATTCTGCAACATAATGTCACCAAATCTATTGTATGATCTGGTCAATGGAATTTTCTGACTAAAAGATCTAGTATGGATTCTCAGTTCACTATTACATTTGATTGTGATATAATTCAATAAGCAGCGTTTTGATTTTCCTTTTAATATTTGATAATATATATACCAAATATAATCCTTTTTTTCTTTGGGATTTAACTAGGCATCCTTCAAATAATAATAAAAGGGGTGAACAAGACGATCTGCTAGAAGATGCAACAGATGACCTGCTATATCGTCAGGCCCAGGGCAGAATTTCCCCCTTAGGGATTGTAGTTTTACATATAGAGACTTTTCAGAAATACTGATAGGGTCATCTGAAACAGGTGTAATATGTGGACTACTGTGTTGTGCGTGAAACACCACACAAAACTTCGTATTGAAAATTTTCTGCCATTTCCTTAGATTCATGAATCTGTCGATTATCCACTAATAAGGGGCCTGCCTGGCATATTGGTTTTCTCAGGGAGTTAATATAGGTGTATAAGTCCCTACGCTTCCTGATCAACATGGAAAAGTCCCATGAGCCAGTCCAACTCCTGGAGTTCATTGGAGCAGAACTGGACACCCAGCAAGGGAAAGCCCTGCTTCCACTAGACAGGGTGCAGAACCTTCAAACCCTGGCACACTCATTTGTCCTGGGCCAACCAAGGCCAGCCAGGCACTTCCTCAGGCTCCTAGGCCACATGGGCTCTACTACAGCGGTAGTTCCAGGTGCCAGGTTTCAGATGAGAGATATTCAATACCATGTGAAGGCTCATTAGTCTCAGAAGTGAGACTCTGTCAAAATTCATTCCAGTCACAAGGACCCCTCTGCAAACCCTGGAATGGTGGAAGGACAAGGAAAACCTCAGGGAAGGGATCCTGTTCCAACAGAAGGAACCCTCCAGGGTCCTCACTACGGATGGTTCCCTCCTAGGTTGGGATGCACATCTGGTGAGAGTCCGGTTGTTGCATAAATCTCCTTGAGCTCAGAGCTGTGTGCCTGGCTATCGAGGTCTTTGCTGCCCAGCTAAGGGGTCAGTCTGTCCCAAGTCAGAACAGACCACTCCACTGCTATGTTTTACATCAACAGGTAGGGGGGCACAAGATTCACAAAGCTCTGCACAGAATCCATGAAGATCTGGTCTGTGGCCTACTCCTTAGTCATGTAGCTCACCGCCATCCATCTGCCAGACAAGGACAATAAGTTGATAGACTCTCTGATCCGCAGAACATTCAGGGCTACCACGAGTGGACTCTTAAACAGGTGCTGGCCACAAGCTTCAGGAAGTGGGCACTCAGAGATGCATCTCTCACCTCCAGGCTCAGTCATCAGATTTCTTATGCTGCAGGCCTCCAGCTCTGGGTTTGGTGCCAGTGGATGCCTTCTCTCTGGATTGGACAGGAAGGTTCCTGTCGCCTTACCTCCATTTTCCTTATTCTCAGGGTCCTTCTAAAACTCAGAAGCCAGCCAGCAACTGAGTTCTGCTGGCTCCAGACTGGGCAAGGCAGCCATGGTAGACCCTACTTTCGCCCTTTCAAACGGCCCATACGTTTGCCCCAGACTCACAGTCTCTTGACTGTGCCTCAGACGGGGATAACATATCCTAGCATAGAGTCTCTTTGCCTCAACACTTGGTAATTGAAGAGCTAGAGTTCTCAGACTCTCAATATTCAGAGCAAGTCCTGAGAATCCTTCGGCTGGCCAAAAAGCCAAGTACCAAAAGATTTATGCTTCCAAATGGAAGAAATTTTCTTTCTGGTGTAAAGACAGGCAGATTGACCCACTACAAGCTAGCCTGTCCTCTGTACTAGACTAGTTGGTACACTTATAAGCATCAGGCCTTAGAGCCTCATCTTTGAAGGTTCACTTGGCAACCATTTCAGCCTACATCTTTGCTGGCAAGGGGAAATCTGTAAGTTCTCATTCCTTCTTCATGACCTTCTTTAGTGGCCTGCTGTACCTTCAACCCCCAGTTAGGGAACCTGTCCCTTCCTGGGACTTGAACTTTGTATAGCAAAAGTTAATGGAGTCTCCATTTATTTATTTCGCTTTGTTGACTGCAAGGGCATTGACAAATCGCGCTCCATTTTCAGGCAACGCACCGAGTGGAGGGATACAGATGAATGCCAGCTGACCTTGAACCAGATTAAGCTGTTGGTGGTATTTTTTTTTTAGTGAATGAATTTGGCCAGGACACCAAGGAAATTCCCCTACTCTTTTTTCGATAAGTGCCATGGGATCTTTAACATCCACCTGAACTACCACCAGTCCAGGCAGATGGGACCTCGGTTTAATGTCTCATCCAAAAGACGGCACCTCAGAAGTGCAGCAGCCCTCTCATGCTGCACTACAGTGTCAGTACTGGGATATTAACTCAAGTGCCAGATGTGGGAACTGAACTCACAGCCCTCTGATCTCCCGGCCTCAGAGGCGGTGTGCTACCTACTGAGCCACTGACACTGACAAGTGGAGCCCATGGCTACTGCAGACTAAAATTATGTCACTTGGAAGCTGCTTTCCCTGGTGGCATCTCTTCAGCCAGAGATTTTGAAGCTGCAAACTCTATGCACTGGACACAACTACATTATTTCCCAGAGGGATAAAGTAGTTCTCAGGACCAGCAGGAAATTTCTTCCCAAGGTGGTGTCTGAATTTCACCTGAATAAATCTATAACACTTCTTTTCTTTTTCACAGACAAATCCACTTCTGATGAGCGCTGGCTCCTCAGCCTGGACATCAAGAAGGCATTGACACTACCTGGAGCACACCAAGCAGCTCAGGTCCTCTCGCACCCAACTCTCCTCACCTATGGTGAGGTGGGCAAAGGTGGGACAGCCTCTAAAAGAACCCTCTCTTGTTGGATAGTCTCTTGCATCCAGTTTTTTTACAGTAAAGGTGGGAAACTGCCACCTCAAGGCCCACTCCACTAGCAGCACCACAGCCTCAGTGACAGCAGCAAGAGATATACCCTTGCTCGACATCTGCAAAGCAGCTACCTGGAGGACTGTACACACCTTCACAAAACATTACTGCTTGGATGTACAGTCCAGATCAGTTGCCAGATTTGGCACTGCACTCATGCAGAACCTGTTTCCAAAGTAGTTTCTGTTCCCTCCTCCTAACTACACTGCCTTGTAGTCAGCATTAGGCATACTGAGGGATTTTTGAGGTGAGAAGAAAAAACAACCATAGTAATATATTGTTTCTTCCAGGGGGTGCCACAGTATACTTGACGTCCCACCCGTCTTCCTCTCACATAACCTTGCTGAGAATAGTTCTGCAGTCCATGCCATATGCCAAATTTGTTACCGTGGAACTTTGAAATGTATAGTGTTCCACAGTGAGGCATGTGTACATAGTTCCGTCTATAGGTGAGATCCTGTTCCCTTCTACTTTTTCACTTTTTTCTAAAGTACTAGGATAGATTTAGGGTTTGGGGCCTTTTGCCTATCTGTCTATGAAATGAATCTAACTGGCTTACAGCAGCACCTACAGGCAGCACTCTTACTACAATCTGATAGGCTAATTCTTGGGCATCATTAGCATAAACTCCATCTCCGGGGCAGCCGATCCCAACTGGCATAACTGCATTAGTCAAGCATACTGAGGGATTCCCTGGAAGAAACAATATTACTATGGTAAGTAATTTTTTCAGCCTGCCCTCCCTAACTCAGAATAGTACATAAATATTGTGTACCTTAACCTTTTTTCTGCATCCCCATGGATAATTTGAGGAGCTGCCTGGTAACTTCTTGTAGTTATAGCCAGATCCCCCTCCACCACCACTTTGTGCTTTTGCTGTAGCTCAACTCTCTTATTCTGTTTCTTTTTTCTGATGAGTGATATAAGCTATGATCTTCCCATGCAGAAATGGTTTCATAGCATTCCATATTATGGTAGGGAACAGGCAGTGGTCTGTATTCAACTGAAAGTACTCCTTCAAGGCCTCTGTGATCATGTTTCTAAAAGAGTTAGTCGACAAGCAGCCACTGAGGTGCCACAGACCTCAGTGAGGCCAAGCTCCAAGTCCAGGGTCAAAGTCTCCTCCCAAGATACAAAGGTCATGGGTCTTCCCTGCAGTAGCCTGAAATAACTCCTGGAAAACTGTAAGATGGTGCACTGAGGCATAAACAGTCCGTATAAAAGTTGAGTGACCTGGTAGGAGCCATTCACAGAAACCACCTTCCTGGGAATCCATCAATGTTCCTCTGGGACAAATAATGAACCCTGTTTGACTAAGATGGCGACCCATTAACTTTCCCAGAGGGGTAAGAGAACGCATAGAGCATCCCAACCCACTGATGGCAAGAGTTTAGCATGTTCCACCATTGATAAATGTGATTCTTGAATAAATTCAGCCTCCATGCATAGCTTCTTAAGGTGGAAGAGGACCAGAGTTCTTTTTATAGGATTATGGACACCCTTGACATCGAAATATATACATCTCAATGCTATTATAAGGTGTAGGAAGGCTACTGCTTTCCATTATTGAAACCTTCACATAGGGGCAAACATAATAGTGACCCACCCACTCCTGTAAGGAAATGTGAAGCCACAGCATGGCAGTCAGCAAGCCCAGAAGGACTGGATCGTGATCCCAATATAACATTACCATACCCCAGCACTGAATACTCGAGACCCTGGGCATGTGGTGACCGATACCAGGTAAACAATAGTGCATAAAAAATGCCTGTATACAGCATCATGAATGCCCTCAGTGGCTCCACTTGCACTCGTCCCAGCTCTCCTGCAGCATCACACACTGCCAGCCTAGGTTGGTAGGGCAAGCCTCTGCACCTAGGAGATTGTAACAGTAAAGCAAAACCATGTCAGTAAACAGGCTCACAAAATGGACCAATACACAAAATACAGTGATAAAACAGTACATTAACTGATGACTTGGGACTTCCATGAGTTGCTGCTCAGGGAACGAACACTTGTGCACCCTGGATGAGGTAGAAGAACAAAGAAGCCTCAAACCTTGGCAGTCACATACTTTTAGAGATGCGTGCCTTGGTGTGACTAGCCTCTATAGTGTATGTCTGGTCAGCTGAAATTCGAAGATGCATAGAATCCTCAGAGGGACCACATAAGGACTCACTCTGCTCCTCCATTCCCATTCTCCATTGGCAGTGAAACGTGGACATTGGTCGACTAACAAGTGCCTTGTTAGTTGACCATTGCCCACGTTTCATTGCCAGGTGGCCATTATATTATTTAAAATAGATGGAAAAACTACCACCCATTGCTTATAATGGAGCGCGCCCCCGTGCTGTCATTGCCATCTCATCATCACGCTAGTGAGCGTGGGGGTGGAGCTTGGGCGGCTGCAAAAAACAAATGGGAAGTCCTTGTGATCCGGTGAATAGAAATATGCAAGTGTTGTAGCTTTTGAATTAATGCAAGCTTAATGGAAATCTTAACATTATCTGTATCCTCTGGCGGTAAGGCACCGATAGATATGATGCAGAGCTAATTAGTGTATCTTGGTGAATCTCTTTATTAATTTGACCCTCCATGGCCCCCGATCTCCCCAAGTAAAGTATAGCCCAATAATTCAGTGGTACTGTTTCACATAGGTCATGTCTGCATCATGCTCAGTTAGGTCCTTACACAATAATCCCATCACAAATGTAATTAGCAGACATGCCCTAGTCCCCAGCACAGTGCTCCAGTTGTGTTTCAGTTGTCCTAAATGGAGGCACTTTGGCAGTTACTGAGAAAGTCTAATTGAGTCCTGTTCTATAGGGTTTTTTTTTTTTTCCATGTGTCAAAAAGTCCATTGGACACATACAGTCCCTTACACTATGCTCCCCCAGCTAATATCCAGTGCAGCCAACTCGGTGAATAACATAGCACAAGGGTTAGTGTACCCCACTCTTAAGATCTCATACAAGGCTGCTTGTCATCTAAAATGGGGGGAGGATAAGACTCAAGGTGGGAGCATGGCCAGAGGAAACAGATATCCTGAAAGCACCCAAAACAATCAGACCATCTCTGGAACTGTGCTGAGTTACCTGTGACCTGCCCCCGACAACATTCTATGAAGTATTTAAGTCACAGTTGAGGTCTTTACTGTATGTGACAGCATCACAGTTTGCTCAAAAGAAGCTGTGTCTCTGATTAGCTGGGCAGATACACTACTGTATCTGACTTAGAAATAAAGCAGAGGAAAAGGTAACTAAGAAACCAGCTTTTATAATAAATAATAATTTTTATTTATATGGTGCCTTTCTGTTTTCAAGACGCTGCACCTATAAAGCAGTTAAAACAATTAAAAAAATAAATAAATAAAAATTCAACAGAGCCAAAGTCATAATCAAAAACAATTCAATTTTCCTAGTAGGCTTTTTCAAAGAAAAGTTTTCAAGCCATTCTTAAATTCCTCCACAGAAGTGCACTCCATAACCAGCAGGGTAGAGAATTCCAAAGGGTGAGGCAGCATAGGAAAAGCTGTAGCACCAGATGATTTCAGATTCACCCTTGGAACATCTAGCAACCCCTCGTCGGCTGAGCGGAGTGATCGATTGGGGCAGTAGAGTGTCAGAAGTTCTTTCAGATAGACTGGACCCAGACAGTGTAGGGCTTTGAAAGTCAGCAAACCGACTTTAAAGATGATCCGCCGGCCTGGTGGCACTCAGGGCTGAGGCCCTGGATGCCTTACCTCGTACCACGCCGGCGACCTGTGTTGGGGAATGAGCACGGGGCGTCGGGGGTCGGCTGGGAAGGAGAAGAAGGATAGAGCGCCTGACGGCTGCTCTCCTTCTCTGGGGAGGGTTAATTGCAGACTCCCGCTGCAATGCCGCCACCTAGCGGAGCCCGGGTGGACGGTGTGATAAGATGGAGAGCAGTAAGGGCATTGGGTGGATGTTGGCAGAGGGGCGGAGCAGTGAGTGCGTCTCAGCGTGCCTCCTAGCTCATATCCTCTCACTGCATGCCGAGTCGGGGGAGAATCGGAAACAACGCCTCAGGTCTCGTCGGGCAGACTCCGCTGTGCCTGCTGGCTCTACGCTGAACACAATGTATTGGTTTGGAGAGGAGTAGCTTTGGTCCCCTCCCACTCCTACCTGGGGAGTTATACTGGGAATCTTCAAGTGTGTGTGTGTGTGTGTAGAACTATGGGGTACTCTAGGGGCAGACCATGACAGATTGGAAGTCCACAGACAGAGGGTGTCTGAGAGAGTGGAGGGAGGAGGTAGATTAGCAGCATAAATATAAGGTTAAAAAAAAGGGTGATCCGCCACCATATCGGCAGCCAGTTCAGTTCGCGCAGCACCGGAGTAATATGACAGGATCTACTCGAGCCGTCAAAAGCCAAGCTGCAGTGTTCTGCACTAGCTGCAGGTGACGGATTTCAACCCCTGAAAGATCTAGATGCAGGGAGTTGCAGTAGTCCAGGCGCGAGGACACAAAGGCATGGACCAAAGTTGGAAGGTCGTCAGACTGAACCAGATGCCTAACCCTGGCAATGTTCCTAAGATGATAAAAGGTGGTCTTGATGACAGCAGACACCTGCAACTGCAGTGTTAGTCTAGCATCAAGAACAACCCCCAGGTTACGTACCCGTTTGGAGGTCAGGAGAAAGAGGCCACCAAGAAAAATCCCGGAAGGTGCACCAACACCCGACCCCCCTGTCTGTTGACCCGGGTCCACAACCAGTACCTCTGTTTTTCCCAAGTTCAACTTCAGCCAGCTAGAATCCATCCACTCCTGGATTTCTTTTAGGCAGCTGTTAAAGACCGAGAGAGCTCCATCCTGGTCGGGAGCAAAAGAAAGGTAAAGCTGGGTATCATCTGCGTAACAGTAAAACCTCAGCCCATACCTTCTTACAGTATCTCCGATGGGTAGCATATACATCGCAAATAACATGGGTGACAATACTGAACCCTGACGCACCCCACACAACAAAGCCATTGGATCCGAGGACCCCCGATACAACTCTTTGTGATCTCCCAGTGAGGAATGAAGTAAACCATCTTAAGATGGTTCCCGATATTCCACATATAAGCCTCAGGCGTTCTATCAACACCACGTGATCCACGGTGTCAAAGGCTGAAGAAAGATCAAGGAAAACCAAGATGGGACGGCTTTTCCAGTCTCTCGCCATCAGGAGATCATTGAGCACCTGAGCCAAGCTGTCTTAGTAGTATGTCTTTTACGAAAACCGGACTGGAGGGGTTCATAGATGTCATGGATGGTCAAATGGTCCTTCAGTTGAGCTGCCACTACTTTCTCAGTCACCTTCCCAATGAAGGGAAGGTTCAAGATAGGTCTGTAGTTTGCAAAACAGTCTGGGTCCAAGGTAGCTTTCTTCAAGAGTGGTGTCACCACCGCCTCTTTCAGGGAGCTAGGAAACTCACCAGATTCCAAGGAGCACCAGACTATCCGCACAAGGACCGGGTTGATGATATCACTACAGCCCAAAATTAGGGAAGTTGGTCCAGGATCCAGACTACAGCACATAGGGCACATACTCTGGATAATCCTCATGACATCCATGAACTCCAGTTGACCGAAGGAACTCCAGGAAAATTGGGGCACAGTGATCTTGCACCGATCCACAGCAACCCCCCTAGAGTGTGATGGATGCAAAACCGCCCTGATGTCGGCCATCTTATTTGCAAAGAATCGAGCAAGCTCATCGCACTCTAACTGCGAAAAAGCTTTCCAAACTTGCAGACAGGCTGGGTTGCATAGTCTGTCTACAGTGCGAAATAGCTGAACTGGTCGATTCCGAGCAACTGCAATCTCCCTGGACAGGAATTCTTCCTTCTTACGGGTGATTGCAGATTGATAAACGAATAATGGTCCATCAATCTAAGGTGGTCAGCATCAGAAGCGGACTTTTCGCCATGCAGCTCTAACCTTCGCCCTGTCTCCGATCTCCTCAGCGTCCCATCAAACCAAGGGGACTTGGGGTGAAGGGAGAGGGGGCAAACATGAACTGGAGCAATAGAATCCAGAGCCCCCCCAACAGCTGTATTATAGGCTGACACAAGAGTCTCTGGATCACTGCTTGATAGCGCGGAGGACGATAGGTCAAGTACCGCCGCAAGGCCTTGGTAATTTATGTCCTGTAAAGGGCGGTACCTAACCAACTTCACAGATGAAGGCCTTATAGAGGGGGTGCAAAAACCAAACCGCACGGTGTAATTATCTGACCACCCAACAGGTTCCACCCCCACATCAGATGTTTCGACCCCTAGAAGGAAGATTAGGTCCAAGGAGTGTCCAAATTTATGTGTAGCAGTGGAAACCACCTGTGAAAGGCCCAGAGATGTCATTAACTGGAGGAAGTGTTGACCAAATTGTGAGAGTTCGTCATCGACCCAGGCGTTGAAATTTCCCAGAACCATCAATCTGGGCGATTCAAACGCCATGTCGACGACAAAGTCTGCCATTTCCTGAAGGAATCGCTTCTCTTCACCAGGTGGACGGTAGATCAGGACGATTCAAAAGCCTACACCTGTACACTCAAAGGACTCAACCTTCCCAACTAGTACCTCCGTGAGGCCAGTTCAGTTTTGAAACAGACCGCAACCCCCCACCCCCACCCTTTGCGATCCAGTCTTAGGGTATATCACAGAGTACCGGCCGAGTCATAGCCTCCAAATGGGGCCAGAATTATCATCCAGCCAGGTCTCGGTGATGCAAGCCAGGTCCACTGTATTAACAAGCTCAGCAGTAATTGCAGTCTTGTTTTTAATGGACCTGGCATTGCACATCACCGCCCGAGTCGGACGAAACTCGTGGGCCGCCCGGGCCATCTGCCTACCTTACTCGGTACTGCCCTTGGGTATGGGCACCAGACATGGAGAACCACGCTCTGGATTCCATTTCGCCCCAGGGCCTTCAAGACCCAACCACCCCAATATGATGACCCCCCGACCATCCTCCCCTGTTCATAACCCCTCGCCCTTCTCCCTCTCCTACGCATAATGCCCAGCGCTCTACAGCGCTGATGGGTCTCAAACTGGAGAGGGGAAGAATAAAAAGGGCGAAGGGCATGAAGGAAAGAGGATGAGTAGCGCATAACTGTGGGGGGTAAGGACCAGCACATGCTGCAGCTAAACTACTAAATAATAAATTCAGTAAACAAACCCCAAACTAATAATACACACTCCCAATTTAAAATAATTTTCTAGGGACATGGATATGTTGTTCATCCACACTTATTGGCAGGTTCCTTGTTGCTTTAAATCTTGCCGGAAGGTCTTCAAGCTGGCTCCTCCCTCCCACCTGGTGGTAAAACTCTCGGCTCCGCCCCATGACGCCAGATCTTCCTTACCGCTTGGAAGCTCAGGTTCCCTCCTTAGCGCTCTGTGTTTTAGACTGGATCCTAACTCTTCGGTTCGTCCGAAATTGGTTTTGAAGTTTTCTAAACTTCGGTCTTCATCTTCCCTCGTGGCTGCGATGGACAAATCTATTCCCGGCTTTCGGAGGTGCCCTTGCGGGCAGAAAATGTCCAGGACGGATCCGCACTCCACGTGCGTCTACTGCCTAGGCCTAGATCACGACCCGCAGGCCTGCGAGTTGTGCCGCTCTTTCTCGGCCAACGTCCTGGATGATCGCGCTGCCCGATTGAAGCTCGGGCGCCCCGAGAAACGTTTCCGCCGGTAAAATCAAAGAGGCTCGTTGGGCGGTGTCCGCGGCGACTGGCTCGGCTGAGCAGCTCGAGCAGATGATCGCCCCCGAGGAGGCGGCCCAGGCATCTTCCTCCCTCCACCGACAGCGGCATTTATTCTCCTCTCTGAGTTCCTCGTATCGAAAGCTTCGTTCAAGGAGCTTTGTCAGTCCCTTTCCACGAAGGGAGAGGGGCCATCAGGACATTCTTCTCGCCCAAGAAGAAGGGTCAGAAGGTAAAGTCCACCGTCTCGTTCGTGGGAGGCGGGAAGGTCCCTTCCCGGACAGCCGACCGTTGACTTGATTAGGGGTTATGACGCGGCCGCTGGCTTCACTGATGCCCCCATCAGGCCAGCCTGCCAAGACTCCCGTCGGCGAAGTCGAGATTTTTCTTGATCCGTTAGGCGGGCTGTCGACTGGAGAAGCCAACAACCCTCCTTCACGGTCCCCAGTGGATGCCGAGGCTGCCTGTGCCTTCTGGGCGCGGTCCCCAGTTAAAGTGCCGAGCGAGGGAAGGCGGGTGTCCCCGCCCTTTCCCATTCCACCTTCGGTCCCCGGGTCTCGAGTCCCGGACCTCTCTGTCTAGCCGTTCCCGCCAACATCAGCCGTCGTCTGTCTCGTGCGAGGTAGCGGCGACACGCCCTCCTCGTCCTCTTCCTCGGGATGAGGGAGGCTTCAAGTAAGTCACGGTGATACGAGGAGCTTATGTGGCAGCAGTTGCTGTTGTCCGGGCCTGAGCCGACCCCGGTCCAGCCCCCAGCCATCAAGTGGCTGTCGCCTGAACGACCGAAGCAACCACTCGCCCCAGTTGAGTTGCCCGCTCCAGGGCCGGTTGCTCGGCCAAAACCAGCTGCTCCACCGATTGTGGTGGAACCTCTGCCTCCACAACCGAAGTCGGGGGCACCAACCAAGGATTCTCGGTCGGGTCACGGCCTGCCCCACAGGTTGTCAGTCACCCTCACTCCCGACTGTCCTCGGCAGGTGGAGGGTGGCTCAGGGCCGAGGCAGCTCTTCGCAGACTCTTCGGAATCTGGCGACAACTCGCCCTGTTCTCCAGGCAGGTGGCGACCTGGAGTCCTCCAGGGGCCAGTCGTGGGATCTACTGCTGGTATTGGCTAAGCTCATGGGCAGGCCATTCGAACCCGATGCACAGGCGTGATATCTCCCACCTGTTGTGGAAGACTACCTTCTTGGTGGCTACCACGTCAACCAGAAGGACGGGAGAGCTCCAGGCGCTTCCTTTGAGTCTCCCTATCTGGTGTTCCACAGGGACAAGGTTGTCCTGCGCCCCACCCGAAGTTCCTTCCAAAGGTGGTGTCAGAGCTTCACTTTAACCAGGTTGACTCTGCGGTGTTCTACCCCAATCACACCCGGAGGCTAAATATAGGCTCCATACTGGACCCTAGTTGAGCGCTCGCTTTCCTAAGGAGCATACGGCTGAAGTTCGGGGAGAGGTTCGCCAGCTGTTTGTCACCTATGCTGAAGCCGCACCTGGCAGACCTGCAGCCAAGCGGACGATGAGTGGGTGGGTCACCTCCTGCATAGATCTCTGCTATAGGTTGGCGGGCATGGAGCCTCCCAGAGGGATAAGAGCTCATTTTACCCGCCATACCGCTGCATCGGTGGCTGCTTCCAGGGATGTCCCTATCCAGGATATCTGCAGGGCTGCTACCTGGAAGTCGGCACATACCTTAATTACTCACTACCACATCGACCTTGGGTCACGCCGGGATGCTGGTTTTGGGGCCTCGGTTCTCCAGTCTTTATTTCCCAAGTAAGTATGGGGGGGTGTGTGCCTTGCCTCCCTCCTCCCGGAGAACTGCTAGGAGTCTGCCAATAAGTGTGGATAAAGAACATATCCATGTCCCTAGAAATACAGGTTACTCACCTGTAACAGGAGTTCTAGGAATGGTATATGTTGTTCATCCACACGACCACTCGACCTCAAGCTGACGCACAACCTGGCTTCCAGCAGGCTAGATTCATGCCGTGGGGTTGAGCCGAGAGTTTTACCACCCAGGTGGGTGGGAGGAGCCAGCTTGAAGACCTTCCGGCAAGATTTAAAGCATCAAGGAACCTGCCAATAAGTGTGGATGAACAACATATACCATTCCTAGAACTCCTGTTACAGGTGAGTAACCTGTATTTAAACACCGCCCAGATCCCAGTTAGCTAAAATTGGATCAGAGCATTGAGTGTAAAGACATCTATGATCCCCCCCATATACATAAATAACATAAAAAGAAAATATAAAACAACAACACAAAGTATAATGTCCCCCCCAAGTCCTCTCACCACCAGGGAAAGAGGATAAATTGGCACTCTGACTGCCAAACAATTATAAACAAAAAATTAAATCAACAAAATATGAAATTGTGAAGCCCCCCCAGTCCCCTTACAACTATGGAGAAGGATAGTTTTGGCACTTCTCACTGCCAAAAGAAGACATGAACTGTAACTTAAAATATAAAATAAACATAAATAAATAAAAAATGTATGGACACAGGGTCCTCTCACCACCCGGTCGCCCAAAAGAGAAAAGAAGTTTTAATCCAAAGAGGGGTATCAGCAGTCTCACAATATAAGCGCAGAGATCATAGTGTCCAAATCAAAGGAAAAGTCACAAATCCAGTTAAATCCAAAGAAAAAAGGAACAATCGAAGGATAATTCCACTAAAAATACAGATCGTTCCAAATCCGGAGGAAAGTCTTGAATCCAAAGAAAAAGGAACAATCCGCAGGATAATTCCACTGAAGTACAGGCCATTTCAAACACATTTTGCTAGAAGAATCTCACCAGCATTTGGGCCCATTACTCCCAGCAAGATGTAACACACAGGAAATGTTGCAGCCCTCACCAGAGGAGCCTAAGAAAGGCCGCAATTGTAGCCATTTCCATGGGTCCAGGGGAGCATAGTACCCCAGCCAGCTCCCCCCGACTTGGTGTATACTCACGGCTCTCCGTGGGACAGCAGATCCCAGAAGAAAACACCCACTGAAGTGTCCAAACACCACCGAATAAATTGCAGGCAAGGGTTCTCAACCAGTCTCAGTCACCTCACCATCCAAATTTAAGGGGCTGCCAACGAAAACCACTGCAATTTCCTATAGGACCCAGATCGAACTTCCAGGAGAATGTCCTATCTCCTTTCCACATCCATGACTCCACTAAAGACTCTCTAAAGTCTCTCCACAGCCCCTCGCCCTCCGTACGCCTGTACACCCGTAGAGTTCTTCCTGTGCAGGGAGCGAGGAGCACAGTAAACATGAAATCTTTGGGCACTACAAAACTTCCTCAGCCCATCGGTATTAACGGGAGACAGAATAAACGGGACGAAAGTTCATCTGGCTTTTCACCATAAGTCTCAAAATTGCAAACAGAACTCCACACCAAAAGCTACCGTTAAGTAACAAAGACTCAAGACTCGGGGAAAAAAAAAAGTGTACAACAAAAGCCCAAAATAAATTAAAACTAAGAAGCTCATGAGAGGAGCAGCAGGAGCACACCCAGCCTGGCGGCCATCTTGAATTTATTTCACAGTGCTCAGGAATTCTCACACAGAAAGGATTGCAGCAGAGCTTTAACCGCTGACAGGACGTGTTCGATGTGCCATTTCTTGATAGTCGGGGTGGCAGCTTTAGTCTGGCTTTTTTTTTTTTTTTTGTCTACTTCTCTCATGGTTCCCATTGTGCCTTAGGTTTATCTGGAATGTCTTGTAAGCTCCTGTGCTGCAGCTTCTGTGTCAAAAATCTTGAGGCTGTCTGGGAAGGAAATCTGCAGGGTATGGGATGGAGAATTTCAGCTTCTGGACTTTCGGAATCCGCAGGATGGGTGAAATAAGCTCTGCGATTGATCACTCTTGTTTATCATATATATATATATATATATATATATATATATCTGATGTAGGGATGGTATCCAATGTAGTGTGAGCCTTTTGCAAATAATGCAAAGCTCTAGCGGGAGGTTGCCGTGAATAAGGAATTAACATTGAAACAGGATGTGAGGGAACAGGAAATGGTCCAGTATTTGGCAGTTGAAATATAGCATTAAAAAGTGCAAAGTAATGCTCATGGGATGCTGCTCCATACAACAAGATATACAGAGGCTAGCAGCATACTGGGTTGTATAGAGGAAGCATTACTCACAGAAGATGGTAAGTGATATTGCCTCAGTATAGATCAGTGGTGCAACCACATGTGGAATACTATGTCCAGTTCTTGGGCCCGCACCTAAGGAAGGACAGGGATATATTACAAACAGTGCAATGAAGGGTCACAAAGATGCTCCATTGTCAGTATGGCTTGCGTATGATGAGAGACTGAAAAATCCCATGTATTCTCTGAAGGACAAAGAGGGGACGGGGACATGATCAAGACTTTCAGTTTCATGAAAGGTTCAAGAGAGGGGGTGCACAGTAAGTTTGGTCAAACACAAGAAACCATGCACCCAACAAAGGGCATACAAAGATGTATACAAAGGTGTTGTAGGAGCTACAAGGCAGTTGTCCATTAGTATTCTGTTAGTAGTATCTCAGACAATCTCCATTCATCATAGAAACATAGACTTTGACGGCAGATAAGGACCACTTGGCCCACCCAGTCTGCCCATTTCCTTACCTACTGGATAAGCTGCAGATTCTAGTTAACCAACAGCCTATTTCCTGCAACCCCCCACTATAATTGCCTTATGTCTGTCCCATGCATGTTTGAATTCCTCCACTGTTTTAGACCCCACAGCCTCTCCAGGAAGGCGGTTCCATCGTCCACCACTCTCTCCGTGAAAAAGAATTTCCTCACATTACCCCTGAGCCGTCCCCCTCTAACTTTAAATTGTTTCCTCCTTGTTCTTACACATCTACAAGATGCTACCCTCCTGGACTTTGTTGATTCCCTTGAGGTACTAAAGTTTCTATCATGTCCCCGTCCCTCCTTTCATCAAGGGTATACATATTAATCTCTCAGTCTCTCTTCATATGGTTTCTGATGTAGACCCTGCACCATTTTAGTTGCCCTCCTCTGGACTGTTTCCATCCTGTCTATGTCCTTGCGTAGATGAGGTCTCCAAACTGCACGCAGTACTGCAGATGGGGTCTCACCAACTGTCTGTATAGAGGGATAACCACTTCCCTTTTTCTACTTGTGATGCCCCTCCCTATGCATCCCAGTATCCCCCTGGCTTTCCCTACTGACTTCTCACATTGCATACCCACCTTTAGGTCATCTGATATGACTACACCTAGATCCCTTTCAATTATTGTTGTTGTTAGTACCTCCCCTGCTATTGTGTACTCTTCTCCTGGATTTTTATTTCCCAGGTGCATTACTTTGCACTTCTTTGCATTGAATCTAAGTTGCCATATGTCGGACCATTCCTCCAACCTTGCCAAGTCCCTTCTCATCCTTTCTACCCCACCTTGTGTATCAACTCTGTTACAGATCTTTGTGTCATCCGCAAAGAGGCATACCTTTCCTTCCAGACCCTCTGCAATGTCACCTATAAAGACGTTAAAGAGGACTGGACCCAGTGCTGAGCCCTGAGGTACTCCACTAGTAACCCCCCTTTCTTCAGAATGTGTTCCATTCGCTATTACCTTCTGTGTCCTGTTGTGCAGCCAGTTTTCTACCCAGGCTACCACCCTGAGACCCACTCCCAGGCTGGCTAACTAGATTATTAATCTTTTGTGCGAGACTGTGTCAAATGCCTTGCTAAAGTCTAGGTAGGCCATATCCACAGCCCCTCCTGGTCTATTACTTTGGTCACCCAGTCAAAGAAATCGATTAGATTTGTCTGACATGACCTTTCTGCTGTGAATCCATGCTGCTTTGGGTCCAGTGCCCGCCAGCCTCTAGGTACTCAACAATTCTTTCTTTCAGAGTGATTCCATCATTTTCCCCACCACTGAGGTCAAACTAACAGGTCTGTAGTTTCCTGCTTCTGCCTTGCTCCCACTTTTGTGAAGGGGAATCACATCTGCCCTCCTCCAGTCCTCAGGTACCACCCCATCTTCCCATGATTTGTTAAAAAGTGTGGTTAGTGGTGTCACTAGGTCCTCCCTTAGCTCTTTTAGGATTCTAGGGTGAATCCCGTCAGGCCCTATTGCTTTGTCCACCTTGAGTTTTAGAAGTTCTTTCAGTACTCTTTCTTCTTTAAATGGATTGGTATCAACCCCACTATCCAGAGTGCTTCTACTGTTTGGTTTAGGTAACTCCTCCTCTTCTTCTTTTGTGAATACTGAGCAAAAGTATTCATTCATTATCTCTGCCTTTTCACTGTCTCCCTCTGCCCACCTCCCCTCTCCTTTATTAATCTTCCCTATCCCTCCCTTAACCTTTCTATGTTCCCTAATGTACCTATAAAAGGTTTTATCCCCCTTCTTAACTGAGTTGGCTATCCTTTCCTCGGTTTGGGCCTTTGCTTTCTGACTGCCTTCCCACTTCTTTCTGCTTCAATTGATACAGTTCCTGTCGTGCTCTGTCTGTGATTCCTTATACTTTTTGAATGCAACCTTTTCTCCTTAACCTTCCCTGACACTTCTTTTGAGAGCCATAGTGGTTTTTATTCCACTTTGTTTTCTTTATTTGTTTCACACAAAGGCTTGTTGCCTCCATCATGGCAGTTTGATTTTCTCCATTGTTCTTCCACCCTTCCTTTCTGGCCATTTGCTAATGCATTCCTCAGGTATTCACCCATTTTGCCAAAGTCTGCCCTTCTAAAGTCCAGTATCCTTGTATTTGTATGGCTTGTCTCCATGGTTGTGTTTATTGTGAAGCACACTGTGCAGTGGTGCTTGTTCCCAAGTGTCTACTGACTTCTAAGTTTGTGATCCTCTCACCATTTGAGAGTACCAGGTCTAATATTGCTCCTCCCAGTGGGTTCCACCACTAGCTGTCTAAGGCATGCTCCCTGTAGGGCATCGAGAATGACCCTGCTCTTGGATGTGGCTGCAGTCCATGTTGCCCAGTTAACATCTGGCATATTCAGGTCCCCATCAACAGTCTCTCCCTTTTTCAGCCATTTTGAGAATGCCCTCTATCATTTTCTTGTCCATTTCCTCCCTTGAGACGGGGTCTGTATACAACCCTGTGCGATTGTGATGCCATTCCCTGTCTCCAATGTGACCCAGGTTTCCTCTTGTCCTCCCCTTTACCTTTTAGTTCTGTTACTTTGATCCCTTCCCTTATGTGAGAGCTACTCCACCTCCTCTTTTACCCTCCCTGTCCCTTCTGTAGATTGTGTACCTGGTATGTTGACATCCCAGTCATGGTTCTCCGTGTACCATGTTTCTGTGACTGCCACAATACCCAAGTGTTCCACTTCCATCAGGGCTACTAGCTCTGGAAGCTTGTTTCCCAGACTACGGGCATTGGTACTCATTGCCCTCCATTTAATGTTGGCTTTATCCTTTTTACCCCATCCTGCTCTTATTGCCTTGTCCATTTTCCATTTCTCCTGTCCTGCCCTCTGTCAAGCTCTGTACCTCAGTGTTTACCCTACTACCTGCCATGCTTTGCGAGGGGAGGCTTGAACTTTCCTGTTTCCTATCAGCACCTCCCCCCTTGGCTAGTTTAAAAGCTTGCCAAGGAAGCCTTTAAACCTGTCACCTAGGAGCGTGTTTCCCTTCCTGGACAGATGCAGACCATCATGCCAGTATAGACCTTCATCTCTCCAGGTGGACCCCCAGTCCCCAGTGAAGCCAAAGCCCTGTGCTCTGCACCAGTTTTGCAACCATTCATTAAACCGCATGGTGTGCAGTACCCTAGCCTCACCCCTGCCATTGACTGGCAGCACCTCTGAGAAGGTTACCGTGCTTGCTACCTGTCTGAGGCCCCTCCCCAACTCCACAAATTCATCCTGCACTGCACTGATCTCATGCCTAGCTAGGTCATTTGTCCCGAGGTGGACAGTGATATCTAGTTTCCTCTCCTGTGATGCTGCTTCTGCAATCCTGAGGATTCGCTTCCTGTCCCTCCAAGCCATGGCACCAGGCAGGCACCTTACTTCCCTCTCCTCTCCCTTCCCCAGGTCTACACCCCTAACAATTGAGTCCCGTATCAGAAGCTGTTTCTTTTCCTTGTGTTGTCCCTTGCCACTCTTTTGTGGGTCTCCCTTGTGGATGTCCCCAGCATTCTTCTTGGTCTCCAATGAGGGTGTCATCATAGAGGAACCTTGATTTGCCAGTCCGACATATGATTTGTGTAGAGGTGCAACTCGGGGGCTACGCCTCTGTTCCACCACCCTCACCCTCCCAGAACCTACTGTGGTCCATCTGCTCTTCACACATGGCAACCTCTGAGGCAGTGGTTGTGGAACTGGTGCTCTTTGGGTGTGGGAGTCCTCCTTAGTCCTTGCCAGTTCAGCCTGGAGGTGGGCAACCTCCTCCCTCAGAGCTAACAGTTGCCTGCAAATAGGGCAGCAACGCAGGTTCCAGAATGTTTGCGGAAAATTGCTGCCCCACAGCCAGTGCATTGCACCACTCCCCACATGTCCCTCTTCCTTATAATATACAATGAGTAATATACAAATTTTTTTTTTGTGTGTGTGTGTATACTTACGCTTTATGCACTGTGCTGGGTAATTAAGAATATGACAGTTCTGCTCCAGTAGTTGTCTATTTTTTTCTTAAATTCTGTCTTGTTTTTACTATGATTTCAGTTGCTAAGGAGTTCAGGATTTACCACTCAAGTGAAGTAGAATTTTGTTTTTATGCTATTGAATTTCTGGCCAGTAATTTGCAGTGGATGACCCCTTGTCTCATTATGGACCTGCTTAAAGTCAAAATTCATGTCATCAAATAGAAACGGATCATGTACTATGTCAAACATTTGTAATAGATCACCCCTTAGTCATTTAGATTCCAAAGATATTAAGGCCAGTTTTGATAAGAGTCATCGCTAAGTTCAGGTATTCATTTTGCTGCTCTTCTTTGTACCTTCTCCATCTGATAAATGCCCCATCTTCTGTTTGGGCACCAAAACTGGGTGGTGTAGTTATGTTGCAGTTGGACACATGCCCTCTTGCTTTTGTCCGATTTTATGTTATTTTTTATTGCCCATATTATCGTTTGGCCTTTGCAATAGCTTCATTGCACTGTTTTGTCCTTTGAGGTCCCTACTTATAACAATACCCAAATCCTCGTAGTAGGTGTTGGTAGTCAGTTTTGTATTGTATAGTGTGTAAACATGCGTGATGTTATTGTTCCCTATGTTCATTACTCTACACTTATTTAAATTTAAGATAATTTCCCATTTGGATGCCCAGGATGGTGTTAAGTCCAGATCAGGATACTGTTTCTTTGTTGCAGATGGCCCACCTAGTTTAGTATCATCTTCATACTTAACAGACCATGTTGTCAAGTTTGCGGTGATGTCAGGATTACAGATTTTGAAATACTACTGTTCTAGATCCACAGACCATGTTGTCAAGTTTGTGGTGATGTCTGGATTACAGATTTTGAAATATTACTGTTCTAGATCCAACCCTTGTGGAACCCCGTAACTCACATCGCCATAGTCCATAGATACTGTCGGCAGATAAAGGCCTATGGCCCACCCAGTCTGTGCCCATTTGAGCTCGTAAGATCACTTTGTTTTTCTAGGAGTCTGTTGCTCCTTACCCTGACCTCCAGGATTCCTTATGTCTGTCCTATGCATTCTTAAATCCCATGATTGTTTCAGCCCCCACCACTTCCTCTGACAGGGTGTTCCACTTGTCCACCACCCATTCTGTGAAGAAATTATTCTTCATGTTTCCTCTGAATGCCCTCCCTCCAACTTCATCCCATGCCCTCTAGACCTGGAACATCTTTTTTGCTGGAAAATAGTGTTTTCCTGCACCCTGTTCCTCCCCATAAGATACTTGTATGCCTCTATCATATCCCCTCTCTCCTCCAGGGAGTACATATTCAAGTCCTTCAGCCTGTCCTCATAGGACTTGTGATTCAATCCCTGTACAATCTTTGTTGCCCTCCTCTGAACCTTTTCCACCCTTTATGCCCTTATGTATTTAAGGTCTCCAGAACTGAACACTGAACTCCAGGTTGGGCCTTACTAGTGTTTTGTATAGTGGAATTATGACCTCCCTTTTCCTGCTGGTGATCCCCTGCCTATGCATCCCAGCATCCTATTTGCTTACCTGCCTCCTTGTCACACTGTTTTCCTACCTTGACATCAGATATGATAACCCCAAGGTCCCTTTCCTGCTTGGTGCATGCAGTATCCTCACCCCCTCAACTGATATGATGTTCCAGGGTTTTTGTGCCCCATATGCATTATTTTAGGCTTTTTTGTGTTAAATTTCAACTGCCAAACCCTTAACCATTCTTCAAGCTTCTTTAGGTCCATCCTCATTCTGTCTACACTCTCTGGTGTGTCCACTCTGTTACAGAGCTTCATGTCATAGTTTGACTCATAACCATTTATTGCCACTCTATGTGTTGTGTTGCCAAGCCATCCAGTGATCTGCTTTAATATTTTATAGCTCAGCCCCTTCTGTTCTAGGTTTTATAAAATAGCCCTTGTAGGCACCATATCTAAAGTCATACTCGGGTAGAGAAGACTGTATCACAAGGGTCTTTATCTATGGTTTTACTTACTTTCTCATAAAAACAAAGTACATTGGTGGTACCATGACCTACCCTTGATGAATCCGCGTTGGTTGGAATCTTGGGTTCAGTATATTTTCTAATATTTTATCCTTAGTAATGTTTTCCAAAATGCAGGGATCAAGGACAGGGTATCAGGTTATGCATAGGAATTGAGGGGATGGCACTGGGTTATGGGTAGGGGGTCAAGGGGAGGCCACTGAATTATAGGTAGGGGCAAAGGGAAGGACAACTCAGATTATGTGCAGGAATCAAGGGGATTGCATTGGATTATGAGAACGGATCAAGGGGAGGCCATTGGATTATAGGTAGGGGCAAAGAGAGGGACAACAGACTATTAGGAGGAATGGAGCATTATGGGTAGAGGTCAGGGTGTGGGATTATGGGTAGATAGGAACTAATGGGGAGGCATAGGATTATGAGTAGAAGTTGAGGGAAAGGTACTGGATTGTAAGCAGGCTGGGGAGGGAATTGGATTATGTGCAGGAATGTCGTGGCGGGGCGTGGATTACTTATTAAAGTCAAGGGCATTGGATTATGTGAGGCATTAGGGGTTAGAGCATTGGGTAATGGGTCAAGCAGAGGCATTGGATTATGGTCAGAAGCCGAGGGAAGGGGCTGGTGTATGGATAGGAGTGATAGGGACGGCACTGAATTAAGGGAAAAGGTTGAGGAGGGGTAGTTTAGATTATGGGTAGGGTCAAGGGGATGGCATTGGAATATAAGGAGGGGTTATGAAGAGGGCATTGGTATATCTAAGGTTGGTTACTCTCTTGCCTATTCATGCAACTCACTATCTCCCACATTCTGTAGTATCATTTCTTACTGCATACCCTTGAGGGGTTAGTGTTAGAGAATTGTTTATTTACACGAGAAAGTGTCAGATGGAAATGTCTGATAAATAGAAAAGAACATCCACTAATTCCATTGCCAGCAGACTACTGTAAAGCACAATATGTGCTTGGGTGAATAAAGTGGTTCTGCCAGTCACATCCTTCCTTTTCTTCTTTCCTGTTGTATAATTATTTTTATACCTAAATGCATGTTCTGAGAAAGTGAGTATTTTATGTATAGCCTAATTAATATTTTATTGAAATTATGCCTCCAGGGGTTACGGGAGCTCCAGGGACTTCAGGACCTGCCAGAACACAAACTGCATGAGACGTTCTAGAAACAGAGCAGGAAGCAGGCATGGACACCGAGAACACAGCTGCCCTCACTTAACCCAGTCTCACTGGACAAAAAAAAAGCTGCTCCTTCCTGTCCTCCAACTCGACTGCACAAATTCAATAGCTGGTTCTGCCGCTACCAGACTGGCATTCAGTCAGTTACAGAGGAGTGTGAGAAAGCACACACTGCATTTCCAGTGAACAGCATAGCAGTGTGGCCAATCACAGTCACAGAATCGGCTTACACTTCTCTGTGAGCTGTGGGGTTGGGCCACAGCATGTATGGTATCCAGTAGAATTAATCATAGGACATAAGACTTCGGGCACTGAAGGAGGCATACATGTGCCTATCAAATACATAGGGAGATCCAGAAAGAAAAAGAAAGGAAATAATTTGGTTTTATATGGCGCCTTTCATATACACTGCAACACAAAATGCTTTACAACACATGAACAATTGTCAGATTCATTAGGCGTGCACAGTGAGGAGTTATGGAAAGTTCAGCAAATTAGGAACAGAGAAACCGAGAATTAGGCACAGGAAGGTTAAATGACTTGTTCAATGTACAATAAATAAGTGGTGATTGTGTGACAAAAACCTTGGGTGTCCAAGTGTCCAGGTTCATAGCTCAAGTATTAGCAACATGAAATGTTTAAAATCATTTTTGTTTACAGCCATATTTGACTTAAGTGCTTTCTAGATTTCTGGCCTTTTTAACAGATTTTGTATGAACTGCTTGTTTCGTTGGGTTCACAGTGGAGCCCATTCATCATATTTGTGACACAGAAAGGACTGTGATATCACTGTTCAGGCTGTGATGTAGAAGTATGTTGATCCTCTGAATTTCTTTTATTTTCAAAAAAGCTACATTTATTTTTTTGTCCACTGTGCATTAGCATGCCCTTGTATTTTCTAATAATGCACCATTCCTTCCAGAAAATTGTTGAAATTAAAAAATATTTTGGTATCCACATATGTATTTCTTTGGTTTGCAGTGGAATAAAACACAAAAAAGCAGACAAATTTAGTAAGTCTTGGCTTATTCCACACAGAAATCCTTAAATGGCCTGGACAACATTTTTGGCACCTTTTAGAAGTAGTTAGAAATAATTAGATTTCAAGCAGGTGATTCTCCTTCACTTTGGAAATGAACTCACCTATGGTGAGTTGCAGGTGCCTGCAATATAAAATCACTCATTCAACCAGTTTGAATAGAGAAAAGGACTCATTCTCTTGTTTTGTGTCACTGTGTGTACCAGTGAGCATGGAGAAAAGAAAGAAAGCCAGAGAATTGTCTGAGGAGGTCAGACAGAAGATTGTAGCCATGCATGGACAATCTCAAGGCTACAAATCAATCTCCAGAGACCTTGATGTTCCTGTTTCCACCGTGCGTAATGTTATCAGGAAGTTTAAGGTCCATGGCACTGTAAACCAATCTCCCTGGACGTGGCATAAAGAGAAAACTTGTTTGAAGATTGCAGCGCAGGATTGTTCAAATGGTGGAGAAAGCACCTCAGTCAACTGCCAAACAGATTCAAGCTGACCTTCAGACACAAGATAGACCGTTTCCAGCTTCGCACCATCCGTCGCCAACTCAATGAAAGGGGTTATATGGTAGGAGGCCCAGGAGGACCCCACTGCTGAGAGAGAGACATAAGAAAGTCGACTGGTTTGCCAAACGCACCTGAACAAGCCAAAATCCTTCTGGGGAATGTCCTGTGGACAGATGAGACCAAATGAGAACTTTTTGGTAAAGCACATCATCTCTATGTTTACAGAAAACAAAATGAAGCCTTCAAAGAAAAGAACACCTTCCCTACAGTCAAACATGGAGGAGGTTCAGTGATGTTTTGGGGTTGCTGTGCTGCCTCTGGCACTGGGTGCCTTGAACGTGTGCATGGCATCATGAAATCTGGAGATTACCAGGCCATTTTGGAGCGCAATGTTGAACCCAGTGTCAGAAAGCTGGGTCTCCGTCGAAGGTCATGGGTCTTCCAGCAGGACAATGACCCCAAACACACTTCAAAAAGCACCCAGGAATGGTTCAAGACAAGACGCTGGACTGTTCTGAAGTGGCCAGCAATGAGTCCAGATCTAAATCCCATTGAAAACCTGTGGAGAGATCTGAAAACAGCAGTTGGGAGAAGGCACCCTTCAAATCCGGGAGAACAGGAGCAGTTTGCACAAGAAGAGTGGGCCAAACTGCCAGTAGAGAGGTGCAGGAAGCTCATCCATGGCTATAGGAAGTGGTTGATTGCAGTTATTTTGACCAAAGGCTGTGCTACCAAATATTAAGTCTAGGTTGTCAATAATTTTGTCAATGCCATTTCTTTTCATTTTCTGATTTAAAATGATATATTAAATTCTGAATCAAAAAACAAAGGTTCTGTAATATTAACAGAGAAATAAAGAATTGTGGAGACCAAATACTGTTGTTAATTTCAACTTATGTTTAGCGGAAATTGTGAGTTATTTGAAAAAAGTGCAAGGGCGCCAATATTTTTGGCCATGACTGTAAATAATTTTGTTGATGACTTACCTACTATCGAGATAATAAATGTTCAGTATGTTGCAGAGAAAGATAACATAGGTTAATGTGTGGTATAACCCAGAAACACAATGGCCCAAATAAGAATGAGATTTATTAGCATTTGTGAGGAGCAGGACCTTATAACTCCAGGCAGTTTGATGGTCCTGCCCCCTCATTCATTTAAGATTGGTGGCATTATCTAAGCCAGTTCACTGTGTGCCTCTTGTTTACCACAAGTAGTGAAAGGTTAGTTGTGTAGATTTTAAATCTCACATTCCCTTTTTTACAGTGGGTACAAGTTGTCTTTGTCATCAAAATTTAATTTTCTGCAATTGATTACATATACAGTCTGTATCAACAGGACTCGAATCGCAAAACTTTTCTAATGTCAGGAATTCCATTTTCTATTTCTAATAAGGTTGTAGGTGGAGCAGTGATACTGTTTGTTGAGACTTCAGTCGTGATCCCTGCAGCCAAGGCAGGAAGTCTGGACTGGTGCCAGGCATCTGACTCTTGGTTTGACTAGTGAATGGCCAGAACCCAGACCAAAGAGGCAGTCCCACTGTCAGTCATGCTAAGGCAGCTTGTGAGTTTTCAGTTACACAGAACTCACAGGTCGCTTAACCCAGTCCAGCAACATCGACACGGTATCCGCTACCATGGCTGCCAGCGGAGTAATGTCACTATTTGGGCCCAGTTCTCCGAGTTATACAGATGACTGGCCTAACACCAGACCCTTTGGTGCCGACAGGGCCTGCTGTACCACCTATTCCAGAAGTGGCTCAGGTCCCTTTAGGAACCCCTCTGCCTTCTGAAGAGGAGGGATACTGACCGAATTCATGAAGGAGAACTATGGGGAGAGGAAGAAGTGGTGTAGCTAGGTTCCACTGTGTATGCTGACAGTGTAAATACAGTTTATTACACACCAGGTCTCCTCCTAGGGACATGTCCTTCTAGGCTGTGGTATGGTCAGTGCAGGAGATCTTGCAGTCTCCATGGAGGAGGAAGGAATCTTCTAACCAATCCACCTTATTAGTAGTGTTTCTTCTCATTTGTTTGGCATTAGAAGATGCCACTGTGGCAACCTGACATAGTCCCTGGTACCTTGCCAGACATATCCAGGAAGATGGACAAGCAGGTTCTGGAGGCGGACAAGAAGCATTATTTTACATAGCCTGAGACTGTCTCTGTGGTAATCGTGGCAGCTCATGACATGTCAAAATGCCTTAGCAAATAACAGTAGACCTCCAGATAAGGAGTTCAGGAAAGTGCAAATGATGGGAAACAGGACTTTAACTCGGACACGGTCTCCAAATTGCCAATTTCCAGGCATTGGGGAAAATAGTGGCTAACCTGCCTGAAGGCTCTGACAAACAGAGACTAAACAATATGTAGTCCAGGCTCCAGAAGTTGGCAGGCATTTATTGAGTTTGGCCTGTGATGTTTCTGGTGCTTCAGCCAGGGCAGCCATCACTAGAATCTGCATGTGCAGACATTTCTGTCTCATTGAGTTGCTGGTTTTGCCCCTGCCATGCAGCAGTCCTTGCTAACCTCCCTTTCTAGGGACATGGATATGTTGTTCATCCACATTTATTGGCAGGTTCCTTGCTGTTTTAAATCTTGCCGGAAGGTCTTCAAGCTGGCTCCCCCCACCCACCCGGGTGGTAAAACTCTCGGCTCCGCCCCATGACACCAGATCTTCCTTACCGCTTGGTAGCTCAGGTTCCCTCCTTAACGCTCTGCGTATAAGACTGGTTCCTAACTCTTTGGTTTTCCGAAATTAATCTTTAAGGTTTTCTAGACTTGGTCAACTATTTCCCTCGCGACTGCGATGGACTAATCGACCTCCGGTTTCCGGAGATGCCCATGCGGGCAGAAGATGTCTCGGACGGATCCGCACTCCACGTGCGTCTACTGCTTGGGCCTTGAGCATGACCCGCAGGCTTGCGATCTGTGCTCTTCTTTCTCGGCCTACGTCCTGGAAGACCGTGCTGCCTGTTTGCAACTTGGGCGACCCAAAAAGCGATACCCTCCGGTAAAGTCGAAGGAGGCCCGGTTGGCGGTTTCCGCGGTGGCGGGCTCGACGGAACAGCTAGAGCAGATGATTACCCTCGAAGAGGAGGGGCCGAGCCGCATCTTCCTCGCCGTGCATTTATCCCGCTCTCCCTGGGATCCTCATATTCTGCTTCCTTTAAGGAGCTTTGTCTGTCTCTCTCCACTAAGGAGAGGGACCAACATCTGCTGGACCTTCCTCTCGGTCCAAAGGACAAGGGTAAGTCCCTCCGTTGAGCTCTTGGGGCAGGGGAGAGGTCCCCTCCCGAGTGGTGGACCATCGACTTGAGTTGATCCTTGGCACTGACCACTGGCTTCACGGTGTCCCGTCAGGTCAGTTGGCCGAGACTCCCGTCGGCGCCGATCGAGATCTTTCGACCCGTTGGAGCGGGTTATGCGACCGTGAAGCCGAAAATCCCTCTCTCCCGGTTCCCCGATGGTGGTTGAGGATCCGTGGGCTTGCCAGTGCCTCCAATTCCGGAGCCCTTGGGTGACCCCTCCGAGCCGAGGGGAGGGTGGGTTTCCGTCCCTCCCCACACCCTCCTCAGAAAGCCGAGGTTCACGGTCTCGGTCGGGACTTCTTCACGGTCCAGCCGATCCGCCCATAGGCGGTCTTGCTGTGACAGCAGCACCACCTTCGTCCTCGTCCTCCTCATCGGACGAGGGAGACCAGTCGACGATCACGAGGACCTCATGTCAACAGCTGCTTCTGGCTGAGAACAAGCCAACGTCGTGCACTCCCGGCCATTGGTGACATGCAGATGACAACCTGCTTGAGGCGCCTGTTTCAGGCCTGTTGCTCAACAAAACCATCACTCCACGATTGGTGGAACCTCTGCCTCCAGCATGTTGGGGCTCGACAAAAACTCTCGTTAGAAACAGGGTCTGCCCATAGGCTGTCATCTCCCCCACTCGATGGCCCTCGGCAGGTGGAGGTGGCTTAGGCCGAGCAGCTCTGCGGACTCTTCTGAGTCCGGCGGACATCCCTCCTCTCAGGTCGGTGGACTTGGAGTCCTGTGGAGGTCAGTCGCTGGGCGACAAGCCTCCGTCCTTTCTGGGTTTGCTTAGGCTCATCTGGAGTCACCGGGATGCAGCCGAACCCGTAGCAGCGGGCCAAGTATCCCTCATGGAGATATTGGACCGGGGATTCCCCTACAGAGGCCTTTCCTGTGGCTGAGGCCATTGTGGGCCCGACCTTGGAGCTCTGGCAGCGCCTGCTTCCTGCCCTGCACCTTCAGCCAGGATGGCCAGGAAGTATCACGGTCCCTACGGTTCCTTGTCGGTTTCTCAGAACATCCCTCAGCCGAGGGGTTAGTTACTAACAGGCGTTTTCGGCGTGCGAAGCGCTAGGGGCGTGCATAAAACCTCCCGACAAGGGTCAAGGGGTGGACTATGCGGGCAAAAAGTCTCACGCTCGTCCTCCTTGGCCTTCGTCAGCCAGCTCGGCCGAGCTTATGGCACATTTCTCCCATGCCCTGTTGGGCTTCCTGGGCCGAGGTAGCCCTCATCTCGGCTGACCTGCAGACCACGATTAGGCAGGTGCGGGACCAGGGCAGTGGCCAAGCAGCAACTTCAGACTGCTCTGGACATTGGAGACTCCTGCACCAGGTCAGTCGCAGCCACAGTGGCTATGCGCCGTCGGGCATGGCTGACAATATCCACCTTCACAGCGGATACCCAGCACAAATTGGCGGATGTCCCTTCCTGGGACCGACCTCTTCGGCCCTGGGTGGAAGGCCACCTCCAGAGGATGAAAGTCTAATGCCACTTTGGACTCGGTCTCATCCGCCCAGAGGGACAAGGGCACGCAGACCGCAACCCAAGCCCTTTCATCCGTCTGCGCCCAGCCCAGTAGCATCAGGGCCAGCAGGCTTTAAGCTTAGCGTCCCAAACCCAACCCGCGACTTCCTCCTCCAGGAAGCAGGGAGGTAAACCCAGGAGGTCCCTCGGCCAGTCCCTCCTCAAGCCTGCATGATGACTGGTTGGGGGTGTAAGCCCCCAACCTCGTCACCTCACCCCAGGTTCCCCCATGTGGGAGCGGCTCCGCTACTTCCCTTCCACCTGGTCTGCTATAACCACAGACGAGTGGATGTTAGAAAGTGGTAAGGAAAGAGCCTGCCTCTGGAGTTCGAGCAGGCCCCGCCCGCTGAAACCCGTCGCCCCAGGGGTACAAAATCGCAGCCTACGCTGTAGGCTGCCGAGCCGACATCGCTCTGCTCCTCGAGAAAGAGGTGATCAGAGAGGTGGTGGACCCTCCCTCAGACCCGGGGTTTGTGTCCACGTACTTCCTGGTCCCAAAACAGACGGGGGGCTGGCGCCCCATTCTCGACCTACGTGACCTAAACAAGTTCCTAAGGTCTCGGACCTTCAGGATGGTCACTCTGGCTCAGATAATACCATCCTTGGAACGTGGCGTGTGGTTCTCTCTGGACCTGCAGAACGTGTTTTTTCACGTCCCTATCCGTCCGTCTCACCAGAGATTCCTTTGCTTTCGAGCGGAAGGATCCCTTTTGAGTTCGAGCCATGCCCTTGACCTGTCTCTTGCACCCAGGGTCTTCACCAAATGCATGGCAGTGGTGACAGCATTCCTCTTGGCGAGGGTCCGGTGTACCCTTACCTGGAGCGATTGGCTGATAGCACCCCCTCAGACAGGGAGGTGGGCGGTCCAGAGATCTGGCCCCTCAGGTTTGCTCTCAGGTCGGCCTCCTCATCAGCGAGGCCAAGTCGGAACTCGAACCGAAGCAGGTGATTCTCTTCATCGGGGCAGAACTCGACTGTCTTCAAGCCAGAGCACGGCTCCCGGCGGACAGGGCCGAGGTTCTTTCCTCCTTTGCCCGATCATTTCAGGTTGGGCCATTTGCGCCCTGCCCGGGACTTCCTGCACCTCCTGGATCTCATGGCGGCCTGCACCAGCGTGGTCCGTTGGGCCCGCTGGAACATGCGCCCCCTTCAATGAGGGCTGGCCAGCCAGTGGTCTCAACGCTGCGATCCATTGGACCAGCTAGTGACGGTGACCCAGGGGATGTGGAACGCTCTCCAGTGGGGATCGTTCCAGCACATCTGCAGGAGGGCATCCCGTTTGTCCGCCCTGAGCTGACGGTCTCTCTATCGACCGACGCCTCTCTGATGGGTCGGGGTGCCCATCTGGGGGAGCACAGAGTGCACGGCCTCTGGTCCCCGCGGGAGTCCCGATGCCATATCAACCTGCTGGAGCTCCGAGCGGTCCACCTAGCTCTCACTGCCTTCGCTCCGTTTCTACGGGGTCAAGTGGTTGGTCCAGGCGGACAGTACCACGACCATGTACTACCTAAACCGCCAGGGGGCGGGGCGCACTCCATGCCTCTGTGCAAGGGAAGCTCTCCGCATTTAGTCACTGTCGCAGCCTGGAGGCGGATCTCTGGCCATTCATGTGGCAGGAGCCTCCAACACCCTGGCTGATGCCCTAAGCCGGATAGGGGCTGTGTCCACAGTGGTCTCTCCTGCGGAGGTAGTACAAGATCTGTTCTCCCATTGGGGCACACCTCAGGTGGATCTGTTTGCCTCCAGGAGAGGCGAAGCTGAAGCTGTTCCATGCCCGCCCCCTCAGGGCTGCGCTGCAGGGGATGCCTTCTCGAGGCCGTGGACCCGGACTCTTCTCGCTTTCCCCTATTTCCCTTGATCCACAAGGTGCTTCTCAAAGGCGAGGAGGGACAAAGCGAGGTGATTCTGGTAGCCCCAGACTGGCCCGCCAATGCTGGTATCCAGATCTCCTCAGCCTCAGCTCAGGCCCGAGGCAGCTTCCAGCTCGCCCGGACCTGCTTTCAGTCAATCAGGGAAGGTGTTCCATCCGGACCTTCAATCCCTGCACCTGGCGGCCTGGTTCCTGGCGGCTAGAGTTCCAGGCCTTGGGTCTTTCGACGAGGTCCTCAATGTAGTTGAGGCGTCCCGTAAGTCGACCAGGAAATGCTGTGCCTTCAAATGGAAAAGGTTTTCCATTTGGTGTCAGAACAAGGGCCTAGACCCTTCCTCCTGTTCCTTGGCAAGCATCTTGGACTATTTATGGTCCCTTTCTCAGCAAGGGCTTAGGTCGACGACCCTAAGGATGCACCTGGCAGCCATCTCTGCTTACCGGGTGCGGGCCGGGGAGCAGTCGGCGCAGGAGAAGGTGGTCTGGCGCTTTTTCAAAGGCCTTGATCACATTTCCCCTCCGGTGCGAGAACCTCCACCTCCGTGGGATCTACTGCTGGTACTGGCAAAGCTCATGGGCAAGCCATTCGAACCAATGCACAGGTGTGATCTCTCTCACCTGTCGTGAAGAAACCGCCTTCTTGGTGGCTATTCGTCAGCCAGAAGGATGGGAGAGCTCAGGCTTTCCATCGAGTCTCCTTACCTGGTCTTCCACAGGCACAAGGTTGTCCTCGCCCCACCGAAATTCTTTCGAAGGTGGTGTGGGTTTCACCTTAACCAGGTGTTGACTCTGCGATGTGTTCTACCCCAATCACACCTCGGAGGCCGAATATAGGCTCCATACTCTGGACCCTAGAAGGGTGCTCGCTTACTATAAGGAGCGCACGGCTGAAATTCAGGGAGAGGTTCGCCAGCTGTTTGTCACCTACGCTGAAGCCGCGCCTGGCAGACCTGCAGCCAAGCGGACGATAGGCAGGTGGATCATCTTCTGCATAGATCTCTGCTATAGGTTGGCGGGCATGGAGCCTCCCAGAGGGATAAGAGCTCATTCTACCCGCCATACCGCTGCATCGGTGGCTGCTTCCAGGAATGTCCCTATCCAGGAAATCTACAGGGCTGCTACCTGGAAGTCAGCACATACCTTCATCACCCACTACCACATCGACCTTGAGTCACACCGGGTTGCTGGTTTTGGGGCCTCGGTTCTCCAGTCTCTTTTCCATAAGTAGGGGGTGTGCGCCTTGCCTCCCTCCTCCCGGAGAACTGCTGGGAGTCTGCCAATAAGTGTGGATGAACAACATATCCATGTCCTAGAAATACAGGTTACTCACCTGTAACAGGAGTTCTAGGAATGGTATATGTTCATCCACCCGACCACTGACCTCCCGGCTGACGCACAACCTGAGCTTCCAGCAGGCCAGATCTCTCGCGTCATGGGGCGGAGCTGAGAGTTTTACCACCCAGGTGGGTGGGAGGAGCCAGCTTGAAGACCTTCCGGCAAGATTTAAAGCGGCAAGGAACCTGCCAATAAGTGTGGATGAAGAACATATACCATTCCTAGAACTCCTGTTACAGGTGAGTAACCTGTATTTTCAGGTGTGATAAATTGGCTCCACACTGGAAGCCACTTTGTGCTCAGAGCATCCTGTCAAACACTACGGTATCTCAAATGTCTCAAACCCAAATAGCCTAGAGGTGGGAGAGGGGCTCCTTTTGTAGGGGTTCCCACCCCTTCAACTCTTCCCCACAGCTGAGGTCAGAGCTATTTATTAGTAGCAGTACATGGGTTCCCCCTACAAAGCCCCAAAGGGTCGTAGCAGAAGCAGTCAGTAGCAGGCAGGCCCACCCCCTCAACCTCTTTCTGACTCGGCAACTCCCACTCCTGCACCACAATCTAAGTTGAGGCAGGATCTGTGTTCCTGCTCTAGTGGCAGAATATCACTTCAAGTAGATCTTGCAACCTTCAAGAGACACCCCGAAGCCTTGCAGCTATCCACAGGAACACTTAGCCATCCTCCGAGAGGAAGTCACGGTTTTGCAGCAAAAGAGGGTGATCCAGCTGTTGCTTCTGCTGACACAGTTTGGGGTTCTGCTCCAATAAGAGCTAGTGTACTGCCTACAATTAATATTAGTTTTTAAAAGCAGTCAACTATTGCTTTTTATATCTATGGAACTTTATCTTTTCCCTTTGGTTAGTTAGAAGATTGTTTACCTGCTGTTTAGTAGATGTGATGCGTGGAACAGCACTCTGCCTGGCAGCTGACATATCTAGTTCTGTTCCCCTAACAACATCAGCATTGTGACCTCACTGACTGTGACATCACAGCTGCTCAGAAGAGCCATTCAGTAGCTGCCAGCTCAATTACCTGTAATGTCACAGTCAGTGAGGTCACAGTGCTGATGATAGTGGTGGGGCACAGAACTAGATATGTCCGCTGTCAAACAGAGTGCTATTCCACAATCCAGCATAATAATGTGACATAGAAAACTTTCTACTGAGCAATCAGAACAAAATAAATACTTAAATAAAAAGTTACAACTAACTGCTACTTACAGTTTGTAACATTTTCCTGTCTGCTAGATCTTCCTGGACATAAGTCTCCACCACTCATTCACACTAATGGGATAGCGTCGGAGGCACTAGGACCCAGAGGGAGCAAACTTTTTGCTTTAGGGCCGGCGCCAGAGATGGAGCCGCGAGGAGCGGCACCGCGAGCCTCAGCTCATGCGGTAATGACTGTCTCGGAATCGACCCTCCAACCGCCTCAGTTCCTTTTTTCCCCGTCGAATGCACTTCAGTGACGATGACACTCGCCCGCCGGGAGTCAAACTTCAAACTAGCAGCATAGTTTTCAGTTTTGTAATAATATCTCGATTAAGTATCGTTTAAGTTTATTCTTATTTACAAAGAAGTCTCAGCTTACCTTGACTGAGTCTACCATGAGCGGGTCAGGTGACAGTAGGGAGACTTCGTATGAAAGCTGTTCAGTCAGCCAGGCTGGGTCCGGTCCGCCGCCTTCTCCGGGGGGTCTGACAATGGTCAGTCCGATGCCCGAGGGCAGGCGGTCCCTCAAAGCATAAAAATAAATGGTTGCATTCTTGGCACCATTCGGCCTCGAAACTCTTCTTTGGCCCACAGGTCAAAGAGAAGGCATCACTCGAGGTACGCCCTCTGATATGTCTGAGCATGAGCGGTCAGTTATTGGAGCTAGTTGCGGTCTCCTCCTTGAGTAGCCAGCTTCTGTTTCTGGTAGCCGGCGTCTTGACATCGTAGCCCACCCCACTCTCTGGTAGGTTTTCAGATGAGCATTTTCATCAGTGGGCGCTCTTATGGAGCAGTGGGCTCAGAGGTTGGTCCAGCTGCCTAGTCCGGTCACTCGGGGGCCTTGGGCTTCTTGGGAGACCAGGTAGGGTAGTTGATCCTCCTGGTAGATGCGGCGCTTCTTGGTGCCATCGACAACAGCTTAGGTGTTTCCCCTCATATGGCTGCGGCGCGAGGGGCTCCACGATGCCTCTATTCCTGCTCTTCTTCCCCCTTCTCCTCAAATCCTGTTTTTGAGTCTTGGGGTGTTTTTCATGCCCTCGGCGTCGATGGCACGCTCAGCGCTGTCTTGGCTGATGCGTCTGTCGGCGCCGTCCTCAGTGCAGTTGAGTTGCCTGGCACGTGCGGCGGCACCATGCACTTTGGCACCGGCGTGGTGTTGCGGCGCCGTGTGGAGTCGCGGCGCCATATGCACCTCTGCGCGGTCTTTGGTGCCGTGTGGCTTCTCCAGGCGCCGTGCATTTCTGCAGCGCTGGGGGTTCTTAGGGCATCATCCGCTTTCGGGACGACTCCTCCTTTAGCGCTTTTCTCCCTCATTTCCTTCTGATTTTCACTCCTTTCCTGTCCATGCAGTCCCTCCTGGACTGTCAGGAGATGACATTGAGCCTGACCCAAACCTTGACTGGGTGATAAAGTGGAAAGATCCATTTCTGCTGCAGAGCCTGTGGTCGAGACCTGTCTTTTAAGTCTCTGCTGAAAAATTTGATTTCCACTCTTTCTGTCCAAACTACAGACATCAATCCTGGGAAATTGCTCTGACTCCAATACCTCCATGTTCGAGTCCCTCACAGTTTGACTTCTGCAGTACAGCCCTCCTTTGAGGCGCTGTCTCAAATGGTATCGGAATAATCCGCTCTCATTCCTTCCGTGGCTAAATCCATAGATAGGAAATACTCGGCCCCAAGGATCGACCTATTTTGGCGTCCCAAGCCTTTTGCGGATCCTATTGTAGTTTTGGTAGAGAATGATAAGGTAGTCCTTCCCCAGACTACTACAGCTGGACCTATTAACAAAGAATCTCGTAAGAAAGACACTTTGGGTAAGAGAGTCTTTGCTGCTTCCTCCCTGGGTATGTGTATTGCCAGCTACCAAGGCTATTTCTCTCAATACGAGTATATCCTTTGGCACTCACTCAAACAAATAGTTGAAGCTCTACCCAGATCGGACACAAAGTCAGAGCTACTCATACCATTACCAGGGTACGAATCCAACAACCAGCAGGTTAAGCGGCTATGGATGCTTGATACTGCTTCCAGCGGGCAGACGGCATTTGTACCCGCCGTCATTCCTGGCTGCGCACTTCAGGTTTCACAAATGATGCACAGCAGCAAGTAATGGCGTTGCCTTTTGATGGTGTGTATCTCTTTGGCCCTCAAGTAGAACAGGCTCTAGAAGCTACACAAAAGACAAGGTCAGCCATTAAGTTGGCTTGACCTCCTCCTGTCCCCTCTCAAGGGGGTGTTAATAAACGCCAGTTCCATAACCATCAGTCCTTTGAGGCAAAGGCAGAGGAAGTTTTCATAAAAACCAAGCCCCAGCCTCAAAAGAAAAGCGCAACAGAAGGCACAAGCACCCAAAGCGCCGCCTTCTGAGTTCTTGGCCCAAGTCCACCTCAACTGCCGAGGCAGACTCTTCCTCAGCGGTGGGAGGTCGTCTGATGCTCTTCTGCAATCAATGAAATCGATAACCTCAGACAAATGGGTCCTCCGGATAATCCGAGGGTATTCACTCAATCTTGTGGAGACCCCTCGGATTATCCGCTTAAACAGCCCAAGCTGTCAACCCATCAGTCAGACCTTCGCTGCCCAGATACAGGGGCCTTCTGAACAACAGGGCAGTAGAAGTAGTTCCGCTGCATCAACGGAACACAGGGTTCTACTCCCATTACTTTCTGGTTCCAAAGTAAACCGGGGGCATGCGCCCCATTTTGGACCTCGGAAAACTAAAATTTCTGCCCAAGGAGAAATTCAAAATGATTTCACTAGGAACCCTGTTAGCTTTGCTTCATCTATACGACTGGCTAGCCTCCCTAGACATGCAGGATGCTTACCAGCATATTTTGATTCACCCAAAGCATCACAAACTCATAAGGTTTGTGGCTCTGGGACAGCATTATCAGTTCAGAGTCCTGCCCTTTGAGCTATCCTCGGCGCCATGAGTTTTTACAAAGTGTTGTGCAGTTCTCGCAGCACACCTCAGAAAGATCGGAATACAGGTATTCCCTTTTCTGGACGATTGGCTTCTGGCAAGTCCTTCCAGGCAGGGAACTCTGGACGCCGTAACCACGGCTTCAAGCTTTCTCACGTCCATGGGAGTCCTGCTGAACCTAAAAAAATTGCAGCTGCAGCCCTCCCAGAAGCTCCTTTTTATAGGAACTCTTCTGGACACCTCCTGTCGAAGGCTTTCCTTCCAGAGGACAGGAGGAGCAATATCTTCAGATGGCCCGTCACATCGGGAGAGCAACTCGGTTCCATCTCTCGATGCACGGATGCTAGGTCTCATGGCATCCTCTGTGTTCACTGTACCCCTAATGGCGCCTTCACATGAGAACTTCTCAGTGGATGCTCAGTACTCAGTGGTCCCCAACCACTCACCATGATCCTTTCTCATCAAGGTGACGGAAGCTCTAAAGAGGTCACTGCCTGGTGGTCATAAGAGATCAGTCTCCTAGAAGGATATCCCTTTGCTCCTCTGGATCATCAGATTTCCATTACTACAGACGCTTCCCTGATGGGGTGGGAACCTCACTGTCAGGCTCTCCACATTCAAGGTACGTGGACTCAAGTCGAGTCCCAGCTTCACATAAATGTCTTAGAAATGAGAGCCGTCCTTTATGCGGTCCGGGCATTGAAGGACATTCTCTGTCACAAGAACATTCTCCTGCAAACGGACAACAAAGCAGTGATGTATTACATCAACAAGCAGGGCGTTGCTCACTCTTACCCCTTATGCAGGGAAGCGATGAGAGTGTGGGAATGGTGCTTGGAGCACAAGGCTGTAATTCAAGCGGTCTACCTGCTGGGAGTGCAGAACGAACTGGCAGAACAGAGACAGATCCTCACGAATGGTCTCTCGACTCAACCATAGTTCAGTCACTATTCGCAGAGTGGGGAACTCCAGACATGGACCTTTTTGCATCCCCACTCAACACAAAACTGCCTCTCTTCTGCTCCAGAAATCCAGGTCCTGGCATTTTCTGTCAGGATGCATTCAGGCTGCGGTAGACAAAACGCTTTCTATACGCCTTTCCACCTCTTCCTCTGTTCAGAGGGTACTTCTCAAGTTCGAATCCCAGGGGGACAAAATGATCCTCATTGCTCCCTTCTGGCCTCGACAGATGTGGTTTCCACTACTCAACAGTATGTCAGCAGCTCCACCGAAACCACTTCCCCTTCAGACGAACCTCTTGATTCGGGCCTGTTGTTCATCCCAACCTGAGGTCGCTTCACCTTCGGCTCCTGAAGAGATAGAAGTGAACAGGTTCAGTGTCTCTCGAGGTTTCAGATATTCTTCTGGCTGCGCGGAAGCCAGCCACTAGGAAAACTTACACAGCCAAATGGAAGCGTTTTTCGCTGTGGTGTGCAAAATCCTCTTTGAATCCTTTTTCCTGCCCACCAGATAGTTTTAGAGTACCTCTTAGACCTCTCAAATTCAGGTCTGCAGTACTCTACAGTCAAGGTTCACCTTTGTGCCATTTCATCTTATCATGAGCGGTACTTTCCTTGTCACTGGCTCAGTTACCTGTGTTGAGAGGTTCTTAAAGGAATTCTGCATACTAGACCTCCTATAAGACGTCCAGTTGCAGCCTGGGACATTAATCTTGTGTTAGATATGCTCACTCAGAAACCTTTCGAACCTCTGGCTTACCGGCTAAAATTTCTCACCTGGAAGCGGCCTTCCTGGTGGCCATTACCTCAGCCCGCAGGGTCTCTGAGATACATACCTTGGTCACAGACCCTCCGTATACTGTGTTCCACAAAGACAAAGTAGTCCTTAGAACCCATCCTAAATTTCTTCCTAAGATTGTTTCGGAATTCCATCTAAACCAACCTTTGGTCCTTCCCTCTTACCATGAACTTCCAAAATGAAGGAGAGCGTTCTCTTCATTCCTTGGGCGTCAAGAAGAGCTTTGCATTTCTATCTAGATAGAACAAAAAAGACTTTTGTAAAGCTCAACAACTGTTTGTTTCCTTCAGCGAGACCCGGCTGGGTCAACCTGTTGCTATCAGATGCATCTCAGCATGGCTAGTGGCATGCCTTCGCCACTGTTATTCCATCGTGCATGTTAAGCTGGAGGGCAGAGTGTACGCTCACTCTGCTAGGACGGTTGCGGCATCTCTGGCGGAAATTCGCAACGTACCCATTGCAGATATATGCAATGCGGCTACCTGGAGCTCACTGCATACTTTCGTTAAACACTGTGCCTTGGATGTCCATGCCAGACGACATCTTTCCTTTGGCAGGACCATCCTTAATGGACTTGTGTCTTAAAACTGTGAGCTCTTGGTCTCTCCTGCCGCCCTCTCGGGGGATTATTAGCTCAGTACTCTCCCATTAATGTGAATGAGTGGTGGAGACTTATGTCCAGGAAGATATGGAAATTACGTACCTACCGTAATTCTTGATCTTCTTGGACGAGTCTCCACCACTCATTCACACACCCACCCTCCATCCCCCAAGCTCACCTCTGTTGTTGGTCTTCACTCCCTCAAATCTTTAGGCTGTGAAGACTTCTTTGTTGACCCTTCTTATACGGGTTGTCCGTACTATCTTATGTCCAGTTTTTGGTTAGGCTAGCCTTCTAGGTTAGTTACGCTGCACCTTCTCGGGGGAGGGGAAAAAAGGTACTGAGGCGGTTGGAGGGTCGACGCTGAGATATTACCGCACAAGCTGAGGCTCGCTTTGCCGCTCCTCGTGGCTCCATCTCTGGCGCCGGCCCTCCAGCAAAAAGTTTGCTCCCGCTGGGTCCTAGTGCCTCCAGTGCTATCCCAGTAGTGTGAATGAGTGGTGGAGACTCGTCCAAGAAGATCAAGAATTACGGTAGGTACGTAATTTCCATTTTTGGTTCTTCTAATGCAGAAAAGGACAGGAAAGTTTTGTCTAATACTGGACCATCAGCCACTTAATGAGCGTGATCGGCAAAAAACTTTCAAATGCTTTGCCTAGGGTGCTTCTTCTGCTGTTATCCAGGGAGGCTGAATGTACAGGATGCACATCTGCACAAAAAACGTTTGACGATGCCATAGACCATACCTGCAATTCTGCCTACAGGGTTGTCATTTGAGTTCTGCCGTTTTATTTATTCTGAGCATTGTGTCACTTTAGCAGATTCTTTAGAGTGGTAGACAGCCCTTTGTCAGGGGAAGCTTCATATGTTTCCCTGTCTGGGTGGCTGGCTCCCAATGGGCTCATCTGCAGATCTGGGGCCAAGTATTCGAAGGTTAGAGCTGGCTCTAGCTGAGTTTGCTGCCATTGTTGTGGGGAGCTGTATTCAAAGGCACCTGTACTGCGTGCTAAACCTGTTGGCACCCATGTGCTAGCATTAGGCTGCACCCATGCAAATGAGGGGGTTCCCTCCTTCATATAGGTGTAGCGACATGGTGAAAGGTTTGCAGTGGTGATCATTTATTCATTTCAAAACATTTACCAGGAAAATATACTGAGCTTGTATCTTCTCTTTTCTAGATGCATTTGGTGGGGGAGATGCTTAGAGTAAACCGGACAAAGTAGTTGCTGGACCAATTGTGTGTCCTGGTCAGCATACTGAAGTCTTACCTTATTCATTTCCACAGTTTATAGTATGTCAGAACCATGCTGGACACATCTCAGGCCAAATGCACTGATAGGTCAGGCAAGTGTGGTTGCCAGAAGCAACATGTTCACAGCCAGAGCCATCCATACATAAACAAGGCCACCCTGCTTTGGGGTAAGCAAAAGATAATGACAACCGCTAAACTCCAGGAGTCCTGTAGCACCTACCATCACAAGCTGAAATATGGTAACACAGGCATAAGAGCATATGCAAACGTATAAAGCAGCTGTATTGCAAAGTAAAAAGCAAATGCCTAGTGTATCATCCCTTCATGAAATACAGCAGGAACACTCCAGCCTCTGACCAGTTTCACTTTACAGTATCATCAGAGCGGGCTGATGCATTACATATTTGTTTAAAAAAAAAAAACCCTCAGACACAGTGTCACAATATATACATACAAAGTGCAATATAACTACTGTACAAACAAATACAAACATAAAATAGATACCAATCACCATATTTCTTCAGTGACAAGAGTACCTATATACCCACTAAGTATGAATAAGAATCTATAGTAAGAGTTTTATGCTCATCACCAGAATAATGGTAAAGTGCACATTCTCGGTAATATGTGGAGCTACTGTAATAGGCCTAAAAAGAAATGTATTGCTTCTTATTTTATAGCTGCATATTTGATACCCGATCTTTCACACTGTCCAAAATATAGTAATCCATTGTCAAACAAATGCAGCAATAAATAATAAATATATTGCTTAAAAAACTCCATAAATATGTAGCTGCATAAATGTTTAAAGACTGGACAAAGATAAAGATCCATAACATTCAAAATTGAAAGGGAGGGAGAGTGAATCGGCACTGTACGTACATACCTGCCACACACTAGTGGGTTATATTACCTAAGACATGCTAATGCATTACTGAGATCCAATAAATCAGTGTATTGCAATATCACTGTGTTACAGTATCAAAAAAAATAAGTAAACTTTCTTACTCCAGGGGTCCTTTAGCATCGGTAACTTAAAGCAGCTAGCTGACCAGGTACTGCTGCCCCAGAGGTGTGGTTTATACTAATTAATTAGCATCCGTCAATCGGGAGAGACTTTGGGGGTGTGCTAAGGAAAGACTGCCTGAGAAGGCACCAGAATTTTTTCTGTGCTGACTGAACAACAGTGCCTCTGAGGTGTTCCACTCATTTAGCCAAGAAAACTAATGTGGTAAAATCTTTTCAGTTTATTTTCTTTTACTGTGCTGTGTATTTTACTAGTGTTATCGTGATTCTCGGGAACCACGTTTATCAGTTGATTCCTCTGCGGTTCCCTCCTGTATTTTATTTTAACCGCGTTTGTGCATTTTAGTGGTTCCTTTTAAACCTTTTAATGTGGTTCCCTTTTTTCTTCAGTAACCATGATTTTAAGGCATTTTTTACTTCAGCAATAGCGGTTGTTTACTGCGAGGGAACATACTGCATTCCATTACTAACAGTAGTGGAACCATTCAGTTTACGATGGTTTCTGTCAATTGGAATATCAGAAATCCCATAAAAGAGGATTGGACTCAGAGGTTTTAAAAATTGCCAAAATTGTCACGCGATTGTGGCCAAAGCTGATACCCACGATTTGTGCTTAGTGTTTGGGTCCAGACCATTACTGTTCACTTTGCTCAAAATTATGTTCTAAAACCTTGAGAAACAGAGCAAAGAGGCTTAGAGAGATGACTGAGGAAGGGCCCACTTCAGTCCCCAAAAGACCTAGGCTTACCAATGAGTGGCCATCAAAAAATTCTAATAGAGGTGCTGAGGAAGCATCTACTAGCTCTAAGCCTAAAAGAGGTACTGAAGAAGTGTCTTTAAAAGAAAAAAATATATATATATAAATCAGGTGCTGTTAAAGTGCCTTTGAAACCTAGAGCTTCCAAAGCGGCTGTAGAGTCGAGCCATACGAAAGCAAGGGTGTTGGACTTTAGGAGGGCTGACTTTGGCAAAATGGGAGAGTGCCTCAGAAAAGCACTAGCAAACAGGCAAGAAGGAAGGGTAGTGAGCTGGGAGATGTGGAGGTGCAATGATGTAATGGAAAGCTTGGATGGTAATAAACGCCAAGTGAAGTGAGCCAAAAGCTATGACTAACAGGCTATTCCAATACACCCCCCAGGTCGATAGGGAGAAGGGCAGGGGTACATGGAGAAAAAGACAAAGGCAGTAGGGACAGGGATGGGGCAAAAAGAAATAAAGCCATAAAAAAATGGAGGGTAATGAGTACCATTGCCCGTAGTCTAGATAAAAAGCTCCCTGAAATGGACTTGATGGAAGAGGGATGCCTGGATATTGTGGCAGTCACAGAAACATGGTACACAGAGAACCATGATTGGGTTGTCAACATACCAGGGTACACAATCTACAGGAGGGACAGGGAGGGAAGAAGAGGAGCTCTCTATGTAAGTGAAGAGATCAAAGCAACAGAACTAAAGGGTAAACAAGGAGAGGAGGCACTGTGGGTCACCCTGGAGACTGGAAATGGCTCCACAATCCACACAGGGGTTGTATACAGACCTCCGTCTCGGGAAGGAAATGATAGAAGGCATCCTTGGGATGGCAGAGAAAGGGGAGATCTTGCTGATGGGGGACCTGAATATGCCACATGTTGACTGGAGCACCTTTGCTGCAGCCACATCCAAGAGCAGGGCCATTCTCGATGCCCAACAAGGGGCATGCCTCAGACAGCTAGTTTTGGAACCCACTCAGGAGAGAGCAATCTTAGACCTGGTACTCTCAAATGGGGATGGAGAAAGGATCTCTGATCTTGAAGTGGGTAGCCATCTGGAATAGCGACCACCAAACCGTGTGGTTCACAAAAACTAGCTGTAGAGAGTCAAGCCAACAAAGTGAAGGTACTGGACTTCAGGAGGGCTGATTTTGTCAAAATGGGAGAGTGCCTCAGAAAAGCACTAGCAAACAGGCAAGAAGGTGGGGTGGCGAAACAGTGGGGAAACATCAAAACCGCCATCACAGAGGCAACAAGTCTTTATGTGAAGCAAATAAACATATCAAAATGAAAGAAAAAAACATTATGGTTCTCAAAAGAAGTGACAGGAAAGGTAAGGGAAAAAAGATAGCAATCAGGAAGTATAAGGAAACAGAAGGAGCAGGACGGAGAACTGTACCAGTTAAAGCAGAAGGAAGCGGGTAAGGCAGTCAGAATAGCAAAGGCACAAACTGAGGAAAAGATAGCCAACTTGGTTAAGAAGGGGGATAAAACCTTTTATAGGTACATTAGGGAGCAAAGAAAGACTAAGGCAGGGATACTGAGGCTGAACAAAGAGGAAGGTGGTTGGGCAGACAGCGACAGTGAAAAAGCAGGCATACTGAATGAATACTTCTGCTCAGTATTCACAATGGAAAAGCAGGGGGAAATACCTAATCCGGTCAATAGAAGCACTCTGGATAGGAGGGTTGATATTAGTCCTTTCACAAAAGAAAGGGTTCTGAAAGAACTCTTAAAACTGAAGGTGGATAAAGCAATGGGGCCTGATGGGATTCACCCAAGAATTTTAAAAGAACTAGTAACACCACTGACTACCCTTTTTAATAAATCATGGGAGGATGGGGTGGTACCTGAGGACTGGAGGAGGGCGGATGTGATTCCCCTTCACAAAAGTGGGAGCAAGACAGAGGCAGGAAACTGCAGACCTGTCGGTTTGACCTCAGTGGTAGGGAAAATGATGGAATCACTTCTGAAGGAAATAATTGTTGAGTACCTAGAGGCCAGTGGGGCACAGGACCCAAGGCAGCATGGATTCACTGCGAGAAGGTAGTGTCAGACAAATCTAATTGATTTCTTTGACTGGGTGACCAAAGTAGTAGACCAGGGAGGGGCTGCGGACATGGCCTTCCTAGACTTTAGCAAGGTATTTGACAGTCCCACACAAAAGATTAATAAATAAATTATCCAGCCTGGGAGTGGGTCCTAGGATGGTAGCCTGGGGTAAACACTGGTTGGACAACAGGACACAGCTGGTAATAGTAAATGGAGTCCCCAGTGAAGAAAGGAGGGTTACTAGTGGGGTACCGCAGGGTTCTGTACTGGGACCGGTCCTTTTTAATGTCTTTATAAGTGATATTGCAGAGGGCTGGAAGGGAAAGTATGTCTCTTTGCAGATGACACACAGATCTGCAACAGGGTTGATGCATAAGGTGGGGTGGAAAGGATGAAAAGGGACTTGGCAAGGTTGGAGGAATGGTCAAATATATGGCAGCTCAGATTCAATGCAAAGAAGTGCAAAGTAATGCACCTGGGAAACAAAAACCCAAGGGAAGAGTACACAGTGGGGGATGAGATACTGACGACAACAAAAATGGAAAGGGACCTGGGGGTAGTCCTATTAGATGACCTAAAGGTGGGCCAGCAATGTGAGAAGCAGTAAGGGGGGATACTGGGATGCATAGGGAGAGGCATCACCAGTAGAAAACAGGAAGTTATTGGCCCTCTATACAGACAGTTGGTAAGACCACATCTGGAGTACTGTGTACAGTTCTGGAGACCCCATCTCTGCAAAGACATAGACAGGGTGGAGGCTGTCCAGAGGAGGGCAACCAAAATGATGCAGGGTCTGCATCAGAAGACATATGAAGAAAGACTAAAGTAACTAAAGATGTATAGCCTCGAGGAAAGGAGGGAGAGAGGGGACATGATAGAAACTTTCAAATACCTCAAGGGAGTCAAAGTCCAAGAGGGTAGCATCTTTCAGAAAAAGTTGTGCAAAAACAAGGGGGCACAATTTGAAGATGGGGAACGGCTCAGAGGTAATGTGAGGAAGTATTTCTTCACAGAGAGGATTGTGGATACATGGAACAGCCTTCCTGAGGAGGTTGTAGAGTCAAAAACCGAGGAATTCAAGAATGCATGGGACAGACCTGAGGCAATTCTAGTGGGGGGGTAGGAGAAAGTAGGTTGTTGGTTATCTAGGATCTGCAGCTTATCCGTTGGGTAGGGAAATGGGCAGACTAGGTGGGTAAAGTGGTCCTTATCTTCCATCAAATTCTATGTTTCTATGTAGGTGGTAAGGCAGTTCTTTTCCTATTTGGCTACGTGATGTAATTCTTCACCAAAATGGAGAGGCAGGAGGCATGAGTGGAGAAAAGAAACTAGTTTATTGGCAACTGCTCATCGGGAGGGGTCACGAGAGGGATAATCACATATATATATATACACATATACATATACACACAGGCTACTACTTTGTTATTGGCAAGAGGAATAATCTGCTATAACAGCTACGCTGTAAGAGCGTCTGGTTTCTATTTTTCTACCTCCCTGTAAGAGGGAAACTCTATGGCGGAGAATACAAAATGGATCAATCGACTGTAACAGCTACGCTGTAAGAGCGTCTTACTTATCTTCAGATATCTACTTCTAACTCTGAGGTGCACCTCCCCCTAAAACTTAGGTTTTTAGAATTACAGTTATTCTAATACTACAAGAAGAGTCTATGCGATCAATAATCGTCAGTTGGTGCACGTAACTTTCTCTGTTGACGAAATAAATGTGGAAACACTCCACTGGTTTCCCAGTGAAATATGGAACCTTGATGGAAAAGCGAAGGATGCAGAGAGAATTTAACAGACCATGGGTCCTCGGCTACACCCCATCTCTCTAGGGTTGCCGGGAAGGAATACAAGATCTGTCTGCAGTCCGCTTCTAGACTGCCCGGAAAGAATAGGCCATGCAAACCACTTGGCCACAATCTGCTTCTAGATTGCCAAGTGAAGGGATCAAGAAGAAGAAGAACCAACCTACAGTCCGCTTCTGGACTGCAGGTATACTCCTAAGCTGATGAACACAGCGGATCGAGAGAATCAGAACTTCAAACAACATGAAGTCTTGCTGTATTCTAACTATTGCAATTAGCCCCAGCCTTTAAACTGCCCCAGAGAACAAAGGGTTAGCTTTCTATGCAGAGCATAGAATGCTGAGCTCGAGCTCGGTTGAGGTCTCTAGCTGGAGCCCTTTGAAATCCAACCATCAGATTCTTTACTCCGCCTCACTGAACAGTTGCTCCGGAGATTTCTCCTTCAGCTCGGTTCGAAAGTCGGTTAAAGTCTCAGTTAAGTTGTCGTTTTTTACCAAATTTCTTTCTGCATAGTCGGTTCAGTCTCTGTCTGTGGTACCATGAGTACTAGATAGGTTTTGTTCTGTTTCTGTGTGGAAATTGTGAAGTGTTAGATCGGTTCGACTGAACCGATCATTAGTATTGAATCCTTGTGTTTTACTTTATAGAGTGTAGTTACCGGTTCTAAAAAAAAAAAAAAAATATATGTTTAAACTCCTCCCCAACACCGTGACATGGTTAGGAACCGATAAGAGAGTCTTGCCTGACGGTTGCCATAAAAAGGGTAAGTTTGGTTAGGTTGGCCAAGTCTGAGAAACCCAAGAAAAAAAACGGGCCCACTGGGTTTCAACACTGCAGTGAGTGTGGGGAGGTCTTTGTTAAGGCTGACCCCCACACCACCTGTGTTTATTGTCTGGGGTTTGAACACCTCGATTCAGACTGCCAAGTTTGTAAAAATTTTCCTAAATCTACCCTTGAAAAGAGACTAGGTAGACTGAGGGAAAAAAAGGCCGAGAAGTCCGCTGACCCGGATGGCCAGCCTGGTTCAGTTCCGACCGAACCAGAAGGAGTGCCCTCTGACCAGGGTGATACTTCTTTGGGCAAGAGGAGAGCCAATCCTGAGGGGTCGGTTCCTACAAAAAGAAAACACAAAGAAAATCGACTGGTTCGGATCCAGAGGTTCATGTTCCAACCGCCGAGGAAATAGCCAGAGCGATTCAAATTGTGGAATCCCTTCGCCCGGTTCCGACTGATCCGGCACCTTTTCGCAGGGGTTCAGTTCGATCGGTTCCCCCGGTTCAAGATTATTCCCCTGAAGATTTTTATGAACCGGAGTTTGTGGAGGAGGGGGAGTTTGAAGATGATGGTGATGATGAAAGTCCGGATGTTCCTGTGGAACCAGACATCTCCCCAGACAGACGACCTGGTGTATCCCCTGCTAGGCTTTCTGAGTCCCCTTCCCATTTTTTGTTTTACAGAAAAGTGGCTGAAACCCTCCAGCTTCCTATGTAGGATCAGGAGGTTCCTGATTATGTGGTAATGATGGACATCCCAGAGTCCAGGAGACTGTCTGTTCCCCTTCACAAATCCTTTGGAAAACGGACACAAAAATTCCTGAATTCTCCAAATTCTGTACCCCCTGTTGACAGAAGGATGGACAAGAGGTACACACTATCAGGCTGAGATACAGAGTTTTTATACCAGCAATGCAGCCATGTTGGGGTAGTGCAGGCTGCTGCCTGTGACAATGCAAACATTCCCTTGGCTTCACACCCCCCAGATAAAGACTCCGGGAAGATTGATGCCATGACAAAGAAACAGTACATGGCATCTTCCTTGGGACTCAGGCAGGCAGATTATATGACCTATACAGCCAGGTACCAGAAGTCCAGGTGAGACACTGTACTGGCACTGGCTAAACAGACCTCCCCCCAGCTAGCCAAGGAGCTGGAGATGGTGGCTGCAGATGGGATTGAGGCATCAAAAATTCAGTTTTCATGCTACTGTGGACTCCAGTGATGTGTCATCAAGAGTCATGGCTACATCTGTGGCTCTTCAGAGAATGGCTTGGCTGAGATGTACTAGCCTTTCGAAGGATACCCAGGCTAAGGCCATGGATTTTCCTGTAGTGGGTAATTCTCTGGGGAGCAGACAGAGAATTACATGAAGGAAATGGATGAGTACAGGACCACTTACAGGAGTGCTCAGGCCAAAGAGAGGCAGGCAACTCCTCAAAGGCAGCAGTCTAGGGGCAGGGGTAGGCCTTTTCAAAGGCCTTTCTACCAGCCACAGGCCTCTTCTTCCTTTTCACAGAGGGGGTTCTTCAGAGGGAGAGGCAGAAGGGGGATGAGCAGGGCTGCATCCACTCCTCAGCCTAAGGCCCCTGCTAAGCAGACATCCTGATGGGCCTGCCCAGGTCAACTCTCCTATTCCAGTAGAGGACAGGCTGACTTACTTCGTCCAGGACTGGATGTCTTTTACATCAGACAAGTGGGTCCTGGAAGTAGTAAGCCAGGGACTAGTTCTCAGCTTCAAAAAATTTCCGAAGATGAGAGCCAGATCTTTTCCACCTGCAGGTCTCTCAGAAATCCTTGCCCTAGAGATAGAGGTTTCATCTCTGCTGGCTTTAAGAGCCATAGAGTACCTACCCTACACTGGGCAAAGGTCTGTACTCCAGGTACTTCCTTACCCCAAAAAAGATAGGAAAGTGGCGACCCATCCTGGATCTAAGCTACCTAAACAAACATCTTTTAAAACCAAAGTTCAAGATGGTAACTCTGGGAATAATCCTTCCCTCTCTTAAGGCCAGGGGGCTGGCTAGCCTCCCTGGACCTCAAAGATGCCTATTTTCACATTCCCATCAGGTGCTCCCACAGAAAGTACCTCAGGTTTGAGTTGCCCTCAGACCACTATCAGTTCAGAGCAATGCCCTTTGGCCTAACTTCAGCCCCAAGGGTCTTCACAAAGTGCCTGGAAGTAGTAGTTGCCTTTCTAAGGAGGCAAAAGATTTCTATTTTTCCATATCTGGATGACTGGCTCATAGTGGGCCAGTCCCCAGACCAAGTCAAGTCAGACCTGCAAATGACCCAGCAAGTGCTTACTTCTCTAGGATTTCTTCTCAACCTTCCCAAGTCAGTTCTCGAGCCAGTGCAGCTCCTTACCTTTATAGGGGCAGAGATGGATACTGTCAAAGCAAGAGCTTTTCTTCCCGTGGAAAGGGCAAGAGTTCTTATAGAACTGGCTTCTTCCTTCAGCCTTCAGGTGTCTCGACCAGCAAGGCAGTTCCTCCAGCTCTTGGGCCACATGGCAGCCTCTATAGCAGTGGTCCAAGGGGCAAGATTCCAGATGAGGGACATTCAGTTCCATCTGAGGGCCTTTTGGTCCCGAAAGAAGGATTCCGTTACCAAACTGATCCCAATGACCCGGACCCTGATCCAAGCCCTTCAGTGATGGCAGGATCAGGACAATTTAAGGCAAGGGGTCCCATTTGCCACTCAGTCTCATTCAGTGGTCCTTACCACGGATGCTTCCCTCCTGGGCTGGGGAGCCCATCTGGGGGCTCTCACTGCCCTTGGACTGTGGTCCCCCTCAGGAATCTGTTCTCCATATCAATCTCCTGGAACTCAGGGCAGTTTTTCTGGCCCTGCAAGCTTTCTCTGTCAGTGCAGAACAAGGTGGTTCAAGTCAGAACAGACAACACCACCACCGTGTGGTATATCAACAAGCAGGGAGGCACGTAGTCTATAGCCTTGTGCACAGAAGCCATGAAGTTGTGGTCCCTGTCTTATTCCCTGCAAATTTCTTTGATAGCAGTCCACCTTCCAGGGAAGGACAATGTGCTAGCAGATGCACTGAGCAGGATTTCACAGGGCCATCACAAATGGTCCCTGGACCCTCTGGTCTTGAAGGTGATTTTTTCAAGCTGGGGCACTCCAGAGATAGATCTCTTTGCAGCCCCAGACAATCACCAACTTCCTCTCTTTTGTTGCAGACCCCCAGTCTTGGGCACAGTCCCTCTGGATGCTCTGATTCTGAACTGGGAAGGAAAATGTCTGTATGCTTTCCCTCCCTTTCCTCTACTGTTCAAAGTTTTAGTCAAGATAAAGTCACAACCCTGCAAAGTGATTGATTGCTCCAGATTGGACCAGCCTTGGTACCCCCTGTTACTGTCCCTAGCAGTCCATCTTCCCCCATCTCTTCCCAGGAATTACAACGTGGTAACCTCCTCTCAGGGGAGGATTTGGTACCCCAATCTTCAGTCTCTCAATCTCAAGGCATGGCTCTTGAAGAGTTAGAGTATGCAGATTTGCATCTGTCTCATGAGGTTCTGGACATCCTCAAAGCCTCTCGAAAACCTGCCACTAGAAAGACCTATAACTCCAAATGGAAGAGATTCAGCATTTGGTGTTCTAAGCAGGCATATTTCCCCAGACACTGCTGAATTGCCTACAGTTCTGGATTATATGGTCCATCTTAATGGCCTAGGCCTCAGACCAGCTACTCTCAAAGTTCACTTGTCAGCTGTCTCTGCTTTTCTGTCAGTGGGGAAGTCTTCCTCACTATCATCTCATCCTGTGTTCTGTAAATTTTTCAAAGGATTGCTTCATACCAATCCTCCGTTCAGAGACCCTGCCTGGGATTTAAATGTTTGTATTGCTCAATTGATGCAACCTCCCATTGAGCCTATGTCCTCATAGATACATAGATAGTGTCAGCAGATAAGGGCCTATAGCCCACCCAGTCTGCCCATTTGAGCTTGTAAGTTCAGTTTATGTTTTCCTAGACGTCTGTTGCCCCTGACCTCCAGAATTCCTTTCTGTCTATCCCATGCATTCTTAAATCCCGTGATTGTTTCAGCCCCCACCACTTCCTCTGGCAGGGTGTTCCACTTGTCCACCACCCATTCTGTGAAGAAATTCTTCCTCGTGTTTCCTCTGAATCGTCCTCCCTCCAACTTCATCCCATGCCCTCTAGTCCTGGAAAATCTTTTTCGCTTAAAAATAGTGTATTCCTGCACCCTGTTCCTCCCTGTCAGATACTTGTATGTCTCTATCGTATCCCCACTCTCCCTCCTCTCCTCCGGGGAGTACATATTCAGTTCCTTCAACCTGTCCTCATAGGACTTGTGATGCAATCCATGTACCATCTTTCTTGCCCTCCTCTAAACCTTCTCTACCCTATGTCCTTGCGTAGGTAAGATCTCCAGAACTGTACACTGTACTCCAGGTGGGGCCTCACTAGTGTCTTGTATAGTGGAATTATGACCTCCCTTTTCCTGCTGGTGATGCCCCTGCCTATGCATCCCAGCATCCTATTTGCTTTACCTGCTGCCTTGTCACACTCTTTCCCTACCTTGAGATCATCAGAGATGATAACCCCAAGATCCCTTTCCTGCTTGGTGCATGCTATATCCTCAACCCCCAACTGATATATTGTGCCAGGGTTTTTGTGCCCCATATGCATTATCTTGCGCTTCTTTGCATTGAATTTCAACTGCCAAACCACTGACCATTCTTCAAGTTTCTGCAGGTCCCTTCTCATTCTGTCTACACCCTCTGGTGTGTCTACTCTGTGACAGAGCTTTGTGTCATCAGCGAACAGTGAAATTCTGCCTTCTAGGTACTGCGCAATGTCACTGATGAAGATGTTGAATAGGACTGGTCCCAGCACTGATCCCTGTGGTACCCCATTAGTCACTCTTCCCTCTGTGGAGTGACAGCCATTACCACCACCTCTGTGTCCTGCCACCCAGCTAGTTACCTACCCACCACACTACTGTCCTGCCCACACCCATATCCCCAGTTTGTGTAATAGTCTTCTATGTGGCACAGTGTCAAAGGCCTTGCTGAAGTCCAGATAGGCCATGTCCACTGCCCTCCCTGATCCACCTCCCTAGTCACCCAGTCAAAAATTCAACAAGGTTGGTCTGACACTGACCTCCCCTGGTGAAACCATGCTGCCTTGGGTCCTGTGAGTCCATTGACAACCAGATGTTCCACCAGTCTCTCCTTCAGTAGTGCTTCCATGATCTTCCCCACTACAGGGTGAGGCTGACTGGTCTGTAGTTCCCGCTTCCTCTTTGTTCCCACTTTTATATAAGGGACTACATCTGCTGTCCTCCAGTCTTTGGGTACCTCCCTGTTTCCAGTGATCATCTCAAGGGATAGCCAGAGGTTCAGCCACCACCGCTCTTAGTTCTTTAAGGACCCTGGGGTGCACCCCATCTGGTCCCATTGCTTTATCAACTTTTATTACTTCCAGTTCCTTCAGGACCCTTTCTCATGTAAAGGGACTTGTGTCCATTTCTGCACCATTCTCACCCCTTGTACTCCCTTCAGACCCATTACCCTCCTCTTCCTCAGTAAAGACTGAGCAGAAATATTGTTCAATATGTCAGCTTTACTGTTGTCATCCTCTACGCAGTCCCCATCCTCCCCCTTCAGTCTCACTATCCCTCCCTTTGCCTTTCTTTTTTCACTTATGTACCTGTAAAAGGTTTTGTCCCCTCTACCCACTGATTTTGCAATGTGTTCTTCTGTCTGAGCTTTGGCTTCCCTTACTGACCTCCCTGCCTTCCTTTGCTTCTCCTGGTACTTCTCCCTATCCCTTCTGCCTGTGTCTCTTTGTATTGCCTGAATGCAATCTTTTTGGTTTTCACTTTCTTTGCTACCTTTTTGGAAAACCATAATGGTCTCCTCTTCCTTTTCCTCTTGCTAACCTACTTAATGCATAATTCTGTTGCTCTTGTAATTCCCATTTTAAATACTGCCCACTGTTACTCAACCCCTGATTCCTGCTCCATTCCCCTTAATGCCTCTTTCAAGTATCTACCCATTTTCCCAAAGTCTCCCCAAAATCCAGGATATGTGTTTTTGTGTGGTTTGGTTCTGCTCTTTCTGTGATTTCAAACCACAAAGACTGGTGGTCACTGTTCCCCAGGTGCTCCCCACTGTCACCCCCATCACTGTCCCTATTTGTGAGCACAAGGTCCAGTATTGCCTTATGCCGAGTTGGTTCCATGACCAGTTGCTTGAGGAAGGCACCCTGAAGGAGTCCAGGATAAATGTGCTCTAGTTGATGCTGCTGCTGGGATGTTCCAGTCCACGTCTGGAATATAAGTCTCCAACCAGTACTACCTCACCTTGTCTGCCATCCTTTGGATGGCTAGCATCAGCTCCCTATCTGTTTCTTCCTCCTGGGCTGGTGGTCTATAGACCACACCTGTGTGGATGGCTGGCCCCATTTTCCTTTCCAGATTAACCCACAGTATCTCTCCCCCATACAATTCTGCTATGATAAACTAGGAAAAATTCCACCCTCAGGCTTGAGGTCTCACTCCACCAGAGGTACAGCTGCTTCCCTGGCTGCTGCCAGGGATATTCCTCTCTTAGAAATTTGTCAGGCAGCCACCTGGAAAATAGTCCATACCTTTACCAAGCATTACTCTCTGGATATCCAGGCTAGGAGTGATGCTCGGTTCAGCACAGCAGTACTTCAGAGCCTATTCCCAAAGTAGGTTCTGTCCCTCCTCCGTGGAGATACTGCTTGGTAGTCTGCAATAGTCAGAATACAGCAAGACTTCATGTTGTTTGAATAAAAAATTACCTTAGTAATTATGTTTCTTCTAATGGAGTCTTGCTGTATTCTGACCTCCCTCCCTGCCTCCCCTCTCAGAACCTGTTTTTGGGAAGTGGGTGGGTAGATGCAGTGTTGCATCTCAGGGGTGCTCCTTTTACACCCTCTTTCTGGTTTGGGTGTTTGTTTTATCGTTATTCTTAATTGGACTGGTTTTTTGTTTTGGGTTTCCTGACTTGAGTCTTCCTTTGGGGATCCAAAGCTTTTTGTTGCCAGTTGGCTAGTAAAAATTTTACAATTTCCACATAGAATAGTTAGTGAGTTTGTGCTTGTAAGAATCTGATGGTTGGATTTCAAAGGGCTCCAGACAGAGACCTCAACCAAGCTTAAGCTCAGCATTCTATGCTCTGCATAAAAAGTTAACCCTTTGTTCTCTGGGGCAGTTTAAAGGCTGGGGCTAACTGCATTAGTCAGAATACAGCAAGACTCCCTTAGAAGAAACATAATTACTAAGGTGAGTAATTTCTTTCTTCTGGACCACTCTTGGGACTTCAGGCAAGCACTCCCTCAGGACTGAAGACACACACTGGCTGACGCTCCCACTGGATCAGGACATCTGGACCACTCTTGGACTCCAGGCAACCACTCTCTGGGCATCAAAAGTGCATCAGTCTTCTGAGTTCCAAGGCCAGACAAGCCAAGGCACTCGTCAAAACAATAAAACCTACATCAAACTGCGACCAACTTGGAGTCCACGGCCAGACAAGCCAGGACACACTAAAACAATAAACCGAACGTCACTCTGAGAACTGACGCTGACAAGTCTAACAGTAATCTACTGTGGACATGAAAACAAGAAAACGGATGGCAGAATTCTGCACTGGGCCAAGCTGTACTGGGAAACTATGAGAAGAAAATAAATGGGACAATGCAACTTTGAGGCGACTGCGGTATGGCTCTTCTCGGATTGACTGTTGTCTGCTTCTGGATGCACTGGAGGATGATTTCTGAAGGATGAGTGAAGACTGACAGGGTTGCACCGGGGTGAAGTGATTCCAAAGATAGTTGAAGACTGATTCTGATGGTTATCCAGCACCGAAATGCTGGCACACAGCAATGCAAGGCAGTTCTGACATTCAATAATGTTCGTGAATGACTAATAACATAGGAAAATGCAAACAGAATCTCAAATTCTGCTGTAGTGGTCAATAACTATATAGTCTCAGTGTCCAGACCACAGTACATATACAGGCAATTTATCACACAGATTTAACCCTAGCTCTGGTGGACCTAACTCTAATGGGGTCCCTTCTAGCTAAATCGGGTTCTCCTATTACTGTGGAAACACTACAGTGAGAAGCAGGCTTTCGGGAAGGCTATACCAAAGATGGGTGACCAGGCCCCTTTTACACTTGAGGGCTTATATGGCTAGCTAGGCTCCTATTAAATCTGAGGTCACTCCTATCACTGGGCTCCTAACACAGCTGTAGGCCTAAATAGCTAGCTATGGGTCCTGGGCCTTGTGGTACCTCTACTTTATTACTGTTGGGCTTGGTGCCTTCACTTGGGTGGACCTCGTGCCCTTAGTACTACTAGGTTGGCTGCTCTAACTCACTAGGCTTGGGTAGCCCTTTACTATGGCTGGGTTGGCTTGCCCTAACTCACTAGGCCTGGGTAGCGCTTTACTACCACTGGTCTGGCTTGCCCTAATTCACTAGGCCTGGGTAGCCCTTTACTACTGCTACTGGGCTGGCTTGCCTTAACTTGCTAAGCCTGGCACCTACTTACTGCTAGGGCCTGGTTTGCCCTACCTCGCTAGGCCTGGCCCCTACTTACTGCTAAGGTCTGGTGCCCTTTTTAACTGGGCCTGGTGTCCCATAAAAATGGGCTTGATGCCCTTCTTAAACTGGGCCTGATGCCCTCTGCTTTGACCTGGGCTTGGCGCCTTTCCCTTAATTGGGCCTAGTGCCCTCTCTGAAATGGGCATGGTAGCCCTTTCTTCCACTGGGCCTGGATTGCCCCTTATATTTTGTTATATGCCCAGGAGTGGCAGGGCCTCTTTAATTTTCCTGGCTCTCTGAGCCTACTGCCACTCTTTTCCTTCTCCCCGCCTTGTTCCTGCCCCTTTCATTAACATTAATAGGCCTCTTGACTGGCCTTGCTTCCTTGGCCCCTCTTCATGGGCGTCGCTACACCCACCCCTCTCAAACACTAATTCAGGTCCTTCTGACCCGATCCTCTCCGTGGCGCTCGTCCGCTCCTCTTCTGTGCTTAGTGCAAATGATTGAAATAAAAAAAATATATTTTGTTTCTTGGGTGGACAGCACAACGCAGGTGCTGCCGCCAACTCACCACACCAGCAGGATGCCGAAGCGCTGGATCGGGTGGCAGGAGGTGTGCAGGCAGTGGGAGGGAGATTCAGCAGGGGGCCTAAGACAGCCGACTGAACAACTGGCAATGCGGCACTTGCAAGCCACTGACGAAGGACCTAAATTGACTTTTAAAATAAGCGGGAGGCAAAAATAAATAAACGGTAGGGCACACAGTCCAATGATCGAACCTGACTTTTTTTTTTTTATTCTTGTAGTGCCCCGATGACACCACCCACCGCGCCGTCTTTCTGGGGCAGTCTTCAGGTGCTGGAGACAGAGCAGGAGCACAGACAAGTTCTCGGGGGCAGCTTTGACAACAGGTAAGCCTCTTCCCTTTCCCCTTAACTTGCTGTGTCCCCCCTCCTCTACAGCTACCCAGGAATACACTGAAAAAAAAAAACTTAACTTTTTAAAGCCAGGGCTCTGGTTCCAGAATGGTTAGGGTGAAATGCTGTGCATGAGCAGCTCAGCACAACATTCCAATCAAGCCATTGTTGCTGCAGCTGCATAAGATCTTTATTTATTTTTATGTACAGGGTGCACGGGGCACCTACAGTGTATACTGGGGGTAACTGGGGAATTACTGGGGACCCTCTGACTTTAGCATATTACATATTCGGCTCTGCTAAAAGGTGCATGTCGCCAGCCCAGTGGTGTAGAAGGCTGAGACGCAGGACACCACACCTCGAACCACGCTAGCGGCCCGGGTTCAGGAATGGACTCGGGTCATTGGGGGCTGGCTGGGGAAGGAGAGGATTGAGCATCTGGAGGACTGCTCTCCTCTCCTGGGGTGGGTTGGGAGGAAGTCTTGCTGTTGTAGTGGCCCCTGGTAGAGACCACGGGTACTACATGCAGCAGCGCAGGAGGGACAACCAGAAAGCCGGAAAACAACTCCGGCTTCTGCCGGATGATGGCCTCCGTATCCTTAGTGCCCCCGGAACTTCCCGGAGCCTGCCCCTCCACAGCAGCACCTTCGAGCCTATACGAATAAAAATAGAGTGCTGGGGTTTCTCAGCTCCCTGGTTCCTTGCCCCTCAAAGGAGAGGGATCCGCCCAGAGATGGGTTACTCCGGGACAACTCGGAGGTTGGCTGCGATATGTGGCGAGAGCAGCGTTCAGGAAGAGGGTGGCCAGGAGTGAGAGATACTAGGAAGGGTCTGAAGGAGAGGTGGAAGCCGGAGCATAGGAGGAGATAAAAAGATACAAAAAAAAAAAGATACATGTCCCCATGTATCCTCCTAAACTTTTGAGAATACACCATACTTTAGAGCTTTAAAACTTTAAACATTTTTAACTTCTTACCATTTAGCATTTTTACTATTTAGCTCTTCTACCATTTTAACATTTCTTAACTGTCAGATAATCTATATTCTGTGTACTCTATTTTTACTTTATTTACAGATCACCCTTATGAGATTATTGGCTTTCTTCTATCCAATGTCTTGGAGGAACACCTTTTGTTGTACTTGCGGAGCAACGTATAGAACTTTCTGTAGGCCTAATAGAACTAGGATTATACATTGTAATACCTGCCAACCAAGGCCATTCTATAAGGTCTCCCACTTGGACCATTGATTCTGAACCATGTATCAAATTTTTTTTTGTATTACATATAATTTATGTAAGGGAAGGGCAGTCAGAAGACCCACTGTCTTGCTGAACTGACACATCCAAAAAACCCCAGGGGTAAGTTCAAAGAACAGGACATAGCAAAACCTGCAGCTATTTAAAATGCTATTCCTTTGTTAAATTTTCTTTGAAGGCAGGAACCAAAGTATCCACTAATGCCCTCAGGGAGAACTTTGACTTACAATAGTTGCCAGAAAGAACCTGTGGTGGGAGGGGTGTCGTAAGGAGCCCTTGAATTACATCAGAAAGACCTTTGATGTGTAGATAACAAGGATCCAGATGAATTTGGAAGATCCAATACACATTCCCAGGATGTTTTGGAAGGACACTACAGAAACTGTTTATATGTGTGTGTGTGGCAGAACAAAAACCAGTTCTGACCAGTTAACCGGAGGAGTGGAGAGGAAATTGAGTATGTCACTTATTTTTTTTTTAATTTTGGGACATCCTGTGCTGTAAAATATAACTTTTAATACTCTAAGGCAGAGTTTAATGACCTCAGAGAGGAGTCTGGCTCAGGACTGCTTTTATCCAACTGAGCAAGCCTTAGAGAGACACATTTTATTTTATTTTTGACTGAGAGAAGAAGGACAACATCAGCACTGTAGGAGATAAGTATTATGTGGATAAGAGAGCTTAGTTTGTACTTTAAGAGCCTGTTTTGTTTTTAAGATTGTATGTGTTTAGGACATTTGTTCTGTATTTATTCTGTTTTGATATTTTAAAGTAAAGATATATTTTACAATGGAAACTGCCTGGAGTGCCTTGACAATGCTTTTTATTTAAGTGGAGCTTTTAAAGGTTACAGTTAGCACTGTGTATGGGCTTATTGATATACCAAACTGGGAAATGGATAGAGTTCTCTAAAGTCTTGCATAGAGTTCTAAGGGTTCATTTGAAAGGCCTGGTTTGGTGCCCATAGGCAAAGATAGCTGGCTCCCTGTAGAGAGTGATTTTACTATAATGTGTGTCTTTGCACAAATTTTAATAGTTGGCAGGGGACAGGCTAAAAAATCCCAAGTACAATCTGATAAAGGCAATAAATGGGTGCATGAGCAAATACACAGAAAGACAAGAGTATAGAAAGGTATGTATACACAACACAGTAACAATACTGATATATTATAAAATGGTGGTTTAAAACAAAACTTATGTGTGCGAAATGGTGGACAGGAGTGGCTTGCTTGGACAGAACAAAACTTATGTGCTGCATTTCCCCAAAATGATGTAGGCATTTCTTATAAATGCTATGTGTAATATTTGTCATAGCGCTTACTTATCATAGTTACACAGTGACCTATCAGAATGTGACAGCAGCTTGTTAAGGAATAGAGTACATATATGGTTATAAAGTTTATTGCATTTCTTTGTAGCTGTCTGCTAAGATATTAATAGAATTTGAATCATATATCCTGTACTTGCTTAAGAGTAAGTATATCTTGTAATGCTATAGTTCAAACTGCAATGCAATTTTTATGTTTTATGTATAATAGGAAAAGGGGCATAGTTAAGTGTTTATAACAAAACCAGCTATGATATATGTATGTCAATGGACAATTTAAAAGCAAAGTATCATTAGTTATACAGTGCTGTCATCTTGTGGGGATTGGCATTTATTACATTTATTCAATTTTTTTTGCATTCATTTCAGTCACCAAATGTACATAATTTAGCTCATGCTTACTACAGGATTTGCAGAGGTAAATTCTCCAATTACAGAGCTAATATACCAACATTGCCTTGTTTGGAGACAGGATGTACGCCCTGTGTTTGTTTAATTGTATATAAAGCTTTGTGAGTTCTGTCTAAAACAGAACGGCTTTTTATTTTTGTAACTGAAGCTACAACTTTTTGTACCACCTCAAATTTTGTATCTGATCAAGTAAAGCTTCATAAAATCTCCTCCGTTCTCCGTGTGGTCTGCAAGTATATATCTAGGTGGTTTAATAGAGAGTATCGAGGAGGGAACCAGCGCCTCCTCGGAGATCCTATTGGGGTCTCCCTGTTACATTTGGGGCCATGACTCAGATTACTAAAGCCGCTGGCAATTAAAGGGCCGAACCAAAGGTAAAAAACACCTAGAATTTATGACCATTCAATAATTTTTTTTTTTGTTGCCAGCAAAACTTTTTTTTTTCCTTACTGAAGCAATTTTTCCACGGAGAGACTGATCAACTCAGTGGGGGATAGACTGTAACAAACATAAGGCAAAGGAAAATGAAAGGTACCAGGTATTAGTATACTATCTAAATGAAGGCTTGTAATAAAGAAAGGGATTGTTTAGTTTTGGTGATTTTGTTTGTCATTTGTTTAGTTATTTTTTAGTGGATTATTAATATACCTGAACAGTCTCGGAATACTAGTGTGATTAATTATAGTAAGACAACTGTGTAAGGGCGTAGGTCTTTAACCTACCAGATGAAGGCACTTTGCCTGTGCGACCAGGAGTAATTAAATGAATAGAGAGGCAGGATACATGGAAGGTTGAAGGGGACTCCCAGAGACCTAATGGAGACACTTACATAGTGAGTGAAATAGTGAAGGCCTTATTAAGTATATACAAAGCCTCCCCAGGGAGAGGGAGTAGAGTCTCGTCTTGGGTGTGTGAGACCAAGAAAGGCTATAAACAAGAGCCTCCCCAGAGAGAGGGAGTAGAGTCTCGTCTTGGGTGTGTGAGACCAGGAAAGACTATAAACAAGAGCCTCCCCAGAGAGAGGGAGTAGAGTCTCATCTTGGGTGTATGAGACCAGGAAAGACTATAAACAAGATGGAAGAATTAATCAATAAATATGTAGAGAAATATGGTAAGTTGGGTCCATATGAGAAACCTACAAGAGGTCAACAATTAAGATAATATTTTAACCAATGTGTCTTAGAAAGAAATGCAGACTGCAAAAATGAGAAAGAAAAATGTGCCAATGCATTACAGGCAGCAGTACAATATTTAGACCATCTTAATAGAAGACACGAGGAGGTAAAATAATTGCTGGCTTGCTCAAAAGAGGGGAATAAAACATTGGTATTAGAAAAAAGGGATCAATTAAAAGCTTTACAAGACAGATGGGATCAGGATGTTAGGTTTATGACAATAAAAAAAACAAGAATTAGAGAAGAAAAATTAAGATTAGAAAATCAAATTTATAAGCAACATGAAGACCTCGGGAAAATAAGAGTCGCAAGACCAATATAATAATACAGAAGAGGAAAATTATTTAAAGACAAAACTACAAATAGTGGAGGGAGAGAGAGATGAGACAACAGCCATAGCCACCCAGGTGGCAGAGGTAGTTAAAATCTATCCTGAATTACCAAGGGCTGCGGCTGATAAAGAAGAGGCAATCAAAATCAAAACAAAAAAGAAACTCCAAATACCGATGACCGCATATACAGTCAAAAATGGAAAGGAAAAACAGATAAAAGGGTTGACAAAACCACAGATCAGATGAATGACCTAAGTAACATGATACATTTCTTGTCTAAAAAGATAGACAAAGCAGAAGAAAAAAAGCAATGGAAGGAAAAGGAAAGGTTAGAAGTCAAAAGAGATAAATTCACCAGGCAATATAGGGACTTAAAGAACTACATGAATGGGATGAGGAGGGTGATGAAGGGGGATCACCTAGAACATGGGAAGGTAGAAGAGTATTGCCGAGGCAGGTAGACGCAGTGCTGGATGGAGATGGAGAAACCGCCACAGATTTAGAAACAAAGGACATACAGAAGTTCAGTAAGGATTTGGGGGACCTAAATAGGAACACAGAATGGGATCAAGTCCTCAAGACCATAATAACATGGGAAAAGGTATACCAATTAACCAACAGACGTGTAGGATCTTAATGGCAGCAGCTCCAGGAGACATAGTGGATAAACTACCAAGAACTTGTACAGGTGATTTTACTAAGGCAAAAGACCCAAATAAGTGGGCAGAACCTAAAGACTTGCTCAAGGAAATACAAAAACTAATAGGCAAAAAGGAACCAACAAAAACTAATTGGGGTAAAATCTTGGGGACAACACCCCTGAGGGATGAAGGCCCCAGGGTGGTGTTCTCAAGGTTATATGAAGTATATAAAAAATATGGAGGCGTGGAGAGCCCTAATCCGGATGATGAGGTTATGAGAGATTTGCTCATACAAGCATATGAAAAGGAGGTGGACCTTGCAGTTAGACTGATGGTAAGAAGTACACAAGATAAAGAAAAATTGATAGTTACTGTAAGACCACATGTAAGCAAAAGAAGAAGCAGCAAAACCTAAACCCAAAGCAAAATCTGATATAGTCACGCTAAAGAACGAAGGGTCAAGTGAGGGGACTAAGCAGTCCTTCATATGCTACAATTGTAACAAACCTGGACACACCAAAAATAGATACAGAGCTCCAGAAGGGGAGCCCATGGTGAGACCACCAACCCCCAGCAATTTAAACAAACCAAGGGAGATGTGAATCTCACAGATGTGCTCTTAAAGCTGTTAAATTAGAGAAACCCAAAGAAGAAACGGAGGCAGAGAAAAAGCAAAAGCAGTTACAGGAATTGCTAGACAGGCTAGCACAAACACAGTTATGAAAGGTAGGCAGCTCCACCCCAGGGCACAAATACTGGGACCCCTAAAAAGAGATGATCAAGGGAGGCCACTTGTTCAGTTAAACATCCAAGGAAAAACCATGTGGGGCCTGGTAGATACCGGAGCGTCCGCAACATGTGCCCAGGATTTAGGGATACCAGACATTAAGAGCATTATAAAAATAGACCTGGAGGGATGCACAGGAAATACAACGGAAGGGTCGATCACATAACTAGTTAACATTACAGTGGGAAACACAAACTTGGGAAACTACCCTATTATTATGGTGCCAGAGGGGGCCATTACTGAAAGATTTATTTTAGGAACAGATGTAATGGGGTCACAAGGTATGATAGTGGATCTAGCAAATGGTTGGTTATTAAGAGTAATAAAGGAATCCAAAGGGACACACCCAAACTACCCCATTAAACTACATCCACTTACTATTCCAGTTTCCCATAGTATCTGGACATGTGAGACAATAAAATCTAAGGACTGGAAAAAGTTATGGGCAGACACAAGGGACCCCCAGATGAAAGATCTCATAGAAAAATATTCAGCCATATGGGCCACATCAGGTACAGATACAGGACACATGAAGGGAGTCGAGGCCGAAGTCAATGGTGACACTCCTAGATACCAAAAACAGTACCCAATACCAAAGGAGGCAGTGGAGCCCCTAAAAGACATAATACATGATTTAGAGAAGAGGGGTATAGTTAGGAAAACTCAGTCAACATGCAACAGTCCTGTTTGGCTGGTCCAAAAACCAGATAAATCATTCAGGCTAACTATTGATTGCAGAAAATTAAATCAATGCACACCAGCAGGAAGACAGGTCACTACATCAGGCCCAGACATTTTTTCAAAGCTAAATCCAAAGGCAAGGATATTTTCAGTGCTTGATGTAAGCAATGGATTTTGGTCTACCTCAGTAGTTGAGCCACATCAACATAAACTGGCATTCACATGTGAAGGAACACAGTACACATTTATAAGGTTACCACAGGGATTAAACTGTTCACCAGCAATGTTTCATGCAGGACTCAAAGGAGTGCTGGACGATGCAGGGCTAGGGCACCAACAAGGGGTCCACCAGTACGTAGATGACATACTGGTGGCCACAGAAACTCAGGAGGAACACAGGGTAGTGTTAGACCAAGTGCTAAAGGCAATACAAGATAGTGGATTAAAGTTGAATCCAGATAAATCACAAATAGCAAAACCAGACGTGACATACCTAGGAACCAAAATATCAGGGGAAGGAAGATCAATAGATAAAGATAGGAAACAATTAATCCAAATCTTACCTATCCCAACCACAGTCACAGCCCTGCGACAGTTACTGGGGATGACAAATTTTTGTTAAGGTTATATAGAAGGGTACTCTGAAATAACCAAACCGCTGTATGGGTTACTAAAGGGAAACCCAGGAAAAACACAAACATTGGAATGGTCAGACCCAGAACTACAGGCACTAACCAAGTTAAAACAAGCACTTCTGCAAGCCCCAGCGTTAATAGCACCAGACACAGATAAGCCATTTTTTCTACAAGCAATAGCAAATGAAAACTCAATATTAGCGGTTATTTTACAAAAGAAAAACAAAAAACTCAGGCCTGTGTGGTATTTAAACAGGCAACTGACTAATGTGGAAAAAGGATTTAGTAAATGTGACAGAACCATGGTGGCAGTTGTGTGGGCTATACAACAAGCACAAACAATTACCCAATTTGCAGAACTTATAGTACAGTCTACACACAGTGCCCCAAAATACATACTGACAGGAGACCTAAGAAGCATATCAAATCAGAGAGCCACAAAATGGGTACTAACCATTCAACAAAACAATGTCAGTTTTGAGTCAGTACAGCATCCTATGTTTATACAATATGCAGACTATGAGGGTGCACCCCACAATTGTGGAGAGGTCAAAACAGAAATTCTGGAGAGCACCCCCATGGGTCATCTACCAAGTGACACTACCCAAACACTACACCTATATGTGGATGGGTCAAGGTATTATGTAGATGGTGTGCCATATACTGAAGCAGCAGTATATTCCCCAACACACCATGGAAGTGGAGACAAAGCTTTGCAATTTGCTTAGGGTGAGAACAAATCAGCACAGTATGCAGAACTAGTAGCAATATATGAGGCCATCATTAGACATGAAGGACAAAAAATAACAATACATACTGACTCAAATTTGGAGAATCTTCACTAAACGAGTGGACACATTTGTGGAGAAAAAGAGGAATGGTCAAGGCAGATGGACAAGATGTCCAACACAAACAGTTACTTAATGTTATTTGGGACCTAGTAGAAAAACACCGACACACAGTAGAAATACAAAAGGTTAAGGCACACGTGACCAAAAACCCAAACATACACGAACTTGCAAACCAATTGGCTGACCAAGCAGCAAAGGAGGGGGCAAGGGGGTCACGAATATGGCCAGGCATAAGACATGCCACTGTTAGTAGTGCCATCCCAAAAGAGGTCCAGGAGATAGATATAGGTAAAGTACAAAGTACAGACCAATAGATTCAAGAGAAAATTAAAGAAATAAAGGAAAGGGGAACTAATAACAAAGATCACCTGTTTAGGAAAGGAGAGGTTTTGTGGTGGAGGGACCCAATACTAAAAAGACCAAATGGATGCCCCCAGGTAGTATGAAACAACAAATTGTTCTAGAGAACCACAGATGGGAAGGCCATTGTGGTAAAGACAAAACCCTGCAGATCATCAAGAATAAGTATTGGTGGCCAAAAATGGAGGCCACCGTAAATGATACATTGGATACTTGTCTTGTATGTCTCCAGCAAGACCCAAAAAGAGGAAAACCTAGGAGGGTATAAATACCTACTAGTTATAGTGGGTATGTTTTCAAAATGGGTGGAGGCATTCCCTACTACAAACAATACTGCCCAAACAACTGCAAAAATCTTGTTTGACCAAGTTTGTAGTAGATGGGGATTCTCCAACATAATTGAATCTGACAGAGGTACCCATTTTGTTAATGAAACAATGAAATACCTCTGTGAAAATATTGGAGTACAACAAAGATTCAATCTACCATACTACCCACAATCATCGGGAATGGTAGAAAGGATGAACAGGACATTGAAAAATGCCCTGAAAAAAGTGGTGATGGACTCGGAGAAAGACTGGGTTGCTCACTTGCCAGGAGTTCTCATGGCCGTAAGGGGAACAGTCCAGGCTAGTACTGGTCTGTCCCCCTACGAGCTCATGACAGGGAGGAGGATGAGACTGAATTACCCATCAGAATTACCAGAACCTCCCAGTGTGTTAAAAGACAGTGTCAAACACAGTGTATTTTTACATCAAGTGCAAGAACAGTTAAAAAACATCTACCACATGCTTGTTGGCACATGTCCCAAGCATACCAAAGAAACCTAAAAGAAAGGGATCCCAAAATAGGGTGGGAAGAGCCACTGCAAGTGGGAGACATGGTGATGATTAAAAATTGGGATCATAAAACACCTTGGAAAGATGCCAATTGGCTAGGGCCATATAAAGCTATAGAGGTCCTAGGTAATACAGCAGCATACGTGGAAAGAGTGGGGAAAAGGAAAAGATAAACACAAATGGGTCCATGTGGACCAATGTAAAAAGATATCAGACAAACTATCAAAAGAATAAATACTGCAATTGATTTTCTTTCCAGGTATGCAATCAAAGCCACAAAAAAAGGAGACCTTCACCAGCATCTGTATACTATACTGCCTTTTGTGGCCCATGTGGACTACAACAGGCAAGTGTGATAATAAAAATGACATTACCATATCACACTTCTGGCAGGCAAGAAATAATGGAACTCACAGTGGCCTACTGGACATTGATTTGTATAGTATATGCTTAGGGGGTGGGGGGGCAATAGACCAATGTGTGGACTATTCTGGCTTTCCAATACTTGAGGTTTTAGAGAACAGTCCAATGTATACCACATTGTGTGCTCTTCCCTTTGATACATCAAAGGGGCCATGGGACATAGAACAACCTGACTTCTTGGAGTGGTATCTAGAGGACCCAAACTTGCCATCAGAGTGGACATAAACCACTGAGCCAACGCATCCATCACCTTCCCCTTATTTAAATGACTGGAAATATGAATTTAAATGGCATCAGAATGCCAAAAGGGCAAATACATATGGAGTTTGTTAGTTGGATACTTACCAGAAGAGTGCACAGAGTAAACTCCCGAATTCCAGAAGTACAAAAAGCTGTCAAAGCAAAACTACGTGACCGTTGGTACACACAGAACAGAGGAGTTGATACAGACAGATCTAGAAGTCTAACTTATAAAAACTTCTAAGGACTGGAGAGGTTTTTAAATTGTAGTAATGATGCTGACAGAGAAATTACCATAGTTGTATTAAGAAAGTCAATACAGATTTTTCTTCCTAGAAGCAGTAAATATAACTTTATAATACAGAAAATACCAGTTTATTTCCCTCCAGGCCTCAGAGAACATCCAGATGCTATACCACGCAAAATCTGGATGGAAGACCCCAAGTGGTACCCATGGAAACCATGTGAGTGCATACATAGGATTAGTACATCTTACTGGTATGGACACTTAAACGCACCACCATGGCTTCCAACCAGGGCAGTACCAATATCTTTTGACCCTAGGGGAAAAACTCGAGCGGAGATGCTGCCCCCATCTGGGGGACTTTTAACGGAGCAGGAAGGAGTCCAGACCTACCACCCATGCCAGACCCAATATTTTCCAGTAGTGTTAAATCTCTTCACCCCCGAACTGCCCTTAAACTGCTCCCAATTTCAACAACTTATACAGTATAAACTTCAATACCAAGAGCTCCTAGTACAATTTTTAGAAAGAAATAACCTACTAAAAACATGTAAAATGTGGTCCTTACTAGGTTTTGGAGAATGGATAGGGACAGGGTTAGGTCTGGCTAACTCAATAGACACCATAACCCTGAAGAATCAGATTAATATTTTATGAGATGCAGTAGAAACTCTAATAGGTAACGAGGTTGGACAGGCCCTAAAGCTTATCCAATGAGACAATCAAGATACCTATTGGGCTCTTTTTGAAACAGAAAGAAATTTCACTATCTTGGATAAGATAGGAAAACAGGTTGTCAGTACAGGTGAGCAAATAAAAAACACCGTTACATATAGCACCTGTTTAACCCTGGCAGCACATGCCCTCGCTACCCTCAGAACTGAACTGCACCAGCTCGTGGGGGACAGCCACCTTTTGATATCTCTAAAGAGGGATTTAATAATATGATATCCAAGGCAGTTGAACAGGGGATATTACCAATGGCTAACCTAGTCAAGGTTCAACTTTATCCCCACACCGTCACCTCTGAAAACATGTATGTAGTCCCTGCAATGTTCATGGTTCCAGTGTGTATGAATGAAAGACCCTATAACACATGGAGCCTTACAACTATAGGGATATTATTGTCAAACTCCACCACAGCATATGCCAAGGTGGAGGGCAACACCATATTAGAGATCCCTAATATAAATGGTCCAAGTACATACCATCTATTTGATGACATGCTCTGTCATAATTCCCCCACACTACGAACGTGGGGAAAATATAGTCCTCAAACCTTGGCCACCAGAAAACCTTCAGCTAATTTTTGAAAGCGAAGACCCTATCCATAGGGCAGGTAGGTGGAATGGTTCCTGGTGCGTCCTGGATACTGAAACCAAAACATGGGGGTGTAACTCAAAAACCTGGACAGTAAATAGTCGGACCTATTATCAGTGGAGCTCCCCCAGGGCACCCAGAAATACTACCTATTTTAATGTAACAGGCCAGTGGCTAGAGGAACTTACTACCATCTTTGACCTACCAAAAATAACAATACCAAAATTTACCCCATTTGAGACCAAGAGTCTTAAAACTAAAGCTAAGAGAGGTCAAGTATTACTACGGTGAATAAAAGAAGCAAATGAAAAGGTAATAAAAAAGGCCAAATACCTCCCCTATTTATCATGGTGGGACTTCCTGACAAATTGGACAATTAATGTTTTTGGAATCAGCCCAACCCTGGTGGTAGTGGGAGCAGTGGCATTAGGCCTAACTATACTACTCTTATGGAAGTGTTATCTGATGAAAAGATTAATGAAGTTAACCCATGAGATAGATGAACTGCAGACTAGACAAAAAATAACGAAAATTGCTCAAAGAAGGGAAGGTCAAGCGTTAATCTAAGTAAAATAATGATACAAGAATACAATGTCAGCTCTTCTATTGCTACAGATTGTTTTACAAACCATAATATAATCAAAAATGTTGCTATATTTGCTACAAGATAATATAGTTTTTTGATTGCATGTTAAAAATACCCCAATGGGATTGTTCCATGGATCACTTTTGCATATGTAATGCATAATATTTTTGTAGAAAACAGCATTTGAACTAGTCAAGGCAGCGTTATTGGTATTGATACGTTTTGCATTTTTTCTTTTTTAAAAATGTTAATGCACTACATTTGGTGACTTTGTCAATTGTATGCCTACACTTAAATTAGGCCAAGTACCTGTGAAGTTATGGTACTAATTCCCGTCATGCGGCTGTGATCAGTATGCCTGTGGTGTATAAGCCCGAAGCAGGAATATACACAAGAGAAACAAATATCAGTACAGGGGCTGCCAACTAGGTTTGGAGTCTCTGTCCCAAGCCCTATCATTAGTGAAGGGGAGAAAGTAATATATTGTTTGCCCTTGGTCAGCAATGGCATAAATACACAAGAGGCATGATGTGCAAATAAATAATATTAAAATTTGTGGCAAAGCCGCAAAGGAGGGCTTGTAGAGAGTGATTTTACTATAATGTGTGTTTTTGCACAAATTTTAATAGTTGGCAGGGGACAGACTACAAAACCCCAAATACAATCTGATAAAGCCAGTAAGTGGGTGCATGAGCAAATACACAGAAAGACAAGGGTATAAAAAGGTATGTATACACAATGCAGTCACAATACAGATATATTATAAAATGGTGGTTAAAAAGAAAACCTATGTGTGCGAAATGGTGGACAAAACAAAACTTTTGTGCTGAATTTCCCCAAAATTATGTAGGCATTTCTTATAAATGCTACGTGTCATATTTGTCATAGCTCTTACTTATCATAGTTACACAGTGACCTATCAGAATGTGACAGCAGCTTGTTAAGGAAAAGAGTACATATATTGTCTCTAATTACAGTTTCCAGCTGTTTCTAGCAGAAGAGAACTGGTTGCAGAGCAAGAAACAGAAGTCCAGAATTACAGATTTTTTTACTAGTTTCCCTCCTTCCCACCCCTCCACCCTCACACCCAAAGCCAGTTCTAGTTTTATAGCCACTGAATTTGACTGACAACAGGAACTTCCTGTTTGGCAGTAGGAAGAGAGGGATCACTGAGACACATTAGTTTCAGCAACCTTGAAGGAACCTAAAAAAAAAAAAACTCTTTATCCCCCCTGGCTGCTGGAGGTCTGAATCCAAGCACGGAGGAAGGAGACTACTGAAGACTACAGGAAGTTCCTGTCTCAGAACAGAAAGGGTGAGAGTTGTAAGGGCACATAGGCAGTAGGAAAGTAAGTGTAAAAATACATAGAGGGAGGAAACAATAAGCATACAAAGCAAAAGGAGAGGGGACACAAAATAAGTCAAGATGGGAGTGGTGCAGTGAAATGGCTGTGGAGCAGCAGTGTTCTGGGAGACATTCTGGAGGTTGCAATGCTGCCCTGTTTGCAGGCACCTCTCTGGTCAGAGGGAGGAGGTTGCCCATCTCCAGGCTGACCTGGCTAGGATTCGTGAAACCTCTTCCCCACCCAGGGACCACTAGGGCCACCACCCGTTACCTCAGAGGTTGCCAAGAAAGAGGCGGTTGGACCAAGGTGGGCTCGGGGTGGGAAGAAAGTGGTGACATGGAGGTGCATCCTCAGTTATAGCTCTCCACATTCATATGCTGTTCTGGCAAAGTGGTTCCTCTATGGAGGCACCTGCAGTGGAGACCAAGGAGGATGCTGGGAACCTCCACAATGGAGACCAACAGGAGGGTGGCACGAGACCCCACAGGGGAAGGAAACAACTCCTGGTGGGGGACTCAATCATTAGGGGGGTAGACATGGGGAGGAATGGGATAAGGAGGTAAGGTGACTGCCTGGCGCCACGGCTTGGAGGGACAGGAAGCTAATCTTCAGGATTGCAGGAGCAGCTGCACAAGGGAGGGAGCTGGATGTCATTGTCCACCTAGGGACAAATGACCTGGCTGTAAATGGGATCAGAGTGGTGCAAGAGGAGTTTGTCGAGTTGGGGAGGGGCCTTAGACAAGTAGCAAGTACGGTAACCTTCTCGGAGGTGCTGCCTGTCTATGGCAAGGATGATGCTGGGGTATTCCGCACCATGGGATTCAGCGAATGGTTGAAAAACTGGTGTGGAGCTCAGGGTTTTGGCTTCATTGGGGACTGGGGAGCCACCTGGAGGGTGCAGGCTTATACTGATGCGATGGTCTGCATCTGTCCGTGGGGATCCAGGATCCTAGGTGACAGGTTTAAATGCTTCATTGGCAAGCTGTTAAACTAGCCAAGGGGGGAGGCACTGAAAAGGAGCAGGGAAATCCCAGCCTCCCCCCACAAAGCACAGTAGTTAGAGAGATAAACACCAAGGCAGAGAAGTCAGTAGGGAGCAGGACAGGGATAAATGCAGAAAAAGGTGTTAGGGACAGGGATGGGGCTAAAAGGGGTAAGGCCATAAAAAATAAATGGAAGGTGATGAGTACCAATGTCCATAGTCTGTGCAACAAGCTCCCTGAACTAGTGGCCTTAATGGAAGAGGGATGCCTGGATATTGTGGCAGTCATTGAAACATGGTACACAGAGAACCATGAGTGGGAAGTCAACATACCAGGATACACAGTCTATAGGAGGGGCAGGGTGGGTAAAAGAGGAGGAGGAGTAGCTCTCTACATATAAGGGAAGGGATTAAAGCAACAGAACTAAAGAGTAAGCAGGAAGTTGATGAGTCACTATGGGTCACCCTGGAGACAGGAAATGGCACCACAATCTGCATGGGGGTTGTGTACAGACCCCCATCTCAGGGGGAGGAAATGTACAAGGAAATGATAGAAGACATCCTTAAAATGGCAGAAAAAGGGAAGATACTGTTGATGGGGGACCTGAATATGCTCAATGTTAACTGGAGTACCTTTGCTGCAGGCACATCCAAGAGCAGGGTCATTCTTGATGCCCTACAGGGGCATGCCTCAGACAGCTAGTGTTGGAACCCACTCAGGAGGGAGCAATCTTAGACCTGGCACTCTCAAATGGGGAAGGTGAAAGGATCTCAGATTTAGAAGTGGGTAGCCATCTGGGAACAAGTGACCACCAAACAGTGTGGTTCACAATAAACACAGCCATAGAGTCAAGCCATACAAAAACAAAAGTATTGGACTTTAGGAAGGCTGACTTTGGGAAAATGAGAGAGTGCCTTAGAAAAGCACTAGCAAATGGGCAAGAAGGAAGGGTGGGGGAACAATGGGGAATAATCAAAACAGCCATCACAGAGACAACAAACCTTTGTGTGAAGCAAATCAATAAAACAAAACAAAGGAAAAAAACACTATGGTTCTCAAAAGAGGTGGCAGGGACGGTTCAGGAGAAAAGGATAGCATTCAGGAAATATAAGGAAACACAGAAAGAGCAGGACAGAGAACTTTATGAGTTAAAGCAGAAGGAGGCAGGGAAGGCAGTCAGAATAGCAAAGGCATAAACTGAGGAAAAGATAGCCAACTCTGTTAAGAAGGGGGATAAAACTTTTATATAGGTACATCAGGGAGCGAAGAAAGACCAAGGGAGGGATACAGAGACTTAATAAAGGGGAAGGAATATGGGCAGAGGCTGACAGTGAAAAAGCAGGGATACTGAATGAATATTTCTGCTCAGTATTCATAACAGATGAGGAGGGGGAGGTGCCTAAACCAAACAAGGGAGAAACTCTGAATAGGGGGGTTGATATCAGTCCATTCACAGAAGAAAGGATTTTGAAAGAACTCTTGAAACTGAGGGTGGACAAAGCAATGGGGCCTGATGGGATTCACCCAAGAATACTAAAATAACTAAGGGTAGAACTAGTAACGCCACTGACTATTCTCTTTAACAAATCTTGGGAGGATTGAGTGGTACCTGAGGACTGGAGGAGGGCAAATGTGATTCCACTTCACAAAAGCGGGAGCAGAGCAGAGCAGAGGTAAGAAACTACAGACCAGTTAGTTTGACTTCAGTGGTAGGGAAAATGATGGAATCACTTCTGAAAGAAAGAATTGTTGAGTACCTAGAGGCCAGTGGGCCACAGGACCCAAGGCAGCATGGTTTCACAGCAGGAAGGTCATGTCAGATGAACATAATAGATTTATTTGACTGGGTGACCAAAGTAGTAGACCAGGGAGGGGCTGTGGATATGGCCTACCTAGATTTTAGCAAGACATTTGACACAGTCTCACACAAAAGATTAATATACAAGTTAGCCAGCCTTGGAGTGGGTCTCAAGGTGGTAGCCTGGATAAAGAACTGGCTGGACAACAGGACAGAAAAGGTAATAGTAAATGGAGCCCACAGTGAAGAAAGGAGGGTAACTAGCGGGGTACCGCAGGGTTTGATACTGGGACCGGTCCTCTTTAATATCTTTATAAGTGACATTGGAAAGCACCTGGAAGGAAAGGTATGCCTCTTTGCAGATGACACAAAGATCTGCAACAGGGTTGATACACAAGATGGGGTGGAAAGAATGAAAAGGGACTTGGCAAGGTTGGAGGAATGGTTAAATACATAGCAGCTCAGATTCAATACAAATAAGTGCAAGGTAATGCATCTGGGAAACAAAAGAGTACACAGTGGGGGGTGAGTTAATAACAACAACAAAAATTGAAAGAGACCTAGGAGTAATTATATCAGATGACCTAAAGGTGGGCAAGCAATGTGAGAAGGCAGTAAGGAGGGCTTGGGGGACACTAGGATGCATAGGGAGAGGCATCAACAGTAGAAAACAGGAAGTTGTTATCCCTCTCTACAGACAGTGAGACCCCATCTGGAGTACTGCGTGCAATTCTGGAGACCCTATCTCCGCAAAGACATAGACAGAGTGGAGGCTGTTCAGAGGAGGGCAACCAAAATGGTACAAGGTCTGCACCAGAAGACATATGAGGAGAGACTAAAGCAGCTTAATATGTATACCCTTGAGGAAAGGAGGAAGGGGGGACATGATAGAAACTTTCAAGTGTCTCAAGGGAATTAACAAGGTACAAGAGGGTAGTATCTTTCAAAAGAAGAGATGTGCAAGAACAAGGGGGCACAATTTGAAGATAGAGGGGGGATGGCTCTGAGGTAATGTTAGAAAGTATTTTTTCACAGAGAGAGTTGTGGATGCATGGAACAGCCTTCCTCAGGAGGTTGTGGAGTCAGGAACAGTGGGAGAATTCAAGAATGCATGGGACAGGCATAAGGCAATTCTAGTGGGGGGGCAGGAGGAAGTAAGCTGTTGATTAACTAGAATCTACAGCTTATCCATCAGGTAGGGAAATGGGCAGACTGGGTGGGCCAAGCAGTCCTTATCTGCCATCAAATTCTATGTTTCTATGGTTATAAAGTATATTACATTTCTTAGTAACTGTCTGCTAAGATATTAATAGAATTTGAACCATATATCCTGTACTTGCTTAAGAGTAAGTATATCTTGTAATGCTATAGTTCAAACTGCAATGCAATTTTTATGTTTTACGTATGATAGGAAAAAGGGCATAGTTAAGTGTTTATAACAGAACCAGCTATGATATATGTATGTCAATGGAGAATTTAAAAGCAAGCTGTCATTAGTTATACAATGCTGCCATCTTGTGGGGATTGGCATTTATTACATTTATTCCATTTTTTTTGCATTTATTTCGGTCACCAAATTTACGTCATTTAGCTCATGCTTACTACAAGATATGCAGAGGTAAATTCTCCAATTACAGAGCTAATATACCAACATTGCCTTGTTTGGAGACAGGATGTACATCTTGTGTTTGTTCAATTGTATATAAAACTTTGTAAGTTCTGCCTAAAACAGAATTTTTTTTAATTTTGTAACTGAAGCTACAACTTTTTGTACCACCTTAAATTTTGTATCCTGATCAATTAAAGCGTAATAAAATCTCCGTTCTTCATGTGTTCTGTAAGTATATATCTAGGTGGTTTAATAGAGAGTATCGAGGAGGGAGCCAGCCCCTCCTCGGAGATCCCATTGGGGTCTCCCTGTTACACCCCCCAAAGATACTTATCTGTGTCTGATAATGGGGTACGCTAACAAGAGGTTATCAGTTTGAATCCCTCTAGAACTTGAGACTAAGGTGACTTGAACCAGCAAAACAGACAAGAGGGTTACCTTGTTCTGTTCACTGTCCACAAATCATATGCTCAGAGGTTGACAATTTGGGAGTAGAGGGCTGACTGGCTGAGTGAGTTTGTGACAGATTGGTTGGCAGCGGTGGCATAAATAGCTTGATGGTCTAAGGTTCATTGTTCAGTGTGTCAGCTTGAGACCGTTTAGCTCACTTGAAAAAAATAAAGAAAGGCAGTGTTTTATTTCAAAAGGAAACAGAACTATATCCCTTGACTTACAGTTAAGTTCCCACCCATTTTATTTTTTTTCTCTGAAGTGCCAGTCAGAATAGTATTAGTAGTGAGGGAAGAAGAAAATGGCTTCCGACTACAGCAGGCACACTGTAGATTTCTTAAAGCAGCTGTGCGGGGACAGGGGAGTCCTGTTTGGGGGTGAAAGCCAGTAAGCAGAACCTCATAGAGGCCCTGATGGTAGCAGATACCCAGAGCAGCAAGTCACAGACCATGAATGAAAGGGATGAAACCTCAAGTCTGGAAGGGCTAGCAGCCAGTGAGGGGTCCCGAGCCGATGAGGCAGACAGCAGGGCTACTGTCAGTGAAGGGCCACAGCAGCAGGGACAAGTCACCAGTATCCTGAATCTGGAAGTTCTCAGGTTGCAACTTGAGTTGTGCCGGAGGGAGCTGGAGTCCCAGGAGAGGAGAGAAAGGGAACAGTGAGAGGCAGACCGTGAGGAGTGTGAGCACCAGCGAGAGGCAGAAGAGAGAGTGAGAATGCAGAGAGGCAGAGTGAGAACAGCAAGCTGGAGAGGAGAGAGGAGCACCAGTGGCAACACAAACTGGAGAAGCTACGACTCCAACCAGCGGCACCAGGGCAGGTAAGTGGCTTGGGTTTAACTGGGACTGCAGGACTGGAAGCCAAATTGAACTCCAAATTAATAGCCGAAGCTAAGGAAGGGCAGGACATGACGCCTTTTAAATTCTTTTGAAAAAGTTTGTATTCAGGCTAAAATTCCTAGAGAGTCTTGGAGCTTCCAGCTATCCCCGCTACTTACCGGACAAGCTCGGGATGCATTGGGTCAAATGAACAATGAATACAGTGATGATTACAGCAAGTTAAAAGCTGCACTGTTAAAAAAAAGTTTGAATTAACTGCTGAATCCTACAGAGCTAAATTCCATAAGCTCAGGAGAAGCCCTTATATGAGCTACAAGCAGCTAGCCACAAAACGTCAGTCTTTAAAACGGTGGCGGGAAGGAATTGAGGCAAACACTGTTGATAAAATTGAAAATGTGATTTTATTAGAACAGTTTTATTGGGCATGCCCAGCAGAGTTAAAAACCTGGCTAGAGGACTGAGATCCAAAAACAGTGCAAGAGGCTGCTGAACTCTCAGACCACTATGCCAAGAGCAGACCTGCTCTGACAGCGAATGGGGCGAGGGTGGCAGTGCAGAAATGGAAAAGCATGACTTCAGGGCAGCTAAAACCCTCACTGCCTCCACCGAAACCAGTTAGCCCCAGGTTTCAAAGAAAAGATTTCTCTGAAGTAAGAAATGTTTGTTGGTTATGTAAAGAAACTGGGCACATTGCCAGATAGTGTCCAAGATGGGCAAGCAATAATACGCAAAGTAGTACCAGAAAGGAAGTGAGTTGTTTGTGTGTCCCTGGAAGCATGCCAGTGAACATGAGGGAACACATGGACCCAGTCATGGTAAATGGTATACAGAGCGCAGGGGTTAAGGGACACAAGGGCATCCTGACATTGGTAAAGGGGATCTGGTAAAGCCTGGTCAGCTTATACCCAACAACACGTAACTGTTCAAGGTTTACTGGTGAAGAGAAAACATTGCCACTCGCTAGTGTTCTCCTTGACTGGGGTGAAACAGGGGGAACCGTGCAACAGGTGGCTGTAGCCAACACATTAGCAGTGGATGTGATCCTGGGTAACAATCTCCAGCAGGGGGTGGTATGTGCAGTTACCCGTAGCCAAGCGGCCAGGGAAAATTGTAGTTGCCTGAGCCCCCCAGAAGCCACTGGGGAAGATACTGAAAGGCTGGTTCCCCAGCCTGTATCTCCGGGGGGGAGGCTGATAAAAAAGAGGGTAGAAATTTCCCCAGTAGCAAATAACCACATAGCTACAGAGGGTTACTCCGAAGAGGGAAGGGTGACCTCTTGTCAGAGGGTTGGGATTGACAGTGATTATGAGGGCCCTGACGCTAGTGCTAGGGACCCTAGTTTAGCAATGGAAGGGGACCTGTCCCATGCCTTGGGAAGGAGTGAGGGGTTTGCAGCTGCACAGAGGAGTGACCCTAGTTTAGAGAAGCTGAGGGCTTGGACAGACTCGGATGGTACACAGGAAGGTGACAGTAGACATAAGGTTTATTGGGAAGATGGACTTATGTATACCCAGGCAGTACAGACCAAGGAAGGGATGCTAGGCAGGCAGCTTGTCATTCCCCAGGGATATCGTGAGCAGTTGCTCAAGGTTGCCCATGATATTCCCTTGTCTGATCATCTGGGAATCATGCGCACAATGCAGCAGTTGGCCCAGAATTTCTACTGGCCTAACTTCACCCAGCAGGTGAAGAAGTATTGCAGGTCTTGTCACCGGTGCCAAGAAATAGGGAAGGTGGGCAAGAAAACCCAAGTCGCCCTAATTCTATTGCCTGTAGTGGAGGAGCCATTCCAGAGGGTGGGAATGGATATTGTGGGGCCTTTAAATACCCCCAGCTCCTCAGGGAAAAGTTTCATCCTGACTGTGGTGGATTATGCCACCCAGTACCCCGAGGCAGTCACCCTATCTTCACTGAGGACAGACAAAGTGGCCGATGCCTTACTTGGGATTTTCTCCCGTGTTGGGTTTCCGCAGGAGGTAATCACCGATCGAGGGGGTTCCTTCATATCTGACCTAATGAAATATCTATGGAAGAAGTGTGGGGTGGTGCAGAGATGCACGACACCATATCACCCACAAGTCAATGGACTTGTGGAATGATTCAATGGTACCCTAAAGTCAATGCTCCAGGCATTTGCTGAACAGCATGGGAGGGACTGGGAGAAATACTTTCCCCACCTGTTGTTCGCATACAGGGAGGTGCCCCAAGAGTCGACAGGATTTTCCCCCTTCAAGCTCTTGTATGGATGCCGGGTATGTGGGCCCCTAGACTTGATCCGGGAGGACTGGGAAGGCAAGCATGCCACCCAGGGAACTCCCATTGTGGATTACGTCCTATGGTTTAGGGAAAGGCTGAAGGAGCTTATGGGGACAGCCCAGAGCAACCTGGCAGCTGCGCAACAGAAACAAAAAATATGGTACGACCACAGAGTCAGAGCTCGCTCATACATGGTGGGTCAGGAAGTCATGATCCTTATTCTGGTCCAGAAAGACAAGCTGCAAGCTGAGCGGGCAGAAACGTGCAAAGTGGTTAGGAAGGTAAATGACGTGAACTATATTGTGGAGTTATCTGAATGTAGATGGACAGAAAGGATGTATCATGTTAACATGATGAAGCCATATGCAAATAGGGCTGACATGGTGTCCGCAGTGTGTAGTCATGGGGAGGGGACAGACCAAGGAGACCCCCTTCTGGACTTGCTGGAGGAAAGTAAATGAGAGTCCTCTGTGGAGGCAGTTTAATTGTCTCCCCAGCTGAACCCAGACCAGAACCAGAAAGTGAGGGAGGTTTTAGCAGACTTTGCCCCCGTGTTTAACGCCAAACCTGGACTAACCCCCTTAGCGACACACGATGTGGAGACAGGGACACAGACGCCCATATGACAGACAGCTGGATTTAGGGGTTATCCAGAGATCCCACAGTCCCTGGGCCTTACCTGTAGTCCTTGTACCCAAGCCAGGTGGCTCAACTCATTTCTGTGTAGACTATCTTTGGACTGAATGCAGTCATGAAGTCAGACACCCACCCGATGCCCTGAACGGACGAACTCCTGGACAAGTTGGGAGGGGTGACCTACCTTACGACTATTGACCTGACAAAGGGGTATTGGCAGGTAGAGTTGACGGACAGAGCCAGGGAGAGGTTGGCCTTCATCACTCCGATAGGCTTATTTGAGTTCAAAGTAATGCCTTTCAGAATGAAGAACACCTCGGCCGCTTTCCAAAGGTTGGTGAACCAGGTGTTAAATGGTACTGAGGAGTACACTGTGGCGTACCTGGATGAAATTGCCATCTTCAGTACCAGCTGGGAGGAACATCTTTCACACCTTAGGGAAGTGCTGGGCAGAATACTGAGGGCCGGGCTCACTGTCAAAGCCGAGGAGTGGCATACCTCAGGCATGTGGTAGGACAAGGACAGCTCTGTCCTAGCCAAATAAAGATAGATGTGATCCAGGCATGGCCCAGACCAGAAACCCAGAAGCAGGTCAAGAGCTTTCTAGGGACAGCAGGGTACTACAGAAAGTTTGTACCTAATTACAGTGCCCTGGCTGCTCCGTTATCTGACCTGACAAAGAAAAAAATGGCAAGGAAAATCACCTGGGGCCCAGCCTGTGAGGAAGCCTTTACCAAACTGAAGGAGGCACTGTGCAGTGCTCCTGTTTTGATTAGTCTGGACTATAGCAAAACTTTAATAGTTCAGGCGGATGCCTCAGATGTGGGTTTTGGGGCAGTGCTAAGCCAGACATCCAGCAAAGGGAGGGGCCACCCCATTGCATACCTGAAAAAAAAAACTGCTTCCCAGGGAACAAGCGTACTCCACTGTGGAAAAGGAGTGTCTTGCCATAGTGTGGGCCTTAAAGAAGTTGGAGCCATAATTGTATGGGCAGCCTTTTGTGGTGCAGACTGACCACATCCCCCTGGTTTGGCTGACGCAGATGGGGAAAAACAATGGCAGACTGCTCAGATGGAGTCTTGCTTTACAAGGGTATGATTTGAAAATTGTACATAGGGCTAGAGCCAAGAATCAGAACTCGGGTGATTTGTCCCATGTATATGAGGAATGAACTGATTTGGGAAGCTCATCCCATGTAGGGAATAGATCCCCCAAATTCAGTCTAGATGGGGAGGAATTGTCACACTTGGACCACTGATTCTGATCCATGTATCAAAATTTTTTTGTATTACTTATAATTTATGTAAGGGAAGGGCAGTCAGAAGACCCACTGTCCTGCTGAACTGACACATCCAAAAAAAAACCAGGGATAAGTTTAAAGAACAGGACATAGCAAAATCTGCAGCTATTTAAAATGTTACTCCTTTGTTAAATTTTCTTTGAAGGCAGGAACCAAAGTATCCACTTTATAATGCCCTCAGAGAGATCCTTTGACTTGCAATAGTTGCCTGGAAGAAACTGTGTTGGGAGGGGTGTCACAGGGAGCCCTTGAATTACATCAGAAAGACCTTTGATGTCTAGATAACAAGGATCCAGATGAATTTGAATGGTCCAATACACATTCCCAGGATGCTTTGGAAGGACATCACAGAAACTGTTTGTGTGTGTGTGTGTGCGTGGCAGAACAAAAAACAGTTCTGACCAGTTAACCTGAGGAGAGGAAATTGAGTATGTCACTTATTTTTTTTAAATCTTGTTGGGTCATCCTGTGCTGTAAAATATAACTTTTAATACTCCAAGGCAGAGTTTAATGACCTCAGAGAGGAGGCTGGCTCAGGACTGCTTTTATCCAACTGAGCAAGCCTTAGAGAGACACATTTTATTTTATTACTGACTGAGAAAAGAAGGACAACATCAGCACTGTAGGAGATAAGTATTATGTGGATAAGAGGGCTTAGTTTGTACTTTAAAAACCTGTTTTGTTTTTAAGATTGTATGTGTTTGGGACATTTGTTCTGTATTTATTTTTCTGTTTTGATATTTTAAAGTAAAGATATATTTTACAACGGAACAACTGCCTGGAGTGCCTTGGCATTGCTTTTTATTTAAGTGGAGCTTTTAAAGGTTACAGTTAGCACTGTGTATGGGCTTATTGATATACCAAACTGGGAAATGGATAGAGTTCTCTAAAGTCTTGCATAGAGTTCTAAGGGTTCATTTGAAAGACCTGGTTTGGTGCCCATAGGCAAAGATATCTGGCCCCCTAAAGACAGAATTATCTGAGCCTGATAATTGGGTGCACTAACAAGAGGTTATCAGTTTGAATCCCTCCAGAACTTGAAACTAAGGTGACTTGAACCCACAAAACAGACAAGAGGGTTACCTTGTTCTATTCACTGTCCACAAATCATATGCTCAGAGGTTGGCACTTTGGGATTAGAGGGCTGACCAGCTGAGTGAGTTTGTAACAGTCATATCTATGCTTGTGTGCTCCTACCTCTCCCATTTATTTGCTTTGTTATCTTGACCACTGTCTTAACTAGAGGGTTGAAATATACAAGGTTTTAAAAGGTTCCAGTGCACAATTTTACTAGAGTGTCCTTCTTCTGTTCTGACTTTATATACTGGAAGTCCTGGATATGGAATTTCTGTTATCACAAATGGTGCAGGTTCCCACCTAGACGCAAGCTTATGCCCTATGGTATGAGTGTTTTTTAGCAGGACTCTGTCTCCTACAAATAAAGGTACAGCATGGGCCTTACGATCATATTGTTCTTTTTGCTGCTGTTGTACATGTCTCATTTGCGTTGACACAATGTCAGCTGCTTCTCTAAGTCTATGCTGATGTTCCTCTACCCATAATGAGGTTGGTTCCTCAGTTGTTCTATAGGTTGGCTTTACATCAAGAACCATGTCCATTGGCAGTCTCCCATGTCAGCCGAACATTAAATAATAGGGCATGTACCCTGTAGAGCAGTGCAACATATACACAAAGCAGAATTCTGGAAGCAGTTCAGGTCATTTTGCTTTTTTCTCCTCTGACATTGCTCTTAACATCCCTAATAATGTGCGGTTTGCTCGTTCACATAGACCATTTGTTTGCGGATGATATGGGGCGGTTCTCAGCTTTCTGCTGCTGTACAGAGAACACAGTTCTTTAAATAACAAGGACTCAAATGCACCACCTTGGTCAATCAAAATTTGTGAAGGGTATCCATATGGTCGCACAAAATGCCTCCACAGAGCTTCAGCGGTTATCTGAGCTGACAAATCTCTTACGGGTACTGCCACCATGAATTTGGTATAGTAATCAATAATCATCAGTATGTACTGACATCCACTTTTACTAGGTGCAATCTTCAGATGGTCTAAGGCAACAATTTCCAAGGACTCCTTGGTTACAATGGAGTGTAAGGGTACTTTCTGTTTATCATCTGCCTCTCTTTTAAGGTTACAAGCCATGCAGTTTTTCACACCACTTTCTAATGTCTTCTCTCATACCTATCCAATAAATTCTTTCCCTGATCATTTTCTCTGTCTTTTGGTATCCAAAATGACCCGACTCGTTGTGGTAAGCTTCTAATACCGTATCTGCTTCTGCCTGAGGAATAAGGATCTGTATGATTTCATCTCTTATTCTTGGATCTCTAGTTTTCCGTATAATTTTCCCTTGTCCTAAGCTGAGATATTCTCATTGTCTTAACAGTTTGGTTAACTCTATAGGCAGTGTCTTTTTTTCTTGGGCTTTTACTGTTCTCCTGGTTCTCAGTATCTCTTTGAGCATTTGGAACAAAGGATTTTGGTTTTGTGGCTGCATCCACATACCTGTTCTTTCATCTGCTGGCATAGTTTTCGAGGTTGTCTTTGCACTCTGATCAGTAGTCTGCAAGTACTGACAGCACAATTGTACTGTTTTCACTGGAATACGAATAAAAGGTGGCATTTCCAAATTTTCTCTCTGTCTCAACCATCTCTTCTTCATTGCAGTTGGGCAATCTAGATGGAGCATCTGCATTACCATTTGCCTTTTCTGATCGGTATTTTATGGTGAAATTTAAATTAGCCAGTCTGGAAACCCATCATTGCTCTAATGCGTCAAGTTTTGCTGTGTCGAGATGTGCCAAGGGGTTGTTGTCTGTGTACACAGTGAATGAAGTAGCCATGAGGTAATGCATAAATTTCTCTGTCACAGCCCACACAAGTACCAAAAACTCCAATTTAAAAGAGCTGTACCTTTCGTCGTTTCTCTCTGAACCCCTTAATCCTCTGCTTGCATAGGCAATCACCCTTTTTCTTCCTTCTTTTACTTGGGATAGCACTGCTCCTAGGCCTTTGTTACTAGCATCAGTATAGAGGTGAAAAGGTTTCTGGTAGTCTGGGTAAACAAGCTGTGGTTAGCACTGTCTTCAAATGGTCAAATGCAGTCTGACAATCTGGCGTCCAATTCACTTGACTACTTTTGTTGATTTTGCTTCTTTTGGAGTGTCATAGCAGTTCGTGCAAAGGGGCTGCTTGTTTGGAAAAATCCTTTACAAATCGGCGATAATATCCAACAAATCCTAGAAATCGCCTTACATCTTTGATGGTGACTGGACATGGCCATTCTTTCACTACTCTAATTTTCTCTGGATCTGGTACTATCCCTTCTACGGATACCACATGTCCCAAATAGTTGACTTTCTCTTTCAGGAAATGATACTTTACAGGTTTAATCTTTAGCCCATCATTTTTTAAGCATTCAAAATCCAGTTCCATATGTTTCAGATATTCGTTGTGCATTTTTGAGTAGACTATGATGTCGTCTAGATAAAGAAGCACCGTGTCGAAATTCTTACTCCCTAAACACTGTTCTACTGAGCGCTGAAATGTCCCTGGTGCATTACAAAGTACAAATAACATTCAGGAAAACTCGTACAGCCCCATAGGAGTCACAAAAGCTGTTATTTCTTGGTCTTGAGGCACCATGGGTACTTGCCAGTATCCACTTGCCAAGTCTATGGTTGAGAAGACTGCTGCTGACCTTAACGCTGTGAGAGCATCCTCAATGTGGGCCAGTGGGTAAGCACACCTATGTGTGATCTGATTGAGTTTTTGATAGTCCACACAAAATCGTATCTGTCAATCTTTCTCTCAGACTAGAACTATTGGTGCTGCCCATGGACTGTGGCTCTCCTTTATGACATTCGCTTCCAACATTTCCTTTAAGAGCTGCTTGGTCTGTTGATACAATGCAGGAGGTATGGGTCTAAATCTTTCCCAAATGGGTGGGTGGTGTTCCGTGGGAATGTAGTGTCTCACATTCGTGGTGCACTCAGAAACTAGGGCATGATGAGAAAAGGCATAGGTATGTCTCTTTATTACTTTCAGCAGCTCCGCCTTTTCTTCTTCTGTGGTCCTTGGATTTCCCATATCTATTCCCTGTATCCAAGCATCGGAGGTTTCGCCTTTGATGTCACCGTCCTGCGCTGTGATAATGGCACTGGTTACGTGAGGCATTTCCTCTTCTTCTTCACCTGGGATTGCGACGTCTTCCCATTACACTTTCATTAGATGACCAATGGCCTGCCGTCTATACACAGTCACAGCTTGGGTGCCATAATTCAGCAGGCAGACAGGGACTTTTCCACCCTTTACCATGACCAAACTCCTAGCCACTACAACTGGATCTTCTCCTTTGGCCCATTCTGGTTCAACTAAGGCTGTGTAGTCTTTACCTCACAGTCCCACTTTAGTTCTACACAACAGTATGGTTTCAACACCCGGTTTCAGTCGGACTGGCATCTCATCCATTACTCTGACTTTTCCAATCTCCTCATTCTTATTGGCAAATCTCTGATGGCATTGGAGTAACTTGATAGTCCCTTGTAAGGCCTGTCTCTCTTCCCATAAAAGTGAACTTGTCGGTTCTTTCAACACCTGTAGTAGATCTTCTAGACAATGTCAGAGTAGGTTCATACCTAATATTACAGGCGGGAGGTTGTCATCATATAGATTGCTTATCAGTATCCCCTGGTTCGGATGTTCGGTCTTTCCTAAAGTAATACTTGCTTCCATATATCCAATGATAGGAATATTGAGACCATTTCCAGCTACTAGATTCATCCATCTCTTTGGGAGTTGAGTTAACTGTTTTTTTGTCCAGTGTTCAAATAAAGTCTTGCCCTGCAGTGTTGTCACCTGCGATCCTGTGTCCAATAACGCCTCCACTTCCATTCCATTAATCCTTATAGAGGTGGTTGGGCAACTTCCTACGAACCGGGCTGGTGTGGAGTTCTTCGATGAACCTATTGAGAGCTGTCCTGAGGCTTGGCCCTCCACCCCGGGGATTCCCTGTTTAAAGCCATGGCAGGTGTATTTGTCTCCTGTGTACATCTCTGTGCAATGTGGCCACTGATCCCACACTTCCGGCATATAGGCCTTCCATTCACATCGAACTGGTCTGATGGTCTCCTTCTCTTATTTCTGGCTGCTGGGGGGTCTAGATGAGCACCACTCTAATTCCTTTGCCATCTGGTCTCTTATTTCCCACCTTAAGTCTTCTCGGAGATTCTGAATCTCTCATTTCATCTCCAGCCACATTTTCATGGGCAACTCCATCTCTTGAGGCCTCTGTCCTTCTCTGTGCCTCTCTGTATTGGAGGTTCCTGGTGCACAGTCACTCGCATTTTGATCTGGGTTATACCGGCTGGTAGCAACTGCAGTCCGGCAACATACCGGCTGTCCCATCCAGGAATTGTTCTGCATTTTTTCACAACATTGTAGGACTTCTGATCTGTCACCAGGATGGTCATGGCCCATGAGCTCAATAGCTTCCTCCTTAAAGTTCAAGAATTGCATCTCCAGATTTTGCTTGGACAACAGCCTCAGTTCTCGGTGATGGGTGTCACTCCTTAGTCCTTCTATGAACCTTTCCTTTAGTAATTCAGCTGGGTCATGGAGGTCATAGGGGTCTAGTCTTTCCATTGCCTTAAGGGCCTCTTGTAAGCTGAGAGCATACTCTCATAAAGTCTCACCAGCTCCTTGCATTTTTGAAAAGAATTTAATTTTCAGGTCAGACAGCGTACGGGTGTCGAACATCCTTCTTAACCTATTAAAGAATTGTTCTCCCCATGCCTTCTCATGCTCTGGCCATGCACTAACTTCTCGATGAGCTGCACCTGTAAGTTGTCCAATTAACATTTCCACCTGCTGTTGCTCAGGGATTTCATACAGCCGGAATGTGGACATCATCTTACTCCAGAACTCTCCTAAATTAGTGGTAGACAAATCTGTAGGATCCCCTGAGAACTGTGGCAACCAGGTGCACTGAAATAATAGGGCATCATGATCAGCTTCAGCCATGTCCCTTCTCCGGCTCCACCGGAGGTTTCTGGCCTTCTAGATTCCATTTTCAGTCACCGTGTCCTGCTTTGGACTCCAATAAAAGTATCCTGTCCATGACGCCAAGTGAAGTGAGCCGGGAGATGGGGGGAGGTGTGATGATGTAACAGAAAGCTTGGATGGTAATAAATGCCAAGTGAAGTGAGCCAAAAGCTATGACTAACAGGCTATCCCAATACACCCACCCAGGTGGTAATGCAGTTCTTTTCCTATTCAGCTACGTGATGTAATTCTTCACCAAAATGGAGAGGCAGGAGGCACAAGTGGAGAAAAGGAACTAGTTTATTGGCAACAGATCATCGGGAGGGGTCACAAGAGAGAGACAATCATATATATATATATATATATATATATATATATATATATATATACAAGCTACTACTTTACTATAGGCAAGAGAAATAATCAGCTGTAATAGCTATGCTGTAAGAACGTCTGGTTTCTATTTTTCTACCTCCCTATAAGAGGGAAACTCTATGGCAGAGAATACAAAATGGATCAATTGACTGTAATAGCTACATTGCAAGAGCGTCTTATTTATCTTCAGATATGTGCTTCTAACCCCGAGGTGCACCTCTCCCTAAAACTTAGGTTTTTAGAATTACAGTCATTCCAATACTACAAGAAGAGTCTATGCAATCGATGATCGTCAGTTGGTGCACATAACTTTCTCTTTTGACGAAAGAAATGTGGAAACACCCCACTGGTTTCCCAGTGAAATACGGAACCTTGGTGGAAAAGCTAAGGATGTAGAGAGGATTTAACAGACCATGGGTCCTTGGCTACACCCCACCTCTCTAGGGTTGTCAGAAAGGAATACAGGATCCGGCTGCTGTCCACTTCTAGACTGCCCGGAAAGAATAGGCCATGCAAACCACTTGGCTACAATCTGCTTCTGGATTGCCAAGTGAAGGGATCAAGAAGAAGAAGAACCAACTAACTGTCCACTTCTGGACTGCAGGTATACTCTAAGCGGATGAACACACTGGTTCGGGAGAATCAGAACCTCTGGACCACTCTTGGACTCCAGGCAAGCACTCTCTCTGGACTGAAGACACACACTGGCTGACGCTCCCACTGGATCAGGACCTCTGGACCACTCTTGGACTCCAGGCAACCACTCTCTCTCTCTGGGTGCTGAAAGTGCATCAGTCTTCTGAGTTCCAAGGCTGGACAAGCCAAGGCACTTGCCAAAACAATAAAACCTACATCGAACTGCGACCAACTTGGAGTCCATGGCCGGATGAGCCAGGACACACTAAAACGATAAACTGAACATCACTGAGAACTGACACTGATGAGTCAAATGGTACTCTGCTGTGGACATGAAAACAAGAAAATGGATGGCAGACTTCTGCACTGGACCAAGCCGTACTGGGAAACTATGAGAAGAACATAACAAATTGGACAATGCAACTTTGAGGCTACTGCGGTATGGCTCTTCTCGAATTGACTTTTGTCTGCTTCTGGATGCACTGGAGGATGATTTCTGAAGGATGGGTGAAGTCTGACAGGGTTGCACCGGGGTGAAGTGATTCCAAAGACAGTTGAAGACTGATTCCGATGGTTATCCAGCACTGAAATGCTGGCACACAGCAATGCAAGACAGTTCTGACATTCAATAATGTTCATGAATGACTAATAATCTAGGAAAATGCAAACAGAGCCTCAAATTCTGCTGTAGTGGTCAATAACTATATAGTGTGGCTCAGTTGGTGGCACATCCGCCTCTGGACCAGAAGATCGTGGGTTCTCATCCCACACTGGGATTGGACTTGCACCTAAAAATCGCTGGCATCCGAGTGCAGTATTGGGGGTGCTGTACTGCTAGGATGTGCTGTCCTTCAGATGAGATGTTAAACCGAGGTCCCTTCTACCCATCCTGGTGTTGTCCTGGTGGGTATCCAGGTGGAAGTAAAAGAACCCAGGGCACTCTTCGTAAAGAGTAGGGAACATTCCCGGTGTCCTGGCCAACATTCCCCTTCCCATAACCGGTTCATGCAATTTTCCAGGCTGTGTGTGGGTGATGATGTGCAATATGGCTGCCACCACACATTCAGTCACTTCACTACCAGTCTAGCATTGCTTGTAAAGCACTTTGGATGTATGAAAAGCGCTATATAAATGCTGATTCTTCTTCTTCTTCTTCTAGTCTATGTCCAGACCACAGTACATATGCAGGCAATTTATCACACAGATTTAACCCTAGCTCTGGTGGACCTAACTTAAAGGGTCCCTTCTAGCTAAATTGGGTTCTTCTGTTACTGTGGAAACACTACAGTGAGAAGCAGGCTTTTGGGAAGGCTCTACCAAAGATGGGTGACTGGGCCCCTTTTACACTGGAGGGCTTACGTGGCTAGCTAAGCTCCTATTACATTTGGGGGTTGCTCCTATCACTGGGCCCTTAACACAGCTGTAGGCCTAAATAGCTAGCTATGGGTCCTGGGCCTTGTGGTACCCCTATTTTATTACTGTTGGGCCCGGTGCCTTCACTCGGCTGGACCTCATGCCCTTAGTACTACTAGGCTGGTTGCCCTAACTCACTAGGCCTGGGTAGCACTTTACTACTACTGGGCTGGCTTGCCCTAACTCACTAGGCCTGGGTAGCCCTTTACTACTACTGGGCTGGCTTGCCCTAACTTGTTAGGCCTGGCACCTACTTACTGCTAGGGCCTGGTTTGCCCTACCTCACTAGGCCTAGCCCCTACTTACTGCTAGGGCCTGGTGCTCTCTTTAAACTGGGGCTGGTACCCTCTTAGCTGGGCCTGGTGCCCCCTCTTAAACTTGGCCTGGTGCCCTTCATAACTGGGTCTGGTGCCCTTCAAAATGGGCCTGATGTCCTCTAAAATGGGCTTGATGCCCTTCTTAAATTGGGCCTGGTGCCCTCTCTTTGACCTGAGCCTGGTGCACTTCCCTTAACTGGGTCAGGTGCCCTTCAAAATGGGCCTGATGCCCTCTCTGAAATGGGCCTGGTAGCCCTTTCTTCCACTGGGCCTGGATTGCCCCTTTTATTTTGTTATATGCCCAAAAGTGGCAGGGCCCCCTTTAATTTTCCTGGCTCTCTGAGCCTACTGCCACTCTTTTCCTTCATCTTGCCTTGTTCCCTCCCCTTTAGTTAATATTAATAGGCCTCTTGACTGGCCTTGCTTCCTTGGCCCCTCCCCATGGGTGTCACTACACCCGCCCCTCTCAAACACTAATTCGGGTCCTTCTGACCCGATCCTCCCCATGGCGCTCGGCCGCTCCTCTTCTGCGCTTAGTACAAATGATTTAAATTAAAAAAAAAACTGTCTTTTGTTTCTTGGGTGGACAGCACAATGCAGGTGCTGCCACCAACTCACCACACCAGCAGGATGCCGAAGGGCTGGATCGGGAGGCAGAAGGTGTGCAGGCAGTGGGAGGGAGATTCAGCAGGCAGCCGGGAGAACAGCAGGGGGCCGAAGATGGTCGACCGAACAACTGGTGATGTGGCACTTGCAAGCTGCCGACGAGGGACCTAAATTAACTTTTAAAATAAGCAGGGGGGCAAAAATAAATAAACAGCAGGGCATACAGCCCAATGACCGAACTAGCATTTTTTTGTTTTGTTTTTTATTCTTGTGGTGCCCTGATGACACCACTGACCGTGCCATCCTTCTGGGGCAGTCTTCAGGTGCTGGAGGTAGAGCAGGAGCACAGACAAGTTTTCGGGGACGGCTTTGACAATAGGTAAGCCTCTTCCCTTTCCTTTCCCCTTAACTTGCTGTGTCCTCCCTCCTCTACAGCTACCCAAGAATACACTGAAAAAAAAAACTGTTAACTTTCTGAAATCAGGGCTCTGGTTCCAGAATGGCTAGGGTAGAATGCTGTGCATGAGCAGCTCAGCACAACATTCCATCCAACCCATTGTTGCTGCAGCTTCATAAAATCTCTATTTATTTTTATGTACAGGGTGCACAGGGCACCTACAGTGTATACTGGGGACACTCTGACGTTGGCATATAACAGAAGAACAATGGGGAAAAATCTAAACTGCCATCACAGAGGCAACAAGCCTTTGTGTAAAGTAAATCAACAAAATGAAGGAAAAAGCCACTATGATTCTCAAAAGAGGTGGCAGGGAAGGTTAGGGAGAAAAGGATAGCATTCAGAAAATATAAGGAAACACAGAAGGAGCAGGACAGAGCACTAAATCAGTTTAAGCAGAAGGAAACAGGGAAGGCAGTCAGATTAGCAAAGGCCCAAACTGAGGAAAAGATGGCCAACTTGGTTAAGAAGGGGATAAAACCTTTTATAGGTACATTAGGGAGTGAAAAAAAGACCAAGGAGGCATAGTGAGGTTTAATAAAGGGAAGGGGGTGGGCAGAGGATGACAGTGAAAAGCAGGGATGCTGAATGAATACTTCTGCTCAGTATTAACAAAAGGAGGGGGAAGTACATAAACCAAACAATAGAAACACTCTGGATAGGGGGGGTTGATACCAGTCAATTCACAGAAGAAACAATACTGAAATAACTCTTAAAACTGAAGGTGGACAAAGCAGTGGGGCCTGACGAGATTCACCCCGGGATTCCAAAAGAACTAAGGGGAGAACTAGTGACACCACTGACTATCCTCTTTAATAAGTCATGGGAGGTTGGAGTGGTACCTGAAGACTGCGGATGTGATTCCATTTCAGAAAAGTGGGAGCAAGATAGAGATAGAAAACTACAGCCCTGTTAGTTTGACCTCAGTGGTAGGGAACATGATGGAATCACTTCTAAAGGAAAGAATTGTTGAGTACATAGAGGCCAGTGGGGCACAGGACCCAAGGCAGCATGGATTCATAGTGGGAAGGTCATGTCAGATGAATCTAATAGATTTATTTGACTGGGTGACTAAAGTAGTAGACCAGGGAGGAGCTGTGGACATGGCCTACCTAGACTTTAGCAAGGCATTTGACACAGTTCCACACAAAAGATTAATATACAAGTTAGCCAGCCTTGGAGTAGGTCCCAGGGTGGTAGCCTGGGTTAAAAATTGGCTGGACAGCAGGATGCAGAGGGTAATAGTAAACGGAGTCCACTCTGAAGAAAGGGGGTTACTAGTGGGGTACTGCAGAGTTCAGTACTGGGGCCGGTCCTCTTTAATGTCTTTATAAGTGATATTGCAGAAGGACTGGAAGGAAACTGTCTCTTTGCAGATGACACAAAGATCTGCAACAGGGTTGATACACAAGGTGGGGTGGAAAGGATGAGAAGGGAATTGGCAAGGTTGGAGGACTGGTCAAATGTATGGCAGCTTAAGATTCAATGCAAAGAAGTGCAAATGAAATGCACCTGGGAAACAAAAACCCAGGGGAAGAGTACACAATGGGAGGTAAGATACTAACAACAAAAATGGAAAGGGACCTGGGGGTAGTCATATCAGACAACCTAAAAGTGGGCAAGCAATGTGAGACTGCAGTAAAGAGGGCTGGGGGGATGCAACACCAGTAGAAAACAATAAATAGTTATCCCACTGTACAGAGAGTTGGTGAGACTCCCCTCTGGAGTACTGCATGCAGTTCTGGAGACCCCATCTGTGCAAGGACATAGGATGGAGGCTGTCTAGAGGAGGGTAACTAAAATGGTGCAGGGTCTGCACCAGAAGCCATATGAAGAGAGACTAAAGGAGCTTAATATGTATATCCTCGAGGAAACGTGGGAGAGTGGGAACATGGTCGAAACTTTCAAGTACCTCAAGGGAATCAAAGTACAAGAGGGTAGCATCTTTCAGAAAAAGGGATGTGCAAGAACAAGGCAACGTTTGAAGATGGAGGGGGAATGGCTCAGAGGTCATGTGAGGAAGTATTTTTTCATGGAGAGGGTTGTGGATGCATGAAACGGCCTTCCTGAAGAGATCGTGGCGTCAAAAACAGTGGGGGAATTCAGGAATGCATGGGACAGACATAAAGCAATTCTAGTGGGGGTTAGGAGGAAGTAGACTGTTGGTTAAGTAGATCTGCAGCTTGTCCATTAGGTAGGGAAATGGGCAGATTAGGTGAGCCAAGCGGTCCTTAATCTGCCATCAAATTCTCTGTTTCTATGATGAAGTTCCTTCAAAACATAAAAATACTAGGGGCTCTGATGAGGTGCCTGGATCTAAAAGGAAGCCTGGTTCTGCCACTGATAAAGTGGCACCAAAAAAAGTGTATAAAGAAAAATTGCCTCCTGTCTCTCTCACTAATGGTAAGGGTGATCAGGCAGGGGGTTAGAAACATAAAAAGAAGTCAAAGCACACACAGCCTGACAGTCTCCCTGACTTTCAGAAGGAGCTGCCTTTGGCTGAAGACATGGGAAAAGCTTGGCATGTTTTCCAGACCTTACAAGACATGGGGTCTATTTTTTCTGCCCTATCAAGCAGACACTCTTCTGCAGCCCCTTCTGATGCAGGGGCCTATGGGGGCAATGACGAAGATGATTATTATGACACTCCAGATGATCTATCAGGAGCTACTCCCCTGGAGCCTGAAATGTCCCCTGATCCTCATTTTGGTGCTTCCCCTTGGATCAGGAGAAAAATTCATCCATGCTAATTTTTCTCTAGCACCTGGTGGACACCCTGGATATACCCTGCCAGGAGTCTAACCAGGAGGAAGAGGAGGATGATGACTACAGGGAAATGAAAGGTCTCCCTCCTCCTAAAAAGATGGCGCTCCCTGTTTACAAAACTTTCAGGAGAAACACCATAAAACTGCTGCAGACCACCATCTTCTTTATCAGGGGTTGATAAAAGAATTGATAAAAAATAGCAGCTCTCCAGGGCAGACACTGAATTTGTATCTGTCCACCCTGGGGATGAGAGTGTAGTGCAGCAAGCTGCATGTGATAAAGCTGGAGTGCCTTTGTCTTCCTTGCCCCTGAACAAAGACTCCAGAAAGACATTATATTGCAAAGAAAACTTACACCTCTGCTTCTTTGCTTCTCTGCCTCTCTTCTTATTTGGCCTGTACAGCCAAATACCAGAAACATAGAAACATAGACTTTGATGGCAGATGAGGACCGCTTGGCCCACCTAGTCTGCCTATTTCCCTACCTACAGGATAGGCCGCAGATCCTAGTTAACCAATAGCCTATTTCTTCCTACTTCCCCACAAGAATTGCCTTATGTCTCTCCCATGCATTCTTGAATCCTCCCACAGTTTTAGACCCCACAACCTCCTCAGAAAGGCTGTTCCATGCATCCACGACCCTCTCTGTGAAAAAATACTTCCTCACATTGCCCCTGAACCGCCTCCCCATCTTTAAATTGTGTCCCCTTGTTCTTGCACTTCTCTTTTTCTGAAAGATGCTACCCTCTTGGACTTTGTTGATTCCACTAAGGTATTTAAATGTTTCTATCATGTCCCCCCCCCCTTCTTTCCTCAAGGGTATACATATTAAGCTCCTTTATTCTTTCCTCATACGGCTTCTCTTGCAGACCCTGCACTATTTTAATGCCCTCCTCTGGACTGCCTCTATCCTGTCTATGTCCTTGCGGAGATGGGGTCTCCAGAACTGGACGCAGTACTCCAGATGGGGTCTCACCAACTGTCTGTACAGAGGGATAACAACTTCCTGTTTTCTGCTGCTGATGCCTCTCCCTATGCATCCCAGCATACCCCCAGCCCTCCCTACTGCCTTCGCACACTGCTTGCTAACCTTAAGGTCACCTGATATGATTACCCCAGGTCCCTTTCCTTTTTTGTTGTTGTTACTGCCTCCCCCCCCCCCCATTGTGTAATCTTCCCCATGGTTGTTTCCAAGGTGCATTATTTTGCACTTCTTTGCATTGAATCCTAGCTGCCATACTTCTGACCATTCCTCCAACCTTGCCAAGTCCCTTCTTATCCTTTCCACACCTCCTTGTGTATCAACCCTGTTGCAGATCTTTGTGTCATCTGCAAAGAGGCATACTTTTCCTTCCAGTCCCTCTGCAATGTCACTTATAAAGACATTAAAAGGACTGGACCCAGTACTGAACCCTGCGGTACCCCACTAGTAACCCCTCTTTCTTCAGAGTGGACTCCATTTACAATTACCTTCTGTGTCCTGTTGTCCAGTCAATGTTTTAGCCAGGCTACCACCCTGGGACCCACTGTCAGGCTGGTTAATTTGACTATTAATCTTTTGTGTGGGACTGTGTCAAATGCCTTGCTAAAGTCTAGGTAGGTCATGTCCACAGCCCTTCCCTGGTCTACTACTTTGGTCACCCAGTCAAAGAAATCTATTAGATTCATCTGACATGACCTTCCCGCTGTGAAGCCATGCTGCCTTGGGTCCTGTGCCCCACTGGCCTCTAGGTACTCAACAATTCTTTCCTTCAGAAGTGACTCCATCACTTTCCCTTCCACAGAGGTCAAACTGATAGGTCTGTAGTTTCCTGCCTCTGTCTTGGTCCCACTTTTGTGAAGGGAAATCACATCCACCTTCCTCCAGTCCTCGGGTACCATATCATCCTCCCATGATTTTTTAAAAAGAGTAGTCAGTCGTTTCACTAGTTCCCCCCTTAATTCTTTTAGAATTCTGGGGTGAATTCCATCAAGACCCATTGCTTTGTCCACCTTCAGTTTTAGGAGTTCTTGCAGAACCCTTTCTTCTGTGAAAGGACTGGGATCGACCCCCCCATCAAGAGTGCTTCTGTTAATTGGATTGGCACTCCCCTCCTCTTTTGTGAATACTGAGCAGAACTGTTCGTTCAGTATCCTGCTTTTCACTGTCCCCTCTGCCCACCCACTGTTCATTCTATTCAGCCTCACTATCCCTCCATTTGTCTTTCTCTACGCTCTCTGATGTACCTATAAAAGGGTTTATCCCCCTTTTAACCGAGTTGGCTATCTTTTCCTCAGTTTGGGCCTTTGCTATTCTGACTTCCCTCCCTGCTTCCTTCTGCCTTAACTGGTACAGCTCTCTGTCCTGCTTCTTCTGTGTTTCCTTATACTTCCTGAATGCTATATTTTTCTCCCTGACTTTCCCAGCCACCTCTTTTGAGAACCATAGTGGCTTTTTCTTTCATTTTGATTGTTTGTTTGCTTCACACAAAGGCTTGTTGCCTCTGTGATGGCAGTTTTGATGATTCCCCATTGTTGCTCCACTCTTCCTTCTAGCCTGTTTGCTAGTGCTTTTCTGAGGCATTCGCCCATCTTGCCAGTCAGCCCTCCTGAAGTCCAGTACCCTCACTTTTGTATGGCTTGACTCTGTAGCTGAGTTTAACATGAACCACACTGTTTGATGATCACTTGTTCCCAGATGGCAACCCGCTTCTAGATCTGAGATCCTCTCATTGCCACCATTTGAGAGTATGACGTCTAAGATTGCTCCCTCATGAGTGGGTTCTGAAACTAGCTATCTGAGGCCAGCCACCTGTAGGGCATCGAGAATGGCCCTGCTCTTGGATGTGGCTGCAGCAAATGTGCTCCAGATAACATCTGGCATATTCAGGTCTCCCATCAACAGTATCTCCCCTTTCTCTGCCATCCTAAGAATGCCTTCTATCGTATCCTTGTCCATTCCCTCCCCCTGACATGGGGGTCTATACACAACCCCTGGGTGGATTGTGGTGCCCTTTCCAGTCTCCATGGTGACCCACAGTGCTTCCTCTCCTCCCTGTTTACTCTTTTGTTCAGTTGCTTTTATCCCTTCCATTACATAGAGAGCTACTCCTCCCCCTCTTCTCCCATGCCTGTCTCTCCTGTAGGTTACGTACCCTGGTATGTTAACATCCCAGTCATGGTTCTCTGTGTACCATGTTTCTGTGACTGCTACGATATCCAGGCATCCCTCTTCCATCAAGGCCACCAGTTTGGGGAGCTTGTTGCCCAGACTACGGGCATTGGTACTCATTACCCTCCATTTCCTGATGGCCTTACTCCTTTTGCCCCATCCCTGCCCTTCTTGCCTTTGTCACTTTCCCCATTTACCCATTCCCTTCTCCCTATCGACACCTCTATGTTGGTGTTTACCGCACTTACTACCATGATTTTTTTGGGGGTGCCAGGATTTCCCTGCTCCTTTCCAGTGCCTCCCCCCTTGGCTAGTTTAAAGGCTTACCAATGAAGCATTTAAACCTATCAACTGGGATCCTGGTTCTCCTCCTGGACAAATGCAGCCCATCATGCCAGTATAGACTTGCATCACTCCAGGTGGACCCCCAGTCCCCAATGAAGCCAAATCCCTGAGCTCTGCACCAGTTTTTCAACCACTGATTGAATCCCATGGTGCAGAACACCCTAGCCTCTCCTACGCCATAGATGGGTAGCACCTCCGAGAAGGTTACCATGCTTGCTACTTGTCTAAGGCCCCTCCCCAATTCCAAAAACCCTTCCTGCACTGCTCTAATCCCTTTCTTAGCCAGGTCATTTGTCCCTAGGTGGACAATGACATCCAGCTCCCTCCCCTGTGCAGCTGCTTTGGCAATCCTGAGGATTCACTCCCTGTCCCTCCAAGCCATGGCACCAGGCAGGCACCTTACCTCCTTCTCCCCTTACTTTCCCAGTTCTACCTTCCTAGCAATGGAGTCCACCACCAGGAGTTGTTTTCTTCCCCTGTGGGGTCCCATGCCACCTTCCTGTGGGTCTCCTTTGCGGAGGTTCCCAGCATCCTCCTTGGTCTCCACTGTGGGTGCTTCCATAGAGGAACCACACTTTGCCAGAATGGCATATGAATTGTGGAGAGGTACCACTGGAGTGATGCACCTCTGTTCCACCACCCTCACCCTCCCTGAGCCCACTGTGGTCCAACCACTCCTGTTTCTTGGCAACCTCTGAGGCAACGGCAGTGGCACTGGTGGTCCATGGATGGAAGAAGAGGTCCCACAAATCCTGGCCAACTCAGCCTGGAGATGAGCAACCTCCTCCCTCAGCCCAGAGAGGTGCCTGCAGATGGGACAACACCGCATCCTCCAGAACGTCTCCCGGAAGACTGCTGCTCCACAGCCACTGCACCACTCCCATCATGTCTTATTTCTGCCCCCTTAACTGTTGTTTGGAATCCTTATTCTTTCCTCTGTTTTTTTTCCTTCTCTCTCTACTTACTTTCTGCCTCTGTGCCCTTTAAGCTCCTGATTGTCCTGTTTCGAGACAAGAAGATCCAGTATTTCTCAGTAGACCCCTTACTTGCTCAGAGGCAGACCTCCAGCAGCTAGAGGGGGCCAGAGAGCTACTCTTGCTCTTCTAGGATGGCGGGTCTTTGATGTCTCTGTGATCACTCACTTCCTGCTCCCAAACAGGAAGTTCCTGTTGTCAGTCAAATCCTGTGCCTATAAAAGCTGAACTAGCTTTGGGTGGGAGGGAAGGAGGGCAGAGAGTGAGGAGAGGCTTTGTGGAATTCGGTTCTGGCCATTGCTCAATTGGAGTCTGAGTCTATGGTCCAGGCCTTAGTTGAAACTGCTAAGACTGCCCTGCAAGCAACTAAGTGCCAGTTCCATATGGCAGATGATAACGATGCTGCAGCTTGAGTTATGGCCCAGGCCATTTCTCTCAGAATGTTTTACCTGGCTGAGAACCACCAATTTTGACACAGGATACCCAGTCTAAAGCTCTGGACTTTCCCTGTGACAAGAATCCTCTGTTCGACTCCAGGACAGAAGAGTACATGAAATTGTGGATGAGTACAAGTCCACCTGCCAGAGCAATGCTACTAAACAAAGGGCTTCCACCCAAAAGTCTCAGCCCAAGGCAGGCAGAGGAAGGGGATATTTTCCCAAGCCCTGTTACCCCAATCCTCCCCCTCAGTATGACTACTCTCAGAAAAGAGGGTACTATAGGGGAAGGGGCAGGAGAGGCCAGTGAAAACTGGCTACCTCCCAGGCCCCTGCTTCCCAATCTAATCCCTGACTTAAATGCCTTGGTTGCCTCCCCTCCACCAGTAGGGGGCAGACTCTTCCCCACCTCCAAACTTGGACCCATATAACCTCAGACAAGTGGGTCCTCGAGGTAGTGGAAAAGGGCCTGCCTCATCACTTCAAAATTATGCCAGCCTTAAGGGGTTCTCCGTTTTTCAAAACCCCTAACCCATCAGAAAAACTCCTGCTGCAGCTGGAAGTCAGCAACCTCCTATCATCAAGGGTGGTGGAAAAAGTACCTGCCTTACAGAGAAACCAAGGCCTTTATTCCAGGTACTTCCTCACCCAAAAGAAAACCAGGGGGTGGCGACCTATCCTAGACCTCAGGTATCGCAACAGATACCTGAAAACCAAATTTCAGGATGGTGACACGGAAATGGTCATTCAGTCTCTGCAACAGCGAGACTGGCTAGTCTCTCTGGATCTCAAGGATGCCTATTTTTACATCCCTATAAGGCAGTCCCACAGAAAAATCCTGAGGTTCAGGCTTCCTTCAGGGCATTACCAATTCGCAGCCATGCCCTTCGGCCTTACATCTACGCCAATGGTATTCATGAAACATAGAAACATAGAAGTTGACGGCAGATAAGGACCGCGAGGCCCATCCAGTCTGCCCATTTATTTTTCTTCCTTATAAAAGTGCCATCGGCCTTTGCTCTGTCAGTGGCCTATCCATTCATACTCATCTGTATTGCTCCCTTATGCCTATCCCATGCCTGTTTGAAGCCCTGCACTGTATTCATAGCCACCACTTCCTGAGGTAGGCCGTTCCATGCATCCACCACCCTTTCTGTGAAAAGAATTTCCTCACATTACCCCTTAATTGGCCTCCTCTACTCTCATGCTGTGTCCTCTTGTCCTGCTATTTTTCTTATATTTAAACATGTTAGACTCTTTCACCTTGTTAATGCCCTTAAGGTGTTTGAATGTCTCGATCATATACCTCTCTCCCTCCTTTGCTCAAGGGTATACATATTGAGCTCCGTTAATCTGTCCTCATATGTCTTCTGATGCAGTCCCTGCACCATTTTGGTTGCCCTTCTCTGGACTGCCTCAATTTGGTTAATGTCCTTGTGAAGGTATGGCCTCCAGTACTGCACGCAGTACTGCACGCAGTACTCCAGATGGGGCCTAACAAGTGTCTTGTAAAGAGGGATTATTACCTCCCTCTTGTGACTTGTGATACCCCTACTAATACACCCTAGCATCCCCCTAGCCTTACCTACTGCTTTAGAGGTCTGCTTGGATGATTTCAGGTCATCGGTGATGATGATGCCCAAGTCTCTTTCTTCCTTTGTGACTGCCAGCAACTCCCCTCCCAGCCTATAGGTAGCTTCAGGGTTTCTCTTCCCTATGTGCATGATCTTGCACTTCTTTGCATTAAATCCCAGTTGCCACTCTTCTGACCATTTTGCTAGTTTATCCAGATCACTTCTCATTCTGCCCACCCCATCTGGATCATCTACTGTGTTGCAGATCTTGGTGTCATCTGCAAACAGACAAGCCTTACCCTCTAGTCCATCTGCAATGTCACTAATGAAGATATTGAAGAGGACTTGGCTCAGAGACTGATCCCTGAGGTACCCACTTGTGACTTGCATCTCTTCTGACTGTATACCATTTACCACCACTCTCTATTTTCTGCCCATCAACCAGTTTGCCACCCAGTTGACCAACTTCTGACCCACCCTGAGCCTACCCAGCTTATTTATCAATAGTCTATGTGGAACAGTGTCAAAAGCTTTGCTGAAGGCAAGGTAGGTGACATCAACTGCTCCCCCTTGGTCCACCACTCTGGTTACCCAGTCAAAGAAATCTATGAGATTAGTTTGACAGGACCTTCCTTTTGTAAACCCATGCTGTCTTGGATCCTGTACCCCTATGGATTCCAGGTGTTGCACTATCCTTTCCTTAAGGAGTGCCTCCATAATCTTGCCCACTACTGAGGTAAGACTGACTGGTCTGTAGTTCCCTGCCTCCTTCCTGCTACCACTCTTGTGCAGCCAGATCACATGAGCCCTTCTCCAGTCTTCTGGGACATCTCCTGTGCTCAGAGACTCACTAAACAGTTCTGCTAATGGCTGTGCTAGTTTCATCCTTAGCTCCTTAAGTACCCTGGGATGTATGCCATCAGATCCCATTGCCTTGTCCACCCTGAGCTTAGCGAGCTCTTGTAGGACCCTTTCTTTTGTGAAGGAAGTAGTGCTCACCTCCCTCCCTTCCCACTGTGTCCATGGTGCTGAGCTGTGGGCCCTGCCCTACCTTCTCTTCAGTAAATACTGAGCAAAAGTATCACTGGGAAGGCAAGACGGGAGGGTGAGCTGGATGTCATTATCCACCTAGGTACTAATGACCTGGCAAATGGGGAGCCAGAGGAAGTTCAGGAAGTGTTTAAGAAATTGGTGAGGGGTCTCAAGCAAGTAGCTACTTCTGTCACTTTTTCAGAAGCACTACCTGTGAGAGGCAAGGGAGTGCATAGGGGTGCATGCATCGGGAACTTTAACTCATGGTTGAAGAACTGGTGCTGTGAGGAAGGGTTTGGATTCATTGGTGACTGGGGACCCACCTAAAGGGGTGGAGGTTTGTTCAAACCTGACGGCCTGCATCCGTCCTGGAGGGGAATCCAAGCACTCAATGATAAGTTTAAATGCTACATTGACAAGCATTTAAACTAGCAAAGGGGGTGGCAGGCCAGCAAGGAGGGTACCTACTTGCTCACCCCCCACAGCTAGCAGTGGAACCAGTGAACCAGAGGAGTGGCTATCTCTACAAAGCAGTGTGCAAAAGATGGAGATTAGCACCCAAGAGGTGGATAGGCAGGAAAGGGGCAAAATTCAGCAGAAGGGCAGACAGCAAGGAGAACCAGGGATAAAGAACAACCAAGGAAGGGCTGGAGTAGAACAGCTGAAACAGTCTAGGGAGATCAAATCATGGAAAGCTATGTGTGCCAATGCCAGGAGCCTTAGCAACAAGATGGAAGATCTGGAGGCTGTCATGGTGCAGTCAGACCTGGACATTGTGGCCATCACTGAAACCTGGTGTAATGATAACCACGACTGGGAGATGGCCATACCTGGCTACAACATATTCAGAAGAGACAGGGCAGGTAGGAAGGGAGGAGGAGTGGCACTGTATACGAAAAATGACATAAGGGCCACAGAGATCCAGGAGGAACAAAATGGGGGAGAGATACTGTGGGTTAAGCTGGAAAGGAAAATGGGGCCAGCCATCCACACAGGTGTGGTCTATAGATCACCAGCCCAGGAGGAAGAAATAGATAGGGAGCTGATGCTAGCCATCCAAAGGATGGCAGACAAGGGTGAGGTAGTACTGGTTGGAGACTTCAATATTCCAGACGTGGACTGGAACATCCCAGCAGCAGCATCAACTAGGAGCACATTTATCCTGGACTTCCTTCAGGGTGCCTTCCTCAAGCAACTGGTCATGGAACCAACTCGGCATAAGGCAATACTGGACCTTGTGCTCACAAATAGAGCCAGTGTGATGGGGATAACAGTGGGGGAGCACCTGGGGAACAGTGACCACCAGTCATTGTGGTTTGAAATCACAGAAAGAGCAGAACCAAACCACACAAAAACATGTATCCTGGATTTTAGAGGGGCAGACTTTGGGAAAATGGGTAGATACTTGAAAGAGGCATTAAGGGGAATGGAGCAGGAATCAGGGGTTGAGTAACAGTGGGCAGTATTTAAAATGGGAATTACAAGAGCAACAGAATTATGCATTAAGCAGGTTAGCAAGAGGAAAAGGAAGAGGAGACCATTATGGTTTTCCAAAAAGGTAGCAAAGAAAGTGAAAACCAAAAAGATTGCATTCAGGCAATACAAAGAGACACAGGCAGAAGGAGATAGGGAGAAGTACCAGGAGAAGCAAAGGGAGGCAGGGAGGTCAGTAAGGGAAGCCAAAGCTCAGACAGAAGAACACATTGCAAAATCAGTGGGTAGAGGGGACAAAACCTTTTACAGGTACATAAGTGAAAAAAGAAAGGCAAAGGGAGGGATAGTGAGACTGAAGGGGGACGATGGGGACTGCGTAGAGGATGACAACAGTAAAGCTGACATATTGAACAATATTTCTGCTCAGTCTTTACTGAGGAAGAGGAGGGTAATGGGTCTGAAGGGAGTACAAGGGGGTGAGAATGGTGCAGAAATGGACACAAGTCCCTTTACATGAGAAAGGGTCCTGAAGGAACTGTAAGTAATAAGAGTTGATAAAGCAATGGGGCCAGATGGGGTGCACCCCAGGTCCTTAAAGAACTAAGAGAGGTGGTGGCTGAACCTCTGGCTATCCCATTTAGACGATCACTGGAAACAGGGGAGGTACCCAAAGACTAGAGGACAGCAGATGTAGTCCCTTATACAAAAGTGGGAACAAAGAGGAAGCGGGGAACTACAGACCAGTCAGCCTCAGTGGGGAAGATCATGGAAGCACTACTGAAGGAGAGACTGGTGGAACATCTGGTTGTCAATGGACTACAGGACCCAAGGCAGCATGGTTTCACCAGGGGGAGGTCATGTCAGACCAACCTTGTTGAATTTTTTGACTGGGTGACTAGGGAGGTGGATCAGGGGAGGGCAGTGGACATGGCCTATCTGGACTTCTGCAAGGCCTTTGACACTGTGCCACATAGAAGACTATTACACAAACTGGGGGATATGGGTGTGGGCAGGACAGTAGTGTGGTGGGTAGGTGACTGGCTGGGCGGCAGAACACAGAGGGTGGTGGTAAATGGTGGTCACTCCACAGAGGGAAGAGTGACCAGTGGGGTACCACAGGGATCAGTGCTGGGACCAGTCCTATTCAACATCTTCATCATTGACATTGCGCAGGGCCTAGAAGGCAGAATTTCACTGTTCGCTGATGACACAAAGCTCTGTAACAGAGTAGACACACCAGAGGGTGTAGACAGAATGAGAAGGGACCTGCAGAAACTTGAAGAATGGTCAGTGGTTTGGCAGTTGAAATTCAATGCAAAGAAGTGCAAGATAATGCATATGGGGCACAAAAACCCTGGCACAATATATCAGTTGGGGGTTGAGGATATAGCATGCACCAAGCAGGAAAGGGATCTTGGGGTTATCATCTCTGATGACCTCAAGGTAGGAAACAGTGTGACAAGGCAGCAGGTAAAGCAAATAGGATGCTGGGATGCATAGGCAGGGGCATCACCAGCAGGAAAAGGAGGTCATAATTCCACTATACAAGACACTAGTGAGGCCCCACCTGGAGTACAGTGTATAGTTCTGGAGACCTTACCTACATAAGGACGTAGACAGGGTAGAGAAGGTTCAGAGGAGGGAGCAAAGATGGTACATGGATTGCATCACAAGTCCTATGAGGACAGGTTGAAGGAACTGAATATGTACTCCCTGGAGGAGAGGAGAGGAGGGAGAGAGGAGATATGATAGAGGCATACAAGTATCTTACAGGGAGGAACAGGGTGCAGGAATACACTATTTTTAAGCGAACAAGATGTTCCAGGACTAGAGGGCATGGGATGAAGTTGGAGTGAGACGATTCAGAGGAAACGTGAGGAAGAATTTCTTCACAGAACGGGTGGTGGACAAGTGGAACACCCTGCCAGAGGAAGTGGTGGGGGCTGATACAATCACGGGATTTAAGAATGCATGGGATAGACATAATGGAATTCTGGAGGTCAGGGGTAAGGGGCAACAGACTTCTAGGAAAACATAAACTGAACTTACAAGCTCAAATGGGCAGACTGGGTGGACCATAGGCCCTTATCTGCCGACACTGTCTATGTATCTATGTATATTTAGGATAGATGCTTTTACAGTGCCCTCCTCCTCACATGCCCCCTTTCTCCTTTGAGCTTAGCAATACCCCCTCTGGACTTTCTCCTTTCACTAATGTATCTAATAGAAAGTCTTATCACCTTCTTTTACTGTTTGTGCTAGTGTTTCCTCAGTTTGGGACTTTGCCTGCCTTACTGCCTTCCCTGTTTCCCTTAGGGCAGTTTGGTATGCCTCCCCTATCTTCATTCCGCTGTGTTCCCTTATATTCCCTGAAGGCCAGCCTTTTGGCTCTGACCTTTTCTGCTACTGTATTTGAGAACCAAAGTGGTTTCCTTCTTCTTTTGCACTTCCTTTTCTGTCTAACACAATGGGATGTTGCTTCAAGTATTGTATCCTTAATGCTTGCCCACTTTGCCTGTACCCCTCACCTGCGTTTCTTTTTGCCAGGGCTAGCTTAACTCTGTTGGCCGTCTTATCAAAGTCAGCTCCTCTGAAGTCCCATATTTTTGCCTTGGAATGGAATGATTTAGATGTAGTGGCCAAATTGAACCATACCATGTGATGGTCACTGGCCCCCAGGTGACCTTCTACCTGGAGATCTGTGATCCCTTCCCTGTTAGTCAGTACTAGATCTAGGATAGCCCTGTCTCTTGTGGGTTGTTGTACCAGTTGTTTGAGGCCCTCCCCCTTCAGGGAATCCACCATGTGTCTAGTTCTGGCAGATGTTCCTGCTGGTATTGACTAATTTGTGTCCGGCATGTTGGAGTCTCCCATTATTAGAATCTCCCCTTTAGCTGTCATGTTTTGTATGTCTTCTAACAGTAATGTGTCTATGTCCTCCCCCTGGTCTGGGGGTCTGTAGAGAACCCCAGTTCTTATGGCTGTCCCATTTCCTGTTTCCAGGGTGACCCACAGTTCTTCTGGCTCCTTATGTGTATTCTGAATTTCTGTAGCTTTGATATTTTCATTGACATACAGGGCCACTCCACCCCCCCTTTTTTGCACCTCGGTCTCTTCTGAACAGTACATAGCCAGGTACTGAAGTCTCCCAAGTGTGGTTACTGGTAAACCATGTCTCACTAATTGCAACTGTGTCCAGTTTAGCCTCTGACATTATTTCCTGCAGGTCTGGGATCTTATTTCCCAGGCTGTGAGCATTTGTGTACATGATTTTCCATTGGCCAGATTTCGGTGTGTTAGTTGGGTGAGATTTGGCATTTCCCCTGTGCGTCATATGAGGAGATGGACCTTTTTTCTTACCTGGTGATGCAAATGAACTGCAAACATGCTGAATCCCTGTTTGACCACTAGCTGGGGGGGGGGTTTTCTTTCCATTCGACGTATGGGGTGCTGCACCCCTCTCCCCATTTGCAAGTTTAAATATTTTGCAAAGATGTCAAACTTTTGCCCAAATGCACTAACTCCCTCCTTAGTCAGATGCAGTATATTAAATTTAAAGAACTTTCGCTCCCAGAACTGTTGCCAGTTCCCTACAAATCAGTGTCCTTTTTCCTGGCACCAGCCCATGAACCACATGTTTAGCTCCCTTATCTTCCCTTCTCTGACCTTCCGTCCATCTTCCCCCCTCTCCCAGACTGGCAGGATCTCAGAGAAGGAGATGCCGGATGAAATGGATGATAGTTTGTCACCCAGCCTGGTCAGGTGTTCCTTGGTCTCCACAACTGACCAGCTGGCGAGATCATTAGTCCCTATGTGTACCTAGACATCAATGTTTTCTCCTGCTTTGTGAACAATTTTAGCAATGTGGTCAGTGTCTCTCCACGCTGATGTACCTGGGAGACATCTGACCATTACCCCTGGCTGGAGATGGGTATCAACTCCCCAAGTCATGGAGTCTCTTTTGATCAGAAGTTTTTTGGATTTCCTTTTTGCTTTTTTTGTTTTGGTTCCTTATTTGGGCAAGTTTTATTGTGCTATCTCCTGTGCTGCAGTGTCCTGCTCTGCAGTGTCCTCTGCCCCTTTGTTTGATTTCAGAGATAGAGGCAGATACCTGTTTGTAGTGTTTATATGGTTTTTGGGGGTAATATGTTGGAGAGCACAGAGTGATGGGGCACCCGATTTGCCCCTTCTAACCACCTGCCAACCTCCTGGACCAACTACCCTCTGCGGTCGAGGTTGTTCTGTTGGATGTTGGGGAAATGGCGGGTGGTTCTTATAATGTATTTCCTCTTGAATATGAAATTTGAGGCATGCAGTCTCTGCCCATGCTGCCCGGAGCTGAGCCCTAAGATCTCCAATGGCCCAGCATGTAGGACAGTGTCCTAAATCCTGTAAGGCTGTCCTTCTGAAAAGTGTTCCACAGTACCTGCAGTTAATGATATCCATTCCAGATAAGTTTCTGGTTTATAACCAGGTCAGAGTAATTAGAAGGAAGAAAATGCAAGTAATGGTTTGATTTTGTGTTTCGATTTTGTATAAATTGTTATAACAAGTTAAATTACTAGTTCCCCTGCAAATGAGCTCACCTTGTGGATGCCCCACTGATCCGCCCCTTCCTGCTTTGCCACAGGAAATGTCACAACTGTGGTACCCTATAAAAGGAGTGTAGTGTGGGGTGGTTGGGGATGGGGGTGGGTGACTGGGCCCTTCCCCTGTCGAAAAAGAAGAACCATGGATGAAAGAACAAGGAGGTAAGAGCAGAAAAAATCAGTCAACAAATGCAGTAACCCTGAAAGCTTATCCTAATGTTAGATAAAACTGTAAAACCTGTAAAGCACCATCTGAAATAATTTCAGAGAAGATATACCCTGTAAGAAATAATTTGCTACAGAGAAAAATAAAGCAGTAACAGAAGATATACCTTGCAAAAGACAATTTGAGTCAGAAGATTACAGCAGTGATCTGTTAGCACACACCTGTAGGCACACCTTGTAATAATGCAGAAGAAGGTATACCAGCAACAACAATTTGAATCAGAGAAAAATAAAGCAATGAAATGTTAGCAACAAACAGTAACAACCCCTGTGAGTACAAAATAAAAATAACAACACACAGTAAATCTGCTTAGCCAAAAGAAGTCTTAATCCTTTTCCCTTGCTCTTGTAAGGTTCTCTGCTCTGTCCTTTCACGCAATCTTAGAAGGAAAGAGCTCAGGTGAAGCTAGGTGCCTTGGCCAGCAAACCAAGAAATGTCTAGCTGTCATGGCAGTGCATCTCAGAAAACAAGGGATTTCAGTGTGCCCTACCTGGACGACTGGCTGATAGTAGGGATATCCCCCAAGTCAGGTTCAGGAGTTCCTGTTGATCACAAAAAGCACTCTGCTCTCCTTAGGTTTCCTCATAAACCTAAAGAAATCTCACTTAAAGCCAACCCAGTTCCTAACTTTCATAGTCATAGTTTCAGGGACACAATGCAGAACAGGGCCTTCTTGCCATCAGAAAGAATTCAGAATTTCCTAGCAGTGACAAAAACTTTCACCCTGGGCCAACCAAGGACGGCCAGACACTTTCTAAAACCCCTGGGACACATGGCACCCATGACTGCTGTAGTCCCAGGAGTCAAGTACATGATGAGGGACATACAGTATCACTTACGCTCGCACTGGTCCCAGAAGAGCAATGCTCTGTCCAGACTTATACCAGTAACACAGAATCATCTTCAAGCTCTGTGCTGGTGGAAGGACAGTGCCAGCCTGTCTGTAGGTGTTCCCTTCCATATATCAACTCCTACAAATATCATCACTACAAATGCTTCCCTGCTGGGATGGGGAGCACATCTGGACAATTCCTCTGTCAGTGGCACTTGGACCCCAAAGGAGTCAAGGTCACACTTCAGTCTTCTGGAACTTGTGGCCATTTATCTAACACTAAAATCCTTTGCTCCTCACATCAAAGGCCACTCAGTGCAGGTCCGGACAGACAACACCATTGCCATGTTCTACATAAAAAAAAACAGGTGGCACAAGGTTGGGAGTCCTTTGTACAGTGGTCATGAAGATTTGAACCTTGGCATGTTCCCTTGAGGTGGCTCTACCAACCATTCACCTTCCAGGCAAAGACAACACCCTGTCTGATGCCCTCCGCTGCATAAGTCGGGGACACAGCAAGTGATGCCTAAACAAGCAGATGCTAGCCACAGTGTTCAGGAGATTGGGGACCCCAGAGATAGATCTGGTTGCCTCCCCCCTCAACCACCAGCTTCCTGTCTTCTGCTGCAGGCCACCAGTCCTTGGAATTCTCCCAACAGATGCCCTGGTGTTGGATTGGTCAGAGAAGTTCCTTTGTGCCTTCTCTCCATTTTCTGTCATTTTCAAAGTCCTACTGAAACTCAGGCTCCAACCAGCACTTATGATTCTGGTGGCCCCAGATTGGCCAAGGCAGGTTTTGTATCCCCTGCTGTTAGCTCTCTCGCAGAGCATGCCCATTTGCCTTCCCCTCAGCCACTCATTGCTGACCCTTCCCCCACTCAGGGGTGACTTACCCAGATCTACGATTTGTTCACCTCAAAGCTTGGTTCTTGAGGAGTTATGAGTTTCCTGCTTCTCAGTTCTCAGAACAGGTCCTAAAGATCCTGAGGATGGCAAAGAAGCCTAACACAAAAAAAGACGTATGCAGCCAAATGGAAGAGATTCTCCATCTGGTGTAAAGGTAAGAAGACTAGTCCTTTCTCAGCCTCTGACACCACGCTGTTGGACTATCTGGTTCATCTCCAGGCCTCAGACCTGAGGCCTTCTTCATTCAAACTACATCTGGCTGCTATTTTGGCCTACCTTTCAGTAGGGAAGCCTAAATCTGTTTACTCCCACACAGTGTTCAAACAGTTTTTTAAAGGCCTGTCACACCTTCAGCCTCCTGTTAGCCTAGCTCATGGAGTCTCCCTTTGAGCCCATGTCTGCGGCCTACCACAAGTATGTTACCTGGAAGACTGTCTTCCTGGTAGCCGTTACCTCTGCTAGGAGAGTTTCAGAGCTGCAGGCTGTCTGTACTGAGTCCAACTATATTATCCTCCTCAGGGATAAAGTTGAGCTCAGGACAAAGTTTTTGTCCAAGGTGGTGTCTTGAGTTCCACCTTAACCAGTCTATTACCCTACCAGTATTCTTTACTGAAAAGTCCATTCCTGGGGAACAGAAACTCCATAGCCTGGATGTTAAGAGAGCCCTGTTCCACTACTTGGAACACACTAAATGGGTTAGGGGTTCTTCCACCCAACTATTCCTTACCTGTGGGGAAGTGGATAGAGGTAAACAACCGCTAGGAGAACTATACCTCGGATAGTCTTGCCTTCATTTCTGCTATGACAAAGTTGGCAAACAACCTCCTGAGGGCCTCTGAGTCCACACAGCCAGGGGCACGGCTGCCTCAGTAGCAGCTGCTAGAGAAATCCCTTTGCTGGATGTCTGCAAAGCAGCCATTTGGAAGACTACACACATTCACTAAGCACAGCTTCTAGGGTTGCCACCTGTCAGGTTTTTTACCTGGTGGTCAGGTTTTCAGGGTTTCTATCAGGTAATCTGGGTTTGCTCTGTGCTGGTCAGGTTTCTGAGCCATTTTGAGTGCTCACATACTTTTGAAACAAATTGTGTCATATCATTCATTGTTTCAGCTACATGTCCAGGTTACAAACAAGTTCTGTTGTCAATGTAGCCTTTTGTTTGTGAATGCAGTCACCCTGGGAGGTGTAAAGTATGGCCATTAACTAACACCATTAGCACTTACTTAACCTAATCTTTCCACTGCTTCTTAAAGTGGCATAGCAGCACAGCTTCCCCCACCTTTTGTAACAGTAACAGAACCAGTTGTCTTCCGCTTTCATTTACTGGTAAACATTTTTATCTCTAACAGAATTTAGGCATTTTTAAATGTTTTTAATTATTTTATTTTCTCAAGAAAAAAGTATAGTCACTTCTTTGGCTTTGAAATAGTACTGTGGACGAGAACAGGAAATGGAGCCAGAAAAAGATATAAAGTACTGTGTGTATACTGTTGTATGCTATTTACAGTAGTTCCCTTGTCTCCACCAGATAATATCTGTAAATGAGATTTCTTTTATCTCTGTATGTTTATTTGGTTAACCAATGTCAATAAATAAATAATATGTAAGTAAATACAAAATTAGGAAGAACCTAGGAAAGTAACTTTAACAGGCACAGTACAGTATCAACATTTGTATTTAACTGCTGCTTTAAGTGTTGTTTTTTATCGATATAACAAATGGACTTCTAAGACGAACAATGCATGAGTCATGAAAAGGGGTAGGGCTAGGGGCGGAGCTTAGGATCCGGTTTTTGCCTCATCCAAAGGTGGCAACCCTAACAGCTTCCTAGATGTACGGTCTCGATATGATGCCAAATTTGGAAGGGCAGTAATGCAGAGCCTATTTCCTAAGTAGGTCCTCTGCCCTCCTCCGAACTACACTGCTTGTAGTCTGCTTTAAGTTACTGATGCTAAAGGACCCCTGGGCTAAGAAGAAAAAACTACTAACCGTAGTAATCTTTCTTCTATGGTATGTTTTAGCATCAGTAAGCTCCTTCCCTTCCTCCCCTGACAACCTGGCTACGGAGGTCTCTGCCTTTGCCTTCTACCAAATTTGCTATGTTTCCACTTGGAACTTCATTTTCAGCAAAGTTTCTCTGGTTTATTGTTAAACATGCTTTTGCATGATTTTTAATTTCTGTTGGGTCATAACTTTGGGCATGTGCCCATTTATCTTTAAAAAAATTCTGGTGCCTTCTCAGGCAGTCTACCCTCAGCACATACCCAAAGGCTTTCCTGATTGGCTGATGCTAATTAATTCGCATAACCCGCACCTCTGGTGCAGTACTACCTGGTCAGCTAGCTGCTTTAAGTTACTGGTTCTAAAGGACACCTTGGAAGAAAGAAGATTGCTATGGAGAGTAATTTTTTTCATCCAGGACATGTGTACCATTCTTCGTAACAATAGCACTGTACAGGAAATACATATTTGGCTATCAGTCATTACATTTAAGAAAAGCAACGAGTTCTATACTGTCCTTGAGTCCTGTGGGTCTAAGTGCCCCTAACTCAACAATCCAAAAAGATTCCCATTTGGAGATCACTATTTCAAAATTCCCACCTCTTGGACCTAACTGTACTCTCTCCGTTCCACAAAAACAAGCTTCATGTTCAGTTGGATAAGAGACACTTTGGAGATGACAATATAGGGCATTATATGTGTCCCCATTATGAATGGAGCTAAGATGCTCACCCACTCGTACTTTCAGTGCCCGTTTTGTCCTCCCCACATAGAAAGATTTATAGGTGCAGCTTGCTAGGTATATTACTCACTGGGTGCTACAGTTGATAAATGTGGTGATCCTGTATTATTTTCTGCTGTTTACAGTGCTGAATGATTTACACTCTTTTCCATATCAGGTTACTGGGCCCTATGGCAGCATACATATTTATTTTTTTTCTCTCCTTCTATCAGCCCTCCTTCCAACGAGCACCATAGCCCTGTCACCCTGATATCTGCTGGGACTCACCTGTCGACTGTCTTCCCCCAGGGCTTGCACACCAAACCCCGGGTCGCTGGGTTCCCCAAGCTGCACTGCAGAATGGATCTGGTTCTGGTTGGCGTGCCCAGCTGGTCAGGTGCGGGGCCTGTGGGCACTCATCATCATCCTGCTACTAGCTTTTTCCTCTGGTTTTCACCCTGGAGATGTGATATCCAATCACATCATGGTGCTTGCCACGTGTTCCTACATGACGTGCAGCAGCGTCAGCCATGTCTCATGACTTTCTTGGCCTGAGCTCCCTTTCTCCCAGCTTCAGGTTCTGCCCCCCCCCCGCCGAAGGAGAGCTTTTCTACAGACACTCGATCCTTCTCCCTCTGGCTGACTCTCCGACAGCCCAGATTCACTTCCAAACCCAGGTCATTGATGTTGCAAGCAGTAGCACAGCTGCTGCACCGGTGGGCCGGCAACAGCATCTGTACTAATTAGCCCCTTTTGGCATGGCTACATATATGGACTTCTCACTGGATCCCGCGGTCTCAGTGATCTGAAGTGCACCAGTTTCTCGAACACCACATCATGTTGTATGTCTTTCTGCTGGGAGCATCTGCTGTTAGGTCCTGCATTTCTCTGAGACCCTCCTCAGGAAACTGTGACTTAAGATGCAGCCATCCTCAGGTAGGGTGCTTGGCTCTGTTCCCTATGGATTCCTGGGGTCTGGTCCCCAGTGGAACATGGTCACCATATCAGTGTACTGGAGATGAACATTATCCCATATGGGTTCAAAGCCTTGGCCCCACATGATCAGAGAAGTTTACTAGTGCAGACAACCAGTGCATCATGTATTACTTGAAGAAGATGCATGGGGAATACACATCTGTCCCTTGTCAGGAAGTAATGCCAGTGGAGGTGTGGGCAGTGGAGCACAATGTGGACCTTGCAGCACCCCTCGTTGGCAGATGCTCTCAGCTGCACTGCGACAATCTCCCAAATGGATTCAGGAGATGTGGAAGAACTACTATAAAGTCAGTGGAGGCATTCAGAGTTGGACCTTTTTGTGTCCCACACAATGCAAAACTGCCAAGTTTTTGATCACTCATTTCAGGCCTGGAATTCTCATGTGTTGGAAGGGAGGTTTCTTATGCACCTTCCCTTGATCGCATGATTCTAGTGGATCCTGGTCAAGCTCTGAAATGAGGCTACCACCATGGTTCTGTTTAGCCCCTCTTTTGGTAGGACAAATCTGTTTCCCTATGATCTTCCTGGACTATATCTTCACCATTGATTCACACTGATGGGTTATTAGCCAGAGGCACTAGGACCCTGCGGGAGCCAAAAATCTTAAGGGGGGGGGCTGGTGCCAAGGAAGGCTGCTACGCTGCATAGCCTGTCTTGGCAACAGCCCCCAACCGCCTCAGTTCCTTTTTTTCTGCTGTGGAGTGCACTCAGTAACAACGTTGCTCACCCACCAGGAGCCAGAGCTTCATGTCTGAAGGACAACAGCATTCAGTTTCATTCTGCTATGTCAATTTAGTTTATTATTTTTGTATCAGTTTAAGAAAAAATGTTTCTCTCAGCCCTACTGAACAGTGGCCTACAACCAAGGATGGTAACGGTAGGGAGCCTCTTCAGGCATGCTGCTCTGGCAGTGAGGCCGTGTCTGGTTTACATTTCTCTCTGAGGGATGATTCGGATGACAGGTGGTCCTGTGTTCGGGGGGGAAGGCAGTCCTTCCCTAAACACAAAAAGAAACAGTCCTGTTCCCCATCCTGGTCAGGAACCTGGCACCGTTCAACCTTGAATTCTTCCTCATTTTGTCTGAAGGGGAAGAAACAGTACAACTCTAGGTCACCCACTGGTACATCTGCTGTGAAATCTTTGGCTGAGAGTGGGAGGCCTTCTCCGGTGCCTCTCCCGCTAGCGGTGGCTCAAAGTCTCAGGCCCGGAGCCCCTCTCAGTCTTCTTGTGGGGACTCCGGTGAGCGGTTTCACCACTTGGCAGCTCCAATGGAGTAGTGGGTACAGCGTCTGGTCCATTTGCCCCTTCCCACGGACCCAGTTCCAGGCTCTGTGGGGCTGGAGTCTTTGGGGCCACGGTCGAGGTTTTCAGGTCAAGTAGTGCGTTTGGCTTCACCAACAGATTATGATCCCCTGGTGGTGACTGCACCACCGACACCATTTCCACTGGTCATTCCCCCTCACTCTGTCTCTCTACAAGAACAGCTCAGGTACTTCCATCAGTCACTTTGGTGCTGGCTAGGCCTTGGACAGGGGCATTGTCAGTTCGGTGTTGGGTTCAGGCCTTCTTGGGCTTGTTCCACCATTGTGTCCTGTGACACCAGGGATCTCCCTGGTGCTGTGGCCTTTTCCTCTGGATTTGGTGCTGGTGCTAGCTCCCTTGGTGCTGGTGCCAGCCCTGATTGGGTCGGTGCTGGGTCTGGTGCCAGCTTAGGGCCAGTGCTGGGTCCAGCTCCATTGGGGCCAGTGCTGGTGTCCCCTGTTTATCCGACTCATTGGATTGGGTTAGGTATTTCCAGGTCTACTACTCTGCCTGCCTCTCTTTCTCTAGAGGAGTTGGAGGAGAACAAGTCTGACCCCGACCTTATTATCTCTGAGGGTGGTGATGACTCCTCCTTCACCTACGATTCTTCTACTCCAGGCGCTCCTACTGTTCCACAGGAGGACCTCTCTTTTCAGACTTTGCTTCACAACGTGCATGCTACCCTAGCTCTCAAGACTTCTGCCCCAGATCCAGGTAAGCAGTTACATCTTGAGTGGCTTCATGACCCTAACATTCCAGTTAACCTCACACCTATCCCTCCCGCTTTTGAAATGCTCTCAGTGGAGATATGGGTCAGGCCTGCTACCATTCCTTCTGTCTGTAAGCAGATAGGCTGAAAGTATATTTCCCCTAAGGAAAAACCTATTCTGCTTCTTGGCCAATTGCTTACAAACTTGTTTTAGCTGAGAATGATAAGGCCGCCCTTCCTCAAGAAGTTACAGCTCACCCCATCAATAAAGAATCTCACAAGAGTGATATGATGGGAAAGAGAGCATTTGCTGTGGCTACCTTGGGTATGCATATTGCTAGCTAACAAGGTCATTTCTTTCAATATGAGTATGCCCTCTGGACTTCCCCCAAATCTTTTGCTGAGATCTTGCCAGAGTTGGACACAAAGCAGAGGATCCTGCAGACTGGTATTGAGTCTAGCAGTCATCAGTTGAAGGCAGCCATGGATGCATATGATACTGCTTCCTATGCTACTGCTGCCGGTATCTGCATTAGGAGACATTCTTGACTTCGGACTTCTGTTTTTTCCAATGACACCCAGCAACAGGTCATGAATGTTCCCTTTATTGGCTCTTACTTATTTGGCCAGCAGGGGGAGCAATGCTTTGAGATCTCTCAAAAGATCCATGCGGCCATCAGGTCTGCTAGACCTGCCCTAACTCATCCTCGGAGAGGGAGGGGCCGGGCAGAGTTTTCTACCATAATACACGGTCCTTTCGTGGTAGGGTAGAGGACACCAAGTCAAGTCCCAAACTTTTCAACAGCAGAAGAGAAAACACTAGAAGGCACAGGCCCCAAAAGCACCTAGTGCCACCTCCTCAAGTTCCGGCCAAGCTCTGCCTCAACTGTCATAGGCACACCTCTCCTCTCCAGTAGGAGGATGTCTGACTCAGTTTTACAGCCAGTGGAAATCTGTCACTACTGACAAGTGGGTCCTACAGATCTTCTGAGAAGATTGCTTGCTGAATTTCATGGAACCCCCCCCCGGACTCCCTACCCAAAACGCATCAACCCTTGCTCACTGCCAGGTTGGACCTTCTCACTTTGGAGATAGCAGGCCTTTTGAACAACAGGGCAGTAGAAGTTGTCCCAGAGTCAGAAGGCAACACAGGCTTCTACTCCCACTACTTCCTCATTCAGAAGAAATTGAGGGGCATATGCCCCATCCTAGACCTCAGAAAGCTAAACAAGATCTTTTTTGGGGGTATCTCAATCATCAGGTTACACAGTAGCAACTTTCGGTGTCTGAGAAGGGGAATCCACATGGAAGATTTTCAGAAGTACAACTGGGGCCACCATTGACGTCCACCGACATCAGCAACCCTATATAGGTGTGGGTGGCCCAGCTCCCTTCTAAGTTCTTTCCCACCATCAACTTGCAAGCACAGTCTCTGTGGAAGCTTCACCGTAGTGTTTGTGCCTTTTTCAGCCTATGGCCACTTTTTTCCTACAACCCTGCAAAATCTCTTTTAAGTTTTTTCTTTTCATTGTCAAGAGCTAATCCCTACGCCGGCCGTCAGCGCGGTGGTTGGTTCCGCTGCGACACCAGCGTTCGGGGTCAGGAGCGAGCTCGGGCCGCTGGAGGGCCGGCCGGGGGGGAGGCAGCTTGAGCATCCCGCGACTGCTCGCTGTCTTCAGAGAGGGTAGGGATCGCGACCCAGTGCTGAAGCGACCACTGGCAGAGGCTGGTGGTAGAGCAGCACATCGGGGTCATTAAGAGTGGTGCATGACAGACGTCGGCTCTCGCCTTGACGTCCGGATGTCATGCACCTCAAGAAAGCCAGGAAAATCGATTGCTGGCCTCCGGATGATGGCTCTCTGTTCCCGAGGGTCTCCAGTGCCTTCCTGGCACCTCCTGTTCCCCAGCAGCATCCCCGGGCCCTAGAAGTGTGCGCTGGGGCTATCCTCCCCCTCCGGTGCCTTCCCCCTTGGAGGAGAGGGACCCGCCCGGTTAAGGGTTACATTGAGATATCCCGGGGGTCAGCTGTGATCTGGGGAATCAGAGAAGGGCCAGGCAAGGACAGAAGAGGTCAGGGGGAACTTGGCAAGAGCCCAAAGGAGTGGAGGACCAGCGAGCACAGGGCGGAAAAATAGATCATACAAAAAAAAAAAAGAGTTAATCCTTCCTCTTCTCTTTTCTGTTGCTACTGGTGCTGAGTAAAGAAGATTGCCTCTACAGACGAACATTCATGTCTGCTGTCTTGGGCCAGACCACGACATCTCCAACTGTGAGCTCTGCCAGAAAATTAATAAAACAACCCTCAGGAGATGCAGGAAGGCTCTAAAACAATTCATGGAACAAAAGGTAGCCAGCTCTGGGCAGGGGTCATCCGGGGCTCCAGCTGCTCAGTTGCCCACTGGATATTTGAGCTCCCAGGCCACCAAGGCCAGAAAGATGTCCTCCAGAGGGGGTCACAAAAAAGCCCGGGATCATGACTACTCCCCTCGGCGGCAATCCCATTCCTCATCGGCCTCTTCTCTGGGGGTGTTTTCATCGACTGCAGCTTCCTTGAAGAGGAGACCAGCTGTCCAGGTCTCTGTTGCTACTAGGCACATAATGACAGCTCCTCCGCCTGACTCCCAAGGTGCTCGGTCGTCTGCCCCTCCACTGACAGCCACATTGTTGATGACTCCATCGAGGCCTGCCCCTTCTTCTCCCAGGACTACAGGCTCATTGGGCTATCAGGACGTAGGGTCGTCGGCTCCTGTGCCATCGAACCCCTCTCCATCAGTGACTACCATGGATCTGAATGCAGTACTCATTAAATTCACAAATGTACTCATTCAGCAGCTGGGTGCCTTCAATAGGCCCTCATTGCCAGCACCGTTGACATCATCTTCGTTGTCGACACCTGTTCATTGACCCTGGGAGACACCCAGGGGCTGGCGCATCCGACGCCAGATGAGGAGGTCAACGTTGAAGATGAGTATCATCCTGATCTCCTCCTCCCTGATGACATAGTGGATGAAGAGGAAGAAATCATCATCTCTGATAAGTCCACTGCCTCTTTGGTCAGTGAGGACTCTGTCAAGCATACTCCAAGATCTCCTCCTGAGGATGCCATCTTTTTCAGTGTCATGAAGCAATTATCTGCCACAATGGGCTTCCAGACTGAGAAGGAAGATGTCACTACAAGAGACCTGGTAGCCTTCTTGGAGATTTTTGGATCTCCCCCTAAGATCATACCTCCTATGCTGAAGAATCCTATTCCCTGAAGAATACCACTATGGCAGCCTGGCATAGGCTAAACATGGTGCCAGCTAGGCCATGCAGGACAGACAAACTCTATAATGCCCTTAGGGCCTTCCTTATTTTGCTGACCAGGCTGAAACTGACTCCCTGGTCATCAGGGCAGCTCATGATAAATTTAAGTTGTCTAAGCACCTTAGTTCCCTTCCCCCAGACAAGGAATTAAGAGGATTGACCTATGGGGGTTAAAGATTTTATGCCTCCTCCACTTTGGGCCTGAGGATTGTAAACTATCTGTCACACATGGTTAAATTCCGGAATGCCAACTGGAGAAAGGGCAAAGCTGCTGCCCATGCCCTTCCCAATGGCTCCCAAAAGCAGAAATTGCTCCAGTGCTTGTAAACTGCGGAGGATGTCAGTAAACATCTCCTCAGGGTCCTGTATGATATGGCCGACACAGTGGCCAGGGCAGCTGCCACTGGCATATGCCTTCATAGGAACTCATGGCTTAGGGTCAAGGATTCATAGCAGATGTGCAAAACAAGGTGCTTAACGCATCTTTCAATGGCACCAAGCTCTTCGGCCCTGATGTCCAGAACCTCATAAATGATCTGCAGGGCTCTGGCATAGCCATTATGTCTGTCCATTCTCTCTACCACACTCAGCCCTGTGGTAGAGGGTGGTCTACTTTTCGTAGACAGGCCAATATGCCAGGCACATCCCCCCGCATCCAGGGTAAGTGCAGAGCCCAGACTTCCTTGTCCGCCCCCTCCAGTATTGGAGGGGCGGCGGCCAAGCATCCCATAAGTGATGGACCAGCCTCCACAGCTGGTCCCACCTCAGCCTGACTCCTTGCCAGACCCCCCTCCTCTGGTCCAGACCCAGGAGGCGGTGGTCAGAGGTCGGTTCTCCCTCCATCTGGAATCAATAGAGAACCATAACTTCAGATGCTTGGATCCTGCAGATCAAAAACAGTCACACTTAGGAGCTTATCCAGCAGCCTCCAGATACCCCTCCACCACTCTCAAACTATCTCCCTGTCCAGTTGTCTGTTCTCCAGAAGGAAGTACAGTCTCTTCTGTGTAAGCAGACAATCAAATTAGTGCCAAGGCGACAGAGAAATCGGGTTTTATGCTAGGTTTTTCCTGGTCCCGAAAAAGACCGGAGATCTGAGGCCCATTTTGGATCTAAAGGACCTCAATCTCTTTGTCCAGTACAAAAAGTTCCAGATGGTAACTTTGCCAGGCCTCATGCCCCTCCTCAAAACCGAGGACTGGCTGTGTTTACTGGACATGCAGGATGCTTACCTGCGCATTTTGGTCTTTCTGCCCTCACAGGAGGTTTCTTCATTTCACCTTTCAGGGCGAGCATTACAAGGTCAAAGTGCTGCCTTTTGTGCCGTGTGTCTTTACCAAGTGCTTAGCAGTGGTCACAGCAGCTCTCAGAAGAGAGGGACTGTACGTCTTCCCTTACCTGGATGATTGGCTTCTCAAGGCCACATCCAGGGAACAGCTTTTGCTGACTCTGGAGCGTACTCGGCAGCTTTTCCACACTCTGGGCATAACTGTCTACCTGCCCAAGTCGGTTCAAGTACAGTCCCAAAGACTGTAGTACATTGGGGTGGTCCTGGACTCCGAGCAAGGGAAGGCCTTCTTACCCCAACACAGGGCAGAGTGCCTAATGGCCCAAGCTCAGGAAGTTGTTCAGTGTCTGTACATTCCTGCCATACTGTACCTCAGTTTTAAGCTGTACCACGTAGGGGTAGCAGCATGGAAGAGCCCGCTGGAAAAGTTTTCTGTCGATTTTCTTATTTTTGGTCTGGGTTTTGTAACTCCTGAACAGGTTGGGTCTCTCTGGTATGAGGGAGTACCCCTAGATTTGGAAATCATGCCTGTTAAGCTTCGGCTTTCAGATTGGCTAACCTGCTAGATAGTTTCCATTTCCAGGGCCTGGATAGAGCCCACTGCCTGAGAGGGTGTTTTGTTTTATCTAAGGTAGGTCTGCAAGGGTTAGCTTGGCGCCTCTGATATGTAAGTATATTTTGTCTTAGTGGGTGTTTTCTGTGTTCCCTCAATCAGCTTCCTTTCCTAGTCAGGTCAGGTCTCACGGCAGTGGCCATTCCCACTGTTCCAATGGCCAGGCTTCATATGCGCACCCTAGGACCCTCAGAGTGCAGTGATACCAGCACACAGATGAGCTGGACCAACAAGTCCTGGTCTCCTCCTGTTCACAGGGTACTGCAATGGTGGATGGACTCCTCGAAACTTCTTCAAGGGGTTCCCTTCCAGATCTCTTCCATGCATCAGATTCTAACCACAGATGCTTCGGGCCTAGTCCAGGGAGCAAACCTGGGTTTCTTCCAAACCTAGAGCTCCTGGTCTCAGTGCATATCAGTGTCCTGGAGATGAGAGCAGTGCTCTATGCCATGCAGGCATTTCAGGAGCATTTTGCTCCAGGCCAACTGCTGGTGCAGTCATACAATCTGAATGTCGTCTACTACATCAACAAGCAGGGTGGGACTCACTCGTACCGCCTTTGCAGGGAGCTCATGAGTGTGTGGTTTTGGGCACAGGAGCACAGTCTGACACTCTCTGCGATTCACTTGCCAGGCATCCTAATCACGCTGGCAGACAGTCTTAGCAGGACTCAATCCAGCATGCACGAATGGGAGCTTCTCTCATCCATAGCAGAAGATCTGTTCAACAGATGGGGTTGTCCAGAGTTGGACCTTTTAGTGTCCCCACTCAATGCAAAACTATCTAAGTTCTGCTCGCTAGATCCAAGGCCTGGAGTTTTCTGGCAAGATGCATTGTCCCTTTCTTGGAGCAGGAGATTTCTGTACGCATTCCCTCCATTTCCTTTAATTCGGAGGGTGCTCATCAAGCTACAAATGGCGGGGGCCAACATGATTCTGGTAGCCCCATTCTGACCTCACCAGATATGGTTCCCCCTGCTTCAGCAGCTGGCTGAGGAACCTCTGGTCCCTCTGCCCCTTTACAGGACTCTGCTAACCCAGGATCGGGGAACTCTGGTCCATCCCAATCTCAGGTCCCTCCACCTGTATGCCTGACTCTGAAAATGTAGCCATTGTCAGGTTTGGAGTCCCTAACAGGGTGGTGCATGTCCTGGTGACCACCCGCAAGCCTTCCACCCATGCCACTTATGCCATGAAGTAGAAGCGGTTTGCCATCTGGGCTGCCAAACATTCCCTAGGTCTATTCACCTGCCCTGTGAATCATATCTTGGACTACCTGATTTCTTTGTCTGACTCAGGCCTCCAATATTCCTCCCTCAAGGTCCACCTTTTTGGCTATTTCTGCTTTTCGAGAGCCCATGGGTGACTGCACTATTGCTCAGCTGGATGTCTCCCGTTCTTTTCTTAGATACATCCTGCATCTGAAACCCCAATCCATTCTCCTGTCCCAGCTTGGGACTTAAATTTTATTTTGGAAAAGTTGACCGTCTCCTTTTGAGCAATCACTACTTGCGATTTGCGCTGTCTGTCTTGGAAAGCACTGTTTTTAGTAGCAATTACTTCTGCTGAAAGAATTTCAGAGCTTCAGGCCCTCTGGTGCGAGGAGCCTTATTTGATTTTTCACAAAGACAGGGTATCTTTGTGCACAAATCCTACATTTCTACCTAAGGTAGTCTCTGAGTTCACACTTAATCAGTCTATCCACCTTCCTATTTATTTACCTGAGTATGCCAATCCAGGGGAAGCACTGCTCATTATGTTAGATGTGTGCAGAACTTTGAAGTATTATCTGCTTCGGACTAAAGAGTCCAAAAAGTCTAAGCAATTGTTTGTTTCTTTTGCCCAAGGTAGAGAGGGCGCTTCAGTTTTCAAGCAGTGTTTATCCAAATGGTTGGCAAATTGCATTGTGTTCTGCTACAATAAGTATGGCAAAAATTTGTCTAGTGCTGTCAAAGCTCATTCCACCAGAGGCATGGCTACCTCGGTGGTTTGTTTCAAAGTGGGGTCTCAGCCGCTGACATTTGTGCCGCAGCCACCTAAAATACAGTCTACACTTTCACCTAGCATTACAGTCTGGATATTGCTGTAGAGCCTGTGCATGATTTGGCAGGGCTGTGCTACAAGGGCTCCTATCTTAAGTTTATGGAGATCCAGTTTCCCAGACTGCCTGTATAGACTTGTCACTGCTTGGTACTCTTTCCTGTGATGTAACCGGATGACTGAGATACCCCCAAAGAAGATAGAACAGTTATGTAAGAACTTCCCATAACAGTAGATCTTCGAGGGGATCTCAGTCATCAGATATTATTTTCCTCCCACCATCCCACTTCTTGGGGCTCCTGTCCAGGACCTGGCTATCTGCTGTTTCCACTCTTTTCTCATAGAAACATAGAAGTTGATGGCAGATAAGGACCACAAGGCCCATCCAGTCTGCCTATTTTTTCTACCTTATGAATGTTCCATAGACCTTTACTAAATGGCCTATATATCCATACTCATCTGTATTGCTCCCTTATGCCTATCCCATGCCTTTTTGAAGCCCTGCACTGTATTCATAGCCACCACTTCCTGAGGTAGACTGTTCCACGCATCCACCAACCTTTCTGTGAAAAAGAACTTCCTCGCATTACCCCTTAATCAGCCTCCCTCTAATCTCATGCTGTGTCCTCTTGTCCTGATATTTTTCTTATATTTAAACATGTTAGACTCTTTCACCTTGTTAATGCCTTTAAGATGTTTGAATGGTTTGATCATATCACCTCTCTCCCTCCTTTGCTCTAGGTTATACATATTGAGCTTCATTAATCTGTCCTCATACATTTTCTGATGCAGTCCCTGCACCATTTTGGTTGGCCTTCTCTGGACTGCCTCCATTTTGTTAACGTCCTTGTGCAGGTGCGGCCTCCACTACTGCATTCACAGATGGGACCTAACCAGTGTCTTGTAAAGAGGGATCATTACCTCACTCTTACGACTTGTGATACCCCTACTAATACACCCCAACATCCCTCTAGCCTTATCTACTGCTTTAGTAGTCTGCTTGAATGATTTCAGGTCATCCATGATGATGATGCCCAAGTCTCTTTCTTCCCTTGTGATTGCCAGCAACTCCCCTCCCAATCTATAGGTGGCTTCAGGGTTTCTCTTCCCTATGTGCATGATCTTGCACTTCTTTGCATTAAACCCCAGTTGCCACTCTTGCAACCATTTTGCCAATTTATCCAGCTCTCTTCTCATTCTTCCCACCCCATCTGGATCATCTACTGTGTTGCAGATCTTGGTGTCATCTACAGACAAACCTTACCCTCCAGTCCATCTACAGTGTCACTGATGAAGATATTGAAGAGGACTGGCCCCAAGACTGATCCCTAAGGTACCCCACTTGTGACTTGCATCTCTTCTGACTGTATACTGTTTTCCTCCACTCTCTATTTTCTGCCTGCCAACCAGTTTGCCGCCCAGTTGACCAACCTCTGACCCACCCCATGCCTACCCAGCTTATTAATCAATCTTCTATGTGGAACAGTATTGAAAGCTTTGCTGAAGTCAAGGTAGTGACATCAGCTGCACCCCCCTTGGTCCACCACTCTGGTTAGCCAGTCAAAGAAATCTGTGAGATTAGTTTGACAGGACCTTCCTGTTGTAAACCCATGCTGTCTTGGATCCTGTGCTCCTATGGATTCCAGGTGTTGCACTATCCTTTCCTTAAGGAGTGCCTCCATAATCTTGCCCACTACTGAGGTAAGACTGACTGGTCTGTAGTTCCAAGCCTTCTCCCTGCTGCCACTCTTGTGGAGCAGGATCACATGAGCTCTTCTCCAGTCTTCTGGGACCTCTCCTGTGCTCACAGACACACTAAACAGTTCTGCGAATGGCTCTTCTAGTTCCACCCTTAACTTCTTTAGTAGCTTGGGATGTATGCCATCAGGTCCTATTGCCTTGTCCACCCTGAGCTTAGTGAGCTCTTGTAGGACCCTTTCTTTTGTGAAGGGACTTGTGTGAATTTCCCCTCCCCCATGTGTCCATGGTACTGAACTGTGGGCCCTGTCCTACCATCTTCTCAGTAAATACTGAGCAGTAGTATCTATTTAGGATAGATGCTTTTCCTTGGTCCTCCTCCACACACTCCCCCTTATCCCCTTTGATGTTAAGAATACCCCCTCTGGACTTCCTCCTTTCACTAATGTATCTGTAGAAAGTCTTGTCCCCTTCTTTTACTGTTCGTGTTGGTGTTTTCTCGTTTTGGGCATTTACCTGCCTTACTGCCTTTCCTGCTTCCTTTGGGGCAGTTTGGTATGCCTCCCTATCTTCATCCCGCTGCGTTTCCTTATATTTCCTAAAGGCCAACCTTTTGGCTCTGATCTTTTCTGCTACTGTTTTTGAGAACCAAAATGATTTCCTCCTTCTTTTGCTCTTGCTTTTCTCCCTAACACAGTGGGATGTTGCTTCAAGTTCCTCAGTTCCCCAGGGCGTGAGCCTTGCTCCCTTCATCTGTGTAGGGAAAGAACTGAGGAGAGAGTGAGGATGCCCATGCCTATATAGGGTTGCGGACGTCGACGGTGTGGGTGGCCCAAGTTGTGCTGCTGAAAATCTTCCATGGGGATTCCCATTCTCTGACGAGGAAGGTTCCTATGGTGTAACCTGATGACTGAGATCCCCTTGAAGATCTACTGTTACGGTAAGTTCTTACATAACTGTTATTTTTTCCTCCACGAGAAGTTCAAAATGGTCTCTCTAGGGACCTTACTACCACTTCTCAAGTCTCAGAACTGGTTGGCCTCCCTGGACATGCAGGACACCTACCAACATATTCCAATGCACCCCAGTCACCACAGGTTTCTTTGCATCATGGCCCTGGGTCAGCATTACTAATTCAGAGTCTTTACCTTTGGGCTATCCTTGGTGCCTCGAGTCTTTACAAAGTACTTTGATGTTCTCATAGTACACCTTCAAAAGCTTGGGCTACAGGTTTTTCCTTATCTGGATGACTGGCTTCTAGCCAGCCCATCCAAACAGGACATGGAACAAGCCGTTTCAAACCCCAGGAATCCCTCAGTATGCTAAAACTATTGCAGTCAGCTTCCTGTGTTGAACTGCCTTGCAGAGAATGGAACGTATGTAAATGATGGAACTCTGATTGGCTTGTGCCAGTTTCAAACTGCTGCCCCTAGTAACTGCTGTGCTCTGAGAAACACTCAGATTAATTTCTCCACCTGCCTAGTATAGACGCCTCAAAGAGCTCTCCTTAACTTCTATCAACTGTTATTGTTGTCCAGTTTGGTAAACGTTTAATTTAATATTTTCATTTGCTCCTATTCCCTTTTTTAGGTTAGTTAGTTAGCTAAGTTTTGGTATATTTTAGTGGTTCTTCAGCAGTTCCTGAGAACTGAGGGGAACCGCTGTTTTAGTGGTTTTCTGCACAGTAATTTTGATTTTAAGCCTCAGCGTTCTGATTCTTATCCAGGAACAGTAGCACTACATTCATATTGTAATTTATTTTTGATTTTCGCAGTTCCCTTCCTGTCAGGAACTTAGTGAATACTGTACAGGACTGTCTTGCAAACTGGGCCTTGCAGCCCAAATGACATGTTTTCCTCCTGTCTAAAATTAACATTTTTACTATTACTACTACTGAGAGATTTTCATCGAATCCCTGCATTTAAATTCAGTCAGGGAACTGACCATTTTTTATGCTTTGTAGTATTGCTGTATTTTCGTTCTGGGAACCTTTTTCCTATTGGTTTTTTTTACTTGGAGTGTCTGACATTTGGCATGCCAGTCACCAGGGAAGAAAAGAGGACAGGACCGACTAGTTTTAAAAATTGTACCAAGTGTGGCCAAATTGTTGCTAAGGCTAACAGGCACAGTTTGTGTCTGGGTCCTAGTCACATTTTTGCTAATTGTGATAGCTGTAGAACATTTCGTCTCAGAACCTTAAAAAAGAGAGCAAAAAAGCTTGAGGAAATGGCTACTCCTTCCTCTCCTAAGCTCACTGAAAAGACTGAGGCTTCTAAATCTAAGAGATCTGTGGAACTGACTACTGAACTGCTTCCTGCTATAAGAAAACACAGAAACACATTGCTGCACCTTCTGCTGAAAAGACAAAGGAGCTCTCGACTGACAGACCGATAATGCTTTTGGCTGAGAACATTGCCAAGGTCTTACAAATTTTGCAGGCCCTCCAGGCTGTGGGTCCCCTGGTTCCATCCCCAGTTCCTGCTTCAGCTCCCCCATTCTTGAACTGCTGTTCTTATATGAGTAACTAGAGGAGGAGGATGGGGGAACCTATCATGCCTGAAGTTTCTCCAGAACATGACTTCGGTTCTCCTTCCCGGGCACTGGAGGACTACTCTTCTCACAGTTCTGTTGTGAGACAGATGGTGGACACACTCAATCTCTCCATACAAGAAACAGCAGAGGATGAGGAAGAAGCAGACTTTCTCAATTTGATGATTCTTACCCCCACTAAGAGACTTCTGCTTCCTATCCACAAGTCCTTGAAGAAGGCTGTATTGAAGATCCTACAGAATCCCATAACAGTTCCTGGGGTAGATAGGAAAATTGACAAGAAATATAAGCTGGAGAGATCCAGTGCTGAATTTCTATTTATGCACCCAGATCATGAGGGAGTGGTACAGGTGGCTGCCTGTGTTAAAGGTGTTCCCCATCCACCTGACAGGAATTCCAGGAAGACTGATGGCACAGGGAAGAAGGGGTACTTAGCAGCTCCCCTTCTCCTCAGACAGACCAACTATATGGCATACACAGCCCAGTACCAGAAGGCTATCTGGTCCACTGTTTTGACCATGATGGACAAGATTTGTGGGGATGTGGCAGTGGACCTGGTGGAGACAGCCAGAACAGCGTTGGATGTCACAAAATACCAGTTTCATATGGCTGTGTACCAGTGATACTGCTGCCAGGCTTATAGCCCTCACTGTGTCTATGAGGCAGTTTGCCTGGCTCAGGGCTACTAATCTGTCCCACGATACCCAGACTAAGGTCATTGATTTATCCTGCAAGAACAATTCTCTTTTTGGGGACAAGACAGAGGCATACATGAAGAAAGTGGAAGAGTACAAAACCACTTATAGAAGCAATTCTGCCACCAGAGACAGACCTTCCACAACTTATAGGTCCCAAGCTAAGGGAGGCAGGGGTAGGGGTCCCTACACCAGGCCTTTTTCCCATGCACAAACAATGCCAGACTACCAGCAGCCCAGGGGGTACTTCAGAGGTAAAGACACAAGGACTGTAAGAAGGTCTGAGCCAGTACCTAAGGCCAAGTCCCAGCCAAAGCGGAACCCCTGACGTGCTTGCCCAGGTCACCTCCACCTTCCCTGTAGGGAGCAGGCTGGCTTACTTCCTTCAAGCATGGCAGACCATCACCACGGACAAGTAGGTCTTGGAGGTAGTGAGCCAGTACCTGTCCTCAGCTTCAAAATGCTCCCCAGACTGAAAAGCAGAATTTTCAGCCTGGCAACCCCAGCAGAAAGGACCTTGCTGGAGATAGAAGTTGCCAACTTACTGCTCATCAATGCAATGGAACTTATCCCTCTGTCCCAGAGGGGAAAAGGCTTCTATTCCCAGATATTTATTTATTCATTTGTTAACCGAGTTGGTGCACTGATACGAAGACCTTTTCCAGGCATGGCACAGGCCAGGAACTGGCAAATATATTTCCTTACCCAAAAGAAAAAATGGGAATTGGTGACTTGTTCTGCATCTCAGACTCCTGAACAAACATTTAACAAAACCAAAGATCTTACTTCGAGAGGGCTGTTGCAGTAGGTAATTACATATAGGGCTGAAGCCAGCAGGCATCAGGACCCCATGGAAAAATTTCTAGCTTGCAGTCTCTGGTGGGGGACCAACTCCACGTCACGTGACCAGCATCAGGCGATGTCAGTATAAAGGGGTGGTCCCCCACACCTGCCTTTCAGTTCTTTCCTGCCATTAGCTTGTGAAAGTACCTCTCGGTTAAATTCCTACTGCTTCATCAGTTATTTTTAGCGAATTTTTTCACGTCTCTCTTCAGCATTTCTTCCAGATTGCCGTGTATTTCGTCCCCTACTCTCTCCAATTCGCATAAAAAGGAGTGCGACTCATGCGGCGTCCAGCTCCGGCATAAGGTCGGTCATTCTCAGTGCCTCTTCTGTCTAGGCCTGGATCACCCCGTGGAGAAGTGCCAGCACTGCCAACAATTCTACGCTGCCACCCGCAAAGGGAGGCAGCAGTTCCTGGAGGCCCACATTTTAAAAAAGATGATGTCTTCCGAAGAAGCTCAGGCAGGCCTCAACTTCCCCTGAGGGTCACCGTAAGAAGAAGGAGAAGCACCGGGACCAGGACTCCACTTCCACGGCCACCATGACTCTGGCTTGAGTTGCCATGCTCCAGATAACATCCCCCCCCGGGGGACCGACCTTCAACGGCTGTCTTGGAAGTTTCTAAGGTGGCGGCGGCCCTCCTGTTGGGCTCGCGCTCGGGGCCCCTCGGGAGCCTCCAGGACAAAGGAGGCTACTGCTCCCAGGAGGGCTGCGGCCCTCTGGGTTGAGCCGGTCCAGTAAGCCGGACGCTGGTGCCATCGACGTCTGCCTGGATAGGGCCGGTAAGACCTGCCTCCTTTGGGGGCGCACTGCCCCAAAAGGCGCCACCAAGGCTGCCTCCTGACCTTTGTCGGCGTCAGATCCAACAAGTTGGACGCCGGCTCTTCCGACATCTACCCGGATCCTGCTGGTAAGGTGAACATTGGCTCCTCCAATGCTCGCACGGCATTAGAGCCGATGCCAGACCCTGTCGACCGGTCCACTGTCCCTGGCTCCCTGCTTACAACCGAGGCTCCAGCGTCTCCCCTGTTGGACCCCATGGATTTCAGTCCTCCTTCTCCGGGCAACACAGAGGATGCCGGTATGCTCCCGTCAGGTCTCCCTCCCTTAGGGCCGGATCCTCTGACGCCGGACCCTCGGACACCGGCTCTGACACTGGATGCCATTCCAACGCTGGACCAGACACCCATGGGGCCACCTGTTTCTGGCCCACCCACGGGGCCTCTTCCAGGGCCTTCTGCTCCGGCAGAGCCCCTGGTTCCTAGGTATCCAACTCCATCCTTTCTGACACCGTCCTACCCGGGACCACAGTATCTGGTGCCGCAGTACCTGATGCCTCAATACCTGATGCCAGGCTTCCTGCCATCAGGCTATGGATACTCACCCTACGGATGCCCTCAGTGTCCGTATCCCCCTCCTCCTCCACTGCCCCCAGCTGCCGGTGGACTTGAAGGAAACTCTGGCTGCCTGGTGGGCTGAGGCCAAGGCTTAGCTCACCAGGGAGGTGGAGAGCCATCTGCCGACACTGGTCCCTGTAGCGGATCCCTGTCGCCGGAGATGTGAGACTCCCCCCCCACCTGACACTAGAAGTGATCCCTCTGATGCCAGGGCCGGGGAGGACATGCTTCCCCGAGGGTTGCCCAAGGAGTCTGCTCCTCCCCCACACTGGGAGGGGTCTTCATCCTGTTCGTTGGAGACCTCTGACTCAGATACCAAGGGTTGCTTTGACTCTGATGATGAGCCATGCACTCCAGACCTTCCCAGGCCCAGGACTCCTCTGAAGTCTCCTACGGAAGATCCTTCCTTTCTAGAGTTGCTGAGGAAAATCCAGGAAGTCCACCAGTGGCAATCTCTGGAGCCAGATCCACAGCAGAAGAAGGTCGCTGCCAATCTGGATCTGCCCAAAACTGCTCCGACATTGATTCCACCCTGGATCGAGCCTCGCGCCGACCTTGTTTCCACTATTTGGAAACAACTATCCGCACTAGCCCCACTTCCAAGGAAGGAGGATATGCTACACCAGGCTCCTGAGGGTGTGGATTCCTTGAACACACACCCAAAGGCCGACTCGGTCATGATTAGCGCCACTCACGGATGGTCAGCAAACCCAAAACACCTCAGCTCATCTCCTCCTGACAAGGAATCCCGTCTTCTGGACCAGTACGGGAAGAAAGTGTTTGCTTCTTCCACTCTGGGAATCAGGGCCCTGAACTATGTTGCACATATGGGGGACTACCAGAAGACTATCCTGAGTCAGGTGGAATCCAAATTGGACTCCCTTCCTGAGTATCAGACCAAGCAGGAAGTTGCTGATCTCGTCCGTTCTGCTCATTTGGCCAGCTGGCACATGCTTCATGCCATGTATGATGCAGTGGACACAGCTGGTCGGAGCTCGGCTTTCGCCGTAGGTCTTCAGCGTCGTGCCTGGCTCTGGGCATCAGGATTGGTCCTGGAGGTGCAATCTGCTATCCAGAATGCGCCCTTCAGGGGTTCTGTGCTGTTCGGTAGAGATGTCAAGGACATCATCACCGACCTGCAAGAGAAGGGCACTGCTCTTAAGTCTGTTGACTCATTGTACAGGCCCCCTCAGGGACAGCGTTGCCCTTTTTGCAGATGTTCTCGGCCTAAAGTGAAACCTCAGGGCAATCGGGCCAACAAACATTGGGCCCCTCTGGCTGCCAAGACCCCCCCACCCAAAAAAGTGGCGGGAGCTTCAGCCGTGATGTTGCTTCACACCTCCTGACTCCTTTCCTCTCCCACAGCCTCTGGAGCCCCCAGAGGAACCAGTAGGAGGGAGGTTCTCCTTCCATCTACCGGATTGGGAGAGAATTACATCAGATGCTTGGATGCTCCAACTGATAGCAGCAGGACACTCAATCGAGTTTCTCTAGAAACCACCCAGAACCCCCCCAGGTTGTCTTACTCCCTGGAACATCTTCCTCTGGTCCCAGAAGAAATGTCCTCCCTTCTCTCGAAGGTGGCAATAGAGCCTGTCCCGATCCACCTTTGGGGAACAGGTTACTATTCCCATTTCTTCCTAATTCCAAAGAAAACGGGAGATGTGAGGCCTATTTTTAGACCTCAGCTCCCTGAACATGTTCATGGAGTGCAAGTGTTTCAGAATGCTCTCTCTCTGCAGGGCCTTCTACCACTCCTTCAGCAGGGACAGTGGCTGTGTGTGCGCTTGATATACAGGATGCCTACCTGCATATCCCCATCTGCCCTTCCCACTGCAAATTCCTTTGTTTTTTGTTCCAGGGGGACCACTACCAATTCTGGGCTCTCCCATTTGGTCTTTCCTTGGCTCCCCGAGCATTCACTAAATGTCTGTTGGTGGTGACGGCCCACCTGCATACCCAGGGGTGCAGGTATTCCCATACCTGGACAATTGGCTCCTGGCGGCCCCTCCAGGGAGGAACTTCTGCACTCCCTCTCCCTTACCCTGCAGGTCGTCACCAGCCTGGGTATTACCATCAACCAGGTCAAGTCCCATCTGGTCCCTTGCCAAAGGCTCCAGTTTATAGGGGCGATCCTGGACACGACCCTCAGCATGGCCTTTCTGCCTCTGGACAGGGTGGATATCCTCCAGACTCATGCAAGCCTGCTGTCCAGTCACAGAAGGGTCAGTGTCTGGTCATTCCTTCGCCTACTCGGGCTCATGGTGGGTGCTATTCCGACTATCTCACGTGCTTGGCTCCATATGAGGATCTCTCAGCGGACACTTTGGTCTCAGTGGGACCAGACACTAAACGACCTAGACCAGGAAGTTCTGGTCTCCGATCCCATGGTCCAGGACTTGCAATGGTGGATGGTGTGAGAGAACCTTTGCCAGGGGGGTTCCCTTTTGCCTCGAACCCTCCCCTCCCAAACACTTGACAATAGATGCCTCGGGAGAGGACTGGGGGGCCCATCTGGAGTCTCACAGAACTCAGGGCTCCTGGTCCAGACTCGAGCAGACTCTTCATATAAATGTGCTCAAGCTCAGAGTTGTTCTGTATGCATTCCAGGCTCTGAACTCTTATGTCCTTTCCGGCCACCTGACCATCCAGACGGACAACATGTGCGTAGTCTGGTACATCTACAAGCAGGGAGGAATGCATTCCTGCTCTCTATGCAGGGAAGCAATGGGAGTTTGGAACTGGGCTGTTCGGCACAGCCTTCACTTGACGGCAGTTCATGTTCTGGGAGTCGAGAACACACTGGCGGACCACCTCAGCTGGTCCTCAGCAAAGTCCCATGAATGGGAACTGGATCAAGGGTTGGCAGACGACATCGTCTGGCGTTGGGGAACCCCCCCAGGTAGATCTGTTTGCGTCGGCCCTCAAAACGTAAAGCTTCCCACCTTCTGCTCTCTTGCTCCAGGGCGAGGCATTTTTTGGTGGGATGCTCTGTCTCTCGACTGGAAGGGCAGATTCATCTATGCCTTCCCACTGATTTCCTTGGTTCCGAGGGTCTTACATAAATTCAGCTTAGAAGGAGCTCAGATGATCCTCATCGCTCCATTCTGGCCCAGGCAAGTTTGGTTCTCTCTTCTGCAGCAATTTTCAGAGGAACCTCCGCTTCCTCTTTCACAGCATATGCTGACCCAGGATTAGGGGACCCTGATTCATCCAGGCCTCAGATCCCTTCAGTTGCATGTGTGGCTCCTACAGATGTAGCTCAGGCTTGATTCAAGGTTTCTCCGCTCGTGGCCGATATTCTAGTGGAGGCCAGAAAGCCTTCCACTAGATCCACCTATGCCATGAAATGGAAGCGGTTCTCGATTTGGGCCTCTTCCAAGGATTTTGAACCATTTTCTTGCCCTGTCGGGAGAATCCTGGACTACATGCATCATCTCTTTTGACCAGGGTTTCAGTCATTCCTCCTTGAAGGTTCTTATGGCGGCTATGGTGGCCTACCATGTCCCTTTTGGTGACAGAACTGTCGCACAGTTGTAAGTCTCTAAGACTTTCCTTCAAGGGGTTCTCCATTTATGACCCCCTATCCATGTTTCGGCCCCTCCTTGGGATCTGAACTTTGTTCTTCAGAAACTTACCCTGCCTCCCTTTGAGCCTGCAGCCCCAGCAGACTTGAAGTTCCTCTCATGGAAGACTCTCTTCCTAGTGGCCATTACTTCAGGTTGAAGGATTTCAGAGCTTCAAGCCTTGATGTGTAAAATCCCGCATTTGGTTTTTCACAAGGAACGAGTGGCTCTGCGCACTAATCCAAAGTTTCTCCCTAAGGTAGTGGCAGAATCTATGCTGAATCAATCCATTGAGCTACCTGCCTTCTTTATGCAACACTCTAATCATGGGGAGTACCTCTTGCATACTTTGGATGTTCACAGAATACTGAGATACTACACCACTTGGACTAGGATCTCAGGAAATCTGATCAGCTTTTTGTCTCTTTTACTCACAAAAGGGAAGGCAATACTGTTTCCAAGCAATGCCTGTCGAAAAGGTTGGCTCATCGTATCATTTTCTATTACAACAAGTACAACAAGACCCTGCTGGGTCAGGTCAGAGATCACTCCACCAGAGGAGTAGCTGCCTCTGCAGCTTGCTTTAAGAATGTGTCAGCGGCAGACATCTGCGCAGTTGCAACTTGGACTTCTGTCCACACCTTTACGAAACACTACAGTTTGGACATTTCCTCTCGTCATAGAGCAGACTTCGGGTTGGCTGTTTTGCAGGGTCTTCTTTCTTAAGATCTTTACAGTCAGAGGTTTATTTGTTGTTAGTTTTCCTCCTCCTGAGTGCTTTTCCTTGTTCAATATGTAATTACCTACTGCAAGAGCCCCCTCGAAGTAAGATAGTACAGTTACGTAAGAACTTACCATAACAGTAGATCTTTGAGAGAGGCTCTTGCAGTAGGTAATGCCTTCCCGCCCTCCATCCCCCTTAGCTTTTTCAGCTCCTTTTCCAGGAAGGGAAATATCCGCTTCTCTCTCGTCTTGCCTTTTTGGCCCTTGGCGGGAAACAACTGGAAGGCGGGCGTGGGGGACCGCCCTTTTATATTGATGTCGTCTGATGTGGGGGCAGTCCCCGTCAGAGACTGCTAGCTAGAAATGTTTCTGTGGGGTCCTGACACCTGCTAGCTTCAGTCCTATATGTAATTACCTACTGCAACAGCCTCTCTCGAAGAGCTACTGTTACGGTAAGTTCTTATGTAACTGTACTTTCAAAATGGTTACTTTGTCAATTATCATTCCTACTGTCTAATGGGGGGGGACTGGTTGACATTCTTGGATCTCAAGGATGCCTACTTTCACATTCCAATCAGGCCCAGCCACAGAAAGTACCTGAGATTCAGACTTCCCTCAGGGCACTACCAGTTTGCAGCCATGCCCTTCGGCCTAACCTCATCTCCCAGGGCATTCAGCAAGTACCTAGCTGTGGTAGTAGTACACTTAAGGTGGCAAGGATTCACAGTATTCCCTCACATAGATGATTGGTTAGTCATGGAACAATCCTTCCAGCACACCAGGGACTTTCTGGCTCTCACCCAGAGCACATTGGAGTCTCTGGGATTCCTGGTAAATGCCCAAAAGTCTCAAGTGGAACCTGTTCAGTTCCTGGACTTCATAGGGGCAGGATTGGACTCCCTGCAAGGAAGGGCCTTCCTCCCTCAGTGCAGGGTAAACAGTATCTTGGAGCTGGCAGGCCCTTTCAGAATGAACAGACCCAGGTCAGCAGGGCACTTCCTGCAGCTCCTAGGCCACATGGCAGCAGCCACGGCTGTAGTGCCGGGATTAAGGATTCAAATGAGGTACATCAAGTTCCATTTAAGGGCTCACTGGTCCCAAAGGAGAGACCCTCTTGCCAAGCTGGTACCTGTCACAAAAATCCTATTGCAGGCCATGCTGTGGTGGCAAGACAGAAAACGTAAGAGAGGGAACTCTTTTCAGCAGAAAGTTCCATCGGTGGTATTTGCCACAGATGCCTCCCTCCTAGGCGGGGGGGGGGGCACACATGGACAACCTCATGGTCAGCAGTACATGTTCCGCCAAGGAGTCACTTCTGCATATCAACCTTCTAGAGCGCAGGGCAATTTACCTGGCTCTACAGTCATTTGCGCCCACAGGTCGGGGCAAGGTGGTACAAGTCAAAACAGACAACACAACCACCATGTATTAAATCAACAAACTGGGAGGCACCAAGTTGACCTTACTGTGCACAGAGGCTATGAAGGTCTGGAACCTAGCCTGCTCCATGCAGGTGTCCCTGTCAGCAATTCACCTGCCAGGAAAGGACAACATTCCAGCAGATTCCCTCAGCAGAATCAGTCAAAATCACCATGAGTGGGCTCTGAACACACAAATACTGGCATCAGTATTCAGAAGGTGGGGCACACCAGAGATAGTCTCTTTGCTTCCACAGATGACCACCAGATACCACAGTTCTGTTGAAGGTCTCCAGCTCAAGGGAATGTGTCAGTGGATGCCCTAGCACTAGATTGGTCAGGGAGGTTCCTTTATGCCTTCCCCCCTTTCCCTCTGTTGCTCAGAGTTCTCATAAAATTCAGGTCACAACCAGCAACAATGATCCTGGTGGCACAGGAGTGGGCAAGACAGCCATGGTACTACCTCCTGCTAGCCCTAACAGTATCACAGCTGATTCACCGCCCCCAGAGGCATAATCTCCTGACATCCTCACAGGGCAGAATACTGTACCCCAGTGTCGGGTCTCTCCGCCTAAAAGCCTGGCTCTTAAAGACCTAGAATTTGCTAGTCTGCACCTCTCTGAAGAGGTCTTGAATGTCCTTAGGGTTTCCCAGAAACCCTCAACCAGGAAAACTTATGTTTCCTAATGGAAGAGATTTTCACTCTGGTGTGGGCACAGAAGTGTTAATCTCTTTCAGATGGGGTTTACCTGTCCTGGAATACTTGACCCACTTGCACTCACTAGGTCTTGGGCCTTCTACCTTAAAGGTACAACTAGCTGCAATTACAGCTGGTAAAGACATGTCTAGGGCATCTCACCCTGTTTCCAGGAAGTTCTTTAAAGGACTCCTTCACCTCCACCCTCCCCTTAGGGAGCCAGTCCCATCTTGAGATCTAAACATTTGTATTGCTAGGCTCATGGAATCCCCATTTGAACATATGGCAACAGCAGACCTAAAATATGTTACCTGGAAGACTGTCTTCTTGGTAGCCATTACTTCTGCCAGGTGAGTAAGTGAGCTACAGGCCTTATGCACAGATGTGAATGACATCTTCTACAGAGATAAGGTAGCGCTCAGGACTAATAGGAAATTCCTTCCCACGGTGGTTTCAGACTTTCACCTGAATCAGTTCATAACACTGCCAGTGTTTTTTTTACTGTTAACTCCAGCTCAGGTGAGTGGAAGTTGCATAGCCTGGATGTCAAGAGGGCATTCAGCCATTACCTTCACCGGACCAAGGCCTCCAGACCAGAGTACACTCAGTTGTTCGTCACCTATGGAGAGGTGGGCAAAGGTAAACCAGCTTCCAAGAGAACTATGGCACACTGGATAGTGGCCTGCATTCAGTTCTATTACAGTAAAGTTGGAAAACAGCTCCCCCCCCTGGTCTCAGGGCACATTCTACCAGTGGTACAGCTGCATCAGTAGCTGCAGCAGGGACATTCCATCACTGGAAATTTGCAAAGCAGCCACAAGGAAAACTGTTCACACTTTCACCAAGCACTACAGCTTGGGCATATAGTCCAGTAGTGATGCTAGGTTTGGCACTGCAGTCCTGCAGAACGTTTTCCCTAAATCGGTTCTGTACCCAACCTCCAAAGGTACTGCTTAGTAGTCTGCAATAGTTTAAGCATACTTAGGGATTCTTGGGGTTTAAAGAAAAAAAATACCATAGTAATCTTATTTCTTCCAGGGGATCCCTCAGTATGTTTAAAGCTACCACCCTGCCTCCCCTTCTAGAACCAGGAAAAAGGGGTTTGTTGTTCTGCATCCCTGCTGGTCACTATCTGTTCTGTACTGTTCTGGTCACTTGTTGAAATTTGAATCAGCCTGTACTGTTCCTTCTTACAGGGACCATAGTTTTGTTTTTTAATGTAGGATTCATTTTTATGTTTGCTTGCATGCATGTGCAAGAAACATAGTGCCATCATCTGAGTTTTCCAGAGGTGTGTCAGCCTCTTCCAATTCAGCCAGTGTGTTTGCAGGCACGGTTGCAGTGCGCCAATCACTGCTCCAGCTGTCTATGACAGCTGAAAATGCAGTGGCATACAGTTGAAGGGAGAGCTCCGCTTCAGTGAGCAGAGCTCCCCAACGCATGCAGTACATATTTGCGTGCTGACGACTTGCGCACATACTGTATATAGCCGGCAGGGGTGCCCAATGCCCTGTCGGCTCCATGCGCCCCAAAAAGCTTTCCTGGTGCCACGCTGGGCCCATCCCAGCGTGGCACACGTCCGTATGGCGGCCAGGGGGTGCCCAATCCCCGTCGGCTCCAACCCCTCCAAACAGCCTTACAGCTGCCAGACTGGGAGCCACCCCAGCGTGGCACAAGCCGTATGGCGGCCGGAGTGCCCAATCCCCGTCGGCTCCAGTCCCCAAACAGCCTTTCCAGCTGCCACGCTGGGAGCCCTCCCCAGCGTGGCAAGCGTCCCGCGTTGTCTTAGTAATAAAAAAAAAAAAATTAAAAACGGTCCCTCGCAGTCTCCCTGTCCCCACCACACCCACCCACTGCGCCTGCCTCCCCACAACCCCTCACCTCATACTTACCTCCGAGTCTGGAGAGGCGATCTTAGTGGACGGGAACACATCTGCACTCTTCAAAGCCGACCGTGAACTGAGGAAATGCCGGTAAGCTGTATAATGTAATGAATAGGGTTTTTAACTTTGTTGCATATCTCAGGCATTTGGGAATTATGGGCCCAAATTTTCAACATGGGGTTTTTGGGACCCCTTCTCATGAATGATGTCACTGTCATGGCGTTACTCGGGCCTGAAGGGTGATTTCGCAGCCACTGCGCGAAATCACCTTTCAGGAATGATTAACGAAATGACACTGCCAGTGTTCATAAGGTGGGCTCTCAAAAGCCTATTTTGAAAATTTGGTGGAAAAATTCTAAAAATGACTGTTTCTGGCGTGCGTTGTGCAGTTCATACGCTGCGGTTCGTGAATTTTCAATATTTTCATTCCAGATTTTCAACATTGCCATTTTACCACACCTTCTTATGAACAGTACAGCTGTCATTTTCACATCTCACCAAAATATGTTTCCACCCATGTAACGCACAATGGCGCAGTTGGTGTGCAAAATCAATGTACAGGACACATTAAGAAAATCTCAGTGACATTGTTCATGAGCAGAGGTGTTAAAATGGCTATGTTGAATTTGGTGAAAAAATCCACAAAATGACTGTTTCTGGCGTGCGTTGCGCGAGTTCCTTGCAGCTCTTAAGTTTGTGAATTTTCAATATTTTCACTCCAGATTTTCAGCATTGCCATTTTACCACACCTCCTTATGAGCAGTACAGTTGTAATTTTCACATCTCGCTCACAATGTGTTTCTGCCCATGTAACGCACAATGGCGCAGTCGGTGTGCAAAATCAATGTATGGGACACGTTAAGAAAATCACAGTGACACTGGTCATGAGCAGAGGTGTTAAAATGGCTATGTTGAAAATGTGGTGAAAAAATTCCCAAAATTGACTGTGTTATGAGTGAGCATTGTGCAGTTTCCACGCACCCTCGTAAGTTCATGAATTTGCAATATTTTCAGTCCAGATTTTCACCAGTGGCATTTTTCCACACCTCCTTATGAACAGTACAGCAGTCATTTTCCACAACATGGCCGAAATGTGTTTTCACACTTTCAGCACAGAAATGCGTGGTTGCTGTGGGAAATCATTGTTCAGGACAGATAAAGAAAATCACAGTGACACTGTTCATGATCGGAGGTCCCAAAATGCCTGTGTTAATAATTTGCTGTAAAAAAATCCCCAAACTAGTTACATTACGGGTGTGCGTTGCACAGTTTCTACGCACTCTCATGACTTTACCAGTTTTTTTAAGATTTTCACAGCAGATTTTCAACATTGCCATTTTTTACACCTCCACATGAACAGTACCACTGTCATTTTTCATAACCTGTTCGGAATGTGTTTTTGCACCTGTGGTGCCAAATGCCATAGTCGCTGTGCAAAAAGCAGTTTTGAGCTAACAAACTGATATTGCTACTGTTCATGAGGGTGGGGTCACAAAAAACCATGTTGAAAATTTGGGTGAAAATACCAATGAATGCCTGAGGTGTTGGGTTTCCAACCATAACGCCCCACCCTATAGAGAATGACAGGCATCAGGGGTGTGACTTGGGATTCTTGCCTGTAATGCTCACACCATTCCACATCCTGCAGCCAATGAGAGGCATCGGTATGCCTTGGACTCTTGACCCCAAAGTTCACCCATTCTCTATACTGTCTCTCACCGTATTTCCTGATGGAATGGGGTGCGCATAAGGTCAAAGACCCAAGGCACACCGTGACACTTGTCAGTGTCTGCAGGGTAGGGTGTGGTGAAATGGCATGGTCGTTATGCCTGACGACCCAAAGGCACACCCCAATGCCTGTCACACTCTGCAGGGTAGTGGTGGGGTTGGCTTCAGTTCAATACTTCGCTGCCATTCCTATCATGCAGCTCTGTAACTTCTACACTACCAATGCCAATGCCAGCAAACAAACATTCGGCATTTACAAATGCTTGTTTATTTAGATAAGCTAGTTAGGGGGTCTTCACCTTGTTAGGCTTCACAATGGATCTGAGCATTTCTCAGAATGCAGCAGTTACTAGGGGCAGCAGTTTGAAATTGGCATGAGCCAATGAGGGTTTCGTCATTTACATACATTCCATTCTCTCTGGAGCAGTTCAACACAGGAGGGCTGGCTGCAATAGTTTAAGCATACTGAGGGATCCACTGAAAGAAACAAGATTACTATGATAAGTAATTTTTTCTTCTACAGCATCTCAGTTCCTTACCTCCACTGGAGTTCTGCTGAATATGGAGAAATCACAGACTCAACCCTCTCAGCAACTCCTCGTTATCAGAGCCCTGTTGGACTCTACCAAAGCAAGGGCTTTTCTCCCAGAGGACAGGAGAATAGACATCCTCCAGATGGCACATTTTATCATGGAGAGCAAGTCTGTCTGGGCTCACTCTATGCAGCGGATGCTAGGTCTCATGACCTCCTTAGTCTTCACAGTGCCTCTAGCATGACTGCACATGAGGACAGCTCAATGAATGCTCAGTGCACACTGGTCTCCGACACAGCACCCTCAGTCTTACCGTATCAGAGTGACAAAGCCTCTGCTCCAGTTGCGTACATTGTGGACTCAGGAGGACAAGCTCCTCCAAGGTTTCCCCTTCTCACCCCCAGAGCCCCAGATAATCCTTATCATGGATGCATCTTTGTTAGGGTGGGGAGCCCATTGCCTTGGCCAACATACTCAGGAAGTCTGGAGCACAGTGAAATCTCATCTCCACATTTAATATCTTGGAGATGAAAGCAATCCTGTATGCATTCCAGGCCCTGGTAGACTATGTCCTCAACCAGGTAATGCTTTTGCTGTCAGACAACAAGATAGTCATGTACTACATCAACAAACAGGGCGGAGCACATTCTTATCCCCTCTGCAGGGAAGCTATGAGAGTGTGGGAATGGTGTCTGGAGCACAGTGCTCTGATCCAGGTTATCTATTTGCCAGGGAAACAGAACACTCTAACAGACTAGCCCAGTTAGATAGAACCAAGCCCTCACGAATGGTCACTAGCTTTGGACATCGCTCAGGCTGTCTTCGACTAATGGGGAACCCCCACAAGTAGACCTTTTTGTGTCCCCACTCAACACAGAGCTGCCTCAGTTCTGGTCCAAAAATCCAGAACATGGTGTTTTTTTGTCAGGATGAAGTCAGGCTGCGGTGGTCAAATCATATTCTGTATGCATTTCCACCCATTCCTCTAACTCAGAGACTACTGCTCAAGCTGGAGGCACGTGGAGGTGAAATGATTCTCATTCCACCATACTGCCCTCAACAGATACAGTTTCCTCTACTCAACAACTTGGTTGCCCCTTTGAGGCCTCTCCCTCCTGTGGATGGATCATGTCATGCAGGTGGCCCTAGTTGATCCCAACCTGTGCTCCCTTCACCTCCATGCTTGGCTCCTAAAGAGATAGAGGTGAGCAGGTACAAGGTCTCTCAGAGAGAGTCTGAGATTCTCCTGGCTGTTCATAAGCCCACTACCAAAAAGACTTACACAGCTAAATGGAGATGTTTTTCAGAATGGTGCTGCAAATCCCATTTAAACACAATACAATATCCCCCGGACAAGGATTTAGAGTATCAACTGGATCTTTCAGATGCTGGATTGCAATACTCCTCAGTTAAGATCCAGTTGTGTGCTCTTTTGGTGTACCACGAGTCTGTTCTGAACTTTATTGTGGCCCAAATACCTCTTTTCAAGAGGTTTTTGAAAGGTATTTTGCACACCAGGCTGCCAGTACTGTTGCTGCCTGAGTTATTAACCTTGTGTTGGACGTGCTCTCTTGTAAGCCTTTTAAACCTCTGACTACTTGTGATCTCAAATGCCTGACTTAGAAAACTACGTTTCTGGTTGCCATCACCTAAGCAGGAAGGGTCTCATGAGACACATGCTCTGGTCACAGACCCTCTGTATACTGTCTTCCATAAGAACAAGGTGATTCTTCTCAAGCACACCAAGTTTTTGCCTAAGGTGGTTTCTGAGTTCCATCTGAACTGGCCCCTGTTGTTGCCCACATACTTCTCTAACTTCCAGAATGAGGGAGAGCACACTCTTCACTCTCTGAATATTAAACAAGCCCTCAGGTTCTACGTTGATAGAAGCAGGGACACCTGTCAGTCCAGCCAGCTCTTTGTCTCTTTCAACCCAAAACGGCTGAGCCAGCAAGTTATGATCAAATGCATCTGCACATGGATAGTTGCTTGCATTCATCAGTATTATTCCAAGGCACAGATCAAGTTGAAAGGCCAGGTTCATGCTCATTCCACCAGAGTGGTTGCTACATCTTTGGCAGAGATTCGCTCTGTCCCTATCACTGACATTTGCAGTGCTGCTATCTGAAGCACAAAGCACGGTTTTATCAAGCACTACGCCTTGGATATCCCTTAACGGAATCTTGTCCTGAGTGAGCTCCAGTTGCTATCATCCTGCCCAGGGGATTTTATTGTCTGAGCTTGGTGCTCAACTTATCAGTGTGAATCAATGGTGAAGATATAGCCCAGGAAGATAAGAAAGTGATGTACTCACCGTAATTGTTGATCTTCTTGGCCATATTAGCCATTGATTTCCCCCCGGCTCAGTCTTCTCTTTTATTGATCTTCACCTCCCTTGTTTGGTTGGGCTGTGAAGACACCGTTCTTGTTGTTGACCCTTCTTTCATGGGTCCTAAGGGCTGTCTTATGCCCTTGTTAGATTAGGTGTTTACTTACATTATGCTGCACCTCCTTGGTAAGAAAAGGTACTGAGGTGGTTGGGGGCTGTTGCTGAGATAGGCTATGCAGTGCGAGACTAGTTCTTGTGGTGCTGTGCTTGTGCACAGTCTACCTCGGTGCTGGCCCACCCTGAAGATTTTTGGCTCCCGCATGGTTCTAGCACCTATGGCTAATAACCCATCAGTGTGAATTAATGGTGAAGATGGTCCAAGAAGATCAACAATTTCGGTGAACATGTAATTTTTATTTTTGGGACATGGCAGTGAAACGGCCAAGCCATCTGCCACTTAGTTCAGGTCTGTTGACCTCCCATCCTTGCAGCTAAGATTTTGTTTTGCTGGAAACTGGAAAATCTCTAATTAATTCAAACCTAAGGAGGGAATAAACAATAAGGATTAGTAAAGATATATATTTATATAATATACATCAGCATTTTTTAGGCTAAATACAGATGCTGTCTGTAACAGAGAACACAAATTTTATGACGTACCACATTGTGAAGATAAAAGAATTTAGCTAGTTTGCTACATCACATCTTTTCTGCCACCTGTGCCTAGCCATTGATAGATCCGCACGCCCCAGCCAGTATGCGCTACCGCTAGAAAACAGCATATGGCAGCTGCCAGTCCTTCAAATCTCATACACTATGGGAAACTTCACGTTTAAATAAAATAAAACTATCTTAGAAATACTAATCTATAGCATATAAACTGGAGATGTGATGGGTGCTTATAAGATATGGCATTTATCTTCATTCGTGGTCAGTGACTTCACGCATGGCTTCGCCACTCATGAAGATAAATATATCTTATAACCACTCATCACATATAGTCAATGACCTCTTTTGACCTCACTCATGGCTTTGCCACTTGTGAAGGTCAAGAGGTCATTGACCACTCATGAAGAAAATATATCTCATGCACATGCTTGAAGTCATGGCTTCAGTTTTCAAACGGCAAAATAACTGGGTTAGAGTGCTTGTTTTCTTAAAGAGTGATGTTGCCGAGCTCAGGATTGCAGATATTATCAGAAATATTGTTTATCTGCCATAGTTTGAAAAATTCCAACTTGTTTATGAACAAGTTTGCCTGTGGCTCAGCATGCCAAAACACTCATGGACGTGAGGGGGTGTCATCTGGCGGCCTTCCCAGCAGACCGCTTGAGTTTTGATTTTGCACCAGAAAAAGTGTATATTCAATTATTTTGTAACTGATATTGGCATAAAGGCATTTTTGTGGGGTTACCATGCCAGCAGGAAACATACTACAGTGTATGTAGTAAAATGAAGAAAAATGCTGCCTGGCTGACAGGCTCCTGACTTTGACAGCCGATCAGCTGTTTGTTGACGACAGGCTTCATGCAAATCAAAGGACTGAAGCCCCTCTGATTGGAGTGGCTTGGTCTTTTGAAGTACGTAAAGTTTCCACCCAGCAAGCAGCAAGTGGTGTCATGACCACAGTGTGTGGTCACTGGTCTAGGCTGCCTGGGCTCAGCAGTGACACCCCCCCGAAATCCCCTTTCAGTGTAGCAAAACATTTGGTGCACATGCACATCAAATGTAAAAAGTAGTTATAATATGCCACTGACATTTTGCCATTTGATCAGTCATTTTTTTAATACAGGTTAGCTGTGCCTGCTTAAAGGAGAAGTACAGTCAGAATTTGCAAAAACATATGTTGTGCAGAGTGTTTGGATGTATGTGTGTAGTTCTAGTGTGTCCGTCTCTTTGTCCATTATTAGTTTTTTTCTAAATTAGCCTGCTAGTTTTAATGTAGTTTTGTGGCCCCTGAGGATCTCCATCTTAGCAGGGTTTATTGCTGTTCTTGTTCCTACAGTGCCTCCTGTCCTGTGTGACAGTGATGTATCAGGGACCTTGGATTCAGCAAGCACTGGTTTAGAGCCAATTTCAAATAGCACAGCAGGTATGTTAAGTAACTTTCTTATCCAGTGAGCACTAATGGCTACATTTACAGTTTAGCAAATACTTGAGGGCTAATTGATTGGGTTCTTGCATAAGAAAATAGAGCCTTTACTAATTATTGATGTTATTGATGATCTGGGATGATTTGTGTGTGTTTTATGGCTGTATGTAGTTTGATGAAATGATAAGTTTTAAAAGCAAAACATTTACTCCTGCTGTCTAGACCTGACACACACATAGAAAACTAAAATATTGAATTAGAGCTATTTAGTGGAGGCCAGTACATCAGGCTAATATCCCTATTCGCTAGTACTTGCTGAATCAGTGGTCCAGGATACATCACTGTTACATGGGATGGGAGGCACTGTAGGAAAAAAGAAGAGCAATAAACCTTGGTAATATAGAGATCACCAGGGGCTATGAGACTACTAGGTAACTAGCAGGCTAATTAGACAAAACTTTTAATAGCAAACAAAAGGAAGGACTCACGAGGACTACACACAGAAAACACTTTGCACAACATGTTTTTGAAAATTTTGACTGTTCTACTCATTTACTGTAAACAGGTCAGTAACATCAGGGATCATTCTCCAGAACTGTTTTGCTGGAATATCGAATTTCTCGATTTTGTATTCACATTCCATATGCTTAATTAAAAAACCCTAGACAAGGCAGTTGAGATTTGAAGAATGTTTTCCCAATTAAAGCTGCACTAGTTGAATAAATGGTGCTGTTTACATGTGTAAGTGGCTGCCATCTCTGGTTTGTAGTTTAACTACTCACAATTATTTGGTGATGCAGGGATTAACTGTCTCTGTGGAACAACAGTGGATAATGGAGCCTACCACCTGTCAGTCACTGGCTTATTCCAACCCAGGTTTGTAGTGGAAAAAAAGTTGTTCTGGCTGATGATTTTTGGTGACCTTGGAGAAATTTATTGTGGGTCTATTTCCTGCTATACGTGACCCTGACACCCCCCTTCCTCTACTCCCAGCTATGCATCTAGGTTTCTACTCTCCCTAATGGTGCAGGGACTATGGCGTGTTCTAGGGCCGCAAACCGTACTTGAACAAAAAAAATAAGGCCACTTGTACCAAGTTATGAGGTCAGGCATATCACTCGGGCACAAACAGTACTTCTTTGTGATTTACTCTTTATTGAGTTATTTTATTTTTTGCACTACCCCTGATTAAGGTGTAATACCGAGGCGCCAGCATGAGCAGCAGGAGAGGCCAGAAGGAAAAAGTTCCTAGAAAAGGCACTTTGCACTCTGTAAATGCACTGCAAAAAATATGATGACTGAATAGAGTAAGTCACAAAGAAGTGCTGCCTGTGGGCTGGCCCGTCAGTGCAGCGGTTGGATTTCAGCTTGCGACGCTGGCGACCTAGGTTCGGGAATGGACCTGGGTCATTGGAGAGATGGCCATGGGGAGATGGATTGAGCATCCCATGGACTGCTCTCCTTCTCTGGGGGAGGCTGTGGTGTGTCGCTGGTGCACCAGGATCCCTGGCAGAGGCCGAGGGTGCCACAGCAGATGGCACCAATGAGGACTCGTGGGGGCGGGATGGACGCTGGTGTCATTGCATGTTCCTGTCCTCCGCTCACAAAAACAGGGGAAAAAGAAGCCTGCCCACTTCCTGCATGATACCCGCCCCCCCCCCAGTTACAATTGGCTCCCCAGGCTGACTCCCGCCCCATCCCAACGTTCATGGCACCTTGGGCCAGGTGCCATGACCCCACCCTGGTGGGCAATCCAGGGGGTCCTGGGAGGGTGGCTAATGTGGGGTAACTGCAGCTGAGGGGGTCCATAACTGGGTGGATGTCCTGGCAGTAGGGCGGGCATCAAAAAGTACAAATAAAAAAAATAAAAAAAAAGAAGTGCTGCCTGTGCCCGAGTTATATGCCTGACCACTTCACCTGGCGTGAGTGCATTCTTCCTTTGTTTTTGTTTCACTCCCAACTACCTGCAGCTGTTTTACTGCCACACGCGCTATCCTGCCTTTCTCCTAGCTACCTGCAGCCATATTACTGACACTCCCTACCCTACTACCACCAACCTTTTTCCTAGTCACACACAGCTCATTCAAGCCAATGGGTTTTCTGATAATTTTGTTCATTCTCAGTGGTACTGCACTAGTGTGAATGTGGTAGGAACAGTAGTAAAACTACAGTTACAAGTGAGTGACATTTCTCTTCTACAGTCCCTGAACTACCAGTATCTAACTCAGTGTTTTGTAAACTAGTTGGGATCCAGTGTGTATTGACGGCACTATATACATTTCTGTTCTTTTTTTTATATATTGTTGACTTGAACATTCAGGTCAGAATCCATCTCTTCCTCTGTGCATGGAGGGCAAGAATCCTTCATCGTAATGGCACTGGACTAGTCTGATGCAGTGATATATGAATAAAGTCAGTAGAAATGTGTTGTTTATGTTTTTCAAAGCTCCAGTTGTCCTGCAGTGAGAGTGGAACAATTTAGTAAGGAAAGGCAATTGGCCGATATTCAGCTTGGATGTAGTCATCTCTTCAGTGGTCAGGCAGACTGGTAGTCCATAAAGGAGCAGCTAATCTATCAGGTGATAATGATAAATGTTTAGTAACAGTTTGTAAACACACTTGCTCAACTGCAGGCGCATATCTATGAATGCACTCAGCTTTAGCACTGGTGGCACAAGCCTTATAGAAACAGAGAAAGACCGGTATAAAAAGACCACAGGTCCATCCAGTATGCTGTTTTTATTTGTTTATTTTATTTATTTATTAGAATATCGGAATTACAATCCTTTGAGTCATAGACTCATTTCCAAAGGCTCCTCATTGGATGACAAATACAGACATGATAGTAGTACAGCAAAGACAACATTACATAACTGGTTGGATGGTAGATGTACAAACATCATTAAACAATATATTACTTTGATGTGTACCTATACAGAGTGTTAGCTAAGCAGTTACATAAGTCCTTTGCAGTGCTAAGCAGTTACAGACATCCTTTGCAGTGAAGTAGTGCAGGCATTACAATACATTGTTGTGTACCTATACAGATTATTAATTTTATTGGTTACATACATTCTTTGCAAAGTAGTGGTGTAGGCTTAGACACAGTGATAGCTAAGCAGAATAACAAGAGAGCAGAGACATGATAGTGGGTCCTGGTGGGGTTAAGTGGAGCAGTCTTGGGTTAGACCTTGTCTAGGTGTGGGTCCACATTAGTAGCGACTGGGCAGTAGGACTAGCACGGATAGGTGCAGGTACATTTGGCATAGAGGTGATTTTAGGGCCACTTTGAAAGGGCCAAGCTTGGTGTGGGTAGTGACCGAGGATGGTAGGGCATTATACCAGGCAGGGGCCATGACTGGGAACTGTCTCTGGGCCAGCGTAGTCCTGACCATGGGGATGGCCAGTGTTATTGTGTCTGTTCTGCATGTATGGACTTTGGGGGTGACTAGGGACAAGGAGGCTGACTCTCCTGGGGGTGTCTGGCCAAGGCGGAATTTTTTGGCCATGAGGCATGCTTGGAACTGGAGCCTTTCATCAAGGTTGAAGATCTGGGAATGGTAATAGAGGCTGCAGGTGTCAATTGTGTGATCAGTCCCTGACAGGAGCCTGGAGGCTTTGTTGACAGCTACTTTAATCTTGTTGAGAGCAGTGGTGTCAGTGGCGGCGTAGACCAGTAGGTCATTGTCGACCAGTGACATAATAGATAAGGTGATGGCTAGATGCAGGGCTTCAGGGGATAGACAATCCCTGTGTCAGTAGAGGAGGCTGATTCAGGCATTCATCATGGTTGCAAGTGTGCTGATGTGGCCGTGAAAAGTGAAAGCAGGGTCGAATGTGATCCCAAGAAATTTATAAGTTGAGACCTGTTCTAGGGGGTGGTGTGAGCTGGACAGGATTCTCAGTGGAGCATTTTTTAGTTTGGTTTGGTGGTGCGCAGACAGCATGGTTTTAGTTTTTTTCTGGCTTAGTACTAGCTTGTGCTCGGCAAACCTTTGCTTGGCTTGGCTGAATGAGTGCTGCAGCAAGGCCTGCAGGTTGGCGGGAGTTGCATGGGAGGCACAGAGGACAGTGTCATCTGCATATTGAAGTAAGTATCTTGCCAGAGCATGAGGTGGGAAACATATTCAGAAATGGGCTAAAAAGTAATGGCCCTAGGATGGAGCCCTGTGGGACTCCAGAGCAGGTGGAGCAGGTGCTGGATACAGTATTATTTATCCTGACGCATTGCATCCTGAAGGTCAAATAGCTGGCAAACCAGTATAGAGGACCTTGAGAGAGGCCTGTGTGTATCAAGGTATTCAGCAGGAGGTGATGGCTAACCATGTCAAAGGCCTTGGACAGGTCAATGAACACGGCCCCTGCCAGCTGTCCCTTCTCTAGGGCAGAGTGAATGTAGTTCGAGAATTCAATGAGAGCTGTTATAGTGCTGTATCCGGCTCAGAACCCGTGCTACTCCACACAGCAGGTTATGGGTTTCAAGGTAATTGGTCAGTTGGTCTGCCACTACCTTTTCCAGGGCCTTAGATAGTGGGGGGAGAATGGGCGGTAGTTCCCTGGGAGTAGTGGATCCCCATCTTTGTTGATGGGCATTACAACCGCATTTTTCCATTTGCTAGGGAACTGTCCAAGACAGAGAGAACAGTTTAGTAAGACAGTTAGTGGGAGAAGCTGTGTGTCCTGGACCAGACAGAGGAGTTGATGTCTAGAGGGTCTTTAAGGGGGCTGGTGCCATTCAGGGCCTTGATCAGATAGGGTTTGGCTTCTCGGAGGGAGACGGTCTGGAAATAGAAAGGGGGCATGGGAGGAGGTGGGGTCTTGGCTGGGTGTGGGGTCGAAGAAATTGGGAGGGAGCACACAGCCTAGGTCCATAAAGTTTCGGGTCAGTGGTGTCTGAGCCATTTGTGGAGATGTGGGAGGAGGGAGGAGACCACGACTTCCCATTTAGTGTTTTTATATTATCCCAAAATTTGCGTTATGAGCCCCAGGTGGCAGTCAGGGTGGCTCTGTAATGCTCAGCTTTTGCTTTGCAGATGACCCAGGTGCATTTGTTCCATTCTGCATGGTAGACTTGCCTGTCTGCAGGTTTGCCTGATTAATTTGCCTTATACCAAACGTTGTCACGGTTCTTGAACTGCTGTAGGAGGGATGGGGTAATCCAGGGGGCATTTTGTCTCTTGAGGTGGGTCTTTTTTAGGACAGCGAAGGTGTCGCAGGCTAGGGTGAAGGTGTTGTTGAAGTATTCTAGTGCTGAATCCACAGAGGTGGCCTGGTATATGGGTGACCAGTCACAATGAGCTAGGTGATGCTTGAGGTTCGTAAGACTGTCAGGTGGAGGCAGTGATGGAGCATGGTGGTGGGGGGGCAGGTTGCTTGGCCGTCCATGTAAAGATTACAGGGGAGTGGTCACTGAGGGAGTTAGGGAGGACCATAACATTCTCGATTTTATGTGGGCGGTTAGTACAATGTCCAGCAAAGTTTGCATCCTGGTGCCTGAGTTGTACCTTGTGGGTTGGGTCACCATTCGGTGGAGGTCAAGGGCTGAGAGAGCATCTTTAGAGCTGGTTGTGGATGCAGCCAGCCAGTTTAGGTTCAGATCACTCAGAAGGATGTGTTCTGACTAGTGGTGGAAGCTTACAATGTAGTCCGTCAGGGAGAGAAGAGCGTGGGTTTGCTTATGGGGTGGTATATAGGCTACAGTGATTACGATAGGGGCCTTGGAGGGGTCAGGTGAGACCTTTACGAACATGGCTTGGGCAATATGATCTAGTGTCGGTGGGGGGGGATGGTTTGTGCTAGTAGGGAGCCCCGCAGGTATATTGCACATCCTTCGCTCCTCTTGCCCACTCTGTCTAGTCTGACGAGCGAGTAGCCTGGAAGGGAGACGAGGGAGTCGGGGGGGTTTCTTTGAGAGCCATGTCTCAACCATTGTGAGGATGTCAGGTTGGTGCCTGGTGATCCAGCATTGCAGTGCGGCTGTTCTGTTAAGTATGCTGCATATATTCATGGACCCTATGTGGAGGCCCGTGGTTGAACTGGCTGCAGGCACATCAGCACATGGGAGCCTTGGCCAGGGTTGGGGTGGATTTTTCCAGATAGTAAAAGGAGGATGTAAATAATTCTAAGTAGGGGCAGTCGTCTATTCATGCGGCAGTGTGTTAGGCTTTTAGTGCCATGCAAGGAGGTGATGCAGGGAATAGCGATCAAGCGGATGGTGGGGATCGCAGGGGAAATTGGTGGCCATGGTGAGCAGGGATAAGATTGCTGGAGAGGTGTGTGCTGGTGGGGGGGTGAGGGTGTGTGGCATGGGTGGGCAGTGTGGGGGAGCAGGGGCGGCACTGAGTGGTGGGGAGAGGTTGTGACACTGAGTGGTGGGGAGATGGTGTGGTCATACCTAACGACATTAGTAGGAGGAGCGTGAGTCTGATAGGCACCTGCAGCATTGTAGTGGTGGTCATGGATCGATGTATAAGAGGTCCCTATTGACATATTGAAATGTAGCAACCACTTTGGAGTAGTGGTAGTGTCCTGGACGTTGGTGCAAAGGGTGCAAGATTCAAGCCCCATGTTTGGAAACTTGGTGGGTGCCAATGTACTTAGGGTGTACAGGGTGGAAATGTGCATCCAAAATATGTGGCAAGAAAGCCTTACAGCAAGGGCCAGCAGTGACTCCTACAGGGCACTTTGGGTACTGCAAGCAGGGCTATGGAATTTGGGCTTGTAGGATGGGGAAGATAAGAGTGGAGGAGGAGGAGGAGTAGAGAAAGTCAGCATTAGAGGAAACTAGAGAGGCAGGAAGTTGTTGGAGGTGACTCAGCTCAGCCACCTGGTGGCAGGAAAATATAACCTGTTAATGGGAAAGTGGGGACTTAGGAAAAAAAATGGAACACGAAGTCATGTGACCAGGGTGGTCCTTAAATTGAGTGTCAGGCCTGGGTGGCTGGGGCAGTTGATGCAAAGCATTGACAGGCTAACACCCCCCCTCACAGAGTTCAGCTGCAGGGGGAGAGTAGTTACCTTTAGGGCTCTGCTGGACCTCCCTATCCTGCTGTTTGCAGGCTTCGCTGTGTGTGTGATCCTACCTACTGCTCTAGTCTGGGTGGGCTTTAGACTGACCCCCCCCCCCGGTAGCAGGACCTGTCAATAGCTGTGTCCCCTCTTCCAAGCTCCTACAGTTACCATCCCCTTATACCTTTACACCTTTACCACCCTACATGAAACCCTGCACCATCACTGCTTTGAGTATTTCTTGTGGCAAGTTATTCCATCTGTTCACCACTCTTTCTGTGAAGAAGTACTGACTCACATCCCTCTTGAATTTGACTCCTGAAAGTTTGTACCCATACTGGTCCCCTTGCTGCATTTGAACAGTATTTGACTGTCCATTCTGTTGATCCCCTTGAGGTGCTTAAAAGTTGTGGTCTTATTCCCCCCCCCTTTTCTGACCTCAATTTAGTATGTGTATTCAGCCATTACTAATGCAACCTACCCTACATACCCTGAACCATTTGGTGATCCTCCTCTGCACCACCTCCAGGCACTTACAGTCCTTGAGATGCGGGCTCCAAAACTGCATGCAATATTTCAGATGTGACCTCACCAGGGGTCTGTAGAGGGATAGAATCACTTCCTGCCTTCTGCTGATGATGCACATGACAAAACTGCACAGAATCCTTAGAATACATCGTGTTGCACAAGTTGGAACACTTGAGTTGAAAGCCTTGCCGAGGTCTAAGATAGCTACAGCCTGGCCTCTGCCCACTGCTTGTGACATCAAGTTGAAAGAGTTGAAGTTTATCTGGCATGACCTCCCCTTTACAAAGTCATGCTGCCTTTTGTCCTGTAGTTCATTCCTCTCAAGGAATTTTGCCATCCACTCCCTAATAATAGCTTTGAGTAGTCTCCCTACAATAGAGGTCAGATTTTACAGTTGTAATTACCCAGGTTCCATTTGTCCCAACCTTGTGAGAAAGGACTATGTCTGCCATTCTCCAGGCCCAGGACTGCCCCTGTTGCCAGAGAGCAGTTACACCCCCACCTCCCTCACTACCCTGGGGTGGAGCTCTGCCATTCTCCAGGCCCAGGACTGCCCCTGTTGCCAGAGAGCAGTTACACCCCCACCTCCCTCACTACCCCAGGGTGGAGCTCTGCCATTCTCCAGGCCCAGGACTGCCCCTGTTGCCAGAGAGCAGTTACACCCCCACCTCCCTCACTACCCTGGGGTGGAGCTCTGCCATTCTCCAGGCCCAGGACTGCCCCTGTTGCCAGAGAGCAGTTACACCCACACCTTCCTCACTACCCTGGGGTGGAGCCTCTTCAGCCGGGGTGCTTTGTTTACTTGTAAGTCTCTTAATGTTTTGAGTATCCTAACCCTATATTAAGTTCTATTTCTTACTCATACTTATTGACCCCTTTTGTTTAGTACAGCACTCCGGGAGTGGGCTTCATTCCTCTACCCTGAATACTGATGTGAGGTATTAATTTAGTAGTTTTGGCTTTCCAGCTTCCTCATCCTCCCACACTTCCACCTTATTCAGCCTTTCTATGCTCTCCTCTGTCTTTCTTCTGTCCCTAATTTATCTAAAGAAGGCTTTTTTATTTTACTTGTCCTTCTCGGCAGGTTTGAGTTCTGCCACAGCTTTGGCACTCCTCACTGCTGCCCTCCAGCATTTTCTGGTAAGCTTCCCTACTCTCTACTCCCATTTGTATTTTTTGAAGCCATCCCTCTTCACTTCTGTTTCCCTGACCTCCTTGGAGAACCATCTAGGCCCCCAGTACCTCCATGCTTTGTTCACTATTTTCATGCAGCATTTGGAAACTTAAAACTGCACTTTTAATGGCCTTCCACTTTGCCTTCCCCCTCCACCAAATTCCCTAACCCCTTTGAGATGAACCTGCAGGAGTTCTGTCATCTGCCCCAAATTTGCCATCCGAAGTCCAGCACCTGTGTCCTGATTCTGGGATGCTGTGCCCCGTGTACTATATTAAACCACACAGTGATGTGATTGCTGGTCCCCGGGGGCACCTCGATTCACACTTCCTTGATAGCATCCCAGATTGAGAGCATCAGATCCAAGGTGGCTCAATTCCTGGCTTAGAAAATGGGTTACAAAATCCTGATATATTTGACAGCACCAGCACCTGGACAGGTATCAGGCAACAGAGACCAGTGACTAACTAATCAGCGCCAACCTGCTTTTTATGTTGGCTTGTGCGCAAGTCAACATCTTGCCATAGTGACAGATTTTGGAGGTGCGTCAGCGAAGGCAAATGCAAGGCTCGCATCAGTAGGTGTGTCCAGCATTCCCCAATAAGGCAGCATGCTTGTGCTGACACCAACATTATGTAAAGTGGACAAAACTTCTAAGGAAAGTGCCACTGCAATCAGAGACAAGCTCCTCATGCAGCGGCACCGATGACACACCTCCCGATGAGCATTTCCTGGTTAACGTTTAAAATGAGACTTAGGTCTCAAAGAGAATACTACAGTAAAGGAATGAGACTGGACACCACTGTTTTCTCTTTAATTGTATTTACCAGAAAATGCAGCAAATAAAGAAGGTGTTGTCCCTAAATGCCTAGTTCGCACGTCCAACTAGATGCTACACAGTTTTGCTTTGTTGTTTGTTTGTTTACTTTGGTATTCAGATTTCTAAGATAAAGAAGGTGCTAAAAATGTAAAATGGGTGGGCAGGAGCAAGTCCAGTGGGTGGTGCGGTCAGTTTTACCAGCAGAAGGAGGCTCTTGTTAACTGCTGAGAGAGAATGGAGAAGAAGGAATCACGTATCAGCCAGCTTCAACTTGCTACTCAATGACTGGCTGCAGTGTAACAGCTTTTCAACTCGGTACCAAAGTCTGCACCGCAGCTTGCTCGTTCTAGCTGTCCCACATTCCCTCACCTTCTGTCTCCGTTCAGCTACACAGCTCTTTGAATGTGCATGGAAACGTTACTTTTTACCTGTTTATTAAAGTGCATTCTATTTTGATTCTTTTCTAAACTGTTTTTTCCCCTCGCTCTCTCCATTTCTGTCAGTCTGTGAAACAGACCTCCCCAGTCGCTCACTTAACTCCTTTGCTAATTACCCGTTCTTCCACCCCCCAGGATTTGTCGCCTGTCCGCCTGCAAGCCACCCACTGTATTCTGATCGCAAGGAGCCGGCAAAGGATTCTCACCCGAGTTATTCTTCTGATCCGAACAGAGGCAAAAAAAGGACACCACAGAAGTTATATTAATTCAAAGTACAGCTGTGGAGCACACATGATTGTGCTGGATGTTGCCAGTTTGGAGGGCATCTCGGTCAGAGTGGCAGAGGAAAAAAAGGAACAATAGGAAATGGATGCTGCGGCTCTGAGATTCCGAGCTAGCAGGCGGGTGGCTGTGGGGAGGGAGCGGTCCTCCCACAATTGAAAGCTGGAGAAAGCACTTGGGAACTGGTGAGCTAAATTGAACTGCATACAACTTTTATAATTTTTTTCCTATTTTATAATGAGAAAACAGGGTTGTTAAATGTTTTGAAGTTTTGGGGAGCTTGCATTAGCACACCAGAATATAAGAAAGTAATACATTTGTTTCGTTTGGTATATTCTACATTAAAATGTAAACCGCGAAATGGTTTGTTGGATTGTAAAAACTTGCTGTAGCAAAGCGAAAAAAAAGTTTGCTGTGACTTGGAGGGCTGATGATGATGACAGATGAAAGTGGTAATAGTCTCTTGCATTTGGTGGGGGAGGAATGTCAGGAATGGTAAAGACATGATGGTTTATTTTGTGACTGTATCCCTTGTTGCATGAAATACCAGTATCCCTTGTTGCATGAAATACCAGTGTAGGAGCAGGGGAAAATAAGTGCATTAAAGTATAATATAAAAAGTTGTGTTACTCAAGAATAATCTTGTTGCAAAATCAAATGTTAGGTCGGTGTAGATTTTGATGTGATGGCATAGACAGCTACAGAGGAGCTATGCTGCATTTTCTAAGTTTGCAAACCCTTTATTAATTTAGCCTTTGTAATAATCCATATCTTGTTTTTTTAATATTGCCTAAAACATCTCCATCATGTGTCATGCACAAAGCACCATAAACTAATGAAAGAAAAAGGTTACTATGGGCACTGTGCTGTTAATAAAGCCTTGCAGTCTGGCAGAGTGAGGAGAGGGTGACGTGTCCTCCTGTTATACAGATCAGCTGGGAGTGGTTTCTTGTGCAGCTCTTAAGGGTAATTTTCCTCCTCCTGTTTCCCCTCGAAGTACTTCATTTCCTGTAGACCCCTTAGAAACTTCATTATGCTTTACTGACAAATGCTCTGGTAACTTTTAGTCATCCGCATACTACTGTGGTTTGTTGAAGATGAAGCAATTGCTGCAGATGTGGTAGTCGGGGAGCTGTGAACAAATATATCTTAAATCTCTTTCTGTAAAAGGGCACAAAGAGGACTTGTGCTGCCCTGTATGAGTAGAATTGATTGAAAAAGGTTGTTATACCTTTTATTTGACCAACATAACTTAATATACGAGCATTTGAAGCCACATAGACACCTATGTCAGGCATTGTGACAACACAGCTACAGGGACATTTTATACAGGACACTCATGTTAATTGTTCTTGTATTGTTGAAGGAAAAAGAGGTGACTGTCCTGTTTAGTGTCTTCTCTGTGTTGCTGACTTTCTACATCAGGCTGCGAAATGCAATGTCATCCATGCTAGGGTTACCAGATTTCCTCTTTTAGAGGATGTGTGTCCTCTTCTCCAGCTGCCAAATATTCTTCATATGACTTCATCGTCCTGTTTTTTTTATTATTATTATATTATTATATATATTTTTTACACTTTCCTACCCAGGACCCCCTTGTAAATGATCTGTGAAGGCGGTGGAGACTTTAAACCCATTTGCTCGTGGTCTGGCACAAGAGATCATCGGGGGAGTGGCCTCTTTTTGGCATCCCAAAATTTAGCACTCCTACATGGTACCAAAAGGGATTGTGCTGTGTCCGTCAAAGAGGAATTTATTTTTTGGACCCCCTTCAGTGCCGAAGGTGACTTGGAAAGACGCTCTCAGTCTATCAACATTAAAATGTGTAGCACTGACCTTAATAAGAATTATAAGAATAGTTTATTTATTTATTTGCTTTTGTTAACCAGGTAAGCACACTAGACAGCACATGCCTCTTTTCAGGTGCGACCCGGGAGGATTACAAGTGTACAAATCAGAGTAAACAGGTAGAACAGGGAGCACATTAAGCCATTAAATCACGGTTACAACAAGAGGTACGTAGTGAACAGGTTCATACAGGAGCAATATACATAGTGAAATAGGGACGAGGGGTAGAATAGCAATATGTACAGGCAAGGGGGTTAAAACAAAAGTACATACAGCAAACATCACATAGTTGGTGTCGTAGTGTTGTAAAAACTGTTTCAATAACATTAGTTTACATTTTTAATGGTTTGCATGTGCAGCAAAAGAACTAACATTATAACAAAATCATGAAATCTTTGTGGAGCAATTTCTGTGTGTGTGTGTATGTGAGGTCAACATATTCAAATGATTAGCATGGCACTTACCAAGTTAGCACCACACTAACCGTGTATAGCACCAGCATTTGGGAGGTGCCATATTCGGAGGCGTTAGGTGTGCTGCACTATCCTGGAAGCATGACAGTGCAGACAATACCATTGCACCTATGCGAATGAGAAATGAGGACTCTTGCATGCGTGAGGGGTGCAGTGATATATTAAACAGTTTTGGTAGTGTGCTTATAGTCTGTTCACATTATTGAATGTAATCAAATTGTATATATTGTGTACCAAAACTTTGTATACTATCCTCATGTTCCCCTACCCCCCCGTCGCACCAGGAGACAAACAACTTGTTGCTCAGCATCCCTTTCTGATGAAATATTTCAGTTAATAAAGAAATAAAAAGACGCCTCATTTCAGCAAGATTTAATGCTGTGAAAACCTTGCCCTTAACAGTGCGTAGTGGCTGCATCCCCCCAAGCCCATGCTGTAATTATTTGTAATATCCCTGGTGTCCACGTGTTCCCCCAGCAACCCAGTCATCCCTGTTGTACAGTTTCTCCAGTCTCCTTAGCATCTAGTGGTCCCCCCCTTAAGCACCCATGCATGAATATATTTAATCACCCACACTGTGCATAACCTATATATACTCTGGTGACTAGTGGTCCCCCTCCCCACAAATAGTAACTAATCCCCCCTGCCAACCTGCTCACTCCATACCAGCCACCACCCCCACCACAGAAACCATCCAAAGACAATGACCGTGGTGGCAACTTGCACAGCCCTTTGCTCACCTCCTTGGCCTGTCACTGTCTGACTGTCAGTGAGTGATCATGAATACAGTGTTAAAGCTAACTATCTGACTGTTGCTTAGGACCAGCTGTGGGCTGTTTACCGCACAACAGTACTGACTGTGTTGTGGCCGACTCTGAATATTGCGGCTGTAGTGCTGTGCTTGAAATCTAAACTTCTGCTGTTTGCTTAGCTAACCCAAGGTCTCTGAATTACCTTTTAACAGTTTTTACAGTCTTGTATGAAAACCAAATAATGTTCTGTATATCATTATAATCACCTACTGTCATCATCAGTGTGCAAGTCAGCAGTGTTCTTAAAGTGTATAGCACTGCTTTTCTTTCAACAACAACAAAAAATTTAGAACCAGTCCTGGTCTTTTGAGAGAATTAGTTTTCAAGTTTACTAGTACCTTTCAAGGGGTCCAACCCCCCTTCCCCGGCAAACACAGCAACATACAGGTACTGTAGGCTGTCAGTTCCACTATATGGACTTGAGTGTTACAGGCTCAAAACCTTGAGGGGTGGTCTCTGACTGACTGTTGTCACTTTGGGAATTCATTTCCCTCCTAACTGTTAGAAGTCACTTTGGGAATTATTTTCCCTCCTAACTGTCAGAAGTCAATCAGCAAAGGCCTAGTAGAAATGGTGAACCCAATGGTCTCGTACAAAGGGTGAAACCAGTTGCCTCCCAGTAAATGAAGGGACCTGTTATATTCGATGGCTCTGTGTGTGAGCAGGGGAGAAAGTGTTGTTATAACTGGCAAGAGCTCAGTCTGTGGTTATTTTGCAAATTGCAAGGTGCTGGTTCTATATTTGAAGTTCTTGTTCAGTTATGTCTGTGGGTTTTGACACCACACAGTTTTTTAGAGAGTTCATTGTGTGGCATCTTTGCTTGTCTTCTCAGTTCGCTGCTGTTCCTGTTTTGCACACATGTATGGAAACTGCTTGCACCTTTTACAGACCTCTACCATGGGATCCTTGCACCTGAGAATTTCAGAGGGTGAGACTTCTTTCCAATTGTACAAATATGTCAAAGACGAAAGGGACACTGTATTCTGCTCTGGCTTACATCAAGTAGAATCTAGTCAGGATCTTTATATAGTGTCTTCCATATACTCCATGTCTCAAAGTGTTTCGTAGGTCAGTGAGTTACACAGTGGTAGACCATGGGACTATGCAGGCAGACATATGAGCCATTTAGAATTTAACAAATCGATGACCTAAATGGGCACCCCAATTCCTGTCAATCTGTGCAGGGTGGGGGTGGGGTTAGTGTCACTTCAATACTTTACTGCCATTCCTATTATAAATCTTTCTAACTCCTGCACTATCAATGCCAATGCCAGCAAGCCAATATGCGGCATTGACAAATGCTTGTTTATGATCTCTATCACTGTGCCCAAACAGAATTTTAGCATCTGCACGATAGCCATTTTTTCTTTTTCTTAGTGAGCTCGCACCTTGCTTCCCCCGCTGTCCCCTTGATTCCCTGCTCTCTCTTTCTTTGCTAGCCACTGAATTTATTGCTCACAATTTAAAAAAAGAAGCAATGAAGGCATTTAAAAAAATGAAAATGAACACAGCATTGTCACATTGTACAACCACTCTTGCTTTCACCTGTCACTCAACCATCAGACCAAACCATGCTCACTCTGCAATCCCTGTCAACCACGATCAGATTGCGTACAGAGGTAAAATAAAAATGCCCACAACTGCCATCACTTCATTAAAAAAGACCCCACACTACTACTCGGAGATGGGGGTAGCAAAGCACAAAAGGAAACTGGCTCTGTGGCTCAAGAAGACAATCTGTAAAACAGCTCTACCCTCTACTGGTAATTGTAACAGTGGAAGGACTATTTTACATGAAAATGTTTTCTTAAAAGCTTATTCATTTTCTCATTTTTTAAAGAGCTAGAGGAACCAAAAATAGCATAGAGAAAAAGGTTAAAATTTTAAGAAGTAGTCAGTTCATAGGTCTCATAGGTAACCACAGAGCAGAGAAGACAATGTGTCCATCATGCTCACCTTAATTAGTGTCAGTGGCTTAGTAGCACACTCGCCTCTTAGACCGGGAGATCAGAGGGCTGTGGGTTCAGTTCCCACATCTGGCACTTGGGTTAATATCCCAGTACTGACACTGTAGTGCAGCATGAGAGGGGTGCTGCACTTCTGAGGTGCCGTCTTTCGGATGAGACGTTAAACCAAGGTCCCATCTGCCTGGATTGGTGGTAGTTCAGGAGGATGCTAAAGATACCGTGGCACTTATCAAAAAGAGTAGGAGAATGTTTTATTTAAAGAAAAATTAGTGCTGTACATTCAATAAACAAAATACAATGTCAACTTTACAGAAACTGTAAATAAGGTTTGCAAGAAAGACAAAAGGAAATCAACCCACAAATAAAACCAATAAACAAGGGTGAGGGGGGGAAAAAAAGGAAAAAGAAGTCAAAAGGAACATTTCAGTTTAAATGGAGCAAAATAAATACTTACTAATACAGAGAGGAAAAAAGAAAAACATCTTCAGGGTACTGCAGTTTCAATCCATGCACAGTTGTTCCAATATGAACTGTATACAGCAGAAGTCAACAACTTTTTTTCCGCATTTTGGATTAACACAAGGCTAGAAACAATCTGTGCAACTATTGCGTTGCAGAAAACACTTTCTGTTGCAGAAAGGAGCACCTGGCCTGCCATAAATAATAGCGGCAGGGTGCAAAGATGAGATGTAAGGTCTCTGTGTGATATTTCTGTAATCCAGGGGGGTATATCCTGTACACCAGGATATCATATGTTACATTCTGAAATGCCTTTTCTTTCCATTTATGTAAAAGGAGGGTCCAAACAACTTAACTATATGGGCAATCAATAAAAAAATGATGCATGGCTTCCAGTACTGCTGTGCAAGAGTCTCGGGGGCATATTCGCTCCTCTACTGATCTATGTTTTAGGTTGTTCTTGACACCCAGTCTTCCATGACAAGCTAGCCAGGAGATATCCCAAAATTGTGTGGGGATCCTGGGGTCAGTTAACTGATAGAAGGGTGTTTCTAATTCCAGAAGGGAGCCTTGTGTTGATACTATCTGTGGTAAGTCAGAAAAATGGGTATCTAAAACAAAGTTATAAAGCTGTCTCCTGGTTTTAGTGAATATATGTGCAGGGGAGAGTTTCCATTGCTGGATCTTCAGTAAAGGGGGGAAGAGGAAGCTGGGGATACCTAGTTTCCTGAAGTTCTTAGGGATGTTATGCGGGAGTTGTTGCCATATTTGGCAAACTTTAATGGTAAAAGAATATATAATGAAATGCCAAAATGGGGCGGATCATGGAGTAAGTGGGGTATCGTGATTTTCAGGAATAGACTACAGAAAAATACTATCAGGTTCATCATCCTTACCCCACCATGACAATAATCCATGTATGTGTATGATCTTTTTATGGGATTTAAACGGCTGCCCCAGAAGCCTTGGAAAAAAATATTGTAAACTCTTGCCTCCAGAGAAAAAGAAGAGGGGAAGTATTAAAGTTTTCAATAAAAACACTCTTTTCCGTTTTGCAATGCTATGTCCTTTCCAAAAGGAAAGCGAATGTGCTGCTCTTTTTAATACTATATTCCAGTTATAGCTGGCATCATCTGAGGTGCTGTAATGTAAGCCCAGGATTTTTATTGGAGCGATTGCCAGAGGATACCTACAATATCGTTGGTAAGTCTATGCTGGCTGAAGCTGGCACCACTAGTGCTGTGCTTTTTGCTATATTTATTTGGGAGCCCGAAGCTGTCTCAAATGCTTTGAAAATAGGGGGAAGTACTATCTCCTGAAGATAGGGGGTAGTACAAATGCACAAATCATCAGCATACGCACATACTGGAGGTAGAGGTCTTCCAATGGGGGAAGAGATTCTAGGTAAAGATGGGTGCAGCAGTAGGGTTCATAATAAAGGGTCCAGTTGGAAAATATATAAAATAGGACTTAAGGAGCAGCCCTGTCGCACTCCTCTAAGGCCTAAGAAAGAGGGGCATGGAGAACCATTTATATGGGGTTGTATCCAAGCAGTACTATATAAGAGTTTAAGCCAAGAGATGCATTTCTGGGGAACATGGTAGTGTGCAAGAACCTGGAACAAATAAACATGGCTGACCCGGTCAAAAGCCTTTTCTTGGTCCAATGAGAGTAACAGGGCAGGTGAAGAGGGGGTACTGTTTGAAATAATGTCTCGAATGAGGGATAGGTTGGAAAGGATAGATCTGCTGGGAAGGGCACAAGTCTGCACCTCAGAAATAATCTGAGCAGCAACAGGGAGCATCCTATTGAGCAAGATGGATGTGAATATTTTATAGTCTACGTTTAGCAGACTTAGTGGTCTCCAGTTCTGTATATCGGCTCTGTTCCCTTTCTTGAATAATAAAATCATAATTGCATCAGAAAATCCTTTAGGAGTAGAATTAGTACTTATGATGGTATTATATATTAACGCCAGAAAGGGGGCCAAAAATAACATAAACTGTACATATAATTCTGCAGTAAGGCCGTCGGAGCCAGGGGAAGTGCGCTTCTTTTGGCGTTTTATAGCCTGCTGGGTTTCCTCTGGTGTTATAGGTTTAAGAAGATGTTGCAATGTATCTTGGGATGAAGGAGGAATAGAAATACCTGAAAGGAAAGGTATGATACTATCCACAGGAGTTGTGGTGCCAAACATCATAGCTAGATAAGAGCTGGCGATACGCTTTATGTCCAGCAAGGAATTGTGGGGGATATTGGAAGCAGGATCAAAAAGTTCCTCTATGTGGGTTGTATTTACCCTGTCAGTGCAACTTTTATAGATATCTAAGGAGGGACCGGAGCCTTGTGTCCCATGTTGAGCTTCCATCCGTAAAGAATGCTCTCGGTGATACTGGAACTGTTCCATTTCTTCCTTAATAGACTTTATTGTGTGAGAGTAGTCCATGTGGGATATGAAAGAAAGAGATATGGCCTGTTGTAGTTTTTGTCTGAGAGTGAGGTATCGAAGATATGAACTCAGTGTTCTCTTCCTCCCTGGATGAAGGAAGTAAATCTTGGTATCACTCTTAGTGTCTTCCCACCATTGTAGAGGGAAATGATTTGCTTCCAATATGGACAGCTGGGCCCTTAGAAGGTCTGTGCAATGCATTGAAATGGCTGGGTCTGTCAACAATGAACTATTCAATTTCCACCTAGAGTGGGGTTGACCAGGAAAGGAGTTCCCTGAGGGGGAGCAAACCAGAGAGATCCCCAGATGGTCTGAAGTCTCACAGGGTATGATTCTTGTCTGTGTGACTGAAATATTCTGTGAGACAAAAAGAAAATCTATCCTGGTAGCGTATGGGCCTCTATGATAGGTTTTGGCACCTGGACCATGTAAAGCATTATGTCCATCTATGAGGGCTGCAGTCTGAATAATTTTGTTCAGGGCAATTGAATCTGCAAAAAGTTTTTGGGTGGAGCTGCCCCAATCTGAAAGAGTAAGACCACAGTTGAAATCACCTCCCATATAGATTTGCCGGTTGGAATACAGGTATGGGTGTATTTTGTTAAATAAGTCTGTTCTGGAGGCAATGCTCTGGGAGGGGAGCATATACATTAATGAGCCTGAGTTTGTATTGTTGGTGTGTACAGTCTACAAGCATGGCTCATCCTGGTATTATGTCTACCAACAGGGAAATTTGGAAATTAAAACTTGCAAACAAAATACCTAGGCCATCACACCTATCCTCTCCATATGACCAGAAGGAAGAGCCCTGATGCCAACGAGTTTTAATTTGAGAAAGCTCATGAGGAGATTTCAAACGGGTGTCCTGGAGAAAAAAGATGTCACGGTGTAAGTCAGAAAGGTACTGCATTGTAGAGAGTTGTTTTCTATAGGATTTAATGCTGCATGCATTTAGGGTGAAGCAGCGGAGTCCTTGGTGGTGGTTCATCCCAGAAAGTACAGTGCCATTCTGGAGGAGCTACTGTCAGGTAATGTTAGCATGGGTCCTACCTCCATCTGCTGAAGGGAGGTGATCAAGCTGGGAGTCAGAGAAGTCCATACAGGAGGAAGAGGCTAGAGAAGAATCCGAGTCTCCATCTTCCCCTTCCGTGTCTCCCCATTGTCGTCTTTTGGCTAAGGCCTGAAATTTATTCCTCATGATAATTGTTCTCTTGGGGGTGGAAGTTTCTGCTTTTCATTTGCCTTTACCCTGTTTAGAAGGGGGGATTACCACAAAGTGGTCTGAGTCCTTTGGGGGGAGGAGGCATGGTAGCCTGGGTACTAGCAGGGACTGATTCAGAAGGGGGTACTGCTGCTATAGGGGTGCCAGGGGACTTGGGAATGGCCCCTTGTCCGGCCATAGGTTTAGGCTCTTGCAGAAGAGGAGGTTCTTGTGCCAGGGTAGAAGTGGCAGGGGCCGGGGCCTCCCTACGGCATAAGGCCTGAGTCTGGGAATCTGTTATAAGTGCTATCTGGTCCTGGGGAGGGCGGTCGAGCCTATTATGATCTGCCCAAGGGCACTGGTGATAGGAGTGCCCCAGCTCGTCACACAGATTGCAGTATAGAGGGTTTGGACAACCTAAACTCACATGTCCATAGGATAAGCACAAAGTACATCTGGGCTTGTCGCAAGTGCTGCTCAGGTGGGTGCGAGAACCGCACTTATGACAGGTCCGTGGTTGTCCTGGGTTAAAACATAAGCCACGGTCCCTGCCGTTTGTGAAAGCTGCCTGGTAAATGAGAGATACCTTTATCCATGTTTTTAAGTTGTACCTTTACTTTCCATCCCCCAGTCCATACTAGGTCCTCGTCCAAAATAGGTCGAGGGACCTCTAGTATATCATAGCGTTGCCTGAGCCAGTACTGGACGTCCGCTATGCTCACCCCCTCGCTACGAAACAGTAAGGTAACAATTTTCACTGTTGGTTTCATGAGGGGATGACCATAAAGGGAGCCCAGAGTGGCAGATGTCTTACGTGCTCATATTTCTCCCAGAATTTCTCCAAAGTGTACACATTTTTAAAACTTAAGTCATACACAGATTCTCCATGCACATGAATGAAGGCAAATAATTCTGTTGCCCCTATCCCTAAAGAGTCCCGCAGCATACTATGCAATACAGTTCTTCTGTCAGGGCTTGTAGCAATGTCCCCCATGAACTTTATACATACAGCATTCCTTCGCTGTGCTGGCTCACCTAAGTTTGTGAACAGATCACTGAGTTTAAATGGGGTCGAGTTAGTGCCCTCACCTGCAGGCTGTGGACCAAATGGCTCAGATGTACTAGCTAAATTATGTTCTGAAGTCAAGGAGGATGAAGTAGATTCACGTCTGGCTAAGCTGGGGCCCGTGACAGTATCTGTGACATCAGGTGTTGTTCGGGAGATAGCAGGTGTGCTTGAAGCATTACTAGGGAGAGATACTGGTTCCGGAGCTGTTTTTGTCAGTAAAGGTGTGTCTCCTGAAGATCGGAGTTCATTGCGTGCCTCAGAGATGATTTCCTGGGCTGAAACAGCCCTTGGGGAGGTCCAGGGTGCTCCTTCTGAATGTTGCTGCCAGCTAGCGGCATGGAGCGCTGCTGTGGGTGACCAAATGCTCTCAGTGTCCTCTGTGGTGTGATGACTGTCCCGTAGATGCAAAGAGAGAGGAGCTCCCGATGCAGAGTTTGTGGCATTTCTGGTGCTAGGAGTCATATCAGAAGTGGCTGCTGCAGGGTAAATTGACAAAAAAGGCTGTGAGGAAAACTGTGAATCAGAGTGCATTAGACCAATAAGAAAGTCCTTATGTGAAAATACATGCTTCTAGATAATTTTCTGTGTCATTAGAAGTGCTCTGAGTTCCTGAAACTGGGTAAAGTGGTGTCTGAGGCAAGTCTTCTTGATGATTATCTGGCAATTCATTTAAAGTGGTACCTTCAGTATTTCTTTCTGCAGATTGCAGCCTTGTAGGTTCTTCAGAGGTAATGTCAGGTATTCTTGACTCCATGGGTGAAGCTGTAGTCAGGTCAGAATCCAAAATATCTCCAGCAATTCCACCAACAACCACACTGTCATCTGCCATCTTGGTACCGCAGACAAAAGGGTCCCCTCTGCTCACAGGAAGCAAGGCCCCCTGCAGGCAAAGAGTAGGGGAATTTCCCTGGTGTCCTGGCCAAATTTTCCTCATTCACTAAAAATACCACCAACAGCTCAATCTGGTTCAAGGTCAGTTGGCATTCATCTGTATCCCCTCTCCCCCGGGTTGTGTCTGAAAATAGGCAAGATTTGTCTAGTGCACTTACCTGGTCAACAAAACCTAAATAAAATTAATAACTCTGTCCAGTTATTCCATGACCTACACAGTATTTATCCAAATTGGTCTTAAATTCAATCATATCCCTGCTGCCTACTACATGAGTGGTAGTGAATTCCAAAGTGTTACCACTCTGACTGAACCATGTGCTCTCGTGTTAGAGTTACAATGTCCCCCTTAGTTATAATACATGTGATCCTCTGTCATGTGGTTAATATTTGAGGCTAAGTCCCAGACACTCCAATAAGTCATCATTGGTCAGCTCACGAAAAACCTCACAGTCCCTACTTGTAATATGTCTAATAATGTTGGTCAAAATGCCATTGGCCCTCTGTTTGACAGTTAAACAATGTTTGTTAAATTTTAGATCATTAGTTATGATGATACCCAAATCTTTCCCATGGGTTACTTCCTTTAACAGTTTAAAAGTTGTAACTTTTTATTTCCAAAGCATTTTCCTTCTGCCCATTACAAACTTTTCTATGTGATAGTATCATGCTGCATGTGTGAAATAGCACTCTACCTAGTAGCTGACATATTTAGATCTTCTTCGAGGATCTCTTTTTCATCAGACCACACCTATGGAACTTATAGCTGCCAGGCAGTAGGGCCACATGGAAACTTCTGCAAGCAGTCAGCCAGGGGCCACCCATGACAATGTCAGACATCAGCATCCACATAAACGTGTGGGCAGACCCTTCTCTCCTCAGATCTTTTCCTACCATTGATCAGACTTATTGAACCACTGTGGAAACACCACTGCAATAGCCACCATTTATTATTTTCTGTATAAGAAAAGTGATCACTTTTAGAGTGTTTATTGATGACCTGTATGTCATCGAAAGAACCAACAAAACTCTTCTGATACAGTGAGTACGGAGAGAAAAAATATGCTGGACACTCCCATGACATCTATGTCTGCTGCCTAGGCCCAGACCACAGTGTGAAAGCTTGTGAAATTTGCCGGGCATTCAATTCCACAACTAGGTGACACCATGGAGGGGCTCTGGAGAAGTTTATGCTCCAGAAAACTGTAGCTAGTATGGAGAAAGAGCTCCAGCAAAAGACTGCAGCATCGCCAGTTCTGTTGACTGAATCATGGTTGTCTAAGCTCTGGAGAAAGGTGTCAGAGACTCACAAACACAAGCATGGGGACAAAGACAAGAAAGCCTCCCTGATGCGTTCCAGGTCGCCCCTTCATTCCTCAGGTATGCCCTACACTTTGACATCATTTGCTCTTGCAGTGGCACCCCCACCCCCACACCCTGACCGTCAACACAACACAAGGGTTAGGGCTTGCAGGTTCTACCAGGCCTCTTTCAGCTAGTACGTCACCATCAATGTCAGGGACTCAGCCTCTCCTGTTGACTCCTCTAGTTGTATCCATCAACCACATTGATGCCAACACTGGGGGCAGTTCTCTTATCCTTTTCTGACACGATAAGGCACTTACTGCCTGGCCTCCCTGTTCTGGGGGCCTGTTGATGGAGTCTATTACTAACCCCCCATCGACACTGCAAGGTAATCCCTTGCCGCAGCCACCTGCTATGCTGCCGCTGACATCACCGGCACACTCCCTCCTCCCCATCGACAAGTATGAGCATGATCCTGATCTTATGAAGCATGATGATGAGGAGGATGAGGCTGCTGATTATGCTGAAAGCCCATATGAAAGGGGCACCAGCTCCACTGCTTCTACATGCAATAAGGACTCTGTGGTCAACACACCACAGTCCCCTCCAAAAGATCCTACTTTACTCACCATGATGCAGCAGTTGCAAGCTACCATGGGATTTGGCCTGGAGGAGAAGGACACTACCAAGAAGAACTTAATATCATTCTTGAAACTGCCTGAGTCTCCTGCCATTGTGGTGTCTCCTCTCCTTCCAGCCTTGGAGGATGCCACCTTTGCTGCCTGGTATAGACCAAACATACCTGCTGTTCAATGAAGGCAGACAAAATGTATGTGGCCCCCTTCTGGTAAACCTTTCTAAGCCACAGAATGTGAGACTGACTCAGTGGTCATTAATGCTACCCATGATAAGCCTAGGGTACCTAAGCATCTCAGTTCCTTCCCTCATGATACCATGAGGTTGAATATCATAGGTAAAAGAACAGTATGTCTCTACATCATTAGGCCTTCACATTGCCAGTTATCAGGCCCACATGATGAAGTATCAGAACACCCTCTGGAGAAAGGCCAAGGCAGCTGCACAAGCCTTGCCTGAGGGGTACTACTAAACAGGAGCTACTGAAAGCACTTATTGCTGAGACTGATGTTGGCAAGCATTTGCTCTTCACTGCCTATGATGTCTCAGATGCTTTTGCCAGAGCTGTGGCTTCTGGCATTTGTCTCAGGACATACCCATGCCTCAGGGTGGCAGGGTTTGCTAATGATGTGCAGCAAACCATTCTTAATTCCCTATTTTGGGGGCAGGTATTGTTTGGTCATTAGGTCTAAGAAACTTTGAAAAATCTCCAGACCTCTGGAAGACTTTTAAGTTTCTACACTTTTTCTATCATACCCATCCCAGGGATAAGACCAGAGTATTTTTTATCCAGCTGGTGTTAGCACCCAGCCGCAGAGCAGGGGCAAAGGATCTGGGGCCATGCCAGTCCCCAGTACCACCCCAGGTGCTCACTCAAAAATCCTAAGAGGTGATGGAGCTGGTGAAGCCACCACCACCAGCTCAGCCTGACTCTTTATACACCCCCAACCTCCTTTACCACCAGGAATGGTTGTAGGGGGGTTGACTCTCCCTTTACTTACTCCAGTGGAGGAAGGTAACTTCAGCTGCATGGGTTCTGGAGGTTATTGAAAAGGGGCATGCTTTGGAACTACTGGACAACCCTTCAGATCATCCCCCACTTGTCATAACATACCCTCCAAGGCACTTGCCCCTGTTGCTGGAAGGAGATACAGACTCTACTCCAGAAACGGGCCATATAACTAGTCCCTCTGGAACAGAGGAACACAGGGTTTTATTGTGATTACTTCCTTGTTCCAAAATGGACAGGAGCCCTGAGGTCTATTCTGGATCTAAGGGATCTAAACTTCTTTACAGAATACAAGAAGTTCTACATGGTAACTTTGCTGGGTCTCCTTCTATGCATACAAATGGGATAGATATGCTCCCTAGATAAGAAGGATGCATACCTCCATATCAAAATCCAGAAATCTTTCAGAAAGTATTTGAGGTTCCTCTTCCAAGAGGAACATTACCAATTCAGAGGGTTGCCCTTTGGCTCATCTTCTGCGACACGGGCCTTTACCAAATGCTTAGCATTGGTGGCAGCAGACCTTTGCAGGGAAGCCCCGTATGTTTTACCTTACCTGTATGATTGGATATTGAAGGCCCATTTAAGGGACCAGCTGTTGATCACCTTAGCTTGAATCAGACAGCTGTTTGATTCTCTGGGAGTGACAGTCAACATACCAAAATCAGTGTTGACACCTTGCCAGCAACTGCAGTACATAGGGGCAGTCCAGGACATGGCCCAGGGCTCAGCTTTCCTGCCTTTGGACAGAGCCGACCATCTGATTGCTCAGGCACAATTAGTGCACAAAAGTCATCATGTCTCAGCAAGATGTTCTTGTCCTTCTGGGACTTATGGCCACAGCCATTGTCACAGTACCTTTGTCCAGACTACATATGCAGATTCCCCAGTAGACCCTAAGAGTCCAGTGGGATTAGCTCATGGATGATCTAGAACAGATGGTTCTAGTCACCTGCCCTGTGCACAAAGTGCTCAAGTGGTGGATGGAACACAGCAACCTGCTGAAGGGAGTTCCTTTCCTGATCTCCTCCCCTCTTCAGATCCTCACCATGGATGCTTTGGGGCTGGGATGGGGGGGGGCACTTAGGTCCTCATCAGGCACAAGGCACGTGGACTCCGGTGGAGAGTGCCTTGCACATCAATGTTCTAAAAAAGAGGACTGTTCTGTATGGACTGCATGCCTTCCAGAACCACTTGTCCCCAGGTCCTCTGTCAATACAGAAGACAATGTCAGCGTAATGCATTATATCAACAAACAAGGGGGAACTCATTCCTATCCGCTATTCAGTTACACAATGAAGGTTTGGTATTGGGCTCTGCAACACGGTCTAGAACTAGTAAGAGAACATGTTCCAGGCATTCAAAACTTCTTGGCAGACAAGCTCAGCTGGTCACAGTCCAAGATGCATGAGTGGGAACTGTTGACCTCCATGGCCGATTGTGCATCCTCACACAACACAAAACTGCCACTTTTCTGCTTGGTTGCTCCAGGGCCTGGGGTTTTCTGGTGAGATGCGTTGTTCCTCTCTTGGAAAGGAGGTTCCTATATGCCTTCCCTCCTTTTTCTCTCATTCAGAAAGTACTACTCAAGCTGAAAATGGAGGGGGCAACTCTGATACACATTGCTCCCCTATGGTCTCATCATATCTGGTCCTGCCTGCTGCAGCAGCTGGCAGTGAAGCCCCCAGTACCTCTGTCCCTGTGAAAGGGTCTACTGTCACAGGAACAGGGAACCCTGGTCCACCCAGACCTGAAGTCTCTTCATCTGCACGCATAGCTCCAGAAGACATAGTCATAGTGTGTTTTGGGTTTTCCCAAGAAGTAGTGGATGTTCTGGTGGCTGCTAGAAAACCATCCACCAAGTCTATGTACTCTATGAAGTAGAAGAGGTTCATCTTATAGGCTGCTTCACACCTGGATCCATTCACCTATCCAGTTAATCAGGTTCTGGAGTACCTGCTGTCCTTATTGGATTCAGGCCTACTGTATTCCTCAATCAAAGAGCATCTGGCTGCCATATCAACTTTCCATATGCCTACAGATGGTCGTACGGTAGCTCAGCAGGAGGTAGCCCGTACGTTCTTGAGAGGCATTCTACATTTAAAGCCTCCTATCGACAATCCAGTCCTGGCTTGACACCTAAATTTTATTTTGCAAAAGTTCCCTTTGGCTCCTTTTGAGTCGGACATGATGTGTGACCTATGCTTTCAGTCTTGGAAAGAGTTATTTTTAGTTGCAATCACTTCTGCTCAAAGGATTTCATAGCTATAGGCTTTAATGTGTGAGCTTCCTTATTTGATTTTCCACAGAGTATCTTTGCATACTGATTCTAAGTTTCTGCCAAAGGTAGTGTCTGAGTTTGTTTTAAATCAAACCATCCCCCTGCCAGTGTATTATCCAGCGCATGCCGGTCTAGGGGAAGTATTGCTCCATACTCTAGATGTGCATAGAATACTCAGGTACTATACATACCATACCAAGGACAACAGGAAATCCTCACAGCTTTTTATTTTGTTTGCCCTTGGTAGAGAGGGTGCCTCAGTCTCTAAACAGTGCTTGTCCAAATGGCTCGCAAACTGTATTACTTTTTGTTACAGAAAGTACAGTAAAGAAACTTCCTGGTGTGGTTCGTGGTCATTCCACTAGAGGCATGGCCACCTCTGTTGCTTGTTTTAAGAATGTGTCTGCTCCTGAAATCTGTGCAGCTCCTACTTGGAAACATAGAAATATAGAGTTGACAGCAGATAAGGACCACTTGGCTCACCTTGTCTGCCCATTTTCCCTACCTACTGTAACACTACATACCCTACTTTATCTCCAGATTTACCACCTGCTTTTTCTACCATTAAGGTTCCCTTTTGCCTATCTCATGCCTTCTTGAATCCCATTACAGTTTTTGCTCCCACCACCTCCGCTGGGAGGCTGTTCCAGGCATCCACCACACACTGGGAGGCTGTTCCAGGCATCCGCCACTCATTCTGTGAAGAAGCACTTCTTTACATCTCCTGAGTCTGCACTCCTCCAGCTTCATAGCATGACCCCTTGTTTTTGAGCATCTTTTACTCTGAAAAAGGTTTCCTTCTTGAACCTTATTTTAAAGTTTCTTTCATATCCCCTCTTTCTCCTATCCTCCAGGTTATACATATTGAGGTCCTTCAGTCTCTCTTCATAGGGCTTTTGATGCAGACCCTGCACCATTTTAGTTGCTCTCTTCTGGACTGCCTCAACTTTATGTCCTTCCTGAGATGTGGTCTCCAGAACTGGACACAGTATTCTAGGTGAGGCTTCACCAGTGATATACACAGCAGTATCACCACCTCCCTCCCTCTCTCTGCAGGTGATGCCCCTCCCTATGCATCCTAGCATCCCGCTGGCCCTCCCAGCTGCCTTGTTGCATTGCTTGGCCACTTTTAGGTGATCAGATATGATTAACTCCAGGTCGCTTTCCTGTTCAGTGGTTGCCAGTACCAAACCCCCCATTTTATACTCCACCCCCATGTTTCTGAACCCCAGTGCACAATTTTGCACGTCTTTGCATTGAAATGTATTTGCCACACTCTTGACCATTCCTCAAGCTTTCTCAGATTCCTAATTTTTTCCACCCCCTCACAGTATCAACCCTATTGCAGATCTTAGTCTCATCTAAAAAAAGGCATATCTTCACCTCTAGTCCCTCTGCAATGTCGCTAATAAATACATTAAAGAGGACCAGTCCCAGTACTGATCCTTGTGGCACCCCGCTGATCACCGTCCCTTCTTTGGAGTGAACCCCTTAATCTGTTATTGGCCGATGCTCGCTAGCCCCACCCAACAGTTATTTTTTCTACTCTTCTAGCCAGTCCTGCCTTCCTAATTAACTCCTTCCACCTTGGTTGTGGCTCCCTTACCACTGCTTCCTCGTAAGTGGATTCAACATCCTAACAATGCCACTAGAAAATTCCTTCCTGACTGTATGTTGCGTTCTGTCATCCTACGTAGTGTACCACATCCCAGTTGCCTGCCTACACCAAGGCCAGTGCCCCCTGTCTGCCGGTTACTCAGCATTGCTATCACAGAACACTACATGGCACCACACTGCGGGGACGACCGCCCTACTGCCTCACCTATCCCTGCGCAAAGCAGTACACAGCATATATAGCAGAGTGCCCCTGAACCTGATGCTTAAATCATTAATATTTGTGCTCTGTACATCAAATTCTCCAAGTGGCCATGTTTCAACAACCACAAAAGCTACCTACACCAAATGGAGTAATAAGCGTCTACTCTCTAGATTTATCCATTTCCTCAAGAAACTTCTAATGCTCCTCCTGCTTTGTTCTGGAAATGTCGAGCTAAACCCAGGCCCACTTGCTTCTCTGAACACTCCAGAGGATCTCCCTCAATATAAGGGCATCAGCTTCCTTCATGTGAACGTCCGTAGTTTGCTTAAGAAGCTTGACGTGATACAAACTTGGATTCTACAAGCATCCCTGGACTTCTTTATGATTTCGGAATCCTGGCTTACATCCACAACCCCAGACAAAGCTGTCAATATGCCAGGCTACAGCACCTTCCAATGTGATAGACTATTCGGGGGGGGGGGTCGTAATCTATGCTTAGAGCAAATTCTCCTTCACCGTCGTAGACTGCACCTCCAAGGCTAAAGAATTTGAATGCCTGGCTTTAAAACTAACACTCTTCAATGATAAGGCGCTCCTCATTGCCGCATGCTATCGGCCGCCCTCTGGTGGCACAGCCCTCCTACCCCATCTCCAAAATTTGACTGACACAGCAAATTCTGAGTGCATTCTTATGGGGGATTTCAACCTAAATTGGAATGACGACAGCTCCAAGAAGCTTAAAGACCTCTGTGACGCATGTGAGCTGGCACAAATAACCCCTGCACCCACCAGACCTAACAGAAATAACCCTGATCGAAGCACCCTGTTGGACCTTATGTTAGTTAATAAACTGCACAATATTACGCACACCGGGGTGTTTTTCAACTATATAAGTGATCACTGCACCATTGCCTGCATTAGACACTCTCCTCAAATAAAGTCCGCCCCTAATACTAAATTGAAAAGGTGCTTGAAAAGATTCTGCCAAAACACCTTCCTGCCTGACCTGGGCAGCATTGCTTGGCAGGACTTTTACCTAGCCTCCTCCCTCAACGAGGCTTTCAACATCTTTCATAAACTCCTAAAGGATTTATTAGACAAAATGCTCCCCTAAGGCTCATCAAGTCCAAAAAAAGACCTCCTGGCTGGTTCTCTCCATTACTGAAGAAAGCCCTCAAGGATAGAGAGCTCCTGTGGAAAAGAGCTAGGCGTTTCGTGCCTCCAGAAATGCCTGCACTAAACTTATTAGATCCAAAAAAGCCAGCCACTTCAAAGCAGCACTGGAAGATAATAAAAACAACACTGCCAAGTTCTGGAGCATCCTCAAAGAGGTTGAAGGCCACACCACTGATGCCTCCTTCCCCATCAAAACAGTGTCTGGGGACGATGCCTCTACTGACAAAGATGATATTCTAGAACACCTTAACGAACATTTTACTACTGTGGAACTGGCCTTCGATACCTCCCCAGTCAGCAAGTTGAGTCCACATGGGGACATCACTGTTGTCACTAGCCCCAATGCTAACACTAACCAGTGTTACTCCACTGCCTTCGGCTTCCGACCTGTTAACCTTCAAGCAAGTAGAGGACCTCCTATTGGCACTGGATACAAAAAAGAGCACTGGAGCAGACAATATCGAACCCTTCTTCCTAAAAATTGGTTACTACCACCTGACTGCTCCCATTACCCATTTATTCAACTCTTCCCTAATGCAAGGCATGCTACCCAATTTATGGAAAACTGCACGCATCATCCCCTTGTTCAAGTCTGGGGACCCAAGCGACATGAACAATTACCGGCCAATCTCCCTGCTACCTACTCTCTCAAAATTACTTGAAAAAATTTTTAACACCCAAGTCAGGGAGCACCTGGACTCGCAGAATCTCCTAAACGCCGTCCAATCGGATTTTAGAGCTAAGCATAGCACAGTTTCTGCCCTTGCTAAAGTAACCACAGACTGGCAAATGGCCTTAGATTCTAAAAAGTATGTGTTTGCTCTCTTCCTTGACCTCAGTAAGGCCTTCAACACGGTGGACCACAACATTATACTTAATGCTTTGAGTCACATCGGTTTCAACAGTGCCGCCATTAAATGGTTCACCTGCTACCTCACGAACAGATTTCAGCAAGTCAAAGCCTCAAGAGAACAGTCTTTTCTAAAGCCATTGCTACGAGGTGTCCCCCAAGGCTCCATTTAGGGCCCAATCTTATTTGCAATCTTCATCAACAATCTTGACTCTCATCTGCGCACGGTTAACGTTCATCTATTTGCAGACAATACTGTTCTGTACACTGTTAACTCCACTCTGGACTTGGCATATGAGGACTTACAGCAAGACTTTATCTCTCTCCAGCATAATCTAATTAAACATAAGCTCCTACTCAATGCTAAAAAGACCAAAGCTATGATTATCTCACCAAATGCAGCCCCTGGTCCTTTCTGCAACCATAAGATCCTAACTCTATTGGGCGAACCTCTTGAAACAGTGGATAACTTTAAATACCTAGGGTTCTGGCTGTACAACAAAACTTAATTTATTTATTTATTTAGTTTTTGTTAACTAGGTAGGTGCACTAGCCATAAAATGACTATTTTCAGGCACGACCCGGGAGAGTACAACAAAAAGAGAACAGTTGAACATCAGCAACATGAGTACAATAGTACAAATAGAGGAACAGTACAGCCGTGCTACAAAAATACAATGGGTAGAACCAACAAAAAATAATGGCAAGCATTATACAGATAATGGCAATAAGATATATAACAAGTGCAGAAACCACGGACCTGACCTGTAGAGTGAAAGGGTTAATAAGATAGTAAGGTTATATAGAGAGAGAAATGTGAGGAATGTTCAAACATAAAAAGAAAGACTGACAGAATGAAGGTCAGGGGTGGTAATTAGCAAAACAACAATGGATGGTCAGCAACAAGGTTAGAGAAAGATGAGAGCTAGTAGTCAAGAAGTTATTTACAAAGAGAAGGAAAAATATGGGGAGGGGAAGAGGAGACAGTCTTGGAGCTGGATTAGAGCAGGGGTGACATTATTGGTAAGTCTCAACTTACCATTCAGGTGGTATAGAAAGTCTTAACTTTCTATACCACCTGAATGAGGTCACCAGAAAACTAAGACAACACTTAGGCATATTCTACCGCATCAAACATCTCCTCACCAAAGAAGCCAGAAAGGGACTAGTGCAAACCACACACATGCCACTCCTGGACTATGCTGACTTCCTTTACAATAACTGTCCTTCCTCAACGCTTAGTAAGCTTGACACCTTCTACCACAGGTCCTTGAGGTTCATCCTTAACCTACCTTCCCGCACCCACCATCGTCTGCTGTACCATGAGCTGGGATGGTCCTCCATTCCTATAAGGAGGAAAATAAATGTTCTTCTTTGGTTCTACAGAGCACTGTCTGATAAGCTTCCAGCATACATCTCGAGCCTCTTCGAGCGTGCCAAGGGTGCTTATGACTTGAGACTCTTCTCCATACTTTGCTTTCACATACCTAGAGCAAAGACATTTCATGGCTCGGTTGCAATTTCTCCTTCCCTATGGAATACCATGCAAAGCTCTCTAAAACTTTATACCATCCTTGGTCCACTCACCTTCAAAGCAATGTTAACTGACTACCTGATAGAAACCTGCAACTGCTTTAGGTGACCGAGCTCCCTTAACCGCCAACACTTTTTGAGAATAATGTGGCACTTAGTTACACTTAGCTCCCAAGTTAGGGGTCACCCAGCACTTGTACCTTCCTTCTTGTTTTCTTTCTCTCTCTCCCCCCCCAATACTACAACTGAATATACGCCAGCCTACACACAGAAGCATGTGTATGGGTGCTAACAAGCCAGTAAGTCCCGAGGAGTTACTCTTGACTACCTATCCTGCATCCTTCTTAGTGCTGTCCTTCATTTATCTATGTAGTTCCAGAATTTTCTGGCCGGACATTTCCCGTATCCATACAAGGGCTTTGTGCAGCCACCTTCTCTATCTCTCCTGATCCCTCTCTTCCTTACCACCCCCCCCACTCTCCCCTTTTCTACCTTGGCCTGGTTTATAACACACATGCTAATTTTTTTTTGTCTCTTCCAAACTGCTTGCAATATTGTCATCTGTTATATTATGACCTGTCTGATATTCCACATGTATTTTTGTGCTTTGTCTACCCATGCCTGTAACCTGTTTGATGTCCAGGACCACCTTGAAAATGAGCTTGCGGAATGGTGTCTATGCCTGGTTAAATAAAGTTGTTTTTTTTTTTAATTTCTTTTTATTCAATATTTTTTTCTCTACTACACAATGGACGCAGCAGGTTACAGATAGATATATATGATGTATAATAGAATTACAGACCGGTGGTTATAACTTAACTGGGAAAAATAGCAAGAGACACATTCTGTTGTTTCTAGTATTTTTAAATGCATTCAATTATCTAGTGGATGAAGCCGTGGGTCGAGTGCCAGACAGGGAAATATTATAAAGCAGGGATGTTCCACAAATGACTATCCCATATTTGGGCCTGATGAGTTTAAAGGACAAAATCTAAATTCAGAGAAGTAATATGTTGGATCCACTGATTCCACTTTCTCACTTGTAGTATGAAACCACCACGAAAGTTCTAGATTAAAAGTCTCAGCTTTATAGATTTCAGACATTATTTGTCTCCGGTTTTGTAGTGAGGGAATCTGTGTTCTCATTCAACATCTCGTGATCGCTTTCTTTGCAGCCACAAAACATATCGGTAGTATGGTCTTCTCCCAGGGGGGAGCATGGTCCGTGTACACCCCCAAAAGGAATTGTTCGGCTGTTAGTTCAACTGGTTCCGAGAACAGAGTGGTTAGTTCATTTTGAAAAGTTAGCCAGAACAGCATGAGATATGGGCAGGTCCAGAAGACGTGTGAGAGGGTGGCCCGGGGACACCCACAATCTCTCCAGCACCTTCCAAATGTGTCCGGGAGGTATTTCATTAGAACTGAGGGGGCTCTAAAGTATCTGGAGTGACATTTCCATGCAAATTCCCCTCCAGTATGGGGATGAGGTTGATTTTACCTTGACTAATGTTGTTTTTAACCATGAGTCTAAGGAGATTTGTAATTGCAAGTCTTTATTCCAGGCAGAAAATGTTAGAATTGTGGCATTAGGGAGCCCGGATCGTAATTCTGAGTATATTAGGCCAATTAGATGGGTTCCCACTCTTCCTTCATTTGCATCGATAAATAGTTTAAGTAATTTTGGTATTGGGTAAGGAATTCTAGGGGGTATTATATTATTTCGTAGGAGATGATTCGATTTGAAAGTTGCGAAAGAGATCAGAGGGCTGTAGGGAAAATTGAGATTGAAGCTTATCAAAGGGATTAATGCCTTCGGGGGACAGAAACTAATATATATGTGATAGGCCTAGCGCATGCCATCTGGAAAAGGCTTGGTCTATGTAGTTGGGGATGAATTTTTCATCTTGTGATATTAATTTACAGAATTCAAATATTTGTTGAATAGGACCTGCTTTTCTTAGTTGTTTCCAAAGCTTATAGGTTTGTGCTGTAATACCCATTAAAGAAGAGGGGCTTAGGGAGTTACCATCTGTGGAGAACAGAATCTTCTTTATATCATGTAAGTCATTGAGTTGGAATTCTATGGTCTTCCAGGGGGAATTATATGAGGCCGAGAGCCATAATATTAGGGTATTTAGGAATGCCACTTGTGCATATAGGAGGAAGTCTGGAAGGTTCAGGCCACCCTGTTTAAGGGATAGTTTGAGAATGGTTAGACTAGCTCTGGGTCGGTTTTTCCCCCAAATAAAGTTTTGGATCATTTTGTTCCAGGATATGAAGTAAAATTTGGAGGGGAAATAAGGGATAGTTTGACGTTTGAAGAGACGGTGGAGGGGTTCAAGAGGGGGTGGGACAGGTATAGGGGAAGGGTTCTGGAAGCAAAATCCAATGCAGCAAGAATATCCGGAACTGGGAAGGGAGAAGCCAGAGGAGGCGAGGGGGGCAGCAAGGTCAGCACCCAGGGTGGAGGCTGACCAAACGAGCAGACACGAAAGACCATTAGGCCTATTCTGCTGGCATTTTAGTATGTTAGTAAGTAGATAGAGAATTCGTGGAAGGATGTTAGTGCGAATTGCTAAGATTTTTTGATGTAGGGAGGTGCAGAACGTGGACCATCTGTTTAGATCTGATTGTATCTCAACTGTAAGAGGTTCAAAATTAGATAACTCAATGACTCTGGGGTCAAGGGGAAGGTGGACACCCAGATATTTTATTTTAGTTGTCCTCCATTTAAAGGGAAAAGTCTTCTTAATCTGGGAGGGGGGAGAGTAGTTGAAGGATAGTATCTCGGTCTTATTTATATTTAACTTGAATTCTGCTAATTTCTCAAACTGTTTAAGTATTTTCCAGGTCGATCGGATCGATTGTGAGGGGGATAATAAAGTTAGCATAATATCATCGGTGAATAAGCCCACTTTGTATTCTGTTTGAGCAATTGGAACACCTTCCACGGCGGGGGTGTTTCGAAGGCAGGCAGCCAGAGGTTCAATAAACAGTGCAAAGAAGTAAGGGGATAAAGGGCATCCTTGTCTAGTCCCGCGGGCTAGCTGACTGGGGGGGAAGGGAGCCATTCACTCTAAGATAAGCTTTTGGGGAAAGATATAATTTTTCTAAGCATGCAATGAATTGTGGTAGGAAGTGAAATGTTTTAAGCATCTCCCATAAAAAGGGCCATGAGACCCAATCAAAGGCCTTCTCTGCATCTAAACTTATGAAGATGGCTGGGATCTGCCTAGACCAAATGAATTCTTGTAGCAGCAGGACTCTTTGTATACTATCCATTGTGTTCCTGTTTTTAACGAATCCAGTTTGGTCGGCATGGATTATTTTAGGAATTATATTTTCTAATCTAGAGGATAATATGGCCGTATAAATTTTGTAATCAACATTTAGGATGGAGATTGGTCTATAAGATTTGGTGTCAGTAGGGTCCTTGTTAGGTTTTAATATTGGGGCTATTGTGGCATATTCCCACGAAGGGGGGGGGTTCCCTTCCTGAGATATGTCATTAAAGAGAGCATGTAATTTGGGGGTCAAGATTTTTTTCAACTTTTTATACCATTCTGGGATAAATCCGTCCGGACCCGGGCATTTTCCCGGTTTAGTATTTTTAATTGCCTCTTCAATCTCAAATTCTGTGATCGGGGCAGTTAGAGAATTAATTTGTCAAGGGGTGAGGGTTGGGAGATTAGCTTGCACCAAGATTTCCATGGTTTCTGAGTAATTTAATGGTTTAGGAGGGGAATAAAGGTTGGCATAGTAGTCCGTGAAGGCCTTTTGTATGTGGGCGGTGGAATGATGAGTTTGTCCCGACAGAGGATTTCTGAGACGGAGAATTGTAGAGGATGCCTTGTTATTAAGTTCTTAACGCTCCTGGGACCACCTTCATGTATAGTTTAGCATAAGTAGTACAGGGATTGTCGAATTTTGTTATCTATTGTTTTCTGGAGGTCTGCTTTCGTGTTCCTAATTAAGAGCTGAAGGTCTGAATCACCTTCCCTGTAGAGCAGCTGAAAATTTTTAAGTTGATTAGTTAGTCTGTGATATTCTAGGTCTCTTTCCTTGTTTTTTCTAGAGCAGAATGCTATCAATTCCCCCCGAATTGTTGCCTTCATAGCATCCCACAGCATTGCTTGGGATATAGAAGGGTCAGTGTTTTCTGTAAAAAATCTGGGAATTTTAGATGATAAGGAGTCTACAAGGTCTTGGTCTGACAAAAACATCGGGTTAAGCCTCCAAAGCGATCTCTTCCCTTCCCTACCTAGGTTAAGTGAGATAATTAATGGGCGATGATCCGATAAGAATTTTGGGCCTATATTGATGTCTTGAACAAGAGATAAATGTTCAGAAGTGGTCAGAAAGTAATCTAACCTTGAGTAGGTATTGAATCTAGGGGAGTAATAGGTATATCCTGGGTCGGAGGGAAAAATCTCACGCCATACATCGACCAGGCCTAAGTGTTCGATAGACTTCCTAAACTGTCTTGCTGTATTGTTATTACTGTGGTTAAGGAGTTTTGAACAATCCAGATGGGGGGATAGGGTCAAATTAAGGTCGCCACCCATGATCAGCTGACCCTTCAAGTTGGATAGAAGGACGGAGATGAAGCGTTTATATATCGGAAGGGTAGTAGCGGGAGGGAAGTATACGTTGGCTAGGGTTACCTGTTTGCCGAATAATAAAGCCTGCACAATTACATAACATCCAAATTTCCAAGTGGCTGTTTCTAGGAGTCAGGATTGCTGTGCTTCTTTTTCTGCCTCTAGGGTAAGATGAGGCCACGACTCTGTATCCCCCCCCATTTCAATTTAAGGTGTTCAGCCTCCGAAAGATGAGTTTCTTGCAAGAAGATTAAATCTGAGGTTTGTTTAGATAGACATTGCGTAAGTCTAGCCCGCTTAATTGGGTCATGTATTCCGTTTATACTGTGGGAAAAAGCCTTTACTGGATTAAGCATGGGCATCTCTATAAGAAAAGTTATTGTTGTGAATTATCTGTCTCTTTCTTCTCCAGGGAGAAGACGGAGGGGGAGACCCGGACCACGCTGCCCCCCCAAGAAGGCTGGACCCCGGCTTCATCCAGTCTGTCAAAAGACCCTTACATTCTTTTGTCAATAAACTTTGTGTACAAGAAAGAAACCAGTCCACTGTGCAGTTTTTTTTCACCCCAACCCCCCCCCATTGGCTAGTCTGTAGGTGCCAACATAAACAAGATAATAAAACTATATACAGAGTTAAACAAACCCAACAACTTATCCCCTTAATTTTCTCCAGTAATAAAGGATAGTACTTGTTTAAGTTTTCATCAGGGGATGAACCTATGTACAGGATGACTTCCAAGTGGAAGGAGCTCATCTAGAGCTACTCGTGGGATCTCCTAACCGAGGAGTCCAACTAGACGCTGGTGGAGAAGGGGTTCTTAACCTGGACCCGAACGGATGATTTTCAGGAACAGGAGCAGAGCCCCTAAGGGAGTGGTATCTGGACCACTCCTGAGGTGGTTCAGTTACTACCTTGTGAGGAAAGTACAAGATAGAGCTACTAACTAGCTTAGTGCCTCAAACAGAATTGATTGGCTATATAATAGGTTTAAGGGAGGAGGCTATAATATGGGATCTTGATGAGGGAAAGGGAGAAAGCCTTATCTACTCTAGGACCGTTACATGTTCCCTCCCTCTAGGAGAGAAGAGGAAAAAAAAGAGGGAGGGAGAGAAAAGGAGGGAGAACTCCTCTCCCCAGCCCAGCCCCCTCTGTAAGGCCTGCCTTAAGGGGGGAACAAATTGTTTCCCAAAACACCTCTAGGGCGGTGCTCTGGTAGTCCACCCCCCCGTCCAGCAGATCTTGGTCATCCCAGCCATGGATCCAGAACATTTCTCAGTTCTGAGGGTCTGTATTGGACATAAGTGAACATCGACCAGCTCCCTATAGTAAGTTCCCTCAAGCTTAGGGGAGGATGACTGACACAGCTTAGGGAGGGGGTCAGAAGGCCCGGGTGCACCCCCAAGGGGAGGGGGGGCTAGCCCCCAACCCACTGACCCTGCAGAGGAAGACTGCATGGTAATTGAGAGTGGGCCAAACCCCGGCCCCGAGTAGAGGTCTCATGCAACATGCGGGTGGAAGAGAGGGTTAATCAACACGTCCCAAAATGTGGCTCGAGGATCAAGGAGGAGGGTCCGAATTTTGGACCTGGGGGGGCCCAAAAGCTCACCTCCGATAGGGGACACCCCCTAAGTAAGGGGGGTGGGGTTATCCGGGACCTCTCCAGCCCGTGAGGTGCACCCCGGAAGAGGACGCAGAGACCTCTAGAGAAGTAGGAGAGCCCAGGGAGGGTCAGGACCCAGAGGTGCTTCTGTTGGAGTAGCAAAAAAAAAAAAAGGGGGGACGGGCAGAGCATGCAATCGCTGCAGTTCCGATAAGCCACTTGGTTGCCGTCCAATCTGGGCTGGATTCAGTACGGGATGCACCAGAGTGGGGGAATATGTCACTACTGGGTGAGGAGAGCTCAACAGGGTCAGACAATTCACCTGGCAAAGGTAGTGCCTCAAGGGGGGGGAAGGGACCGCCCCTGTAGGACATCACTCCATGAACCCGCATTCAGGCTACGATGGGTCTGATCAGTATTGAAAGGCTGTGCTGCTTGTATGCTCACGCAGTATCTGTGGCCCTTCATAAGGTGGGGGATCTGCTCCTGTTGAGAGTCACACCCAGTTAATACAGGTTCAGGCTAGGTATATGAAGGGGCCCCACACCCCACAACACCCAAAGACACCCCTCCCCTCCGGACAACCCAAGGTGCCCCCAGCCATCCAAAATTCTTTGAGTACAGAAAATCAAAACGAGGTCATATTTATGTTGTGATCTAACAGCCTGTCTCTCAATTAGTCGGGGGCCCAGAGGGAACAGGACTCCAAAAGCCGCTTCAGGAGGAGAGAGAGAGCCATCAGGCCAGCAAAGGTAATCTCTTTTTTTTTTTTCCCCTCTCCTCCATCCCTATCCCCTTCTTTTGCTCCGTTTTTCCCTTCTTTTGCCTCGTACCCAAAATGATGGAAGATGGGGGATCGGGACAGGGCCCAACAGGCCAGCAGCCCAGACACGGCAAGCAAGCCAGCAGACGCTGAGCAATTGGATTCCCTATCGGCCAGGGTAATGCTGGAGGTCACAAGAATGGGTGTGTACCAGCTGTGGGGATCACCTAGGCCATTGCGGACATCCTTCTTCAATCCCATGGCCATAACCTGCACCCGACCTGGCTGTGCAGCAAATCTAGCCCCCCCAACCTCCTGCCCCAGCCCGATGAAGAACAAAGTCCCGCCGCTTAATTTTTTAACATTTCTCCGCGCTATGGGCTGTTAGTCAGAACCCTCATGCAGCAACTGGAGAGTCAGGGTTCTATTGTCAGTACCAACAGCCCGCACACTTAAAGGGAGGAAACACGACTCGGCTCCAGGAGAAGGCAAGTTACTGGGAATGGAGTCTGGGTGATGGGGCTACATGGAGGAAAGGGAAGGCCTGGAGGAACCACCCGCCTGGGTCACGGCCCAAGCCATGAACGACTCGAGTGAGGGGAGGCTCCCACCATCTAGGAGACCGCCAATGGCCATGGGGATGGGATTCTGTCCCACCAAGGGACCCCCAGGGTGAAACACATTCTCCCCCCCACAGCATGCCCCACAGAATGCACCGGGAAAGGGTATCCCCCCAGGCCTCCGACCCCCCCCAGTCCAGCCCTGTCTGAACTGCAACAGTCCCTCCCTGGTAGGCCATTACCTCACAATAGTCTTTTATTAAGACCCAGTGTTCAAATGTTTAAATGTTCAGTTTGACAGCGGTCATTTGTTCACGTTTCTGAACTGTTGGAGCTGTTGTAGCAGGTCCTGGATCGACTTGGAGGTAGGAAATTCATGGTGTTTCTTCTGTCCTTGGGGTTTCAGGGAACGCTGAGCCAGGGATTCTCTTATCTGTTCTGGAATCACACCTCTTGCTTGAAGGTTCCGGGCTGCTTGAGATGCAGAGGAATAAACCTGTGTACCTGAGGTTAGGTGGATGACCAGCTTCCCGGGATAGGGGTTTTTAAATTTGATTTGTTGGACTCGAAGGTGTGGGAATAGTGGACCATATTCCCTTCTTTGTTGCTGAGTTAATGGCGCGTAGTCATTATCGAATAGAAGGTGGGATTGACCCCACTTAATTTTCCCCTTTTGCCAGGCCTTTATCAGCAGGGATTCTTTTACTTGAAAACTCAGAAACCTTATAAGGAAGGATCGGGGCCTGGTATCTGGTGGTGTAGGCTTAGGGCCTAGGGCTCGGTGAGCCCTTTCTATGTCGAGCTGGAAATCTGGGTCAAGCGCCAAGGCCGTTTGCAGCAGGTAGTCGGAGAAGTCTTGAGGATCGGAGCCTTCTTCACCCTCAGGGATGCCAAAGATCCATATGTTGCGCCTCCGGCTTCTATTTTCTGCATCTTCCTGGCACGTAGAGATGGAGATCTGCTCCAAGAGGATAGATTTCAGCGCTTCTTTGAGGGCGTCCAGCCGCGTGGAGTTGCAAGAGATCTGGCTGTCGGCTTCTGCCAATCGGGACTCCAGGTGGGCCAAGTCGCTCCTCAATTCTTTAAGTGAATCGCGTACCACGCCCCTAAAATCAGCAATAGCCTGTAGTATGGTGTCAGTGGAGGTTTCTGATGTCTTCTTAGGTGGTTTGGCTTTTTGCTGTTTTCTGTCGGGGCCTTGGGATTGCCTGGGATAGGGCTCTCCATCATCAGATTGCATGTCCTCCCTCTCATTATGGTCCGCAATCGGGAGAAATCGGTTCCTTGACGCTTTAGCCATAGCTTGGTTTTGCTCCAGAGCAATAATTAGTTGGTAACCTTGCTTTTTGTAAAGGTATTTTTAGATGATTGCTTGTTTTTAAGATGTAGGAGGCAGGAGCTATTCAGTCTAGCTGTTCTCTAGGTCATACCGGAACCGGAAGTCCTGGTTAAATAAAGTTTGATTGATTGATTGATTGAACTCTTGTTTACCACCACTCTCTGTCTCCTATCCCCCAACCAATTTCATACCCAGTTTACCATCTTTGGATCCATACCAAGACTGCCCAGCTTATTTACAAGTCTCCTATGTGGAACAGTGTCGAAGGCCTTACTGAAATCTATGTAGGCCACATCCATTGCTCCACCCTAATCTACTTCCCTGGTCACCCAGTCAAAGAAATCTATCAGATGTGTTTGACATGACATCCCCCTTGTGAATCCATGCTGCTTTGGCTCTCATAAGCCACTGGATTCAAGGTATTCCACAGTCCTTTCCTTCAGCAGTGATTCCATTAATTTCCCAACCGCCGAAGTCAGGCTGACTGGTCTGTAATTGTCAGCCTCCTCTTTGCTACCACTTTTGTGAAGTGGGACTATATCTGCCATCCACCGGGACCACTCCTGTCTCCAGTGTGTGGTTGAACAGAACTGTCTGAGGTGCAGCTAACACCTCTCATAGCTCCCTCAGTATCCTTGGATGTATCCCACTTGGCCCCATTACCTTGTCCACTTTCAAATTTTCAAGTTCCTTTAGGGCCCTCTCCACTGTAAATGGACTAGCATCTACCTCCCTACCATCAATCCCCCTGACACTTATTTGTGGACCCTCACCTTCCCTTTCCTCTGTGAACACTGAAAAGTATTTGTTCAGGATGTATGCTTTTCTGGTCCCCTTCCACCCCCGTTCCTCCTTAGCCTTACAATCCCTCCTTTGGTCTTTCTCCTTTTGCTTAGATACCTGAAAAATGTCCTGTCCCCATTTTTTACTGCCTGTGCTATTTTCTCCTCCATTTTCATCTTTGCTCTCCTGATTGCTTTCCCTGCCTCCATCTGCTTCTCCTGATACACTACCCTATTCTCCTCCCTCTGTGTCTCCTTATATCTCCTGAATGCTCTTTTTTGTCTTTACCTTCACAGCCACCTCTTTTGAGAACCATAGCAGTCTCTATTTCTTCTTGCTATTGCTTACTTACCTGACACAGAGGTTTGTTGCCCTCATTATCCCAACTTTTAGTTTCACCCACTGTTCCTAAGTCCCCCCCCACACCATTACATCCCTGAGGCATTCCTCCGTCTTTGTAAAATCAGCCCTGCTGAGGTCCAGGACCCTTGCCTTTGTGTGGTTCACTTCTGCCACAATTCTTATATCAAACCACACTATACAGTGAACACTGCTCCCCAGGTGGCCACCCATGACGACTTCTGCAACACTGTCCCTGTTGGCGAGTGCAAGGTCCAAAATTTCTCCCTCATGAGTGGGCTCACCCACAAGTTGCCTGAGAAATGCTCCAGAATGTCCCTACTCCCAGGTGAAGCTGATGTCACAATGAACAGACTGCACAAGGACCGCATAGAAAATCAAGCTCAGCCAAAGAAATTCATTTGGTGGATTTTATTCCACAACTTTACAAGCGGTCATGGTAAAGGCAAACATAAGCTCCCCAGTGCTTCGATTCAAAAAGAATCTTCCTCAGGGAGTGGAGCTCAAAATGAGGACATAGTTTGCATACACATACATTCAACAGGTGAAATTACTTTAAAAGGCTTCAAAAAAAAGAATGTGCTCAATTAAAGACAAAAATAAATTCAATTTCAACCTAGTACCACTAGATGGCACCAAAGGACATCCTTTTAAATGTCAAGCAGACAAAGGTTTTTTTAGGTTATTTATCACAAAACAACACTATTCCTACTATTAATACATTTGGCAAAATTTATAATCTAAACAATATGAAATTATCCTATTCATATGCAGCCAAAATTAATACTGTCTGCAAAATCAAGTAATTACATACTAGTGGATATTCTATGCTCTTATTGTAATGTTGTTTTCATTTAGTACAACCTAAGCAGAGATAGAAAATAAAAGAAAGAGGTGTCCAAACCACATGAACTGCCAAGGCAACGTTTTTGCTCATTTTCAAGGCAATCCTCCTATTTTGAGAAATTTTCCAAGTTCTGGGACCTCCTTGCAGTTGAGACCAGAACAATCCAGAAAAATCAGTGGATTCGGGCACCATAAGTGATGAGAACCTGAAAGAACAGAGAACAAAGAAATAAACATGTAACCCCTAGATGGCGCTATCCCAGGGGCTACTACCCCTGCCTGATTTGCCACTAACAGGTTGAGGGGCCTGGATCCAATGGCGGGTGCCTCCACCCAGAGGTCAGGGTTTAAATAGTTAAACTAACTTGGTCACAGCCCTCTGGGACACTGCAACCCCTTTCTTCCCACTAGTGGCCCCACACAATATATCAGAATTACCTTCACAGTATACACTTACCCCAGGTCTGGTTCCGCACTGGGACCTCCTGTGAAATGAGATACAGTGCAACAATCACAGTACAGTACTTTAACATAGACAAATACCTCAGGCAGTATAACTTTGCTGAAACAAGCAGCTCTGATTTATTTAGGGGATATAACAAGGACAGGGGGAATCAGGTTAATTAGCTTATCACTTAATAATTATTTTATGGCTCTGTGTACAGGCCTATCCCTATCAGTTACTGTCCCTGGGTACCCAAGCCCTAGTGGCTAGTCCAAACCGTGGCAGCTGTAGGGGCCCTTTCACACAGAGAAAAGGAGAATTAAACAGTCAGCAGTACAGTAATTCCATTTGGATTTAATGTGGCAATTCAACAGGAGCGACCCTGAATTAGTACTCACGACCTCCAAATAAGATAGGGTCCTTCAATGTCAGCAGGGCTCACTTGAGGTACACAAACCTCTTCACACATCCATATACAAGAAAGCACTACACCAGGCAGGCTGCATCTGTATCCCGATCGCATTACTGCACAATACCCGGAGAACACACAGCAGATTCAGTTCCTGACAGACCGAGTGTAATTCAACAATTTCTCCAGTCTTCTACAGGGTGAGCCTGGTTTCACTCTTCAGAGATCCTTTGATTCTTTTCACAGGACGGATTCAGTCCTAACAAGCTGTTACACAAGCTGCAGACCGGAACTCTGGGCCTTAACACGCTTTTTGACTAAAACTGCACACTGAAAAGCACAGGGCTCCTTCCTTCTTCACTGCCAAAGCTCAACTGAACTCCAACCGACAAAACCGGGCATTTCCTTTGAGTTCCTCCCAGTTCTTGACTGGATTGGCTGTCACTCACAATAGACTGCTGCTGTTGGTCCAAAAAGGCACTGAAGTCTAAACTACATCTCCCAGAGTCACTGCCCATACAATCCTCTTGTGGCTGGCTCAGATTATGAGTCCAAGTTCTGATTCGTCCAAGGCACCATTTTAGAGCTAGCTTACCCCACACTGATTGGTCCAGTTCAGCAGTTCAAAACTAGAATGGGGAACTAGCAGACACAGTTCTGACTGCAAAGAAAGCAGGTTAGACAAACTGCAATTTCATTATTACTCTAAATAATTTCTGGCAAACAGTTACATCTTTCAGACAGGTTCCCTTTGCACTCCTAGTGACTGCAAAAATGAAGTGAATTGGCAGCAGCTCGAGTGGTACTCAGAGAAGCACACAGTCCCCCATACAACTAATTATGTCTGCAAGCAGACAGCTCTTAAAAGACAGTACCAGAGGCTCTAAAACACTCACTGATAAATGGCTTAAATGCCAAACACCATTCAGGCTTGGAGCATTCAAGCAAGCTCCTAGAAGTCTTTTGGGAACCCCCATTTGTAGGGGTTACACCTTCCTGGTTTGGGAAAACTTGACGTCTGCTCAAAGCAAGTACCATAAGTTTCAACTGCAACCATATACATTTGCATTAGGCTCGCATATGTAATCATCAGTCAATATATCATTTTACCAAGAACACATTTCTGAAACATTGCAGCAGTCACTCTTTACACAGTATTACATACACATTGTACCATAACTCAAGTTATTACCTCTTGTACATGAAACCTGAAGAGAGGGACCTTCCCTATCAGTTACCTTTGGGGCTGGATGGGCAAGGCACCATACTTAGAGGGCAACACAAGTAACTTGGAGTTAGCACTGATGCTCAGTTTGGGCAAGGAGCCTCGGGGACACATACACCCTTTATGGACAACATTGAGAGGCAAGTCCACAGGCCTCCCAAGTGAATCATAACTGAGGTGCACCACAGGCTTTACAGCTCGACCAGTCTTTCTAGGGGAACTGTTATAGTCTCTGCACTCTGAGCCTCATTTTCAGCATTGTCCTCACTTCAGGGGAGTCTCCATGGGGGTAGAGAGGCTAGAACTTGGGGCACTTTCAGCTCCAGGAGTTACAGTTTCTGAGTCCACAACATTTGGCTGCATGGAGAGCTTTCGGACACTGGCAGTGGACTGTCAGGGCACCCAAAATACTCTTCTTGTTCGGGTGTATCACCAGTCTGCCCCAATCTATCATTTTCTCTCCACTGAAAGCTCAAACAGTTCAACCATGCACAATGATTCCATTTCATCTGATCTGATGCTTTGCACTTCACTTTCTGGGAGCATTGGCTCCAGGGATGAAGCTGGGGGCTTAGACAGTCCAGAAGGCCCAGCTTTGTCTCCAGTATTGACTAGGGATTGCCCGAAACAATTGACTCAGTTCGTAAGAAGGATAGTATTCAAAGTCACTCTCACTTTCTTCCGATATGGACTGACAGTCATGCTCAACTGGGACTTGTGGAGGGAACACTTTAACTTGCTTCTGTAGGTGCAGACTTTCTTGATCTTTTCTTAGCAGCAGCTCTAGTCACTGGTCCAGAGGGCATCTTCTAGGGGCTCAGACTCAATTAAGATTTGTCCAATGGGCAGTAAATGATTTCTATGCATTGTTTTACATCTTTGAATTATTCTCAGGCCTTACTTTGTACACTGGCAGATCATCTAGTTTGCCCACTACAATGTGAGGAGATGGTGCCATCTGTCAGCAATCTTGTGCTTGCCATGCAGTCCCAGATTTCTTAGCAATACCCGATCTCCCTCCTGGAGTTCCTGTGCTTTCACCTTTTATCATACCTTTCTTTGTTGGCCAGATTTCTTTTGGCAGCCATGGTTTGAGCCAGTTAGTGCATGAGTTAGCTGGGCCTTTAACTTCCGCACATACTGTAAATAGTTGTCAGCTTGAACCCCATCAGGAGAGACCCCAAAACACACATCTACTGGTAGTCGAGCTTCTCTTCCAAACATCAGGCGGTAGGGAGAATCCAGTGGCATCACTTTGGTGCAGTTATAAGCATGTACCAGGGTGCTAATTTGTTGGCTCCATCTAGGCTTGTCCTTTGGGTGCAGGGTGCCTAGCATATCTAGCAAAGTGCGGTTGAAACGTTCAGGCTGTGGGGTCCCCTGGGGTGGTGGTAAGGAGTGGTTCTGGACTCTTCGCACTCCCCACAGAGAAAGCATCTCTTTGATCAGGACGACTCAAAGTCTCTCCTTGATCAGAATGGATTCTTTGTGGAGCCCCTATGAACAAAAAGTTTTCTACGTACTTTGGCCAGTGGATGCTTTCTGGTCTTTGGTGGGGAAAGCTTGGGCATATCTCGTGAAATGGTCAGTGACCACCAGCACATTACTGATATTTCTTTGATCTGACTCCAAACTCAGAAAATCAATACAGACCAGCTCCATGGGTGCACTGGTGGTGATGTTAACAAGGGGCAGCCTCTGGGCAAAGCTTTCCTCTGTAAGCAGCACTACAAGTTCGAATGTGTTGCTCCACATCAGCCCCATCTTAGGCCAATAGAATCTGGATCTCACCAAGTCAAGTGTTCTGTCTATACCAAGGTGTCCCATGTGGTTGTGCAAGGACCTCAGTACTGAGTCTCGAAAGGCAGTGGGCAGCACTAGTTGTTGTTTGTCTACTTGTCCCCTCTGTCTACTGTTTCTCTGTATAACAGTTTATTGATCAGTTTCAACTTAGGACCTTCTTTGTATAACAGTGCAGTTCTCAAATCAGTGGAGCGTAATTTGGACACATCTTTTCCTGCATAGAGGGCTTCTAAAGCTCCTTTGATCATGGGATCGCGGATTGAGCCCGCATACTGTCATTGTCCAGCTGAGGCAGTGCACCAATGTCTATTGCAGAAAAGTGGCAACAAGAGCAGGTATGCACTCTCAGAGGCTCCCAAGCAATCCACCATGCAGTCCACTGCGTCCGTGGACATTTGTTCCTCCTGTCAAACTTCCGCAGAGTGCCCTAATGTCAGGTTCTGCTAATCGGACCAATCATTCTGGGGAACAGGCTCCGGGAGAGAGCATCAGCATCTATGTGGTTCAGACCTGCTCGTATTCAGAGCATAGTCATATGTAGATATGCAGAAAGCCACCTATGGCCAGTGGCATCCAACTTAGCTGAGGTCTGCACATAGGTCAAGGATTATTGTCAGTTTTACTAGTATTTTAGCCCCATACAAGTACTCATGGAATTGGTCAACAATAGCCCACTTCAAAGCTAGGAACTCTAACTTATGTACAGGATAGTTCTTTCGGATGGGGTCAGGCTTCTACTGGCAAAGGCCACTGGTCTCAGGCCATTCTCGTGCTTTTGGTACAACACAGCCCCCAACCCTTGCAAGCTAGCATCAGTGTGCAGGACATAAGGTTTCTTGGATCGGCATAGGCCAGCACTGGAGCATGGGTAAGTTGATATATGATCTCATGAAAAGCAGTCTCACAATCAGGAGTCCAGCGGGTCCCAAATACTTCACTCGGATGAAAATACACTCTTTCAGTCTTGAGGGACGCTGACTTTTGGTATTTTTGTGGGTTGGGGATACCCTTGAGTAAGTTATAAAGGCGGATCACTCTTGAATAGTCCTTGATGAAGCTACCGATAATAACCACAGAATCCCAGGAATCTTTGCAGTTCTTTTAGATTTTGGGCTGTGGCCAGGTGGTCAAGGCCTCAACTTTACTTGGGTCGGTCTCTATTCCCTCGTGGATACTATGTGTCCCACATACTTTACTGATGTTTGAAAGAATTGACACTTATCAATGGACAGTTTAAGGCCAAAGTCCTCCAGTCGGTCCAATACCTTAAATAATCTGCTCTCATGTTCCTCCAGTGAGCTGCCAAACACAATAACATCATCTAGGTATACCAGGCACTCTAGTAAGTTCATGTCCCCACTGCACGCTCCATCAATCGCTGAAAGTGGCTGGGGCACCTGAAATCCTTGAGGCATCCTCATGAATTCATAGAAGCCAAGCGGACAGATAAAGGCCGCCTTCTCACGGTCCTCTGGGGCCATCGGGATCTGGTAGTACCCACTGCGGAGATCCAGCACAGAGAACCACTTGCTCCGTTTAGGCAGTCCAAAGCATCCTGAATGCGGGCATTGTGTACTGATCAGGGATAGTCCGCCGGTTAAGGTGCGATAATCCACACACATCCTTACTGTTCCATTCTTTTCCTCACTACCACAATGGGGAAGCATAAGGGCTTCTGGATTCTTGTATTACACCAGCAGCTAACATCTCTTGCAGATGCCGTCTCACATCATCTATGTCAGCAGGTGCCAGGCGTCCGAGACCTCTCACGAAATGGTCTTCGTCATGCAGCCGGATATTGTGCTCAGCTCCTTGCACGCATCCACATCCCATTCCTTTAAAGAAAACACCTGGTCTCTCTGGGCAGCTTCTCACTGATCCTCACTTTCCATTCAGCTGGCAGCGGGAGTCGCCGAAATCAAACAAGTCAGGCGTTATCTGTCATTCTTCCTTGAACTCTTGCTGCTGGGTAGCACTGCAGTGTCTGCACAATGCACATTAGCCAGGATGCAACCTCTGTTTACTCGAATGTCTCTTTCAGACACATTATGAACTTGGACCATTACCCTTCTGGCATAAGCATGGGCTCTAGCGGGCAAAATACTAGGCTTGACCAGCAGTCCCTCTGGCAATTTCCATCGCCTGGTGCATCCAACATTAATATTTTATTCTTAACATCCTTTCTGATCGGACCTCTCCTGTAAGGTACACTGGGCATTTGGCGCCAGGATCAGAGACTCAGGATCCTTCTTCCATACAATTCCGACCGGTTCCTCTGGTTCTGTTTTTTCAGCATCTCTCTGTGCCTCATAGGCCTTCTTAATTAAAGCCGGAACTCTTAAAGCTCTACTAGTCTTTGACCCCTGTTTTTCATAACACAACTGTGCCAGCCTTCCGAACATATGAGCATTTGTTCCAATCAACAAAGGGACACCATCATACAGCCCAATGGGGGGACACACTAAGGCTAGGGTCTCTACTTGTTGACCACTCCAGCACGGAGGTGGGGAAAGACAGCCAAATTCGGATATACCAGATTAGGGTGAGCCTTCTCCTTAACCCCCATACATGCAGTCCTTTCTAATGGTTGTAAGGGTACGCCTGACAAATGCTTCTGATACCAATCCTGGAACATAATTGTCACTTGGGAGCCACTGTCTAATACAGCTCTTGTAGACACTCCATTCACCTTTACAGTGGTCTCCATGGAGGGACCCACTATTCTGGACCAGTCTGGAGAGGCGGTAGGGGCCTGGGCAACTGACCTTGCCACAAAGGCGTGAATTAGCATTTTGGTGCCCTCACTGGGATCATGTCGTGCACCTCTTAACCACTGATTTCTTCTCCAAGCTCTCCTTGTAGCCTATATGCAACTTTGTCAGTGTCTTTTGGGACTGGCATTCCTTTCATGTGCCCATCTTTCCCACAATTATAGCAAAACATACTTTCTGGAGTTTGAGCTGGCTGAGCGCCACACTGGGAGCCAGGTGTGGGTATTACTAACTGAAACCTGGGTGCCATCTCTGTCTGCGGCGTGATAAGCATTTGGAGACATCTCGTCAGTTTCTCCACTTCCATGGTCAAGGAATTGAGTTTGGAGCTGTTATCAGCAGGAGATACACGGTGGGTACCCCACCCCATAGCAGATGCAGTCGGATATAGGTCAGGGCCCTACTTGCAGGCGTGGCCTTCATAAAGGGACTGTTTTTGAATTCCCGGATCTCTCTCAACAGTTCGCCCATTGTGGCATATCTTTTCCTTGTCAGAGCACTCATTGACTGTCAACCTCTGCCCCTGAACTTCACTTGATGGGTCACCTCAGTCACTCGGGTCGTAGCCACAGCTGTTGGTGCAGGTACCTCCCGAGGTCGCCTTTCTCAACTCCTCAATTTCTCTCATTAACTCATCATAGGAGGTGGGGATTCCAGTCGATTTGCCAGGCGTAACTGAAGCAACAGCAGTTCTGAGAAGGGGCAGACTTATGATTCTGTCCAGTCTGGTTCGGTCCAGTTCAATCGCTGGCAAACTACCCTTTCTGAGGCATTCTTGCAACAATTTTTCCAGCCGAGAGACATACACAGACAACAACTCCCTTGGTACTGTTGTGCATTTCTTACTCTCCACCATAGGTCCTCATCAGAATCTGGGCTCCCATACACATTCTCCAAGGCCTCAAGATAGGCCTGTGCAGTGGCTCCAAGGGTTACTGGCCCGTTTACTTACGGATAGTAGCCAGGGCAGGACCTCAGGCTCTCACCTACCCTACAAGCACCCAGCCTTCGAGCATTGCCATTCTAGCACTTGGGGCAACATAGTCTATCCAGGTCTCCCAGTCATCCTCCCTTGGGGTGGGAGGTGCCAGAGAAGATCCTCAACCTTCGGTAAGAGTCGTGACTAATGGCAGGTGCAGAAATAGGAGTCTGCATTGGTTCAGCCACCATTACGGGCACTGGAGCAGGAGAGGGTGTTGGGGAGGAACACCCCAGGTGGCAAGAATAGTTTCTTCAAGTCCTCCACAGTTTTCCCTCTCCCAGCAACCATTCAGCAAATTTCTCCTCAAAGTTTCAGATAGTGGTGGGGGCTGATTCCCCGGGTCTTTACTGTCCTTAGTTATCACTCTCCAAGCAGTGAGGGCTCCTCTGGGGTAATGGTCTGTGGCACTTTGGAGCTATCTATGGGATCCTTAAACTCTACTAGGGCCAGGAAAGTGTGGGTGAGCAGATTAGCATGCCGACCCACCACCACAGGGTTTTGTAAACCTTCCACCTTGGAAAGTACTCCTGCACAGTGTCCGTATTGATACCCAGGGGATGTCCAGGATAAGCATAGCATTTTGGGGGTCGATCTCCTCCCCAGTACACCACTCCACCAGCCGGTGCACAGCCACTTCTGTCGGGGTACCCATTTTTTTCCTAACAGTGGTTCGTAAATATGGCCACTAGAGGACACACAATCCCAGCGGTGAGCCTCCAAGATGTAACCCCTAGATGGCGCTATCCCAGGGGCTACTACCCCTGCCTGATTTGCCACTAACAGGTTGAGGGGCCTGGATCCAATGGCGGGTGCCTCCACCCAGAGGTCAGGGTTTGCAATAGTTAAACTAACTTGGTCACAGCCCTCTGGGACACTGCAACCCCCCTTTCTTCCCACTAGTGGCCCACACAATATATCAGAATTACCTTCACAGTATACACTTACCCCAGGTCTGGTTCGGCACTGGGACCTCCTGTGAAATGAGATACAGTGCAACAATCACAGTACAGTACTTTAACATAGACAAATACCTCAGGCAGTATAACTTTGCTGAAACAAGCAGCTCTGATTTATTTAGGGGATATAACAAGGACAGGGAAATCAGGTTAATTAGCTTATCACTCTAATAATCTACTTTATGGCTCTGTGTACAGGCTATCCCTATCAGTTACTGTCCCTGGGTACCCAAGCCCTAGTGGCTAGTCCAAACCGTGGCAGCTGGTAGGGGCCCTTTCACACAGAGAAAGGAGAATTAAACAGTCAGCAGTACAGTAATTCCATTTGGATTTAATGTGGCAATTCAACAGGAGCGACCCTGAATTAGTACTCACGACCTCCAAATAAGATAGGGTCCTTCAATGTCAGCAGGGCTCACTTGAGGTACACAAACCTCTTCACACATCCATATACAAGAAAGCACTACACCAGGCAGGCTGCATCTGTATCCCGATCGCAATTACTGCACAATACCGGGAGAACACACAGCAGATTCAGTTCCTGACAGACCGAGTGTAATTCAACAATTTCTCCAGTCTTCTACAGGGTGAGCCTGGTTTCTACTCTTCAGAGATCCTTTGATTCTTTTCACAGGACGGATTCAGTCCCAACAAGCTGTTACACAAGCTGCAGACCGGAACTCTGGGCCTTACACACGTTTTTGACTAAAACTGCACACTGAAAAGCACAGGGCTCCTTCCTTCTTCACTGCCAAAGCTCAACTGAACTCCAACCGACAAAACCGGCATTTTCTTTGAGTTCCTCCCAGTTCTTGACTGGATTGGCTGTCACTCACAATAGACTGCTGTTGGTCCAAAAGGCACTGAAGTCTAAACTACATCTCCAGAGTCACTGCCCATACAATCCTCTTGTGGCTGGCTCAGATTATGAGTCCAAGTTCTGATTCGTCCAAGGCACCATTTTAGAGCTAGCTTACCCCACACTGATTGGTCCAGTTCAGCAGTTCAAAACTAGAATGGGGAACTAGCAGACACAGTTCTGACTGCAAAGAAAGCAGGTTAGACAAACTGCAATTTCATTATTACTCTAAATAATTTCTGGCAAACAGTTACATCTTTCAGACAGGTTCCTTTGCACTCCTAGTGACTGCAAACATGAAGTGAATTGGCAGCAGCTCGAGTGGTACTCAGAGAAGCACACAGTCCCCCCATACAAACTAATTATGTCTGCAAGCAGACAGCTCTTAAAGAGACAGTACCAGAGGCTCTAAAAACACTCACTGATAAATGGCTTAAATGCCAAACACCATTCAGGCTTGGAGCATTCAAGCAAGCTCCTAGAAGTCTTTTGGGAACCCCCATTTGTAGGGGGGTTACAAACAGATTAAATTAAATCCATTGTGTATTTAAACTAGTTCAGCATGTTTATCAGAGACACAATTACTTTTTAATCAAAATTGGTTTCAAATCCCATTTTTCATTTAAACCCACAGGTTTGACACTGTCCAATCTGTAGAGCCAGTAGCACTCATGCTGGAGTAGCACATTTGATCTATCCCCCCCCCCCATTTCTGGGTAGGGGTACCATTTCCAATCCCACACATTTCAAACATCTTAGATCTGAGTCATGTACTTCAGCAAAACGTAACCCTATTGGTGTGTCTCTACTAGCATGTGAAATGGAGCGTACATGTTCCTGTATTCTTTGCTTGAGTGGTCGAACAGTTTTTCCTACATAGACCAAATTGCAATCACACCAGAGTACATAAACCACATAATTTGTGTCACATGTTATGAGTTCTCTTATGCTTACAACCGTATTCTCTAATGCTGGATGATTGAACCATTTACTGCTAGTAGCATGTTTACATATATTGCATCTCATGCATTTGTAGAAACCTGCTGGACATACTGGCAACCAAGTTCTTTTTTCTTTTATTTGAGTTTTTTCCATTCTGCTGTGGACTAATTTATCCTTAATATTTCTAGCTGTAGTAAAGGCGACCCAAGTTTGACTCCCACCACAGCATTAACCTCAGGATCACTTTGTAAGATTGCCAATGTTGATGAATTATATTTCTAATACGTCCAGCTAGGTGCTTGTACTCTGTTAAAAGGTACAAGGAATGTATTCAGGTGTATCATTCTGTTTTTTATTTAAAAGTATTTCTCTAGGAACCCTGTTTGCTTTTGCTCTGGTCTCCTGTAAAAGTTTTTCTTCATAACCTCTGGCTCTGAATCTTGCAGTTAGTTCATCTGCTTGGCTAGCACAATCTAAATGGGATTTGAAACCATTTTTGATTAAAAAGCAATTATGTCTCTGATTAACGTGCTGAACATTTTTAAATGCAGTGTCAGTGGTCAGTAGGTAGCACACTCACCTCTGAGGCCAGGAGATCAGAGGGTTGTGGGTTCAGGTCCCACAGCTGGCACTTGGGTTAGTATCCCAGTACTGACACTGTAGTGCAGCATGAGAGGGGTGCTACATTTCTGAGGTGCCGTCTTTCGGATGAGACATTAAACCGAGGTCCCATCTGCTTGGATTGGTGGTAGTTCAGGTGGATATTAAAGATCCCATGGCACTTATCGAAAAGAATAGGGGAATTTTTTATTCAAAAACTTAAACAAAACTGAAAACAAGTGTATTACAGCATACAAAACAAATCAAAGGAAATCACATACAAAAAAGAAGAAACACAATAGGCATGACAGTAAAAACCAATATAAGCTCAATCAGAACATAATCTGCAACCCACCCAACCGAAGGAGTAAGTATACATACAAAAAGTGACAGAAAAAAATAAATACACAACAAATAAGAGCAGAAAAATAACATACAAATCAAATCCTAAAAGGACAAGAAACACCTTTATGAGAAAATCCAGGAACACAAACCCCAATACTTATAAAAACCCCAGGTGGTACAGTTGCCTACTCTGAAAAATAAACAGCATGCAAGCCCTGTAAAATTTGGGTGACTATCTGAATAGGGCTATTAACTATCTGTTGTAGTTAAAAAACACACCTAGCCTGCCATAAATAAAAACGACAAAATGCAAAAATCAACCGTAAAGTACTAGGACAATAACTGTGCAGTCCTGAGGCATAAATCCCAAAAATCAAAATATCATAGGTGAGAATTGAGAGGGCCTCCTCTTTCCACTTATGGAGAAGTGTCCACACCATGTGAGAATAAGGACAAACAATAAAAAAATGCATCATGGTTTCGGGGATGGAATGACACATATCACAAGGGCAAAACCTGTGTTCTTGGGCCTTATGCTTCAGGTTATCTCTGACACCCAGCCAACCATGGCATGACAACCAGGTAACATCTCATAACCTGTGTGGGATACGGAGATCAGTAAGTTGGTGAAAAACCCTGGAAGAGTCCAGCACAGTGCCAAGGGAGTCCTGCAGCACTGGCAAGTCCGAAAAGGACGTCCCCAAAACATGCTGATATAAATGCTTCCTTGAGACAGAGAGGAGCATTGTAGGGTTCAAAGACCACTGTCAGAGTTTCAAAAAAGAGGGAATAACAAATCTGGGAAGGCGAAACCTACGGAAATTCTGGGGGATTTCTTGCGGCGGAAGCTTCCATAGAGCACACAATGGAGCAACACAACTGTGCAGAAGAGAGAACCAGAAGGCAGGTGAATCTCCTAAAAGGTATGGAAAAGTAAATTTGAAAAACAGACAGGTAAAAAACACCAAGGGATTCAACATCCACACACCACCATGGCAGTAATCCAGGTATGTGTAGCATCTCTTAATCAGATTTAAGCGGCTCCCTCAAAAGCCTTGAAAGAATACATTGCGTGCCTGGGCTTTTAAAGAGAAGGGGATAGGGAAAAACGAAGCCAAATGAAGAAACAAGGCAAGAACAAAGGTCGTAAGTAACAAAACCTGCTTCCTCTTTGCAATAGTACAGCCTTTCCATGAAGCAACGCCATGTGAGGCCTTGTCAAGAGCAGCAGTCCAGTTGGGGGGTGCATCATCAGGAGCACCAAAGGTTAAACCCAATATCTTAATTGGGGCAAACTGCAGAGGAACTCCAGTGATAAAAGAAAGAGAACTAATAAACTGTTGAATTGAGAGATATAATGCAGAACTCTTGCCATAATTCAACTTAGAACCAGACATTCATTCAAACTCCATAAGTAGCTGAAGTAAATCCACCTCCTGTAGTCCAGGGGTGGTGAGAATACAATGGTTGTCCGCATAGGCTGAAACCGTGGGAAGAGAATATCCTGAAAAATAAGAGAGATGAGGAATTGAGGGATGGCTAAGAATCTTACGAAGCAAGGGATTGGTGTGGAAAACATAAAGAAGAGGACTGAGAGGACAACCCTGTCGAACTCCAGTACGACTCAAGAAAGAGGAACAGGGCACACCATTCACATAGGGATGGAGCCAGGCAGTAGAATACAGCAATCTGATCCATTTTCTGAAATGGCACGGAACACCATAATAGGACAAGACTTGAAATAAATATGCATGATTCACTCTATCAAATGCCTTCTCCTCATTCAGGGACAGGAGAAAGCAGGCGAAGAAGAAGAGCTAAAAACTGCGACATCCCGTGAAAGAGAGAGGTTGTAAACAATAGAACATCTTGGAATAGCACAAGTTTGTACTTCTGATATGACTTGGGAAGCAACTGGAAGAAGTCGATGGAGTAAAACAGAGGCAAAGATCTTATAGTCCACATTCAGTAAACTTAAAGGCCTCCAATTCCAGATGTCTGCTCTATCCTCCTTCTTGAATAAAAGAAAAACAATAGCATTGGGAAAGTACTGAGGAACTGAGTGAGTGTCAATAATAGTATTAAAAAGCAAAGTAAGAATAGGCAAAAAGATTTCTGGAAATGCCAGATACAGCTCCGCCGTAAGACCGTCACACCCTGGTGAAGTACAGTGCTTCTGCTTTTTAATCGCATCTTGCACCTCTACCAAAGAAATCGGAGCAATCATCATAGTACAAAGTTCAGGAGAGGGTGTGGGAACCTGAAAATCCAAAAAGGAATCAAAAACTGGAGGGACCACCGTGGGGGTTCCAAAAACACCAACCAGATGAGAAAAGACTTTCTGCTGCAAAGATGAGATAGAATCATAAACCATAGTCGTACCTGGATCTATAAGACTGTCAATGTTTATAATTATCAAAAGAAGCTTTAGAAGAATGTGTACCGCTAGATGCTTCAAGATGCAAAGAGCGACCCCTGTCATATTGCAACCCCACCATCTTGGCTTTCAAAGAGGCAATAAGAGGGGAATAATCATGACCTGACTCACAGGCGCTAGAAATAGCATCCTGCAGATGTCATCTCAAAAGTAAATACTGATTGTAAGAAGATGTGGAGTGTCTTCTAGCATACTGAAGAACAAGCACTGAAGGTCCAATTTAGTAGCAACCCACCAACTTAAAGGGGAGGTATATGTATCCAAAATTGAAATACGAGCCAACAAAAGCTCTCGACAATCCTGGACAATGTGCCTGTCAGACAGCAGGGAGCAGTTCAACTTCCAACTAGAAAAACAACAAGAGGATAGGAGGCAGTAGAGGGAACACAAAGTAAGGAGAGGGCCATGTGATCAGAGGTCTCACAAGGAACAACTTTCATGTGCCTAACCGAGATGTTCTGAGATAAAAAGAAGAAATCAATACGTGTGGCTAAATGACCCCTATGGTAAGTCTTAGCTCCTGTAGGGTACACTGCACAGTAGCAGTCCTAAAGAGAGGCAGTCCAAAGAACAGTACCCAATACAATAGATTCTCCAAAGAGTGTCCGAGAGGAACCTCCCTTATCTAATAAGGTAAGTCCACAATTGTAATCTCCCCCCAGACAGAGATGCCGAGAGGTATGCAAATAAGGCTGGAGCAACCGAAATAAATCCAAATGCGCAGCAATACTCTGTGGAGTATAAACATTTATGATTCTGAGCTTCAAGTGGCGGAATCTGCAGTTGAGAATTAAAACGCGGCCAGGGACCAGATCCACCAGTTGAGTAACTGCACAATCAAAGTTGGAGAACAAAATACCCAGACCATCGCATTGATCCTCACCGAAGGACCAATAAGAGGAACCTTTCGTCCAAGCAGTAGAAGCTTGAGAGTGCTCATAGCGGGTCTTGAGACGCGTGTCTTGAAGCAAATAGAAATCATGGGGAAGATCCAGGAGAAACTGAAAAGTAGTAAGAAGCTTCTTATGGGACTTTATGCTGCACACGTACAGTGTGAAACAGCGAATACCGAATCCCACAGACATAAAGGGGTAGAGGAACAGAAGGAAGCACTAAGCACGGGATCATCAAGTAACCCTCAGGAGTCATCTGTTATCCAAGTTAGAAGGGAAAGGATCCAATAGGGAATCAGAAGAGTAATCCATATGAAGAGAAGAAGCCTGAGAAGATTCAGAATTATTTTCCTTATCCATTATGTCACCCCACTGCTTCCGTTTGGACAAGGCCTGGTAGCAATTCCTGGTTAAGATAGATTGTCTGGAGGAAGGATTGAGAGCCTTGCACTTACCCTTTGATTTACCCTTCTTATTCTGAGCCACCTCTACAAAGGGGTCCTGGTCTGGAGGGGGAGAAGGGGGCATGGTATCAATGGGAACAATTAACTAAGAAACGGGCTCTGGACAAGGAGGAGTCGGATCCGGGCTTGCCTGGTCTGGTATTCGGGAGGTGGATGGAGAAGCATCCTCAGTGGAAGGGGGGGGGCACAACATCTATGTGTTCCCCCTCAAGTTGGTTCAGCATTTGAGATTGTGAGTCAGAGATGAGTGCCATCTATGGGAGGATGGTGTGGTACCTGAGGACTGGAAGAAAGCGGATGTGATTCCCCTTCACAAAAGTGGGACCAAGACGGAGGCAGGAAACTACAGACCTGTCAGTTTGACCTCTGTGGTAGGGAAAGTGATGGAATCACTTCTGAAGGAAAGAATTGTTGAGTACCTAGAGGCCAGTGGGGCACAGGACCCAAAGCAGCATGGCTTCACAGCGGGAAGGTCATGTCAGACGAATCTAATTGATTTCTTTGACTGGGTGACCAAAATAGTAGACCAGGGAGAGGCTGTGGACATGGCCTACCTAGACTTTAGCAAGGCATTTGACACAGTCCCACACAAAAGATTAGTAGTCAAATTAACCAGCCTGGGAGTGGGTCCCAGGGTGGTAGCCTGGGTAAAACATTGGCTGAACAACTGGACACAGAAGGTAATTGTAAATGGTGTCCACTCTGAAGAAAGAGGGGTTACTAGTGGGGTACTGCAGGGTTCAGTACTGGGTCCAGTCCTTTTTAATGTCTTCATAAGTGACATTGCAGAGGGACTGGAAGGAAAAAGTATGCCTCTTTGCAGATGACACAAAGATCTGCAAATAGGGTTGATACACAAGAGGCGTGGAAAGGATGAGAAGGGACTTGGCAAGGTTGGAGGAATGGTCAGAAGTATGACAGCTTGATTCAATACAAAGAAGTGCAAAGTAATGCATCTGGGAAACAAAACCCAGGGAAGATTACACAATGGGGGAGGTAGTAACAACAACAAAATGGAAAGGGACCTGGGGTAATCATATCAGATGACCTTAAGGTTGGCAAGCAATGTGAGAAGGCAGTAGGGAGGGCTGGGGATACTGGGATGTATAGGGAGAGGTATCACCAGCAGAAAACAGGAAGTTGTTATCCCCTCTACAGACAGTTGGTGAGACCCCATCTGGAGTACTCATGCCCAGTTCTGGAGACCCCATCTGCAAGTACATAGACAGGATAGAGGCAGTTCAGAGGAGGGCAACTAAAATGGTGCAAGGTCTGCAAGAGAAGCCATATGAGGAGAGACTAAAGGAGCTTAATATGTATACCCTTGAGGAAAGAAGGGAGAGGGGGGACATGATAGAAATGTTTAAGTACCTCAGTGGAATCAACAAAGTCCAAGAGGGTAGCATCTTTCAGAAAAAGAGATGTGCAAGAACAAGGGGACACAATTTGAAGATAGAGGAGAGATGGCTCAGGGGCAATGTGAGGAAGTATTTTTTCACAGAGAGGGTGGTGGACGCACAAAATAGCCTTCCTGAGGAGGTTGTGGGGTCTAAAACTGTGGGAGAATTCAAGAATGCATGGGACAGACATAAGGCAATTTTTGTGGGGGTTAGGAAGAAATAGGCTGTTGGTTAAATAGGATCTGCAGCTTATCCTTTAGGTAGGGGAATGGGCAGACTAGGTGGGCCAAACCGTCCTTATCTGCCGTCAAAGTCTATGTTTCTATGTTTCTGTCTGGTCCTGAGGAGTGCGGTCAAGCCTATTGTAATCTGCCCAAGGGCACTGATGGTAAGTGTGCCCTTGCTCTTCACAAGGATTACACTTCCGTGGGTTAGGGTAACCAAGGCTCACATGACCATAAGTCCAGCAGACAGTACAACGTGGCTCGGCGCAAGTATGGTTGAGATGGGTCTGCGCCCCACACTTATGACAAGTTCGAGGCTGTCCAGGGTAAAAACACAAACCCGATCTCTACCGATGTAAAAACTGCCTGGCAAATGGGATATGCCCCTATCTGTTTGTCGTAATTGTACCTTCAGTTTCCAACCCCCCATCCAGATGAGGTCCTCATCCAGAATAGAAGCCTTGAGAATGTCGCAGTGCTGCTTGAGCCAGTACTGGACGTCCACTATGCTTACACCTTCATTACGGAAAAGAAGAGTTATAACCTTCACTGTAGGTTTCATAAAAGGGATAAGCATAAAGGGCGATCACAAAAGCTGAGATTTAACGAAGTCATATTTCGTCCAAAACCTTTTCAAGGTGTATACATTCTTAAAACTCAGATCACAAATAGTCTCCCCCTTAACATGTATAAAGGCAAACAGTTCATTGGCAGAAATACCCAAAGAATCACGTAACATAGAACGTAAGACTGTCTGCCTGTCTGGTGCATTAGAGAGATCCCCAAAATACTTAAGTCTGACAGCATTCCTATGCTGAGCAGGAGTCCCCAGATTTTGAAAAAGATTACTAAGGTGAAATGGAGGATCCAGTGTAGTCTCTTGTATGGGAGGGGAGGCAGAACAGGATCCATAGGATGGTGCAGAAGGTCGTCCTCTGAGGATGGAAGATGTGGAACTGTAAGTCCTGGTTCCAAGAGAGAGTCCTGCCCAGGCAGTGAGCAAGGTGTAGGAGTCAACGGTTGGCCAACAGTTGGGATCCGGGAGGGGGAGCGAGAGGAAGAGGAAGAACTGCAGGGTGAAAGTTCCAAATGAGACTGTAGTGCTGGAGGGGTAACAGGAACAGAAATGTCAGTAGCCAAATCCATCAAAATGATATCCACTACACTAACCGGTCGAGGCGAAGTCCAAGGTGTCCATAGGAGATGGAGGATGCAGAGCAGCTTCACAAGCACCCCTCCAGGGTCCGGGACGGCAGCCATCTTGGGCAACAGACCAAAAATGGCCAAAGAGTCCCCCTACTGCAGAGTAGGGGAATTTCCCCGGTGTCCTGACCAAATTTCCCTCATTCACTAAAAATACCACCAACAGCATAATCTGGTTCAAGGACAGTTGGCATTCATCTGTATCCCCCTCCCCCGGGTCGTGCCTGAAAATAGGCAGGATTTGTCTAGTGCACTTACCTGGTCAACAAAAACTAAATAAATAAATTAAATATGATATGGATTTAATTTAATCTGTTTATTTCTCTGTTCTCTGTTCTTTCAGGTTCTCATCACTTATGGTGCCCGAAGCCATTGATTTTTCTGGCTTGTTCTGGTCTCAACTGCAAGGAGGTCTCAGAACTTGGAAAATTTCTCAAAATAAGAGGGTTGCCTTGAAAATGAGCAAAAACGTTGCACTGGCGGTTCATGTGGTTTGGGACATCTCTTTCTTTTATTTTCTATCTCTGCTTAGTTTGTATTAAATGAAAACAACATTACAATAAGAGCATAGACTATCCACTAGTATGTAATTACTTGATTTTGCAGACAGTATTAATTTTGGTTGCATATGAATAGAATAATTTCACATTGTTTAGATTATACATTTTGCCAAATGCAATAATAATAGGAATAGTATTGTTTTGTGATAAATAACCTAAAAAAACCTTTTAAAGGACAAAGAACCTCTGTGCGCAAACACTGAGGCAAGGGTTACCCCAAAGGGCATTTGGCTGGGAAGCCTAGTTTCAAGAAAATACAAAATCACACATGCCTGTGTGGGCATGTGTGATTTTGTATTTTCTTAAAAAAACCTTTGTCTGCTTGAGATTTAAAAGGATGTCCTTTGGTGCCATCTAGTGGTACTAGATTGAAATTGAATTTATTTTTGTCTTTAATTGAGCACATTCGTTTTTTTGAAGCCTTTTAAAGTAATTTCACCTGTTGAATGTATGTGTATGCAAACTATTTCCTCATTATGGGCTCCACCCCCTGAGGAAGATTCTTTTTGAATCGAAGCGCTGGGGAGCTTATGTTTGCCTTTACCATGACCGCTTGTAAAGTTGTGGAATAAAATCCACCAAATGAATTTCTTTGGCTGAGCTTGATTTTCTATGTGGTCCGTGTGCAGTCTGTTCAGTATGATATCAGTTATGTGTGAAGGATAGGTCGGCCTTTTTTGAACTGCACCAGTCAGATTTATGGAGATGGCTGGTCGCAGCACCATTTTCCTTTTTTTGCTTCCTAGCTGAAGCTGCAGCTGGGATGCTGCAATCTACCTCCAGCAGATTGAAGTCCCCCACCAGCAGCACCTCTCCTTTATTTGACATCTTTTGGATGACTTCCATTAGAACTTTATCCATCCCCCCGCCTCCTGTGCTGGAGATCTGTAGATCACACCAGTGCAAATAGCGACTCCATTCCTGTCTCTAGGGTGACGCACAGTACTTCCGCCCCACCCTGTGTTCCCTGTTGCTTTTATGCTATCCCTGACTTAAAGAGCCACTCCTCCCCCTTTCTTACCTACTCTGTTCTTCCTGACAGAGTATAGCCTGATATGGCAATGCTTCAGTCATGGTTCTCATTGCACTATGACTCTGTAATGATGACACTGTCCGGATCAGCTTGTGCCACAGTGGCCACTAGGTCTGGGATTTTATTTCCTAGACTTTGAGCATTTGCACAGATGACCTTTCAAATTCTGCTACCACCCTGCTTGTCAACCCCCCCTTTTCCCGTTTGCCTTTTCTCCTTACCCCCTCTGCCCTCATTCCCATCCCTCTTCATTTCTACCATTTTATTTTTCTTGTTATTAGATACCCTTGGGTATTTCCCTCCCTTAGGGTACTCCCTAATGTCTACTTCAGCTTGTGGGGGGGCAGTTTATGTCTCCCTGCTTCCTTCCGCCACCCCCTTGGCTACTATAAATACTCTCCGATGAAACATTTAAACTGCTCACTGAGGGCTGTGATTCCCCTCCTGGATGGATGCAGGCCATCTTGCCTGTATAGGCCTTTATCCCTGCAGGTAAGATCCCAGTCCTCAGTGTAGCTGAATCCCTTCTCCCGGCACTACTCATAGAAACGTAGAAGTTGTTGGCAGATGGGGACCATATGATCCATCAAGTCTTCCCTTGGTTTTCAACCCTCCCTGTCACCATTGGTTGAAGTACTTGGTACAGAGTACTCTATCCTCCTCCTGTTGTAGACAGGCAGCACCTTGGTAAAGGCCAGTGAGAATGCTACCTGCCTAAGACTCCTCCCCAACTCTCTGAACTCCTCCTGGACTATCCTGACTTCGTCCTAGCCAGATCATTAGTCCCTAGGTGGACAATGACATCTAGCTCTCCCTCTCGTCCTGCTACCCTAGCAATGCTCAAGATCCACGTCCCATCCCTCTGAGCCATGGTGCAGAGTAGGCACATAACCTCTTTCTCCCTCTCCCTCTCCCTTCCTGCTCCCAAATCTATCCCCCTCACAATGAAGTCCCCTACCAGGAATTGCTTCCTCCTCCTTTTGGATCCTCTGCCACCTTCCCTGGGAACTTCACTACAGAGGACCCCCACATCCTCCCTGGTCCCTACTATGGGTGCCTCCATGGGACATTCCCGCTTTGCCAGGGCAGTGTAGGAACTGTGTAGTGGTACCATCTGGGAGATGTGCATCTGATCCACCACCCTCACCCTTCCTGAGCTCACTGTAGTCCAGCTACTCCTCCCCCTTGGCACCCTTTGAGATAGCGGTGGTGGGCAAGGTGGTCCCTGGGTGGGGGAAAAAGGCCCCCTGAATTCTGGCAAGCTCAGCCTAGAGCCTACCAGCCTCCTTCCTCAGCCTAGAGAGGGGCAGCACTGCAGTCTCCAGAAAATCTCCCTGAAAACTGCTGTCCCACAACCACTGCACTGCACCACTCCCAGCATACCTAATTACTACCCTACCTGTTTGTTATTTTTCTTACTTAAAACCTTTTTTTTACTCCTACCCCAGATAGGGTGTTTCACCTGTTCCCAAATTTTTGTGTGACCCTTTTTTTACTCCCTTGTAGTGTGAGCTACAGTAATAGTTTAACAGGACCGCACACTGAGGACTAGTTCAACATTAGACTGACACCCACTACTTCAGTTTGCAATATTACAACATATACGCTCTTAACACTGTAAATGTTAAAATATTGTGGCCCTTATCTATATCCCATCAGTGAGTGGAACAACTGCAGACAACAGGCCCTTACCTTAGCTACCAACAGGGTCCTCCGCTTCCTCTGCTGATGCCTAAGATGCCAGCCTTGTACTGTACCTGTTCCACTCCTTCACTGTTCCACTCATTCGATGGGACATGAATGTGCAGGACACATTAGATAGCCCTTCTTAAATCTACCCCAGAAGACCCACCCCCAAGCTGCTGATGCTCCCAATTGGAGCAGAGGATCAGGGGGCTGGTCTTGAAATCAGAAAGTGCTTTCATCTTCAGGGAGCTGCCGTTGACCAGGACAGCTCCCCAAACTGCTTCTGCTGCCACGCTCTGAGCCCAGCTGGCTCCGATCACCTCAGCTGCCACAGAATGTCCAAAACCTGCTGATATTCAAACTCTAAATGCTTTGGCTCCATTCTAAAGCTGAGCATTCAGTTCAGTGACCTGCCCCCAAGCTGCTGCCACTCCCAATTGGAGCAGAGGGTCGGGGGGCTGGTCTTGCAATCAGGAAGTCCTTATATCTTCAGGGAGCTGCTGTTGACCTGGACAGATCCCCAAACTGCTCCTGCTGCCGCCCTCTGAGCCTGACTGGTCCTGATCACCTCAGCTGCCACAGTGAGTACTGTACACACCTTCACTAAAAACTACAGTCTTGACATTGTTTCTCAGAAATGGGCTGACTTTGGCCTAGCTGTATTACAAGGCCTACTTTCATAAGTCTATAAGCTCCAGCCACCCAGACTGTTAGTTTTCTGAACGGCTTGGTACTCATTCCATAGGTGTGGCCTGATGAAAAAAGAGATCCTCGAAGAAGATAGAAGTTTTGTGCCTCACTTGGTTTATGGAGTGCTGGGTACTCTCATGGTTCCCTCCAGCGAGGAACTGAGGAGAACAGGGGCTGCTCACATTTATGTGGATGCTGATATCTGGCGTCATCGTGGGCAGACTCTTGCTGACTGCTTGCAAAACTTTCTGTGTGGTGCTAGTGCCTGGCAGCTATAACTTCTATAGGTATGACCTAATGAAAGAGATTATCTTGAAAATCTACTGTTATGGTAAACATGTAACCATTCTTTCTATTCCCCCACTACATCATCAGCACTGTGACCTCACTGATTGAGACATCACAGGTAACTGATCTGGCAGCTGCTGAGTGGCTCTTCCTGAGCAGCTGTGATGTCACAGTCAGGTCACAGTGCTTATGATGTAGTGGGGGGACTAGAATTGGATGTCAGCTGCCAGACAGAGTGCATTTCCACTCATCACACTTACTAACATCAGATAAAAAAAACTTCTAGTTAATCAGATGGAAAAGAAAAAGTACCTCAAATATAAAAAACATTATAGTTGACAGCTTTTAAAAACTAATATTACTAATAATATATAATAATAATACTAATATTATTTTAAACATTTAAGTTTTGAAACAAATATCTATTTTTTAAGCAAAATAATAGACTGCAGACCCCTCCTTTGAATTTATTGTGCTTTACGTATATCTTTTTATAGCTTTCTATTTCATTTTAACTCTATTTATACTATCTGTAAAGCACCTAGAGTCACAATAAGATAGAGCACTCTAACAAATCAATAAACTAATCTAAGCTGACCCGGTTGGTGGCACTGAGGGTTGAGGTGCTGGATGCCATACCTCGCGCCACGCCGGTGACCCGAGTTTAGGAAAGAGCTTAGGCACCGGGGGTCGGCAGGGGAGGGAGAAGGAGCGAGTGTCCGTTGGACTGCTCTCCTCTTCCTGGGGAGGGATCCAGGGTGCCTCCGGAGCAGTGGAGACCAGAGGTACCTCTAGCGCGGAGCAGCTAAGAGGGAGGAGCGTGGTGGAAGTCTGTGGGTAGCCATGCTGACGTTACTGCATGGCTGCGCTACTGGGGGAAACTTAGAAGAAATCCCTATCCTCGGGTATAGGCAAAAGCACCTCTGCCCCGGCCATTCCACACTTCCAACACCAGGCATTCTCCTCTCTCCTAACTGTACACCCAGCCCAGCACACTAGATTATAGAAAGAGTGCCCTGGGTGGATAGGGCAGCCCCACCTCAGGGGCTTCAGAGCCGGGGTGTCCATCGAGCTGGTGCGGGGAGAGGGAGGTGTCTCTGGTGGGAGGTAGAGCTTGGGTGAGATGAGAAGATGCCAGAGAGAGTTCCCCGTAGGAAAGAACATAAATATAGTTGACAAAAAAAAATTAAATAAAATAAACTAAACAGAGTGGGTGGTATTGTCTATACCCACCCTTTCAAGTACTGTAAGGTCCTTTGCTTGTGGCATTGGGCCTCACTGTGCCCCAGGGCAGGCAGGTGTAGCCAAACACTGCTCTCCAACATGCTGCATTAGAAAGCACTCCTGAAAGGTGTACAGTGTTGCCTGACTGTCTGCGCTCATTGCTCCAGGTGTAGCCCAGTCAACATTTGGCATATTTAGATCACCTGCTAGACTCACACTCCCTATCACAAAAGCTGTCCTAATTTCCTCAAGGAAACTGTTCCCTCCCTCATTATTGTGTTGGGGCTGATGTACTTCCCCTCCCACCAGCACCAGCGATGTCCATAGTTTCCACTCCCCCTTTCTCCTGATGGATTTCTTCTCCGTTACCGTAGTACAATTTCTTACATTCAACACAACCCCCTTTCTTGTTTCCTGGTCTCTTCGGAAGAGAGCATACCTTGAGATTGACAGGATCCAGTCATGGTTGTGTAAAGCCCATAGTTTCATAATGGCAATGATGTCTGCTTTACCTTCCATACATAGCCAGTGCCTAAATGTTTCTCATCTTGTTGCCAAGGCTCCTGGCATTTAAGCTGACTATCTTCCCCTGCCCTTACCCTGTTCCAGTCCTTTCACCTCTCTCATGCTATACCTATTTTCCTCTCTCCACTGTTTATGCTGCCTGTCATAATTGTCTGTGACTTGAGCTTGTAACCAGAGCAGTGCCCCTTGTATACGAACATACGAAATTTGCCAGCAAAAAAAGGTCTTTTTGGTCTATCGAGTCTGCTCGATTATGCAGCCAGCAGCCCTATTCTGCAGCTGCCCCTCCCTTCTCTCTCCCCCCCTTTATTGGCCCTCTTGCCCTGTCCCAGCCCCTTTTAAAGCAGCCCTCCGTTTTACAGGCTACTACCTCCGCCGGTAACGCATTCCACCCTGCCACCACCCTCTCCGTAAAAAAGTGTCTCCTCATTTCCCTCCTGAATCGTCCCCCTCCAATCTCATGTCATGGCCTCGAGTGTCCCTCCCCACCCTTGCCCTGAATAGCCGCTCCATACCAGGTTATTTATCCCTCTCATGTACTTGAATGTCTCGATCATATCCTCTCTGTCCCTCCTCTCCTTCAGTGAGTACATGATTAACTCCTTTGGCCCACCCTCATACGGTAAGTCCTCCAGCCCCTGGATCATCTTGGTTGCTCTGTGTTGCACCCCTTCCAGTAATTTGATGTCCCTTTTTGAGTACGGGTGCCAGCACTGCACGCATTATTTGAGGTGAGGTCTAACCAGTGATCTATACAGCGGCAGAATCACCTCCCCCTTCCTTGATGTTATTCCCCTTGCTATGCAACCCAGCATTTTGTTGGCCATTGCTGCTGCCTTCCTACACTGTGCCGAGTTGTTTGTTGATCCCATGATGATCACCCCTAGATCCTTCTTCTCCTCAGTCTCCGCCAGCTGCACCACCCCCCAAGTTGGTAGTTCCTCCTTGGATTGTTTGCTCCAAAATGCAGTACCTTACATTTTTTGGCATTGAACCCCAGCTGCCAAGTGTCGACTAAGTCTCCAGCTGATTCAGATCTTCCTGCAGACCCTGCCACCCCTTTATGTTGTCCACCACCGCCCCTATCTTGGTGTCGTCGGCAGACAGGCTGATCCTGTTCTTGATGCCTATGGAAATGTCTGCAATAGAAATCCCAAATAACACTGGTCCCAGCACTGAGTCCTGCGGAACCCCACTCATTACTACCCTTGGGGATGAGAGTTCCCCTTCCACCACCACACTCTGCTGCCTTCCCTTCAGCCAGTTTTGTCACCCATCCCACCATTTTTGGTCCCACCCATGTGCCTTCAAGTTTTGTTCCAAGTCTCCCATGTGGCACCGAATCGAATGCCTTGCTGAAGTCCAGGTACGAACATCCACTGCATGGCCCTTGTCCATCTGTCCAGTCACCCAGTCATAGTACTCTACCAGGTTGGTTTGGTAGGATCTGCCTGAGACAAAGCCATACTACCTACTGTCCTGCAGCCCACTGCACTCCAGCAGGGACACAACCTCTCCTTCAGGATCTTTTCCGTTAGCTTCTCCACTATGGACTTGAGGCTAACCGGTCTATAGTTCCCTGGTTCATCTTTGGGGCTGCTCTTATGCAGGGGAACCACATGAGCCAACCTCTAATCCTTCGGTGGTATGCCTTCAGAATTTAGTGAGGCATTGAATAGGTCTGTCAAGGGCCCCACCAGGATCTCTGCTAGCTGCTTCAATACCCTGGGGTGAATGCCATCTGGCCCTGGTGCCTTGTCCACTCTCAAGCCCTCCAGGACTCTAGCTTCCATGATCTCCCCATCCATTACTCCCTCCCAGCCTTTGCTGCCCCCCTTGGGTAGCACTCCCCCTTTTCCTTCGTAAATATTGAGCAAAAGTAGTCATTGAGTGCTTCTGCCTTTTCTCCTCCCTTCTCTACCCATCCTCTGTCCTTCTTAATCCTTACTGTCTGTTCTTTACATGTCCTTTTCTCCCTGATGTACCTGAAGAAGCCTTTCTCCCCCTCCTTTATGCTTTGCGTCAGCCTGAGCTATTTGTTGGCTTTTGCTCTTCTTACTGCCCTTGTCACCTCTCTTGCCTCCTGCAGGCACTCCTCCCAATCTTCCCCCCTTCCTGAATTCCTGTATCTCCTAAAGACTACCCTTTTTCCCCTCACATTTTCCTCAACCCCCTTGCACATCCAGCTTGGCTTTTTTGGCCTGGCCCTTTTTTCTCCGAGTCCTGCTACAGGAATTGATAGCCTTTAGTATCCCCATCCTTATGATTGCCCATCTTTGGTCCATGTCCATACTAGGCTGGATCCCAGCCAGGTAGCCCCTCACTACCTCCCCCATCTTTGCGAAATCCGCCCGCCTGAAATCCAGCACCTTCGTGTTGGATGCCACCCCCTCTTTGCCCATCACCAACCTGAACCATACTGAGTGATGGTCACTCCCTGCTAATGGTTTGTCCACCTTGATATCCCTCACAAGTTCCCCATTTGTGAGCAGTAGGTCTAGGGTGTTCCCCCCGGGTTGGTTCCCCAACCACCTGTGTCAGGAAGCTTTCCTGAAAGGCATCCAGGAGTACCTGCTCCCTTTTTCTGCTGGTGGCTGGGGTTCCCCAGTCTACACCCGGCATGTTAAAGTCTCCCACAACCACACACACTCCCCTTCCTGCATGCCTTTTTAATCTGCCTCACAAGTTTGTTGTCCCACTCCCCTGTCTGGGAGAGTGGCCTGTACACCACTCCCATCCGGAGTGTCCTATTCCTGGAATCCTGGATTAACAGCCATAATGACTCTGTCTCCCACTCCTCCCCCTCCTCCCTAATGCACTTTAGCCCCTCCTTCACATATAATGCCACTTCCCCCTCCTGTTTTCCGTGGCCCTGCAGAATATTCTGAACCTGGGACCGTTAGGTCCCAGTCATGGTACATGGTGGCCCATGTTTCTGTGATTGCTGCCATGTCCACCTCCCTTTCCACCATAAGGGCCTGTAGGTCATTCATTTTATCCCCCTGGCTCCTTGCATTCTTGGTGACCACCTTCCATCCCTTTACCTTTCCTTCTCCATCTCCATCCCTCTGCCCTCCCCTTCCAGCATCCCCTCTATTGCTTCTACCTAGTACATCGCCCTTGTTCTGGGGGGTAAGCCTGTTCTGCTTCCCATCCTGTGGCCACTGTATGCTCTCCCTCCACCTACCCCCCCCTTCTAGTTTAAATGTTCATCTACCTTAGTATACTCCCCAAGCTTCCGTTTTAGCACTTTCTTGCCCTCTTCATTTAGACAAAGTCTATCCTTAGTGTATAGACCATTGTTCTCCCGGGTCTGTCCCCACCTTCCCACCAACCCATACTCATTGGTGTGACACCAATTGCCTAACCATTCGTTAAATTCCTTGATCCTAGGTTTTCTAGCTGTGCTCGCCTTGGGCACTGATAATATCTCTGAAAAGGTTACTGCTCTACCCTCCCCCTCATATAACATTCCCAGCTCCTCAAACCTCTTTTTGACTACCTCTAACGTACTATCAGCCAAGTAGTTTGTCCCCAGATGTAGAATTAAATTAGGTCTCTCCCTTCCCCTTCTAGCATATTTCAGGACTGATTTCCCCACTCTTTCTGCTGTCATCCCTTGCATGGTCTCCACCCATATATGGCTATGCCTTTCCCTCTTGCTACCCCACCTTACCCACTTAGTATTGAATCCCCAGTACTAGTATTCTCCCTATATTTACATCTGCCTGCTTCCCCTCCCCCTTTCCTCTCCTGTCTGATCTCCAGTACATAACTTCCCCATCTGTTTCTGTTGCCATTTTTCTCCTGCCTGCCCCCCTTAGCACATATTTCCCCCCACCTGTCCCTGCCGCCATTCCTCTCCTGCCTGACTCCTCCACCTGCACATTATTCCCCCCCGTCTGTCCCTGTTCCTCTCCTGCCAGACTTCTCCTCCTGCACACAATTCCCCTCATCTGTTCTTGTTGCCTATCCCCATCACTGTTCTCTCCTGCCACAGTAGCTATGCCCCTGCTGTCTTCTCTATCCACTCTGCTCCGCTCCCTTGCATCCCTGCTCCAATCGACTATCCCTCCTTCGGTGCCCCTCTCCCTTTCATCCCTGCCACCCCCTTAGACAGGCTACCATTCCATGTGCAGTTCCCTCCCCTTCCCTCTCTTGCCCCCCCCTCCTTCGGTGTCCTGCATCCCCTCCTCCTCCACCAATGTTGCCAGCACCGCAAACCTATTGCCTGCCCACTCTGTATTGCTGTTCCTTGGTTTCTACCTCTTGACTTGAGCCTTACCTCCAGTGCTAGACCCCTTGTTCATTTTGCTTCCACTCCCCCTCCCAACCCCCTCCCTCGGTCTGATGTACCTCCCATGTTGTGTCCTCATGATTCTCCCTGAGGCGGCCGTCCTGCCCTAGGTTCTCTCCGCCACCCCCATCCTCTCCAACTCCCTAACTAGCCACAGCACTTCTTCCTCAAGACTCCTCAGCCTGTGACAGAATGGACACCCTCCTAGCTTCCACAATATGTTCATCCAAATCACTGCCCCACATCCATTGTAGCCCACTATTCTACCCATTGTACGGCTGTACTATTTAGGAAATACAGTTCGAACTAGGGAACATTGACCTAGCAAATACAGTCCTAACTTAGGTTACCTACCTGGTTACCTACTAGTCCAGACCCTAACTAAAAATGTAATACCAATCAAACAATATCATTCCATACTATTTAGGAAATACAGTTTCAACTAGGAAACACAGACCTAAAAAAAAAAATATAGTCCTAACTTAGTCATCTACCTGGTTACCTACTAGCCCAGACCCTAACTAAAAATATAATGCCAAACAAAATTACCATACCAACTGTATACTGCAAGAAGGATTAAACAGTACCATCTATTCCACTACAGCTTGAGATGCTGCCCTTTTTTCTCCCCTCCTCACAGACAGTAATGCCCCAAAACAGTCTTACCATCAGCTTGTAGTCCAAGTCCAGGGGTCACTCCTTCTTACGTTCTTCTCCTCCTGCCCCTTCTGGTTCTCATACCCAAGTCGAAGAGTCCCGTTGCGCACATCTCCTCAGGTGTCCTCCTCTTCTGTCCCCACCTCCAGCTCCTCCTGATTCACTCCAAACCACCACTGGGAGCGGTCCCAGTACTGTTTATTATAAGGCTAATAGAATATTAATGAGGCTTCTTCACGTTCTGATTGGTTACTGGATCGGTCATTAATGCCCAGTTAATGACTGATCCAGATGTTTCAGTAGCGTGAGAAGCACCTTCACACCAAATCAATATCTAACCGCGAACATGGAAATTGCTGGTTTCTTGTAGAACACAAATCACCTCAGGCAACATACGCGGTTTCCTAAAACACAATTGTGCTGCAAATCAAATGATCATCGATCACAACAAATAATTCTTACAGCGTCAGTGACAAGGTTAGAAAACATTCAGGCTCCACTTGCATGCCTCTGTTACTCAAAAAACACAATAACCAAAAAATGAAATAATAGTACACTGTTTCACCTCCAGCACTCCCCCGTCAGTTAAAAAAACAACAACTTCCCACATAATTAACTGCAACCGCCTTAACTGACCCCGGCAGCAGTAATGTTGGTGAGGTCGCCGAATGTAAAATAGTAGACATCAACCAACAAAACAAATTAATAATTAGCCAAATTCCTCAGCTTAATCTCATACAAATCCCACTACACTAAAAAAGTAACTGCGACCACGTCAACTCATTGAGGTCGTACTACTTTAGTTCAGCACGGCGGAAGCGACTACATCATCATTATGTAATCGAATCACCAGGCCACACAGATTGCGATGCAGCATGGAAGATGGCAGAAAAATTGAAAAAAAGTTAATAGCTACTTTTCAAATATTTAAAATTAAGTGCAGCTGGATTAGCTTCATAATTACAATAATGACTTAGCAGTCAGTCATTTCCTGGGGAATTAATGACCTATGGGGGGGTGGATGCCCTTGGCTGTGCCTCAGGCAACCCAACCCCCATACGGTCATTAATCCCCAGGAAATGACTGCCAGCTTGGTTGTTGCTGTATAAATAAGGAGGCAGTGCAGGCCGGGGGGGAGAAAGAACTGCCCTACACTACTGATACGCTGCTGGGCCTGGCTTTAAATAGCCCAACTACGATTCAAATATTGCGCCCTTAGTACTGCCTCCCCTGATTGGCCCCGAACTCTGGAGCATCCTCTCTTTGCTACCAATGCGGCCCTCTATGGCTCTGGTGGGAGCCCTGACTCCTCCTCAAGCCCCTACTGTGCTGCTGTCCTCCCTCCCTGTCCCGAGTGCTGATGTGGTCGCTGCCTGTTCTCCGACCGCCAATGCGGTTGCCTCCCTCACTGGAACAGTGCCCCACACTACTAATATGCAGCTGGGCTTGGCTTTAAATAGTCCAACTGTGATTCAAATATTGCACCCTTAGTGCTGCCTCCCCTGATTGACCCTGAACTCCGGAGTGTCCTCTCCTTGCCACTGATGCAGCCCTCTATGGCTCCAGTGGGAGCCCCGATTCTTCCTCAAGCCCCTACTGTGCTGCTGTCCCCCCTTCCTGTCCCGAGCACCGATGTGGTTACTGCCTGTTCTCTGACTGCGATGCAGTTGCCTCCCTCGCTGGAACACTGCCCCACACTACTGATATGCGACTGGGCCTGGCTTTAAATAGCCCAACTGCAGTTCAAATATTGCACCCTTAGTGCTGCCTCCCCTGATTGGCCCTGAACTCTGGAGCATCCTCTCCTTGCTGCCGGTGCGGCCCTCTACAGCTCTGGTGGGAGCCATGAGTACCTCTCAAGCTCCTACCATGCTACTGTCCCCCTTCCCGGTCCCGAGCTCTGATGCGGTCGCCTCCTGTCCTCCGACCGCTAATGTGGTCACCTCCCTCACTGGAACACTGCCACCCTATGTAGGGATGCCACTTCTAGTTTAATTGCATAGCGACGATGGCGTCAAACGTTTTTCAGAGAGCAGATAGTAGGTAAGTGGAACAAAAAAAAAGTGATGTGATCTGTGCAGAGTCCATGACTGGGTTCAAACACAGACAGTACAGACACAAGGAACTGTGCTGTCCATGGGCAGGCGGGTGGGTGGACAACCTTCAGAATGTGCGTGCCAAGATGACACTAGGGCTACTTGTGTCATAAACACCAGTCCTGTGTTTGGTTAGGCATGGAATCAGGCAGATAAATGTTAAGACTGGATTGACCTCTATGTCTTGTTTTGCAATCATATATGTTAATAAAGAATCAATTGTGCTTGTTGTTTAGAAATAAAGCTTCATTCTGTGAAAATGTTACATAAACAATGGTCTCTGCTTTATTTTTTCTTTACACTTGATTATAATGATATTGTGTACCACACAGCCTCTCAGTCTTTGTTATTCTTGTTAGATCCACTGTTCCACAGTGCACTGAATATTAATAACAATGCCTCCTGTAATAGTCGTCATTATTTACTTATACAATAATGATGAGCTGGTGGTAATTTCCTGGGGATTAACGACTGTGTGGAGGGTTGGGTTGCCCCAGGCACAGCCAAGGGCAACCACCCCCCACAGGTCGTTAAATTAAATTAAATTAAAATTATCCAGGTTTATTCTCTGTACTGCAGATGTTCTCTTCATGGAGACAAGCCCCAGACTGACAAATTCTCTGACTGACAGGCATACATGGCACAGCCAGGCAGTGCAACAATTAGCTACATGCAGGTTCTAAGTGTTCTTAAAGGGGCAGCAGCTTAACACTAAGCCCCATGTTTAATGTGTGCTTCACAGTAGGGAAAAGGGCAAAAACAGCTCCTCCGTGTTAAACAGGTGCTCGAGTACTAACTGGCAGTACAAAAAAAGCGAAACTCAGCACACTGTAAGTTGGCGTATTAGACAGGCATAATTTTATTCACAGATGAACGCCAAGCCTAACAAACAAGGAACAAAGTAAAAAGGTCCCAACCGGTTTCATGCACCGCACGTCATCAGGGGTAGTAACAAATAATACCAAACATCTATTTATAGGTTCACTCTTAAAGGCACAGTAACCAAAAGGGAACATATTGCATCAATTCACAAACCATATAGATGCATATACTTATTATATCCAATCTGGTGTATCAACTTAATGCTCCCTATACCTTATCCTAAGGTGTGTGGTACATATGAAAAACATCTAAAATGAGCAGCAGAACCAATTATAAATAAAATTAAAATTAAAAATAAGAAAGCCAAATCTTATGCGGATATAATCAACCTATCAACCTTCAATACATTTCTTTTGATACTAGTATGTATAGAAATGATTATATTGTACTATACTAGACAGGAAATAAGCTCCCAACCATCGGGACACACTGAATGTTCCATGTCCAGATATTTTGCCAATCAGCAACATTTCTCTGCGAAAAAAGGGATATACGTTAGTGTAAGATAGTTACAACTATAAACAACTCATCAATTCCATCTTATCATTTAATCCTGGGGCTATAAGAGCCCCTAATGTGTAAATCCAAAAGGACTCTCTATATTTCAACTTGGCATCCAAGTCTCCTTCCCAAGGTTCTAACTTTACCACTTCAATACCACAAAATTTAAATACATGTGCCAAATTAATATTGGTATTTTGGTCACAGTGTATTGCAAATGCACTTCTAGTGTCTCTGTGTAAAATCGATCTTAAGTGTTCACCCATCCATACCTTTAATGGGTGTGTGGTTTTACCCACATAAAATGCTCCACATTGACAAGTTGCTAAATAGACTACGTTCATAGTACTACATGTGATAAAGTCTCTTATTTCATAAGTTTTGGCACAGTTGCAACTAGTAAAGGTCTTACACCTAAGTACGGACTTACAAAATTTACAATTGCCACAATTAAACATCCCACATGGAACAGAAGAGGAAACACTGCCAGTACCTATATCTGAAGATGTAGTATAGCTATTCACCAACCTATCTCGAATATTTTGCCCTCTCTTATAAACCATCCTAGGATTATGTCGGGTAACTTCCAACAACCGTGGATCACCCAGCAAGACATTCCCAATTGTTCTGTGTAATCTGCTCAATAGCTTTAGAGTGTCTAGTATAGGTAGTGACAAAATTTACCCTCTGTTCCTTAGGTGTTCGGATTTTTTGTTTAACAAAATCCTTCTGTTCCATACACACAGCTGCTTGAAAAGCCTCCTGAACCGTACTATAAGCATAACCTCTTTCTACAAATCTGTTACATAAGTCTGACCCCTGGGTAATGAAATCCACATCTTTACTGCAATTGCGCCTTACCCTTAACATCTGGGCCTTCGGTATACTAGACACCAAGTGGCGTGGATGGCAACTAGAAGCATGTAATAATGAGTTCCTATCTGTCTCTTTATGAAACAGACTAGTACTAAGGGCACCATCTTCTTCCTTAGTAATACTCACATCTAAAAAAGATACACATGTAAGGTCCTGTTGTAAAGTAAATCTCAAATTCACATTACTTTTTTCTAAATACTTAACAAACGAAAATAGTTCTTCTAAAGTGCCATGCCACACCATAAAGATGTCATCAATATATCGACGCCAGATGTCAATACTGTCATAGAATGGGTTAGTATCCCTGTCATAAACATAATTCTTTTCCCATAAGCCCAGATATAAATTAGCATAATTGGGTGCAAAGGTCGCACCCATTGCTGTGCCTTTAACTTGCAGAAAAAATCGTTCCTGAAACAGAAAAACATTTTTTGTGAGTACGTGTTCTGCACATTCTAGTAAAAAATTATTTTTACCATAAGAGACCTGTGCATTTTGTGACAAAAAATGATCTAATGCATAAAGACCCCCCTCATGTGGAATGTTGGTATACAGGGATGTGATATCCATGGATTCAGCAGCCACCCTGGTTCTATCTGCATATCATCTAAAATCTCCAAAAAATGCCCTGTATCCTTAATAAAGGAAGGTAATGTATTAACATGTTTCTTAATGTAAAAATCTACATATTGAGACAGTGGCTCTAAAAGAGACCCTATCCCTGCCACTATAGGGCACCCTGGTGGATTCCTCAAGTCTTTGTGAATCTTAGGTAACATATAGAAACAGGCCAATACTGGATGTTTTACTTCTAAGAATAATAGTTCGTTGTATCCAATTAACCCTTCACTTTCAGCTGAAAAAAGAAAACTATCAATTTCTGCTTCATAAATCTTAGTAGTGTCAGCATTTAAAGACTTATAAAAAGTCACATCTTCCAGTTGTCTCCATGCCTCTTGTATATAACTGGAGGTATTCATAACAGCCACCGACCCACCCTTATCTGCAGGCTTGATAGTTATGTCTCTATTCTTCTCCAAACTCTTAAGTGCCTCAAATTCCACTTTAGAAATGTTAACATAAGTAGGAGGAGAGTCCTGATCCAATATTTCTTTAAATTTTCTCTCACAAATCTTTTCAAACACAAGAACTGCATCACTATATGGAGGCATAATAGTAGATTTAGGTTTGAACTGGCTTACCTCTAATATAGTGGATGGCATATCCAGAACCTCCTCCATTTCATAATTACATCCAAAACCCATTTTTTTATTATTATAATATGCTCTCAAATTCAAATTTCTAGTAAATCTATGTAAATCCAAATAAAGTTGAAATGGTTTGGAGTCCTGTGTAGGCACAAAAGAAAGTCCTTTCTGCAAGACTTGAATCTCGGCCTCATTCAGAGTGATGTTAGAAATATTAATGACAATATTTTCAGAAATTATCTGCCCCTTCTGCCTCGTGTCGTGATTCTTGTGTTTCCTCCCTCCTCTTCTGATGGATTTTCTCCGTCCAGATGATTCCCTGGTACCAGTTTCCTCACCTTCGTGTTCCTTGGTTTCCTTGGTTCCAGGACCGGCTCTCGAAATTGGACTGACCATCGTTTGTCCAGAGGGGCCAAGTCTTCCTCGAAAAAATCCTCCTGTTCTGATTCACTAGCTGAGGTATAATACGGGGAATTGCCTCGATTACATAAAATAGATCTGGGCTGATTAGGAGAGATACTTATATCCCTTCTACGCCCAGCAGGAGCCTGTTTTGCAGACTTATGTGAAGTTTTTTGTTGATTCCAATCCCAGACTCGATTATTCTGATAATCAAGTCTATCTCTCTCAAACTTGTGTAATTTAATGCGTTTAATTTTATTTTCTTCTTTCTGAATATTTTCTTTAAACTTTCTCTCAAATGTACTATAATCAGGATGTTCCTTAAAGCCAGCCACAATGTCTTCTTTGCTTTTAATATCTGTAGTCACTTCTTCCCTTTGTGCATCATAATCTCTAATAATAGAATTCATCAATGCGTTTGTTCCCAATTGTAATGAATTCTGCCAATTCATAGTAGGGAACATAGTGAAAACATTTGAGGACTGCAAAAAAGAATTTGGTTGGCTAAATTTAGACTGATTCCAGTACTTCGAGCTTAGACATTATATACAACATATGTTAAATGCAGTCTCGGGTGAGGTGGCAACAGGTCCGCAGGAGCCGCTCGTAACTCTGTGGCATTTATTGAGAAGTTTAGAACAGAAATGGACTATCTCCTTGATTTATAAATATCTAACTTTGAAACAAGTTATGATGTTGGAAAATCTCATAAACAGATGGGAGCATGAAGCGGTGAGCAAACCCTCCTGGAAGCAATGGGAAAGAATCTGGGAAAGTTCATTCAGAACGGCCTCTTCCCCACATTGGCATAAATACTCCTGGAAAGTAAAATCCCATTATTTTGTAATGCCTAAAATAAAAGCCACACTAACACCGGGTCAGACCTCAGTATGTTGGCGCTTATGTGGAGAACCTGAGACAACCCATACTCATATATTTATTCTTATCCGGCCTTAGCAGGATTCTGGAAAGTGACTGAAGTGCAGCTCCACAAACTCTTTATGATAATAAGTCCTCAACAGTTCCGTAATCTTAAACTAGGGTCTCCCCCACAGACAGTGAAATGGCCAAGTACACTGTATCTATGGAATATATGTATAGTTGCTGTTGCTAAAGCAATGACCAGAAAAAAGGTCTAGAAATAGATCCTCCAACAATAAGAGAGTGGTGGACAATAGTTAAAGGCACAGAAGACATGGAGAAACTAGCATTTCGAGTAAGAGACCAGCTCGACAAATTTACAGAATGTTAGACAAGATGGTACTTAACTATGGGTGAAGAACCAGACCAAGATGCCGAAAAAAAAAGGTAAACTAAACAGTGAATAGGACTAACCTAGAGGGGCCATTAACATTCACCCCTCTGGGCTACGCTTAAATTATCTCCTGAATATACTAAAAAAATACTATTGGAGTGTATTCCCCAGACCTAGAATCATGCTGCCATTCCATAATATCAGAGCAACCGATCCCCCTGGGAAAGGACCACACTTCTTCTCTTTTTGTCTCAAGCAGTTTTTACTTAAAGGCCCAGATATTCAAAAGAGTTGCACCAGCGCAAGTCTGAAAATGCGCCATTCTGCAATATTCAGCGGGAGGCAGTTGCACCCCCCAAATCACGCTGAGCAACAGCGCAATGATAATGAATGTATGCGCAACTGAAGGGGGGAGGAACCATGCATAAATGGCACAGTGCGATATTCAACAACATGCGCCATGTGCAATAGGGGAGCAAGCGGAAGTTGTGCTATAGCGGAAATGAGCCAAAATAAAAAGGAGCAAGGGAGAGGTGCAAGAACGCTACAGGGAAGGTACATGAGGCTGAACTCTAGCCAGAGAAACTGGGCAGCAGGGACACACAGGGCAGGCCAGGAAAAGGGCACCTGGAACCCACAGGCTCAGGGGAAGGCGTGGGGAGCCACAGTGCAGAAGGGGGAAGTACTTGCCACACAGCAGTGAGGCCAGCACAGTCAGGCATTCCCGATGCAGGGGAAGTAGCAGCCAGGACAGTGGGGGAACACAGAAACAGCTGCCGGGGGGGTGAACACAAGCCAGGGACGTGGCCAGTGCCACCATCCAGATGGAGGCAGTAATGAGGGGGGTGAGAAGGCAGGCAGCAGGGGAGCATGGCCATGGAAGGGCCCGTTGGCGGTATGCCCCCAACAGGCAGTACCGAGCCCGCACCAGCTTTGAGCTGTATAGTGATACGGAGATCATGGGCCGGTACCGCCTGACTCGGGCAATTCTGAGGCTGCTCTGTGAGCTGTGGAGTGATGTGATGCAGGCACCCATACGACGGAGCCATGCTCTGCCAGTGGAGATGAAAGTGACAGGGTACCTTCCAGAGACCAACTGGGGACACCACAGGCATAACCCAGTCAGCCGCGTCACGCCACCTCACCCAATTCCTCAGCACACTGCTGCCACATGCTGTGGAGTACATCCATTTCCCCAGCACACCGGTGGAGCACACATTAAAATACAGGAGTTCCACAGGGTAGCACAGATGTCTGGCGTGCTAGGGGCAATAGACTGCACCCATGTGGCCATCCGCACACTATCTGGGCCTGAGGGGGCCGCACATATAAATCGCAAGGGCTATGCTAGCATCAACTGCCAGGTGGTGTGCGATGCCAGTGGGCGCATAATCAATGTCTGTGCCACGCACCCTGGGGGAGCGGTGTCTCTGTTGTGACGCTCCTTTGCCTGCTCCAGAGCTGCACGCAGTGCATCCACTGACATCGCAAGCCACATCTGCTGGTTGACTGATGCTTGCAGTATGCGGATGTGCTCATCCAAGTGGTCATCTGCCTGCTTGCCATCCTATTCCTCAGGGTGTGTGCGGCCCTGATGCTCAGCACCCCTTGAGGGTGGGCGCTGCACACCAGGACCAGGTCTGGGCATGTCCACAGGCGGTGCACTGATGTTGCCCCCTGACACTGTACCCCCAAGCCCATTGGCTGACTGCTGATGCTGCCCCTCCGGCTGCTGCTCCCCAGGGCTCACTGGTGCCACCGCAGTGGCCACAACAGTCCCACTGTCCTGTACACACACCAGTGCTGCCCTACTGGTGCTGACAGGCACAGGCTGGGACTGTGATGACACGCAGGCCTCCACAGCAGCACCACCCACAGCCACGGCCACGATGTTACCTGTTCTGTGGCCATCCTGTGGCACACACATGTCACTGCCCATGACGTTAGTGACATCATCATCGGTGACGGACCTGGCACCAGCCCAAGACACAGCATGTTGGCATCCGTGGACGCTGGCACGCTGGGACATGGGCAGGGCCTCCTCTGCACCTGTTCCAACAACATCAGTCTGGACAGCCAGGCGGGCCCACTGTCGCACTGAGCCACATATACCTGTGGAGGTGGATGGGCCCTCCTCCATCTCCATCTGACTGGCCTTAGTGGAGGCCACCACCGCTGACCCAGGATCTGTAAGGGAAAACAAAGTCGCGTTACTGCATGTGACCTACCCTGCCCCCTTCAATAGACAGACCATGACCTACCATGCAGTGATGGGCTACCACCCATCTGGAAGCCACCACCTGGAACACCCTCAATGGCACAACGCAGCATGCTGCCAGCAACCCTCTCCTCTTGTGGGGTCAAGCGTAGCACCTCCGGCTGTCCCCCATCTGTCGCAGATCATGCTGCCCTGATGGCAGCCACCTTCTCCTTAATCCTCCTCCTGTCTGTGCCCATCTTCTTTTTGCACTCCTGCATGGAGCGCTGGTGGCTGCCATGCAGGTTCACAGCACATGCCACCTCCTCCCATGCAGCAACATGGGCCTGTGGTGTTCCCTGGCATCCGCTGAGAAGCAACTCCTGGTCCAGGTAGACCTCGAACAGGGCATCCGTCTTGGCCTTGGTGAAATTTGGCCGACTCCTCCTCCCACAACTCTGTTCCTCTTCTCCCACAACTCGCTCGGTCATGATTCAGCCTGAGAATGAAAGTTGTTACCTGTGACTGTGCAGTCCCATGCATGTCTCAAAATCCACAGTCCACACTCCCTAACAGCATGCAACTCACCAATAGATTGCAGTACCGACTATGGCCAATACAGCCCAATGTCACACTTTTATAGCGCAACCCATGCAAATGAGGCGAGGCGCAACTTTAAGTGGATGCAAATTGCAGTGCTGCGCCATTGAATGGCTGATTAGCTGATTTGCATATGACGGCTGAATATTGCGCTTTTGCACTTTGCGCAATTGTGTTGAATGTGCTGAGCCAAGGGCGCAGTTCTGTGACATGTGCAGTACATACCTAACTGCGCATGCCCTGGTTGATGACTCAGGCGCTTGCCACGCTGCTGACGTGCTGTGCGCGGGAGACAATGCAGGGTACGGCCACCATTGTGCCAGTGGCGCTACGGCGATGTTCACCTATATGACGCTGTGACACTGGGGCATCGTAGGCACAGTGTGGCAACAGCACGGTAGGCCGCTACTGGAGGTAGCACACAGGCACCCAATCATGCTACATGCATTGGGTTCCAATCGCGCTGTGCCTGTCCGTACGCCAGAGACCCTTGACCCTGTGCCTGACCTTTGCCCCCTAGGCGCCATGTGTCAGGCATGGGTGCACCACTGTCATGCTGTTCGGTGACAGCACGATAGGGAATGGCAGTGCTGTACCGCTCAGCATCTGCACGTGGTGGAACCGCGGTGCAGATCGCCATTTGAACCTACTGAGCAAGAGATAGAAACATAGAAACATAGAAACATAGACTTTGACGGCAGATAAGGACCACTTGGCCCATCTAGTCTGCCCATTTCCCTACCTATAGGATGGGCCGCAGATCCTAGTTAACCAACAGCCTATTTCTTCCTACCCCCCCCCACAAGAATTGCCTTATGTCTGTCCCATGCATTCTTGAATTCTCCCACAGTTTTAGACCCCACAACCTCCTCAGGAAGGCTGTTACATGCATCCACTACCCTCTCTGTGAAATAATACTTTCTCACATTGCCCCTGAACCACCCCCCCATCTTTAAATTGTGTCCCCTTGTTCTTGCACATCTCTTTTGATGGCACGGAGGAGAGCTGCCCAGTGGAGCCAGATTGAAATGGCAAACCTGGTTGCCATTGTTGAGCCACTTTTTTGCCCACTGTTTGGGGAGGCACCCCTGGACAGGTCTAGGAGCCAGGTGTGGCAGGAGGTGGCCGATGCTCTGGAGGAGGCCACAGGAATGGGGCGGACAGTGGAGCAGTGCCGCCACAGGTATGGTGACCTGAGGCGGAGGGACCTGGACCTGCTTGCCCGCCTGCAGGCACGTGCCAGGAGAGGCACAGTGCCACTGCCAGGTAGGTGTAACGTCCATACACTTTTATCTTCCATATGGGTATCACGGTTGCATGTGTCTGGAACATGGGGAGGACCATCTGGTGTTGGCTGTGGTGGTGTTATCAGGTGTAGGGTGGGTGGGTCTGGCTGGGTGGGATTGCACACACATGGGGGCAGGGGACTTTGCTACAGGATTGTACTGATGTTCCTCTCTCCATGTTTGCACCTTAGGGCCAGAGGAGAGACGGCTGGCGAGGGAGTGGAGGTGCCAGCTGGAGGACCGGAACAATAGGAGGGGTGAAGGTCCACAGTGCCAGAGGGACCAGTCTGATGATGGTGAGTGCCTTACCTCCATGATTACTATTGCATGCTGTGTAACAGGGCGGACAGCGGGGCATGGCCACCATCCATTAACACCACTGCCATGCACGCAACTTGTTACAGTCAGCACTGTCCAGTGGCACTGAATGTCTGGGAGTGCATCAATGGTGGTCCATGTGTGCACCGGGTACGTGGCTGTGCCACTGCCTTCATACCACATAGCCATGTCACTAAACAGCCATGGTGGTGCTGTGCAGGTTTTGGCCGGTGGGTGTGCGTAGCGGTCTGCATGGCTGTGTGTGCCTGGGTGGGCAGGTCTTGTGGACACGATCACTGTGGGTGGTCACACACCATCACAGAGGCATGTCCCACGGCCGTATGCCATGCACAGTGGGTGGGCTGTATGGAGCTGTGCATTCACACCTATTGACTGTGCTCCCTTGTCCTAGGTGTCTGGCAGCTGCACATGATCAGGGAGGTGCTGCAGGAAATTCTCACCATGGCCAGGGTGTCGCTGGACATCCTGCAGAGGATTGAGTGGCTGGGGGTCAGGCGGAGGCATGCAAGGCAGAGCAGCCGGAACGGGGAGTGGGGCTCCCACTGACCATAAAAATGCCCCTGATTTCCCCTACCCCCTGGACCCACCCTCACACCCCTCCTTTCCTGTACCATTTGTTCACCCCTGCCCCTTACCCACCCCCACCTTGTTTGTGGCCCTCCCCACACATTTGTACATAATTGTATATAGTTTTGTTGGATGTTTTTGATTACAATTCTTTTGATATGACTACTGTGGTGGTCTCTGATTTGCAGCGGGCTATAGGTTCTCAGCTGTAGTGGTGTGCATTGCATCAGGGGTGGTGCAGTCATGGGTATGTGTGTGCATCCATGGGGAACTGACTATGGTGTGGGAGTAGCTATCAGTCAGTGTCTGTGGTGTGTGTGTTGTTCCCTGTGCACTGGATGACTGTGTGCAGTGGTCCATGGTGCATGCTTAGTGTCCATGGTGCACCTGTCAGCCCATCCATGGCCTGTGCAGTTGACACCCTTGCATGTCTGTGACCTGCACGGTCTGCTGGCATGTCAGTGGTGGCTGTCCATGCAGGGCAGCCACTGTACCCGTCACAATGCTGGGTTGCCTCCTGTCACTGGTGTGGTGCATGTCTGTCTCGGGTGACACTGTGGCCTCTGCTGTTGTTGTCCCACTTTCATGCTGTGGCTTGTGTGTGTTGTAGGGGATGTGCACCACTGTCTGTGACTTGTGCTCTGGGCAAATGCTGGTGGCGTACAGGTCCACAGTGCCTGCGCAGGGTGGCTGGCACTCCTGTGCCATGGAGGACTGCTGGCCGTGTGTCCACGGTTTCCATGGGCCAACTGGGGCTTGGTTGTCCCGCTACTGCGTCCCTGTGTTGGTGTGCCCTTGGGTATGGGTGGGTGTTTGTCCATGCACTGTGTTGCATCCGGTGTGGTGCATGCTTCCATGCACCACTGTGGGTGTCTGTGCTGGCTGTTGTGGCCAGTGCTGGGTCGGGGTGTGCAGGGTGCTGTACTACTGGTGGTGGAGTCGGGGCATACCCTGTCACATGTGGGGTACCTCGTGTGCCGACGCGTGGTCAGTCTCTCAGCTGTACCTCAGGGGGGCTGTGCGTGGTGGCACTGTGTATGTTGTCGTTGCATCGCTGTGTGCTGCCACTCACTGATGGGTGTTCGTGGTGGGGCTGCCTTGCATGGTTCTGTGGTGCACAGGGTTGCATTGTCACAGTGGGGGTGGTGGCATGCATGGGGTATCCTGCACTGCTGCACGCTGCTCCTGGGCAGGGTGTCTGGGGGTCACGGTGCAGGGTGTGCTCTGCATTGGGGGATGGTGTGGCACGGGGTGGTTGGCCCTCCTTGTGTGCCAGTCACAGCTTGCCAGGGGGTGTGATGGGGCACCATAGCCCAGCTGTGGGTTTGTTGCTTGTCTCCATGGGCCAGTGGTTATTCCAGCCCTCCCCCAGTTGTGCAGTGCATGGGGTGTGGGGGGACGATGTCTGTTCTGCTGTGTTCCTCTGCCCATCTGTGGCATGGGTGGTGGGCCCCTGCAATCCCTGGTTGTGCTGTTGCATTGCTGCCCTGCTGCTGGGGGGCATCCCTGGTTGCGCTATGGCACCTCTGGACTACTCAGCTGAACATCCCTTGTTGCACTATGGCGCATCAGATATGCTCAGCTTCCCCTCCCTAGTTACGCTATGGCGCAGGTGGTGCGATATTCAGTTGTCGGCTGTAGGCGCATCTTGGCCAGCTCAGTTTTTGAATATCGCACCTCTTGCACATAGGTGCAATGGACTTGCACTTGCTCTTGCTGTTGCGCACTTTTTAGGCGCAGTTTGAATATCTGGGCCAAAATGTTTAATGAGTTTTTCTTTTTAGTATCATTGTTTTGTGAAGAAAAAATAACCGTTAGAATTAGTTTCACAGAAAATAATAAATAATACATACAAAACCATACAGGAATTGTAATGTTATCTAATGGACAGCTTTTAATACTGGTATAAACAATTCTGTTGATTGTTCATACTATGTCAAAGTGTATGTATGTACTTGTCAGTTCTTCAATAAAGTATAAAAAGCCACGACTGGCAAAATCTGAACACTTTGCTTCCACTCTCCATATGAACCTTAAAAACCCATCCAAATGCTTGAAGAATACAGTTGTGTCCAGCATCACATTGTGTCCTGCCGTTTCATGTGTCACATGTTACTGCAGCATTTTGCAGCAGCCAGTGACACAACAACCGATTTGTGCTGTGGAGGTGCTGATACTGAGATGCTGTCACATTGCCCACCTATAGGTGGCCCTAGCAGCACATTCACATTTTCAGACAGGTGTGTCAGTATTAACGTCTGTGGACACTTTGGGGAACATGTTTCCCGAATTACAGGTTAATATAACCAGAAATGCCATTGTTTTTAGTGCTTTTGTGTGATGTCGTTGAAACTTAGGTGCTTTCACCCAGTGAAATGGTAGCCTCTGGTTCAAATGATACTACACAGATATACCCCACAAACATACAAGTTCAGGCATAGTATAAAACTAACCCCCCCAAAAAAAAAAACTTTACCCTTTTTGTAGGAAGCTGTGCTTCTGGTGATATTTACTTTGGGAAACATGATCCCAAATTTCAGGTTAATATAATGAGAAATGCCAAAATTGTTAGTGATTTTGTGTGATGTATTTAAAATGTAGGTATGATTACACAGTGAAGCGATTTAAAAGACACCTTACAAATACATCCCTCGCAAACCACTTACTTCAAATTTCGACTTTGGGTTTGGGGGCAATTCAGAGGGAAAGTTATTAGTGTTTTACCAGTGAAGCTAAAAACCCTCACCTTCCACACTGTATTTTTTTTCTACACTTAAGAAAATACTCTTACAGTAAAACAGTTAGTACATTAGAATTATTTTTCATTGGCAGTTTTTATTAATCATGTACAACAATACTTTCAGGGTGGGGTGGGGGTAGGGGGTTGTACAGTGTTCATCTTTACTGACTCATGGCTAACCAGTGGGGTACCAAGATACTTGGTGAAAAGTTTAAAGGTTTCCTCTGCAACCTTTTACACTAGATGGGGGTGGGGAGGGGGGTGAAAGCAAACAGGAAATATATTGCCCCCCCCCACAGGAAGAGACAGTCATAACAAGCATTTGTCAATGCCAAGTGTTGCTTGCTGTCATTAGCAGTGGAAGTGCAGGAGTTAGACAGATGCAGTATAGGAATGGCAGTGAAGTATTGAACTGACGCCAACTCCACCCTCACCCTACCGAGACAGACAGGCATTGGGGTGTGCCTTTGGGTTGTCACCCATTGCAGTCACAGCATTTCACCTCACCCAACCCTGTAGACACTTACAAGTGTTGAGGTGTGCTTTGAAGTGTTCGGGCTTTACACTCACCTCATTCCGTAAGGAAATACACTGACATGGGTGCACTGTAGGAGAATGGGGTGAACTCTGAGGCCAAAGTGTCCAAGGTGTACTTTGATGCCTGCCACTGGCTGCAGGGTGGGGGTGGAATGGCATGAGCATTACTGTCGACAATCCCAAATCGCACCCCTGACGCCTGTTAGTCCCTACAGGGTAGGGCATTATTGTCGAAAACCCTAACACCCTGGGCGTTTCTTGGTATTTTTGCTCCAAGTTTTTAACATGGGCTTTTTGTGATCCGACCGCATGAACAGTGACACTATCGGTTTGTTAGCCAAAAGGTGATTTTGCACAGCGACTGTGCCATTTAGAGCCACAGGTGCAAAAACACATTTTGACAGGATGTGAAAAATGGCAGCTGTACTGTTCATGAGGAGGTGCAGAAAATGGCAATGTTGTAAATCTGGAGCGAAAATATAAAAAAAACTGGTGGTCACGAGCATGCATAGAAACTGCGCAATGCACACCCGTAATGTAATTAGGTTTTGGATTTTTTACAGATTTTCAACATAGGCATTTTGGGACCTCCGCTCATGAACAGTGTCACAGTGATTTTCTTAATCTATCCCGGACACTGATTTCCCACAGCGACCGTGCTATTCTGTGCTGAAAGTATGAAAACACATTTTGGCCAGGGTGTGAAAAATGACAGCTGTACTGTTCATAAGGAGGTGTGGAAAAATGGCAATGTTGAAAATCTGGACTGAAAAGATTACAAATTTATGAACTTATGAGGGTGCGTGGAAATTGCACAATGCACGCTCATAACACAGTCATTTTATGGACTTTTGCCACCAAATTTTCAACATAGCCAGTTTAAGATCTCTGCTCATGAACAGTGTCACTGTGATTTTCTTAATCTGTCCCAAACATTGATTTCGCACACCGACCATGCCACTGTGCGCTACATGTGCAAAACACATTTCGGTGAGATGTGAAAAATGACAGTTGTACTGTTCATAAGGAGGTGTGATAAAATGGCAATGCTGAAATCTGGAGTGAAAATATTAAAAATGCTCAAAGTTATGAGCGTGCATAGGAACTGTGCAATGCACACTTATAAAACAGTCATTTTGGGGAATTTTTTTCACCAAATTTTCAACATAGGGTTTTTGGGGGCCTACCTCATGAACAGTGTCACTGTGATATTCTTACTCTGTCCTGAACATTGATTTTGCACGCAGACTGTGCCATTGTGCGCTACATGTGCGAAAATACATTTCAGTTGAGATGTAAAAAAAGACAGCTGTACTGTTCATAAGAAAGTGTGGTAAAATGGCAATGTTGAAAATCTGGAGTGAAAATATTTAATATGCTCGAAGTTACGAGCGTGCATAGGAACTGCACAACGCATGCTCATAAAACAGTAATTTTTGAGAATTTTTTTGCCAAATTTTCAACATAGAGTTTTTGGGGGCCCAACCCATGAACTGTGACACTGTCATTTCATTAATTGGTCCCGAAAAGTGGTTCTGTGCAGTGACCGTGAAATTACCTTTCGGGACCGAATAACAAAATGACAGAGACTGAGTTCATGAGGTGGGGTCTCAAGAACCCCATGTTGAAAATTTGGTGAAAATATTCCCAAAAATGGCTGAGATATGCACCAAAGTTGAAAAAAAAAACATTTATGCCATTATACAGCTTACTGGCATTTCTTCAGGTTAGTGGTTGGCTTTGAAGAGTGCAGGCGTGTTCCTGGTCCACTGAAGATCATTGCGCCAAGCTCGGAGATAAGTATGGGGTGAGGTGTGTGTGGGGAGGTGGGGTACGCAGAGGGTGGGCAGAGGTTGGGGGAGAGACCACCGGAATCAACGAGGGACCATTTTCTAGTTTACAGGTTTATTAAAAAAAAAAACTTCTATGGAAGATTTTCTTTTTTGCAGGGACATTTAATTTTGACACGCTAGAGTGGGCTCCCACCGTGCCACCTGAGTGTTGGGGGGTGCTGCAGCCAATGGGGGATTGGGCACCCCCATCAGCACATACCGAGTACTGGGGGGAGAACAAGAGCCAAGGGGGATTGGGCACCCCCATCAGCACACAAGAAATTGGGTGGGGAGCATTATGCTGATGGGGAGTGGGCTCCCCCGTCGGCAAAATTACCAGGAAGGGGGCATGCCGACAGGGGGATTGGGCACTCCTGTCGGCACATATAAGTGCAGGAGGGGTTGCAAGAGCTGAGGGGGATTGGGAACCCCTCGGCACACAACAAATTTGGGAGGGGGGACATTATGCCGACGGGGAGTGGGCTCCCTCATTGGCAAATTAAACTGGAAGGTGGCATGCTGACTGGGGGATTGGGCACCCCATCTGCTTTTTTTTTATTGAAATGTTTCACCAGGAAGGCCCACTGAACGGCAGGTGGCAGCTTTCCGTCAGCTTCCTGAGGACTGTGAGAGGCTGATGGGAAGCCATCACCATGGGGACACCAATCAGCTGTTTTGGTAGCTGATTGCGTGATGGCATGGGCCAAATTTCCTGACGCATTTAGGAATTCTCCCTAACTGCTGCACATGTGTGCAACACAAAAAAGGATACTAGGGTCAAAAGATCACCAAAAAAACAGAAATCCTGCATAGGTAACATGGAGGGGGAAACAAATAATGGGACAACATGCATAAAGGGGTAAAAGGGGAGACAGGGGGGTAGGGGGAGGTGATCAAATGTGGAAAGCAATATGTACAATTGCCTGCAGCCTGGGAAACAAAATACCAGACCTGGTAGCATTGATGGTGGAAGCAGACCTGGACATAGGGGCAGTTACAGAAACATGGTACACAGAAAACCATGAATGGGATATATCCATACCAGGATAAGCACTTTTCAGGAAAGACAGGGAGGGAGGGAAGGGAGGAGGGGTGGCCATGTACGTGAGGGAGGGAATTAAAGTAATTGAGCTTCAGGGGCTGCAGGAGGGAGCTGATGCACTCGGTTCCATGTTGCTGCAGTGACAGGAAATTTGCAGACCATCATTACGGCGACGGCACAATGCCAACAACTAGCACTGTGCTATCACTGTACAAAGGTCTTTTTTTTCCCCCGACACCCCCTCACTATAGATTAGTAACTCTGAGTTGGCACTGGTTTGGGGAGGGGGTGAACTCCCGAGAGACAGCAGCATCAGGAAACCAGCAGACCATCACAACGAACTGCTGATTCTGTCATCATGGTGGTCTTCGCTGTTTTCCCGTCGTTGTGGCGATGGTATATAGCGGCACTGTGGGTCACCCTACAGACAGGAAATGGAAGCAGCATAAGAACAGGGGTGGTCTACAGACCTCCGATGCAGGGGGAAAAGACAGATGAAACACTACTGGAAGCCATTTACAAAATGGCAACCAAAGGTGAACTACTACTACTAGGGGACTTCAGTCTGCCAGATGTAGATTGGAGCACCCAGACTGTGAGTACAGCCAAAAGCAGAAACATCCTGACCGCACTACAGGGGGCATGCCTAAGACAGCTTGTGGCTGAACCCACCCGCAGGGGGCTATACTAAACCTGGTGGTCACCAATGGGGACAGGGTCAAGGATGTTAAGGTAGACAGCCACATAGGAACCAGTGACCACAGGATGGTATGGTTCAATATAACTACAGTAGCAGATGCTAACCACACAAAAGTCAAGGTCCTGGATTTTAGAAGGGCCAACTTTGACAAAATGACAGAATGTCACAGGGGATCCTTGGCAAAAGAGGACATGGGGGGAAAGTGGAGAAGTCATGGGTTATTCTCAAGGGGGCCATAACAGAGGCAACAAACCTCTGTTAAACAGCAAAGCAAAAGAAAGAAATGACCATTTTGATTCTCAAGGGAAGTGGCCAGAAAAATATGAGATAAAAAAGGGGCCTTCAGGAGAAAGAAAGAAACAAAAAGGGAGGAGGACAGGAAGCTGTATTTAGAGAAGCAGAGGGAGGCTGGGAAGGCAGTCAGGAGGGCAAAAGCACAAATAGAAGAAAACAAAGCACAGGCTGTAACAAAAGGGGACAAGACCTTCTTCAGATATATCAGCAAGAGGAAGAAGACAAGGAGTGGGATTGTCAGGATAAAGAAAGAGGGCAGAGGGTGTGCAGAGGAGGACATAGAAAAAGCAGCAACACTGAATGAATACTTTTGTTCGTGGAACCACCCAGTTCCCTGAGGTTACTAGAATCCCATCAGTGTTAGACTAGTAAGGTTCCTGGGCAGTCTGTAGGGAGTTGTTAAAAGCTCCTTGCAACATGACATCATTGTTACTCGGCTAGCCTGAGTAGAGAATGGATTATGTCATTTAGAATTCTTGCAACAGCATAAGCCACTTTGGAATCAGCTGCTTTTGGGCAGTTTAGAATGTCCAGACAGGAGTAGTCAGTCAGTAGTGGTTCAAAGTGGAGCTCTGTGTGAGTAGCAGTACTTGGAGTGTGGAAGTGCCTGCCAGTCTGTTCTGAGACTGGTTGAAGGACCTCTGATTGTTTTCTCACCCTAGTGAGTGAAAATCCAGCAATGCCAAGTGAAGAGGCGGAGACTGTTGCCTGCAAGACCCCAGTGTGTCAGTCCACAGAGAAGTGGTAGGGACTTCAATTTCTGTGGATCCAAAGGGCTGCCCAGAAGGAAAGAAAGAGTGTTCTGTGTGATGCTGTGACAAGCTAACTGTAAAGGGAAGAGGTATTTCTTCCAGCATCCATGTCTATAACAATGGACAAACAAAACCGTGAGTACAGTTACACAGGACTGTTTCTTAGGAGTTGTCTGAGGTGTATGTACCCAGAGATAATGTTAAAATACACCTGTCAGAGCCCCTTTATCACCACAAACATGTGCTGAATGTGAAGCTTTAAAGCTGGGAGTCCTTTAGCAATTAAAGGGAATTGAAGGCTCATTTGGTAACCCTGAAGGAATGGCAAAGACTGGCTGGAGCCAGGGTGGGCAGATCCCCCATCTGAAACTTCAGTCAGGGCTAAGTAGTTCATGGAAAGGCACCAGGTTACCCTGGGCACGTTAACAAAGTTCATTGTGTCAGGAGGAAAGAATTTGAAATGTTTTTAAAGTGTGTGGCAACCCCCACGTAATAGACACTTAGGGAAAGAAAATAGAAATATTGAATTAAAGGGTGTGAAACCCCCCACAAGATATACTTAGGGAAAGATAAATGTCTAGAGATCCCTAATTCAGAGGGATGGACAGTTGGATGTTTGTGTGAGAGAAATGTTTGAAATGCCCAAAACAAATGTTTCTAGAAAGAAAAGTGTGTTGCCCTGAAAAGTCAGTTCCAACCTGGGAGACCACCCCATTCTGTGTTTTCCATCTGTTGTCAGAATAAAGTCGTACTGCACAATCCCATCTTTAGTAGTGGACAATCAATCTATGCTTCCAGTGTGAACTTGTTATTGGGCCCCCTCAGAAGTCAGATCTAGCATAGCCCTAGCACCTCTCTTCCAGAACTTGGAGTAAATATAAATGTTATTTTGCACCCTAACCCCCGATCTCTAAGACTACTGAACTAGGTACTTGCCCCAGTGCTAGGGATGATGCCTATTGTTATGCCAGCTTGTGGCCTGTTGCCTTGCTTGTGGCACAAGTTTAGGGGGGTTGCCAGATGCTGCTCTTGGCTGGGGTATAGGTTGCATTCAGTTTTCATGAAGGAAGGGGAAGGTGAAGGTTTCACAACTCAGCAAAAAAAGAAGCCAGGAAAGGGAGGTAGACACCACTCCATTCATAGCAGAGAAAGTCCTAGAGCAACTCGGGAAACCAAAATTTAGATAAAGCGATGGGGCCAGATGGGATTCTCCCCAGAATATTAAAAGATCTCAGAGAGGTGCTGGTGGCCCCACTGACTGCCCTGTTCAAAAGATCACTGGAGACACGGGTGGTCCATGAAGACTGGAGGAGGGCAAATATAGTCCCTATCCACAACAGTGGGAGTTGAGAAGAGGCAGATAACTACAGACCAGTTAGCCTGACCTCAGTGGTGGTGAAATTAATGGAGGCACTGTTAAAGGAGAGGATTGTGTCATTCCTTGAATCTAGTGGTGCACTGGATTCAAAGCAGCATGGATTCACAGAGGGAAGGTCATGTCAAATATAATAGGTTTCTTTGACTGGGTTACCGGAGAGGTGGATCAGGGGAGGGCAGTGGATGTGGTCTACTTAGGTTTCAATAAGGCCTTTGATACTGTCTCGAATAGAAGGTTGGTAAACAAGTTAGACAGCATGGGTGTGGGAGCCAAGGTAGTGAACTGGGTCAGCAGTTGGTTGAGGGGCAGGACACTGAGGGTGCTAGTGAATGGTGTTAAATCAGAGGAGAGGGAGGTGACCAGCAGGGTGCTACAGGGATCAGTCCTGGAACCAGTCCTCTTCAATGTCTTCATAAGTGACATTGTGGAGAGGCTGGATGGGGGAAGTATGTCTTCTCGCAGATGACACTAACATCTGCAACAGGGTTGACATTCCAGAGGGGATAGAACAAATGAGAAACAACCTAAGCAGGTTAGAGTAATGATCTGAAGTGTGGCAGTTAGGATTCAATGCAAAAAAATGCAAAGTCATTGACTTGGGGAGCAGAAATCCAAGGGAGGTGTACAAGATGGAAGAGAGGAACTGGCAGCCACAAAGCAGGGATGGGACTTAGGGGTACTCATAGCAGATGACTTAAAGGTGTCCAAACAATGGGAGAAGGCTGTGGGGAGAGCCAGTTGGATGCTGTGGTGCACTGGAAGAGGTATCACCAGCAGAAGGAATGGAGTGGTTATGCCACTGTACAGATCGTTGGTGAGACCTCAGCTGGAGTACTGTGTCCAGTTCTGGAGACCACATCTTCGGAAGGACATAAACAGACTGGAAGCAGTCCAGGGGAGGGCTTCAAAGATGGTGCAGGGTCTGCATGAAAAGCCCTATGAGGAGAGGCTTAGGGACCTCAATATGTATTCCCTGGAGGAGAGGAGAGAGAGAGGGGGGGACATGATAGAAATGATCAAGTACCTCATGGGTTTAAACAAGGTACAAGAGGGTAGCATCTTTCAAAAAAAGATGTGCAAGAACAAGGGTGCACAGAATGAAGTTGGGGAAGGTTCAGGGGCAACAAGAGCAGGCAGGCACCCCTATACTGCCACCCCCCCACCACACTGAAAACATAGCCCTACAATTCCTCACTTATACTCTCACTGTGGCCACCTCCTAGGGCACACTACTCTCTGTATTCCTTCCTCTTCTTGTCAGCCTCCCACTGAGTCACTACCACTGCACCCATATCCCTTTCTCCACTTTCTCCTCCTCTTGTCAGCTCCCCACACCCTCAAACTCCTGATACCCACTTTCTCTCCCACTCATGGGACCACGCTACAAAAAGCTCATTGGCTAAATAAACTGGCCAGAAACATCCTGCTTAGGGCTCTCCTCCTCCTCCTCCTGACTGGCAATATCCACCCCAACCCTGGCCCTCTGACTGATCCCCAGTCTTGTCCCTCATCTAACAGTGGGCTGCGCATTGCCTCACTCAATATCGGCAGCCTGCAAAAAAATGGGACTCATTTCAGGGGTGGGTTCTCCAACACTACATGGACATCATAGCCTTGGGTGAAACCTGGCTGTCCCCCTCTATCCCAGACTCAGCCGTTACCATCCCTGGCTATAACCTCTTTTGTACCGATAGGATGGGTATGCATGGGGGTGGCTGCGCCCTCTACCTTAAAGACTCGCTTCATGACCAGTTGCTCCCACCACCTCAATTGGTACCGGGGGCCCAGTCACTCATGCTAAAATTAACACTCGGCAGGACTACTACCCCCCCCTTCTACTCACTGCCATCTATATCCCTCCCAGGGACCAGAAACAGGCCTTTCACGCTATCATGTCCTATCTCTACACCCTACCTCCACAACATGAAAAAATTGTCATGGGTGATTTCAACATAAATTCGCTGGGCGAGACAGCCACCCCTTACACTGATGAAACCGTGCTCGATCTCACACAGGTAGTCACCACCCCCACCCGGCTTAACATCCGTACGGGGACCTCCTCCTTCCTGGACCTGGTCTTCACTAATTGCCCCCACAGAATCACAAACACTTCTGTACTCCCTATTGCATTGAGCAACCATTCTCCTGTTCTCTGCACTTGGTCCTGCAAAGCCCCCAATCCCCCCACTAAAGTTACCTTACATCACAAACTTAGTCCAGATAAACTCTCCCAACTAAAAGTCCACCTCAGAAGCTGGGACTGGACACCTCGAGCTAACACCCTCGACCCGGATCGTGCTCTTGACCTTTTTGTCACCACCTTTAATGCAGACTATGACAAATTCGCACCCCTTATGAAGAGAATGTCCAAAGGTAACCATACCCCTTGGTTCACCGACCACCTCCTTGATCTACTGCAACGTCGTGACTCCCTTTGACATCTCGCAAATAAGATCAACCAGCCCGCAGATAGGCAGCAGTATAAGGAGGCCCGTAACAAGTGCACATGGTCCTTACGCATCCGCCTGGGGCTCTAGGTGAAAGTTTTGGAATAATATAAAGGAACTCAGTGGCAAGGTCCTGAATCCACCCCTGGATCAAATGGTTTTAGATGGTAACCATACCTTGGACCCCTTCAATATAGCCTCAGCCCTTAACTCCGCTTTCATTGATCTCAATTGTGTCCTCCTCCCTAATTTCTTCAATCCCCTCCACCTGCCTGGCCCCACCCCTCACCACCCCTTGTTCCACCCTTTCATCTATGCTTAATTACCCCAGAGGTAGCCAAATCCCACCTTGTCAAAGCCCTAAGCCACTCCCACTATAGTAGTGATTCTCTAGTCCTGAGACTTCTCTGCCGGACTCTCCTGGAAGTCCTTAACCCACTCACCCATGTTCTTAACTGCTCCCTCTGTCAAGGGAAATTCCCCAACCACTGGAAATCGGCTTCCATTACCCCCATCTACAAGAGTGGGGACTGCACTTCCATTAACAACTACCACCGTATCTCCATTCCTCCCATCTAAAGCATTAGAGCGTATTGTCTCCGATCAACTCACTGACTACTTAACAAAATATAACCTACTATGTAAATAGCAACATGTCTTCCATAAGGGACATAGTACCACCACAGCCCTCCTTGAGTTCACCTTGCACATCCACTCTGCCTTGGACCGTGGCCACATCTCAGGTGCTGTCTTTGTGGATCTCTCTCGCTAAGGCATTTGGTACCATCAACCATGCCCTCTTACTGATCACTCTCTCCTCCCTTAGCTTTTCCAGTGATGCCCAAAGTTGGTTCGCTGACTATCTGTCAGATAGAACACAGCAGGTCAAGATTGGCACCACCCTGTCCACCAGCCTCCCAGTCTATTCCAGTGTCGCACAGGGCTCCATTCTTGGCCTTCTGCTGTTTAGTCTGTATCTTAACTCCCTCCCTTCGACTTGCTCCGGCAACCTGCTCCTATATGCAGATGATGCTGTCCTCTACACCTCCAATCCAGACCCCCTTAAACTCCACCAAGCCCTCCAACACTCTTTCAGTGAAGCTGAAAAATGGTTCTCCACCCAACGCTTAATAATCAACTATAAGAAGGCAAAAGTCATGGTTTTCTCGCACCCACAGAACTCCCATAAGAACCTCTGTCCCCAAATTCTCAATGTCAACCAGTCCCTGCTCAAACAAGTGAACACCTTTAAATATGTAGGTATCACGTTAGATCCAACCTTCAACTACCATCAACGTATCCATCACCTATCCACTGCCCTTAACTCTAGAATTGGCATGCTCTATCAGTACAAACATTGCCTCACACCTGATGCCCTTCGGCTCACCGTCTCTTCCTCTGTCCTCTCCCTTCTGGACTATGTTATTTTCATATACAGCGCTGCATCCACCTCTGTCCTTGGCAGACTCTGGCTCGCACTAAACAAAGCCTGCTGCCTCACCCTTGACTGTGATCATTACACCCACACCAGCTCTGTACAGGGCCACAGACTGGCTAAGCCTGGACAACAGGATCAGGTTTCACACCTGCCTAATGGCCAAAAAGATTGGTCTAGGTCTCATCCCCCCTGCTCTCTCCTCACTTATGCACCCAATATCAGCAGTCATATCCACTCATAGCTCTGGCAAGCCGAGGTTACGGGTACCTCACTGTCGGACCTCTTAATTCCAAAGAACTTTCAGTTAAAAGGCCCCTTCCTGGATGAACTCACTCCCAAGCCATATAACTAACGAAAAGAGGCTTGGCCCCTTTAAATCCCAGCTAAGGGAGCACCTTCAGGCCTCCAGCCCTTGCGATTTCCCCTGACACTTCCCTCTTTTCCTGCTCTCCCCCTACGACAATGACCCTGCCTGTTTCCCCTTCCTATACCCCCTCTCCATACCCCTGGTCAGCACAAACCCAATTATAACTGTTATTTTTCCTTTAAACTGAATTTTTAGGTTCTTTTGCCTGAATGCTCTGATACTACTTCCAGTATTGACCATCAGCCTACTACAGAACCAACTGCAAATATATGGCTGTGCTAAACATAGAAACATAGATTTTGACGGCAGATAAGGACCGCTTGGCCCACCCAGTCTGCCCATTTCCCTACCTATTGGATAAGCTGCAGATCCTAGTTAACCAGCAGCCTACTTCTTCCTACCCCCACCCCCTAGAATTGCCTTATGACTGTCCCATGTATGCTTGAATTCCACCACTGTTTTTGACTCCACAACCTCCTCCGGAAGGCCATTCCATGCATCCACAACCCTCTCTGTGAAAAATACTTCCTTAAATTACCTCTGAGCCGCCTCTTCTATCTTCACATTGTGCCCTTGTTCTTGCACACCTCTTTTTTGAAAGATGCTACCTCTTGGACTTTGTTGATTCCTTGAGATACTTGAAAGTTTCTATCATGTCCCCCTCTCTCCTTTCCTCAAGGCTATACATATTCAGCTCCTTAAGTCTCTTTCATATGTCTTCCGGTGCAGGCCCTGCACCGCTTTAGTTGCCCTCCTCTGGACAGCCTCCATCCCGCCTATATCTCATGAGATTGGGTCTCCAGAACTGCACGCAGTACCCAGATGGGGTCTCACCAACTGTCTGTACAGAGGATAATAACTTCCTGTTTTCTGCTGGTGATGCCTCTCCCTATGCATCCCAGTACCCCCCAGCCCTACTTGCTGCCCTCTCACATTGCTTGCCTACCTTAGGTCATCTGATATGACTACCCCCAGGTCCCTTTCCATTTTTGTTGTTGTTAGTATCTCACCCCCCATTGTGTACTCTTCCCCTGGGTTTTTGTTTCCCAGGTGCATTACCTTGCACTTCTTAGCATTGAATCTAAGCTAACATACATTTGACCATTCCTCTAACCTTGCCAAGTCCCTTCTCATCCTTTCCACCCCACCTTGTGCATCAACTCTGTTGCAGATCTTTGTGTCATCCGCAAAGAGACATACTTTTCCTTCCAGTCCCTCTGCAATATCACTTATAAAGACATTGAAGAGGACCGGTCCTAATATTGAACCCTGTGGTACCCCGCTAGTAACCCCACTTTCTTCAGAGTGGACTCCATTTACTATTACTCTCTGTGTCCTATTCTCCAGCCAATTCTTTACCCAGGCTGTCATCTTGGGACCCACTCCCAGGCTGGCTAACTTGTATATTAATCTTTTGTGTGGAGTGTGTCAAATGCCTTGCTGAAGTCTAGGTAGGCCATGTCCACAGCCCTCCCTGATCTACTACTTTGGTCACCCAGTCAAAGAAATCTATCAGATTTGTCTGGCATGACCTTCCGCTGTGAATCCATGCTGCCTTGGGTCCTGAGCCCCTCTGGCCTCTAGATACTCAACAATTCTTTCCTTCAGAGTGATTCCATCATTTTCCCTACCACCGAGGTTAAACTAACAGGTCTGTAGTTTTCTGCTTCTGCCTTGCTCCACTTTGTGAAGGGGAATCAATCACCCTTCTCCAGTCCTCAGGTACCACCCCATCCTCCCATGATTTGTTAAAGAGGGTAGTCAGTGGTGTCACTAGTTCTACCCTTAGTTCTTTTAGAATTCTGGGATGAATCCCATCAGGCCCCATTGCTTTGTCCACCTTCAGTTTTAAGAGTTCTTTCAGAACCCTTTCTTCTGTAAATGGGCTGGTATCAACTTCTGTATCCAGAGTGTTTCTATTGTTTGTTTTAGGTACCTCCCCCACTTCCTTTGTAAATACTGAGCAAAAATATTTGTTTAGTATCTCTGCCTTTTCACAGTCACCCTCTGCCCACCCTCCCTCCTCTTTATTAAGCCTCACTAGCCCTCCCTTGGTCTTCCTTCGCTCCCTGATGTACCTATAAAAGGTTTTATCCCCCTTCTTAACAGAGTTGGCTATCTTTTCCTCGGTTTGGGCCTTTGCTGTTCTGACTGCCTTCCCAGCTTCCTTTGCTTTAACTGATACAGTTCCCTGTCCTGCTCCTTCTGTGATTCCTTGTACTTCCTGAATGCTTTCTTTTCTCTTGAACCTTCACTGCCACTTCCTTTGAGAACCATAGTGGTTTCTTACATCGTTCATTTTGTTAATTTGCTTCACACAAAGGCTTGTTACCTCTGTGATGGCAGTTTTATTATTCCCATTGTTCTTCCACCCTCCTTCCTGCCCATTTGCTAGTGCATTCCTTAGGCACTCACCCATTTTAGCAAAAGTCAGCCCTCCTAAAGTCCAGTACTTCTGCCTTTGTGTGGCTTGACTCTATTGCTGTGTTTATTGTGAACCATACTGTTCGATGGTCGCTAGTTCCCAGATGGCTACCCACTTCTACATCTGTGATCCTCTCTTTATCTCCATGTGAGAGAACCAGGTCTAAGATTGCTCCCTCTCGAGTGGGCTCCAGTACTAGTTGTCTAAGGCATGCCCCTTGCAGGGCATCTAGAATAACCCCACTCTTTGAAGTGGCTGCTGCAACTGCATTCCAGTTAACATCTGGTATATTCAGATCACCCATCAGCAATATCTCCCCTTTTTCTGCCATTCTAAGTATTCTTTCTATCATTTCCTTGTCCATTTCCTCCCCTGAGAGGGTCTGTATACAACCCCTGTGCGGATTGTGGTGCCATTGCCGGTCTCCAAATTTACCCACAGTGCTTCTTCTCCTCCATGTTTTCCCTTTTGTTCTGTTGCCTTGATTCCTTTCCTTATATAAAGAGCTATTCCTCCTCCTCTTTTACCCTCCCTGTCCCTCCTATAGATAGTGTATCCTGGTATGTTTATGTCCCAGTCATGGTTTTGTGTGTACCATGTTTCTGTGACTGCCACGATATCCAGATGTTCCTCCTCCGTCAAGGCCACTAATTCAGGAAGCTTGTTACTCAGACTACGGGCATTGGTACTCATTGCTCTCCATTTTTTGATGGCTTTACCTTCTTTTGCAGCATCCCCCACTGACCTGTCTACTTCGGTCTTTTTCTCATTTAGTACCCTGTTTTGTAGGGAGAGGCTGGGATTTTCCTGCTGTTTATCAGTGCCTCCCCCCTTGACTAGTTTAAAAGCTTGCCAATGAAGCCTTTAAACTGATTGCTCAAAAGACTTGTTCCCTTCCTGGACAGATGCAGACCATCCTGCCAGTATAGGCTGGTGTCCCTCCAGGTGGAACCCCAGTCCCCAATGAAGCCAAACCCCTGTACCCCACACCATTTTTTCAACCATTCATTAAACTGCATGGTGCAAAGTACCCTTGCTTCACTCATGCCATTGACAGGCAGCACCTCAGAGAAGGATATTGTGTGTGCTACTTGTCTTAGGCCCCTCCCCAATTCTACAAAGTCCTTCTGCACTGCTCTAATCTCATGATTAGCCAAGTCATTTGTCCCTAGGTGGACAATGACGTCCAGCTCAGATTCCTGTGCAGCTGTTCTCGTGATCCTGAGGATGCGCTTCCTGTCTCTCCAAGCCATGGCACCAGGCAGGCACCTTACTTCAGTTTTCCCTGCTCCCCCCAGTTCTATCCCCCTAATAATTGAGTCCCCCACCAGGAGCTGCTTCCTTTCCTTATGGTGTCCTCTGCCTCCTTCCTGTGGGCCTCCCTTGTGATAGTTGTCCTCAGCCTCCTTAATCTCCTCTGCAGGTGCATCCATAGGGGAGCTATGCTCCCCCAGAATGGTGTATGGATTGTCGTGTGGAACAACTGACTGGGTGTGCCACTGTTCCATCATCCTCACCCTCCCTAAGCCCACTGTGGTCCAACTGCTGTGCTTTCTTTGCAACCTCTGAGGTAGTGGTGGTGGCTCTGGTGCTCCCTGGATGGAGGAGGTTCCCTTCCTACCATCCAGTGTGGCCTGGGGGAAGGTCCCCTTACTACTGTCCAGTGTGGCCTGAAGACGGGCAACTTCCTCCCTCAGGGCAGAGAGTTGTCTGCAAATAGGGCAGCATGCATCTCAGAGTACTGAAACTTCTGCTATACTTGTCTGGTAGCTACTTACTAAACACCTGTGTATTCCTATGCCTGTACCAATGTACTGTAACTGTAATTATGTTGTCTCTGTACTCTATATGTCTGACGTGGAACCTTTGTAAAAGAGTCCTTGACTCAGAAGTCTTTCTGAATCCTCAATAAAGAAAATAAAATAAATACACAAGGAAATACTTTTTCACAGAAAGAGTGGTGGATGCTTGGAATGGCCTCCCAAAGAAGGTGGTGGGAGCAAAAACAGGGAATTCAAGAATGCATGGGATAGACACAAGGGTACCCTACAGGCAAGAAAAAAAGGGTGAGCTGCAGATCAACTAAGATCTGTGGGTCAAAATAGGTAGGGAAAATGGGCAGACTAGGTGGGCCACATGGTAGTTATCTGCCATCAACTTCTATGTTTCTATATTCCTATAGCCCAGTCTGGTTTGTAGGTTTCAAGACTCCCCCCAATATTGTCGGTCTGAAAGACAGAAGGTGAAGATTAATTTTTAGTACTGGGCAGACAGTACCATGGCATCTTTCACATAATTTATTACGAGAATTATTATTATAGTATTTTAGTCTTGTCAGTACTCACTTGATGCCCTACCACCTGCCACTCCTTGTCATAACTTATCCACATAGTGGTCCCCTTCTTGGATCAGTGCTGGTTGTAAAGTTGTGCAACCTGCCATCACTGGCCAGTATGTTCCTCCTCCAACTGGCCTCCCTCCTTTTGGGACCTCGGACAAGATAATTGCCAACCCCTCATCATCCAGTAATGATACAATATTGAAGTTTTTATATGATGCAGTACACTGTGTATTCACACATATGTTAAATACTTTACAAATATAGTACTATACATTACAGTACATCAACTTGCATATGTGCGCACACTGTTGAAAGCAAGCAATCACTGAAACTGGGTAAGTGCAGTGAAAACTCACTCCTGTGGGCTGAAGAATGCCATTATCAAGTAGCTTGTGGCATTTGCAGTCCTGCTTCAGCCATTTTTAAAACACCTGTACTGTGCGGTATGTTTTATAGTTTGGATTCCTGGGATGCAACCTTTCGTAGATGGAGGATCAATGGGTGTTCATCGCAGCATTGTTAATATTAATAGCTTCAATGTTCACCATTTTTTTGTAATGGGATATTGTGTTCATGCAATTAGTTATTTACGCTTTAATTCATACCAGTATAATGCATAAGCCTACAGGTATTTAATCTAGGCAGAACATGAACCCCACACCACCAGTAATGGTCATCACAGTACTTTGGTTCTGACTTTATACTTTCATGGAAGGAATTTTGTATATAAATCCATTATGTCACAGTACAGTAGTGCATTTGATACCCAACATTTTCTCTCTGTTCCTGGTGAAATCAGAGATTAAACTTGACCTGGCCTCTAAGCATTGTGTCCTGCCCATGTGCCCCCATTCCTCATTCACTTGTTTCACAGGTCTCTGAAGATGGTGACAAGTACTTCACACTACCTCATTATGATGTTGTCATGGTGACCAGGTGACATGCAGTTTATAGGTGACTGAAAACTCAAAACTGTCCCACTGCAACAATCCCCGTAAGGATGGAAATTTCTAGTTTGTGCTCCCTACAGCTTTATAAAGTGCCTGTGTGCTTGTTTTATAAAAATAGTTTGTCCAGGCAGTATCATTACACAGCACTCAGTCACTAAGGAGAAAAAAAAATGCCTGGGGTGGAAATCTCTGTGAAACCATGGTCTTGGATGTTTTTCCTTTCCTCCTGGAAGCACTTACTAAAATGTGACAACTTTCCTGGGTTTCATGCTGGGCCTTTATAAAATACACCTGTTCTTGTTTTATAAAAACGCAGTTTGGCCAGGCAGCCCGGTGGTGCTGAGGGGTGAGGTGCTGGATGCCACACCTCGCACCATGCCAGCGACCTGAGTTCAGGAGCAGACTCGGGCTATCAAGGGTCAGTGGGGCAGGGAAGGCTTGAACTTCTGGAGGACTGATCTCCTTCCCTGGGAGGGAGGAGGGACATGACCACACCGTTCTGGCAACCCCTCTTCTTCAGCAGTTGGGGTCCAACTAATGGGGAATTGGCCATGGCGGCTCTCCTGTGGGCATGTGTGGGAGCACACACATACCGCGCTGGAGAGCATTGCACTGCCGAGTCGGTGGGGGGGGGGGAGTAAAGTGAGAAATACCCTCTCAGCCTGCGGATGGGTGAAAGCTATGCCTAGGGCCAGCCACACTTCTGCCATCAGACCCACCGGAATGGGTGTGGCCAGCACTCCAGTTTCAGCACTTCAGACTTACAGATAGAGCACCAGGGTGGGTGGCCCTGCCCCGGGGGGGGGCTCAGAGCCAGGGTGGATTGCTGAGCTGGAGTGGACTGGTCTGGATGGGTTTTAGACTGTGAGGCAGAGCTGGTTTGGTGGGGGTAGCTGGAGAGAGTTCAGCAGGGATCCCAGGGGAGATAAATAAAGTTGATAAAAAAAAAAAAATACAAGTTTCAGTACATAGTGTTACATAAAGTTCACATAAAAAAGTAGTCATAAATACATTTATAAAATCTGGAAATAAAATCCTGCATACTGATTGGTTGTTAGCTGTGCATTAGAAGGTAAGGTAGAAATAATGGTACTGATGCAGCCGTAAAACGTTAGAGGCTGCTTGAGACCCAAAGAAAGCTGAAGATTTCATTGATACATGAATAGAAGCCGATGTGCATGGCCATTTGGGCCATGCGCTATGGGAAGACTCCGTCTGCCTACAGAAGTGCAAGGCCTGGCACATTCTCTCTTTACACATTTACTCCTTTCACATTGAGTACACATTCATTCTTCACACATTCAATACACATTGACTCACAGTTCACACATTCAGTCTTCATACATTCACTCTTTACATGTTCACTCTTGCCACATTCACACTTAACACATTCACTCTTTTTTTAGTTTTAACCCCAAGTTTTCAAGATAGTAATTTTATGACTGCTCTTACAAACATGACATGTAGCATTTATAGTATATTGATTGAAATGTAATTTTGCACCCACCACAAGTGCAAAGAGATGTATTGTCCAGGATTTAAAAATGACGCCTTTCACATTTATGAGGTGGTGTGGAAAAATGGGTATGCTGAAAGTTTGGAGTCAAAATATTGAAAATTAGTAAAGTTATAATTGAACATTGAAATACTGCAAAGTTCAGTCATAACCTGGTCATTTTACCATATTTCTACACTAATTTTTAGCATAGCCTTCTTATTATCCCACATCATGAACAATGGTGGTGAAAATGGTCAAATCCTGCCCAAAAGGAGATTTCACCAAGTGACTGCAAAATTGCCTTTTGGGCTTGATTTGCATAATTCCAACACCATTGGTTGTGAGGCGGGGTCCCAAACAGACCATGCTGATATTTTCAGGTGAAAATGTACAGAAATATCAAAGTTATGCGTCAAAGTTGAAAACCCCATTGAAATACCATGAACCGGACTTACCTTGTTTCTTATATTATAGTTGCCGGTTCCAGCAGCAAGATGTGTTTTCGAGCAGAGAGTGGGTCTTTGCCCTGTGACTTGTTCAGGTGAGTGAGGGTGTGTGGGGTATACTGGGGATGTGGGGTGGTGAGTGCTAAGTGGTAGGTCAGGATGGCAGGTGTCAGATCAGCGAAAGACCATTTTCTTTTTACAGGTTCAAAGACAGGAAAAAAAAAACATTCAGGAATTTTTTTAATTACAGCTCACAGGAGGGTGATCGGAGAGTGGGGGTGCCACTAGACACCAGAGAAACATATAGGGGGACAGGGATTGGAGGGCAGGGGTGCCACTAGACATGAGGGAAATGTGTGAGGGGTAAGGATCTGAGGGTGGGTGGTGCCACTAGGCACCAGGGAAACATATAGGGGAATGGGGATTGGAGGGCAGGGGGTGCCACTAGACATCAAGGAAAATTACATAAATACGGGGATGGGGATTGGAGGACGGGGGATGCCACTAGATACCAGAGAAAATTACATAAATATGGGGACTGGGGTCGGAGGGCAGGGGGTGCTACTAGACACTAGGGAAACATTATACAAATATGTATCTGGCGATTGAAGGCTGGGGGGGTGCCACTAGACACCAGGGAAACATTATACAAATATACGGGGATGGCCATTGGAGGTGGGGGGGATCCACTAGACACTAGGGAAACATTAAACAAACATGGGGACAGCAATTGGAGGCTGGGGGTGCCACTAGACACCAGGAAAACATTATATAAATATGGGGATGGCAATGGGAGGGTGGGGTGGCAGGGGTCAGATCAGTGAGGGACTGTTTTCTTTTTTATTGTTTTTTATTTATTTATTTATTTTTATTCAAGTGTTAAAAAAACATAATACATGCATCAGCCATGGTTCAGAGTACAGAAATGTGTTGTAAACAGTAATATTACAGCAGGATTTGAAACTCATCTTCCTATGTTACTACTGGTGGAGGTCTCACTATACCTAGTAATCAATACATTTTTCAAAATGAGCTTACTGCAGAACAGTGGACAAAAATCCATAAATCAGTTCTGAAAATTCTGCCTGGCTCCAGACACTGTAATGTCAAACTATTAATATATATGTACACCTACTAAGAATTTAAATGGAAATCCCCCTAAATAGAAAAACAGACAAGCTTCAATCAGGCTTGCATTAAGGAAATTAACTTCACATTTCGTATTCAGTGTAAAGCAAAACTATAAAAACTGTTTTAAGGGAACTACGGAAACGAAACAAGGGATAACTAAGAGCTATTTGATATATAACATTGTAGATAGCATTATTGTAATGTAATATTTATATACTTGTACAATGACAACCATCTCAGAGCAACTTTTATGAACTGAAACAATATGGTATTGGAGATGTATAGCTCCCAAAACTACAATGGCAGTTTAAAAGGCAGTGTAAGAGAAATCGGACCATGAGCTTCTATTTTAGCTATGCAGTAGTCGAGAAGGCTGGCACTAAGCTGCACGTGGAGACTGAGATCTTGGTGTGAATAGCACCTCATGCTTCTAAAACATAGGAACAGTCATTTTGATCCCAATGTACAGTATTTTAATTTGGAACATAGGTACCAGCTCGAAGGTTTAAGTAAGCCATTTTAACATCCACATAGAAATGCTCCATGGCTCCCACATCTTGGTCAAAAAAAAGAAAGAAATTAAAACGCTTACCTACTCTCAACCTCTGATTGATAAGCAGTCTTTCATTAAACCAGTATCAACAATTTTAACAAGATACAACCACTACATCTGTTACTGAGTTAAATAAAACAGAAGAATCCATCAAGAATCATCCTCAGAGTTCAGAAGAGTTTGATGGGCAGCAAAATCTACTTTAATCTGCTCCAGCTTTTTGCCTGCATTCATTGGATTGGAGTAGAAGTAGGTTTTCCCAGCATAGTTAAGTCTAAGTTTAGATGGGAATTGGAGTATATGTGCCACTCCAAGAGCCCTCAAACCAGCCCAAACTGTATCAAAACATTTCCGGCATTGTCTCGTTTCATAACTAAGGTCTGGGAAACGGTAAATGTGTTGACCTCCTGGCAAAAAGAGCCACCCTTTGTCTTTCACTGCTTGTAGGATAATCCTAGACATTCCAGAACCAATCAAGTCACTTTCATTCCCTCGGTGGTCTCACATGGTATATTCCCAGTGGACCTCCTCTCTATAGCCACAGAGTTTAATGCTTTCTTTATTTCTTGTGCCTCCACCCTCCCTTCCTCCCCTCCACCCCTCCCTGCACCCTGATTATCCTACTCCTCCTTTCTCCTTCTCCCCAGTATCCCCCTCTGCTGCCCTCCATGCTGTCTTTGCCCTGAACCCATCCAAAGGCAAGAGTCCTGACGACCTTAATGCTAAACTATTCTACCTGTCCGTTCCTGCCATCTTTTACTCCATTGCCGCTCTCCTAAACTTCTCCTTCTCACTTGGCTCCATCCTATCTTCTTGGAAGCATGCTACCATCAGCCCTCTCCCTAAAAGTGGTGACCCCTCTGTCTTTGGTAATTACCACTCCATTTTCCTCCTTCCCATCCTTGCCAAACTGTAAGAGTGCATCCTACTCTCCCAGCTCTCTCCCTTATCTTGACTCCACCTCCTTTTTCACCCCCTTTCCAGTCAGGCTTCCTGAAGAACCATTCCACATGCACCTCCCTCCTCAGGCTCACTGACTCCATCCCAACCGGTATGGATCGGGGCCTCATCACATCTACCATCTTTGTCAACCTGGCCAAGGCTTTTGACACTGTTTCCCACCCCCTCTTCATAACAAACTCATAGCCACAGGGCTATCAGCCACTGCCACCAACTGCTTCAGATCTTACCTCATGGGTAGGACACAATCAGTCAGAATCGTGGACTCACTTTCTTCTCCCCTCCCTATCCACACTGGGGTCCCACAAGGCTCTGTCCTTGGTCCGCTACTATTCTCCATTTTTCTTAACAACCTTCCTTTGGTTTGCTCATCTGCATCCATTCACATGCATGTGGATGACACCGCTCTGTTCATGTCCGATACCTCCACTTCCGTTGTGGTGTCCAGACTTCAGCAGTACTTTTGACAAAGTCCAACACTGGCTACACTCTAACCAACTGTTCCTGACTGCCAAGAAGACTGTCTCCATGTCCTTTAGCACCAGGCAGAGACTCTCTAGGCATACCTCCCCCTCTTCTTTCCATACCCTAGATGGGACTGCATTGGAAAATGTTACCTCATTCAGGTACCTTGGGGTTGGCTCAACAAACACCTCGACTGCTCTGGCCATGTGGATGCTATACACAAGAAATAGATTCCCAAACTTGGTACCTTATCCAGGAGCAGTGGATACATCCCTTTGCCAGCCTGTCCTGTAGTCATCCAGAGAATGGTCCTTCCAATATTTGACTACAGTGGTGTGGTCTACAGCGCCGCCTCTAAAACTTCCTTAGCCAGATTGGACACTCTTTTCCATTAATTCTGTCACTTTGCTCTTGACTGCCCTCCTTGAACTCACCGCTGTTCCTTACATCAATCTCTTGTGCTCCCTTCAGTAAAGGATAGATGTCTGGCTCATTGCACCAATTTCCTTGGCAAAGTCTGGTTTGGTGAGCTCCCCCCTCCTACCTCTCATCCTCCTTATTACCTCCTCCTTACTCCTACATCTCCCTTAAGAGTAGTGATGATCGAACCCTAGCTATTCCCGCCCAGGATCTCCTCTGCTGGCCAGGCATCCATCTCCCACCACTTCCCCATGCTCTGGAACTCACTCTCCTCCTCCATCCGGCATGCCCCTTCCCTTTGTACCCTCTCTTCCCTCCTTCATAATTTCACCTCCCCTACCTGCAACTGCTTCTAACATCTTTCGCCTTTCCCTGATTTCTACTCCCCATTCACTATTTCCCATGTGAGAAGCCATGTGTATTTTCAATGTAACAAAACTCCTTGTTCCTGGGAGTCAAGTTTGAATCTGTTACTGTAAGCACTTGTAATTCTGAAATTGTTATTGGCTATCTGACATGCATGGTACTATCTTTGCATCTCTGCACTGTATTGTTATCCCTATTCCCTTCCCCCCAGGACACATCTGGAAATGAGCAAATTGTTTAGTATTTCTTTCTGGTGAAACTTAAAATAAATAAAATAAATACATGTGATCCTCAGGTGACCAGCAGGACAGTACGTGGTAGAGTTGAATCCCCCATTCATCTTTGAGGCATGATTCTGAATCCTCAGAAAAACTAATCAGCCAAATCCAAGTGTAACATAGAAACATAACATAGAAACATAGAATTTGATGGCAGATAAGGACCCGCTTGGCTCACCTAGTCTGCCCATTTCCCTACCTAACGGATAAGCTGCAGATCCTAGTTAACCAACAGCCTACTTCCTCCTACCCCCACTAGAATTGCCTTATGTCTGTCCCATGCATTCATGAATTCCCCCACTGTTTCTGACTCTACAACCTCCTCAGGAAGGCTGTTCCATGTATCCACAACCCTCTCTGTGAAGAAATACTCCCTCACACTACCTCTGAGCCATCTACCCTCTATCTTCAAATTGTGCCCCCTTGTTTTTGCACATCTCTTTTTCTGAAAGGTGCTACCCTCTTGGACTTTGTTGATTTCCTTGAGGTATTTGAAAGCTTCTATCATGTCCCCCCCTCCCTCCTTTCCTCGAGGCTATACATCTTTAGTTCCTTTAGTCTTTCTTCATATGTCTTCTGATGCGGACCCTGCATCATTTTGGTTGTCTTTCTCTGGACAGCCTCCACCCTGTCTATGTCTTTGTGGAGATGGGGTCTCCAGAACTGTACACAGTACTCCAGATGTGGTCTTACCAACTGACTGTACAGAGGGCCAACAACTTCCTGTTTTCTACTGGTGATGCCTCTCCCTATGCATCCCAGTATCCCCCCAGCCCTGCTTACTGCCTTCTCACATTGCTGGCCCACCTTTAGGTAGTCTGATATGACTACCCCCAGGTCCCTTTCCATTTTTGTTGTTGTCAGTAGCTCACCCCCACTGTGTACTCTTCCCTGGGTTTTGTTTCCCAGATGCATTACTTTGCACTTTTTGCATTGAATCTAAGCTGCCATACATTTGACCATTCCTCCAACCTTACCAAGTCCCTTTTCATCCTTTCCACCCCACCTTGTGTATCAACCCTGTTGCAGATCTTTGTGTCATATGCAAAGAGACATACTTTCCCTTCCAGTCCCTCTGTAATGTCACATATAAAGACATTTAAAAGGACCGGCCCCAGTACTGAACCCTGCAGTACCCCTCTAGTAACCCTCCTTTCTTCACTGTGGACTCCATTTACTATTACCGCTGTGTCCTGTTGTCCAACCAGTGTTTTACCAGGCTACCACCCTAGGACCCACTCCCAGGCTGGCTAATTTGTTTATTAATCTTTTGTGTGGGACTGTGTCAAATGCCTTGCTAAAGTCTAGGTAGGCCATGTCCACAGCCCCTCCCTGGTCTACTGCTTTGGTCACCCAGTCAAAGAAATTGATTAGATTTGTCTGACATGACCTTCCTGCTGTGAATCCATGCTGCCTTGGGTCCTGTGCCCCACTGGCCTCTAGGTACTCAACAATTCTTTCCTTCAGAAGTGATTCCATCATTTTCCCTACCAATGAGGTCAAACTGACAGGTCTGTAGTTTCCTGCCTCGTTCTTGCTCCCACTTTTGTGAAGGGGAAACACATCCACCCTCCTCCAGTCCTCAGGTACCACCCCATCCTCCCATGATTTATTAAAAAGGGTAGTCAGTGGTGTTACTAGTTCTTCCCTTAGTTATTTTACAATTCTGGGGTGAATCCCATCAGGCCCCATTGCTTTATCCACCTTCAGTTTTAAGAGTTCTTTCAGAACCCTTTCTTCTGTGAAATGATTAAAATCAACCCCCCTATCCAGAGTGCTTCTATTGACTGGATTAGGTATTTCCCTCTGCTTTTCCATTGTGAATACTGAGCAGAAGTATTAGATTCCAGTATCCTGCTTTTCACTGTTTGCTCTGCCCAGCCACCTTCTCTTAGATTTCAGCCTCAGTATCCCTGCATTAGTCTTTCTTTGCTCCGTGATGTACCTATAAGGTTTTATCCCCTTCTTAACCAAGTTGGCTATCTTTTCCTCAGTTTGGGCCTTTGCTATTCTGACTGCCTTACCGCTTCCTTCTTCTTTAACTTGTACAGTTCTCTGTCCTTCCTTCTGTGTTTCTTATACTTCCTGAATGCTATATTTTTTTCCTTACCTTCCCCGCCACTTCTTTTGAGAACATAGTGTTTTTCTTTCATTTTGGTTTGTTTATTTGCTTCACACAGACTTGTTGCCTCTGTGATGGCGGTTTGATGTTTCCCATTGTTGCTCAACCGCCTTCTTGCCTGTTTGCTAGTGCTTTTCTGAGGCACGCTCCCATTTTGTCAAAATCAGCCCTCCTGAAGTCCAGTACCTTCACTTTTGTGTGCCTTGACTCTACAGCTAAGTTTATCGTGAACCACAGTGTTTGGTGGTCGCTTGTTCCCAGATGGCTACCCACTTCTAGATCAGAGATCCTCTCTCCATCCCCATTTGAGAGTACCAGGTCTAAGATTGCTCTCTCCCGAGTGGGTTCCAAAACTAGCTGTCTGAGACATGCCCCCTGTAGGGCATCGAGAATGGCCCTGCTCTTGGATGTGGCTGCAGCAAAGGTGCTCCAGTCAACATCTGGCATATTCAGGTCCCCCATCAGCAATATCTCCCCTTTCTCTGCCATCCCAAGGATGCCTTCTATCATTTCCTTGTCCATTTCCTCCCCCTGAGACAGGGGTCTGTATACAACCCCTGTGCAGATTGTGAAGCCATTTCCAGTCTCCAGGGTGACCCACAGTGCCTCCTCTCCTCCCTGTTTACCCATTAGTTCTGTTGCTTTTATCCCTTCCCTTACATAGAGAGCTACTCCTCCTCCTCTCTTCTTCCCTCCCTGTCCCTCCTGTAGATTGTGTACCCTGGTATGTTGACATCCCAGTCATGGTTCTCTGTGTACCATGTTTCTGTGACTGCCACAATATCCAGGCATCCCTCTTCCATCAAGGCCACCATTTCAGGGAGCTTTTTACCTAGACTACGGGCATTGGTACTCATTACCCTCCATTTTTTTATGGCTTTATTTCTTTTTGGCCCATCCCTGTTCCTACTGCTTTTGTCTTTTTCTCCATTTACCCCTGCCCTTCTCCCTACTGACTGCTCTATTTTGGTGTTTACCTCACTTATTACCCTGATTTTTTTGGGGGGGCTAGGATTTCCATTCTCCTCTTCAGTGCCTCCCCCCTTGGCTAGTTTAAATGCTTGCCACTGAAGCATTTAAACCTATCACCTAGGATCCTGGTTCCCCTCCAGGATAGATGCAGACCATCATACCTGTATAGGCCTGCATCCCTTTAGGTGGAGCCCCAGTCCCCAATGAAGCCAAATCCCTGAGCTCTGCCCCAGCTTTTCAACCAGTCATTGAATCCCATGGTGCGGAATGCCCTAGCCTCATCCATGCCATAGACAGGTAGCATTTCCGAGAAAGTTACAGTGTGTGCTACTTTTCTAAGGCCCCTCCCCAACTCCAAAAACTCCTGTTGCACTGCTCTGATCCCATTCTCAGCCAGAAGGTGATGCTGTTTGGGCCCAGATCCCTAGGTTCTGAGAGGTCATTGCTCCTACAACTCCAGTCCAGGGGGGGTATAAAACTTGAAGTGGTTGCCTCCACCAAATACCTTGGACGTACCTTGGACCAAGGTTTTACATTAAAAATCATGTGGACCAAGTCACTAAGGCCATCCATGGGAAACTTCGTAACCCTCTACGGACCCAAAGGAACAGCTTATCCCTGAAGCTAGGTAGCCATTATGACTAGCATACTTCTCCCAACGCTCACCTATGCGGTCCCGGTACTCCAGGGTGTGGCCAAGACTGAGCTATGCAAACTGCAGACCTTGTACAACAAGATAGTCTGCTTTGCCTCACTGTCATGCCCTAGGAGTCACCACTGTGAGTACCTAACAAGACTCAGGTGGCCATCTCTTGAAGCTTGCCTCATATATCCAACCCTCTGCCTTACTTTCAAGCTAATGGGTCCCACATCTCCCCCAGCCTCAATGGTCTCATTAGGCTAAAACTAAGCCCACGGAGTCTACGGACCTCAGGCCAAATTATCCTCGTGGATCCTAAGGCAAGGACAAAAGCCGGGTCCATGTCCTTCACGTATGCTGCCCCTTCCAACTGGAACAACCTCCCCCTGGAGGTGCGGGAAGCGGAGTCGATCACCTGCTTCCAAACAAAGCTTAAGTCTCACTTGCTTGATAGAAGCATATGCCTATGTTACAGGACCTGACCATTTAATGCCATCCCGGTAGGACAATGCACCTACCTCAAGGACAGGGAGCACTTATGCGTCTGCATGTCCCCTTCCATTTATGCCCATAAGGAAGGAACCACATGACCCTAGCCAATTTCCTTGCCCTAACCTTGTGCACACTTAATCAAAACTTGTAACTACTAAGCATAATGTTTCTCGAGGTGTAACTACTATGTTCCTACTACCTGTATGTCTTCCACAACTTACTGTTTTAAACCTATGAGGTCTTTTTCTAGCATATAACATGATAAACATCTGAGTGTACTGATCTGTTACCTGTAATAATTGTTACTCCCGGGTCTCCCCTGAAGAAGGGACCTCCGGGGCCCAGCTGGCCTACCCGGTCATCAAAATTCAATAAATAAATAAATAAATAATGACATCCAGATCCCTCCCCCTTGCCGCTGCTCCCATGATCCTGAGGATTCATTTCCTGTCCCTCAAGCCTTGGCGCGGCCAGGCAGGCCCACCTTTCTTTCCCTCCCTCCCCAGTTCTACCCCCAACAACTGAGTGCCCACCAGGAGTTGTTTCCTTCCCCTGTGGGGTCCTGGGCCACCCTCCTGTGGGTCTCCATTGTGGAGGTTCCCAGCATCCTCCTTGGCCTTCACTGCAGGTGCCTCCATAGAGGAACCATGCTTTGCCAGAGTGGTGAATGAATTGTGGAGAGGCACAACTGGAGGGATGCACCTCTGTTCCACCACTCTCACCCTCCCTGAGCCCACCGTGGTCCAACCACTTCTCTTTCTTGGCAACCTCTGAGGTAGTGGAGGTGGCCTGGGTGGTCTCTGGGTGGGGGAGCAGGTTTCCTGAATCCTTGCCAGGTCAGCATGGAGATGAACAACCTCCTCCCTCAGACCAGAGAGGTGCCTGCAAATAGGGAAGCAATGCAGTCTCCAGAATGTCTCCCAGAAGACTGCTGCTCCACAACCAGTACATTGCACCACTCCCCACATGTCTGTGTCTCTTCCAGTTACAGATGCTTTTTTGGTTTTTGTTCTTGTTTTAGTGTGTGCAAGCTTGTGAGTGTCTCTACCCCCTATTCAGTGTGCTGTACCTTTAAGGATATGAACAGGTGTATGTTGTTAGCAGTTTTGTGGAAGTGGTGTCAGAGCCCCTGCTATAAAGGAAGTTATGCGCTTATTGCGGGTGGGGTGAGGGGAAGGGTGGGTGGAGTCAACCTATGCTGTCCAGAAACAATCACCTACAGCTCTTACCCTCCACCTTGGGGAGTGCCTTCCTTCCTTTCAGACACCTATTTCACAAAGGCTAAGTAACAGGTCTAGTCACAACTGACTGCAAATATCTCCCAGCTACAGTTCCTCCCAGGCAAATTAAAATTAAAACTAAGAAAAGTCCACCCCAAAAACAGAATCAATACTAGTTACTTACACAGATCCAAAAAGTAATAATTCAGTTCAGTGTAGTGTAGAAAATAACCTCCTTGATTCAAGGAAGCTGTGGCTGCTTTCTCACTCTCCCTGTATTCAATGTGAGAAGGAGACTGCTACACCTCTGAGACAAAAAAACCTTTTCAGCAAAAAAGAAATAAATAAAATAGGGGCAGACAGTAATTTTGCTTAGCCTAATGATAAAAAGTTACAAAAAGGTAAGCACCACCTGTAATAATTTCACAGAAAATATACCCTGTAAGAAACACTTTGCTACAGAGAAAATAAAGCAGTAACAGAAGATATACCTTGCAAAAGACAATTTGAATCAGAAGATTACAGCTGTAATCTGTTAAAACACACCTGTAGGCACACCTTGTAATAATGCAGCAGAACAGCAATGTGAATCAGAGAAAAATAAAGCAATAAAATGTTAGTGACAAACAGTAACAATCCCTGTGAGTACAAAATAAAAACAACAACACACAGTAAATCTTCCTAGCCAAAAGTCTTAATCCTTTCCCTTACTCTGGTAAGGTTCTTAGTTCTGTCCTTTCAAGCAAGCTAGAAGGAAAGAGCTCAGGTGAAGCTAGGTGCCTTGGCCAGCAAACTTAGCCTAGGGTGGAAAAAAATTCAGTCATGAATCCCAGCAGATATTGCCCCTCACTGTCTTCTGGCACTCCTAGTATTCTTATATTATATATATAAGATTCAATGTAAAGAAGTGCAAAATAATGCAATTCCCCCTGTGAAACAAGAACCCAGGGGAAGAATATACAATGGGGGGGAGGTAGTAACAACAACAAAAAAGGAAAGGGACCTGGAGATAATCATATCAGATGACCTTAAGGTTAGCAAGCAATGTGAGAAGGCAGTAGGGAGGGCTGGGGTATACTGGGATGCATAGGGAGAGGCATCAGCAGCAGAAAACAGGAAGTTGTTATCCCTCTGTACAGACAGTTGGTGAGACCCCATCTGGAGTACTGCGTCCAGTTCTGGAGACCCCATCTCCACAAGGACATAGACAGAATAGAGGCAGTCCAGAGGAGGGCAACTAAAATGGTGCAGGGTCTGCAAGAGAAGCCGTATGAGGAGAGACTAAAGGAGCTTAATATGTATACCCTTGAAGTAAGAAGGGAGATTGGGGACATGATAGAAACTTTTAAGTACCTCAGTGGAATCAACAAAGTCCAAGAGGGTAGCATCTTTCAGAAAAAGAGACGTGCAAGAACAAGGGGACACAATTTAAAGATGGGGGGCAGTTCAGGGGCAATGTGAGGAAGTATTATTTCACAGAGAGGGTAGTGGATACATGGAACAGCCTTCCTGAGGAGGTTGTGGAGTTTAAAACTGTGGGACAATTCAAGAATGCATGGGACAGACATAAGGCAATTCTTGTGGGGGGTAGGAAGAAATAGGCTGTTGGTTAACTAGGATCTGCGGCCTATCCTGTAGGTAGGGAAATGGGCAGACTAGATGGGCCAAGTGGTCCTTATCTGCCGTCAAAGTCTATATTTCTGTGATTCTATGTTTCTATTCTTGCTCCATTTTTTCAAATGCTCCAATCTCAGGTGCAGCAATATGTCCTCCTTTACAAGGCCTGTTGCAACTGCTACCGATTTAGTGGAAGAGTCATTTGCAGTATTTGCATCTTGCGCCATCACTTCAACAGTGGATTCAACCGTTGTCAGTCAGGAGTTGAAACTTTCCACTTTTCTATCCAACTCCTGAATTGCCTGTAATAGGACTGTGTTGGTAGGTTCAAGCATGCTGCTAGATTCCACATCTGTGGTGCTCTTCCCTGGATTTTCAGATGGCTTCTGCATTTTTGCTGTTGTGGGCCCCTGGCCCTGAGGCTGGTGTGTCTTCCCCATAAAAAATTTGAAAATAAAAGTAGGTCACATGATAAAGTTCGATAAGCTCTTCGCTATAAGGTAGAAAAAATTTATAATTTCTGAAAATGTCTTTTTTTATAGTTTAAAGTTGATCTCCAACAGAGCACTCTTGAAGCACATCTGAAGCTATTGGCTGCAAGCTCCGCCCCCTCTTTTTTTTTATAGGTTTAGAGAAGAAAAAAACAGCGAGGGATGGTTTTCTTTATTACAGCTCTCATTTCTAAAATTAATACATGGATGGCGATCAGAGGGTGGGGGTGCCACTAGGCACCATGGAAACATTAGATATATAGGGGGAGAGCTATTAGAGGGTGGTGGGGAGGTGCCAATAGACATCAGGGAAACATCACAGAAATACAAGGACAGTAATTGGGGGGGTTGCCATTAGACACCAGGGAAACATACAGAAATATGGGGATGGTGATCAGAGGGTGAGGGGTGCCACTAGATACAAGGGATACATTACTCATATAATAAGGACAACAATTGGAGGGTGGGGTTGGCACCTAGCTCTGAACCTGGAAGTGAATGCAGAGCAGGAAAATAGTGCACCCGGCATGGGGAGGGGACCAACACTGTTGTCAATGGAGAGGCCTGCATGTGCTTTGGTTCTACTGTGCAAGGACACAGTCTAGGTATCCGGTCATGTGCTTCCACATTCTTCTCTCTATACTATGTATAGCAATACATCAGTATAGCTCTGCTATGCAGCCATAAAAATGAAGCATACAATACCATGAGCAGGATAAGCATACAGGTCAGGACATACAACAGAGTAAGTGGTTCATGCAGGCTAAATGTGAGGCACAGTTGCTTCGGCACCCCTCACTGACATTTCGCTCAAGGCTAGGCTTGGCTTCCTCAGAGTGTAGTTCATCAGTTCTTTAAGCACTCTTTATATATGCTTATAGTTACCATGGAAACATTAATGAAATAAAATTTCCACATGGAAGCCGGACCAGTGGTGAAGAGAGCAGAGGTGCCTAGCGCACCTTACCTTTTTCCTCACTGACGACCCAGGTTTGGAAATGAGCTCAGGTTGTGGGGTCAGACGGGAGGAGAGGAGTGAGCATCCAATGGACAGCTCTCCTCTCCCAGGGTAGGAAAGTCATCTGTCTCACTCCTTAGTGGTGAAGGCTGGGTGGCAGCACCAGAGTACAATCGACATGAAAGGGAGGGGCCACGGTTCTGTAGCATGTGTGTGCCTCCACACGCAGGGGCTTATGTGCCGCTGCAGCTGGAGACAAGCGAGAAAACAGAAAAGGGTTGATGCCGGCTTAATGAACTAATAACCAAAGGCGGCTGCAAACATATAGATGGAGCCAAATGAAATGTTTTACTTATATAGCAGACTGTGAATTTGGCTACACCATCACTGACCAGGTAATTAAAACTGCTTTGATGCAGGCAGGATAGAAAGTCCATAAATTTTATTTCAGAACAACAACCAGCAGCAAGTTGCAGATGCTCCTCCCCACAAACCTGCCGAACGTTTTTGCGTGTGAACTGTGCTTTCTTAAGGATCTTATTTGTTTGGGTCATGGGTAGCCGAAAGTAGAGACAGAAGAGAACTACAAAAGAACCCCAGAGCAAATGCACTGGGGCATGGGTTATCCCAGAGGATATTGGCCAGCCAGCCAAATGTTAAAGAAAACATAAATTACACATACACATTCTTTTGTACTTCTCTTCTCTCTCTACTTTGGGTTGTCCATGACCCAAACAAATAAGACCTCCTATAGGGTGGCTGGCTCCCTCTCCCTGGGCTGAGATACAGATATCACACACTGATTAGGCCAAATGAGGATGAAACACATGTCTGTGTTTGCTGTTCTCAGCCTTTGCTGATTGTATTGTGAGGTCTTCTGGCACCATGCAATTCTGCTTAACGTTGAACCAGTCCAGATTAATTCATGGGTATTTGCATATGCTTCCCATGATGCTTACCATTATTGGGGTATGTGTAATTTGTATTGTTTAATTAATTTATGTTTCCTTGGTAACTATAAGCTTACAACCATAAGAATTTACTGGAAGAAGGAGACCATGTGGTCCATCTAGTCTACCCTCCCATCTTCTGATCTTGCTGAGGTGACCACACTGACTATCCCATGCCCGTTTGATATGCCCAACTGTCTTTGCTGCCACCATATCATGTGGCTACCACCTCTGTGAAAAAGTACTTCCTAACATTGGTTCTAAACTTATCGCCTACCAGCTGCAAGTTGTGCACCCTTGTACACGCAGCCCTATTCTTCTGGAAGAAGTTTCCAGTTTGTACTGTGTTTATCCCTTTAACAAATTTAAATGTTTCTATCATGTCCCTTCTGTTTCTTCTCTGCTCTAAGGAGAATAGATTCAGCAGGGTGAGCCTAGCTTCATAGGGTTTGTGGTGCAGACCCTGCACCATCTTGTTGGCTCTCCTCTGCATGGATTCCAGATGGTCTGTATCCTTTTTTAGATGAGACCTCCAGAACTGCACACAGTTCTCTAAGTGTGGTCTCACCAAGGATCTATAGAGCAGGACAATTACCTCATACTTTCTGCTAGTAATACCACTACCTATGCATCCAAGGATGCTACTTGCCTTTAGTGCTGCTTTTTCGCATTGCTTTCCTACCTTTAAATCGTCTGATATCGTAACACCTAGATCCTGTTCCAGCTTTGTTACTTCCAGTTGCTGCCCATCTGGGATATATATGTTTCCTGGGTTCCTCTTACCCAAGTGCATTACCTTCCACTTTTTGGCATTGAATCTCAACTGCCAGTTCATAGACAATCCATCCTGCTCTCTGAGATCTGCCTCCATACCTGAGACTCCTTCCTGTGTGTCCACCCTGTTGCAGAGCTTTGCAGCATCTGCGAACAGGCATACCTTCCCTTTCAGTCGATCAAAGCTGTCACTGATGAATATGTTGTAGATGATCGGGCCAAGCACTGATCCCTGTGGATATGCATATATAAGGAGTGCTTAGATAATTGGTGAGCTGCACTCTGAGGAAACCATACCCAGCTGTGAGTGAAACATCACTGAGGAGTACCATGGTGCCTTATATTTAGCCTGCATTTGAACTGCTTACTCTGTTGTGTGTCCTGACCTGTATGTTTATCCTACTCCAGGTATTGGATGCCTCATTTTTCTATATGGACTGCGTGCATATATTTTTCATCTCACTTTTTGGGATGGAATAATACAGATGCTACATTGGCTTTGACACTAATATTAAGTAAACTGAAATTCAAATGCCTTATTTGTTCAACTCTGCACAAGTCATTACAAGCATATATATACATAACCATTTTATAAAATAGAATACATACAGCAAATTTCTGAAATTCAAAGTATGCAAACGTATACAGACTGTAAATTTCACATAAAAACCTTTTGGTAGCATTTCATTATCGCTTGACCCATGAATTATACAAAATATTCAAAACCTTTGTTGCCAGTAATTCATATACTTATGCAATTTTGGTCCAAAGTTAATTTCACTTGTAAACAAGAGTAATATGTCATTCCTAGGGGGGTGCCAAATCATTGTTGGAAATTTAAATTTCCTAATGCAAAAAACATACATGTAGAACCATTTCAGTAGGTTTCTATGTTCCATTGGGTGAGGCTTTAGACAATGTTCTGCCCTAGTTAAGGGTACTATAACATGTAAATAAGACTTCTTCTACCTGGGAATAGCTTAGATGTAATGTAACTTGTAATCCCTGAAAATACCCAATAATACTGGATATCAAAGAGGGTTTCCAATCAGGATAACCATAAAAAGCTATCAATCCAATGGAGGATATTAAACCAAATTGTAATCACAAATATTTTGTAACTGGACTTGTTGATTACTATGTGACATTACTGAATAAATTCATTTTAAATATTTTTACATATTCTTAGCTACAAGGTCTGTAGGCAGGCTCATACAAATTCTAAGAGTCTCTTCTTTGGAAAATACATTACATGAGAAATAATAACCAATGGAAACAATTCATATACATTCATATAGTGGACAATGAAGAAGAATGTGAGTGAGAGTTTCCAACAGGTTTTTAACCACAGTCACAATACAGATCTTGATCGATGGGTCTGTTTTCAGAAAAAAATGTACTGGAGTAATTTAGATGGATATAGTTCAAGTCAAAATTTGGTAAATATAGCCCTATCATTTTTATTAGGAAGGGAAAATAAATATGGCTCAAGAACATGATTAATTTTATTTTGAGTATACCATTCATGCAATTTCATAGTCCTGATTTTCTTCATGTCAATGTTATATGATATTTGTTTGAGTTTATTTTTATGGCTGCAGTGGGCATTGCCCTGCAGTCATTTTGCTATTACATAGAAAAAGGGAGCTCTTCTGATTCCTAATGGACTAGATAAAATTAGAGGTTTTGTGGTATTACTCTACTTTTCTTCACCTAATCAGTGTTTCAAAGCACTATTTTGTGTTAGACTTTAATCTGGTTAGAAAGGGAGATAAGCAGGCAACCCTGGGACAATAGTGTGAAATGTCACAGAATGGGATGTTTATGTAGTAAATCTAATGTTCCAACTCTCACTGAAGATAAGTTAAGGACCCCATAAACACAGTTCAAGTTACAGGTTTTTTTTAACAGTGGAGGTTTGGAATGGACAGTTCATATGCACTTTTTCATTGTTAAACTTACTATGCTGTTGAAATTATGTTGCTAAACTACTGAAAAAGGAGTTTGCTTGTATGTGCTTATTATGTGCCTTCTTCCTAAAAACGTAGGTCAGCTAAGCTAGCTCTTTTACAGGGAGTGTGTTTTTTTACCTTTGGATTTCAATAATCTTTACTGTGCCTGTGCTCACTATTCATCATGGTTGAGGTAGAGGAATATAAAGATGCTATTTTATATTTTGATCTTGGTACTCAACCTTACCAATTTTGAGCCCACAGTATCCAGTGTTAATCCACGTGCAGGGGCACAAGATGCATCTGATTCTAACATAGAGACTGACAGTTCTGATTCAGATGACAACAATCAGAGACTTACATTGGATTGGTTAGTAGTTTTAATTACAAATATCTAATAATTTCTTTATCTGTAATCTAGGGGTCATTGTCTATTTTATTTACTAACACAAAGGTATTCTAGTTCTTCATCTCATCTGTGGTAGCCCCTATCACAAACCCATTCAGCAGGTCAGGCCCTCTGCTCCCACAGTGCCAACCTCTGAGTGCAGTCTTGTGAACAGGAAACAGAAACAGGGTAACCCTCCTGTCTGTTTTGTGGGTTTGAATCAAGCTTTGGTTTCAAGTCTTGGAGGGATTCAAACTGTGAACCTCTTGTTAGCATACCCAATATACAGGCTCAGATAATTCTGCTCTTCGGGGGGGGGCAGATATCTTTCACCTATGGGCACCTAACCAGGTATACAAAATAAACCCTTAAAACTCTATTAAAGATCTCAGAATAAATTCTTACCTTTTCCCAGTTTGATAAAACCAGTAAGCTTTGTACTGTGTCAACTTTAACCATGTATGCTGCATGTGTCAAGAAAAAGAATATCAAAGGCACACCAAGTAATCTCTAAAGTAGAGGTTTACTTAAAAATAGATAAAAAAATGTAAAATGTAAATATAGAACCATATATCAAAAAAACATACAATCACTTAAAAGAATAAGGTTTTAAAAAGTACAGATTCCTATCACTAATACACTTAGACTTGTCTGTCCTAAGGTATTCTTATCTCACAGTGCTGTAGATGTTTCTTTTTCAGAGTCCAAACATTTTTTGTCAAAATGGAAAACAGAATACTGTTTAAAAACTGGTTTTGCCAACCTCTTTGCATGAGGTCACCTAGCTTCTCCCTGTCAGAATATAAAAAAATATATCTATGCAAAATAGGATGTCTTTTCGAAGTATTAAATTCTGTTACCTCAGAACAACTCATTTTCTTCAAATGACTTTCTTTGATCTTATGAGCAGCTTCCACTTTCCAGGACATCAAAGCATCTTTTATGACTTCGCACTAAAGTGTCATAACCTGCTCTTCTTCTTCTCAATGTTATAAAAGTTTATGATCTATCTTGGTAGTTGGCAAGCTGCAATTAGTCACATAAACAAGAGATGCTTAATTGTTTAAGGTATCTTCTAGCCTGTAATTATCTCTTGGCCTTCCAGGTTACACCTTGTAGCTAAAACCTGGGAGGGGGTGTCATTCCACAGACTGTCAGCATCTCTCATGAGAGACAGTCAATAACACATTTTTATATTACAAAAAGCATAGCTTAATCAGAACCAGAGCTTAATCAGAACCAGCTGTCTGAGTGTCACAATTCCTCCCCACCTAGACTGAATTTGGGGGGTCTATTCCCTGCAGGGAATGAGCTTCCTAAATCAGTTCACTCCTCGTACACATGAGACAGCCCATCGGAGTTCTGATTTTTGGCTCCAGCCCTATGTAGAATTGTCATATCATACACTTGCAAAACAAGACTCCATCTTAGCAATCTACCATTGTTTTTCCCCATCTGCATCAGCCAAACCAGGTGGCTGTGGTCAGTCTGTACCACAATAAGTATGGCTCCAACTTCTTTAGGGCCCACACTACGGCAACACATTCTTTTTCCACAGTAGAGTATGCCTGCTCCCTGGGAAGTAACTTTCTATTCAGGTACACTACTGGGTGATCTCTCTCTTGGCTGGATGTCTGACTCAGTACTGTCCCAATACCCACGTCTGAGGCATCAGTCTGAACTATAAAGGGTTTGCTATAGTCAGGACTTGTCAAAACAGGAGCACTGCACAGTGCCTCCTTTAGTTTGGAAAAGGCTTCCTCACAAGCTGGGCCCCAGCTAATTTTTTTGGGCATCTTTTTCTTTGTTAGGTCAGATAGGGGAGCAGCCAGGGCACTGTAATTGGGTACAAATTTCCTGTAGTACCCTGCTGTCCCTAGAAAACTCCCGAACTGCTTCTGCATTTCTGGTCTGGGCTATGCCCAGATTGCCTCTATCTTTATTTGGTTAGGACAGAGCTGTCCTTGGCCTACTACATGCCCAAGGTATGCCACTTCTCCCATGGCCACCTGGCACTTCTCGGCTTTGACAGTGAGCCCAGCCCTCTGTATCCTGCTCAGCACTTCCCTAAGGTGGGACAGGAGTTTCTCCTAGCTGGCATTAAAGATGGCAATGTCATCTAGGTACACCATAGCGTACTCCTCAGCACCATTTAACACCTGGTTCACCAATCTTTGGAAAGTGGCCGGGGCGTTCTTCATTCCGAAAGGCAGTACTTTAAATTCAAATAAGCTTATTCTGAATGCTGAAGGCTGACCTCTCCCTAGCTTTGTCCATCAACTCTACCTGCCAATGCCCCTTGGTCAGGTCAATGGTTGTATGGTAGGTTGCCCCTCCCAACTTGTCCAGGAGTTCATCCTTCTGGGGCATCGGGTGGGCATCTAACTTTGTGACTGCATTCAGTCCATGATAGTCTACACAGAAATGAGTAGAGCCATCTGGCTTAGGCACAAGGACTATGGGTGAGACCCAGGGACTGTGAGATCTCTGGATTACCCCTAAATCCAGCATCTCCTCCACTTCCCTCCTAATGTCCTTTTGGACAGCCTCTGACACCCGATATGCTATCTGCTGTATGGGTGTCTGTGTCCCTGTCTCCACATCGTGAGTCACTAAGGGTGTTAGTCCAGGCTTGGTGCTAAACAATGGGGCAAAGTCTGCTAAAACCTCTCTTACTTTCTGGATCTGGTCCGGGGCCAGCTGGGGAGACAATTTTACTGCCTCCACAGAGGACTCCCACTTGCTTTCTTCCAGCAAGTCCAGAAGGGGATCTCCTTTGTCTGTCCCCTCCCCAGGACTACACACTGCAAACACCATGTCAGCCCTATTTGCATATGGCCTTATCATGTTGACATGGTACATTATTTCTGTCTGTCTTCGGTCAGGTAACTCTATAACGTAGTTCATGTCATTTACCTTCCTAACCACTTTGTACGGTCCTGCCCACTCAGCCTGCAGCCTGTCTTTGTGGACCGGAATAAGGACCATGACTTCCTGATCCACCATGTACGAGTGAGCTCTGGCTCTGCGGTCGTACCACACTTTTTGTTTCTGTTGGGCAGCTGCCAGGTTGCTGTGGGCTGTCTCCATAAGCTCCTTCAGCCTTTCCCTAAACCTAAGGATGTAATCCACAATGGGAGTTCCCTGGGTGGCGTGTTTGCCTTCCCAGTCCTCCCGGATCAAGTCTAGGGGCCCATGTACTCGGTGTCCATATAAGAGTTTGAAGGGGGAAAATCCTGTCTACTCTTGGGGCACCTCCCTGTATGCAAACAACAGGTGGGGAAGGTATTTCTCCCAGTCCCCCCATGCTGTTCAGCAAACACCTGGAACATTGACTTCAGGGTGCCATTGAATCTTTCCACAAGCTCATTGGCTTGTGGGTGATACGGTGTCATACATCTCTGCATCTCAGATCTAGAAGTGGTAGCCATTTGAGAACAAGTGACCACCAAACAGTGTGGTTCATGATAAACTCAGCTACAGAGTCAAGCCATACAAAAGTGAGGATTCTGGACTTCAGGAGGGCTGACTTTGGCAAGATGGGAGAATGCCTTAGAAAAGCACTAGCAAACAGGCTAGAAGGAGAGGTGGAGCAACAATGGGGAAATATCAAAACTGCCATCACAGAGGCAACACACCTTTGTGTAAAGCAAATAAACAAATCAAAAGAAAGAAAAAGCCACTATGGTTCTCAAAAGAAGTGGTGGTGAAGGTTAGGGAGAAAAAGATAGCATTTAGGAAGTATAAGGAAACACAGAAGGAGCAGGACAGAGAACTGTACCAGTTAAGGCAGAAGAAAGCAGAGAGGGTAGTCAGAATAGCAAAGGCACAAACTGAGGAAAAGATAGCCAACTCGGTTAAGAAGGGGGATAAAACCTTTTATAGGTATATCAGGGAGCGTAGAAAGACAAAGGGAGGGATAGTGAGGCTGAATAGAATGGATGGTAGGTGGGCAGAGAGTGACAGTGAAAAAGCAGGGATACTGAACAAATATTTCTGCTCAGTATTCACAAAAGAGGAAGTGGGGGAGGTGCCTAATCCAATTAACAGAAGCACTCTGGGGAGGGGGGGGTCGATCCCAGTCATTTCACAGAAGAAAGGGTTCTGAAAGAACTCCTAAAACTGAAGATGGACAAAGCAATGGGGCCAGATGGAATTCATCCCAGAACTCTAAAAGAATTAGGCAGAGAACTAGTGACACCTACCCTTTATAACAAATCATTGGAGGATGGTGTGGTGCCTGAGGACTGGAAGAAGGCTGATGTGATTCCCCTTCACAAAAGTGGGAGCAAGACAGAGGCAGGAAACTACAGACCTGTCAGTTTGACCTCTGTGGTAGGGAAAGTGATAGAATCACTTCTGAAGGGAAGAATTGTTGAGTACCTATAGACCAGTGGGGCACAGGACCCAAGGCAGCATGGGTTCACAGTGGGAAGGTCATATCAGATGAATCTAATTGATTTCTTTGACTGGATGACCAAAGTAGTAGACCAGGGAAGGGCTGTGGACATGGCCTACCTAGACTTTAGCAGGGCATTTGACACAGCCCCACACAAAAGATTAGTAGTCAAATTAACTAGCCTTGGAGTGGGTCCCAGGGTGGTAGCCTGGGTAAAACATTGGCTGAACAACTGGACACAGAAGATAATTGTAAATGGAGTCCATTCTGAAGAAAGAGGGGTTACTAGTGGGGTACCACAGGGTTCAGTACTGGGTCCAGTCCTTTTTAATGTCTTTATAAGTGACATTGCAGAGGGACTGGAAGGAAAAGTATGCCTCTTTGCAGGTGACACAAAGATCTGCAACAGGGTTGATACACAAGAAGGCATGGAAGGATGAGAAGGGACTTGGCAGGGTTGGAGGAATGGTCAGAAGTATGGCAGCTTGGATTCAATGCAAAGAAGTGCAAAGTAATGCACCTGGGAAACAAAAACCCAGGGGAAGATTACACAATGGGGAGGAGGTAGTAACAACAACAAAAATGGAAAGGGACCTGAGGGTAATCATATCAGATGACCTTAAGGTTGGCAAGCAATGTGAGAAGGCAGTAGGGAGGGCTGGGGGGATACTGGGATGTATAGGGAGAGGCATCAGCAGCAGAAAATAGGAAGTTGTTATCCCCATGTACAGACAGTTGGTGAGACCCCATCTGGAGTACTGCATCCAGTTCTGGAGACCCCATCTCTGCAAGGACATAGACAGGATGGAGGCAGTACAGAGGATGGCAACTAAAATGGTGCAGGGTCTGCAAGAGAAGCCATATGAGGAGAGGCTGAAGGAGCTTAATATGTATACCCTTGAGGAAAGGAGGGAGAGGGGGGACATGATAGAAAAGTTTAAGTACCTCAGTGGAATCAACAAAGTCCAAGAGGGTAGCATCTTTCAGAAAAAGAGATGTGCAAGAAAAAGGGACACAATTTGAAGATAGAGGGGGGATGCGTAAGGGCAATGTGAGAAAGTATTTTTTCACAGAGAGGGTGGTGGATGCATGGAACAGCCTTCCTGAGGAGTTTGTGGGGTCTAAAACTGTGGGAGAATTTGAGAATGCATGGGACAGACATAAGGCAATTTTTGTGGGGGGTAGGAAGAAATAGGATGTTGGTTAAATAGGATCTGCAGCTTATCCTCTAGGTAGGGAAATGGGCAGACTAGGTGGGCCAAGAGGTCCTTTTCTGCTGTCAAAGTCTATGTTTCTATGCACCACCCCACACTTCTCCCATAAACATTTCATCAGGTCCGACATGAAGGAACCCCCTCGATTGGTGATAACCTCCTGTGGAAATCCAGCAAGGGAGAAAATTCCAAGTAAGGCATCTGCCACGTTGTCTGTCCTCAGTGAGGATAGGGCAACTGCCTCTGGGTACCGGGTGGCATAATCCACCACGGTCAGGATGAATCTCTTCCCTGAGGAGCTGGGGGTATTTAAAGACCCTACATTATCCATTCCCACCCTCTGGAATGGCTCCTCAACTATGGGCAAGGGAATCAGGGTGGCTTGGGTTTTCTTGCCCGCCTTCCGTATTTCATGGCACCAGTGACAAGACCTGCAATACTCCTTCACCTTCTGGGTGAAGTTAGGCCAATAGAAATTCTGGGTGAACCGCTGCATAGTGTGCACAATTCCCAGATGACCAGACAAGGGAATATCATGTGCAGTCTTGAGCAACTGCTCATGATACCCCTGAGGAATGACAAGCTGCCTGCCTAGCACCCCTTCCTCTGTCTGTACTGCCTGAGTATACATAAGTCCATTTTCCCAATAAACCTTATGTCTGCCATCACCTCCCTGTGCATCGTCCGAGTCTGCCCAAGCCCTCAGCCCTCTAGACTAGGGTCACTTCTCTGAGCAGCTGCAAGCCCTCACATTCCCAAGGCATGGGACGGTCCCCTTCAGTCGCCTAAACTAAGGTCCCTAGCACTAGCGCCAGGGCAATCAGGATCACTGTCAATCCCAACCCTCTGACAATGAGTCACCCTCCCTTCAGAGTAACCCTCCATAGCTGTGTGGTTACTTGCTACTGGGGAAATTTCTACCTCCTTTTCATTAGTCTCCCCATCTAGAGACACAGGCTGGGGAACCAGCCTCTCAGTGGTTTCCACAATGGCTTCTGTGGAGTTCAGGGAACTACAATTTTCCCTTGCTGCATGGCTACGGTTAACTGCACATACCATCTCCTGTTTGAGATTATTGCCCAGGATCACATCCACTGCTAAGGTTTTGGCTACAGCCACCTGTTGCACAGTTCCCCCTATTTTCACCACAGTCCAGGAGAATACTAGCAAGGGGCAACATTTTCTTTTCACTAGTGAAACCTTGTACAGTAACGTATTTATTGGGTATAAGTTGACAGGGCTGTACTTCATCCCCCTTTACCAAGGTCAAGGATGCCCCTGTGTCCCTTAATCCTTGCGTCTGTACACCATTCACCATGACTGGGTGCATGTGTTCCCTCATGTTCACAGGCATGCTTCCAGGGACACACAAACAACCCACTTTTTTTCTAATACCATTCTGCGTATTATTGCTCATTCTTTTGGGACACTGTCTGGCAATATGCCCAGTTTCTTTACATAACCAACATTCACTTCTCTTTTCAGAGAAATCTTTTCTCTGAAACCTGGGGCTAACTGGTTTCAGTGGAGGCAGTGAGGGTTTTAGCTGCCCTGAAGGCATGCTTTTCCCTTTCTGCACTGCCATGCCCACCCCATTCGCTCTCAGAGCAGGTCTGCTCTCAGTATAGCGGTCCGAGAGTTCAGCAGCCTCTTGCACTGTTTTGGGATCTTGGTCCTCCAGTCAGGTTTTCAGCTCTGCTGGGCATGCCCAGAAAAACTGTTCTAACAAAATCACATTTTCAATTTTATCAACAGAGTTTGCTCCAATTCCTTCCCACCAACGTTTTAAAAACTGACATTGTTTCGTGGCCAGCTCCTCGTAGCTCATGTCAGGTCTTCTCCTGAGCTTACGGAATTTAGCTCTGTATGATTCGGCAGTTAATTCAAATTTCTTTAACAGTGCAGCTTTAAGTTTGCTGTAATCATCACTGTCCTCATTGTCCATTTGACCCAATGCATCCCGAGCTTTCCCGGTAAGTAGTGGAGATAGCTGGAAGCTCCAGGACTCTCTAGGAATTTTAGCCTGAATACAAACTTCTTCAAAAGAATTTAAAAAGGCATCTATGTCATCCTTCTCTTTAAATTCAGCTATCAATTTGTAATTCAATTTGTAACCCAGTCCTGTAGTCCCAGTTAAACCCAAGCCACTTACCTGCTCTGGTGCCGCTGGTTGGAGTTGAGGCTTCTCCAGTTCATGTTGCCTCTGGCACTCATCTTCCTCATGGTCTGCCTCTTGGCATTCTTGCTCTGCCTCATGCTGTTCATGGTCCCTCTCCCTCTGGAACTCCAGCTCCATTCTGCATAACTCAGTTTGCAGCCTGAGTACTTCTGGATCCAGGATACTGGTGACCTTCCCCTGCTGCTGTGGCCCTTCACTGACAGTGGCCCTGTTGCTCTCCTCATCAGATCTGGACACTACCCTGGCTGCTAGCCCTGCCACACTCGAGGTTTGGTCCTTTTCAGTCACGGTCTGTGACTTGCTGCTCTGGGTATCTGCTACCATCAGGGCATCCATGAGGTTCTGTTTGCTGGCTTCACCTCTAACAGGACTCCTCTGTCCCCCACACAACTCTGCTTTATGTAGTCTACAGTGTGGCTGCTGTAGTTGGAAGCCATCTTCTTCCCTAACTACAGCTACTCTGACTTGCACTTTAGAAAGAAAATAAAATGGGTAGGAACTTGACTGTATGACGAGTGATATAGTTCTGTCTTCTTTTTTTTTAAAAATAAATCACTGCCTTTTTCTTTCTTTGCAAGTGAGCTGATGGTCTCAGGTTGACATACTGAACAATAAAAGCTTGTAATACCAAAATTATCGCACCGCTGCCAACCAATCTGTCACAAACCCACTCAGCAGGTCAGGCCCTCTGTTCCCACAGTGCCAAAATCTGAGTGCAGTCTTGTGAACAGGAAACAGAAACAGGGTAACCTTCCTGTCTGTTTTGTGGATTCGAATCAACCTTTGGTTTCAAGTCTTGGAGGGATTCAAACTGTGAAACTCTTGTTAGCGTACCCAATGGACAGGCTCAGATAATTCTGCTCTTCGGGGGGGCAGATATCTTTCGCATATGGGCACGTAACCAGGCATGCAAAATGAACCCTTAAAACTCTATTAAAGACCTCAGAATAAATTATTACCTTTTCCCAGTTTGGTAAAACCAGTAAGCTTTGTACCAAGTCAACTTTAACCATGTATGCAGCACTTGTCAAGAAAAAGGCACACCAAGTAATCTCTAAAGTAGAGGTTTACTTCAAAATAGATAAAAAAAATGTAAAATATAAATGCAGAACCATATTTCACAGAAACATAGGTTTTGAAAAGTGTAGATTCCTACCACTAATACACTTAGACTTGTCTGTTCTAAGGTATTGTTATCTCACAGTGTTGTAGATGTTTCTTTTTCAGAGTCCAAACATTTTTGTCAAAATGGAAAACAGAATACTGTTTAAAAACTGGCTTTGCCAACCTCTTTGCATGAGGTCACCTAGCTCCTCCCTGTCAGAATGTAAAAAAATGTATCTATGCAAAACAGGATGTCTTATCAAAGTATTAAATTCTGTAACCTTAACACAACTCATTTTCTTCAAATGACTTTCTTTGATATTACGAGTAGCTTCCCCTTTCCAGGACATCAAAGCATCTTTTATGACTTCACACTAAAGCGTCATAACCTGCTCTTCTTCCTCTAAACGTTATAAAAGTTTATGATCTATCTTGGCAGTTGGCAAGCTGCAATTAGTCACATAAACAGGAGATACTTATTTTTTTAAGGTATCTTCTAGCCTGTAATTATCTCTTGGCCTTCCAGGTCACACCTTGTAGCTAAAACCTGGGAGGGGGTGTCATTCCACAGACTGTCAGCATCTCTCATGAGAGACATTTAATGACACATTTTTATATTACAAAAAGCATAGATTAATCAGAACCAGCTGTCTGAGTGTCACAGCCCCCACCATTATATTGTATAGCAACTCACTGACCTGTGCTAAATCACAAATTGTATATCTATATATTGAATATTGTATATCAATTACCTGACGATGACCTCACTTGGTTGAAAGCTCCACCTCTCTCCCACCTCAGACGATGCCACCTCTGGCTGACCCCCCCAACCCCCTCTTATTTAATCTGTCTATCTGATAATATGTACTAATTTGATGTGTATAAGTTCAAATTTTACTATTACTGCCTGTGTATATGCTTCAATGTTTTTCTTTTTTTTCCCTCTGTTAACCTTGCATTTTTGTAATGTTTGTTCAACACTGATGTGGAACGTTTGAAAATGAGTCCTTGACTCAAATTTATTAATCTCAAACTGAAATAAATAAATAAAGAATATTTTTAATTATGTCTTTGTACTCATCAGTTCTGAACTATATCAAGTCACACTGTTTATTGCATGTATGGGGGGAGGGGCTCTGCAGAGGTGCCCACGTGCACCCATTGTTATCATAATTTGATGGTGATTCATATTAGTTTATTAGGGCCTGTGTTTGGATATGGTTTCATCTTGAGTTGCAGTACAAGTATGTTTGTACATTTTTTTCTGGTGTGTGTGTGTGTGTGTATACACTGTGAGGGTGGTCCTGACTGTCTGTTCCTGTACTGTCACCTGTGTGACCGCATGATCACATGTGGATGTTCGTGGACAGGGGTCAAAACCGGTACCAGCCTCACTAGCCAAAAGCTGTTAGATATTGTTTAGTGATAGACAAAATCTTTGTAAGAATGAAAAAGAGCATTGCAAGTCTTACTTTTACCAATTAGAAAAACAAGACCGCGATCCTGAGCATGTGTTTGATGTTGCCGTGGCCATGAAATGCATGCTCAGGATCACGGTCCTATTTTTGTGTGGTAAAAGTAAGACTTGCAACGCTTTTCATTATTCTTATGAAGATCCCCATGCTCAGTAGAGCATATACTTTTAGCCCCAACTATCATGTACACTTGTTCAGGAAATTTGCACATGCTCAGTGCATGATCACATTGAGAAGAGGCATCTGGTGGCAGAGGATCTGCCAAACAATAAAGTAATGTGCTTGGTCCAAGCCTAAAGTATATATTTTTTTTAAATTTAGGTAGCAGATCTTGCTGTTACTCATACTGGGGCACATGAATAGTTTATTTTGCCACAGATGTTATTACAGGCATACTGGTCACACATGTTCAGTATTGCTGCTGAAAACTGACAGTACCCCTTTAATGTGTGCACTGCTAATGCACAGCATTGATAAAAGCTTCCAGAAAGCTGCAAAGTACAGTAAGATGAAACTGAATATCAGCTAGAAGCAGACCATTAGGAAACTTTTATTAATTTATTGCAATGAGCAGTGCACACATTAAACAACTCACTGAAAAACTGCTAAACCAGTGAGTTGGAGAGACAGTTTAATGTGACATTTATTGTATGTTATACTGGAATATATATGTATATATGTGTATATGTAAAATCAGCAAATCTGCATCTCTTTTTCTAAAAATTGCTTTCTCCTTTGCTCCTTTCCGCTAAAATTTCTCTCTATAATATTTTAAGACCCGGTAAAGAAAAAGATGCTGGGTCACTAGGAACATGTTGTTTCAGGAGATTGCATGTCTTTGTTCAGTTAAAAGGAGCCCTGCAAAAATAAGAGAACTAAATGAATGTAAGCATTACCTTTCCTTAGTTGGACTTTTAAATTAAGGATGGGCCAAAAGTTACATTGCTTTTTGTACACATTAGAATGATTTTTTGATAAAGCAACTACAAAGTAAAATCACTTCTTTTGTCTTTAAAGTGATAGGGGAAGCACAAATTGAAAGCTGAAAGCCCCTTTTTTGAATGTAGTGATGTCACTGGCAGCACCCTATAACAGTGTAAGGTGAAATAACCAGGGATACACCCCCTAAGGAATGCGTGAGCTGAAGCGCTGTGTAACAGAGTTCAAGGTGTACTGAAATTTATTTGTCCAAATGGTGAATAAATTACATAGATACATAGACAGTGTCGGCAGATAAGGGCCTGTGGCCCACCGAGTCTGCCCATTTGAGCTTGTAAGTTCAGTTTATGTTTTCCTAGAAGTCTGTTGCCCCTTACCCCTGACCTCCAGAATTCCTTTATGTCTATCCCATGCATTCTTAAATCCCATGATTGTTTCAGCCCCCACCACTTCCTCTGGCAGGGTGTTCCACTTGTCCACCACCCGTTCTGTGAAGAAATTCTTCCTCACGTTTCCTCTGAATCGTCCTCCCTCCAACTTCATCCCATGCCCTCTAGTCCTGGAACATCTTTTTCATTTAAAAATAGTGTATTTCTGCACCCTGTTCCTCCCTGTAAGATACTTGTATGCCTCTATCATATTCCCTCTCTCCCTCGTCTCCTCCAGGGAGTACATATTCAGTTCCTTCAACCTGTCCTCATAGGACTTGTGATGCAATCCATGCACCATCTTCGTTGCCCTCCTCTGAACCTTCTCTACCCTGTCTATGTCCTTACATAGGTATGGTCTCCAGAACTGTACACCATACTCCGGGTGGGGCCTCACTAATGTCTTGTATAGTGGAATTATGATGTCCCTTTTCCTGCTGCTGATGCCTCTGCCTATGCATCCCAGCATCCTATTTGCTTTACCTGTTGCCTTGTCACACTGTTTCCCTACCTTGAGGTCATCAGAGATGACAACCCCAAGATCCCTTTCCTGCTTGGTGCATGCTATATCCTCACTCACCAACTGATATATTGTGCCAGGGTTTTTGTGCCCCATATGCATTATCTTGCACTTCTTTGCATTGAATTTCAACTGCCAAACCCCTGACCATTCAAGTTTCTGCAGGCCCCTTCTCATTCTGTCTACACCCTCTGGTGTGTCTACTCTGTTACAGAGCTTAGTGTCATCAGCGAACAGTGACATTCTGCCTTTTAGGTCCTGTGCAATGTCACTGATGAAGATGTTGAATAGGACCGGTCCCAGCACTGATCCCTGTGGTATCCCACTGGTCACTTTTCTCTCTGTGGAGTGACAGCCATTTACCACCGCCCTCTGTGTCCTGCCGCCCAGCCAGTTACCTACCCACCACACTACTGTCCTGCCCACACCCATATTCCCCAGTTTGTGTAATAGTCTTCTATGTAGCACAGTGTCAAAGGCCTTGCTGAAGTCCAGATAGGCCATGTCCACTGCCCTCCCCTGATCCACCTCCCTAGTCACCCAGTCAAAAAATCCAACGAGGTTGGTCTGACATGACCGCCCCCTGGTGAAACCATGCTGCCTTGGGTCCTGTAGTCCATTGACAACCAGATGTTCCACCAGTCTCTCCTTCAGTAGTGCTTCCATGATCTTCCCCACTACTGAGGTGAGGCTGACTAGTCTGTAGTTTCCCGCTTCCTCTTTGTTCCCTCTTTTGTATAAGGGGACTACATCTGCTATCCTCCACTCTTTGGGTACCTCCCCTGTTTCCAGTGATTGGCTAAACAGGATAGCCAGTGGTTCAGCCACCACCTCTCTTAGCTCTTTAAGGACCCTGGGGTGCACCCCATCTGGTCCCATTGCTTTATCAACTCTTATTACTTCCAGTTCCTTCAGGACCCTTTCTCGAGTAAAGGGACTTGTGTCCATTTCTGCACCAGTCTCACCCCTTATACTCCCTTCAGACCCAGTACCCTCCTCTTCCTCAGTAAAGACTGAGCAGAAATACCTGTTCAATATGTCAGCTTTACTGTTGTCATCCTCCACGTGGCCCCCATACTCCCCCTTCAGTCTCACTACCCCTCCCTTTGCCTTTCTTTTTTCACTTATGTACCTGTAAAAGGTTTTGTCCCCTCTACCCACTGATTTTGCAATGTGTTCTTCTGTCTGAGCTTTGGCTTCCCTTACTGACCTCCCTGCCTCCCTTTGCTTCTCCTGGTACTTCTCCCTCTCCCCTTCTGCCTGTGTCTTTTTGTGCTGCCTAAACGCAGTCTTTTTGGTTTTCACTTTCTTTGCTACCTCTTTGGAAAACCATAATGGTATCCTCTTCCTTTTCCTCTTGCTAACCTGCTTAATGCATAATTCTGTTGCTCTTGTAATCCCCATTTTAAATACTGCCCACTGTTCCTCAACCCCTGATTCCTGCCCCATTCCCCTTAATGCCTCTTTCAAGTATCTCCCCATTTTCCCAAAGTCTGCCCCCCTAAAATCCAGGATACGTGTTTTTGTGTGGTTTGGTTCTGCTCTTTCTGTGATTTCAAACCACAATGACTGGTGGTCATTGTTCCCCAGGTGCTTTTCAAGAAACTGTGGTCAAGTTGTCCTTTATGAGGCTGTAGCTATGGTGTTTACTGTCTGGATTGCACCATTTTACTTGCCCTGCACTGCAATGCCTCCACCACGTTCATACTAGGGTTCATACTATGGTTGAAATAGATGTACAGAAGGTTTTTAACCCATTGTGGTAGATGAACCCGCCCCCGGTGTTCCCCCTCCCTATGTCATGTTTGTTTTGTGTCTCCTTGTAGAAATCTGTTGCGCAACAGTAATCGTTTTATTTCCTTTCTGGTGTCTGTAATCCTGCGCGTTTGTGTCCCTGTGTGAATTCTCTATGGTCCTTGGTTACGCGGTCAGACTGGCCCCCTGCTGCGTAATGCTTGTCATATCTTTGTTTTGTCCTTGGGATATTTGGTGTTAAGAGAACCCCCCTTATGTTTTAGAATGATTTTCCTGAAGGCACCAGATAGGGTGTCTGTTCAAGCTAAGATAGAGAAAGGTACAAACAGCATGGTAGCTCTTAACGCCTGACGGCTAAAATACCAAAAGGGAAAGCCGACGGCAATACTGTGTGAGCAGAAGAGACTGCATCTGAAAGACAATTGAAGTCAAGCAATCTAGTAAGGTAAATGCCCAACGGCATGTTAAGTACATAGTCAAGGGTCTTTCAAGTACAATTTAAACACATAAGGAAACTGAACATTATTTCTAAGCATCTGTATGCCTCTGAAGATGTATATCTTTGTTTACATTATTTTCCCAATGTTACAAAGGGGTATCAAACTGTTTCCCTCTTATTTTACAGCTTCCCCTATTTCTTAAAACTTCTAAGACAGTTTGTATTTAGGGAACCAAATGTTTCCCTCTGCTTTACTAAACAACTTAGAGATGTATTTCTATAAACAGTTTAAAAACAGACCTGTGAGTTCTGTGATTTTCAAGAGCCAATCACTAAGGTGGTTCTTGCACAGTGCCTTCTCCTATGGGGAGTGAGCAGCACCTTGCTGCTTTCTTTTATAGGGAGAAAGTGGGTGTCCTGACTAGAACTGGGGAGGAGCTCATGTTAAGTTAGCCCACTTCTTAGTAATATGAACTGTATTAAGTGATATCCTGGTTCTATTTTCACTTACAGAACATATTCATGGATTAAACTTAAAGATGTATTGCCTAAATCCACATAGTGTTCTTTGTAAGCCTGAACATAATGTATTTTTAAAATAATTATTAATAGAGGGGAGTGGTTTTCATTCTGGAGGCGGAGTCTCCCTCCTATAAATGAAGCCTAGCTCCAGCTTGAAGTCAGATGCGCTTTAGGAGAGTCAGTGAAAGGACCTCCTGCTCTCTGGTGATTTGCACAAAATAAGGTACTCTTGCTAGAGCTTTGGCAGAGTAATTGTGCTACCTTCATTTCATTTTTTTGTTTGTTTTAATTTATATTTTGATACTTGAAGTAAGCTGTTTCTGGATTAAATTTTGGTTATTTTGTTTTTGTTCCATAATAAAAGTCATACCAAACAAGGTATGTTGTACCATTTATGTTGACTCTTGTGTGACCTGTTATTTCAAACCACCACACCCATATTAGTACAGCTCCAGCATGCTGGTGTTTAGTACCACTTACTTAATAAGTAGGAATCTATTTTTTTTATAGGATTCTAAATTTCTAGCATATACTATTTGACTTGGTAGGGAGTTTCACATAGGAATAATCCTTTGTGTATAAAATAAACGTCTAAGGTCCCTTTTAGGAAAAGTTAACAGGAGTTGGTATGTGTGACTTCTCAAGTTACAGTTTCTGTTAATAAAAGTCATATATCCATATCTCTCATTAGATTTGTATCCTTATGAATTCTGTACATGAGCAACAGATCTCTCTGAATTCTTCTTAATTTCAAAAGGTACATTTTTAAATCGAGTAATCTCTGATCGTAGCTCCGGTCATTCATACTATCAATCATTTTAGTAGCTCTTCTCTGAATCCCCTCCAATCTGTTTATATCCCTTCTCAAGTGGGGGCTCCATAAAGGTGAACAATAGTCCAAAATGAGGCCTGATGTAAGTTCTGTATAAAGGAATAATACAAGCTTTATTTCTTGTAACAAAAACCTTCTTAATGCATCCTATGAAATTATTTGCCTTATTTACAAGTTGTTCACAATGGCTACCAAAAGACAATTCTGAAGTTATGATTATTCCAAGATCTTTTTTCAGAAGTTACAGCTTACAATATATTGCCATCTAAGGTGTACTAATGTTTGGTATTATGTCCACCCAGATGCATGTCAACGCATTTCTCTGCATTGTAAGTCATATAATTGTGTTGTGCCCACTTTTCCAGAAGTACTAGATAATTTTCCAACTTTTTTATATTATCAGTTGTTGCATTTGCTGCTATTTTAGTGTCTTCAGTGAATTTAATTATAAAGTTATTTAAGTTAAGTGTCATATCAGAACTAAAAATAGAAAATAGCACAGGCCCTAACACTGACCCCTGAAGCACTCCACTTGTGACCAGACCTGTTTTTGAGTAGTGCCCTCTGATGCATACTGTTTGGGTACGGCAACATAACCAGTGGGTAACCCAGTTTACCAAGGTACTATTTATCCCTAGCGTATACATTTTTTCTATTAATATTAAATGTGGAACTTTATCGAAAGCCTTACAAAAGTCTAAATAAATTATGTCAACTGGTATTTGGTCATTAAGCTTTTTACTAACTTTTTCATAAAAAAAAAAAAAAAGGCTTGTAAGACAGGATCTTTGTTTTTTAAACCCGTGTTGGGTGTTATCTAGTAGTTTTTTTTTATTATTTTCCATATCTTCCTCTAGCTTGGTTTTAAATAAGGACTCAAAAATGTTACCCAAAATACTTGTTAGAGTTATTGGCCTATAATTTTCTACTAACTTCAATTTCCTTTCTTAAGAAGGGGAGCCACTGTTGCTGTTTTCCAATCAGTTGGGACACATCCTGAATATAAGGAAAGATTGAATATTTTGTATAATGGCTCTACCAGTCAATTTGATAGTTCTTTAATTAATCTAGGGTGCAGCCTGTCCTGTCCCGGTGACTTATTTGTATTTATATTGTCTAATTTCATTTTAATATCCAGTTTTGTTATTTCAGTCAATATTTTTTGAATCTTGTAAGATGATTGGATTTGGGGAACTAGTTTTATTAAATACTGAACAAAAATATAAATTTAATTTGTCAGCCATTTCCTCTGATTTATTTATTGTTTTTGTACCTATATTCAATGGCCCTATGCATCTCGGCATTGTTTTTTTGTTATTCACACAAGAATAAAAACTCCCCCCCCATCTTTTATGTATGGTAGTTTAAATTCAATTTTCTTTTTCTCTAGTCTAATTTTGTGTTTATATTCCTTAAGTATCTTCTTATATCTGTATTTGTTATAACCATTGTTATCCCTGGATAATGCCCTGTATACTCTTCTTTTCTGGGCCAATAAATTAGAAATTTTAGGTGTAAACCAAATTGGTATTTTTCCTTTCTTATTGTAAGATATTTTATTTGGAAGATATTTTGTTTCTAATTCAAGTATTTTGTTTTTTCTCTATGTCTAAATTTCGTCGGGGGATATGGATCTCTTTTCCCAGTTCCATTGATTTAGTTGTTCCAAGAATTTTGAAAGGTTTGCTGTTTTATAGTCTTTAAATATTGTTTTACCTATTGCTTACTTAGAATTTATTTTTGTATTAAACATTATGATCTGGTGATCACTGTTTGCTAATTGAGGCCTGATTTTAATATTTTTTATTTGCTCTGGAATATCTGTTAATACTAAATCTAATATATTTCTGTTCCTTGTAAGTTCTGTAACTAATTGATGAATGCCATTTGATTCACATGTATCTTGAAAAGTTTCACTGCAGATGCTGGTAGCCATTTTGTTAGTCCAGTCTGTTCCAGAGAGATTAAAATCTCCTAATAATATTAATTCAGTATTATTAGATTTGATATTAATTTTATTTAAGATACTATTATGCTTTATAGCATCTGTGTCCAGTGGCCTGTATCAAACTCCAATACACAAGTTTTTTTACCTTTTTTCTAGAAATTTCAACCCACATAATTTATTTCTGGCTATTACTAGGTGATTCTTTAATTGTTTTATAAGTAATGTTATTTTTTATAAATAGGGCAACCCCTCCTCCTCTCTTCTTGGATCTGTTCTTGAATAAGGTATTATATCCTTGTATGTTTGTATTCCAACTAGATGTTCCCCCCACCAGCTCTCTGTAACTGCAACAATATCAATGTTTTCTTTGTTCATTATTAATTCCAGTTCATCTAGCTTGGTAGAATGCAAACTTCTTGCATTAGTTAACAAGAATGACAAGCCCTTGTTATAGTTTCTATTATTATGTTTTGTTTTATTATTATGATGTTTCTTACCAGCCGTATTGACCCATTGCCCCCATTTCTATTTTTTTCCCCTTTTGCATATTATGAAGAGTCTTATGAAAGATACACCCCAATAATAGTGCGCCTTGTCTGCTGAGGTGTAGTCCATCAAAACTATATAGTTGTGTACTATTTTCAAAAAGTCCCCAGGATCTAATACATTCTGTATGATTGGTAAGACACCATTTACGTAGCCAGTTATATGTCTTGATTTTTTTTCATTTTTGTATAAGTTGCTCTGGGGACTGGTAGTACTTCAGATATGATTGGTGTCACATTTAAGCTTTTTGGTGTTTGTATCATGTCTTTCATATCTGTAATTATGTCCTCTACCCCATGGCTGCTAAAATCATTAGTACCAACATGTATGATGTTACAGACCCCCTTCTCAGGGGGAGGAAATGGACAAGGAAATGATAGAAAGTATACTTAGTATGGCAAAAAAAGGGGAGATATTGCTGATGGGTGATCTGAATATGCCAGATGTTAACTGGAGTGCAGTTACCACAGCCACTTTGAAGAGTGGGGTTATTCTAGATGCCCTACAGGGGGCATGCCTTAGACAACTAGTATTGGAGCCCACTCGAGAGGGAGCATCTTAGACCTGGTTCTCTCAAATGGAGATGAGGATCATCAGATGTAGAAGTGGGTAGCCATCTGGGAACTAGCGACCATCGAACAGTATGGTTCACAATAAACACAGCAATAGAGTCAAGCCATACAAAGGCAAAGGTACTGGACTTTAGGAGGGCTGACTTTGCTAAAATGGGTAAGTGCCTAAGGAATGCACTAGCACATGGGCAGGAAGGAGGGGTGGAAGAACAATGGGGAATAATAAAAACTGCCATCACAGAGGCAACAAGCCTTTGTGTGAAGCAAATAAACAAAACTAAACAATGTAAGAAACCACTATGGTTCTCAAAGGAAGTGGCAGTGAAGGTTCAAGAGAAAAGAAAGCTTTCAGGAAGTACAAGGGATCATGAAGGAGCAGGACAGAGAACTGTATCAGTTAAAGCAAAAGGAAGCTGGGAAGGCAGTCAGAACAGCAAAGGCCCAAACCGAGGAAAAGATAGCCAACTCAGTTAAGAAGGGGGATAAAACCTTTTATAGGTACATCAGGGAGCGAAGAAAGACCAAGGGAGGGATAGTGAGGCTTAATAAAGGGGAGGGTGGGCAGAGGGAGACTGTGAAAAGGCAGAGATACTAAATAAATATTTTTGCTCAGTATTTACAAAGGAAGAGGGGGTGTACCTAGAACAAACAGTAGAAACACACTGGATGCAGCAGTTGATACCAGCCCATTTACAGAAGAAAGGGTTCTGAAAGAACTCTTAAAACTGAAGGTGGACAAAGCAATGGGGCCTGATGGGATTCATCCCAGAATTCTAAAAGAACTAAGGGTAGAATTAGTGACACCACTGACTACCCTGTTTAACAAATCATGGGAGGATGGGGTGGTACCGAGGACTGGAGGAGGGCAGATGTGATTCCCCTTCACAAAAGTGGGAGCAAGGCAGAAGCAGGAAACTACAGACCTGTTAGTTTAACCTCAGTGGTAGGAAAATGATGGAATCACTTCTGAAGGAAAGAATTGTCAAGTATCTAGAGGCCAGAGGGCACAGGACCCAAGGCAGCATGGATTCACAGCAGGAAGGTCATGCCCAGACAAATCTGATAGATTTCTTTGACTGGGTGACCAAAGTAGTAGATCAGGGAGGGGCTGTGGACATGGCCTACCTAGACTTTAGCAAGGCATTTGACACAGTCCACACAAAGATTAATATACAAGTTAGCTAGCCTGGGAGTGATCCCAAGATGACAGCCTGGGTAAAAAATTGGCTGGAAATTAGGACACAGAGTAATAGTAAATGGAGTCCACTCTGATGAAAGGGGTTACTAGTGGGGTACAGCAGGGTTCAGATTAGGACTAGTCCTCTTCAATGTCTTTATAAGCTGACATTGCAGAGGGACTGGAAGGAAAAGTATGTCTCTTTTGCAGATGACACAAAGATCTGCAACAGAGTTGATGCACAAGGTGGGGTGGAAAGGATGAAAAGGGACTTGGCAAGGTTAGAAGAATGGTCAAATGTATGGCAGCTTAGATTCAATGCTAAGAAGTGCAAGGTAATGCACCTGGGAAACAAAAACCCAGGGGAAGAGTACACAATGGGGGGTGAGATACTAACAACAACAAAAATGGAAAGGGACCTGGGGGTAGTCATATCAGATGACCTAAAGGTGGGCAAGCAATGTGAGAGGGCAGCAATGAGGGCTGGGGGGATATTGGGATGCATAGGGAGAGGCATCACCAGTAGAAAACAAGAAGTTATTATCCCTCTGTACAGACAGCTGGTCAGACCCCATCTGGAGTACTGCGTGCAGTTCTGGAGACCCAGTCTTCGCAAAGACATAGACAGGATGGAAGCTGTCCAGAGGAGGGCAACTAAAATGGTGCAGGGTCTGCACCAGAAGACATATGAAGAGAGACTAAAGGAGCTTAATATGTATAGCCTCGAGGAAAGGAGGGAGAGGGGGACATGATAGAAACTTTCAAGTACCTCAAGGGAATCAACAAAGTCAAGAGGGTGGCATCTTTCAAAAAAAGTGTGCAAGAACAAGGGGGCACAATTTGAAGATAGAGGCGGCTCAGAGTAATTTAAGGAAGTATTTTTTCACAGAGAGGTTGTGGATGCATGGAGCAGCCTTCGGAGGAGGTCGTGGAGTCAAAAACAGTGGTGGAATTCAAGCATGCATGGGACAGTCATAAGGCAATTCTAGGGGATGGGGGTAGGAAAAAGTAGGCTGCTGGTTAACTAGGATCTGCAGCTTATCCAGTAGGCTGGGAAATGGGCAGACTTGGTGGACCAAGCGGTCCTTATCTGCCGTCAAATTCTATGTTTCTATGTTTCTATGATGGCAGTTTGGTTGTTCATTGTATTATGACAAATACCAGGAAGTATTGTTGTTATAGCTTTTATTTTAGCGCCGCTGTGACTGCAACTTGTAGTATTTTCTTTATTTCCTCTTGTGGAAAATCTATCTGTGTATTTAATTATAGAGTCTCCTAATATATATATACATATACATATACTGTATATATATTTCATCTTTTGTTTGCTGTCCTTCGTTGCCATCACTCATATCTATGTTTTCCCCATTTTCTTCCACTGTGGCTTCCAGACCAATATGATTTGTTGTACCTAATGTGTCAGCTGGATTAATTTGGCTGCTAATGATAACTGGATTTAATGGTTGCATTGGGAGGCAGTGTTACATGGACTGACATCCAGCAATGATATTGTGGGGGAAGAACCACTCTGGGTTTGTAAAGTTCCTCTTCACCTAGTTGTAAAAGTGGGTCAAAACTATTTTGTATGGGAAGCTGGAATTTGTTTGCTTTTCTTCCCTTTTTTAATGGCCTTCTACTTTGGACCTGGTACCATGATTCTGTCTCTTCATCTCCCTCATCATCTCTAATCCTTTTTTTATTTAAGGTACTAGTATCTTTGTAAAGTCCACCATCATTTTGATCCTGAGTTGTCTGGGTTGCAGAGGGGGCTATTAATGTTTGACATATGGTTTGTTTCGTAGAGATTGCTCCTTCATTGTACGTCTGTTGACAGTTTTGACTATTTTCTTCATTTTCATTATTTGTTTTTAACCTTTGTGCCATCTGCTGTTGGCCAATTTCCAACACTTGAAGTCTGGTGCTAAAGGTCATGATTTCTACCTGCATATCCGCATTGTGTTTACATTTGTAGCATGTGGATGGTGTTTCAGTGATATGTACTTCTGTAAATAGGTACATATTACAATTTATGCAATGGTTTCCCACCTTTTCTGCCAACAATGTAAAAATGTAAATTTTTTTGTTTTGTGTTTTACTAAATCCCCATGAGAGATTGCAACTGAGAATGTAAGTATACTACATATAGTTTAAACATGATTTCCTGTGTTTTCTCCCTTGCACATATAGCCAAAGTTATTTATTTGTACTCTTATCTCAGTATACTGAGGTCTACCTGGGAATGGCATAGTTTATAGATGTCCTTCTTGCTCTACCCGCTCAACATGCATGACGTGCACAGACGCGCATGTCTCTGTGCGTGTCAATGCATGCGTGAACGCATGCCCTGCCTGCACTCGCCCTGCTCACTACAGGGCGAGTTTAAATGCCCAAATTAGGTCCGGAAGTAACTGTTAGGGGTCACAACACCCTTGCAGCACCTTATGAATCTTATGAACTGTGATAGAGATGCTGTACATTTTTTACAATCTTTTTTAACACAAATGTCATGTGTTTTAACTTTTACTGGATGCTATAAAAGAGGCAGCATGGTCCTACTAATATCCTGGATGATTGTGTATATCTCATATGAGTTGGGCATTAAAATACTTAATTTCTCTTGATTTTCCAGGATAGTTAACACATCTGATACTTCTGAGTCTATTCTTGAAGAGAATAAAACATTTCTATGATTTCTTATTTCTATTTGTGGTACGAAATAATTTTCTTCCTTTTGTGTAATATCAGCTGAAAATTTTTATTTAAGGAGCAAAGGATAATGATCGCTCTCAGGATGTAAGATGACATCATATTCTAAAAAATGGTAAATTTGCCATGGAAATGCAGACATATAATCCACCACACTTGCTCCATTTGAATTTGAGCAAGTGTAATGTGCTGAATGTTCACTTTAAGAGATCCATATAATATAATTAAGCCTAATTTTTCCAGGAGATATAAGAGCCTTCTGGCACTACTATTCACAATTTTGTCCCTTGACATTCTTTTTGGAACTACAAGCCCATTTTCTGTACATGAAACAGAGGAAATTCAGCACTGGTGGAGACCAGGAATGGTTTCAGATCTGTGTAAAGTTTATTGTGGCTGTACGCCTGGACAATACCCTCTTCCCCAGTGCTTCAACCCTAACGCAGGGTCTTCCTCAGGGGACGGGTCTCTGTACATGAAGCTGGAGAGATGGTGCCAAGTGTAGCATTAAAATCATCCATAAATAATATTCCAGCTTCCAGGAACACTGCTATAGCTTTCTGGAGTTGTAACTCTAGATCTTCCCAAATTTGTATGTCATAGTAGCCTGTATATTAAGGAGGAACATAACAATTACATACATAGAGCAATTCTTTATTCCAGTGTATCAGTATGATTATTAAATTTGATATTACAACTGAATAAGGATTGTATGTATATATTTTTCTGTGTTCTAATAAAGGTTACTAAACCCCCTATTGGTCTACCATATTTAATTGACTTTTTTTGATTTAGCCAAATCACATGTAAAACCTTCTAAGTATGAATTATCCATGGTCCAAGTTTCCTGCAGACAAATTATAGTGTATTTCAATATAAATTTTTTGAATTCTGGACCAACAATACATTTTTAATAACCCTTTATATTCCAAGATAGAATTGAGCCTACTAAGTTTTTCTCATAATTTCTGGAGAACTTTTTCATTCAAGATTTGATAAGTTCTCCTACAGACAGTCCTGTCCCAAATCAGCTAGACATTGATAACCGTTTTGGATTGGAATATAGATGTGTAATTGAGAGTGCTGTTCCAAAGGTATGAAAAATGATGTTTTTGATTGTTTATAACTTTGAGCTATTAAGTGCTGTGTCAGTCATTATGCCAGTAAAGGTAGTGGGTGCACCATCCCTTTTTTGTTCACACTTCCTGATTTTGGATCCCCACAAACAGATTTTGTTGCATTCTCAGTGGCCGTTGCTAGCCCCCAACTCAATATGCCTGTCAGGTGTTTGGCTCCCTGCCTTTTTTAAATCCCCCTTCTGGCTGGTGATCGGTCCATGTATATCATATGACCACCACCTGGTTTCTGCTTTCTCCAACCTGCTCTGGACCTAAAGAGATCTGATGAGCAAAATGTACTACTACAGTTTAGCCTGGTTTTGCTTGCTTTCCTTTCTGTGCCCTTATGTCCATCCACCTCCCGCCTACTCTCTATAGAACTCAGAGATAGTCTATATTATTTAGAAAGAGCTCAGTTTACCCCCTTCACTTAAGAAACAGCTTTGTTTGCTCTCAACAGCCATTGATTCAAGACAGAACATGATTTAAATTAAAAAGACCTCAGTTTGCTCTCAACAGCCCTTGATTCAAGACAGAGTTGTTATTTAATTCGAAAAGGCCCCCCTTTAGCTCCCAGCAGTCCCCAATCACAGCAAACAGCCCAGCTCTGTTTTCTTTCATTCCCCCTCCTTCCATCTGGCTCCTAGAATTCTTCGTCCTGCTCTGGCTCTTGAAATAGGGTTCTATAATGGGAAAAAAGGAAAACAGGCACAGATTATTTTTATTTATTTGCAGTATTTCCTGATTCTGGATCCCCACAAAGCAGACTTTGTTGCATTCCCAGTGGCCAGCACTGGACCCGACTGGATATCTGCGGCAAGTGTTTAGGTCCCTGCCTTTTTCAAATCTCCCTTCTGGCTGGCAGTTGATTCATGTATATCGCTTGACCACTGCCTGTTTTCTGCTTCCTCCGACCTACTCCAGACCTAAAGAGATCAGCAAAGCAAAATGTACTGCTACGGTTAGTTTATGTACTTAGCCCAATCCCAGCAACAGTTTAACCTGGTTTTTGCTTGCCTTCTACTCTGACCCCCCTTTGATCATTCACCTCCCACCTGCTCTTTGTGGAACTCAGAGATAATCTTTTATATTACTTAGAAAGAACTAAGTTTACTCCCCTCAGTTAGGAAACAGCTCCTTTGCTCTCTATAGCCCCTGATGTAAGCCAGAGTTGTGATTTCATTTAAAAAGACCTCTGTTCACTCTCAACAGCTCCTGATTCAAGACAGATGTGTGATTTAATTAAAAAAGACCTCAGTTTAGCTCCCAACAGTCCCTGATTCAAGCAAACAGTCCAGCCTTATTTTCTTCTGTCCCCATTGTTTTCTTTTGTCCCCCTTCTTCTGTTCAACTCCTAGCATCCTGCAACCTACTCCAGATCTTGAAGTAGTCGCTGTAATGGGAAAAAAGGAAAAGAGAAGCTCAGTTTATTTTTATTTACTTGCAGCACTTCCCGATTCTTGAGCCCCACAAACAAATTTTGTAGCATAACTGTATCTGAAACATTTCTAGGTTAGTGTAACTACAAAGTTCTGTATTGTACTTTAGTAAATGAACTGCATGTAGATTAGCCTTACTGGGTTCTGGAGAAGGAGAAACATAGAAATATAAAATTTGATGGCAAATAAAGACTGCCTGGCCCACCCAGTCTGCCCGATTTTCCCTACCCACTGTAGCACCGCAGACCCTACTTGATCTCCAGCTCTGCCCTCCCCCGTGCCTTACCACTAAGGTTCCCTTATGCTAATCCCATGCCTTCTTGAACCCCGCTACAGTTTTTATCCTGCCAAATCTGCTGGGAGGCTGTTCCAGGCATCCAACGCTCTTTTGGTGAAGAAGTACTTCCTCACATCCCCCTGAATCTACCCTCCTCCAGCTTCATAGCATGGCCCCTTGTTCTTGAGCACCTTTTTTTTGAAACATGCTTCACTCTTTTACCTTATTTATACCCGTGAGGTATTCAAAAGTCTCTATCATATCCCCCTCTCCCTGCTATCCTCCAGGGTGTACATACATACTGAGGTCTTTCAGTGTCTCCTCATAGGACTTTTATGCAGATCCTGCACCATTTTAGTTTGCCCTGCTCTGGACCTTCTCCACTCTGTCTATGTCCTTCCAGAGATGAGATCTCCAGAAATGGACACAGTACTGCAAGTGAGGTCTCACCAGTGATCTATACAGAGGTAATGCCACCTCCCTCTTTCTGCTGGTGATGCCTCTCCCTATGTACCCCAGCATCCCAGTAGCCCTCCCAACTGCCTTGTCACACTGTCTGGCCACCTTGAGGTCATCATAAATTATTACCCCCAGGTTTCTTGCCTGTTTGGTGGTCATCAATACCACTCCCTCCATTTTGTACTCTGCCACTGGGTTTCTGAGCCCTAAGTGCATGGTTTTTACACTTTTTTGCATTGAAACGCAGCTGCCATACACTTGACAACTCCTCTAACTGTCTCAGATCACTACTTATTTTTCCACCCCTCCTGGAGTGTCTACCTTGTTGCAGATTTTAGTATCATCCACAAAAATGCAGATCTTTTCATTCAGTCCCTCTGCAACCTCACTAATAAAGACATTAAAGAGGACCGGTCTCAGTACTGATCCCAGTGGCACCCCACTGATCACCCTGTCTTCTTCAGAGTGAACTCCATTTGCCTCCACCCTCTGTCTCCTATCCCCTAACCAATTTCTTATCCAATTTTACCACCTTTAGTCACACTCCTAAGCTGTTCAGCTTGCTTATGAGTCTCCTGTGTGGAACGATGTCAGAGGCATTACTGAAATCTAGGTAGGCCACATCCACTGCTCCACTCTGATCCAATTCCCTGGTCACCCAGTCAAAGAAATCTATCAGATTTGTTTGTTATGACCTCCCCCTTGTGAATCCATGCTGCTTTGGATCTTGTAAGCCACTGGATTCACAAGGAGGTAAGGAAGCACAGGGAGAGCAGGAATAGAGGATGTGGGGAGTGGTGTGGTGCAGTGGTTTTGGGGTGGCAGCCTTCAGGGAGACCTTCTGGAGACTGTGGTGCTGCCTCATCTGCATGCATCTCTCTGGATGGGTGGAGAAGTTCTCTAGACTCAAAGTTGCATTAGCTGCAAGTCAGGAGGAGGTCACTAGACTCAGAGCTGCATTGACTAGGAGTCGGGTGACCTGTTCTTCCACTCAGGGGCCATCAAGTCTGACACCACAGCGCTACCTCAGGGAATGTCAGATAGGAGGTGTGGCTGGACTTGGGCTTAAGGAGGGAGGGGGTAGTGGGATCTGGAAGGTTGGGGGAGAGGGGTTGCAGGCACATTCCTCAACCACAACCAGCACCACTACAGAATTCCTATGCCATCCTGATGGAGTGGGACTGCCAAGAGGAGGCACACACAGCAGTGGCTGAGGAGGATGTGGGAGCCCTCTAAAATGGAGGTCCCAAGGTGGGTGGAGGAGGACTCCAGAGAAGGAGGAAGCAACTTCTGGTGGAGGACTCAATTATCAGGGGGATAGAGTTGGGAATGGGAAAGGGGCAGAGAGGGAGGTGCCTACCCAGCACCATTGCCTGGAAGGATGGGAAGCGTATCATATGGATCAATAGGGCAGTATGAACTGAAGGGGAGCTGTATGCCATACGAACATACATACAAACAGGGCTCGAAATAACCGGCTGTCTGCCTGTCCCAGACAGCCGGTTTTCATTGGGGACAGCTGTTTTTGAAAGTGTGCCTGTCCCTTGGACAGGCAGTTTACCTTCCACTGAGATGGTATGTGCTGGCACTAGGACCTGTGGAATACGTGAAGGTGGCGGCGGGGAAGAGACGATGAGGACGTTGGACGTTGAGACATTGGATGCAATGTACCGCCACATGCCCTGCACACTGCTGTCACTGTGAGTCTCATGATCCCAGATTGTCTGCATCACCTGACTGCATGATCTTACATGGTGGCGGGTGGGAACAGCCATCTCCAAGTAACCGTAGAATGTTGACCGCACATGTGTGATCGCCATCCCGCGCACACACACACACACACACACACACACACACACACACACAGGTTCTTGTTATTTTGTGTAGTGTGTGTGCTCTGGGAAGACGTCGGGGAGCAGGAGAGTTGAGTTGTCAGACTGTGTAAGTACATTTATTTTCAAAGCCCTACAAAAAAAGACATTTTCAGCACTTGCTTGGAAATAAAGGTATAAAAAAAAAAAAAAAAGAAGGCGACAGGTCTGGGCCTGCTGCCTTAAGGCTATGGTGTTTTTCCTGAGGCAGCAATGGGGACTGAATAGAGAGAGACACTGAGTGCAGGCAGGGATTAATAAAAAAAAAATAATCACATGAGGCAGATCTGTCTGCCTTTAGGGGTGAAGTGTGTGTGCTCGGGGAGAGGAGAGGGACTGAATAAAGTTTGATTTAACAAATATCCCAATTCCCACCAGTGTTTTGGTGTCTGAATTTGCCTTAACCCAAACAGCCCTTTACAGGACTCGTGGTGATTGGGGAGAACACTGTTAAGGCAGGGCTACAGTGTGGACTCTGCAAGTGGAGGAGGACCAAATAAGGTGTGTGCTTCAGCAAACAGCCCTTCACTGTTTTGGGGGCAAAATGCCTTAACCTGAATAGACCTTACAGGACTCTGGCGGTGGGGAGACAAAGTTTGTGCTTCAGCAAACACCCTTAAGTGAATTTGGGGGTTAAAAAAGCATTAACCTAAACAGTCCTTTACAGGATTATGGGGTTAAAAAAAAAAGTACAAGTACTGCAGGGCAGGCTACAGTGGGGGCTCTGCAAATGCAGGTTGAGGGGACTGAATAAAGTTTGTCGGGGAGACAGAATAAAGTCTGCTGTAGCAGTCATCTCTCAGCTCTAGTGTTTCGGGGGCCAAAAGCTCTTATTGTTTTCTCTTCACAGACTGTTTTCTGTTAGATATTTTAAAAAAATCACTTTTATAAAAATGTGGACAGGTAAAACTTTCATGGGACAGGCAAAATTTACACCTCACCTGTCCCTTGGACAGACATCTCAAAAAAATTATTTCTAGCCCTGCATACAAACATACAAAGAAGTCAACAAAAGAAGGCCATTTGGTCTATCAAGTCTGCTCATGTTACAGGGTTCACAGCTTGAGCTACTGTCCCTGCCCCCTCTCCCCACTCATGACCCTTACCCTTCCCCTATACCTATCCCAGCCTCTCTTAGCTGCCCACTGTCTTCAATGAGATGAGCTCTTCTGGCAGTGCATTCTAAGTGTCCACCACCCTCTCTGTGAAGAAGCGCTTCCTGACCTCCCTCCTAAACCTCCCACCCTCCGGCTTAAGACTGTGCCCCCTCGTGTTATGGTTGCTACTCAGCTTAAAGAGACTCTCCTTATCAACCTTATTTATCCCATTCAAGTACATGAAGGTCCCAATCATGTCCTCTCTCTCTCTCCTGTCTTCCAGGGAGTGCATGTTCAGTGCCCTTAACCTCTCCTCGTATGCCTTACCCTGCTGACCAGCTATCATCTTTGTAACCCTCCTCTGGACCTTCTTCAGCAGATTGATGTCCTTTTCGTTCACCTGGTGACAAATAACCTGACTAAAGATGGGGCAGGAACAGTGCAGGGGGAGTTTAGGGAGCTGGGAAGGAAACAGACAGGTAGCACACTCTGTAGCATTTATGGAGGTGCTGCCTGTCTACGATGGAGGAAGACTCAGACAATTTTGAACTGCATGCTGCGCTTTTGTTCCCTGGACCATTGCAGGTAAGAGGGAGCCTATCTGTGCAAATTGTGCTACAGATTTGGCCCAGAGTGTGAGTGACTGGTAAACAGTTCAGTTTTTGAACGGAATGGGATTGTGGACTGTGCTGGTGGGTAGTGGGTCATGAGAGGGCCCATACCTGTGCCTGAGAACAGTACTGTTCTGAACCTGCATCAGGAATGTTGCTGTGCGCTCAAAGTTAAATTCAAGAAACCAGAACCTGGAGGTAGGACCAGGACAGACTTTGAAAGGTGAGAGGGGGGGTCTGTATATTTCTGGTTAATTTCTGAAGCATTAAATCCTTAGGATGAGAGCACTGAGCTAGTTTGAACTTGGATTGCATAAGATTCTGTGGCCTTTGTCTGTGCTCCCCCTTTTAGAGATGTAACCCCTCCCCTTGGGGGCCTACCATAAATGCCCTTCATCTCCCGTTTTTGCTCCCGCTGCTCCTGGTGTCCCACTCTTCTTGTCACCATGGTCCAGGTTTCCAGGTGCTCCCCAAATCCCCCCAATGCAACCCGTAGCTTTATTTTAGCTCTGTTCGGGCTTAAATGTTAAAGTGAGATCTCTTGCTGTTAGAAATGCACTGAGGTGCAGCAGGGATCACGCAGATGCAAGCAGGGCCTTTGATGTTTTGACCACTGGTTTTTGAGGTCCATCGGAGGGCATTTCAATGGTCCCAGTGCCCCTCCTTTACTAAATGGGGACTGGTGACCTAAATGAGGCCATCAAGAATCCTCAATATTTATTTTAAACTAAGTTTGAGTTAGGGCATTTTTGGGGTTCATAAATATGCATAAGCCCCTAATTAATATTCATGAGGTGCTACCTGCCTTCTGGGGGTACTATGTTTTGGCGACAGTGGTAGCAGTTATATTGGGTAATAATAAGTATGAGTGGGCTCAAATAAAAGGGCACTAAAAGGGCTACATGTGTGTGTGTGTGGAGTTATAAAATTAAAGTAAATGTGCTGGCTGTACCAGAACTCTAAATTTGTGGGACTGCATAATCTGTTCTAAATTGAATACAGCAGCGACCATTTTGCAGCCCAGCTAGCCAATTGCAAACTGGGATTTTAGCCAGAGACTCTTGGGAATGTGTTCGAGACTAGTGGGGAAGAAACTGGGATTATTTTCTGGTGCCTAAAAAGCAACCATTGAGAGGACTAAAACTGTTTCAGACAGCTTGAACAACCAGTCAGATTCCTGGGACTTGGCCCTTTATTTACTTATTTATTTGCTTTTGGTAACCGGGTAAGTACACTAGGCATAACAATGCCTATTTTCAGGCATGACCCGGGAGGGTACAAATAAAAAACAGTTTGAAGCAGTACAACAATTGGTAATACAGAGGGTACAGGTACAAATACAATTACCAGTGAGATAGAAATACAGTTGGGACAAAAGCAAGAGAGATGCAAGTGCGAGTTCAACGATATTCAGGATACAAAATTAAGAGGGACTGTTGAAACTGAGTTCAGTTGTTGGGAGTTGTTGGCAGATCTGTTGAGACTCCAGCTCGAACCTCCGAGGAGAGAGAGGAGCCTGTGTGTTCTTACAGGAGGGGCCTGTTTTCGTCCTGTGAGCTGTCTTCAATCCACAACGGGATTGATCTTCAGGGACTGCCTGCCTACAGATTGAGAGGTTTGCTCAGCAAAGTGGCTGACATCGTGAATGGCCAGGAGCCAATAGAGGAATCGGAGAGTTTGATGCTTCTAAAAATAAATGTGCTGAATGCTTATTGTAGGTCAAGGCCTACTGTCCAGGGACTCCTGATTGCCACAGAGGAACCTGCCTTTACCAGTGACCAAACAGCCCACCGGCTGGAGGGAACACCAGCAGATAAATTGGACTTTGCCAGAGACACTCTGTTGAAATTGGGCCCATGTCCATCCCACCCTATGCCATCTGTTTTTGTGCCAGCTACAGTTCTACTGGTGAGAGACCAGCTTTGGGAATCCAGCCACTGCGCAGTAAGTTATCGCAGGTTGCAGCCACCTATAGGGAAAGGCCATGAAGTGGAGGTGAGTCTTGATGACCCAGTTTCTCCATGTGCAGCAAATTCCAGCATCAGGTCTTCATTTCACCAGGTCATCTGCAATCGTCTGGTACAGTGAGTAGATTAAGGGTAGCTCCCTGCAGCAAACATCGCAGTCATATTTTGGTACCATCTAATTGCGTTCAGTTTAATTTTAAGGTTTTCAAAAGACTATGCCAGCCAGTCACAAATACAAATAATTTAATTTGGTTTGCACTGTTACTATTGATTTTCATCAAAGGCCCCAACAACAGCTGCAACCCCGGTCACAGATTCTGGCCAGCCAGCATTACATTTCTGGGTACCTAGTAGCTGCAGGACTGTTTAACAAAGGGACTAAATTAATTGTGTGTTCTATAGCCTGTAAAAATCCAGAATAGTAATCATTTGCCTAGATTTGCTCCCCCTCCCTGTTAACATCCCCTTACTAAACCTGATTTGCTGTGTTATTTAGAACCTAGCTTGTGAGCATATTATTATTTGGCTTAATGTGATAGACTCTGTACTGAATGTGTTAAAAGTGCATGCTGTATCACCAAACTGTCTTTACAGGGGGTTGCAGGGTGTATACCAGGACCAGAGACCCTGCTGGTAAGTGGGACAACTGTGAGCATATTAATAATGCTTATTGCAAATTGTATATTGAATACTGCTGATGGTCATTGTCAGTGCCTAGGTAATTGGCCACTAGGAAGGATTGTGGGGGGTTATAGCTTCCCAGAGGGCTATACCAGTCTAGATAGATACCTACGCAAACCGTATTCTAGGTGGAGGCACCAAACTACTGTGTTTACTGAGGGTAGGGGAACCCCGGTACTATTCAGTTTGGAACCCAGGCCCCTCAACCTGTTGTTTGGAAGACAGGCAGGGGTAGTAACCCTTGGAGTAGTGCCACCTAGGGGTTACAGAGAATCTGCTTTCTGAAAGAACAGTTATATTGAGAGGCAGCTCTGTGTGAGAAGAGAGTGCCCTGATATTAAAGCCATTTGGGCTAAGAACCGTTTGTGAATGCTTCATCAATTCATGGATTCCTCAGTAAAATAAAAGTGCATGGGGGCTCAGGGGTGAGCCACGGCTGAAAGTCCTCCCAGGGGGCATGGCAGAATGATTTAAAAGCCCATGCTGCTCCACAGTGCGAGCATGGGGCGTGAGAATGAGTGGCTGCGCCACTCGGTGGAGAAATCCCACTTGGACTGCAAATTTAAAAATTCATTTGTAAGTTTTAAATGAATTACTTTATTTTATCCCTCTATTGCTGATGTTTATATTTAAAGCTAATTATTAGCTGTTTTAATCTATCCTTGAGAAGGCAAACAAGTTTTATATGGTATGTTTTTCTTCCACTATTAGAGTTGGTTTAGCCTGTTGCTTAGTATTTTTCCCCTTCCCTACCCGAGTTTGAGCTACATTAGTAAGCGCTTATACCTAAATACTGTTTACCCTAGCTGTTTTATCTCACATTTGACAAAGCAAAGATCATTCAGATTGCTTTAATTGAATTTTAGACCTGTTTCTTTCTTGAAATTGTTAGAGCTTGAGCTATTGTTGTGGCTATTCCATTTAAAATGGGCAGTTTATGGCCTACAGTGATTGTCTGCTTTTGGATTCTTTCCATGAGCCATTTCAAAAATGAAAATCCTAACTATCCAGCCACTGGGGCCTTGGATAAAAATTCCTCTACAAGTTGTTACTATTACAATTGACCAAATTGTTACACAACTTTACCAGATCCAGGCCTGATAGTAAGACATGCATATAGAGACTTGGTAAAACTCCAGCTAACAATAGAGAGTATTGGAAATATCACCATGACGCTCAAGCTCCCTAACCTAGTTGTATTAATGGGGAAAAGTATGAACAGGAAGCACTATATCTTAAACATGATCAAGAGATTAGACTATTGTGCCTGGTGTTATGTGGAGATATTCATCCCAACCCGGGCCCACAGGACAAACCACTTGATAATGCTGATTTTTCAAAGCTAGGAGACTTTGGGGTGACACATTTTAACTCAAGGAGTGTCTGGAAAATATTTGGCCAGATAAGGGATTGGGTGACTATATTTCATCCTAATATATTAGTTATAACAGAAACTTGGTTACACCATACAGTAAGTTACCTGATTCACAAGTAGAATTAAACAACTATTGAATGTTTAGAAAAGACAGAAATAAACGTGGGGGAGGTATACTGGTTTATGTCAACTGAAACTTGGTTTCTGTAGAAACCCAGAACTAACTAACTGTAAAGGATTAGAAAGTGCGTAACCCCCTTGTTCCCAGGGGTTACTAGAATCCCATTTAGACAGTGGAGTAACCAGCCTTTTAAAAAGTGTATGCACAAGTCAGTGACTCCACCCAATTGTCCAGCGGTCTGGGGGCTGCCTAGACCCCATAATATTTTGGCATTTTTTGTGCTTTATGGTGCATTTTGGGGCCAATTATGGGAGTATATAGTACCCTTCTACATACCAGTACCATTGTTCTGGCCCCTGGCGGCTGCATAGTTTCATTCTGGCACCCATTGTTGATGCCATCCTTGCTGTGCAGGCATACCGTTAGATACTAAGCACTTATGAAAATGATTAGTTCTTAGTAAATAAGCACTGGAGACTGTTTAAACTGTTTCAGAATTATAATGTATAATAGCACTGGAACAAGCCGAGAGTCTGGGGTCACTTAGGCCCCCAGAAAATGTTAGCATTTTTATTGCATTCTGGTGCATTTTGGGGCCAATTATAGGAGTTTTACAGTGCCCTGAGGATGTGCAATATAGGCACTGCTGTAAAATATTATGCATCAGGGAGGGTCACTGGAGGGGTGAAGGGGGGAGCAGAAATTGTTTAACTAGGAAAAAACACACTAAACCAAGTTTGTTTCCAGGTGCTGCCTGGGAGCACAAGCATGTTAAGTGACTTGTTCAGGATCACACAGCATGCAAGTGTCTGCGGGCTGATGGGATTCAAGCCCAAGTCTCCCGGTTTGCAGCTCAGTGAGCTGTAAACCTGGAGACCTGGATTTAAATCCCATCAGACCCCACCTGCACTCAGTGCTCTTAACCACTATGCTATACTGCTTCCTACAGCCCATTAGTCACTTGAACACTTATTCACTTTTTTTGCTTATGGTTGTTTTTTTAATACAACTTCACAATTAGTACCCTCCTGTCCTCCTACCATGGAAAAACTTTGCAGCAAACTTTTGACATTAATGGCCTATCTGATATTTACTGGTACTGTGGCATGGCACATCATTTCTCCCAAACCCCTGCTAGTTTGCTACTAGTGTTCCAGCTTTGGGAAATTAAAGACCAGGTCCTGCCACAACTGAATTTGCCTAATTCCAGTTGCTACAACTCCGAGCCATTTCCCATTCACCAGCCACTATGATGACCCACTTGCTTTTTTTTCTTTCTTTACTACTCCTCATGTAACAGTACACTGAAGTGGCAGTAGTACCATTGCTGCTGCTGCCACATTTTTAATTTTATTTAAACAGCAGTTTGGAAAACCTTTGAGCCATAGGCTCATTTACAAAGGTACCTTGTCACAGTAAGACAAACCAAAATACACAGTATAGCAGTACAACACATAAGTATAACAGTAAAATTAAGACATAGATACAAACAAGCTGGTTACCAACCTTTTACCTTAGCCAGCAGCCCCATAGGTTTCTTAAGCTCAGCTGAAGACATGATCTATATGCATCTTTCATTCCGAGTGACAGACCCAAACAAATTAGACCTAACCATATACCGTCCATGCAGGCTGCCTGCAGCCCATCAAAGTTAACAGCAAAAAGTTTACAACAAAAACTAAGGACTGCTATATTTCCCTTACTGTTCTCAGACACTTACTGCTGCTGATACCTGCCTGCCTGCCTGTCACCTCAGTAGTTCTTGACTTGTAAAAATAAATAAATATTATATTGTGCTAGGGCAGTGAGCCCAATCTGTACTACATAGACAGACATAACATCTATTTATTCTATTAAGACAGTCAAGACTATAATAGCTACCAGGTTGTGCCAATGCCAAAAACATCAGAGGATGAGGCAGGGACTCGGACGTTGAAATTTTTAAACAATCAGTGAAAACGAGGGGCAGTCAATCATCCAGGGAGACAGACAGACTGGCATAATGAGGGAGATAGAATAGAAGGCGGGGGAACTCAGCTGAAAATAGAGCAGGAGGAGATACAAACCGGCAGGTGGGAGGGGAGGGGGGCCTGGGGCAAGGAGGTGGCCTAAGTTACCAACCTTTTACCTTAGCCAGCAGCCCCATAGGTTTCTTAAGTTTCTTTGCCTTCTTCACCACCGTTCCAGAATTCATACACGCCATCGCCAGACTAGTGCAGGCCAATACACCATTACACATTAGTAGCTCTACTCTTCACCAGCTACACACTAGCAGTTCCCCTTTCCCTGAGTCACACCAGCAGATCCCACTGCTCACCAGTTGCATACACCAGCAGCTCTCATCCCACCCCTCACCAGCTGCATACACCAGAAGCTCCCACCCCTCACCAGCTGCATACACCAGCAGCTCTTCTTCCTCCTCATGGGATGCACACCTGAAGTTCTCCTGCTCTCTCTGTACTGTATATACACACACACACACACACACACATATACACAAAGCCCCCACCCCTTTCAAATAACAGTAGCTCCTCCTCTCCACCAGTTACACACACCTGCAGCTCCCCTTCCTACCATAGCAATTATTACCAGTAACACACCAGTAGCTCACCCTCCTTTACCAGTTACACATCTGTATTTCCCATCCAGTTATTTTCCCACCAGTTATACTTCAGTATTTCTGTACTCACCACCAGTGATGCACCAACAGCTCTCCCTCCTCTCCAGTTACAGAAACAAGCAGCAGCCCAGTTTACACATGGTTTGTTTATGTGCACCAACAGCTATCCTTCTAGGAAAATATAGTTTAACATAAAATAAGACAACAAAAAAGAAAGCAAAATGTTTTTCCCCCTCACACCATTTACACCCAGGCTTCCCTCAGCCCGGTTGAACCAACGCAATTTTAAAAGGGAGCAGAGCACTCAGAGAAACATTAAGGGAACAAGGCTGCATTTCAAAGAGCCCAGCTTCCAAGTGCAATAAATGACTATAAATCCAGAGAACGCTCCACGAGCTGGCAAACCTCCAGCACCTTCTGTAGATAACAGCATACTTTACTAGTAAAATTAGGCCTGTCTGTGAGATCCTTTAAGCATGTTGAGCCTCTATACATATACATAGCTTGGCTATGAAAGGAGCATGTCCAGGCCCCCACACTCGCCTCCCTAGTCACCACAGCCTCTTACCTCCACACTTCCAGTCCAGAGAAAATCTTCCAATCGATGAGCGACAATGAGCTCCAACTCTGTCTCCCTCCCGACAATGATCAGAAGACTAAGACTCTCAGGCAGCTGTAAGAAATATGGTGACATTCACTTCCATTTTAACAGCTGATCCCATTTAAGCAGCAGGTGGGAAAAAAACTACCGCAACTGGTTGGCGCCTGGCGAAGCTCAGACACATGTGGACAAAACTGTCCAATTGCTCCACTGGATGCTGGAACTGTGGCTGTTACCCTGAGAGTGCCACTGTGGTGCCAGCATGTCAAATTATTTGTGGAGTCCCCCCCTCGTGCTGAGGACTGGTGGACCAGACCAGTGTTCGGGGGACCAACATGGGAAAAATAAATTTAAAAAAATTAAAAACCGGGATTTTTCGGGGATTTTTTCTGTACGCATGGGCATAAAATATGTCAGATGAATCTAATAGATTTCTTTGGCTGGGTGACCAAAGTAGTAGACCAGGGAGGGGCTGTAGACATGGCCTACCTAGAGTTTAGCAAGGCATTTGACACAGTCCCACACAAAAGAGTAATAAACAAGTTAGCCAGCCTGGGAATGGGTCCCAGGGTGGTAGCCTGGGTAAAACATTGGCTGGACAACAGGACACAGAGGTTAATAGTAAATGGGGTCCACTCTGAAGAAAGGGGGGGTTACTAGCGGGGTACCACAGGGTTCAGTACTGGGGCCGGTCCTTCATAATGTCTTTATAAGTGACATTGCAGAGGTACTGGAAGGAAAAGTATGCCTCTTTGTAGATGACACAAAGATCTGCAACAGGGTTGATACACAAGGGGGAGTGGAAAGGATGAGAAGGGACCTGGCAAGGTTGGAGGAATGGTCAAAAGTATGGCAGCTTAGATTCAATGCACAGCAATGCAAAGTAATGCACCTGGGAAACAAAAACCCAGGGGAAGAGTACACAATGGGGGAGAGGTGCTAACAACAACAAAAATAGAAAGGGACCTGGGGGTAGTCATATCAGATAACCTAAAGGTAAGCTAGCAATGTGAGAAGGCAATAAGGAGGGCTGGGGGGACACTGGAATGTATAGGGAGAGGTGTCACCAGTAGGAAACAGGAAGTTGTTATCCCTCTGTACAGACAGTTGGTGAGACCCCATCTGGACTACTATGTGCAGTTCAGGAGATCCCATCTCCACAAGGACATAGGCAGGATGGAGGCAGTTCAGAGGAGGGCAACTAAAATGGTGCAGCGTCTGCACCAGAAGCCATACGAAGAGAGACTAAAGGAGCTTAATATGTATACCGTTGATGAAAGGAGGGAGATGAGGGACATGATAGAAACTTTCAAGTACCTCAAGGGAATCAACAAAGTCCAACAGGGTATCATCTTTCAGAAAAAGAGATGTGCAAGAACAAGGGGGCACAATTTCAAGATAGAGAGGGGATCGCTCGGGGTAATGTGAGGAAGTATTTTTTCATAAAGAGGGTGGTGGATGTGTGGAATGGCCTTCCTGAGGAGATCATGGGGTCAAAAACAGTGAGGAATTCAAGAATGCATGGAACAGACATAAGGCAATTCTGGTGGGGGTTAGGAAGAAGTAGGCTGTTGGATAACTAGGATCTGCAGCTTATGCAATAGGTAGGGAAATAGGCAGACTGGGTGGGCCAAGTGGTCCTTATCTGCCGTCAAAGTCTATGTTTCTGTTTCTATATATAAATTGCCTAAAACTGACTCAATTACAGTCAATGCACTTCAGGATTTCTGCAGCCCTATACTGGTTGTCATGAAATCTTATTAGGTGATTTCAGTGTTAATTGGATATCAGTTGAGAACACCCATTGCCTGGTAGATTTACATTCTAATGTAGGCCCGAGTCAACTGATACAAGATCCAATGAGAATTAATAGTAAGGATTGCACAAAATCCACTATTCATGACCTTATTTTTACAAATAATCCTAATCTGTATACAACTAGAGGGGTTTTACCCAACTCCTTTTCGAATCACCTGATAATTTTTGTAGTACGTAATAAAGTTAACATTAAACATAGTGTCAGCAGTTTGTTCTTAAGAAACTTTAAGAAATTAGACTATATTAAATTCATGATGGATGTAGAATATATTGATTGGACTAGATTAACTTTAATTCCAAATGCATCAGATGCCTGGAGTTACTTTAATCAAGAATTTATTAAAGTCTGTGACAAACATATTCCTCTAATTAAAAGAACTGTTAAAGAGACAGGTATCAAATGGTACAACTCAGGATTACATAAATTAAAACTAATAAGGGTGCTTGGATCCTTTTCAGGATTGTAAGGATCGCATGGGTAGTCGGCTGGTTATACAATTGACATCCTCTACTAAAGGTTTAGTTACTTCCCCAGAGGACTAAGTTGCTGTAGTTGAACAGTATTTGAGTTCTCTTTTTCAGAGGGATACTGGTCTTGATTGTACGTCTTTTGATTTTGATTATTTGCATTTGCCTCAGTTGTTTGCTTTGCACAAACAACAGTTGTCTGCTGCTATCACTGATGACGAAGTCTGTCAGCCTATCTCTTCTTTGAACCCAGACTCTGTACCTGGTACTGATGGTTTAGGGGGCTGCGTTTTATCAGGCATTTCAGGATGACCTTGTCCAAGTTTTGGTTCATGTTTTCAATGATATGCTGTCCAATTCCTCCTTGGCCTCCTCTATGAATCAGGCCTTAGTACTTTTATTGTATAAAAAAGGGCCTAAGGAAGATTTAAAAAATTGGAGGATGCTCAGTTTGTTAAACACTGATTTGAAGATTTTAAGTAAGGTCTTATTGATCCAATTGTCTGGGGTTGCTGCTGGTTTGATTTGTCCGTACCAAACATGTTCCATCCCTGGTAGGACCCAATAGGATAATTTATTAATATCGCGGGAGCTGTTTTCTGTTGCACAGACTAGACGGTTACATGGGTATATTTTGAGCTTGGATCAGGAAAAAGGATTTGACCAAGTCTCACATGATTTTTTATTTTTAGTCTTACAGGCTTATGGTATGCCTGCAGGTTTTGTGGATTGGATTTGTACACTGTATAGATCGGCTTTGCTTCTTCCTAATGTGAATGGCTGGATTGGCAATCCGATTTTTGTGAAGTGTGGTGTGTGTCAAGGTTGTCCTTTGAGCCCCATTTTGTATGTCTTTTCTATTGATATTTTACTTCCCCTGATTGTTAACACTACAGATCTAGCTGGGCTGAGTATTGGCATTGGTGTCCCCCCTGTGAAGATTTTGGCTTATGCAGAGGACTTGGTTCTTTGCCTTTCTGATGTCAAAGAAGGACCTGTTGTGCATGATCTTTTAACGTTGTTTTCTAGACGTTCTGGATCTAAGATCAACTATGCTAAGTGTAGAGGGGTCCCTTTAGGGGATACTCCGGTTCCTGAGTCAGGTAGTATTTCAGGTATTCTTATCAGTACAGCTCCTATAACTGTATTGAGGTAGAATTTGGTTCTGGCGACATGGCCCACGCTAATTGGTTGGAGAAAATTGAGAAAGCTGTTATTTGTGTCCAGATGGAAAGGATGGCAAATTGCTAAACGTAAAAGGGTCTTGTTGATTAAAACTTTGTTGGTTCCTATTTTTTTGTATATCAGTTACGTGTTCCCTCACCCTGTTTCTTTGTTTACCTCTTTATTTAGTGTGTTTTTCCAAGCCTTTTGGGGTAGTAGGTTGAATCCCATTAAACATGGCTATCATATAGAGAAGCATAAAGGAAGGTGGGTGGCCATGGTACACCCGGTAGCTTTTTTTTTGTCTGTCTCTTTGTTTCCTATAATTTGAGGCCTCCCTTTGACCTGGTGAAAACATTGGCATTCATATGTGGGCTTGGTTTTCAAAGGGTTACTGCTAGGAAGTTGGTAAATTGCCCCTTTTTCTAAGCTTCCTTTTTTTCCTAACTATGGTCTGGAAACCTTTAAGCATTTATTGAAATGGGGTTTCACTGTATCTCATTTGGAAACAATGGATAGAAAGAAACTGTATCATCATGTTGTTTCTACTGAATTTACAGACATTGTGTTTTTTCCGGATTGACCTTCTGGCTCCATTGACAGGTTTCTCAGGTTTTTCTCGAATAAGAGATTGCCTGATTTTGTTTGGGATAGTGTTTGGTTGGGTTCCTATGGTCGACTGTCTGTAGGTAATTCTAACAAACAAAAACAAATTAGTGATATGTATTGTGCTAAGGACTCTTGTGTAGCTCTCTTGGAAACTCAAGAGCACCTTTTCCTGGAATGCCCTTATTTTCGGGCTTTTTGGGTCTCTTTAGCTTCCAAGTGGAATGAGCCTTTATTTGCCTCTCTTACTTATTGTACTTTGTTGTATGGAGTGCATAAGGGTGAATGGACCAAGTATCATGGTGAAACTTTATTATTGGTTTTCTTTATATTCCAATTTTTATGTTTGGCAATCTAGATGTTTATGGGTTTCACAGCAAAGATTGATATTATTTGATGAGATTCTAGTTAATGTACAACAAACTTTACAGAAAATATATAATACTGATATTCATTTGTTGAGTATAGTCAAAGGCAGATTTTTGTGGGTTAACTGTGAACATTGGGTGACACATTTTTGATATTCTTTGCTGTTTCTGCTGTTCAGTTTGACCTGCTTACTGTTGTTTTTCTCTTGTTTTCTAGCTGTGTTCACTTGTTTTCTCTTTGTTTTGGAGTCCTCTTTTTCAATAAAGATTCCCCTACTCTTTTCGATAAGTGCCATGGGATCTTTAACATCCACCTGTACTACCACCAATCCAGGCAGATGGGACCTCGGTTTAATGTCTCATCCGAAAGACAGCACCTCAGAAGTGCAACACCCCTCTCATGCTGCACTACAGTGTCAGTACTGGGATATTAACCCAAGTGCCAGATATGGGAACTAAACCCAATGCCCTCTGATCTCCTGACCTCAGAGGCGAGTGTGCTACCTACTGAGCCACTGACACTGATATTGGGGTGAGAGTTAGGGCCAATGACTCCAAGACACACATTGACACCTATTGGTCTGTGGAGGGTGGTGGTGGGGTGGTAGGGTTTGGTGGGGGGAGGTGTTAGGGTCTCCACCCTAATGCCTCATTTCCTTACTTTTGTTGATTCAACCTTAACTGATGCATTAACAACGTTTTTTTTTTGCAATGAATATAATAATAATAATGCTTTATTGTTTAATACTGTACTTTCTGTCATGAAGCCATTATAGAAAACTGTAAAAAGCAGTGGTGCAAGTGGTAGACAAGAAGTACAGGAACTCAGGCACTGGCAAATATGAAATGCAGAATGAAGATCTTCAATCTGAAGGACAGCTGTGTGAAGGCACTTCTATCTGTTTAGACACTAGTAGATTCAGTTAGAGATATTGAAGTATTTCTAGCAAAATACCACTGTTATACAAGTCAAATGTTGTTATGGAAACCCTGATTTCAGGCCACAGGGCCAGAAATTGTCATTGTGTTGCTGGTTTAAGAATTACAGTTCCAGAGTCAGTGGGAAGAAGTACAGGAACTCTGTTCCTGCAGCAAAAAAGGTACAGGAACTGAGTTCCTATGTGTTCCTGTTCCCTTTCATCACTGGTAAAAAGTCACTGCTACATTGTGGCAGTACAGTGTTTTACACATGTGAAATAATTATAGTATACACAGTTACCATTTGTTGAATGCTTTATTGTGTAATAATTTTATGTCAGTCTACACTGAGTCAGTACAGTTATATACAGTTGCTGATTATACAGTGCTCACTCACTATAACGAACCTCGTTATAGCAAATTCCCAGCTATTATGAACGTGTGTTTTGGCTCCTAACAAATTAACCTTGTTGAACAGTAGTAACAGTACACCAGTAATCGCGCTTGTATGTTATCAATTGCTCCAGTTATAAAGTTGCAGTCACATTACTCCGCTGACATCTCACATCTCCCAGTACCCCCCCACATCTGCCGTCAGTAACACTTGTCAATTACAGGCAATTACAATTACTAGCAATCACTAGTTCACTCTTTAAAACACTGCAGCAGTTACACACCAGTATTTTTGGCATCCACAGAGTGTATGCAAACATGAAGTGCTCCTCATACTCCATGCAGACAAAGTTGGCTGTACTCGATAGGCTTAAGGCTGATGAAAGCCTCAAAAAAGTATCAGCTGAGACAGGCTATTCTAAATCTATGATTTGCACCTCGTACAAGCAGGAGGCTTCCCTGCATGAATTCTTAGCAGATTGTGGTGAGCTGGAAGGCTTGGACAGAAAGAAGTTGAGACTAGGTGATGAAAAACAAATTGACATTGCCTCATGAGGCATCTCTTATCATATCTAAAGGTACTTCAAATGAGGCATCTCTTATCATATATGAGGGATGTGGCATGATTAAAGAAAACAAAGTAGAAAAGCATAACTGATTTCATTAAACTTCAGGCTTTTAAACTTTCTGCTCCTAGCACAGCACTTCATTACTGCATGTGTATGCATATGCGAACAAGCGTATGCTGTGTTTGACAAGTTTTTACTTTGAGATATACTGTTGTTTTAATATACAGTGGTTTTTATATAGTGTGATTAGATATGGGTTTTTAAAACACTCTTATACCCACTTTTATATCACAGCTAACTTATTAAACACTGCCCTAAACAGGATACAAAAACTCGTGAATAGGGCTTGTCGTCTGGCACTTGGGGCAGATCGATGGACTCACACATGTGCACTCTACTCCGAGATGGGCTGGCTCCCACTGTACCTAAGAGCCCAATACCAAACATGCCTGATCATAAAAAAAAATGTGTCTAGGCCTCATGCCGGAATCTATAAGCAGTCTGTTCAAGAAGGCTGTGCACACTAAACAAACAAAAAATGTGAAAAAAGGAGGACTACAAGCCCCTTTCAAGCGCACATCACTGGCCCAAATATCAATTACTTTTAAGGGCCCCAAATGGTTTAATGAGCTGCCCGAGACGCTGACAGGAAACACAAAGCTGAGTCTGTTCAAAAGGGGACTACGGTTCCACCATAAGAATGTAACCACCTGTAACTGTGCAAGAAAATATTTCAACATATTCCTCCTGCCTTATCCCCCGCCTCCTCATCTCTTCCCCTTCCCACTCCCCCCATCTTCGACTCACAACCCTCCTACACCACCTTTCCCCTTTACTCCTGTCCCACACCACCTCCAGCTACTTTAACAATGCCTATTTGGCTGCTTACCTTTTCCCCATCATCCCCAAAGCTTAACACAGACCTATTATTGACATGTCTCACTATTCCCAGTGTGTCCCTACCCTGCAACAACTTGATGTAATGTAATTTACTCGACTTTTAAGATGTACCTGAAACTAGCAAGTGTTGTACCTCGGTTGCCATTTTAATGATGTTCATGATGCCTACCATGTTTTTCTTTTTTTCACTGTCACCTTAATTTGTACTTATTGTATTGTGTTGCATTTGTATTGCTCTGTTTTGTCCCTGACTTGGAACCTTTGAAAATGAGTCTTTGACTCAAACGTATTAATCCGAATCGAAATAAATAAATAAATAAATAAATTAAACATTACCAAGCATTACCATTGTCTCTTTCTGTAATTGCTACTAAATCAGAATCATGCTCCCTTGAAGTAACGAACATGCTAATATAACGAATATGCTCTGTGGCTCCCATTTTGTTGATTATATCGAGGGAGCACTATATTTCTTAGTCATTGCAGTGCCAAGCTGGGGAGCTAAGGAGCATTTTCATGAGACATTAGGAGCTCTTTATTTTTCCACATGGGTAGCAGCTCCCGATGGGCATAGCACCAGTCCCTGCAGTCCTTGTCCTGGTCAGTTTAGACCTCAGTGAGGACTGGGCAACAGGGGCTGTCTGGGTGGCGAACCATGTGCATGGAGTAAGTGTTGTCTTATGATTACGGTTTATTGTAATTGGTGCTGGATTTGAGTAACTGTACTTGACATACATGGTTAGTCAAGTTTAGTCAGGGGTGGGCCACGAGACTTGCAGCATAAAAACTACTCAATGTGTTATTTATCATGGTTGCTGTTATTTTTGTACAATGTCCGGTACTTTTGATATAATTAAATAATATTTCAAAAAAGTCATGGGCCTACTATAGCCACACTATATACAGTAGTTTACTGTGCTGTAAGTGCGACAGTATGACTGCACTGTTATACTGTTGCACATACAGCACAGTACAGTACAACAGCACAACTGCACTGTATTTTTTCTTGTTTCTTGCAGGAGGAAATCAGAACCAGGTGAAGGGGGAGGAGGCACATGCCCTGTGGTGGGTCACCACTGACACAGCCCCGGATGACCTGGCATCCAAGGACTTCCAGGAAAAGCAGGACAGGAACCCAGGAGGAGGAGTTGGAATGGCTGGTCTACTGCTGTAGACCATCGTTCCCCTGCCAGAGACCATTGCAGCTATGGAGTAGCCACCATCACATGAACACTGTAGCAGAGCCTCCTGCTGTCCACGAAAAATTAATTAAAAATGAAAGTACAAAACTAAAAATAAAGTAAATCAAGTACTGTACTTCAGGAAATAAATACTAAATAAAGTACAGACTGTAACGGAAAATATAACTAAAAGAAAAAAAAAACAAATAAAAGAAATATTGAACTCTACCATTTTTGTCAGAATATGTGTTGTTCATCCCTTCTGCTGTGCTGTGGTTTACTAAGTGTATTCTAACTTTAAAGATCTAATGCCAGTGTTTTTCAGATTTACAATAAATGCAGGAATTCAAGTCCCTGTGTCATGATTAGTGTGTCCTGAAAATATTGTGCTTTTTTGTTCCGTGGTTTTCTTTAATCAGCATATGTTAATGTGCTCTGCAGTAATAGAAAACAGTGAAGAAACAGTGAAAATGTTTCTGTCCCCATCAGTGAGTGATGACATCATTCCTGTTCAGCCTGTTGCTGCACCAATGAAGTCCTTAATTGCCCATAGTAGCTGTTGCATTTCCCAGTCAGAGCAATCTGTAGGGCTAATTGTCTTTACTCCTAGTGTGCTACTAACCCATCTGGCTTGTGTTTCGATAGATTATGTTACAATCTATCATTCTGTTCTCATAAAGAGTTGGTCTTTTGTGTTTCAGTGGGTAACTGAAGTGGTATAAATGAATGTGTGTGAGAAATCTCCTGTTTGTATCACAGCTGAGTTCTGTCACATAAAAACTCTGCATTGTTTTTTGGCTATCAATCTAAAGTTTGTTAAGTCATATAAGTAGTGTCCTTGATGAAGCCTCCATACATATATTCATGTGAGAACAATATGCTACACAGAATCCCTCAGAGAGCTGAATTTTGTGAGTTCATACAAGACATGTTCCTGAATTAGCAAAGTGTGGCAGACACCTGTTTGTCAATCTGACATAACAACAATATTGTTCTCACATGAATATATGTATGGAGGCTACATCAAAGACACACTACTTCTATGACTTAAACTTTAGATTTATTTTATGTCCATTAAACAACCCGGGGTTTATATAGCCAAAAAACAGTGCAGAGTTTTGGATGTGAAAAAACTAAGTGGTGATACAGACAAACATTCATTTACATCACTTCAGTTACCCACTGAAACACAAATGACCAACCCTTTATGAGAACAGAATGATGCAATCTATCTAAACACAAACCAGATGGGTTAGTAACACACTTGGAGTAAAGACAATTAGCCCTACAGCTTGCTCTGACTGGGAAGTGCAACAACTACTACAGGCAATTAAGGACTTCATTGCCACAGCAACAGGCTAGACAGGAATTATGTCATCACTCACTGATAGGGACAGAAACTCTTCACTGTTTTCAGTTACTGCAGAGCATATTAAGAGATGCTGATTTAAAGAAAACCACAAAACCAAAAGCATGATATTTTCAGGAAACACTAATCATGACACAGGTACTTGAAATTCTTTCTTTATTATAAATCTGTAAAACATTGGCATTTGATCTTTAAGTATAGCATGGCTTTCTAGGTCTGCATCTGTGTGGTTGTTTGGGAAAGTGCAACATGACTCTTGCTTCTCTGAGCCAACCCTTATTTCACAAACATTGCGCAGAAGCAGTCATAACTCCGGAATTTCTTGAGGTATTAACAAGAAATTCTGCACACATGTTCCCTAAGGTGTCTCCCGAAGAACCTTAAATGTCCAGGTTTAAACTTTAATTGTAAAATGGTTTTCAAGGGGTACATCTGTGTAGTGTTTAGGAAAGTGCAGCATGACTTTGTCTTTCTCTTCTCTGGGCCTGCTTTTGTTTCACAAACATCACACAGAAGCAGTCATGACTTCAGCAGTTCTTGAGGTATTAACAAGAAATTCTGTATACGTGTGACACAAGGTGTCCCCTGAAGTCCATACAAAACAATATTTTACTACAGGCAATGAGACCACATAACAACATAAAATTCTATAATTTGGAGCTGCTCCCAGGTACATTATACATCCAAACAAGGGGAAGGGGGAAGGGGGAAGGGGATATTTCTCATAGAAAAACATTAGCTGAGTCTTATACAGTGGCAGCCATGGTATGATCAGATATTTACAGAAATTTCATGAAATATCTAAAGAGATTCTCTCTGGTGGCCCATAGTGGTAATGCAGGCAGGCAAGAAATTTCCAGATATACTGTATCACAGACATTTCAGGAAATATCTGACCATGTCTATGGCTGTCACTGTATTTCTTTCAATGGGAGGACTAAAGCCTGAGGTTCAATGTGGGGGAATAGCTCCTCCCACATCCCAAATAAGGCCAGCCTCCCTCAACAGTTTCCCACTTAGCATGTTGCTAAATCCTCTCCCCTTCGCAAGTACCTGGCTCCTGCATGGCTCATGTGGCTGAGCCTCCTCTCTTTCTGCCTTTTTTTTGCTCATTCCCCCTGTGCTTCCTTGTGTATCCCCCCTTGCTTTGTGTGTGCTCACTAATTTGTCAGTATCCCTGCCAGCTCAGTTCCTTTTACTTTGTTATTTTCCCAGCCTCTTGCTGTGCTTATTTCTGAGCCCCTATGTTCCACTCTTTCCTTGCTGAATGCGCTTTCTCTTTGGCCCTGCCCCGACTCCTTTTTGGGAGCTGCTGCTCTGTTTTACCTTGCTCTTCTGGAGTGTGACATCATCCTTGAAGTGCCCAGTTGTCTGCCCCGCTACCTCCATTTTCCCAGACTGGTCTCACCCCTTTCTCTTGACCTCCCTCCCTGCTGCTGCTCTGTAGGCTCAGTCTCGCCCCCTCCACTGCCCCAACTGCCCTCCCTCCTGTGCTGTGCCCTGCCTGGTTGCCCCCTTTCCCACTGCTCACCCCTTCCTGCATAACCCTTCCCATTCCCTCCTGTGTCATACCTAGTTCTTTTCTCCCGCTTCCCCGCCTGGTATTGGTTCCATCCTCTTGCTGCTTCCCCACTCCCATCCACTGCCCGAGACTGGCTTTTGCCTCCTCCCATCTTCTGCTGCTGTGGCTGTGGCCATTGCTGGGTTCTGTTGGTGCTTAGCTCAGTGCTTTCTTGGCTTCTGCTTGCCCTCTCCATTTTCCAGTACATACTCTCTACCTGTTCACATTACAGAATGTCCTACACCCCCATGACCTACTGGATACAACTTGCTTTTGCACTGGATTCTGATGTCCTGCTCACTACCCTATGCTGCAGGTTTACTTCGGCAGTAAAATGCTTTGGAGGGATTGGCAAGGTTGGAGGAATGGTCAGAAGTATGGCAGCTAGGATTCAATGCAAAGAAGTGCAAAATAATGCACCTGGGAAACAAGAACCCAGGGGAAGAATACACAATTGGGGGGAGGTAGTAACAACAACAAAAAAGGAAAGGGACCTGGGGGTAATCATATCAGATGACCTTAAGGTTAGCAACAATGTAAGAAGGCAGTAGAGGCTGAGGTATACTGGGATGCATAGGGAGAGGCATCACCAGCAGAAAGCAGGAAGTTGTTATCCCTCTGTACAGACAGTTGGTGAGACCCCATCTGGAGTACTGCGTCCAGTTCTGGAGACCCCATCTCCACAAGGACATAGACAGGATAGAGGCAGTCCAGAGGAGAGCACCTAAATTGGTGCAGGGTCTGCAAGAGAAGCTGTATGAGGAGAGACTAAGGGAGCTTAATATGTATACCCTTGAGGAAAGAAGGGAGAGGGGGGACATGATAGAAACTTTTAAGTACCTCAGTGGAATCAACAAAGTCCAAGAGGGTAGCATCTTTCAGAAAAAGAGACATGCAAGAACAAGGGGACACAATTTAAAGAAAGGGGGGGGGGGAGTTCAGGGGCAATGTAAGGAAGTATTATTTCACAGAGATGGGAGTGGATGCATGGAACAGCCTTCCTGCGGAGGTTGTGGGGTCTAAAACCGTGGGAGAATTCAAGAATGCATGGGACAGACATAAAGCAATTCTTGTGGGGGGTAGGAAGAAATAGGCAGTTGGTTAACTAGGATCTGCGGCCTATCCTGTAAGTAGGGAAATGGGCAGACTAGATGGGCCAAGCAGTCCTTATCTGCCGTCAAAGTCTATGTTTCTATGCTTTGTCCCCTTTTCCTGGAGGTGTTTACTCCTGCAGTTTTCTGCATTGCAGGTACAGATTGCTGGTACTTTTTACTTTCTTCGGTATAATACATACTATGGTCGTGTACATACCTTTTTCATGGTGCCCTGCAGGTTTTATGTATGTTCTCCTGCTGCAGTCCCCCTTCCCTGTGTTGGCCTTTACTCTAGTCCTCTGTTATTGCTTTTCCCAGTCTGTTTCTCACACTGTGTTTCTCCTTTCTCCCATGAATTTGGAATCTGTCCCCCCCACAACCACCATTGATGCCTTGGTGAAAATCATAACAAAAACAAGGAAACTTTTCAATCATCCCTTCCCTCCCTCTGTCCCATGACTCTATTTGTCTGCCCCTTCTCTCGCCTTCCTGGAGCTGCTCCTTCCATTCTCTGATGCTTTGTTTTCCAGTCCCCCACTCCCCAGACCCTCATTCTTGCCTTGTCCCATGCTCCCCATGTTTTCTTTTGGGCCTCTTGCTCCTCATGCCAGCACTACATCTCCATCTCCACACCCCTTCTACTGTACCAGTCGTGTGCCACCTCTGACCCTAGTCTGGCACCTGCACTTTCTCAGTATTTATTCCACTCAGCCAACCATTGCAATTAACCTTCCCTAACAGTTTATATCTGACACCTATGCTGCTTATACTACCATTTCTTAGTCCCAGCATTTATATACCCTGCTCAGCCTATTATTTATATGCTCCCTTGCTCTACCCCTGGTACTTCCTACCCTTCCAGCACCCCAATCACCCATAAAGTTCATGCATGCTCCCTCTTCCGTGCCCATTGTAATGTTCACTCAGTCCTGCATCATTGGCACTCCTTGGTACTCCTTCTCCTATATTTCAAGTTGGGGAGGTGCCTTAGACAAGCAGCACACATGGTAACCTTCTCAGAGGTGCTGCCTGCCTATGGTATGGGTGAGGCTAGGGTGCTCCACACCATGGGATTCAATCAGTGGTTGAAAAACTGGTGCAGAGCTCAGGGGTTTGGCTTCATTGGGGACTGGGGGTCCACCTGGAATGATGCAGGCCTATACTAGCACGATGGTCTGCATCTGTCCATGAGGGGAACCAGGATACTCGGTGATAGGTTTAAATGCTTCATTGGCAAGCATTTAAATTAGCCAAGGGGGGAGGCACTGGAAAGGAGCAGGGAAATCCTAGCCCCCCAAAAAATAAGGGTAGTAAGTGAGGTAAACATCAAGAGAGAGACGTTGATAGGGAGAAGGGCAGGGGTAAATGGAGGAAATGACAAATGCAATAAGGACAGGGATGGGGCGAAAAGGGGAAAGGCCATCAAGAAATGGAGGGTAATGAGTACCAATGCCCGTAGTCTGGGCAACAAGTTCCCTGAACTGGTGGACTTGATGGAAGAGGGATGCCTGGATATTGTAGCAGTCACAGAAACATGGTACACAAAGAACCATGACTGGGATGCTAACATACCAGGGTATACAACCTACAGGAGAGACAGGGAGGGGAGAAGAGGGGGAGAAGTAGCGCTCTAAGTAAGGGAAGGGATAAAAGCAACAGAACAAAAGAGTAAACAGGGAAGAGAGGAGGCACTGTGGGTCACTTTAGAGACTGGAAATGGCACCACAGTCTGCACAGGTGTTGTATACAGACCCCCATCTCAGGGGGAGGCAATAGACAAGGATATGATAGAAGGCATCCTTAGGATGGCAGAGAAAGGGAAGATACTGTTGATGGGGGACCTGAATTTGCCAGATGTTAACTGGAGCACCTTTGCTGCAGCCACATCCAAGAGCAGAGCTATTCTCAATGCCCTACGAGGGGCATGCCTCAGACAGCTAGTTTTGGAACCCACTTGTGAGGGAGCAATCTTAGACCTCATACTCTCAAATGAGGACAGCGACAGGATCTCAGATCTAGAAGTGGGTAGCCATCTGGGAACAAGTGACCACCAAACAGTGTAGATCACGATAAACTCAGCTACAGAGTCAAGCCATACAAAAGTGGGGGTACTGGACTTCAGGAGGGCTGACTTTGGCAAGATGGGAGAGTGCATTAGAAAAGCACTAGCAAACAGGCTAGAAGGAGGGGTGGAGCAACAATGCGGAAACATCAAAACTGCCATCACAGAGGAAACAAGCCTTTGTGTGAAGCAAATAAATCAAAACGAAAGAAAAAGCCACTATGGTTCTTAAAAGAGGTGGTGGGGAAGGTTAGGCAGAAAAAGATAGCATTTAGAAAGTATAAGTAAACACAGAAGGAGCAGGACAGAGAAATGTACCAGTTAAGGCAAAAGGAAGCAGGGAGGGAAGTCAGAATAGCAAAGGCTCAAACTGAAGAAAAGATAGCCAACTCGGTTAAGAAGGGGGATAAAACCTTTTATAGGTACATCAGGGAGCATGGAAAGACAAAGGGAGGGACAGTGAGTCTGAATAGAATGGACGGTGTGTGGGCAGAGAGGGACAGTGAAAAAGCAGGGATACTGAACAAATACTTCTGCTCAGTATTCACAAAAGAGGAGGAGTGGGAGGTACCTAATCCAGTTAACAGAAGGCACTCTGAATAGGGGGGTTGATACCAGTCTTTTCACAGAAGAAAGGGTTCTGAAAAAACTCCTAAAACTGAAGGTGGACAAAACAATGGGGCCTGACGGGATTCACTCCAGAATTCTAAAAGAATTACTGGGAGAACTAGTGACACCACTGACTACCCTTTTTAACAAATCATGGGAGGATGGTGTGGTACCGGAGGACTGGAGGAAGATGGATGTGATTCCCCTTCACAAAAGTGGGAGCAAGACAGAGGCAGGAAACTACAGACCTGTCAGTTTGACCTCTATGGTAGGGAAAGTGATGGAATCATTTCTGAAGGAAAGAATTGTTGAGTACCTAGAGGCCAGTGGGGCACAGGACCCAAGGCAGCATAGGTTCTCAGCGGGAAGGTCATGTCAGACAAATTTAATTGATTTCTTTGACTGGGTGACCAAAGTAGTAGACCAGGTAGGGGCTGTGGACATTGCCTACCTAGACTTTAGCAAGGCATTTGACACAGTCCCACACAAAAGATTAATAAATTAACCAGCCTGGGAGTGGGTCCCAGGGTGGTAGCCTGGGTAAAACATTGGCTGGACAACAGGACACAGAATGTACTTGTAAACGGAATCCACTCTGAAGAAAGGGGGGTTACTAGTTGGGTACCGCAGGGTTCAGTACTGGGTCCAGTCCTTTTTAATGTCTTTATAAGTGACATTGCAGAGGGACTGGAAGGAAAAGCATGCCTCTTAGCAAATGACACAACAATCTGCAACAGGGTTGATACACAAGGAGGCGTGGAAAGGATGAGATGGGACTTGGCAAGGATGGAGGAATGGTCAGAAATATGGCAGCTTGTATTCAATGCAAATAAGTGCAAAATAATGCACCTGGGAAATAAAAAAACAGGGGAAGATTACACAGCAGGGGGGATAGTAACAACAACAAAAATGGACAGGGACCTGGGGTAATAATATCAGATGACCTTAAGGTTGACAAGCAATGTGAGAAGGCAGTAGGGAGGGTTGGGGGATACTGGGATGTATAGGGAGAAGCATCACCAGCAGAAAACAGGAAGTTATCTCTCTGTACAGACAGTTGGTGAGACCCCATCTGGAGTACCGTGTCCCGTTCTGGAGACCCCATCTCTGCAAGGTCATAGACTGGTTGGAGGCAGTCCAGAGGAGGGCAACTAAAATGGTGCAGGGTCTGCAAGAGAAGCCATATGAAGAGAGACTAAAGGAGCTTAATATGCATACCCTTGAGGAAAGGGGGGGGGGAGACATGATAGAAACTTTTAAGTACCTCAGTGGAATCAACAGTCTAAGAGGGTATCATCTTTTAGAAAAAGAGATGTGCAAGAACAAAGGGACACAATTTGAAGATAGAGGGGGGACAGCACAGGGGCAATGTGAGAAAATATGTTTTCACAGAGAGGGTGGTGGACGTGTGGAACAGCCTTCCTGAGGAGATTGTGGAGTCTAAAACTGTGGGAGAATTCAATAATGCATGGGACAGACATAAGACAATTCTTGTGGGGGGTAGGAAGAAATAGGCTGTTGGTTAACTAGGATCTGCAGCTAATCCTGTAGGTAGGGAAATGGGTAGACTAGGTGGGCCAAGCGGTCCTCTGTTATCTGTAATTACTATATTTGTTGCTTCTTGTTCCCCAATATGCCTATGGCTTGTCCTTTACTAGGACCTTACCAATACTGGAGGCTCTTTTCGGGTTCCTACCCTACCAACATTCCAGTTGCTGTTTGGTCTCATGATGCTCGACTTGTGGCTTCTCTGTTATTCCAACGGTGGGGGACTGAGGTGTCATGGTGGGGCATCGTGGCTCCAATTAGCAGAAGCATGCTTTATGTAAGCTATAGGACTTTGCCCTGCCTTCTTGCCTACATGGCTTCAGCTACCCTTGCATAAATCATTACCCTCCTACATGGCTTTCAGATGTTTATTGCATTCCATTACTGTGCTGCATGCTTCTCACTGGATTACCTATCTCCGCCTTAGTAGCATATAAGGTAATCTTTTTCCTCCCATTCTCTAGCTTCATACTTAATACCTCCCCCTTCATTCTGCTTCTCTTGTTTACCTACTTCATACTACGCAGCTGTCAGCTGCCCTTTCCTTGCTCAGCCCATACCAGTAGTCTGACAGCCTCCTCCCTAACTGTGCCTACTGAGGCATAGCAACACAGGTAGGCTTCCCCTGTCTACTGGGGATGGAAGCCTGTTTCCTCTACCTCCAGCCTCAACCGATTTTATACCCAGCCAACTTCTAACAGTCTCCATCCCTAACTCTGCCTTGTGTGGCATCCAGTGCAGATTAGCTCACCCTAACTTAGAAACACAGAAACATAGAAGTTGACGGCAGATAAGGACTTGCAAGGCTCATCCAGTCTGCCCATTTCTTTTTCTACCTTATGAATGTTCCATAGGCCTTTGCTCTGTCAATGGCCTGTCTATTCATATTCATCTGTATTGCTCCCTTATGCCTATCCCATGTCTGTTTGAAGCCCTGCACTGTATTCATATCCACCATTTCCTAAGGTAGGCCGTTCCATGCATCCACCACTTTTTCTGTGAAAAAGAACTTCCTCATATTAACCCTTAATCGAACTCCCTCTGATCTCATGCTGTGTTCTCTTGTCCTGCTATTTTTCTTATTTTGAAACATGTTAGACTTTCACCTTGTTAATGCCCTTAAGGTGCTTGAATGTTTAAATCATATCACCTCTCTCCCTCCTTTGCTCTAGGGTATACATATTGAGTTCAGTTAATATGTCCTCATACGTTTTCTGATGCAGTCCCTGCACCATTTTGGTTGCCCTTCTCTGGACTGCCTCAATTTGGTTAATGTCCTTGTGAAGGTGTGGCCTCCAGTACTGCACACAGTACTCCAGATGGGGCCTAACCAGTGTCTTGAAAAGAGGGATTATTACCTCCCACTTCAGACTTGTGATACCCCTACTAATGTACCCCATCATCCCTCTAGCCTTACCTACTGCGTTATAGGTCTGCTTGGAGGATTTCAGGTCATCAGTGATGATGACACCCAAGTCTCTTTCTTCCCTTGTGACAGCCAGCAACTCCCCTCCCAGCCTATAGGTGGCTTCAGGGTTTCTCTTCCCTATGTGCATGATCTTGCACTTCTTTGCATTAAACTACAGTTGCCACTCTTCTGACCATTTTGTTAGTTTATCCAGATCTCTTCTCATTCTGCCCAAATCATCTGGATCATCTACTCTGTTTCAGATCTTGTTGTCATCTGCAAACAGAAAAATCTTACCCTCCAGTCCATCTCCAATGTCACTGATGAAGATATTGAAGAGGACTGGCCCCAGGACTGATCCCTGAGGTACCCCACTTGTGACTTGCATCTCTTCTGACTGTATGCCATTTAACACCATGCTCTGTTTTCTGCCCGTCAACCAGTTTGCCACCCAGTTGACCAACATCTGACCCACCCCGAGCCTACCAGGGATGGGAACCTGTGTCTTCAATCTATTATTTTAACCTTTGAGAAAGGGTCCAGTAAGGATCCGCAATGTGTCAGGCATATTGCATTGTGTGATTTTTTTTTTTAACATGTGCATAAATTACCTCTCTTTTTACTATGGAGTTGGCATCATATGTAGTGGTGATTGCCTGAGCTATTTGTTTTACATGTTTCAACCAAGTGCATTCTACATCTGCTATCTGGTTGCCATATTCCCTTCAGGAACAGGGCCACTCTACCCTATTTGCCTCCAGTCTTCTAACTCACCCAACTATATCCTATACCTCCATGGAATCAATGTACTTGTCCCCACCTCTGGCTTCCTCACATTCTGGATTTGGACACTGCCAGCTTGTTAAGCCTCCATCTTCACTTGGTCCATCAGAATCCTGAACTTCCTTGCTGCTTGCATTCCACCTCCTCCCTTGCATTGTTGTTGTGGCTTGCCTTCTGGCTCAACCTCCTCCAGCCTCCTGAACTTCAGCTCCATGCTGCCATCTCCTCCCTAAGTGTTACTCCAGATGATTCTGTTTCCCTTTTGCCTTTCTCTCTGACTTGTCTGCCCACATTCCCCCTTGTTTCCTGCTGGATATGTGACATTTGCTTATCTTGAGGGATGTGTACCTGAGGCCTTCTCCAGTTTTCCTCTTGTACTGCTCTTGTCTCCATTCAGAGGTCTACCATCAGTGGGTCAAATGCACGTTTTCCTCTCAGCAATTCCAGTTCCCCATCTCCTTCAGAGGTAGGAACCTAGTACCCCATCACCATACCACTTTTTATTATTAGCATTTCAAGTTTGCCATCTCATTCAGAGGTGGGAACCCATTCCCCATCACTGCAGCACTTTTTGCTATCAGCAATTCCAGTTCACCATCTCCTTCAGAGGTGGGAACCTCATACCTCAACTTCGCAGCAGCTTGTAACTGGATTCACTTCTCAGTTTTACATGAATCTACCACCTGAGGCCTATTTCAGATTTCCTGCATTCAGTTCTGGTATGTTGTCACGACTGCCGCAGTCCTGTACTTTCCCTTCAGCTGCCGAAATTGGTACTGTTCAGCCTCTGCTGACTTCCTATCAAGCACCATTCTCCAGTCAGTGGACTTCCACTTTGAACTTTTTCCTCAATCCTTGAACTATTGCCTTCCTTCTTGCTGCCTTCCTGGCTTGGAGCTCCTGTACATTTGCTGTATCTCTTTTGGGGCATTATTAGAACTATCGACATCCGGCATCCCTGACTGTTCAATTACTCCTACCCATTCATCTGCCTCATACTCCTACCTCAGCCAACATTACTGTGCCCATCCAAAACTCCAAGGAGTACCTGTTCTTCTCACCTAAGCAAACTGTCTTCCAGTAACATCCCTCAAACAGCACACCATATAGAGTCAAAGTCACTATATGGAATATCAGTTCTGCCCAATAATCTATCTAGGGTCCATTTCTGGAATCCCATTCAACTGGACAATAGAAGATTTTATCTCTCAACCAACTCTGCAGGATCTTTCCTTACAGATCCCATTTAATTTAAACAGCATGGATGTCACTACCTCCCAGTTTCTTCATAGGATCCAAGATTTAGTGGAGTCTCCTTCATGCCTACCATCCTACATGGAAACGTAAACCTAATTCCCCTCCTGGGTTATACCAACTCCATAATAACCATAACCCTCAAGGATATTGGGAAATGCAGGATACCACAGAGCAGTACTGGAATCATCTGTTATACCTTCTACTTATAGTCTTCTCTCCAAAGCGCTGACTCACTTCGACCATGTTATCCAACTTGTATTCCCTGAATAGCCATTGGATGCTCCTATGATCCTAATTCCATCTACTATCCCAGAATATGTATCATTGGATATCTGATGCATAACTGCCTTCCTAAAATTACACTATCCCAAGTCACTTTTCCCTGGCCTTTGGATATCACCATACTTCACTAAGTTATCTAGATCTCTTCATCATGATACTCTAATCATGCCAATTACCTATCCAATCATCCTTTCTACCTCATCTGATAGGATGTATCCCCTCCATACTCCCTCCAGCAAATGCCATCACCAAGAGCAGGCCTCCATTTGATTCATCATCCTGTGCATCCCCTACTCACCTGGCTTTTTCCCTATCATAGTTACGCTCCCCAACAGTTCTATATCTGACTAAGCAGTTAATGCATTCATTGCATTCTGCTCATGCTATCAACTCCCTTTTTGCCTCATCAGTCAGTAGACTCAGTCAAAGACTCCACTTTTTTGGGCTCCCCACAGCATACAGATATTGGATCCACCAGCTAGGCAAATCTGCAAGGGCCACTTAAGCTCCCATCATGGGAACAGAAGTTGGAGGTTGTTCAGGAAAGAGGTTTGGTTTTATCTTCTGTTTTAACTGAAATATTTGAATAGTGTTGTACTTGAAATTAGTTATGCGTGTTAAAAATTACTACTTTGAGTTAGAACTGTTACTTGGGCTGTGATATTGTAACTATTGGGGCTGTGTGCTGGGTGTGGAAACACTTGCTTGGCAGTGATAATTAGAGTGAAATTTAAATGTGATGTTTGCCTGGTGTTATGGGGAGGGGTAATTAAAAGAATCACCTTGTCTTTCATTGTCCACCTGGAAACAGAAGTAATAGGTTGTTCAGGAAAGACCTTTGGTTTTATCTTCTGTTTTAACTGAAATATTTGAATAGTTTTGTACTTGAAATTAGTTCTGTGTATTAAAAATTACTACTTTGAGTTAGAACTGTTACGTGGGCTGTGATATTGTAACTATTGGGGCTTGTGTGCTGGGTGTGGGAACAGTTGTTTGGCAGTGATAATTAGAGTGAAATTTAAAGGTAATGTTTTCCTGGTAGTGGTAGAGCCCTCCCACCCACTCTGTTTTGTAGGCTTTCTTAAATGCTGAAAAGCCACTGGGGGTTGTGATTGAAGGGCTGTGCATTTCTGTTTGTGACTGAAATTTGAAGCAACAGGAACTGGTGGGCCTGTGACATCATACGGTACCTGATGTCTGCATACACACACTGTTAGTGGGACTGGACACACACTGGGCTGTATGTGTTTGTGAGACTTGGGAACTTTATTGGTGGGGTTGAAATTGGGTTCGTAAATAACTGCAGTCAGTATAGAGAGAGACTGTATTCCAGGGGAAAGGACTAAGAAAAGGGGTGTGTGCAATTATGAACGGAGAGGGACAAACAGGGTGGCCACATTCCACCATGGCAGGCATCTTTGGAAGGGTTGTAGGCTGCACAGTCTGTAGGATGGCAATAATTATCAATTGGGCCTGGAGAGAGGGAGGCTGCCCACTCTGTAGACAGCTATCTTGTATCAGCAGTGAAGTATATTGGTTAAGGAGTAAGCTGGGGGAGTTGGGGGGTGTCCAAGGATAAGGGGTGTGGATATGGGTGGCAGAAGGGTAGGGGCTGAGAGGAGGCTGGGGCAACGCTCAAAAATTACAGGATGTTATGTTACAGCAAGCAGGAGGGGGGATATTAAGGACAGAGGACCCTTAGATAGGGATGTTGACGCTAAGGGGAAAATGTACAGGGTAAACATTCCGAATATAAAGAGAGTGGAGGGGGAAGAGTCAGGAGGGGCTGCTGTGGGGAAGCCTAGAACAGCAGACAGTGAGAAGGGAGGGGCTGTTGTGGGGAAGCCTAAAAGAGCAGACTGTGGGAAGGGAGCTTGTAAGGAGAACTGGGCAAGAGGGGCAGTGTAGAGGGGCAGTTGAGGGAAACTCAGGCTACTTGATGGAGGCTGGCATGGGCGCACGTCAATTTGCTCCCGGCAATTCACTCCCATTCCATCGGCAATGTCACTGATGAAGATATTGAAGAGGACTGGCCCCAGGACTGATCCCTGAGGTACCCCACTTGTGACTTGCATCTCTTCTGACTGTATGCCATTTACCACCACGCTCTGTTTTCTGCCCGTCAACCAGTTTGCCACCCAGTTGACCAATGTCTGACCCACCCTGAGCCTACCAGGTATGGGAACCTGTGTCTTCAATCTATTATTTCAACCTTTGAGAAAGGGTCCAGCAAGGATCCGCAATGTGTCAGGCATATTGCATTGTGTGATTTTTTTTTTTAACATGTGCATAAATTACCTCTCTTTTTACTATGGAGCTGGCATCATATGTAGTGGTGAGTGCCTGAGCTATTTGATTTACATGTTTCAACCAAGTGCATTCTATACCTGATATCTGGTTGCCATATTCCCTTCAGGAACAGGGCCACTCTACCCTATTTGCCTCCAGTCTCCTAACTCACCAAACCATATCCTATACCTCCATGGAATCGATGTACTTGTCCCTGCCTCTGGCTTCCTCACATTCTGGATTTGGACCCTGCCAGCTTGTTAAGTCTCCATCTTCACTTGGTCCATCAGAATCCTGAACTTCCTTGCTACTTGCATTCCACCTCCTCCCTTGCATTGTTGTTGTGGCTTGCCTTCTGGCTCAACCTCCTCCAGTCTCCTGAACTTCAGCTCCATGCTTCCATCTCCTCCCTAAGTGTTACTCCAGATGATTCTGTTTCCCTATTGCCTTTCTCTCTGACTTGTCTGCCCACATTCCCCCTTGTTTCCTGCTGGATATGTGACATTTGCTTATCTTGAGGGATGTGTGCCTGAGGCCTTCTCCAGTTTTCCTCTTGTACTGCTCTTGTCTCCATTCAGAGGTCTACCATCAGTGGGTCAAGTGCACATTTTTGTCTCAGCAATTCCAGTTCCCCATCTCCTTCAGAGGTAGGAACCTAGTACCCCATCACCATACCACTTTTTATTATTAGCATTTCAAGTTTGCCATCTCATTCAGAGGTGGGAACCCATTCCCCATCACTGCAGCACCTTTTGCTATCAGCAATTCCAGTTCACCATCTCTTTCAGAGGTGGGAACCTCATACCTCAACTTTGCAGCAGCTTGTAACTGGATTCACTTCTCAGTTTTACATGGATCTACCACCTGAGGCCTGTTTCAGCTTTTCTGCACTCATTTCTGGTATGTTGTGGCGACTGCCGCAGTCCTGTACCTTCCCTTCACCAGCTGAAATTGGTACTGTTCAGCCTCTGCTGACTTCCTATCAAGCACCATTCTCCAGTCAGTGGACTTCCACTTTGAACTTTTTCCTCAATCCTTGAACTGTTTCCTTCTTTCTTGCCACCCTGGTGGCTCGGAGCTCCTGCACATTTGCTGTGTCTCTTTTTGGGCATTATTAGAACTATCGACATCCGGCATCCCTACCTGATCAATTACTCCTACCCGTTCATCTGCCTCATACTCCTACTTCAGCCAACATTACTGTGCCCATTCAGCACTCCAAGGAGTACCTGTTCTTCTCACCTAAGAAAACTGTCTTCCAGTAACATCCCTCAAACAGCACACCATAAATAATCAAGTCACTATATGAAATATCAGTACTTCCCAATAATCTCTCCAGGATCCATTTCTGGAATCCTATCCAACTGGACTATAGAAGATTTTATCTCTCAACCAACTCTGCAGGATCTTTCCTTACAGATCCCATTTAATTTAAACAGCATGGATGTCACTACCTCCCAGTTTCTTCATAGGATCCAAGATTTAGTGGAGTCTCCTTCATGCCTACCATCCTACCTGGAAACGTAAACCTAATTCCCCTCCTGGGTTATACCAACTCCATGATAACCATAACCCTCGAGGATATTGGGAAATGTAGGATACCACAGAGCAGTACTGGTATCATCTGTTATACCTTCCACTTATAGTCTTCTCTCCAAAGCGTTGACTCACTTCGACCATGTTATCCAACTTGTATTCCCTGAATAGCCATTGGTTGCTCCTATGATCCTCATTCCATCTACTATCCCAGAATGTGTATCATTGGATCTCTGATACATAACTGCCTTCCTAAAATTACACTATCCCAAGTCACTTTTCCCTGGCCTCTGGATATCACCATACTTCACTAAGTTATCTACATCTCTTCATTACGATACTCTAATCATGCCAATTACCTATCCAAGCATCCTTTCTACCTCATCTGATAGGATGTATCCCCTCCATACTCCCTCCAGCAAATGCCATCACCAAGAGCAGGCCTCCATTTGATTCATCATCCTGTGCATCCCCTACTCACCTGGCCTTTTCCCTATTATAGTTACACTCCCCAACAGTTCTATATCTGACTAAGCTGTTAATGTATTCATTGCATTCTGCTCATGTTATCAAATCCCTTTTTGCCTCATCAGTCAGTAGACTCAGTCAAAGACTCCACTTTTTTGGGCTCCCCACAGCATACAGATATTGGATCTACCAGCTAGGCAAATCTGCAGGGGCCACTTAAGCTCCCATCATGTGAACAGAAGTTGGAGGTTGTTCAGGAAAGAGGTTTGGTTTTATCTTCTGTTTTAACTGAAATATTTGAATAGTGTTGTACTTGAAATTAGTTATGTGTGTTAAAAATTACTACTTTGAGTTAGAACTGTTACTTGGGCTATGATATTGTAACTATTGGGGTTTGTGTGCTGGGTGTGGGAACACTTGCTTGGCAGTGATAATTAGAGTGAAATTTAAATGTGATGTTTGCCTGGTGTTAGGGGGAAGGGTAATTACAAGAATCACCTTGTCTTTCATTGTCCACCTGGGAACAGAAGTAGGAGGTTGTTCAGGAAAGAGCTTTGGTTTTATCTTCTGTTTCAACTGAAATATTTGAATATTTTTGTACTTGAAATTAGTTCTGTGTGTTAAAAATTACTACTTTGAGTTAGAACTGTTATCTGGGCTGTGATATTGTAACTATTGGGGCATGTGTGCTGGGTGTGGGAACACTTATTTGGCAGTGATAATTAGAGTGAAATTTAAAGGTAATGTTTTCCTGGTAGTGGTAGAGCCCTCCCACCCACTCTGTTTTGTAGGCTTTCTTAAATGCTGAAAAGCCTCTGGGGGTTGTGATTGAAGGGCTGTGCATTTCTGTTTGTGACTGAAATTTGGAGCAACAAGAACAGTTGGGTCTGTGACATAATATGGTACCTTATATCTGCATACACACACCGTTAGTGGGACTGGACATACACTGGACTGTGTGTGTTTGTGCGACTTGGGAACTTTATTGGTTGGGTTGAAATTGGGTTCATAAATAACTGCAGTCAGTATAGAGAGAAACTGTATTCCAGGAGGAAGGGACTGAGAAAAGGGGTGTGTGCCATTATGAACGGAGAGGGACAAACAGGGTGGCCACATTCCACCATGGCAGGCATCTTCAGAAGGGTTATAGGCTGCACAGGCTGTGGGATGGCAATCATTATCAATTGGGCCTGGAGATAGGGAGGCTGCCCACTCTGTAGACAGCTATCTTGTATCAGGAGTGAAGTATATTGGTTAAGGAGTAAGCTGGGGGAGTTGGGGGGGTGTCCAAGGATAAGGGGTAGGGATATGAGCGGCAGAAAGGTGGGGCTGAGGGGAGGCTGGGGCAATGCTCAGAAATTACAGGTCGTTATGTTACAGCAAGTTGGGGGGGTATTAGGGACAGAGGACCCTTAGATGGGGATGTTGACCATAAGGGGAAAACATACGAGGTAAACATTCCTAATATAAAGACAGTAGAGGGGGAAGAGTCAGGAGGGGCTGTTGTGGGGAAGCCTAGAACAGCAGACAGTGAGAAGGGAGGGGCTGTTGTGGGGAAGCTTAAAAGAGCAGACTGTGGGAATGGAGCTCCCAAGGAGAACAGGGCAAGAGGGGAGGATTAGGGGCAGTGTAGAGGGGCAGTTGGGGGAAACTCAGGTTACTTGATGGAGGCTGGCATGGGAACAGGTCAATTCACTCCCGGCAATCCGCTCCCTGACATCCCGCTCCCAACGGTTCGCTCCCTACTAGCTCGCTCCCATTCCTTTTTGCTCCTGTTCTTGTCACTCCCAGATTTTTACAGGAGGACTGACAAATTGAAGACATGCATTAGAAAACACATAGAGAAAACACTGAAAATAGAGACAGACTGGATTTGTTATGGCAGTGACAGGCTAATGACAAAGTTAGGGAGATAATAAAATATCACTGCTCACTTCAGCTGAGGCTGACAATGGGATCTGCACCCAGACCTCTAATAATGTGCCTTCTCAATTGTATGGATAATCAGCATGTTTTAATGAAAGCCAGAGAATTGAAAGAAATAACATGGGAGGGCAGAGCACTCTGTATAATGCAGGACCTCCCCACCACTACACCGTAGAAGAGAGCTTCATTCCATCCCATCGTATTGAAGCTAGTTGCTGCCGGCATTTGCTTTCGGATGTTGTATCCAGCATTGCTCCAAATCCTGATTGCTGGTATCAGGCACTTCTCTGAAGCGGTGGCTCATGCTAGTCAGGAGCTTAGACAGTTATTTCCTTGATCTTTTCTCTGCACGTTACGAGTTCTAGCAGATTGTTTTAACTTAGCTACATGACTGGGTTGTGTCAGAGCTCCTTGCCTATCAACAGATTGCACAAAAAAGCACAGCGGGGGCGAGCGGGAGTGAATTAATGCGGAGTGTGATTGTCGGGAGTGAATTGAGTAGGGAGCGACTGGTCGGGAGCGAAAAGACACGGGACGAATTGCCAGGAGCGAATTGACATAGACCCAGCTGGCATCGAGTGTTACAATAAATTTGAGCTACTAAACAACCTAGAGGGGGAGGAAGGGGTTGGTGGAAATGAGGAAACTGATACAGAGGTCAGGAGGGAGGGAGTTGGATACCCATAGGGCATTACAGACCAGCAATGGAAAGGATAGAAATAGTTCCAGAGGGAGGAGGGGAAACATAAATGTTAAGTAGATGGGGGAGATGCAACATATTGCAGACATGAGGGAGGAAAGCACGACTGGAGAGAAACTGGGAGACAAAGAGGTGGGGGAGGGGCTCCCCTTCAGCAGGGGGGTCTGTACCAAGGATGGGGCCCCAGGTAAAGGGGACCCACAGAGGGCCTCTGGAAGTAGGGGTACTATTACAAGGGGAGGATGGCGGTGTGGGGGAAAGGGAAACCATCAGGGCCAGGATAAATGGTTCAGATAAGAGAGGGTTAAAGGGGACACCTATTCGGGGGTCTGAGTTAAGTGGGCAACAACAAGGAAGGCAGGAAGGGAGGGTGACAAGGGGGTCTCTAATAAGGCAGGAAGACTCCCATGGAATTGATATCATTAATAAGGGGGGTGGGGGGTTGAGAGCACATAGTGGAGGTAACCATAAGGATGATGGTGGTGTTAAGGTTCTGTTATTGGGAGTCTCGATGATTAGGGGTATCCAGTGGGAGGGATGGGGGGTGGATGCCATAGCCAGGTGAAGGTAGTGAGTATCTCTGGGCTGACAGTGCACAGAGCAAAGTTCATGGTGTACGAACTGGTTAGGGATTGTGGAGGGAAACCGGATTTCCTGGTGCATTTGGAAACTAACGATCTAGAGGGAAATAGCGTTTTGGAAATCCAAGCAAGGTTCCAAGAACTTGCCAGAGTCTGTCGGGATAATGGATGCTACAATTCCTTTTCGGAGGTACCAAAGGCCTCAGTGGAGAAAAAAATGAAGATCACAGAGGTTAATGACTGGCTCAGAAAGTGGGGTGAAGAGAATGGGTTGGGGGTGTTAGGGAACTGGAGAGGAGTTTGGGAGGATAAGGGACTGTATGCCAAGGACAGGCTTCATCTTTCCCCGTTAGGGAAGGAAGTCCTTAAACAGGGGGTGGCTGACTACATTCAAGAAAGGTGGGGTTTAAACTTGTGGGGGGGGATAAGGGAGGGGCTGACCAGAAGCCCTCCTCCAGATGAGGGGAGTAGCCTTTAAACCCAAGGGGGGGAAGGGAGAAACAGACTGGGGGAGGAGGTTTCAAGAGGAGCAGAGGGAGGATGGAAGTATAAGGAACCTGGGTGGGGTTCGACAAAGGGGACCAGGGATAAGGGGTGAGAGGTGGTGTTAGTAAATGCCAGGAGCTTGGGAAACAAGTTGCCAGAATTCCAGGCCATGCTGTTCGGGGTGTGTGGATGTGGCGGCGGTCACGGAAACGTAGGCCAACAAAAATCATGACTGGGACCTAAATGTGCTGGGGTACACTATGCTTAGGAAGGATAGAAAGGAGGGCAGAGGGGGTGGAGTGGCTATGTTCATTAGAGATGACATAGAAATTGCTAGGGTAGAACAGGCAGAGGGAAATGTGGAGGCCTTATGGGTCACCTTACGAACCCCAGCAGGAGGTAAGGTCATGCTGAGTGTAGTATATAGGCCCCCCGGGATGGGTGATGTTCTGGAGGATGGTTTGCTGGATAACATCATTGCCCAGTGTGGACCAAAATGGGAAGGAGTGGCGTTGATGGGGGACCTTAATATGCCAGGTACAAACTAGGGAACCATGTCCTCTAAGGTGGCCAAGGACAGAGGCTGCTGGACGGCTTCTAGGATGTGTTCTTAACACAGCATGTGATGGAGCCCACGAGGGAGGGGCATGTCCTGGATGTGGTTCTGGCAGATGGGGATCTGATAAGGGACCTGGTTGTAGAGGATCCCCTGACTGGGAGCGACCACAATACTGTCTGGTTTCAAATAAGCATGGGGGAGGGGGGAGATCTAGGACACTGGCAGTGGACTCAGGGGGCAGACTTTGTGGGCATGGGAAATATTCTCAAGGATCACTTGAAGGGATTACATCAATGACAAATGTGGAAAAGAGATGGAGGTCATAAACGGGACTTCATGAGGCATTCAGGACCTGCGCTAATGTGAAACGTAAGGGAGCAAGGTCACATAAACCATGCTGGTGGTCCAGTGAGGTTCAGGTAGCGGTCAAAGAAAAGAAGGCAGCCTACAAAAAATATAAAACAACAAGAGGAGATAGGGAAAAGGAAATGTACCATCTTGCATCTAGAAAAGTCACCCAGATGGTGAGGGGGGCAAAGTCCAGTAAAGAGCAGCGGCTGGCACAGGGGATACATGGAGGGGAAAAGGGGTTCTGCCGGTACATTGGGGAGTGGAGAAAAACTAAGGGCCATCTCGGCAGATTGAGATCAGAAGGAGGGTGGGTGGAAGAGGCGAGGGACCAGGCAGAGGTATTAAATGAGTACTTCGCCTGTGTGTTCACTAGGGAGGGGGATGGGATATCTACAAAGCAAGGCACAATGGGGATAGAAGCAGTAGTGAGTGGGATCAGGGGAGCAACAGAAATGGAGCAACAGGGAGGGAGAGGTATCCCAGGGGTGTCACATCAGGATAAGGATAAAAAGGCCAGTAAGGTGGAGGGGACGGATGATACTATCTCCACCGAAAGGGTGTGGTTAGCCCTCAAGGTCCTAAAGAAAGATAAATCTCCTGGCCCGGATGGCATTCATCCGAGAATACTGTGGGAATTGGCGGACAAACTGGCTGCACCCCTGGTGGAGCTCTTCAACAGGTCGCTTGAGACAGGGAGGGTACCTATGGATTGGCGAGAGGCACATGTGGTGCCAATCCATAAAGGAGGGTCGAGGGAAGTACCAGGTAACTATAGACCCATCAGGTTGACCTTGGTGGTGGGAAAATTAATGGAGAGTATACTAAAGGAACGATTTGAGGTGTACTTGGAGGAGGTGGGAGGTCTGGATAGACAGCAACATGGGTTTGTGCCAGGTAGACCATGTCAAACCAATCTTGTGGAGTTCTATGAATGGGTAACATCAGAACTGGACAGGGGAAAGCCTGTGAATGTATTATTCTTGGACTTCAGCAAGGCATTTGACTCTGTCCCCCACAATGGTCTGGTGGAAAAACTGACGGGGTTGGGAGTAGGCCCTTTGATGGTCAGATGGATTGAAAACTGGCTAGCTGGATGCACCCAGAGAGTAGTGGTCGGCGGGGAGCTCTCGAACCCTAAAGAGGTTGGTAGTGGGGTACCGCAGGGCTCGGTCCTGGGTCCGATCCTGTTTAATGCACACATATCAGATATCAGGGAGGGTATAAGGTGTGACATTAGTCTCTTCGCTGATGACTCCTAGATGGGAGCAGTAGTTGAAGGAGAAGAGGGGAGGTTGGCACTGCAAGGGGACCTGGACACCCTGGAAAGCTGGGCTCACACATGGAAATTAAATTTCAATATCACCAAGTGCAAGGTGTTACATCTTGGGCGGGAAAACCCTAAACACAGTTACACCCTGGGAGAGGAGGTGCTGGAGGCCTCAACAGGGGAAAAAGACCTAGGGGTCATGGTGGATGCATGTATGAATAACTCTGAGCAGTGCAGGAGAGCGGCTAGCAAGGCAAACAGGATGTTGGGATGCATCGTAAGGGGGATCACCTCTAGGAGCAGGGAAGTGATTCTGCCGCTGTACAATGGACTGGTTAGACCACACCTTGAGTACTGTGTACAGTACTGGAGACCACACTTGAAGAGAGATATACAGCTCCTGAAGATGGTACAGAGGAGGGCAACTAAGTTGATATGAGGACTAGAGGATTTGACGTGTGAGGACAGACTTGAAGAGCTCTGCCTGTTTTCAGTGGAGGAGAGGAGAGACTGGGGGGACATGATTGAGGTCTTCAAGTACTTCAAGGGAATAAATAGGGTAAACATGGAGGGATCTTTAGACTAAAGCAGGGAGGTATCACCAGAGGGCATGGTTTGAAGTTGGAAGGTGGAAGGGTGAGGGGGAAGAGGAGGAGGTTTTTCACTGAGAGGGTGGTGAGACCCTTGGAATGTGCTGCCTGGTGAGCTGGTTCAGAGATCCACAGTGGAGAGCTTCAAGAGAGGGTGGGACAGACACAGAAAGTGGATGTATCAGATGATGGCCTGGCCCAGGGGGTTGGGATGGATGATAGGGGTTTCTGGAACACAAGGGGGGGCCTCGGCACCCAACTAGGGATCTGTGGTTCGAGCAGACTCGATAGACCATAAGGCCTAATCTGATGGCAATTAATATGTTAGTATGGGTGATTGAGCTACAGCAACACCTGTATCCATGAATATGAGCATATGCAAACCTCATTGTAACAACTCACTACTTAGCTTACCTACCGAGTATGGGAATAGAGAAAGGCCAAAGTTCAAAACCTTATAAGTATACACAAGCACTACTGTATTCACCAAAACATTGAATGGGAGGGCTACAGCCCAAGGTTCAAGGTGGAGGAATCGTTCCTTTCACACACAAGTACTACTCTATTCTCCAAAACATTGAGTGAGAGGGAAGTACATTTATTGAATCTCTGCTCCCCAGGGTTTCACAATTTAAGTTACATAGCTTCTCCATGGGACACAGCTTGCAATCCTCCTGACCTTCAAAAATGAAAATAAATATTAATATTTACATTGTTTATGGAATCATAAAACAATAAACATTAAAATGTGATTTTTATTCCATAAACTGAACTCCCTTTAAGTACCTCTCCCTTTATCTTACAGGCACCTATTTCTATTTTAATGTTTTTGTCTGTGAAATAACAAGTTATTATCAATTATTGCAATAAGTTTTTATACTATCTCACCACCACCAACACCCTGTGCCTATGTGACATGGCACACACTAATGTCTTTACTGCTCCATGTCTGAGGATAGCTCACTCCGGTACCTGACAGCACTATTATGGACCTCATGATTTGTCTACTGTTATTTCTACCAGCCCCATTTCAAGGATCACCCTTACAGTTGTCTTTATGTCACTTTACAGCATAGTACTATCTTCCAGTGTGGATACTGAGCAGAAGTTGTCATTTAGAATGACTGCCTCCTGCTCGTTCTTTGTCTTCCCTACTTCTCTTCATGTAGTACTGTTACTAAGTTGCAAGAAAAATTTATACTCCACCATTCCTCAGCTCCTTCTCCTTCCTCTGTTCCTAATGGTCTGGTTTCAGGAAGACCAAGTCAACCATCTCTTCCCTTCTTAGGCTCGCTAATATAATGCTGAAGGGGTTTGGATTAGGACATGTTTATGTCTGCTATCTTTATTGACCTTTATTGACCTTGCCAAGGCTACCCCCATCATACTAGATAAGCTTGCTAGGGTAGAACTCTATGAGCTTGTGGGTAAGTGGTTTAGTTCTTACTTGGCACTGAGTTCCTAAGCTGTCTTCATAGGAGATCCCCCAATCAGGTCAGGTTTCCCCGAAGAGTCTGTCTTGGGGCGAATCATGTTCTCAATCTTCAGAATGACTTTCCCAGTGCCTGTGTATCTGCAATCACTTTCAGGGATAAAAAGATTGTTATGCAGTTTGAATGTATGGCAGGCAACCCATGTGTCACACCCACCGTGTGCTATAATGTGCTTGGTTTAAAGATCAATGACAAATGTAAAAATATTGGGTGCTACAGAGTAATATGTGCAAAGTATGTGCCAAAGGCGTGTACCCCACCCACTTGGCTCTGCACTCATGGACAGGTGCACACCAGCTGGTATTCACTATTGCTGGACACCTGTTTGTGGCCCCCCTCCAGCACGGGGATGGGGGTCTGGATGCAGGTGGGCATCCAATCAGATACCTGCCCTGGGACCCAGAGAGGATCCCATGCATGTGCCTGCAGGGGAGCCTGAGAAGGTGTGGAACCCGATGGACTGAATGGGACACCGCCAGCACCCAGTAGTTGTACTAGGACACACAAGTCCGTGGTGACTGAGATTACAGAGTCCAGTAGTGCACAACCATATGGGTGGATGGTGCCGTCCACAGCACTGTAAGCCTGTATTGTGGGTGACAGCACATGCCATGCCATACTGACATACCTCGAACCTGCTATGCACCTGGCATAACACTATGCCATGACAACCGAAATGTACCTTTGCTCGGGACAGAGGGACTTAACCCATACTACTGTCAGAGCTCCCCTGGACACGGACACCATTGCAACAATGTACCATCACCACAGCCACAATCCATACCAGTATGTCTATGGGGCACACTATGTGTTGACACAGTAGGCTGTAACAGAATATAGAAATGTGTACCACCAGCTGGCTATGTGCCCTGCTGGTGGAATGCCAGTGCGATCCAGTGTATAGCTGGGTGGTGGTGAGGTGTGCATGCTGGCAGTATACAATGATGCAGGGCATAGGTGCATACAGTGGCAGCTGGGTGTTTGCATTCCCCACGCTTGAGTGGTATGGGTGTGCCCACCCCATGCCACCACACACTGCCTTATGCTATCTGACCCTAGGGTCAGTCAGTCTTCCTCCCTGCTGGTGTCCCATACCTCCGAGGTGCCTGCTGCAATTCTATGTTTGCGTGTGGGTTGGCCATGTAACATGATTATGGCAGGGTCCCCCTGCTGTAACTCCCGCACCCCAGTGCACGGCACTCTGCGCCTTTGTGAATCATGTGGAATGTGGGCATGCCCCCAGCCCACTCATGGTGTGGAGCGGCACGGTCGGCCGGAAGATCTGGTGCACATCTCATTGGTGAACTGACAGTGAATGCCACTGGACCCCCCCCACTGCATGGCATTCACATGTAGGGTTGCCTACATGGTGCATAGTCAATCTGCACTGTAGTGCATAGAGCCCCTTATTCGCATGTTTGATAATTCTATTGTTGTCTATATATTAAAATCTCAACTCTGAACATGGATATACAAGTCTCTTGTTTTTTTGTTATTAGAATATCAGTTTCAAGCCCCCACATGTTTACCTCAATGAAAACAGCTGTACTTCACTTTTCAGCTGTGGTGCTCCGTTTCTCTCAGCATACCATATCCCTGAAGGAGTGACATGCATGCATGCATGCTTGAGGCTGTCGTAAGAAGGAAAACTGGTGCGAGTTTGTCAAGGAAGTACATGCTGCTCATTTTTTACTTGTTGTCAGCCCCATTATTAGCTATTGTTCTGTGCATATTTTGTTACATAGTTAAAATAAAATTAGGAAACACGATCTTGCCTGCTCTTGTCTTGCAGATACAATTTTCAGCCTACTGGCACTTTTGTCTACTGCCAGCAACACCCCCCCAATGTAGCACTAAATGCATGATAACTTGATAGCTAGCATCCCTTTTCATTTATATGTCAGGTACTTCTAAAATCATTGTGGACATTTCTTCGTTTGATCCCCCCTTCCCGTGAGAGTGAAAGGCACAGTGCTGAGCATGGCAGATAACACTGTAAAAATCCCCGCTGCTTTTGGATCCCAAAAATAAGTGTTTCTTTCTAGCTGTGTCCCTTCTGAGCAAGACTCCTTCAGGCTCCCTAAGGCTTGCTGTTGTACCCTGATTGTGGTTGGATGACTGAAATTATGGCAAAGATTCACTAATGCAGCCAGTCTGCTCAGATGGACTCTCAATCAGAGGTTTAAAGCTGCATCTCATCATCCCCCCATGCCGGCTCACTTGCTCGGTCACTCTCATTCTCCAGAGTGAGTAAAGCAAAATCAGTTCCAACAGCATAGGCACAAAATCAGCATCTGCATACACACAGTATTGTTTCTCCTGATTCTGGTAGCCCTTTGTTGTCAGCTAGCAGTCAGATATTTCTACCCGGAGTTGTCTGGAGCACTCCCTCCCGGGAGCTGGAACCGCCAAATAAACTGCAGAGAGATGCAGAGGAGGATGGGTCAGATCCAAATAGCAAAGGGCTGCTAGAATCAGGAGAAACAGAACTCTGTGCATGTGGATGCTGATTACGAACATACGAAATTGCCAGCAGATACAGGCCATTCGGTCTATCTAGTCTGCTCGAGTGTGCAGCACTTCAGTTCATTAGACTGCATCTGACCCCCCTCCCTCATATGCCGTCCCCACCATCTCGTGCCCCCTCCCAGTTTGTACACTCCTCTTGAATCTGTCCCACCCGCTCTTGAAGCCTCCAACACTCTGCAGCAATAAGACTTCCTCTGCAGAGCGTTCCACCCCGCCACCACCCTGTCTGTGAAATAATGCCTCCTCCATTCCCTCTTGAACCTGCCCCCTTCCAACTTCATAGAGTGTCCCCTGGTTTCCCTTTCACCCTTCAGATTGAATATACACCTGGTGTCAACTCTGTTCAAACCCTTCAGGTACTTGAAGGTCTCAGTCATATCCCCTCTCTCCCTTCTTTCCTCCAGGGTATACATATTGGTCTCTCTCAGTCTCTCCTCATATGGTCTGCCCCCCAAACCCAGGATCATTTTTGTTACCCTGCGATGTACCCCCTCCAGTAGTTTGATGTCCCTTTTCAAGTAGGGGTGACAGAATTGCGCACAGTACCCTAGGTACAGTCTCACCAGGGACCTGTACAGGGACAAGATTACCTCCCCACTCCTAGAAGTAATCCCCTCTTGCTATGCACACTAGCATCCTGTTTGCCTTCACTGCTGCCTTCCTGCACTGAGCAGAGTGGTTCATCTCCCCAGTTACCAGTACTCCCAGATCCTTCTCCTTCTTGGATTTTGTTAACAGGACACCCCCAACCCCTCCAGCCAGTAATTCTGTCCTGGGTTCTTGCTTGCATGCATCACTTTGCACTTCTTGGCATTGAAATCAAGCTGCCAAGTGTGAGACCATTCCTCCAGTTTTGCCAAATCCTCCTGAAGTACTTTTGCTCCCTCCCCCTCATCTACCTTGGCACAAATCTTTGTGTCATCTGCAAAGAGACTGATCTTGCTCTTAATCCCTACTGTAATGTCGGCTATGAAGATGTTAAACAGAACCGGTCCCAGCACTGAGCCCTGTGGTACACCACTTGTTACTGTCCTAGGTTCAGATGCCTCCCCCCCACTACTACTACCTTCTGCTGTCTACCCTGCAGCCAGTTCTCGACCCATCTGACCAGTTTCTTCCCTGCTCTCAGACTTCAACTTGCAGTTCAGCCTACCATGTGGCACCGAGTCAAAGGCCTTGCTGAAATCCAGGTAGAGGACATCCACCGCATGTCCCCTGTCCAGTGCCCTCGTAACCTAGTTGTAAAAATCAACCAAGTTCGTCTGGCAGGATCTGCCTGAGACAAACCTATGCTGCCTGCTGTCCTGGAGGTTGTCCTCAAGAAATTACACCAGCCTTTCCTTGAGGATTGTCTCCATCAGTTTTCCCACAATTGCAGTAATGCTCACTGGTCTGTAGTTCCCCAGTTCGTCCTTGGGCCTACTCTTATGGAGAGGTACCACCTGTGCTTCCCTCCAGTCCCTGGGCATGCACCCCTAGTTCAGAAAGGTATTGAACAGGCCCGCCAATGGCCCTGCCAGTACCTCTTCAACTCTCTCAGCACCCTGGGGTGGACACTGTCTGGGCCAGGTGCCTTGCCCACCTTCAGGGACTTAAGACCCTCCCTCACCCTTTCCACCGTGATTTCCCCATCTGTGGTTGCTTCTGCCCACCCTCTCCCACCTCGCCCTTCCTCTCAGGTATGGGCCCATCCATCTCCTTGGTGAAGACTGAACAGAAGTATTCATTAAGTACTTCTGCCTACTCAGCCCCCTTTTCTACCCTCCCACTTCCCCTCCTGATCATAACAATTTGATCCTTGTTCTTCCTCTTCTCTCTGATATATCTGAAGAAATCATTTTCTCCTCCTTTGATCCCATGAGCTAACCTCCATTCCCTAGCCACCTTTGCTGCTCCTACCACTCTATTCACTTCTCTGGATTTCTTCACATATTCTTTGTCTTCTGCCCTGTTGGATCACTTGTAGGTCCAAAATTCATTCCTCTTTTCCCTCACCTTCTCCACTTCCTCTCTACTCATCCAACTAGGTTTCTTGGTCCTGGCTTTCTTGCTCTGGCTCTTGACACAAGTTTTAGTGGCTTCAGCCAGTCCTGTCTTGATGACTGCCCATTTTTGTTCTGTGTCCATTTCTGGGCAGATGCTTGCCATGTGACTTTCCTGTATGTTTCCAGTCCAGCCGAATTCCACCCTTTTGAAGTCCAGGACCCTAGGTTTTTGTAGTGGCTACTTCCCTACCCAGGTTGATTGAAAACCACACTGTGCAGTGGTCACTGCTTGCCAGAGGTTCCTCCACCCTTACATCCCTGACCTGTTCCCCATCTTCCAGTACCAGGTCTAGTATATTCACCTCCCTATTTGGCTCCATTGCCCTCTGGGTAAGGAAACCATCCTGGAATGCTTCCAGGAGGATTTGCCCCCTGGCATAATTGTTTGCTGGGATGCTCCAATCCACCCCTGGTAGATTAAAGTCCCCCACCACCACTGTACTCCCTTTACCACAATGCCTCCTTATCTGCTCCCTCAGTTCACTGTCAATGTCCTCCTTCTGGGCCGGAGGTCTATAAACAACCTCCAGACAGATCTTGGTTCCTTTCTGTCTGTGTAGTTGCAGCCAGATTACTTCCAACCTGCCTTCCTCCCTATTACATCTGATTCCCTCCCTTACATAAATGGCAACCCTCCCAGCCTTCAATTTATCTCTATCACTCTGGAAAAGTTTGTACCATGGGATTGTTAGGTCCCAGTCATGGTGCTTGGTTGCCCATGTCTCAGTAATGGCAGCTAGGTCCACCCCTCCCTCTGCCATCAATGCCTGTAACTCTGCCAACTTGTTCCTCAGGCTCCTAGCATTTAATGAAATACTACCCAGCCAGCCCACTGGCGCAGTGGCTGGATTTCCACTTGCAATGCCAGCAACCTGGGTTCAGGAATGAGCACGGGTTGCTAGAGAGCCGGCTGGGGAGAGAAGGATTGAGCGTCCCATGGATAGCTCTCCATCTCCGGGGGGAGGGTAGGGGACTGGTCTGGCGCCTGCTGGCTCCTAGCCGAGGCTGGGACTATCACAGGATGCATGACCCAAATGCTAACTGGGGGAGTAGCGGACGTCGGTGTATGCCGTGACGTCACTACACTGCCCCCAACAGAAAAAGGGAAAACTGCTCGCTGGCTGCTGGATGACTGCTCTCTGTTCCCTGAGTGCCTCCAGTGCCTTCCCAGGGCCTCCTGCTCCTCAGCAGCATCCCCAGGCCCTAGTAGTTTGTGCTGGGGTCATCCCCTCTCCCCAGGTGCCTTCCCCCTCGGAGGAGGGGGACCCGCCCGGTGAAGGGATATGCCAGGATATTCCGGGGATTGGCTGCCATATGAGAACCAGAGGAGGGCTTGGTAAGGACAGTGGGGCTGGAGGGAGCCTGTGGAGCCCAAAGGAGTGGGTGACCAGTGAGCATGGGGGGGTGGAAAAAAAACAACAAAAAAAACACTACCTTCTGCTCAGGGAAGAGATTTTGCAGAGTCACAGAGCAAGCCACTGTTGTCAGTACTGTAAAGGAGCTTTAAAAGGCAAAGGCCCGTGTCCGCTCCTGTAAGGTGCAGTAGTAATTCATCTTTCTACCTTCTAACATCAGTTTATCAATACTTTTTTTAAAAGCCTCTTTACTGGCACTTAGAACTAAATTCTCAGGCACACTGTTCCATATATTAGAAACATAGAAACATTGAATTTGATGGCAGATAAGGACCGCTTGGCCCACCCAGTCTGCCCTTTTCCCTACCTGATGGATAAGCTGCAGATCCTAGTTAACCAGCAGCCTACTTCTTCCTACCCCCAACCCCTAGAATTGCCTTATGACTGTCCCATGCATGCTTGAATTCCACAACTGTTTTTGACTCCACAACCTCCTCTGAAGGCCATTCCATACATCCACAACCCTCTCTAGAAAAATACTTCCTTAAATTACCTCTTAGCTGCCCCTTCTATCTTCAAATTGTGCCCCTTGTTCTTGTACACCCTTTTTTGAAAGATGCTACCCTCTTGGACTTTATTGATTCCCTTGAGGTACTTGAAAGTTTCTATCATGTCCCCCTCTCCCTCCTTTCCTCGAGGCTATACATATTAAGCTCCTAAGTCTCTCTTCATATGTCTTCCGGTGCAGACCCTGCACCATTTTAGTTGCCCTCCTCTGGACAGCTTCCATCCTGTCTATGTCTTTGTGGAGATTGGGTCTCCAGAACTGCACACAGTACTCCAGATGGGGTCTCACCAGCTGTCTGCACAGAGGGATAATAACTTCCTGTTTTCTACTGGTGAAACTCGGTGAAAAAGAACTTCTGTTTGTTTGTGCTGAAATGGCTGCCCTGGACTTGAAAGGAATGCCCCATGGTACTAGAATTTGGATTTTTAAATGTAATGTCTAGTTGATTTGTAAGGGTTGGGTTCTTTATAATATCATAGTAAAGTAATAAATATCCTCTTAGTCACCTATCTTCTAAGGCGTACAGCCCCAGTTCACTTATTCTGTCTTTGTATGATAAATTCTTGGCTTCTGTAATGACTCTGGTCATACTACGTTGAGTTCTTTCTATCCTTGCTATATCTGATTTTTCAAAGGGGGTTCCATAGCTAGCTGCAGTAATCCAGCTGTGGCCTAATGTAGGATGTATACAGGGGAAGTATTACTTCAGCCTTCCTACTCCTGATGTTTCTTTCTATTGATCCTGCTAGCTTTTGAGATAGCATTTGTGCACTGTGTGCCACTATCTAATTTATCTATACACATGCCCAGATCTTTGTCATTATGTGATTGTTTGAGTACTGAGTTACTAAGAGTGTATCTAAACTGTTTTTTTCCCCAAATGCAGAACACAGCATTTGTCAGTGTTGAAACTCACCCCCCACTCATAAGCAGTGAGACAGCACTGGGAAAGGGTGAAGAGACAGAGCTTTAAACCTCTGAACAAGAGTCCTCCTGAGCTGACTGACTATGTCTGTGAATCTCCCCATAATGTTGCCCATCCACTCATAGTCAGGGTATGACAACAGCAAGCCTTAGGGACCCTGGAGGAGTCTCGACTCAGGAGGGACCCTGCTGGAAAGAATTGTTGATTCTTGGGACCTGCAAGCAGTGGGGATGTTTACAGTGTTATCTGCCATGCTTAGCAGCATGCCATCCAACCTCAAAGGGGACACTAGCTGACATGTTATCATGCATTTAATGCTTCAGTGGAGTGGGGGGGGGGCAGGCAGCTGACTGAAGTGGCAATGGGCTGAAAATCACCTCTGCAAGACTAGAGGAGGCAAGATTGTGTTTTTTAATTTTAACTATGTACTAATATGCAGCATGGAACAATAGCTAATAATGGGGCTGTCTACAAGCAAAAAATGAGCAGCATGTACTCCCTTAGCAAACTTGTACTTTCATCCAATTTTTCTTCTTATGAAAGCCTTGAGCATGCATGTCACGTCTTCAATGACATGGCATGCCGAGAGAAACAGAGTGGCCTAACAGAAAAGAGAAACACTGCTGTTTTCATTGAGGTAAATGTGAGGGCTTGAAATTGATATTTCAATTAAAAAAACCAAGAGACTTGTGAATCCATGTTCAAAGTTGAGATTTTAATATACAGGCAAAAAAAATATATCAAACATGAGAACAGTATTTTTACATTTGCTATTGATCTTTAAGCATCCAAGGCAGTTGTTTATTTCTTTGCTGCCTCACCTGTTGTTGTATCGTGCCTCCTCCCAGCTGTTGTTTTCTGCCTTGCCACTGCCTGCTACTGGCTCCTTCCTATGCCATGCTACATGAAAGCTGAAATTTGCTCCTGGGCTCACCAGTCCCTTTGGTTTTGCTGAGGCTTCCTGGCTCTAATTGTGCTTTCTTTTCAATTTGGCTTGACAGTCAACAACTTTCATTATGGATTCTTCCTCAGACCTTGCTCCTCCCTATGACTGCTTCCACCAGCTATCGAGCCATGCCAGCATGCTGAGTTGCTGCCTTGGCATAGCGTCTCTTGGGTCTACCTCCTTTTCTGGGCCAACGGTGTACCTTGTTCCATCCTCTGGTCAGATCTTTTAAGCCTACACCACTCAAATGCTAGATATCTCCTGATTCCAATCACACAAATTAACACGAGTTTCACAGGACCCTAATGTACAGATTTAAGAAGGTAGAAATACTCTGCTAGACATTTTATAAGGCCAAAGAAACACTATTGTTTTTCATTTTGATGATTTTGCATGAATTGGAATTGCGATAGAAGAGGCAGGGGAGATGTAAGAAAAAATGGGCAGCATTGGAAAGAGTCACTAAAATAGGAAGATATGGAAGGTATGCTATGGTGATGTGAATTCCCTGCTCATTTTCTGTTTCTTCTGCTGTTTCTGCTCCATTTTGGGTGTCCTCTGTATTTGGCCTGGACTGCTTGTACTTTGTCTGCAATAGTTTGTTTTTGTACTTTGCTTTCTCTTGTATCTTGTATAAAGGGCTCTATATACCACAGTTACATGTCCCACAAGCATTCTGGGCTCCATGCCCATTAACTATGCAAGGCTTCCTGCCTCTAAAACATGCTGTGCCTCACACCCCTCAAACACCCAGGGCTCCACCTCTCACATCCTAAAGGGGAGCCATGCTTTTTCTCCTGGCTTTGAACAGTTGGCTCATTCCTGTCTTATTTAGCTTCAAATCTACTAGCATGCCTTGTTGGCTGCTCTTTTTCTATCCTCTTGGGTCTATGGTTCTCAGTCATGATGTCCCACCATCTTTAAGGGCTCAACGCCCCATCACTATCATCAAGGGCTCAAAACCCACCATCATCCTGAACTGAACACCTTACTAACATCAAAGGCTTAATGTCTCATTACAATTATGGGCTTCATGACCCACGGAGGAAAAACCTGGCAGTTACACCACTTCTGCAGCTGTTTCCCAGTGCAATCTTTTGTCTGCCCCTTGGTCTATCTGTCTGTCTGTTTCCTTAATTGTAACCCACAACTTTCCTTTTGCCACTTGGAACAAATCCCTTGGGACCTCCAGGGGTGGAACTCTCACCAAGATAGAAGTTCATTTAGACATTTTGCTAAGCCCATTAACAGTTTGGTGAAGGTGGTATTCTCAGCCATGACATAAGCAATGAACCATTTCTCATTCAAACATTTGAAGCTTTTTTCATTTGAGCACCCTTTGTGTCTTTGGCACCATCTGCTTTTGGGTGTTCCTGTTAAAAACTACAACTTTATACTGTAAAATTATTTATAACCATGTAAACTTTATATCGCGGACTTCCCCTCAATGTTAATGACGCCAAGCATCAGTCGCGCTCCGCTACTGGTGTACTGCTGAAACCTGTCTGATTGTCAAATAAATCAAATAATGTGCAGCTCTTCTGCTCTGTTTAATTTGTTACTGCTTTACTGCTCGGTTATTTGCCTTGATGGTAATTTTCTTATTAGTTGTCCCATTAAATGCTGCTGTTATGCTGTTTTTTATATGACCCCATTCACTGACCCTTTTCACCTACAGAACCCATTATTGAGAACAACGAGCCCAGGGAGAATCAACAGCCAGCTTCCATTGAGAATAAATGACTTGCTGACAGTAAACTTCTCACCACATTCGGTTCTTTGCAATAAGTCAAACACAGTACAGTACCTCAACAAGTTTATTTACTTATTTTTTTTCAGACCCCTGTACCTGCTAGTATTCAACTCAAACGATGAAGGAACAGTCCCAAAGGACGATGCTGATAATGCTGACACTGGTGACAGCATCGATGGAACCGATGATTGATACATTCCATCTATCTATATCACTATTAAGGTTTTGTTTGGGTGCTGCTTACACAAATTAACATTAAAAACATTACAACAAGCACCTGCATCCATGTTTTACTTTCACTGACTCAAGCGCTTGTTGCCAAGTTACCGAAGTACTATGTGGTTGCAGCATGCAGTCAATGAATGAGTGCTGTCAAACAAATGTCATGCCTTAAAGGCACAGCGCAATGATAGTGATATTTGTTTTACAGCAATACATTCTAATTCTACAGTATTGCATGGTTGATCCCTGGCAATCACTCACTAATTTCCAGGAAATAAAGAACCTTGTTACCCTGATGAAGTCCATGTATAAGGAGCAGATGATTAACTACCAAATAAACTCTGTTTGTAAATAATATGATATCATCTCTGTTAAGATTAAATGGCTTTGATATAGCACACTGTTATCTGCTTGCAAAACCAAAGTAAAAGCAGTCTGCCTGCAGCACAACCAAAGTTAACACTAATCCCCACCAACTGATATCACACTTGGTAACCTACCTGCAAAACCAAATTAAAAGGGAGCTGCCTACATCATAACCAAAGTAGCACTGATTCCTTCCTCCCCCAACCCATTTCCTTCTAGAGGCTAGCACACATACAAGTCAAAATGTTCTATGCTCATCCTTATTGATAATGGCCACTGTGAACTGAATGAGTTAACAAAGACAAAATAAGAGACAGCCCTGAAAAACAACAGTAAAAAATAGAGCTACAAAAAGTGACATGAAATTATAACAAAACTCTTACAAGAAAGAAAACAAACTAGAGAAATATCTCTTAAGTACAAATGTCTTAAAGTACTCGGTGTTCACATGATCAGCAAATGAAATAAAGCTGATTAAGCAGTAATCCAGCATGTGAAATGTGCCCAACGGTAGCATACAACACCTTTAAGAGAAGAAGCCAGGAATCATCATTTATATAGCACTTTCCATACACATTGTATCCCAAAGCACTTTACAAGCAATGCTAGAGTGGTGGTGGAGTAACTGAATGTGTAATGGCAGCCCTTTCACACATCAACACCCACACACAGCCATGGACAGTTGCATAAACCAGTTTTATGGGAAGGGGAAAGTTGGCCAGGACACCAGGGAAAGTCTCCCACTCTTTGACAGGGGACACTGTATGTTTTTCCATCTGAGAGGTGGCGTGGAAGGAGAAGATGCAGTGATGGTGGCCTGAGTAGAGGAGTTTGCTTTCTTCTCCAATGATGCTGAAACGTCTGCACTTTCAACATGGAGCCCCAAGCCTGATCAGGCTATTGAATCTAGACCAATGCAAGCAAATGTCAGCATGACTGTTCCGGTTACAGCAGAAGCCATATGTCAAAGAAGAAAAGCATACCTGCTCACTTTGATGGCAGACAAAGAAAGATAGCTTTTTCAATTGCAAAACTGAGCAGTGAAAGATGTCACCAGAGATTCAAACACAGACAAAGCTGTCTCTGAGGCGATGAATGTTACCTCTACCCAGAACGCCATGGAGACTGATGAACAAACTATTTCAGGTACTGCTATTCCCTCATCTTCTAATGAAAACTTAGCCTTGCATACAAAGGATGTTCAAATTAATGCTCCACAGCCTGTGATCACTGCAGCAGGTGGCGAACTGTCATCAACTTAGGTGTCTCAGGTTGAACTTCAGGCAGCTGTGCTCAGTCACATGAAACACAATGTGCCAGTAGAGTATAACTTACCAAATGTTCAAGTTACTGCAGCTGCTGATTTGTCCTCTGCTACTCCAGTAACAATATCTTCATTTGCACCTGTACAAAAGGTTTTTGCAACAAGCTTGAATACAGCAAGTCATAAAACATTTTCACAACCGGAACTGGTGATTACTATAGTTCAGTTGTGCTTACACAACTGGATGAGATGTATGCTTGTGTGACTTTGATACACTGTGGCTCTTCACCTCTCTATCCATGGGATATATCACCCTGTAGGGGTACGACACAAGGAACCCTAGAGGAGGGTTCCCCCCCAAAGGTGCTGCAGGAATAATTTCCGTGGCTAAAGGTCGCTTAGGAAGAAGCTCACAGGAAAGAGTGACAAGCTACTGGAGGAGGAGGGGTGGATGGTGGGGCAACGAAGAATGAATCCTGGAACAGCCCAGGAGGAGTGGCCTTTTAAGGCCTGATGGGGGAGTGATGTTTGTTGCTCTGTCCATTGAACCTCAGGATTAAAGCCTTCCCATTCAATTGTTCTTAAGCAACTGGATGAGATTTATGCATGTGTGACTTTGATACATTGTGGATGTTTATCTCTATCCATAAGATATACCACCCTGTAGGGGTACAACTCAAGGAACCCTAGAGGAGGGTTTCCCCCTATAGGTGCCACTGGAATAATTCCCATGGCTAAAGGAAGCTTAGGAAGAAGCTCAGAAAGAATACCCAAAAGGGCATCGAGCTCGAAGATGCGAGAAATCAAACTGTGTCGAGACTGGAAAGTAAGGAGATAGACGGAGATGGGAAGGACAAGAGAAGAATGAGATAGGAGGATGAGAATAAGGAATGAAAGGAAAGCTGACAAGATGCAGAAGGGTGAACTCCTAAGGAGAGAACAGCAGAGGCCACCATCTGACTCCATCCAACAGCGGAACCTACAGTGGTGATTGTATAAAAGTTTGGATGTGCTGAGATATATCTTGAGGTATCTCGAGGTACCACTGAGGCACTCAAGTTCATGTGGTGATTGTAAAAAAGTTTGGCAGTACTGAGGTATACTTCGAGGTACCAGGTACCTCCTCAGCACTGCCAAACATTTATATGATCACCAAGTGAACCTGAGTGCTTTGGTAGTACCTCGAGGTATATCTCAGCACTTCCAAACTTTTATACGATCATCACTGTAACTACTAAACATATGAAAGCACTAATCCTGTCCAATATTATGATCACTGGCATGGAGGAGGGGAAAAAACCCTATGAGGAGGAAACCTCTGGGGATCCCAGGCCTAGGTCACCTTCCTTCCAGGCTGAAGGATGTTTTGATTAGTGATGGCTCAGCTGCTGCAGTTTAGAGTCGAGATCAAGGGAGGAGGAAAATTTTGCAATTTAAAGGAACCTCTTACTCTGTCCTTCTAACTGGACAGCTGTTGAGGGTTGTGAGTGATGTCTCTGCAACTAGACGCTCTAAAGTAAGAGAGGAGAGAGAGATGACTGCTGAGAAACTCAGCTGGCCTATGCAAGCCTACGAAACAGACCAGATGAACCAGAGGCGGTCTTGGTGGAGAATAACATAGAGGGTGCCTCTGAACCCGCTCAGACAGCCAAAGGGACTCTGATGATGAGAGCCCCATCTGTCACAGTGGGAAGTCATAAATTCTACATCCAGAGGTGTCGCTGAGATGAGGGACGACCGAAGGTCCACCCGGAGCGAAGACAATCCTGCTATGGGCCAGGGAGAAGGACCCCGCTCTGAGCTTCCCATGCTGTAGATGCAGACTTCATGGGTGTAGAGCAAGATCATTGGCTACAGGCTAGCCCCGAGCCAAGGAGCAATGGACATGGAAGACATGTCTCTGAGTGGAGAGCAGATCGATGAGGTAGCATAAGACCCAATGAGAGGTATGTTTGATTCTACTATGTGAATAAGTAGACCCTGAGGTCAGACTGAGTGAAGGAGAACCAGATTCATGTCATGAGGATGCTACCATTAATGGTAACTATAGAAATGCATGCCAACTGGGTCCATTGAGAGCCAAATTAGGAATGGATAAAATTGCATGACGGTAGGAGCGAGAGTGGATGGGTGAAGTTGGCAGCTGATGGTGAGGTAGACAGTACCAGGAGAACATCTGTATGGGTTTCACTAGAACTAAGGAATAGGGTTGGAGGAGGAGACGTGAAAGCAGAGTGATATACAGGAGGGAATAATAGGTGAATTGAATGAGTAGGGTATGGTGGTATAGTGGGACAGCAGAATAGTGAGGCCCCCAAAAAGAAAGCAAAATTCAGAGAAGGAGAGGAGGGGGGAGAAGGAGAAAAAGAGAGGGTGGAGGGAATGGAAGGAGGAGGGCAACAAGAGGAGTCAAGAGGGGTAGACACTCCTGATACAGGGGGAATCAGGCATTGCACAACAATGATTTAAGGAGTGGTGCTAGAGAAAGGGTAGACAAAGGAAATGAAGAGTCAGAGAAGGAGGAGACAATATGCACAATGGCAGCAGGACAGACAAACAAGGCATGAAAATCACAGGGAAAAAATGAAGTGGCGGTCCAACAGTACAGAGAAACCAGAAAAGTCTGCTCACAGCACCACCACACCTGGGCAACAACATACCTGTGACAAACCTCTCAACTGCAATGAATGCCACGCTTGCCATGATTTGGACACTCAAAGGCACCCTTGCTCCGTACAAGTGTATTAATGTTCGGAAGAATGTTAGAGCTAGATCTGGGCACACAAACCATGAAATCATTGAACAAAGTCAAAAGAAACATGCCAAAGCACTAACTATATGGGGCCCATTATATACACAGACAAATAATTCTGCAAAACAAGAAAGTGGTCCACATTCTGGCCATTTGCTATGATTGTAGAAGGCCAGTGCTAGGAGTTTTTTGCTGAGAGGTTGAGAGGAATGACCAGTGACAATCTGGGCCAAAAGACAGATGGGGAGCACAGTATGCAAGCAGACTAACATAGAGCAATGCAACGATGGATGAAGGCGAGGCCAGGGGCAGGGAAAGAAAAACAAAGCCAGGTACAGGGAACTAGAATGACAGCTGCATCACTGCAACAGCCAGAAGGGTGGCAATGTGGGTCCTGGAATCTGGGAAGGAGGCGGCCAAGCAGAGGAGAAATGGAGCGGAGGTGACCAACCAGGAGGTGAGAGAGCTTGATATGGAACTGCAGACGTGGAAGGATGAGAGGGCACGGGGGGCAGTCAATGACGAAACTGCAAAGTGAATGTAGGGATGACCATGAGAAGCTGAATGGAGGAGGCTGGCAACGCAAAAATAAATGGCAAGGCAAAGAAAATGTGGAGCAGTGAAGAGGTCTCACGACCAACAACAGAGTGGTGGGAGAAAGAAAATGGCGAGGAGGAGGAGCAGAATGGCATGGCGCCCTATGGTGCTGCAGCAGATGGCTGCTACGGAAGCAGGTGTGATATGGAAGTGCCACGGCAGAGCCATGTTGGCAATGCAGAGGAGCGAGAAAAGCTAGAAAGAAAGGCAATTACGAAGAAGAAAAACAAGGTATAGGAAAGGACAAAAATGAGGAGCGGGAAGAAAGGACACGGGGGGGGGACGAAGAAGGAGAATAGGAATGGGGGGATAACAGCAGAACAGCAAGATGGGAATGAGCAGCCGGAGGTGCAAGGTAAACAAGAAACCTCAGAGTGAAGGAAGTTGGTGCCTCCAGCCGCAACAAAGAACAAATCCTGGAACAGTCCAGGAGAAGTGGCCTTTTTAAGGCCTGATGGGTGAGTGACATTTGTTGCTCTGCCCATTGAACCTCAGGCTTAAAGCCTTCTCAGTGTTAACAGAGGACAGTCTTCCTGCAGTGCTGCATTACCCTCTGGTTCTTCTCAGCGTGAGGGAATCCAACCAGATTTAAATTCTGTACCTGAGGTTCTTGAAACAACTCTCACTTCTGTCAGAGGTGATCTGTTGGGAATGGCACTTATGAGTCAACCTGGGCTTGGCTTAAAATGGACCTCCAAGATGGCAGATACACCATCGGATGCACAGCAGTGAACCATTGATAAAGTGATCTTGGCTGCTGGTTGGGAGTGCTCTTCAGACATTGGGCAGTTGATTTCAGGGAGCTCCTTAATTAATCTCTTCCTACTCTGTATTACATACAAAACTCGCCTCCTAAAATCATGCAAGATGCTACTGTAATTCCTCCTACCTATGCTGCTGTTACTGTACAGAACACTAATGCTGCATCTTTGGATTTAACTTTACTTGCTGAACTTTACCTGACTCAAAATCCTGTTGTGGTTTACCGCCAATTCTGAACCTTTGCCCCTTCCCCCACACTGAGCTGCCCACCTCAGGCAGTATCTACACTGGAGAGCTCTGAACACACAGGTACTAATGTTTCTCCTTATTTCATTATACCCCCACCACAGGGGTTTTACCTGTTCATTCTACTTTTCTGGGTGCTCCTCTGTGTACTGTGCCAAAATCTAACCCTAGACCATGCACTTCTTTTTTCCACAGTCCAGTTTATCCTACAAAGTACCATAATTTGGTCTGCTTGCATTGTAATGCTGGCCTGGATGAAGTTTCTGACAGAGTCTATGTGACCAGAACTTTATTGAAAGATTCCATGAAGTTTTTTGCTAGTGAAATTTATGCTTTAATACATGTTTCTGGGGAAACAACATTCAATATTAGCTTTAAAATGACAAGTGGCTTGAAAAAGTTTTGGTACAATACAATAATTTGAAAAACAAACCCTTCTGGTCTCCTTTTAGTGCTTTCCCACTTACCAAACCTGCGCATAGAACTATCATTATTTCGTTCTGGAATTAAGGCATCTGCTTCAATAATATCATTTACTGGTTAAAAAAACAGTGCACTGTTCTTGATGATCCAGAAGTGATTATTGACTCAGAACAAATTTGGACTGGGGTGTGGAAAGTCCAAGTCATGCTTAAATCTACTGATGTGGGCATTCTGCATTTGCTGAATAGTTTTTAGGGCTGCAGTGGGTGTAGCCCTGCAGTCCTCTTGCTAGGACTAAAAGAAAAGCAGCTTGTGAATGAACAACCTCATGAGGTGACAAAAGTGACCTCTGTGTCTGTGCACCATGACCCACTCCGTGCTTGCACTCCTTTTTTTTTACCCGACCTGGAGGAAAACTGTTTCAGTGGTTGGTGGGTCTGTGACCGCTGAAATACATAATACCCCACCCGACTCTCCCTCTCTGCACCTACTCCCCACCTCCACAGAAATGTAACAGTGGCACTGGGGGGGGTGCACAATCCCTCAGTGCAGAAATCTTCATCCCGTTTCTCCCCCTCCACTACTGTGCATGCGCAGTTATCCTCCACTACCACACATGCGCAGTCATTTCTTTCTATTTTTCTCTGTCTGTCTGTCTGTCTTTCTATTTTTTTAACTTTTCTCCTCCACTCGCCCCTCCCTCTCAGCACCCACCACCCCACACCTACCCCCAGAAACATAACAGTGACACTGGAGGTGCCCAATCCCCCAATGTTGATCAGCACCTCTGTCCTGTTTTTTTTTTAATCTTTAACAAGAAAACCATCTCATCAATGTCTTTTGTGCCATTACAGTCCCCACACCCAACCCTTCCACTCAGCGCCCACCTCACTACCCTCCCTAAGCCCTTACTTACCCATCGGGGGTCCAATGCCATGATCTTCTCTGGACCACAGACGTGTCTTCACTCTTAAAGCCAGACCACAAACTAAAGAAACAGGTATGCCGTTCAATGTATTTCAATGAGGGTTTGAACTTAGAGGCATAACTTTGGCATTCTTGCATATTTTGGTCCATATTTTCAACATGCCTTCTTTGGGATCCCACCTCATGAACAATCTCACTGTCATTAGGCAAATCTGTCCTGAAAGGTGATTTTGAGGTCACTACACAAAATCAACCTTTTGGGCAGGAGTTGAAAATTTTCTCTGCCCCTTTTCATGAGATGGGGTCATAAGAAGGCTATGTTGGACATTTGGGCCCGGATATTCAGACTGCGCAAGGCTGTGGCGCAAGCCTGGGTGCAGCGCAACTTGGCTGCACAGGGGCATTGACAGAGTGATATTTAACGGAGCTGCACCATGGCAGAGCAATGTTGAATATCGAACCCTGGCCACCTGCAGTGCACATGGTGCAGTGGCACTTCACCAGTGCATGTGGCCAGAATGGAGCAGGAGGATGCACTAGTGCAAGTTCTGTTGTGCTACCGCGATATTCAAAAGTGCACATTTAAATGGGGCCATAATGCATGCAAGGCACATATGGGGCCATTTGCATGTCATTATGGCCCCATTTGCATGCAGGTGCGCCGATCCCCGGTGACTTGCACCTGGCACCCTGCCAGGCTGCAGCCGTCGGGAACCAACGCCCCCTGCACAGCATGGCAAAGTGCCCCACTGCCCAATTATGGGCATCTGTTAAAATAATAATTGTCCAATATCCCTGGTGGTCCAGTGGATCGCTCGCAGCCTGATCTCAGTCTTAAGTATAAAATGAAACACGTCCTATATCCCTGGTGCTCCAGTGGACTGCTTGCAGCCTGATTGCGGGCATGAGTAGGAAATAATGCCACCCAAAACAACCCTGGTGGACTAGCGGTAACCCCCTCCCCACCAGCCCACCAAGCCCCAACGCCCCACTCCCAATCCATTCACATATCTGGACTGTGTAGTACGGTACAGGCTGCATGCCCATTGGCTCATGCTGTGGACCAATGGGCATACAGCCCTACGGTATGGTGTCAGTTGGTGGGTGGTGGGGCAGCAAGCAGGTGGGAAGCTGTCACCCGCCGCTGACTGGGGGGAGCGGGGAATTGGGGCTCAGTGGGCAGGTGGGGAGGGAGGTACCACTAGTCCACCAGGGTTGTTTTGGGTGGCATTATTTCCTACATATGCCCACAATCGGGTTGCAAGTGGTCCACTGGGCCACCAGGGATATAGGACGTGTCTATTCTTCTACGTATACCCGTGATCGGGCATGGGGGGGTGCCACCACGAAGGTGCAGCCGGAGCTCAGGTGGCCACCCACAGGTGGCATCTGCTGTGTTGTGCCTTGCAATATGGCAGCTCACCTGTAGGTGGCCAGCCGTTGTTCCTTTTTTTTTTGGCTTACCTGTGTGCAGAGCAAGTAGGGGTTGTGCATGCATGGGCTCACCACATCCCGGGCTGAATATCGGGATGTGCAGAGTATGCATGGGCATGCCCCCCCTCCTGCACCGCATACATTACTGATGCGCTCCGGCGCATCAGGATTTGTGCCAGGCATAATTCCCATTTGCATATCATGCCAGGGTGCATCAGTGGGTTGTACATGGTGCAACAGTGTTGCGCCATGCGCAACCCTTCTGAATATCTGGGCCATGGTGTAAAAATATTAAAAAAACAACAAAGTTACAAGCCTATGTTGAATTTTGCAAATGCAGCCTCGTAACTTTGGTCATTTTCAATATTTTTAACCCAAATTTTCAACATAGCCATATCTTTCCAGCACCTTATAAATGTGGCATCTGTCATTTTCCAAATCCTGGCTAAAATGTTTTTCTTTACATCCCAAAAGGTGATTTTTACGGTGCCTGCACTAAATCACCTTTTGAGCAGGAGTTGAACATATTCTCTGCCCTAGTTCATGAGGTTTGGTCATAAGAAGGCTATGTTGATAATTTGGTGTAAAAATATTAAAACTCAACAAAGTTATGAGCCTACGTTGAATTTTACAAAAGCAGGCTTCTATGTTTGGTGATATTCAATATTTTAACCCCGAATTTTCAACATAGCCATTTCTTTACAGCACCTCATGAATGTGACAGTTGTCATTTTTCAGCTCCTGCCCAAAATGTGTTTTAGCATCCCAAGAGTTGATTTCACAGTCCCTATGCAAAAATCACCTTTAAGCCAGAAGTTGAACATTTTGTCTGCCCTTCTTCATAAGACAGGTGCATAACAAGGCTATGTTAAAAATGTGGTGTAAAAATATTAAGAAAATAATTTACAATATTTTTACCCCAAATTCCTCAGCTGCAGCCCTATCGGCTCTGGCCAGAGTTTATTTTATTGACTGTGACAGAGGAGAGCTTTTCTATGCTGGACAACCCAAAGCCTGCTATTAATGTGGTTCCCTGGGTCATTTGAGTGGGATTTGTGACAAGATCAAATATTCTCTTTGTGGGGAAGATGGGCATGCCAGCCTGCATTGTGAAAATGAGAGAAGATGCAATCTTTGTGAAGAGAAAGGCCACTTATTTCAAAGCTGCATGTGGGCTTCCCATAACCAGTCAAACCAGGCCGACCAGTTTGAACAATGCCTGTTCATCTCTTTGGCCCAGAGGTCTAACTTCTCCCCTCCTGCTCACTACTTCTCAGGTTTCACCTGCTCAGAACCCAGTCTTTCAGAAACAGGATGCTCCTTCTACCTCCTCCGCCCCATGTTGGTTCCAGAATGCACAGTACCTTCCACCACACCATTGCCTGCTAAGGAGCAACCCAGTACATCAACAACAGTCTAGGACAAGCAAGTAGATGTTACCCACATACCGGATGCTGACTGCTCTGTACTGCCCAAATGCCTCCACCTCCTACTCCTGAACCAAGTGAGAGGAGGATGGTTATTAGGAAAAGACAGAACTGGAACCAGCCTACTCCCAAAGTCACCAAAACAGATGCCGTCTCCAACACAAATAGATATGACACTACATGATCACTTGGAAGTCTCTGAATTGGAGCCTGACACCTTTTCTCTTTGGTCTTCCCAAGCAGACCCTTATCTGACCTTGAAGATTCTGGAATTAAAAATGCTACGGCTCCTCCTGCATCTTAAACAAGTTTCTCAAAGACGAAACCTAAACCTACTGTTAAAAGAAAGAAAGGCAGAGTGGGGACACATAAGGGAAAATCATGAGGACATTATATTTCCTTTTATAACTTGACTTACCCATGCATACTCCAAACTTTACTATTAGCACCATTAATGTTAATAGTATTAAGAATTATAGAAACAGGGATGCTGTGTTTTCTTTTCTTTGAACAGGTGAGCCTGGCATTTTTTTTTTTGCAGGATATCTAGTTGCATACTCTTTCTGATGTAGCCCCTACTAAAACAGCCTGGTATATAGGTCCCTTCTATTGGTCTATGGGATGGTAGATGTGTTCAGGTGTTCCTATTTTGTTCCATAATATTGAGGTAACAGTTATAAAACTGACTGATTTAGTTTCTGGTAGAGCATTGATTTTAGATACTAAGATGCATAACATGCTCTACAGATTCATAAACATTTATGCCCCCCAATCCAAGTCGGAAATAATTGGTCTGTTGAAAGCTATGCAGCCTTTTGTGTTTTCTTTCATTCTGTAGTATTGGGGGGCGGACTTTAACTGTGGAGTATCCACTCAAGATAGGGGTAAGCATACTAAAACTACTGTACTTTTTTTGTGACACAAATTATTTAAATGCCTTCCTGGAATCTGCTATTCTGATTGATGCCTACAATGTTTACACTGGACGGTGAAATTCTACATGCCATAAGGAATCTTTGACTACTTGTATTGATTTTATATTTGCCTCTGTAGGACTACCTACAGTATATGATCAGCAGACATTAAATTGGCAAAATTCTCTAGTCATAACATGATCCAGTTTACAGCTGGATACCATACATCTTTCCCACATGATCCAGGTACCTGGAAATGTAATTCTACATTATTGCACAACACTTCAGTCTCTCATGAAATTGTCTCATATAGAAGCAAGAAAGTCAATTTTTGTCCTTTTATGAAGACCCTGCTATTTGGTGGGAAGATACCAAACTTCATCTTGGTAAATTACTTAAATCTCTGAGTAGAACGCATAGTCAAAATTATTAATTTTAGTACTTGTCTCAGAGCCAACATTTACAGAGACTACTTACCTTGTCTAATGAACATAATACACAAATAAGTCTTATTAAAAAAGACATGGCACAGTATCGTAGGCAGAAGGCTAATACTCTGTGTTAATAGCAGCAGTTTGGTACACATGGGAAATTTGGCCTCATTTGCCCATATGAAAGTTGTAGGATGAGGATTCAAAAGAAAAAAATGGATGGTTTGATAGATAACGATATTATTTGTTGTACTGATAATGCTGCAATTATGACTATTGTCTCAGAATACAGTATATGTCTGCATTGTTTCACCCTTCTATACCTTCCCACCGAGGACTAAAACAATTTTTTGATAATTACCTATACCACCTTTACCGAATGATATTAAAACTTAATTAACAACATATAAATCCCTCAGAAGTAACTGAAGCCATTGCTTCACTGAAAACTAGTACTGCACTTGGTGAAGATAGTTTTACAAGTGAATTCCAAAGTTTGTTGGGCCGGCTTTAGAACAGGAATTAATGTCTGTTTTTTTTTTTTCCCCATAGGTACTTTATTGTACTTTTTCCATTTTTCTCCCTGATCCCCTGTCTTGGACATGAGCACGTGCATGTGGAGGCATGCACATGCTGTATCTCAAGGAACCCTCCCTACGTGTTGCTCCCTATGCTTATGCCAACCACTGGACCTCCACCTGGTGGCAGCAGGACTATGGGGGGGGGGCGGTGACCACTCCAGGAGAGGAGACCTCCCTTCTGGCTGCTCAATCCTGCTCCTACCCTTCCCCCGTGTTGGCACCCCGATGACCCAAGTCCGTTCCCGAACCCAGGTTGCTGGCATAGCGTGAAGTAAAGCATCCAGTGCTTCAGCCCTCAGCACTACCGGGCCGAACATCTGTTTTTAATCATACTGTATGATTTTGATTCATACCATATTGCCTTACATGAAAGAAGGGCTATTAATATATTTAAATAAGAAAGGGGACAAGAGGGATAGTCAAAATTGGAGACGCATTAGTTTGCTTGACAATGTCTATTTTGTATTGATATTTGTATGTAATATGTGTGATATTTGTGTGTAATCTCGCAACTTTGTAATTTTATACCTGTTTATAATTTAGTAATGTCTGATGATGAGGTCACAATTGTAATTAACTTATGTTCTATGGTCTTAACCGTAAAACAAACAAACAAAAAAATATTAAACTATTGGCTAACATTTTGAATAAAAGACTTTTACTGGTGGCTAAACACCTAATAACTCCAGCTCAGACCTGCTCAGTGCCTGACAGGCAGATCTCAGACCATTTAATACGACTGACAGAAATTGTTGGAAGAGATCATTCCAACAGGTTACAAGGTTTTCTTCTTTCATTGGACCAGAAAAGGACATTTGATTCAGTGTCACGTGATTATTTATGGTTTGTTTTACAGCATTATGGAATCCCTCCTGTTTTTATTCAGAGGTTGCAATGTCTGTATACTGATACTATGATTAGGTCTGTTGTTAATGGTTGGTGCAGGCCTGCTATTCCTGTAAGGAAGGGGATGAGGCAAGGCTGCCCTTTAAGCCCAACCCTGTATGTCTTTTGTATAGATTCTTTGCTCCGAACCCTGAACTCCTCTCCTTTATTGAATCCCCTGCAAAATGATGAAGGAGTAGTTCCTTACACAGCTATAGCATATGCAGATGACTTGTGTCTTTTGGTAGCAGATACATCATCTGTTGAAGCAGCTTTGTGCATTTGTGAGAACTTCAGTCACCTCCCTGGGGCCTCCATAAATCTTGAGAAATGTGTAGGGAGACATTTGGGTGATACATCTACAGTATTGCAACATATATCAGGTATTAAGCTACAAACTGAACCTATAAACATTTTGGGTCTTCTGTTTGGCAATGGGAATTTGGACATTTTGAATCTGGACTCCAAGCTCCAGTTGGGTCAGGCTAAGGTATCACAATGGAACATATGGCAAATGGGGAAAAAAGAAAATTATTTTTTTTTAATAAAAACATAACTTGTTCCTTTCTTTTTCTATATTAGTTCTGTCCCCCCCCTCAAGATCTTGAAACCAACCATCTTAAGTGTCTTTGTCCAAGCTTTATGGGGGAGCAGATTGAATCCAATTAAAAGGAATGTTACCCATCTCCCTTTTCGACAGGGTGATTTACAAATGATTAACCAGACTGTGTTTTTTTATTGCATTTTTTTCTATGCTAATATTAAATCACTTTTATTTCATTCAAATGAAAGTTGGGAACAATGGTTATACTCTACCTGCAAAACTTGGCTTCAAACATGAGACAGAGGGATGCTTAAAGTCATTAAAACCCACCTGGCAGCAGATCTATATCTTACAGAAACCTTTCGTAAATTGAAAGCTTGGAAAGATACTAGTAGGATGTTGATCACAATGACCAGAGAAACAATGTATGCTTGGATATTAGAGACACGGTTTACTGTTTCTTATAATTTTCTGTCATTGCCCCCCTCATTTTCTCACACCCTTGGTTCAACACTTTACTGATACCATGATCCCACTAAAAATGTGGGACATTCACTGGCTTTGTTGCCATGAAAGGCTAAATGTAAAAGCAAATCAAAAACACAAACAATTGAATGAAAGGACATGCTCGAGGGAATCTTGTCTGGGACAGCTTGAAACTATGAGCCATCTATTTTTCATGTGCTCCTTTATTACAGGGTTTTGGGCCCTTGTAGCGTATTACTGAGTCTGCCTTCTCCTTTCCCACTGTCTATCCCCCTCTCAACTATACACATCTACAACTTTAGTTGTAACTGCCCACTACAACTAGATCATTATTTTGGCCAACTCTCCTCACTTGCTGCCCTCTGTGCTACCCCCCTACCATCTCTCCCCCGTCTCATTTTTTAACAGCTGGAGCGTTTTTTTTAATGAACGAGGCCCATGTTTGGGCTGCTCAATACATTTCTTTTTACCTTAAGTTCCTTAAAAACTACTGTAGTAACTATATTGTAACCCAGCCCTCTCAGAGGGCAATTAACCTTCTATTTGTCTTTGTATACTGGTATTTGTCTTACTTGTATGAATTGGAACCATTGTAAAAGAGCAGCTTGCTCAAAGGTTGTTTCCGATGACTGCAATAAATAAGTAAATAAATAAATAAATATTGGTCTGACCATACCTTCTTCTGGGTCACATATGATATTCTTATATATGGGAATTATACGGTATTTGGAAAAAATGGGAAAGTAGTACTTTATGTTTATTGTTTACTTGTGTTAAATGGTTGATTTGGACAAATAGATGTTTTTTTACCTTGCAACAAAAATGAACGACACAGCTTGAATTGTTAAAGACATTGTCTCATAGATTTTGTGTTACATTCATCAGGAGGAAGCTGAAAGAGCTACAAAGATCTGGTTGCAACAACACTGGTGAAACATGCCTTGGGTCACAGATTCATAGAAGCATAGAATCTACCAGCAGATAAAGACCATATAGCCCACCTAGTCTGCCCATTTCCCTACTCACTGCTGCAGCCCTAGATCCTATTTGATCAGTGTCTCTCCTGCTCTGCACATCTCCATGGTATCTTTATGTCTATCCCATGCACTCTTGAACCCCCATATAGTTTTCACCCCTACGACTTCTGCTGGAAGGCTGTTCCGTGATTCCACCACCCTTTCAGTGAAAAAGTACTTTCTAACATTACAAAATACAAAGGAAAACAGTGACACATGCAAAAATAAATTTATTTCAAGTTTTAATAAATAGTGAACATATCTCAAAGGTTCTCCGATATCAACCCTCTTCATCGGGGGAGGGTGGAGTCAAACATTAGAAAGGCTTCATATATATATATATATATATATATAACAACCCATTACACCATGTGATACAATATTTCATTAATCAATTAATCAATTAATCAAATATCCACATTATCACTAACTATACTTTACAGATCCTATGTGCAAATGCAATAGTATTGCTAATTTAAGTATATAAATCGCTACATAATTCTATACAAAGAGATAAACACCTATCAGCCTGTTAACACCACTTTAAGAATGCACCCCTTAACTTTAACTTTACTTATTTCTACCAAATGAGGTGCTTCTTTAACTCCAGCCAAATCATAATTGTTATATACTGATTGTTACTTATAATAATAACTCAGGGTCTGCTGATCCAGCGACACATACAGTACTTTCTTTTGGCCCATGATAATTCAATCAAAAGTATAGTAATGTTTTGATATTCATGTTAAAAAGAAAGAAACAAGCTTAAAGTGTGTACTCGTTGAAAGAACAACCAGTGAATAAGAAAGCAAACTAGTACATAACATTGAGCTACTGATGTATGGAAAGACAGATGCTCCTAAATAAATATTTTCAAAATGTATACAATTCTAATCAAATCTAATTCCCCCACATCTTCAAAATAATTTCTATAGACTTCCGGTTCCGCCCCCCTCCCCGAGTAATGGCAGCCTAGAGAAAGAACTGCATCTACCCCGAGCTAAAAAAACTACACTTCAGCTGTAATTCTCCATATTTCTCATACAGATTTCTCATTATAGAATCAGCAGAAAGTGCAGAGTACTAGAGAGACTGAATTTAGCAATGAAACATAGCACGATGGAGGAGATAGCTGATGGAACCGAATCGGAGGCCTCAGTCGCATCAGATAACCGCCACTCTGCAGACCTTAAAAGGGGCCTGATTAAATCTCAGCAGAAACAACAAAAAAGCCAAAGGAAGAAGGCAAAACTTGACTTAATTTATCAAGAGATACTTACTTTCCGTGCAGAAATCAAAGAAATGTACAGTGAGTTACGAAGAGATGTGATACAATTAGAGCAGAGAGTAGACGAACAAGAGAGAACTGTGACGGCAACTGAGAATAGAGGAGATGAGCTGGAACAAATGGTACAGCAGATGAAAGAGATGCAAGAACAAATAACTGATCACCAAGAAGATTTTGAGAACAGAGCACGTCGCAAAAACATCAGAATTTATTGCCTACCAGAGGATTCTGAGGGGACTAACATTTAGGAATTTGTTGAAGCTTTGCTGAACACCGCCTTAGAACTGCCAAAAGATTTCAACCTCCACCTAGAGAGAGTGCATAGGGCATTGACACCTAAACCTACCTCTGCAAACATACCACCAAGGTCAGTAATTCTTTGTTTCAACAGTTATGTAACAAAAGAACACATTCTGTTTACAGCATGGCAGCGCCAGAAAGTTTTCTATAGCCCAACTCGTATATATCTCGATCATGACTATACACCAAAAGCTACTTGCCTGCGACGTGCCTATCTACCATTACTTCTAGTACTGAAAGCAGCAGGACATAAATTTACTACCCCATATCCAGCACGGTTAATTGTTCATCTACCTTCTGGAAAGAGGGAGTTCTCCATGGCTCAAGAGGCAAAAGAAGAACTAACAAAAATTGGCCTGCACTTTCCCGAACGAAGTCTGGGTGGCAACAATCCAGAAAAATGCCAAGTAGGCTGGCAGTCTAATTCGAACAGATGACAGGGAAAACAGCAAGAACTGGGTACAGTCAAATATATCATAGCAGTTTACCGGAGGGAGGCAAAAAGTGACAATACTTGAAACTTACGGAGAAGCTCGTTTACCTGAGTGAGCAGGTGAGAGAGGGTTTAAAAATCTATGCAGCACCATTTGTTTTTTGGGCCTGAAGTGTGCTCTCTACACTAATGAGCTGCTCTGAGCCTGGAATAGGTGACTGGATGATGAAAAGACACTACCTTACACGAACTGCTAGATAAGTAACAGCCAGTACCTAAATAAGCTTAGTGCCTTCTAATGGTGGACTAGAAGCTGTAGATATAATTATTTGATTATGTTAATTGTTGGCTTCTTCTTCTCCCTTCGATATTTGGTGTAACATAAGGGGGAACATTTTTCAGAAAGCTCGGGGAACAGGGAATGGGGAAAGGAACAGTCTTTGAGCTCTATGCTGCTTTTGGGGGACATCCCTAAATTTTTTCTTTGGAGTTATCTACTCCTTTCCTCTGTTGATTTTGCCTTATTTAAAGGGGAACAGTTTACTGGCTCCTCGAAGGCTCCTAACAACAATCTTAAGGGATTCCCTTCACTTTTAGGGAGAGTTCAAATGCTCCAGGAGCAGTTTCTACTGGAAATTTTGAGTTTTTCATTTTTCTCCCCACATTTGGAAGTCCTAAGGATTCTACAGAATAGAATATTACCAAAAGCAATACCTACATATATATATATATATATATATATATATATGTTTATGATTTATTGTTAATCATTACTGGACAGCTATCTTTCCAGATTAGTGGATACACCAAGTGCATTAGCATTTTACAGTGGCAAATTACTGTTATGTATGTGATAATAAGTTATTGTTGGTTGATAAGGGACAGTAGAAAAACTTTAGTTAGATTACGAAGCATTATTCAGATGACAGGATATAGAAGACAGGATAGGACATTTTCTGGTGGAACCATTGTTAGGACATTCAGGAGACTTTATGGATCCTTGTGGAGATTGGGGGGGGGGAGTTGTGGAGGGGAGAAATTGCAATAATCAATAATACTTTACCAAATGAAAATCTAATATGGTATTAGAAACAACTAGGATACTGTCGTTAAATATTAATGGCATTAATCATCCCATAAAAAGAGCTAGACTACAACAGTATTTGCGGAAGCAGAACGCAGATTGCATCTATTTACAGGAGACACATTTGTTGCAAGGGGAACATGTTAAGCTTGCTGCAGGTGGCAGATACACTGTTTTCTCTTCTTCCAGTAAGTCAGGGAAAAGGCGTGGAGTGGCAATTTTGATTCCAGCTACTACTCCATTTACTAAGGGGGAGATATATTCAGATAATAATGGGTATTTTGTCATAGTACAAGGGCATTTGTACGAGACTAAAGTAACAATGGCGAGTGTGTATCTACCGCCAGGAGCGTCTCCCTCATTACTGAGACAGTTCTTTAATAGACTGCTTGAAAAGCAAAAGGGGGGTAATGCTGATAGGAGGCGACTTCAACCTAATAATGTCCTCACAGAAAGACTCCATTTTTCCTAAACAACACAGGTTTACAGTACTCCCACTCAAAAACTTTTAAAAACCCAGATACCTAAGATGGGTCTTACAGATGCATGGCACCATTTCTACCCATCTGTGGAGGGACACACTTTCGTCTCCCCTAGATATCACACATCAGCTAGAATTTTTTATTTTTTTACATCTACAGAGCACTTGCTTTATATGCGGATGACATTTTATTGTCAGTATCGGATCCAGAGTTCTCTATCCCAGCAATATGGGAGGTACTTGAGCAATTTGCTCAGTTCTCTGGATACAAAATAAATTTTTCTAAAATGGAGGTTCTCCCCTTCCATTTGTCCCCCTCGTGAACACTGAAAAGCAGTTTACCTCTGCGCTGGAACAGCATCAAGATAAAATATTTAGGTATACAGTTACAAAACCAGTTAATGCATCTCACTATGGTAAACTACGAACCCCTAACACAAAAAATAGAGTCTGATCTACATCAGTGGTCCCGACTTCATTTATCATTATATTCTAAGGTGGATCTTATTAGGATACATATCCTTCCATGGCTACTATATCTTTTTCAGACCATACCGGTGATGTCAGATGGAATGTACTTTCCCTCCTGCAATAAGTCTTTGGCGAGATTTGTCTGGGCTGGGGAAAAAACTCAAATCAAGTGGTCCACATTAATGTTACCAAAAAATAAGGGAGGCCTAAATTTGCCTGCTCTTCAGATGCATGCATACGCCACTGTGATAGCTAGAGTTTTTAATTGGAACAACCCAATGTATGACATACCCTGGAAGAACCTGGAATTTACCCTTAATGGGGTGAGGGAGGGGGGCGACCTTCTACAATTGCTGTATGCCCCAGTAAATAAAAGACCTAGACTTATTTATAGTACAAATTCTACTATAGAGACTTGGTGAAAACTCATCCATTTAAGAGAGCTAGAACCAATAGGTACCTATCTTAATCTATTAAATTTTGGAATCCAATGTAAGTGGGCTCATTTGTTGGATGTTTCACTGTGTAACAGGCTGCGCTGGTGGAGGCCTATTTCTTCTGATTTAAAACCTATTTGGTGGGATTTGCTTGGGCCTGGTTCTTTGGCTGCTGGGCTTGGAGGGAGGCACAGGGCTGATACACTGTCTCTTGAGTCGCGGTGTCTGCCCAAGACCCACCCTCCCCACCCTCCTCCCCAGAGTTCTGCTAATTTATAGGGGAGCACCTGCCCTGCAATTGGAAGAAAAGGCTACAGGTGCAGCTCATGTAGTTCTAGCCACTGAGGGTTGGATTTAAAGGCTGGGAGAGAGGAGCTTAGAGAGTTGTTCATTTCCCTTATAAGTTTATTGCGTTGTACTGCACCTAGTAACAGGGTTACCAGTGTACTGTGGGACTGCATCTAAGATTAGTAGGTGACCTGATTAGGCAGTAGGGGTGTATCTTGGACTGGGGGGAACCTGGTGGCTCACCCAAGGAAACCTACTTGGAAGGGGATGGAACCACACGGCATTAGGGCTGACATCTTTGGGAGGGTGGTGGGGTGCACAGGGTGTGGAGCAGCCATGATACTGGACTGGGCTTGGAAGTTTGGTGGTTGTCCAGTGTGCTACCAGCTGGCACAACAGGGAGGAGGTTGGGATTAGGAGACAGCTGGGGGAAGGGGGGAGGTATGGTTGGGGAAGGGGGTGGGATCTCCCACAGGGTTGCACCAAGCACTGGGGGCAGCGGCATAGGGAAAGGAGTGCAGGAGAATACTCAGGGGTCACATAGGGACCCTGGCAGAGGGGGTCCAAAAGGACACTACCAAGGAAGCAGGCAGGTAACTGGGGACCCTCACAAAGGAGGGACAGAGGGATAACATTCTCAGGGAAGTAGGCAGATGGCCAGGGCTGGACAGAAGGAAACAAGGCGGGGAGGTGGATCAGACCTTACACTCAGTAACCACTTCAGTTCTCTTCTGCTTGAGGATGAGGGGGGTGATGTAGCCATGACAGGGGTGGTTAGAGACGGAAAGGGAGTGGGGCGCAGGAGGCAAGGGGTAGATAGCAGGAAGAACAGGGGGACCTGGAATGCAAGAAAATGGGGGGCAGTGAATCAGAGCAGGAGGGGCAGGGGGAAGAGGGAGGAAAGCGCAAGAAGAAGGACCAGTTGGGAGGAAAGGTAAAGGAGAAGGACCAGAAGTACAAGGAGGATTCAGTAAAGGGAGCTGAGGGTTTAGGCCAGGGGAACACGACAAGCAAGGAGGGACTAAATGGAGACAGCAAGGAAGGGAGGATAAGCCAGGCTAGTTTAGCAGATTGGAGAGAAGGACCATTTGCGAGCAGTGAGGGGGGAGTTAGCAAGGTACAGAAGGATACTCAGGAGGAGGAGGAGAGGCATAGGATTGGAGGGGAAGGGGTGGCCAGGGTAAATAAGGAGGGAGTGGCATGTGGCACCCAGATAGGGGGAGGAACAAGGAGCCGGCTGGGTGGAGGGGCCGGCAGAAAGGATGAGGGACATGGAAGGGGGAATGGAGTGGTCAGAGTGCTCCTGTTGGGGGATTCTATGATCGGGGTATCAAATGGGATAGGGAGGGAGATGCCTGGCCAGTTAGAACAAAATGCTTCCCTGGACTAACGGTGCACAGGGCTAAGCACGAGGTATATCAGCTGGCAAAGGATTGTGGGGGTTCCCCAGACATACTGGTCCACCTGGGTACAAATGACATTGAGGGAAATAGCGAGCTAGAGATACAGGCAAGATTCAGGGAGCTTGCCAGGGTCTGTCATGACATAGGATGCACAGTTTCCGTCTCAGAAATCCTGCCGGTGCCAAGGGCTAGTGGGGAACACAAAAGGAAGATTAGGGAGATAAACCAGTGGCTCAGGGAGTGGTGTGAGGCCAGAGGGTATGGGTTGATGGGGGATTGGGGGGAGACCTGGGAGGATAAGGAGCTGTATGCTAGAGATAGACTCCATCTCAATTGGGAGGGGAAGGGAATCCTTAAGTTGAAAATAGAGGAGTTCATTGGTGAAAAGTGGGGTTTAAACTTGTGAAGGGGTGAGGGATGGGAGAAAAGGCTGTCAAGGGGTGCCGATAAAGGAGGGACTCTGTCTCCACCCCCCCGGGGAGCTGGAGGATTACGGGAAAAGGCCGACTGGTAAAGTGCAGACCAGGGGAAAACAGAATCCCCATGGGAACACGAGCAAGGGAAATGGAAGTATAGGGAAAGGGTGGAAGGTAGTCCTGCTAAATGCCAGCAGCTTGGGAAATAAAATACCTGAGCTCCAGGCAATGCTAACTGAGGGAGCAGTGGATGTGGCAGCGGTCACTGAGACCTGGGCCACTGCAGGACACGACTGGGACCTGAACCTGGAGGGTTACACTATGTTCAGGAAGGACAGGGTGGAGGGAAGGGGAGGAGGGGTAGCAATGATAGTCAAAAACTGCATTGGCATAGGGGGAGTAGAGGAGGTGGAGGGAACCGTGGAAGTGATTTGGGTCACCTTGATAACAAGGGGGGGCAAGACAGTAAAAATAGGAGTGGTGTATAGACCCCCTGCACTGGCGGAGGAGCTGGAGGAGAGTCTGGTGGCAGATGTTGGGAGACACTGCAGACTGGGCAGAGGAACAGTGGTGGTGTTGGGGGACTTAAACATGCCAGGAACAGACTGGGAGACTATGACATCTTCTGTGACCAGGGAACAGAGGTTGTTGGATGTCTTTCAAGACGCGTTCCTAACTCAGCAGGTGGGGGAACCGACCAGGGAGGCGTGGGTACTGGATGTGGTCTTGGCAGATGGTGACCAGATTAGGGGCCTGGAGGTAAGGGACCCATTGGCGGGGAGTGACCATGCCACGGTCTGGTTCTGCCTGGACCTAGGAGGGCTAGAAGGTTGCACAAAGATGGAGGTAACTGACTTCAGGGGAATGGATTTTAAGAAAATGGGAAGGATCCTTAAGGAGCATTTGGATGTGATTGGGTCAGACAAGGACGCTGATAGTAGGTGGGAAATCATCAGGAGAGGGGTGCAAGATGCCACCAGCACCTGTGCAAGAGTAAGACGAAAATGCGGTAGGGCCCGAAAACCCTGCTGGTGGACCAGGGAGGTCCAGGAGGTGGTGTGGGGGAAGAAGGCAGCCTATAGGCAATTCAAGTGCTCAAGGAGTGAAAGAGATCGAGGGGAGTATGAACTGATGGCTAGGAGGGCTACTAGGGTGGTGAGGGCAGCAAGGCAAGGAAGGAGCAGAACCTGGCCAGGGAAATTAGGAGAGGGAACAAGGGATTCTTTAGATATATTGGGGAAAAACGAAGGGTGAAGGGGCAGATTAGCAGGATTAAATCAGGGGAGAGATGGGCACAAGACCCGGAGGAGCAGGCTGAGGTACTAAATGAGTACTTCACCTCAGTTTTCACCAAGGAAAATGGGGGTGCTGCATCATATATGGGAGGAGACAGAGATACTGAGGAGGGGGGATCCCACGATCGGTGGGTCTGGGGAGAGGGAGGCATCACTGGCAGGAGGGGGAGGGCTAAGCAGGGAGAAGAGGTACCAGAAGTGGAAATCACAGCAGAGAGAGTGAGGAAGCCCTCAGCTCCTTAAGACGGAGAAAGCACCGGGCTGGATAAATTACATCCCAGAGTGCTGAAGGAACTTAGGATGTCCTGGTGAAACCCCTGGCGGAGCTTTCACCATCTCTCTGAGGACAGGATGGGTGCCCAGGACTGGAAGGTGGCATATAGTGCCTATCCCAAGGGGGATCAAGGAGGTGGCAGGGAACTACAGGCCTGTCAGCCTGACATCGGTGGTGGGCAAGGTGATGGAGGGCATTGTCAAGGAGAGGCTAGGGGGGACCTGGAAAAGTCAGGGTGCCTGGACGATAGACAGCATGGATTCGTCCCGGGGAAATCGTGTCAGACAAACCTTGTGGAGTTCTATGACTGGGTGACGAGTGCCTTGGACCTGGGTAGACCAGTGGACGTCCTCTTTCTAGACTTCAACAAGGTATTTGACTCTGTTCCTCACGTGGGCCTGTTGGATAAGCTGGGAGAAATGGGGGTGGGGAACTAGATGATCAGATGGATAGGCAATTGACTCCAGGACCGGAGTTGGCAGGATAGTCTCATCCCCAAGGAGGGTCATTAGTGGGGTCCCACAGGGATCAGTCCTTGGGCCCCTCCTGTTCAACGCCTATGTCTCTGACATAAGGACAGGAATCAGGAGTGAGATGAGTCTCTTTGCAGATGACTCAAAACTGGGGGCGGTGGTGGATGGGGAGGAGGGGAGGGTGGCCCTACAGGGGGACCTGGAGGCTCTGGAAAGATGGTCTAGAAAGTGGAAGCTGAGGTTCAATGCAGGGAAATGCAAGGTACTCCACCTGGGGGCCAGAAACCCGGGCCAAGTGTACACCCTGGGGGAATGCTACAAGTCTCGATGGCTGAGAGGGACCTGGGGGTGGTGGTGGATGTCAAGATGAACAACTTGGAGACTTATAGGAGGGCAGCAGCCAAGACCAACAGGATGCTAGGATGCATCGCTAGGGGGATCACCTCCAGAAGGAGGGAAGTGATACTCCCTCTGTATAACTGCTTGGTGAGGCCACACCTTGAGTACTGCATGCAGTTTTGGAGGCCACACTTAAAGAGGGGCATTAAACTCCTGGAGAAGGTCCAGAGGAGGCAACCAAAATGATTTGGGGCTTGGGGACAGGACCTATGAGGAGAGCTCGAAGAGCTAAATATGTACATTGGAAGAGAAGGGACCGGGGGACATGATGAGGTTTTCAGGTACATGAAAGAGGTAAATAGGGGAGGAACAGTCAGGGTGCTTCGAAGGAAGGAGGAGGGGGCCACTAGAGGGCATGGGTGGAAGCTGGAGGGGAAGATTCAGGGAGAAAGGAGGAGGTGCTACTTCACTGAGAGGGTGGTGGAGCCATGGAATGCACTGCCTAGGGGCTGGTGGGGGCAGAGATGGTGGAGGGGTTCAAGAGGGGCTGGGACAGGTACAGGGGAAGGGTTCTGGAAGCAAAATCCAATACAGCAAGAATATCCAGAACTGGGAAGGGAGAAGCCAGAGAAGGCGAGGGGGGCAGCAAGGTCAGCACCCAGGGTGGGGGCTGACCAATCGAGCAGACTCGAAAGACCATTAGGCCTATTCTGCTGGCATTTTAGTATGTTAGTATGTAATCTCTTACTCTGGAACAGGAGGGTACTTTGGCTCAATGGAGACAAAAGGGTTTTAAATTTATATTCCACTTGGTGGACACCACAGGGGTCCTCTCATTTACTAGACTCCAAGAAACTTACAATATTTCATAACAAGACTTTCCAATATGTACAAGCTTAAGAGAGGGCATTGAACAGAGGGAACCAGCCTATAGTAGGCTCCCAGATCCCACCCCCCCATTGCTTACCTTAGTTATGACCACAGGGAGAGGGCAGCTGTGGCCCTACTTTGTGGGACTAATATATAGGGGTTTGAGGGAAATATCAAAAAATTCAACTCAGGGGATTCTGAATGCCTGGAATGAAGAGCTTCCACTCCAGGTATCAAAGGAGGATTGGGAAAAGTATACTAAATTCTCAATGGGACTTTTGGGAGCCCCCTTTTGGTGAGAATTTGCCTGGAAAGCTAGAAATAGATTTTTCTATACACCGGCAAGGCTGGCCAAGTTCTCATCTGGGACACCAAGCTATTGCTGGAGAGATTGTGGAGAAATATCTGCGGATCACTTCCATGTTTTTGGGCCTACCCTCAGTTAGCAGGTTACTGGAGATATATTTTAGAGGCATTAAAAGAACTGGTAGATGTGGAAGCTGTATTGACTCCTGAGCTAGCATTACTCTCAGTTCCACCACAGGATCTTCCAATACCCAGAGGATTATTGTTAATCACTTATATACTGGCAGCTAAAAAAACAATTACTAGAAACTGGGGAAAGAAGATACCCCCAAACATTCAGAGCTGGTGGGGAATAATGGGAGAAATTTATGTATTAGAGAGATTAATAGCCACAGGCAGAGATAAATGGTCTGCCTTTGAGCTTAAATGGAGGAAATGGATTCTATATATTTCATCCTTAGATCCTACTTTTGCACCTTAGAAATATATTGACCCTGATGATGGTTTCTGTAAATGTCTTAGCGCTCATCATATGAACTGCTTTGTAAATTATGTAAGTTGTCCTGAGACCTTTGAATAATGTATTGCTGCGTATCTGACTGATGTAATTATATGCTGTCTTAACTTATACACTGCAAAAACTGTCCTATGGTTTTGTGAATGGAAATATAATAAATACAAAGTATAAAAAAAAATAATAATTTCTATAAATAAACACTTAAGTCCAGTTCTTTGCTAAGTCCCGCAGGATACAGAGAATTCAAGGAGTAAATCCACTTAGATTCTCTTTGGAGCAGCAGTTGTTTCCTATCACCTCGTCATGGTAATGCTTTAACATGATCTATAATCATACATTTTAACAGTGAGGAATTACTGCCATAAGGTTCAAAAATATTTTATGCTACAGCTGACTCTGGGTCATTATTTTTAATGTCCCTAATGTGTTCCAACAGTCTTTCCCTAGCATGTCTTTTTTTTTTTTAATTAAAAGTTTATTGGCAGTTTTACACATATTGAGGAGTCAAGGACATCGGAAGCAAATAAGTAATACAAAACTAAATTACCTGTTCTGCCTCCTTCCCCCCACCTCTCTCCCTCCCCTCCCCCTCCCCATACCACAGTACCATAGAAATACATTCCAAATCAGTAGCATTACCCTACACTGACAATACTTCCGGAGTCCAGTAGAGTGTGCAAGGGATCCCAAATCCGCTTATATTTCTGTTGCCTATTATAAAAGCTAGCAATCACTTTTTCAGTTCTGAGGTTGGCAAGGATTTCATTGAACCATTCCTTGTATGATGGGCATTCCTTGTCCTTCCAGTGCTTAAGGATTACTTTTTTAACAGACATTGCTATCATAGATATATGAAACCTACGTATGTTAACATCAATGGGAGATAAATCACCCAACAGGCATATTTCGGGGGTTAAACAGTCCTGAAGGCCCAACAATGGATCTAACTTGGCTTTAATTATATTCCACAAGGGAACTACCTTGGGACAAGTCCAAAATATATGAAGAAGTGATCCCTCTTCTAAAAAACATCTAGTACATAGGCCAGAATCCAAGAGGCCCCATCTAGCAAGCTTAGGAGGAGAGTAATATAAGTTTTGCAAAATATGAAACTGCATGAGATGTAGTCTATCCTGTGACACAAATCTATGACAATTCCGCCAAAGTGCTGGCCACTCATTTGAGAGCTGAGGGAAGAGAGAGGACCAATATTTTGTTGGACCATAACATTCCCCAAACTGCTACTGAGACAGGACCTGGTATACTTTGGAGACTATCTTAGGGGGGTATATCAAGGGAGTAAGCTCGGACAAAAAAGACAATGTAGATTGATGAGGTGGAGTTTTACCCATGGCTTGGACAATGAGATGTTTAAGTTGAATAACTTTAAAGCAGCTAGATACAGGTATTTTAAATTTGGAGATAATCTTAGCCACCGTGAGCCAGGTCCCATCCTCTCCGAGGAGAGAAGAAAGGACTCCTTCTCCCAGCTGTGGTAGCCATTTGGGGGTGATTCTCCTCCTTTCTATTAGGAATGAAAGAGAGTTCCATATGGATTGTGAAAGATCTAAGTGGGGTCTGAAATGGAAAAAGGCACAAAGTTGAGCATGGACTTTTAATGATTCTGCTATAGTGGGATATTTCCGAAATTCCCGTAGTGAAGAGAGTTTAGCATACAGGAGATTAGCAGGATCCATCCCTGTGGAGTGAATTAAGTCTAACTCAATTTTTAGCCATGCCGGCATCAGGTTGCAGTTTTTGACTAGTGGCTAGCCCAATAATATAAGCTAAGATGGGGGATGCAGAGACCACCCTTGAGTTTTGAGGCTGCTAATTTATAATAAGCTAGTCAAGGATGTTTATTAGACCAGATAAATTTGGAGAATAGCCTATGCATTGTGTTGAACCATGATATTGGGATAAATTAATTCAAGAGCGATAGTGGATAAAAAAGACGAGGGAACACATTCATTTTGATCAAATTAATCCAACCCCATAACAAGATGAGAAGTTTAGCCCATCTGTCCAGATCCTGATTGATAATTTGAGCCAGGGCATCGAGATTCTTTTTAAAACACATGGAAGAACTATGCGTAAGTGTGATACCTAGATATTTAAGGGAGGACGGTGACCAAGAGAAACCAAGGGAAATTATAGTTTGCTTGAACACCTTGTGGTTAAGGGGAAAAACAGTAGCTTTAGTAAGATTTAACTTGTAGTTTGAAAGACTACTACACTTATTAATTGTAACTAACATAGAGGGGATAGATGTTTTAGGATAGGACAACTGTAGAAGAATATCGTCTACATATGCGGATACTTTGACCATGATACCACTTATCGATATTCCCTAGATTCCTGAATTTGCTTGTAGGTTACGAATGAGTGGCTCTAAGTAAATGTTAAATAGTAGAGGGGAAAGAGGGCAGCCTTGTCTCGTTCCTGAATATAAGAAAAAGGCTTCAGAGAATGCTCCATTTCCAAAAATTTTAGCAGAGGGGGATTGGTAGAGAGCTTGGATCCAGCATACAAATTTAGAGGGAAATCCAAATGCATGTAGAATGTGGAACAAAAAGATCCAATTTACATGATCAAAGGCCTTCTCGGCATCCAGGGACACCAACAAAGCTGGATAAGGGGCGTCCCTGGTCTCCGAGAAGACATGGGAAATAGTCTGAAGATGATCCGACGATGATCTTCCTTTCATAAATCCAACCTGTGACATCCCAATTAAGTCTGGAAGAACTAAAGTAAGCCTATCTGCCAATATTTTTGTAAGGATCTTAACATCCTGATTTAAAAGGGAAATGGGTCGGTAACTCTGTACCAACTCTAAATCTTTATCAGTCTTGGGGAGAAGGACAATTACAGCTTCAAATAGGGTAGGGTCAGATTTAGCCCCTGACTGAATATGTTGAAATAATGAAAGGAGGGCTGGAGTAAGTTGTTCTTGGAATTTCTTATAAAATAAGGAGGAAAAGTCATCCGGGTCAGGTACTTTATCAGAAGGAAGATTACGGATTACCTCTATAATTTCAGCCAGAGAAATAGGGGAAGAAAGAAATGTCTTATGGGCCTCAGACAAGGAAGGAAGAAAGGAGGGCCCCTTGGAGATAGGCATCTAGGACTTCTGTATGAGGGGGATTTTTCATGTTACTGTATAATTGCCAATAATAATGTTCAAATTCCTGCACAATATCAGAAGGTAAAGATTTTAGAGATCCATCCATGTGGGACCCAATAGGAGGAATAAACCAAGCCGACTCTTGCTGCTTAATCTTTAAAGCTAACAGACGTCCAACTTTTTCGCCTTGGTCAGTATACACAGACTTAGTGCGAATGATTGCCAGTTCAGCTTTTTCTCTTAATGAGTCTATGTATTTGTCTCTAGTGGAAATTAATTTCCGTTGTGTCACCTCCGAAATTTGGGGGGACAGGTTGGATTCCAATTTCCTAATCTATGATAATAGTGAAATAAGGTCTGCTTCACGGGTTTTCTTCCTATTGGAAGCTAGACTAATCAGCATTCCCCTCATTTAAGCATTAAAGGCTCCCCATGTGACATCTGGACTTGTGGCCTCTACAGTGTTTAATGTAAAAAAGAGGTCTATCTGTTCTTTAATCTGTTCAAAGAGATGCAAATATTTAAGTAATTGGTCATTTAGCTTCCAACGAGTGCTTCTTTTAGGAAGGGAAAGTAGGGTTAAGCAACACATAACAATGGAGTGATCTGAGGGGGGCCTAGTTGGATTGTGGAGGTTACCATCCCCAAAAGGAGAGATTAGGACATTAATAAGTAATCAGTTCAAGATTGTGTTCCATGAACAGGAGAAACATAAGTATACTCCCTATTTTTAGGGTTCAGCACTCTCCACACATCACATAGGCCACCCTTGTCCATTAGGTCATGCAATGCACGTTGTGCAGGAGACAGAGCCTTAATCATGGAACCCGACTGGTCTAGAGAAGAGTCAAATACTAAATTAAAGTCCCCACCCATTATAATCAGAGTAGATAACATAGGTATGAGAAGTGTTATTAACTTGGTAAAAAAGCCTGAGTCATCTACATTAGGGCCATAAATGCTACAAAGTAGCAGTGGCATAGTGTATATGGTACCCTGAACCATGATGTATCTACCCCGTGGATCCCTGATAACCTGTAAGGGGTTAAATGGGATATTTCTATTTATGAATATCATGAACCCACAGCTACTAGTGGTCCCCTGGGCAGCAAAAACTTGCCTAATCTGTTGTCTCCTTAGCTGCTGGGCCTCTTTTTCCAACAGACGGTATTCTTGAATAAAAGTGATCAGGGATTGTAAAAGATTCAAATGCTTAAGTATCTGATATTGCTTCAATTTCTTCCTGATCCCTTGCGCATTCCATGTAGCAAAATAAATATCATTAGCCATCATTAATGTTGTAAACCAATTGGAAACAATACATGTATATGTAGTGGTGACAAATAACGTTTACACAACAATATCCAAGTACTGTGGCAAAACCCTCCCTTCCCTCTCCCTCCCCCCAAACTTTTAATAAAAAACTAAACCTACCCTTAACCCCAACAAATCCCCATTTCCCAGCCCACCCCCCTACACATCCTATCCAGCTATATGTTCTACAGCGTCCCATATTCCTACTTCTCTCCTCCGACCCCCCATTACGTATAATATCTCTAACACACATTAATGTCCTATGTAAACTATAACAAAAGCATCAGTTTACATCTGTAAACTCTTCAAGGATTACACCCCTTCCCCATAAAACCTCCAATACTTAAAGTTTCCAGACAAAAACAATTGGTGTAATTAAACATGCATATTCTTATATTCTACTACCCTCTTGTGGACATTAGTAAGAACTACACAGAAACACTATATTATGCTCCCAAGTAAAGGTAAAATTGTACAGTAAACCCTTGTAGTAATGTAGTAATTTGCACATTTTCTCAGCAAACTCTCTAAAGAAATTTGTGTCCACATTCCATATTACTCTACATATGAAACACCGAACAAAAATAGAGCTGAGAGAATTGCCAACCGAGACCCCCAAAACAGTTCTCCAACTAATAACTTCCCCACGCTGGGTGCTAACCAAACCTATTGGCTTCCGAAAGAAAAATGGGGGGGAAGGATTTCCATAGGAAAGTTTCTGCAAGAACCCCCCCCCGAGTCTAAAATATCAGCTGCAGTCCATAGCGAACTGCGCCCTCAGACAGATATTTCAGCCATCCCTAGGCCAAGTACCTGAATCCACAATTTTATGGGGACCATGTTGTCCTGAAGTTTGTTCAAGTGTCCTGGAACAAATCTGGAAGAGCCGACTTGAGGTCTGTGCTGGCCGCTTCCACCTCCTCATATGACAGCCATGAACCGGAGACAAGAACTTGTAATTTTGCAGGGTAGGTCATTTAAACCAGTGGCTGGCAGCAATAATTTTGGATGCCAAAAGATGAAAGGCCTGCCTGCATTGTCAAATTGTGAGGGGCAAATCTTGGGCAACTCAAAATTTTTTTCTCTTCCCATTGAAGGTCCTGGATATCCCGGATTTTGGCCAAAAAGTGCTGCCTCTCCAAGTAATTAAGAAATCTGAAGATCAGTGGCTGTGGAGGAGCCAAGGGAGGGAGTGGGCTGGAGAGCCCTATGCACCCTCTCAATGATATACTTGGGCCCATATGGGGAAGGGCAAGCCACCTTTTCCACCAACTTCTGTACAAAAAGCACAGCATCAAGACCCTCTTCCAATTCTGGGAGCCCAATAATCACTGCGTTATTCCGACGGCTGCGTCCCTCCAGATCCTTAATCTTTTGTTCCATTTTGATGAGCTTTTGTCACAGCACAGCTGCATCAGGATCTGATCTGTCCACCCGCTTCTCCAGTGAAACCACTCTGGCTTTGTTGTCCACCACTCTCCTCGCCACATTCTCCATGACAACGGACAGAGACTTGATTTTGACAGACATACCTCGCAACTCGTCCTGGAATGGATGAAATTCAGCTAGGAAGTTGGCTAGCATAAGTGACTCTTGATCTATTTTAGAGGTAGATGGGATGGCGGCAGATGAGGCGCAGAGAGCCCATTGTTTTTTCCGGGCCTTTTCTGGAGTTAGTGGAGGAGCATGCCGAGGCAGTGGCTTCTGCATTTCTATTTTCATACTCCTCCAAATTGCTCTACTGATGCAAGTAACTTTTCAGCCAGCTTGATAAGATTGGTGGAGCTCAGATGCAGGGAAAGAGTGATTTAAAATGTATTTAGCGGCAGGTAAGGTCAGAGCAATGGAGAGAGCATCCTCTAGGCAAGCTGCACCATGTGATCTCTCCCTAGCATGTCTTATTGTTCTCTCTACATAAAGCAATGGACATGGACGCTGAGCCACATGCACTACATATTCTGCAGAACAATTAAAAAAATCAAAAATCTGTATTTGAACATCATGTTCTGGGTGTTGAAAAACTTTCCCCTGCTTTATTAATTTGCATGCAGTACTGTGGTCACACTTAAAGCAGCCTACCGGTTTTGATGGTAGCCATGTTTGTGATTGTTTTTTTAGGAATATAGTGGCTAGATGAAATCATGTCTCCAATATTTTGTGCCCTACTATAAGTCACTCTTGGTATTTGCTCAAATATACTCGGTGTAGTGCTATATGCCAGCAATTTCCAATTGTTGATCAAAATGTTCTTAATCTCTGGGGCAACAGTATTATATTCCAGCACAAAGGTCATTTTACTTGGATTATCACTGAACCTTTTTCTTGGCACTAATACTGTAGCTCATTTCTATCCTGTAGCTTGTCCCTCAACCTTGCATCATGTAATACTGTACCATTATAAACCCTTATTTGAAATCTTTGTAACATTTCTGCAGACTGTGCATCAAACAGTTCTTCAGTGGAACAAGTTCTTCACAACTGAAGGAACTGACCAAATGGTATAGAAGAAACTAGGGAGGGGGATGAGCACTATGGGCATGCAGCACCGAGTTTCCTGCGGTTTCCTTTCTAAAACATGTAGTATCAATATTCCCATCTCCTATCACCCTCGGTTTCAAATCCAAAAATGTAATATATTCTTTATTAATCTTAAAAGTGAACTTTAAATTCATATAATTTATGTTCAAAGTATTAACAAATGTCTTGCTTCAGTTTCTATTCCTTCCCATATTATTAACAAATCATCAATGAAACGGCTCCAAAAAAACAACATTTTGACAGTGTTCGTTCTCTGTATTAAATACATACCTTTCTTCCCATCAGCCTAAAAATAGGTTTGCATAAGTGGATGCTACTGATGCACCCATTACAGTACCTCTTTGCTGTAAAAAAAAATATTTTTAAACAAAAAGTAATTGTGTGTCAAAATAAATTCCATTGCTTCAGTGAAAAACTTTGGTGGTGGTGCAGCACTAAATTGTGCCTTTTCCAAAAAAAACTTAAGAGCCTCAAGCCCCAAATGATGAAGTATGAAAGTATACAGAGAACTAACATCCACTGTAATCCATCAATAATTTTCTTTTCACTGCATGCCATTTAGCTTTTCAAGGATATGCCGAGAATCTCTCGTGCAAGATGGAAGTTGTGTTACCAGAGGCTGAAGAAAGAAATCACAAAACTTGGACAGATTCTAACTTAGGGATCCCATTTCAGATATTATGGGACAACCAGGGGGCTTTGTTGCATTTTTATGCACCTTTGGCAGGTAATAAAATGTGGCAATTATTGGTGCTTTTACCTTTTAATAATCATTTTCACTTGGAGTGATAAACCCCCTTCTGGCTGCCTCATCAATAAATACCCCCAATTGTCTTTGATACTGACCCATTGGATCACCCTCAAGAACTGCATATGTGTCTCTATCCGATAACAATCTGACAGACTCTTCTTCATAATCTATTTTGTTTTAACATAACTATATTACCACCTTTGTCAGATTGTTTGAAGACAGCATCATCCAGTTCTCTGAGGTGTTCCAATGCTCCAATCTCTTCAAATGTTAAATTATTAACATTATATAATTTCTTCTAAAATAAATTATCAATCTCCTTCATAACCACTTTCTGAAATGTTTGAATTGCAGAGTCATAGCTCTCAGGACAGAAGGTTGATTTTGACCAAAATTTCACTTTCCTGTCCATTTCTGATACAACAATTGGATCATTACGCACATTTTCATCATTTTCTCTATGCAGTTCATCTATAATAGCATTTCCATCACTGCCAAATATTATAAGGTCCAATAGCTCAAAGTTTTCAGTGGTGGGACTAGAACCTGATGACACTTCATTCACAGGTGAGTTCAACTCTGTGGATTCCAGAGACTCTGCTAACAAGCCCCAAGTGTCTCTACTGTGTTCCAATATAGTCTCCAAATCATTTGATCCACCCATTTTCCTAGATTCAAAAAAAGTGATAAATTAATTTTTCTGAAGGCTTTGAACAGTTCCACCTGTATCTTAAAATGATTGATTTTTGGTGAGGGGACAAATGAAAATCCCTTACTGAGTATACTAATTTCTGTTTGATTTAACTCCTAGGTACTCAGATTAATTATTTCTTTTGATTCACTTTGTTGTTGTTGCTGCGTGTTGTTCTTTTTGTTTTGTCATCTTTGTTCAACTTTGTCCCCTCACTTTCCTCTCCTTGTTTTTCATTTTGCTTTTGTGTTCTTCTGTCTCAAAAATACACCTTTTTATTCTGTGATGATGTCCCTGGTTGTGCTTCTATTACATTTGGTTCAATTACATTGTCCCCCGAAATTCAGATATTGGACCTCCTTTTCCCTTTTTATTTTGCCTCCAGTTCCTCGAGTTGCTTCTATAATTATTTTTTCCTCTGTTTTTAGATCGTCTACGTTTTCTGTTCCTGCCACGACTTTCAGACTTAGGTTTTCTATCCCACATGAAAACTTGTCCTTGACTGTAACCTCATTCATGTTTAATCTGCTTTCTCTTAACCTCCTCATTTTCATGTGAATTTACATTTTTATTCAGTTCTTTCACTTTTTGTTTGAATAATGGATGTAGATTAAATGGTTCTTGTTCCTTCTGCGTACTCTCGATCTCTTTTTTCACTTCTCCATAATTTATTTCGTCTTCCTTCACCAATATTTTTACTAATTCATTAGAGCAATTACTAAGAACAGTTTCCCACTCTGTTTTATGTTTAAAATTCTCCATTCCAACAGAAGGCTCAATGTCCAACCTAAGACCCCAGGTACTCTTTTATTAGTTAAATATTCCCCATCCAAGCTGTTAATGTTATAATATAAAGACAGCTCTGTTTTTTGGAGCTTTTCCAATTTTGAAAAGGTAGTTTTTAATTCCACAATATTTTCAGGTAGCTCACTTACTGTTGTGGAAAGGGGGGGGGGTGTTGTTTCAACTCTCGTCTCCTCACTCTGTCATTCAGAGACTCCAAACAGGATACTTCCTCTTTTAATATTGGTTCAGTGTCTTCCTCGAAGCTTCAATGCTCTTCCGGATCCCCGTTCACATTCATTTTGACCTTGCGCTTTTCCCAAAAGAAATTCAAAGTGTATTATTTCAGCTCTATACTTAGAAACTGCCATTCATTGATTCCAAAAAAACACGAGGACCATAAGCAAGCTTCTTATACTTATTTTGTTTTTGCCATCGTCACAATCTACGTGGATACCAATAGTTACTACATTCACTGCAACACCTGGATCCAATTAAAAACTTCAAATATTCAGGTGAGCTTCATTCAGACAGTTTCTTGCCATATTAAACACTCATTGATTTATGCAGTGAAGGGAGTAAATTAACCCAGAGAGAGTGTTCACAAAAAAGCCGCAGGTAGGTAGAGAAAACTCCCATTCACAAACCTGCGTTGCTTTATAATATTTCACTCCCATTTGTTTGCTGACTCAGCAAAACTTTCTTGAAACAAAGGGACACCATAACAAGGTATGAAGTCCATACTTTTACACAACTGCCAAGCAGCATCAGCAGGATGCCAGTCCATATTCCCGAAACAAAAAGCACAAGTCTGTACGCTATGCAGTACAATAAATCCGAGTCTGCTGCTTCAAATGGCAACAAGCAACAAATATAGAAACATAGAATTTGATTTCAGATAAGGACCGCTTGGCCCACCCAGTCTGCCCATTTCCCTACCTAATGGATAAGCTGCAGATCCTAGTTAACTAACAGCCTACTTTCTCCTACCCCCACCCCTAGAATTGCCTTATGTCTGTCACATGCATTCTTGAATTCCCTCACTGTTTTCAACTCCACAACCTCCTCAGGAAGGCCGTTCCATGCATCTACAACCCTCTCCATGAAAAAACACTTCCTCACATTACCTCTGAGCCGTCCCCCCTCTATCTTCAAATTGTGAGCCCTTGTTCTTGCACACCTGTTTTTCTGAAAGATGCTACCCTCTTGGACTTTGTTGATTCCCTTGAGGTACTTGAAAGTTTCTATCATGTGCCCCCTCTCCCTCCTTTCCTCGAGGGTATACATATTAAGCTCCTTAAGTCTCTCTTCATATGTCTTCTGGTGCAGACCCTGCACCATTTTAGTTGCCTTCTCTGGACTTCCTCCATCCTATCTATGTCCTTGTGGAGATGGGGTCTCCGGAACTGCATGCAGTACTCCAGATGGGGTCTCACCAGTTGTCTGTACAGAGGGATAACAACTTCTTGTTTTCTACTGGTGATGCCTCTCCCTTCGCATCCCAGTATACTACCAGCCCTCCTTACTGCCCTCTCACATTGCTTGCCCACCTTTAGGTCATCTGATACGACTACTCCCAGGTTCCTTTCCAATTTTGTTGTTGTTAGTATCTCACCCCCCATTATGTACTCTTCCTCTGGGTTTTTGTTTCCCAGATGCATTACTTTGCACTTCTTAGCATTGAATCTAAGCTGCCATACATTTGACCTGTGCTCCAACCTTGCCAAGCCCCTTCTCATCTTTTCCACCACACCTTGTGTATCAACCCTGTTACAGATCTTTGTGTCATCTGCAAAGAGACACACTTTTCCTTCCAGTCCCTCTGCAATGTCACTTATAAAGACATTGAAGAGGACCGGTCCTAGTACTGAACCCTGCGGTGCCCCACTAGTAACCCCCCTTTCTTTAGCGTGGACTCTGTTTACTATTACCCTCTGTGTCCTGTTGTCTAGCCAATTTTCTACCCAGGCTACCATCTTGGGACCTACCCCAAGGCTCGCTAACTTGTATATTAATCTTTTGTGTGGGACTGTGTCAAATGCCTTGCTGAAGTCTAGGTAGACCATGTTCACAGCCCTTCCCTGATCTACTACTTTGGTCACCCAGTCAAAGAAATCTATTAGATTTGTCTGACATGACCTTCCCTCTGTGAATCCATGCTGCCTTGGGTCCTGTACCCCTCTAGCCTCTAGGTACTCAACAATTCTTTGCTTCAGAAGTGATTCCATCATTTTCCCTATCACTGAGGTCAAACTAACAGGTCTGTACTTTCCTGCCTCTGCCCTGCTCCCACATTTGTGAAGTGGAATAACATCTGCCCTTCTCCAGTCCTCAGGTACCACCCCATCCTCCCATGATTTGTTAAAGAGGGTAGTCAGTGGTGTCACTAGTTCTACCCTTAGTTCTTTTAGAATTCTGGGATGAATCCCAATAGGCCCCATTGCTTTGTACACCTTCAGATTTAAGAGTTCTTTTCAGAACTCTTTCTTCTGTGAATAGGATGGTATCAACCCCCCTATCCAAAGTGTTTCTATTGTTTGGTTTAGGTACCTCCCCCTCTTAATTTGGGAATACTGAGCAACAATATTTGTTTAGTAGCTCTGCCTTTTCACAGTCACCCCTGCCCACCCCCTTCCCTTTATTAAGCTTCACTATCCCTTCCTTGTTCTTCCTTCGCTCCCTGATGTACCTATAAAAGGTTTTATCCCCCTTCTTAACTGAGTTGGCTATCTTTTCCTCAGTTTGGGCCTTTGCTATTCTGACTGCCTTCCCTGCTTCCTTCTGCTTTAACTGATACAGTTCTCTGTCCTGCTCCTTCTGTGATTCCTTGTACTTCCTGAATGCTATCTTTTTCTCCCTAACCTTCCCTGCCACCTCCTTTGAGAACCATAGTGGCTTTTTACATCATTTGTTTTGTTTATTTGCTTCACACAAAGGCCTCAGTGATGGCAGTTTTGATTATTCCCCATTGTTCTTCTACCCCTCCTTCCTGCCCATTTGCTAGTGCATTCCTTAGGCACTTACCCATTTTGGCAAAGTCAGCCCTCCTAAAGTCCAGGACCTTTGCCTTTGTATGGCTTGACTCTACTGCTGTGTTTGTCATGAAACAATACTGTTCAATGGTTGCTAGTTCCCAGATGGCTACTCACTTCTAAATCTGTGATCCTCTCTCCATCTTAATTTGAGAATACCAGGTCTAAGATTGCTCCTTCCCGAGTAGCATCCAATACTAGTTGTCTAAGGCATGCCCCACAGGGCATCTAGAATGACCCCGCTCTTTGATGTGTCTGCAGCAAATGCACTCCAGTTAACATCTGGCACATTCAGATCCCCCGTCAACAATATCTCCCCTTTTTCTGTCATTCTGAGGATACCTTCTATCATTTCCTTGTCAATTTCCTCCCCCTGAGAAGGTTGTCTGTATACAACCCCTGTGCAGATTGTGATGCCATTGCCTTTCTCCAAGTTCACCCACAGTGCTTCCTCTCTTCCCCATTTACCCTTTTGTTCTGTTGCTTTGACGCCTTCCTTTATGTAGAGAGCTACTCCTCCTCCTCCTCTTTTACCCTCCATGTCCCTCTTGTAGATAGTGTGCCCTGGTATGTTTACATCCAGTCATGGTTCTGTGTGTACCATGTTTCTGTGACTGCCACGATATCCAGATGTTCCTCTTCCATCAAGGCCACTAATTCAGGAAGCTTGTTACCCAGACTACAGCCATTGGTACTCATTACTCTCCATTTTTTAAAGGCTTTACCTCATGTAGCCCCACCTCTGCCCTTACTGACTTTGCTTTCTCTATTTACCCCAGTCCTGCTCCCTTTTGACCTTTCTACCTTGGTTTTTACCTCATTTAGTACCCTGTTTTGCAGGGGGAGGCTGGGAATTCCCTGCTGCTTATCAGTGCAAACAAAGGAAAACAGTGACACACACAAAAATAAAATTTGTTTCAAGTTTTAATAAATAGTGAACATATCTCAATGGTTTCCCGGCGCTTTGAGGGTATCAACCCTCTTCATCAGGGGGGTTGAGTCAAACATTAGAAAGGCTTCATATATACAAGGCCCCTAGAATTCTACGGCCACAGAATTTTGCACAGAACTTACAACCTACCGCAGAACTTCTGCGGTGCCACAGAATTCACTGTTCTTGTAGATTCTTTATTAATATTTCCATTTATCCATAGAACCCAATTCTACTCCCCTCTTTTTATATCCCAAACCCCTCTATGCTCAGAATGTGATGTTATCATTACTATAACATCATACATTAGCTAATGAAATGGCTGCATTCTGCCACAGAAATGAATAGTCACTTATCTACCACAGCTCCCACTGCCAGAGGCAGTGGCACAGCACATCAGTTACAGTGATATTTGCTTAGTCTGCGCTACAGCCTAATACAATTTTCAGTCTTATGTTATTACACTAGGGTAAACTTAAAACCTTGACAACAGCATAGACCTGTTAAGTCCATACCTTACTTTGTACAAACTTATTTGTGCTTTTAAAGTATAGAGATGCTATCTGAAATGAATAACTGGTAAAATAAATTAACCTGTAATTTTTAAGTAAAATAAAGTAATTATGCCCAGAAAAGTGGAGTATAATAATGTGTAGATCTGCTGAAAGAATAGACCTGTTGAATAAATAATTGAGCTATACACATTTTTGCAAGGGTTACTGACTACATATTGTCATTGGTTGATAGAATCACCTAAGAGTTATGGAGAAATGTTGTGCGCGGGGCCTGCTGTTGGGCCAGAGGGTAGCATGTTGTGTTCCCATGCCTGCAACTCCGGTTCAGAGATGGGCTCTGGGAGCATGCTGGGCACCACAAGGATTGGGGGAGCACACCACCGCCCTAAGCCTGGGAAGGTATGGAGCAGTATTCTGTCACACAGGGGACACATTGTGATGGGCTATAGAGCTTTATCTCACAACAGGTTTGCATGCATGTCATGGCCTCATGGTGTTACGTAGTGTGTCAGGGGAAGCGGGTTGGCATGAAAAATTAGTTTTGCAGTATCTCCTCTATTCTGTTTATTTCATTTCCAAAGGGACCTGTATGAATGAGGATACATTTTTCATGGAAATTTTAAAAATATACAGTATATATACATACAGTATCTCTCTCTCTCTCTCGAGATATATATATAATATACATATATATATATATATATATATATATATATACACATATACATACACACACACACACACACACACACATTTGTATGTATGTTACAGATTGCATATAAATATATAAGTGCTACACAGTGAGACCTGATGAGTAGTGTAGATAGCACATATAAAAATATAAGTGATACACAGTGGGGACCTCATGAGTAGTATAGGCAGCATGAGTATAGAAATTCCTTATTTATCACATAAGTTTCCCTCTGCATATTTCATTTATGCAATAGGATAGGACCTTAAGGGATATATTTTTTTATTTTGCTTTTTTTAGACATACAATTATTCTGTAAATCTTTTTTTTAAACTAGTGTTACTGTGCTTTCCCCCATCCTGATTGCTATAACCATTGCCATGGATGTGAAGTCAGGATGACAAGCTGACACTGTGATATGGTAGTTCATTAGTGCCACAGAACTTCCGCAGAAATTACAAACCACTGCCACAGAAGTTCTGCAGCAAATGCTAATCTTGTCGCAGAACTTGGTCCCAGTGTGCCGCAGAAAAGTAGGGGCCTTGCATATATATATATAACAATCTGTTACACCATGTGATACAATATGCCATTAATCAATTAAACAAATATCCATGTTATCACTAACTATACTTTACAGATCCTATGTGCAAATGCAATATTATTATTATTTTATTTACTTCCTAACGTTACCCCGAGCCTTCCACCTTTCAGCCTTATATCATGCCCCCTTGTTCTTGTGCAGTTTTCTCTGAAATATGCTTTCCACCTGTATCCTGTTTATTACCATGAGGTACTTGAAAGTCTCTATCATATCTCCCCTGATCCCTTCTTTCCTCCAGTGAATAGATATCAAGGTCCTTAAGTCTTTCCTCATAGGGCTTCTGGTACAGTCCATGTACCATCTTTGTTGCCCTTCTCTGGACTGCCTGTATTTTGTCAATATCCTTCCAGAGATTTGATCTCCAGAACTGGACACAGTACTCCAGCTGAGGCCTCACCAGTGATCTGTAGAGTGACATCATCACCTCTTTCCTCCTGCTTGTTATGCCCCTTCCTATGCACCCCAACATTCTGTTTGCTCTCCCCATCACCTTTCCACACTGTTTGGTCACCTTCAGGTTGTCAGATATGATAACCCCCAGGTCTCTCTCGTGACTTGTGGTGACCAGAATTTCCCCACTCATCCTGTACTCCTCCCTTGGATTCCTGTGACCCAAGTGCATGATCTTGCACTTTTTAGCATTGAAACGCAATGGCCAAACACCTGACCACTCCTCTAATAGGCTTAGGTCCTTTCTCATTTTTTCCATCCCCTCTGGTGTGCCCACTCTGTTGATTCTGTTGACTGGAACCAGCCTACTACATAATGTTGTCTTCTTTGTTTTTCTCTCTTTCTTTGATTAAACACCATCTCTATAAACCATCAGTTTACCTCCAATGTATAGATGACATATTACTGATTTGGATAGAAGGTGAAGACTCCCTCAAAAAGTTCCATCTTGATTTTAACAACGTTCATCTTTCTATAAAACTCACTATTGAATTCTCCACCACCAGGATATATTTTCTAGATACCCCAGTCAGTATCACTAATAATGGACATATGCAAACTGCACTTTACAGAAACTCCACTGACAGACACTGCTACCTGCATAATTTCAGCTTCCATCCAAAGCACACAGAAAAATCTGTAATCTACAGTCAGGCAGTTTGATACCATCAAATCTGCTCTGATGAGAGAACAGACAGCTCTCATCACTTCGGGATTCCCTAATCCAGCAGGGCCACTTCCCAAGACAAATTGACAGAGAAATTGAATGGGTCTTACAAATACCACGAGAAAATCTGCTGGAATTCAGACGAAAAGATCAAACTGATCGCACACCCATAGTTGTCACTTACAGACCCATGCTAAAACCCCTTCAGCAAATTATTGAAGAACTACAACCCATGGTGAGTGAAGATGAAATTCTTAAGGACATCTTCCCTGAACCACCTGTCATTGCTTATAAGCAGCCCCCAACCTCTCGACTTAATAATTCATAATAAACTCCCAGCAGATCAAAATAACTGGGAAACAAGAGGGACAACACCATGCAACATGACAAGATGTAAGACCTGCACCCAAATATGCACACAGACCACCATCAAGACAATCCAGAACAGCATAATAAAAATCCATCTACATATGTTAATCCAGCAATGTGGTTTATCTAATTCGGTGCAAGAAGTGCACAAATGGATGCTATATTAGGGAAACTAGACAACTACTGCAAGCCAGGATGAACCACCACTGACACACAATAGTAAACCAGGTTAGCAGCACACCAGTAGGACACTATTTTTCACAAATGGAGCATTCCCTCTCAGACACATCTGTCCTGATACTAAGAGGCAACTTCAAGAACACACAAGACAGAAGGCATGGGAACTGAAATATATCAAACAATTAAAATTTAACATTTGTAGGCTGAATCTGGAGATTGGATTTATGACACTATGGTAAACTATCATTCTTATGTTACTTGTTACCTAAGTTTTTTTTCTGTGTTCCTGCCTGCTCTGTTTCTTATGACTTATTCTTAGCATCAGTCCTGCCTCTTTTACTAAAATCTTTACCAGCTTCAGTTCTGCCCACCCCTTGATTAGTTTTTCTCACACATCACTGTGTATACAATCCTTACACTCCATTTATCTAGGCCTTTGTTGTTCTGTGCTCCTTCATTTCTTCATAGCTTCCATTCATTTCTTAACACTTCCTACCTATCTACCCTTCCTGCCAGCTTTAAACTCCTTGTATCTCAGGTCTTTCTTATCTGTGTTCCTGGCTAGTTGCCTTCTTATTACCTCTTCCCAGTATCCCTTCCTATTAATTGCCCCCCCCCCCCCCTTAGCTCTTCTCACACATCCTATTTTTCTTATTTTGCAACTTATACAGACTTTTACCTCAGGGCTTTATTGTTCTGTGTTTCTCGCACCACTTCTAAGCTTCACACGTCTTACCATTCTACCCTTCCTGTAATTCTCTTCAATTATTTTTATACATTGCTTCACAGTGTATATAAATACTGCTTATGTTGCTCAGTTTTGTTATTCTCCTGAAGTAGGGACCTGTGAGAACCCGAAAAGCTTGTGTATAATTCCATCTTTGTACAAGACACTTGGTCCAATAAAAGGTATCAAACCTACCAATATTATATAACTAAAATTAATTTCTTTCATAAATGTATTATATTGTATTATTTTACTTTCAATACTTAATTAGAAATACTAATATAAACTAATTGGAGCATATGACACTTTAAGCAGTTGCACTAAGAAAACACACACTGGCAGTTCTCAAACAAGGAGCTACAGTAAAGAAGCTGTATCCAGCAACAAAGAGTAGCACATAGAAAACATGGACCAGAACTATCGATCAGAATAGGATACACTATACACAATGCTGTAAATAAAACCTGATTTGAATTCTTCTGCTATCTGGCGCATTGTAGTAATCTCCTGCACTGTATGTTCCAAATGTATTTCTTCCTAACCATGAAATATAACTCTTATACACTGGTGCCTGTGAAGAACTTGGTGGTCCTTTCATCTAGTGAAGGTGGAGACAGCAGAAGCCACTCACCCTTTAGCCTTGTACAGGAACTTATCCTATCCCTATCTTTATTGAATGAAATTGCCACCTTATTCTTTATAGGCACACATTCATAATCCACTGTATAATAGTCTGGAGGAGTGGTGACCTAAGGCCTTGGAATTTGGATCCCTAAACATTTTCTCTATAGGGGGCTGCATCTCCTTTGCTCTTAAGATCATGAAATTCTGCTGTAAAATGGGAACAGATGATGAGTTATCGGATGATCATTGTGCTTTCTTTCCATCTGCTTCTGTTGGGGGATATCCTACAGTTTATTCTCTAGACTTCCTTTAGCCTCAAGGTGAATCCCTCAGGCTCCTGCAGGAGTGGAGCCCTCACCAGGATGAGTGGTCCTTTAGTCACATGACTGTCTGTGGCACCTTTGTGAGGGTGATAGTCTCAGTCATAAGACAGATAGTGTTAATGTCCAAAACCAACATTGCAGAAACATACTCATGGTTCCTATTAATTCCATGAACCATATACATGCTGATGAAATGGTGCTTTATTCCTTTGGGCCCCTCAGCCCCAGAACATGCAGTGTATCTCCACCATGACTTTGACAATGCCCAGCACTGGTTTTGCAGAAACCAATTTACTCCCAACAACAAGAAAACAATCTCTGTGACCTTTGATACCAGGCAGTGACTGGCCAAATCCAGCATACCCTAGTCTTCAAGATCCTGGATGTCTCCCCTATTGAGGAAGTATTTTTTAAATATCCAAGAATCTGGCTGGACCAACACCTTGACTTCTCCTGCCACAGAGACAATCCATATACAACTCCTCCCAAAACTTGATGCACTACATGAGAGCAAAATTTGTATCCTTCTCTCACATGATGTGAGATTGTTATAAAAATAATTCTCCCAGTGTTCAGTTATGGAGGCAGGGTTGAAACTGCAGTCATTCAGTCCCCCTGGCAAGACTGGGTCCCCTTTGTCATTGTTTCTTTCTACTTGCTTTTGACTGCCCTTCTCATCCCCAGCGCTGATCGTTATACTCTTTCCTCTCACTTCCCTCCCTGGAGGACCAATGCTTCTCCCACTATATTTCCCTCATTGCTAAATACTGACATTGATCCCTCTCTTACTAGCTCACATTTTTCATTACCTGCCCCTCACCTTCACATACTCCTTTAAAAATTCTGGTTCTCAATTATTTTTGCTGCCCTTCTACAATCAAAACTTACCCTTAAAGGAGGACTACGCTGAACCTGAAAGTCATTTTTCCCAGCAGAAACTTTTTTTAGATACTGGTTCAAATTATGTTATTATTCCATCAATAGGGGTCTATGAGTGACCTCAGTGCTTGTTTCTGATTAAGATTCTCAAGTTAGGTGCCATTTTAAAACTGTATGAGGTAATTTATCTGCCTGTCAACCACAGAGTTCTATAGTAAAACATGGATGCATTGTGCCAACAATAGAATAGCTGAGCAAGGGACATAAACTACATCATATAGTTCTAAAATGGTATTCACTACCTGTATGTAATTTAGAAACACCTACTATACTAGGATAACAAAACAGCCTGTAGAGGATCAGCAAGGTAAGGCATACGAAGAGAGGTTGAGGGCACTGAACATGTACTCCCTGGAGGAAAGGAGAGAGAGAGAGAGGGACATGATTGGGACCTTCAAGTACTTGAAAGGGATAAATAAGGTGGATAAGGAGGGTCTCTTTAAGCTGAGTGGCAACCATAACATGAGGGGGCACAGTCTTAAGCTGGAGGGGGAGGTTTAGGAGGGAGGTCAGGAAGCTCTTCTTTACAGAGTGGGTGGAGGACACTTGGAATGCACTACCAGAAGAGGTGGTCTTGCTGAAGACAGTGGGCAGTTTCAAGAGAGGCTGGGATAGGCACAGGGGGAAGATCATGGGTAGGGAGGATAGGAGGAGTGGGGAGTGGGGCAGGGACAGTAGCTCAAGCTGTGAATCCTGCAATTTGAGCAGACTAGATAGACCAAATGGCCTTCATCTGCTGGTTTCTTTGTGTGTCTGTATGTAGAGACTGAACAGTAACAGAATTAGCACTAGTATTTTAAAAAATAGCTTCTACAAGGAAAAATGACTTACAGGTTCAGTGCAGTTCTCCTTTAAGGATAGGCAACACAAAGACAGTTCTTAGCATAGCATGTATACTGTATTTGTAAACCTTCCCATTTCAGGTGCAAACAATCAACAAGCTAAATCAGAAGATAGCCTGTGGAGCTGCCAGAAAAGACATTCTGACATTTTGCAGTGCATTGTGCCTTAACACATGGTTTGAGTACCATTATCTTACACACTATGAATAGGGACTGCTTAAAGGGATAAAGACATTTTTCTAAAATTCATTTATTTATATAGACATTGCAGAACAACAATATTAATACATTTGATAAGGTTTCAAAATTAAATCTACAAAATTAAGGAAATGCAACCTCAGAAAAGTCACAGCACTCACCACTCAATAGTAAAATAAGGTAGTCCATTAACAGAGTTTCCTTTTTACCTTGTTTATTGCAGACATTCGGGACATGAAGCATAACACAGCTCAGTGCAGCAGGGAGCAGAAAATTTCTTACGTTTAACCTTGTGGCTTTATCAAAGGATAGTGCCCTCTAGGGCATAGTTGCTTTTATAACAGGTTTCCAGCTGCACCCCACTACACATAATTAAAATCTTTAAAAGTGACATAGTACCTACACCCATTTTTACAGCTGCATGGGTGGAGCCATGCTGACATATTGCCATGATGTAGGATAGAAAAATTACTGTGGTAGCACGTGACAGGAATGTGAGGCAGTTGTCCTCCACTAAGTTATTCGACTGGTGCTGTGGCACACATCTCTGCCTGCTGCCTACTGAGTACAGTGATGTTTCTCTGCTCTGCTCCACCCACCCCTGTCCTCACTGCAGGGGACTATTTGTTTCCTCAGTGATACAGTGGGGTTTGTCTGCTCCACCCACCCACCCCTGTCGTCAGTGCACGGCACTATTTGCCTATTCTGGGAGTAGTGTGTGCTCTGTGGTGGGTGCATGATCATTTCTTTGAGCATGCTAAGGAGTAGTTAAGATTCAATGTGAATAAGCCACCGAGGTGCTACTGCTCTACACAGAGACATAGTTGTTATAAAACAAGTGATTGCATGCAATGCAGCATTGTATACCCTGGCAGAGACATTTCAGTTTTTGACCATAGTTGATTAGACCAGTCAGGTATATTTAATGATGTACAGACTTTTTGTTTTACTTCACATAATCATTATTGGCTGTTGTGGGTGAAACCTCATAATGATCTATTCAATTTGGTGGTGGGGGCCAGAGCAGCAAGATGGTCGCAGGCTGCTTCATTCAGCACCATCTCGTTCTGTTTGCTGTGGGTAAAATTGTTATTCCCTTTTAGTAATGTAACATCATGAGCTTTTGCAAATACTAAGCTGATTAGAAATATCTGCCGGTGTTTTAAGTAATCTCCTGATATTTGTAAAACGGCAGCAGCATTCGAGTGTTTCACTTGGGAATACCCACCTCCTGCACTGTATAGTGCCTCACGGTACAGATTATGAAACAGGTGCTGTTTACAACCACATTAAGTTCCTTCTGCTGTGCTGCCTGCGGAAAAAAAAGTTTATGACCTATGGAAAGCAAAAGGGGAGAAAAGTTTCCCTTTCACTGTGTCCAGTGATGCTTTGGAAAGGGAAAGTTTGTTGTGACTGTATTGACAGAGTTTGTCTGTAATCACCCTCTCTGTAATATTCAAAACTTTATTTTTAATAACATGTTTTTATGTTTTCTTGCACCTGTGCAAGAAACATGTTGAGGTAACTTCGGAATAGCAGGTTTTGGAGTTGTGGTCCTGTTGTGGTCTGTGGCGCCACTGCTTTTTGGGGCTGGGCTCCATGGCACAAATTAGATTGCATGCTGTCTATAACAGCAGTGCAAAAGTGTGTCCATCACCTTGAAAGGTTTTAGCCACTACAGTGAGGGAGCTCCACCTCATTGCAGGGCGTGCCTTTCCCGATGTAAGTTTCAGTGCGACATGGCGGCGGCTGTGCGTCCGCCTCGCACGGTCCCCAGAAAAGCTGACTTAGGGGTGTGCCCGATCCCCCTATCAACATCATCCCCCCAACACTCTTTATTTGCTGATGGGGTGCCCAGTCCCCATAGGCTACAATCCCCTCCCCAATTCATCTGCTGATGGGGAGACCAATCCCCATCAGCATCACCCCCAACACTCTTTATTTGCCAATGGGGTGCCCAATCCCCGTCAGCTACAGTCCCCTTGAAATAAACCCCACAGGTGACACCCCCTCCCCAGTTCATTTGCCTACAGGGGAGCCCACTCCCCATCAGCAACACCCCCCAACACTCTTTTTTATTTGCAGACAGGGTGCTCAATCCCTGTCGGCTCCAGTCCCCCCCAAAAAAACAACATGCAGGTGACACCCTGGGAGCCCTCCCCAGCATGTCAAATGTACCTGTAAAAATTAAAACCTTCCCGTGATGTTTTTTTTTCCCTGTAAAGTAGAAAACGGTTCCTCACAGTCTGCAGGCCCCTTCCCCAACCCGTGCCCACCCACTGCATCCTAACCTTCCCACAGCCCTCACCCCATACTTACCTCTGGAGCCTGGCATGATGATCTTCTGTGGACCGGGAACATGTCTGCACTCTTCAAAGCTGACTGTGAACTGAAGAAATGCCGGTAAGCTGTATAATGGCATAAATAGTTTTTTTTAAACTTTGATGCATATCTCGGGCAGTTTTGGGAGTTTTGCCACCAAATTTTTAACATGGGGTTATTAGGACCCCTCCTCATGAATTCAGTTACTGTCATGGCATTATTCAGTCCCGAAAGGTGATTTTGCGGTCACTGGGCAGAATCACTGTTTGGGACTGATTAATGAAATGACAGTGCCACTGTTCATGAGGTAGCCTCTTAAAAAGCCTGTGTTGCAAATTTGGTGAAAAAATTCAAAAAAATGACTGTTTTACGTGCGTGCATTGCGCAGTTTCCATGCACGCTCATAACTTCCTGAATCTGTAATATTTTCACTCCAGATTGCCATTTTTCCACATCTCCTTATGAACAGTACAGCTGTCATTTTTCACATCCTGGCCGAAATGTGTTTTCACACTTCCGGCGCAGAATAGCATGATCGCTGTGGGAAATCAATGTCCGGGACAGAGTAAAAAAATCAAAGTGACTCTGTTTATGAGCAGAGGTCTCAAAATGCCTATGTTGAAAATTAGGTGACAAACATCCATAAAATGTCTGTTTTACAAGCGTGCATTGTGCAGTTTCCACGTGCGCTCATAACTTCAATAATTTTTAATATTTGTACTTCAGATTTTCACCATTGCCATTTCTTCACACCTCCTGATGAACAGTACAGCTTTCATTTCCCACATCCTACCTGAACTGTGTTTTCTCACATCCGGCGTGCAGTGGTGCAGTCGCTGTAGAAAAACAATGTTCGGGGCAGAGTAAGAAAATCACAGTGTCACTGCTCATGAGCAGAGGTCCCAAAATGCCTAAGTTGAAAATTTGGTGAAAAATTTCATAAAATGACTATGTTACAAGCGTGTGTTGCGCAGTGTCCATGCACAATCATAAGTTTGAGAATTTGTAATATTTTCACTCCAGATTTTCAACATTGTCATTTTTGCACACCTTATGAACAGTTCAGCTGTCCTTTGTCACATCCTGCCCAAAATGTAGTTTCGCACAACTGGTGCACAATCACACAGTCGCTATGGGAAATCAACGTTCGGGTGGATTAAGATAATCATAGTGCCACTGTTCATGAGCAGAGATCCCAAAATGGCTATGTTAAAAATTTGGTGAAATAATTCCACTAAATGACTGTGTTACAAGCATGTGACGTGCAGTTTTCACACATGCTCGTAACTCCGAGAATGTTTAATATTTTCACTTCAGATTTCCCACATTGCCATCTCTTCACACCTCCTTATCAGTGGTACAGCTGATATTTTCATGTGGTGCAGAATGGTACGGTCACTGTAGGAAATCAACGTTTGAGACAGATTAACAAAATCACAGGGGCACTGTTCATGAACAGAGGTCCCAAATGCTTTCATGAGGTGGGGTCACAAAAAGGCCATGTTTTAAAATTTAGAGTGCAAATACCAACACACGCCCAGGGCGTTAGGGTTTCTAACTATTACATCTCACCCTGCACAGACTAAAAAGCACCAGGGGTGTGTCTTTGGATTGTCTGCTGTACTGCTCATGCCATTGGTCCTTCACCTCCACCCTGCAGCCACTGACAGGCATCAATGTGTGCCTTGGACTCTTCAGCCCCAACGTTCAACCCATGCTCCTATGCTGCACCCATCTCAATGTACTTCCTTATGAAATGGGGTGAGCATAAGGCCAGATGACCCCAAGGCACAACGTGACACTTGTGAGACTCTGCAGGGTAGGGTGAGGTGAAATAGCATGAGAGTTATGGCCAGCAACCCAACAACCCCCCCCCAATGTCTGTCACTCTTTGCAGGGTGGGGGGGGGGTGATGTCAGTTCTATACTTCACTGCTACTTCTATTATGTGTCTCTCTAACTCCTGCACTACCAATGCCAAAACCAGCAAGACAACATTCGGCATTGACAAATGCTTGTTGTCAAGTGGTAATTGTGGAGATTGATTTCTAAGTATAGTTTGGGATGATTAGAAAATAAGCAAAGATGGGTATTGTGATGGACTACATTGGTCTTCCATAGAATTAATGATTCACATTGCTAGAGAGCAGGGTTGTCAATCAAGGTTCCCAGGTTTGAATCCCACAACTGTTAGTTATTGAAAGTGCGACCTTCTTTGAGCCATATGCCTCCCCACTGAAAATGGCAGCAGCAACATTAAAGCATTTGTTTAAATGAGTGAGTACATTCACCTACCTTGACCTGTTAAGTTTTATCATCCTTTATCCTCCGTTTGTATATATGTTTATATTACTGTATCTGTTTCAATAGAAGTGTTTTGTATATGTCTGATTTTGTTCCTTGCCCTATCAGGTCCATCTTGTAAATGAGCTTTGCTCAACGATGTCCGCCTGAATAAATAAAGATTTTGATTGATTGATTGATTGATTCAGAATTAAAAGAGAACAGTCAGCACTAAGGGCATCCCCACTCAGATATTGGGCTGGTCCCAATATGTACACTGTATGCAAAAAAAAAAAAATTGTTTCCTTACTGTTTACTTCTCCCATTCTTACTTTAAAAGTTTTATTTTTATGGCTTTCAAGACCACACAGGGAGTGAACAGTTTAAAATAAACATTTATGTATTGGCCCTGAAACAGAGCAGCTGCCTGGCTTGCAGCAACATGCAGAACCCCTGACATTTATTCCCAGTATTTTTCTCCAACTGGAAGCCCAATTTCAGGGCTTTCAAGCCCAAAATGAGTGTGGCTAGCCAGTTCGGAAGCTTTATTTGTTGGCTCCAAAATGAGATTGCTACTTGCCACTCAGCACTGCTGCTTTAAAAGACGTTCCCTTCCATATTTCAGTTAGGAAAGCTGACAGGCTTGTTTACTCTGATCATCTCTTTCAAAAGGTTAGACAAACACAACAAATTTGACTTTCTTACTGCCATGGCAGTACACATAAAAGGTAATGGTCAGAAACTATTGCTAGTTCACCACTACAGGTTTTAGAACAAATGTAACTCTGTTCTAAACTTTTTTTGTGTGTTTTTGCAAAAGGTGGATGAGTGTCATACTATAAGAGTACCACCACTGGGAGACGGATCGAGTAAAACATTTTTTTTCTAACAACCTGTCTGTCCATGCTGTCATAAAGTATTTTACTTACAGGCAGTCTGTGCAGAGATTCTTTGGTCAGAACTAGTGGTCTGTAAAAAAAAATATACAAATAAAATCGAATGCTAACAGACCTGTAGCAAGAGATTATGAATATGGCTTTACTGATTTGCTTTTCCATGTTTTCTTTGGCTCTCTGTCTGAGGGACCATTTGAACTTTTGCATCATGGACACACCTGTGATCCTCACTTTATAGCCTCAGGAGATCTTCAGTCTGAAGTACTTACAAAACAGTGTAATTTATGTTTATTCAAAATGGCGAAATACTGATAGATACAGCACTGCTTATCTGCAGAGGTGATTTGAGTTACTTGAGACTGACAGTATCAAAATGCGGTTTGTTGCATTTGAAACTGCAACTCAATGGAAATAGTGTAAAAGTCATCATATACTGAGCAGAAGTGCCCCACTACTTTTGTCAGGTATACTGACTCTTACATCAAAGGTGGTGCCCCCCCAAAAATCATCTTTTCCATGTCCGGTATCTGCCTCCAACATAAGTAAACAGTAATATAGTAAGACTATAGGAGCTGTCCTACGGATATAGCCCCCCCGCATGCCATTTAATTACATGGTACTGTTGCAGTACTTTCTTATGTCCAACCCATTCTCTGTCATACAATTAAAGGACCATGTTTTTGTTATGTGGAGCACATCTGAAAGGCTGTTAACTTACTCACAGGATCACATAGACTACTAAAGGACTGTAAACATTAAAAATAGGGGCACAGATAAACATCAGTGCCAGCATTTAAATTAACTGCTGGGCTGCTCAAACACAACTGTGTGGATACAGCAGCAGATGAATCATATATTTGCACCCACGTCCAACCCTTTTAAAATGGCAGCAGGGCTGCTTAGACACAATTGTGTGGATACAGCAGCAGATGAAGCATACATCTGCACCCATGTCCAACCCTTTTAAAATAGCAGCAGGGCTACTTAGACGCAGTTGTGCGGATACAGCAGAAGATGAAGCATATATCTGCACCCATGTCCAACCCTTTTAAAATAGCAGCAGGGCTACTTAGATGCAGTTGTGCGGATACAGCAGAAGATGATGCATACATCTGCACCCATGTCCAACCTTTTTAAAATAGCAGCAGGGCTACTTAGAAACAATTGTGTGGATACAGCAGCAGATGAAGCATACATCTGTACCCATGTCCAACCTTTTTAAAATAGCAGCAGGGCTACTTAGAAACAATTGTGTGGATACAGCAGCAGATGAAGCATACATCTGTACCCATGTCCAAACCTTTTAAAATAGCAGCAGGGCTACTTAGACACAGTTGTGAGGATACAGCAGCAGATGAAACATACATTTGCACCCATGTCTAACCCTTTTAAAATAGCAGTAGGGCTGCTTAGACACAATTGTGCGGCTACAGCAACAGATGAAGCATACATTTGCACCCATGTTCAACCCTTTTAAAATAGCAGCAGGGCTACTTAAACAGAATTCTGTGGATACAGCAGTAGATGCAGACCTTGCTCTATTTTGACAGCCTTCACCTCTCTTCTTGCCGCTTTCTTCTTTTTCCAACTGTTCCCCCTTCCACGTGTTTCTCCTTTGACTGCTCCTCCCCTCCTTCTTGCTTTGCTAACCCCCTGCTTCCTTGAAACATTTGCATCCTGGTGGGACCCCGGGATCTCTCTACTCTCTATCTCAGCTTGTAGTGGCTCACTTTCTGCCTTTCTAATTTTTTCCATCACCCCCCTCAGCTACTTTAAATGTCTATCAAATTAATACTTGAATTATCCACTGAGGACTGTGGTTGCCTCCTGGATAAAAGCAGGCCATCACCTCAGTATGGGTTCTTACCCTTCTAGCTTGACCCACAGTTCCCAAAGTAGACATACCTCTCCTCGCTGCACCATTCCTTCTACCATCACTTGAAGGCTGTGGTGCAGAGCTCCCTCTCCTGCCACATATAGTACAAGATGCACTCGCCACTCACTTTCAAACACATGGGAAGCACAGGATCAACCAGATAAATGATCTACCTTTACCAAAAAGGAAATTTACACACGGAACTGACTATGGCAATTCATCTTTATGGTTAAGGCCATGAAACACCCATATTAAGTTAATGCATTAGCAGCCATAGTGGCTCTGACCAGAGTTTGTTACTTTATACAAAGAGTTAAAGACCTCCACCATACCCTTTTAAACAACATATATACATGTATTTAAAATTCACAATACAGCACATTAAACAACATTTTGCCTCCACCTATATTGCTGCCTTATATTAATCATACAGTACTTGTACTGTACTTATTTAATTACATACTCTAATAAAATTAAATTGTCAGCCAAAGGGAATAGATCTGACAGCAGCAATCCCTTTTGCAATGGATGTACCTATAATTAAAAACACAAGAAAAAATCTTATAATTTTAAAATACATACCCATGAAAAAGTGGACTAATAACATAAGCCAAGCTAAAAAGGGGAAAGATATGAAAGGGGATGGGGGAGGGGGGCAGAAATGGAAAACAGGAGAGGAAAAATTGGGGGCCTCAGGGGTAACCCACCTATAGCAATTGACCTATCACCAGGATCTGGGAGGTCAAAGATGGTGATCCTGAGCAACATAATAATAACCCAGAAAACAAAAAACTAAAAAAAAACACAAATCAGAAAACAGGAACCAAAAGACAATTATAAATAAAGAAAATATTGTGGACAGGAAGTAAAATTAAGGCAACTTAAGAAGAAGGGGCCCAAGAGATGTAGTAAATCACTCCTTCGTCAAGTCGTTCAAACTGGTCTCACATTGCTTAACAGGTTAATGACACCTATTCAGAAGCCTGGTAAAAAAGAAAAGAGAAGAAAGGAAAACACAGAAGTTTTCAAAAATAAGCATATTCACTGTCTATCAATAAGGAAAGGAACCAACTCAGTCTGTTCATTTAACCCCCTATCCATGCTATGGGCTGCCAATCTGTAGATCCAGTAAGACTCCCTTTTGTTCAAATCCAAGTCTGTATTACCTCCCCTGGGCTCAAGGCGTACCTGTTCCAAACCAATAAATGACAGCACATGTTCCTCTTTCCTGGTAGTATTTTTTATGTGCATGGTCAAAATATAATCCTTGTTTTGTTAACTGCTCTAATGTGATCACCTACTCTGTCCTTAAATTTCCATTTTGTGCGACCTACATAATACACTCCACATATACATATAGTCATATATTCCATGAATGTGGTATCACAGTTTATGAAATGTGGGATACTTAATTCTTCTTTTTGTGGGTTCTCAAATTCCGCACACTCCTTAATATAAGGGCAATACTTACGTCTCCTACTTTTCCTACACCCCTTTGGCAATGCTGGCAGCCATGCCCTTGGTTTCACAGTGGTTAGTATTGAATGTACCAATAAATCCCTCAGGTTCCTTGCCCTCCTGTACACAAATTTGGGGGGTGTTTTGCCTGTTTCTTTGAGTTAGGGATCACTACCCAGAACATACTAGTTCTTTTGAAGGCACAGCGTCATGTTGCTTAAAACAAACGTGTGGCAATCAATGCTGTGAGCAAAAGGGCGTGGGCAGAAATAAGGTCGGTAACAATACCGACTGCAACACAAACAGTGCTGCAAGCAAGAGGGCACGGGCTGAACTAAGGTCGGTAACAACACCGACCGCAACACAAACAGTGCCGCAAGCAAAAGGGCACGGGCTGAACTAAGGTCAGTAACAACACCGACCGCAACACAAACAGTGCCGCAAGCAAAAGGGCATGGGCTGAAATAGGTCGGTAACAATACCGACCGCAACACAAACAGTGCACGCCATAGCAAACAATGGGATCTCTGTTTTTTTGTGTGGGGCTTCGACCCCTGCACCCCGACATGGGGGCTTCCACCCTCCAGAATTTAAATAAACTCAGGGGGTGGACTTAGGGGTGGGGAGAAACTTGAGGGGGGGAAGCATCATTTTTAAATAAAAAAAATGCAAATAGTAGTGGTACTCGGAGACCTGGGGAGAACAGAACCATGGTCCCAGGTCTCCAATCCTGCCGCGTGGTGGTGCCTTAGCCATTCCACCATGGGAGTGGCTCAACTAGGCACCCAGCACAGGGCAACTTGAGCCCTCTATAGTAAAAGCATACAGTGACAGGTGTAGCAGTAATTCTACCACTGTTATACCCCTGTCACTGTAAATCCAGGCACGCTCTACACAGTGTGGTTAATGCCGTGCTATCTTTCTTGTGCAGTACTGAGGCAGTACCCTTTTGAATAATGCCCCTCACTTTCCATGCCCTTACATTATAAGTAGTAACAAAATTGTTTTGGGTTATATTCTTTTCTTTTCCCTGTGTTCTCCAGTGCTCCCTTTTCCTTGCCAGCTAGGAGGGATTCCCTGTTTACTTCATCACTTTGGGTTGTAGCCTTTTCAATACCTGTTTTTCAGTACCCTCTCTCACAAAATCTTTGCTCCAACACTTTAGACTCTACTTTGCAGTCATTCTCATTGCTACAGTTTTGCGTAATGCAATAATACCGGCTCTTAGGCATATTCAATCAATCAATCAATCTTTATTTGTATAAAGCGCCTTTCTAAAAACCAAAGCACTTGTACAGATATAAAACAACAAGATAAAACACCGTAACAATATAACAACCAATTACTAACATACTAAAATGCCAGCAGAATAAGCCTAATGGTCTTTTGTGTCTGCTCGTTTGGTCAGCCCCCACCCTGGGAGCTGACCTTGCTGCCCCCCTCGTCCCCTCTGGCTTCTCTCTTCCCAGTCCCAGATATTAGCACTGCATAGGACTTTGCATCCAGAACCCTTCCCCTGTACCTGTACCACCCCATCTTGAACCCCCCCACTGTCTCTGCCTTCACCAGCCCCCTGGGCAGTGCATTCCATGGCTCCACCACCCTCTCAGTGAAGTAGCACCTCCTCCTTTCTCTCCTGAATCTCCCCCCTCCAGCTTCAACCCATGCCCTCTAGTTGTCCCCCTCCTTCTTTCAGAGCACCTTGACTGCTTCTCCCCTATTTAACCCCTTCATGTACTTGAAGACCTCTATCATGTCCCCCCGGTCCCTTCTCTCTTCCAATGTGTACATATGTAATTCGAGCCTCTCCCCATAGGTCCTGTCCCCCAAGCCCCAGATCATTTTGGTTGCCCTCCTCTGGACCCTCTCCAGGAGTTCAATGTCCCTTTTTAAATGCGACCTCCAAAACTGCATGCAGTACTCGAGGTACGGCCTCACAAAGCAGTTATACAGGGGGAGTATCCCCTCCTTCTGGAGGTGATCCCCTTAGCGATGCATCCCAGCATCCTGTTGGCCTTGGCCGCTGCCCTCCTACAAGTCTCAGAGTTGTTCATCTTGACATCCACCACCACCCCCAGGTCTCTCTCCAGCCATCGAGGGCAGCATCCCCAGGTGTACTCTTGGCCCAGGTTTCTGGCTCCCAGATGCAGTACCTTGCATTTCCCTGCATTAAACCTCAGCCTCCACTTTAGACCACCTTTCCAGAGCCTCCAGGTCCCCTGTAGGGCCACCTTCCCCTCCTCCCCATCCACCACCGCCCCCAGTTTTGAGTCATCCGCAAAGAGACTCATCTCACTCCTGATACCCTTCCTTATGTCAGAGACATAGGCACTGAACAGGAGGGGCCTAAGGACTGATCCCTGAGGGACCCCACCTGGAGCCAATTGCCTATCCATCTGATCATCTGGTTCCCCACTCCCATTTCTCCCAACCTATTCAACAGGCCCCCATGAGGAACAGAGTCAAAGGCCTTGCTGAAGTCAAGATAGAGGACGTCCACCGGCCTACCCAGGTCCAAGGCACTCGTCACCCAATCATAGAACTCCACAAGGTTTGTCTGACATGATTTCCCTGGAATAAATCCATGCTGTCTATCATCCAGGCACCCCGACTTTTCCAGGTCCCCCCCAGCCTCTCCTTGGCAATGCCCTCCATCACCTTGCCCACCACCGATGTCAGGCTGATGGGCCTGTAGTTCTCTGCCACCTCCCTTGATCCCCCCTTGTGGATAGGCACTATATGTGCCACCTTCCAGTCCTGGGGCACCCACCCTGTCCTCAGAGAGATGCTGAAAAGCTCCACCAGAGGTTTCGCCAAGACATCTGCCAGTTCCTTCAGCACTCTGGGATGTAATTTATCTGGCCCCAGTGCTTTCTTCATCTTAAGGGACCTGAGGGGCTTCCCTCACTCTCTCTGCCATGATTTCCACCTCCGCTACCTCATCCCCCTGCCTTGCCTTTCCCCCTCCTGCCAGTGATGGCCCATCTTCTCCCCAGATCCGACGATCGGCAAGGGCCTCCCCCCAAGTTTCACCATCTCCTTCCATGTATGATGCAGCCCCCCCCCATTTTCCTTGGTGATAACTGAGGCAAAGTACTCATTTAGTACCTCAGCCTGCTCCCCAGGATCTTGTGCCCATCCCTCCCCTGTTTTAATCCTGCTGATCTGCCCCTTCACCCTTCATTTTTTCCCATTGTATCTAAAGAACCCCTTATTCCCTCTCCTAATTTCCCTGGCCAGGTTCTGCTCCTTCCTTGTCTTAGCCGCCCTCACCACCCTAGTGGCCCTTCTGGCCATCAGCTCATACTCCTCTCTATCCCTTTCACTTCGTGAGCACTTGAAATGCCTATAAGCCACCTTCTTTCCCCCTCATCACCTCCTGAACCTCCCTGGTCCACCAGCAGGGTTTGCAGGCCCTACCACATTAAAATCATAAAATCCACAGTTTAAAACTCAATAAATAATAATGGCGGCCTAAAAAGTCTGGGTAAGCCAGACTAAACAAATAGGTTTTGAGCACTGCTTTAAAACTCTGGATGGTCAGGTAGAACCGTACCCAATGAGGTAGAGAGTTCCACAGGGTTGGGGCCACAAATCCAAAAGACCAAGTCCCAGATGTCTTTAAACGGACCCTGGAAACTTCTAGCAATCCCTCGTTGGTGGATCAGAGGGGGTGGAGGGGACAGTAAGGGCGAAGGAGATTTTGCAAGTAACTTAGGTTCCTGATCATGTAGGGCTTTATAGGCTAGCAAACCAACCTTAAAGGTGATCTGTCATTGTACTGGCAGCCAGTGCAGTCTGCGGAGCACAGGCATTATATGACTGGCCCTAGGGGTACCAGTCAACAGCCTGGCTGCCGCCATTCTGCACCAGCTGCAAGCGGCGGATATCAACCCCAGGTAGCCATAGGTAAAGGACATTGCAGCAGTCAAGGCAGGAGGTAATGAAAGCATGGACTAATGTAGCAAGATCATTGGGAGGAACCAGGTGTTTCACCCGGGCGATATTTCTCAGATGGAAAAGAGATGTTTTGACAACTGCCGACACCTGAGATTTAAGAGTCAGGCCACTGTCAAATATAATGCCCAGGTTTCACACCCAGTCTGAGGTGGTCAGCTGAACACCCCCAAGCCATAATCCAGAGGGTAATCCTGCCAACAAACCCGCCTCCCGATGATCCACTGTATGGCGTGGGTGGCAACTACTTGACAGCAGAATGGCATTAGAATCTGTTGGTTTTCTAAAGAGGCTGGTACCCGCTGTATCATTCAGCCTCTTACAAATCTTAATATCCACAATGGAATTTCATCCTTACTGGTATTGTATGTTAAACAGAGGTTTTCATTGCTTGTATGCAAATACCATATGAAATTCTCCAAATCTGTTCTACTCCTGCCACATAAGGAAGATATCATGACTATATATTTTCCTTAATAGATTACAAAGAAGGGAGGGTTACTGGATTTTCACGTTACAGAGTTTACATCCACAAGGATTGAACAATGAATTAGATCTGAAACCTTATCTGACAGAACAGGAGATGACCTCAATGATATGAGTTGTGGTTTTGAATGTCGATATGATGTTCTCTTTCCTTTCATTCCTAAGATTGGAGTATGTTCTAAGGTGAGTGCAAGAATCCCTGCAATACTGATACTGGATGTCAAACTGTGGAAGTTGCTCTCTTCTTACATAAACTTCCCTTCCCTTCCTAACTTTATATTGCCCTGATTGTAATTGTAATACTCCTTGACACTCTCTTGTTTCTTGTCTCTGTACTTATTGGAACAAAGTTGTTTCTCATTTTGAAGTTAATGCAAGCAGTTCTGCTTTGTCCACAGTGCCTCTGACTTTAATTTCTCCAGTGTTACACTTTCAATTTGTGTATCTGCACTAGCATAGGGGCAATTTGTCTGAAATGAGTTCATCTGTGCCATGTGATTAATGACATTATGACTTAATTTGGGGATTTAAATAGAGCACTGTTCACCAGTCTTTAGCCCCCTGAGGAAGACTGTTTGGTTGACTCGCAGGGGTACTGGTTGTTTCCCTTGTCCTTGCTTTCACAAGTTTTGCATTGGATGGATCTAGACTTGTGTATGAAATAAATACCTTTTTGCAGTTAAAGGTGACCTATGTTTCCTGATTTGGGGAGTGCAACGTTTACTACTGTTGTTATTTTCCAACACAGTCTTCACACATTTCTACTAACAAATCAGTTTCAGGTCTAACATTTTCTTCCCTTTTTTTCCATAGAGTGTCTCAGAGCCCTTAACCCCAACATGGGGAATGTTTGTATAATGTTTGTATATAGGGCCTCTCTATCCAATGTTACTAACAAATAATAATTTCCTATATGCATTCCCTCTAGCATTCTTAGCATGTCACCAGTGTCTGACACATAGGAAGGTAACCCCCCAGACCAGTTCCTTAATGTAGTCACCCATGAACCTTGCTAAGCGTTCTGTGATGCTACCCACCCATGTAATTTTAGGTCTACCTGGTGGCCTAATTATAGATTATGGATATTGGATAATGAGTCTATTTGTACCCTGAGGGGGAATTCAACTGTAATCCTTCTCTTTTTGATTGAGACCTTCAAAAAATGCCCAGTCCAGAAAGCCATTTATTTTCATTTTATGGTTAAATGTGGGGTCAGAGTTTAGTGGCCTATAGAATTCTCTGACCCAGTTGCCTATTAATCTCCTCCATATATTCATTAGTATTCATAATGAGTACACTTCCCCCTTGTTCGCTGGTTTGATGGTAATATTCTCATTACTCTTAAGTTTTTCCAAAGCTATTTTTCTCATCCCTACTTATGTTACTAAATCTTGGAACAAAATCCTTCTGTCATAGACTTACTAAATCCTGTTCACATAGCTTTTGAAATGTAAATACTGGTGGACTTTGTGGAAGACAAAAAGTATGTGGTTTCCTTCTGCTTCTATGCCCCACTGTCTCATTTTTAGCCCTGACCCCTTCCATTTCACCATTCTCACCTAGTGCAGCTTCAAACTCCAGCACTCCTATGTATCTATTACTGTAGCTGCATCTTCCTCATCACTAGTGTTATGTAGGGCAGCACCCTGTATTACTTCAGTGCACCCCATGCTGCTAGCACCTGAATAGACACACCTTAAATGTAATACACTATATAATCTATACACATCTATTGTTGTTTGAAAAAAGTTCAGATCTGTTGTTTAATACTGCCAGACATTCTCTGTACGTTCATGCTTCAATAAATTAATGACCATGGCCGTTTCTGCTGACAAATTCTATGTTTCTATATGCACAGTAGCACACCAGTTTGACATGGCATCAGACCTGCAGCTTGCTTTGCAGAAGTTCCATTGGGCAGGTCCGAAAGGTGCCACTTGGGTGGTTGTGGAGGTGTGGGAAGCACTATGTACCTCAAATTTGGTTACAAAGTGCAAGAAAAGTAAATGTTAAAAATAATAATTTGGAGAAATAATTTGAACAGTTATTTCTCCAAATGACAGTGGAAGAAATAAGTCCCAGCATATATATGGTTAGTGTTTTGTTTTTTGGTAATTAGTTTTTTTTTCCAATCACCAATAACTTATTCTTTTATCTTTTTTTTTTTTTTCAAATTTGAGGGTCAATGTACTTTTTACCCCTTCTTACAACCATGCAATTTATTTTGGCAAAAAAGTACCTGCATTTACTCAAGTAGCTGCACATGCTCAGTAGGTTTTTTTATGTCTTAGCTTTTTTTGCCATTATTTATTGTTTTAGATTACCATCAGTGGCGGGTGGACAGACTGGAGCAGAAGACAACAACTGTCTGAGGTTAAAGCAGCACTAGAGCAATGAAATTTGAAAAAAATGTGATCCTATCATTGTTTCACTATAAAAGAGTGCAGATATTTTCCAGTTGTATTTGGTGGTGGCATTTTCTAGTTCTGCCAAAATGTGGGTATCTTATAAATGTGTCAGTTTTATTTTTTCTCAAGAGAAAAGGATGGCTATCACATTTGGCTTAGAAATAGCATTGCAAGCCTAGCAAACATTAGGAGCAAGAAAAAAACTTATGGTACTTGTAAAGTAGAACTGACAGATATGATAATATTTTTATTTTATAGTTTATTACTTGTAGCTAAAACTAACTTTTTGGAAAAAAACATTTTTTGTTGCACTGCTGCTTTAAGGCAGGGAGATGCCAGTTGCCCACCATGGGACCATATATGTGTATTGGGGTGGCCATGGAGGGGGACAATGGTGGTATGGATGACAGAGGGTAAGTGGGGGAGGGTTCATTTACTGAAAAGTTGGAGGGGGTGGGGAGTTTGGACTCAGTGGGTAAGGGGAAGGGTTTCCATTGTCTAGCACCAGGGTTGGGCAACCAGTGTTGGCACCAAGGTTGGGCTTCCAGTGGCCAACTTTTTTTTAATTTTGGCTACTTGTGGTGTGTGTGACCAAGGTTGGGCATCTGGTGTTGAAATGGGGGATCAGCAGCACTGGAGATGGGCTTCAATTGTCATCTTATCTATTTTTTTAAATTTCTGTACCTTCTAATGGCAGGTTTGGGTGGCCATAGAAACATAGACTTTGATGGCAGATAAGGATTGATTGACCCACCTAGTCTGCCCATTACCCTACCTATTGGATAAGCTGCAGATCCTAGTTAACCAACAGCCTACTTCTTCCTACCCCCCCACTAGAATTGCCTTATGTCTGTCCCATGCATTCTTGAATTCCCCCACTCTTTTTGACCTCACAACCTCCTCAGGAAGGCCGTTCCATGTGTCTACCACCCTGTCTGTGAACAAATGCTTCCTCACATTACCCCGAGCCATCCCCTCTATCTTCAAATTGTGTCCCCTTGTTCTTGCACATCTCTTTTCTGAAAGATGTTACCCTCTTGGACTTTGTTGATTTTCTTGAGGTACTTAAAAGTTTCTATCATGTCCCTCCTCTCCCTCCTTTCCTCAAGGGTTTACATATTAAGCTCCTTTAGTCTGTCTTCGTATGGTTTCTGTTGCAGACCATGCACCATTTTAGTTGTCCTCCTCTGGACTGCCTCCATCCTGTCTATGTCCTTGTGGAGATGGGGTCTCCAGAACTGCATGCAGTACTCCAGATGGGGTCTCACCAACTGTCTGTACAGAGGGATAACAAATTCCTATTTTCTACTTGTGTTGCCTCTCCCTATACATCCCAGTATTCCCCTAGCCATCCTTACTGCCTTCTCACAATGCTTGCTTGCTTGCCTTTAGGTCATCTGATATGACTACCCCAGGTACCTTTCCATTGTTGTTGTTGTAAATACCGCCCCCCTCATTGTGTACTCTTTCCCTGGGTTTTTGTTTCCCAGGTGCATTACTTTGCACTTCTTTGCATTGAATCCAGGCTGCCATACTTCTCACCATTCCTCCAACCTTGCCAAGTCCCTTCTCATCCTTTCAACACCTCCTTGTGTATCAACCCTATTGCAGATCTTTGTGTCATCTGCAAAGAGGCATACTTTTCCTTCCAGTCCCTCTGCAGTGTCACTTATAAAGAAATTAAAAGGACCGGACCTAATACGGAACCCTTGTGGTACTCCACTTAACCCCTTTTGGAGGACTCACATTAATACCCTCTGTGTCCGGTTGTCCAGCCAATTTTTTACCCAGGCTACCACCCTGGGACCCACTCCCAGGCTGGCTAATTTGTTTATTAATCTTTTATATATTTATTGAAATGTTTCACCAGAAGGGCACACTGAACAACAAGTTGCTCATCTCACAGTGCAACCTTTTGTGTGGGATTGTGTCAAATGCCTTGCTAAAGTCTAGGTAGGCCATGTCCATAGCCCCTCCCTGGTCTACGACTTTGGTCACCCAGTTCAAGAAATCTATTAGATTCATCTGACATGACCGTCCCACTGTGAATCCATGCTGCCTTGGGTTCTATGCCCCGCTGGCCTCTAAGTACTCAACAATTCTTTTTTTCAGAAGTGATTCTATCATTTTCCCTACTACTGAGGTCAAGTTAGCAGGTCTGTTGTGTCCTGCCTCTGCTTTGCTCTCACTTTTTTGAAGGGGAATCACATTCGCACTCCTCCAGTCCTTAGATACCACACTATCTTCCCATGATTTGTTAAAAAGGGTAGTCAGTGGTGTCACTAGTTCTCCCCTTAGTTCTTTTAGAATTCCTGGGTGAATCCCATTAGGCGCCATTGTTTTGTCCACCTTCAGTTTTAGAAGTTCTTTCAGAACTCTTTCTTCTCTGAAAGGACTGATATCGAACCTCCTATCCGATACCTCCCTCTCCTCTTCTTTTGTGAATACTGAGCAGAAGTATTCATTCAGTATCCCTGCTTTTTCACTGTCCCTCTCTGCCCACCCATCCTCCCCTTTATTAAGACTCACTATCCCTCCCTTGGTCTTTCTTCGCTCCCTAATGTACCTATAAAAGGTTTTATTCCCCTTCTTAACTGAGTTGGCTATCTTTTCTTCGGTTTGGGCCTTTGCTATTCTGACTGCATTCCATGCTTCCTTCTACTTTAACTGGTACAGTTCTCTGTCCTGCTACTTCTGAGTTTCCTTATACTTCCTGAATGCTATCTTTTTCTCCCTAACCTTCCCTGCCACCTGTTTTGAGAACCATAGTGGCTTTTTCTGTCATTTTGATTTTGTTTATTTGTTTCACAAAAATGCTTGTTGCCTTTGTGATGGTAGTTTTGTTGTTTCCCATTGTTCCTCCTCCCCTCCTCCTTGCCTGTTTGCTAGTGCTTTTCTGAGGCACTCTCCCATTTTGACAAAGTCAGCCATCCTAAAGTCCAGTACTCTCACTTTTGTATGGCTTGACTCTGCGGCTGTGTTTATAGTGAACCACACTGTTTGGTGACCAGTTGTTCCCAGATGGCTACCCACTTCTAGATCTGAGATCCTCTCTCCATCCCCATTTGAGAGTATGAAGTCTAAGATTGCTCCCTCCCGAGTGAGTTCCAACACTAACTGTCTGAGGCATGCCCCCTGTAAGGCATCGAGAATGACCCAGCTCTTGGATGTGGCTGCAGCAAAGGTGCTCCAGTTAACATTTGGCATATTCAGGTCCCCCATCAACAATATCTCCCCTTTCTCTGCCATCCTAAGGATGCCTTTTATCATTTCCTTGTCCATTTCCTCCCCTGAGACGGGGGTTTGTATATAACCCCCATGTGGATTGTGGTGCCATTTCCAGTCTCCAGGGTGAACCACAGTGCCTCCTCTCCTCCCTGTTTACCCTTTAGTTCCATTGCTTGGATCACTTCAGTTACATAGAGAACTACTCCTCCTCCTCTTCTACCCTCACTGTCCCTCCTGTAGATTTTGTACCCTGGTATGTTGACATCCCAGTCATGGTTCTCTGTGTACCATGTTTCTGTGACTGCTACAATATCCAGGCATTCCTCTTCCATTAAGGCCACCAGTTCAGGGACCTTGTTACCTAGACTATGGGCAATGGTTCTCATTACCCTCCATTTTCTGACGGCCTTACCTCTTTTTGCTCCATCCCTGTCCTTACTGCCTTTACCTTTTTCTCCATTTACCCCTGCCTTTCTCCCTATCGACTTCTCTATCTTAGTAGTTACCTCACTAACTACCCTGATTTTTATTTGGGGGGGCTAGGTTTTCCATGCTCCTTTTCAGTGCCTCCCCCCTTGGCTAGTTTAAATGCTTGCCAATGAAGCATTTAAACCTATCACCTAGGATTCTGGTTCCCCTCCTGGACAGATGCAGACCATTGCACCAGTGTAGGCCTGCATCCCTCCAGGTGAACCCCAAGTCCCCAATGAAGCCAAAACTCTGAGCTCTGCACCAGTTTTTCAACCTTTGATTGAATCCCATGGTGCAGAGTACCCTAGCCTCACCCATGCCATAGCCAGGCAGCACCTCCGAGAAGGTTACCATGCATGCTACTTATCTAAGCCCCCTCCCCAACTCCACAAACTCCTCCTACACTGCTTTGATCCATTTCCCAGCCAGATAATTTGTCCCTAGGTGCACAATGACATCCAGCTCCCTCACCCATGCAGCTGCTTCCTAATTCCTGAGGATATTCTCCCTGTACCTCCAAGCCATGGCAGTCACCTTACCTCCCTTCCTCCCCTTCCCCAGTTCTACCCTCCTAACAATGGAGTCCCCCACCAGGAGTTGCTTCCTTCCCCTGTGGGGTCCCATGCCACCCTCCTGTTTGTCTCCTTTGTGGAGGTTCCCAGCATCCTCCTTGGTCTCCACTGTGGGTGCCTCCATAGAGGAACCACACTCTTCCAGAACAGCGCATGAATTGTGGAGAGCTACAACTGGAGGGATGTATCTCTGTTCCACCACCCTCACCCTCCCCAAGCCCACTATGGTCCAACTGCTCCACTTTCTTGGCAATCTCTGAGGTAGCAGCGGTGGCCCTGGTGGTCTCTGGGTAGGAGAGGAGGTCCCCGGGGTCCTGGCCAACTCAGCCTGGAGATGAGCTGCCTCCTCCCTTAGCCCAGAGAGGTGCCTGCAAATGGGACAACACTGCATCTTCCAGAATGTCTCCCAGAAGACTGCTGCTTCACAGCCACTGCGCTGCACCACTCCCATTATATCTTATTTGTAGCCCCATAACTGTTGTTTTGTATGCTTACTCTTTCCTCTCTGTTTATTTTTTTATTTCTATTTTTATTTTTTCTCTCCCTACTTTCCTACTGCCTCCATGCCCTTAAAGCTCCTGCTCTTCCTGTTCTGGGACAGGATGTTCCTGTATTCCTCAGTAGTCTCCTTCTTACTTGCTCAGAGTTAGACCTCCAGCAGCTAGGGGGGCCAGTGTTAGAGTAGGGGAGGGGGGCAGCAGAACCAGGTTTTGGCTTCCAGTTACCACTTCTGTACTTACTATGGGTACTCGCTCTAGACTCTGACTCAGGGATGATACGTTGTTGGAAAAGTCATCATGATGCTGACTCTTGCATCTAACATCACCGCCTATCAACAGGCTTTTACTGTTGGGGTTTGGGGTTAGTTTTAGGATTAGTAGTAGTAGTAGTAAAACAGTAGTAGGGGGAGGTCAGGTTGGTGGGGGGGTCATGGTGCTTGGCCCCTGAAAAACAAAGTGTACCACAAGCTGGCATACTCTCGCTCTTACAAGCACTGAATGTCAATAACATGGCGGGCAAGAGTTCATGAATGAGATTTACCACACCCACCTTATGCTAGCTGAAACCAGCCCCTACAGCTCTGCCTACATAAAGTGAGTGGGCCCACATCACCTCAGTTCTTTTCTCCCACTGCAATAGTCTGATGTTGTTCTGTTGCATGTTACCATGGTATCTCTAGCCAATGTTTTACCTGTTTTTTCTTTTTGGGGGGGGAGGTGGGACATTCTGTCCCTGTCTGGTGCTTTTCTTCTATTTGCTATTACCAGAATACTGCTGGGGGTTGGATCTGTTCCGTGCATTCTGCTGTGAATGACTTCCACCTTCCCCACCACCTCTTCTGCTTTGGGTTGCCTGATGGTCATGTTTTTTTCATTTGTTTGGCTTAAATGGGGGTGGGGGCTCTTAATGTCTTTGATGGGTTTTCTATTGTCTGGCACAGATCTTATCTCCCTCCTTGGCTGTACCCTCCCCTTACATTCAAGGCTGTTTGAAGTCCATGCTCTTTCCATGCTGGCATACATCAGCAGTCACGGTCTGTCTCTGATAGATACCGTTACTTCAAAGGCTGCATGTCTGTTATGCACCATTATTGGATGTGCTGGGTTGAAGGACCATTGCATCAGTCTCTCTGGGTCATAGAAGTATTGTTATGGCATGTGGCAATCTGTTTCCATTGTTGTGGATAACATGCTTGATAATCTGGCTATTCCTGAGGCTTGACTGTGTGTAACTCAGGGCATGTACGATGGCAAGTGCTCACTACATTCTGCCTACAAAAGCTCTTGTGCTTCTGCCGCAGCAGTGGCTTCTGGGTTCTACATCTGCAGATATTCCTGGCTCTGGATGGCTGGTCTTGCCCTTGCTTTTGAGCACTGTGTTCTGAGCTCCTCCTTCCATGAGGGTCAGCTTTCTGTGTCACACTGTACATCCACCAACCTTGACTGTGATAAACACTTCCATACAGACTCTCATTTTCTATTGGGTCACTCAGACCCAGCACTCCTGTCCCCATGGGTAATCTAGCAGGTGCTTGTTCCTGTTCAGTACCAGGATTTTTCAGGATTTTTCTCACAGTGCTTCCTGGTTCTGTATTATGGGGGGTCTCTGCCATGTTCTGATGCTGTACTCTTACTCTGGGGCACACACACTGGGATGCTCATATGTAGGGGTGCTTGAAGGTGAGCACCTCTTATACCCACAGACACTTCAGATTCTTTTTCTATAGGCTCCTTGGAGTCACAGTATCACTGTGCCATCTCTGACCATCACTCCGCAATCAATAAAATGGTGCCATGACCACAGACCTGGAAAATAGAAAAGTGGACCAAATATTGGTAAAATAGCTTAAAACAATCAATTCATTTGCGACTTCTGTTTGCTCTCCCCGTCCATCCCTTCTCCTCTCTGCAGATCTGTGTTTGCAGAAAATATAACTGCAGCACTCATACCCACAGACACTTCCTTCCTTAATTCTATTGAGGAATCATCTTGAAAACAAAAGCTATAGGCACTGACCAAGGCTGACTCATCCTGTTTATGACTCAGGGCATACAGTATCACCTTCAGAAACTTGACACTTACACCAAGTGCTGGATTCTTGGATACCCCAAGAGATGAGGGAGTGAGAAAACAGAACAAAAAGAAAGGCACAGAGATAGAAGAGGAAAAGAGTCAACCATCTCACAAACTATCCTTCTCCCGACCTTAATCTATGCTGCTCCCATCTTACTCGGCACCACTAAAACGGATCGGGGCAGACTTATGACCCTATATCACAAAATAGCTCACTTTGCTTCAAAATCCTACTCGAAGACCCACCATTGTGATGTCCTCACTGCCCTCAACTGGCCATCCCTGGACAATAGACTCCAGTACTCCCTACTAAACTGGACCTATAAGCTCCAGGAAGCCCTTCTACCGGCAGGCCTGAATGGACTACTTGCCCAAAGCAGCTCAGGCGACGCTTAGGCCTCGAACAAAAACTCCTGAGACTCCCCAGACCTTTACAGTTGCAGGAGAAAACTTTACTTACCTAGCCCTGGAGTCATGGAACAATCTCCCAGGCGCTCTTCAGGAGGCACCAACACTAGCCATCTTCCAAGGGGCTCACTGGCGCTCACATTAACAAATCAAGTCCCTGCAACTGCCCCAACAACTAAGACAATCACACACCTAATATCAGTCCATACCAACTAGACACTGCTTCCCTATAAGGAGCAACAACCAACGTTGTTTGAGCTAGCCCACTACCCGTGCAAGAACTTCCTGTAGACACAGAAGCACTTATTCCACCTCCCCACCTGACGCCACTGCTGTATTCCATACTACAATGTATTTGTTGCCCGCTGTCACAGAAACTGCAAGTGTATTCATAACCCCTATTATATGCCCACAGAAACTATATTGGTGTATTCATTACCCTGTATTATTTGTACTACTCTCTGTGCATCAGCTGACCGTTCATGTACTGCCCTGAATTGCTATATCTTGTAACAATTACACTACAATGTATTACGACTGTACCAACTAACACAATGTACCTCATTGCCCTCTTGCACAAATCTGGGCTATTGTATACTGTCTTACCAACTCTGTATGATCCGTATGACTCTGTGATACCTGTCTGTATGTTCAATCCTTATGTACCAATTCCCTGGGTCGCCCCTGAAAAAGGGATCTTCGGAGCCCAGCGGGCTTACCCGGTTAACAAAATTTAATAAATAAATAAGAGAGAGTGAAAGAGTGAGACAAGGAAATAGAGTAATGCTGATAGAAATATAGACAATGAGGGCAGAAAAAGACCAATGGTCCATCCATTCTGCCTGTTGTTCCCTATGAAATGCTGGGACCTTCTGTCCATACAGGGTACTAGCCCTCACTGTCCAATCCCTTGTTCCCCTCCCTATTGCTACCACCCTGAGAAACTGCTATATCCTACATCTATGAATACAGTGCAGGGCTTCAAACAGGCATGGGATAGGCATAAGGGAGCAATACAAATGACTATGAATAGATAAGCCACCGACAGAGCAAAGGCCGATGGCACATTTATAAGGTAGAAAAAGAAATGGGCAGACTGGATGGGCCTTGCGGTCCTTATCTGCTGTCAACGTCTATGTTTCTATGTTTCTATGTACATTCTGTCTCAGCTGTGCTTGAAAACATTTATGGTTTTGGCACCCACCACATCTGCTGGCAGACTGTTCTGAAGTTCTACCACCCTTTCTGTAAAATAACACTTTCTGATATCCCTCTTGAATCTCCTTCCCATCAGTTTTTACTCTTACCCATGTGTCCTTGAACTAATACTCATGATAAACAGGTCCTCACAGTTTGCCTTGTTTATTTCTTACAGGAACATAAAGGTCATTATTGTAACACCCCTCTCTCATCTGGTCTCCATCGAGTACCTGTTCAGTGCCTTGAGTCAGTTCTTCTAAGATCTGCCCTGCTGGCCATGAATCATCCTGGTCACCCTTCATAGCCCTCTCTCTAGCCTGTCCTCATTGTTCCTGAGATAAGAACTCCAGAACTGGACACAGTTATCCAGATGCGGCCTCACCAATGATCTATAAAGAAGTAATAATATTTAATTCTTCTACTGTCAATACCCCTTCTGATGCATCCATGCATCCTATTTGCCGTACAGTAGGCCTTGTTGCACTGGCTTGATTGTTTAAGGGTTTCAATAGTTGATTAGAATCTTGTGTTACACAAAGGGTCAAAAACATCAGACTACTAAAACAGAACGGTAGCCATCAAAGCATGCCTCAAAAGTGTATCACATTAAAAAGGATATAGAAACATATAAGTTGTTGGCAGATAAGGACCTCCTGGCTCACCTAGTCTGCCCTATTTTACTTTCCTACTGAGAAACCTCAGACCCTACTCGGTTCTTGGTTCTCGCCCTCTCTTACTTAATTCTAGAATCCCCTTGTGTCTATCCCATGCATTCTTGAAACCTGTGACCATTTTAGCCTCTAGTACTTCCACTGGTATACTATTCTAAACACCCACCACCCTTTCAGTGAAGAAGAACTTCCTCACATTTCCCCTAACCCCCCCCAGCTTCATAGAATGACCCCTTTCCCTTGAGCTTCCCTTTCTATGGAAAATGCTCCTTTCCTGTGCATTGTTCTAACCTGTGAAATATGTTTATATTTCTATCATGTCTCCCCTTTCCCCTCTTACCTCTAGGGAGTACATATTCATGTCCCTGAGTCTTTCCTCATAGGGCTTCTGATGTAGGCCCTGCACCATTTTGATTGCCCTCCTTTGTGCCACCTCCACCCTGTGTCCTTACGGAGGTGGAGCCTCCAGAGCTGGACACAGTACTCGAGGTGTGGTCTACCAATGATCTATATAGGAGTATTATTACCTCCCTCTTTCTGCTGGTGAGACCCCTGCCTATGCACCCTAGCATTCTGATAGCTTTGCTCATTGCCTTGTCACACTGTTTTAGCCACCTTCTGATCATCAGCAATGATTACCCCCAGGTCTCTTTCCTGGTTCATGACTGCTAGCTCCTCACCTCCTAGTTGGTACTGAGCCATTGGGTTTCTGTGCTCCAAGTGCATGATTTTGCACTTTTTCACATTGAAGTCCAACTGCCAAACTCGTGACCATTCTTCCAGCTTATTTAGATCGCCCCTCATTCTTTCCACCCCCCCCAGAGTGTCAACTTTGTTGCAGATTTTTGTGTCATCTACAAACAGGCATACCTTCCCTTCCAGTCCTTCTGCAGTGTTGCTAATGAAGACATAGAAGAGGACCGGGCCTAGTATTGACCCTTGTGGCATCTTACTGGTCACTTTGCCTTCCACAGAGTTGACACCATTTACCACCACCTTCTGGCTCTTATTCTCTCACCTGCTCTCTACCCATCTTACTACTTTAGGACCCACTCCATGGCTACTCACCTTGCTCAACAACCTTCTGTGTGGAATGGTGTCGAAGGCCTTACTGAAATCCAGGTAGGCCATGTCTCTTCAGATGTAGTACATATTTATCCAGTACGGAGAAGGTGTTGTGCAACATTGTACAGTGAAATTCATACCTCCAGCTGTCTCACATTAGGAGAGACTTCCTCCATCTTACTACTCAGAATCCCCCCAGTCCCACATGGAAAGGGTGCTGTCCCATGTCGTAATGCTTCCCCTCCCAGCTCAGAGCTATATCTCACTGACCACCTTAAGCCCCAGTCTGTGTGGCTTTTATCTGCTTCTGTTTGAGTTCACATTCTGGATTTGCTGGTCCTATTTGCATTTACTCCTTGTACTGACTTTGCATGTTTTTATTAGGCTGGGTTATTCTCAATTTGCTGTATTGTATTTTTTATTACTTCTGCATCTTACTTTACTGTGTAGGCTGTATTTTGTATTTTATTCTGCTGTTTTGTTATTGTCTTCCTGGTGAAACTTTTGAATAAGTAAATAAATAATGAATAATGGTTGGAACACAGATTGAAACTGTGCCTTTAATCTGATGCTTCTTTATGGTATTAATAGACACCACTCTCATTTGTCAGCCTTACAGCTCCTTCCCACAGCCTGTAGTGTTTTCACATAATCTGTAATATTATATTGCAAGATTGCTGTGATCTCACACTCCATTTTTCCTCACCCATAATAGTGTGGCCTTGTTTTTAGAACATAAGATTTTAAGGGGAAAGGAAAGACCAGCTCATCCAGCAACTTTGTCTCATACATGCTGATTTTCATCACCACCTACCTACTCTCTCCCCAGTTCCCTCAGTCCCTTCTTTCAGAATTTACAGATTTAGCTCTTCCTAGAAATGGTGAATGTGATGATTTGATGGCTTTAACTGGCAAAATACTTCATACAGTATACATAAAACTTTATAAAAGAATTCTATCTAAATCTATTTTGTTCTCAGCTTCTAAATATTAGGTTTACTATGCCATTTAGTTTTAGACTTTCCCACCAGGGTGAATGCCTTTACTGGAGCAACACTGATTCCCTTTTTGATTTTTAAACACTTCAGTTGACATGTCACTTGAGGTCTATACTTTTCTAGGGAGCATAAAGTCAAACTTCGCTAGTCTGTCCACGTAACTTAGATTTCTGATGTATGGAAGCAGTGTAATAAAAAATATGCTTCTCTGTTATAAAACTGGAGCAAGAAATCCAGCCTTCTGTCTGGCTAACACCCATATCGACATGAGTCACACATGCCATGCACTTGTATGATACATGAAGGCCCACACAAGTTTTTGTAATTATTAAATTTCAAGATACTGCTGGAGCAGTAGCCTGATGGTGTGGCTCCAATTGTTCTGTTTGTTGGATTGGTGAATTGGGTTCACTCCTGTAACACGGATCATCAGATGGTTGGCATGTTGGTAGTATTGAGCAATCCAGAGGATGCTTTCCTCCTCCTCCTCCTCCTCCTCCTCCAAGGGGTTGGGAATTCCTGGCCATACATCAATACTAGACCTAGGTGACTATGGGTGGTGGTGCAGCTGTAGTTCTGCCATGTGGGGGATAACTGCCTGGCAGAACTCTCTCTGGCTACACCAGTGTCCATGAGGGGAAAACCTCTCAGCAAGTAGTGTGAAGAACCAGGGTAGACTCGGATCCTGCACCTCCTTCTGAAATGACGATGGTGCAGTTACTTCAGTGTTCATTTCCTCGCCCTGCAAGCTGCACAACAAGGGGTAAACATTGGATTGTCTGGAGACAGAAGTGATATGGTTGGGAGGATCCCATAGAAGTTCACCCTGATGGTCTGGACACCACAAGGAGTTTTCACTCTTTGTCTAGATGCTGTCAGTCACCTGCAACAGTGCCTGCAGGGTCTGAGGTTGGGGATTGGGGGGTGGGTGGAAGCCAGCAAAAGAAGGAATGAAAGGGAACTTTAAAAATAATAGCTGCTGGTACCAAGGTCATGTTGAGGGAGAAGGGGGCAGCAGACGAAGAACCAGAATTTTTTTTTTTTTTAGAGACGGCATCTCATTTGGGTTGGTTGGAGAGATGGAGCATTCCAAGGGGGTCAGTGGGAGGGAAAGTTATTAAAAAAATGATGGGTTCAAGTCAAGTGAAGGAATCAGCAGGCAGGCTACCTGCAACACTGCACAGCTTCTGTGTGTGGCACAGCTGTAATGCTGTGGAAACACAGCTGCAGTGTACACATGCTGATGCTATGGGTAACAGGACCGTCTCCCCCAGTGCCAAAATACATGGATATGATAAACTGAAGTAGAAACAAATGACATAACTTACTATCTCTTTTTTGTGCCACAAGCTATAGCTTTAGCATGATTTTCTCTCTCTGTCAAAACTGGAGTTTACAAGAGTGCTTTAGTCACAAAGCCATGGACTGTTACAGTCTGTCTGCACAAAAAGGGACAAGGAATTTTTCATCTTCCTGAATTACAAATATCTCTATGACAGAAAGTCTAAAATTCTGCCTGCCTCCTCACATGCACTATGATGTGAGACCACATCCCAACTGTCATTTGAGGCCTCATTAGTTTCCTGTCATGTACTTTAGAATCCACAAGATTTCCTTTTTCATCATTTTCGAAGTACTCATGGATTGGTCCCCTTCTAGGGCCATGATTTACTTTTCCTCCACTCCCCACTCTGCTTACTAGTCTCCTCATGCACATGCCTCCTGTCTGTCATCTTTCCATGTCTGGTAACGAAAAGAGGGGAGCAGAACTTTCTCAGCTACACCCTCTGTTGCATGGAACCAAATACCTACCCCTCTTATCTTTTCTGACTCTATTTCTTCAACTCTACTTATAAGAGCCAACTAGTTTTATTTGCTTATGGATACTAACTGATTTCTCCCTCTCCACAGTCAGCTGACTCTGCTTTTCTTTTTCTTTTTATTTATTTATTAATTTTGTACCTCCAGGAGTGAGTGATTAGACCAAATCATTTTTTTACATTCTAGTGTAGCCCAGGCACCATGTGCCAGTGGGCTACTACCCCTGCTTGTTGGCTCTCTAACAGGTAAAGGGGCCTGGGTCCTGTTATGCTGGTGTTCAGGGGTTCTATCCCAAAGATAATAAACATAGTGCAGTGCCTCCACCCAGAGAAAAATAAAAGTGGATCAGGTGACTGGCTGGCACCCCCCCGGGATCCTGCACCTAGCCTCCTCCCCTACTAATCACCCCACACTCTGAATACCCAACCATTCAATAGCACTATAAACCATGAACAGTAATGATCTGACAGATTTAGAGAATTCCTGCACACACACAATTTCAAACGATAAATCACAGCTTTATTGGGGGTAGGGACTAGGAAGGGTTACTGAGATAAAGGATGGCTTTGAATAAAAAGATGGTTAGAGAGAACAAGTAACAATAACAATATGGGCCTGTAGGCCAAGCCCACCCCCAGAGACCCAGCCCCACTGGTACCAGTGTCTACACTGATAGTCCTTTGGGGTACCCACAAGGTGCAGGCCTGTTCATTGCCATGGGTTGGCCAACTGTTGTAGCCCTGATGAAATAGAATAATTATTTGGTAAAGCACTTAAATCCCTTTCACAGTCCCTTGCTTGATTTCCGGGAGCTAGGTCCCAGTACTCACGGTTTTGCAGAACTCAACTACACTTGGGTTGATTGTGTTCAGATGTCCAGGAATGCAGAGCTCTGTGCTGCAATGGGCAGATGGAATCTTGCTCAGGGATCTCACAGCTTGTCTCCTTGATTGGAGGTCTGGCTGCTTCTCACCTTCAGCTGCTTCTGACCCATCGCAGAGCTCTATGGCAGGACAGCACCAGCCCCAGAAGGCCCAGACCTGAGAGTGACTTCACAGCCTGACTCGCCACACTGGAGCACAGGTGCCCTAGTATCCCAGCAAGTGCCAGTGACCTCCTGAGACAGCGAGTCCCATTTGGAAGGGGTTAGCATTTCCCTCCCCAGCTCTGGGTGAGATCTCCCAAATGGTGGGGGTCCTCCTGCAGTCCCTGCACTGAATTTGAAACCAGCAGAAATCACAGGCAGTTGCTCAAGCAAAGTTCAGTGCCAGATGAATGTGTGCTAGCCCTAGATCAATGAAGCACAGGTGCAATCAACAGGGGTGATCCAAACACAACAGCCCTCTGAACACCAGTCTGCACTTTCCAGTTAGAAAATGTCCACAACCTTTTCTTTAGCTGCAGCTGGGGCACAGCTCTCAGACATTTCAACCATTTCACTCAGGAAATGTACAGCACCTGGCTTGCACCCTGACGTCCAGAGGCACTTTGCCACTTCAGAATCACAATCACAGTCCCACACAGGTAAAACAAACTCTCAGCAGCAACTGTGGCACTCAAATAGAACAGGTCAGTCCTCTCAGCTCAATTCAGTCCACCAGTGCAGTGTTTCTGCAGCACTTAGCTTCTCCAATATAATCAAACAGCATACAGTACCTGGGGAATCAAGGTATCAGTTCAGTTTCTTGCTCTGCTTTCCTTGCTGAACCTTTCCTGAACACAGCAATCTCCTCTGGAGGCCTGGAAAAGGCTTCTCTAGTCCAGATCCACTCTCACAGGAATCTTCTGACTTGTACAGAGCCGGGGAACAGACTGAAGAAATCCAGAAAGTCCACTAAGTTTCAGCCAAGAAACCAAGGTTCTGATTGGTTGATTGAGCCTATCAATTATCTATAACCATAGAGATCAGTATTTTCCGGTGGCTTATTGGAGCATGGTTTAGGCACATGAATTAGTCCCCTCCTGTTCCCAGGAGTCCCTTTGATTCAGTTTTGGGTGCCTAGACAACTGATTGGCTGCCAATGGGGTCATGGTGTCATCAAACAGGTCAGCCCCCAATCTGCCCTATGCAGTTCAGTGCAGTCCCTCACCTTATGAGGTCTGGTGCAGCCCAACCAATTACTTTATTCAGCTAAAGGCCCCATAGTACTATAGCCTCTTTTTTGCCCTTTCAAGCAAGCCCCTTATTGTATAATTAGCCCCAGCAGTTTTCGTGTCGCTGCCACTGCAACACTATGCCCCTAGGCAGCAGGCAGCACCTTCATTAATATTCATGATCCCCGCTTTATGCTCCGAGACCAAAACCAAACTCTTTACCCTCAAGCGGCTTTTCTGCCACAAAGTTCAGGTCACCGGCCCCTATCTAGGTGACCAGGGTACCGGGATCATGGAAATTCTCTTCCAGTTGACCGCAAACAGCGGTCAAAAAGATCAAAAGTGCTCCTAGTGCATGCATGGTCACTGACTCAGACAAACAATGCCAGTGACTCACGGTGGAAAATCCCAGCCCAGTGGGGCTGAACAGTATCGGGAAACCAAAGGAATGGGGGAAAATGGGGAGCCATGGGACAATTCAGGTGAGCCCCCAAAGGTGGTTACACCATTTTCTAATCTTCATCAACCATGCAGCTTCTTGGGACTCATCACATTATCTGGTCAGTCTGAGTTAAAGGGCAAGCCTGAGTTTGCCGTGGTCACAGGGGGAGTCGGAGCCAAATTCGGCATGCAAGCACACCATTTTACTAACGTAAAACGGGTGCGTACATGCATGCACCTCTGGCAGCTCGGCAACAGAACAGTTGCAGGAAACCTACCACTTACACTTGCATTCTGGCAGTTGGTTCTGGTATGCCAGTTATGCCAGTTTCTGACATCTGGACCGACATGGTATACCATGCCAGAAAGGCCTTCATCATAAATAATAATAATAAATGATGTGCATAATCTTGGGACCCAAACACTGGTCCCCAGAGAGCTGTCAACCTGGTGTGACCAGCAGCAGCAGAGCTTGGATTGCTGGGGCTAGTGGTATGGTTTCATTAGTTCTGTTTACAATGCCACAGTGCCCTGGAATTTGTGGTGCTCCCCTTCTGCGGCGATGGTCACAGTGGCTCAATTACCCGTTTACACAGCCCATGCGGTAGGTTGCTCCAGTGTGGCTGGTATGCAAAGTGGCCAGGTTGTTCCACTCTCTGGACATGCTGACAAGTAAAAGCTTGTGCCATGCTTTGCACACCTGAGTTCAGAAAAAGAGCATTTCTAACAAGCAGAAATAAAGCTGAACTCAGAAAAGTGCATTTAAACGTAAAACAAGGGCTAGAAATATAATAAATTAGGGTCCTAAAGTGGGATCGCCATACTGGGCATGCACAAATGCATATTCAAGTCCCGGGGGGGGGAGAGAGAGAGAGGACGTGTATATGCATTAGCGCATGCCCAGTAGTGCAGTCCCAGTTTACGAACTACATTTGTTATACTTGCAGCCCTCGTTTTACATTTGTATGCACTTTCCTGAGTTCAGCGTTATTTCTTCTTGTGAAAAGTGCTCTTTGCTGAACTCAGGTGTGCTATGCCCTGTGTTAGAAGCTCAAGGGGCCACTGGAGGATGCCGGGAGAGGAGACGCTCAATCAGACTGAATGGTGCCGACTACCTACACTGCAATTTTAATGCACTGTCAGTCACTTGCTCCAATATGCGTCCCCTCTCCTGATGCAAAGTGAGCTTAGGTCACTCCACTAAGTGTCCATACCGTGGACATTGAAGCATATCAACCCGTGTGTATGGGTTGATGCACTTCAAAGTCAGTGGTGTAAACAGGGTTATTGTAATACAGATGGCAGGGCCTGGATTACTAGTGCTTTGGTTCAGTTCTAGTATAGGTCCCATCTTTCTTTTGGTGTTGCAGTTCTGCACTGCGATATTTATTCCATTCTGTGGGGCCTGGTTCAATTTGTGCATAACTACAATAAATGCAGTTACAATGTGGGTGGGGGTCTCAGGGTATTGAGCTCCATTTGAAGTATGTAGTCCTTGTAACCCGAACCAGCGCCCATCCCTATCACATGATTGGTGGGTCCAGATTGCTATGGGGGCAGTTTAATCAAATACCCCCCCCCACATCATCACATGCGTCCTACTAGTGTAATGATAGGTTATCGATGGAGGGGGGCAGGTAGAAATCATATGTAAATCAGCCACTGTGAGGGTAATCATAGATCAATGGCAATGTTACCACCCACACCATTTTGAGACTGGCTCATGATTTTAATTATAATTACCTCCCTGTTACCCCACAGCAGGTATACTCTCTGAGTATAAATATAGAGCTGCAGTTCAGGGCAGAACCTACAGCAGAATGGGTATAAATATAACTTGGAACTTACACTGGCATGCTGGCACTTTGTCCTAGCATGCTGGTGTAGGTCCCAGATCTCTAGCACCTGAACCAGCATACAGGAAAGACATGCCAGTGCTGAATAGGGCTCCAACACCTGCTGCACAGTCATGTAGTCCCATTCTAGGGTGCTGCCACTGGAAGCACGGACTGTCTGAGTAAGGGAGGAACCTAATTCCACTCCTGCAGTAGCAGCTGTGGTGGAACACAGGTAATTCTTTACCTCCCTTACATGGAGTCGCTACAGATCTGATCACTGTGTGTGAGCAACACAAGGGAGGAAACGCAGGGTGAAAAAATTCCTGCAACCATCCAAAGGATGTCAATCCACAATCTCTGGCCTTACACTATGATTGTGACTCTGAAGTAGTGTTTGGTTGGGCCCTGTGGAGATGATGGTCATGGATGTTTTTATTTTTTTATTTATATAAAATATATTAATGTCCTTTAATATTTATCTTATGGAAGACTACGTCTTTAGGATCAGCTCCAGCTCACCATAGCTGAGAAGTGTCCCTTTTTATATCTATGAAGCTTCTCCAAATTATTGTTTAAAGGAAAACAAAGAAAAAAAAAAGAAAAGAAAAAAATTGCTCTCTGTGATTCCCCAGTTCCCTACCCACGGTCTGTGTCATTCTTTTAGATTCTCTTACATTAACTATAATTGTACTATGAGGCTGTGCCATGATTTCAGATGTGCGGGCCTTTTCTTTTCATTTTATGTTAGGTGTCAGCAATTTACTTGAGAAGAGAAAGATATTTTTAAGGCTAGGCAAGGCAAGGCAAAATTTATTTAAAAGACGCCCAATCCCAAAGGCTCTGGGCACCATACAAATTTTTATAAACAGCATTCAAAAACAAAAACACAACATCACAAAATTTTATACAAAAATAAGAATAAATAACTCCAATAAAATCTCAGACTCTACTATAATTTATAATTTATATAACAAAAGCTTGGGAAAAAAGGAGTGTCTTCAAGCGAGCCTTAAAAATAACCACAGTGGGTGCTTCCCTGACCTGAGCTGGCAATGAGTTCCACAGAACGGGAGCTGCAACACTAAAGGCTCTATCACCAGCTGATTTAAGCCTCGTTCTGGGATTGGTCAGGAAGTCACCACTAGAAGATCCAAGAGGGCGGGTAGAGAGGGCAGGTGTCAGAAGGTCCGACAGATAACCAGGGCCCTGCCCGTATAGGGCCTTATAGGTCAGAAGACCCACCTTAAAGAGGATTCTCCACCTGACTGGCAGCCAGTGCAATTCGCACAACACTGGTGTAATATGGCAAAATCTTTGCTGCCCAGTCTGTAACCAGGCAGCTGCATTTTGCACCAGCTGCAGTCTGCGGAGAGATCCCCCTGTGACCCTGAGGTAGAGTGCATTACAGTAGTCAAGCCTAGATGTGACTAAGGCAAGTATCAAGGTAGGGAGGTCCAGAGGCAGAACAAAGGGCTTAATCCTGGCAATATTTCTGAGATGAAAAAACGGGTACGAACCGTGGAGGATATTTGAGCCTCCATGGTTAAGTTCCTGTCCAGAATCACTCCAAGATTTCGCACCCAAGAGGAGGCCTTCAATGACACAGCTCCAAGAACAAGTCTAGTTTCTGAGTCAGAGACCATCCTATCACGCACTCTGTTCGACTCCACTACCAATACCTCCATCTTATCAGGGTTCAGTCGCAACCAGCTGGAGGCCATCCAGTCGTTGATCTCAGCCAGACAGATACTTAGCACATCCACTGTGTTGGATGTTCCTGGGGCAAAGGACAGATATAGCTGAGTGTCATCGGCATAACAGTGAAAACCCAGACCATACTTCCTAATGATCCCTCCCAGGGGCAGCATGTACACTGCGAACAACATTGGGGCCAGTACTGATCCTTGAGGGACGCCACAAAATAGGAGACTGGGTGTAGATGAAGAATTCCCCATCATAACCCGATGCCTCCTGTTGGTAAAAAAGGACTCAAACCAGTTGATGACAGTACCGGTGAGTCCACATAACTCCCTAAGGCAGACAAGCAACACACAATGGTCCACAGTGTCAAATGCTGAAGAGAGATCAAGGAGAACAAGAATTGTCCTGTCCCCCCCATCTCTTGCCCTAAGGAGATCATTCTGCACCTGAACAAGCGCAGTTTCTGTGCTATATCTAGCCCGAAATGCCGATTGGAAGGGTTTGTACAACTCGTGAGTCACGAGGTGCTCTTCCAACTGAAGCGCTACCACCTTCTCCACCACCTTCGCCAAAAATGGAAGGTTGGATATAGGACGGTAATTTGCCATGATCTCTGGGTCCAAAGATGATTTCTTTAGGAGTGGTCTCACTAGAGCCTTCTTCAAGGCATCTGGAAAGACCCCCTCAGATAGGGAACACCGGACAATCAAGGCAAACACCGGGCCAACAGAGTCAGCATATCTCATTAAGAAACGCGTTGGCACTGGGTCCAGTTCACAGAAGGTATGCTTCAAGTTGACTGCCACCTTAATGACCTCACTAACCTCCACTGGTCTAAACTCCCCCCAACTAGGCGGAGTGTACTCAGAACACATAAGGCGACCACTGTCAGCTATAACATTGCTGGCTGAAGAAGCCACCTGCCGGATCATGGACACCCTGTCTGAGAAAAACCCAGCAAACTCTTCACACTCTGTGTTAGAAAAAACCCTCCTGGGCTGCAGACAAGCAGGGTGGAGAAGCCTGTCTACAGCCCGGAACAGTAAAGCTGGTCAGTTCTTCCCGGCAGCAATCTCCCTTGACAGGAACGCTGCCTTCTTACGGTTGATTGCCTCCTGGTACGCACTATAATGCATACATAGGACCAGTTTGTCCACCTCCAGGCAGGACCTCCTCCAGCAACGCTTTAAATTAATCCTTTTCTTATTCTGCGCATAGAGACTTTTATTTCACTTTTCTTCATACCTCTTAACTTTTCATTGCACAAATCTAGGACCTTGTCAGTGTCTGGCAATCAAATCTTAGAGTGAAAGGCAAGGCAAGGTAAGGTCATTTTTATTTATCTGGCACCCAATACCAGAGGCTCTGGGTGCCTTACAATAAAAGGTAGGATCAGTACAAAACAACACACAGTAAAAGTTAAAAAAATTAATACATAAATAGATCTCAGCCGAGCTAAATAATTTCATAAACTTTATACAGATAGAAGCACAAAATACAGTATTGTAGAGATGTGTTTTCACGTTCACAAAGTGCCTGTTCTTTAAGCAACATAAATGACAAGGAATTTATTAAAATTGGCTTGTCCTCCTTTTCTAGTCAACATAAACTAAATAAAAAAAACAATTATTGTAGCATTTGCGACATTTCCCATTCAGTGAAAGACAGTGAGCTTCTGAAGAGTAAAATGAGTGACTCTTCACCCTCATAATCCCAGAATTAATCAAAATTTATTTGTATGTTGAAGGTTGATCTGGTTCTGTGATGTCATTTTCAGCTCAGGGACCACATAAGGTGTCTTCACAGGCAATGTGTTAATTAAACTTCAAAGGCTGAACTAGACATTGATAGTTAGAGGGTGTTGAGGGGAGGCATGTGATCACTGAGTCAAAGATGAAATCACAAAGTACAGATCAGCCTTTACTATACAGGTAAGTCTTGCTTGATTTTGAGATTCTGTAATGTTATCAGCTCAGGCATCCCATAAGTTTTCAAAGCCCACTTCCCAGTTCAGCAGCAGAAAAATAAAACAATAATGGAACAAAAAGAGCCCTAAGCCAAAAGAAAATCCTGAAAATAAACAGATTTATTATAACATTGCCTGTAAGAAGTGCAGCAAACCCGAGACAGAGCAACACCCCAACAGTAATCCAGAATGCATGACTTCAGATGATGCAGAAATAGACTTTGATGGCCAAAAGCAATGCTTCAGTTTAAATCAAATCAAATCTTTATTTAGCCAGGCGATCATCATTGAGCAAGCTCATTTACAAGATGGACCTGCAGTTGTCCAAGACAGTTATACATACATAGTTTGAGAATACAAAGTACAACATGTGCAAAGTTACAAACAAATTTACAGAAAAGTGGTAGGTGCATGATATACACTCCAAGCGTTCTTGTAGGAACATACATGCATCATTCAACTTTGCTGTGGTATATACAGACTCCATGTATGCAGAAATTGAGGTGGTATGTTTAGTCATTCTTAGTCAAGCCTCCATCAGAGAGTACAATTCTTTGCATTTCAGCCCTCAGTGACCATTTACCATACTTGAGTGAGGGTTCTGGGCTGCATAGGGGCCCCTAATGAAGTCTGTATGTTCTGCTTAAACAGTGAGAGGAGAGTAATATGGGAGAAGTGGTGCCTTGGGTGCCAAAGGCCACTATGGCAGCTGACTAGTGGACTTGATTAAAATAGGGAAGGGAGGAGCTAGGTTCGTGGCTGGATGTGGTAAGGATACGGAGTGAACCGTCAGCAGGACAGCTAGGAACTGTGGAAACACTTACAGATTTCGGCGAACGTTTTGTCATAAATGATCCCAAACAGGGCAAAACTGACAGGAGAGCTGAGTCTCAAGGATCTTTGTACCCTGTTCCAGAGTGTAGGCAAAGCATGGCTTATGGCAGCCCTGCCAAAGTGGGTACTGATCCTGAGGATTTTCAGAGAAATTAGCGAGTGGCTTCTTAGTGCGTAGCTACTGATTGGGTCAGGGGGAGGCAGGCAACGATGTAATCTGGGAGTTTGTTGGTAAGGGCTCGGAATGTCCAGAGTGCATTTCTACACTGCCTATATTGAAGGGAAGGCCACCCTATGGCTGCATATAAAGAGCAGTGATGTGTGGAGGATGGGAGACCACTTATAAATCTTAGCGCTCTGTGGCACAGGACATCCAGTTTTGCAAGGTGTGAGACGGAGCATTGGCCATAGATAATGTCGGCATAGTCGATTAATGAGAGGAAAGTTGATTGAACAAGCTGTCTTTTTGCGTCTGTGGTCAGAAGGTGTTTAATTCTGAAGAAGAGGCCAAGCCTCTGCCTAAGCTTTTTCATCAATTCTTCTGTGTGCTCCGCAAAGGAGTTTGTTGTCCAGCCATATATCCAGATATTTGAATTTAGGCACAAACTCAAGATCTTTGCCTAGAAGGGTAGTTATGGGAGGAAGGATACCAGCAGCAGCAGAGTAGGCCCTAGTGCTAGATGGGGTAAAGAGCATGGCCTTAGTTTAAGAATCTACCTTATCAGCCGTTGGCATATTTTAACACTTTTCTAAATTTTTTTTTTGTTGCTTTTCATAAAATTAAATGCAAATTTGATGTGACAGTAGGTAATTTACAATAAGAGTGCCATAGCTTCTGTAAATTATAAACCAAGGCTTTCAGGTATATGCTGCTTTGGTACTAGATTACACAGAGTAAATTCCATAATGTTAGGGCATACTATAACATGGGTTACCCATGTGCTAGTGCAGCAACTCCAGTGTTCCTAAGAGAAGAGAAACAATTCCTGAAACTGGATTTCCAGAGTCATATGAAACAATAATTTACTATAACCCCCCTCCTGAGTCAGGAGCTTACCATTGGCCCCATCCTGGAGCCCAGTTGCACTCAACCTTGCCCCCAAGCTCCCTTCTTTTACAGCTGGAGCTGCCTGTATCTCCACTCCTCCCACCCCTCCCTGGACCTACAAGTCTGGACTAGGAAACACATGCTAGTCCTCTTTTCAGTGCTTCAATGCAACCAGTGGATGTGGCTAGGGGGCTGCTTGATTCTTTGCTCCCCTGACCCCTGAGACAGTACAGCAGTGGGGCAGAGAGCATGCACCACCACTCTTTCTGGCACCTCAAGGGCCAGTGACGTTGCTTGACTTTCTCACTCCCTCACCCCTCAACAAACCATCCTCCCAACAGAGTGGGGAGCACTGGGAAGCACACCACCAGTTTTCCTCGGTGCCGAAAGCATTACAGCACCTGTGGCTAACAAGTCACTTGGAAGTTCATTCTCTCAGCCCCATGAACTCTGCAAAATGGGACCAGGAAAAAATTCAGCTGCCTCTTTGTGACAGAGTTGCTCAAACGTTTTGCTCCCCTGCCCCCAAGAGACTGTGCAGAGGGACCAGGAGCACAAATTAAAGCAGCAACTTTCCAGTAGTGTAGCAAATTCCCAAAGGGCCTGGGTGCAAGGTGATGTTACAGGGCCCCTCCCCAGTTTTGAAAAAACATCAAAATTATGATTTGGGCCCTTCAAACCTCATGGGCCCGGGTGCCACTGCACCCCCTGCACCCTTGTAGCTACGCCCCTGCAACTTTCCGTTGATGCCACATAGCCTCCATTAATGCAGTCAGTGAGCTGCCAGCAGTTTCACCTTCCCAGCCCCACAGGACAGTGCAGCAGAGGCTGGGAGGCACATTACTAAAATAAGTCAAGCAGCTCCTTTGACCCATGTAAGTCACCAGTGGGTCAGGGAGAAAAGGAGGAAAACAGAGTGGTTTGGGTCAGACAAGCCCCATGAGCCTTTGAAGCAGGAGAGCTGCCACCATGAGAGACTGCTTCTGCCTAGGAACATACAAAACAGAGCTCCCTATGATGCCGAGTCCTTCACAACTGCTTCCTGGCCCCAGCAATCAGCAGAGGGGACCAGGGAGGCAAGATCCTGTAGCCTGAAGCTTCATAGTGTTTAAAACAGAAAGATAATTACATAAGTTGCACAGAGATGTATGGGAGTGACCATCTTGGATGTGGTTTGCCATAAGCACAGCAGGGACCTGATTAGCAACTGCAGTAGTCCAATCAGAAGGGGACCCAATGACTCTTCTCAACCAATGAGGTGCTCAAAGTTTTGAAAAGAGTTCTAATAAGCAGCTTTATGGATTCAATACATGTCTTATTTTCTATGTATTTGTATTACTGCTTACTGTACATTGTTGTATTTCTACTGTCCTACCCAAGACCTCCTTGTGAATAAGTGTGCTCAACTGAGCCTTTTCCTGGTAAAATAAATAAATTGAATTGAATTGAATCCAGTAGCAACTATGTTAAATCCATCAATTTGTATAATCTGCCAGTCAGCAACTGCAGTCACCAGTCCAACGTAATGGTACCGCACCAAGATCCAAAGATCACAGGTGTGCAACTCCTTCTCTGTGTGCATACTTCAACTGTTGGAAGCTCTTATAGGGACTGTGGGTCAAACTCTAGTGCACCAGTGAGAGGAGTGAGATTGACTCCCCCCAGGCCTCTCACCTGGGGGTTATGTTGCACGTGGCCCGCAATCTGTGTGTGTGTGTGTGTATGGGGTTAGTGAGCTGGGGCCACCATGTCACTGGCTTAATGGTGGCCCACGTGATCTTGCAATGGGCCAACCCTATAGGCGAGGGCACCCAGGTGTAGGGGGCCTTGGCCCAGGCTTCCAGGGGAGGGACCACGGGGAGGGAGAGCCAAGGGCAGGACAGAGGGAACCTTCCTCTCCTCTGATCCTGCTGTACATTCCTGGACATCAATTTTGGTTCTGTAGCGCACTCAAGATTGAATGCATGTTACGGGGGACCCGGCGTTCTTGTGAGTAGCTTGTTTGTTTTACTGCTTCTATTTCTGTGTGCCCCTCAGCAAAGCGCCTGTTTTTCGGTGCTTGGACCCAGACGCTGTTTGAGAGTGCTGCTGCTCGCCATTTTCCACCTCCCAGTTGTCCACCTCGTACTTAGACAACTCCTTGTCTCCTGTTGTGTGGTAAGTGGAGCTCTGGCTTGTGTATGGTGTGATCCCGAGCAAGTCACTTAACTTTTAAATGGTGCACATGGGGGTTGATTTGTAAAGAAAAGGATGTGTTGGGGCACACAGAGCTGTGTTTGTTGGGACATGCAGTGGCTAGGCCTGGCCATGTGGTAGGCCCAGGCCAGGCCCCATATCTCTCCACTCCTCTGAATTATGCATAGTGTTACGATAGCTCCTTAAGGAAAGGATAGTCCAACACCTGGAATCCATAGGAGCACAGGATCCAAGACAGCATGGGTTTACAACAGGAAAGGTCCTGTCAAACTAATCTCATAAATTTCATTGACTAGGTAACCAGAGTGGTGGACCAAGAGGGAGCAGCTGATGTCACCTACCTTGACTTCAGCAAAGCTTTTGTAACCCCTCACCCCTGCCTTTTTGCCAAAACGACAGGTGGCATGCTGTTGAAGCTGACAGCAGTACCTGGTGGGGACCTGGGTTCGGGGAGGATGAGGTTACTTGGCACAGGGGGAACTAGGTTTGGCTACTCTGCACAGGGGCACCCAAGTAAATCTGAACACAGGAAGCAATAACTGTAATGTCCAGAACCAAGAATGGGATTCTTCAATGTGGCTTTTATTCACATACTAGCTGAACAAAACAAAGCATAGACAGACCCCCATGAGGCTACATTTCCTGGTAATGCAGATTAGAGACTACAACACGGTCCATTGGAAGAATGAACCAAACATCCTGTCATGGCTCTGGACCCACCAGGCACACAGCCCGGACTTGCATGCACTTTGGGTGCACAGCCCGACTGGCCAGGCGCCCCCGCCGGCCACTTGATTCACGGTCCATTGGAAGAATGAACCAATTATCCTGTCGTGGCTCCCCACACCACTTAGAGTCTGCGACTCATAGAGAGATTTCTTCCTTACTTGTTATGACTCCCCATCTCACAAAGAGAATTCTTCTTTACACTTGTTGTGGCTCCCACCACTTAGAGTCTCGACTCCTAGAAATTTTCCCTTTTACCTTGCGTCTGGTGCCCCATCACTGGCCAAGTGCATGAGGTAGCAACCACAGCAGAAATCTGTAGAGGGACCTGTACAAAGATGGGGATTTGCCCACCTCCAGCTCCCATAGCCCCTACCCGGCCATTTCCTGGGAAAACTGAAACTTGATTGTAGATTAAAGGTAGATGATTCATGACTCTACATATTACTTGAATCACACAGCACGCTAGCATTTGACACTACTCCACTTGTTTGGCCTAGTCCTATAGGCTTCCCAAAATGTAGCTCAATTCCTAGATTTCCACACATGTCCCAGGGTGAAGAAAACATTTTGCCCTTTTTGTCAGAGCAGACACTCACCCTTTAGTTGCAGGTGCCCCACAGGTGAATCACAAATCTTCTAACTTTCCAAACCAAAGGCTGAACTGAACAGGCAGCTTTCCTTCCTCTTGGCAGAATCAAGGGGATTGCCATAGGAATCTGCATGGGGATCTTTACATCCCCCCCCCGGAGGGAAGGGGCACTGAGACCCAAACAGCGGTCTCCACCACTTGAGCACACCTTCACTTACTGAAAACAAACTGGACACTCACTACTTCCTTTGAAAACTCCCAACGTTCTATCTAACTCCCTCTGCTGCAGATTCCAATGTGGCTTATGCAGCTGAGAAAGTTCTATTGGTGATGTCATCCCTCAGTCTCAGCTGAGACTGAGAACAGAGTGAGACAGTGTGAAACCCATTTAACTGGAGTTTCACAAGCTGCCTTCCCTGCCTACCACTAGGTCTTATTGGGATTCTAGTAACCCCGGGTAACAAGGGGGTTACACTTTCGATACTGTTCCACATAGAAGATTGATTTATAAGCTGGGTTGGCATGGGGCAGGTCAGAGTTGGTCAACTGGGTGGCAAACTGGTTGACGGGCAGAAAACAGAGAGTGGTGGTAAACGGTATACAGTCAGAAGAGATGCAAGTCACAAGTGGGGTACCTCAGGGATCAGTCCCGGAGCCAGCCATCTTCAATATCTTCATCAGTGACATTGCAGATGGACTGGAGGGTAAGGTTTGTCTGTTTGCAGATGACACCAAGATCTGCAACAGAGTATATGATCCAGATGGGGTGGGCAGAATGAGAACAGATCTGGATAAACTAGCAAAATGGTCGGAAGAGAGGCAACTGGGGTTTAATGCAAAGAAGTGCAAGATCATGCACACAGGGAGGAGAAACCCTGAAGCCACCTATAGGATGGGAGGGGAGTTGCTGGCAGTCACAAGGGAAGAAAGAGACTAGGGCATCATCATCACCGATGACCTGAAATCATTCAAGCAGACCACTAAAGCAGTAGGTAAGGCTAAGAGGATGTTGGAGTGTATTACTACTGGTATCACAAGTCGTAAGAGGGAGGTAATAATCCCTCTTTACAAGACACTGGTTAGGCCCCATCTGGAGTACTGTGTGCAGTACTGGAGGCCACACCTTCACAAGAACATTAACCAAATTGAGGAAGTCCAGAAAAGGACAACCAAAATGGTGCAGGGACTGCATCAGAAAACATATGAGGACAGATTAACGGAGCTCAATATGTAAACCCTAGAGCAAAGGAGGGAGAGAGGTGATATGATTGAAACATTCAGAGACCTTAAGGGCATTAACAAGGTGAAAGAGTCTAACATGTTTCAATATAAGAAAAATAGCAGGACAAGAGGACACAGCATGAGCTTAGAGGGATGCCAATTAAGGGGTAATGTGAGGAAGTTCTTTTTCACAGAAAGGGTGGTGGATGCACGGAATGGCCTACCTCAGGAAGTGGATATGAATACAGTACAGGGCTTCAAACAGGCATGGGATAGGCATAAGGGAGCAATACAGATGAGTATGAATAGATAGGCCATTGACAGAGCAAAGGCCAATGGCACATTTATAAGGTAGAAAAAGAAATGGGCAGACTGAATGGGCCTTGAGGTCCTTATCTTCCATCAACTTCTATGTTTCAATAGTCACACCCGAAGTTACCCCTTTCTCCTCAAATGTTTACTGATGTGCAATGCATGATTTGAGGTGTTTCTGGGCACACACACTATTAAATCATTCAATTAAGTTGATAGAAATGTTCCTTATTACCAACTATATGGTGATCCTGGGCAAGCCACTAAAATTTCATTTTGGGGAAGGTGTTTAGGATTAAATGCTGTTCTCTCCCTTGGGATGAGGGTTTGGTGGTTTTGTTTAAAACTGCATGTGCAGTCGTTTGAACAGGAGATTCGAGGCCTTGAGGCCTGCAGATTGCTTTCTTTTGGCATCTCTTGGGCCTGGCCATGATGTAGGCATAGGGTAGGCCTCATTAGGCCCATGTCGGCAGGCCTAGTCAGCCGGGCCTACACTCCACCACATACTTGTCCATAACTATATGGAGGATTATTTAGGCAACTGGTTGTTAACAAGGTATTAAAAAGTAATGCTCATACAAGGTTTTTTGGGTGCATTGTTTTAGAATCCAACAAAATTTGGGGCCACCACCTAAGCCAGAAGGCATCCCCTCGGTCCAGCCATGAGGTAGGCCTAAGTTGGGCCTAATAGGGCCTAGACCAGCGGGTCCACTCGCCTGGACCTGCGCCTCAGGCCACAACATACAACTGTTTTTTCTCTGGGGGGTTTCTAAGGATGGAGGGTTATTCTGGTTTTGTTGCACTTATCGAACAGAATGAATTTACATGGAATCATGTAATACACGGCAAGCTGAGTTTAGAGGGGATGATTAATAATGAATATTTTCTACATTGCTTTTCGCTCCCGGGGGGGGGTTGGGGGGTGCTGGGGGGTTTGTATAGAGCATGGAGATTAACCCATGTTTTCTGCTGCGAATAATATAAACATTATTTTGATCCAGAATCAAGTAATTCATAGCACTGTTAATGATATCTCTGCCCTGGAGCAGGTTTCGAACACTAGCCAGAGGTAATGTACTGGGTGATGCACAATAACGAAAAGCATCCCCCCCCCACTTTTCTTGTTGACCTAAAGGACGGGAGGTGTATGGCTGGGGTAGCTTAGCCCACCCTCTCACATTGCACTATCCCTCAATTAATAAGCTACAGTTGATTGGCACACCCCGGTGCGACTAGAATGGGGGCAGTAAAATACAATCTGCCTGCAAAGATAATGGTTTATTTATTGTTTCTCCTCCGCATAGCTCAGGTTGTGATCTACTGTCCATTGCCTTGTCCCATATCCGATAATCCATTATGGCTGCCAAAAGGACGAGACTGAAGCCTGTATCTCCGGCCATGGTCGGTCCCAGCTCACAGCAGTAACGAGGGTCCCGATAGGGCCTTCATGGAAGCTTTTCAGCGAATGAAGGAACTGGGAGGTCCCAACTGGTGGGAATCTGTGGCCGGGTGAACCCGACACTACAAGCTAGTGTCCCCATAATGCAGACCCAGCGGGTGAGCAAGGAGGGGCCTAGCACTAGCGGATGGAACCCAGTGACCTACAAGAAGTAGTGTGTGACAGGCATCCTGCATGTCAGAGACAGCCATCTGCATGCCTCTTGGAATCTGTAGCTTAGTTGCCTAAGGGGAGGAACATGGGATGAGGTAAAGGGAAAGCATCTGCAAAGCACCGAGTGAGAGCCACAAAGGTTGGAGGTCAACAGAGAATGGCAGAACGTCCAGGAGGAACTGGAGTGATGCTGGGTGGAACACCTCAGATGTCAAGGGGACAAAGGGAGCTGATGCCCTCCAGGCATGACGGACATGAACCCTCTGGTGAATTGGGGGATTTGCTGTCAGAGGATTCGCCCCACACCTCTGAAGTTGAAGAGCTGTTGGAGGGGGAGGGAGACCAGAAGGAGGATAATATATCTATAATAGGAGTACAATCCCCCATGAGGTTGTGGACATGGTGGCCCATTGCAGAAAGGAAAGGCAAAATCCTGGAACCTGCACCAGAGAACAGGGCAGGATCACAAGGGGGTGGGGCCGGCAGGGGCCAATGGGCTCGAGAGACAAGCTCTCGCACACACATCATAGCCATGCTTTCAGGCAACCATGCCCCTTCAGCCAAACCCATTATCACATATGGCTGGGATTTTGAGCGCCAGTGGTCCTGTAGCCCACCAACCCACCTGGGGAGCATACGGGTAACTGCAGACAGCCCATATGGGCAGGACCATCATGGGGTGGGGGGGCACTCCTGTGACTCTGAAACCAGATGGGACGTTTTGCATCCAGTCTCACCATAGGCCGCTGATCATGTACACCTGCGGGCCCCGGGCTCGGCAGCTACTGTGGGTAACAGCCCAGGCCAAGCCCATCCAGAAGCGGGTGTGCATATGAATCCCTGGTCCCCCTTTCCATGGGGGGCATCATGGTCATAAGGCCTCCCTTTCTGGCCGGCATTACCATGGGGATGGGGTAGCCCCGCAGGTCAGAACTCATGGTGGGGCCCCTCCATCACAATAGACAGGTCCCATGGGCTCAAGTCCACAACAGTGGGGACAACAGCAGAGTACAGGGTCAGTTCCAGAACCACTATCCAGGGATCCCCCACCTGCTCCCCTCAGAGAAATTGTACCCCCGGCTGGGTCGGGGGTGTTTCCAGGGTACCAGGCAGCAGGGTTGCTGCAATGTGAGTCTGGATTGGCGGGGACGATGTCCCTGGTGGAACCAGTGTATTGGGGGTTGCAGTGAAGGAAATGGACAGGTTACCCTTATCATGACCATGCCAGGGGATCAGGGAGGAAATGCTGCCAACATGGAACAAGTTTCGAGCATGCCAGCAGGGGTCTTGGTGGCTGTGGCAGCTCAACCTGGGGGCACAACACCGCCCACACCCTCTAAAATAATGTCCATGGACAATAAATGGGCATATGCAGAGCTGCAGGATCCATTAGGGGATCACTTATCAGATAGTGTGAGAGAAAAAATTTGGAAGGGAGAATACATAGACATGTTTTCTCTGTTATACAGGCAACTGCCAGATGAAGAAAACGATAAGAACGGGAAAAAAGAATGGGTGCGGAGGCCAAAAGTCCCTTTTACTTTTGAGAATTGGACAGCAGCTTTTGACATTTTTATGTCAGTGTATGGATGAAGTACTCGGACAAACTGTTACCCTTACTGAAGTACAGGGACACCATTAAGTTTGCCCACTTGTCCTTCGACGGGTTGGCATGGCTGAAATATGATGAGCAGTTTCATCTGAAATTGGCTCGACAACCCACTCTGAAATGGGAGAATATGCATCTGGACTTGTGGGCCAGGTATATGACATGGGGCAGACCTAATTCAGTAACGTACATGGATAGTGGGCATGTGATAGCCCGTCCCAGTACAAGAAAGAGTTCATGAAAGGGGACAAGAAGGTATGTTTCAATTACAACAAAGGGAAGTGTTTTCGGAGCCACTATAAATTCCACCATATCTGCAAGACTTGTGGGGGAAGTCACCGGGTCACAGAATGTAGAAGAGCCACATCTAGCACTTCTGGCCCATCAGGACCATCCAGCTCTGACAAGTCAAAGTCCTAGGCTGGCTAAACTGACTAACACACTAGTGGATTTGCAGAGGATGTCGACATGGCTCTCCCAGTACCCTGACCAATGAGCAGCAGATTTCCTGTGTGCTGGTTTTAGCACAGGTTTTGAAATCCCCTACAGGGGCCCCCGAATCACTACATCAGTCCGCAACCTGAAGTCTGCCATTGCCTTGCCTACAGTGTTGGCACGCAAGATAGACAAAGAAGTGCAAGTGGGATGGGTATCTGGCCCTTTTGGGCAGCCTCCTTTCCCAACACTCCAGGTGTCCCTGCTTGGGCTGGTTCCAAAAAAGAATGAAGGGGAATACAGACTGATCCACCACCTTTCTTACCCGAAGAGAGGACCAGTGAATGACCGCATTGTGCCTGAGGACTCATCAGTGCACTATGCGTCCTTGGATGTGGCGGTCGATCCAGTGTGGGGATTAGGCACCGGCACCTTGATAGCAAAGAATGACATTAAGTAAGCTGTCTGCCTATTTCCCATGTGACCAAGAGACTATGAACTCCTTGGTTTTACCTTTCAAGGACTGTGGTATTATGACATGACGATGCCTAAGGGGCTGCTCAATTAGATGTGCTGCTTTTGAGGCATTTTCTACCTTCTTGGAATGGGCTACCAAGGTGTTGACGGGGAACACTGTGATCATTCATTACCTAGATGATTTTTTATTCACAGGTCAGAAGAATTCCGGTAAGTGTCAGGATATGCTGGATGGTTTTCAGACCCTGATGGGAAAATTTGGGGTCCTGCTGGCATTAGAGAAAACAGAGGGCCCTATTACATGTATATCATTTTTGGGTATTGTGTTCGATTCCGTGGCCATGGTGCCACATTTACCAGTGGAAAAAGTAAAAAACTTATGAAGGTTGGTAGGTGAGGTCATCGGAGCTCGAAAGACCACCCTATTGCAATTGCAGTCCTTGCTTGACTACCTCAACTTTGCATGCCAGGTAGTGAGCCCTGGACAGCTGTTCCTCAAAAGGCTGGTGGCAGCAATGGCTGGCCCCACTAAGCCCTACCACCATATAAGGATATCAAGGATCCTCAAGGTCGACTTGCGGGTGTGGGAAATCTTTTTAAGGGATTTCAATGGGGTAAGCATGTGGCAGGACAAGGCACACTGTCACCATGGGTTGGATATGGTGACCGATGCATCCAGGGTTTTGGGTTTCGGGGCCTATTTCCAGGGCACATGGTTTGCGGGAATATGGCCAAAGGATTGGGAGGAGCAGGGCTTAACAAAGAACATTACCATGCTAGAGCTGTTCCCAATCATGGTAGCAGTGAGGGTATGGGGGTCACAGACTGAAGAACCAGTCAGTGCTATTTTTCTCTGACAACAAAGCAGAGGTGGATATCATCAACTCACAATCTTCCAAGTCAGAGGAGGTGATGAGGGTACTGCGAGTGCTCGTGTTATGCTGTCTCTCTTGGAACATCACATTCTGGGCTAGACACTTGCACAGGAAGAATAATGTGATCGCTGATGCCTTGTCTCAGTTACAGTTTGATCACTTCAGACAGCTGGCACCACATGTGGAGTCATTCCCAACACTGATCACGGACACCCTTTGGCAGCTTGGGAGTCAGGAAAGCTTTCGATTATTTCAGCTCGCTGTTGCCCCATTGACCTGGAAGAAATACTCAGGTAGTTTCACAGCATTTGCTGGTTTCTGTGGATACCAGGTAAGCGAGACCCCTCACAAAACACACCAGCAAGTCAAAGATTATGTGCTACACCTTATACAGTTGCCCCGGGCCCCTTCCGCCATCCGGGCACAATTGTCCAGGATAGCTTTCAATTGGCAGGTGCTAGGGCAGCCTGACCCAACAAACAATTTAACAACCCACAAGATGCTGGAGGGGTGGATCAGATCTAGGGGTAAGAGGCAGGACCTCCGGTGGCCATTCGGGCCTGGCAGAGCTTGCCAACATACTGGCAGCCCTAGGGGCAGTCTGCAGCACGAGATACAAGGCCCAGCTATTCAGAGCCCTCTGCACATGAGCCTTTTATGGAGCATTCAGGATTTCAGAGCTGATGCCAGAATCGAAAACATCTGTGGGAGGTTTTAACATCCAGTTGGAGGACGTCTCCTGGATGCCCGACAAAGTGGCCCTACTCCGGAGATCAAAAACAAACCAAGCTGGCCCTCCAATAACGATCACATTACATCAGTTGGGGGTCGGTGAGTCCTCCCCATATGCTTTTCTGGAGGCTTACCTGGTGAACAGACCACTGGGGGGGGGGCATTTGTTTGTGCATGGGGATGGATCACCGGTAGCCAGTCGCCAGTTTACAACAATCATGCGTAAGGGTTTGTGGTTCTCAGGTAAGGACCCCAAGGTGTTTGGCACTCACTCTTTCTGAATCAGGGCAGCCACAGAAGCTGCAAGCCTGGATTTGGGGGAAGCACAAATTAAGAGGATCGGCAGATGGTCTTCTGTGGCTTTTAAGGGATACATCAGGCCTCAACAGGGCTCATAAGTGTGCAAGGGCATCAGAAGTCTGATTAAAAAAAAAGTCTAATTTTATGGATAATAACTTTTCTTTGTCAACTTTATAGTGGAACAATGAATGCGACCAGAAATTTGAGTCATCGGCCATTCCTGTATCTGGGAAGCACACAGTAGAGCTTCGGCCTACCCATATGGTGTACAGCTCGGGGTCCCCAAGGAACAAGCAAGGCTGTGCTGGGCAGGAAAAGGGGGCATGCACTGGGGGCAGCTTATAGACCCTGTGCTCAGGCTGGGGCTAGACAGACAACCACCCCTAGCTTTGGTTCTGCACTTGGGGGACAATGATTTGGTGGATCTGGGGCCCCCAGACTTTGCGGAGAAATCAAGCGGGTTTTGGCCCAGCTTCAGGCATTACTCCTGACAACCAGGCTGGCCTGGTCCAGGATCATCTCCCTGCAGCAGTAGAGAGGCACCTGTAGTCACCAGGGATAGAGAAAGCTAGGAGAGAGGCTAATTGGGAGGTGTCCCATTTTGCCGCCCCCCACGGAATTGCCATACTGTGTCACTTTCTCATACCCAGGACATGTGACGCAATGTATAACAGGGATGGAGTACACCTATCGGGAACTGGGAATGACATTCTTAATGCTACCATCCAAGAATTTTGAGAGATAATACTAAAGCAGGTAAGACCTCTGGGGCATTAGGGGGAAAACGTGCTACACACATTGCAGTGGTGTAAATTCATGGCTGGATGGTTTAAAATTAGTGTTTGTGGTCTTGGGTGACATGGGACCTGGTGGTGTGACCCTGGGGTGGGTACGCCACAAAGGAAAAGGGTCACCCCAAAACACGATGGGCATGGCTGGGGCACATGACTCAGAGATGGGGAAGGTGGCCCTGGGTGGGCACCAGCCCTGTCCAACAGTCATGGGGAGGCCCCAAGATGTGATTGGGTGGGGAAGAACTGTCTGAAGGAGAGTCATGGCCCTGGGCGGGTCTGCCCGACTCGAGGGCCATAGTTCCTCCCATTGGAAATACCATGCCATATGAATTTTCTGCCCCAGGGGTCTGTTGAATTGTAAATGTATTACATATGTATGTAAACTGTATATAGATTTTGTGTTGGAAATGTAAATGTACAGTTCATTTTGTGATAAGTAAAGCTGCACCCTTTTTTAGGCCAAAAAATCTAAACGTTGTCTGTGTGTAATTATTGCCGGTCCGATTGGGCAATGACCCCCTTCAGGCCTCTCATCTGGGGGGGTTGTGTTGCACATGGCCCACAATCTGGGTGTGTATGGGAGTAGGAGCTAGGCCACCACGTCACCGGCGAATAGTGGTCCAGGTGATCCTGCGATGGCCACCCCAATAGGCGAGGACTCCCAGGTGTAGGGGGGGGGGCCTGAGGCTTCCAGGAGGGACCACAGAGGGATTCTTAAGGGCAGGACAGAGGGAGCCTCCCTCTGATCCTGCTCTACATTCCTGGACATCCCACCCACCCTTTATTTTCACAGCTGGCTCGCGGCAAGCCCAGCGTGCGGTCGCCAGAGCTCGGTTATACAGTTCCGACCTGCTGAAGGTTGCAGCATGGGTTAATGGGGAGGCATAAATTCACGGGCGGGATGGTTTAAAATAAGCATTCATGGTCTTGGGTGACACGGGACCTGGTGGTGCAACCCTGAGCCGGGTACACCACAAAGGAGAAGGGTCACCCAAAAACACGGTGGGCATAGCAGGGGCACATGACTCGAGGATGGGGAAGGTGGCCCTGGACGGGCACCAGCCCTGTTCAGCTGTCATGGGAAGGTCCTGAGATGTGATTGGGTGGGGGGGGGTACTGTCTGAGGGAGTCATGGCCCTGGTCAGGTCTGCCCAACTCGAGGGCCATAGTTCCCCCCCATTGGAAATACCATGCCATATTAATTTGCTGCCATGGGGTCTGTTGAATTGTAAATGTATTACATATGTATGTAAACTGTATATAGATTTTATGTTGGAAATGTAAATCTACAGTTCATTTTGTGATAAATAAAGCTGTGGCCTTTTTTATGCCAAAAAATTTAACGTCTGTGTGTAATTATTGCGAGTCCGATTGGGCAATGATACACACCTTATGGTAGGGGTTATGTAAATTGTGCTGCTACTGTTTATGTTTTACCTTTGCTTCCCTTGCCCGTGACCTTGTTTTCCAGCCCCAAAATACAAATATTACTTTTTTCAATGATGTTGAATAAGATTCCTGAGCCAGACAGAATATCCTCTGATATATTTTGATTTGCATTATCCTGGTGGCTTCCAGTCTTACATCATTTAATTAATCTTATCATTTAAACACAACAAATCTCTGCCTCTTGGTTAGGTACGATTATATTCCCACTTTTTAAGACTGCTCTCGCACAGGCCCCAAAATGTACACACCAATTACTGTAGAATAGGCTAATGGCACATAAATTAAATTTAGTGCTGCTGCCAGCACGTTTGCAGTCCGCATATGTTCTCAATTCTGGTGTACAGATCGTAATCGCAACACATACTGGTGGTCAGTACTTACTTTATTATGCACTGTTACTGTGACTTGCTGTTAGTTCAAAGCACTTGTAGTTACACACAACTCAAGAGGTAACTGCAGGTCAAGTACTGTCGAGCACTGTCTAATGTGTCGCTAATCCCTACAACAATAGATTAATTACAGCCTCTTAATTATGGTCACTGTCAGCTACAGTACTTTAATTTCCCGTGGTAAATGATTAAGCTGCCTCTGTTAAATAGCATTATAAGCCTGCATCTGTATCTCTGTCCGCTCTGCTACTACCCATTTGTCATTCAACACTGGTAAGCACTGAAAGTACTGTAGCAGCAGTATGACTCTCCTCAAATGGCTTGACTGAGCAAAGGTACAGAAAATACCTTTTACCACAATTGAAGAACTGAAAGCTGACGACCTGGCAGAATCTGCATCAGTTTCTGTTCCTGTAGCTGAGTGTGTGGTTAATGAATTGTAATGCCAGTCACCCCCAGCTAAAAAATGGCATTCTACATACAATGTGTATACTGCTGAGCAGAGATTCGATGCCAGCAAATCATGACGGCAGTTTGATATTTTTAAACCAAAGTATGACATAAAGGTGAACGAAAGTACAATCAGGAAATTTAAATCTGATTACATGTGTAAACTGCAAGCTGTTTCTGACCCTACAAACCTTGTGCCACAGCTCTCCACAAAGCCACGAGGTAGACCACCTCTTTTACTGGTAAATGTTGAGTTACTGAGTTAAAAAAAAAAATCAACCGTAGCCTAAGGTCTAAGGGTGCAGTAGTAAACACTCATGTTGTTAGTACTGTGGTTGGGGGATAGTCAAATGCAACAACCCCCAACAACTGGCAGAATCAGGTGGACCAATGGTGTTCAGTAAACAGGGGGCATGAACATTTCTTAACTGTATGGGGTACTGCAGATGCAAGGGCACTAAGGCCGGCAGAAAAACACCAACTGATTTCCCAGAGTTAAAGAAAGCTTTTCTGTCTTGAATCAAATCTGCCTGTGCTAATAAGCTTATCCCCCAAGAGCTAGTGATTAACATTGACGAGAAGGGGTGGATCTGGTTCCGTGCTCTCAATGGACCATGGCAGAAATGGGGTCCAAACAAGCTGAGGTTACAGGAATGGGACACAAAAGACAGGTGTCTCTAAATATGGGGTGCACTTTGGCTGGCAGCATGCTCCCTCCACAAGTAATCTATATGTAACCCCCTTGTTCCCAGGGGTTACTAGAATCCCACTTAGAACCAGTGGCAGGCAGGGAAAGGCAGCTGGTGAGATGCCAGTTAAATGGGTTTCACACCATCTCACTCTGTTCTCAGTTTCAGCTGAGCTGGAGTGATGATGTCACCATAGAATTCTCGCAGCAGCATAAGCCACAATGGAATGCTAGCTGCAGGAGGTTAGCAGTAGAACTTTGGGAGATTCAAGTAGTCTGTGTGGAGACTCAGGAGAGTGAGGAGTGCTGCAGTGTGCAGCTCATCAAAGCCAAGCTCTGATATAGAGCTACCTGAGAGAAGAAGGAGTTGTGTGTTCTCACCCTAGAGAGAAACACAGAAGAGACCGGAGTAAAGTGGTAGAGACCGTTCCTAGAGTTGTTCCAGTGCCCCATCCCTGGAGGGATGGGGGAAATCTGGGAATTTAGGGACAATCCCCTGGGTCAGCCTGGACAGGGAGAAGCTGCCGGGGAATCAGGTTGTTTGTGAGTACCCAAGACATTTGTGGGAAGAAGCCCTGGGGCACCTGCATACCCTGGTGAGTTTGCTCTGAAATAGAGACAATGTTCACTGAGACAGTGTTTAGAGTAAAAGTGTCTGCCTACAATGGGGGTCTAGGGTAAAGACATAGCCACTTATAGAACTTTAAAGTCAGGACACCTCCAGAGTGAAATGTAGAATGTTAAATGTGCTAAACATTTTGAGAGAGCCTCTACAACCAGTAGTTCGAAGAAAGGTGTTGTAACCAAATGAATGGCCGAGTATAGATTTGAGAACAAGAGGTGGGAGACCCCCATCTGGAGTAACCAGGTTTACCTCTCCGGGTTCAGTTTGGGCACCTATAGTTTTCTCTCAGGCACTTGGCCAGTGTCTGAAGAAAACACCCAGATGTGGGATTTTGGATTTTCACTGAGAGCTAGAAAGTGCTCATGGGTAGTTTAGGGAGGTACCATCAAACTCCATGCCATATAGAAAAGTGTCCTAGTACTGGCCAGGGTGCCATGTCAAGGAATAGAAGAGAAGTGTACCAATTCAGGCTGTGTGTGCCCGGATCCATTCAGAACCTGAGGGTTCATAGTGAAGAGGTGTGCACTGTGCCTCTGTGATCTGCATTACCAGCAAGTGTAGCTCTGTGCGGGTCCATCTTTGCTTTATTATTCTCTGTGTTATGTGAATAAAAGTCACACTCTAGAATCCCATCCCGGTTTGGACATTTCAGTTATTGCTTCCAGTGTCTGGATTTACTTGGGTGCCCCTGACCAGAAGTACAAACCTAACACAATGCTGAGCAAATGCTTTCTCCCAGGAACCCAGGTTGTTGACCATGCTAAATGGTCCCCACAGGTGTGAACCAGGTAGATGCCACACTTGGTTTGCCTGTCTAAGGATGGCAGGCTCAGTAGTAGAAGTAATGGGTCCACACATAGTTTCTGTAAAAGATCATTTGTAGTGACTACCCCCACCCCTCTCAGTGGCACCTAGATATGAGAGGAGCAGCCCTTCTTATAAAAACAAAGGGGGGCCGGTGGGGAGAGGTTACAAAATGGAGGCACCGCTGGGATTTGTTTGAATTTTGGGAGAAAACAAGAAAGGTTTGCTCAGATTGTGGCTAGTGTTTTGTCTGCCTGGCAGTAGGTAGCCCAAAAAAGTGGAAGCATTGTGCATAAGGGATTGACCAGAGAAGTGCCATCCATATGTGCCGTTGTGTGCTGCTGTTCATGTGCTGCTGTAATTGTGCCAACATTTACCAAGGAGCTCTAAAGCCAGATTGTGTGTGCCCCTTGTCCTGCATCAAGAATAACATTTGCCAGCTTTTAAATTTCAAGTTGTGACAAGAAAATAGTATGGAGAACTGTGGGAAACAGAGAGATTTGAGCCCTAGAATCTTAAAGTGCTTGTTGTGTGGACTGGGGGAGTTGCTAAGGAAAATGCCATGAAAAATGGTTAAAATGGTGCTTCCACCGAGGAGTCACAGTTGAAAAGAAAAAAAAGTTGCTTTACAGTTTAAATTTTGCCTGCTCAATGATCGCTGTGGAGGAGAAGGGCACGAGAAGAGAGAGAGAGAGAGAGAGGCTCATTTGCATGGCGTTGATTGATTGGTGAGACTGCAATCAGTCCTGCCCCCAAGCCAGCTTCAGAGGCTGCCCAGTGTTCGAGAGGGAGAGAGCGAGTGGTGTGCGAGCTGGCTTGCCAGGAGGAGCGACATGGTGACTGCAAACATTGCAAAACTTAAAATATCAGACTTTTCTGTTTAAAATTGGGCTCAACCCACATTTCAATCAACTGGGGAGAAAGCGTGGTGTTCGTAAGGACAATCTGCAGGACTGCCAGCCCACTTCAATCCAGAGGCCTCCTGGACCGGCCGAAGGCCAAAAGTTCCATCATAAATGCCAGCTACTGATTAAGTGAGTACCATCCAGAGAAACAGCTCAAACTGTGTGAAATTTTTTCTAAAGCCAGCTGAATCTGTGTGTAAACAGTGAGATTGTTTTGCAAAGAAGGACTGTGTAAAGTGAATCAATCTAAGCAAGAATTCTGAGCATTAGACTGTGAGCATAATTATGGGTTCAGCAACAGTGTAATTTTCTAAGCAAAGTGAGAGACTGTGGGTTGTATGAGAGATGCAACAAAAACAGAAAATCCTGTGCATGAAATACTGTGGCTTTAGGGACTTTAAGAAAGAACAAGTGATGTAAAGCGAATGAAAAGTCCTGTAAAAATCATATAGATGTGCTGAGGGAGCAAAACAGTACAGTCTGTGCAGTTTGAGTGAACTTTATCAGTAAGCATGTAAATTGGATGTGCAGTGGCTTGAGTCAGAAACAGAATGTTGATGCACCAGGAGTGCTGCCACTGCCATTACAGAGTGGGGTAGTAAAGTAAACACAGCAGCAGGGGAGCCATATTGTGAGACTTTTCCAACCAAAGTGAGATCTAAGATAACAGTGTACTTTTGTTTTTTCTCTGCAGTCATGGCTTCGGGATCATCCCGCTACCTGGATCATGCCCGGGCTATGATAGTGGAAGAAGTTAAGTTGAAAGATATAGAGAGATGTTATGATGGAGGATGTTTGCTTCCTCATGTGGCGATTCCTGGATATCCAGTTAGAGTATGCATAATGTGCCTCAAGGCTGGAAGGGATGTCTTCATGATTCCTCACTGTTCTGGGTGCCTAGAGAAGCAAGGCCTAACTAATGCATCCAAGATTCGTTTGGCTCCCATGTAGACAAAGCTTTAAGATTCTGCAAGTGGCAGCACACAGCAACATGTGGAGCCTGTTGGGGGAAGCCCAGCAGAGTATGGCACAAAGGAAGAGGGTGTGGATGTACAGGCAGAGCAGAGTTGTGATGATGTCTCCAGCTTCGGGTCACAGATAGACAGTGTGGAGGGAGCATCAGCGTATCCGTGGAGAGAGGGGCCAAGCCCTAGTCTCATAGGAGAAAATGAGATGAGAGAGACCCTAGAATGGGAGGTGTTGACCTCCGTGCCCAGTGAAGAGTGGACAGTCTCGGGAGTGAGGACGATTGCTCACTCCTGGGCTCGGATCATCAGCGAGGAAGAGGAGGAGGGGGGAACTATGTATCCTTATGGAGAAGGCGCTAGTCCACAGCCTCGGGCTCTTTCCTCAGTGGAGCCAAGATAAGAGATTGGAGACTCCACTGCCTTGTCCCCATGAGGAGGAGCCAAAGATCCATTTTACTTAGCATTGAGCGTGCATCACTGGCAGAACCAGGATTGGCCATACCCAAGCCAAGCCAGTGGTCTTAAGTTGACCAAGTGTAGTAAGAAGGAAAGACTAGTTTGTAGGAAGGTGAATGAGATCTATGGGATATCCTTTCCTAGCTTTCCTCAAAGAGTCTGGGTGGAGATAGAGAGAAACAGGAAAGCCTGGATAGTGGAAGAAGCAACAAAAGACCTGCATCCAGGTGCAACTCGATTTGTCAGAGATAAAGTGTTCAAAAAAATGCATGTATTGGAAAGTGGGCAGGACATTGTTCATAGATACTATACAGATTGTGGGTGGAGAGGGCCATGAGACCTTCTACAATGTGAATTATGAGTGCCCAGATGGGGTAATAATTCTTGCACCTGACCCATTGTGGTACTACCCTCAATGCGACCAACTTCCTGCGAATGTGCCCATGCCTACTAAGTGGAAAGCAGAGCAGTGGTAGCCAGTGCTGCCATCCAGCCGTTGCCATGCCTATGTTGTTCTGCCTGTTTGCCATTCCAGGATTCAGGTGCTTCCAGATTCATCAGTCTTGCAGTGTGCCTTCCAGTTCCATCATCTGGTCTTCCAGATTACATCATCCGGTCTTCCAGATTACATCATCCAGAGAGGACATCAGCCCAGCTGTTCCCTGATTCATTGCCTGGAATTTCGGATGACTTCAGACCAGCTGTTCCTTTCCTGTTCCAAGGTTCCATCTCCTAGATGACATCATTCCAGCAGTTTCCAGACATGCTATCCTGTCATTTCCGGAAGATTTCCGCCCAGGTGTATCCGAAGAATGCTGCCAGGCAGAGTCTTCAGCTGGAGATCCAGGCGCCGTACCAGTTTTGTTCTTCAAGGGACTGGTAAGTCCAGACTTTTCTCACCTTACTGACATTGCAATACACATCCTACACCTGGCAGACAATAGACTGTTTGAACTGTCCACAAAGACTCTCCCCTTCGGGACTACAGTCCTTACAAGAACTGTGCTTCACCGGGCTCTGGTCCAGGAGAGACTCTTCCTTGGACTTGCCTTTGGGCACTGTTGTCACTAGTTGGGACTTTTAGGGCATTCCATCCCCAAAATGTGTATTGTATATAATATTAATGTTTTTCTACTGTTTTCTACCTTTCTAAAAAAAAAATTGGAGGGGGGGATTATCCAGTGTTTTGATGGTAAGGGCTATGATTATGTACTGTGTACTGTATTTGCAGATTAGGGGTGTGTTCTGTATTTTCTCTTTTAGGTGGTTCCTGACGAAGACAGAAGAGAAGACAAGAAGAGGATAGGAGGGACTTATCAGAGTTCCTCATGTGCTTTAAAGTAGTTGTGTTTAAAGTACATTGTAGTTGTTAACATGGTTAACTTTTCCTTCCACAGGTGTAGTTGTGGTGGAGTGTGGGAGTGTAATGCTTAGGTGTAGTGTTAGCTCCTTGGTTTGGTTGCAGGTGTCCAGGGATGGGGGGAGGTTCCCCTGTTTTGGGGAGTTTTGTTTCTGGTCAGATAGGTTTCCATAGAGGGCTAGGGGGATAGATAGGCTGTGGTCCTGAACTGCAGTAGGGGCCACAGTGCTGGTCTATTAGGGCTATGCTCTGGTCAGTTCTTCCAGGGCCACTGGTTATCCATAGTAAGAATGTAGTGTAGGGGCTGATATGTCAGCCAGAGGCTTCTGGGCTCTTAGTGTTGTCTGCCTGTGCCTGGCACATGGTAGGGGAGAAGGTAGTGCTACCTCCCTGTAGTCAACACATAGGGTAGGGTGGCCTGGTGCCAGAAAGATAATGACTGTGGACAGTCATTTTCGTGGTCGATGGTGGGTGTAACCCCCTTGTTCACAGGGGGTACTAGAATCCCACTTAGAACCAGTGGCAGGATGGGAAAGGCAGCTGGTGAGATGCCAGTTAAATGGGTTTCACACTGTCTCACTGTGTTCTCAGTTTCAGCTGAGCTGGAGTGATGATGTCACCATAGAATTCTCACAGCAGAATAAGCCACAATGGAATGCTAGCTGCAGGGGGTTAGCAGTAGAACATAAGGAGATTCAAGTAGTCTGTGTGGAGACTCAGGAGAGTGAGGAGTGCTGCAGTGCGCAGCTCCTCAGAGTCAAGCTCTGATATAGAGCTACCTGAGAGAAGAAGGGGTTGTGTGTTCTCACCCTAGAGAGGAACACAGAAGAGACCAGAGTAAAGTGGTAGAGACCGTTCCTAGAGTTGTTCCAGTGCCCTATCCCTGGAGGGATGGGGGGAATTCTAGGTATTCAGGGGCAATCCCCTGGGCCAGTCTGGACAGGGGGAAGCTGCCTGAGAATTGAGTTGTTTGTGAGTACCTGAGACATTTATGGGAAGTAAAAGTGTCTGCCTACAGTGGGGGTCTAGGGTAAAGACATAGCCACTTACAGAACCTTTAAAGTCAGGACACCTCTGGAGTGAAATGTAGAATGTTAAATGTGTTAAACATTTTGAGAGAACATCTAGAACAAGTAGTTCAAAGAAAGGTGTTGTAACCAAATGAATGGCCGAGTATAGATTTGGAAGCAAGAGGTGGGAGACCCCTCATCTGGAGAAACCAGGTTTACCTCTCCGGGTTCAGTTTGGGCACCTATAGTTTTCTCTCAGGCACTTGGCCAGTGTCTGAAGAAAACACCCAGATGTGGGATTTTGGATTTTCCCTGAGAGCTAGAAAGTGCTCATGGGTGGTTTAGGGAGCTACCATCAACCTCCATGCCATATGGAAAAGTGTCCTAGTTATGGCCGGGGTACCATGTCAAGGAATAGAAGAGAAGTGTACCAGTTGGGGCCGTGTGTGCCCAGATCCATTCAGAACCTGAGGGTTCATAGTGAAGAAGTGTGCTCTGTACCTCTATAATCTGCATTACCAGCAAGTGTAGCCCTGTGGGAATCCGTCTTTGCTTTGTTATTCTCTGTGTTATCTGAATGAAAGTCACACTCTAGAATCCCATCCTAGTTTGGACATTTCAGTTATTACTTCCAGTGTCCGGATTTACTTGGGTGCCCCTGACCAGAAGTACAAACCTAACACAATGCTGAGCAAACGCTTTCTCCCAGGAACCTAGGTTGTTGACCATGCTAAATGGTCCCCCCAGGCGTGACCCAGGTAGATGCCACACTTGGTGTGCCTGTCTAAGGATGGCAGGCTCAGTAGTAGAAGTAATGGGTCCACACACAATTTCTGTAAAAGATCATTTGTAGTGACTACCCCAACCCCTCTCAGTGGTGCCTAGATGTGAAAGGAGCAGCCCTGCTTACAAAAACAAAGGAGGGCCGGTGGGAGGAGGTTATGTATAGATTATCAGGGCACGGACAGAGCTTGTCAATCTGCCTATATGTTCCCATCCACCTAACATATTACACAAAGCAGCAACCACTGGAATAATCAGGAGACAATGATTTCCTATGTTGACTGTATTTTAAAGCCCTACATAGAATCAGTAAAGTGTAAGAATGATCTGCCTTCAGAACAAAGAGCACTACTGATTCTGGATTTGTTTAAGGTTCACAGCACCACTGATGTTCTGTCAAAGTTTGAGGAGTTCATTATACCTTTTTTTTTGTCCCCCCAAGTTTCACAGATCTGCTGTAACCTTTGGACTTGACAATGAATAAACTGTTTAAAGATGAAATGAAGGCACAGTTCACATCTTGGTATTCTGGTCAGAACTCAGAACAACTAGAAAAAGGTGTTGCACTCAGCTCAATAAATGTGGGTCTGAGGATGAGTAACATAAAGTCACTGCATGCACAGCGGTTAGTGACTGCCTTCAATAACATCACCAAGCGCACTGAGGATTGCAAGCAAAGGTTCAGTCTCGTATAGCAGAAGCCCACACAGAATGCCTCAATGATTATCTACAGCTGACTGTTGATTTTTAAAGTATGCAGTCTTTGACTATACATTTTTGCACTGTCTTAACACCTGAATGAAAACAATACAATTTTTTTTTTATTTTAGGTACCTTGCTGAATGAGGAGTGTGCTTGCTGACGGAGGAGTGTCCTGACCAAGATGAAGAAAACATTATCCCCTTGGCGTTTCATTGTTTTTTTTTTTTTACTTTTCATTTTCTGTGCTTCATTAAAATTGACTAAAAAAACTCAAATTTCTAACATTACTGCTCTGTTTAGTGATCCATACGTACTATGGGCAGCGAGCGAAAGTCATGTGGTTATGCATTTCGTAGCAACCAGCAAAAGCCTTAGCAACCATCTAGCAACTTTTCAGAAGTGGCTGTGAGAGGGGAAAGCTGAAACTGAGGAGAGAGTTATGGAAGGGGGGGGTACTGAGTATTGCGAGAAAAGTGAGACGAAGCATACGATATTGTGAGTAAACAAAATTTTTCCACATTTAAAGGAGCTGTCAGAATATGTTTGCAGTTCTTCAGTCTTTGCAGATTCTTTTGTATCAGCGAACATAGCGAAAAATAAAAAGAACTGCAAATATATTCTATTCTACAGTAGTTTACTGGATTCCTCTCAAAAAATATTTGCCAGTCTAAACTGACTAGACTAGATAAATCATCTGTTTTGTTGTTGCAGACAAAATTATTATCTATTTACAGAGACACAAAGTGTTTTTTGTGTGGATAGATCAACTATTCAACATTGTTTTGTCTTAAAACATCTGGGGCCCAATACTGGCAAAGCAGAGCACAATGGTTGTCCATTGCCCAGTATATGAATTGTCAGATTTCAGTTTGGGAGTATACTGTCCCTTTTATCCTTAATTCTATATAGAATCCTATATACTGCAGGGACAATGCCCTATGTTTTAATTTCTACCCATCTGGCACCTTGTGTTGTCCATTTCCAGAGCATGGTGCATTTGTGATGCGTGCGAGTACAGTTGTAGGTTACGCCATGCTAGTCCCCTCTGTAGTTTCCTCAGTTTGCTATAGGTTATTCTGGGGTGGCCTCCTGCCCAAATGTACTGAAACATGTATTTATATCATTGGTAGAATTCAGCTTGCGAGGGATGCTGTGGTGGGTATTGAAAGAAATGTAGGATCATGGGCAGTATATTCAATCTTATCAACCAATCCCTGTCCATAGGGGTAAAAGGTAAGTTCTGCCATTGGGTAAGTTAAGCAAGTATATTTTGAGTTAAGGGTGTAAAATGTAGTCTTTATATCTGTCAAGTCCCCCAACACCTTTATTCCCAGATATATAATCACTTGTCTTCCTTGCCTATCTGCCTGATGTGGTTGGGCGAGGTGCAATCTAAATTTAATTCCTCAGTTTTTTTCTTCGTTAATACAATGACTGCCAGAAGTTCATATGGAAGAGGCTACCTATCAGGTGTGGGAGGGATAATTCAGGGTTAGTAATATAAAGAAATAGATCAGCTACATATAAGACTACCTATGGACTTGACTTTCTATAGTTACCCCCATAGCATCTTGTTGTCTAAGATATTAGGCAACTAGTTCTACATATAGGGTGAATAAATACAGGGATGGGGCATTCCTACCATGTTCCCCTGGTAAGTTTAAATTTATTTGAGTATGTGCTGTTTGCTTTAACCATTGCATGAGGGGCTTGATATAAGCCTCCTAGCATTTATATGAATGGAATACAAAACTTAAAGATTGTTAGGCCCTCCTTGAGAAATGCCCATGATACCCTATCAAAGGCCTTCTGGCCATCCAAACTCAAAATCAGAGTTGGTATCTTACTGGTCCTGACATGCTATATAATTAACAATGTTCGCTTTACATAATTGAAAGTTTGGTGGTGTCGTATAAAGCCAGCCTCACCCTTATTGATGACGATGGGGAGGAGTCCATATAATCTATGAACTATTATGCTGGTAAATATTTTGTAGTCCATGTTTAGGACACATATGTGGTGGTATGATTCACGCTTTCTAGCATCTTTATTAGGACTCAATATTGTTAAAGTAGTGGCATAGTTCCAAGTGTCTGGGAGTGTTTGCCTTCTACACAATCCTTAAAAAATTGTTGTAATGGTTTATTAAGAAGCTCCTGGAATGCTTTAAAAAACTCTGCACATATCCATCACAGCCTGGACTTCTACCATTTTAAGGGCTTTCATTTTTGTATATATTTCTTGTTGGGTTATTCAGTGTTGTGAACTTTCTTGCCAATAATTTTTTGTTTTAAAGTTATTTGCATTTGTTGGTTGAAAAAGTGACAAAACATAGAATTTTCTGCTGCTTTTTTACTAATTAATAAAAAAATTAAACGGTATCTATAAATGAAACACCACTCATTTTGTAAATATTTTTATGCTGAACAACTTTTGTGCTCACAGTACCATGCTATAACTTTTTGTTTTAAAGTTATCTGCGTTTGTTTGTTGAAAAAAGTGATAACAAACTGAATTTTCTGCTGTTTTTTGTTAAAGAAAAAACTAAAAAGTATCTATAAATGAAACACCACTCATTTGTAGATATTTATGTGCTGAATAAATGTCGTGCTCACAGTTACATGCTATAATTTTTTTGTTTTAAAGCTGTTTGCATTTGTTTGTTGAAAAAATGACAAAAATTGAATTTTCTGCTCCCTTTGCTATGAAACTGCAGTTATCCTGGTTTAATAAAGGCAGTTTCAGTAAAAGTATTAACAGCCTCTCCTTTACCAGCCTATGGAGTCATTTAAAAAAACAACAATATGTGTAAAAAGATGGTTTAGTTGTCCTTTAATAACATGATTAATAACTTACAGTCTCTTGTTCTTTTGTTAAAATTGTAAATAGTAGTTTGAATTTTCTGTGTTTTAAATGTAGGTATACTTCTTATGTCTCCAGATACATACTAAATTAAACTCTTGCTCCAGTTCTCCTAGGGCTTTTGCATTTCTGGAGAGTGGGATGGGGCTGTATTAGAGCAATTCAGAGTGGTGTCAAGCACACAATAAAAGTCATATCCCAGGATCCATGGACCCTCCCATTTTGCCATGTCCAACGATAAGCATTTGAAGAAGCCTGGCTCTTCTACTTTTGGGGCATACACTGAACCAACTGCGATGATACCAATGCCAGGTAGTGAGGCACGGACCAAGGTATATCTGCCTCGTGAGTTGAGTATCTGTCCCAACATGCGAGCCCTGGAGCATCCTGGGAACCAGACTGAAGTGGCCCAAGCCTTAGTAGAAAAGGTGGAGGAAACCCACAGCCCTCCTAAAGAAGCTCCCGTTTTCACCGCCTCACTTGAGGTCATGTGCATTTCTTGAAGCAGAACTACCTGCCAATTGGCTTTCTTCACTTAATTTGCCACACGCTTCCATTTGAGAACAGACTTTAGCCTGTTCACATTCCAGGTGGCTATTTTAATTGGGTTTGCCATTATTATTCCAGGTTGTCAGGACTACAGCAGGCGGAACTGTAATTAAGTTACGAGTAAAGGCCATCTCGCCCAAATACATGTAATGGACATCTAGTTATTTTATTAAGGGCCAGCATGTCCTGTAATACTTTGTGCACTCCAACACTCTATTTTTATACTAATATACCAGACTAGTCTAAACCCCAAAATCCTCTAAACTTCTGATGATCTCCCCCCACTCCCTTCCCTCCCTTCAAACTGGTGAACTTGGGACCAGGGCTGCCCCCCAGAAATGTCAGCAAACTTTTTATCTGGTAGCAGCACCAAGTCCCCCCATCCGCTGGATCCCCCCTCCCATACATTCACCCCCTCACAATCTCCTTCAACGGATACCCCCACCCCCCAGATCCGAGGCCTAAATAAGCCTGAAGTCCATCCCCTTGCAAACAGTTGGTAATCTTTAACCAAGTACTACATAGAAACATAGATACATAGACTTTGACGGCAGATAAGGACCACTTGGCCCACCTAGTCTGCCCATTCCTTACCTAGAGGATAAGCTGCAGATCCTATTTAACCAACAGCCTATTTCTTCCTACCACCCAAAAAAATTGCCTTATGTCTGTCCCATGCATTCTTGAATTCTCCCACAGTTTTAGACCTCACAACCTCCTCAGAAAGGCTGTTCCATGTGTCTACCATCCTCTCTGTGAAACAATACTTCCTCGCATTGCCCTGAGCTGTCCTCCCCTCTATCTTCAAATTGTGTCCCCTTGTTCTTGCACATCTCTTTTTCTGAAAGATGCTACCCTCTTGGAGTTTGTTGATTCCACTGAGGTGCTTAAACATTTCTATCATATCCCTCCTCCCTTCTTTCCTCAAGGGTATACACATATTAAGCTCCTTTAGTCTCTCCTCGTATGGCTTCTCTTGCAGACTCTGCACCATTTTAGTTGCCCTCCTCTGAACTGACTCCATCCTGTCTATGTCCTTGCAGAGATGGGGTCTCCAGAACTGGACACAGTACTCCAGATGGGGTCTCACCAACTGTCTGTACAGGAGGATAACAACTTCCTGTTTTCTGCTGGTGATGCCTCTCCCTATACATCCCAGTATCCCCCATGCCTCCCTACCACCTTCTCTCATTGCTTGCCAACCTTAAGGTCATCTGATATGATTACTCCCAGGTCCCTTTCCATTTTTGTTGTTGTTACTACCCCCCATTGTGTAATCTTCCCCTAGGTTTTTGTTTCCCAGGTGCATTATTTTGCACTTCTATGCATTGAATCCAAGCTGCCATACTTCTGACCATTCCTCCAACCTTGCCAAGTCTCTTCTCATCCTTTCCATGCCTCCTTGTGTATCAACCCTGTTGCAGATCTTTGTGAAGAGGCATACTTTTCTACTAAGGAGAATAAACATTAAATCGCAGTGTAGTAGCACTAAAGAACTAAAGTACATTTGTGAAGGCCTCCTGTTTTGGAGGGTACTAATCATACCACCTCTTCAATAAAATCAGAGTTCAAAATAAGTACAACAGATAACAGCAAACAGTCCCGCTTTTATAATTAATCTGGCACAACTCGGAAAAGAAATAAATTGGTCAAAGCAAGTGGGGTATCCTTGCCTTAAGGTGATCCCAGGAGCACTGGGATCTAGTGCCGAGATGTTTAAAACTTAGCTCCATACTTTGGCCTAAACCCAGCAGCCCCTCCGCCGATACCCAAACCCTCAGGCCTGGTTGGAGGGACATGCTACTTAGAAGGAAGGCCCTGGATATTAGGAGGTTATTGCCCTTGGGAGAAGAGGCAGACCCGGTTGCAAACAAAATCAACAGACAAACTTTAACACCGGGGTCTGTGTAATAAATTCAAAGTGATGTGGCTCACCTCTCAGTTTGGCATTCTCAGGGTGTATTCAGCCATCTGCCACTGCTCTATGGGCCTGTGGTGAGCAGGCCTGCCACTGCCTGGATTCCTCATAGAAGACTTGGTTTGCTGGCCAAGGCACCTAGCTTCACCTGAGCTCTTTCCTTCTAAGACTGCTTGAAAGGCAGAGTAGAGAAACTTACCAGAGCAAGGGAAAAGGATTAAGACTTAGTTTGGCTAAGCAGATTTACTGTGTGGTGGTGTTTTTATTTTTTACTCACAGGGATTGCTACTGTTTGTTGCTAACATTTCATTGCTTTATTTTTTCTCTGATTCAAATTGTTGTTGCTAGTATACCTTCTTCTGCATTATTACAAAGTGTGCCTACAGGTGTGTGCTAACAGATTACTCCTGTAATCTTTCTGATTCAAATTGTCTTTTGCAAGGTATATCTTCTGTTACTGCTTTATTTTTCTCTGAGAAAAGTGTTTCTTACAGCGTATATCTTCTCTGAAATTATTACAGGTGGTGCTTTACAGGTTTTACAGTTTTATCTAACATTAGGATAAGCTTTCAGGGTTACTGCATTTGTTGTTGACTGATTGTTTCTGCTCTTACCTCCTTGTTCTTTCGCCTGTGGTTCTTCTTTAGGCAGGGAAGGGCCCAGCCACCCACCCCATCTCCAACCACCCCACTACACTCCTTTTATAGGGTACCACAGTTGTGACATTTCCTGTGGCAGAGCAGGAAGAGGCGGATCAGTGGGGCCTCCACAAGGTGATCTCATTTACAGGGCACTAGTAATTTAACTTGTTATAACAAGTTAAACAAAGCACAATTAAACCATTACTTGCATTTTTTCCTTTTTTTCCTTCTAATTACTCTGACTAGGTTACAAACCCAGCAACTTATTTGGAATGGATTTCATTAACTGCAGGTACTGTGGAACAATTTTCAGAAGGACAGTCTTACAGGATTTAGGACACTGTCCTACATGCTGGGCCTTTGGAGATCTTAGGTCTCAGCTCCGGGCAGCATGGGCAGAGATTGCATGCCTCAAATTTCATATTGAAGAGGAAATACATTATAAGAACCACCCGCCATTTCCCCAGCATCCAACAGAAAAACCTCGACTGCAGAGGGTAGTTGGTCCAGGAGGTTGGCAGGTGGTTAGGAGGAGCAAATCAGGTGCCCCATCACTCTCTGCTCTCAACACATTACCTCCAAAACCATATAAACACTACAAACAGGTATCTGCCTCTATCTCTGAAATCAAATAAAGAGGCAGAAGACACTGCAGAGCAGGACACTGCGCACAGGAGCTAGCACAACAAAACTCACCCAAATCAGGAACCAAAACAAAACAAGCACAAAAGAAATCCAAAAACTTCTGATCATAGGAGACTCCATGATTCGGGAGTTGATACCATCTCCAGCTAGGGTGATGGTCAGATGTCTTCCAGGTACATCAGCATGGAGAGACACTGACCGCATCGCTAAAATTGTTCACAAAGCAGGAGAAAACATTGATGTCCTAGTACACATAGGGACTAATGATCTCGCCAAGCCGGTCAGTTGTGGAGACCAAGGAACACCTGACTAGGCTGGGTGACAACTATCATCTATTTCGTCTGGCATCTCCTTCTCTGAGATCCTGCCAGTCTGGGAGAGGGAGCAGATGGACGGAAGGTCAGAGAAGGGAGATAGGGAGCCAAACACGTGGCTCAAGGGCTGGTGCCAGGAAAAGGACACAGATTTGTAGGGAACTGGCAACAGTTCTGGGAGCAAAAGTTCTTTAAATTTGATGGACTGCATCTGACTAAAGAGGGAGTCAGTGCATTGGGGCAGAAGTTTGACGTCTTTGCAGAATATTTAAACTAGCAAATGGGAGAGGTGCAGCACCCCATACGTCGAATGGGAAGAACACCCTCCCCTCAGCTAGTGGTCAAACAGGAATTCAGCATGTTTGCTGCTCATTTGCATCACCAGGTAAGAAAAGATTTGTTTCCCCATACGACGACAGGGTAATGCCAAACTTCACCCAACAACTAACACACCAAAAATCTGGCCAATGGAAAATCATGTACACAAATGCTCACAGCCTGGGAAATAAGATTCCAGACCTGCAGGCAATAATGTCAGAGGCTAAACTGGACATAGTAGCAATTAGTGAGACGTGGTTTACCAGTAACCACACTTGGGAGACTTCAGTACCTGGCTATGTATTGTTCAGAAGAGAACGAGGTGCAAAAGGGGAGGAGTGGCCCTGTATGTTAATGAAAATATCAAAGCTACAGAAATTCAGAATACACATATGAGCCAGAAGAACTGTGGGTCACCCTGGAAACAGGAAATGGGACAGCCATAAGAACTGGGGTTGTCTACAGGCCCCAGACCAGAGGGAGGACATAGACACATTACTGTTAGAAGATATACAAAACATGACAGCTAAAGGGAGGTTCTGATAATGGGAGACTTCAACATGCCGGATACAGATTGGTCAATACCAGCAGGAACATCTGCCAGAACTAGACTCATAGTGGATTCCTGCAGGAGGGCCTCAAACAACTGGTACAGCAACCCACAAGGGACAGGGCTATCCTAGATCTAGTACTGACTAACAAAGAAGGGATCACAGATCTCCAGGTAGAAGGTCACCTGGGAGCCAGTGACCATCACATGGTATGGTTCAATTTGGCTACTACATCTAAATCATCCCATTCCAAGGCAAAAATATGGGACTTCAGAGGAGCTGACTTTGATAAGATGGCCAACAGAGTTAAGCTAGCCCTGGCAAAAAGAAATACAGATGAGGGGGTACAGGCAAAGTGGGCAAGCATTAAGGATGCAATACTTGAAGCAACATCCCATTGTGTTAGACAGAAAACGAAGTGCAAAGAAGAAGGAAACCACTTTGGTTCTCAAATACAGTAGCAGAAAAGGTCAGAGCCAAAAGGCTGGCCTTCAGGAAATATAAGGAACACAGCGGATGAAGATAGGGAGGCATACCAAACTGCCCTAAGGGAAGCAGGTAAGGCAGTAAGGCAGGCAAAGTCCCAAACTGAGGAAACACTAGCACGTAACAGTAAAGAAGGTGACAAGACTTTCTATAGATACATTAGTGAAAGGAGAAAGTCCAAAGGGGTATTGCTAAGCTTAATGGAGAAAAGGGAGCATGTGAGGAGGAGGACCTGTAAAGGCATCTATCCTAAATAGATACTTTTGCTCAGTATTTACTGAAGAGAAGGTAGGCAGGGCCCACAGCTCAGCATCATGGACACAGGGGAGGGAGGTGAGCACTACTCCCTTCACAAAAGAAAGGGTCCTACAAGAGCTTGCTAAGCTCAGGGTGGATAAGGCAATGGGACCTGATGGCATACATCCCAGGGTACTTAAGGAGCTAAAGGAGGAACTAGCAGAGCCATTAGCAGAATTCTTTAGTGAGTCTCTGAGCACAGGAGAGGTCCCAGAAGACTTGAGAAGGGTTTTATGTGATCCGCTTCCACAAGAGTGGTAGCAGGAGGAGGCAGAGAACTACAGACCGTCAGTCTTACCTCAGTAGTGGGCAAGATTATGGAGGCACCTTAAGGAAAGGATAGTGCAACACCTGGAATCCATAGGGGCACAGGATCCAAGACAGCATGGGTTTACAAAGGAAGGTCCTGTCAAACTAATCTCATAGATTTCTTTGACTGGGTAACCAGAGTGGTGGACCAAGGGAGCAGTTGATGTCGCCTACCTTGACTTCAGCAAAGCTTTCAACACTGTTCAAATAGAAGATTGATAGATAAGCTGGGTAGGCTTGGGGTGGAGTCAAGTTAGTCAACTGGGTGGCAAACTGGTTGACGGGCAGAAACAGAGTGGTGGTAAATGGTATACAGTCAGAAGAGATGCAAGTCACAAGTGGGTACCTCAGGATCAGTCCTGGGGCCAGTCCTCTTCAACATCTTCATTAGTGACCTTGCAGATGGACTAGAGGGTAAGGCTTGTCTGTTGCAGATGACACCAAGATCTGCAACAGAGTAGATGATCCAGATGAGGTGGGCAGAATGAGAAGAGATCTGGATAAACTAGCAGAATGGTCAGAAGAGTGGCAACTGGTATTTAATGCAAAGAAGTGCAAAATCATGCATAGGAAGAGAAACCCTGAAGCCACCTATAGGCTGGGAGGAGTTGCTAGCAGTCACAAAGGAAGAAAGAGACTTGGGCATCATCATCACTGATGACCTAAAATCATCAAGCAGACCTCTAAAGCAGTAGGTAAGGCTAGGGGTGTTAGGGTTTATTAGTAGGGTATCACAAGTCGTAAGAGGGAGGTAATAATCCTCTGTACAAGACACTGGTTAGGCCCCATCTGGAGTACTGCGTGCATATTGGAGGCCACACCTTCACAAGGACATTAACCAAATTGAGGCAGTCCAGAGAAGGGCAACAAAATGGTGCAGGGACTGCATCAGAAGACATATGAGGACAGATTAACGGAGCTTAATATGTATACCCTTGAGCAAAGGAGGGAGAGGTGTGATAGATCGAGGCATTCAAACACCTTAAGGAATAAATAGGTGAAAGAGTCTAACATGTTTAAATATAAGAAAAATAGCAGGACAAGAGGACACAGCATGAGATTAGAGGGAGGCCGATTATGGGGAATGTGAGGAAATTTTTTCACAGAAAGGGTGGTGGATGCATGGAATGGCTTACCACAAGAAGTGGTGGCTATGAATACAGTGCAGGGCTTCAAACAGGCATGGGATAGGCATAAGGGAGCAATACAAATGACTATGAATAGATAGGCCACTGACAGAGCAAAGGCCGATGGCACATTTATAAGGTAGAAAAAGAAATGGGCAGACTGGATGGGCCTTGCTGTCCTTATCTGCCGTCAACTTCTATGTTTCTATACCCATCTCTCCACAGCCTTAGGACAGGTAAAATAGATAGGGGCTTGACTAGGCTTATTGATACAGAGCTTAGCTGGATACATAAATGAAAATCATCTGCCCAGGTTGAGGGTGGAGGTATTTACAAATTTGGAGGCATCGCTGGGATTTCTGGAACATTTTATAGCACTTTGCCCTGTTGCAGGAACTGAGTTTGGTACCCACCCTATTTTGTAGCACTTTGCTCTATTGCAGGAACTGAATTTGGTACCCACCCTATTGTGCTGTTGCCCTTTTTGTCTGTCATGGTTTTTCATTCACTCATTTCACATAGTACATAGCACTGAGGGAGCAGTCCTGTGAGCTGTTATACTGGCTGCTGTTAAAACTCTGCTGATAACCAGCATAAGGCACTTTCTGCCCTCCTGTTGGAGGGGCGCTCTTGTCATACCTGCTTCTATCTTCATTATTTGATGTTCATTCTCTCTCATGATAGGAGCTCATGTCATATCAGTACCTGTTTGTACTTTCATTTATTTTGATGTTATTCTCTTTCATGATGTTATTTGATGTTTTTCTACTTCTCAATGCTGTTATGTATCTTGTTGCCATTCTGCCTACTTAAACATTTTAAAGCATGTTGTACCATATGCTGTACCACCCACTTGTCGAAGCCTGTGGCTCCTGTATGTTACCTCGACTCTGTATTATGTTTCGTATGTACTCTGTAACCCTCCAGGGTCGCACCTGAAAATAGGCACTTGGATGTCTAGAGTGCTTACCTGGTTAACAAAAGCAAATAAGTAAATAAAGCCTGGATTTGACCGTATTAAATTTTTGCTATTAAGATTGTAACTCCCTGCTAAAATCTTGAAAGACAAAGACCTTGGTGTTGTTAAACAAAATAGGGCCTTTCATCTTAGCCTTGCAGAGGATCTGCTCTTTATCCACATATTGTAGATACTTTATGAGGCAGTGTCTGGGTTTGTCTCCTGGTTTGGGTGCGGGACCTATTCTGTGCGCTCGTTCTATTTTGAACCCTGCCAAATCTGGTGGGAGGCCCAGATGTTCCATTAGCCACTTATTCAAGCTTTCCTCTGGGTTGCCACCTTCAGCACCCTCCGGCAAGTCCACAGTTCGGAGGTTGGAATGCCTTGACCTGTTCTCCTGGTTGTCGACTTTGGCTGCAAGTTCCTCCATTGCTTTCCTAAGTTCATTCCATTCTCCTGTGTCCGCATGGAGAGAATCTTTGAGTTCACTTACACGATACTCCAATTCGGAATTTTGCATCACGTGGTTGGCAGAGGTTTCGGAGAGTCCAGTCACCACCAACTGCAGATGGATGAGCAGTTATGTTTATGAAGCCTGCCTTCATTTCGTGCTGCATTTGGGTGAGTGTGGCAGGCACCCCAACCAGGGAGCTTTTCAGTTCCGACATATTAGCGGCAGAGGGTGATTCATACTGTGTGGTTCAGGGTGAGCTGTTGCAGGCCTCAGGTTCCAGAGTCAGCTCTCTTGACAATTTAGAAGTCAGAAATGTAAGCTTGGCCTGTTTAATTTTAGATTTTTTTGTGGTCATTGGTCTCCAATATCTCCACAGCTCATCTTTAGGAAGATTTGTCAGGTCTAGTAGGCCAACAGAAACATTTTCAATGGTGTGCTACCAGGAGCTGGCTAAAATACGTCCAGCATGTTCTCCGGCTAGCCACACCCCCTGTAGGTATACTTCTTGAAATGAACTTTGGGGTCCATCAGATAAATAAATGAAACCCATTTGGTTATTTATTTGCAGTTGCTAACATAATTTGCCATTATTGTATTATTTTTTTTTGCATATTCAGAGTGGGAAGGGGAGTGTGTTATTGAAATCTCTGTCACAGAGGGTGATAGCTATACTTATTTCTTGTGGGAAAACACCCTGGTAGTGTACTGTCATAAGGTACTATGTGAATTGAGTGAATGGAAAACCATGACAGACAAAAAGGGCAACAGCACAAGAGCAACCACAATTTGGGTGACACAGCAGTAGGGTGACATGAAAACCGTGACAGATAGCAGAAAAAAGGAACACACTGTACACACAAAAGCAGGCAAGGAACAATGGCAATCAATCTCAGAGAAGCAGTAGTGTATGCAGGGGGCTTCACCCACTGCACCCCACACCCTCCTCCCCCATACAAGCATCCTCAGGGTTGCAGCAACCAGCACACTTGCAGTATTAGGAGGGCAGCAGCACTCATATAACCTAGTGCTCTCATGATCCAGTCACCAAAACTGGAGTCACCCTTTTGCTGTTATTACGGTGCTCCTATCACCTGTCACCCTGTCATAAGGATCCTCATAGGTAGAGGGACCTTATCATTTTCCAAACCCTTTTCTAACCATGAACCTGGGCACCATTCACCCAAAGACCTAACAGACTTTGCTATCTGCTATCTTCAGGTTTAGTCAGCACACCTTGAGGGTGGAGGTGTTTACAAATTTGGAGGCATCACTGGGATTTCTGGAACATTTTGTAGCACTTGCTCTGTTGCAGGAACTGAGTTTGGTACCCACCCTATTTTTCAACTTTATGATGGAGCATGATTCATTGCTGGAGTAGGTCAAGGGTTATTTTGGTGCAGGGGATCTCTGAAGGCCTAGGGACCATCCTGAAAGTGTCATAGGCAGCACAAAAATGTTTGGGAAAAGTGACTGTCCATCTGAGAGTATACAGTTCTGCTCAGCATATACTGTGCATTTTGATGGTGTGCTGAGAGCATTTGAACCCTCATGTGTGCCTGACCAGCTCACTGATGGTAGAGACACAACCACTTGGTCTATAACAACCCATGCAAGCCTGGACCCTCCCCCAAGGGCCCCAAAGAGTAAAACAAATGTAAACTAAAGTTGCAATCCTTTTTGCAGCTGAGGACAAGACTGTTCAAGATGTGAGAGCATTCTTCAAGGAAGATGATCTGGCACAAGCAATCCCACTGAGTGAACTGTGAGTTGGGGGACAGGACTGGACCCCTTATTTGGTCATGCCCTATATACAATACAGGAGACTGTATACTTTCTCTGTGTCACTCCCACTCCTTCAGGGAAGGACAGTTATGAAGATGAGCCAGACCACACAGATGGAGAAAGAGTGAAAGTCTTCAGAAGATGAAAAGTGCAAAAGAATTGTGGAGAGCCTTAGAGGTATAGCATTGGACATTATCCTCTTTTTACATGCCAACCAATCTAACTATACTGCAGCTGACCACCTTGTCATGTTGAAGGCTACCCTTGGAGAAGTTGATCAGAGGGAGAACACCATTTTCCATTTGGGAGTTCCCATGCAAAAAAAAGGAGATAACTTATTCCACTACATGACCAGAGTGAACATTGTAATTGATAGAATTGTTACCCATGCACAGACTGCACAGATGAGACTAGACCAGATTTATGAGGAGCTGTGTATTCCTGTTGGACACTGATATCTCTCTAGTTGAAGGAATGGACCTTTCAAACTTTCAGCAGTTACTGGATGAAGTGAGGGAAGAAAAGTCCCAAGAAGCAAGTTCTATTTCCTTATGGGTGCTTATGGAAAAAGCCATTCCACTGCAGCCTCACATTGACAGTCAATGAGAACAGAGTGCCTCTCCAGACATGGAAACTAGTTGAAGGAGTCACACAGTGTGTATGAAGGCATTGCAGATGGCATGGACCTCTTGTTCATGGGCCAACTCCCAGCCACCATGTTGTGAATAACAAATGAATTCTTCATCTCCCCAAATTGTCATACCTCAACCCTCAGCTCTGCCCCAAGAGGGACTGTTCTGCTTTCACTATGGAGAAGATGAACATTTTACATGAGGATGTGGCAAGCCTTAGAATAAGCAACTCGTGGATCATAAATAGGAAAGACAGCAGCAGCTATAGGGAAATGACAGTGTTGCCAAGGAAGAATGTGACCTGGGACTCCGAGAGTGAACAGCTTTGTAAGATGGACAAATCCCACTGCAGCTGTTAAGAACAAGTTGCCAGAAGGATTGATAGGTCCCACCCTGACCATACAAATATCTATTTAGGGATACCCATGTGAAGCCATATTAGACAGTGGATTGCAGGTCATTATTATCTACCAATCCTTTTACCGGACTTACTTGAAACACTTGCCATTGCAAACACAAGAGACACATTCCATCTGGGGTTTGAGTTGTACCAGCTACCCCATGATGGCTATGTCATTCAGCAAATTGAATTCCCAGAGATGTTTGCTGGACTCCCTCAGAAGATCGATACCTTGGCTCTAATTGTTCTGATGCCCTGATTTTGCACAAGACACCAGTGCGAACTGGATGCAATGCCAATATGTTCGACACCTGGACCAATTGTGTCTGCAAAAAGCAGGGAAGTAGAACTACCAGATATTGCAAGTTCATGCCACTGGGTAGTTGCTGTTCTTTACCAAGAATGTGAAAATGGTATAAGACCCATTGCCTATGCCAGTTGCAGTCTGAGTTCTTCCAGAAATAACTATCCAGCCCATAAATTGGACTGTCTTGGGCTGAAGTGGTCAGTAACTGGTCCATTCCATGAGAATATTTTTTGGAGTCAGGTTCATTGTAGCAACATACAACAATCCACTGACTGACATATCTGCTGATGATTGCCAAATTGAATGCTATTGGACATACACGGATCTTCTCTCCATCTGCTTACAACGTTTACTTGCAGTACCATCCAAGAAGGAATGACATCGATGCAGATGCCCTGTCCCACTGCTCACATTTTACTCTGCCCATGGAGCAGTTATGGACTAATGGTATCTGAAGATGGAGTTTAAGCAATCTTTCAGCTGACAGTTGTAATAAGCCATAAGCCATAGTCTTTGTAAAAAAAAAAGCAAAAACAACGGATTCCATTTTACATAATACTTTCTAGCACCTCTCCCAATGTATGGGACTGGATGACAGTACCATAAATTATTGATATTGTTTTTGGATGTCCAGCTTAAGGAATAGGGATGCTATTTTTGTATAGGGGTTAAATTTTAAGATGAGCATGAACTGAATAAAGTAAACAAATACAGACATAGTTACTTATTTTGAAGTTGACCTGTTATTAGCCAGTGGGCTACTACATATTAGTCCTGTGCATTTAGGCGCCTACCCTTTCATTACTATTTGGCACGGTTCATGGGGATCATTTTCACTTGAGTTTTTTTGGTGTATTACATATGCCAAGTTTTTTTTATTTCTTTATTGTGCATTTATATCAGATTACAGGGCAAAACAGACAGTGTTATACATCTCATTTTAACAATAACTCGTACATTCATCAATATTCTGTTCACCGCCTTTCCTTCACCTTCTGTTTTCCACTGCAATCTTTACATTTCATTATGCATACAATCTGCTCTGCATAAATCATTACTATGTCCTGTATAAGTCCAGCCTTTCCCCGTTTACTCTTATTCTGCTTAGTCCTGCTGTTTACTCTTTGACTGTTTTTGTGAACATGTTTCTGTAACTACAGAAAAAAACTTAACTTTTAACTTTCTTGGCAGATCTCCCCTTACCTCAGCTACCTTTATTTCATTTTCCTGTTCTCCCTCCTTTCTCATTCATACTGGAGCTGTTCTAATACTGGGGTTCCCTCTATCTCCTCTATAAAATGTACAAAAGGCAGCCATCTAGTGTTGACTCTGTCTGTGCTTAAATTAAGCCTTGCTGACATTTCTTCCATTGATTTAATTTTCTTGCAATTATTTAACCAGTGATTTACATCTGAGGATTGGACTGTCATCCATTTTTGCATCATAGCTTTGAATGTGGCTGCAATCAGGATTTTGTATAAATATTTCTTGGCCACTCCTTTCATTGTAGCAGGGTACATTCTACATAAAGCATTTACCTCTTTGAGCTCTTGGGGGTAATTCTAACATTTCTATAATTTTAGCTTCCACCTCTGCCCAAAATCCCTCCAAGGCCTTGCAAGTCCAAAATATATGCAGTGGTGTCCCCCTATCACCACACCCCTTCCAACACTGATCTGTAGAAATTCTTTCCATGTGCTCAGATTTATCAGGTGTAATAAAGAAGCGTATCAGAAGGTTCCATCAAAATTCCCTCCAACTCCTCGAGGAGTTTGTTCTGTGAATCCCCTGCCATATTTGTAGCCATTCTTCTTGCTTTAGATTATTATTTTCTCAATTTCCCAATGGTTCTGAATATTTTCCACTGCCTTATTTCCTGTCTCTCTATTCAGTTCTACATATAAACCAGAGATCCGCTGTCTCACTGATTGTGTTACAGTGAATGTCCTGAGTGTATTTATTAATGGATGCTGTCCCTCTATCCTCGTTGAGGTTCTCTCCTGGTTTTGAATGTAAGATCTCACCTGCAGATATCTAAAATTATCCTTATTTTGTATCTTAAATTCAACCTGCAGTTGTCTGAATGTTTTGACCACTGTATCTATCTTAAATTGTGATGTAAACTGTAGTCCCTGCCTAGCCCATTGTCTGTAGGTGTGGTCATTATTTGAGGGAAGGAAGTGTTTGTCTTTCCATATTGGTACCCAACCTGGCTGGGATTGTTGGATGCACAACTGTTTTTTTTTAACCTGAAGCCAGTTTGTATATGTGTGTTTCATCCATTCATTTGAAATGAGGCCTAGATCTGCACTAGACCCCAGGCTCCGGATCAATGTGTCTAGATGTTTCTCCCTATTGGTATTTTGTTCTATGTCTTTCCACACTGGTTCCTGTGATATGTTTGATGTGTCGATCAGAGGAATCAGTTGTGCTGCCATGTAGTATGCCTTCATGTTTGGTAACCTGTACCCCCCTGCTTGTTTATGTCTCTGTAGTATGGCCCATGATATTCTTGGCTGCAGTTTGTCCAGATAAACCTTCTCAGCACCCCTGTAAGCTCCTTCCACTTCCTTATCTGAGACTGCCAAGGGAAGGCACTGGTACAAGAACAAAAATCTTGGCAGAACATTCATTTTGATGGTGTTCACTCTGTCACTAAATGACAGACGGAGCAGCATCCACCTTGTAATATCCACAAAGACCTCAGTCTTTATCTTGCCATAATTTGCTGTGTATAATTTACTGAAGTGTCTTGGTGACTGTATACCTAAGTATCTTACTTGTTCTGGGTTCCACTTTTCTGTTGTGTGTTTCAAGTCCCTGTGTAGCTCCCCACTAATTCTTATGATCGCTGTCTTTCTGATGTTTATTTTTAAACCTGTTATTTCCCCATATTCTGCTCTTCTGGTTTTCCCCTGGGTGTCTCATGTATATTACTGTATCATCCATATACATAGGGACTTTATTCTGCACCCCTCCTAGCATTACTCTCTGCATTTTGTTTTTCCTGACTGCTTTTGCAAAGGGCTTTATACTGATGGTGAATACAAGGGTGACAATAGACAGCCCTATCTTGTTCCTCTCCCCATGTGAAATTGCTCTGACAGCGTGCCACTTGCTTTTACTCTCGCTACCAGGTTCTTATACAGTAGACTGACCACTTTGATGCATTCTTTCCCAAAATCCATTGACTGTAGTGTACTATTTAGGAACGTCCAATTCAGTCTGTCAAATCCTTTCTCTGCTTCAGTTAGTATAGCAATTTGTGGGTCCATGCTTTTTTCCCTTCCTCTAGGATGTTTACATTCTCCTTATGTTGTCAGTCAAATGTTGCTCCGGAATAAAGCCTGTCTGGTCTGGATGCACTATTGTTTGTATGACTTTTTGTAGTCTGGTGGCCATGATTTAAAAAAAAATGTTACATTTTGGTTAAGTAGTGAGATTGGTCAGTAGGATTCACTGTACTCCTTATCCTCCTTATCTTTCCCTGGTTTTGCTAATACTGATATTGTGGCTTCCCCCCAAGTTTGTGGGGTTACTCCCTCATTTTGACAATGTCATAATAGTTTTCCTAGACTGGAGCTATCTGTTTATTGAATGATTTATAAAAGTCGGAGTTGAATCCATCCTGTCCCAGTGCTATATTGGATTTTAAATTCATTATTGTGTTATACACTTCATTATTACTAATGGGCACATCTAAGGAGGCTGCTGCTTCCTCTGTGAGTTTCGATAATTTTATGGAGGTCAGGAACTGACAAGCTTTTTTGCTCATTATCCCTTCCCTATATAACGTTTTGTAAATCTCTGCAAATTTATTGGATATTTGATTGCTGTCTGTTTTGTATTCTTGTGTTCTGGTGTGGTCCCTTATTCTCACTATTGTCCTGTCTGCTTCATTTTTCCTCATTCTGTATGCCAACAAGGCTACTGCTCTCTCTCCTGTCTCACAATATCTGTGTTATGTATAGCTTGACTGGCCTCTGTCTTCCTGTCCATTAGTTCTTGTAGTTCTTTTCTAATCTTTTGTATGGATTGCAACCCTTCTGGGGATGGTGCCTGTTTATGAACCTGCTCAAATGTTTTAAATTTTTCTTCTAGGTTCATCTGTCTCTAGCCTCTGCTTCTTTTGGTGGAAGACCAACTGATAATGTGCCCCCTGAGGACTGCCTTCATCAAATCCTATGCCATCGGTTCTTTTACCTCCCCATCTGCATTCAGTTCTCTGTATGTTTTAATTTCTGTACTAATTTTCTTCTTAAAGATCTTGTCATTTAATAAAGAATGATTAAACCTCCATAATTTGTGTTTTCTTGATTGTGTTGTTTGAAGAGTAATAGATGTGGGGGCATGATCTGAAATTATAGTTTGGTGTGTCTCACTGGGGTGTATCCTGTGTAATTCTGATTTGTGGGTAAAAAACATGTCTGTTCTTGAATACTCCTGATGTGAGTAGGAGTAGAATGTATAGTCTTTTTCTCTCTTATGTTGTTCCCTCCATTATATTGTCCTGTCCGCTTCATTTTTCCTCATTCTGTATGCCAACAAGGCTACTGCTCTCTCTCTCTCTCTCTCTCTCTCCTGTCTCACAATATCTGTGTTATGTATGTTAGACCATGTTCTAACATACAGTTTCTAAACATTTTACTAGATGCCTCATTGGCGTGGTTATTTTTAGATGATCTGTCCCATTGTGGATACACAACACAATTGAAGTCTCCACCCACTACTACACTTCCTGGTGGGAGCTGTGCAATTTTTTGGGAATAACTTTTTAATGAATTGTGGTGCATTACTGTTGGAGGCATATCCATTTACTAAGTGGATATTTTGGTCTTGTACTTGTCCTGATGGTATTACCCATCTTCCCTCCAGGTCTGTTTCTGTTTTGTGTGTCTCAAATCCTAATCCCATTCTGATTAGCATCTCTACCCGATTTTGTTTTTTTGCTGAGGGGTGTGAAGAGTATATCACCTCTCCCACCCAACTCCTTTTAGTTTGCAATGCTCTAGGTTTGACAAATGGGTCTCTTGTATCAGGGCTATATCATTACCTAATTTTCTGAGCTCTGTTATTATCTTAGTATGTTTCACTACCGAGTTTAGTCCCTTGACACTAAAGGAAATTATCTTTAACTTATTCATTGTACTTTGTCTTATATTCTAGATGCCCTTCTAGTGGCTCAAGGAGGATTTAAGAGATTGTTTTAGCTTCTAATCTGGTTGATCTGCCATCTCTAATTAAGTAAACTTTAATAACTTTCAAACTTACATTACTTTTCCAACTATATACATTTCTGTTACATACAAGAAAGAGATATATCCCTTCTCTTTTGCACATTTTCAGCTTTCTTTACTTTAAGGTGACTTGGGGGTTGTTTCTGAACCTAATGTTGGTTCACTTGTACTCAGGTTTGCTCATGACCTGAGTTTCCCTCACATTGGTCAAGTGAGTTTGGCCCTTCTCTAAAGAATAAGAATATGATCAACTTACCCCTCAGTAGTTGAGAGACAAGTCAGAAAATTGCCGGCTCGAGATTCCCCCCTCTCCCTCCTTTATGTGGTCCCTTGATCTATTTCATATATCTTTATTTAACCTATTGGGTATCTACTCATGCACCCCCTTCCTTCTTCCCCCCTCCCCTTACTATGATGCCTTCTAATTTCTCTTCCATTGTCTTTGTTTTCACCCACCTCCCCCTTCACCGCAATGCCTGAAGATGAAGACTAATCAAGTCATATATCCTCTTGAAGTACTTACTCTGCACTCCTTTATCTTCAGCATAAGTGGAGAGGAAAGAGGGAAGAGCAGTTGCATCATGCCCTTACCAGTGCCCCAGATGGTGCTCAAACCAGGATTCATTCACTGTATACTTTCACCGCCTGTGAAAAAGGAAAGAAAAGACAAACCAAATCAAGTGAATCCATTAATCTCTTATTAACCTTGGGATTTCCTCCCTTATGTATCTCTTATGAGCGATCTTCTGGCTTATTCTCCCATCATACCTCTTGCAACCTTGGGGGTCTTATTCCCCCCCCCCATAACAGCCTTTCCATCTTATTTTTACAAGTCCCCCCCGTTAGTCCTCTACTGATTGTTTATACTTCTGCATTCACCAAATTTCAGAGATGCCCAAGTAGTCTCCCCTCACTCTCATTTCACTTATTAATCCTACAAAGTTGTCTGATACTATGCCTCTCTCTGCACCCACCTTTCTTCTCTGTAGTGTTTGCCATCTTCTGAGGCCTGTCCATCCTTCCCGCTTTCCCTCCCCCTCCATATTTAGCCCCCCTTCTTTTCAGTTACTCCCTCCTCCCACACTCTGGTTAGAACTATGTATTTGCTGTGCGTTCTCCACTTCCAATCATCCCCTTCCCCCCTGATTTCACCCCTTTCCCCGGTTGACTTTTGTTACAACCCCTCTGTCTCCACGTGCAAACTGCATGTGGCATCATACAATACTAGCACACATTTCCAATATTCTTCCGTTTTTCATTTACCTCATTTAACCGGGCAAAACTTTTACCATACAATTGGAGTGTTCCTCTGCTCTGTCTGTGCATCCATTTCACCCCAGTGGATGTCCGTTCCCCTTATGTCCCCTCTAATTTTGTCTGGTGCTGTGATTTATGAGGGGCACTCACCCTCTCCTTCTATTCAGTATTTTTATTCCTCTACAGATGTCCACTCTCTTTTGTATCCCCTGTCCCTGGATTGCACTTCCTTGTCTTTACCAGGTTATGTAATCTCCACCCCCGATGCTGTCCTCCATATTACTAATCTTGTCCTTTTCCTTTATATCATGCAACCATTCTCCATCCTGTTCCCAACCCCCTCCTACTCCACTTGATTGTTCACTTTTCCACCATTTATGCCATGAGCCCCCCCAATTACCATACCCATTTTTTAAAGTTTTTCCCACTCTTCACCAACAATTAAAGTTCTGTGGCAAAACTAAACAAGTCTTACTGAAAATATTAACAGCTCGCTCTTTCTAAGACTCTTCATCTTTTCTGCAGTGGTTCCGTGTTCGACTCCTTTTCTTTACTGCAGGTAGATGAATTAAGTAACTGCCGAATGTCTGTTTTCAAATACATGGGAAACTCTGGCTCCATTCTTTACCTCTTTCTGCTCTGGTCCATTTGGTTCCACACTATCTGTTGTAATTCCCCTTCTAGCTTTTCCATAGTCAAATCTGGGCAATCTATTCCCCATTTTGAAAGTTGTGGTGCTGCTGCTGATAGGTTTTCATACACTTGAACTCCTTTTTCCATAAAGATCCTCCACTTTGGGGGGAATAGAACCTGTGCCTTTATGCTCCATTTCTCCTTAAGTCACTTCATGATATTCTTGGCAGCTTGCCTTGATTTCGTCGGTCGACCTGGCTTTCATTACAGAGACCTGGGTGGGAGATGATGCTGGCCCTATTTTTGAGGCTGCAGTCCCCCCAGGGTATACTGTAGTGCACTGCCCTGGAGAAAATCGCTGGGGTGGTGGTGTAGCCATTTGTTTTAGATCTAGCCTGACCTTCACTGTGCACCCGGTGGGAACCCCAAGTTCATTTGAGTGTGTGGCCATTCGTGGAGGACTCGGCGTGGGCTGCAGGATCCTCCTCATCTATTGCCCTCCTGGCCTGATGGAGGGTTTCCTGCAGGAATTTGCCGAGTTTGTTGCAGGTGAAACATTGGGTTCCCCCAGGTGTGTTTTTCTGGGGGACTTCAATGTTTGGGCCGATGATAAAGTCCAAAGGTGCACCGGTGAATTTCTGCAGAGTATGTCCTTGTTGGGGCTGATGCAGGTCGTTGATGCACCAACTCATCGAGATGGCCACACACTGGACTTGGTGTTCTCACTGGGGCTCGAGATTGCAGATCTTGGGATTGATCAGGTATTTTGGTCTGATCATTGCACGGTGAAGTTCATGCTTGGGGCTCCTGCCTTAAGTTCTTCCCCTGCTGAGATGATTCACTGTCGCCCTTTACGTGATCTTACCCCTGAGGGTTTTTGGGTGGCAGTTGATTTATCTAGTGTGGGTGGTGCATGCGTCGGAGGTGTTGATGTCGGGGTTGACACCTATAATAAGGTGTTATCCGACACCATCAACTCCCTCGCACCTATCCGTGTATGACCCAGAACTTTGCACCTGAGGTCTCCATGGTATGATGGAGACCTTAAGGAAATGAAGAAGATGGGTCGGAGATTAGAGCGCTGCTGGAGGAAGTCCCGTCTGGAGACAGACAAACTGGTCCTGCATGCACATTATTGCGCATATCAGGAGGCAATCAACCGTAAGAAGGCAGTGTTTCTGTCTAGGGAGATTGCTGCCGGGAGAAACCAACCAGCCTCACTCTTCTGGACTGTCGATAGACTTCTCCATCCTGTCTGTCTGCAGCCCGGGAGGGTTTCTTCAAATGAAGATTGTGAGGATTTTGCTCGTTTTTTCTCGGACAGGGTGTCTTTGATCCGGCAGGAGGTTTCTTCAGCCAGCAATACCATTGCTGACAGTGGTCACCAGATGTGCTCTGAGTGCACTCCACCTAGTTGGGGAGAGTTTAGGCTAGTGGAGGTTCGTGAGGTTATTGAGGTGGCAGCCAATTTGAAGCATACCTTTTGTGAGCTGGACCCAGTGCCAACGCGTTTCTTAATGAGATGCATTGACTCTGTTGGTCCGGTGTTTGCCTCGATTGTTTGGTGTTCTTGCATCAGGTGTCTTTCCAGATGCCTTGAAGGAGGCTCTGGTGAGACCCCTTTTAAAGAAATCTTCTTTGGACCCAGAGATCAAGGCAAATTACCGTCCCATCTCCAATCTTCCATTTTTGGGGAAGATTGTTGAGAAGGTGGTATCGCTTCAGTTGGAGGAACACCTCATGACTCACGAGTTGTACGATCTCTTCCAGTCAGCTTTTCGGGCCAGACATAGCACTGAAACTGCATTAGTTCGGGTGCAGAATGACCTCCTCAGGGCTAGAGACCGAGGGGACAGGACAATTCTTGTTATCCTCGATCTCTCTTCAGCATTTGATACTGTGGACCATTGTGTGTTGCTTCTCCACCTGAGGTAGCTGTGCAGACTCACCGGTACTGTCACCAACTGGTTTGAGTCCTTTCTTACCAATAGGAGGCAACGGGTTGTGAGGGGAAATTTCTCATCTACACCCTGCCTCCTTTTGTGTGGAGTCCCTCAGGGTTCGGTATTGGCCCCAATGTTGTTCGCAGTATATATGCTGCCCCTGGTGGGGATCATTAGGAAGTATGGTCTGAGTTTTCATTGCTATGCTGATGATACTCAGCTATACTTGTCCTTTGCCCCAGGAACATCCAACGCAGTGGATGTGTTAAATATCTGTCTGGCTGAGATTAACGACTGGATGGCCTCCAGATGGCTACGACTGAACCCTGACAAGACTGAGGTATTGGTAGTGGAGTCAAACAGAGTTTGTGATGGGATGGCCTCTGACTCTGCAACTGGACTTGTGCTAGGAGCTGCATCATTGATGGCCTCCTCTTGGGTGTGAAATCTTGGTGTGATTCTTGACAGGAACCTGTCCATGGAGGTTCAGATATCTTCCATGGTTCATTCCTGTTTTTTCCATCTTAGAAACATTGCCAGGATTAAGCCCCTTGTTCCGTCTCTGGACCTCCCTACCTTGATACATGCCTTTGTCACATCTAGGCTTGACTACTGTAATGCTCTCTATCTCAGGGTCTCTGGGGGTTCTCTTCGCAGACTGCAGCTGGTGCAAAATGCTGCTGCCCGGCTTTTGACTGGGCAAAACAAATTTTGTCATATTACTCCTGTATTGCGCGAATTGCACTGGCTGCCTGTCAGGTGGAGAATACTCTTCAAGGTGGGTCTTCTCACCTATAAGGCCCTACACAAGCAGGGCCCTGGTTACCTGTCAGTACTCCTGGTACCTTCTTCCTTTACCCACCATTTCCGCTCTTCTAGTGGTGGCCTCCTGACTGTTCCAAGAGCGAGGTTAAAATCTGCAGGCGACCAAGCTTTTAGTGTTGCCCCTCCCGCTCTTTGGAACTCTTTACCAACTGCAGTCAGGGAGGCCCCCACTATAACTGCCTTTAAAGCCCACCTGAAGACATTCCTATTTCTGCAAGCGTTTGGAGTTTAATGCTGATTATTCTGTATGTATTATTTTAACTTAAATATTTATGTGGTATGCAATGTTGTAAAATTTGTACGGCTCCCAGAGCCTCTGGGATTGGGCATCTTTTAAATAAATTTGCCTTTGCCTTTGCCTTTGCCGTTGTGACTGCAAGATCAGTGAAAAGTCCTGTTCAAAATATATAGGTTGGCCATTATATAAAACCATCCCCTGCTTCCATGCTGTCAAAAGGATGGTTTCTTTCGATTGTAATTGTAAAAAATCTTATTATTATAGATCTCGGTCTTGAATAACTGTCCTTGGGTCTCGGCACTAATGAGTGGTGCGCTCTTTCCATTGTGAGGTCTAAATCATCTGGCAACTTCAGAACTGTTGTAATTAGGTGTTTAACAAAAACTATCATATTTTCAAATTATTCCTCCACTTCTTCTCTCACTGCGTGTATGCGGAGGTTGTTCCGTCTCGTTCTATTCTCTGCATCCTCCATCCATGCTTGGGTTTCCCTGTCCTATTGCATTAAATAGAGCAGCAGCCAAGAGTGAAGTCCCTGTTCATCTGTGAGCTCTCCAACCTGTTTTTGTGTGCTAGTAATCTTTTTATCTAGTGTCTTGAGGTACATCTTTAAATCCACTAACATGGATTCCAGAGTCTGCACTGTGGTGATGACTTTTCCAATTGTTGTATCTATTAGAAATTGCACCTCCTCCTCATATTCCCCCTACGGGTACAGTGAAGTAACTGAGGTCAGTGACTGTGACCTGGAAGATCGTGGCCTAGACAACCTACTCGTGATTTTTCCATCTAGCACCAGTTGCCTCAATTTTGAAGTTGGAGTCACAGTCCCACCTTTATTTAGCTTGCCAGCCATTCTTGTTTTCTTTTTTTATCATTTTTGGTGGTTCCAATGTGGTTTTTATATTGATTAATTACTATTTATGGAGTGGGATCTCACAGCTGATATCATACATCGTCTCTCAATGCATGACATCACCGGAAGTTCCATATGCCAAGTTTTAAAAGCTGTTTTTGTTGTGTCAATTTTTCTTTTAAACCACTAGTCTAGGGCCATGTAGGAAACCTGGTTCTGAGAAGTACTTTTGACATGCTCAAACTCTGTGCCCTTTGTTGCTGTTTTTTTTTTTAATTTTTATTATTATGCACTGTTTCACCTGGGTCACATTTTAATTCCCCTTGATGAGTGCAACAAGTAATGCACAGTTCAGGTTATTCATCTATAGTACCTCCTTTCTATGACATGTAGTCTTGTTTTTATCCTTATTAGCACTTCAGCTAGGTTTAATTAAATGACAGATTGTTGCATACACCCCCTGGGTTATGTTAACATTGTGAATGTCGTTCACTGTTTAAAGAGGTGTTAATGAATTTCTAGTTTTGTACTAATTTACATAATGCCTTACACTATTTATTGCATGAATTGAAACCTGAGGCTCTGCCCCCCGATGAAGGTCAGTTTGGTTGAAGTACCTGGGTTTATTTAGTGTCCTCCATATATGTATTTTACTTGTGCTCACCCACTATGGTCTTTAATTAAATTGTTGTACCTGCCTTTTGCATGGTCTCTGTGTTTCCTCAAGTGCAACTTCTCGATTCTCCAGTGCCTGATGATCACCTGTTTTCACCAACCCAGGCAGGGCTCTGAACCTGCTTGGAGTGCATCTTGTTGCTGTACCGGAGGTGTGCACCCTTTTTGCCACACTGCATAATACGTCTGTGCCTCACCTTCTTACCTGCAGATGTACGACATGCACAGCGGATACATTCCAGTTTGTGGGACATCATTTTAGCCAAGGAGAAGGGCTTGGCTTCCAGCAATCCACCCATGTGAAATCAGGTTTTTCAGAAGAACCGCTTCTCCTGAGGGAGTAGAACAAGCTTACCTTAAAGAATGGACTGGTGTATCAAATCACAAAGACACAAACTCCTTTCTGCAAAAAACAACTAGTTCTTGCCATCAAATATTCTTATCATGATCACTTCAGGAGAATGTGGGGCACCTGGGGATTAATAAGACTTTGGGTTTCATCCAGTACAGACTCCACTGGCTGCAGATGGGTATTGAGGTAGGGAGACATTTAAATAGTGCAACTGGTGCAAGACTCTACCAAAGAGAGTGGCTCCACTTGTAAATATCACCAGCACTAGACCTGTGGACCTGGTCTGTATGGACTCCCTCTCTGTGGAACCTGACCAGAAGTGAATCAGTAACATCCTAGTGATGACTGACCACAACACCTGCTATGCACAGGCGTTCTCCACAGAAGACCAGAAAGCAACCACTTTCGTTAAAGTTGTGTGTGAAAAATACTTTGTTAATTAAGGTTTCCCCAGATGCATTCACTCCGACCAAGGGAGAGACTTTAAAAACAGCCTCATCAAAGAACCTACCAACATTATTGGCATCAAAAAGTCCCAAACCACTCCCTATCATCCAGATGGTGAGCCTGGGCCCAAGAGAGCCAACAGAACACTGCTTTATTTTTGTCTGTTAATTTTAATTCATTGGTAACTGGGTAAGGCCCACTAGGCACAATACCTGTTTTCTTGGGTGACCCGGCAGCACTGTGGAGGTTAAGTGACTTGCTCAGGATTCCACAGTATGTAAGTGGAGCTTGTGGGAATCAAACCCAGGCCTGCTGGATGTACCAAGGTCATTTGTTACTGTAACCTCTAAGTTACACTACCAGCCAATATGCTGGGAACTTTGGACCATGCCAAAAAGCTGTATTGGAGCCAACAGATTTGTAGTGCATGCCTACAACTGTACCAAACTTGACTCAACAGGATTGTCAGCCTATTTACTTATGTTTGGAGAAGAAGCCAGGCTTCCAGTGGACCTATGTTTTGGGATATTGACTGATGGCAGCCTCTCTGAGACCTACCTGGAGTATGGCAAGAAGCTACACATGCAATTGAAAGAAGCCTACATGGTGGCCCAAGAAATGACATGGAAATCTAACCTATCCAACAAAACCAGATGTGACAAGCAAGTATAAGAACAAGTTCTCTAGTTGGGGGAGTGGGGTGATGAGTACTGATTCAGAATTTAGGGATCCTAAGCAAACACAAGATTGAGGACCACTGGAAACCTGATCCAATTGTCATTGCAGAACAGATTCCAAATCTACCAGTTTATTGTACAGGACAGAATGAGAAAATGTTGTGCTAAGAATATTGTACCAAACCACCTCTTGCCTATTGGTCAACTGTTGCCTGAACCAATCAGTTCAGTACCTCTCTCACCTCTCGGGAGACCAGTCTCAAAGAATGATACACAGACAAGGAGGAATCATGTGGCTCAACCCAAACTACCTGTTGCCCTCAAAATGACTTGGCATGATGTGGTCTACAGTAGCTCTGAGGATGAGGAACCTTACAGTTGTCCAGTACCATGTGAGCATCTGCCTGCACCATTGTCCGTGGAATTGCACCCGGAAGCAGTAATGTGAACAAACACTGACCATTAAATCCAACAGCAGCACTCTTTGTTCAACTGATTAGGGGCCCACAGTTAGGGAGGATGTTGGGATCCTAGTAATTGAAGCACCTCAGGACACTAAAAGACTTGAACCTCTTCAGACAGAGGACACAGAAGCCATCACTGACCCTGCTCAAATCATTGCAGAGGAACTTGTAGCAGCCTGCCATTTTGGAAGACAAGTCAAACACCTAGTGAAAGTTACTTATGATGCCCCTGTTGTCTCCTGTGACCTCCCTGTAAATATGGTGCACAAAAAGTTCAATTTGCTATCAAGCCCACTATTGTTGTGCCCCTTGTTCTATCCTCGAGCCCTTTTTGGGAAGTGTGGTTATTTACCATGGTGAGAAAATGCTAATATAACCCTAGGTTTGGGGAGAAAACATTGGCTCAGCATTATGCTAGGTTTGTACTTCTGATAAGGGGCACCCAAGTAAATCCGGACACTGGAAGCAATAACTGAAATGTCCAAACCAGGGACGGGATTCTAGAGTGTGGATTCTATTCACATAACACAGAGAATAACAAAGCAAAGATGGACCCCCACAGGGCTACACTTGCTGGCAATGCAGATTACTGAGGTACAGAGCACATCACTTCCTTACTACGAAACCCTCAGGTTCTGAACGGTTCTGGGCACACACGGCCTGAACTGGTACACTTCTCTTCTATTCCTCGACATGGCACCCTGACCAGTACTAGGACACTTTTCCATATGGCATGGAGGTTGATGGTGCCCCCACCCATGAGGACTTTCTAGCAAAAAAAGGGAAAATTCCACAATCCCACGTCTGGGTGCTTTCTTCAAACACTGGCCAAGTGCCTGAGAGAAAGTCATAGGTGCCCAAACTGAACCCGGAGAGGTAAACCTGGTTACTTCAGATGGGGGGGTCTCCCACCTCTTGCTCCCAAATCTATACTCAGCCATTCATTTGGTTACAACACCTTTCTTTGAATCTCTGGTTGTAGATGCTCTCTAGAAATGTTTAACACATTTAACATTCTACACTGTACTCAGGCGGTGCCCTGACTTAAAAAGTTCTGTAAGTGGCTATGTCCATGCCCTAGGCCCCCACTGTTTCAGATGCTTCCAAGCCATACACAAATTAAAAGTACTGTACTTGGCAAGTCTTCTCCTGACCCCACAGTAGGCAGATACTTTTACACTAATCTCTGTTTTGGTGACCATTGTCTCTTTATCAGAACAGAACTCACCATGGTATGCAGGTGTCCCAGGGCTTCTTTCTCCAAAACACAGATTCTCCGGATTCTCAGTACAAACTTCATTTTCAGGCAGCTTCCCCTTTCCAGGCAGTGGGGTTGCCTCTGAAATGCTGGATTCCCCCCATCCCTCTGGGAATGGGGCACTGGAACAACACTTGGAATGGTCTCCACCACTTCCTTCTGGTCTCTTCTGTGTTCCTCTCTAGGGTGAGAACACACAACCCACTTGTCTGATGTAGCTCTATCTCAGAGCTTGGCTGTGTGGAGCTGCACACAGCAACACTCCTCTCCCTCTTGAGTCTCACTCCAAAACTCTCTTGAATTCCCCAAATGTTCTACAGCTAACCCCCAGCAGTTAGCGTTACATTGTGGCTTATGCTGCTGCGAGAATTCTATGATGACATCACCACTCCAGCTCAGCTGAAATTGAAGACAGAGTGAGACAATGTGAAACCCATTTAACTGGTATCCCACAGGCTGCCTTTCCCTGCCTGCCACTGGTTCTAAGTGGGATTCTAGTAACCACTGGGAACAAGGGGGTTACACCCAACCTCAATGAGGAAAATGACTGTCTGCAGTCATTACTTACCCGGCCCCAGGCCATCCTACCCTATGTGCTACTTATGGAGAGGGGTGATCAGGCCCTCTCTTACCATGTGCCAGGCACAGGCAGGCAACACTTAAGGGCCCAGAGGCCATTGACTGACACATCATCCTCTACACTATGATCTTGCTATGGTAACTAGTGGCTCTGAAAGAACTGTCCAGAGCATAGCCCTAATAGACCAGTATTGTGGCCCCTACTGCAGGTCAGGACCACAGCCTGTCTATCCCCCTAGCCCTCTAGGTAAAACCTGTCTGACCAGAACCCAAAACTTCCCAAAACAGGGGAACCTCCCCCGTCCCTGGACACCTGCAACCAAAACCAAGGAGCTAACACTACACCTATGCATTATACTCCCACAATCCCCCACAACCATACCTGTGGAAGGAAAAGTTAACACATGTTAACAACAAAAATCTACTCTAAATACAACACTTTACAGCACATAAGGAAGTCTGATGAGTCCCTCCACTCCTCTTCTTGTCTTCTCTTCTGCCTTCATCAGGAACCACCTGAAAGAGAAAAGACAAAACACACCCCTAATCTGCAAACAGAGTATACTATATAACCCCTACCACCAAACACTGGAGAATCCCAAAAATATTTTTTAGAAAAGTAGAAAAAAGTAGAAAACAGTAGAAAAACATTAACATTATATACAATACACATTTTGGGGATGGAATGCCCTAAATGTCCCATCTAGTGACAACAGTGCCCAAAGGCAAGTCCAAGAAAGAGCCTCTCCTGGACCAGAGCCCAGTGAAGCACAGTTCTTGAGGACTGTAGTCCCAAAGGGGAGAGTCTTTGTGGACAGTTCATACAGTCGGTAGTCTGTTAGATGTAGGATGTGCATTGCAATGTTAATAGGGTAAGAAAATCTGGACTTACCAGTCCCTTGAAGAATGAAAATGATACAGCGCCTGGATCTCCAGGCGAAGACTCTCCCTGGCAGAATTCTTCGGATACAGCTGGGTGGAAATCTTCTGGAAATGACAGGATGACACATCTGAAAACTGCTGGGGTGATGTCATCTAGGAGATGGAACCCTAGACCAGGAAAGGAACAGCTGGTCTGAAGTCATCCAAAATCCCAGGCGATGAATCAGAAAACAGCTGGGCTGGTGTCCTCTCTGGATATGGTGTCATCTGGAAGGCCAGTTGATGGAATCTGGGAAGCCAATTGATGGAATTTGGAATGCACACTGCAAGGCTGATGAATCTGGGACACCTGGATCCTGGAACACCAGACTGGTGGAACAACATAGGTACAGCAACAGCTGGATGGCAGCACTGGCTACCACTGCTCTGCTTTCCACTTGGTAGGCATGGGCACATTCGCAGGAAGTTGGTTACTTGCAAGTTTTAATAGTGAAATACTATAGCTATGCTTGGTAAGAGAAGGATAATTAATATAAATGTTTCAGTCAACTCCCTCTCTCACCTTTGAGCTGCTGTCCTGTTGACCATGTGGAGGTCCTGGCCACCATTGTGCCTATTTTCTTCTCCTGCTTTCTCTCATTCTTAAAGGGGGGCGCACTAGGCACACCCAAAAGCCACATATGTACTGCCAATCTGCTGATGAGAAAACTGGCATTGCAGGTGTTAGGGAATGTGGGGGAAAAGAGGCACAAATCTGCAGCTGAGTGACAGAAGAGAAGGAGGTGAACAAGGGTATGCCTTGACGTGGCCCTGAGTGGCTATGAGAAAACTGGTGCTGCTGGGTTTTAGTCTGCTTGATGTTCACCAGCATATGAGTCATTCTTCCCCAAGAGTTTTGGAATGGCTCATAGGGATTCCACACAGAACCTGGAGCCCAATTTGAATAAGAAGCAGTGGAAAGCTAGAGAGCAGAGAGTAAAGGAAGCAGTATGAGGAGAAAGAGCTGACTGGCTGGCTAAGGCAAGGCAAATTGGACTTACCTTTGTCTTTTGAGTCCCTCCATGGATCTTGGTCTGCCAAAATCCTAAATTGGTAACTTGGTAAGCTGTAGACAGAAAGAGGCGTGAGCCCGTCTGGACTGTCTCCCACACAGCATGGCATATTTGTACACTAACAGCCCAGATATTTGTCTAATTCTTTTTTAAACATTTTGTGGTTTTTTATATTTACCAAATATTGGAGTCATTTGTTCCATAATTTGGTACTCTAACCGTAAAATAATTTTCCTCCTTCTTTGTCTTAACTTTTTAGACTGTACATTGCCTGTTATGAGATCTTGAGTCCAAAGGCATCACTGTAGGCATTATGTTACATCCCCTTCTAAGGTCATCATTATTTATTATATTGAAAAATTGTAGGAAGTCACCCCTTGTTCTTCTTACACTTAATGGCATAAGATTTAATTCTTGAAGTCTCAAATTGTAGGGGTGGTTTTTGAGTCTTGGAATTAGTTTTGTTATGCTACGTTGTACTCCTTCAAGTAATCTTACATCCTGCTTTTTGTAGGGTGCCCAAAAGGTAGAAGCATAATCCAAATGAGGTCGGACATACAGTAGTTCCTATAAAAGATTCATGATAACATTGTTCATCCCTTGAAACAAAAGCTTTTTTGATTATGCTAATATATCTGTTACTCATTTCTGTGGGCTTATGTATTTGGGCCTCCATAGATAGTGAGTTATCAGTAATAACTCCCAGATCTTTTTCAGTCGTTACAACTTGTAATGGATGATTATTAATTAAGTATGTCTTAAGGTTTTTTTTCCACCAAGGTGTAATACAATACATTTGTTTAAGTTTAATTCCATTTTATTTTCTATAGCCCTAATTTCTAATCAGTTATGGTCATACTGAATCAACATACATTTATAGCCAGTATTCACTTCCCCTGTTATTTTAGAATCATCTGCAAATTTAATATTTTTATTTGTTAATCCTATATGAAGATTGTGAGCTATCAGTAATAAGTCCCAGATCTTTTTCAGTCGTTACAACTTGTAATGGATGATTATTAATTAAGTATGTCTAAAAGGAGGCAGTATAGCGCAGTGGTTTAAGGCTCTGAGCTGCAAATCTGGAGACCTGGGTTTGAATCCCGCAGCCCCCACTTGCATATACTGTGTGACCCTGAGCAAGTCACTTAACTTCCCTGTGCTCCCAGGTTGCACCTGTAAAAAAGCTTTCAGCTTAGTGTGTCTCACCTGGTTAAACAATTGGAAAAAAAAAAAAAAAAGACTGGGTACAAAATGATTGAAAAGAAATGGTCCCAGGGGGAACTCCACTTGTCACTGATCCCTCTGACGATATCATCCTTTGTAATCTGACCCTTTGGGTTCTATTAGACAGCTATGATTTTACCCATCTAGTGAGATAGTTGCTGAATCCCATGTCTACTAATTTTCTTAGGAGATAAAGTGTGGGGCTTATCAAAAGCCTTTTTGAAATCTAACAATATTACATCACACTCTCCCTTTTCTTTTGCCATGGTAATAGCAGGGGTAAATCCCCAGTTTCCACTTATTTGTAAGATGTATTTATTACAGCTTACCCAACCTTGCATAGATATAATTAATGGAATCACCTGCCTGGATCTTGGTGAGCCTAGGATACGTATTTTGAAGGCACAACACCCATCAAACCTGGAAGACCTTATGCAGGAAAGGAATCACAAAGGATCTTTAGTTCCTGGGGAAGAGAAATAGGACAGATAGGAAGAATATACAGAAATAATACTTAACTGACAAATGGGGTGGGGGGGGTCATCGGCCAGCATATCTGAAAAACAGAATGGAAAATATAGTAGGCTAGTATGGATGAATGTAAAAAGTCTTTCACATGTTTTGGTCCAAAACTGCTAAATAGTCTCCCTAATCAATGATTAACAATTAATATTCATGGTACTGTTAGTTTTTTCCTTAAGTGCTTCAGGACTGTTCTTCAAAATGATCTAATAGATTCTTCTGCTTGTTCTTGTTTTAAAGTACCATAAGGATACTACCTACATGTGTATGTTAAGTCTCTCTTGTATTTGAGTGTATGGGAACTTCAGTTTTATTTGTCAGGCATGGCTGAAAAAAGGGTCTTACCCACCCAGGCCACTTTCAGGTTAAAAGAAATTGAACCAGAACCACCCACTGACCCAGTGGGTAGCGTGTTGTGTTCCCACTTTGGTGACTTGGGTTCAGAAGCAGACTCTGGAGTGGGTCAGGCAACTTGGGGGGTTGACAGAGCTGGCATCGGGTTCTGCCACTGAAATGATTCCTGTATTATGCCAAGGATGCTGAATGTGAATGAGGTTTGTCAGGGAACCCCCCAGTGGGGCAACAAAACAAAAGGTAACCCTATGTACAACAAGTTGTCTAAATGATGGTCACTAGCACTCTCTTGCACCTCGCTCATGTTGATCTCCATTCTTATGACAGAAGGCAACAATAAATTGCATAACAGCAAACTCGCTGATCCACAGTGCAAAACAGTGCAAATATTGTTTCTATAAGCAAAATGCAAGTACTAATCATATATGAAAAGCCACATCACCCTGGCACTTTGCTTGCCAAGAGTTTTGTAAGGGGCCTTGATTTGGGGGAAAGACCTCTGAATTTAAGGCCACCCTGAAATACGACATCACATTGAGTTTGACGTTCTGGTCACACTTTGTGTCAATTTCAATGTAACTGTGAGGTAAGTAATAATTAATTACATGCAATGGGGTAATTACTGTAGAACTGATTGTATTCGCGGGCCCCAGAATTCGCACCCGCTATTGCTACTGCTTAATTGCACCCTGTAAAATTAGCGCATAAGTGGTACTGTATAATATGGTCTCAGAACTGTGTCAACCAAGGTCAAAACTGAGAACAGAATAGCAGACAAGGCATTATGCATGCCATCAAATAAACATTAAAAATCAGAAAATGTATGAAAAAAATAAATAGATTATCATCAAGTCACTTTCACATTCTGGAAACAAACAGAATCATACCAGCAATTAAAAAAAAAAATCAGGCTACTCATACCACACAGCACACCACTGAGTGTCAGGAATGACTATCAATAGAAACTGGTCCTGTATCGAACCACTATCTACACAAAAGCTGACTAACAGCAATTCAAAAAAATGAACACTGCACAGCTTGACTTTGATAATTGGTAATGTTATTGAGCATGTTAATCATGAAAAAAAGATGGTCAATAAGTTTAGATGAAAAAACAAGGTTTTCAAACCACACACCATTCATTCATGATGGACACATTCTGGATATCGTTAACGCATTTTTGGATGCCATACGTCAAGCATTTAGGGGGCAGATTCCTACATATATGGCTAGATATTTCTGTGAAATACCCGATAATTAGATACACTGTCATGGTCTAGATCAACTGTGTATTGATTGGCATCCTCACTGAGCTCTTCAATTTCTGCTGTATCCATTATTATGACATCTAATCATTAGCCGAGGAAGGTGTATGTGATGCACTAACAGACTGCTTATCTCGCGGACAAAGACACAGTTAGACTTGAATGATGATAGTATATTGTAGTTACACTTTTGTTACATGTAAATGCATAACAATTGTAATGCAATTACAGTACCGTTACACTGTAATTACAGTGTAGTTAAGGAAACTTAGTATTACTGAATTTCTTAAAGAACCTGTTTTGGAAAAATATCTCACCAGTTAGATTAACTGATTGCCTGAATTGAAGCAGTAAACCCAAGGAGTGCTGAAACTGGTGACCATGTAACTAATAAAGTGCAATGGTGCAAAGTGACATGATCATATAATGAAAACTGACAATATAACAAAAGCATGAATCAAAGTGGTTATATAAATACACAACAAGACAACTTATTAGAAGTTGATTTAACACTTCTTGGGGAAAAAAGGAAAACTATGAGAGCAATGAAAGGTAGTAGAGCCTTTTCAAAACAAATAACGCAAGAGAGCACCTGAAACCTGATGTCAAGGTGTAATTGCCAGGTAGCCATTCAAAGGATGTATATAGTATCCTGCGGGAATCCACTAACCACCTGACACCAATCCAGATCAAAGAATCATATTGAGGCCAAAGACTGAAACAGGATCTAAAAGATAAAAATAATAATATAGAGCTATATAGCACTATACAGAGCTATTATCAGCAATGAATAGTATTAAATAAATAAAAACGAAACAGCCAGAAATAAATGCACAAAACTCATCCACACGGTGAAGGCCTCCTACTACAACAACCTTCTGAAAAGGAGCTGGGGTTGTGGCAGGGAATTCTGGAACTCAGTAAAATCACTCACAGGAAAAGCACCCCGTACCCCACCCAGTCTAGTAGTCACATCATCTGGGACATTTCAGGAACCCAGTCTCATTGCCAGTGAATTTAACCAGGCCTTCACTGACCTTAGTTTGATACTGTCCGCTGATTACCTCAACCCCACTCCACCTGACCAGCTCCATAGGTTGCATTCCCCTTCCCCTCCAAAAAGCAATGTCCCTCACTTCTACTTCAAGCAAATTAAAAGAAATGATACTAGGAAAGACCAGAATGGGGAATGACCTATTGGACATGCAGTTGATAGCCCTCACACTAAATGAGATAGCTGGACCCCTCACCAAAGCCTTCCATGCCTCGCTGAGGTCAGGTGTATTCCCAGATAAGTGGAAAGAGACACTTGTCACCCCAGTCTTCAAAGCTGGTGATGCAACCAGCCTGTCCAACTACAGGCCCATCTCAATCCTTCCCTCCCCCTCTTTCGAAAGCCCTCGAGCGGGTAGTCTATGACCAGCTCACAGAATATCTCACGAAACACATCCTACTCTGTGCACAGCAACATGGCTTTTGCAAAGACCACTCCACCAGAACAGCTCTGATCAATTACACCTCTCAAATCTATGATGCATTTGACAGTGGACTAGCAGAGGGGTCTATCTTCATAGACCTCATTAAGGCAATTGATACAGTCAACTATCAACTCCTCCTAAACAACCTGTTAGCCACAGGTCTGTCCTATGACACAGTAAATTGGTTTGACAGTTACCTCTCCAACAGGTTTCAAAGAGCCAAAATTTGTGGAAAGCTGTCTGAGCCAAAAGAGGTGAAGCTTGGCATCCCCCAAGGGTCTATATTAGGGCCACTTCTCTTCAGCCTATTTGTAAACCCACTACCGTCTGCCTGCCCGGGACACATTGTGCTCTATGCCGATGATGCTGTCATCTCAGTAAGTGGAAAGAATCAGACCACTATTATGGCGGAGCTGCAAACCAATTTCTGTAGAATTGAACAGTGGTTTACAGACAATAAACTCCTGCTCAACTACAAAAAAACAGAGTGTATGCTATTTTCTGTCCCCCAAACCAAGAAGAAGTTTGGACCACTGCAAGTTGTGAGTCACAAAGGTGACATATTAGAACAGATCTGTACCGTTAAATACCTGGGGTTACACCTGGATGAAACCCTTTCATTCACAGCACCCGTAGACCATGTTGTCAAAACTGCAAACACAAAACTTGGTGTGCTCTATCAGCACCGTCACTCCATGACCCCTGAAGCTCTAAAGCTTGTCACAAGTTGCTCTGTACTGACAATCATAGATTATGGTCCAGTGATCAATGGGGCTGGTGCTGATACTGCTTTGAAAAGGGTGAAAACACTACTTAACAAGGCCTGCAGGCTGGCCCTGGGGGACGACCATTGGACCCACACCTGTGCTCTATACACGGCAACTGATTGTCTCCCTCTCCACCTCAGGATCCTTTACCAATCTTGCCTGATTGCCAAAAAATCGATGCTAGGACTTACACCGGAATCTACCTCCTCTCTCTTCAAAGCCACCCACCCAACCGTCTCCACAAGAGGATTGGTGAGGAAAGGACTAGTACTTCCTTTTAAGCATACAACAATAGGCCAGAGATCACTCTCCTTCCGTGGACCTAAGTGGCTCAATGACCTCCCCACTGACCTAATAGAGTACAGAAAGATTAGTCTATTTAAATCTGGTCTCTACTCCCACCTAACCTCTGCGAATGTCTGCAGCTGTGCTATCTAAACGCCTGACCTTAACATAGCACATGCTGATATAAAAGTACCAGGACCCTCTTCAACAAGTCCCGGCACTCCTACATATCTGTCTTCCCCCTTCCTCTCCTCCCACTCTAACCCTCTTGATGATTCAACCCCTCCTCCTACCCTGCCTTAGACCCTCCCTTCCTCCCCTCTCCTCTCCTCCCAACCCCAACACTTGCCACCCCCATTGTCCCCCACCCACCAGTCTACTCCCCCTCCTCCCTCCATGGCCCCTGCCACCACTCTTCTCATTGTCTTATCCCCAGCCCTCCCACTTCCTCCACCCCCCACTTGACAAAGTCAGCAGTGGATACTTTACTTAACATGGCAGGTATCTACTATCCTGTTGTGCTACATTGCACTTAAATGGAATTTGCGTATGAACTGTCTACCAATGATACATATTACAGTACAATGTTGAACTGTCTCACCATTGATCTCCTGATACATTGCACACCTACTAAGATCTCTGAACTAATTTGAACTGTCTTACCATTGATCTCCTGATACATTGCACACCTACTAAGATCTCTGAACTAATGTAACAAAAATGTAATCTTTGTAATGTCCATGTAATCTATGTTTCATTGAGATGTTCATGTCTTTGTATGTCTGACCTGGAACCTTTGTAAATGAGTCTTCTGGCTCAAAGGTATTAATCCTAACCTTAAATAAAGTACAAAATACAGATACTCTCTGATGATCATATTCAAAAAGTGAAGCAGAGGTTACAAAAATGGATAGAGGTTGAGTGTAAGCCCCCTGCAAAAGTGGGGCTTATATTCCCACTTTTAGGCATCTTTTTCCCCCTCCTACCACCCCCACCGAGCTAGGAAATGGGTTTAGTGCTCTGGGGGATATTGCTCTGGAAACCTCAAGGTGGCAGCAGAGAGTAGAAAAAGGGTATAAAAAGGGACTGACCGGAAGTAATGGAGCCTTTTCCAGCCTGGGCATTAGGCCTGGGACTGGATGGGGGAGGTTAGAAGAGTAGCATCAGGACCAGAATAGGTGGGCAAATGAGGGAGCTCGGCAGTCCAGGAGGTCCAGTGGGGAAACCGCTCAAGTAGAATGCAGTCAGGATGGTTTTATGTGCTGTGGCTGATGAGAAGTGGGGGTATGGAGCTCCACTGGGGACACAGGTAGCCAGGTTCTGTATTGTGGGGGGCTAGGGCATTAGGGGGCTTTAGTAAACCTAGCTGAAAGAGATATAGGAGCCCTTAGGAAGCCCGTTAGTGTATACCAAGGTCACCAGGGCTGGGAGAGTTGTGGCAGGGCCCTCTCAGGATGGGCACTGGTGGCAGAGGTTCCCCTTGTTCCTGATGTGGCAGGGTGGCCTGGGGGGGGTCAAGGGAGCAGCGGAGCCTTTCACCCATATGGGGGCCTGTTTGGAGGGACAGGTCCTGGGGCTCCGGTCCATAAAGTCCTGGAGGGTCTCAGACCAACAAATTGGTAGACCTTGGAGGGTGGTCCTCATGCTGGAGCTTAACTCAAGCCCAGGAACTGTAGCAGGGATGTGGGCCTGGCAGGGTCTCCCTGTAGGAATTAGATAACAGCAAAAAACCCCAGAGTGAGTTGAGGGCCATGGAGTGCTGAGGTGGAGGCAAGTGATCAAGGGAGGAGTGGCCTCAGCCTTGTGCATCTTTACCAGCTGTTTGGAAGATGGGTTAGGGCCTACGTCATTAGGAACATTTCTGGATGCCCTTGTGGCTTGGGACAATGCCCAGGGGTCCAGGTGGGTAGGGCAGCTTGCTTTCCCATGCCAGTGAAAGGGGGATGACCAATTCCAGAGTAAAAGGGACCCATTAGTGGAAAGAAAAGGAATGTTATCTTACTGATCCTTTATATGTATATTTTATTCTATTTATTTATTTATTGAATTTTTTGACCCGGTAGGTCCACTGAGACTAGAGGTCCCTTTTTCAGTGGCGACGGGGGATACAGATGGTAACCAACTGAAACTGGACCAGATTAAGCTGTTGGTGGTATTTTTAGTGAATGGGGGAAATTTGGCCAGTACACCGGGGAAATTCCTCTACTCTGCCAGCAGGGGGTTTGACTTCCTGCAGAGTGGAGGAGCTCAGTTTGGAGCGGGACAGCAGAAGAGGAGGAGGAGGAGGAAGTGCTGATGTGGCAGTGGTGAGGACTTGTAAGAGTAAGGAGTTTGAGGCTGAGGAGCTGTCTCCTCCTTGACCTTAATAGAGCGAGAGACCAGGAGATCGGACATACAAAAATGTATTTATTTATTTATTTAGTTTTTGTTGACTGGGTAAGTGCACTAGACAAATCCTGTCTATTTTCAGGCACAACCTGGGGGGGGGGGGATACAGATGAATGCCAACTGACCTTGAACCAGATGAAACTGTTGGTTGTATTTTTAGTGAATGAGAGAAATGTGGCCAGGACACAGGGGAAATTTCCCTACTTGCATCTGGGGGAATTGATGGTCGTCAGCCAAGATGGCCACTTCGTGTGTGCTGGAGGAGAGTACAGATGTCTTGGGGACAGGGAAGCAGGCCTCCTCCCCTGTCTTGCTTCCTTCAGAGGCTGAATGTCTGAATTTGTCTGCTTCTGTGGTTTGTGAACATGCCTTGGCTCCTAGTTCTACAGTATTTATTTATTTAGTTTTTGTTGACCGGGTAAGTGCACTAGACAAATCCTGCCTATTTTCAGGCATGACCCGGGGAGGGGGATACAGATGAATGCCAACTGACCTTGAACCAGATTAAGCTGTTGGTGGTATTTTTAGTGAATATCCAATGGTAATGTTGAGATTATACCTGAAATGGATGTTTCTTCAGTTGGGATTGCTCGGCACCCTTCGATCGAGCGTCTGGAATGCCTCCCTTTAGACCTTGCAGATCGCGATGGTTTTGCTCCACAACAGACCTCTATGGCTGGATTTCTTTCATCGCTGGCTCATCCGGCTCAGACTGACAAGCAGCATCAGCTGGCGTGTGACGCAGCGTTCTTGCAGACTTTGGAGGAGCAGCCTGTTGGCTTGGAAATTGCAACTACCTCAGTCTCTTGTTTACAGACTTCTCCTGAAGAAATGACTGGCAGTCCAATCACCAATTGGGGTGAGTGCCTAGAGTCAGGATCTGGAGAAATGTTGCATGCCGAGTTTCCCGCTCAGACTGTGGGTTCCAGTTCTGCATTTGCTTTGGATTTCTTAGGGGTTCAGCTGCCGGTACCTGCTGCTGCTGCTGCTGCCTTATGGAGCCCAGACATGGAGCAACTTCCAGTGGACTTTTCGAATACAATTCCCTCTATGGTCCTAGGTACCCCTCCTGTTTCAGTCTCTTCACCTTATGCTATTCCCCTACCCCTGGTGCAAGATATTGATAATAATAATTCTCCTACTGTTTGCTCAAATTCTACTCCTGTGTCCCCCCCACTTTGATACTACCCCGATTCCCCTTGATTATGATGCCAATGTTTCTGTGACCAGGGTCACTATTGCAGAGGCTTTATGGGGGGTGGGTTGGCCAAAATCACCGGTTTCTCATACTTAGTCTTCTCCTTCTTGGGAACCCCCTGGAGTAGCTGATGTTCGTGACCCCTTAGATATTCCTTCGGGTCTGCATTTGGCTCAAAATCCAGTCTTAAACCTGGGTTTTGCCTCTGCTCCTGTTGTTTTTGCCCCTGGCCTGCCTGCATCTCCCTCTCCTGCATGACCTGTTTCCAACCCGCTAATTTCTTCCCCTGTAGCTTCTACCAGTATGACCTCTCTACCCGAGGCTCACAATCAGTCTGTGGACATAAACATGGGACAACCTGCTGCTACAGCTCCACCTACTACTTCTTCCATGCATTCTGATTCTCCCCCACGAAGAGGTGCAGGTTTCTCTACCAATACTGAGCCTCACCTTAGATCTTACGCTGAACTTTTCCATGCTCCCCCAAACTGGCAAAGCACAGAAATGCTGTCAGAATCAAGTATAAAGAAGGTTTGGAAGTTTTTCCTGATTGGATTTATGTGGGGAAAACCTTGATTAAAGACAGTTTACAGTTTTTGCCCATGGAAGTATATGCTCTTATCCATACTTCTGGAGATACTAATTTTGATCTTAGTTTTAAGACTGCTGCAGGCCTGGAACAATTTTGGGCACATTATCAACAGGTGAAGTACACCCCACTATGGTCTCCTTTTGTGGCTATTCCTCTTTCAAGCCTTCTATCAGAATCATTACGGTGTCGTTTAAAAATGAAGGAGTGGCTGTTACTGATATTATTCAATGGTTAAGGTTAAAATGCACTGTTTTGGGTCTTCAAGAAGCTATTATTGACTCTGAACAGTTTTGGACTGGCGGCTGGAAGATTCAGGTGTGATTACCCTATCTGAATGGTGTGCTGCAGCATCTCCCAAGCTGTTTTTACTTGGGCCGGGATCGTGGTTTTATTTTTTTATCCTGGTCAGCCTACGTTGTGTTTTTGTTGTGGAGCCCAGTCTCACTTGAGTAATGCTTTTGATAAATTGAAGTGCTCGCTTTGTTTAAGTGTTGGTCATACTAATCTGGGATGCCCTAACCCTACCTATTGTAACCTCTGTGAAGCTACTTCTCATACCTTTCGTAACAGCCCCTGGGCCTTCCATAATGATCCTTCTAACACACAAGATTAACAAGATGAGGTTGTGTACAAGGCTCAGCAACATGCTGCTGCCAGACCTCCTCCTACTGCCCTGCCACCTTCCTCTGCCACCCAACCCACTCCTTCCGCTACTCGGCCCCCTTCCCCTGTGGTCTGTCCACAGGATCTTGGGCAGACCCCAGGGCTACAGACCATGAGGGAGGAACCCTTTAAACTAGGCTCTGATTCTGTTGTTTCTCTTGTTTTAGCTTTGAGTTCAAAGATGGTGGACTGTTCTGCTCCTGCTTTACCCTGTTCCGAGCCAGTACAAGAGGCCCCTTCGGGTGTGGCTGTCCTGGATTCAGGTACTGTGGAGTTCCCTGTTTTGACTTCTGTGGTGCATACTCCTGAAATGCCTCCTCCTGATGATGTGGCTTGGACCCTCAAACCACAAAGACGGGTCACTAGAAGTAGTTCCCTTAAGGGTTCTACTGAATCCCTGTCTTTACCTGACACATTGAGATCGGTGGATGTAGTGACAACCATTAACCAGTATGCCCCATTAGCTGAACATAAACAATCTGCAGGGATGGAGGATGACTCTGACACTTCCTCGTTGGTGTCTTCCTCTCAACCTGATCCCTTAACTGATTCAGAGCAGGTTCTCAGTGATTCGAAAAAACTGAGCAAGAAGAGGTGTAAAAGAAGATCTCCTGGGAAAGGGAAGAAGTCTTGATCCTTCTTTTACTTCTTCTTATGCCTTTTGACCTGAAGTGCGAGACATTGAATATTAATAGCATTCAGAATCCTAAGAGACGGCGTTCCAATTTTTCTATCTTGAAATCTTTTGATTTACATAGCCTCTTTTTACAGGACACCAGATTGTATTCCCTGGACAATACCCAAAGTGCTTCTAGTGAATGGTCTCATGGGCTTTCCTGTTGGTCTTTGGGGAAGAGCTTTGTGCTGGGGTGGGGATTTTGTTTAATAATCTAGACCTTGTCATTACCCGTTTAATTGATCTGATTCAGGAGAGAGTTTTAATATTGGATGTAGTTATTTTTTCCCAAGAATGGAGGCTGATTAATATTTACAACCCTCAAGTTAAGATGCATAAAGTGGAAGTTATGAAGGCCATTCAGCCCTATTTACGTACTACAAAATCGGTTTTGTTTGGTGGGGATTTTAATTGTATTCTTTCTCTGTCTGACAAAGCCAGATTGACGCAGAAATTGGACACTGATTCCAATTTTTTGATTTTCATGTGTGAGACTGCTTGCTTGAAGGATGGGGTTCTGTATGGTCCTCAACCTCCTTCTCATACTTTCCATAGGGGGCAATCCTCTTCTAGGATCGACCTTTTTTTTCTTTCCGATTGGATACCCTGTAATCAAACATTGGTCCTCCCTATTGAAACCTCTGACCATTGTTTATTACAGGTTCATTTGGGTTTACTTCAGAATAAACCATGTTCTCATAGTCACTGGAAGATGAATACAAAACTTTTGGAAGATGCCCATATTTGGCAGGATTTACATTCGGTCCTCCAGGCACGGCTTTCTTTGTTTGAGTTTTATGATGATCCTATAATTTGGTGGTTGGAAACAAAGCAGGAAATTAGGCGATATTGTCATCTTAGTTCTAAACTAAAACATAAATCTAATTATGTACAATACTTGGACAAAAGATGGCATTTACAGAAATTGCTTTCTTTACAGTCCTCTTTTGGCTTAGATTATACATCTCAAATTGCCCAAATAAAGAAAGATATGTGTTTTTTCCAATATGATAGGGCAGCCTCTTTGTTCATGGAACAGAAGTATGGCATGAAAGGCCCTGCCCAGTCTGTGAACCCCTATGATTGCTGTAAACAACGGGTGGACATTAAATATATGCCGACCCTGAAGGACCAGTCAGGTGTGATTTTTGATAATATTCAGGATATTTTGACTATTGTGGTTCAGCATGCTTCTGCTATGTTTGGTCAAGCTGCTCCTGTTTTGGATGACATGACAAATTTTCTGGGTAAACTTTCTCTCTCTACTCTATCTGCAGCAGATACTAGATACTTGACACAGCCTATTACTCCCTCTGAGGTACACTTCTTAATATGCCACTTGAACACAGGAGTTACCCTGGGCCCTGATGGCATTCTGAATGAATTTTGTAAAAAATGTGTGGATCTTCTCTGTCGGCCACTTACTATTGTTTATAATGCTATATTACAGGGCTGCCACCCTGTTCCATGTACTTTGGTGGATAGTTTATTGTTTTTTCTGCAAAAAAAACATGCTAAAGATGACATTACTAATTGGAGGCCCATTGGCCTAATTAACACAGACTGGAAATTGCTTAGTAAATTGCTCTGTGTCAGGTTATCTCGAGTAGCTGGTGAGTTGATACATCCCACTCAAACCTGTGCCATTCCACAACGGTCTATGTTGGATAATCTCAGATTGATGAGAGAAGTTTTTGATAGCACTACTACAGGTGGTTATGTTCTTAGTCTTGATCAAACAAAAGCTTTTGATTTAGTGTCTCACTCTTATTTATTTTTAGTACTACGGATGTATGGCATACCACACATTTTTGTGCAATGGATACAGATATTGTATAATTCTGCCTTTTTTACACCTTTGGGTAATGGAAGTCTGGGTCCCCATATTCCAATTCGACGGGGAGTTCGGCAAGGGTGCCCACTGAGCCCTTTGTTATATGTCTTTTCAATTGATCCTATACTGAGACTACTAGACACTGACCGCCATATTAATCACATGCTTAGTCCTGCTGGTATAACTTTCTCATGCACAATGGATTATGCGGATGATGTCTGCCTTCTGGTGGCTGATCATGTTTCTAGAGATTATGCAATTGCACAGTTACAATCTCTCTAAGTTTTCAGGTTCACAACTTAATAAGTCAGAATGTACAGGGGTGGCTATAGCTATTAGGCCTGAACTTCGAATCACTGAGATAGCAGGCATACCAATATGTGATACTGAGCTTCGCTTTTTGGGCATTTTATTTGGAAGTGATGCTGCTGCAGAATGGAATTGGTTGGAAAAATTGGAGTTAGCTGAAAAGAAAGTTAATAAATGGAAGTCCTATCCTATGACCAGGCTCAAGAGGATATATATGTTGAAAACATATATTGTTTCAATATTTTTGACATTGAGTTCTGTGTTCCCACTCCCTTATAAATTCGAAGTCAGACTAAATAATGTTTGTTTTCAATTATTATGGGGGAGTCGGCTGAACCCAGTTCGTTGGGCTGTAACTTATTGGCCCATTAAACAAGGGGGTCTGAACATACTTAATTCAGTATTGTTCTTATTTTCTATCTTTGTTTATTCCAATATTCTTCCTCTTCTCATGGGGAACCAATTGGCTTGGACCTTAAGTCTAAAAGCTAGATGTCTTTATTTTTTCACAAATGGGAAGCACCACGTTGGGGACCATTTTGATTAATTCCAGATGGCACCTCTCTTTATTTAATCGAGGTGTTTAAAAAGCTTAGACAATGGGAGGTGACCACTCAACTCTGTCAAAATTCAACTAGAAAAGCTTTTTATAGATCTATTTTGGAGAGTCAATTCTTGACTGGGCTGTGTTTTCTTTGTCCTCCCAGTATTGACTCTAGATGGTTGTTGGCACAACTTACTGAGGCCAGGATGCCAGGGAAGCTATGGGATACCTTATGGATGTGTTGCCATGGCAGATTGAATGTAAAGGGTAATCATGCTCATAAGGCAGTTGAGGATCGCCTTTGTATTAGGGAATCCTGCATTACGCAAATAGAAACAATGCAGCATTTGTTTTTTGAGTGTTCTTATATAGTTTCCTTTTGGGATCAATTGGCTCAGTACTGTCGCTTACCTCTTTTTCATACAATTCCTTTTTCTGAATTGGTTTATGGCAATTTTGGGCCAGCATGGGATATGTTTTACCCAGGGACTTTGCGTGTTAATTTTGCAATTATTAAATGGTGCATTTGGTAGACTAGATATAAATTTGTTTTACATCAATGTTTTGTACCTTTAAAGGGTCTGATTGCTACTATTACTAAAGAAGTAACACTTCTTTACTTGAAGGAACATTCGGCTTTACCTCCTCCCATGCTTGCTAATTGGTGGAGGGCTGTTCCACCTATTTTATTTGAAGGCATGACATGAATAGAGTCTCAGACTGAGTACTTGATGTGATTACTACATGATATGTGTTATTGTTTTGGATTTTTGTTTGTTTTTTCTTGCCTATGTATTTCTTTCTGTTTTTTTCTCCAGTATTGTTGTATTGTTATATTTTTTCCTAATAAGAAATTCCCCTACTCTTTTCGATAAGTGCCATGGGATCTTTAACATCCACCTGAACTACCACCAATCCAGGCAGATGGGACCTTGGTTTAATGTCTCATCCGAAAGACGTCACCTCAGAAGTGCAGCACCCCTCTCATGCCGCACTACAGTGTCAGTACTGGGATATTAACCCAAGTGCCAGATGTGGGAACTGAACCACAGCCCTCTGATCTCCTGGTCTCAGAGGTGAGTGTGCTACCTACTGAGCCACTGACACTAACAAATCCAAATCTTCTTCTATGCTTAGGCCTGATTCCTCCTCTTCCCCTTCTATGTGCTGTGACCTATTTTTTTCTTTTATTATTTCTCCCTTTGCTTCCCCTACAGTATTGTCAGTAATATTCCCATCCATTGTTTGGTTTTCATTTTGTAGTTCACTTTCCCTGTTTGGGTCCCACATTTAAGCCCAGAAACAACGATGTCCAGCAGAACAAGTGAGGAGCAAGAGAATAGAGGAAAACTTGCAGAGTTGGGAGAATCTTGGCTTGAAGTGGAGGAAAAAGAAATGGAGAAAATCACAATGACACATTCCGTGGAGACAGAGGGTGTAGGTAAAGTACCTCACACCTGACAGACACTTTGTAGGAAGACAGCTTTTGAAAAATAGTATAAGATACTATGATTATGAAATCTATGCACTGATACATGTACCAGGTGACACAATCTATGATGTCAGTTTTAAACACCTTGCAGGCCTGGAGAGGTTTTGGAAATTGTATTATCAGTTAAAAAAGACCCTGCTATGGAAGGATTTTATCACAATCCCCTTGACAAAACCAGCCTTTAAAATTGTCATGATTCTTTTTTGCAATGAGGGGGTAAACATAGCCGATATTACCTTTTTGTTAAAGCAGAAGTGTGAAATAAAAGCACCTCCAGAGCCAATTTTAGATAAAGAGAATCTGTGGACAGGAGGATAGAAATTTAAAGTGGTATTATGACAAACAGAGGGGGAATTTCTGTACCTGCTGAATTGTTTCTTCCTAGGAAGAGATAGAGGGATAGTATTATATGCAGGCCAGCCAAGAGCATGTTATAGTTGTGGAGATAAAACTCATCTAAGCAGTGCTTGAGAAAAAGTCAAATGTGGCTTATGTAGACACATTTGGTCATTATGGGGTGGTTTGTAAAAACCACATAAAGTGCAGTTTGTGTGAACAAACAGGACATATTTTTAATAACTGTCCATGAGCAGCACAAAACAGTCCTGATCCTGGAGAACAAGGGGAACAAGATGTGTATTTGGCATTGGGAAAAAAGGAAAAGGCAAAGTAGGAACAAATTGTGACTGAAGCACAGAGAGATGCAGAAAGAAATGAAAGCAAGGCAAAAGTATCACAGGGCATGGAACCAACCACATCACAATAGCAGGGAGAAATAAACAGGAAAGAATATGAGGACAAATCAGAAGATAAACAAGAACAGAAAAATGTGGGTCAAAAAGAGAAAAAATGTGACGCTTTTACAATGGTAACAAGATCAAAAAAGGGATAAGAAAAGACAAACAAGGGAAAATGAAAACCCCAGAAGTGGGAGTAAAATTGGAGAATAAGTTTAAGTTGTTGCAGGATAAAGAATGGATGACTTTGGAAGAAGACTCAGACACATCGGGATCAGAAAATGGGGGGAAGGGGATGTATTGGACAATGACTCTCCGGATACACAAGCATCCAAAAAAAAGGAAAAAAGATAAGATAGCATGAGGGTTCCTGAGTTTTTTCTGTTTTTCCTTAAACATCATGGCAGGTCTAAAATGTGCAACATGCAATGTGAACAGTATCAGGAATAGGACTAGATGTTTAGTTACTTTGACAGTATTTGGGGAAATGAATCTCGACATACTATTTTTGCAGAATACTAGGTTGTACACAATTGAGGATCTAAGCATGGCACAAAAAGGACTGGAGATGGGGGCATTGATTTGGACTATAAGTGAAGAAAGATGTTCTGGGTTGGGGGTTTTATTTTTTTCGCAAGATGTAAAAATTTTGAAAGTTTTAGATATAGCTCCAGGGAGAGCAATGATTCTGGATATTGTATATAACAGAATACCAGTAAGGCTATTGAATATTTATAACCCACAGACTAAGCAAGAAAGAAGTCATTTAATGAGTAAAATAGAACCATACTTACATACAGCAAAACTAACCTTGTGGGGGGGGGGTCTTTAACTGTGGGATTGAAGAAAGTGACTGGGGGAGGAAAACAAAGAAAATATTTAGTGATTCTTTATGTTTAAAGAAAATTGTTAAAAATGCAAGTATGGAGGATGCTTATAAAATAAAAGGGCAAAAAGGGGTTCATACATATTTTAGAGGGGAGTGTATCATCCCGAATTGACTTCTGGTTTGTTTCCAAGCATGTGGAAATTGAAAAACTCTATACAATACCTATAGAGACAACAGGTCATGTTATGGTTGGAATAAATATAAATACAGGTAAAACAATGAGATACGGTAGTGGGTACTGGAGAATGAATTTGAAAAGTTTAGAAGACTTGGGTACACAAGAAAAATTGTGGGACCTGTTTGCAGCTAGAGGGACAGTGAATGATTTATACGATGATAAGATGGAAAGGTGGGAAGATAAGAAAAAAGACATAAAAGAACTGATGACAATGGAAGCACAAAGGAAGGGCAAAATTATATAAAGAAATATCTAGTCAACACTTGGATAAAAAAGATTGTACAAGAAAAATATCTGAACTAAAGGAACAAATGTGGGAATTCCAATATAATAGAACAAAATCATTAATGATGAAACAGAAGGCTGGAACACAGGGGACAAAAGCACAGACAAATCCATTGGTGGATAATAAAGAAACAATAGAAAACAGAGCAATGTATGGTTTATTATACCATGGACTTCAAAAACTACACAAATCCCTGTATTCCGATTGGTTGGCTGGCACCTTAAAGCAGTTATAAATCCTCCAATATACCCACTGAAAAAGGTGCCAGCCAACAAGCACTGTACACGCAAAAAATATCACTGCCAATTGCTAAACTTCAAAGAATCACGCATTTGTAATCGCTACCAGCGCAACTGAAAACCTAACTACAACAAAATGAATACCTAATTCCATTTGCTTGATTTCAAATAATTGAAAGCATTTTCATTAACGAAAATCTTGATTTGACCCAAAAGTCACCTGTTTCATTGACGGCATATCAGACAGTTTGTCGATTTGCTCATAATGTCATATCATTGTCATTTCTCTTATAGAGTCGTCTGTCAACTACCGCATCTCATATGGATGGTGCTATCGCCCCGTGAAGAAAAGTTAAACGCCGCGCAAGCATCGACTTTTTTTCTTCACAGTAAACGACGCTTCTGTCCATATGGGGAATGCCGGTATTGCAGTTGACGGAGAGGGACGGCTGCTGCTGCATAGGCGGGTAATCTGATGATGTTGTGTCGGTAGTTTTTGAGGCCAAATCGGGAGATGTTCGGAGAGCTTTCCGTCACATTTAATTGCTTGGTTTGTGACTTTTCTGGGTCGGATGGCTCATTTTCGTTACTAAAAATGTTTTCAAGGTCCTCATTATTTGTCTGCATATTTAATACGTGACTTTTCTGGGTCAGATGGCTAATTTTCATTACTGAAAATGTTTTCAAGCTCCTCATTATTTGTCTATATATTTAATACTAAAAAGGAACTATTTTTTCTCAGCTGAAGAACATATACATGATTATCAGAACATAATTAATAAAATATATCAAAAAATGCAAAACATATTAACAAATTATTTCTACCATTTATATTAATATACTTTCCAGGGTAGTGGGTATCTGCTGATCGGTTATCGCTCGGCCTGCGGCCTCGTGACCGAACCACACCAACCGTGGTAAATCCACCAGTAAACCCACACCCTGTCAGGGTATATTGCTTAAACAGATAATAGTGGTAGATTATATACTGACATAAGTAATATGAAATTAATAGCACAAGAATATATTAAAGGAAAATTTCAAAAAAAGGAAACACAAGATACAAATAGTGGATTTGAAAATATGCAACTACCTCAAATTGGAGAAATTGAAAAGCAGATATTGAGAGAAAATATTACAGAAGAGGAAGTTAAAACAGCAATAAGAGCATTAACAAATAATACCGCCCCTGGAATAGATGTCATTCCAAATGCTTTCTATAAAAACATTGAAGAGATTTGACAGCAATATTAAATGTAGTGTCTAACCAGGTTTACCATGTAGGGAAAATAACTGAGTCCATGAAACAAGGAATCAACATCATCTTGCATAAGAAAAGAGATAACAAGGATATTAAGAATTGGAGACCCATAAGTTTATTAACAGCTGACTATAAGATATTGGCAAAAATAATAAATAAAAGGATGGCAGAAGCTGCGTCCCAGTTAGTAACAGAAACACAGACATGTGCTATACCTGGTAGAGACATTAGGCAGAATTTAATGTATCTGAGAGAAATAATGAATAAGGGTAACACAGAGGAAATAGAAGGTTGTATCTATGCACTAGAGCAGGAAACAGCATTTGACACCATCAACTATAAATATATGTGGGATATTCTGAAGAAATTTTCCAGAAGAATTAATTAAGATAATACAGGCATTATATGGGGAAGCCCAGATGTGTCCAATGATTAATGGGCATCTGGGCATCCCCATGTATATTCACAATAGGGTTAGGCAATGGTGCCCTTTAAGTCCCCTTCTGTATGTGTTGTGTTTGGACCCCCTTTTAAGAAGGGTACAGAGGGAGGGAAAAATAAAAGCAATAGATTGGGAAGGTAAGAAGTTCCATAAAACTTGCACATATGCGGATGATTGTCTATTTTTTTTGAAGGATCACGCTTCAGGAGAAAAAGCTTTGAAGATTTTTGAAGACAGTAAAAAATATACTGGAATATCCATAAACAAAAAGAAAGGCAAGAATATCCCATTAGGGAAAACAAAGATAGAGGAAAAGGGGATATAGAAATAGTACAGGGAAGTGTGGAAATTTTAGGGGTTAAATTCGGAGGACCAAATCCTATGTAAGAAAATTGGGAAAATAAATTGCAGATTGTTGAAGGCAAAGTAAACAAATGGAAAGGATGGGTTCACCACAATATATCCCAGGCACACTGCCCTAGGGGTAGCTTGTCCATTCCACTGGGGTGTCTAACAGACGAGGCATACTGATGAGTCCTGGTAGGACGAAACACGTGTCTATGTCTTCTGTTAGCACCCTTTGCAAACTGTGTGAGAGGTCTTTCGGCACCATGCATTTCTGCTTAAAGTTGGACCAGCATAACATTCTGTGGTGATTTGCATATGCAGCCCATGATGCTTTGCATTGTGGGGGCATGTGTGACTTTGTATTTTCTTTAAATGGAAAGGATGGAACATGACAAAAGAAAAAAGGATATATATGCTTAAAACTTTTATTGTCCCAATTTTTTTATATACAGCATACATTTTTCCGATACCATGGCAGATGCAGACAAAAATGTTTAGTTTATTTTTTATGTTACCATGGGGGAGTAGGTTGAACCCTGTAAAAAAAGTGTACACATATAGGCCTGTCTCTGAAGGGGAACTGAACATGTTAAATCCAGTAGTTTTTATTTATGCGAATATTAAGCCAATAATACAAAATGAGGATAATATATGGATGCCTTTAGTGCAAGAATGGAAGGAGTTATTATTATGTCCCGAACACTGATTTCCCACAGCGACCACGTTATTCTGTGCCGGAACTGTGAAAACACATTTCAGTCTGGATGTGAAAAATGACAGCTGTACTGCTCATAAGGAGGTGCGAAAAAATGCCACTGTTGAAAATCTGGGGTGACAATATTACAAATCTGCAAAGTTACAAGGGTGTGTGGACAGTGCACAACGCACACTTGTAACACAGTCATTTGATGGGTTATCATCACCAAATTTTCAACACAGGCATTTTAGAACCTCTGCGCATGAAAAATATCACTGTAATTTTCTTAATCTGTCCTGAACAGTGATTTCCCACAGCGACTGCTCTATTCTGCGCCGGAAGTGCGAAAACACATTTCGGCCAGGATGGGAAAAATGACAGCTGTACTGTTCATAAGCAGGTGTGGGAAAATGGCAATGCTGAAAATCTGGAGTGAAAATATTATAAATTAATGAAGTTACGAGAGTGTGTGCAAACTGCGCAACGCAAGCTTGTAACACAGTCATTTTATGGAGTATCATTGTCAAATTTTCAACATAGGCATTTTAGGACCTCTACTCATGAACAGTGTCACTGTCATTTTCTTAATCTGTCCCAAACACTGATTTCCCACAGCGCCAGAAGTGCGAAAACACATTTTGGTCAGGATGTGAACAATGACAGCTGTACTGTTCACAAGGAGGTGTGAAAAAAATGCTAATGTTGGAAATCTGGCATGAAAATATTGCAAATTACGTTATAAGCATGCGTAGCAACTGTGCAACGCATGCTTGTAAAACAGTCATTTTTAGGAATTTTTCCACCAAATTTGCAACATAGACTTTTTGAGAGCCCACCTCATGAACACTGGCACTGTCGTTTCGTTAATCAGCCCTGAAACGTGATTCGTGCAGTGACCGTGAAATCACCTTTCAGGGCTGATTAATGCCATGACAGTTCCAGAATTTATGAGGAGGGGTCTCAAAAACCCCACGTTGAAAATTTGGTGGCAAAATTCCAAAAAATGAGTGAGATATGCATTAAAGTTGGAAAAACCCCATTTATTCCATTGTACAGCTTACCGACATTTCCTCAGTTCGCAATCAGCTTTGAAGAGTGCAGATATGTTCCCGGTCCACCAAGATCATCGCACTGAGCTCCAGAGGTAAGTATGAGAGAGGGGTGGGAGGCAGGTGCACAGTGGGTGGTGCGGGTTGTGGTGGGAGGCAGGGAGACCGCCATTGACAGTTTCTTTTCTTATAGGTTAAAAAAAGATGTTGCAGGATAATTTTTTATTTAACAGGAGCATGTGGCACGCTGGGGTGGGCTTCCAGTGTGCCACCGGAGTGTTTCTTATGGGGAGCAGCTGTAGTCAATGGGGGATTGGGCACCCCCATTGGCACACAACAAAAGGGAGGAGAAGGGTATTACATTATGCCAATGGGGATTGGGCACCCCGGCGGCAGACAATAAAAGTGGGGGGTGGGTACACCATGCCGATGGAGAATGGGCTTCCCTGTTGGCAAAATAAACAGTGGGGCACTGAAGAGAATGAGGATTGGGGCCACTGTCGGCAAATAAACACAGTGGGGGGGGGTTATATAGTTTGTGAACACAGCAGCAAGTAGCCGCTGTGTTCACAAACAATATCAGTGTTTCTACATCCTGCCCTGCAATGACTGGTCGCTCCCTCATTGCAGCGGATGGCTGACGCTGCAATGATGAGGTGGCCCCTGATTGCAGTGGCTAAATTTTCATAAATTGGTGGCACACTGGCTGAACTAGTGTCAGCAGCAGCATGTCACAGCATTGGGGGAAGCGGGACAAGCCTTTACAGGCTGTGGGGGCATTGGCCACAACAGTGCCATGCCTCCACAACCTGCTTGTGGAGAAACCTGCCGCAACATGTTTCTTGCGCATGTGCGCAATCAACATAAAAATAGCTCCTTAACAGAGCTAGGACAAGGAGACAGTCAATATCAGCACTTCACTTATAGCAGCAGCAAATCCATGTTGTTTGCAGCACTTTGCAATTTGTTGTATAATGTATACAAAGTGCAGTCTCAAACGGAAATGACACAGTAAATCACCCAGTATACTAGGTGTTCTCAGTGTCCAGATATAGTGAAACAGAGTTCCACAAACAGCAGTTGTCCAGAAAACTTAGGGAGGTTAGGGGCTTGAGTTCAAATTAGGCCTGCAGTTTCCTTGATTGTTGAAAACAAGCATGAGCTGAGTGGCTCTTACACTGCAAGGTGGCGGAGGCTTTTGAACCCAGCAAGCCCCTCGCCCTTATGTCACTGCTCAGCTGCTGGCTTGCCCCTGAGCCCCCTCATCAGCTGAACAGGGATGACAGTGGACAAAAACTAGTAATGCTGGTGCTTGGGAGGTAGCAAAGAATGGCAGTTTGTGCTACCTCCTGTCCACAGGCTCTGTGAACCTCTGGGAGCTGGCTGATGATGGAATGGCTGTACTGGAGAATGCAAGGTAACATGACTTTTGAACCCAGCAAGCCTGGCCCCCTTGTACCACTGATCAGCTACTGGCTTGCCCCCAAGCTAACTCATCAGCTGAATGGGGATGAATGTGGCCAATAAATAGAAATGCTGTTGCTGGGGAGAGAGCCAAGAGCAGCACTTTGTGCCACTTGCAGTCCATGGGCTCTGGCAACTTCCACAAGCTGGTTGATGATGGAACGGCTGTACTGGAGAATGCAAGATGGAATGGGCTTTTGAACACAACAAGCCCTGACCCTTTGTGCTGTAGTTTAGCTACTAGCTTGCTCTGAGACCCATCTTCAGCTGAACAGGGATGTCAGTGGCCAAACACTGGGAATGCTGGTGCTGGGGAGGTAGCAAAGAATTGCAATTTGTGCTGCCTCCCATCCATGGGTTCTGGCAAACTCTAGGAGCTGGCTGATGATGTAATAGCTGTACTGGTTAATGCAAGGTGGCATGGGCTTTTGAACCCAGAAAGCCCTGCCTCTCGTGCTGCCATTTAGCTACTGGCTCGCCCCTGAGCCCTCTTGTCAGCTAAATAAGAATGACAGTGGCCAAAAACTGGAAATTCAGGTGTTGGAAAGGCAGCAAAAATGGCAGTTTGTGCTACCTCCTGTCCATGTGCTCTGGCGATCTCTGGGAGCTGACTGACAATGATGGAATGGTTGTACTCACAACAGTAGTACATTAACAGACAGACAACAAATATGTCATGTTCTATCTCAACAAGCAGGGTAAAACCCACTCCTGTCCATTGTGCAGGGAAACAATGGGAATTTGAGAATGGAGTTTGGAGAACAGTTTTCTGATTCAGGCCAGTCATCTACCAGGAGTGAAAAATGACCTGGCAGACAGACTCAGTTGAACAGTGAAATCAACAAAAAGATGGCACTTATGGTTCAGGGGCCCCAGTGCAACCAAGGGTGGCAACCTCCATGAAAAGTGTAAACCACAAACATTCATTAAAAGGCACACTCAAACAAAGCAACTAGAGGAAAAAACACAAATGAAAGAAGATTGATACAGGACCTTAGACAGGGCAGAGTCAGGGCAAGATTAATACTTTATTAAATTGCAGTAGTTCTTACATGTGCAAACAAATTCATGCCATACTATTAGAACATTAAAAACTTAAATTTTTCATGAAAAATTCCAGTGCACTGTGGCCTTAATTTTGTTATTGAACCCCATCCTCCAATTGAGAGGCTGATCTGGTTTGGGGGCAGAGCCAAGTAACTCCGCAGCTCAGTATGGCATTTAAAAGTCGCTCACTCTATTCTAAAAGATGAGTGCTGTATGGGCATTTCAGACTGTGACCCTGTTTTTCCCATTGAGCTCACCCTACAATTGGGAGGCTAATCTGGTTTTGGCGTGGAGCTGAATGACTCAACAGCTCAGCATAGCATTTGAAAAGCTGCTTGCTCTATACTAACAGCTGATCGCTATGCCGGCAATTCAGGGCTACTATTCCTGTTTGTGTGAAGACAGGCAGGCTCCTAGGTCTACCTTGTAGTTTACAGCGCCTGCTGTGTGTATTGCAGGCAACGACTTCCACTGGAGTGTGGCTCTGTTTCCCCCATTAGGCCCCATTCATCAGTCAGGAGACTGATCTGCTTTGGGGGCAGAGACAGCTCAGACTATTTATTCTTCTAGCAGTCCTCCACTGCAGTCCATAGCCAAATGGCAATAACTTAAAGGGAAACAGCAAAAAGATCCCCTGGCTGGTCCCAAAGTGCACTTTTTGTGCAAAACCATTTAGGTTTACTTACTGTACTGTAGTATATTAGATTGTATCAGATTAATTTTGCTTAGTTCTGGCCTGACATCTTCTGTTACTGCAAATCCCAGATCTCCTGCTACTAACATCAGAACAGTAGGCAGCAGTAGGAAATTCAATAGCCTGCAGTGCATGTTAGAGCTTTTATAATCTCCAATTAGATGTTTTCTGGGTCTGCTTTTATCCATGGGCTAAATACAGTCCTCTGAGACTGTACATAGCCCAGGGAGGAAAGCAGGACCATCAAATACAAAATCAGAACTTATATAAACTCTATCATGCAGTGCAGGCTATTGAATATCTCACTGCTGCCAACTGCTCTGATGTCAGCTGCAGGGGATTCTGGGATGTGTAGTAATAGAAGATGTCAGCCTAGAACTAAGCAAAACTAGTCTGATATAGTCTACCATACTGCAGTAAACAATAAGTAAACCACAATATTTTTTCAACACAAAATGCACATTGGCACCAGCCTTACACTTGATTATGGTGCCCTTGGTGGTGACTGTTTCCCTTTTAGGATGTCACACTGGGGGTGTCATTGTGGGAAGACAGTCTGCAGGAAGTGCTGCACTCCTAGTGAAACATCATTATGCATTTTTAAGTGCTGTAAGGGAGAATACAAGAAGGTTAAATGTATCTGAATTGTAATGTGTATGTATATGCAGTATGCAAGCAGAGCATGTTGAATTTGGATAAAAGTTACTAATATTCTTAGAACCCTATTGAAGGTTCTGTAATATAGGGTATGGTATAGGTATAGGGTGGGGATAAATACAAATTGTCAATATTTCCTAGATATTACTGTATTGCAAGGAGAGCTTAAAAATGAATGTGAAAGGGGAGCTTAAAATATTAATACTTACCAGGGATGCAGTTTAGAGGAGATAGGCAGTATGGTGGGGTTAGCAAAGGTGATAAACATAACCATTGAAATAGGATAGTTACAAACAGTATGAGTATTGGAAGGGGAAATAGTCATCATATACCACAAGGGAGGAAGAGGTATTGTGAACTGTAATGAGTGTGGAGCAGTCTTTTTTAGGGCTCAGCTGTGGAGGCCTACAGCACATCCAATTTGTAGGAAAAACTTGCAGCAACAAGAGAAGAAATGGATCAATTAAGAAGTAGTTTAGACTGCAAATTATGTGTGCCCACATTTACCCCATTGCCACAAAGAACCAGTAAGATTAACAGATGGAAGACCAAGAGGAAGCAGGGGGAAGTTAAGATAAAAACAATACGTGATTTTAATGTTAAAATATTGATACAATTATCAAGAAGAACAATGCTTATAATGGGGAATTCTACTGTTAGCGGCAGATAGGTTAATAGGGTAGGACTTGGAGAAACAAGAGACAGGTCTGTAGCATGTATTCCAGGAGCTTCAGCAAATAGGAACACAGATAAAATAGTGAAGTTAGTCAAGGCAATGGGGGTGGGAGCAGGGGTTATTGTCCATTAGGGAAACATGATTTGGCAAATAAAGTGACATCATCTGCAATGGCTCACTTCATGCAGCTTGATGAAAAATTGAAGGCAGTGGCTGAGGTAGTGACTTTTTCAGTAGTTCTATTGGTGTGGGATACGGGGGATGAGAAGAAATCAAAGGTAATAATATTCAATACATGGCTTAAGGAATTGTGCTGTAAACAAGGTTTTAAATATTTAGGGGATTAGGGTAATTTCTGGGAGGGAGGATTGTTTAAAAAGATGAGCTTCATTTGACAGCAGAGGGAGTTGGTACACTATGGGAAAAATGTGATGCTTACATTGAAAATCATTTAAACTATGTATAGGGCTATAACAGTGGGGGATCCTACTATGGGGTAATGATTGCAGGTGTCCCAGCAAATGCTGCTCCAACTATGACAGTAACAGACCCAAAGGCTATAGGGGGACACATGACCCATATTCATGGGATACGTGGATGGGGAGCAAAAGTAAATAGTCTGAGGACCATCCAAAAGAATATTATTAAAAATAATTGGAGGCAACAAAGACACTATAGAAATAAAAAAATCAAATGGGATATATTCCTGCCAACTTTCTTCCTGAACCCTTTCTTGCCCTTCCCTAGTTTTTGATCACTCCTTATCTCTCCATCACCCCTAACCCCATAGTTCCAGCAACTTTGTTAAAGTTTATCAACCTGTTTTGACTCCTCCTATCAGCACCAGCTCAGCCTCCCTTCACTCTGACACTATGCACTTTTTGAGATTGCCCAATTTGTACAGATGATTTTTATGCTTATTCTTTTACTCTCCATGTGAATTGTTTTGCCATTCTGTCTGTACTGCACTAAGCTTATGCTCTTTATGTCATCATCACTGTAACCACATTACCTGACTGGCAGTTCATAATTGTGCTTTTTCCCTTCCCCTTTCCCCTGGGTTGCACCTGGAAATGAGCCTTGGCTCAGTGCGCCTCTCCAGTTTACTGGTTGTTAAATAAATAATAATACTCGGCCTGAATGCTAGAAGCCTACGGAATTAAATCAGTGATCTCTAAGATCTCTAGGTGGGAGTGAGGAGGCACTGTATAAACGCAGGCACCGCTCGCAAGCGGCAGTTCTGTGTTTTTCCTCCTCTTAGTTTGCTGAGAGCGCTGCTCGTTGCAGCTGTGAACTGTATATATCTGGACTGCTGGCTAATATATTCGTTTGGACTGCACTTTATCTCTGATTGCCTGCCCACTAAACCCTACATGCCAAACACAGCGTGAGAGGCTGTGTGTTAATTCTATTAAATCGTTGCCAGCTGGAGCTGGAGCTGTGAGAGGGGGGCTGCCGGCTGTTGGTGTGTGGGAGTGGGGAGGCACTGTATAATGCAGGCGCCTGCAGTAGCGCAGTTCTGTGTTTTTCCTCCCGAGTCTGCTGAGAGCGCTGCTCGTTGCAGCTGTGAACTGTGTGTATCTGACTGTTGGCTAATATATTCGCTTGGACTGCACTTTATCTCTGATTGCCCGCCCACTAAACCCTACATGCCAAACACAGCGTGAGAGGCTGTGTGTTAATTCTATTAAATCGTTGCCAGCTGGAGCTGTGAGAGGTGGGCTGCCAGCTGTTGGGGAGTGGGGAGGCACTGTATAAACATAGGCGCCGCCGCTTGCAAGCGGCAGTTCTGTGTTTTTCCTCCTCGTAGTTTGCTGAGAGCGCTGCTCGTTGCAGCTGTGAACTGTATGTATCTGGACTGCTGGCTAATATATTCATTTGGACTGCACTTTATCTCTGATTGCCTGCCCACTAAACCCTACATGCCAAACACAGCGTGAGAGGATGTGCGTTATTTCTATTAAATCGTTGCCAGCTGGAGCTGGAGCTGTGAGAGGGGGGCTGCCGGCTGTTGGTGTGTGGGAGTGGGGAGGCACTGTATAAATGCAGGCGCCACTCGCAAGCGGCAGTTCTGTGTTTTTCCTCCTCGTAGTCTGCTGAGAGCGCTGCTCGTTGCAGCTGTGAACTGTGTGTATCTGGACTGCTGGCTAATATATTCGTTTGGACTGCACTTTATCTCTGATTGCCTGCCCACTAAACCCTACATGCCAAACACAGCGTGAGAGGCTGTGTGTTAATTCTATTAAATCGTTGCCAGCTGGAGCTGTGAGAGGGGGGCTGCCGGCTGTTGGGGAGTGGGGAGGTACTGTATAAACGCAGGCGCCACTCGCAAGCGGCAGTTCTGTGTTTTTCCTCCTCGTAGTTTGCTGAGAGCGCTGCTCGTTGCAGCTGTGAACTGTATGTATCTGGATTGCTGGCTAATATATTCGTTTGGACTGCACTTTATCTCTGATTGCCTGCCCACTAAACCCTACGTGTCAAACATAGCATGAGAGGCTGTGTGTTAATTCTATTAAATTGTTGCCAGCTGGAGTTGGAGCTGTGAGAGGGGGGCTGCCGGCTGTTGGTGTGTGGGAGTGGGGAGGCACTGTATAAACCCAGGCGCCACTCACAAGCGTGAGCGCATGAAAGGCCAGAGTCGGAGTTGAAATTTTGCCTGGTCTGGATGGGAGGTGGGAATTAGACTATGGTATAACTGTTCATGTATGTCAACTAGTTTTATTGTGAAGTAGAGTTTTTATGTGTATTGCTTGCATGAGTTATATGTGCCACTTGGCTTATTTAATTAGTTATGTGTAGGAGTTCTGTTAGACGAGTTTTAGGACCTAGGATTGTTTATGGGAATTTGCAGCTGCATGCACTGCGTCCTTTCATCCCCCTTCCTGTATCTGATATTACTATCAGACATTGTAGGGAAGTGGGGATTGTGGGAGACTGTTCTGCGTATGCGCTGTGGGATGACCAGGAGTGGGTTAATCAAAGGATAGAGGTGGTTAAGTCCAGGAGACACCCTGGAATAAATAGAGCATCTAGGAGAAGCCAGACGTGGTTGGTGCCTATTTCCAGGGTGGCCACGAGGCCAAGTGGCCAGGTGACCTCTAGGGCTGCATAACCCTCAATACCTCTGACGGCAGTGCTATGCAATGCCAGGTCGATCAGAAACAAGACGGCTATTGCCGCTCTGGTTTCATTGGTCGACCTGGGCGTCCGTGAGACCTGGGTGGGAGATGATGCTGGCCCTGTTTTTGAGGCTGCAGTCCCCAGGATACACTGTGGCACTGCCCCAGAGAAAATCGTAGGGAGGCGGTGTAGCTATTTGTTTTAAATCAAACCTGGACTTCACCGTGCACCGGTGGGAACCCCAGGTTCATTTGAGTGTGTGGCGTTGTGGAGGACTCGGCGTGGGCTGCAGGATCCTCCTCATCTATCGCCCTCCTGGTCCGATGGGGGGGTTCCTGCAGGAATTTGCCGAGTTTGTTGCCGGCGAAACACTGGATTCCCCAAGATGTGTCTTTCTTGGGGACTTCAATGTTTGGGCCGAGGATAGAAGTCAAAAGTGCGCCGATGAGTTACTGCAGAGTATGTCCCTTTTGGGGCTGGTGCAGTCTGTCGGCGTGCCTACTCATCAGGATGGCCACACATTGGACCTGGTGTTCTCACTGGGACTCAAGATCGTTGATCTTGATATTGATCGAGTAGCTTGGTCTGATCATTGCATGGTGAAGTTCACATTTAGTGCTCTCGTCATAAACTCTTTCCCTTCTGAGATATTTCACTGCCGCCCGTTAAAAGATCTTACCCCTGAGGGTTTTTTGACGGCAGTTGATTTATCAAGGGTGGGTGATGCATGCGTCGGAGGGTTGATGCCTATAATAAGGTGCTGTCTGCGCCATCGACTCCCTCGCACCGTCCATGTACGACCCAGAACCTCATACCTGAGGTCGCCTTGGTATGATGGCGATCTCAGGGAAATGAAGAAGCTGGGTCGGAGATTAGAGCGTCGCTAGAGGAAATCCCGTCTGGGGGCTGACAAACTGGTCCTGTGTGTGCATTATTGCGCATATCAGGAGGCGATCAACCAAAAGAAGGCAATATTTCTGTCTCGGGAGATTGCTGCTGGGAGAAGCCGACCAGCCTCACTCTTCCAGACTGTTGATAGACTTCTTCATCCATTCTGTCTTCAGCCCGGAAGAGTTTCCTCAAATGAGGATTGTGAGGAATTTGCTCGGTTTTTCTCGGACAGGGTGTCTGTGATCCAGCGGGAGGTTTCCTCAGCCAGTAATATCATTGCTGTCAGTAGTCGTCAGTTGTGTTCTGAGAGCACTCCTTCTGGTTGGGGGGAGTTTAGGCCAGTGGAGGTTCGTGAGGTCATTGAGATAGCGGCCAACTTGAAGTATACCTTTTGTGAACTGGATCCCGTGCCAACGCGCTTCTTGATGAGGTGCATTGACACTGTTGGCCCGGTGTTTGCCCTGATTGTCCAGTGCTCCTTGAGTCAGGTGTCTTTCCAGATACCTTGAAGGAGGCTCTGGTGAGACCCCTTAAAAGCTTCTCTGGACCTGGAGATTAGGGCAAATTACCGTCCTATCTCCAATCTTCCATTTTTGGGAAAGGTTGTTGAGAAGGTGGTATCACTTCAGTTGGGGGAACATCTCATGACCCACGAGTTGTATGATCCCTTCCAGTCAGCTTTTCAGGCCAGACATAGCACTGAAACTGCATTAGTTCGGGTGCAAAATGACCTCCTCAGGGCTAGAGATCAGGGGACAAGACAATTCTTGTTCTCCTTGATCTCTCCTCAGCATTTGATACTGTGGACCATTGTGTGTTGCTTTTCCGCCTGAGGGAGTTATGCAGACTCACTGGTATTGTCATCAAATGGTTTGAGTCATTTCTTACTAACAGGAGGCAGCGGGTTATGATGGGCAATTTCTCATCCGTACCCTGCCTCCTTTGTGTGGAGTCCCTCAGGGTTCGGTACTGGCCCCAATGTTGTTCGCAGTAAACATGCTGCCCCTGGTGGGGATCATTAGGAGGTATGGTTTGAGTTTTCATTGCTATGCTGATGATACTCAACTATGCCTATCCTTTGCCCCAGGAACATCAAATGCAGTGGAAGTGCTGAATATCTGTCTGGCTGAGATAAATGACTGGATGTCTTCCAGCTGGCTGCGACTGAACCCTAACAAGACTGAGGTACTGGTAGTGGAGTCGAACAGAGCTCGTGATGGGATGGCCTCTGATTCTGCAACTGGCATTGTGCTAGGAGCTGTGTCATTGATGGCCTCCCCATGGGTGCGAAATCTTGGTGTGATCTTTGACAGGAACCTGTCCATGGAGGCTCAAATATCCTCTGTGGTTCATTCCTGTTTTTTCCATCTTAGAAATATCGCCAGGATTAAGCCCCTTGTTCTGGCTCCGGACCTCCCTACTTTGATACATGCCTTAGTCACCTCTAGGCTTGACTACTGTAATGCCCTCTATCTTGGGGTCTTTGGAACTTCTCTTCACAGACTGCAGCTAGTGCAAAACGCTGCTGCCCGGCTTTTGACCGGACAAAGTAAGTTTTGTCATATTACTCCGGTATTGCGTGAAGTGCACTGGCTGCCTGTCAGGTGGAGAGTATTGTTCAAGGTGGGTTTTCTCACCTATAAGACCCTACATGGACAGGGCCCTGGTTACCTATCTGATCTCCTGGTACCGTCCACCTCTGTCCGAGATCTCCTCTCCTCTAGTGGTGGCCTCCTTAAGGTTCCGAGAGCAAGGTTGAAATCAGCAGGGGATCGATCATTTGGAGTTGCTGCTCCAGCTTTCTGGAACTTGTTGCCGTTCGAAGTGAGAGAGGCCCCCACTATAGAGGCCTTTAAGAGTCGTCTGAAGACTTTTTTATTTATGCAGGCTTTTGGTGATTAAGTTTTTATGCGTATTATATTGTAATGTAATGTATATGGTATGACATACTGTACAGATTTTGTGCGGCGCCAAGAGCCTTCGGGATTGGGCGTCTTTTTAAATAAATTTGATTTGATTTGATTGATTTGATAAGGCATTAGTGACTAGGTCAGACACAGACATTATAGCAGTGACAGTAGTGCACACTGAGACAGCTCCACACTTGAGTGTGGGGCACTTTGTGCTGGCTGTTCCCCATCAAATCATGCTTTATAAACACACTGTGGAAGCAGCATCTGGGCCACTTGCTGAAGCACATGGCATGAAACTGGTTGGGGAATCAGTGGCGCCCATCCATCTGTTCTGAATGTTCTAATAGCCTGGTGTAAGATTTTTTGCTCATGTAAGCACTACTGCACCTTCATAAGGCATTAGTCCTGCACTCACTGGGTGGTCATGTGCTGGTTTTCTTTTATTGTGGATCTGCAATGTGACATGTGCACAAACCTTATTAAGTGAAGCAGTCTTTTTGGTTTTGTTTGGAGGACAAAAAAAGCAAGATTGTTAAAATTCTGCTTTAACTTTAGCATTAATGCAGTTAACCAGTACAATGGCCAAATGCATCATTCAACACATAGAAACATGGAACCCAGTTCCAGAAGTGGTATGTGTGATGCAAGATGCTTGTGCCAGACAACACTGACACAAACTGCACCTTGCACCAGAAGTGCGACGATCCCTATTCCAGTATGCAGACTGCACTGGACTTAGATGCCACTGATGCAAAAGGGGCACTGCACCACCCTTGTGACCAGAACCAAAGTACACCAGGTTGCAAGGGGGCTTGTGCCACAGTGGGGCTGCAACATCTCCTTTCCTTGGGATTATGAAACCCCACTGTGGCCGTAGGAAGGGGTCACATTAGACCAGCCAGGAGGAAGTCTAAACCCCTTGTGGCAGTGCCCCTCAAGGTTGGAAGCTGGTGGGGGGGCTCCATATGTGGGGTCTGGGGGCAGATGGGACAGGGATGTCCCATGGAAGTGTAGGGGGCATGTGGGTATGCCAAGGGGGGGTGATCGGGCACCAGGTGGGGAGGTGCCATTATTTAACAACACAGCATACACCAGTAGGTGACTGGTGCTACCAAGGGCACCCCCACCAAGTGCCCAATCATCCCCCCTGGCATACCCACCCACTCCCTAACACCCCACGGCATTCCCAGTGCAACTACAGCCTAGGGAGCCCTCTTGGAATAAAGTTCTGATTTGCACCTGGGTGTGCAGATCCATGTGACAGGTAGCACAGGTGTGCCTTGTGTTCAGTGCCATTGCAGCATTTTCTGAGTGTTGTGGCGCAGGGACCCCCGAAGTTCCAAAATTGGGCACATGGTCCCTGGCGCACCAGAAATGTGCCACAGCCCTAGATCGCTGGAACTTTGCAGTGATCTAAGGGCTCTTTTGGAATCAGGCCCGTAGACTTTGATAGCAGATAAGGACCGCTTGGCCCACCCAGTCTGCCCATTTCCCTTGCCTATTGGATAAGCTGCAGATCCTAGTTAACCAACAGCCTACTTGCTCCTACCCCCCACTAGAATTGCCTTATGTCTGTCCCATGCATTCTTGAATTCATCCACTGTTTTGGACCCCACAACCTCCTCAGGAAGGCCATTGCATGCGTCTACCACCCTCTCTGTGAAAAAATACTTCCTCATGTTGCACCTGAGCTGCCCCCCCATCTTCAAACACAGCTTCATGAGGCCCACAATAAAGCTCTGTTGAGCGAAACACTAGGGCAGTTGGGACCTAAAGGCTGGATTTTGCTGCTAGAGGTGTTTGGATGCAGAAGCAATTTAGCACTGAAACTTGCACTTTGTACACCATTATACTGCTGTATTGAATTAAAGCTTGCGACCAGCCAAAAACAAGCATGGCGCTCTCCTTCCCCAATTTTTTCCACCCTGATGGCACCCAACTGGAGGTTGTTTCTGCATTCAAATACCTTGGTGTGTGGCTTGATGGTAAACTAGATGTCTCAGTCCACATTGAAGCTATACACTCCAAACGTCATCCCACGCTTGGCATCCTCTATCGTAATAAAGACTGTCTCCCCACTGAAGTCTGCAGGAAGCTGCTAATCAAAATGATCCTCCCTATTTTCAACTATGCAGATGTGGTATATAGCACAGCACCTCCCCCCTCCCTTGCCACACTCTATACCCTCCACAATGTGCTCTGTCACATAAACTCTCCTGCCCGCTCCTACCATTGTTCTCTCTAGTCTTCCCTTTCCATCGCCCCCTACTCTTGCATTGCCAGTCCCAGTACTCTGCCTTCATTGGTAAATACTGGCTTGACTCCTGCACCTCCTACCTATCTTCTCTCCTCTCCCCCTCTCTCCCGCTGCCCCCTCTTCTTACCCACTGCACACTAGGGACACCCGCATCTTCTCAATTCCACATAACTGCTCATGCTCTTGTCAAGCTGCTTTCTCATACTAGCTCCCCTCCCTTTGAAACCCATTCCCCTTTCCTCTTCACCTAGCCCCCTCCCTACTATCCCTAAAACATTTACTAAGGCTCATGTTCCTGTCACCTCTCTCATCATAACTCCTCCGCTCCGTTTCACTCCTCTGTCTCCATTTCTCCCATCTCAGCAGGAGCTCCTATTTTTCTCATGTTCCTCACACTCCTGCCCCTGCCCTCTCTTACAGGAGGGCTCATCTCACCCTAACTCAGCTCTTACTTGTAGATCTTATACTGCCTACTCTTGTATAATTATGAGCAACCTGTGTACAATCTCTGTTTTAACTTTTAAACTGTTATCAACTGAGCTTTCTCACTTGTAACTGTTGTCATTGCACTTCTCATATTTGTAACTGTTTGCCTGACTACTCCCCCATTCCCCTTCCCCCAGGTCGCACCTGGAAATGAGGATCAGCTCAGTGTGCCTTTCTCAGTTACCAAACTTTTAACTAAGTAACTAACTAACTAACTAACTAACTAACTGTGGACCAGTTGATTTCTCCATGCTGTTCCTCTAATCCACTGGTACATAGGACTTTTCTCAAATTGGAGGCCAAGGGCAGACAGATGATTCTGACAGTGCCATGCTGGCTTTGGAAGATACAGTATTCACTGTTACACCAAATGGCAATTCAGGATCCACTGACTCTCCCACTGAGATTTGACTTGTTAACTCAATCTGAGGTTCAGCTAGTAAAGCTGAATCTTTTGTTGCTACTCTGTCATGTTTGACTCCTAAGAAGGAGGTTAGCAGGTTCAGTGTCTCTGATTGAATCTCCCTGGTTTGTATGGAGGCCAGACACCAGAAAAGCATATGGCACCAAGTGGAAACATTTGGCTATCTGGTTTTCCAAGATATAGTACATCTAGACACTTACATATGTCCTCTAATGTATCTTTTAAGCATTTCCAAAACTGGCCTACAGTATTTGTCACATGAAGTACACTTATCAGCCATTTCGGCATATTATAAGCTAGTGAGTGGACTACTAATGGCATAACTGCATTGTGGATATTGACATACAGTTAGGGGAGAGAATAAAGAAGTGGTGAAGCAGGGTGATGGGCTGCTAATAGGGATGTCAACATGGCAGAGAAGGACTGGAGTCAAGTTCTCTAGTAGCAGCAAGTGCAAGAAACCAGAATCTAACAGAAGCATTGTAGGGTTCTAAAGTGCTTTCCTAATTCAGAATGTGGAGGAGCCCACAAGGGAAGGGGCCATTCTGGATTTGTTCTTTACAAACTGGGACAGCATTGGACAGGTCACAATAAGGGAACCCCTTGGAACCTGAGAGATCACCTAACCGACTATGTGGGTTGACAAAAAACTAGAGCCAGGAAGCAAGCACTTACAAACTAAGGATTTAGATTTTAGAAAGGGGGAATTTGGTATAATGAGGGAATGGTTAGGGAGAAGCTGATAGAGCAGGGCGCAGCAATGTGTGTGTGCACGGTGTGTGTGTGTGTGTGTGTGTGTGTGTGTGTGTGGTAAATGAAGACTGATTAAAAAAGGGTTGTTTAAAGAAATGACTCTCTGTGTCAAGGCAGGAGGAAAAATAAGAGAGAAAGGAAACCAATCTGGTACATAAAGAAAGTAAAAAAGTGAAGAAGGCAGTAAGGAAGAAAAGGAAGGTCTTCAAAAATATAAGGCCAGCCAGCCAGATGAAAACAGGGCAGGATACCAGACCAGATGAGAGATGAGAGATGCCAACAAGAGGGTTAGTAGGAGGGTAAAGTCAGAAGCAAAGCTGAGGACAGTTGTGGAGGTGAAGAAAGTCATAAAGCATTCTTCTGCTACATTTGGGATAAATTTAAATGTTGGGGAATCGTTAGATTGAAGAAAGGAGAATTTTAGGGGGAAGACGATAAGGATAAACTAGAAATACAAAATGAGTATTTCTGTTTGGTATTGCTGGTGATGGATAAGGGGTCATTACTTGAATGTGCTTTTAAGGGCAAAACAGTAGGCGAAGGTCAAATTTAACATGGAATCAATCACTGAGAAAAGGGTACTGAGGGGTCTAAATGCTCTGAAGATTGACCAATCAATTGTCTTGGATGAGTTGCACCCTAGATTGCTTAAAGAAATGTGAAAAGAGCAGTCCGCATCACGACAGAGCTCTTCAATTGTTCACTGAAAGCAGGAGAGGTGTTAAAGGATTGGAGGACAGATGGTGTGGTACCCCTGCACAAGAGCTGAAACAGGGATGAATCCCGGAACTGTAGGCCAGTCAGTCTGATGTCTATAGTGGGTACTTTTAATTGAGGCCATTATTAAGTAATGGATGGTAGGGTTTCTGGATGCCATTGGATTCTGGGATGAATACAGCATTAAATCACCATGGGGAGGATGTGCCCAATAAATCTGATCAACTTCTTTGACTTGGTCATGAAGGAAGCAGACCAAGGACAAGCAGTGGACCTACTCTACCTGGACTTTGGGAAAGTCATCAATTCTGTCCCACATGGAAGAATTATTAAGAAACTGGAGGACTTGGTGTGGGGGACAAGATGACAAGATGGGTCAGGAACTGGCTGTGTGGGAGAACACAGAGTAGTCTTCAATGGGAAATCCTCAAAGGTAGAGAAGTGATCAGAGGAGTTACCCTGGGATCAGTTTTAGGTCCAATACTTTTCAACACCTTTATTTATAACATTAAGGAAGGAATCCAAGGGAAGCTCTGTCCAGTTACCAATTACACAAAAATCTGCAGTAGAGATTACAGTGATGAAGGGGTCAGGATACTGAAAGAAGACCTGAAGAAACAGGAGAAATGGTCAAGGGTCAGGCAACTAAATTTCAATGCACAAAAGTGCAAAGTTTTGTACATAGGGGTCTGAAACACAAAGAAAGAATACAGGATGGGAGATGTGATGTTTGAAGAAATGGCACAATAGGTGACCTTTAAATGCTAATAGGAGATGACTTAAAGCAGTCAGTGCAGTGCAACAGAGCAGTGGGGAAGGCAAATAGAAAACTGGGGTGCATAGTCAAGGGGCAGCAGCAGAAGGAAGGTAATCTTGCCTCTGTTCAGATCCCTGGTGCAGCCACATTTGGAGTTCTGCATGCAGTCCTGGAGTCTGTACTCAAAAAAGGACATGAATAGGGTGGAGGTGGTACAGAAGAATGCAACATAAGTGATTTTGGGGCAGCAAGAGATGTCCTGTATGGACAGGCTTGAGAATCTCAACATGTTTACACTTAAGAATGGGGGGGGGCATGATTGAAAATTTAAAACGTTTTTCACAGGGTAAACATCATGGACACTAGGAAACTGTTCATCATTGGATCTATGGACAAAGCCTATGCACTGCATATACAGTACATGGTGCAGAGATTTCCATAGTCTAACTACTGAACATCAGGGGTCCTGTTGAACCAATGCAACATTCATGGAAAAGGCACAGGTCCTGTCCACACCAGATGCCCTCACACAGGCAGTGGTTTTGACCGGGGGTAGTGCTGGACTCCATGCCATTCACAAAGGTGTGGAGTGCTGGTGGAGAGGGCACAGGCTATGACTGAAGGCATCCTTATGTGCCTCCTCCAGCTGGTGGCGGTCAGCATGGTGGGACAAGTGACTAGCCCTATACCACAGCTCCCAGCCCTCCTGACATGTAACAAGGGCTGGAGGCTCCTGGCCAGCACTTGCTTATAGTGTACAGACTACAGCTTGTACAAGAGTGTGCTGGTGGCAATACTTCTCCACTTTACATGGAGCAGGGGATCTAATCTGCTGGTAGTACAGGCATCCAATTGGATGCTGATCGGCATCCTTGGCCCCACCCACATCCTGTCCTCTGTCCCTGTTGCACTCCTATCATATTCTAACAGAAGAATAGTTCCAAGGCTACATAATAAACAACTAGTGGTAAATTCTTATAAAACTAATAAAAGGGGTAATTTCTTTACAGTCACAGCTCTGAGAATATGAAATACCCTACCACAGGACTTGACTGACTCAGGAAATTTCATTACTTTGAAAAACAAACTTGACGATTGGATTATGGAAAATTATTAACAATTCTAAAAAAGACCCTCAATGTGTGGGGAACAGTCTCGATGAGCTATGGCCTTCTTCTGTTCATTTATACCAAGTTATATCACATTATACCTGTGAGGCAAGGCAATGGATGAGCAGATGGTGGTGAGAACATGATCTTTCTCATGGGCATGAGTGACACCTCAAGCAGGTCTTATGGCTAGGTGCACTGAAGCTTCCCAGATGGGATGGATGTAGTTGCCCAGCAAGAAGAGTTAGGAGTCATACTCAGATTTAACCAGAAATTATATTTAGTAGGAAAGTCGGCAAAAGTCACAGTGGCAGGGGTTTCATCATAACACACCATCAATAAAGAGTGAATAAATAGCTGAATACATAATTAATAAAGATTAAAATGCGCACCTTTACTAAGGTAAATACTTTCACTTTACTGCAACTTCTATTACTCTACGGTACCATATTGTCTGGTTGACCAGTGCTATCTAGAACTTTTTGCATGCAGTCACAGAGGCTTTAGATAAAACAGTATAGGATAGGTGAACAAGTTCACATTCAAATCAAGGTCAGGAAGCTAGGAAAACTGTGTAGTGATTGGAGACCAGAAACAATTGGACCAGATACTTGACTGATGCTCCAACTAGACCACAAGGTTGTATGAGAAGATGGCTGCAAACAGACACTTTTTGTTCAGCTAACAACCTGTGTGGGCCACCTTGACGGAAGGCACTTGTAGATAAGTTTGTTGAAAAGGGGGTTTGATTCTTTGGCTAAGAACCCATGTGAGCTGCTGGGACAGAAGACACTTGTGGGCAAACTTGGGTCACAATTGAGCTGATTCTTTGGCTATGAACCTGTGTGCACTGCCAGGACAGAAGACACTTGTGGACAAACGTTAGTTGCAATAAAGCTGAGTCTTCAACTAAGAACTAGTGGCTGCTGGGAAAGAATAAACTTGTGGATCAAAGATGGTTACAGCAGAGCTGATTCTTTGGCTAAGAACCTGTGGGGGCCACTGGGACAGAAGGCACTTGTGATGGAAGCAGATCCTGGAAATTAGTCTTCAGATATTGAGCTTTGAATGCGGGTCTTCAGATGCTGGTCCTTGAGTGCTGGTATTCAGATGCTGGTCTTTGGATGCTGTTCTTCACATGCTGGCCTTCAAGAGGAAACCCACCCCGCTGCTTGACAAAATCCCTAGCTAATGAGCTGGTGCTGCTCCTAGACTTTCTGAATTTCCTATCAGGGAAGGGATGTTGCTTGGCAATGTAGCAATGGGGCCTGTCCTATCACTCTATTTCTAGCTAGGCCACCGCCCCACTTTAGAATCCATACAGGAGTTGGGTGCCACTTGCAGAAGAGGAGAGATGGTCTGGCTCAGATGAGTTACTAAGGCAGTCTTTTGGGTTAGCATGGGCACCGATTACTTCTGGAACAGTGACTTTGATTGCCAAGAACTTAGATAGTTCAAGTAGAGCACCAAAGCAGATAGGCAGTCTCTGTGAGGGTTACACTGTTAACAGTCTTTTAGAGCATGAGACACCACACACTTGTAGTTCAGTGTCAGAGTGCCACACTTGTAGGCAATCATTGATGGAGATAAGCAAAAGATTAGGTTGACACTGTGGAGACACCACAGTTAGCAAGTAGTTCAGATGGGTGGCGGGGTAACACACACAAATTCAAAAAGTTCATTCTGGCAGAAAGGGCAACTCACAAGTTTAGGCAGTGTTTTAAGCACTAAATCAGTTCTGGTACTTTTGTTCGAGCAGAAGGAGCACCACAAGTTTATGTAGGGGCACCGAAGACATAGACAGTCTGTTATAATAGGTGCTTTGTCACTTTAAATACAGCTCAATGGGCAGGCATATAACTATTCAACAATTAATTAAACCTTGCCCCTCATCCCTACCTCCTATGAAACGTTCTTTATCACACATTGACTGTGGGGGCTCTCTAGGGTCCATGAGTCCACCCCCAAAGTCTGCGGAGAGTCCTTCAATTTATTCATCCAGTGGGTGTCCTGTTTCACTTCAGGACCTGGCTTGCCTTGATTAGCTTCTAAGGAATGCTTGTCTTGCCCTTGGGTGACTTCAATGCCTGTCTGAGCCCGCTCCCTAAGGCCTGTTCCCTAAGGAGCCTCACTTGTCTCCACTCTATAAGCAGTCTATGAGATGGGGTCTAATTTGCCCTCACATTGCTCCTATGGAGCTCTCTGTTTTTCTTCACCCAATGGGCAGTTCTGGGTTTGGGACTGCTCCCACCCTCCCACACATGTGGCTTCAGTTGCTTTGTTTGCTGTGCTAAATAGTGGCAGTTTTTTTATTTAGAACACAAAATACTTTCACTTTAGTTCTGGGCAGCTGACACTGCTTGCTTGTGCTTCTGCCCCACTCACCACTGCAACCAGGTTGTTGTGGGTGGGGTCCTCAAGATGGGGTCACTATACCTCTTTGCTGCTGCTGCCACTGAAAGGAGGAACCCAGAGGCTAAGACAGCTAGAAGATGCTGCTCCTGGAGAACCAATGCTGCTGTGGAGGGAGCTGGGCCACCAAACTAGCGAGGTCAAAATGATGAGAGATCACCGAACTTTACATTCTCCTAGGAGGAAGTAAATGGAGGAGCTGACACTGACACTGACTGGAGGGGAGGCACCAAGCAGAGCTGATGGGATCACTTCAACCTTACAAAGTAAGCTTTTTGGTCTCTATCACCCTCTGTGTTCTCTCTCTTGCCAGTCACTGCTGATTGGGATTCTAATGCTTGAACCCTGAGCTCAACTCACTAATGGTTCTCAGTTTTTAATTTCCCGAACATCCTGGGCAAAGGATAGCAGTATTAGCATGTAGCAGCCATGACTCATACTGCCTAGAGGGGACAGTCAGTCTGCAAGTGACAGAAATAAAATGGGGGAAGGAACAGATAGGTGTTAGTGACAAGAAGGATGGGGGAAGGGAACAGGTAGGAGTTGGTGATGGTCTGTGAGGGACAGGAAAGGTATGGGAGAGGGAACAAGTAGGTGTTGCTGGCAATCACACTATAATGGACAGGAGGGATATGGGAAGGGGGAATAGGTTGGCGTTGTTGATAGCAGTCTGTAAGGGAGAGAAGAGATGGGGAAATGGACAGGTACTGTAAATGTTGAAAGTCAGTCTATAAGAGACAGGAGGACTATGGGGACAGGGAACAGGTAGGTGTTGATGATATTCAGTCTATAAGGGACAGACAAGATATAGGGAGAAGGTACAGGCTGTCGTTACTGAGTCAGTCTAAGGAACAGAAGGGATTTGAGGGGGAACATGTAGGTGACAGTCTGTAAGAGACAGGCAGGAAATGGAGAGGGAACAGATAGGTGTTTCTGACAGTCACTAAGGGACGGGAAGGCTATGCAGAGAAGGAATAGGTAGGTGTTGCTGACGGTCAATGGGACACTATTAGAAAATAAAAATACTAAAGAAATGTGGGACATTTTCAGAAGAGTAATATTCAAAATCTGTGACAAACATATAACAAGCATTTGTCAATGCCGAATGTTGATTGCGTTGGTCTGTTGACCTCGCTCAGTGGCCCTGTCAGTGGGTCAGTCTGTTTGTCCCGGTGCTGCAGGCTGCTCTTTTGTACTGGGCTGCTGCCTGCATTGGCACCTTGTTCTGCTGAGGAAGAAATCTGCAGCTGTCCCGACAGAGCTCCATTGAGGTGGCTCACTCCCCCTCTTTCACTTGCTACATAGATACATAGATACATAGACAGTGTCGGCAGATAAGGGCCTATGGCCCACCTAGTCTGCCCATTTGAGCTTGTAAGTTCAGTTTGTTTTCCTAGAAGTCTATTTCCCCTTACCCCTGACCTCTAGAATTCCTTTATGTCTATCCCATGCATTCTTAAATCCCGTGATTGTTTCAGCCCCCACCACTTCCTCTGGCAGGGTGTTCCACTTGCTCAATCTGTTTCTCCTGGCGCTGCAGACTGCCCTTTTGTACTGGGCTCCTGCCTGTGTTGGTGGCTTTTTGTACCCACAAAGAAATCCACAGCTGTCCCAACAGAGCTCCATTGAGGTTGCTCACTCCCCCGTCTCACTCAGTCAGTCTGGTTCTCCCGGCGCTGCAGGCTGCCCTTTTGTACTGGGCTCCTGCTTCTGTTGGTGCCTTTTTCTGCCCACAGAGAAATCTGCAGCAGTCCTGACAAAGCTGCGTTGAGCTCACTCACTCCACTTCTCTCACTCGCTCATTCTGTTCTGCCAGCGCTGGAGACTGCCCTTTTCTACTGGGTTCCTGCCTGCGTTGCTGCCTTCTTATGCCCACAAAGAAATTTGCAGCAGTTACAATACAGCTCTGTTGAGCTCACTCACTCGGTCATTCTGATTTTCCTGCCACTGCAGGCTGCCCTTTTGTACTGGACCCCTGCATGCATTGCTGCATTTTTCTGCCCACAAACAAATCTGCAGCAGTCCCAACAGAGCCCCATTGAGCTCACTGACTCCCCCTCCCTCGCTCGCTCGTTCTGTGTCTCCTGGTGCTGCAGGCTGCCCTTTTGTACTCGGCTCCTGCCTGCATTGGCGGCTTTTCCTGGCCAGAAATAAGTCTGAAGAAGTCCCGACACAGCTCCACTGAGCTCGCTTACTCCCCCTCTGTCACTCTCGCATTCCGTTTCTGCCAGCGCTCCAAGCTGGCCTTTTGTACTGGGCTCCTGCCTGCGTTGCCGCATTTTCTGCCCACAAAGAATTCTGCAGCAGTCACACTAGAGCTCCACTGAGCTCGCTCAGTACTGCTCTGTCACTCGCTCATTCTGTTTCTCTTGGCACCGCAGACTGGCTTTTGTATGGGGCTCCTGGCTGCGTTGGCACCTTTGTCATTCACAAAGAAACCCGCAGCTGTTCCGACAGAGCTCTGTTGAGGTCGCTCAGTCTCCCTCTCTCATTGCTCATTCTGTTTGTCCTGGCGCTGCAAGCTGCCCTTTTGTATGGGGATTCTGCCTGCATTGGCGTCTTTTTCTGCCCACAAAGAAATCCCAGCAGTCCTGATAGAGCTCCATTGAGCTCACTAAGTCCCCTTGTCTCACTCGCTCATACTGTTTCTCCCAGTGCTGCAAGCTGGCCTTTTGTACTGGGCCCCTGCCTGTATTGACGCCTTTTTTCTGCCCACAAAAGAAATCCGCAGCAGAACTGACAGCGCTCGGTGAGTTCGCCACCCCTCCCTCACTCGCTCCTCGTTCTGTTTCTTCCAGTGCTGCAGGCTGCCCTTTGTACTGGGCTCTTGTGTTGGGCTTTGTCTGCCCACAAACAAATCTGCAGCAGTCCCGAAAGAGCTCAGTTGAGCTCGGTCACTCCCCCCTCTCACTCGGTTGATCTTAATCTGTCCCAAACACTGATTTCCCAGAGTGACCGTGCTATTGTCCGGCAGGAGTGCAAAAACATATTTTAGCCAGGATGTGAAAAATGACAACTGTAGTGTTCATAAGGAGTTGTGAAAAAATGCCACTGTTGAAAATGTGGCTTGACAGTATTGCACATTTGCAAAGTTACAAGGGTGCGTGGAAACAGTTCAATGCATGCTTGTAACACAGTCATGTTATGGAGTTTCATCACCAAATTTTCAACATAGGGATTTTAGGACCTCTGTTCATGAACAGTGGCACTGTCATTTTCTTAATCTGTCCTGAACACTGACTTCCCACAGTGACCACGTTATTCTGCGCCAGAACTGTGAAAACACATTTCAGTCAGGATGTGAAAAATGACAGCTGTACTGCTTATATGGGGGTGTGAAAAAATGGCACTGTTGAAAATCTGGTGTGACAATATTACAAAGCTGCGAAGTTACATGGGTGCGTGGAAAGTGCGCAATGCACACTTGGAACACAGTCAATTGATGGGCTATCATCACCAAATTTTCAACATAGGCATTTTAGGACCTCTGCTCATGAACAGTATCATTGTCATTTTCTTGATCTGTCCTGGACAGTGATTTCCCACAGCAACCGCTCTATTCTGCGCCGGACATGCAAAAACAATTTCAGCCAGGATGGGAAAAATGACAGCTACACTGTTCATAAGTAGGTCTGGGGAAATGGCAATGTTGAAAATCGGGAGTGAAAATATTGTAAATTTGGCGGTTATTGAGCATGCGCTAACTGTAACGATACCTCCTAACACAGTCATTTTATGGTGTATTGTTACCAAATTTTCAACATAGGCATTTTAGGACCTCTACTCATGAACAGGGTCACTGTCATTTTCTTAATCTGTCCTCAACATTGATTTACCACAGCGACTGTGCTATTCTGCGCTGGAACTGCGAAAACACAATTTGGCCAGGATGTGAACAATGACAGCTGTACTGCTCAAAAGGAGGTGTGAGAAAATGCCAATGTTGAAAATCTGGCATGAAAATATTGTAAGTTCGCGAAGTTACAAGCGTACGTAGCAACTGCGCAACACACGTTCGTAAAACAGTTATTTTTTGGATTTTTTGCACCAAATTTGCAATATAGGCTTTTTGAAAGCCCATCTCATGAACACTGGCACTGTCATTTCATTAATCGGCCCCGAAGGGTGATTCCGCGCAGTGAACGCGAAACCACCTTTCGGGGCCAATTAACGCCATGACAGTTCAAGAATTTATGAGGAGGGGTCCCAAAAACCCCATGTTGACAATTTGGTGAAAAAATCTCCCAAAATGCCCGAGATATGCACTATAGTTGAAAAACCCCTATTTATTACATTATAGAGCTTACCGGCATTTCCTCAGTTCACGGTCGGCTTTGAAGAGCGCAGACGTGTTCCCGGTCCACAGAAGATCATCGTGCTGGACTCCAGAGGTAAGTATGGGATGAGGTGGGGTGTGGGGAGGCAGGGTGTGCAATGGGTGGGTGAGGGTTGTAGGAGGGGGGCATGGGAGAGCTCCGAGGGACCGTTTCCTTTTTTACAGGTTGAAAAAAAAAAGACATCAGGGGACCGTTTTATTATTTAACAGGTGTTTTGACACACTGGGGTGGGCTCCCAGCATGCCACCTGTGTGGGTGGGTGCATTAGCCGATGGGGATTGGGCACCCCTGTCAGCAAACAAGGATGGGGGTAGGGGAGCTGCAGGAGCCAAGGGGGATTGGGCACCCCCTCGGCTATACAAACAGAAGGGGGGGTATCATGATGCTGACGGGGACTGGGCACCCCATTGGCAGGAACAAAAGGGGGGTATCATGATGCCAACGGGGATTGGGCTCCCCGTCAGCAGGAACAACACCTGGAAGGAGGGTTACAGAATGCCGACGGGGAGTGGACTTCCCCGTCAGCAAGTAAACACGGTGGGGGGGTTATATTGTTTGTGAACACGGTGGCAACCCATCGCCATGTTCACAAACAATATCGGGGGATTCACATCCCACTGTGCAATGACGGGTTGCTCCCTCATTGCAGCGGATGGCTGACGCTGCAATGATGAGGCGGCCCCTGATTGCAGCGGCTGCTTTTTTAGAAAGTTAGGCACGCTTGCTGAACTAGTGTCAGCAGCAGCGCTACACGGTATTGGGGACAGGGACAAGCCTTTTGCAGGCTGTGGGGGCATTGGGCACAACAGTACACGCCTCCATAACCTGCTTGTGCAGGAAGCTGACGCAACATGTTTCTTGCGCATGCACGCAATCAACATAAAAAAGACAAAGAAATATAACAACAGGGATAGTAAACCCAGATGGCTAATAGATAGCTTAAAAAAGTTGCTCAACAAAAAGAAGAAAATCTGCAATACGTACTCCAAAAACACAACAGATGAAAACTGGATAAAATACAAGCAAATACAAAAAGAATGCAAACAAAAACTAAAGAAAAGCAAACAGAGACTGCAGAAGAGCTTAGCAACAAACAAAAACAAGGATAATATGAGAGCATTCTATGCACACATGAATTCTCAAAGAAATTCAAATAGTGACTTATGTTCTATTACAGAGGAAAATCAGGTAATAATTGACCCAAAGGAGATGGCTGAAGCATTTAACAAATATTTTGTATCGTTTTTTTCTGGAGAAAAAAATTAATGGAAAGCTGCCAAAAAAAAAACCTCAAATATTTAATGGAAGAGATAGAAACCAACCATGAGGATACATTAGGAATAATGGAAGAGGACATCAATAACAAAATCAAAATATTAAAAAACACTCCTTCTGCTGGCCCTGATGATATATCTCCTAGATTACTAAAGCTCCTGACACCCTACGTATCCAAGCCATTGCAAAAGATATTCACTATGTCACTAGACAAAAATGAAATCCCATCAGATTGGGTAACTGCTACGGTGATCCCAATACACAACAAGGATTTGTCAATGCCGAATGTTGTCTTACTGGCGTTGGCATTGGTAGTGCAGGAGTTAAAGAGGTGCATAATAGGAATGGCAGTGAAGTACAGAACTGAAGTCAACCCCACCCCACTCTGCAGAAACTGACAGGCAATGAGGTGTGCCTTTGGGTCATCAGCCATAACGCTCATGCCATTTCACCTCACCCTACCCTGCAGACTCTGACAAGTGTCACGTTGTGCCTTGGGGTCATCGGGCCTTACGCTCACCCCATTCCATAAGGAAATATGTTGAGATGGGTGCAATATAGGAGAATGGGGTGAACTTTAGGACCGAAGAATCCAAGGCACACCTTGATGCCTGTCACTGGCTGCAGGGTGGGGGTGGAATGGCATGAGCATTACAGCCGATAATCCAAAAGCACACCCCAGATACCTGTCAGTCTCTACAGGGTGGGACATTATGGTTATTGGTATTTGCACTCCAAATTTTCAACATGGGTTTTTTTTGACCCCACCTCATGAAAGCATTTGGAACCTCTGCTCATGAACAGTGGCACTGTGATTTTGTTAATCTGTCTTGAATGTTGATTTCCCACAGTGACTGCGCCATTCTGCACCAGATGTGTGAAAACACATTTTGGGCAGGTGTGAAAAAATGGCAATGTTGAAAATCTGTAGTGAAAATATTAAAAATTCTTGAAGTTACGAGCGTGCGTTGAAACTCCATAACGCATGCTAGTAACAGTAATTTTTTGGAATTTTTTCACCAAATTTGTAACATAGGCTTTTTGGGAGCCTCCTCATGAACAGTGACACTGTCGTTTCGTTAATTGGTCCCAAAAGGTGATTCTGCACAGTGACCACGAAATCACTTTTTGGGACCGAATAATGAAATGACAGTGACTGAGTTCATGAGTTGGGGTCCCAAGACCCCATGTTGAACATCTGGAGCCAAAAGTCACAAAAATGGCTGCGATATCCACCTAAGTTGAACCCCCCCATTGATGCCATTATACAGCTTACCGTGATTTTCTTCAGTTCACGGTCGGCTTTGAAGAGTGCAGACGTGTGCCCGCTCCACTGAAGATTGCCGTGGCAGGCTCTGGAGGTAAGTATGGGGTGGGGGAGTGTGGGGAGGTGGGGTGCACAGAGGGTGCATTCTGGTTGGGGAGGGGGCACCACAGACAATGAGGGACCATTTTCTGTTTTACAGGTTAAAAAAAATGGGACCTTCGCAGGAAGGACATTTTTGCACACTGGAGTGGGCTCCCAGTGTGCCACCTCTGTTTATTGTGGGACTGAAGCCAATGGGAATTTGGCACCCCATTGGCTAAGAAAGTGTCTCTGTGTTTTGGAGGAGGCATGATGCTGAGGGGGATTGGGCACCCCCTCAGCAAACAAATAAACTTTGGAGGACTGCAATGGATAGAACAGATGAGGAGAGAGGGAACAGGTAGATGTTAATGACAGTCAGTCTGTATGGAACATACTTGTTGGACCAATTATTTATCTCATGTTCTCATAATCCTTTATATCTAAGGAGAGTTGCACATGGGACTGCATGTGTACTTGAGGATTATTCTGACCTCTAATTGCTCAGTCTTTGTGTGTGTGGGGGGGGGCGTGGAGTAAGGGGCTACTACATAGAACAGGCAGCCTCTCACAATTACCTAGTGTGTACAGTTTCAAACTTGCATGTTTGGCACAGCCAGTGGGTAAACTCCTGCAATAAATTGTGTTACTAAATGCAGTTCAGGAGGCTGCCAAAATGTGGACTTAGACAACCCTCCATCCCAAAGGAAGCAACTCCCAGTGAGCTCAAGGAAAAAATCTCCCCTAGCTGTTAGTGGTTATAGTGCTCATAACAGTTTCTTTAAACTGCAGCCTCTCATCACTAGATGGCTCTTCAACAACAGTCTCTCACCATTAGAGGTCTCTACTATAGCAGCCTCTCACCACAAAAGGGCTGTTTCTTTGCAGCCTGTCTTCACTAGAGCACTCTTCCACTGCGGCTTCTCGCCACTTCAGAACTCACACATTATAGACTTTCACTGCAGGAGGGCTTCTCCACAGCAGATTCTCATCAATAAAGGGCTCCCTCACTACACCAATCACTAAAAGGCTCTTCCACTGTAGCCTCTCACCATCGGAGGGCTCTTTCTCTGCAAGCCCCTCACCACCAGATAGCTCTTCCACTACAGTTTCTCACCACACTGAAACACATGTTAAAGGAAAGCTGGGAACACTGTAACATGGGTAAGGGTACATAATTATTTCTAGGTAATACAGGGAGTATAAAAACTAGGAAAGCTATGACTGCTTCAGTGCAGTGACTGTGGGGTGACTGTTTTCAGAGAAACCTTCTGGAGACCGTGCTGCATCCCCATCTGTGTGCACTTTTCTGGGATGGGGGAGAAGGTTACTAGACTCCAGACCAAGTTGGCTAGGATTATGGGGACCTCTTCCCTCACCCAGGGGCCATGAAATCTGACACCATTACCCCAAAGGATGCCAGGGAGGAGGAACAGCTGGACTATGGTGGGCTCTGGAAGAGTGGGAATTGTGGGTCAGAGACACATTCCTCAACTAGTACCACTATGAAATTTCTATGCTGCTCTGGTGAGGCAGGACTACCAGAAGGAGGCACTCATGGTAGTGGCTGTCACATACTCACTCCTGAGGGTCAGATCCACTGAGCTCACAGTGCTCACCCCTAAGTGCAATCTGTGATGGGGGGGCAGGGAGCCCTCCTCATATCCTTTTAGAATGCTCACTGAGATCATGACTGCACACCCGCCATGAGGACCAGGGCATCCCTCTAAACTCTGGATAAGTGCACAACACCAGTCTCGAGTCTTGTAGCCACATATGAACCCTTCTTGGTTGTTACACAAATGGGGAAGATCCAGGGGTCACACTGTCTTCGAGGCAGGAGTGTGCTCCTGATTTCATCTTCTCCAACAGGACATGCAACAATCTGGTTCAAAATCCCTCCAGACTCTTCCTTGAGACTTCGGTATTCTCCCTATCTCTACCCAGATGTCAGTTATTGACCCTTGCTTGATTGGTTGCTTATGGAGGCACCTCTTAGCAATAACAGTTTGCCACAGATTATTTAAAACTGTCCCACAATTCACATACAATTTAGAAATCTCACTCAGGAAGTTTTCTTAAAAACAAATGTTTTTACTAAAATACTTAAATAATAATCATACAGTTACAACTAAAAGATGCACTAATTTGGTCACAGAATAACAGAAATAAAAGTGAATAAAACATACATGAAAAATGCACTATAACTGTTATCCAAAGTCTACCTTACGTCCGTAGTAAATTGAAGTCCAAAGAAAGTAAATGAACGATTCAGTTTCCTTTGTACTGGCAGTCTTGCTTCTTGTATTGTCAGGCGAAGAGTATCACTTGTAGATGCTCAGCAAAAAATGAGTTTGCTCTGTGTCAGCTCCTTAAATAGCTGGAGGAAGCCTGAAGAAAAAGAACTGTCTAAGCCCAAAGGGGTCTTCTGTTTTACACCAGTAGATGTCACTCTTGCACTTTCCCAAAATTGTCTTATTAAGGTTCTGACATCATAACTTCCTGGCATATATAATAATCTTGAACATGACTTCAGGGTTAAAACTTTGATGTCTCAGTATAACATCCTGTAAGCTAATTCACAGAGTCCTGTCAAGAATGACTATTTCCCCAAATCCTCTTTAACATATCCTGGGCTCTGAAGTGCATGGTTTATGGCAGGTAAATGGATTTTGGCATATCTCTGTTAAGGGACCTGGAAATACAACCTTAGCTTCCTGGTAAGCAGCTGCCCCTCAGGTCAGAGAAAGGTCAAACATTTTTAAAATAAATCCAGTCTCTCTCTCTCTCCATGTGCCCCTTGGCTTAACACTGGCATTCTTGTAGCATGTACACATACACAGAAGCACATAAAAAAATGATATACTGTATAACAGAATTACATTTGCAAATATTGACTGGCAGTTGTCTAGCTCACCACAGTGCCCAGGGAGGATGTGGGGGTTCTCTGGAGTGGAGACCCCAGGGAGGGAAGAAGAGAACCCCAGTGAATGAGGAAACAACTTCTGGTGGGGACTCAATTGTGAGGAGGATACATATAGGATTAGGAAAGGGGGAGAGGGAGATTAGGTGACTATGTGGCACCATGGCTTGGAAGGATGGGAAGCAGATCCAGAGGATTGCTATGGCAGCAGAATGGGAGGCAGAGCTGAATGTCATTGTCCATCTGGGGACTAATGACCTGACATGGGATGGGGCTGGGATAGTACAGGGGGAGTTTAAGGAGCTGAGGAGTGATCCTAGGTAGCACAGTCAGTGGCTTACACTGAGGTGCTGCCTGTCTACAACAGGGAGAGGAGAGCAATCTCCGCATGAAGGCCTTCAACTCATGGTTGAAAGACTGGTGTCAAAAGGAGGGGTTTGGCTACTTGGTTTACTCGGTTTATTTAGACAAAAGAAGGCTAATAGCCCATTGAGATTGTATCCCACTACAATGTGGGATATTTACCACCTATTTTGATTTTGGCAAAGCCATAAGTCCAGACCTAGGTTTTTACTATTTTTTTTTTTTATGGAAAAAAAGGAGGCCAAGGCCCATCTTTATTTTTTTCCTCACACAAGTGGGCTAGTATAGATAAGAGCGATTTAATTTAATCCAGTTGTCAAGATGGTTCTTAAAGGTATCGACATTTGTAATCTCCACTAATTCTTGAGGTAATAAATTCCATAGCCTAGATGAACATATAGTTATATAATTATTTCTTATGTTTAAATTTATTTTCTTGAGAATAATCTGCTTGTTATGTGACCTAAGTGTTTTCTTGTTTGAGGAGATAGAAAGATTGCACTCAGCTAACAATGATGGAGATTGTAATACTTTGTGAATAAATAGAATGTCACCCCTGCAACATCTAGTTTGGAGGGTATGTAGGCTGGTCGCCTCCAACCTCTCAGTGTATGTCTTACTGGTCAAATCAGAGACCATCTTTGTAACTCTACGCTGGACCTGCTCCAATAAAACTATATCACCTGCTAGGTAGGGATTCCAGAAGGGAGATACATATTCCAAATTAGGCCTAATATGTGATCTGTACAAAGGAATCAGGCACTCTTTGGTTCTTGTAACAAATGAGCATTTGATTTGGCTCAACAATGAGTGTGCTAAATTGGTGACTTTTAAACAATGGTCATGTGATGAAAATTTATTGTTAACAAGAATTCCCAAGTCTCTATCTGCTGTTGATAATTTTTAATGGGATATTATTTATTTTATATATATTCTTTTGGTTTATCCTACCAAAATGGAGAACAACACATTTGCCAATATTAAATTCCATGGAGTTTAAAATTGTCCATTGTTCAATAGAAAGCAAATTGGAAATTAAACTTTTTAAGTAAGCCTCTGTGTCCACATAGCCACCATGTTTAGAATCATCCACAAACTTAGAAAGCCAATTTTGGGACAAAATTAACATGTTGCTAATATATAAATTGAACAATATTGGTCCCAAGTAGCTAGACATTGGCTTGAAATTGAGTTATTAAAATTTACCCTTTGTGTTCTATTGGACAACCACTTCTTTATCCTCTTTAAAAGACATAATGGAAACCCAAATGATTCCAATTTGCAAACCAGCCTATTGTGTGGTACTTTATTGAATGCTTTACTGAAGTCCAAGAGTATAATATCAGATGGGATATTATTGTCTAAATCTATATTTATGTTGTTGTAAAAAGCCACTAGATTAGTAGTACATGAGTACCCAGTTTTAAACCCATGCTGGGAGTTGTCTATCAAATTGAGTTCTCTCATTTCCTTCTCAATTAGTAATTTGATAATCTTCTCCATGATCTTACAGGTAACAGATACAAGGCTTATTGGATGATAATTTTGAACATTAGCTATATTGCCTTTTTTGTGAATGGGTGTAACTGTTGCTGTTAGCCAATCAAGGGGAATTTGTCCAGTTTCAAGAGAGTTGTTAAAAATTATTTTGAGTGGGACTACAATTTCCTAAGCTGTTTCTAGTAAAAATCTTGGTGTAATATTGTCTGGCCCTGGGCTAGATGTTACTTTGCTACATTGGGGTCTGGGAATCTACTTGGAGAGATAAGAGGCTTTACAGGAGTAATAGTCTGTATCCATCTGGGAGGGGAAATGCAGTCCTCAGTGGACAGTTTAGATGTCACTTTGATGAACATTTAAATTAGCCAAGGAGGTGGCAGAAGAAATCAGGGAGGCAGTAACTGCCCTCCCCAGCAGGCTAAAGTAGAACATAGGAAGAACCAGAGGGTAGTGGAATCCTTCAGGGTGGAAAGTAAAAAAGGAAGCAGGGTGGTAGAAATGAAGGGGGGGATAGGAATTGAAGCGTTAAAAAGAGAGAGGGAGGAGGAGAGAGGGCAAAAATGAAAGAAAGGGGGTAACAAGCAGAGTGGTAAAAAAACTAAAAGGCCCTGTGTGCGAATGCTAAAAGTCTAGGAAATGAGATTCTGGTCTTAGGCTAGAAGCCATAATGACAGAGGCTGACCAGGATATTGTGGCCACTGCTGACTCATGGTGCACTGAAAACCATGAAGGGGACATGTCCATACCAGGCTATACTCTGTTCAGGAGGGACAGGAAGGGATGGAAAGGAGGGGGTGTGGCACTTTATGTGAGGGAAGGCATAAAAGCAACCGAGATACAGGGAATACGGGGGGAGCAGAGGTACTGTGCCTCACCCTAGAGATGAGGAACGTAGCCTCTATTTGCACTGGCATGATCTACAGACCTTCAACACAGAGGGAGGAGGTAGATAAAGTACTGGTGGAACTATTAGCAAGACGGCAGAAAAGGGGGAGGTGCTGCTGGTGGGGGACTTCAACCTGCCAGATGTAGACTGGAACCTCCCAGCTGTAGTTTCAGCTAGAAGCAAGGAAATCCTGGACTCCCTGCAGAGGCAATCCTTAGGCAACTAGTCATTGAACCCATTTGTGAGAGCATGGATTCACGCGGGGTTGGGGTGGTGGATTCGTGTCCAACAAATCTGATAGATTTCTTTGATTAAGTGACCAAGGAACTAGATCAGGGTGGAGCAGTGGACCTAGCCTACCTAGATTTCAGTAAGACGCTTGACACTGTTCCACATAGGAGGCTAGTAAGCAAGCTGGGTAGCTTATGAGTGGGTTCAAGGGTGGTAAACTGGGTAAGAAATTTGTCAGGGGATAGATGACAGAGGGTGATGGTAAATGAAGTTCACTCAGAGGAAGGGAGGGTGACCAGTGGGGTGCCTCAGGGATCAGTGCTGGAATTGGTTCTCTTTAATGTCTTTATAAGTGACATTGCAGAAGAGCTGGAAGGGAAGGTCTGCCTCTTTGCAGATGACACCAAAATCTGTAGTTGGGTTAACACTCTGTGCGGGGCTGGAAAGAATGAGCAGAGACCAGAGAAAACTAGAGAAGTGGTCAAGGGTATGGCAGCTGGGTTTCTATGTGAAAAAGTGCAAAGCAATGCACTTGGGATACAGAAACCCAGGGGCTGAGTGCAACAGAAGAGGAGTGGTACTGGCAACCACCAAGCAGGAAAGAGACCTGGGGATGATCATATCAGATGACCTAAAGGTGGCCAGGCAGTGCAACAAGGTAGTTGGGAGGGCTAGTGGGAAACTGGGGTGCACAGGGATGGATATCTAAAAGAACTTCTGGTTCCTTATCGCCCTGATCGTTTACTCTGCTTAGCCACCGAGGGGTTGCTAGAGGTTCCAAGGGTGAATTTGAAATCCTCGGGCGCTCGGGCTTTTTCGTATGTGGCCCCCACCCTTTGGAACTCTCTACCTTATCGGTTGCAAGAGTGCACCTCTGTGGAGGGTTTCAAGAGAGGTTTGAAGACTTTTTTGTGGGAAACTGCATTTTCAGAATATTGACTAAATTAATTGTCTTGATCTAGCTGAATCTTTTTTAATGATTTTAACTGTTTTAATCTGTTATTTATGTACGGCACCTTGACAAATGAAAGGCGCCTATAAATAAAAGTTATTATTATTATTATTATTATAGCACCAGCAGAAAGAGGGAGGCAGTATAGCCTCTGTATTGATCACTAGTAAGACCCCCACCTAGAGTACTGTGTCCAGTTCTGGAGACCATGGACCCAGTTCTAAAAGAGCCCTTAGAGTGACACAGGTTGCATCACTAAGGGTTGTGGCAAACTCCGGGTGTGCCAGAGACACTGCGCTGGATTTTATAAAAAGCAGGCTCCAGCACCAAACTCCCCGAGTTTGTCTCAAGACTTTAGCTGCGTCAAACAGTAGGCACATCTGTGGACATTGCCACAGTGATCTGGCCCCACCCAACCCAGCGCAACACTAGATACACTGGACCTAATTCTCAAAACTCAGTGCAAGCCTGCCAAAGGTGGCTTGTGCCAATCGCCCATGTGCTACGGACTCTGAGCCTCATTCTCTATCGGGCATGGTCCCAGTGGCAAAGTCCCAGGGCTTGTGGCATCCCTAGCAGTGAGCCAAACAGAGGACGCACCTGGACAGGGTACCACAAGCCTGCGGCAATGTGCAAAATGGTGCATAAGCACACCCAGTCTAGTGACCCACCCTGGCCTGATCTCCCAATACACAAATTAACCCTGGTGGTCTGGTGCTCCCCCATCCCTGTACATTGTTAAAATACATTATAAATATCCCCACTGGGGGATCACGTGATGCAGGCTTCCTGGTAGCAGCACTGAAACGGAGCTCCGGTGCCTCGCTTCTCCTCAGCTTAATTTCGTGGTTATAACTGAAGAAAACACTGCTTAATAGTACACCAGGTAGACCCTCGAACTATAGTGCCTGTCCTGCATAAAAAACCGGCTTCACGGCTGGCTACATTCGATTCAATGGAGGCCGACATGAAGCAGGCCTTGACTAGGCATACACCGCCGGCTACACCGGAAAAAACTCCTAAGAAACAGTGGGCTCAAGGGGCTGGTTCTAACAAACCAAACCCTTCATCCTCTGCTGCAACTCCTTTAACTGAAGATCTTTTTCTACAAGAAATGCTCCCCTTCAAAGAAACGCTCTCAGACATCTCAGCAGAGTTGAAATCCCTTCGTAGTGATATGAATGGCCTTACGAGAAGGGTGGGAGACACAGAGGCCCATTCGGTCACCTTGGAGAAGTGGAGAGAAAACAGAGCTTGAATTAGCCCATCTGCACCAGCAGATTCACAAATTGCAGCCGAAAATGGAGAATTTGGAGGGCAGGAGCCGATGGAATAATATCCTGGTCCTTGGCTTAGCGGAATCGGAGGAAGGAGCCAACATTATTCCCTTTATGTAGAGGTTTTTGCAAAAAGTGGTAGGCCCTTCCCCTCTCAGCTCCAACTACCAAATTGAGAGAGCACATCGCTCCCTCAGGCCTCTCATCATGAAGTTCCTAAGTTATGTGGAAAAGCAGCATGTTCTCACTAAAGTCAAGGATCTTCATAAAATTTCGTGGAAGACTGCAACCCTCAGAATAACTCAAGATTTACCTTGGGAAACACGCCAGAAGCGGGCTGCCTTTCATTCCATCGTCAGCAAATTAATCGCTGCTGGAATCCCCTTCAGGATGCAGTATCCAGCTAAATTGCCCGTATCAGTGCAGGGAACCTGGCTCGTGTATGACACACCTGAGCAAGCAACTTTGGACCTAACCACATGACTGCCTAATCTCTTCAAAGAGGGCTGAACTTTTAATAATGAAATACTGCTGTCCCTTGCAGTTAAAAGAAAGGCTGTGACTGGTTTACAATACCTGTATGAATGCTGAACATGGTTTTGCCCGGTTGGGTTCGTGTGGGGGATTTCTGGTCTTGGGTTGGGAGGGCTTGGGTGGCCTTCTGCTTCATGGTGGGAACCTGTTTCTGCTGGGGGTGGTTTCCTAGCGGGGAAGTACGCAAGAACTGACTGGGGTACCCTTATTTCCTTTCCCCCAGGTAGTTCTTCGAGTAATGGAAGTCACAGGGCTCAGGTCAGTTACCTTTGGGTACTACTTGTGATTTGTAGTTTGGGATGCCACAGCTCCTGTATCGGTTAGTGTTATGGATGGCATCACCAGGGCTAGACGCATTTTTATTTGTAGCCAAATATGGGCCCTAACTAGTTACGTTGAACCTGAGGCAGCTAGCAATTTTTTGTCAGGGCAATTCCGACTAAGGCCTGTGTTTCTTTTTAATTATATAGTTCTTAATTGGGATAGTCGGTGTCCTCGTAAAGCCAGGGAGGATTTAACAGGAGGCTGAATCAGTTTGTACCTTTTGTCTCCTTTAGGGTACTCCCTTTAAGTTCAGCCAGGAGTTATTGCAGACTGGCTCGGGATCGTTACGTCTCCCTTAATTCATGTGAGGTCCCCTATTATAGCAGTTGTTAGGGACAGTGAGTTGGAGGGGGGACACAGGGGCTCCGGGTTGGAGCAGGCTCAGGAAAAGCTGCATAGCGTACCAGTTTTGGGGGGGTGATGGCGTTTTGGAATTTCTTTTCCTTACTTCTTTCTGTATCAGATGTTCACTAGCTCAGAGGATAACTACTATGTTGCGTGTGTCGCAAGTGTTAGCAGGCCAATCTTTTCTTCTTTTTTGCATTATGGGTATAAGAATCGCCATCTGGGTTTGGCCAGTCATTAAGATATCACACAGGTACAGATGTGTACACTTTTGGGATGAGAGGCCTAGTGTAAATAGTTACGGGGATTTATTGGGGGGGGGAGGAAGGGGTTTTAGTGAATTCTAGACTGTTGGTACTCCAACTAAATACCTTAGCTACTATTCAAATACAGTACCTAAATTTAAATAATGTTTTGGATATTACATTTTACATTAGTATATTGGTTTTGACACTGTGTTATTATGCTGTTATAGGGGGGATTGGCTGGGGGGGTGGAGATGGAGTGTGCCTCATGGGTTTGGATTATGTGAGGTTGGGAATTTTATGGCGGATGACAGTTGTTGATAAATATGGGTTATAGTCCTGTTAAAATTGTCACGTGGAATGTTAGAGGAGCAAGAGATACTTTGAAAAGATACCAGATCCTTAAACATTGTGCCCTTCTGAATGCAGGTATTATCCTGTTTCAAGAAACGCACTTGGTAAGTGCAGAATCACTCTGGCAACTTAGACAAGGAATCTCTCAAGTTTTTGTAGCCCGGGATTCATCCTCGTGTCGTGGGGTGGCCATACTAATTAAAAGGAATATTTCCTTTCAAATGGAGATGACCATTACTGACTTCAGGGGGAGATATGTTTTAGTTAAGGGGATTTTGAATAGTAGTACAGTGGTTCTGGGATCGATATATGGCCCGGTGGGAGGGGACCCAGATTTTTTAATGGATCTGGCTAACAAAATAGCAACATACCTACCCTCCCCCTTGATTTTAGGGGGGGATTGGAATATCCCACCCACCCAGGACCTGGATAGGACGTATAGGCCACTGAAACTGCTTTCGCCATTACAGAATGCACTGAAGGATCTAATAGCTCTGTTGGGGCTGTGTGACCCATGGCGTGCCTTAAATCCTTCACAGCAACTATATACATTCTATTCAAACATTCATCAATCCTGGTCAAGATTAGATTATATTTTAATTAGTTGTTCCCTTATGCCCGGCCTTTGCCAATCTGGTATTGAGCCCATAGTCATATCCGATCATTCAGTTGCCTGGTTAGTTCTCTCTCTGGATTCCCACACCCAGAGAGATACAATCTGGAGACTGAATACGCAGTTGTTAAAAGACAATTCCACTGTTTCCCACATTAAAACTCTTATCTCTACCTTTATGGAGCACAATGGAGATTTCATAACAAGAGGTGACCTTCTATGGTGTACCCTGAAATGTTATCTTTGGGGAGAGTTTATTAAGATAGCTTCTAGAAGGAAAAGGCTTAGAGAAGCTAAAGCTCTATCTCTATTAACCCAGATTAAAGAGAAAGAAAATGCCTTAGCCTCCACTACATCCCCAGCCACCCTAGAAGAGTTGCTAGCACTGCGTAATGAATTCGCAGACCTGATAAAAGAAAAAGTGGAATATGCTCTTTTAAAGACCCGGGCAAAATACATCGATCAAGGTGAAAAAGCCAGAAGGTTACTTGCTTTACGGTTGCGCCAATTAGAGAGTTCTCATCTAATCCCCTCCATTTGGTCTTCGGATGGTTCTATTAAAACTGAACCCCAAGAGGTCGCCCAGGTTTTTGAAGTATTTTATAAGACATTCTATGGAAAATGTCCTTTTCAAATATTACCCCAGGATATAGAAGCCTATTTGGATTCTCTGGACCTTCCTGTGCTAAATGACATATCCCAGTCTTCTTTAGTTTCTCCAATAACTATTACTGAAATTGAAATGGCCATCAATAGCCTCGCTCCAGATAAAGTGCCTGGTCCGGACGGTTTTCCCTCTAATTTTTATAAAGCATTTCCCAAGGAGCTATCCCCGCTCTTGCTTAATTTATATAGTTATATGTTCAAGGCCGACAAACTGGACCCAACCCTTCTGGAAGCAACAATCATCCTCTTACTCAAACCAGATAAGCCCCATTTAGACCCAGCTAGTTATCGGCCGCTTTCCCTTTTAAATTGTGATATTAAAGTCTTGGCCAAGGTGCTTTCGCTTTGGATAAAGCCTCTCTGGACCCAGCTCTTAAGTCCGGAACAAGTTGGGTTTGTGTCCGGTCGCTCTTCGGTTGACCACCTGAGGACCCTTACACATGTTTTTCAAGTGGCCCAATCTTCTCAGTCTCCAATGGCTCTAATTTCCCTAGATGCTGAGAAAGCTTTTGATAGAGTGTACTGGGAGTTTTTGTGGATAACTTTGAAGAAATTGGGCTTCCCTCCCCTTTTTATTGCAATGATTCAGTCAGTTTATTCCTCTCCCTTGGCCAAGATTTATTGTAATGTGGTTTTCTCTGCTAGATTCCCTTTATTTACTGGCACCAGGCAAGGCTGCCCCCTTTCACCCTTCCTTTTTAATCTTTACTTAGAACCCCTCCTCTGCCATATCAAACAGTCCATTCAAATTAAAGGTATCCCAATTCACAATCAAACCTTAACATTCTCGGTATATGCAGATGACATTCTCCTTCATCTGGAGCAGCTGTCATCTTCTTTGGAGAATGCTCTAGAAGTCATTGGTCAATATGGCAGGTTATCTAATTATAAACTAAATATTTCCAAAACTGAAATTTTTCCACTGAATAGCTATACTGCGAAATCGGAGTTTGTTCACCTGGGCATTAAATGGTCCTCTCAGGCAATCAAATATCTCAGCATATACTTAATTAGGGACCCCACTTATACCAAGAAACTTAATCTGGATGATCTAGATGTGACCATCCAACAAGATCTCCAGAGATGACAGAACTTACCCTTATCCTTATGGGCTCGGATAAGCGTTATCAAGATGAATGTTTTGGCCCGTTTCTTCTATCCCTTAAACTTGTTGAATTTATGGCTTCCAATATCCTTTTTCAAACAATTACACTCCATGATCTCAAGATTTATTTGGTTGGGCAAACATCCCCGTCGTGCTTTCTGCAAACTTAGTATGCCCAAGGCTCTGGGGGGTCTTCGTCTTCCCAATTTTCTTTTTTATCATTGGGCAAGTCACTTAACCAAGTTGGGAAGATGGCTTTCTCAAAGGGAAATGGTCTACACTCCCATTTGGCTCCAGATAGAGAATAGTCTGTTAAGGTCTAATGCCATAAACCTTCCCACCGTCTTCTATTTGTCAAGAACTTCACTGCCAGTGGCATTGCAAGATTCGGTAATTAGTACCTCCCTAAAAGTTCTCTCACAGTGTTGTGCATACTTTAAGATACCCCTTAAATATGATATGGCTCAGCTGATTCTATTAAACCCCAATATCAAAATAGATGGCTCCTGGCTTCCCAGTCATTGGCTGCCCCAGCTACTTGAGGCATGTGTGGAAGACCTATTTTTTCAGGACAACCTTCTCTCTTCCCCTGAAATTCTCTCTAAATTTGATATCCCAAGGAACCAGATATTTAAGGTGTTCCAACTAAGACACTTTATAGGTGCATTTTTTGGTTTCAAGCTTCGAATATCACGGTCTAGACCCCTACTGGCTCAGGTATCTGATTATGCTTCGAAACCACATTGTGTTTCCACAATATATGCCCTCCTTTTGACCACTGCCTGCTCCAATCCTCTCCCTGGCTCTCCAATCTGGAACGCCTTACTTCCAGACCTGAATCTTGATTGGGCCCAGATCTGGAAGAACCTCTATATATACCAATCTCAAGACAGATTCAGACTTACCCAATATCATATACTGAACAATATGTATTACACGCCTATTAGATTAGCTAAATTGGAAAGGTTACCGGATTCTACTTGTACTCGATGTGGCAAAGCAGAAGGAAACATGGTACACATATTCTGGTATTGTGAAAAGGTACCCCTGTTTGGCAGGAAATCCGATCTAAATTGGATCCCTGGTTGGGACTGGAAGACTTTTTCACAAATGATGTCTGTCTGTTAGGTAGGTATTCCGGTATCCAAGTCAAAGAACGCAGATTCCACATGGCTCTGATATCTACTATTGTTAAAAAGCTTGTTCTTAAACATTGGATGGACCAGTTAACCATCTCCTATAGTGAATGGTTAAATGACATTTCTGTTTTTTTTAGAACAGAATGATTAATTGCAGGCTTTCATAATAACATGTTAGGTTTTGACAAAAAATGGGGCAAATTGTATGCGTTATATTTAAAGTAGGTGTGATGTAACTTAGCTGGATCCAGTGTTATTTGTGTGCATTGTTTTAGGTATTTTGACTAAGAGATGAAGGGGTCTCTTTCTCCTCTTTCTATTAATAAATTAAGGTACCTCCTAAGGGGTGGGGTGGGAGGCTGGGGGGAAATTGGGTGGGGAGGGTGTTAATTAGTTGGCTTACTTTGTAAGATTGTGTTGGTTCACTACTGATGTATACCAAGTGTACAAGTTTTCATGTATATGTGAATGTGTCCCTTCTTTTTATAAAATCAATAAAAATCTTTGAATGTCAAAAAAAAATAAGTATCTCCACTGCCCTGGTAGTCTAGCGGACCCCCTTCCTGATCCCCAAACACTGGTAAAATATAAAATATGTCCCCTTTTCCCTGGTAGTCTAGTGGCCACCCTCCCTGATCCCCGATATTGCTCATTTTTATAATATTAAATAATTCACCCTGTCCTGGTGGTGTAGTGGCCCCCCTCCCCAATCCCCAATGTCATAGATACATAGACACTGTTGGCAGATAAGGGACTATGGCCCACCCAGTCTGCCCATTTGAGCTTGTAAGTTCCCTTTACGTTTTTCTAGAAGTCTGTTGCCTCTTACCCCTGACTTCCAGAATTACCTTATGTCTATCCCATGCATTCTTAAATCCCATGATTATTTCAGACCCCACCACTTCTTCTGACAGGGTGTTCTACTTGTCCACTACCCTTTCTGTGAAGAAATCCTTCCTCACGTTTCCTCTGAATCGCCCTCCTTCCAACTTCATCCCATGCCCTCTAGCCCTGGAACATCTTTTTTGCTGGAAAATAGTGTATTCCTGCACCCTGTTCCTCCCTGCAAGGTACTTACTATCATATCCCCTTTCCCTCCTCTCCTCCAGGGAGTACATATTCAAGTCCTTCAGCCTGTCCTCATAGGACTTGTGATGCAATCCCAGTACCATCTTTGTTGGCCTCCTCTGAACCTTCTTTAACCTGTCTATGTCCTTACGTAGGTAATGTTGCCCGTTGTATTAATATATAAATTAGTGCCCTGTCCTGGTGGTCTAGTGGTTCCCCTCCCCAGTCTCCGATGTCGCTCGTTGTATTAATCATTCAAAAACTGCCCTGTCCTGGTGATCTGTGGCCCCATTTCCCGATCCTCAGTGTCTCCTTTTATATTAATAATTATAAATTGCTCTGTCCTGGTTGTCTTGTATTTCCCCACCGGTCGATGTAGCCCATTATATTAATATTTAACAATCACCCTGTCCTGGTGGTCTAGTGGCCCCCCACCCCAGCAAGTAGTGCAGACCACCCTGTTTCACCCCAATGCCAAAACACAGCTGGCAAGCAGCACAGCCCACCTCTCACCTCTGTGGCTGGCCACCGACTAAACTGTCACTGAGTGTATATTGTAATGTGTACAGTGCTGTACACATTACAATAGATGCTCAATGACAGTTCAGTTGGCAGCCGGCTGTGGAGGTGAGGTGGGGCCAATACCGATTGCTAGCTGTGTTCCTGATGGGGGGTGGGGTGGTGGGCACTACTTGCTGGGGTGGGGCATGGAGGGCCACAGGACCACCAGGACAGGGCAATTATTCAGTATTGATACAACAGATGACATCAGGGATCAGGGAGGGTAAGCCACTAGACCACCAGGACAGGGTGATTTTTTTACAATATTAATAAAATGGGCAAAATCATGGAGGGGGGCCAGTAGACTACCAGGGATTTAATGGGGGAGATCAAGGGGAGGGGTCCACTAGACCATCGGGGGCAGATGTTTTGTATGGGGAACATCGGGGGGGCGGCATATGTATGCTATAGAAGCACTCCAATCATATGTATTACAGTAAAAATACTGCAAATGCAACTTGATGGGTAAACAAAACAAAAGCACATTTATGAGCACAACTGTCTTCCCCACACCCCCACTGCCACCTCCCATGATCCTCATGCACCCCTACTGCCCCCTGTAAAACCCCATCCCACTGGCGCAAGTCACTTAGACCACCTCCTGGCTGGTCTCAGTGCTGCCGCTTTCTGCATCCATGGTGGGCTTTTAAAATCCCCAAAAAGTGGATGTTGCAGGCCCGCCATGGTGCAAGCCTCCTTGTTTGGTGAACCCTGGTGCAAGGGGGCTTTGGCGCAGCAGTGTCTGGATGTGACACAGGCTGCAATAGAAAATTTTGTTTGACACAAGTTCTAACGCAAGTCACCTCTTGTGTCAAACTCTTTTGATGCAAGTCCCTTGTGTCAATCTAAGTGCTTTTAAAATTGGACCTCACATCTCTGGAAGGACATAAACAGAGTGGAGGTGGTCCAGAGGAGGGCAACTAAAATGTTGCAGGGTCTGCATCCAAAGTCCTACAAGGAGAGACTTGAGGGCCTAAGTATGTATGCTGTGGAAGAGAGAAGAGAGAGAGAGGGGGATATAACAGAGATCTTTAAATACCTCACAGGGGTAAATAAGGTACAGGAAGGAAGTATTTTTCAGAAGAAAAGGTTCTCAAGGACAAGGAGGCATGATAAGAAGCTGGAGGGGCATAGATTTAGGAGAGATGTAAGAAAGTACTTTTTCATAGAAAGAGTGGTGGATTCCTGGAACAGTCTTCCAGCAGAAGTGATGGGGGAGAAAACAGTGGAGAGTTTCAGCAATGCATGGAATAGGCATAAGGAGTGTCGGTTGATAATGGTGAATGCATAAATGCGACAGCAAAAAGGGCAAAAATCAAAAGGGCGATGGCAATTTGGGTGCCCCTGACAAATACAGCACCATGGCAAATAGGCGCTAGTGTCCCCCCGATGCCCTGCATACCCTGGCTTGCTGCAGCCCTGAGCATGGTTATATACCGTGTAACCCCCATGCCACTTTTGACTAGTTGGCACCCCATAAACAGAACTAGTACCCACATATGGCATACCATTTACTTTTAGCAGAATTACTTGGATTGGTATCACCCCTAATGTTAGAGTGTATACCAGGCGTATTATCTAGCGGAAGGGAGTGGGAGTACAATTACCAAAAAATTAACCTTTGTAACTACAATTACTATAGGTTCAGGGGAGAGTATGCCAGGCATATGCTAGACTTAACTGCTGAGGTGGCCCCATTAATTCAACACAGAAACAATGACCGGATTGTCCAATGCAGCAGCTGGGATTGTGCAGTATGGCTTTATTCACAGATGTTAGTAAAGCACCAGTGGACCCCCAAGGGTCAGTCATGGCAAACAAGTACATTTTCCTTCCACAATGGGAGGGCTTTAAGTCCAAGGCTCGATGGGTGGAGCAACAACGTCACTCCTCCATCAGGCTTAACAGGTCACTCACCCTGGAGCCCATCCAGGATTAGTTTTTCATTGTTGCAGCCAGAGGCGCTGCTCTCCTACCCTCTTTCTCTCTCTGGCTTCCTGCTTCCTTTGCTATTTCCCCTCATTTTGGTGGCTGCCTCTGGCTGCTGGTTGATTTCTGTCTCCCCTCCCATGCCCCCTTGAACTCTTCCTTCCTTGCCCGCTTGTCTTGCCTGTCCTCCTGCTTCCTTTTGGTTCTGTCTGCTCCTCCCTGGGGCCCTGTTGCTGTCTGCTGTCCTCTCTCCCCCCCCGGATGTTTTCCATGTCCATCCCTTCTGGGCCTGTTCCATGCCCTGTTCCCTTCAGGGCTGCTGCTCTGTCCCTACCTCTTTCCGGCTAGGCGACATACCCACTGGGCCCGCTGTGGATCTGCCATGTGCCTTCTCTTTCCACCGTCACATCCTTACTGCCACCAAGTCCTCATTGGCTGCTGTTTCCCGATCTCACCCCCAATCGAGGCTCTCACTCCCGCTCACTTGCAGCCTTCCTAGCAGCCAGTGTCTGCCTACCTTCTGTTGTTCCTCCTGCTGCTTGCCTTCGGTTTTCCGGCCTTTTTGGAACTAAAAAAAACAAAACAAAAAACTTTGAGGGTACGATCCACATTTTTTTACCTCCGCTGTGCAGCACATGTGCTCTGGGTTATTCTACTTCATATCTTGCCGGTTTTCTGTGTTTGCAGCTTGCTGTCAAGAGTGTTTCTTCCAAATATTCATTTTTGGACTCCGACTAGTGCGTTGCTTGGCACGGCATGTCCATGTTCGGATTTCCATGGCGGACCAAGAGTGCCCCTGCACCGTTGCTCATTCTGTCAGCTGTGTCAGCTTGCCATCACCTCGCTTGTGCTCTCCTTGCTCCTAGTGCTGCTGATTTCTCTAACCTGCTACAGTGTGTTTTGGCATTTCCTGATGCTTCTGCTGTTTGCAGCTCTGGGCTGCACCTGAAGTTGGGCCTTTGGCTCAGTGTGCAACCTGGATATCTACTCAGTCAATCAATCTATCAATCAAATCAGTCATTTGCCTTGATCACTGTGTTGTCACATTCTAACTAGCTCTGCTGTGTACATATCTGAGGCCCTCTAACAGATGAGACATGGGGAAGGTGACTTTGCTTCTTACCTCCTGATTACTCCTTCTTGGTGCATGTATTAGGTTAATATCCTCCTTTGTTCAATTTCAAGTTCCTTTGCAGTCTCCTTTTCCCCAATCTGCTCATGTTGCACCACTGCACTTCTGCGGCAATCACCATTAACATTGAATCATTCCTGTCTCCTCCTCTTCCAATTCCGTACCGGCCATCCAGGATTCACGCCACTCATGGCCTGCCATCAATATTTTTTTGGGGGCTTCCCTTTCATAACTCCTATGCCACCTTATCAACCCACGGCCAACCTGCCACATCTATCGAGTTCATAACTCCAGTCATCAGTCAATCAGCATTACCTTAAGGTTTATCCATTTACATCACTTACATCACTTACTCAAACTTTTCTATCATTGAATCCTATGCTTCCTCATCGACTATCTGCCTCATATGCCTCGGCTGCCTCCATCTGGCCTGCATTTGATATTTCTTTGGGCATACCTATCATTCCTCATATGCCTCCTCATCGACCCGTGGCTCTCCGGCTGCTTGTATCAGGTTCAAGACTCTGGTCATCATTAACCACTTCACACCAGCCACCCAGGATTCACTCCAATCATGGCTTTGCTCCATCATTGTCCATCATCCTATTTACTTCTATAGACCACTCGATCTGAGCATACCCTCTGGTTCCAGGCATGCCTTTGTGGCCTCGGAGTATACTTCATCGCCTCGCTCAGTCACAGCACTCATCATCATCAGACTTCTTCATCCTCAGTATCCTCATGAGCACATCTGGATATCCCTTGCTCATCTTACCTATGCATGGATTGACTCCTTCCCATCACCTACTCGAGCATACCCATCTAGGGTCCCAGCTGCCTCACGTTCCTTCTTTGATCTGTGCTTTCTTTTTGGGGTTTTCCCTATCCAGTCATTTTTCCCTACTCATATCCTTCTCTTTAATGAATCATTCTCTTTACCGACATATGTCCTCAAATCAAACATCGTCAGCCTGGAGGGAAGGCGACCTAGGCCTTGAATCCCCAGAGGTTTCCTCCTTAAAGTTTTTTTTTACCCTCTCCTCCATGCCAATGGTCATAACATTAGTTAGAGTTAGTGCTTTCTTAGGTTAATTAGTTAGGTTCCACTGTTGGATGGAGGCAGATGGTGGCTCCAGTGTTCCCCTCTCTCGTTAGGAAGTCAGCCCTTATGATCTTCTCAGAATTAATTAATTAATTAATGCATTCATCTTCCTCACCTCTTTGATGCTCGACACCTTTAGGTATTCTTTTTGGGCTTCTTCCTAACCTATCTTTAGCCAACACAATCATTCCAGAGGCACCTGTAAGGGGGGGGGGACCCTCCTCTAGGGTTCCTTGCATCATACCCCTACAGGGTAGTATATGCCATGGATAGAGAGGCAGAAAGTCACAAGCAAATCAAGTTACACAAGCATCATGTGAGTGGAGGCTGTCCAGAGGAGGGCAACCAAAATGGTGCAGGGTCTGCACCAGAAGACATACGAAGAAAGACTAAAAGAGCTTAATATGTATACCCTTGAGGAAAGAAGGGAGAGAGGGGACATGATAAAAACTTTCAAGTACCTCAAGGGAATCAACAAAGTCCAAGAGGGTAGCATCTTTCAGAAAAAGAGATGTGCAAGGACAATGGGGCACAATTTGAAGATAGAGGGGGGACGGCTCAGAGGTAATGTGAGGAAGTATTTTTTCACAGAGAGGGTTGTGGATGCATGGAACAGCTTCCCTGAGGAGGTCGTGGAGTCAAGAACAGTGGGGGAATTCAAGAATGCATGGGACAGACATAAGGCATTCCTAGTGGGGGGTAGGAGGAAGTAAGCTGTTGGTTAACTGGGATCTGCAGCTTATCTGTTAGGTAGGAAAATGGACAGACTAGGTGGGCCAAGCGGTCCTTATCTGCCATCACATTCTGTGTTTCTATGTTTCTATCATCTCATATTATCTCATCAGGTTGCATAAGCACATTGAATGGCAGGGCTTTAAGCCCGAGGTTCGATGGGCGGAGCAACAACGTTACTCCCCCATCAGGCTTAAAAGGTCACTCATCCTGGAGCCCATCCAGGATTTGTTTTTCATTGTCCACCATCCACCCCTCCTCCTCCAGTGGCTCATCTATCTTACCTGTGGGCTTCTTCATAAACTACCTTTAGCCAACGCAATCATTCCCACGGTTCCTGTAAGTGGGGAACCCTCCTCTAGGGTTCCTTGCATTGTACCCCTACAGGGTGGTATATCCCATGGATAGAGAGGCAGAAAGTCACAAGCAAATCAAGTTACACAAGCATCATCTCATATCATCTCATCAGGTTGCATAAGCACATTGAATGGCAGGGCTTTAAGCCTGAGGTTTGATGGGCGGAGCAACAACGTTACTCCCTCATCAGGCTTAAAAGGTCACTCATCCTGGAGCCCATCCAGGATTAGCTTTTCATTGCCCACCATCCACCCCATCTCCTCCAGCGGCTTGTCTCTCTTACCTGTGGGCTTCTTTCTAAACTACCTTTAGCCGACGCAATCATTCCCACGGCACCTGTTAGTGGGGAACCCTCCTCTAGGGTTCCTTGCATCGTATCTCTACAGGGTGGTATATCCCACGGATAAGAAGGTGGAAAGCCACAAGCAAATCAGGTTACACAAGCATCATCTCATATCATCAGGTTGCGTAAGCACATTGAACTCTTTGCTAGGCAGTACAATTCTCCACAGAAACAATTCCTTTCTCTTCTCCATGGTGTATGCCCGTGGACTGTTGCCACACACCCGAAACATTTCCATTTCCCAAGAGTGTATGCTTGTGGACTGTTGCCATGCACTCAGAACATCTTCTTTTTCCCAGGGAGTGCACTTTTTGTAGACTGTTGCTACAAACTCAGAACATCCTCCTGCAGCAGTGGCCTTTGCCCAGGGAAACCTGGTACCTGTCCATGAACCAGTTAGCCCTGCCTTGAAGACTCCAGATGGTGTTCCTCCTACCCTTTGCCCCAACTGACAGGCACTGCCATTCCTTCAGGGTTACACCACAAAAGCCTTCAATCCCCACTGAATTGCTAAAGACTCCGAACTTTACTTCAAATTTCCACACTTAGGTGAACAGGGGTCCTGACAGGTGTAATATAGCCTTATATTTGGGCACACACACCCCAGACAACTTCCTAACTAGAGAACTTGTCTCCCATTTTGTACTCACAGTTTAGTTGCTCCTTCCTTTAGGCATGGAAACAACTCGGAAAGCACACTTCTTCACATATTAGTTGCTTGATCCTTTAGGCATGATAACAACCCAGAACGCAGCCTTTTCCATGGTAGCTTGTCAGAAATCTCACATAAAGTCCTTCTCAAAGGCATCTGTACACACACAAGTACCTTCAGGGGATTGCCCGTTGGATCCACTGAACTAGCAGTCCCGTTCACTTCTCCTGGAGTGAAAATCAAGGAATCCTGCTGGAGAAAGGTCTCCACCACTTAATTGGGAGCTGGAGATGTAATCCAAACTAGGCTGAAAAACACATGGCTCTCTGATGCATAGCCCGACTGGCAGACCTTCTGCCACTCTGACTTCCAAGCTCAGACTGACTGAACATTCTGAAACTCCCCCGAGCAGCTGACTCAGAAATAGTTATGCTGCTGTGAGATCTCTAAATGACATAATCATCCTTCCCTCAGACTAGCTGCATAAACAATGATGCCATTATATAAGCAGCCCCTAAGTGAGCTCCTTACCAGCTGCCTTTTCTACCTGCCTAATGTTAGTACTAATGGGATTCTAGTAACTCCAGGGGACTGGCTGGTTACAACAGTGACAGGGAGTGTGGGGGTGGAGCCCTGTGTGACTGCTGCTGCGCTTCTATTTTTCCCCTGACTTTTCTTGCTCTTTTCACTGCTCACCTTTTTGCTCCATCGCCCATCTGCCATTCACCCTGGTGCTTGTCACCCTTATGGCCTTTGTGTTTATGTGTTCTTATTTATTTTATAATACCAGCATAAGGGAATCTTAGGGAGAGGGAAGGGGGATGGGTGAATGGGCCAGGGATCAGGTAGGATCTGTGGTGATACTATAGGTAGGAATAAATGTGCAGACTAGGTGGGCCAAGCTGTCCTTATCTGAGGGCTCCTCCACCATGGATTTTCACAATTAAAGGGCTCCTCTACTGCAGCTGATCACTACAGGGCTCTTCCAATGCAGCTTCTTACCATTACAGTGCTCGTCAATTGCAGCCTCTCACCACTAGAAGAGTCTACCATTGCAGCTTCTTACTACTTGAGAGCTCTTTCATTGCAGCCTCTCACCATTTGAGGGCTCATGTATTGTAGCTTCTCACCACAAGAAGGCTCTTCCACTGCAGCCTTCTACCACCAGGGGGCTCTTCCATTGCAGTCTTTTGTTACAACAGAGCTCATATATAGCAGTCTTTCACCACTAGAGGACTCCTCAGTTATAACTTCTTACTGCTACAGGGCTCTTCATTGCATCCTTTCTCCACTGGAGGGCTGTTCCACTCAAACTCTCATCAGTAGAAAGCTCTTCCATTTCAGCATCTTACAACTAGAGAGCTTTTCATTACAACCTCTCACCACTAGGGGACTCTTTCATTGCTGTCTTTCACCATTAGTGGGCTGTTTGACTTGAACCTCTAAACCCTAGAGGACTTTCACTGCAGCCTCTCGCCACTAGAGGACTCTTTGATTGCAGCCTCTTACCACTATAGAGCTCCTATATATAGAGCTACATCAGACATTTAAACTGACTGTGAGGGAGTCTGGGTCTAGACGATCCATGGTGGATTGTGAGCTGAAGGGGATCCTAGACAGAACTCCCCCACAAGCAGGGGACAGTAACTGCAAAGAGGATACAGGGAACACAGTAGGGTTTACAGGGCCATGGGGAGAAACAGCAATGAGGAGGAAGGTAAAAGGTATAAGCATAAACATGGAGGGATGAAAATGTGAAAAGCAAAAGGACAGAAGCAGAGCTAGAGCAGGGGTCAAATGGAGGGGGGTATGCCTCAATGAATGGAGCCTAGGCAACAAACTCGACAAGCTCCAAGCGCTGATGGCAGACACAGATGTGAACCTGGTGAGAAACGTGGGCCACAGATAAAAATGACTGGGAAATGATGGTACATGAGTATTCACTGTTCAGGAGGGATAGTAGAACTGGTGTGGGGGAGTTGCCCTTTTTGTCAAGGAAGGCATTGAAGTGGCAGAAGATGGAAGTATTAGTGGTAGCAGTGGGGAGGCTGAGTCAGTATGGATGCAAGTCATGGCAGCCTCAGGCAGGAAAGTGCGCTTAGGGATGATCAATAGGCCTCCAGTGCAAGGGAAGGAAAGGGACAGAAAACTTGTGGAGGAACTTAAAAGAAGGGCAGAAAAAGGGGAAGTAATGGTGGTGGGTGACCTGAACCAGTCTGATGTCGACTGGGAGGTTCCGGTGGCCAAGAGTGACAGGAGTCAGAAATTACTGGACGCCTTCCAGAACTGTGTACTGGTGCAGTTTGTTAAGGAACCTACCAGGCAGAATGCAATCCTTGATGTGGTGCTCACCAACTCAGAGATGGTGGGTGCTGTGGGAGCAGGGGAGCTGCTTATGGAACAGCAACCACAACTCTGTGTGGTTTGAATTGACCCTCGGGACCGGCAACCCACTATCATATCAAGAACCAAAGGCCTTGACTTTAGAATGGCGGACTTTGATAAGTTGAGGGAACTGGCCAGGGATAAGTTAGTAGAGGTGGATGACATGGGGGGTAAGGAGAGATGGGCACAATAAAGGGAGCCATCAACGGCAAGTATAAGAACAGTATCTAACAATACAGGTTTAGGAGCCTGCTATGATTCTCAGCTAGGGTCAGGGAAGCAGTTAGGGCTAAAAATAAGGCCATCTATAAATACAAGGAAAAGCAGGGGGAAGACGAAAGGGAGGATTATCTACAGAAAAATGGGGAGGCAAAAAGAGTCATTAGGGAGGTGAAAGCAAACACAGAGCTACAGTACATATCACGGAAGGGGCCAAGAATGGAGAAAAACAGTTCTTTAGATACATCAGTGAAAAAAGGGGACATCATATGACTAGTTGAGGCTGGTAGGGTGATAGAGGATGATGAGCAAAAAGCCGCAGTCCTGAATGACTACTTTTGCTCAGTATTCATTAAGGAGGACTGTGGGACTATGCCAGAAAGCAGCATCAAAGAGGGTGGTGGTCAATGGGGTTAAATCAGAGCAAAGAGAGGTTACAAGTGGGGTTCTATAAGGGTCTGTCCTGGGTCTGGTCCTCTTCAACATGTTTTTTAGTGACATTGGTGAGGGCATCCAGGGCAGGCTGTGTCTCTTCACAGATAACACAAAACTATGTGGAAGGGTAGATAGTGATGAGGGAATGAAGAATATACAGAGGGACCTACAGAAACTAGAGAGGTGGTCAAAGGTCTGGCAGACCAATTTCAATGCCAAAAAGTGCAAGGTAATCACCTAGGGAAAAGGAACCCCAAGATGGAGTACTGGATGGATGGGGTGAGACTTAATGCTACAGAAGATGAACAGGATCTAAGAGTTATCATCAGTAACTCCCTTACACAAATGAGACAGTGCAACAAGGTCTATAGCAAGTCTAACAGGATGCTGGGATGTATTTGGAGGGGTATTGATAGCAGAAGAAAAGAGGTAATACTTCCCCTATACAGATCCCTGGTGAGTGTGACAGGGTTAAGTTAGGCCCTGTCCCATTTGTGTTATGTAGGAAGGAATCTGAAGCAAGGATTCTACTACTGTCTCTATCTTTTCTGACTTTCTATTAGACTGCACAGTCAAACTATACCTCTACCTGATGTACTTTCTATTTTCTACCTTACTTATGTTGAAATTTAATGCACAAAAGTGCAAAATGATGCATATGGGGCACAAAAACCATGGAACAACCTATCAGTTGGGGTGTGGATATAGCATGCACGAAACAGGAAAGGGACCTTGAGGTTATCATCTTTGATGACCTCAAGGTAGGGAAGCAGTGTGAGAAGGTGGCAGATAAAGTAAATAGGATGCTGGTATGCACAGGGGCATCACCAGCAGGAAAAAGGAGGTAATAATTCCACTATACAAGATAATAGTGAGGTCCCACCTGGAGTACAGTGTCCAGTTCTGGAGATCTTACCTACATAAGGGCATAGACAGGGTGGAGAAGGTTCAGAGGAGGGCAACAAAGATGGTACAGGGATTGCATCACAAGTCCTATGAGGACAAGTTGAAGGACTTGAATATGTACTCCCTGGAGGAGAGAAGGGAGAGGGGAGATATGATAGAGACCTACAAGTACCTTATGGGGAGGAACAGGGTGCAGGAAAACATTATTTTCCAGTGAAAAAGATGTCCCAGGACTAGTGGGCATGGGATGAAGTTGGAGGGAGGTGATTCAGAGGAAATGTGAGGAAGAATTTCTTCACAGAAAGGGTGGTTGGACAAGTAGAACACTCTGCCTGAGGAAGTGGTGGGTCTGAAACAATCACTGGATATAAGAATGCATGGGATAGACATAAGGGAATCCTGGAGGTCATGGGTAAGGGGCAACAGACTTCTAGAAAACTTAACGTGATCTTACGAGCTCAAATGGGCAGACTGGGTGGGCCATAGGCCCTTATCTGCAGACAGTATCTATGTATGTATGTATCTATGTATGTATGTTTGTAAGGCACATACATGAAACTGGATTCCCTTATATATAACTAGAGATAGCTGAAATGATTGCAGAGACAGCTGTGACAGAGTGTGACCTCAGACTGATGTATTCTGTCACAATGCTCTGGCCAGCTACCAGCTGGGTCACAAACTTATGTTTAACAACCACCAATGACAAGAGTCTCTCTTACTGAGGAGATGGGTGGAGAGATGGATTTTCAACAGATCCAGGACAGGCTGCCTTATGTCCTGGTGTAGAGACTGATTTGAAGAGAGAAACTAGAGGAGACATGCTGATTTCATGTCTTGAATTGTCTTCTAATTTGCTGAAGGAGAAGAGATGCTGAAATGTTTTCTGATTTGTTCATTTTTTTCTTGTGATTTAGAATAATAAATCACCACTTGTGGTTTTCTACAATTTCTCCTGGACTGCTAATGTTTCCTGACCTAGGCCTCCATTATATTTAGTGTCAGAGGTATCTGGATTAGTTACATCTGGAGTCATTGTATGTCAGAAGCCACATCACACCCAGAAGCCTCTCCACATTTGGTGTCAGAAGTAATTGGATTTACACTGTGCATATTCTAAAGCCAAGAGTTTTTTTGTGGGTTCCAGACCTGGTTCCAGGGAAGCATAGCAGAAAGGTATGGATCCAGTTAAAGACAGACCAGGAGTAACCACCAGAAATATGGCAGCCAAGCCACCAGAGATGGAAGAAGAACTTAAAGCAGCAGCAGAACCAGGAAGTCTGTCTGAGTTTTTCAAATGGTGGATGTTACAACAAATAGAGACTGAGAAGCGTGGGCCAATGGGCCTGCAGACCATACCGTACTACACAGTCCCGATATGTGAATGGATCCATTCACATGTATGGGATTGTCTGTTGACCCTACATGCCCAGTGATCTATCGCCAGACCAATGGGTGTACAGCCGCACTGTACGCTGTCAGTTGGCAGGAGCCAGGCGGCTTGCGGGTGTGGTGCTGCCACCCACTGCTGACCTGGGGGGAGCAGGGGCATGGAATGAGTGGGCGGTTGGGGGTAATGAAGTACCGCTGGACCAGCAGGGATAATTGAAGATATGCATGCCCGCGATTAGGCAGGGGGATAGGTCCACTGGACCACCAAGGAGTTTATTTAGTATTACAGCCCGCAATCAGGCAAGGTGATAGGTCCACTGGACCACCAGGGAATCTATTCTTTAACACAGCCCGTGATCAGGCATGGGGGGGCCGCTATGCCACTGGACAGTACCGCTGGAGCTCGGGTGGCCACCCACAGCTGGCAGCTGCTGTGTTGCACCCTGCATTATGGCAGCTCACCTGTGGGTGGCCAGCTGTTACTCCTTCATTTCCAGGCGTAACTGTGTGCGGCGCATGTAGAGGTTGCACCTGCATATTCTCAGCACATCCCAGGCTGAATATTGGGATGTGCAGAATATGCATGGGCACGAGCCCCTTACCTGCACCACATATTTTATCGATGCGCCCCGACGCATCAGGAATTGCGCTGCACATATTCCTCCCATTGAATATCGCACAGGGGTGCATCAGTGGGTTCCGCATGGTGCAACTCTGTTGCACAATGAGCAACCCATTTGACTATCCCGTCCTAGGAGTGTAATGGCCCATATCGACGAACTAAGAGTATGTATGGGTGGAGGTTGGGAACTATGACATTGTGGGCATATGTAAGCCTGGTTGAAACAATCTGTTCCATCAAATTTTATTCAAATAAATGGGTATTCTATCTTAAGACAGGATGGGGGTGGGAAATAAAAAAGGGGAGGACTAATGTTCTATATTAAGGACAGAATCTTGGCTGAAGAAGTGGAAAAAGGCCTTATAGATAATAAGGTTGATTATATAAGCATTCAGATCAAATTAGGAGCCACTGGTTGTAAACATATTTATCTTACCTGGTTTTATTGTCCCCCCAAGTGTAACCTTGGTTACACTTGAAAAAGCAGTGAAAAAGCAGGGATACTGAACAAATACTTCTGTTCGGTATTCACAATGGAAAAGCAGGGGGAGATACCTAATCCGGTCAATAGAAGCACTGTGGATAGGAGGGTTGATATTAGTCCTTTCACAGAAGAAAGGGTTCTGAAGGAACTCTTAAAACTGAAGGTGGATAAAGCAATGGGGCCTGATGAGATTCATCCCAGAATTCTAAAAGGACTAAGGGAAGAACTAGTAACGCTACTGACTACCCTTTTTAATAAATCATGGGAGAATGGTATGGTACCTGAGGACTGAAGGAGGGTGGATGTGATTCCCCTTCACAAAAGTGGGAGCAAGACAGAGGCAGGAAACTACAACCTTGTCAGTTTGACCTCAGTGGTAGGGAAAATGATGTAATCACTGCTGAAGGAAAGAATTGTTGAGTACCTAGAGGCCAGTGGGGCACAGGACCCAAGACAACATGGATTCACAGCAAGAAGGTCATGTCAGACAAATCTAATTGATTTCTTTGACTGGGTGACCAAAGTAGTAGACCAGGGAGGGGCTGTGGACATAGCCTACCTAGACTTTAGCAAGGCATTTGACACAGTCCCGCATAAAAGATTAATAAACAAATTAGCCAGCCTGGAAGTGAGTCCCAGGGTGGTAGCCTAGGTAAAACACTGGCTGGACAACAGGACACAGGACTGGGATCCAGCTTGCCTTGACCAGGCCACAGACCCCTCAATTTCTGGAACCTAAACAGTTTTTCAGAAATCCTCTGTAGTGCAAGGGATCCAGCGTCCTTGACCAGGCCATGGACCCCTCAATTTCTGGAACCTAAACAGTTTTTCAGAAATCCTCTGTACTGCAAGGGATCCAGCGTGCCTTGACCGGGCCACGGACCCCTCAATTTCTGGAACCTAAACAGTTTTTTCAGAAATACTCTGCACTGCAAGGGACTAGCCCTGACTTTTGGATTTGGTACCAGTGGAAGCTGATTTCCAAGTGGCCCACACTATCGCCTGCTGAACACATCTCTAACTACTGTATCTCCCTCTGTGTCTCTAGTTGAATTTATGTACCAGGGTTTAATAATTTGTTTAATCCTTACAGTCATTTTAAGTTCTGAGTTGATATTAGAAGTGAATTTTGAGCTTTTTATTTTTTAACTGTTGAATTTCCATTAGCAGATTATATCCTCTCACCACTAGAGGGCTATATCTCTATCTCTATCTAGTACGTAAGCCATGTGGGTTCTCTTGCCTCTCCTCCTCCTCCTTGCCCTGCCCCCCATCTTCTCTCTCCCTGGTCCTAGCCACCCCCACCCCACCCCACCCCCCCACCTCTACTCTGGTTTCCACTGCTACTCCAAGGGAACTCTCCACTTCCACTCGAGACTTGTGCTTGGTGCACTGTTTGGATATTCCTGGTTACCTAACCTGACCACTACTCTCAACAAGTGTGGCCACCTCTCAACAGTGTACCACCCTGCAGTCCATATGGGATAACGCCTGGAACCTTGCAACCTCTACTCTCAGAAACAACGATCAAAACTATCTCTCAAAGAGCTGCGACTCTGCTCTTTAAAACTTCTACTCCTCCTCCTTCTCATCTCAGGCAGCATCCATCCCAATCCTGGCCCTAGAAGGTCAGGCTACACACAAACTCCAGGTGCCCTTATCCTTGCAACCATTAATATCTGCAGCCTACTGCCAAAGCTGGATGCACTCCAAGCCTTCATATGCCAACACAACCCTGACATCCTTGCAGTGGTGGAAACTTGGCTGAAGCCTAAGGTTCCTGACTCAGCAGTAACAATACAGGGCTACAATGTCCACTGGTTGGACCGGATATTCAAAAAAGGTGATGGTTGCGCAATCTGTATCAAAGACTCCCTGTCTTGGCACCCTGTAGCAACTCCATCACTTTCTGCCTCGGCCCAGATTCTGCCAATAAACATCATCCTAGGTCCCAACCATAAAGCCCTGACTATTGTCTCCATATACATCCCACCCAGGGACCCTAATCATGGCTTCAATGACATCCTAACCTTTATCAACTCTCATCCTCCTGAAGCTGAACTTATTCTACTAGGGGATTTCAATATAAACTGGTTATCATCGAGCACCAGTGCCTGTAAAGACTCCATCTCAGCTGCTAACCTCACGCAAATGGTAAACTCCCCTGCTAGGATTAACTATAAGACTGGCACCAGTACCCTCTTGGATTGGGTCCTCACCACTCACCCCACAAGGATTTCTTGTATGACCGTTCTCCCAGACTCTCTCAGTGACCACTCCCCAGTCATGTGTGCATGGTCTAACAAATTCCTTAAGCCCTCTCCCAAAATTATCGCTAGCAGAGTCCTTCCTTGTGTAAAACTTCCACATCTCAAACAATACCTGCTTCTACAAGACCGGTTACCCATCTATGAAGCACCAGATGTTAACTTGGCTCTTGATCACTTCATCTCAATTTTCAACAAAGCCTGCAACCACTTTGCCCCTGCTAAAAGGCGCAAAACAAAATCTCTCTCTAACCCATGGGTCACCGCGGCTCTTCTCTCACAGCTGAAACTAAGGGATCACCTCTGGGCAGTTGCCAGGGCCACTGGCAAACAAATGGACATCCAAAATTACAAACAAGCACAAAATGCCTGCATAAAAGCCATCCAGCTAATGAAATCCACCTATTACAAAGATGCTCTCACCAATACATGGGGAAATGGTCATGCTTTCTGGGACAATATCAAGGATGTCACAGGGAAGCAGCCAAAAACCTCTCCAGCCATGTTAATGGTTGATGGATCCTCAACCCTCGACCTCAAGGTGATCGCAAACATCTTTAACATGGCTTTTTCAGACCTTAGTGCTGTTCTACTCCATGACTTTTTCGAAAACAGGGCCCACTCCCCAAATACCTCAGCCCCTCAGTCTAACCATCCCCTCTTCTACTTCAGGGAGGTAAGGCTGAATGAAGCTCGCCGCTATATTACTGCAGCTATCTCTAAATCTAGATCTAGTAGTGACACCCTGGACCTTAAGCTTCTGTTGCTCACCCTCGATGAGGTATTTCATCCATTAACAAAAATCCTAAAGCTCTCTCTCAGCTGTGGAAAATTCCCAGACCTATGGAAAACAGCCACTGTGACACCCGTTCATAAAAATTGGGATAAGACAAATCACTCAAATTATCGCCCTATCTCCATACTGCCCCCACTCTCTAAGGCACTCGAGCGCATCGTGGCTGATCAACTTACCGACCACTTGGATAAATGCAATATACCTTGTCCACAACAACACAGCTTCTGGAAAGGTCACAGCACCACCACAGCCCTTCTTGAGTTCACTGGAGCTTTGCACAAATCCCTTGACAACGGCCTTCTCACAGGGGCCGTTTTCAGCGACCTCTCCAAGGCCTTCGATACAGTACACCATGGACTACTAGTTCACCAACTACTGAATGCCGGGCTATCACCTGACTCTTCTCTCTGGTTTAAAAGCTACTTAGAAAACCTGTCGCAGAGAGTAAAAATTGTAGACGCTCTTTCTGACACCCTGCCTGTTCGCTCAGGTGTCCCACAGGGATCCATACTGGGCCCCCTCCTTTTTAGCCTTTTCCTAAACTCCCTCCCTTACCACTGCTCTGAGCAGATCATACTATATGCTGATGATGCAGTTGCATTCTCCACTCACAAAGATCCTTCAACTCTCCAACACAACCTTCAACTTGGTTTCAGTTCTGTAGAGACATGGTTTCTTAATCATAAACTGGTCCTCAATGACAAGAAAACCAAATCTATGCTCTTCTGCAGCTCTCACAACCCACACAAGCTACACCACTTGGCTATCTCCACCACCCAGGGGAACACTCTAGATCAGGTGGGATCCTTCAAATACTTAGGGATACAGCTTGACCCTAATCTCTTCTATGGACCTCAAGTAGATAATATAGCTAGAGCTGCTAATACACGGCTTGGTCTCCTCTACAAACACAGACCACACCTCATGCCAGAAGCTTTGAAGGTTGCAGTCCTGAGCTCTGTGATCTCTGTAATAGACTATGGTCTCATCATTTATGGCTCGGCCACAACCACAACCCTTAGACGCCTCTCAACTGCCTAAAATAAGGCATGTTGGCTCATTACTGGTGCTCACAGTCTCACCCACAGATGTGACCTGTACACTTAGACCGGCTGGCTCCAACTATCAAACTGCATAAAGTTTCTCACCTGCTCCATAGCGAAAAAAATCTACCTTGGCCTTGCACCTTCTGGGGTCTCAACTCTGTTACAACACCGAATTAACAAATGGTGCCGTAGGAGATCCACACTACAGCTACTGAAAGTCCCCCACTGTCACACTTCATGGGGACAGCGCTCTTTTGCTTATCGAGCGCCACTCTGGTTCAATGGCCTCAGCCCCACCATCTCCTCTGCCCCAACAATTGATATGTTTAAAACTAGGCTTTGGGAATATCTCACTACCAACAGCTCCTGTCACTGCCCAACTTAACCTCATTTCTCCACTTTCCTTCCTGCTCTAGTGGCCCCCCCTCCTCACTGGACTCTACCTTCACATCTTGGTATACCCAATGCTGCACTTTTCACCCTCTCCCCAACCTTCCTACATTCCTTCTCCCCTCTCCCCTCTTCCCTCTCCCTATGACTCTGGCACTTCTTATCTGTTGTCTATTTTCTCTGACAAATGCCACTGGCTGCCTTGTTACAATGCTACCCTTGAATTGTATTAATCTGTACTCTGTTTGCAATGTTCATGTTGTTGTAATGTCTGTCTTGATGTTCCCCATAATTTGTATTTCTCTGATGTGGAACCTTTGTAAAAGAGCCAAGGCTCAAAGGTATTTGTAATCCTAGACTTGATAAATAAATAAATAAATAAACACAGCGGGTAATAGTAAATGGGGTCCACAGTGAAGAAAGGAGGGTTACTAGTGGGGTACCGCAGGGTTCAGTACTGCGGCCAGTCCTTTTTAATGTCTTTATAAGTGACATTACAAAGGGACTAGAAGGGAAAGTATGTCTCTTTACAGATGACACAAAGATCTGCAACAGGGTTGATATGCAAGGTGAGGTGGAAAGGATGAAAAGGTACTTGGCAAGGTTGGAGGAATGATCAAATGTATGGCAGCTTAGATTCAATGCAAAGAAGTGTAAGTAATGCACCTGGGAAATAAAACCCAGGGAAGAGTACACAACGGGGTGAGATACTGAAAACAACAAAATGGAAAGGGACCTGGAGTAGTCATATCAGATGACCTAAAGGTGGGCCAGCAATGAGAGAAGGCAGTAAGAGGGTTAGGGGATACTGGGATGCATAGGGAGAGGCATCACCAGTAGAAAACAAGAAGTTGTTGGCCCTCTGTACAGACAGTGGGTAAGACCACATCTGGAGTACTGTGTACAGTTCTGGAGACCCCATCTCCGCAAAGACATAGACAGGGTGGAGGCTGTCTAGAGGAGGGCAACCAAAATGGTGCAGGGTCTGCACCAGAAGACATATGAAGAAAAACTAAAGGAGCTTAAGATGTATAGTCTTGAAGAAAGGAGGGAGAGGGGGGACATGATAGCAACTTTCAAATACCTCAAGGGAATCAACAAAGTCCAAGAGGATAGCATCTTTCAGAAAAAGAGATGTACAAGAACAAGGGGGCACAATTTGAAGATAGAGGGGGGACGGCTCAGAAGTAATGTGAGGAAGTATTTCTTCACAGAGAGGGTTGTAGATGCATGGCACAGCCTTCCTGAGGAGGTCGTAGAGTCAAAAACTGGGGGAATTCAAGAATGCATGGGACAGACATAAGGCAGTTATAGTGGGAGGTAGGAGGAAGTAGGCTGTTGGTTAACTAGGATCTGCAGCTTATCCGTTAGGTAGGGAAATGTGCAGACTAGGTGGGCCATGCGGTCCTTATCTGCCATCAAATTCTATGTTTCTATGTTTCTATGTAACCTGGTCGACTACTCAGTTTTTGACTTATGGACAAGACTACACAAAAATAGTAGGGAGCATATCATGATAGGTGATGTGAATGTAGATTGAATGTCAGAGAGTGAGGCAGAGAAATTAAAGACTAACATGGAAGCTGCCCATTTTGTACAAATGGTAGAGGTTCCCACGCACTACAATTATAAGACAAGCAATCACACTATAATAGACTGGTTAATTACAAACAGGCCAAGAAACATCTTAAAAACAAGGGTTCTGCCAGACTCAATATCGGATCATTGTCTAGTATTTTGTTTACGTAAAATGAAAAAGCTAACCCCACTCCCTAGATTCATAACCAAAAGGTATATAACTAGATTAGATGAAGAGGCTTATGAAAGGGAATTGGATCAAACAGATTAGGGGAAGGTTATGAATTCTGATGATTTGAACTCAAGGTGGAACAGTTTAACAGTTATCTAAGGAAGTTATTTGATAAGCATACTCCAGTTACAAAATGGAAGGTGAAAGGGAAGATTTCCTTTTGACTAGATAAGAACTTGAGGGATCAAATAAAACATCAGGAGGCAACAAGGAGACAGTATTTAAAGAGTAGAAATGAGGTTTACGACAATATAAAATGATAAGAAATAAGGTACAAAAAGGAAATAAATGAGGTTAATTCAAGCTATTATCAACAGATGCAGTTAAAAAAACATAAAAGATCCTAAGAAATGTTGGCAGTCTTTTAGACAGTTTTATAATCCCAAGGAAGATAAGAGTATTCAAAGCATTAAAGTGGGTCACGATTTGTTTCAGGATAGCAGGGCTATAGCTAATCATTTTAACAATTTTTTATTTCAAAAACAATAAGTGACAGCAACATGGAGATAGAGCAGCCAGTAGATGGCCTAGTTAAACAAAATAAGGTATCAAATGCAAAAGAAGTGCCCCCTTTTGTTTTTGAAAGAATAGATAAAAATGAGGTACTAAAATTGCTGCAGAGTCTGGAGGTGGGACAAAGTGGGGGATTGGATGAGGTACCCACTCAACTATTAAGGATATCAGCTAACTACATTAAAGATCCAATGACAATGTTGTTTAACCAATCATTGGAGAATGGATTAGTCCCCAAAACTTGGAAGGAGGTTGGTGTAATTCTAGTTTTTAAGGGTGGGGATACATACGTAACTTCAAATAACAGGCCAGTATCACTGCTGGCAATAGTAAGTAAGATTCTGCAGCCATTTGCACAAAAGATCTAAGTCCAACTTTAAGACATGTTTTTGGTCTTACAAAAAAGAAGTCGGACTTAAAATAATTAAGCCTGTTGCACAAAAATTGTCTTACATTCCATTGGTCATATTTAGATACTTTAATTTAAGCCTCCTATGTACCAGGCTTATTTGTTGTTACTAGGCTTATCCTGCCATAGTTAATTATAGGAAAATGTTACTTAATTGTATGGAACTATTCTGAATATTGTACATTAAAAAAATATATATATACTGTATATTTGAGTGCACCAATTTCCTGTTTTAAGGACTGCTATTTCCCGTAGCTTATCAGTACGTTACCATGAAGAAAATATTTTATACTCTTTTATTTCTTTTTTTTTCTGCCATAAAGATTTTTATCCCCAGCTCAGGCAGGCAACTGCTCAGCACTGTTCCTGCTTCCCATAGCCAGCTGCCACCTCTCCCAGCCCTGGGGTCTTGAATTCCCCTTGATTTTCCCCCAGGAGGGTTGCCCCCCCCCTCGGAGCATAATTGAGATGTGCCCCAGTGACCAAGGGGTGGTTTGGGCTTAGGGAAAGCAGGTGGGGCTTCATCAAGCCCGCCTGACTGCCATTTTTCTGTTTTTCTCCTTAGTCCCCCTGGCCACTGTGGCACTCAATGGGCCTCCACCACAGGGTTGTCAAGTGCTGAGGCACAGAAGTGATACTGCTGATATAAAGACAGGTACTACACATGTTACTGTTTATTAAACCTCAGTGTTTGGATATTAGAAGAACCAAATGGTTCAACAGGAAACTTACAAGCAAACAATAATAGCATTTATCACACTGCTATGCCTGCATAATAACAAGCATTTGTCAATGCCGAATGTTGTCTTGCTGGCATTGGCATTGGTAGTGCAGGAGTTAGGGATGCATACTAGGAATGGCAGTGAAATATTGAACTGAAGCCAATGCCACCCTCACCCTGCAGAGACTAACAGGCGTTGGGATGTGCCTTTGGGTCATCAGCTATAATGCTTATGCCATTCTACCTCACCCTACCCTGCAGATACTAACAAGTGTCCTGGTATGCTTTGGGATCATTGGGCCTTATACTTATATCATTCCATAAGGAAATACACTGAGGTGGGCGCAGTATAGGGGAATGGGGTGAACTTTAGGGCCGAACACTCTAAGGCAGACCTCGATGCCTGTCACTGGCTGCAGGGTGGGGTGGGGGTGGAAAGGTGTGAGCATTACAGCCAATGATCCCAAGTCACACCGCTGATGCCTGTCAGTCTCTACAGGGTGGGAAATTACAGTTGGAAACCCCAACACCGTAGGCATTTGTTGGTATTTTCACTCCAAATTTTCAACATAGGCTTTTTGTGACGTTACCTTATGAAGAGAGACACTATCAGTTTGTTAGTTGAAAGGTAGTTTTGCACAGTGGCTATGGATACGCGCGTGGGAGACAGTGGGACAAGAGTCTGTCAGGAGGTGGAGGATGCCAGTGTAAAAGCACCTCCCTCCACCTACCTGAGCCATGATCGTGCCAGCAACAAAAATTATTGCCCCGAGGGACTTAGGGACAGGACAGTAATCGGGAGGCTGCTACATAGTAAGCTGCCCTCGCTGTTGTTAGAAGCTCCCAGTCGGGACTGGAAGGTGCACTAGGCAGTTGAGCCACTTTGCGGCTTTTAGTTAAACAGTCCGACAGGGGAGGAGGGTTTTTGCTACAGGTCTGGAGGGTGGAACACAACCATGGGGTGGGGGTTGATGCAGATATGGGGGCATATGCCATCAATTAAAACGTCATAGTGGGTAAGTTTTATATTGTGTGCAGGAGGCAAATACAGGACAGTCACAAACTGGAGCAACAAGAGAAGCTATCTCGCTCAACACTGTTTCAGCGGGGGGGGGGTGGCTGCAATTATAAACAAAGCAGTCCTGATTTAACCATATAGCCACCTGGCTGTAACAAGGGATTATCAATGATGAAGCAGTCCTAATTTAGCCACCCGTTTCTTTAAATTGACAATGTGTTGTAGACTATTCTTCTGGCTATGTTTCAGATCTTCCCTAAATTCGTAGCCAGTGCAGCTTCCGACTGATCGATTGCCACTACTGCTAATGTTCTCAAAATTGTGTCAAATTAAAATCGGAAGATGCAGTCCAGCCTCCCTGGTAGCATAACCACTTAAAACTATACATATCAGTATTAAATAATTAAAAAAATACTAATCTCACTAGAACTGCACTGCAAATGAATGATTTCAAGGAGTGTGCTCTTTTGTTTAAAAGGCTGGCAGCTGCACTTTCCTTAGCACAGTAATCTTCTATATAAGATTCTGTTCCACCCTCAATGTCATGAAAAGTTTTTTGAATGAATTTTTTTAATTGAGACCCAATTTGCACAGAATTTGTTCTTTTCTAATAAGTTTCTTCTCAGCCAAAGTTAACTTCTCACCATCAGAAAAATTCATTTTCGTTTTGGCAGCCATCTTGAAATTATATAATGTCAACAATTTCTAAGTCCAGTCTCTGTTGCTAAGTAACCAAAGAGTTAGACCGGTCTAGCATAAGACTTTCATTTTCCAGCCTTGTGCAACTGTCTTAAATTGGGGACTTATGCTAGACCAGTTTTTGTGATTTAAGTCATAAATTGTGACTTAGACTTAAGTCAGTTTTTGTGCAACCGGTCCCTGAAGAAGTGTGTCTTCCGACAATTGCTTACCCACTTGGAAGGGTACAAACTGCTCGGGGACCAACAACATGGTTTCCGTAGTGGTTGGTCCACCTCTACAGTGCTGACTGGGTTCATGGATTCTGTCTTGGTGGCCTCCAAAAAGGGAAGACCACGGGGGCAGTCTTCATGGACCTGGCCAGTGCCTTCGACACAGTGGACCATGGACTCCTGTTGGATAAACTGGGGAGCATGGGAGTCAAGGGGATCCAGTTAGAGGGGTTTAGGAGTTATTTGTTTGGTCGTAACAAAGGGTTAACATTAATAGTTATTTGTCACATATGGAAGATGTTAAAGCAGGGGTCCCTCGAGGATCAGTGTTAGGGTCACTTCTACTTTCAACTTTTATGATTGATATGCCTTCTCTTTTTTCTACAGAAAACAACATTCTTTAAGCTGATGATATTGTTATTTGGGACTCTGGACCAAACAGTGATAATATACAAACATCCTTACAAAACAAGTACAATATATTGTCAAACTGGATAAAGGAAAATCGAATACTTATAAATGAAAGTAAAACAAATGTGATGTTATTCGGATCCCAACAAAAGTTGCTGAAACAGGGCCTACTACAAATTAAGGGTCAGATTGGCTGTTTTCTTCCATCAGTAACTACATTCAAATATTTGGATGCAGAGAGAAAATGGGACTACACTTGGGGACGAGCAGTGCTAGGTTCAGATGAACACGATAAAGCAAAGAGAAGGGAACCTGCACTTGCTCAGAAAGTACACACAGTGTGCTTGTTCCAAAATTATACCAGCTAAAAGCTTGTAATAGTGAAAAAAACGTTATTATTTGTGCAAATTCATGAGGGAGTGACCCTCAGCCTTTGCTCTTGCTGCTTAAGCTTTGTACCAGCCGCCTGTTTATGGCTTGAGACTTTTTATGAATGAACTCTTATGGACTTCAATGGATTGTGTTGGACTTTAAACCTGGATATTGTACCATTTCCATGTATTTTCTACACGTGAGTCCTTTTTAAGGAATTTGCACAAATAATAAAGCTTTTTTCACTATTACAAGCTTTTAGCTGGTATAATTTTGGAGCAAGCACACTGTGTGTACTTTTTGAGCAAGTGCAGGTTCCCTTCTCTTTGCTTTATTCAAATATTTGGGCATACACTTGGTCTCCTGCTTGAGCATGATACCCCATGTTGACGGACTAGGAAAGAAAATAAATCAAAAACTGGGATTTTTGTATAGGAATGGGAACTACTTGACTGACCAGGCTCTAGTAACTATAGCTAAGCAGGTTCTTATGCCCACCCTTGAGTACAGGAATCTTACCTTTTACACTGTAATGGCATTTTTGAGTCTAAATATAAAACATTGTATAACAACATATGTAAATTTGCACTTAAGGCTCCATTAAGAACCCATTATTGTCATTTGTATACCAAACTAGGAGTGCTATCTCTGGAAAGGCAGTTAAAGGGTCGTGTAACTATCTTTGCATATTGTGTTGCAAGATCAGCAGAACCTCAGGTTTTATCTAATTCCCTGATACAGAAAAATAGTGAGATGTGTATTAGGAATACTGGCTTAACATTTTACCAAATCCTTGCCTTTAAACTCCAAATGAGCACACTTTGCTAAATAAGTAAGGAAAACTGATATTTAATGCTAACAGCGTTTTACATTTTAAACACATGTTGCACAAACTTTTGTATACTGAAAACTTTTATGTATGTGATGTTTTATATGTCAGGCTTGGCTGAAAAAGGGCGGTTCCCAGACCACTTCCTGGTAAAAAATAAAAAATGAAAAATGAAATTCGGCAATCCCTGAGAAGCGTACACTCAACTCAAAGAACTCCTCATTAAATGGCTACAACCAGGGGGCAAATCAGTTCCCCAGCTTATCGACATTTTTACTATGAAGCAGTTCATTAATATCCTACCTACAGATGCGCAGCTTTGGATAAAAGAGCGCCAGCCAGAACAAATCAGCCAGACCATATTGCAAGAAACTGCCATACAAATAAGAAGGGGGATATTGAAGCAGATTTGGCCTTAGCAAATTGGGGCAACTATTTAACAGAGGTCAATGTGGGAGATAAAGCTGTGAAAGGACTTATAGATTCTGGAAGTAGAAAGACCCTCATGCATGCTGACGCTTTGGGAAAGAATTGTGTTAAAGGACCAGATACTGGCTTCATCTGCATTCATGGGGATGCTTGATATTATCGCACCACTCTACTGACTCTCAGCATTAATGGTTTGGTGCACTGAATTAAACTAGGAGCAGTACCGAGGTTACCTGTACCAGTGATAATTGGAAATGATTTTCCAGGCTTTGCTAAGTTAATCACAGAGGGAGACAAATCTGCAGTTTCAGCAGTTGTGATATCAAGAGCATAGGCAAATAAAAACTTGGGTGACGAGGGCAGTTTTCCCTTTGGTAGCTTTGATCAAGACTTGTTTCAGCCCAGCTTCAAGATCCAGAAATCTCGATGGGAAAGAAGATGCCTTAAACAGCAATGGCAACAAAAGACTGATGGACATAAGTGGTTAATTTATCAAAATCCCTAAACCAGACTGATAACTAATTGTGATTTTGCTTCTGAACAAACTAATGATGTTTCTCTCCAAGGTTACTTTAGGTAGGTGGGGTGAAACACTAAAAGGGGGAACCTGTTTTTAGAAAATGTAATGGGCTCCTGTACTGGGTTTGTGCTAATTCTCAGACACAGGGACAAGTAGAACAATTGGTCATCCCAAAGAAGTATAGAAATGAGTTGTTACAGATGGCACATGATAGTCCTTTGGCTGGTCACTCAGGGAGGGATCGCACCCTTGCCAAGGTGCTGTACAGGTGTTAGTAGCCTGGGATCATGATGATGTAGCTACTTATTGCAGGTCTTGTCCTGAATGTCAGAAAGTAGCCCCAGTGTCTAAGAAAGACAAGTGCCCCTGCAGCCCCTACCTTTGATAGATGTACCATTTGAGAGGATTGAAATGAATGTGAATTGCCCCTTAGATGGAGGTTAACAGGGCAACTGTTTCATTTTGGTAGTATGTGATTATGCTACTAGATATCCAGAGGCAGCACCTATGTGCACTGTAACAGTCCCGAAAGTGACTACAGATCTTTCAAAAATTTTCAGCAGGGTGGGCATGCCTCTATAGCTCAGGTGGTTAGAGCATGGTGCAGAATGCTAGGGGCCTGGGTTCAAATCCCCGAAGAGGTCACACATTTTCCTTTCTCATTTCCTTAATGATTTGCCTCTCAGTGGCTAACTGCACTGAGAAAAGAAGTTGATTTGTGTCTCTGATCAAGGTAATAATTTTGGTGCTGCCTTGCTGAAGGAGCTACACTGATTACACCAGAATGCCTGCAGTCCTGAGTAGGTGCAGTCATGACCAGCAGCTGACAGCAGCAGGCGGGCTTCAGGTGCTGCTCAACCCCTTCAAGTGCTACACTGGAACACCTGCAGTCCTGAGCGGATGCAGTCATGACTAGCAGCCGACAGTAGTGGGCAGGCTACAGGTGCTGCTCACCCCCTTCCCCTCCAGCACTACACCGGAATGCTTGCAGTCCTAAGCAGGCAAAGTCTCAACCAGAAGTCATCAGCATCCGGCGGGCTATGGGTTCTGCTCATCCCCTCTCCCCCTCCAGTGCTACACCAGAATGCCTACAGTCCTGAGCAGGCACAGTTGTGACTAGCAGCCAACATCAGTGGGTGGGCTACAGGTGCTGCTCACCCCCTCCCCATTCAGAGCTATACCAGAACACCTGCAGTCCTGGGCAGGTATGGAGCCACACAGGGGACTGCGGTCAGCGGAACTGACCACCTGATTGTTTCTACAATGTATATTTTTGGTAGACTGATATCTGGTGTGAGTGCTGGGAAGCTGTTGCCTTAAGGGGCTCTTTGTAAGTGGCCATCAGTTGTGCTACATGGTACCAGAGCCTTAAGAGGTGTTGGGAGGGCAGGGTAGTGTACTGTCTGCAGGGGATTACCCTGTGGGGTATTGTACAGTGATGCAGGGATTCTTGTGTGGGTAGTGTGCCACTGAGAGATGGGGATTACTGTGGGCCTGGTCTGTGAAGCCTTGCCTAGACCACTAGCCCCCCTCTCCCATCTCCCATCCGTCCTGACCTCCCTTTTGTCTGTTGCATGACCACTTAATCCTTTCCTCTCTCTCTTGCTTTCAGGTGTAGTCGCAACCAGCAGCCAACAGCAGCACGCAGGCTACAGGTGCTGCACACCCCCTTCCCCTCCAGTGTTATACCAGAATGCCTGCAATCCTGAGCAGGTACGGAGTCACACAGGGGATTGTGCTGCTCCATCGCCGCTGTGCAGTGGATCCCTACATGCCTCCACCACACACACCCTTGGTTGGCATTTGTTTTATAGGAAGTTGCAGTCACATGACCATCTGGAGTTCCTATCATCCCAGAATCCAATCTGCAGAATATATGATAGAACCACCAGGGGTCACTATTACACCCCTGCCCATGTAGTAACATATAAACAAGGACTGCACCTTTTTCTCAAGAGCATCGGTTGTACATTCCTCCTCCTGCCCCTTGTGGTTTTCTCACATCTACCCTATTTATCTTCATCTGCAATGAACCATCCTGTGGTGGGTCTTGAACTCACCTCTCTCAATGCCTAGACAATCCCTAGGCAGGTTCTCATTCTGCAAGACCACTCAATCTACTAAGATTCTGCCTCTCCTTCTGAGTGATATTACTCTTTACTGTGCAGGCATCTTCAGAATTAGAGGCTGTTGCATCCAATAATCCATAATAAGTATCTATCTCTTCATTTTGCCATTGGCACTTTATAGGAGTCAGCCACAAGGGACATCCTATTATATCTCTCCTACCTTCCTGTTTCATCCCCGTGCTTGTCTTTTTGTACTTCTACCTGATCCACCCCTATGATCTGTCCTTCCTTACTTCTACAACCACAAGTGGACTGCAGGTGCTTGTGCCTGTGTAAATCCCCCATCATGTGTAACTCAGGATACATAGCAACCATATTGCACATAATAATTGTTCCCCTTTCTGATCATCTCATTACACACTCACTCTTACACCCCCTCACTGGAGGTGAACATACTGCTCCTTCACAGGTTAGCAATGAACAGAAACAGTGGTACCTCCTCATACCCTGTCTCCCTAAACATGACACTGTCCAACTTGGGCATTGGCTCCACCACAGCCTACACATTCCATGGCTCCCTGGTGGGAAAACCAAAAGGTACTTGTATGCTCTGACCTTAATGTATCATTATCTTCTACTCCTGGGCACCGGAGACATTGAGACAAACCCTGGCTCCCCTTATCCCTGCCCAAATTGACCAAATGATAATATCCAATGGCAAACAGTGAAAGGGCTGATGATTGCCTACATGAATGCCAGGAGCCTGTGCCCCAAACAACCGGAGCTTGAGGTGTGGGTCACTCAACGCAACCCAGACACTCTAGGGCATCTCTGAGACCTGGCTCAAGCCATCCATCAGCCAGCATGAGGTTGCACTGTAAGAATACTCCTGTTTTAGGAGGGATCGGCAAGATTGGGGGGGGGGGGGAGTTCTTTTGTATGTTAAAGCAGGCATAGTGGCTAAAGAAATTCCCGCCCCTTCTCTGGAACCCTCCACAGTGGAGTCCATGTTCCTGAAAATAACCCTGGGGCATGTAAAAAAATGAATCATTGGATGCTTATACTGTTCCCCAAAAGAAGCCCCCTCCACCCTCCCCTCCCTCATCCCCTCCCTAGCTAAACTCCCGCCACACGACATGGTGATCTGTGGCAATTTCAATCTAGACTGGTTGACTCCTAGTAGAACTAAAACACAAACAATCTTGGCTGAGTATAACCTCATCCAGGTCCTCACAAATCCAGTGAGGGTAAATACTAAATCTGGCAACCCTACCTTGCTTGATTGGATACTCACTGACTGTGCCCATGATATCAAGGCTGCAGGTGTACTCCCTGACAGCATCAATGATCACTCCCCAACATACTGTATCTGGAGTAACAATTTCCCTAACCCACCCCCGAAAATCATACTAGCCAGACTTGTCACATTTCAATGTTAAAAGCTTTCCATGACTCCATATCAGGCATAGACCGGGGACCAATTAACCTTCTGCCAGACATAAACCAGGCCCTAAATTTCTTCATCACCACATTCACTGCCATAGTTAACCAATGTGCCCCACTGAAGAAACAGAGATCTAAGGGCATAAAAGCACCATGGTTGACCAGTGAACTAAGAAAATGAATGACCTCCCGGGACAAAGCATGGCACAAGTACAAGGGAAGTGGCCTTCTTAAGGACTGGCAAGTCTACAGGCAGCTTAGAAATGCCTGTATAAATTCACTCTGTAAAGCCAAGTGTACCTACTTCAGATCATTGCAAACTGAACATCTCAGTAACCCCAAGGAATTCTGGAAACAAATTACTGTAACTCCCTTATGAAAGGCAATGTGACTGAAAACCCAAGCTCCCTCAATGTGCAAGGCTCCACCCTTTCAGACCCTCAACTGATAGCTGAGGGTTCCAATGAATTCTTCACAGACCTAGACAAATACACTGCACATTTGGCAACTCAGCCGAACCCCTCCCATTCACCTCACCCCCTGCTGACATTGGTCATCTGCTTGCATTTCACCTAAAACTGGCAACCCTGAAGGAGGGTGTATATTGTTCTCCAACTTGAAGTCTGAGAGCTCTCCGGGCCATGACTTGCTAGAACCTAAATTCCTCAAACTAGGCACTGAGGGGCTTGCCGCTCCAGTTCATAATCTGATAAGCAGATCCTTTCTCTCAGGAACTGTACCAGAGAAATGGAATGTAGCTATACAGTAGTTGTCCCGATTCACAAAGGTGGTCCAAACATGCTAGTAGAAAATTATCGCCTGATCGCCATTCTCTGCCCACTGGCAAAGATTTAGGAGTGTATGCTCTATAATCAACTCCAGGACTACCTTGAATCATGTCATCTCCTCTCCATCTATCAGCACGGTTTCAGGAAGAATTATAGCACCATGACAGCAGTAATAAAAGTTACGATGGACATTCTCTGTGCCTTGGATAAAGGCTATATCATGGGTGCTGTCTTTGTTGATCTCATAAAGGCATTTGATCTCATAAAGGCATTTGATCTGGTTAATAACAGTCTACTAACATGTAAGCTCCACACCCTGGGCCTGGACAATAGTGCTCTCATGTGGCTTCATAGCTACCTCTCCCTCCGCTCACAAAGGGTCAAATGGTCCGGTGCCTTCTCAAATCTCAGTCCTATAAAGTGTGGTGTGCCACAAGGTTCCATCCTGGGGCCACTACTATTCTCACTCTTTATCAATGACTTGCCACACAATTGTGGTGGAGCCTCTGTTCACCTATATGCAGATGATGCTATCATCTACCACTCATTTGCGGTTCTTAGCTGGATAGATAATAGCTTGTAGTCTGATTTTCAAGCCCTGTAGGCATGGTTCCTAAATGACCATCTGGTCCTCAATATGAAGAAAACCAAGAGCATGGTGTTCCATAACTCTGCCTCTGCACCCCTGTCACATTTCCCCCTCACAATTCACTCTCAGGAATGCACTGCCCTAGAGCTCATTCACTCCTTTAGATACCTGAGTGTTACCCAGGACCCATCCCTCACATTTGAAACCCACAGCAATGTACTCACTAAGTCTGTCAATCAGAGACTAGGTTTGTTGTATTGCCTCCATCCCCTTCTATCTCTGGCTTCATGTCATAAAATTGCGATGGCCACTCTCCTCCTTATACTTTCCTATGGTGCCATTGTTCTTCTCCACGTGCGGGTCACTATCTTTTCCCACCTAAATCAACTTTACATGAGAATTGGATGCTTTGCATTGGAAGCTGACCCCCGACTTCACCATTGTAAAGTCCTCACAACCCTTGGCCGGGCACCCCTGGAGTGCAGATTCCAATACATTACCATGTGTCTCATGTTCAAGCTAGTACACCTTTACACCCCACCATGCCTGGGTGACCTCCTCAACTGTAAAAGTTCCCTGTGAACCCTATGCTCTGCAGCCTTCCCTCTATTGGTCCCACCCAACCGTTGCTTGACCGTCAGTAGATAAGCCTTTGCCTACTCTGCCATATCTTCCTAGAAATTACTTCCACAAGAGATTCTTTCCATCACCTCCCTTACCAATTCAAGCAAAAACTATTGCTTTACCTTTTCACTCCCCCCATGTACCTGCTTTCATTAACAGGCCTCTTGTGGCATAGAATGATCCCCCAGTGCCTGGGGATATGCCACTGGCCTGAAACTGTCACAATCACAATGTGTTTTGTAGTTTTTCCCTGAACAGTATGGTCTTCCACAATTATCCTGCACCTACCTGACCTGCTGTTGTTAATTGTTAAAATGGTAACACTGTCTTTATCATCTATGTAACAGTATATGTTCACTATTATTGTTTACACCCTTTACTAAGCACTTTATTGTAAGTTGTTTGTATCTGTATAATGTATATCCATGTTTGTTTTTATTTTGACTTGTACCGGGTCGCCCCTGAAAAAGGGACTATATTGTCTCAATGGGCCCACCTAGTTATCAAAATTCAATAAATAAATAAATAAATTACTTTGTGTTACTGCCATGAGAACCTCCCCTTTATCACTCCCAAACAGATGGCCTTGTTGAGCATTTTAATCAGACCCTAAAATGCATGCTAAAAAGGTTTGTGAAAGGTGAAGGAAGAGACTGGGACCAGTATCTACCATATTTGCTTTTCGAAAAATGCCACAGGCATCAACAGGTTTTTCAACATCTGAAATGCTTTATTGTAGACAACCAATGGGGGCCCTAGATGTTATAAAGGAATTATGGATTGCGGATGAGATTCCTCTTCACAAAAGTGGAAGCAGGACTGAGGCAGGAAATTACAGACCAGTTAGTTTGACCTCAGTGGTAGGGAAAATGATGGAATCGCTTCTGAAGGAAAGAATTGTTGAGTACCTAGAAGCCAGTGGGGCACAGGACCCAAGGCAGCATGGATTCATGATGGGAAGATTGTGTCAGATGAATCTAATAGATTTCTTTGACTGGGTGACCAAAATAGTAGACCAGGGAGGGGCTGTGGACATTGGCTACCTAGATTGTAGCAAGGCATTTGATACAGTTCCACACAAAAGATTAATACACAAGTTAGCCAGCCTTGGAGTGGGTCCCAAGGTAGTAGACTGGATAAAAAATTGGCTAGACAACAGGACGCAAAGGGTAGTAGTAAACAGAGTCCACAGTGAAGAAAGAAGGGTTTCTAGCGGGGTACCACGGGGTTCAGCACTGGGACCGGTCCTTTTCAATGTCTTTATAAGTGACATTGCAGAGGAACTGGAAGGAAAAGTATGTCTCTTTGCAGATGACACAAAGATCTGCAACAGGGTTGATACAGATGGAGTGGAAAGGATGAGAAGGGACTTGGCAAGGTTGGAGGAATGGTCAAACGTGTGGCAGCTCAGATTCAATGCAAAGAAGTGCAAGGTAATGCACCTGGGAAACAAAAATCCAGGGGAAGAGTACACAATGTGGGGTGAGATACTGACAATGGTAAAAATGGAAAGTGACCTGGGGGTAATTATATCAGATGACCTAAAGGTGGGCAAGCAACGTGAGAAGGCAGTAAGGAAGGCTGGGGGGATACCAGGATGCATAGGGAGAGGCATCAATAGTAGAAAATGGGAAGTTGTTATCCCCCTGTACAGACAGTTGGTGAGACCCCATCTGGAGTACTGTGTGCAGTTCTGGAGACCCCATCTCTGCAAAGACATAGACAGAGTGTAGGCTGTTTAGAGGAGGGCAACCAAAATGGTGCAGGGTTTGCACCAGAAGACATATGAAGAAAGAGTAAAGGAGCTTAATATGTATACCCTTGAGGAAAGAAGGAGAGAGTGGACATGATAGAAACTTTCAAGTACCTCAAGGGAATCAACAAAGTCCAAGAGGGTAGTATCTTTCAGAAAAAGAGATGTGCAAGAACAAGGGGGCACAATTTGAAGATGGGAGGATGGCTCAGAGGTAATGTGAGGATAGTCATGGAGAGGGTTGTGGATGCATGGAACAGCCTCTCTGAGGAGGTTGTGGAGTCAAGAACAGTGGGGGAATTCAAGAATGCATGGGACAGACATAAGGCAGTCCTAGTGGGGGTAGGAGGAAGTAAGCTGTTGGTTAACTAGGATCTGCAGCTTATCTGTTAGGTAGGAAAATGGGCAGACTAGGTGGGCCAAGCGGTCCTTATCTACCACCAAATTCTGTGTTTCTATGTTTCTATGGGTAGATGACCCCTCCCGTAAAAAAAAATCTATTTCAGCATGTATGTATGCGCTGAGGAAGAAGTTAGCCAAGTATGTTGAAATTGCACATAGTAACCAGGAAGAGGCCCAAAACCAATAAAAAGTGTATTATGATCATGGGGTAAAAGAAAAAGGTTTTCAGTCAGGTAAAAAGTTATTATTATTACCTACTTCAGAAAACAAACTACTAATGAAGTGGCAAGGGCCGTATACAATTATTAGTCGTACTGGCACAGTTAATTATGAGGTTGAGACCCCTGGTTAAAGAAACCCTACTAAGATATATCATGCTAATCTCCTAAAAAATTGGCTGAAAAAACAGCACAGGCTGCTTTGTTAGTATTGCCAGACAATGAAAAGGGAGATATGGACAAACTGTAGTTTATGGCAGGCTAGAACAAACTGTAACTTCGGATGCAGTAAAGATAAATGTTTCCTTAACCACAGAGCAAACTACAGAAATGCATAACTTGGTAAAAGCATTTAATAGTACCTTTGCTATGGTACCTGGCCATACAAAAGGGATTGACCATGTAATAAGGACAGTTTGTACTCGCCCTATTAGACAAAAGGCATATAGGATACCAGAGAGGTTAAGAGCAGGGGTAGTTAAGGACATAGAGAAAATGAAATAATTGGGTATCATAGAAGAATCAAGAAGAGCTCGGGCATCACCAATGGTGATTGTGAATAAGAAGGAAGGGGAGGGGTAAGAATTTGCCTTGATTTTAGAAAACTTAATCAACTGTCTGAATTTGACAGCTATCCTATGCCCAGGATAGATGACTTGCTGGACAGATTGGGAAGTGTCAAGTACATCAGTACCCTCGATCTTACCAAGGGTTACTGGCAGAGTCCCCTAGCAAAATAATCCAGGGAGAAAACTGCATTTCCAACACCTACTGGATTCTATCAGTTCACCACCATGCCATTTGGGTTACATGGTTTACCCGCCACATTTCAGCGATATATGAATGTAGTCCTAGCCCCCCACTCAGGTTATTGCATGACTTACCTGGATGATGTCATAGTGTACAGTGCAGACTGGAAAGCTATCTGGATCACCTATGAGCAGTTATCAAAACCATCAAAAATGAAGGTCTGACCATTAATCCTACCAAATGTGCATTGGGCATTCAAAAAAACAAGTATTAGGGGTATATTTTAGGAAACGCGGTGGTAAAATCAAAAATTTTTTTTTTTTTGAAATTCAAGTTTATTCAGATTTTTCCCATTACAGAGCAAGATGCAAATACATACATCCTTCCAATATACAGTGCATTCTAATAACACCATGAACATGACCAGAAATACTATCCAGATGCTTCTTGCTCCCCCCTCCCTCCCTCATCCTATCCCCCTCCCCAAGCAGACAGAAAATTATAACGAGAAGAATACTGTTGAAACACCATCCAACTTAGTCTTGTACTCCTGAAATATAAACACCTGTCTGGAGTAGGTACAACTCATGTAGTTTTTCCCATACCTTGGGGTACCTTGGCAAACAATTCCTTCTATTCGCACTAAATTTCTCCATGTTCAAATTAAAAAGCAATTCCTGTAACCACTCTGTGTAGGAGATTGAGGCACCATCCTCCCAATGTTTCAGTACTACCTTTTTGAGTGATGATGATATGATAGCTATATAATACCTTCTGACTTTTACCTTAACACTGGAGTAATCTCTCAATAGACAAACCTCAGGGGTAAAGAGAAGTTCGAGTCCCAACAGTGAGTCTGCTCTTTCCTTAATCATATCCCACAGGGATTTAACCCTGGGACATTCCCAAAAAATGTGGAATAATGTCCCTTCCTGTTGGTGACATTGGTTACATTTTGGATCAGGAATATGGCCGATCTTATGCAATTTGGACGGGGTCCAAAACATATTGTTTAGAAATTGAAATTGCATAATTCTCAGTCTATCTTGAGTTATATACCTATAGGTATGCTGCCAGATTTTGTTCCAGTCCCTCCCCGGCCTCCCTAAAATAGTATTCCAGTAGCGGGGGGTACCCTTAAGATACTGATATGTTTGACTGAATAGACTGTTGTAGAATCTGGAAACTACATGTGGCTCCCATACAGTCCGGGCGAGGGCTTCAAATAGACCGTTGCATGGCTGAGACACGTCAAACTTCTGAAGGGATTGCACAATTAAATGTCTGAGCTGAAAAATTTTAAATATTTGACTAGGGGCCATATGATATTTATTGATTAAGTCTGCGGCTGAGAGGCACTTCCCCTCCTGAAAGAGGTCTGTTACCCTTAAGCTCTTTAGCTCAGGAAGCCAAGATTCCTGAATCATTTTCCCCCCAATTTTTAAATTCAGGTTCTGGCACAGAGGTTGGTGCCTGTCTTTACTGGGGGAATATTTTAAAAATGAGCATAAAAAATCAGAAATTTCTAAGATGGAAGCTGTAGCTAACAGCCCTGTTTCTATAATGAAGAAACGTGTCAGATCATTTTTAGGGCTGGCTGGTTACTACCGTAGATTTGTCCCCAACTTTGCCCAAATAGCTGCCCCCCTCACTGAACATACACAGAACAGATATTCGAATAATGTAAAATGGACCCTAGACAGTGAAAAAGCTTTAAGGGCCATTAAGTCTGCATTATGTTCAGCTACTGTTTTAAAAAGCCCAGACTTTGAAGAGCAAATTCTATTACAAACAGATGCCTCAGACATAAGCCTAGGTGCGGTACTTAGCCCAAATATGGATGGGAAGGAGCATCCCATTCTGTATGTCAACTGGAAGTTGCATGACAGGGAGGAAAGGTACTCCACCATTGAAAAAGAAGCCCTAACAGCCAAATGGGCAATGGAGTCCCTTAAATTTTATTGGCTAGGAGCTGACTTTGTGCTCATAACTGATTATAATCCTCTCTGTCGGTTGCATCAAATGAAAGATAAAAATCCCAGGATCACAAGATGGTACCTGGCATTACAACCATTTAAATTCAAAGTGTTGCATAGACCTGGGAAAGAGAATGTCACTGCAGATGTTTTTGTCACGGTATGGTTCAGGAATTTAGAAATGAGAAAAGTTAGGTAAGGAATAAAATAACGATATATAGGACATGTATGTGATGAGAAGGAGGAATGGTTTGGGAAACATGTTTTAAAGGGAAAAAGAAAAAAAATAGGTTCCCCCTTAAGGGGAGAGGTGTATATGACTGGGTTAAGTTAGGCCCTGTCCCATTTGTGTTATGTAGGAAGGAATATGAAGCAAGGATTCTACTACTATCTCTATCTTTTCTGACTTTCTATTAGACAGCACAGTCAAACCTTACCTCTACCTGTTGTGCATTCTAATTTATTACCTTGCTTATGTATGCATGTATATGTGTATGTATGTATGTAAGTAAGGCATATATATGAAACTGGATTCCCTGCTGTATAACTAGAGATAGCTGAAATGATTGCAGAGACAGCTGTGACAGAGGATGACCTCAGACTGATGTATTCTGTCACAATGCTCTGGCCAGCTACTAGCTGGGTCACAATCTTATGCCTAACAACCAGCAACTACAAGAGTCTCTCTTACTGAGGAAATAGGTGGAGAGATGGATTTTCAACAGAGCCAGGACAGGCTGCCTTATATCCTGGTGTAGAGATTGATTTGAAGAGAGAAACTAGAGGAGACATGATGATTTTGTGTCTTGAATTGTCTTACATAGAAACATAGACTTTGACGACAGATAAGGACCACTTGGACCACCCAGTCTGCCCGTTTCCCTACCTATTGGATAAGCTGAAGATCCTAGTTTTACCAATGGCCAACCTCCTCCTACCTCCCACTAGAATTGCCTTTTGTCTGTCCTATGCATTCTTAAATTCCCCCACTGTTTTTGATCCCACGACCTCCTTAGGATGGCCGTTCCATGCGTCCACCACTCTCTCCATGAAAAAGAATAGCTCTCCCTCACCTCCTAGCTGCTGGAGGTCTGTCTCTGAGCAAATAAGACGGAGACTACTGAGGAATACAGGAACTTCCTGTCCCAGAACAGGGACGGCAGGAGCTGTAAAGGCACGGAGACAGTAGGAAAGTAGGGAGAAAAAAAAGTAAATGGAGAGAGGAAAGAGTAAGCATACAAAACAACAGTCGAGGGGCCACAAATAAGATGTGATGGGAGTGGTACAGTGCAGTGGCTGTGGAGCAGTAGTCTTCCAGGAGACATTCTGGAGGATGCGGTGTTGTCCAATCTGCAGGCACCTCTTTGGGCTGAAGGAGGAGGTTGCTAGTCTCCAGGCTGAGTTGACCAGGCTTTGGGGGACCTCCTCTCCCATCCAGGGACTGCCAGGACCAACGCCACTGCCTCAGAGGTTGCCAAGAAAGAGGAGTGGTTGGACTACGGTGGGCTCAGGGAGGGTGAGGGTGAAGGAACAGAGGTGCATCCCTCCAGTTGTACCTCTCCACAATCCGCATGCTGTTCTGGAGGAGTGTGGTTCCTCTATGGAGGCACCTGCACTGGAGACCAAAAAGGATGCTGGGAACCTCCACAAAGGAAACCCACAGGAGTGTGGTATGAGACCCCACAGGGGAAGGAAACAACTCCTGGTGGAGGACTCAATTGTTAGAGGGTAAAAGTGGGGGAGGGAGGGGAGAGGGAGGTAAGGTGCCTGCCCGGCGCCATGGCTTGGAGGGACAGGAAGCGAATCCTCAGGATCGAGCAGGTGCATGGGGTAGGGAGCGGGACATCATTGTCCACCTAGGGACAAATGACCTGGTTGGGAATGGGATCAGAGCAGTGCAGGAGGAGTTTGTGGAGTTGGGGAGGGGCCTTAGACAAGTAGCATGCATGGTAACCTTCTCGGAGGTGCTGCCTGTCTATGGCATGAGTGAGGCTAGGGTGCTCTGCACCAAGGGATTTAATCAATGATTGAAAAACTGGTGCAGAGCTCAGGGTTTTGTCTTCATTGGGGACTGGGGTCCACCTGGAGGGATGCAGACCTATACTGGTGCGATGGTCTGCATCTGTCCAGGAGGGGAACCAGGATCCTAGGTGATAGATTTAAATGCTTCATTGGCAAACATTTAAACTAGCCAAGGGGGAGGTACTGAAAAGGAGCAGGGAAATCCCAGCCCCTCCTAAAAAACAGGGTAGTTAGTGAGGTAAACATCAAGATAGAGAAGTCGATAGGGAGAAGGGCAAGGGTAAATGGAGAAACAGGCAAAGGCAGTAAAAACAGGGATGGGACTAAAAGGGATAAGGCCATCAAAAAATGGAGGGCAATGAGTACCAACGCCCATAGTCTGGGTAACAAGCTCCCCGAACTAGTGGCCTTAATGGAAGAGGGATACCTGGATATTGCAGCAGTCACAGAAACATGGTACACTGAGAACCATGACTGGGATGTCAACATACCAGGTTACACAATCTACAGGAGGGACAGGGAGGGTAGAAGAGGAGGAGGAGTAGCCCTCTACATAAGGGAAGGGATTGAAGCAATGGAACTAAAGGGTAAATAGGGAGGAGAGGAGGTAGTGTGGGCCACTCTGGAGACAGAAAATGGCACCTCAATTCGCACGGGTTTTGTATACAGACCCCCATCTCAAGGGGGATGAAAAGGACAAGGAAATGATAGAAGGCATCCTTAGGATGGCAGAAACAGGTGAGATATTGTTGATGGGGGACCTGAATATGCCAGATGTTAACTGGAGCACTTTTGCTGCAGCCACATCCAAAAGCAAGGTCATTCTTGATGCCCTACATGGGGCATGCCTCAGACAGCTAGTATTGGAACCCACTCAGGAGGGGGCAATCTTAGACCTGGTACTCTCAAACGGGGATGGAGAGAAGATCTCAAATTTAGAAGTGGGTAACATTCTGGGAACAAGTGACCACCAAACAGCGTGGTTCACGATAAACACAGCTGTAGAGTCAAGCCATACAAAAGTGAAGGTACTGGACTTTAGGAGAGCTGACTTTGTCAAAATTGGAGAGTGTATCAGAAAAGCACTATCAAACGGGAAAGAAGGAGGGGGGGGAGGAACAATGGGGAAACATCAAAACTGCCATCACAGAGGCAACAAGCGTTTGTGTGACACAAATAAACAAATCAAAATGAAGGAAAAAAACACTGTGGTTCTCAAAAGAGGTGGCAGGGAAGGTTAGGGAGAAAAAGATAGCATTCAGGAAGTATAAAGAAACACAGAAGAAGCAGGAAAGAGAACTGTACCAGTTAAAGCAGAAGAAAGTGGGGAAAGCAGTCAGAATAGCAAAGGCCCAAACCAAGGAAAAGACAGCCAACAGTTAAGAAGGGGGTTAAAACCTTTTATAGGTACATTAGGGAGCAAAGAAAGACCAAGGGAGGGATAATGAGGCATTATAAAGGGAGAGTGTGGGTGGGCAGATGGTGACAGAAAACAAGCAGGGATACTGAACGAATACTTCTGCTCAGTATTCACAAAAGAAGAGGAGGAAGAAGTACCTAATCCAATCAATAGAAGCACTCTGGATGGGGGGGTCAATACCAGTCCATTCACAGAAGGAAAAGTTCTAAAATAACTCCTAAAACTGAAGGTGGACAAAGCAATGGTCCTTGATGGGATTCACCCCAGAATTCTAAAAGAACTAAGGGGAGAACTAGTGACACCATTGACTACCCTTTTTAACAAATCATGGGAGGATGGTGTGGTACCAAAGGACTGGAGGAGGGCAGATGTGATTCCACTTCACAAAAGTAGGAGCAAAGCAGAGGCAGGAAACTACAGACCTGTTAGTTTGACCTCAGTGGTAGGAAAAATGATGGAATCACTTCTGAAAGAAAGATTTGTTGAGTACCTAGAAGCCAGCGGGGCACAGGACCCAAGGCAGCATGGATTCACAGCGGGAAGGTCATGTTAGATGAAGCTAATAGACTTCTTTGACTGGGTGACCAAAGTAGTAGACCAGGGAGGGGCTGTGGACATGGCCTACCTAGACTTTAGCAAGGCATTTGATACAGTCCCACACAAAAGATTAATAAACAAATTAGCCAGCCTTGGAGTGGGTCCCAGGGTGGTAACCTGCATAAACAATTGGCTGGACAACAGGATTCAGAGGGTAATAGTAAACGGAGTCCATTCCGAAGAAAGCAGGATTACTAGCAGGGTACGGCAGGATTCAGTACTGGGTCCGGTCCTTTTTAATGTCTTTATAAGTGACATTGCAGAAGGACTGGTAGGAAAGGTATGCCTCTTTGCAGACGACACAAAGATCTGCAACAGAGTTGATACACAAGGTTGGGTGGAAAGGATGAGAAGGGATTTGGCAAGGTTGGAGGTATGGTCATAAGTATGGCAGCTTAGGTTCAATGCAAAGAAATGCAAAGGAATGCACCTGGGAAACAAAAACCCAGGGGAAGAGTACACAATGGGGGGGGAGGTACTAACAACAACAAAAATGGAAAGGGACCTGTGGGTAGTCATATCAGATGACCTAAAGGTAAGCAAGCAATGTTAGAAGGCAGTAAGAAGGGCTGGGGGATACTGGGATGTATAGGAATAGGCATCACCAGTAGAAAACATGAAGTTGTTATTCCTCTGTACAGACAGTTGGTGAGACCCCATCTGGAGTACTGCATGCAGTTCTGGAGACCCCATCTCCACAAGGACATAGACAGGATGGTGGCAGTCCAGAGTAGGGCAACTAAAATGGTGCAGGGTCTGCACCAGAAGCTATACGAAGAGAAACTAAAGGAGCTTAATGTGTATACCCTCGAGGAAAGGAGGGAGAGGAGGGACATGATAGAAACTTTCAAGGAGCTCAAGGGAATCAACAAAGTCCAGGAGGGTAGCATCTTTCAGAAAAAGAGGTGTGCAAGAATAAGGGGGAACAATTTGAAGATAGAGGGGGGACGGCTCAGGGACAACGTGAGGAAGTATTTTTTCACGGAGAGGGTTCTGGATGCATGGAACAGCTTTCCTGAGGAGGTTGTGGGGTCAAAAACAGTGGGAGAATTCAAGAATGCGTGGGACAGGCATAAGACAATTCTGGTTGGGGGTAGGAAGAAGTAGGCTGTTGGTTAACTAGGATCTGCAGCTTATCCAATAGGTAGGGACGTGGGCAGACTGCATGGGCCAAGCAGTCCCTATCTGCCATCAAAGTCTGTTTCTGTGTTTCTCATGTTGCCCCTTAGTTGTCCACCCCTCTATCTTCAAATTGTGCTCGCTTGTTCTTGCACATCTCTTTTTCTGAAAGATGCTACCCTCTTGGACTTTGTTTATTCCCTTGAGGTACTTGAAAGTTTCTATCATGTCCCCCCTCTGCATCCTTTTCTCGAGGGTATACATATTAACCTCTTTTAGTCTCTCTTGATATGGCTTCTGGTGTAAACCCTGCACTATTTTAGTTGCCCTCCTCTGAACTGCCTCCATCTTGTCTATGTCCTTGTGGAATTGAGGTCTCCAGAACTGCACGCCGTACACCAGATGGGGTCTCATCAACTGTCTGTACAGAAGGAAAACAACTTCCTGTTTTCTACTGGTAATGCCTCTCCCTATGCATCCCAGTATCCACCTAGCCCTCCTTATGTAGCTCCCCCCAATTTGGGGGCTTACCTTAAGTTTCTCCCAGGGCTCCATCAATGCCCACTGCCAGGCAGACATCCTGCATAGGTAGTAAATCCATTTGGTTGATCCTGTTGGTTTGCGTGAGAGTGCTATGGTGTACCTCCAAGCATGTCACTTTAAGACTATAGACAGTGTATGCAGTACATGGTCTCGGTTGGGTCTGAGTGTTTCAAAACTTGTGACTGGCCAGGCACTGCTCTAATTTGCTCCATTCTGCGGTCGATAGTGAGGCAGAGGGAACTCTAGCTATTACTGTAAATGTTTATTTCTAATCTGTTGTTATATTTGAGTTAGAGTGTTTGCTTTAATCTGCCTTCTTGCAGCTTATCCTCTAAGTGGGAGCCACCATGTTTGATCTGGGACTTTCAGGAATTTGGACCAATTGGGTCACAGGGGACCTAGAGGGGTTGTTAGTTCAGGTGCCTCATTAGAAGAAAAACTGTAGTTGTAGTTTTACAGGTTGGCGCCTAAACTGACTAATGGAAGCACCAGAACTGTAATTGACAGCTTCCCTAGCCAACTGGATTGTTAGAAAACAGGACCAGTTCAAGAACTGTTAGAAAAAAGAGTTCAGTTTCTTGGAAAGCAGAGAGTGAGCAGCTGGAGCCATCGCGAGGCAGCTCCTGAAAAGGAGCCGTGGAGATTTGGCAGGGAAAGGCCTGACTTGCCTTCTTGCCATTGTTTATCAGTACTGGACTGCATGATAGCAGTAACTGGACTAATATGAATCTGATCTTTGAACTGTGCTAGTTTGCCCGAGACTTTGGAGAAGTGCAGCTTGAGATGTTGGACCAAGTGGAGATCCTGTGAGGCGTTCGGCCCAAGAGGTGTTTGAGAGACTGCTTTTGCGAATTGAAAGGTATGCTCAGTGGATCGACTGAAATAGGGAACCAGCCTGAAACCGAATTGAAGAGGTAGAGAAGTGAATGCTGTTCTCGTAAAATGTGCTGAATGTTTATTGTGGGTCACAGTTTACTGTTTAGGGACTTCTGCTTGCCAGAGAGGAGCCTTCTTTACCAGTGACAGAACTGTCTGCCAGCTGGAGGTTTTCACCAGCAAACAAACTGAACTTTGCCCGAAGTGTTTATCTAGCCTGGGGCCTATGCCAAACTCGGCCCAAGCCATCCATTTCTGCATCAGTGACTGTTTTCTCGGTGAGAGACCTGATTGGGGATCCAGCCCCTGCGCAGCAAGGAATCGCAGGTTGTGGCCGCCTGGAGGGAAAGACTGTGAAGTGGAGGTGAGTCCTGCAGGCTCAGCTTCTCCATGCTCTTCAGTTTCCAGCAGAAGGTCTTCATACTGCAGACCTTCCTCAACCAACCGGTGTTGTGAGTAAACTCAGGGTAGCTCCCTGCAACTTTTCTTTGAATCCTTCTGTGGTACCATCTGATTGCTTCAGTGTATTTCAGGGTTACAAAGGACTGGGCCAACCAGCCCTGGAAACAAATAACCAAAGCCTTGTTTATGCATGTCTAACTGCTTTTTTCTTTCCATCAAGGGCCCCAACAACAGCTGCAACGCCGGCCACCCCAGGCACCGATTCTGGCTAGCCAGCATAACATTCTGGCTACCCAGTGTTGTTAGAGTGTTTATTGTGGGACTAAACTGCATGCATGCAGAACAACCTGAATCAAATCAGTAAAGTAATCATTCTTCTAGATTCATGCCCCCATCCCTGTTCATGTCCCCTAAACATTTATAAGATAGAAAAAGAAATGGGCAGACTGGATGGGCCTTGAGGTCCTTATCTGCCGTCAACTTCTATGTTTCTATGTTTCTATGTTAATAAACCTGATTTGCTGTTTCACATTTAAACTAGCTTATGAGCATATTCTTAGTTGGTGTACAATATTGAAAGTGCATGCTTGCTTTGTTAACACTGTCATTGCAGGGGGGTTCCAGGGGAGTTGCTGAAGACTAGTCCCAGGTGGTAAGTGCAAGGGGCGTGTGCATATCATTAATGCTCATTGCTAACTGTGTGTCAACTACTGCAAAGGGTTATCTCCTATTACAGGTATTTGGTCACTAGGCAGGTTTGTGGGTGGTTATAGCTTCGCAGCGGTCTATACCAGGCTAGGTAGATACCCCCACTATCATTACTCTGGGTGGAGGCACCATAATATTGAATCCAGGCTGCTCAATCTGTAATTAGAAGTACATACAGGGGTTGTAACCTTAGAGACAGCACCACCTAGTGGTTACATTTTGGAGGCACCACTCGGATTGATGCCCCCTAGTGGCCAAATCACAAAATTTTAGTTAGGCTCCACCTGGAGCCCATTGTTTTTACGTACAACTACCTGTGACCTGCCACCAGTATAGACAGTCTTACTAGACCCAATTCTGACTCCCTCTCTAGCGACATGGCTGAGCAGACATTACGTAGTTGGTGTATGGGGAGTGACACTGACTCTCACAATGCCCTCTTGTTGCTAGATATACCTCTGGGCACTGACAAAGGTACTATCGAGGAAGCACTCGCAAAAATTGAGTGTCTTGGTGAGGCTGTGATAGCAAGTTGCCTGGCTGAGCCAACTGCCAAAAAATGTAATGGTCTTATTGGAGTGTAGCAACCCAGTGGACAGTACTAAGGTGCCTAAATCTATTGTCATTGATTGGTCCCTGACAACCTGGATGGTGGTGTCTAAGAATAGTGGAGATCTCCCAGAGCCAGAGCCCCCACTCTTATCTGAAAGTTTTTTAGGAGAAACTTGCCAAGTTGTTACTGGACAAGGGTCAAACCCTCGAGGACTTAAAAAAAGTTATTTCAGCCTCCTGGGGGTACTTCTGCCCTGGCTCCTGCACCAGTTCTGACACATTCTCCTGCTCCAGCACCCATACAAGTCACTGTGTTCGCACCTGCTCCTGTGCCTACACCAATACTGGCACCTATGCCTGTACTCTCAGTTCATCATGATTGTTACCCCCGGGTAAAGATGTTCTCTGGCACTTTGCCCACACCTAATGGGGAAGATGATTGGGAGGCATGGGTAGACTATGTTGCTCCTTTAGTGCAAGTATAACAATGTTCCAAGGTGGAGAAGTGAACATGGCTCATGGAAAGCTGAAGGGATAATGCACTTGAAGCCATTACATTTTTGAGATCCACAAACCCTAATGATTTGGCCCAGGAATATTTGTCTGCACTAGAAGGTGTCTTCAGTAGTATTGAATCTGGGGAAACTTTAATGTGGAAAGTCAAAGCCATCAATCAGTGGAAAGGTGAATGCTTGTCTGCTAATGTTACTCGGTTGGAGAGGGCATTACAGAGAGCTCACAGAAAAGGTGGGGTATTGACCAGTGATTTGAATCATGTGAGACTAGATCATATACAACAATCTGCCAAATACTCTAGATTGCTAAGTACCCAGCTAAAGTTCCAGGATAGGAGAGATAATCCCCTACTTACTGTGAACTAAGTTTTAGGGTTTGCATACACATAAGGCTAGGTGATTATTTTTGCATAGAACCTAGATACAAGCTATGAAACTGCACTGCTTCTGAAGCACAGCCATTACCCTACATATGATCCTGTAGGGGAGAGACAAAACACCACGAATGATATTCTAGCCTAGAACTGCACTGCTCTTTTGCTGTGATAATGTCAGAAATATAATGATTGATGTACCCAGAGCACCCTCTAGAGCTAAGGTGTCATGTGCAGCCTCAGCCATAAAATATGAAAAGGCCTTTCAGAGAGCATGATGATACATTACAAAATGTTTCATCCATAAGAACACATCATTGATATAAACATATTCTTATAAATAGAATGCTACAAATTGTAGTTTTCAAAAAGGCAACTGAAATAATACTCTGTTGCCCCCGAAATTGACCAGTAGGAGTAATAGTGAGTGCGATCATCATACGCACGTATCTATCACCAGACCTAGATCTTATCAAGGTATAAAACTCCTTGCCCCATGCTCCATCTCTGAGGAAATCGCAGACAGACCCTGCATGACACTGCAGTGTTTGAGAGAACCAGACTCCCAGGTGTGTACGTTACATAATTATTATGCAATATATAATGACTGTCCTATAGGCAAACTAGTAGGATAATAAATGTGCCTTTTGCAACTTTTATGACAATTTCTGTTTCTTTTTATTATCCTTTATTAGTCCTGGAATCCGTAACAGGCGTATTGTATGTTTTGTTATGGTGTAGTGATCTTCTGATGTTCCCCAAAGGGTTATGTTTCCCTGCAGGTAATCAAGAGTTTATTAGATCATAATAATGAAGTCAGAGGGTGTTCAGCAGAGGCCAGCAAAATACCCAACATAATTTGGCAACTCTGGCTGCAGGACTAGAACAGGATTTAGAGGCAGAAGCAGTTTTTCCTACAGTGACACAAACTACTTAGAGATAGAGTAAGGGGGATGGTACACTCACTTCTATTAGAGAGCAGGATATGGAAGGTGCTCTCAAAATGGCCATTAACAATAGAAATGCTAATAGTATTAGTGTTGAGCTTAGGTTAGATATTTCAACGTTTTTGACCTCACATGGAGGATTGGGTAATTTTGCATCAGATGCACATACCCATAGTGCCCCAATACAGCATCTGTGCACACTGTATTCTGATACTAAACATGCAACGAGGAAGAAACAGGACCAAAAGGGGTTAATTATAACAGCATTGTACTCCACGATTCAGACTTTAGAAACTAAAAACTTGCCCTTGAAACAAGGTAGTAACCAAGCAACCAAATAAATATGTAGGAAAGACAAAGACATCACTGAACAGAGGATAGAATTTGTAGCCCAAATTGAGAAAACAAAATGTGAATCTGAACATGCTATACAATGTTTGCAGGAAAAGAATAAAGAGTGTTTTAAAAATGTGAAATAGGAATGTATTGGATTACAGCAGGATAAGATGAATGTGTTACAAATGAATGATTGGCTGGCTGGATTGAAAGAACAAATGCGTGAGGAATGTGTGGAGATGGCAGACAAGCTAGCAATTGTAGAAGATTGTTTAAGCAGAGAGATTAAGGAAAATGCGAGGTTTGCTATGTGTATAAGCTGTTACAAGACTATGTGAGTAAAGGACAATGCAAGGAAAAAGTTAGCCATGTGGAATGTAGAAAGTTGTTGGGAAAGGTACAAAAGAAGTATGCAATCCCTAGGGGTCATGGCAAAGCCTCATTGGGTGTTTCCCCTATTGATCTTGCATCATCAGACGATGATGACAAGGTGGATGATGAAACAGACCCGACCACCCAGAATGGAAACAGAGTATGTGACTCCAGGGAGGAGGTGAGCGCTCACTCCCCTCAGGAACATTAAACTCCTGGTAACCTCCCAACCCCTGGCCCCAGTTCAAGGCAGGCCACCTCCCCTAGCCTTGGTAACCTGAAGGGAAAGGACCAAGGTGAAAGCACTAGTTTAGAATGCAATTTTAAATATTAACATTCCCAAGCACATAAAGGGTCCCATTCAAGCTGTCTTTTTGGATGTACTACTAAGTGAGTCTGAGAGGGAAGGAAATCTCTGAGGGGTAGCTAGAGATATGGCTGTAGCAACTGCCGAAACAGTCCTCCGGGGAATTGATAGGCCAATGCCCACCCCCAATGTCCTTCAGTCTGTCCAAGCAATCCAAGCTATTGCTAAGGAAATTGGTTGTTTTTACCCTGGCAACAATCTGAGTTGCCACCTAGACAGAGTCCAGGGAACAGAGATCATGGATCAGAAAATGTTCAGCCTCAGCCCCAGACACACTGCTCAGGTTCACAGACATGTCTGGAATCGGGGGGATGCTGAAGAAATAACATTTGCTTCAGGATCAACCAGTTTTACAAATATGCTTTGCTTTCCACTACAAAAGGACTACAAATGTATTTGTTTTGAATCTGCATTTTCTATAGTGTAAAAAAAAATATTTGCTAGTTTAAGAATTGCCGTTTGTATCCCAAAGGTAAAAGAGCAAGCAACTGCTTAAGATAATGTGCTTGTTTTTAAGTTTGGAAAAAAATATTTTTCACAGTCAGCTTTCTTTGTTATCTGAAGGCTGGCAGCCTCAAGGTTAAACTCACAGAGGAGTTTCTTGTTTTCAGTGCAGTATTTAGTTTAATATAAATGCAGTTCAAGACCGCTTCAAAAATGCTCTCATTGCTTTGCATTTAAAAGTAAACACGCACACAATTTATATCATTTTAATTGCAACCCGATTGGTTTTTGGTAAACAAAGCAACAATTTTTCGATGCTATCCTGTGATGGATGAGCTGTGGTGGTTTGTACCCCTATAGTTCAGGGTGATGCCAGATAAATCTGGAAGAAGAGGCTAGAGGCATACTGCAAGGTTTATTAGCAACAGTTGGAGCACACAGAAAAGACTTAGCATTCACTAACACTATCACACCTGAGAAAGAGTGAATAAAATCACTGGGACCACAACCTGGCCCCACTAATGTCCTACAAAAGTCCAGGTTATTCAAGTTCTAAGGATGTAGCAATCTGATGCACCAAGCTTGGATTACTAGTATTTTGGTCATCCGACTGCTGAGGGTGAACCTAAGGAAGCACCTCCTATACAGGCCATAAAATGGGGCATTCCCCAGTGAACCAGAAAGCAAGTTAAACACTGTAGGCCTCCTGGCCCTGAGAAGAAGGTGACTCCTGGCATCACTGAGACAACATTGAAAGGTAAGCATCTGGTCGAGGATGGGTGTTGAAACCGGGTTGTAGGGGAAGAGAACCCTTATCTGGGGTTGTCGGCTGCAGTGACCATGGGCAGGTGATCTCCAGTCAAGGAAAGGATGCTGGGTGCGATGATCCACTGGATGATCTCTGGGCAGGTCCCCGGAACCCTTACCACCTCACCCCTGCAGCTTCAGAATCCGACAGTCTTCGGTGTGACCTCTTGATGCATCACTGGAACACAAGCCACCTATGGGCAGTACAATCAAGAGTGTGGTGACCCTTGGTGTGGCCTCTTGTGTGGACCACCAGTACTTATGTCACCTCAGGGAATGAGGGTCAGAGCCTGGCAATCCTCGGCAAGGCCTTGGTATAGGCCACCGGTACTATTGCCACCTTGGGACAATGTCTATGCAGGAGAATGGGCAATGTGACCCCGAGTTCGGCAGATGACTTAAGTCCCTCATGCTAGAGCCGGGGCAGCCCCTAACCTGACTCACTTTGGTAGGCCCTAGCTACCAGCTGGCTACCACTTACGACTGGCAACTCGAACCTGGGGCATTGTTGCGAACACTTGGAGTTGGTGGAGGTCATTGGAAGTGGGTGCAGGTGATACTGGGCTTCCCAGGGACCCTCCCTGGGTCAAAGAAGAGACACCTGAGGAATTCTAGATGAGGTGTGTGCAGGAGCCCCTGGAGTTCAACAAGGATTTCTGTACTCTGGGGAATGCACAACCACAAAGGAGTGATAAGGCCTCTCCTCATGGAGACTGCTGCATGAAAGGTTAACTGGGTCTGTTTCCAGGCCAAATTAACTGACTCAATGCACTGGGGGATCAGACTAGATGGCATATTTCTGCAAAAAAATGAACGAGGCTGCTACTGGGGATCTTCTGGAGGGAGTTACACTGAAGGGACCCAGGGGATTCGCTTCAACCTCTTAACAGGGAAGCCGACATCCATTGCTTTGCTGTCCTTCACCTTCCCATGTCAAACTCTTTCTCCTCTCTCTCCAGCCTGTGCAGAGCCTCCTCTAGGCTGGGGTGGTCCTGGCTACCTGCCAGGGGATTGGCTTCTTCATCCAGAGGTCAGCTTCCTGAAGCTGGGTCAGTGACTTAAAAAAAAAGTTTCCAAATTTTAATCTACCCTGGCCACAGGGATTGGCTGATAGAGCGCAGCCTGGCTTCCTTCTCCATTGTGGGAGAGGAATGTGGCCCAACTGGTTTGGCTTTGGCTGACTAGGTGTCAGTCTTGAGAGCAGGGGGGAGGGAGAACCAAGGAAGGGAAAAAAAAAGTTTTTCTTTTAAAACCCTGAATTTAGACTGCTAGAACTGTCTGCTGGAGTGGGGCCTATTCTGTGTTTCAGAGGGTCACCAAAGCTTTTCAAGGGTTTTCCATTAAGCTGTCAGGGTCCCCATAACTGTCTGACCCGTCATATCTCTGAGGATCCCCTATTTTCTGTGGTACCCCAAATTTCCCTGGGGCACTACAATACTACAGAGGAAATGGGATCAAAACTATAAAAGATGTTAATGTCACACCATCTCAAAAGCAGACAACCGTGGGTTAATTTTCTAACACAAAAAAAAAGTTTTTCCTAGAAACCAAGCCTATGTCACTAGGCAGGTGTGACTAAGTGAGGTAGCCTTGCAAGCAGGAATCCTTTATGTATACAATTTAGTAATACTGCAATAAAAGCTAAACATTTAATTGTTTATGCTTTTAAACAAATGTTATCTTGCACATGATCTCTCTGGATTACATGCCTTTCTATTTTTGTTTTACAGCTATTTTTCATGATTAACTACTTTTATGCAAGTAACTATACAGAGTTAATGTAAATGTGTTCCATCATGCATGTCTAAAGAGACTATCGGAAGAAGTTGTTTGTTTACATCAGCTTTCTCCGAAGTCAAACTTATGAAACAGTCAAACTGTTTTCTTTATTTTCAGGAAAAAATATGTAAACCCTGTTTTAAAATGGCTTCCTTCCCACTGTAACACCAAACCCAATGCCATACAAGGAGCTTCTGTGTGTGTGTGTGTGTGTGTGTGTGTGTGTGAAAATTTAGCAAACACGCCATTCTTCCCCAGCCTTATAAGCTGCTTGGTTTACACAGGTTTTTTACAGCACTTTTTCCAGACCAGATTTTTTAATGTTTTCAGTAACTCCAGAGAAATTTATTTTCAGCTTGCAGTTTAGGCTTCGAGTAAGTATCAACAAATAATTTTATCCTGACTAAAGGAAAAAATGCGTGTAATTGTTCCCAAACTGCCCATGTTAGCATGACTATTTCAACATCATAAAATACACATAAACACACAATGCCTTAACGCATAATTACATGATATTAATTTAAATTCACTAAAAATATCAACAACAGCTTAATCTGGTTTAAGGTCACTTGGCATTCATCTGTATCCCCCTTCCCTGGGTCGTGCCTAAAAATAGACAAGATATGTCTAGTGCACTTACCCGGTCAACAAAACACTAAAAAAAAAAAAAAAAATCACGTGAGCCACTTAAAAATATTTTCTGTCAAACATTAAGGGCAGGATTCACAAAGCAGTTGCGCCTGGTGCATCTGTACACTGTCGACACTGTTTAAAACCCTGAACAGTGGTGAACAGTGGTGTTCACAGAAGGATGCGCTCCAAGATGCACCATGCGCATCCCCACTGTGAATACCACTAAAGCACCATGGTGCAACTTGAGTTGCCCTGGCGCAACCAGGATGCACAGGAGCACCTTGGACCACAAAACAGTGAAGCATCAGCAAGTCAGCAAGGGACACAAGTCAGCAAGGGACACAAGAGCAGCAAGGGACACAAGTCAGCAAGGGACACAAGAGCAGCAAGGGAAGACTGCGGTGGTGTAAAGGTTACTGGTGAACAGCCCAGCAGGGACTGGGCACAGGGCCAAAGGGCCGGAGAGTGGTCCGCCAAAGCAGATGAGGGGCACAGACAGAGCACACATGGTGACACCTGAAAGCACCACAGAAACACACCCAACACAGGGGACCAACAGGCACAGTCGTCATGCACAGGGGTGACCATCAATGTGTGGCACAGCAGCAGAGGTGCACCGGTCAGCATGGCAGAGGCAGCCGCGCATGCTGCAGTGTACAGGAACACAGCAGGGTGGACATGGGAGCTGCAACACAGGCACACAGAGGGGGACAGACACAATGGCACACAGGCTGAAAGCCGCACAGGAAGAACATGCCCACAGGCACTGTGGACTGCAGGAAGAGTATCACAGCAACAGGGAACCACCAAACAAAAACATCACGTACCACTCACCAAACGGGGCACTGTGCAAGCCAGCACATGAGAAGACCACCCAACAGGCCATACACAACATGGAGGCACACACTGTAGTGTGCATGAATGGTGGACATGGCGTATGGATGTGCAGTAACATAGGGGCACATGTGCAAATGGAAACAAAAGTACTGTGGAATCAAGCAAGCACAACAGGGCACCAGAACAAGATAAAATGAATGACCACAGACACCATCAACAATATCAAAAAATTTACTGAAGAATGTAAAATAAAATGAACAGCAACATGAACAGCAGAAGAAATAAGCAATAGCAGGGATAGGGAGGTGTGGGACCTAACAAAGGAACAATACGAAGGGTAACTAAGTAAAGTGTCAGTATGTTGGGGGGAACAGGGGAAGAATTCAAGGAAAGGGGATGGTCATGGAGGGTAGGGGACAGGGAACAAAGGGGTTATATACAAAAGGCACAGTGGCCTACTGTCCATGATGTGGTACAGCCTTATGCCCACCTTATCTGCCCTCTGGCCGAAGTGCCCGCACAAGCAGGTTTATTGCGTGCAGTTACTGCCCCTGCCTCCAGAACAGTGGTGCCATGGTTTTCTGTAGTGCCCTCTGTAGCTCAATCCCTGCTGGCCTGATCGGGATCCGTCCTCTCCAACACACCATGCTGTGCACTCCGTGAACCTACAGTGGGGACACAGACAACAAGAACTCAGTGCCATGGTCCACACCATGTCCCTCCCCACCCCCTGACCACCATGCGAGTGTGATGGAGGCAGCCCCCATGGCAATGGCTGACAGTCTGCCATGCATACCACACACCAGCAACAGGCTGGCACATAGAGCCACACAGCGACTATGCAATGGTACTGAGGCAGCACAAGGCCTTCATGTGCAGGCAGAGTGACATGCATGTGCAGATATCAACAGGCTGCACAACCATGCAGGCCCCATCTGACCACCAGTGGAGCACCACAGTGTGCACATGGTCCTGAGCAGACACAGACATGATAGACGGACACACAGGAGCCATATACACAATGGCCCTAGCACACGCCACCAAGGCAACACCCCATGTGTGTGCGCAACATGTAGCACATGAGCATGCACATGTGGCAGACAATGGCCCACTGTGGGTATCCCGCCCCCAATGAACACACAGTGGAAGCCCATGCAGTACACTCACCTGCACCTACATGCCCAGACCCTCAGCCTCCTCCACTGGCCCTAGTGTCCCTGGCCTCCACCAGCACTGTGGCCCTCCGCCTGTCTGCCAGCCCTGGGATGGAAACACAAGCATCATGAGGTGACAGTAGGTATGTACAACCCACCCCCACCCAGTGACCCACAGCAACATCACTGGTGCCAGCATGCAGTGATGGACCCACCCCCTCAGTGACCCAATGTAACAGCACCCTGGGCAGTGGTTAGTGCACCACTCCAGATATTGCCCACTATGTCAGTGTGCAGATGGATGTGTGCCATGCCACAGTTGACACCAGAATGCACCTGCCACAGTACCAATGTCACCCCCTCTTGTGCACCATGGTGCACATGTCAAAGCATGATGAGCATGGCTGCACTACACAAGCATTACCAGCAGGGCTTGCCACACATATGTGTGTGTGTGTGTTTGTGTGTGTGTGTGTTTGTGCACGCCAGTGCACACTGCACCATCCCCCTAGACCTGATTATCTACCTGCTAGAGTGGATGTAAGTTGTTGTGACTTATCTGGGTGGGGCACTGCACCCCTGTGTGCCTGGTCCTGAAGGCTACGAAGCCAGTCAGGGTCCCTCTGCTACAGGTCACCATAGTAGTGACTGCACTGCTCCCCCATGTGTGACACACCAGTCCTGCGCACCAGACACTCTGCTACCCTTGCCACACAGCAGAGCATGGCTCGTACAGGTCCTATTTGCCAAACAGCTGCCCCTCAAGTAGGATGACCAGTGCCACCAGGTCCACCAGCTCAACTTCCCCCCAGTTCATGGCTCTGGGTCCAGCTGCCTGGGCACATGGCATTGTTATATGCAGTGCTGTGGTGGCAGGTGTGCACACTACAAGCTGCAGGACTGCTATGGCCTATTCGTGCCACATGTGCGATAGGCTGTCGAGCACTGGTCTGTGCATCACAGGTTTGCGGTGTGGCAATGCGCGATTGCCATCAATTGCGCATCACCGCACATGTGCAGTGCTCACAGTATGGACAGGAGACCAGGGTCAGGGGTCACACCCAAGTTCCGCATGCATGGACCATGCATACTGTGTGGAACTGCCATATTGTGAATAGTACACTTTGCCACTGACAGTGCACTATGGATGGCGCATACAATCATACATACTAAGGTTCATACTAAGGTGTTTTGGAGCTAAGGAGGCTATGAGCCCTTTATGTGCTCCTATCTATTTACCTATAACACTGAACAGTACTGCCATTTAATACATGCTCCGTAATCTGCAGTGGCGCATGAATGCAATGTCACCAAAGCGCCATACACGCACAACATGAAACATGCTGCACAGATCCAATAGCACATGTTGAATGCCATGCGCTGTTGACAGTAATCGCGCTAACATTAACACCGAACATAATGCGCTATGCATGGCATGCTACTGATGCATTACACACGCAGAGGGATGTGTCATGTGACTTGCACCACATTCAGAAAATGCCCCCAATTTGACCACACATGGCGCGGAAATGTGCTGTAGGGGGATGTGCCAAATGCCCCAGTTGCGCATTGCTGATTGAGAAGAGCTGGGGGCAATTATACAATTCACAGACAATGCTCTCAAATCAGCTCATTGCCAAATTCAGGGGCATCTCACCTGCTTTACATCTTACTACAGTTGCTCCTAACCTCATTTGCATGCGCTTGGCCATAAATGCTCCTGAATGCGCCTCCCCATTCCACAGGTGACTGACAGGTATTGCAACCTTGAAGATGGGTCTGTTTACATTCTACCATGTGCAGCTTGTCAGCAACATCTGATAGTGGGGTATTGAGGGCATCCAGGGGGCTGTGACTGAACTGAACAGTATTGCCATTTAATACATGCACCATGATCTGCAGTGGCACATGAATGCAATGTCACACCAATGTGCCATACCTGCACAACTTGAAACATGCTGCACAGATCCAATAGCACATGTTGAATGCCATGCACTGCTGACAGTAATCGTGCTAACACTAACACCGAACATGATGCGCTATGCATGGCATGCTATTGATGATGCATTGCACATGCACGGGGATGTGTCGTGTGACTTGCACCACATTCAGAAAATGCCCCCAATGTGACCACGCATGCGCGGGAATGTGCCGTAGGGGGATGTGCCAAATGCCCCAGTTGCACATTGCTGATTGAGAAGAGCTGGGGGCAATTATACAATTCACAGACAATGCTCTCAAATCAGCTCATTGCCAAATTCAGGGGCATCTCACCTGCTTTACATCTCATTACAGTTGCTCCTAACCTCATTTGCATGCGCTTGGCCATAAATGCTCCTGAAAGCGCCTCCCCATTCCACAGGTGACTGACAGGTATTGCAACCTTGAAGGTAGGTCTGCTTACATTCTACCATGTGCAGCTTGTCAGCAACATCTGATAGTGGGGTTTTGAGGGCATTCAGGGGGCTGTGACTGTGCTGCTTCCTGCCACATTGCTGGCACACATCCACAATTGCCTGAACTGTGAGGATGCCTGCATATTTCCACCCACAGGAACAGCAATGTCTGATCAGGATGACGCTTCAGGATGGAGATGGCCTAACTTTACAATGGATGAGGACAAGGCACTGCTGGAGGCCTACGTCACTAGGCAGAGCATGCTGTCTGGTGGGGTGGCAGCCACTGGCTCAGGGACGAGGCCTGAGAGGAGGTTGCCTGGTATGTGAATGCCCATGGCATGTACAACTGGACTCCCAATGAGTGTTTCAAGCACTTCCATGACGAGAAGCAGAGGGCCAAGGATAAGATGGCCACCATCCGGACCTCTCTGGGGGCAACAGGGGTGGGCCGCAGACATTGGTGCACCTCACCCCAAATGAGGAAAGGCTGGTAGCACAGTGATGGGTGTTCTGGGTGGTGGCTTCCAGACTGGCGGCTAGCCATCACAGCACTGTGACTATTCATGTTCCAATAACTGTGCAGGTCTGTGTGTGCATGCCATGGTTGCCTTGACATGCCCCACCTTGACCTGCTATGTGCCCATGTGTCGGTGTGCACTGCGCATGTCAATGTTCAACCCTGTCCATCCACAGTGTTTATTTATTTAGTTGTTTTAACCAGGTATAGCACACTAAGCTGAAAGCTTTTTTACAGGAGCGACCTGGGAGCACAAGGAGGTTAAGTGACTTGCTCAGAGTCACACAGTATGCAAGTGGAAGCTGTGGGATTCAAACCCAGGTCTGGTCTGTTGGATGTCACCAGATTTGCAGCTCAGAGCCTTAGACCACTGCGCTATATTGCCTCCCTGGCAGCCAGTGTGCTGCTGACATACGTTATGTCACCCCTATGCAGCATCTGGGGGGGTGCTGCCATGGGGGTGGGTGAGGGATGGTTGCTTGAGATGTTGTACCCATGGGTGGTGGGCATGGGGAGGGCTACCACTCAGTGGTGTGCTGTCCCACACATGTCCCTGAGTGGCTGAACTGGCCATAGTGCATGTCTGCCTGCACTGGTGCATGGTTGTTGCAGTGTCCCCTATGGGTGGCACTCACCTGTGTGGCATGTCAGGTGCACATATGGCACATGTGCATGGGGCCCTGTTCTTATCTGTCTGTACACACCATTGACACATGTCAGTAATCATGTTTCCCTTCTCTTTTTCAGCTCCGTCACACCTCATGGGTGCTGCAGGGTCCGGGGGACTCCCCAACAACTTGGCAGGGGAGGAGGCTGGACCACCATATCGTGCCACAGCCAGGGTTGTGGCAGATCCTGTGCCGGGTACATCCAACACCATCGTAGCCCTGGACATGGGAGTGGATGGTGCAGGGTCATCAAACCCCTTCACAGCCGGTGCCACAGCAGGTAGCCATGGTAGCACATGGCTGATCAACCTACTGGGTCTTGCTGATGAGGACCCTGTGGACAGGGTTGACATTGCTGATGACCTGCTGGTGCTGGCATCTGGAATGGAGGGAGCATATGATGACAGTGATGTTGACGCCACACAGATTTGGGGGGTCACGGACAACATCAGCCTGGCTGAGGCACATGTGCATGCTCCATGTGGCATTGGAGGTCCTGTGGCCCCATGCACACCTACAGAGCCACCACATCTGCTCATGGTGACAGATGTTGGTGGCCATGTGTCTGGTGCTGCTGTGGGGCCAGGGCTGCCGACACTGTTCAGCAGGGTGCTGTAGAGCAACAACAGGTGGTAGAGGACCATGATGAAGGCGTCCCTGGGCACGCAGTCATTGCCTGTGGCCAGTCCACACCCATACAGCAGCCTGCTGTGTGGCATCTGTCTACAGTGGATGCAGCGCAGCAGGCTGCAACCCCACCTGCTCGTCGGCACTGCCCCCCTTGTTGCATCCCCTGCTGATGAGGTGGAGGGCTATGCACACCTCCTGTGGGACACTGTGGAGGGGCTAGCATCCCTCAGAGTGGACCTGAGGGGCATTCAGATGCAGCTGGTCATGGCGCATGAGTCGTTGGCTGTGTGGCATGCCCAGATGCTGGCAGAGGCTCGCCTACTGCGGGTGGAAACGACCACTGCCCTGGAGCGGATGGTACTCGCTCTCAAGGTGGTGAGTTCTAACAGTGTGCCACATGGACGCCGGGGTACCAACCGCACCCCCAGGAGTGCCTCACGCATCATCAGGTCACAGCGAGAGGAGAACCCATTGCTGCTGATGCCGCCACCCTGCTTAGCCATCCCTGACACCCCCAGATCCAACCTGGGTCTCGGGGGCAAGACACCGGCAAGCACCCGTTCATGGTATCACTTCAGTACCCCACCAAGGGTGGTAGACACCCCCCCCCCCGAAGCCAGTGGCGATGACTCAGCAACCACCAGGAGAGGGCGTGGCCACCCACATGTCCATGGTGGCTGTGGTGGCTCCTGCTGACACCTGGGTAGACTACTCCAACGACCCCTGTAACCTGCACCTGTTGCAGCCCACACACCAGGCTGACAGTGCCTGCGGTAGCATGATGTGGCACATGCCCTCCCTGGTACTATGCCTGTGTGGGACACCTGTGTGGTGCACTATGCATGGCTGGGGCCACTGGTGTTGTGATGTGTGGTATGGGCGTGAGTGCTGCCCTGTGTCTGCTGTGCTTGTGTGCTGGTGGATGTACACTGATCCATGCCCTACCCAACACAGTCACTGTGTTCCCCCTCTCCATGTCTGGCCTGGTGTGAGTGTGTCTGTGCATTGCTGTCACCCCTCACAGGTGCGCTTCGTCTGCACATGTGTGTGTCATTCCCCACCCCCACCTGTTTTGTGTGCGTGTGTGTGGCTGCTGTGTGTTGCCCATCTGTGATACTCACCTTTGGTCCCCAAAATACTCCTCCACTATGGTGTCCCTGTGCCGTCTGGACCTGGCAACCAGGCATGGGTCCCTGTATCCCAGGGGCAGCTGCCCACCTCCTCCATGGTGCCACTGCTCCGCATCATCATCCTCCTCCCCAGAACTGTTGCCCTCCTCAACCTAGATAGCTATTCCATGGTCAATGCCTATGTTGTGCAGCATACAACAGACCAGGAATATGCCACAGACCTTCTCTGGGCTATATTGTAGGGCACCACCAGACATATCCAAGCACCTAAAGTGCATCTTCAGCATGCCGAAGACTCACTCGATGATGGTGTGTGCCTCATTATACCGCTCCTCCGCCTTTGTGCCGGGACAGTAGTAGGGGGTAAGGAGGCAGGGTCAGAGAGGATATGCTGCATCACCTGTGGGTGGGACAGAGCAGTCTGTTAGTACCCCACATGCATGTGCATTGTGTACCACAGCCCCCCCCATCCATCACTGCATACTGGTGCAGCTACTGTCTGTCCACCTCTGTACCTGTGGCCCACTTCCAAGTGCAACACTATACCACCATGGTGGGACGGTGCATTCGTGCTTTCACCAATGACTGCAGTGTCCTGGCTGCCCTCATCTGCCCTGCACATAACCTTGCCCGCATCCAGGGCTGACTGCTTCTGTCCAGTCCAGCATTAGTAGCCCTCCATTGCCCTGCAGTTTCCTGTGCCTGGGTGCGTATGGTGCATTCTGCCCTGCCACACATGCCTGCTGTTCTGCATTACCTCACCTGCCATGCTGCATTGTGCTGCTGCACTGTCCCCCTTTTTGCATGCATCATCCCATTAGCATGCCCACCTCCAATGTCCCGCATGGGTCTGTGCCCTTGCACAGTCCCTGTCGCTGCCCCCACAGCCATACCTCCTGACATGTTGCGCAACAGTGTGCTGTTTGTGGGCATGTATTCATGCCCCACTCACCCACTAGGCGGCCTTTGGGGATATCCTCAGTCTGAAAATGGTGGCACAGGGCTGACTGATGCCATATGAAGGCATCATGAGTACTCCCAGGGTGTGTGGCGCAGACATTGCTGATGCTCCCTGTGGCATTGCACACCACCTGGCAGTTTATGGAGTAGAATCCCTTGCGGTTCATGTAAGGCACCACCTCGTTGCCCAGGTGATGCACGGACTGCCACATGGGTGCAGTCAATGGCCCCTATGATGCCTGGCAAGCAAGCCACCCTGTGGAATTACTGCATAGCTTCTGTCCACTCTGCCTGTGTGCTTGGGAATTGAATGAACTCTGAAGCATGTGGGAACAGTGTGGTGAGGAATTGCGAGAGGATACAGGATGTGGATGGCTGGGATATGCCAGTGGTGTCTCCAGCTGGCCTCTGGAAGGTGCCTGTGGTGAACAGGCACATTGCTGTTGTCAACTTGGTCTCCACAGATATGGCATGACCCCTTCTGGTGGGTGCCTGAATTTCTTCATGGAACAGCTCACAGAGCTGCCTCAGATTTTCCCTGTTCAGGCGATATCAGCCAACTGTTTCTGTGTCTGTCAGTTGTTCAAATGTTACTCTGGCATGATACCGCCGTGGGACAGGCCGCCTACAGTGCTTTCCACTGCCAAGTTGTTGGTTTGCCTGTCTTCTCATCCCCATTAACTTGCCCACCATCAGGAATGGTGCACCATCCATTTGGGTGGCCTTTCTGGTGCTGCTGCTGGTGATACTGCTGCTGCTATCCTGCTGGCTGTCTGCTGGGGGCTTGCACTTAAGTCTACTTCTTTTATACTTATCTCCGTAGTGTACATATGGGTGGATGCGCTGTGTATGCGCTGTGTTTGCGCATTCGTTTTAGAAACATAGAAACATAGAAGTTGATGGCAGATAAGGACCGCAAGGCCCATCCAGTCTGCCCATTTCTTTTTCTACCTTATGAATGTGCCATCGGCCTTTGCTCTGTCAATTGCCTATCTATTCATACTCATCTGTATTGTTCCCTTATGCCTATCCCATGGCTGTTTGAAGCCCTGCACTGTATTCATATCCACCACTTCCTGAGGTAGGCCTGCCCATGCATCCACCACTCTTTCTGTGAAAAGAACTTCCTCACATTACCCTTAATCAGCCTCCTCTAGTCTCATGCTGTGTCCTCTTGTCCTGCTATTTTTTTATATTGAAATATGTTAGACTTTTCATCTTGTTAATGCCCTTAAGGTGTTCGAATGTTTCATCATATCACCTCTCTTCTCCTTTGCTCTAGGGTATACATATTGTTCTGCTAATCTGTCCTCATATGTTTTCTGTTGCAGTCCCTGCACCATTTTTGTTGCCCTTCTCTGGACTGCCTCAATTTAGTTAATGTCTCATTGTGAAGGTGTGGCCTCCAGTACTGCACGCAGTAATTCAGATGGGGCCTAACTAGTGTCTTGTGAAGAGGGATTATTACCTCCTCTTCTGACTTGTGATACCCTACTAATATACCCCAACATCCCCTAGCTTACTTACTGCTTTAGTGGTCTGCTTGAATGATTTCAGGTCATCGGTGATGATGATGCCCAAGTCTCTTTCTTCCCTTGTGACTGCCAGCAACCCTCCCAGTCTATAGGTGGCTTCAGGGTTTCTCTTCTACGTGTGATCTTGCATACTTGCAGTAAACCCAGTTGCCACTCTTTCGACCATTTTGCTACTTTATCCAGATCTTTTCTCATTCTGCCCACCCCATCTGGATCATCTACTCTGTTGCAGATCTTGGTGTCATCTGCAAACAAACAAACCTTACCCTCCAGTCCATCTGCAATGTCACTGATGAAGATATTGAAGAGGACTGGCCCCAGGACTGATCTCTAAAGTACTCCACTTGTGACTTGCATCTCTTCTGACTGTATACCATTTACCACCACTCTCTGTTTTCTGCCCATCAACCAGTTTGTCACACAGTTGACCAACGAGGGCATCAATGTTTTCTTCTGCTTCCTGAACAATTTTAGCAATGCGGTCAGTGTCTCTCCACGCTGATGTACCTGGGAGACATCTGACCATTATCCCTGGCTGGAAATACGTATCATCTCCCTGAATCATGGAGTCTCCTATGATCAGAAGTTTTTTGGATTTCCTTTTTGTTTTGTTTCCTGTTTTGGGCGAGTTTTGTTGTGCTAGTTCCTGTGCTGCAGTGTCCTGCTCTGCAATGTCCTCTGCCGCTTTGTTTGATTTTGGAGATAGAGGCAGTTACCTGTTTGTAGTTTCTATATGGTTTGTGGAGGTGATATTTTGGACAGCACCGAGTGATGGGGCACCCGATTTGCCACTCCTAACCACCTGCCAACCTCCCAGACCAACTACCCTCTGCAGTCGAGGTGCTTCTGTTGGATGTTGGGGAAATGGCAGGCAGTTCTTATAATATATTTCCTCTTGAATATGCAATTTGAGGTATGCAATCTCTGCCCATGCTGCCTGGAGCTGAGCCCTTAGATCTCCAATGGTCCAGCATGTAGGACAGTGTCCTAAATCCTGTGAAACTGCCCTTCTGAAAAGTGTTCCACAGTACCTGCAGTTAATGATATCCATTCCAGATAAGTTGCTGGGTTTATAACCTGGTCAGAGTAATTAGAAGGAAGAAAATGAAAGCGAAAGTTTGATTTTGTTTGTTTTTGTATAACTTCTTATAACAAGTTAAATTACTTGTGCCCCTGCAAATGAGGTCACTGTGTGGATACCCCTCTGATTAGTCCCTTCCTGCTTTGCTACAGGAAATGTCACAACTGTGCTACCCTATAAAAGGAGTGTAGTGTGGGGTGGTTGGGTGGCTGGGCCCTTCCCCTGCCGAAAAGAAGAACCACGGATGAAAGAAACAATGAGGTAAGAGCAGAAACAATCAGCCAGCAATAAATGCAGTAGCCCTTAAAGCTTATCCTAATGATAGATAAAACTGTAAAACCTATAAAGCACCACCTGTAATAATTTCACATAAGATATACCCTGTAAGAAACAGTTTGCTACAGAGAAAAATAAAGCAGTAACAGAAGATATACCTTGCAAAAGACAATTTGAATCAGAAGATTACAGCAGTAAACTGTAAGCACACACCTGTAGGCACACCCTGTAATAATGCAGCAGAAGGTATACCCAGGAACAATAATTTGAATAAGAGAAAAATAAAACAATAAAATGTTAGCAACAAACAGTAACAATCCCTGTGAGTATAAAATAGAAATAACAACACACAGTAAATCTGCCTAGCCAAAGGAAGCCTTAATCCTTATCCTTGCTCTGGTAAGGTTCTTTGCTCTGTCCTTTCAAGCAACCTAGAAAAAAAGAGCTCAGGTGAAGCTAGGTGCCTTGGCCAGCAAACCTAATCTTCCACTGTGAATGGGGATGTGCCATGTATGCAGCTAGATGCCCCCTCCAGATGCACCGCATATCATTATTTTCGGTCTCCGGCGCATTCTTGGTGGTGTGGCACATCTGGGATGCGTGGGGCATCCCTGCCCTGTGTGAATCACACCAGTGTGCATCTCCGAGATGCTGCGCCATACGCATCTCTTTTGTGAATCCTGCCCTAAGTTTGTATCATTTATGTTACACACCAACACCCGAGTCAACTCTCTTGCCAGAGAGGGTACTGAAGGAGGGGAGGTACAAAATGCAGGTACTGGCAGAGCAGCCACCATCATTTGCTCTGCATCAGTCCATCTCTTAAGATGCAGGGACCAACTCTCTGGTCTTTGGGAATTTCTGGTCCAGACATCATCTCCTCTGTATTTTAAGGTTTTAAAAATGTTAGGCCCAGATGTGATGCCCTCTGGTCCTGTGCCAGACTGAGCACCTTCTGATCCTAAACTATTTTCTTACCCTGAGGTCCATAGGCCTACAATAACCCAAAACTACAGATTCAACCCTCTGGCCCAGGAGGGACACCAGTGGGGCCACTTCTTCATTTTGAGTCAAGGCAACAAAACCACTGTTGCAAAAGGAAGTCACTTACTCTCCTTCTGGCCCCTTACCTCAGTTTTATCAGGTGTGGTTGCCACACCACAGGACATCGCCTAAAAACAAAAGGTTCAATGCTAGACAGCTCAGGCTATATAGTCTACAATGTATTTTGACAGGAATGTAAAAGAAGTAGACTGGCAGGTGGGAGACCAAGTTAATGGTCCTGCGCTACAGCCAGCCCTCCCACTCATTTACAAGTGAGTGAATGGGACCCTTTGAAATTGTAAACAAGCTCAGTCCAGCTATTTACCAGGTAAGAGCAACATTTAACCGAGAAACAACACAGCCAACTAAAAAGTGGAGCTATGCAAATCAGTTGAAGCTGTTTAAAGGTTTTTAAGTATACAACTGTATAACCCCTTCCCCACTTATTGGGTAAGGGACATGTATTTTTAACAAATGGCCTTTTTTCTGTATTTAGAAATCAGAAATAATAAATGGCAAAATCCATGGATGGAAAGCGATCCTGGGTAGGCCTATTCCAGGCCTACCTATTTGTGATGCTGTTACCATGCTTGGATCAAGGAGGTCTGATCCAAGAACCTGACCAAAGGGAGACATCTTTTCCTGTGCCGATGAGGCCATCCCAAGATGACTACACCTTGGAAGGAGACCCCGACCAGAAGGATACAGTTCCACTCCCTGGAACCAGGACTGAGACCTAGTCCATTTCCAGTTCCTGTCCAGGTAAAGTCAATCCCAGGCCCAGTCCCAAATCCAGATCCTCCAGAGAAAGTCCCAGATGATCCCGGAAAGAAAGAAGTTTGCCCTGCTTCATCTTTTTGGTTGACCCCTTGACCTCCTGACCACCCATCTTATGCCTCTTTCAGGTTTTGGTTCCCAAATCTTATTACATCACACATGAATGTTCTGATATCAGTTTACAAGTCAATGTGACTGCTCTTAACCCCCTTGTTTTGCAGCTGGACATTATGTGGACATTTATTGATTCTAATGTACTTTTAAATGTTAAATATCTTAAAGTGGCCCGCCTTCACAAAGGAACTTTCAAAGGTTGGCCAAACACTCAAATCACTTCTAAAGGAACTTTAACAATCCAAAATGTACACTTACAATATCTATAACATTACTATTACGGCACATTTAGATTTTTGCCTTTGTTTTCACAACATCTTAATGAAGAGACTTTACCAGCTGAACACTATTCTAACTGAATCTATTTACCTTACTGTTAATTTCTAAAACTTTTTTGAAAATCATGAAAACTGCCCTATACTTGAACCTGGCCCAAAAAGTGGCCTAACTGCTATTTCTATTTCAGGTGTATTAATTGATGTAAATTACATGCATGTGCCTGTAATTTTAAATTTATCAAACTTGAACATGGCCAAATTCGGTCATTGTTCTGAAACAAACAGTTCTACATTTCATCCAGTAATGCTACTTGACATTCTGGCAGCATTTCAAACATGAGCTCAAGACTCTGTAGCAGGGAAGCATTCTATAGAATACCATGGGGTGTTCAGACCTAAACGTGGGAAAAGAGGATTAGGTCTTCCTGGTGTGACAGGTATTTTTGGGTCTGCCACAGGTATTCTTGGGACTGGATTATCTATTTGAAATTGAGCCAATTTGGCCAAAATTAGGAAGCATGCTAAATTATTTAATAGTAAATTAAACCAGGATGTAATACAGCCTATGCAACACGGTACTGCCAGTCTTGCACAAGAAGAAAGGTTCACTACATATAACATGCACTTTATTGCTAGAATTTTCAATCAGACTAGACACAAGTTAACACAGTCAATACACTTTAATAATAGGGAGGCTAGACAACACCACACAGATAGGGAAATCATTTGCTCTGCTTATGGAATCTTTGTACTCACCACCATTACAAGTCTCTTACGAGATTTAGAAACTGGTAAGATCCCAGATTTCATTAATGGCAGACGTATTGCCGAGCGGTATTGCCCCCACTGTGACAATATAGCATGTACTACGAAGTGCATGGATCATATTGTCACATTTGCCATTACCACTGCTAGAAACCTTGGTTATGTTACAGTGCACTCCAACCATGGCCCCTGCTATAGCAGACATGACTGTGATATAAAATATACAATTTTTGTCACATTTGCTGTTTCACTGCCTATATTTAATAAGGACACTGCAGTATTTAATAAACTGGTACAGGTACAATCACTTGGGCACTTGGAAGAAGACATCTTTTGAGAATGGATAAAGCTGCCAGGTCTTGTTCATCACCATCACCTGAATGCCTGGGTAACCCTCCATACAAACTGCTGTACCAGAAAAGGCTACCACTACCTGTGAAGGTGTGATGTCTTTACCATGGTCACACCTGTGTGTGGATATAAACCAGACTTCAGAGAAGTGTCATCCAGTGACCAAACCGATATGAACTTTGATGCAACTGATGGAAACAAGCACACTATTTCCTCGCCAGCCAGAACTGGTACTCACAACAATGCTAATACTCAGGGTACTGTACATGAAGGCAAGCCTGAGGGAGGGGCAATCCTTGACTTCAGCAAAGAAAATATTTCTTCAGACGTCTCTTCAATCAAGACTTCAATCAAGCACAGCAGCAACGCTTTCATCAAGGATGCTGGAATTCCATTTTCTACTAAACTCACAAACTCCTCAATTTTGTGCCCCATCAGACTTATCAAGTGGATTGTACCTGAAGTTCTAGTTACCTACAGTACTGAAGGTTTATACTGCGTGGTTACAAATCACAAGTCTTTTGTTTATAGTACTATGATTTGCAATGTGACAAACTCAATTTCTGTTTTACACCCCATGAAAGCACTGTCATAGGCCATATAGTAATTACCATGGTGCCCTTTCATGACAAAGATTCCACAGATACTGAACCCACCCATTTAAAATATATGAGCCAATACTTACCAGTTTTTAATGTTCATATACTGTAGATCAATTGCACTTTGGTGCTAAAAGGTTAATGAAAAGAAAAGACACACACACACACATTATTCAAATCACAAATAGTGTTCAGAAAACAGAGGATTAATTTAAAACCTGTTTAATGATGAAGATACACACACTGCAATTACTAACACATGGCTGAAATTCACATTTAAAGGATTTGTCATTGTTCAAGTTTTTTTTTTTTTACTTCTTATTACTACTTTTTCACCTCTGTAAAATTCGGAACTTTCATAGATCTCAACTCTAGTTTCTCTGTGCTGCTCTGTCTGTCCACTGTCCTGTTCACAAGTTCACTCAAGGTACATCATGAGTACAAGCTTACCCCCCCCACACACACACATCACGTGCACAAGGCACATCATTATTACTTGTATGCTCATGTCATGCAGATGATACACAAGTACATAACCCACAGCTATAAGTGGGATATCCTTACACGCATGCACACCCATGTCTATAAGTGGGCATTTACATTTAGTACATAACCCACAGCCACAAGTGGGATAGCAACACACATAGATACACAGAGACTTGACTTTCTCTAAGACTTCACATGGTGACGTCTCACACAGACATGACATCTACAGCACAAAGCTAACATTATACACATTTGGGGATACACATTTCACGTAGCACTAGGGATGCACACATAGAGCTAGGGTCACTTACATAGAGTTAGTTTTAGGGTTTACATTCACATAAGGCTAGGTGACTCTTTATTTTTACATAGAACCTAGATACAAGCTATGAAACTGCACTGCTTCTGAAGCACGACCTTTACCCTACATATGATCCTGTAGGGGAGAGACAAAACACCACCAATGATATTCTAGCCTAGAGCTGCACTGCTCTTTTGCTGTGATAATGTCAGAAATATAATGATTGATGTACCCAGAGCGCCCTCTAGAGCTAAGGTGTCATGTGCAGCCTCAGCCATAAAACATGAACAGGCCTTTCAGAGAGCATGATGATACATTACAAAATGTTTCATCCATAAGAACACGTCATTGATATAAACATATTCTTGTAAATAGAATGCTACAAATTGTGACAGTCAAAAGGGCAACTGAGATAATATTCTGCTGCCTCCCAAACTGACCAATAAGAGTAATAGTAAGTGTGATCATCATACACACATGAATCGGTGTATTTATCACCAGACCTAGATCTTATCAGGGTATAAAACCCCTTGCCCCATGCCCCCTCTCTGAGGAAATCTCAGGCAGACCCTGCATGACACTGCAGTGTTCGAGAGAACCAGACTCTTAGGTGCGTATGTTACATAATTAGTATGCAATGTATAATGACTGTCTTATAGGCAAAATAGTAAGATAATAAATGTGCCTTATGCAACTTTTGTGACAATTTCTGTTTCTTTTTATTATTATCCTTTCTTAATCTTAGAATCTGTAAGATGTTTTGATGTATGTTTTGTTATGGTGTAGTGATCTCCTGATGTTCCCCAAAGGATATGTTTCCCTGCAGGTAACCAAGGGTTTATTAGATCATAATAACAAAGTCAGAGGATGTCCAACAGAGCCCAGCAAAATACCCAACAGTATGACTCTCCAGAAAAGCCTGTAGACCTCCATATGAATGTGGTCCATAAAGGGGTTTATATTGCAGCCAACTCCCTTCCCAAGATAGGTTACACTGCAGCTTCCAAGTTAGTGAAAAAGCCATCCAGTCAGTATTCCCAGGGTCATTTTTCAGAAAGTCCAAAGTTAGCTGACAAGGTCAGATTATCAGCCATGTGGGTTAGCGTCCAAAAGTGGCACTGACAAGGGTAATACATATAACTCACTAGCTGTGCTAGAATGAAAAATAAGCTATTTAGAATGAAACTGTAAATGTTGAAGTGATCTGTGTTTATAAAAATATTGATTATAAGTAAAGCATGCTATTATGAATCATAACACTAATACTGTGAAGTAATGTATATATTGATTTATGTGGCCACCTGTACATAGTAGAAAGTAGTATCTCACTAATGAAAAATTATTAATGATGTTTAGACTTGATGTGGGCACCAAGTTTCCTAGGCAGGGGAGAGTGTATCTCCCCCCAATTTGGGGGCTTACCTTAAGTGTCTCCCAGGGCTCTATCAATGTCCACTGCCAGGCAGACATCCTGATGAGGTAGTAAATCCATGGTTATTTGGTTGATTCTGTTTTGTGAGGTCCCTACACCCTAACTGGCATTGTACTGTACACCTTAGACACACCTTATGTTACACATAATATGCACATGCTATACTAATGTATAAGGCACAGACACCTACCATATAAAAGTAAGCGTCAGAATATATAATGATTGTAATACACTTTACTTTCTCTATGCACGGAAGCTGCACATAGTAAGCCAAGACACTTAAGTCTTTGTCATCTTCTGATATTCTGTAGTCTGCACTGCTACACTTTGGATTTATGTATAATTACACTACATCCTGTTTTCACATACTATGTATACCTTTATTCTTCTCAGAGATAGCTGACTTAGCGAATATTGTATAATGTTATCTACACTGTGGAGCCACCTTACTTTTAGCCAATAGGGCTTACTGACTGTAACTAAGAATGTTTCTATCTTTCGGTAGTCATGGTAATCATCATAGTATATAATGTAATGCATTACATTTGCTCCTCGGAGACCTTCTTCACTCCTTTTGGTATAGGGGAAAGCTAAGCTCTGGCTCCCAGTGTCTTATGGTAAGAACTGCTCAGGGCAACTGTGACATCCTTTTATAGTAATAAACATGTTTATTACTGAGATGCAACTTGTCCGTGATTCTTTTGCATCTCTAATTATTGCCAAGAACCTGATCAGGGTTAGACTCTCTAACAATCCTGTTGGTTCGCTTGAGAGTGCTGTGGTGTGCCTCCGCACCTGTCCCTTTAAGATTATAAACAGTGTGTGTATGCAGTACATGGTCTGGACTGGGTCCAAGTGTTTCAAAGCACATGACTAACCAGGTACCACTCTAATTTGCTCCACTCTGTGGTTGATAGTGAGGCAGATGGAGTTCTAGCTATTACTGTAAATGTTTATTTCTAATCTGTTGTTATATTTAAGTTAGAGTGTTTGCTTTAACATGCCTTCTTGCAGCTTATCCTCCAAGTGGGAGCCACCATGTTTGGTCTGAGACTTGCATGAATTTAGACCAATTGGGACACAGGGGAATTTGCAGGATTCTTTGTTCAGGTGCCTTATGGGAAGAAAAACTGTAGTTCTTGTAGTTTTATAGGTTAGTGCCTAAACTGACTAATGGGAGCACCAGAACTGTGATTGACAGCTCCCCTAGCCAACTGGATTGCTAGAAAACTGGACTAGTTCAAGAACTGTTAGAAAAAAGAGTTCAGTTGCTTGGAGAGTGGAGAGAGTGAGCCGCTCGAGCCATCGCGAGGCAGCTCCAGAAAAGGAGCTGTGGAGATTTCGCAGGGAAAGTCCTGAATTGCCTTCCTGCCATTGTTTCCCAGTATTGGACTGCTTGATAGCAGTAATCGGACTAATACAAAGCTGATCTTTGAACTGTGGTTTGCCCAAGACTTTGGAGAAATTCAGCTTGAGATACTGGACCCAGTGGAGCTCCTGTGAAGAGTTTGGCCCAAGAGTTGTGTGAGAGACTGCTTTTGCGAATTGAAAGGTTTGCATAGTTGATCGACTGACATAGCGAACTGGCCTAAAACCGAATTGAAGAGGTAGAGAAGTGAATGTTGTTCTCGTTAAATGTGCTGAATGTTTATTGTGGGACACAGCTTACTGTTTAGGGACTCCTGCTTGCCATAAGGGAGCCTTCTTTACCAGTGACTGAACTGTCTGTCAGCTGGAGGTTTTCACCAGCAAACAAACTGAACTTTGCCTGAAGTGTTTATCCAGCCTGGGGCCTATGCCAAACTGGGCCCAAGTTGTTCATTTCTGCACCAGTGACTGTCTTCTTGGTGAGAGATCAGATTGGGGATCCAGTCCCTGAGCAGCAAGGAATCGCAGGTTGTGGCCACCAGGAGGGAAAGGCCATGAAGTGGAGGTGAGTCATGCAGGCCCAGCTTCCCCATGCTCTTCAGTTTCCAACAGCAGGTCTTCATATCGCAAGACCTTTTTCAACCAACTGGTGTCGTGAGTAAACTTAGGGGAGCTCCCTGCAGCTTTTATTTGTATCCTTCTGTGGTACCATCTGATTACTTCAATGTGTTTCAGGGCTACAAAGGACTGGGCCAACCGGCCCTGGATGCAAATAACCAAAGCCTTGTTTATGCATGTTTAACTGCCTTTTTCTTTCCATCAAGGGCCCCAACAACAGCTGCAACGCTGGCCACCCTGGGCACCGATTCTGGCTAGCCAGCATAACATTCTGGGTACCCAGTGTTGTTAGACTGTTTACTGTGGGACTAAAGTGCATGCATGCAGAATAACCTGAATCAAATCAATAAAGTAATCATTCTTCTAGATTCACGCCCCATCTCTGTTCACATCCCCTTAATAAACCTGATTTGCTGTTTCACATTTAAACTGGCTTATGAGCATATTCTTAGTTGGTGTACAGTACTGAAAGTGCATGCTTGCTTTGTTAACACTGTCATTGCAGGGGGGTTCCAGGGGAGTTGCTGAAAACCAGACCCTGGTGGTAAGTGCAAGGGGTGTGTGCATATCATGAACGCTCATTGCTAACTGTGTGTCAACTACTTTAAAGGGTTGTCTCCTATTACAAGATATTTGCTTACTAGGCAGGTTTGTGGGTGGTTACAGCTTCCCAGAGGGCTATACCAGTTTAGGTAGATACCCCCACTATTATTACTCTGGGTGGAGGCACCATAATATTGCATCCAGGGCCCTCAATCTGTGGTTAGAAGTACATGCAGGGGTTGTAACCTTAGAGATAGTGTCACCTTGGGGTTGCACTTACTGCCTTCTGACATTGCTCGCCTACCTTTAGGTCATCTGATATGACTACCCCCAGGTCCCTTTCCATTTTTGTTGTTGTTAATACCTGCACCCCCCATTATGTACGCTTTCTTTGGGTTTTTGTTTCCCAGGTGCATTACTTTGCATTTCTTTGCATTGAATCTAAGCTGCCATACTTTTGATCATTCTTACAACCTAACCAAGTCCATCCTCATCCTTTCCACCCCACTTGTGTATCAACCTTGTTGCAGATCTTTGCGTCATCTACAAAGAGGCATACTTTTCCTTCCAGTCCCTCTGCACTAGAAACATAGAAACATAGAATTTGATGGCAGATAAGGACCGCTTGGCCCACCCAGTCTGCCCATTTCCCTACCTAATGGATAAGCTGCAGATCCTAGTTAACCAGCAGCCTACTTCTTTCTACCCCCACCCCCTAGAATTGCCTTATGGCTGTCCCATGCATGCTTGAATTCAACCACTGTTTTGACTCCACAACCTCCTCTGGAAGGCCGTTCCAGCCATCCACATCTCTGTAAAAAATACTTTCTTACATTACCTCTGAGCCACCCCATCTTCAATTGTGCCCCCTTGTTCTTGTACACCTCTTTTTTTGAAAGATGCTACCCTCTTGGACTTTGTTGATTCCCTTGAGGAACTTGAATGTTTCTATCATGTCCCCCCTCTCCCTCCTTTCCTCGAGGCTATACATATTAAGCTCCTTTAGTCTCTTTTCATATGTCTTCCATTAGAGACCCTGCACCATTTTAGTTGCCATCCCCTGGACAGCTTCCATCCTGTCTATGTCCTTGTGGAGACTGGGTCTCCAGAACTGCACACAGTACTCCAGATGGGGTCTCACCAGCTGTCTGTACAGAGGGATAACAACTTCCTGTTTTCTACTGGTGATGCCTCTCCCTATGCATCCCAGTATCCCCCCAGCCCTCCTTACTGCCCTCTCACATTGTTTGCCCACCTTTAAGTCATCTGATATGACTACCCCCAGGTCCCTTTCCATTTTGTTGTTGTTAGTAACTCACCCCCCATTGTGTACTCTTCCCCTGGGTTTTTGTTTCCCAGGTTCATTACCTTGCACTTCTAGCATTAAATCTAAGCTGCCATACATTTGACCATTCCTCCAACCTTGCCAAGTCCTTCTCATCCTTTCCACCCCACCTTGTGCATCAACTCTGTTGCAGATCTTTGTGTCATCTGCAAAGAGACATACTTTTCCTTCCAGTCCCTCTGCAATGTCACTTACAAAGACATTGAAGACCCGATCTAATACTGAACCCTGCGGCACCCCTCTAGTAACCCCCCTTTCTTCAGAGTGGACTCCATTTACTATTACCCTCTGTGTCCTATTCTCCAGCCAATTCTTTACCCAGGCTATCATCTTAGGACCCACTCCCAGGTTGGCTAACTTGTATATTAATCTTTTGTGTGGGACTGAGTCAAATGCCTTGCTAAAGTCTAGGTAGGCCATGTCCACAGCCCCTCCCTGATCTACTACTTTGGTCACTCAGTCAAAGAAATCTATTAGATTCATCTGGCATGATCTTCCTGCTGTGAATCCATGCTGCCTTGGGTCCTGTGCCCCTCTGGCCTCTAGGTACTTGACAATTGTTTCCTTCAGAAGTGATTCCATCATTTTCCCTATCACTGAGGTTAAACTAACTGGTCTGTAGTTTCCCACTTCTGCCCTGCTCCCACTTTTGTGAAGGGGAATCACATCTGCCCTCCTCCAGTCCTCAGGTACCACCCCATCCTCCCATGATTTGTTAAAGAGGGTAGTCAGTGGTGTCACTAGTTCTACCCTTAGTTCTTTTAGAATTCTGGGATGAATGCCATCAGGCTCCATTGCTTTGTCCACCTTCAGTTTTAAGAGTTCTTTCAGAACCCTTTCTTCTGTAAATGGGCTGGTATCAACTTCTGTATCCAGAGTGGTTCTATTGTTTGTTTTAGGTACCTCCCCCTCTTCATTTGTAAATACTGAGCAAAAATATTTGCTTAGTATCTCTGCCTTTTCACAGTCACCCTCTGCCCACCCCGCCCCTTTATTAAGCCTCACTATCCCTCCCTTAGTCTTCCTTCACTCCCTGATGTACCTAAAAAAAGGTTTTATCCCCCTTCTTAACTGAGTTGGTTCTCTTTTCCTCAGTTCAGGCCTTTGCTGTTCTGACTGCCTTCCCAGCTTCCTTTTGCTTTAACTGATACAATTCTCTGTCCTGCTCCTTCTGTGATTCCTTGTACTTTCTGAATGCTTTCTTTTCTCTTGAACCTTCACTGCCACCTCCTTTGAGAACCATAGTGGTTTCTTACATCGTTTAGTTTTGTTTATTTGCTTCACACAAAGGCTTGTTACCTCTGTGATGGCAGTTTTTATTATTCCCTATTGTTCTTCCACCTCTCCTTCCTGCCCATTTGCTAGTGCATTCCTTAGGCACTCACCCATTTTGGCAGAGTCAGCCCTCCTGAAGACCAGTACTTTTGCCTTTGTATGGCTTGACTCTATTGCTGTGTTTATTGTGAACCATACTGTTCGATGGTCGCTAGTTCCCAGATGGCTACCCTCTTCTACATCTGTGATCCTCTCTCCATCTCCATTTGAGAGGACCAGGTCTAAGATTGCTCCCTCTTGAGTGGGTTCCAATACTAGTTGTCTAAGGCATGCCTCCTGTAGGGCATCTAGAATAACCCCACTCTTAGAAGTGGCTGCTGCAACCGCACTCCAGTTAACATCTGGCATATTCAGATCACCCATCAGCAATATCTCTCCTTTATCTGCCATTCTAAGTATACTTCTTTCATTTCCTTGTCCATTTCCTCCCCTGAGAGGGGTCTGTACTCAACCCCTGTGCTGATTGTGGTGCCATTGCCTGCCTCCAAATTGACCCACAGTGCTTCTTCTCCTCCCTGTTTACCCATTTGTTCTGTTGCTTTGATTCCTTCTCTTATGTAGAGGCTCCTCCTCCTCCTCTTTACCTCCCTGTCCCTCCTGTAGATAGTGTATCCTGGTATGTTTACGTCCCAGTCATGGTTCTGTGTGTACCATGTTTCTGTGACTGCCACAATATCAGATGTTCCTCCTCCATCAAGGCCACTAATTCAGGAAGCTTGTTACCCAGACTATGGGCATTGGTACTTATTGCTCTCCATTTTTTGATGGCTTTACCTTCTGTAGCAGCATCCCCCACTGACCTTTCTACCTTGGTTTTTTTCTCATTTAGTACCCTGTTTTATAGGGGGAGGCTGGGATTTTCCTGCTGCTTATCACTGCCTCCCCCCCTTGACCATAAAGACATTAAAGAGGACTGGTCCCAGTACTGAACCTTGTGGTACCCTGCTAGTAACCCCCCTTTCTTCAGCGTGGTCTCCATTTACTATTATTCTCTGTGTCTTGTTGTCCAGACAATGTTTTACCCAGGTTACCAACCTGGGACCCACTCCCAGGCTGGCTAACTTGTTTATTAATCTTTTGTGTGGGACTGTGTCAAATGCCTTGATAAACTCTAGGTAGGCCACGTCCACAGCCCCACCCTGGTCTACTACTTTGGTCACCCAAAGAAATCTATTAGATTAATCTGACATGACCTTCCCACTGTTAAACCACGCTGCTTTGGGTCCTGTGCCCCACTGGTATCTAGGTACTCAACAATTCTTTTTTTCAGAACTGATTCCATCATCTTCCCTACCACTGAGGTCAAACTAACAGGTCTGTAGTTTCCTGCCTCTGCCTTGCTCCCACTTTTGTGAAGGGGAATCACATCCTCTCTGCTCCAGTCCTCAGGTACCACACCTTCCTCCCATGATTTGCTAAAAAGTTGTGCCACTAGTTCTTTTAGAATTCTGGGGTGATTCCCATCAGGCCCCATTGCTTTTTCCACCTTCAGTTTTAGGAGTTCTTTCAGAACCCTTTCTTCTGTGAATGGGCTGATATCAACCCCCCCCCATCCGGTGTGTATCTATAATTTGGTTTAGGTACCTCCCCTCTACTTCTTTTGTGAATATGAGCAGAAGTATTCATTCAGTATCTCTGCTTTGTCACTGTCACCCTCTACCACCCCCCCTCCACTTTATTAAGCCTCGCTATCCCTCCCCTGGTCTTTCTTCACTCCCTAATGTACCTATAAATGGTTTTATCCCACGTCTTAACTGAGTTGGTTATCTTTTCCTTGGTTTGGGCCTTTGCTATTCTGACCGCCTTCTCCGCTTCCTTCTGCTTTAACTGGTACAGTTGTCTGTCCTGCTCCTTCTGTGTTTCCTTATACTTCCTGAATGTGTCCTTTTCTCCCTAACCTTCCCCGCCACCTCTTTTGAGAACTACAGTGTTTTTTCCTTCATTTTATTTATTTGCTTCACACAAAGACTTGTTGCCTCTGTGATGGCAACTTTGATTTTTTCCCCATTGTTCCTCCAACCCACCTTCTTGCCCATTTGCTGGTGATTTTCTCAGGCACTCCCCCATTTTGTCAAAGTCAGCCCTCCTAAAGTCCAGTACCCTCCCCTTTGTGTGACTTGAATCTTTGGCTGTATTTATCATGAACCATACTGTTTGGTGGTTGCTTGTTCCCAGATGTCTTCCCGCTTCTAAGTCTGAGATCCTCTTTCTGTTCCCGTTTGAGAGTACCAGGTCTAAGATTGCTCCCTTCCAAATGGGTTCCAACACTAGCTGTCTGAGGCATGCCCCTTATAGGGCATCAAGAATTACCCTGCTCTTGGATGTGGCTGCAGCAAAGGTGCTCCAGTTAACATCTGGCATGTTCATGTCCCCCATCAACAATATCTCCCCCTTTTCTGCCATTCTAAGGATGCCTTCTATCATTTCCTTGTCCATTTCTTCTCCTGATACGGGGGTCTGTATACAATCCGCGTACAGACTGTGGTGCCATTTCCTGTCTCCAAGGTGACCCACAGTGCTTCCTCTGCTCCCTGTTTACCCTTCCATTCTGTTGCTTTGATCCCTTCCCTTACTTGGAGAGCTTCTCCTCCTCCTCCTCTTTTAGTATTCTAATTTGCTGAAGAAGGGGAAGAGATGCTGAAATGTTTTCTAATTTGTTTATTTTTTCTTGTGATTTAGAATAGTAAATCACCACTTGTGGTTTTCTACAATTTCTCCTGGACTGCTAATGTTTCCTGACCTAGGCCTTCATTATATTTAGTGTCAGAAGTATCTGGATTAGTTACATCTGGTGTCATTCTGTGTCAGAAGCCTCACCACATTCAGAAGCTTCTCCACAGTGAGGCCTCTCCTGGAGTACTGCATCCAGTTCTGGAGCCCTCATCTCAGAAAGGACAGGGACAGGTTGGAAACTCTGCAGCACAGAGTAATAAAAATGATTCAGGGCCAACAGGGCAGATCCTATGAGGAGCACATCAAGGCACTAATATATACTCACTGGAGACCAGAAGAGACAGCGGAGATATGATAGAGACCTTCAAGTTCCTTAAAGGAATTAAAAAATTAAACTGTGGGGAAATAGTTACCCTGAATACCAACTTGAGGTCACGTGGTCACGAGTGAAAATTTACAGGAGGGGACTTCAGGAGGGAAGTGAGGAAGTAATTCTTTATGGAAAGGGTAGTGGAACCTTGAAACAGTCTGTCAGTCGAGGTGGTGGGTGCAAACACAGTTAGGGGATTGAAGCATGCATGGGATAGAATGAAGGGACTAATGGTTGACTAGGGCGACAAGAGCAGGGAAGGGAATGGGGAAAGGATAGGGAGAGTTAGTACCCTGGAGGAACAATAGGTTCCAGGTAAGGTTCCAGGGAGTATGGCAGTCTGGATGGACCTCTGGTCTTTTTCTGCTGTCATGGTCTATGTTTCTATATATTGTAGCTCCTCTCCCCAACAGGGCTGTTCCAATGCAGCCTCTCAGCACTGGAGGGCTCTTCTACTGCAGCCTATCACCACCAGAGGGCTCTTTAGTTACAACTACTTACAGGTAGTGAACTCTTGAATTGCAGCCTCTCTCCACTAAAAGGTTCCCCATTCCAGCTTCTCACTATTACGATTACAGTAGCCCCTTGCTATAACGAACAGCTTGGGAGCCATAGACAATGTTCATTATAGCTCCCTGTTCATTATAACAAGGGATGCTGTTCTCAGACCTGATTGGGGTTAAAAACATGTTTACAAATACTGTACAGTACCATGCTACTGTTCTGTGTTACATATAGCAGGAGTTAATTCTGTGGAGTTTTTTAAACACAAATCTTTGTCAGCTTTGTCTTAGTTGTTTAAACACAGACCTTTATTTTAAACACAGACCTCTTGCACCTCAGCTGCTCATGCTGACTCTACCCCCCACCTCCCCAACTGCCTCCACTCATCCCACAACATCACAGCACTTAGACTGTTCAATTTATTTATTTTTTTGTTTTGTTATTTTTTATATGCAGACCATCGTCTTGATTTTTTTATTTAAATGCAGACCTGGAGCAAGTCTCATCTTTGTGCCTCAGACGCTAGGGACCACCTGCCCGCCCACACTCATTCTCCTACAACTGCCTCCCACTCAATCCTGCAACATTACAGCTCAGCAGTTCTTTTAGTTTTAATTATGCACCTTACAGTCTTGCCTGTGAGGGTGGGCAACGAAGAGTAAGAGTGAGCGACGAGAGCAACCGATGATGAATGGGGGAAAGCTTCTGAGAGAGAGAGAGAGAGAGAGAGACAGAAAGAGAGAGAGAGCAAGAGAGAGAGAGTCATGGTGAGTTAATTTGAGGATTGGGGTAGGTAGGAATTATCAGTAGCAGCAGTCAGCAGGCAGTGAATACACTATTGTATGTCAGGAGACAGGGAGATTGTGTAACTGGGAGATTGGAAGATTATGTATCTGCCACTCCTATACTGGATTTGGGAGCCACATGAACCATTCATTATAACCGAGTTTGGTATAACGAGGTTTGTTATAGTGAGGGACTAATGTAATTATTATTCTTGGGAGGTAATAACAGATTGCACCTGCTCACTTCCTACAGCAGGAGCTGCTGTGCACGTGTGAGATTTGTGTTGTGAAGGGATTTAACAGTCTGTGCCTGTCATCCTCCTACTGTAGGGGTCGCTGTATGTGAGGTTAGTGTATGGAGGGATATAACACCCTGTACTTGCACACCTTCTATAGCAGGTGTCACTGTATGGATGAGGCTCGTGTAGGGAGGAATATAACATCCTGTATCTGCCCATCTCCTACAGCAGTAGGTGCTGTGCCTGTGAGGTTCATGCAAGCAGGGATATAACACCCTTTACCTGCCCACCTCCTACAACAGGGAGTTGCTGTGACGATGAGGATAGAATAAGGAGGGATACGACACCTGAAAGCAACAGTGCTAGTTAATAAAGATGTTCTCTTTAACAATTGTGGTCAGGCAAGCCCCACAACTAACAAGCCTTGATCCTTTGCTTGATATTGTTTGGTTTTCTTTATATTCTTTATTTTTTTCTGACAGTTTAGCACAGACCTTTGCCAGGTGCTCCATATTGGATTCTGGGAGGAAAAGGGTGGTGCCATTTTCTTATTGGTTATTTTGTCTGAGGAAACTGAATGCTTTTTAACCTTCCTTTGCCTGCTTAGTGTTCATTGAAATAAGCAATGCAAACAAAGAGTGAAAAGCAGGAAATGGTCTGGGAGCTGTGATATTTCCTATGGATCCTGTCAGAAGGTCTAAACCTCACTCTCAGGTTCTTGGCAATAATGGGAATGCAAGAAATCACAGACATGTTGCATAAGAGTAATAAACTTGTTTATTAGTACCAAAAGGATAAATCACAGTTGCCCTAAGCAGTTCTTACCAACTACGAACTGGGAGCCAATGCTAAACGTTCCCTATACCTCGAGGTTTCTTTGTGTCGCCAGGGATATCCGAGGTACAAGACGTAATGTCTTACACTATATACCTATGATAATTACTATGGTTACCGTAAGATAGAAACATTTCTAATTACAGAGATGAGCCCTATTGGCTAAATTTGAGGTGGCTCCACAGTCCAAGATAACATTATACAATTTTGTAGTAGTCATCACTTTGTAAAGACAAAGAAAGCTCAGTTAAACATGTATTAGTGTAATAATACAAATCACCAAAAGATGGCAATGCCGACTTACATATCATCATCATTACAAGGACACAGTTGTTCTAACATTTTATAAGCAAAAAATACATATATGTATTAGAAAGCAAAGTGTATAACAATAATATGCATACATATCCTGACATCTACTCTTATACGGTAGATGCCCAATGCCCTATATGTTAGTATAACATATACCTAAGTACTAGCTGTCTACGGTGTACCTCTGGGGGTACCGATAAGGGTGCAGGGACCTCATGTAACAATCCACATTCAAAATCAAGGGAAACAGTAATCAGAAAATGGTAGAAGCAAAACAAAAACAAGCAAAAGTAAAATTAGAATTTGTAAACTACCAGGCAATGCAAAAATCTGGGAAGTGATGAACACTTCCTGATTAACTAGTAGGCTGCTTGAAACTTGCCCCAACTGTGTGTGTGTGTGTGTGTTGTAGGGAGGAATATAACTGTACATTTAATTTAGTTCAAAGATGGGAGACACCTCTTACCCTTGGAACTAAATCCTCTTTTTACTCCTTCCTGCCCTAACCAACTTGCATGAGAAGTTCATATTCCTTTTAGACTCCTCCTTCCAGTCTGGCTTCCACAAATTCTAAACCATCATATCCTCTCTCCTCCAGGTCACTGACACCATTCTGAAAAGGATGGGCAAGGGCTGTGTCACATCACCCATTTTTATTGACTGAAGATCTTCAATAATCTGGCCCACTCCCTCCTCTTGGATAAGCTTATAAAAAATAGCAAAGTGGGACAATATGAACTTGCAGTCAGCTGGTTCCACTGTTATCTTCTTGACTGGTGCCTGTGGTTAAAGTTGGTGACTCCCTATCCTCCCCCTCCTCATCAGTTCTGGTGTCCCTCAGGAACCATTCTGAGCCCAGCCATTTTTTTTCAAGTTTCCAAAGTGACTCCGCCCAGTTGGTGTCTTTTTTACATGTACATATCTACATGTACATGGATGACACTGTACTCTTTACTTCCAGAGCATCAGTTACTGAGCTGGAATTGGTGCTACAGCATGAGATTGATAATTAAGCAATAATACATGACAGGGTGTGTGTCGTGCTGGGATGTCAGGCCTGGGGTGGTTACCCCAGGCATGATGTTATCCCAGCACAACACACTCCCTAGAGTGCATTATTGCTATTATACAATGGCTCATTTTGAAACAGAATAAAAAATAAAACAAAATACATTTTTTTAATAGTTGTTTTACTTGATTATTCAGTGTGGAAAGATATTTAAATAAAAAAAAGTTCCTATTCTGTTTCTCCAGTAAGTGGAGCTGTCTGTTTTTGTAGTTGGTGGACCTGTGTCTCTGTATGGGTTTTATCTGCCTTGCAGTCCTGGTCACTTTGTGTTGCCCCCCATGCGTGTGCAGGTTATGGTTCTGTTGTTCATTCTTGAAGAACGGTTGGGAATGCTTGTTCCAGGAGAAGATGAAAAGCAAAATGTAGTGTTTGATCAACCCCCCAATTATGATCTGTCACCACGCAGTATAGCAAGCGACTTGATAGGGATTGAGAAGTCTCTTGCAGGTTCGGGAAGCTGTATGGCTGTGTTTTTTTTATCCTGTACCATGGCTGCAGAGGAATACGGTGAAGCCAGAGATGTGACATTGGTGACTGAAGCTGGAGACTGGTAAGTGTCGCGCGTTCTGGATTCTAAAATAGATGCAATGAACTGTGAAGCCTTTCGGTTGTGTTTGACACGAGTGAGACAGCAGGCAAGGAAAGTGTTACAGCAAAGTGAAGGGCTTCTTTCTTTTACAGGTTAGCATGTTAAACTAAAATGAAAGTGCTGCTACACGTGGCTTTTCTTACAAACGGCCAGCTGAGCACGCACTTCAAGAATAGTGAAACTGTAATGCAAAGCCGGTTATAGGGGAGCTTTTATGAAAGGTTTGCGGTATCATTTTTGGGGAATTGTCCTGTTATGTGATTGAGTCTCCTATAACTGACATTTGGGCAGAGTGGATTGCATCACGGTGGGGTGCAGGTATTGAGAAGGGTGCAATGAGAAAACTGTTAATGCTGACACGGAAAGCAGCTTCTGAGGAGGAATCAGTGACTTGAGCTGCTGAGTGGGGAGTGATCTCATTAACATTTGATGTGGTCATCTGTGTGCTGGGACTAGACCCATGATGTTGTACTGGAATAACATCACGGGTCTAGTCCCAGACTGACCAATCAGGGCCCAGAATTCTTTCCTGCCATTGTATAATGTTCAATATGAGTTCCACTCAAATTAGCTCTCTCTAAATGCCAAAAAGGCTGCTTCCATGACTTTTGGCACTGTGTAGAGGCTAGTCAAAACTGATCTTCAGGACCCTCGATAAAGCCCCTCCTTAAGATGTACCCTTCTTCAAGTATCTCAGTAAATGCCTGAATTGAAACCTCAGTTTCTCCACCTATATGGATGTCATGCACACTGAACTCCCTCCCATGCTTAGCATGCTGTACTGCAAAAGAGTTTCCTTCCATTCCCAGTTTGCCATGAGATCTTCCTTAAGATGATACTTTTCTTGCTGTAAAAGTTTTTATTGGTAGTTTTTAGTTTTTATACATGACATACGTGAGCTGCATACCAGATATAACTAACTGTACAATATAGTAGTACACTGTTGCTTAAATTCAGTTTACAGGTTAAGTATTAAAGGCATTATTTAACAGGAGCCCAAACCATGCAGGTAGAGTCAGTGTAATAAAAATATAATGCAACAACAGTGTCCTGGGCTCTTTATTTCTTTAAGATGATTCTGCTAGTGTTTGACTAAGTGGATGTACAGTAATTAACAGTTTTGCCCTTAATCCTTCCTGGACCTCCTTTTACACTCCTTTTGTGGCTTGGCTCTAAATGCCGCACTGACTTAACCTCACTCTCCCATCACTCAAATCTTGGCATATCCTTTACTGCTGCTCCTTTCTTGCTAAATACTGACTTCCGTCCTTCCCTTCCCTTCCTATCTGTCTGCTCTCCTCCAATTTCCTCTGCTCCTCTGATTCCCACTCTTTCTTCTTATCTTGCTGCCAGCCCTTAACTGGTCAGTCCACCACCCCTCTCCTGCTCCCTAACCTCTACAGCTGCCTCTCTCTCTCTCCCTGTATGCCTCTCCTCTTCTAATCAGGCATCATACCCCTTCTACATGATAATGTTCACCCTCCTGCTCCTACAGCAAGCATGCCTTTCAGGTTCTTGTCCTTGTTACATAGATAGATAGAATGTGATGGCAGATAATGGCCACTGTGCCCACCTAGTCTGTCCATTTTTTTCTAACCTTCATTTTTTTGCTGCAGCAAATTTTTGTATGGCCATGCCCTTCCAAAGTATTTTGCAGTTTTGTTTTTTTGCTATATAATGCACATGTACTGTAATCTGTTTATGCTGTTTCTGTCTGCATTGATGACATTTACTGAATATGCGCTGTTACTCCCATGTTGTCCTGGCTCAAAGAGCCTATCCCATCCATCACATTTTAAATATTTACAAAACCCTCTACCTGCCACCTCATACAGTTGAGTTTATTGAACATTTCGGGTTTATAAACTTTGTGTCAGAGGCTCATTTCCAAAGGCACCATGTCAGTAGACAAATATACGATAGATGGGACAACAAATACATTTTGGGTACATAAATGAGTTACACATGTGTTACAGTAGGTAGGCTGACATACATAATTTGAAGAAAATTTGTATTTTCTTGAAACTTGACTTCCCAGCCAAATGCCTTTTGGGGTAACCCTTGCCTCAGTGTTTGCACACAGAGGTTATTTGTCTTATACATAATTTGAGTACATAAATGTGTTACAAAGGAAACAAGAATCAGTCTTAGCTGGGACATAGGCCTGACAGTGTCTAAGTACAAATAGGTAATGTGAAAACAGGGAACAACTCTTAAGTGGATAATAGTGTTAGGGCAGGAGGGTGCTGTGTGCTGTGGGTTAGTGAAGAGAGGAATATAGTACCTGTAATTCACCCATCCAACAGCAAAGTTTTGTGTGTGTGTGTGCATGGTTTGTAAGGGGATAGGATTAGTGACTGCTGCAGAGAGGGAAGAAGAGTGGCACCTGATTCCAGCTATCTCTGAGCCTCTGCCCCTTGTGATCGCCAACTCATGGCTGTGTTTTTCAGCCCTGAAACTGGGACACTGCTCCAGCAATGGCTGTTAGCTCTGCCCACCAAATGACCCAGCACAAAACACTCCATGGCCAGAGGAGGTGCATGATTTGCATTTAGTTCAGTTTTGATTTGTGTAGAGCTTTTGTGCTTATATACTGGCCCTGGACTTTGTTTGAAATTAGTGGCTGCTGCAGATAGGAAAGGAGAGCAGTACCCAACTCCAGCCACTGCTGTGCCTCTTCCCTTGGTGATCACTGACTAGCAGCTGTGCTTTTCAGCCCTGACACAAGGACTTTGTTCCAGCAACTGATCGGAAGAGGTGTGCAATTTGAGTTCAGTTTCGCTCCGATTTCTGTGGCGTTTTTGTGCTTATATAATGGCCCTGGACTTTTTTTCTAAATTTAGTAACTGCTGCAGACAGGAAAGGGGAGCAGCACCCAATTCCAGCCACCTCTGTGCCTCTGCCCCCTGCGATCGCCCACTCGTGGCCGTATAGTTCAGCTCTGACACTGGGACCCTGCTCCAGCACTAATTTTCATTCATTATTCACTAATACACACAGAGATGATGAGGCTGTTAGCCCAGAAATAGCTCCTGTAAATCAAATGTAGTATCTTAGTTTACCTGCAATCATTATATATTTTTCCAATCTTTTCTTGAAAATCTCTTTAGCATCACTTATTAATATATTCTCAGACAAGGTGTTCCATAAATTTATCATTCTCTCTCTCTGAATAAAAATACTTTCTTTTATCTGTCCTTCATTCTTTTATCATGACCTGTAGTGCATGCCCCCTAGTTTTTGAATTTTTATCTGTAAATGTAATATTTAGTTCATTCATGAGATAGGGGTCGTTGATTATATCATGACATAGTAATATATCACCTCTTTTTCTGCATTCCTCTAATGTATAAAGTTTTAATTCACTTAGTATTTCTGTATATGGCCTATCCTTAATTTTCAACATTATTTTAGTCATTCATGCACTGCACCCTTTCCACGTGATCAACCTCCGATCTCATGTAAGGGCACGATAGTTGACTACAGTAATCCTAAAGTGGTCTTACAGGTACCAGGTCACTATAACGTGGAGAAAACCGAGCATGAAATAACGCGCTATAGGAAGTGCAAATGGCTTTATAGTGACAGAGGTTCTTTAAGCACACAGCAAGAACTGTTACCGCTGTAACTATAGACTGCTGTGCTTGAGCCTGAAGGACACTGCCAGGGTGGTGCTTGGCCAAGCTGCACCCATGGTGGAGTGGCTACAGTGCCTACCTCTAGCAATGTCAGGGACTTGGGGCTGCGGTTTGGTTCTCCCCAGGTATGGCATAGGGCAGCATGTCTTTTTTTTTTTAAAAAGAGTTCCCCCTCAACTTTTCTGCTCACCCTGAAGTCTGTGACCCCCTGGATTTATTATAATAATTCCGGGATGGGTGGAGTGGGGGTGCGGATGGCAAAGCCCCCTGCAGAAAGCAGGAGAGTCTAATGGTGCACTCTCTTCTAGTTCATGACAGGATTTTGTTGCGATGCTGTTAGAGCGCATGCCATTGTGTATGTGCTGTTGTTATTTTACACAGTTTTAACCGTGACATTATGATCCCGTGCCATCTTACATATGATCTATACAGAGGCATTATAACATCTGCTCTACGAATTTTACTCTTTCTTTTGATGGCACCCACTACCCTGTTGGCTGTTGCCACATCATTGTTACACTGATCCTTGAAGTCCATGTTATTGTTATTATTTATTAGTGCACCCAGATCTTTTTCTTTCTTAGTTGTCTTTGGGATAGTATGATGTGGAATATTATTTTTTCCTAAGTGAAGCACACAACACTTGTCTAGGTTAAATGTCATGCCCCATTTATAAGCCCAGTCAGTTATAATGTTCAAATATGTTTGAATTCCTTTTATTTGCTCCAAAGTATCACTTGGACCTCCTAGTTTTGTATCATCAGTGTATTTAGTTATCCAGTTCTGTAAGTTATTGTTTAGCTAAGATGTGAACAATTGAAAAATTATTGGGCCCAGTACTGACCCCTGTGGCAATCCACTTGTCACCTTTCCCCTCCCTAGCTAGGTAACCATTCAGAGTTATCCTTTGTGCTCTATCACTGAACCAGTTAGACCCATCTTACTATAGTTTTGTCATGTTGAGCCTAATCAGTTTTTCAACCACTGCCCAATGCAGCACCATATCAAAAATCTTATAGAAATCAAGTAAGACAACATCAGCTGTACCTCCCTGATCTAGTAGATTACTGATTTTTTTCATAAAAACAAATAAGATGTGTTAATACAAGAACATCCATTGATGAAACCATGTTATTCCAGATCTAAATTATTATTTATTTTAATATGAGTCAAAATTCTCTCCTTGATTATTGATTCAAAAATTTTGCCTGGTACAGATGTTAAATGCATGGGATGGTAATTATAGATGTTTTGTCTATCTCCTTTCTTGTGAACCAGAATGGTGTTAGCTGTTCTTCAATCCTTTGGTACTTTTCCTTCACGTAATGATTTTTCAAATAGTATATATATATATATATATGTATGTGTATATATATATATATTTTTAATTTCTGTTTTTCCCCTCCTACTGCCCCACAGAGCCACATCCTACAGGAAATGCCCATTAAGCCTGCCCCTGCCAGCACCTACCTTGCAACCTCCACTCCCTCCATCTAGCCATGGAAACCCACTGGGCAGGGTCGGGTGACTTCCTGAATCTTGAATCTCGTCAGGGTCCTGGGTTGCAGGCAGGTGCTGGCACATCGGGACCCGGCTCGGCGTTCTGTGATCCCGGCTCTGAGGGTTTTTTTTCCATGTTCCTCATGGGACGCTGCGTGCCCATGCATCAAGGCATCTGCCGGCAGCCGCAACGTCCCCCCATCTTCTGCGAGGGAGCAGCCCCCGAGGCTAATTGACTGCCAGCCTATGCCTGCAACCAATCATATCCCTGAGACTCTAGCTTACTGTCGCTTCCCCCAGCCTCCCCCAAGGGTCGCCGCTTGCCTGGCTGGAAGTCCCCCCTCCCCCCCCGGAGAAGGTGACCTGTCCCCGGATGCTCCAACCTATCTCCCCCTGGCCAACCCCCGATGACCCGAGCTCACTCCTGAACCCGGGTCACTGGCGTGGTACGAGGTGTGGCGTCCAGCGCCTCAACCCTCAGCGCCACCGGGCCAGCCCTCAAATAATGTTTTAATAGGATTGTGATACCTTCTTTCATCAGTTTGAGCATTCGTAGAGATATATTGTGTCGGTCTGGGGCATTAAAGGATTTGAGACCATCTATTTACCTTTTTATTTCAACTTCAGTTTTGAGGCAATTATAATTTCTAAACTCGTTCTGGTAATGAATTTTTACTAGCCTTTGAATAAACAGAACAAAAATAATCCTTAAAAGCATTTTGAATGACCGTAGTGACTTGAATATTAGATTTATTTAGGGACGTCATATAACTATAAGATGGTTTGCTGTTCTTTTTAGTTGCAGCTGATGCTAATTTGATTTCCATTTTTATGTTTGCTTGCATGCATGTGCAAGAAACATAAAGCCATCATCGGAGATTTTGGAGGTGTGTCACCTTCTCCTCCAATTCAGTCAGTGTGCTGGCAGGCGCGGCCCCTGTAAGCCAATGCATGATAGAGCTGTCTATGACATGCTCCAAAATGCAGTGGCATACAGTTGAAAGGGGGGAGCTACGCTTAGGTGAGCAGCGATAAGATATCACCTGCTCATCGCGGCTCCCCCACTACGTCGCCCACACAGGCGTGCGTGCCCCCTCCCGCGCATTGTATAGCCGACGGGTGCCCAATCCCCGTCGGCTGTGCTGTGTTCCCCAAGCCCCCAAAGGCTTTAAATGCCACGCTGGGTGCCCACTCCAGCGTGGCAATGAATAATATAGCCGACAGGGTGCCCAATCCCGTCGGCTCCACGGTCCTCCCCGGTAATAAGTGCCACGCTGGGGCCACCCCAGCGTGGCACTATCCTTAGGCCGACGGGAGTGCCCAATCCCCTGTCGGCTGAACGCCCCCCACAACCATTCTTGTGCCATGCTGGGAGCCCACCCCAGTGTGGCAAATGTCCCACATCGTCCTTTTTGTTGTAATTTTACCTGTAAAGAAAAAACGGTCCAATGTAGTCTCCCCGCCCCCCTCCCACAACCCGCACGACCCCACCTGCGCACTCCAGCCTCCCCACACCCCTCACCCCATACTTACCTCCGGACCTCGGCGCATGCTCTTCGTGGACGGAACACGCCTGCACTCTTCAAAGCCGACCGCGAACCGAGGAAATGCAAGCTGTATAATGGGCTAGATTGGGGGTTCAACTTTGTTGCATATCTCAGGCATTTTTGGAATTTTTGCACAATTTATAACATGGGTTTTTGGACCTTCTCATGAATGTCACTGTCATGCAGATATTAGTCCGGCAGGGGATTTCTGCAGTCACTGTACTAAAATCACCTTCGGGCCTGAATAACACCATGACAATGACATCATTCATGAGAAGGGGTCCCAAAAACCCATGTTGAAAATCTGTGCCAAAATTTCAAATGACTGTTTAATGAGTATGCATTATGCAGTTCCTACGCGAGGTTCGTAGTTCGCTGAATTTTCAATATTTTCACTCCAGATTTTCAACATTGCCATTTTACCACACTTTCTTATGAGTAGTACAGCTGTCATTTTCACATCTCACCCAAAATGTGTTTCCACCCATGTAGCATACAATGATGTGCAGCAGTCGGGTGTGTGCGAAATCAATGTATGGGATAAATTAAGAAAATCACAGTGACACTGTTCATGAGCAGACATCTTAAAATGGCTATGTTGAAAATGTGGTGAAAAAGTCCTAAATGACTGTTTTACGACCGTGCATTGCGCAGTTCCTACGCACGCCGTAAGGTCATGAATTTTCAATATTTTCACCCAGATTTTCAACATTGCCATTTTACCACACCTTCTTATGAGCAGTACAGCTGCCATTTTCACATCTCACCCAAACGTGTTTCTGCCCATGAAGCATACAATGGCGAGTCGGTGCGCAGATCAATGTATGGGACAATTAAGAAAATCACAGTGACACTGTTCATGAGGTGAGGTGTTAAAATGGCTATGTTGAAAATTTGGTGAAAAAATTCCAAAAAATGACTGTTTTATGAGCGTGCGTTGTACAGTTCCTATGCACGCTCGTAAGTTCGTGAATTTTCAATATTTTGACTCCAGATTTTCAACATTGCCATTTTGCCACATCTTCTTATGAGTAGTACAGCTGTCATTTTTCACATCTCACCCAAAACGTGTTTCTGTCCATGTAGCACATAATGGCGCAGTCGGTGTGCGAAATCAATGTACAGGACAAATTAAGAAAATCACAGTGACACTGTTCATGAGCAGAGGTCTTAAAATGGCTATGTTGAAAATTTGGTGAAAAAATTCCTAAAAATGACTTTTACGAGCGTGCGTTGCACAGTTCCTATGCATGCTCGTAAGTTTGCAAATTTAATATTTTCACTCCAGATTTTCAACATTGCCATTTTATTAAATTCCTTATGAACAGTACAGCTGCAATTTTTCATATGTTGCCCAAAATGTGTTTTCGCACATGTAGCGTACAATGGTGCTGTTGGTATGCGAAAGCAATGTTTAGGACAGATTAAGAAAATCACAGTTACACTGTTCATGAGCAGAGGTCTTAAATGGCTATGTGTTGAAAATTTGGTGACAAAAGTCCATAAATGACTGTGTTACGAGTGAGCATTAAGTAGTTTCCACACAACTCGTTAGTTCATGACTTTGTAATATTTTCAGTCCAGATTTTCACCAGTGACATTTTTCCACACTTCCTTATGAACAGTACAGCTGTCATTTTTCACAACATGGCTGAAGTGTGTTTTCACACTTTCAGTGCAGAGATGCGTAGTCGCTGTGGGAAATCATTGTTCGGCACAGATAAAGAAAATCACAGTGACACTGTTCATGATCAGAGGCACCAAAATGCCTGAGTTGACAATCTGCTGTAAAAATCCCCAACCTAATTATATTATGGGTGTGCGTTGCACAGTTTCTATGTACGCTCCTGACTTCACCATTTTTTTTAATATTTTTACTACAGATTTGCAACATAGCCATTTTTTACACCTCCCCATGAAAGAGTACAGTTGTCATTTTTTACATCCTGTTCAGAATGTTTTTGCACCTGTGGTGCTAAATGCCGTAGTCACTGTGCATAAGCAGCTTTCAGCTAACAAACTGATATTCCCCCTGTTCATGAGGTGGGGTCACAAAACAAAATGTTGAAAATTTGGAGTGAAAATACCAACGAATGCCTGAGGTATTAGGGTTTTCAACTATAACGCCCAACCCTATAGAGAATGACAGGCATCAGGGGTGTGACTTGGGATTCTTGCCTGTGATGCTCATACCATTCCACACCCTGCAGTCAGTGAGAGGCATCGAGGTATGCCTTGGACTCTTCAGCCCCAAACTTCACCCCATTCTCCTATATTGCACCCATCTCACCATATTTCCTAATGAAATGGGGTGCGATAAGGGCCAAAGACCACAAGGAACACCGTGACACTTGTCAGTCTCTGCAGGTGTGTGTGGTGAAATGGCTATGTTATGCCTGACATTGACCCAAAGGCACACCCCAATGCCTGTCACTCTCTGCAGGGTGGTGGTGGGGTTGGCTTCAGTTCAATACTTCACTGCCATTCCTATTACGCAGCTCTGTAACTTCTACACTACCACTGCCAATGCCAGCAAGCAAATATTCGGCATGGACAAATGCTTGTTCTTTTTGCTTTGTTAATGGCACTCTTATATGTTTTTGTGTTTGTTTAAATTTTGCCCAAGCTAGTATTGTATTATTTTGTTTATATTCTGCTTAAGTGTTGTTTCTATTTTTAATTTGTTTCAATGTTTTCTTATTTAACTTTTTATCTGCTTATAACTAACCTCTGCTATAATCAGTTTTAAACATTCTCCAACACATCTCTGTTGTTTTGTCTCTAAACAGGTTATTCCAGTCAATTCTGGTAATGTCTCTGTTTATATCTTCTATATTTGCTGCTTTATATGAATACATTTCTGTACAGCCTTTTAATCTATTGCATGTACTCTGTATACTGAAACTTATACAAGAGTAGTCACTATTACCTAATGGTTGGACTACTTCACAGCTTGTGGTTCTAGTAGATTTACTTATCAGTAAGTCCAGTATGTTACTGCCCCTGGTTGGCTGTGTGACTTGTTGTACTAAATTTAATGCCTGACATATATTGAGAAACTGTGCACTATGCCTTGTGGTAGCAATTTGATGTTTCCAGTCAAAATCACTATAGTTTAAATCACCAATAAAGACAATTTTCCCAATGTTGCATGCCTTTACCAATTCTTGTATAATTTTCTAAATACCTACATCATCTGTATATGGCGCATAACCCTATGATAAAAACCTCTGAGGTTTTTGAGTTAACCTTTAGCCAAATGATTTCTGTATTATTTCACACTGAGAAGTTGGGCACTCACCACCTCAAAATACCAAGGCACCAAAGTTGCTCCATTGTCTCATTTATTTAAAAGACAATTGACAGGACAAACACCCATTCTTTGCCCACCTGATGCATTTCAGATGTCAGTCCTTTATCAATGGTTGAGGCACAATAAAATCATTCAGTAAATACAGTCATTAGAAATGACGTCATGATTATGTCACAATTACACATTTAAACTCATTGGACAGAATAAAACAATTAACAAAACACATAATAACATGGCTAGGAAGAGCAAAGCAATGGTAACCAATCCTGAACATGAAAGAGTGAGCCTGAGGAGGGATGTGAGGAAAGGGTGGGTGGGGTGGGGGAAGGGGGACAGGTTAAGAATGCAGATGGTAAAAGGGTTGAAAGAGCAGCCAATACAAAGCCATCTATAGCAGCCTTAACATATGTAGAAGAAAAGTATCACATTATGAAAAACATTCTACTAAAAAAACATATTATACATATGAACATATGAAAGTTGCCAGCAGTGAAAGGCCATCCTGGTCCATCTAGGCTGCTCGAGACTGCAGCTAGCTCCCTATTCAGCAGTTGCTCCACCCCTCTCCCCTTCCCTCCCTTTACCCTCCTTTTTGCCCTGTCCCACCCCTTCTTGAAGCATTCCACTGTGTTACATGCCACCACCTCAGCTGGTAGTGCATTCCACTTTGTCACCACCCTCTCCGTAAAGAAATGCCTTCTCACCTCCCTCCTGAATCTACCCCCCTCCAATCTCATGTTCTGGCCCCTAGTGTCTCTCCCCACCTTCCTCCTGAATAGACCCTCTGTGTCTGTTTTGATTATCCACTTCATGTATTTGAAGGTCTCAATCATGTCCCCCCATCCCTCTTCTCCTCATGCTTAACTCTCTTAGTCTTACCTCATATGGCAATTCCCCAAGGCCCTGAATCATCTTCATTGCCCTACACTGCACATCTATCTATCAGTTTGATATACATTCATTCATTTTTATAGAGGAAGGGTCTGATATCAATTATCAAAGCCCGTATTAAGGCCAGGAAACCTAGTGGCCTGTAATTGTAGAATCCAGAAATATTCTCTTTTTAAAACTAGATTATTTTAGTTGCGTCCTCTGGGATTCTGGCTCACTTTATTAATGGCACAGAAGCTAAAGACATGTTCCTTACTATCTGAGGCTTCAGAGACATGGGCAGCCATGGTGTACATCAAATCTCTCTTTTGGATAGCCCTGATATGTTCTCACACCCTCATCTTGACATGTCTCATGAATTTTCCCACATAGAATGCTTTACCCAAACATTCTGCCAGATAGATGACCTCACTGGTATTGCATGACGTGAGCTGTCTGATGTCATATTTACGACCTGTGTGTAAACTTAAAATCTCTTTTCCTGTACCTATGTGTTTATAAAATGTACATCTTTTACAAGTGTAACAACCATTTACACTACTCAAGAGCCATGTTGTGTTTCTGTTATCAGTAAAATGACTACGGCAGGTGCCCTCCAATATTCCACCCTCTGGGGTTGCTTTGTTATTTCTTTCAAACCTGCATCTGTCATGATGACATGCCAGTGTTCTTTGATAATCATGTACTTACTGGAAGAGAGAAGGGAAAGAGGGCACATGATAGAGACCTTCATGTACTTGAAAGGCATAAATAAAATCAGGGAGGGAGGAGTGTTCTGCTTAAAGGAGGGACGGGTCACAAGGAGGCACAGTCTGAAGTTGGAAAGGGGAAAGTTTAGGAGGGAGATGAGGAGGCACTACTTCACAGAGAGAGTGGTGGTGGGTTGGAACGCACTGCAGGAGGAGTTAATTGCTCAAAGGACAGGGGATAGCTTTAAGTGGGGTTGGGATAGAGTCAAGGGCAGGGTTAGTACAGACAAGAACACAAAGGGGGAAGGACAGAGAAAGAGAAGGAAGGAAGGGAGGGGTTTGGGTGTGGGTGGGGCATCTGCAGTGATATGAAACTAAGAGTTGCACAATCAGGCAGACTTGATAGACCTGCGGGCCTTTTTCTGCTGGCAATTTCGTAAGTTCATAATCTTTTCCACATGATTAGCATGGGCAGAAAAGGTCATAATTATATTAAATCTATCGACCCTATCCTCATCATTTGTTCTGATATCTGCAAATTCTTTAGCTTGAAAAAGTACATGTTATTATAGCCCCTGTCTTTAAATCTCTTATTGAGTGTTGTGGCTTCTTCATGGAAGTCCCTATCTGTGCTACAATTTCTTCTAGCCTGCAAATATTGGCCTTTAGGGATGTTGTTAATAGTGTGGTGGGGGTGACAGTTCGAAGATAACAGTAATGTGTTCCCATCTATCTCCTTATGATGTAAACTTGTGGATACTTTGCCACCTTGTTCCTTGGGTAGTGTAATATCTAAATAGTGTGTGGACATCGTATCTGCTGTGTATGTGAACTTTAAATGTCAGTTTGTCCCATGGAGATATTCAACAAAAGCTTCAAGCTTATTTAGGTAACCCCACCACACTAAAATAATGTTGTCTATATAACAACACTGAGTAACAAGTTTGTTGGCAAAGGGGTTAACTTTAGGGTCCAACACATGCTGGTTCTCTCACCACCCAACCTACAAGTTCGCAATCGATAGGTACAGGTAGCCCCCCATGGCGGACACCTTAACTTGAAGGAATAAATCTCTGTCATACATAAAAACATGGCATTTTGACACATACTCTAGTAAAAGGTCTATAGTTACAGTGGAATTGAAGTCTCATTTGTTGAGGAAAAAAATGCTGCAGCATCGAGGGTGCCTTCATGGGGCATATTAGTATAAAGAGGCTCAATGTCAATCATTACCAGGTACATGTCTTGATCCAATGTCACATTCTTAAATAGTTTAAGTACATCTTTTTATATCTTGTAGTAAGGAGGATAAATCCATTACAAATGGATGTAGGAATGAATCAAGATACTGTGAAAGTGGTTCAGTAAGGGAACCGATCCCACTTTCAATTGGGTGACCTGGAAGATTTTCAAGTGTCTTGTGTACTTTAGGTAGCACATAAATCATAGCTTTAACTGGTGCCTCCACAATCAAGAAACCTTTCACTTTACTATCAATAATGCCTTGATTGAAAGCTGTAATGACTGTTTAATCAATTGTAAACTTGAAATCAGGGGTGGGATCGGTTGACTTTTTTAAATAAAATTTCTGATTCTTCAGCTGTCTTTCCACTTCGGTGATGTAATCCTGTTTGTTTGTTAGGACCACACAGTTTGTCAGCCTCTTTGACAATTGAATTAGTGTCTCTTTTGAGTGTTTCTATGGCTGCTCTTTGATCTGTAATTAAGTCATTAAAAGTAAAAGTTGGGAGGTTTTTAAAAAGTAGATGTAGGTCTCTCTCCACTATTTCTTTAAAAATGTTAATAGCATGATTAAACGGGGGACAGATAGTGGAAACTGAGCGAAATTCATTATAAATACCCCTGCATGATTCAATTCATTATTCTGACTTTTTTTTGTTAAACGACTTTAAGCTAAGATTCCTGCAAGCTAAATTGATATCATTTAGTGTCTGGACTTTGATGCCGGATGAAGTGGGTACACAGTTCAGGCCCTTGCACAACAGTTTATATTCAGTTTGTGTGAGATTATGTGAGGAAAGGTTAATTACCAGTGAGTCAGTGACATTTTTTGAAGTCATCTCTGTTGTCCCCTGTAACCCTGTCTGTTTGTATTCACTGTTTGCTCGTTCCAACCATAGCCCCCGTTCCTGTTTGTTTCTCTGCCTCTGCCTCCTCCTCATCTTCCTTCTCTGGTTCTTCCTCCCTGGTTGCATTCCTTGTTGTTCATTGAGTCTTGGGCTGTGGTGGGGGGCTGTATGGGGGCTCCATGTCTGCCTGGTCCCTGTATAAAAAAGGACAATTATTATGTTCTTCAGTTTCGGAGTCACTGATGTCAGTGCTAAAATCAAAAGACGCATGTCTATTCCTTTTGAGTATTCCTTTCCTGCTGCTGTTTTTCCAAGTATAAACTCTATAGTTCTCATAATCTTCTTGATCCCTTGTGAATTTAGTCTGTTTCAGAGTTTTCACATATTGATCTAATTTCATTATTGATCCTTAAGTCATTGGTTATAGAATTCAAAGTCCACATGAGGTTTAAAACTGAGTACCTCCCTTTCTTTTAATTTAATATTTTCCCACAGTTTGGCTCTTCTTTCCTTGCTAAATTTGCTTATCAACTAAATTAATTTAAATCTTGCTTCTGTCAAAATGTTTTTTCCATTCTTTCATAAATTCAGGCTTTTCCAACCCATAGGTCAGATTTTTTTTTAATACAGAGTTCCCTTGGTATTCTTGATACCCGAATTTTGGCTTGAAGGCTGGTCACATTCCAATATATCCTTTTTAGTTGCAGTGTCAGCTTCTCCAATCCTCTAAAAGCATCATACAACTGTGCTTCAGGTGGTAGACTTGAGGTTCCATTATATTTTAACAAGAAAGGATTAGTAGCTGTAGCTACAGTCAACAGTTGATTCACTTATTCAAGGGGATCATCTGTTGTGCTTGAAAAATTCAAATTGGGTGTTGCTTCCAGGCAAATATTGTTCCACGTTTTGTTCAAGGCGGGCAGATAAGCTGTTCAAAAACAAGAGGTTTCATGCCGTGCAATGCAGTCTGTAACCCATGCGCTCACTTAAGTCGTAGTACAAACAAAACAAAAAAGTGTGCACTGTGCTGGTGGTGCTCACTGGGTTTACTGGGCTTAATACGGACTTTGATATCAGACCTGTCCTCTATAAAAATTGAATTAATGTATATCATATTGATAGCTAGAAGTACAATATGCTGTTTTACTAGAATGTTTTTTATAATGTAATACTTTTCTTCTACATACGTTAAGGCTGCTATAAATAGTTTTGTATTGGCTGCTTTTTCAACCCTTTTACCCTTTGCATTCTTAACCTGCCTTACCCTCTCCTCCCCAACCATCCCCTGCCCCCCACCCTTCCCTCACATCCCAACTCAGGCTCACTCTTTCATTATCAGGATTGGTTACAGTTGCTTATCTTTTCCTAACTATATTATTAAGTGTTTTGTTATTGTTTCTATTCTGTCCAATCATTTTAAATGTGTAATTGTGACGTAATCATGATGTCATTTCTAATGAGTGTATTTATTGAATGTTTTTATTATTGTGCCTCAGCCTTTGATAAAGGACTGACATCCAAAACGTGTCAGGTAGGCACAGTATGGGTGTTTGTCCTGTCAATTGTCTGTTAAATAAATGAAACAATGGAGCAACTTTGGTGTCTTGGTATTCTGAGGTGGTAAGTGACCAACTTCTCAGGGTGAAACAGTTTTTTTCTGTTGACAGCGCCACCAGCCCAGTGTTCACTTTTTTGTTTTGTTTGGTTTCTGTATTAGAATTTTGATTCTTTACTTTGTTAGAAATGTCTGTTACAATGATATTATTAGCAATATAAACAATAACACCTCCTCCTTGTTTCTCTTTTCTGTCCAACTTCATTAGGTAGTACAGTAGAAGCTGCTTAATTGGGACGCCCTGGTGGCAGGCTTTTTATCCTGATTAAGAGGCCATCCTGTTTAAAAGAAGTGCCTATTTTTTGTAATGCAAGTTCAGTTCTGCAATGCAATTAAACATTACAGGCCACTTAATAGCATTACAGGCTATGGTGAGTGTTTGTCATGCAAGTGGGTCCTCCTGGCTGACTGACTGAGGAGAGTTACTTTGGAGACGTAAACATGGCTCTAGCCCTATCTTGCAGCCGCTAAAACATCCTGTTGCTACCTTACCACTGTTGTTGTGCTGTGATAAATTCACCAGACTGAGACTAGAATGGAGTGACACAGGAGATAATAACTGAGAGAATAGCGGAGTGAGAGTGATAGTCTAAAACTTGCAAAGAAGCACTTTCTGTTTGTAACAAAGACTGCCATCTCTGATTTCACTTATGAGTGCAGAGAGAGAGAGAGAGAGAGAGAGAAGACTGCAGAGGGCAGTACAGTACAAGTGAAACCGCAGCTTTTGTCTTTCATGTTTTCCATTTTTGATTCAGCCTACTTGTTCACTGGAGACAGGAGTCAGAAGGTTTCTTCATTTTCTTTCAAAGTGAAAGGCTTGGGGGCATGGAGCAAGAGAGGGCAGAGACTGTGGAGGGGGCAGGGCAGAGATGTCGAGGGACAGAGAGATGTTGGCTTTGTTTTTTTATTCACTTTTGCACAGGAGATAGGATAGGAGGGATTCATGAGAGGATTAGTTCTCTATTTAACATTTCATCATTTGTCATTTTGCTTGGGGAGAGAGATGTCAGTGTTAAGCAGGTGCCCCACTAATCAGAATGTGTTAAACAGGTGCTAAAAAGGATTAGTGGGTATCAGCAGCAGAGCTCATAGGAACAATGGGTATTAATCAGATAGGATGGGACCAAATCATCCTAATTAAATGGCTCCCCGTCCCCATTAAGCAGCAAAATTGCCCATAGGAATGCATGGCACTTAATCGGTTCCCAGTGGGATGTCCTAATTAAACAGACATCCCTATTAACTGCATCCCAATTAACTGGATTCTACTGTACCCTGAAATACTCTTGTCCCATTCATCATCTTCTGTCCATCCAGTTTTGATTGAGTTTCCACAACTCTATCTTTGAGTGTATCTCCGCCATCTCATTCCACTCAGCTAAGGGAGAGCTCTTCCTGCTCGGAAACTTCAACCTGGACTGGCTCTCCTCGTCCACCAAATCATCTACCCTTAAAATTGAATCTCTAAATCTCAGCCAGATGATTTCCAGACCTACTCGCCTCAACCCCAAGTATCCTAACCACTCTCTCTTTGACTGGGCGCTTGCCTCACACCCCCACCGCATCAAAGCCACTGAAGTTCTTCCTGATGCCCTTAGTGATCACTGTATCACTTTCTGCATGAGGAAAGCCTCCATCCCTCAGTCTGCCCCCAAATATTTACTACAAGACCTGTCTCAAGCTAACTGGCCCCCATTATATACTGCCCCAGACGTCGACTTGACTTACCAATTATTTTTGCACACCCTAAACAGCATCTGGAACATCCATGCCCCTTTAAAAAGATCCAGAGTAAAATGCAACCACCACCCATGGATTACTCCTGACCTCCTTACTCTCTGCAGAACTTGGGATAAACATTGATATACTTACAAGACTACCCCCCTTCCATCTTTTGTTCAGATTTATAAATCCCATAGAAATGCTTATATCAAGGCCATCAGAAAAGCCAAATTGGATTTCTTCAAATCCCAGCTGCAGACTAGGAAAGTTCTCCAGCCCCCCAGACCCTCCTTCATCTCATGCCCCACTCGTCCTAAATCATGAAGACATAACTATCATGGATCCAGTCTCAATGCAGGTACCTTTAACACTTTCTTTACTACCTGTGCCCTCCCTGACCACCCTACTCCCTCTCCTGCAAGCCCTCTACCCTCCTCACCTTCCTCTACTGGACCTTGATTCACCTTTCCCCCCATTTCCCGCCAAGAAGTCTTCAGGGCTCTAATGTCACTCAACATTACCAAATCTTGTCCTGACAGCCTACACCCCAAATTTCTTCACTTATCTGCTCCTGCTAGATTCACTCCACTCACTCATCCCTTAAACCTCTCCCTCATTACCAGCACTGTACCTCAGGCTTGGAAAGTAGCCAAGATGCTCCCCGTCCATAAAGGTGGGGAAACCACCTCACCCAGTAACTACAGGCCTATCTCTCTCCTGCCTGCTCTTGCCAAACTCCAGGAGTACCTCATCTACTCAAGGCTCCTGGAACATCTCTCTACTACCAACTGTCTAGCTTCATTCTAGTCTGGCTTTAGGAAGCAGCACTTCACAGTTTCCTCTTTATTCCGTGTCACTGATTATATCCAGTCAGCCATGGACAAAGGCCACGTCACTACTGCCATCTTCGTGGACTTGGCGAAGGCCTTTGACTCTGTCTCACACCCACTCCTGTTCCAAAAACTTCTCTCCTCCGGCCTAGCCCCATCTGCCAATGACTGGTTCAAATCTTATCTCTGAAACAGACAACAATCTGTTCAAGTTTGCAATATCCTCTCCCCTCCTCTCTCTATCCAAACCGGTATTCCCCAAGGCTCCATACACGGCCCTGTCCTTTTCTTAGTTTTTATAAATGACCTCCTATCTGTCTGTTCTCCCGCAAACATCCACATGTACTCAGATGATACTGTGATTTACCTTTCTGGTCCAAACACCACTGATACAGCAACCCCTCCTGCAGCATGACTTCAACAAAGTGTAGCCTTGGTTTAGACAAAATCAACTCAGATTAAGCTAAAAAAAACTGTCTCCGTGTACTTCAGATCAAGGCAAATATTATTCAAATACCAGATCATCCCAGCTTTTACCATCCTGGATGGCTCTGTCTGGATGGTATAGGGCCAGACCCCTGAGCAACTTGGGAACAGTGATAAAACAGACAGGACACTAACAAAAGGGATCAGATCATGAATAAGATATTTATTTTGATTACAGATATAAGCCCTGTGTTGCATTACCTCGACACCAGGAGCCAGAGTATTCCCTATACTCCAGAGCATATGATCAGACTTGGAGTGCAGACAGTGTGTAACATCTTATATTTATTTATTTGCTTTTGTTTACCAGGTAAGCACACTAGGCAGCCAAGTGCCTGTTTTCAGGTGTGACCCGGGAGGTTACAGAGGTACATTCAAGAACATCAGTCAAAAGCAAGTGCAAGGTACATTCAGAAGAATCAAGGAGAGCAGGGACAATAAAAGGACATCAGGTTTTACATAACTGCATGGTCCAGGCAAGGGAGGCAGTAGTCGACATACCAGGGCAGCTACGAGCCAAAGGATTAGAGAAGCAGGTAAAATTGATTAGTACAATTGGGGATTGGAGAGACAAGGCAGAGCATGAGGGTAGGGCAGTGAACATATACACATTAATAGGCAGAAGGGCCTGAGTGGACCCAACATAATCATTTCTTCTAAATATCTGTCAGCTCACTAGTGAGTAAGGGGCAGAGCCCCTCCATGTTAAGCAGAGGCATTGGGTAATGAACTCAGCCAGTCATTAAGTGCAGAGGCAGACGGAGGCCAATTTGAGAAAGCCCCAGAGGGAGGCTTTAAAGGAGGGATGGGAGGTGGAGGAGCGAGTGCTTGCTGGAAGGGCATTCCATAACCTGGGTGCGTACACAGCAAAGGCCTGGTCTCCCATTTGTGTGTGAGTTTTTGGAGCCAGGAGGACATGAGAGCCACTGGATCTTAGATGGTAGGAAGGGGTAGCAGGTAAGAGGGATACGGCGAGGGCAGAAGGGGTGGCTGTTCGGATCACACTGTCGATGAAGTTGCCCAAGGCAAAAGTGTGGTGCTGTTTTGGTGGGAGCCTCTCAAGCCAGGAGTAGAGCTCACACCGGTGGGTGAGGCATGGGGCTGAGTGTGCAAAGCGACAGACGCTGTTGTACACTGTATCCTATTTTGAGAGACTGTTTTTTATGACGTGGGTAAAGGTGACAAGTCCATAGCATAGTGTGGGTAGGAGGACCCCCCTGGCTAAGGCGAGATGAGCAGCCGGGGTGAGACAGCTTTTAGCCCTGTATGCGAGACCCAGCTTACAGTTAGAGGCCTTACATGTGTTGCATATATGCAAAGCGAAATCTAGTTGTGGGTCAAGTGTCACCCCCAGGTATTTGACACGATCAACAGCTTGGAGAAGGGACCCATCGGCACATGAGATCTTTACAGGGGCAGGGACAGCTTTTGTCTTGGCTGTAGAGCCAAATAGCATGGTCTGAGTGTTCAGCAGGTTGATAGTGAGCTTGTGGTCCTTTAGCCAGGTTTGGATTTGGTCAAAGTCAGAGTTTAGCTGGGCAGTGATGACAGAGATGTCACGGGAGCTGTTCAGGATGACAAGATCATTTGCATATAGTGTAGATCGCCCATGGGCTGGGACTGAGGGCAGATCATTTATGAAAATGGAGAACAAGAAAGGCCCAAGGACAGAGCCCTGGGGGACCCCACAGTTAACTGGAGAGGGCTCAGACAGGGCCTTGTTGAACTTGGTATACTGCTGTCTGCCCATGATGTAGTTGGTGATCCAGGAAAGGGCTGGGGAGGAGAGTCCAAGGGACATGAGAGAGGAGCAGAGGAGTGAGTGGTCAACCCGGTCGAAGGCTTTCGAGAGATTGACAAAGATGGCACCAGTCAGTTTACCTCGATCTGCAGCCGACATGATCTCAGAGGTGACAACAGCAAGGGCAGTGGAGGTGCTGTGCCCTTTTCTGAAGCTGTGTTGTACAGGGAAGAGTAGATCGTGGGTCTGCAGTTAGTGGGTGAGCTGCGAGGCAACCACCTTCTCAAGAAGCTTGCTGATCGACGACAGGATCACTATAGGGCGGTAGTTCTTGAGATCTTTTTTTTTTTAAATTCAAGTTTATTAATGAGTTTACATAACAATAACAGATCCAGGTATAAATAGATATACAAATCAATGCCATGATTACAGCGGATTGTCCCTCCCCCACTTCCCAACCTCAAGCCCTCCCCTCTCCCAATGCAAAACCAAACCATACCCTCCCTATCTCTCACCTCCCACCCCAGCACAGCGAGAATTCACCATCTTTTAAGAGACTTATATGGAATAGCCAGTACCATCATCACTTATAAAGAGTAAAGGGCATAAAGGGGGCCCCATATTTTTTCGAACCTAGGTAGTTGATTATTTTTCTCTGACATCGATATGAGGGCCATGTGGAATTTACGATTCCGGACACTAACCTCAGTGAAATCTCCTAAGAGACAGATTTTTGGAGTAAACAAGACTTCTAAACCTAACAGTGGATCTACTTTTTGTTTGATGCATGCCCATAGTGGGGCCACCTTGGGGCACTCCCAGAAAATGTGTAATAAGGTTCCTTCTGCTTGTTGGCACCTTGTACATAGAGGAGACATATCGTGGTTAAATTTGGCTAACCTCTCCGGAGAAAAATACAAGTTATGCAATATGTTAAACTGCATGAGACACAGTCTGTCTTGTATTACAAATTTATGGCATCCTTTCCATAACGCCATCCAATTTATTGGTAACTCTGGAAAGTGGGTAGCCCAATAAGTTGTGGGTCCCCCATGGTCTGGGTAAACCCATTTAAACATGAATCTGGTGAGTTTTGCGACAGCATGGGGAGAGCCAGCTAAAGGGCTCATTTCTGCATATATCTTGAAGTTTTAGGGCACTGGGGGTGAAGGCCCAAAGGCCTGCACTAAAAGATGTCATATGTGGAATATCTTAAAGATGTGATTACCGGCTATGCCCAATTTAGATAAAATCTCAGGAGAGGTGAACCATTTACCATCTTCTTTTACAAAGTATGTAATGGAGAGGGAGGTTAATTGGGGTAGCCGTGAAGGTGGAAGCATTTTACCCTCAATTTTAAAGTTGGGATTACCCACGAGAGGTTGGACGATGTCTTGGACCTGATTATATTTCAGGAAAGCGCAAAACTGAGAGTGAATTTTAACGAAGGTGCCAATAGGTGCCGTACGTAACTGAGGAGGTAGGGACTTATGCTGTATATATAGGAGGGCATTTGGGGAAAGACGATAAGATCGGATTAGAGATAGTTCAATACGCAGCCAAATAGGAGTGTACACAGACGGTACTTGAGCCACTGGTGGGAATAACCATCTTAAGTATTTATTAGCTTGACTGCCCCAGTAATAAAACCTTAAATGAGGGAGGCGAAGGCCACCTTTGACCTTGGGTACAGCCAGCTTGTGATAGGCCAAACGTGGTTTCTTATTCGTCCATATAAGATCTGTAATGAGTCTGTGCACCTTTTTGAACCAGGAAAGAGGGAGCCATACGTTGAGGAGATTAAGGGGGTAAAAGAGGCGAGGGAAAACATTCATTTTTATGAGGTTAATCTTACCCCAAAGGGAAAGGGGAAGGAAAAACCATCTAGATAGATTGTGGATGAGAGTCTGGAGGAGGGCGTTCAGATTCGTCTGTTTAAAAAGTGACTCGCTCCTAGTAAGATGAAGTCCCAAGTATCTAAGTGATTTCAACTCCCAAGAAAGTCTGAAAGGAGAAATCATAAGTTTATGAGTTTTATAATTTAAGGGAAATACAATAGTTTTATCGAAGTTTAGTTTATAGTTAGACAGGGAGCTAAATTCGCTGATGATTTCCAGCACATAGGGTATGGATGTAGTTGGGTCAGTTAGGTGAAGGAGGAGGTCGTCTGCATATGCAGATACCTTAACTTCATAGCCCACTATAACAATCCTCTGTGTACGTGGACACTCCACCAGTCTATGGATTAAAGGCTCTAAGTATAGATTGAACAGAAGAGGGGATAGGGGACACCCCTGCCTAGTAACCGACTGGCTGAAAAAAATCTGAAAGTCTCCCATTGCTGTAAATACGTGCAGATGGAGTGCTATACAAAACCTGGATCCATTGTATAAATTTAGAGGGGAATCCAAAGGCCTGCAAGGTCTTAAATAAAAAAATCCAGTTCACTCTATCAAAGGCCTTCTCGGCGTCCAGGGATACCAACACGGCAGGAAGATTGATATCCCTGGACATCGAGAAAACATGGACCAGAGTGCATAAGTGGTCTACAGAGAATCTGCCTTTCATGAAACTGACCTGTTCTGAGCCGATAAGATCATGTAAAACAGTGCTGAATCTATTTGCTAGGAGCTTCATTAAGATCTTAATATCGATGTTTAGAAGGGAGATCGGTCTGTAACTGGAAACTAAATCAACTCTTTTATCTGTTTGGGGAATAGAATAATGATTGCTTTAAAGAGCGTTTTATCAGATTTTACATTTGAGAGGATATATTGGAAGAGGGATAACAGTGACGATGCTAACTGTTTAACAAAGGCTTTGTAAAAATTGGAGCTGAAGCCATCCGGCCCTGGGGCTTTATCTGTGGGGAGGTCTTTAATTATTTTTACAATCTCTGCCTCCGAGATGGGAAGCAAAAGTTTCTGGGACTGGGCTTCTAAGAGAGAAGGTAAATGGGAACCCTTAAGGTAGTTGTCCAGAAGCGGGAGAGGAGGGGGATTTATCATGGGGCCATATAGTTGTTTGTAATAATTGACAAATTCGGAGATTATGTCCTCAGGAGAGGTCTTAAGGGAGCCATCTTCAGAGGAGGATATGGCAGCGATGAATCTGGTGGATTCTTGCTGTCCAATTCGCATGGCCATTAATTTGCCCGCTTTTTCCCCGTGATCTGAGGAAGTGGATCTAGCCTTCGGAATAGCATATTCAGCCTTCTCTCGTAAAAGTTCTGAGTAAGCGGCTTTTAGTTTTATCAAATCATGTCTAAAGCACTCAGTGGACCGGGGTGACATTTGGGCTTCCATAGTCCAGATTTGTGTGAGTAGATGGAGTAAACTCTCCTCTCTCTTCTTTTTCCTTGCTGAGGCCAGTCCAATAAAAAAAAACCTCAGATACGCTTTCATAGAGCACCATTCAATATCTGGTTTATTCGTCGACCCTTGATTAACATTAATAAATTGAGTAATGTGATCTGAAATGTATTGAATTACACCAGGATCCTTCAGGACTTGGTTGTTCAATCTCCAGTATCCTTCTGGTTTAGGTAAGGAGGCAAGAGAAAGCCTACATATCGCAAGAGAGTGGCCTGAGGGGGGGACCTGGATGAATTTCTGAATCCATTATCTCTGGGAGTGGTGACTGCGAGAGTAGGATGTAATCTAACTGGGATGCTGTTTCACGTACTGGTGAGATAAACATGTATTATTTAACTGATGGGTGGAGGGCCCTCCAAATATCACATAGGCCTAAGTGGTCAACTAGGTCCCTCAGAACACGTTGTGCTGGAGATAAACCTTTGTGGGAGCGACCAGAATGGTCAACTGAAGGGTTGAATGGCAAGTTCCAATCTCTTCCCAGTGTCATCGGAAGGGATAAGAACGAGGCTAAGGTATTCATAAGTCGAGTAAAGAAAGAGGGAGAATCAAGGTTAGGACCGTAAATGCTGCCCATTATGATTTTGGTGGAGTGTAGTAGGCCTTTAACAAAGATAAATCTACCAGAGGGATCACTGGTGGTCTGGATGGGAACAAACGGGACTGCCCTAGTCAGGAGAATCATTACTCTGCAACTTTGTGTACTACCTCCTGCAGCAAAAACTTGGCCGATATGCTGCCGTCTCATTTGGGATGCTTCGGTGTCTAGTAGGTGAGATTCCTGAATGAAGGTAATATATGCTCTTAGAAGATGTAAATGTTTTAGAAGCTTGCATTGTTAATTTTCTGGTGTGTCCCTTTGACATTCCAGGTTGCAAAAGTGACATAACTAGTCATTTAGTTGGATGGGGTGTGGTATGATGGACTGTGCACTAGATCCAGATATCCGTCCTGGCAATATATTATGTGTGGCCGTGCTAAGCCCCCTTCCCACTATCCCCACACCCCGCTGTATCCCACAACACCATGATACATTACAATCATGTAGCTTATAGTAAATCTACCCCCTTCCCCCCAGATCAAGATATACTCGGCCCATGAAAATCAGTTCCCCGACAGACAAGCCCCACCCCAGCCACCCCATCCCTATACCCACTATGAGTAAACCACTAACCAATTAACAGGCAAACAGCTGTAAATAACTACATGCAGGTTTTGCAATGCATATTAATCACAATAAACATTAATAGTTTGAACCAACTTTAACAAGAAAATAGGAAATAGTCCACTATAGTGCCAAAAAAATAAAATGAAAAAATAGATGGCTGAGAGTGGCAACTTAATGTTAGATGACCAAAGACAACCTTGTAGTCCCTAGAACCAGGCCCAATAGGGCAAAGGCTAATGTCGGATTCACCTCTGCCATAAGTAATATCAATTGCGTTCATGGGGTGAGACTAACTGCATCACCAGCCTTGTAAACGAAAACTCTAATCTCTGCGATGACATCTCATGTAAAGCTTTGTTTAACAAAATTAACAATAAATCCATAAGACCCCATGATAAAGCGTAGACTTACCCTTTACTTAAAGAAACTCAATGTCAGTGTATCACAAGCCATGGTGACCAAAATGGCGCAAACAAACATCAACATGTAGTTCGGCATAGTCCTTCCAGAAAATCCCCGAGCTGATGAGGTCCATCAAAAGACATAGCTCGTAGCGGTTGAGCTTAATTGTTGAAAAGCATTAGCCTCCTCAGGAACTTCAGCGGTTGCTGAACAGGTCTGGTAGGGCAGATTTCAAACCAGTATTGGCGGCATCCTCGTCTTCAAACGATGTCCAGCTTGCTGATAGGGATACCTGTAAGCGTGCTGGATACTCATTCTGAAGCGAATGCCCGTGGCGATCCGCTTCGACACTACAGGGTGAAAAGAAGCCCTACGCTGTCACACTGTAGAGGGAAGGTCCTGGGCCACTCGAAGTTTACTCCTCTCCCAGTGAATCTCCTGAATTTCCCTTATTTTTATTAAAAAAATGTTGCCTCTGAAGGTAGTTTAAAAAGCAGAGTATGAATGGTCGTGGTGGGGCTCCAGCCGGTGGCATGGGTCTTAATGCTCGGCACGCTCGATGATATATTTCTGGCTGTACGGTGAAGATCTTGCCAGTTTCTTTGATTAATTTTTGAGAAAAGCCAATAGATCAGTGCCCTTTTCTCTCTCTGGAAGGCCGATGACCACTGCATTATTTCGTCTGCTGCGGCTTTCCAGATCCTCTATCTTGGCTTCAACTTTAGACAGTCTCTGCTGGGCGGTTACTATCTCTGGGTCTATCTTTGTAACATTTTTTTCCAGGGATATAAGCCGAGCTTCGTTATCCCCCATTCACTGAGAGAGCTCATCCAGTGTCTGTGTGACAGATTTAAGGTCTGAGGAGACAGACCTAAGCTCCTCTCTGAATGGTTTAAATTCTTCAAGGAACCGAGCCAGCGTTAATGGTTCATGCTCAGGAGTGGAGGCATCCAATTCCTGGCTGTGACAGGAGGAAGAGACCTTGGCTTTTTTTCCAGCTTTTTCTGGTGAGGCCATCGGCGTGTGTTTAAGTTGCGCTTTGCACATTTCGATCTCCATGCCTGTCCAAATGCGGTGTGGCGATGTTGTAGCAGTTCGGCACCGAATGGAGAGATTTCTGCCTGTTGGAGAGGTTAGTAATGTGAAGAAGGTAGGTTAATAGGTACTGGGTAGCGGGAGCTGAAAAGCAAGGCATCTAGATGGAACACCACATCATGTGACCCCCCCTGTTCTTGAGATCTTTAGAGTCACCTTGTTTGTGAACAGGGATGACATTAGTAACTTTCAAGATGCCTGGGATGATACTCGATGTTAGAGACTGATTAAAGATGTGGGTGATGGGTTGGGCTAGAATGGAGGCCCCTAGGCTGAGTAGTTTGGGCTCAAGGCGGTCATGCCCAGCACCAGTGTGAGGGGAGAGACCAGCAAGAAGCTTCTGGGTTTCCAAGACAGAAATTACCCTGAGGTAGAAGGGAGGTTGGGAGATGCCCCATCGGGGTGGGGGGAGTCCATGTCTTTGGGGTCATGGGGCTGGAAAGGTACAGCTGGCAGGTCAGTGAACGTGGCATTAAAGGTATTGGCAATTGTGAAGAGATTGTTGCAGTTAACCCCACCAATGTGCATATCAGTGATCTGAGCTCTGGCAGACCCTCCAACCGTGTTTTTGATGTTCTGCCAGAAGCTCTTCAGGTTTCTGGCTGAGGAGAGTAGGGCACGTTGGCAGAACTCACTCTTGGCAGTGCGGATGGCTCTTTTGCAAGAGTTTTGCAGCTGTCTGTACTCATGGAAGTCAGTGTTGAGAGGAAGGCCTTGTATCTTGCCCAGCACTTGTCCCTTTGCTTCATGAGGAGAAAAGGCTGCCATGGAGCCACTTTGTGATAGTGCCTCTCACCCTTCTTTTTGTGAGGAGAGCATGTTTGTCTTGCAGGGGGGTGAATACTGCAAGAAAGTTGTCAAGGGCCCCAGAGGATCCCTGTGCTTCAGTGACCTGGGTCCAGTCAGTTTGTCGCAGGTCTGCAAGGTAGCCTCCAATGTTAAGTTTGGAGTTATCCCTCATCTGGATCACCCTGCAGGGAATTTTAGGAGAGGAGATGCCCCATATACAGTAGATGGGAGAGTGATCTGAGATGACATCTGGGAGAATACCACAGGAGACAATTCTATCTGGTCTATTGCTCAGCAGCCAATCAATGAGTGATCCCTTGTCCCCACGCGGAGAGAGTCTTGTGGGTTCTGAAATGAGCTGGCTGAGGGCAAGGCCAGACAGAAGGGGCTCATATTGTTGGACGTTGCAGCCCACCCAGTTCAGGATGAAGTCACCTAGGACTAATAGCTCATTTGAGCCAACCATGGGGCTGAGACAGTCAAGGAGGGAGGAGAGCCGTAGCACACCACCCTTAGGTGGGTTGTAGGCACAGATCAGGTGCACCTTTCTGGTGTTGCCTAGCAGGAGAAGGGCATGCAAGAACTCACAGGTGTGGGATAGGTGAGGCGAATGCCTTATGGCAGATACATTTAAGTGACTCTTATGGTATAGGAGCACCCACCACCTCTTTAGGTGACTCTTATAGTATAGGAGCAGCCCACCCCCTCTCTTTTTCCCTACTCTGTCTAGCCTAACAAGGTTGTATCCCAGGAGGGCACATGCAGAGTCTGGGATATGAGGCTTCAACCAGGTTTCCGTGACCCCCACAAAATCAGGGTTATAATGTGCCACCCAGGCTGTAAGTTCTGCTATGTTAGGTAGTAAGCTTCATATGTTCAGGTGCACTACTTTCATGCCTTTGGCAGATAGCTACACGGGGGGGTCTTAAGGGAGGGCCTAGCAGCCTGCAGCCCAGGGTTATGGACTGAGGCCCCAGCCAGACCATGAAGCCCAGAGCAAGCACTCCGAGGCGGCATTCTGTATGGCCACTTGGGGGGAAGGGGGGCCCGAGAGTGGGTAAGATTTGTGGTAGAGTCCTAGCTCAAGATACAGGCCCTGGTGGCTCAGGAAGGTAATTTGAGGGTAGCAGGTAATGACACTCTGAGAACAGAAACCCTAGTAGATTCCCCAGATCAGTTAATAGAGACAATAGTTTGCCGCTTCAGACTCCAAGTAGCTGGGCATGCACTTAAGGATTAACTAGCTGTAATTTTAAAACATAAAAATGCTGTTCATGCTAACTAGCTCTAATTTTAAAACATTAAAATGATGTTTATGGTGCGAGAATTAATGTATATGCACAGTCATGAGTATAAACTAGCTCTAATTTTGAGACAATAGAATGCTGTTTATGGCTTGAGGATTGGTATAGAAGCACAGACAGAGTTTAGTCAAGAGCAAGCACCAGTAGGAACAGGGTAAAGTCACACATGCACAATTGAGATAGGGCACCAGTGAGCCTGGTGCTGGACCAACCGAGGAAGAGAATGTAGTAGGCTCCCCCGGGCTAGTGGGAGGGGCTAGGGAGCATTTAAGGAGAGGAGGGTACAGGGTGGTGGGCAGGAGAAAAATTCACCCTCCACAGCACAATCATGGGAACAGCAGCCCCCTTCCCAGTTCAGAGCTCACAGTCAATTATTTCAGTCCACACTTACTCCCAGTTCCAGGGGAGGTCCGCCTGACCACGACAACAAGCCGATGCCTCAAACCCTGGGTCTCGAACTTTTTTCCGAATCCGAATCCCACCGTCAGTCCCGGTGCAGGGGGGGGGACCCACAATAGCAGGGTCTCCCTCACCTCCCTCGCAGCAGGCAGCAATGAGTCGCTGGGTTCAGGAGCAACCTAAATCCAGGCTGGATGAACGACGCTGCAGGCAGAGGCACCAGGGCTGTTTTTAAACTTTGACACCTAAAAGCTCAGAGTCTTGACTTCTCTGGAGCCATCGCAGTGTCCAAAAAAATTCGCCCTCCACTGCACAATCATGGGAACAGCAGGCCCCTTACCAGTTCATATAGTGTGATAATAACTATAGCAACATACAAAACAAGCAAGCCCTGTTGGCTAAAAGTTAGGTAGCTCCTGATATCAAAAGATATACAAAGTATAGAAATATGCTGGCTAAGGTATTACAGCACTAAACAATAGATTAGTATTACAGGCAGACAACAATCTACTAGGTGGTGCTGTTTGATAAGGCAAAATCATAACAACATTGGCTAAGGTAAATGAAAATACAGTACAACCTCAAAGTTACGAACACCATGGGAGTGAAGGGTGTTCATAACTGAAAAATCTATATCTCTGAAACCACATGATTTTCATGCCAAACACCAAAAAACAAAGTTAGATTTGTTGCTTTGTCACTCATTTATTTATTTAACTTAAACTGGGCTTTACTTGTTTAAAAAAATGAAAAGTTTATGACTTTATGACTATGTCTCAGATGTTTTAAGAAATTAGTAATAGCGCTCTACTTTAATGAGCTATAGTGCTTTTTAGCAGCATGATTATGCAGTTCCTGAAGCAGCATCAGGTTCACAGGAGTGGCTTCAGGCTGCTGTTCCAACCACTGCACGCACACAGCGAAGCACTCCTCAGCTCTGCTGTGAGGGATATTTGTTGTCTCCTCACCCCCCTCACTATCACTAGAGCCATCAGGTTCTGTACTCACTCAAGTGAGATCAATGGTCTCCCTGTTCGACAGGATCTCATGCCCTGTTTCTTCATTGTCAGCTTGTAGCTAGTCCTCTTGTTCCTCCTCTGTTAATTACAGTGTGGCTCTCTCCTCTGTGAAGTGCACCTGACTGTCAGTGACGTCGTTACCCTCCAGATCAACTTCTTCCTGAAACTGCCACAGCTTGTTCCAGGACTGGCGTAATGATTCAGAGTTGATCTCTCCCCATGCTTTTGCACTCAGGTAAACCGCATCTTTTATGGACAACTGTTCATAGAAATCGGTATAGCACTGAAATTCATTCAGCCCCAACAACAGGCAGCACAGCAAATCCCTTTTGTAGTGGTGCTTCAAGTTCTCCAAAACACCTTGGTCCATGGGCTGCAGCATGCTGGTTACATTTGGGGGCATAAACAAGCTCTGTATGTTCCCGTCATTGGAGATCACATTTTCAATGGAGGGATGGGAGGGGGCATTATCCAGCAGTAGGACGGCACAAGCTGGCAATGATTTAGCCTGCAGGTAATCTTTCACCAAAGGGACAAAATGTTTAAAGAACCAGTCACAAAAGATGTTTCTATCCATCCAGGCATTTCTCTGGCTGTAATAATAACAGGCAGAGCTGACATAGTGTCATTGGCAAAACATCTGTGCTTATTGCATTTGTGGATAAAGACAAGTGGAAGCTGAAAATCACTGCTAGCGTTTGCTGCAGTCATAAGTGTCACTCGATCTTTGCTTGATTTAAAATTCTTAACTTGCTTCTCTGTGCCATCAGCAAGTATTTTGTTTGGAAGCAATCTCCAATAAAGACCCGTCTCATCACAATTGAAAACTTGGTCTCTGGTGAGTTGATGTTGCTCGGTGAATTGTTGGAGAGTCACTTTAAAGAATCACAGGCAACAGAATCGGTTGACAGTGATTCACCTTGCATGCTAAGCTGTCTTATGCTGTGCTGATTTTTAAATCTGTGTGACCACCCAGAACTAGCCTTAAAACTGGCTTCTTCTTTCTCTGGGTACATCTGCTTGTAGAGCAGCTTAGCTTTCTCAGTTACAATAATGCCACTGATGGGGTGCCTTTCCTCGCGTTCCTGAGTAAACCGCAAATTCATTGCTTGGTCGAAATCATCATCTGCAGCTTTGCGAACAATGCAACTCTTCTGGACAGCACCCATGACTTTAGCCTCTTTGGCAAACTAATTTTGTCCTGCCCCTTTTTGATATCAAACACAGTTGATTTACCAATGCCATACTCTTTGGCAACAGTGCTCAGGCTGGCACTACGTTTGATTTTGTTAATGATTTTGAGTTTTGTCTCAATTGATAGTGTGACACGCTTTCTTTTGTGATTGCCTGCCATGCTTTAACACCCTGTTAATGCTAGCGTTAAACTAACACCTTACATTAATGCCCTTTTATACAGAGAACAACAGGTGTTAGAGATGTGATGGTTAGAATTAATTGATACCTGCGTGGGGGGGAGGTCACTCGGTTAACCGGTCAGTCCGGATAACTGAAGTTCATAACTTCGAGGTTGTACTATACAGTCAGAATCTATTGTAACATAATCCACCAGATGGTGGTACAGACCACACTTGGTCATAAACTGGTATTGTTGCACGCAATAAAGCATAAAACGATGCTTAGTTAGAAAAATACAGTAAAATCACATTATATTCGTATCAGTAGTAATAACATCATAATTAGCAGCAAACGATAATCAGTAATTGGTCCCTGTTACCACTCTTATACGGTGGGTATACCTTGAATTTAGGCTGCAGGACAGCTAAGGGCTGTGGGGCAATACAATTTAGAGGGAGCTGATTAAAAAAAACATTTTTTGCTTGTATTCTGAGCAGTGTTTGATGGAGGCATTACCTGGCAACCGAGGGGCTAATAACAAAGTGTGGTGGGGAGTGTAGTCCAAACAGTACCGAAACGTACTATAGGAGCAACTAAACTAGGCTGTTATTTTATGGTATGTACTGGTCTGCCTAAGTGGTACATATAAGTACTGAAATTGGCAGGCTAGACACAAAATACGCCTATTTAACGTATAATTTCGCTGACATCTCCGGTGCTAGTGGTCACATGACCAGAAGGGTTCATCCGGTCCTGGACACTAATTAAACTGCTCAGAGTGAGCGGAGTGAATTCGGGTGGGCGAGCGTACGTTTGGCGCGTGCAGAGAGTCGCGCATCCAGCTCGTCTTGCCTGTCTAGCGGGGAGAAGGCGAAGGGACAGGAAATGCTCCCATCTACATGTGAGTATCACTGCTTTAAGCAGGTTGGGACAGTGTTAGAACAGTATCAGTGTTAAAACCCCCTTTAGCAAATGTGGCAGGGCATAGCCCATCAAATGATCTTTTGGACCTACTATATTCAGAGGGATCTATCTTACGATGTAACAACTGCCACATGTATGCAGCAGTTGCCTCTGCACCAAATTCTGATTCATACACATGTGACAAATGTATGAAAGTGGGGATATTACAGTCTGAATTAAGTATCCTAAGAGGACAAAGCAAAGTTCAATACTGTGAAACATCTAACTCTGCTTCAACTACACAAAAACAATAGTTTCTGTAAATACTATAATGGATGAGGACAATAACCCACTGAGCAATAGTACAAACGATCCACAGACGCCTGAGTGGACAAATGTGAGTGGGATAACTATGAAATAAGGGAGAAGAGCTTTGGGAATAGCAGACATAGAACTAGTAAACGGATGCTCCATCCTAGCATCAGCATAAGCAGAACCCCCCCCCCCCACCGAAGCCCTAGAGGATTCTGGTCACAGGAAGAAGCTATTAGTGATAGGAGATTCTATATTAAGGAAAACAGACACTGTTATTTGTGGGTAGGATAAGATCAACGGGGTGGTGAATTGTCTGCCTGGTGCACGTACTAAGGATATTAAAAACAACATACCAAGGGTTCTAGAAAGAACTCCAAATATTCAAAACATTGTGATACATGTGAGGGCAAATAACGTGGGGGAAGACCATGAGAAGGACATCATGGAGGATATTATGGATCTCTGCACTTTAGTAAAACAATGAGGACAATACCTACTCATATCGGGGATACTGCCAAAACTAATCTGCCACAGAGAAAAGAACCTTGTGATTCAAAGAATAAAAGCTTACCTTCAAAATAGGTGTGCCGAGGACAATCTGGTATTCCTAAACATCCGGGAAGCCTTCTATCAAAAAAGGCCCACTATGCTAAAGATGGCTTGCATCTAAGTAAAATGGGCATGAACATACTTGCCACACTGATCACAAATGCAACCACTGAACATTTAAACTGATAAGGAGTGGGGTTGGCAGGCTAAAAGGGATGCACAGGACATAAAGACCACTGTATCTTGGATCAGTATAAAAGCGAAGACTGATAACAAGCCCAAGCAAAAAGAGGAGTTAAACTGTTATCTAACCAATGCCAGAAGCCTGCAAAACAAAAAGGAATAACTTGAACAAATCCTTTACCTACAAAATGATACGGATATAGTTTTCATAAAAGAAACATGGTGGATGGGTGATGGTGAATGGGGGCAAATCATTCCTGGATACACACATTGGGTGCTATGCATGAAGGCTACGCAGCATGCGCATTGCGTGTGTGTGTAGCCAGCAGAGGTGGATGTGCACTATGTATGCCCACACAAGCCATGAGCGGCATGCATGACGTGTGCACAAGGTGCCATGCAGGCCGGCAATGTGGAGCTATGCAGCCCGTACACATGCCAGCTACGAGGGGAGGAGTCATGTACCAGGTAGCCCATGCACAAACATGTGGTAGGCACGCATAGCTACACGTGTCCAGGGGCAGCCATAAACAGCCACATAGGCCATGCCACTGGCAGAAGTCCAAACAGTGGCGAATGCCCACAAGAGAGGCACATAGCAGTGTGCAGAGGCACGACCCTGCCACAAGCATGCCACCATGGACGTCAACCACCCTCAGGACATGCCGTGAGCACCCAACATGGATGGCCAGGTGCGGTAGCATGGCATTGTAGCGTGCAGTGTGCCAGACAGGTGGGCAACCACATGTGCCCCCACGGGCAGCTGCAGATGCCAGAAATAGTGCCCACGTGGCACAAAACTGTGACATGGGCAACATGCATGGCATAGGACACCACCGCAGCAGACAGGCACCCGCACACCTGCAGAAAGGCAGGCAGTGCAAGTGCTCCCAGAAGGCTGTGGCAGCTGACACCCACTACTAGGGCATTGTACCCATGACAACCGACAGGGCAATACATGACATAGGGAAGCCAACCAGAACAAACAACCACATAGCCATGACAGGCAGTGCCCCTACAGAGGGCCCCACAGCCCAGCACAGTACCCTACACCCATCAGACCTGGGCACCCAGCAGGCGGGTCCTGCTCATGACTCACACAGGGGCCAGCATCCAAACGCCACAACAGGCCCCCCCCAGCAGGTGACTGCAGCAGCAGAGCCCTGTCCCCCATGGCAAAACCAACAGGGTAAGCAGATACCAATGGCCTCACAGTCGACAGAAGCTGCAGGCACTCCACCCACACACACACACACACATATGCACAAGGCAGTGAAAAGCCATGGAATAGTGGACAAATGTTTATTACAACAACAGATACAAATACACATCACAGTGCCTGACGCCCCCCCAACACCCCAAGTGCAGTCCCCTGCCCTGTGCCACAGCACATTCAGACAGCCATGCCATGGCCCAAGCAGTCCCCTACACAGCATGCCGCTCCCCGCTATCTGGTGCCATCACTGCCGGATGATGCTCCTCCTCCTCGCTGCTGCTGTTGCACTCCTCCGCAGGCATGGGCCACACCTGCCAGAGCACAAGGTGCCTGATGGGTCCACTGTAGTGCTGTGGAGAGAACAAGACAGTACACCATGTGCATAGAGTTGGCCACCCACCCACCCACCCTGTGATGACCAGACACACAGTGGTGCCACCCTCCCTGGGCTGAGGTGGGCACACTGCCACCTGGACACATGTGGCACAGCTCATCCCACACAATGGGCCACCCCCCAACACCAACAGGTCAGCAACAGAGGTGCACAATGACATATAGATGAGGGCGACTACCTGGGATGGAACAGTGACCCGCCACAGGGACCTTGGCTCTGTGTCACCATCCTCGCCCTTGTAGTGGAGTGCACTACCCACCACAGTCCTCTGGAGGTACCTCAGCATCCTGCACACCCACCGCATGTGATACTGTGTCCTAGGCATCTCTACCATGACAGCCGCCCCATCTGGCTGCACCTGCCTCTGTAGCTCAATCCTCCTTGGCACACCTGTGGAGACCTGCATGGTGGAGGGGAGGGAGGGAGGGGACAGCAAAGCAAAATGCAGGTCAGCACACAGGAACAACCCAAGGCAACTCTCTACCACTGCCCGCCATCAGGTACAAGACACCTGCATGACACACATACAGAAGAAAAGGCCTAAGCGGCCCAGAGAGTCCTGTATCCACTGCTGTCCAAGAACTCATGCTCAGCAATGTGCCAGAGGTCCAGAGGGTAACGCTTCATGGTGTCTGTGTGATGTGCAGATGCGAGGGCATGACACTTATGTAGTGTGCCAGTGCCGGTCATGCATATGGTAAGCAGAACCACTCATGCAACAAACACGTGCAAGGTATGGCAGGTATCACGTACCCCCCCCACATGGCCGTCCCATTTGACCAACACAACGCAGATCACCACGCAGTCATGTAACATCGTGCCTGGCATGTCAGTGGGTTGGAGGCATACAGGGCCCCATGGTACAGAGGCTATCTGTGTGCTGTGCATGGTTGTGCATGTGGCTGTGTGAGGCAAGGGCATGGGGAGGTCTGTGCAGCTGAAGCATGTCCATGGACAGAACAAGTGGACCCATGGGGGCATGGTGTAACACGGCCCTGGAGTGCACGTACGGTGCAATGCATGTGCGGACCACGGACATCACAACCAGCATGCATGCACAGTGCTGGCAGGTCATGCTGACTGACTGAGTGCGGCGGGGGGCACTGTGGTGGCCCATGAACACCCCTAGGCCATGATGCCTGTGGCCATGCATGGACACTAACCCCACATGGCCCCCGAATGTTGGGTGGGAGATGCATAGCAGTGGACAATTGTGGTCCAGCCATGCCCATGTGACTGGCATGGGCACTCATGGTCCACATGGCCTGTCCCAAGTACACCTCGGTGGCTGCATGAACACTGTCGCATGCTGCCACACAGTGGCACACATGCGGCTGGAAGTGTGAACAGAGAGGCACATGCCATGCATACCAGGCCAGTGCTGTCATGGTCAGCCCGAGGGAAGGAGGTATGGCATCCCACCAGTTGCATGGCGCATGTGCAATCTCAAGTGCACAGCTGACAGCCCATGCACTATGTATGCCATGTGATACCGATATCGGATGCTGTTCCTGGTACAGGCTGATACCTGAATGAAGGTGGAATGTGCCCGGGACTGCTCTTGAATGTATACCTGCTGAATGCAGGGCATGGGAGCTGTGGACGATGACGGCCATGGGAGCGTGTATTCCATCCACACATGGATGGGCATCTGCTATGTGACACACACTGCACTGAACAGTTGTGGCTGCCATGGCCAATGGTCATCCACCTGTGTGACCTGGTCCATGGCAGTGTGGGACCTTGGACATGATGCTCCATGGCCATGTCAGTCGAGAACAAGGTTATGTGTGCACTGGCATATTACATGATGGGCACCTTCCAGTGCACTGCAGGCAGTGGTATCAGTGTTAGCCAGTCTTCCATGTCCAGGGCACTGGTACAGGTCACTGATGCATTGCTACAGCATTCACAGGACCACATAAACCTCCCGATGACAGATGGGGAGGCCCGCGCCATGAAGCAGGTGTTCTACGCAATGCATGGCATGCTGAACATGATTGGTGCTGTGGACGGTGCACATATTGGCATCCTGACACCCTCGGTCAAGGAGGAGGCCTACTGCAACCGCAAAGGCTTCCATAGCATCAACTGCCTGGTCATGTGTGATGCAGTGTACCTGTTCACCGACGTGTGTGCATGGTTTCCTGGGTCCTGCCACAACTCCTACATCCTGGATGCATCAGGGCTTGGTGCCTGGCTCCGTGCTGGTCACGTGGATGGGTGGTTGTTGGGTAGGTGTACTGTGCCCCTGTATGTCTGGCTCCTGCATGCCCATTCCATGTCTAATCTCTCCCTTTTCCCCACAGGTGACAGCAGATATGCATTGCATCTATACCTGCTGATGCCCTACCTGGTGCCTGAGGATGCTGCAGAGATGGCCTTCAATGCAGTGCACCATCGGACACGGGTCATTTTGGAGAGGAGCATCGGACTACTGAAGATGCGATTCAGATGCCTGGACCACACTGGGGGAAAATGATGCTGAGTCTGTGGTGCGCCTGCCGTGTGTTCACAGTCTGTGTGATGCTGCACAACATGGCCATGCGTCAAGGCCTACTAATGCCTGAATACAATCTGCACGACATGCCACCAGATCAGCCTGCCAACGAGCTAGTGTGTGGCCAGGAGACAGCTGCAGGTCATGTAGCATGTGCAGCGGTTGTCAATAGGACCTTCAGACACTAGCCCCAGCACCTGTGATACCCTTGCACCCCATGCAGACATGACTGACCATTGACTGGTGTGATGGCATTCAGGTTGGCAGCAGAGTGTGTCATTACACTGTCTGGTGCAAGCCTAATGATGAGGCATGACTGAGGGTACACATCATTCCCATTGTGGCTGTGGTGCACAAGCACAGTGCCGGGCGGCACAGCTGGCATTTCATGGCAGGGCCCCAGGGCCTCTGCATTAAGCCCCTGTGCCATGACAAGGTAGCCAGCCGGAAAGGGTTCGACCCCTGTCAGCGTGCACGCAACAGACTGCACCCCCCTCACCCTGTGCCACTATGTGTCCATCTACTGTGCCACTGTGTGTGTGTGTGTGTGTGTGTATGTCCATGTACATGCGTGTGTGTGCCTGTGTGTGTCCATGTGTGTGCATGCAAATCCCATCGGGCATCGTATGTGCCCATGCCGGGGGGTGCAATGGTACTGTTGGCTCATGACTGCGGCGTCCCATACGGGGATGCTTGTTCCCTGGCCGTGAACCATGTCTCCCACCTGCGTGTGTGCCCCAGTGCCCTGCCACCATGGCAATTGTGCTGTGGTACATCCTGTGTGTCAGTGGTGGATGCACTGTCCAGCTCAGTGACATCCTCCATGTCTGGAATGTCACTCCGTCCGTCACCTGGATGGCTATCCCCCATGACCATGTTGGGTGGGGTTGCGCCGGTTGTCTCTGTGGTTTCGGCAGTGTCAGTGCCCATGCTGTGCACCTTCTCATCTGGACCAGGACACCCCCCTGTGCCCTCCTGCACACACCTCTTGTTGTCTGTGGCCCCACATTCGGCTCTCCCGTGTGCTTGGCTCGGGACTATGTTGGGGCACCATGGTGGTGTTCCCCAGCCTGTGATGGTGCTCTCCATCCGATCCTGTGACCCTGCTGTCTGCAGTATGTCATGCCCCATGGTGATGACTGCACCAGTGAGCATCACAAGTGCCACTGTGTGCCGCTGTTGTGCCTCGAGGTGGTCCAACTCCAGTTGCTGAAGTTCACAGTATTGTGGATTGACTATCTTCGTGGACCATGCTGCCCTGCTGTACCCTGTCAGTCAAGTGGACGTGCCCTCGTCACCACTGTCAATGTCCATACTGGGCATGGTGTGCACCCCCACACCCTGGCCCACTGCTTTCCACTGCTGTGCATCCCATTGGTAGGTGGTCCATGGCTCTTGGGTGTCCGTTGCCAGTTGGCTGGTCTGCATCGCACCCTGGGTCTCATCACCTCCATCGTCACCATAAAGCTCCATGGGGGTCTCTGTCTCCTCACTGTCAGATCCGGTGGTGGAGTCATCAGCCGTATCTGGCAGCACCGGCTCTGCTGCCTGTCTTCACCCTGTGGGGGGGTGGATGAGAGGCCGTGTTACCTGCATTGCTCATTGTGCATGGCCTGTGTCCATGACTGTACCCAACTCAGGCTTACCTGTAGTGTTGTCCTCCATCAGTTGTCCATGCCTTGTGTCTGTGCTGTGCAGCAGATGTGCCGGCAGCATGCCTCTGTGTCCTCCATCCCTGGCTTGCTCTGTTGGCACATGGGATACTCATTAGGCATTGGGTGGTCTGCCTGTCCAGCAACAGGATGTGGGGTGGGTGTGTGTGTGTGTGAGTGACTTGAGTTTCAGGAACAAAGGATCAATCTTAACATTGAACATGGATAAATATTGTGAGAGAGGATTGAAAAAGTCAAGGTCACTAGAAATGTAATCTCCTTCTGGGACCAGGACCAGGGTGAAAACCGTATGGCACATAACAGTTGTTTCATGTGGAATAAAACAGAAATTAGGTTCAGGAATATGACAAGTCATAGACCCATATGTAGATTGTTTATGGTTAGTGACAACACAGTACTGACCATCAACATTATAAAATACCTTTACTTTTGTTGAATTCTCCATTTGGTGAGCCTGATGGGACAGGTGAAAGATGAGTTCATAAGGTGGCTGGTATAGCAATGGACGTCTTCCTTGTAGGTGTCATAGTGTTGAGGCAGTGTCCCCTTTGGCAGAAGGGGTGATGAGGCTGAAGTGGAGTTACCTGTGCTAGGGTTAAAAGTTTCATTAGATTGCAATTCCATATCAAGAGAAAAAGATTAATCAATTGCATCTGCGGAATAGCCACAGACAGGTCTGATTACATCAAACACATAACAGCGAGATAGGTAATGGTAACCCTTTTTGGCACAGCAGTCCGTTGATGGCACCACCCAGGTGTCGAGGATATCATGGAATACCAGCAGTGGAAGCAGGTCGATCTGTTCCCTGAAGATGTTATCTTGAAGATGTCCCCCTGAATGGATGTTGACAAGTTTGTCAAAAATGGCAGTTTTAGGATCAAGACGTAGAAGAGAAACAGTAAAGGTGACATACATAGTATCTTGAATAGAACATTTTTAGTTTGATAACATGGACCCTGTTTGGGATGTCTAGTAACGTAACCCAGGTTTCTAGCAGTAGATAATGGAAACTGTACAGTTCTTTCCATATATTTAGTGGTGCATGATAGAGACCTACAGTGTGGGCAATATCATTTGGCCATACGGGTATCATGGATCAAATCTGGGATGCGCCCCAATTCAAGATCCCGAAATAAATTTGTCATAGTAATCATTACAAAAGAGCCATAGGCTGAGCAAAATAGTTCTCTGGCTATAAAATGCTGCCCCGCTTCTTTATTGTTCTGGAAAACCAGTTCATTGATTTTGTTCTTTGTGTCATTAAAATGTGTAGCTATATCATGCATGTTGTAAACTGTGAAGCGCTCCTTGTGGGTAAGGCAATCTACACATTGTAAAACTGGAAATAACATCTTGTCCTACACCAGTTTGGAATTTTAAAGTCTGGCTATGTATGGCAGCCAAGTCTGCTTGATTCCAGGTGGACATACCAGTCCCCACTAGACCAGTAACAGTACCTGTGATTCCTGCTATGTCAGCAAAGCCCCACTTGCTGCGGATTTCCCTTTAGATTTCTTGGGTTTGGAATGGGCTCTAAACACACCTCGATGTGGGGTAGTATGGGACCCTGCCACAGGATCCTGAGTGTGAGTTTGATATGGCACCAAAAGGTCAAGCAGCATGACACTATGGAATTTAGAAGTGTTAGTGGTGGAGCACCAACCTAATTCAACCATATTCCAGCTGGTGAGATTTAGAACAACAGGAACATACATAAACTGCACGTTGTTGACAAGGGTACCTGACTGAGAAGTGACAACAAGGCTGCTAATCAGTCCTTGCTCCAAAATGGGGCACTCAGTAACAAGTTCTTCAGTTGGGGATTACCACATTTCAAAACATAGCAGTGCTGGCAATAGAATGTTGTGTACAAAATTGTTTACTAGATTCATTATCATAAGTGCCACAGGACTGATATGTACAGTAAGGTTATATAAACCAGTATGTTGGTCTTGGGCTTGTTATATAGGCAGGATACCATTGGGGGAAATACGGGTATTGGGCCAACCTTGGAATGTGCCTTTAGCTAGGTGGGCTACTGGAATTTGTTTATCCTGGCCATCAGTTTGCCATTCAATTTGGAGAGAGGATTGGTCAGGAGAAATGACCATGGCATTGAGGTAGGCATCCTTGCATTCCTGGACTATAATGAGTCTGGATAGAACAGCAATGCTGACTCCTTGTTTAAGAGTTGAATGTTCTAATACATAGCCCGGGGGGAAGTAACGCTCATCTAAAGGATGAAGAGCATGGAGAAGTCTCTTCAGAGTAGGGTTCATATTAGGATTCATGTTTTGGGGCTTAGTAAATACATCCTGTGGTATAAGAGCAGTCAGGATTACAGGGGTAAGGAAAAGAAACAAAATAGCCATCTTGTGGGTAATCTGTAAGGAAGAAAGAAAATTAATATTAGTATTCACTGTTTCCTACCAAATGGATAAGGAAGGAGGGTGCTGCTCTCCTTTAAACAGCTTGAGCTGGCTAGCATGAAGCCATCTGTCTTTCTGCTTGTTTTTAGAGTTGATTCTTACCTGATAAACTGCTGGACTTGAGTTTGTTGATGATTGGGTAAGGTCCCTCCCATTTATTGGCAAAGAGATGTGTGGGGTGTGCAAATTTGAGTACCACTACCTGGTCTCCAACTTGCCAGTTGACTTCTCTGTTTTATCAAAATGTATTTTTGATTGCAGTTGGGCTTTTTTAATGTTTTGGGCAACAAGCAGGTGGGTCTTAATAATATTCTCTCTGAGTTGTGAAACATAGGTATCTACAGTCCTCAGTAGGCATGTGCATGTCTATCACCAGGTGCTTAGGCAGTCTCATGGTTCTGTCAGTTATAACCTCAAAAGAGGTATGCTGGGTAGAGGAGACATGAGTACTTCTGATTGCCATTATAATTAAGGGTAATAAGGCATCTCATGTTCTGGGCTTGTCATCAATAAATTTGGTAAGCATGGATTTAATTCTTCTGTTTGTTCTTTCTACTTGTCCTGAGGACTGGGGTGATAGGGGATGTGAAACTTCTGGTATACACCAAGAAGTTCAAGTGTTTCTTTCATTAACTCACCTGTGAAACTGGTTCCTTGGTCAGAGTCTACCTCAAGGGGTAGACCCCACCTGGTGAACAATTGTACTACTAGGATTTTTGCAGTTGCTGTTGCTGTATATGCTTTGGCTGGAAAGGCCTCAACTCATTTTGAGAATAAATCAGTGACTACAAGTGCATACTAGTTGTTTCTGCTAGTGTTTGTGAGTGGGCCAATGAAGTCAATTTTAATTGCATGCCAGGGGCCTGATTGCCTCTAGGGGTGTAATTTAGCATTTCTGCTTTGTAGGAATGGGATTGTTTTGTGCACAGACAAGACAGTTGTCAATATAGTGCTGAATGTCTACAGTCATGCCAGGCCACCAGCCAGTGGTCCTGAGTCTCTGTAATGTGTTTTCTGTCCCCTGTGACCATCAGTGGGGGTATAATGTACTTGGTGTGTGAATTCAGCGAGCAGTGATTTTGGAACTATCCATAACTTCAGCTGTGAGTCATCTTCAGGCTGATATCATATTAGTCTTCTATCTTTGGAAAGATCAAGTTTGTTTGGGTAACATATGTAGGGATTATGGGTTGACAGCTCTCAGTGACTTTGTTTAAAAAACCAAACACTTGTCTGAGTTCTTTGTCAGATTTTTGTGCAACTTGCAAGTCCAGTGGGACTATTGGTTTTTGTTTTTGAATTGCTGCAACACTGGCAGGGATGATAGCTGTGTATTTCATTACCCAGACATCCCCCCTAGGGCACCTTCCTTAGCAAGGAGGTCTGCTTTCTCATTGAAGATGTGATAAGGCTTATTTCTGGAATGGACCTTAACTTTGTAGATGTACAGTTTGAAGATGAACTTCTGTACCAGAGTCTCAATGTAAACAAAGAGGTCTGTGTCTTTGATTGGAGTGCCATCAGAAGAGGAAAAGGAATGAACTTTCCAGAATGGCATGAGCTCTGTAAGAGAGATACAGACCCAACTGGGGTCTGTAAAAATGATGGTTTCAACTAGTCCCTCTTTTATGTGTTCCAAGGCTACAGCAATAGCAGCTGCATACTGTGAGGATTTGATGTAACTCCCTTTTAAGGCGTGCATAACAGGGTACTGAATTAAAACTCCTATCCCAACCACTTGAACTCACTAATGGTATGAGGCAGAGCCATCTGTAAAGATGTGACACATGGTTATGTCTTCCAAGTGTTGGCCTGTTGCTGGGAGAAATGGACCTGTGTCAGGCAGTACAGGAGATTGGAGACCACACTCATGCAGCTCTCCTATGTATAGGAGCCCATGGGCAAGAAGGGAAGGCAGTTTGGCTGTATGTACTTGGATGTTTCTGTCTTGCAAAAGCAGTGACCAATGGGTTAGTCTGGTGTTTGAGACTGTCCCATCCTTCACTCTGTCTGATAGCAAAAAGTTTGTAGGGGTGTGATTGGTGTGTAGCACAACAGGTGAGAATCCAATGATGTACAGACAATGTTTGACAGCCCAGTAGGTAGCCAGGAGGCTTATTTCACAGAGAGTGCATTTGAATTCCACTGGGGTGAACATTTAGGATGCATAGGCAATGGGTCTGAGGAATCCATTTACCTTTTGTGCAAACACTCCGGACATAATGATGTCAGAAGTGATTGTTTCCAAATGGAAAGGTAGGTCAGGGTTTGGGTTGACCAATGCTGGGGCAGAGGCCAAGGCTTGTTTTAAGTCAGTGACTGCTTTAGTATGTACTGGTTCCCATATCCATGGGACATCCTTTTTCAGGTGCTCATTCAGAGAGGTGGCCTTTTGTGCAAAATTGCAGATAAAATCTCTGGAGTAGTTTACCATCCTTAGAAAACGTCTGAGTGTTGCCGCACTTGTTGGCAGTGGCAGATCCTGTAGACCAAGAATCTTGTTCAGTGCTGGATGACTCCCTTGGGAGTTGATACAGAGGCCAAGGAAAGTAACTTCCTTCTGGCAAAGTTGTATCTTTGATGGATTGCATTTGAGGCCTGCCCTCTGTAAGAGGGACAGTAGTTTGTTTAGGAACTCCAGGTGCTCCTCTAAGTCTACAGTGGCTAGCAGTAAGTCATCCACATAGTGCAAGACGTATTGTGGGGCACTGAAGCTCTTGATGTCTTTGTGCATGTGAATATGGAAGAGTGATGGGCTATTATGGAATCCTTGGGATAGGCACAACCAGGTGTACTGGTGCCCTTCAAATGGGAAAGCAAATTTGTACTGGCTATCATGGTTCAAAAGTAGTAACCAGAAACCGTTGGAAATGTCCAAAGTACTGAACCAGTTCTGCTCTGGTTTCATCAATTTGTGCACATCAGGTGCTGATGCTACTGTGGGTGAACAGCTAGGTGTGACTTGATTAAGTTTTCTATAATCAATGGTGAGTCTCCAAGAACGACTGTTTCTGTTCATGGGCCAAATGGGGGAATTGGTGGTTGACACACAGTGTCTGATGACCCCTTTGTTGTAATGGGGATCCAATGGTGGCTTTCAGGGAAGGCAAGGCCTCTGCAGGAAATGGATACTGCTTGAGTCTGATCGGTGAGGGTCCAGGGACAACTATGCAGGTGTGCAACCATCCACAATCATGCTTATGCTTCACAAAAGCATCCTGATGTCTTTCCACAATAGGCAAGAGCCTATCACAGAACAGGTGGTTTTGGAGTGATGTGATGACATCATACTCTGTGTCGTTGTTGGCTTTTGCAGCCACAACATGCGAGTCAGGGATGACATGCGCATGATACTGCCCTTCAATCTGGATGATCAGCAGATTGGCTAGTTCCATGATACAGCTGCGTTATGCTAGAAAATCAACTCCCAAGATGCTGAGATGATGTCGTAGAACCATCAGGTTGAACACAAATGTAGTATGTAAAGTGCCAATGATCACTGCCAGTGAGTGTAATCGGTAAATGACTAGCCTGGTTCCGTTCACTCCACAGGCAATGGTTCGTGGACCAGGCCAATGTCTGTGGGTCTTCTTGGTGTAATACTGACATGGCTGCACTGGCATCCAAAAGCAAAACTGTTTGGCCCCCCAACTATGGCCTTGGTGCAAGGCTGTCCACTACCATTAAGCATGAGTTTGTTGATGATACAAACTGGGGCCTGTAATCATCAATCGGAATGCACAAGCTCATCCTCTGGTGGGTAAGGGTATTGGTATTGGAGCATGGCCTGCGGGGTTTGGGATTCTCGTAATTCCTCAACCGGATACAGGGATGGTGTTCTAGATTTCTGGGCCTGTGTGGTGGAGGCCACAGGCACCTCTGTTTCCGTGGAGAGTTCTGGGGCCAAGGGTTTTGGTGATTGGCTTAGGTCCCTGATTTGTTATAAGAAGCTAGATGTTGTCAGCAGCAACTGCCATGATGGTCCATTTGGGAATGGTTTATGCTATGGATTGTAGCTTTCTGAGGATTAGGTGGAGCTTATCATGCTCCTCTTTAATCCTGATGTTTTCATCCCTTATCTCCCAATAGGGAGGGCCTTTGTTTGGGCCTTTGTACGATGATTGCTGCTGATTTTGGGCCTTGTTTCAGTTCTTGCTATAGTTCCAGTTTTGACCCCCCCGGGCCTGTGACTTGCGGGGCTGGTAATAGTCTTGGCCCTGGGAAAGGTAGGCCTTTTGGTTTGGCCTGGGACTTTCCTTACATGGCATAGTGCATAGGTAGCTTGCTGGTGTTTTGTACCGCAGCTACCTTACTCTTGTTGCTGGGAGTGAGGTCTCAGAGATATAGTGTAAACACTCATTCAGCTCTCCAAAGAATATCCCAAAATGTATCTGTTCTAGGGAACACAGCGGGTTCAACCTTGTCATGGATAGCAGGGACCAGGTTTTTTGGTGAAAAGGGCCTTGTACTCAACCTGGTCATCATCGGCTCCTTCCCCTGCTAGGTTTTTACCTGCATGGTAGGCCAAACATAAATGGTTGTGAAAAGCCGTGGGGCTCTCTTTAGTGAACTGCTTAACTGGTTGGGCAAGTGTCACACCTACTACCCCTGGGTTGGCGATAAGCTCAATGGCTATATCGTCATACTTGATGTCTGAAGCATTCCAGACTTCCGTGGAGAGTTTCCCCCATAGAGTTGGGTCAATAGTTTGGTGCAGTACCCATACTCGGCACTCCATGGGGAGGCTGAGCATTTCACACTGGCTTTGGACTTTTTCCAGATGACAGCTGAGGCTGTCACTGGGGGTCATGCAGCTGATGCTGTTGGCAATCTGTTGTACCAACTGAGCTGCCTGCAAGGGGCTCTTTATTATGACTGGTGGAGGTGGATGAATAGCGGCAGACCGAGGAGCTGTGCTCACCGTGGCATCGGCCACGGTTTTGATGAGGGGTTCCCTCTCAGTTTGTTCCAAGAGAATTTCTTTCATGGCAGTCTCCAAAGCAGAGATCTGCTAGGGGCTCATGGTGGATTTGATCAATGCATCATCGATCCGTTTCATGATTTCACTCTTATCCTGCTTGGTAATCACAGCAACAGTATAGGGTAGACTTGGCCCACCCCCTCAGTCATGGGGGTTGCCATCTTTGATGACTGTGTCATTGGGTTCGTCATCATCTCCTGATGACACTATGTCAATGGGCCGGTACTGGTGTCCACCCATCACTTTGACATGGCCGGCCAACACCTCTCTTTGATGGCCAGTTTCACCATCTTGGCTCTACATGAAACATGGCAAACTTTACTTTTATGCTGTGCCCCCTCATTTGTATGCTGCTGCAAAACTCTATACATGGTGCTGAGTTCACAGTTCTCCCTAAGTTCTTTATCTAACTCCCAAGACACTCTTTGTAACTCTTCTTCCAACTCATCATTCGCATCATGCAATATCTCATCTGTTCTACTCAACATGTAATTCATATGCAATACCTGTGTCATTTCTTGCAACCACCTACCATTTTCCTCTCTCAGACGATTTACTTCTTTTTCACTTTTTTGAACAGCACTTTGTAAGTCTGACTCATGTTTACAGTGTAGCTCTTGGAGTTTTTGGTCCATTTGCTTATGTTGCTATGACATACTATTCGCCTGAGAACCCAGCTCCTGTTTTAGAGCTGCGATTTTCAGTTCTCCAGCTGTTACCAATGCTTCAGAAGCTTCTAAGGTAACGAAAAGTGTTGCAACAAGCAAACCCTTCTGGTCATGTTTTTTCGCTGTTTGCTTGGCATCCACGTACATTGTGGAGACACTCTGCACTGGATTTCCCTCTAATTTCACATCCTGCATGAAATTGTTCCACCCTCCATGGGAGGCAAGAAAATTGGAGACGTCAAGTCTCAGATCTGTACAGATATTGTTGGCCATTTTAGGGAACCTCTATAAAGTTTCCAAGAGAATGTGAGGTGGTGCATATCAATCTGCTACCAACAGCAGTCAGTCCACCAGGTCGGGCACCTGCTACTCCATCTTCCAAAGCTGACAGGCAGAGAGGAGCGTGATCCTTGTCTCGCCCGTGTGTAGCTTGGTTTAGGAAGTTTCCTCAGAGTGTTCAGACTGGCATGGTATCCCCTAACCAATCTGCTGATACCCTAATGACTTTATTGTCCTCATTTTTGCACTGGGCCTGCCACAGTCACCATACTGTCTGGACAGTATAAGGCCAGACCCCTGAGGAACTTGGGACCAGTGATAAAACAAACAGGACACTGACAAAAAGGATCAGGGCATGAATAAAGTATTTATTCTGATTACAGATATAAGCCCTGTTTTGCCTTACCTTGCCTTACTTATAGTATTCCCTATACTCCAGTGCATATGATCAGACTCGGAGTGCAAACAGCATGCAACATGTTATATTGTGCAATGATAACTATTTTTTATTTTTTTTATTTAGCTTTTGTTGACCGGGTAAGTGCACTAGACAAATCCTGTCTATTTTCAGGCACGACCCGGGGGAGGGGGATACAGATGAATGCCAACTGACCTTGAACCAGATTAAGCTGTTGGTGGTATTTTTTTAGTGAATGAGGGAAATTTGGCCAGGACACCGGGGAAATTCCCCTACTGCTGCTGAGTTTCAGTAGCCTGTGGGGAGAGTATGGTGTTGGTGAGCAGTGACTGAGTTGGCCATGGCTCAGTTGGTGGAGGGTGGGAAGGGCGCTGGTAGGCACTGAGAAGATGGAGCGAAAAGAAAGTTTATTTCAAGACGATTCGTCTAGTTTTCAGGTTGTGAGAGAGTTTTCTCGGCAGGAGGTATTGGAGGTGACAGCTTTTTCCAACAGCATGGGGAGTTCCTTTAAGGCTGCTGATGCGGAGGATCCCTTATCGGCTGGTGAGCAAGTCAAAGAAGCGGCTCCTTTAAAACCGGCAACAGACTCAGAGCGGTCAGCCGGCAACACGGAAGTGACGGTTCGTGGTGCACAGATACGGAGTTTGGCGGAGATGGCGAGGAAAATGTTGCAGCTGGAGCAGCAAGAGCTTCGTAATTCAACTGGCGGTCAGATGATCAATCCAGAGAAGGAGAGAGCGGGATTTTCAGTAAGCGACCGGCGAGAGGCAGAAGCGAGGGGTAATGGCACTACTGTAGATCTCTCGTGGCCTGTAAGTACTCTGCATAGAATTACTGATTTCCCTACTATACCCATTTCTCAAGGATTCAGGCTTTGTTTTCAACCCTAAGGTTGTTCCGATTCAAGGCTTCCCAGTAGTGTATCAAAAAGAAAGTGGAGTGCAAGAAGGAGTGACTGAGTTTAGTTTTAAACCCCAACCTGGAAAGATATCGTTTCATGTGCCTCTAACAAAGGATATGGATTTTTCTAAAACTGTCCTTGCTGGGAGTACTGATTTGCTGGGTGAACATGATAAGTCTTGGACTCTACAGGCTGCCTTATCAGCAGCAGGGTGGAAGCAGATGGATCATGGGGTTTGGACACCAGACTGCTTGGAATGATTCTTGGGGTTTGCAGTCAGCTACTCCTGAATGGAAACCTGGGGGAGACGGGTCTCTTGCTTTTGCTAATAATGTTGCTTTACAGAAAAAGAAGCTTTTTCTGAGGTTGTACATCGAATGATACTGTGCTTGGTGCTAATGACGTGAGGCCTAATCCAGATAATTCTGAGCATGCAGAGGAGTATGGAGCTAAGCCTGAAAAACCCCTATTGTCTAGCTTATTTAGTCAGAGTAAGAGAGAAGCTGTCCCAAGGAGAAATGCTGTAAGAATCAGATATAAAGGGGGTTTAAAGGAAAAACCAAATAGGTTTTATGTTGGTCGAACCTTGATTAAAGATTCTTTAAAGTTTTCCCCCAGAGACGTTTTTGCATTTATTAACATTTCGGGGGAGGACAACTATGATATTAGCTTTCGTTCCCCAGCCTTACTTGACCTCTTTTGGGAAAGATATAACCAAGTAAAATTTTCCCCTTTATGGACCCCTTTTTTTGTTATTCCATTGTCCAAACCTTTAATTAAGTTTGTGACAGTAATGTTTAGGAATGAGGGGGTTCATGTAGAGGATATAAAGTTTTGGTTATCCCAGAAATGCGAAGTGTTGAGTGAACCCGATCCAATATTAGATTCAGAACTGTTTTGGACAGGGGGGTGGAAGTTTAAGGTAAAACTAAGACAATCAGTGGCAGGTGTAGAACATATCCCTAACTCATTTTTGTTAGGGAGGGATAGGGGGGTCTGTTTCTATAGTGGACAGCCCAGGGCCTGCTACAGGTGTGGGTCTAGAACACATCTATCTAGTGCTTGTGATTAGCCTAAGTGTGACAATTGTGGTGAAGTAGGCCATGTCACTTTGTTTTGTTCAAATGCTTTGAAATGTGATTTATGTGAAGAACTGAATCATGCTTTTAAAGATTGTCCCTGGGCGGCCCAAAATAAACAGTCTTGTGGAGATTCTGATTTGCTGATTCAACAAGCACAAGATGCTGGTGCATCTCAACAAAAGGTGACCCCAGTGGTTAAAAACCTGGTTATCCCCCAGAATATAGTTAAACTGAAGGAAGAAATAGAGGTGGCTGATACTGTGGATCATAATCAGGAAATAGGAAAGGTAGTTCCGAATCTATTTCAGCCTGTATGTTATGCTGAAAATTCGGAGGGAAAGAGTAGGCCAGGTGGTAATGGATTACAACCCGCTGCTCTTTTTATCGTTAAGGAGGTCAAGTAGAACATCCAAAATCTTTGCCTCTGGAACCCAAAGTATTGAATCGAAAAATCCTTTTGCTGAATTGTCTTGGGGTGATTCAGAAATGGATATGGGAGATACTGATTCCCAAGTTTCGGTACAGGAGGGAGGGAGAGTACAGAAGGATGATTATAAAGGGAAAAAGAAGAAGAGAAGGAAAAAATGAATGTATAGCAGTGGGTCCGTTTTTCTGTTAGGCTAGGCAGATGGATTTTACATGGGCTACCTTCAATACCCATAGTCTTCTGAAATCTCAGAAAAGACAAGCGGTTTTTCAATTGATATTTGATTTACGAATATCCATTTGTTTTTTACAAGAAATGTGGATGTTTGCTAGCAATCAAGTTGTTTCTTTTGCTAAAGATTGGCCGTGGGGACCTTCTTTTTGGTCCTTTGGGGAGGAGAGGGCTGATGGGGTGGGGATTCTTTTCAACTCTTTTAATTTTAAACTACATAAGTTAATTGAGGTCTGTCTGGGTAGAATATTAATTATAGAAGGGTGCTGGTTCGAGAGTAGGATTAGATTAATTAATATTTATGGTCCTCAATCTAAAGCGGGTAGGGTTAAGTGTTTTACTGACATTCGGCCTTTTTTGATTACAACAATCCCTGTTTTCTCGGGGGGGGACTTTAATTGTAATTTAAGGGGGAACAACGGTGTGGCTAGGCAGGATTCTGGAAGGAAGACTTATTGTGATTCTGTGTGTCTAACTAATATTATAAAAACAGCAGATTTAGTGAATTGTATTAATACTAGGATTGCAGCTTGACAGGTACCTTTTTACAAAGGGAAAAGCTTTATGATTGATTATTTGTTTATTTCAAAAGAATCCGATACATAGTCCACAGATTATTCCTATGGAATTCTCTGATCATGCTTTAGTGGTTATTAAGTTGGTGCACATCAGAGTTTTTTCAAACATAAAACTATGTGGAAATTAAATGCCCTGATTCTACATGAGAAAGTGGTAACCAATTCCATTCGTTGTATTCTAGAAGCTAGGTTGTCAGTTGTCTTTTGTATCAAGATTTAGGGTATGGTGGCAAGAAATGAAAGACAATTGTATATGTTGGTTTAAAAATATGGGATCCGAAGAAGAACTCAGTTTTCTTTGAATATCTTAAACTTAGAAAACAGCTTCAAAAAGTTTTGACATGGGCTAATTCCTCTAGAGGCAATTTTTCTGCTCAAATAGCTGAAATTAAAGGTCAAATGAGGAATCTTCAGTATGATAGATCAAAAACGCTTCAAGCTCTAGTCCAGAATCATTTAAAAAAGTCTGTATTTGGGGACCCATTTGAGTTATGTAAAACGATTAAGGATCAGGGAGTGTTAGAATTCTTATATCAAGGAGACACTAAAGTTTGTTCCACCAGCGCATTAGGGGAGATTATTAGGCAGCATTTTAGGGATTTAGAGCCTAAGGTTGCTCCATCATCTTTTCAGATTAGCCAGTTTCTAGGCAGAGTTTTAGAGGAAAAACGGGACAATGTAGGCTGGGGTAAATTAGAACAGCCTTTTTCGAAAGCTGAAATCCAGGATGTCATTAATTCTCTAAAACTGAATGTGGCTCGGGACTTGATGGGTTATCGAATGGTTTTATAAAGTTTTCAGACTGAAATAGTGGAATGTCTTTTTGGTGTTGAATTTTTTCTCTACTGAAGGGGTAGTGCTGAATTCCTTTTCGAAGGACGCCAGACATACATTTTAAAACAGGCGATAGAGGGAATTTCAAAAATTGGAGGCCTTTAACTCTGTTAAACTCAGATTACAAAATTTTGGCTACTTTGATAAATAATAGACTTAAAGGGGTAGTAGAGGAGTTGTTCCTGCCTATTCAGCATTGTGGGATTCCGAACAGAAGAATTCATTCAGCTTTATGTTTGATCAGAGATATTATTGAACAAGTCAAGATTGAGGGACAATCAGGGGTGATTGTGTCATTAGACTTGGAGAAAGCATTTGATAGGGTGGATCAGGGATTTTTATTTGCCACTCTGGATTGGTTTGGTATTCCTCAGAATATTATAACACTAATACGAGGTTTATATAACAATGCAAAGTTTTCCGGTTTTAAATGGAGGTTTGGGGAGGTTTTACATTAAATGTGAAGTTCGGCAGGGGTGTCCATTAAGCCCTCTTTGTATAATTTTCATTAGAACCCTTGATACTGGTGGTTCGCTCCCTTGTGGCAGGGGATAGTGGTGCCAGGGCATCAAGTCCCTGTATCATCCAGGCATCACGAGATGATATTTGCCTTTTTTTTTCCAACCATATTGAATTCTCAGCTTTTTACTCAATCTTTTCTGCCTATGCAAGTGTAGCCAATGCTAAACTGAACGTTCATAAATCCAAAGGGTTATTGTTAGGTAACTATCAGAGAGAATTGTTTTTCTTTAAGTCTGTAGAGTTTTCACTAAAACCTTTAAAAATTTTAGGGGTGGAGTTTACAAATCAGAATTGTCCATTGGTCAATTGGTCAGGGGTTCTAGACTCAATAGCACAGAAAGTGTTCATTTGGAAAAAGTTTAAGTTTTCTAAAATGAAACGAATTCAGATTCTAAAGCAATTTATTTTACCAAGATTACAGTATATGACGGTAATTTTCCCGTTGCCTGTGCAGTTCGAAACAAAACTATATAGTATCTGTTTTCAGTTGCTATGGGGAAATAGATTGAACCCGGTAAAGAGAGGCTGTACTTATTTAGAAAGAAAACGAGGGGGTTTAGGGATGGTGGACCCAGTTGTGTTTTGTTTTACCCTATTCTTTTCCTTTTCTTTAAAAAAGGGCTTGGGTTTTTCTACAGAGATAGTTTAGCCTTTAAGAATCTGTTTCAGTCATAGCTCAGTATGTGGAGGCCTCAGGCACCTAAATGGTCTCTGAGATTGAGGGTACTGGTGTATTTTAAACCAGCGGCCCAAAAATTATATAAGTGGAAAGTTTCAAAAGATTTGATATTAAGATGTTCGTTTAAGGGTCTGTATAACGAAATTATGGTACAATTTTTTCATTTAGAGCCAAACTTTAAAAATTGCTCAAGTGATAACACAAGAAATGTGTTAGAACAACTGAATAATAATAGACTTCTCCCTTATATGTGGGAAAATTTATGGCTCATAATGTATGGGAAATTGAATGTGAGGGGTACGGCCAAACATAAAGCAATTGAGGAAAGATTTTGTCCCTATCCAGACTGCATTAATTTAGAAGAGACGATGGAGCACTTTTTTCTGCAATGCTCTTTTCCCACTAAATTATGGTGTTTTTTAGCTCAGGTTTGGGATTTTCCTTGGTTGGCAAAGATTAATTATGATATCTTGGTGGTTGGGAACTTTCCCCCTCATCTGAGTAGATTTGAGAAAAACACTTTACGTTTATTCTTGGCTAGTCTGCGTTTTTGTTTATGGCAAACTAGATGCCAATGGGTGTTATATCAGAAAAGTCCCTCTTTGGAGGGGTTTAGAATTTATGTTACTAATGTACCGAACAAAATTTATATCGAAGAATGTCAATTATATAATTCTGGTAAAGTACGATTCTGGTGGAGGGGATTTCTGCACTTTATTAAATATAAATAAAAAAAAATACTAATATATATATAAAGTGGGATGTACGTAGTTTTGAGAGTGTTTTTTTTTCAAGGGGTGGGAACTGGTGTACATAATTATGTATGCGGTCTTTTACGGTTTGCTTTTTCTTTTCACTAATTTTCTTGTTTCTTTTGAAAACCCGTCTTTTTGTGCTTGATTTGTTAAACTGTGGAGATTGGGAATATGCAAGTATGGGGTATGTTGCAAGTTGTTTTGTTCTTATGTCTTTTCCTACTTTTTCAGGATTGTTGAAGTTTGCTGTTTCTTTTCATATGTTACTGTGTATTTTCTGAATGTGTTTATTCTAATAAAGTTACCCCTACTCTTTTCGATAAGTGCCATGGGATCTTTAACATCCACCTGAACTACCACCAATCCAGTCAGATGGGACCTCGGTTTAATGTCTCATCCGAAAGACGGCACCTCAGAAGTGCAGCACCCCTCTCATGCTGCACTACAGTGTCAGTACTGGGATATTAACCCAAGTGCGAGATGTGGGAACTGAACCCACAGCCCTCTGATCTCCCGGCCTCAGAGGCAAGTGTGCTACCTACTGAGCCACTGACACTGCAACATGCAACAGCTAGTCCTTGCATATACTATAATTACAGCTAACTTACAAAACAAGCCCTGTTGGCTAAAAGTTAGGTGTCTCCTGGTATCTAAAGATATGCAAAGTATAGAAATATGCCTGCTAAGGCATTCCAGTGCTAAACAATAGATTAGTGTTACAGGCAGACAGCAATCCACTAGGTGGTGCTGTTGGATGAGGCAAAATCATAACAACATTGGCTAAGGCAAATCCAAATACAGTCAGAAGTTATTGTAACATAATGCACCAGATGGTGGTACAGACCACACTTGGTCATACACTGGTATTGTTGCAAGCAATAAAGCATAAAACAATGCCTAGTTAGAAAAATACAGTAAAATCAGATTATATTCGTATCAGTAGTCATAACATCATAATTAGCAGCAAACAATAATCAGTAATTGGTCCCTGTTGCCACTTTTATACGGTGGGTGCTGTGCCCTAATACATTAGTAATAATCAGTATCATCATGGTTAGCAGTAACAGAATAGTGTTGTCCAAGATGCACTATGGGTAGCCAATATATATATATATATATATATATATATATATATATATATATACATATATATTGCTTGTAATGAGTTGTACATTATCAAATTTGTAATTGTGTTTTGTACATTATCCTTATGTATATGTCTATATGTATTATCCCTTGTATGTGTACCTTATTCCTTGCCATTACTGATGATATATTTTCACTACTTATTTTTATTCCTCTAGTTTTGTTTGCACAGTTTTGTTTCATTGCACTGTTTACTAAATGCTGTGATCTACTGTATTTGTCTCCTAACCCTGGGTCGCACCTGGAAACGAGCTCCAGCTTAGTGTGCCTTTCCCGGTTACCAACTTTTAAATAAATAAAATAAATTAAGGCTATATAAAATTTCTGTCCAGAGTTTAAAATTGTTTGTACTTGCTAAGATCAAAGGAGAAGGGGGCGTGTGAGGAGGAGGACCATGTAAAAGCATCTAACCTAAATAGATACTTCTGCTCGGTATTTACTGAAGAGAAGGTAGGGCAGGGCCCACAGCTCAGCACCTTGGACACAGGGGGAAGGAGGTGTGCACTAGTCCCTTCACAAAACAAAGGTTCCTACAAGAGCTCGATAAGCTCAGGGTGGACAAGGCAATGGGACCTGATGGCATACATCCCAGGGTACTAAAGGAGCTAAGGGTGGAACTAACAGAGCCATTAGCAGAACTGTTTAATGAGTCCCTGAGCACAGGAGAGGTCCCAGAAGACTGGAGAAGGGCTGATGTGATCCCACTCCACAAGCGTGGTAGCAGGGAGGAGGCAGGGAACTACAGACCAGTCAGTCTTACCTCAGTAGTGGGCAAGATTATGGAGGCACTCCTTAAGGAAAGGATAGTGCAACACCTGGAATCCATAGGAGCACAGGATCCAAGACAGCATGGGTTTACAAAAGGAAGGTCCTGTCAAACTAATCTCATAGATTTCTTTGACTGGGTAACCAGTGATGGACCAAGGGGGAGCAGTTGATGTCGCCTACCTTGACTTGAGCAAAGCTTTCAATACTGTTCCACATAGAAGATTGATTAATAAGCTGGGTAGGCTCGGGGTGGGTCAGAAGTTGGTCAACTGGGTGGCAAACTGGTTGATGGGCAGAAAACAGAGAGTGATGGTACACGGTATACAGTCAGAAGAGATGCAGGTCACAAGTGGGGTGAATCAGGGATCAGTCTTGGGGCCAGTCCTCTTCAATATCTTCATCAGTGACATTGCAGATGGACTGGAGGGTAAGGTTTGTCTGTTTGAAGATGACACCAAGATCTGCAACAGAGTAGATAATCCAGATGGGGTGGGCAGAATGAGAAGAGGTCTGGATAAACTAGCAAAATGGTCGGAAAAGTGGCAATTGGGGCTTAATGCAAAGACGTGCAAGATGATGCACACAGGGACGGGAAACCCTGAAGCCATCTATAGGCTGGGAGGGGAGTTGCTGGCAGTCACAAGGGAAGAAAGATACTTGGGCATCATCATCACCGATTACCTGAAATCATCCAAGCAGACCACTAAAGCAGTAGGTAAGGCTAGGGGGATGTTGGGGTGTATTAGTAGGGGTATCACAAGTTGGAAGAGGGAGGTAATACTCCCTTTTTACAAGACACTGGTTAGGCCCCATCGGGAGTACTGTGTGCAGTATTGGAGGCACACCTTCACAAGGACATTAACCAAATTAAGGCAGTCCAGAGAAGGCAACCAAAATGGTGCAGGGACTGCATCAGAAAACATATGAGGACAGATTATCAGAGCTCAATATGTATACCCTAGAGCAAGGGAGGGAGAGAGGTGATATGATCGAAACATTCAAACACCTTAAGGGCATTAACAAGGTGAAAGAGTATAACATGTTTCAATATAAGAAAAATAGCAGGACAAGAAGACACAGCATGAGACTAGAGGGGAGCTGATTAAGGGGTAATGTGAAGAAGTTATTTTTCACAGAAAGGGTGGTGGATGCATAGAACGGCCTACCTCAGGAAGTGGTGGATATGAATACAGTGCAGGGCTTCAAACAGGCATGGGATAAGCATAAGGGAGCAATACAGATGAGTATGAATAATATGCCATTGACAGAGCAAAGGCCTATGGCACATTTAATTCAAATTCTATGTTTCTATGTTTCTATAAGGTAGAAAAAGAAATGGGCAGACTGGATGGGCCTTGTGGTCCTTATCTGCCATCAATGTCTATGTTTCGATGTTTCTATGTTTAAGCACCTTGCATTACATAACAAACACTTGAGGTAATTGTTCTGTCCTGAACTTTGGGCCTTTGAACGACCCTTAATAATGGTGCTGCCAGCTACTTCCTTGTTGCCTTCCTCCCCTTCCCCCTCTAAAGTTAGTTTAAATGAACTGCTTCCATGTTATCCTTAATCAAGTTACTTAGTATATGAGCCCCATGATTGTTAAGGTGTAGCCCATCTTTATTATACAGATACTTTTTCATACTGAAATGATATCAGGTGTCAATAAATCTTACACCTTCTTTGTAACACCAATTCTTTAACCTTGTGTTTATCCTTAAAATAGTTTTGTTCTTTTCAGGGACAACCCTTGGAATTGGTAATATCCCTGAAATTAGTACAGCGGCCCTGTTTTTTTAATACATTATCTCTGCCCATTTCAATAATCTCATGGCATATATCTTTTTCGTGGTCTAGGCCTCATGTTATTTGTTCCCACGTAAATAGTAATTGGGTTTCTACCACTTTTCTCCAGTATGTTAGGTGCTCTGACACTTACATCGTTTACTCTGGTCCCTGGGAATTGTGATAGCATTCTGTTTTGTTTATGAGGCCCACATAGTACTGATACAAAGGCACATATGGGAGGAGCACAGATGCATAATGTAGAAAATAAAGTCAGCACGCATAAATAAAGTGCAAAAGCATGGAGCCCGTGGCTACAGGATCCCCGGTGTGTCGTGTCTACTCGTGACCCTTCCTCAGGCTGAGTGGCCTGTGTGCTATCCATGCTGTCTTTTATTTCACCAAGGAAACATGACTTATATAGGGAACCTCTATAAAGTTTCAGAGAGACTGTAAGTTCAATCAATAAGGTGCCTTGTTCCAGCATCCAGTTCTGGAGAATAAGAATATTTAAATTTTTAATTTTATAAACTATTCTACAACATTTGTGATTTATATCATACAATGCACATGCCCATGTATTTATGTGGGCAGGACAAAAAGGACACTAGGGGAGCGGATGCAGGAACATGCACTGCAATTTTAAAAGACGATCCCAATACTCCTATAAGGGTGCGTATTGAGACATTCCATCAAAAGAGTCTACAGGTGGGGGTAGATCATATTAAAAATAATGCTAGAGGAGGAAATAGACTTAATAAGCAGGCACAATGTTAGCAAAATGGATATATACCATGAAAGCCTTACATCCAACTGGCTTAAATGATTGCTTGGACATCATAGTGTTCCTTTAATTTTTCTCTTCAATTATTTTCCCTCCCTCCCCATACCTCCCACATTATTTCTGTTTTCCCCTTCCTTCCCCCTTCCCCCCTGTCATTTTGGCACTGTCAGTCTTCCTCCCTATATAAGTCATGTTTCCTTTATAGAAATGGAAGCTCAATGTATGAAGTACAAATGATATATTATTTATTGTTTTTATAAGACATCTGCTGTTCTGTCTATTTAATACATGAAATTGCTTGTCTGTAACTAAGTTGTACCTGCACTGATGTGTGCATGTTTGCTGTTTTTAAAAAAAGTTTTTGTTATGTTTTTCACTATGTTCTTCACTGAGATTTGAGATTAAAATGTGATTATTGCACTGTACCTTTAAACATGGTGAAATAAAAGACAGCATGGATAGCACACAGGCCACTCCCTCTGAGAAAGGGCCACGAGTAGACCTGAAGTGCCGGGGATCCTGTAGCCACGGGCTCCGCGCTTTTGCACTTTATTAGTGTGTGCTGACTTTATTTTCTACATTATGTATCTGTGTTCCTCCCATATGTGCCTTCGTATCTTGAGTTTTTTGGAGTGAGCACCCGCAGATTTCGAGTGCTCCCGCAGCTGTGTTTTTTGTTTTTTCCCCCCACATATTACTGAGTCACATTTCCATATAATTGAATCCCCCAATACCACCATCTGCCTTGGTGTGTGTATACTTTTTCACTCTGCTTTCTTGAATCAATGGGTGCATCATTGTCTTCACAAGGTAAACTACTGCATCTATTTGCTAATGGTAACTGGAACTAATATTGGCCTTTTGCCCTCTTTGTCTTATGATGTTTTACTGTGCACCACTCGGTATCTGCTGATTCCTCTATTTCTTCCCTATCCCTCTTATTCCCCCTCTCTTCTGTGCTTGTCTGGCTACTATCACCTTCATTATCTCTTGTTCATTTTTTATGGTTGTTGGTTTGTAGTTCCTGAAGTATTGTACATTCTGGCTGGGATATTCAAAGGGGTTGCACCTGGTGCAGCAGGGTTGTGCCATGTGCAACCGCCCAATGCACCCCGGTGCGATATTCAAAGGGGCAGGTTGCGTGGTGCAACTCCCGAGGTGCTGGGGTGCATTGGTAATGTATGTGGCATAGATGCAGGGTATGCTATGCAGTGTTGTGTTACTTTTTCTATTACTATTGAAAACTTGTTTAGACGGTGTCACTAGTATGATGGAGAAGTACTAGAAAATAATACAATTTTACAATTATAGTTATTATTTTTATACAAAACAATACAAAAATAACAAATAACTATAACAGGTTAAATTTTTTTGAAAGTAATAGGTTAGTTACTAGTTACTTTCAAATAAATGTAATCAGTTACAGTTACGTATTTCTTTCGTATAAAAAGACATAAGTAATTGTAACTGTAAGGTGTATTACTTTTTCTAGTACATCTCCGTCCTTGGTAGTGACTGCACAGAGCTTTCTGGAACAAGTTTCCAAAAGTAATAGAAAGTAATAGAAAAAGTAACTTACCCAACACTGTGCCCGTGCATATGCGGTACATCTTGATATTCAGCCCGGGATGTGTGGTGCATATGTTGGTGCAACCCCTGCATGCACTGCACGCTGGTGCTCAAAGTTGAGCCGAAAAAGACAGGCTCAAATGCTGGCCACCCACAGGCAGGCAGCTGTATTGCAAGGAACAACACAACAGCCGCCAGCTGTGGGTGGCCACTTGCCCAGCAGGTACATCGTCCACAAGCACCCAGACCTTCCCTGGTAGTCCAGTGGCCCTCACCTCCCCGTATGCCCGATCGCGGGCATTTGTAATAGTAATAAAAGCACCTGGTGGTCTAGTGGTCCCCCCACATGCCCGATTGTGAGCATCCATAAATGTAATGAAATACCCTGGTGGTTTAGTGGTCCCCCCCTCGAACATCTGATCGCAGCCATCCGTAAATGTAATGAAATAATCTGGTGGTCTAGTGGTTCCCCCCTGTATGCCTGATAGCAGGCTGTAGTAATACGAATGATATACCTGATGGTCTAGTGGTACCCCTCCCCACCCACCCAGAGAGACCCTGACCACCCAGCACCCTCTTCGTCATTGGCGGTGGCAGCACCCTGCCGCATACCGCCTGGCCACCTACCAATGATACATAGTATGATCAGAAGATATTGGTCCACAGTGTGGACCAATAGGCTTGCAGAGCATACTGTATTATATTAGGACCTGATATGTGAATGAATGTTCATTCACATATCAGGCATTTCCTGACTTTCATCTCTCTCCTCCCTCCCCTTTAGAGCTCTTATGCTCACCCTCTACCCTCCGACAATGGCCTTCCTGCCTGCATACCCCCCCCTCACCTGCAGCACTTATTTCTAAGATTGCCTTTGACTGATATGTCATGCTACTTAACATTTGGCACATTCTGAATTACTGGAATTTCCTAAGCCTCAGTCTCTTGCTACTTCTTATTGCGTAACTACGTTACTTATTATGTCAACCTTTGTATGTATGTATACCCCCATTCCTTTGACGTGGAACCTTTGTAAATGAGCAGTTCATGCTCAAAGGTATTTGTAATCCTAGATTTCAATAAAATAAAATAAAAAAATAAATGGTCCCATTTGCCTCTTGCACATCTTATGGCCTCATTTGCATGCTCTCGGCTGAATATCACTGGTGCTGCGCCTAGTGCACCTGCACTTGCGCTGGCGCATCCCCGTACTCCCTCTCTGTGGCTTGCGCTGGTGCAGTGACACTGTGCCATGCACAGTATGTGCACCGACTGTGCCACATTTAACGGTGCGGAGCCATGGCGCATCACCGTTGAATATCACCTGGTCCTGGCCCCGGTGCAGCCCAGTTGCGCTGCGCCCAGGCTTGCGCCACTGCCAGGCACAGTCTGAATATCTGGCCATCTGTTTTTAGTGTTTTTACAAATGTTGCCATATTTTTTATCTCAAGTAAATTCCTTAATTTATGTTGCGTGCTGTTGAATTTTAACTGCAAGTCTTCATAGGCTAAACATTTATTACAGTTATATACATTATCAATTGTAAGTGTAGACTTCTCTGCATACATTCTACATTTTATGCATTGCACTGTTGACCCCTCTCTACTCAAAAGTCTTAACAAATCGCCACTCACTTAGGTAGTGGCTTTTATCCTGGGGGGACTGGAAGTAACCTGGTCTGCCATCCAGAGTGCTGGCTCCCAAATTACCCTTAAAGGCTATTTTGGAACAGTATATCGTGGTTAAAACCAAGCTATAATGTCTACTGTGTAGGTCTGAACCTGTTACTGTCTCTGCATTCTTTTGCTGTAGCCCTTGCTTACTCTAATCACAAGGGTCACGTGACACATTTCTGCAGCCCTTTCCCTGCCACACACTAAAACCCTGCTTTCTACTTTAGGTATTTATTATTTCAGGGGTACAGTGGAGACCTCCCTTAATTTCAACTAGGGTCTCTGTCAAAAAATTGGCTTCTTGTTTAAAATCCATTGCAGTGTTGTACAGGACTTTCTATAGCCCCTCAGTATTTCCACACTCAGCTGCTTGCTTAGGCAGCGGCTTTTATCCTGGGGGACTGGAAGTGACCTTGTTTGCTGTCTGGAGAGCTGGCTCCCAATTTACCCTTAAAATGCTCTTCTGGAGCAATGGGGGTTAGCTCCACCCACCAAATGACCCATCACCAATCATCTATCACCTCCAATGCCAGACGAGAGAAGAGGAGCGTGATTTGAAGTCAGTTTAACTCTGATTTCTGTGGAGCTCTTGTGCTTAAATACTGGTTTTGGACTTTGTTTTAAATTAGTAACTGCTGCAGATGGGACAGGAGAGCAGCACTCAGTTTCAGCAATCTCTGTGCCTCTGCCCCCTGTAACCCCCAGGTGGCGCTATCCCAAGGGCTACTACCCTTGCCTGCTTGACTACTGACAGGTTGAGGGGCCTAGGTTCTATGGCGGGTGCCTCCACCCAGAGATCAGGGTTTGTAATGGTTGGTCTAGTTTGGTCACAGCCCTCTGGGACACTGAGACCCCCTTCTAATCCCTCTAATGGCCCACACGATGCACAGGAGTTACAGTACCAATACCCCACATGTACGCACTGTTCATTCATAAGGTACAGTACCACTTACCCTCGAGACTGATTCGCAGGTTCGACTCTGAGGACCCCCTGAAAAATAAGGTTAAGCAGCATACACAAACCAATACAGTGCTTGGCATGAAGGTACTGACACTTCAGACAGTTTAAAGTTTAACAACAACAAATCTGATTTATTTAGGGAACAGAAACATGGGAGGGGGAAATCAGGTTAATTAGTGTCATTAAATCACAGTACTGTGCAAACATACAGGGTCTGAAAAGTCACACTCTGGGTACCCAGGATGGGGGAGCTAGCCAGGTCCGTTGCCCGGGGTTGGCCGGCAGGTGCAGATGGATAGGGACCTGTAGAAGAAAACATATGCACAACACCTAATTGTAATCCAGAGCCTGATGGCTCAGTCCATGAAGCAAAGAAACAACAAGAATTAGATGACACACTTGTGATTGAAAACATGCTGCATGGGAATACCCTGATTTGTACTCACAATACCCAAGCTGAGAACTGGATGGTGAATGTTCTTCTGGATTGTCAGAAACAGCAGGGCATGGAGACAAGGCCCTTGTGACTGGACCCCACTGCAGTTTATAGCAAACGGATTTAGTTTGAGACAAGCTGGGGTTTGCTTCCAGCTTCAACACACAGCACACAGCACAGGGGATTGGAAATAGCGATTCCCCACAAGCACTATGCACATTCATATGTAAAAGGAAAGTACTATACCAGGCAGGCTGCTCCTCGATCCTGATCGCAATTACTGCAAGATACCCCGGGAGCACACTCAGCAGCTTCAGTTCCTGACAGAGTGAGCGTGATTCAGCAATTTCTCCAGTCTTCTACAGGGTGAGCCTGGTTTCCACACTTCTGGTGCTTCTTTCTCCTCACAACTCGGATTCAGTCCAAACTGGCACTCACAAAGACTGCAGACCGAATCTCAGGGCCTCACACGTGCTTCCCGCATGAAACTATACACCGCAGAAGCACACAGCTCCCTCTCTCTTCACTGCCACAACTGATCTGATGTTTCTAGTCACAGAGCAGGGCATTTCCTTTAGCTCCACATTATTCTGTTGGCTGATTCAGCTGTCACTCACACAATAAGACTCCCTCTGTTGGTAGAAAAAGGTGCCAAGGTTAAAACAACATTTCCCAGAGGCACTGGCCATACAGTACATAGGTGGCTGGCTCCACAACGAGAGTCCAAGTTCTGATTTGCCAGCAGCAGGCTGTATTTTAAAGGTCCCCCCACAATGATTGGTCCAGTTCAACAGTTCAAAACCTGAATGGAGGCCTAGGCAAAAACAGTTCAGACTGCAAAAAAAAAGAAGGTTAGGCAATCTGTATTTTCATTATTACTCTAAACAATTCCTGGCAGATTGTTACACCTTTTGAAAGAGCTCCCTCTGCACATTTAGTGACGGCAGAAATGGAGCAGGTTGACAGCAGCCCGACCGGGACTCGGGCATTGAAACACACAATCCCCCTTCTAAATTAATTATGTCTGCAAGGCAGACAACTCTTAAAGAGACAGTACGTGGAGGCTCAAATAGCACTCACTTGGAACCACATTTAAACAGCTTAGATGCCGAACACCTCCAGGTTTGGAGCATTCCTGCAAGCTCCTGGAAGACTTCTGAGAACCCCCATTTGCAGGGGGGTTACATCCCTATGATTGCTAATTTGTGGCCATGTATTTCAGCCCTGAAACTGGGACCTTGCTCCAGCAATGGCAGTTAGCTCTGCCCACCAAATGGCCCAGCACCAATCACCTCCATATCCACGTCTGATACAGTGAATTGGCTAGTGGTCCTCTGCTGTGGTCCTCTTGTGAAGGGCTGCAGCGTAAAGGGTGTCTACCATGGGCATCAGCTGTGGCAATGACCATTGGCTGGAGACTCTGCCCAGCATCCACCAGGCCAGTACATAGCAATATTTCTACAGGTATCCTCTGTCAAATGTTTGCTAATCTGTTTTGGTGGTTTAGGACTTCCACTCACTACCTAGAGAAATTGTTGAGTTACTAACATTCACAAGTTTTAAGCAAAGACTAGATGACCTTCTTCTCTGAAGTTTGTTTCAAATATAAACCCACATGGTGTGGGAGACAATTCAATGTGTTACAGCCTACTTTGTCTGTTCATACCCATTAATACCACTCATAGGACAACTCCATGAGGCAATCTGAGTTGTGACATCATCAGTACACTGCATATAATATTGTTTGTATCGCTCTGCTCTCCTCATTAGCTAATAGCCAAAAACCTGCTTTGTTAGCCAAAATCCTGTTTCTCAACTGTTTGCCTGCTATTGCAATCCACTTATAGATTACTGTCATCATAACTGCCTGCCTGCTACTGCAGCCTAGTTATAAGCGTACTGTATATTGCAGGGAGTCCACTGAAGCTAATGCCTGGTATTAGAATTGCTTAGTCCTACAAGTGGAGTCATAGTGACAAAAAGTAACATAGTACCATAGTAATTGATGGCAGATAAGGACCGCTAGGCCCACCTAGTCTGCCCATATTCCCTGCCTGCTTCAGCGGTCACTGACCCTACTTGGTCATTGGCTTTCGCCTCTCTTCCTCCAAGCTACGGTTCCCTTATATCTATCCCATGCATGTTTGAATCCCCCCTCTGTGTTAGAACACACCACTTCCTGGGGTAGGCTATTCTAAACATCTACCACCCTGTCTGTGAATAAAAACTTCTTCACATCTCCCCTTATCCTGCCCCCCCTCCAACCTCATATTATGTCCCCTCATCCTTGTATGACTCCTGTAGTGAAAGATGTCACCCACCTGTACCATGTTCAAGTCTTTAAGATACTTGAAGGTCTCTGTCATTACCCGGTTACCAAAAGCTAATAAATAAATAAATAAATATCCCTCCGTTCCCGCCTCTCTTCAAGTGTAAACATATTGGGGTCTTTTAATCTGTCCTCATATGTTTTCTGATGCAAGCCCTGCAACATCTTGGTCAGCCTTCTCTGGACTACCTCCACCCTGTCTATGTCCTTGCAAAGATGCAGCCTCCAGAACTGAACACTGTACTACAGATGAGGTCTCACAAGCATTTTGTACAATGGCATCACCATCTCCCTTCTTCTGCTAGTGATACATAGATACATAGACAGTGTCAGCAGATAAGGGCCTATGGCCCACTCAGTCTGCCCATTTGAGCTTCTAAGTTCAGTTTATGTTTTCCTAGAAGTCTGTTGCCCCTTACCCCTGACCTCCAGAATTCCTTTATGTCTATCCCATGCATTCTTAAATCCCGTGATTGTTTCAGCCCCCACCACTTCCTCTGGCAGGGTGTTCCACTTGTCCACCACCCGTTCTGTGAAGAAATTCTTCCTCACGCTTCCTCTGAATCGCCCTCCTCCAACTTCATCCCATGCCCCTAGTCCTGGAACATCTTTTCGCTTAAAATAGTGTATTCCTGCACCCTGTTTCTCCCTGTAAGATACTTGTATGTCTCTATCATATCCTCTCTCCCTCCTCTCCTCCAGGGAGTACATGTTCAGTTCCTTCAACCTGTCCTCATGGGACTCGTGATGCAATCCATGCACCATCTTTGTTGCCCTCCTCTGAACCTTCTCTACCTGTTCTATGTCCTTACGTAGGTAAAGTCTCCAGAACTGTACACTGTACTCAGGTGGGGCCCTCACTAGTGTCTTGTATAGTGGAATTATGACCTCCCTTTTCCTGCTGGTGATGCCCTGCCTATGCATCCCAGCATCCTATTTGCTTTACCTGCTGCCTTGTCACATTGTTTCCCTACCTTGAGGTCATCAGAGATGATAACCCCAAGATCCCTTTCCTGCTTGGTGCATGCTATATCCTCACCCCCAACTGATATATTGTGCCAGGGTTTTTGTGCCCCATATGCATTATCTTGCACTTCTTTGCATTAAATTTCAACTGCCAAACCCCTGACCATTCTTCAAGTTTCTGCAGGTCCCTTCTCATTCTGTCTACACCCTCTGGTGTGTCTACTCTGTTACAGAGCTTTGTGTCATCAACGAACAGTGAAATTCTGCCTTCTAGGTCCTGCACAATGTCACTGATGAAGATGTTGAATAGGACCAGTCCCAGCACTGATCCCTGTGGTACCCCACTGGTCACTCTTCTCTCTGTGGAGTGACAGCCATTTACCACCACCCTCTGTGTCCTGCTGCCCAGCCAGTTACCTATCCACCATACTACTGTCCTGCCCACACCCATATTCCCCAGTTTGTGTAATAGTCTTCTATGTGGCACAGTGTCAAAGGCCTTGCTGAAGTCCAGATAGGTCATATCCACTGCCCTCCCCTGATCCACCTCCCTAGTCACCCAGTCAAAAAATTCAACGAGGTTGGTCTGACATGACCTCCCCCTGGTGAAACCATGCTGCCTTGGGTCCTGTAGTCCATTGACAACCAGATGTTCCACCAATCTCTCCTTCAGTAGTGCTTCCATGATCTTCCCCACTACCGAAGTGAGGCTGACTGGTCTGTAGTTCCCCGCTTCCTCTTTGTCCTCACTTTTGTATAATGGGACTACATCTGCTGTCCTCCAGTCTTTGGGTACCTTCCCTGTTTCCAGTGATCAGCTAAACAGGATAGCCAGAGGTTCAGCCACCACCTCTCTTAGTTCTTTAAGGACCCTGGGGTGCACCCCATCTGGCCCCATTGCTTTATCAACTCTTATTTCTTCCTGTTCCTTCAGGACCCTATCTTGTGCAAAGGGACTTGTGTCCATTTCTGCACCATTCTCACCCCTTGTACTCCCTTCAGACCCATTACCCTCCTCTTCCTCAGTAAAGACTGAGCAGAAATACCTGTTCAATATGTCAGCTTTACTGTTGTCATCCTCCACGCGGCTCCCATCTTCCCCTTCAGTCTCACTATCCCTCCCTTTGCCTTTCTTTTTTCACTTATGTACCTGTAAAGGTTTTGTCCCTCTACCCACTGATTTTGCAATGTGTTCTTCTGTCTGAGCTTTGGCTTCCTTACTGACCTCCCTGCCTCCCTTTGCTTCTCCTGGTACTTCTCCCTATCCCCTTCTGCCTGTGTCTTTTTGTATTGCCTGAATGCAATCTTTTTGGCTTTCACTTTCTTTGCTACCTCTTTGGAAAACCATAACGGTCTCCTCTTCCTTTTCCTCTTGCTAACCTGCTTAATGCATAATTCTGTTGCTCTTGTAATCCCCATTTTAAATACTGCCCACTGTTCCTCAACCCCGATTCCTGCCCCATTCCCCTTAATGCCTCTTTCAAGTATCTCCCCATTTTCCCAAAGTCTGCCCCTCTAAAATCCAGGATACGTGTTTTTGTATGGTTTGGTTCTGCTCTTTCTGTGATTTCAAACCACAATGACTGGTGGTCGCTGTTCCCCAGGTGCTCCCCCACTGTTACCCCCACTGATATCCCTTGCTATGCACCCCAACATACCACTGGCCTTCCTCACAGCCTTGCTACACTGTTTGGCCACCTTTAGGTAGTCTGAGATTATTATCCCTAAATCTCTGTCTTCCCTGATGACTGTCAGCAACTCCCCCCCATTCCAGTAGCTTTCTACAAGGTTTCTTCACCCCAGGTGCATGATTTTGCACTTCTTTGTATTAAATTTTAATTGCCACACTTTTGACCACTTTTCCAGCCTTCCTAGATTCCTCCTCATTTTTTCAACCCCCTGCAGAGTGTCTACTCTGTTGCAGATTTTGGTATCATCCGCAAATAGGCAGACCTTCCCCTCTAGCCCTTCAGCAATGTCACTGAGAGAACTGGCCCTGGTACTGATCCTTGAGGCACCCCACTGGTCACCCTCCTTTCCTTGGATTTGATCCCATTTACTGCCACCCTCTGCTTCCTGTCCCTCAACCAGTTGCTAAACCAGTTTTTCACTTTGTGGCCTACCCCCAAGCTATCTGGCTTGTTCACCTGTCTTCTGTGGGGCATGGTGTCGAAGGCCTTGCTGAAATTGAGGTAGGCAATATCCATTGCTCCTCCCTGATCCACCTTCTTTGTCACGCAGTCAAACAAGCATTTGTCAATGCCGAATGTTGATTGCATTGGTCTGTTGAGCTCGCTCACTGCCCCTCTGTCATTCGCTCATTCTGTTTCTCCCGGTGCTGCAGGCTGCTTTTCTGCACTGGGCTCCTGCCTGCACTGGCACCCTTTTCTGTCAACAAAGAAATCTGCAGCTGTCCCGACAGAGTTCCGTTGTGGTGGCTCACTCCCCCTCTCCCACTCGCTCATTCTGTTTCTCCTGGCGCTGCAGGCTGCCCTTTTGTACTGGGCTCCTGCCTCTGTTGGTGGCTTTTTCTGCTCACAAAGAAATCTGCAGCAGTCCTGACACAGGTCCGTTGAGCTTGCTCATTCCATGTCTGCTGGTGCAGCAGGTTGGCCTTTTGTACTGGGCTCCTGCCTGCATTGCCGCCTTTTTCTGCCCATAAAGAAATGCGCAGCAGTCATGATAGAGCTCCGTTGACCTCGCTCACTTCCCCTCTCTCACTCGCTCATTCTGTTTCTCCTGGCGCTGCAGGCTGTCCTTTTGTACTGGGCTCCTGCCTCTGTTGGTGCTTTTCTTTTTTTTCATTTTTTATTGAACGGGTAAGTGTACTAGACAAATCCTGCCTATTTTCAGGCATGACCCGGGGGAGGGGGATACAGATGAATGCCAACTGACCTTGAACCAGATTTAGCTGTTGGTGGTATTTTTTTTCTGCCCACAAAGAAATCTGCAGCAGTGCTGACAGGGCTCCATTGAGCTCGCTCACTCCCCCTCTGTCACTCGCTCATTCCATTTCTGCCGGCGCTGCAGGCTGCCCTTGTGTACTGGGCTCCTGCCTGCTTTACTGCTTTCTTCTGCCCAAAAAGAAATCTGAAGCAGTCACGATAGAGCTCCATTGAGCTCGCTCACTCCCCCTCTCTCACTCGCTCATTCTGTTTCTCCCACCGCTGCAGGTTGCTCTCTTGTACTGGGCTCCTGCATGCATTGCTGCCTTTTTCTGCCCACAAAGAAATCTGCAGCAGTCTCAAAAGAGTTCCGTTAAACTCACTCACTCCCCCTCTCTCACTCGCTCATTTTGTGTCTCCTGCTGCTGCAGACTGCCCTTTTGTACTGGGCTCCTGCCTGTGTTGACGGCTTTCTCTGCCCACAAAGAAATCTGCAGCAGTCCCAACACAACTCCGTTGAGCTAGCTCACTCCTTCCCCTCTCACTCACTCATTCCATTTCTGCTGGTGCTGCTGGCTGGCCTTTTGTACTGGGCTCCTGCCTATGTTGCCGCCTTTTTCTGCCCACAAAGAAATCTGCAGCAGTCCCATCAGAGCTCCGTTGAGCTCGCTCACTCCCCCTCTCTCACTTACTTGTTCTGTTTCTGCTGGCGCTGCAGGCTGCCCTTTTGTACTGGGCTCCTGCCTGCATTGCCACCTTCTTCTGCCCACAAAGAAATCTGCTGCAGTCACGAAAGAGCTCTGTTCAGCTCGCTCACTCCCCCTCCCTCACTCGCTCACTCGTTCTGTGTCTCCCGCTGCTGCAGGCTACCCTTTTGTACTGGGCTCCTGCCTGCATTGGCATCTTTTTCTGCTCACAAAGAAATCTGCAGCAGTCCTGACACAGGTCCGTTTGAGCTTGCTCACTCCACCCTCTCACTCGCTCATTCCGTTTCTGCCAGCACTGCAGACTGGCCTTTTGTACTGGACTCCTGCCTGCATTGCTGCCTTTTTTTGCCCACAAAGAAATCTGCAGCAGTCACAATAGAGGTCTGTTGAACTCGCTCACTCCCCCTCTCTCACTCTCGCTCACTGTGTTTCTCCCAGTACTGCAGTCTGCACTTCTGTACTGGGCTCCTGCCTGCATTGGCATCTTTTTCTGCCCACAAAGGAATCCGCACCTGTCCCGACAGAGCTCCATTGAGGTTGCTCACTCCCCCTGTCTCACTTGCTTATTCTGTTTCTCCTGGTGCTGCAGGCTGCCCTTTCGTATTGGGCTCCTGCCTCTGTTGGTGACTTTTTTCTGCCCATGAAGAAATCTGCTGCAGTCCTGACAGAGCTCCGTTGAGGTCGCTCACTTCCCCTCTCTCACTCGCTCATTCCTTTTCTGCCGGTGCTGCAGGCTGCCTTTTTGTACTGGGCTCCTGCCTGCATTGTCGTCTTTTTCTACCCACAAAGAAATCTGCAGCAGTCATGATAGAGCTCTGTTGAGCTCACTCACTCACTCCCCCCTCTCACTCACTCGTTCTGTTTCTCCTGCCGCTGCAGGCTTCCCTTTTGTACTGGGCTCCTGTCTGCACTGTCGGCTTTTTCTGCTCACAAAGAAATCTGCAGCAGTCCTGACACATCTACGCTGAGCTCGCTCACTCCCCCTCTCTCACTCACTTGTTCCGTTTCTGCCAGCGCTGCAGGCTGGCCATTTGTACTGGGGCTCCTGCCTGAATTGCCGCCTTTTTCTGCCCACAAAGAAATCCACAGCAGTCATGATAGAGCTCAGCTGAGTTCGCTCACTACTCCTGTCTCACTTGTTCATTCTGTTTCTCCTGGCGCTACAGGCTGCCCTTTTGTACTGGGCTCCTGCCTCTGTTAGCGCCTTTTTCTGCCTACAAAGAAATCTGCAGCAGTCCCGACAGAGCTCCGTTGAGCTTGCTCACTCCCCCTCTGTCGCTCGCTCATTCTGTTTCTCCCGGTGCTGCAGGCTGCTTTTTTATACTGGGCTCCTGCCTGCAAATTGCACCCTTTTCTGTGAACAAAGAAATCCGCAGCTGTCCTGACAGAGTTCTACTGAGGTGGCTCACTCCCCCCTCTCTCTTGCTCGCTCATTCTGTTTCTCCTGGCACTGCAGGCTGCCCTTTTGTACTGGGCTTCTGCCTCTGATGGTGGCTTTTTCTGCCCACAAAGAAATCTTCAGCAGTCCTGATACAGGTCCATTGAGCTTGCTCACTCCCCCTCTCATGCGCTTGTTCCGTTTCTGACGGTGCTGCAGGCTGGCCTTTTTTACTGGGCTTCTGCCTGCATTGCCGCCTTTTTCTGCCCAGAAAGAAATGCGCAGCAGTCATGATAGAGCTCCATTGAGCTCGCTCACTCCCCCTTTCTCACTCACTCATTGTGTTTCTCCCAGAGCTGCAGGCTGCCCTTTTGTACTGGGCTCCTGCCTGTGCTGGCACCTTTTTCTGCCCACAAAGAAATCCGCAGCTGTCCCGACAGAGCTCCTTTGAGGTCTCTCACTCCCCCTGTCTCACTCGCTCATTCTGTTTCTCTTGGCGCTGCAGGCTACCCTTTTGTACTGGGCTCCTGCCTCTGTTGGCAGCTTTTTCTGCCCACAAAGAAATCTGCAGCAGTGCCAACAGAGCTTCACTGAGCTCCATACCTCTCAACCTTTTGTCCCCCAAATGTGGAACATTGCCTGTCAAAATGTGGAACAAATGGGCAAAATGTGGAACACTTAATCAAATCTTTACCTAAGAAGCTCAAAACACTGTTAACATGTTGCATTTATGTTCAGAAAGTCTGTTATGAATTGAATAATATATTTTTTGCATCATTTACTATGGATTTTTGCTTTAAAATGTTGACTTTGAATGTGGAACAAGTCCTCACAATGTGGAACAGGGAGCTTTTGAGAAGTAAAATAAGGAATGTTCCTCATAATGTGGTACAGTTGCGAGGTATGCTGAGCTCGCTCACTCCCCCTCTGCCACTCGCTCATTCCGTTTATGCTGGTGCTGCAGGCTGCCCTTGAGTACTGGGCTCCTGCCTGCGTTGCTGCCTTCTTCTGCCCAAAAAGAAATCTGCAGCAATCACAATAGAGCTCTGTTGAGCTCACTCACTCCCCCCTCTCTCACTTGCTCTTTCTGTTTCTCCCACTGCTGCAGGCTGCATTTTTGTACTGGGCCCCTGCGTGCACTGCTGCCTTTTTCTGCCTACAAAGAAATCGGCAGCAGTCCCAACAGAGCTCAGTTGAGATCACCCACTCCCCCTCCCTCACTCGCTCGTTCTGTGTCTCCTGCTACTGCAGGCTGACCTTTTGTACTGGGTTCCTGCCTGCATTGCCGGCTTTTTCTGCTCACAAAGAAATCTGCAGCAGTCCTGACACAGCTCCGTTAAGCTCACTCCCTCACTCTCTCTCACTTGCTCATTCCGTTTCTACCAGCGCTGTAGGCTGGCCTTTTGTACTGGGCTCCTGCCTGCATTGCCACCTTTTTCTGCCCACAAAGAAATCCACAGCAGTAATGATAGAGCTCAGTTGAGGTCACTCACTGCCCCTGTCTCTCTCATTCTTTCTGTTTCTCCTGCCACTACAGGCTGCCCTTTTGTACTGGGCTCCTGCCTCTGTTGGCACCTTTTTCTGCCCAGAAAGAAATCTGTAGCAGTCCCGACAGAGCTCCGTTGAGCTCGCTCACTCCCCCTCTCTCATTTGTTCATTCCATTTCTGCCAGCACTGCAGGCTGCCCTTTTGTACTGGGCTCCTGCCTGTATTGGCATCTTTTCTGCCCACAAAGAAATCTGCAGCTGTCCTGACAGAGCTCCATTGAGGTTGCTCACTCCCCCTGTCTCACTCGCTCAATCTGTTTCTCCTGGCACTGAAGGCTGCTGTTTTGTACTGGGCTCCTGCCTCTGTTGGCAGCTTTTTCTGCCCACAGAGAAATCTGCAGCAGTTCTGACAGAGCTCCGTTGACCTCACTCACCCCACCACTCAGTCATTCCATTTCTGCCGGCGCTGCAGGCTGCCCTTTTGTACGGGGTTCCTGCCTGCGTTGCCGCCTTTTTCTGCCCACAAAGAAATCTGCAGCAGTCCTGACAGAGCTCACTTGAGCTCAGTCACTCCCCCCTCTCTTACTTGCTCAATCCTAATCTGTTCCAAACACTGATTTCTGACAGCAACTGCGGTATTGTGCGCCAGAAGCGTGAAAACACATTTCGACCAGGATGTGAAAAATGACAGCTGTACTGTTCATAAGGAGGTATGGAAAAATGCCAGTGTTGAAAATGTGGCGTGAAAATATTACTAATTTGCGAAGTTACAAAGGTGCGTGGAAACTGCACAATGCACGCTCGTAACACAGTCATTTTATGGAGTTTCATCACAAAATTTTCAACATAGGCATTTTAGGACCTCTGCTCATGAACAGTGTCGTGTGATTTTCTTAATGTGTCCCGAACACTGATTTCCCACAGCCACCGTGCTATTGTTCGCCGGAAGAGCGAAAACACATTTCGGCCAGGATGTGAAAAAGGACAGCTGCACTCTTCATAAGGAGGTGTGGAAAAATGGAAATTTTGAAATTCTGGAGTGAAAATATTACAAAGTTGCAAAGGTACAAGCGTGCGTGGAAACTGGGCAACACGCACTCATAACACACTCATTTTATGAGCTTTCATCACCTGATTTTCAACATAGGCATTTTAAGACCTCTGCTACTGAACAGTGTCACGTTCAGTTTCATAATGTGTCCCAAACTCGAACTTCCCACAGCACCCGCGCTATTCTGCGCCGGAACTGCAAAAACTCATTTTGGCCAGGATGTCAAATGTGACAGCTGCACTGTTCATAAGGAGGTGCAGAACACTGGCAATGTTGAAATTCTGGAGTGAAAATATTATAAATGCATGAACTTACGAGTGTGCATGCAAACTGCGCATCGCACGCTCGTAACACAGTCATTTTATAGAGTATCGTCACCAAATTTTCAACATAGGCAGATTAGGACATCTGCTCATGAACAATGTCATGTCATTGTCATAATCTGTCCTGAACACTGATTTCCCACAGCGACCACGCTATTCTGCGCCGGAAGTGCAAAAACACATTTTGGCCAGGATGTGAAAAATGACAGCTATACTGTTCACAAGGAGGTGTGGAAAAATGCCAATGTTGAAAATCTGGTGTGAAAATATTGCAGATTTGTGAAGTTATGAGCGTGCGTAGCAACTGCGCAATGCACGCTCATGAAAAAGTCATTTTTTGGATTTTTCTCACCAAATTTGCAACATAGGCTTTTTGAGAGCCCACCTCACAAACACTGGCACTATCATTTCATTAATCAGTCCCAAAAAGTGATTCTGTGCAGTGACCACAAAATCACCTTTCAGGGCCGAATAACGCCATGACAGTGGCAGAATTCATGAAGGAGGTCCCAAAAACCCCATGTTGAAAATCTGGTGCAAAAATTCCCCAAAATGCCTGAGATATGCAAAACAGTTGACAAAACCCTATTTATGCCATTATACAGCTTACTGGCATTTTTTCAGTTCGCGGTTGGCTTTGAAGAGTGCAGACGTGTTCCCGGTCCACTGAAGATCATCGCGCCGGACTCTGGAGGTAGTATGGGGTAAGGGGGTGTGGGGGAGGCAGGTGCAGTGGGTGGGTGCGGATTGTGGGAGGGGCAGGGAGACGCGAGGACCATTTTCTTTTACAGGTTTAAAAAAAAAAAAAACATTACAGGGGCATTGGGCACGCTGGGGTAGGCTCCCAGTGTGCCACCCGACTGTTTTTTAGAGGGGGCAGTAGCCCATGGGGGATTGGGGTCATCACATATGGGGATGCACAAGCTGAGGGGGATTGGGCACCCCCCTCGGCAGAAAACAAAGGTTTTTTTTTGAGGGGGAATTATGCTGAGGGGGAGTGGGCTTTCCCATCGGCCACAGAAACTCTGAAGGAGGGGACTGAAGCCGACGGGAGTGGGCTCCCTGTCGGCAACTTCAACTGGCACGGGAGTGAAGCCTGACAGGGATTGGGGCCCCATCGGCAAACAAAACTGTTGTGGGGGAGCATGCTGCCGAGGGGATTGGTACCGGCAGTGGGGTTGATGAATATTGTTTAGAACATGGCAAGCCGCCATCATGTTCACAAACAATATTACAGTACTAACGTTCAACCCAGCAATGACGGGTCACTCCTTCATTGCAGCGAATGGCTCACGCTGCAATGATGAGGCGGCCCCTGATTGCAGTGGCTAAAATGTTTCAAGGTGGTGGCATGCTGGCTGAACTAGTGTCAGCAGCAGCGTGCCACAGCATTGGGGGAAGTGGGCCAAGCCTTAAAAGGCTGTGGGGGCATTGGCCACAACAGTGCCATGCTTCCACAACCTGCTTCTGGCAACCTGCCGCAATATGTTTCTTGCGCATGAGTGCAATCAACATAAAAAGTAAATCAGATTTGTTTGATATGACCTTCCTGTTGTGAATCCATGCTGCCTTGGATCCTGTGCTCTCATGGTTACCAAGTGTTCCACAATCCTTTCCTTAAATAGTGCCTCCATAACCTTACCGACTGCTGAGGTGAGGCTGACCTGCCTGTAGTTTCCTGCCTCCTCCCTGCTGCCATTCTTATGGAGAGAGAGATTACATTTTCTCCCTTCCAGTTCTCTGGAACCAACCCTGTATTGAGTGACTCACTAAACAGGGCTGGCAGTGGTGCTGCTAACTCTGTCTGTAATTTCTTTAATATAGAAACATAGAACATAGAAGTTGATGGCAGATAAGGACCGCAAGGCCCATCCAGTCTGCCCATTTCTTTTTCTACCTTATAAATGTGCCATCGGCCTTTGCTCTGTCAGTGGCCTATCTATTCATAGTCATTTGTATTGCTCCCTTATGCCTATCCCATGCCTGTTTGAAGCCCTGCACTGTATTCATAGCCACCACTTCTTCTGTAAGCCATTTCATGCATCCACCACCCTTTCTGTGAAAAGAATTTCCTCACATTCCCCTTAATCGGCCCCCTCTAATCTCATGCTGTGTCCTCTTGTCCTGCTATTTTCTTATATTTAAATATGTTAGACTCTTTCATCTTGTTAATGCCCTTAAGGTGTTTGAATGCCTCGATCATATCACCTCTCTCCTCCTTTGCTCTAGGGTATACATATTGAGCTCTGTTAATCTGTCCTCATATGTCTTCTGATGCAGTCCTGCACCATTTTGGTTGCCCTTCTCTGGACTGCCTCAATTTGGTTAATGTCCTTGTGAAGGTGTGGCCTCCAATACTGCACGCAGTACTCCAGATGGGGCCTAACCAGTGTCTTGTAAAGAGGGATTATTACCTCCCTCTTACGACTTGTGATACCCCTACTAATACACCCTAACACCCCCCCCTAGCCTTACCTACTGCTTTAGTGGTCTGCTTGGATGATTTCAGGTCATCAGTGATGATGATGCCCAAGTCTCTTTCTTCCTTTGTGACTGCTAGCAACTCCCCTCCCAGCCTATAGGTGGCTTCAGGGTTTCTCTTCCCTATGTGCATGATTTTGCACTTCTTTGCATTAAATCCTAGTTGCCACTCTTCTGACCATTTTGCTAGTTTATCCTGATATCCTGGAGTGTATATCATCTGGTCCCACCGCTTTGTCAACCCTCAGTTTTGTGAGTTCCTCCAGGACTCATTCTTCTGTAAAAGGACTGGTGTTTACCTCTCTCCCCCATTGTTCTGCTGCCTAGCTGTCGTCCCTGTCCTTTCCCTCTCTATTGTGAATACCAAACAGAAGTATTTATTCAGTATTGATGCCTTTTGTAGGTCACCCTCTATCCCCCCCCTTCTTTCACTTTGAGCCTTACAATCCCTTCCCTGACCTTCCTTCTATCACTAATGTATCTATAAAATGTCTTATTCCCCCCTCTTGACTGTCTGTGCTAACCTCTCCTCTGTTTGCAACTCCTAACTGTTTTCCCTGCCTGCCTCTGTTTCTCTAGGTACACCACCCTATCCTCCTCCTTCTGAGTCTCCTTGTATTTTCTGAAAGCCCCCTTTTTGTCCCTGAGATTTTTTGCCACCTCCTTTGTGAACCACAGTGGTCTGCTCCTTCTTTTTTTCTTGTTACTCAGCCCAATGCACTTTGTTGCCCCCACTATGGCTTCTTTCAGGTATGCCCACTGCTCCTCAACCCCTTCCCCTGGATCCCTTTTTGCCAGGGCTTCTTTGATCCCTCTCCCCATCAAAGTCCGCCTGCCTGAAATCCAGGATCCTTATTTTTGTGTGGCTCTCCTGTGACCCTGTATCAATGCTGAACCACACTGTATGGTGGTTACTGGACCCTAGGTTCCCATCCACCCTGACTTCCTTGATCCTGTCCCCATTGGTCAGCAAAAGGTCTAAGATCACCTTGTCCCTGGTGGGCTCCTGAACCAACTGCCTGAAGCCTTCCCCCTGCAAGGATTCCATGATGTCTCAGCTGCTGGCCGAGGCAGCTGCCAGGACAGTCCAGTCCACGTCTGTCATGTTAAAATCGCCCAGTAGCAGTACTTCCCTCTTTGCTGCCATCTCATGTGTTTCCTCCACTATTGCCCTATCTACATCCTCCACCAGAGGCCTTTAGATTACTTCTGTGTGAATTGCTGTGCCATTTCCTAACTCAAGTGTGACCCACAGTGCCTCTGCCTCCCCCTGTTTACCCTGCACCGCTGTCACTTTAATACCTTCTTTGACATAGATGACTCCCCCTTTTTACCCTCCCTATCCCTCCTGTGTAGAGTGTACCCTGGTACATTTATCTCCCAGTCACGGTTTTTAGTTTACCATGTCTCGGTAATTGCCACTGTGTCCAGGTCTGCCTCTGTCATCAAGGCTGCCAGACCTGGGATTTTGTTTCCCAGTCTGCGGGCATTTACATACATGGCTGTCCATGTTTCACAGCCTGTGCCCCTTGCATTTCTACCTTTGCCTTTTTGGCCCCTCCTTGCAATCCTGGTTGCTTTCTCCTGTTGCCTGTTTACCTCTTCTTTATCTCTTGTAATGAGCCCATGCATATCTGTCCCCATTTCCCAGCCTGTCCCCCTTTTACATATATACCTGCCTTCCTGTTCCCCCTTTCTAACCCTGGTTTCTTTCTTTGCTGCCTCCCTTCCCCTGCTTTATCCCTTGTAATGAGCTTGGTAAAATCTGTTCTCAGCATTTCCTACTGATCCATTCTGCCAACTACTCTAACCTGTGGGAGTGGGCTGCCTATGTCTCCCAGCTTCTGACTGTCCCTCCCCCTTGGCAAGTTTAAGCACTTGGCAAGGAAGCATTCAAACTTTTCATTGAGGACTATAGTCCCCTTCTGGGATGGATGAAGGCCGTCCTCCCCATATAGGACCCCATCCCCCCAGGTGGGTCCCCAGTAGCTAATGAAGCCAAATCCATTATCTTTGCACCAGCCCTTCAACCAAGTATTGAAGTAGCTGATGCGAAGATTTTGAGCCTCCCCCTGCTGTGGAGTGGCAGCACCTCTGAGAATGTTTAGGAGCCTGCTACCTCTCCAAGGCACCTACCCAACTCCATGAAGTCCTCCTGCATCTGCTCTATGCTCTTCTCCTCCTCCTCCTCCCTGGCTTGGTCATTTGTCCCCAGATGGGCCATGACCTCCAGTTTCCCCCTTCTTGCTACTGATGCAGCGATCCTCTGGATTCACCCCCTCCACCCTCCAAGCTGTGTTTCCAGGAAGGCACTTGCTTCCCTCTCCTCCCAGCTACTTGTACCTAGATCCATTCCATGAACTACTGAGTCCCCCACCAGGAGTAGCTTCCTCTTCCTCTGGGATCCTGTACGTCCCACCCCTGGGTCTCCCTCCTGGAGAACCTGCTTATCCTCCCTGTTCACAACCTTGAGTTCCTTTGTGGGGCTAGCCTGCTTCTCTAGGACAGCATAGGAGTTACTAAGTGGGATCCAATGGGGGATGAGCATGTGACCCCCCTCTCTCAACCTCCCTGAGCCCACCGTAGTCCAGCCAGCCCTCTGCCCAGACATCTGTTGTGGCAGTGGCTGTGGACATGGTGGCCTCTGGGTTGGGGCACAGGCCACCAGTACTCCTGCCAGCTCGGCTTGGAGACTGGCAACCTCTGCCCTCAGCCAAGAGAGGTGCCTGCATATGGGGCAGCACCGCAGCACCCAGAACGTCCTCCTGAAGACCGCTGCCCCACATCCATTGCACTGCACCACTCCCTGCATCTTCCTTTCCTGTTCTGCCAGTGTCCCCTTATAACTACCAAGTAAACCCTCCTTCAAGTTTTTTTGTCTCTCTTTCTCTCCTCCTCTGTCTTTTCTGTCTGTCTCCCCCTTCTCCTTCTTGTTGACTACTACTTGGTTCTACCCTATTGAGAGAGGTTCCCCTGAATTGTGCCTATTCCAAAGCACCTGTGTCATCAGGAAGCTTCTTCCTGTTCAAACCCAATTAATCTGAGAACTCGGTGGGTGGGATGGGGAGGGTGGGTGGTGTAGCTTCCCGTTCCTGTGAGAACAAAAGTAAACAATCAGCACTCTCATTCTGCCATCAATTCCAGTCAGCATTACAATCAATTCCAGTCAGAAATACACATAATAACTGTGTATGTTTATCTGTTGTCAATATTGCAGAGATCCTCTGCCCCTCTCTCATCAAAGTTTTCCTGGCTCCATGCAATGGGGGGGGGGGACTATGTTTTCATACCAACTGTTTCTCCCCTGTATGAGTATTAAAATATGGAGGCTTCACCACAGCATTTCGGTGCATCTCCCTACGTTTTTGATCCCTTATTATTAGTACTGTACAGGTTTTATAGCAACAGTGTTTGTTATAAATTCATTAGCTATCTACGGCCCATAGAATTTAGGCCTAACAGCAATAGCTGTATTAGGGCTTTGCTAGCCCTTCTGTTACTTTAAGCCAGAGATATTGAACAAAATCCTGGGCCCAGTCCTTCCAAGCTTAAGATAACCTCTCCGTCAGACATAGGGTGGTCCAAGACTCGTGGCCTTTGGCTTGCACATATGAACATCAGTAACCAACAGTCTAAGCTCCAGGAACTGGAAAGCTAGGTTGACATGTATACCCCAGACCTAGTTGCCGTATTTGAGACTAGTTAAAACCCTTCATACTCCATCATGAGGTTGAGCTTACTGGCTACAACATATTTAGTGGGCAAGAAGGGAGGGGGAGTCCTCATATACACAAAATTCTTACTAAATGCTTCCTTAGTAAACCTTCTGATCCTAGATGGGTCTGACTGTGAGGCTGTCATGGTAAAAATACTACTTGAGGGAGCAAAGCCCCTTTGTGTGGGCTGCATCTACAACCCTCACAGATAGCCTCCTCCACTCTAGATGCACTCTGTCAAACTGTTATGGATGGAAATTTGGGGGAATATATTCTACTTGGAGACTTTTTTTATTATGCTTTTTATCCTTTCTGCCAAGGCTCTGCCCCAGCCCATCACAGACCCCATCACACTCTGGGACTTACATCTTGGGCCAATGATACCCCTCGGATTGCCCCCTAGGGCAGGGCCCATGCACCAGGTGAAACTGAATGAGATGGAGGAAGGATTCTTGCAGGTGAGGACACCGGTATTGCCTCCCTCGGTGGGGCATGGAGTCATCCGGGCACACTGGAAGCCATAATGTGTCAAGGGCCCAGAGTGCCATGGTGGTGCAACTGGAGCCGGGAGAGTGGGACCCTCATAGAGGTGGCAGCTGTGTTTTTTGGCATTGTTTTTCCCTGGGTGTGGGGCTGTGCGTCCGCTCCACCCCTGCCCCCATAGAGTGGCCAGTGCTGGCATGGAGGTATCCCCAGCCTGTGCCACAGGGCCGCATTGTGCTGAACACTCTACCACCTCCCCCCCCGGAGAAGGAGAGCAGTCCCTAGGACACTCAATCCCTCTTCCCTGGCTGGTCCTCCAACATCCCAAGTCCGTTACCGAACCCGGGTCGTCAGCGTTGCAGACAGGTGCCCTGCCCCAGTGCTGGCAGGCCGGCATCTACTTGTTGAAGACTTTAATATGAACTGGTCTCCCAGTATGGGTTTTGGGCCCAAGTCAGCCATGCTTGGGGCCCAGCTCACCTAGGTTCTCAGTGAACCCACAAGATTTAACAATAAGTCTGGAAACCACACTTTGCTAGACTGGGTTCTTACTTCTACTCCATTAAGAATCAGAGCTACTGGGATGTTTGCAGATTCTCTTAGTGACCATTCCCCCAATTTCTGCATATGGAAGAATAGTGCCCCCAAACCCCCTTCCAGGCTACTTCCGGCACAGGGGTATTCTAAATTTGATCCATCCTCCTTCCTGTCCTCCTCATCTGGCATTAAATGGACCACAATAAACTACCTGCCCAACATTGAATCCACTTTAAACTTTTTGTTTAATAACTTCCTGTCAGCTGCTAATCTTCACACCCCTTTAAAACAGATCAGGGTTAAAGGCCAGCACTCCAAAAGGCTTACCCCTGAGCTAAGAAAACATTTAAAGCATAGGGATAAGGTGTGGTGGCTCTTCAAGTCCATGGGTCTTATGGTGGATTTGGTCAAGTACAGGGAGCTGAGGAATGCTTGTAAGAAAGATCTAAAATGTGCCAAGAGAAACTATCCTTCCCAATTGCAAAACCAAAATCTATCCAACCCCAAAATGCTCTGGTCACAGATTAACTCCCTTCTGAAAGGCTGCTCCAAATCTACTGAATTTGATATAGTAGTGGATGGTCAGATGGTCAGTGACAGAAAATAACACAAAAAGCTGGTACTTCTCAGGAGTTAATGTGGCAGTGCTGCTGCTGGGGCTGGCTTCCTCAAAATCTAAGCGAACACAAAGCAGAATGCAGCGCACTAAAGATAGGAGATAAGAATAGCCACAAACTAAAGTAGTTGCATATTCATAATTTTTATTGGCTAAAACAGCCCTGACAAAGCCTTACATGGCGAAGCACTGCGGCACTGTGGCATGGGTACTACTGTCACTATGAGTTACTGCATGGGCTGTTTTAGCCAATAAAAATTATGAATATGCAACTACTTTAGTTTGTGGCTGTTCTTCACTTCTATTTGAGTGCACTGCTTTGTGCTTTGTGCAGACTGTCAGTGAACCCATTGGCTGCAGCTGATGCTTTCAATTACTTTTTCACTGGCCTGGAGATATTCAAACCTTCCTCTGTTGGTCCTACCTCCCACCACGCCATCCCTCCTGAATCAGTGAAAACTACCCCCAAGTTCCACTTTAGGTTGAATACTCAGAAGGAGGTGCTAGCTCTCCTAAAGAGGCTGAAAGTGGAAGGATCGGCAGGTTTTGATAAACTTAAGCCTAAACCTTTGAAAATTGCTGCCCCTGTTATTGCCTCCCCAGTTACCATGCTCATTAATAAATCCCCACTTAAAGGATGAATTCCTGAGTTCTGGAAGACTTCCGTAGTTGTGCCAGTACATAAAGGTGGCTCAGTAAAACCTGTTACATAGAAACATAGACTTTGACGGCAGATAAGGACCGCTTGGCCCATCTAGTCTGCCCATTTCCCTACCTACAGGATAGACTGCAGATCCTAGTTAACCAACAGCCTATTTCTTCCTACCCCCCCCACAAGAATTGCCTTATGTCTGTCCCATGCATTCTTGAATTCTCCCACAGTTTTAGACCCCACAACCTCCTCAGGAAGGCTGTTCCATGCATTCACTACCCTCTCTGTGAAATAATACTTCTTCACATTGCCCCTGAACCGCCCTCCTTCTATCTTTAAATTGTGTCCCCTTGTTCTTGCAAGTCTCTTTTTCTGAAAGACCCTCTTGGACTTTGTTCATTCCACTGAGGTACTTAAAAGTTTCTATCATGTCTCCCCTCTCCCTTCTTTCCTCAAGGGTATACATATTAAGCTCCTTTAGTCTCTCCTCATATGGCTTCTCTTGCAGACCCTGCACCATTTTAGTTGCCTTCCTCTGGACTACCTCTATCCTGTATATGTCCTTGCGGAGATGGGATCTCCACAACTGGACACAGTATTCCAGATGGGGTCTCATCAACTGTCTGTACAGAGGGATAACAACTTCCTGTTTTCTGCTGCTGATGCCTCTCCCTATACATCCCAGTATACCCCCAGCCTTCCCTACTGCCTTCTCACATTGCTTGCTAACCTTAAGGTCATCTGATATGATTACCCCCAGGTTCCTTTCCTTTTTGTTGTTGTTACTACCTCCCACCCATTGTGTATTCTTCCCCTGGGTTCTTGTTTCCCAGGTGCATTATTTTGCACTTCTTTGCATTGAATCCTAGCTGCCATACTTCTGACCATTCCTCCAACCTTGCCAAGTCCCTTTTCATCCTTTCCACACCTCCTTGTGTATCAACCCTGTTGCAGATCTTTGTGTCATCTGCAAAAAGGCATACTTTTCCTTCCAGTCCCTCTGCAATGTCACTGATGAAGACATTAAAAAGGACTGGACCCAATACTGAACCCTGCGGTACCCCACTAGTAACCCCTCTTTCTTCAGAGTGGACTCCATTTACAATTACCTTCTGTGTCCTGTTGTGCAGCCAATGTTTTACCCAGGCTACCACCCTGGGACCCACTCCCAAGCTGGTTAATTTGACTATTAATCTTTTGTGTGGACTGTATCAAATGTCTTGCTAAAGTCTAGGTAGACCATGTCACAGCCCCTCCTGGTCTACTACTTTGGTCACCCAGTCAAGAAATCTATTAGATTCGTCTGACATGACCTTCCGCTGTGAACCCATGCTGCCTTGGGTCCTGTGCTCCACTAGCCTCTAGGTGCTCAACTATTCTTTCCTTCAGAGTGACTCCATCACTTTCCCTACCACAGAGGTCAGACTGACAGGTCTGTAGTTTCCTGCCTCTGTCTTGGTCCCACTTTTGTGAAGGGGAATCACATCCGCTTTCCTCCAGTCCTCGGGTACCACACTATCCTCCCATGATTTATTAAAAAGAGTAGCCAGTGGTTTCACTAGTTCCTCCCTTAATTTTTTTAGAATTCTGGGGTGAATTCCATCAGGACCCATTGCATTGTCCACCTTCAGTTTTAGGAGTTCTTGCAGAACCCTTTCTTCTGTGAAAGGACTGGGATCGACCCCCTATCAAGAGTGCTTCTGTTAATTGGATTAGGCACTTCCCCCTCCTCTTTTGTGAATACTGAGCAGAAATATTCGTTCAGTATCCCTGCTTTTTCACTGTCCCCCTCTACCCACCCACCATTCATTCTATTCAGCCTCACTATCCCTCCCTTTGTATTTCTACACTCGCTGATGTACCTATAAAAGGTTTTATCCCCCTTCTTAACTGAGTTGGCTATCTTTTCCTCAGTTTGGGCCTTTGCTATTCTGACTTACCTCCCTGCTTCCTTCTGCCTTAACTGGTACAGCTCTCTGTCCTGCTCCTTCTGTGTTTCCTTATACTTCCGGAATGCTATCTTTTTCTTCCTGACTTTCACAGCCACCTCTTTTGAGAACCATAGCGGCTTTTTCTTTCATTTTGATTTATTTATTTGCTTCACACAAAGACTTGTTGCTTCTGTGATGGCAGTGTTGATGATTCCCCATTGTTGCTCCACACTTCCTTCTAGCCTGTTTGCTAGTGCTTTTCTGAGGCACTCTCCCATCTTGCCAAAGTCAGCCCTCCTAAAGTCCAGTACCCTCACTTTTGTATGGCTTGACTCTGTAGCTGAGTTTAATGTGAACCACACTGTTTGATGGTCACTTGTCCCCAGATGGCAACCCACTTCTAGATCTGAGATCCTCTCACTGCCCCTGTTTGAGAGTATGAGGTCTAAGATTGTTCCCTCACGAGTGGGTTCTGAAACTAGCTTTCTAATGCCTGCCACCTGTAGGGCATCAAGAATGGCCCTGCTCTTGGATGTGGCTGCAGAAAATGTGCTCCAGTTAACATCTGGCATATTCAGGTCTCCCATCAACAGTATCTCCCCTTTCTCTGCCATTCTACGAATGCCTTCTATCATATCCTTTTCCATTCCCTCCCCCTGACATGGGGTCTGTACACAACCCTGTGTGGATTGTGGTGCCTTTCCAGTCTCCAAGGTGACCCACAGTGCCTCCTCTCCTCCTGTTTACTCTTTTGTTCAGTTGCTTTTATCCCTTCCTTTACATAGAGAGCTACTCCACCCCCTCTTCTCCCCTGCCTGTCTCTCCTGTAGGTTATGTACCCTGGTATGTTAACATCCCAGTCCTGGTTCTCTGTGTACCATGTTTCTGTGACTGCTACGATATCCAGGCATCCCTCTTTCAACAAGGCTACCAGCTCAGGGAGCTTGTTGCCCAGACTACGGGCATTGGTACTCATTACCCTCCATTTCCTGATGGCCTTACTCCCTTTTGCCCCATCCTTGTCCTTCTTGCCTTTGTCACTTTCTCCATTTACCCCTGCCCTTCTCCCTATCGACACCTCTATGTTGGTGTTTGCTGTACTTACTACCGTGATTATTTGGGGGCTAGGATTTCCCTGCTCCTTTCCAGTGCCTCCCCTTGGCTAGTTTAAAAGCTTGCCAATGAAGCATTTAAACCTATCACCTAGGATCCTGGTTCCCCTCCTGGACAGATGCAGCCCATCATGCCAGTATAGGCTTGCATCACTCCAGGTGGACCCCCAGTCCCCAATGAAGCCAAATCCCTGAGCTCCACACCAGTTTTTCAACCACTGATTGAATCCCATGGTGCAGAACACCCTAGCCTCTCCTATGCCATAGATGGGCAGCACCTCCGAGAAGGTTACCGTGCATGCTACTTCACTAAGGCCCCTCCCCAATTCCACAAACTCTTCCTGCACTTCTCTAATCCCTTTCTTAGCCAGGTCATTTGTTCCTAGGTGGACAATGATATCCAGCTCCCTCCCCTGTGCAGCTGCTCCAGCAATCCTGAGGATTTGCTCCCTGTCCCTTCAAGCCATGGCGCCAGGCAGGCACCTTACCTCCTTCTCCCCTTCCTCCCCCAGTTCTACCTTTCTAACAATGGAGTCCCCACCAGGAGTTGTTTCCTTCCCCTGCAGGGTCCCCTGCCACCCTCCTGTGGGTCTCCTTTGTGGAGGTTCCCAGCATCCTCCTTGGGTTGAGCACCACCGTCCCATTTCTCTCCTCTGCTCCCTTTCTAAAATTCAGGAACATCTCCTCTATAACCAAACCCTTAACTTCTTGGAGCAGAGGCACCTGTTGACTGACAGACAACATGGCTTCAGGTGGCATCATGGAGCTGACACTGCTCTTGTCAAATCGACCATAGATATTCTAGGTGCCATGGATAAAGGGCTGCTTATTCATGCAGTCTATATTAGGCCCCCTCCTAGTTTCACTATTTATTGACATACTGAGTAACTGTGGGGAGCTGAGCCTCCTACTATATGCAGACGATGCTGTCTTATATAGTAACTCTAGAGACCCCAGCGGTCTCAATGCCCAGATCACAGGTGACCTCTTTGAACTAGAAAACTGGTTTATTGTGAACAAGTTGGTCCTAAATGCCAAAAAGACCAAGGCAATATTGTTTGGTCCTTGGAACCTGGTGCTGTCCAGGCAACACCTGTTTGCTCTCACTACCTCTGCTGGAACACCCATAGCAGTAGTTGAGTTCACCAAATACCTGGGGGTTCATTTGTACCAAGAACATTCCTACAGAACTCACATTGACCATGTAACTCAGATCTTTCACCAGAAAACTGGCCTACTCTACTGTCTTGGCAATCATGTCACTAAGGAATCATGGCTTATGGCTACTGGTACTCTACTCCTCCTCTTGCAGTATGGTGCCCCTGTTTTGCAGTCCCTGAGGTGCTCCAAGCTCAATAAACTCAAAGTACCATACAATAAAGTTGGGTGCTTTGCTGCCGGGGCTCCACCGAGAGAGCACCATTGCAATGTACTGCACTCAATGAACTGGCCTTCACTGTACGGTCAACTTGAGTATCTTCTCCTCTGTCTGGCCTACAAGCTTGATAAGGGGCCCATCCCTTCCCCTGGCCTGTGTGATATTCTAAAAACTTAACCCTTGAAGAGGGCCCTGCGGTCCTCCAGCAATCTTCTGTTGGAGATACCTAAACTTAGAACTTGTTTGGAAAGAGATCCTGTACCACCTCAGCACTGACTATTTGGAATGTCCTGCCTTCTGCCCTTCAAGACTACCCTACTCTGGGTGGGTTTAAAAAAGGGCTTAAAGTTGTGCTACTGGAACAGAGCCTCTGTGCTTGTAATAGGTGACAATGCTCTACATTATGATTGATTTTGCCTTCCCATCTTGAATCACTTTTGATCATTCTGATGTATTATTGATCAATGTTTCCCTTCCCTACCTTGTTTAATTGGTATCCTGTGAACACGGCGACTGTGATTGAGTGACTGCAAAAAGGGTGACTCAATCACAGCGCCTGTGTTCTGGGCTACCTGGCAGGGTAACAACAGGATACCAGTGTGGGCGAATACGGCAACAGGATGTGGATACATATATACATGTGAACACGGGGGGGGAGGGAGCATGCCACGTAACAGGCAGAAGGGAAGAGAGGGTATATGGGGTGTAGTGTGGTGGTCGGGTGCCGAGCTGGCTGTGTGGCATGGTGGGTAGGGTGGCAGGCTAGGGTTGGGAGGTGCGGGTTTGGTTCTGAGGCTGGATCGCTTTGATGCGTCGGTGGCGTTTTTATTTTTAAGTTTGCACCCCCGACATGACCTCGCTGGGTTGAGAATCGAGGGGTGTGTGAGTGTGGGTGTGTAGGGGTGCATCCTGTAACATTTAAAACCGCTGTCGGTTTTAATTCACTGCAGTGTACATCGCCGTTATTTATTTTTGGCAATGTACACTCGCCGAAACGGCGATCGCTGAATGACATGGAATCATGTAATCTAAAATTGTTATTAACTCTATGTCATATGTTTATTTCTTTGCTTAGCCAAATGTATTGTCTCACACCTTATGTATTTTGACTATGTCACTTCTGACCTGTTCTGACAATGCATTCTTGACAATGTTAATTTTCTGCCTGCGTGTTACATGTAATTAATTCCGGGTCACTCCTGAAAAAGGGACAGCTATGTCTCAGTGAGCCTACCCAGTTAACATTATTAGTAACTAACTAACTAAAATATAACACCCTGTACCTGTCCAACATATGATCACTTGTTGCTGACCAGCAGCAAACGCTAATTCACCCACAGAGAGTGGGAGATAATCTTGATGGACCACTGGCCTTCTTTTGCCTATTTCTTTTGTCGGCGGCCCCCCCCCAATTCTCCATTTGGAGATCAGCCCTGCCCTGCCTGCCATCCCCCCATGCTCAGGCTTCCCCCCCTGGTGGGGCCGCCAGATGTGCTCCCCCAGTGGACACTGTTGGCAAGTTCTGGCTTCCCCCCTGGGTTGGAGCCACTGGAGCGAGACCCCCCCTGGCGGACATTGGTAGCAGTGGAGATGGCAGCTGAGTAAGGCGTCATGCCCAGGGCCAGCTTTTTGATGAATGCTGGATCCCTGGGGTGGGGACATGCAATGATGTCCAGTGTCCGGCCCTCCCTCCTAAGTAATGGTACTGGCTGCAGCAGTAACCCCAGCCTCTGCCAGGGATCCATAAAGTGCCGGGCACTCTTCCCCCCTCTCCCAGAACAGGAGAGCAGTCCCCTGGATGCTTGATCCTTTTCCCCCGCCCGGCCCTCTAACTTCCGAGTTCATCACTGAACCCGGGATGTCAGCACTGCAAGCAGATGCCTTGCCGCTGTGCCAGCAGGCCAGCATGGCCTTCTTTTGTCCTACCAAACCAATTAAACACCCTGTACCTGCCCACTTCCCACAGCAGGAGGCTTTGTATGTAAGATTAGTATAGGGAGGGATATTACAATTATACCTGCACACTAGGAGTAACAAACAGTATTTCCAGAATACCACGAGTAATGCACTATTCATTATTCAGATCTAAATAATGAATTGTGGCAGTACTCAGCAGATATTCAAGGCCAACTATTCAGTGGGAGCATCTGATCCCTGTTTTAGCCTGCCAACTCTCCCGTTCTCTAACAATATTTTATCTCAGTCCCAAGTCTCCCCTTCTTGACTCCTTACCTTTATTTGGGGAATCTAATGGCAACAACCACAATCCAGGCTAGTTTATCAGCCTCACTCATGTTGGGTCCCTTGCTGATTTGCTCAGCAAAGTCTGTTGCTGCTGCTGGTATTTTTCTGAGCTTGAGGTGAATCTCTCTCTCTCTCGTAACTTGTCTTGCACAAAATACACAGACTTTCAGAAAGTATAAATCTCGCCAGTACCTGACTGATTACTTCTAATTACTAATCCTTGGCTTCTAAACCTCCATGAAACAACTCACACTGACAGGAGCACACAGTCATGAAGGAGGAGCAGGGCAGCATCATCTCAGAATGATGCCATAGGCTACATAGCATGTCACTCTATGACACTGCTGCCCAGCTCCTCCTTCATTATTGTGCACTCCTATTGCCTAGAGTTGTTGCATAGAGGTCAGTAAGCCAAGCATTATTAATAGAACATAGAAACATAGACTCTGATGGCAGATAAGGACCGCTTTGCCCACCTAGTCTGCCCATTTCCCTACCTAACGGATAAGCTGCAGATCCTAGTTAACCAACAGCCTACTTCCTCCTACCCCCCACTAGAATTGCCTTATGTCTGTCCCATGCATTCTTGAATTCTCCCACTGTTTTTGACTCTACAACCTCCTCAGGAAAGCTGTTCCATGCATCTACAACCCTTTCTGTGAAGAAATACTTCCTCACATTACCGCAGAACCGTCTCCCCTCTAACTTCAAATTGTGCCCCCTTGTTCTTGCACATCTCTTTTTCTGAAAGATGCTACCCTCTTGAACTTTGTTGATTCCCTTGAGGTATTTTAAAGTTTCTATCGTGTCTAGAGATGCAGCGAATTTAAATTCCCCTGGCGAAGTGAATGCGAAGTGGGCAGTTCGTGTTGCAGAGTGGACAATGCAAAGTGCTCACTCCACCTTGTCATTACCACTTCGCATTAAGGTGGAATGGCAACATGAAGCAACTCCGCGTTCCTCATTATGATTCTAAGTGATCCACTTCGTGTTTCAGATTTGGCAGCCCCCCACACATCACATGGCTTACAGTACTGTAAGTCACATGCTCTTTAGCCAGGCAGGAAGGAAGTGAGTCTTACAAGCAGACACTTTCACTTTCTCCTGTGCAGAAGGAGAGAGAGAGGAGTGTGTTTTGTGACTGCTAATACTTTGAGATCAGAGCGAGGAAGAGATTTAAACTTTGATTTAGACAGAATAGCTTTTTTAAAGCTGCATTTTTTTGTCTTTTCTGTACTCTTTTTACCTAATTTGTTCTTTCTGTAAATTTTATTTTCTTACCTTTATAAGTAGTTAGTTGTTTGTCTGTGACTGTGTGTGTGTTGTGTGATGGTGTGAGTAGTGATTGCTCGGACCGAGGGAGCACAGTAGGAGAGATGGACCAGGGTGAAGGAATGTCTGGGGTGGGGGAAGCTTTGGGAGAGCGTGGTACTGGCAAGCATCATACCACGCACATGTGTGGGAGGCATGGGCACCCATTTCTGTTGGACTGCTCAAAACTTCTGAGTGTCCCCCCCCCCGGGAGCAGGACCAGCACTGCCTCCTGACTCTGAGGCAGTTGAAGCACCACCACCACGTCCAGCACCAGCTCCAGCACCAGGTCCTCTGGAGCAGGATGTGCCTGTGCCACCGGGCCCAGGTGTGGATCCCATCCTTGTTCAGCACCGTGACCAGCCGGCTGCCAGCTCATCTGGCCCTCCCCTGCCTGTGCCTGGTCCTCCCCGCACCTCTGTTGTTTGGCAGTTTTTTGACTATTTCAGGGGGGACAGCAGTGTGGTCAGGTGCTGCCTATGTGAGGTGGAGGTGCACCGTGGCCCCCGGGAGACTCACCTGGGGACTGGGGGCCAGTGCACCCATATGCTTAATCACCACCAGTTGGAGTGGCAGGCTGCCACAGAACAGGCCATGCCTGCACCTGCTGGCCATTCTCGGGCAGAGGGTGCAGCTGTGCATAGTGGCATCCCTGAGAAGTGGAGTGTTACAGGAGCACCTGCTGCTCCACCAGCACCCCCACCACCATCAGGTCAGCCTGTAGAACATGTGGACCCCAGAGAACTGCTGTAACACAGGCTGACTTGGCAGTTCTCTGGAGTGCTATCGAGGAGAAGAATGAGAGGGTGAGTGCTGTGGAGCAGCGGCTGGATCGCATAGAGGGACATCAGTTGCAAATTATGTCCATACTGAAACTGCTGCTGGATCACCATGGGATCGCACATTAGTTTTTGTTTCCTCACACCATGTCCCCCCCCCCACACCTTCCTTGCTGTGTCATAAAATGTATTCCTCCACCATCCCTGACCCTTGTATGTAATTATGCCCTTTTTTTGTTGTCTTCCGTGTGCGTGACACTTTATATTCTGGCCCCCCCTTCCTTCTGTTAAGTGTCTGTGTGTGTGTCAAGTGTGTGTGTGCGCTGTTTTGGTGCCTCATTAATCTTTACTTTCTGTCGCAAAGTTTTTTGTGGAAAAGCAGACTAAGCAGTGAAGTTATCCTGTGCTAAACTGCATGTGTGCAGTCAGTCTTCTTTCCTGTGTGTGTGTATGTACTGCAGACACTGTCCAGCTTCTTGCAAACATATATATGCTGATTGCTGTCTGATTTGTTGCTGTGTTTATAGTATAAAGAATAAAGATAAGAATATGTAATGCATATTTTGTTAGGAGATCATAGCAACCAAAAATCCTGCTTTTCAACAAACTGTATTTAACAGACATGAAGTATTGCTGATGCACCCAAAATATTTCATGGCGTACAGACATTATAAAGTCAGAAAATTTATAAGGTCCAGTTCACTGCCACCACACTGTACTACCAACTTCCTTTTTTCATTATTTGTTCTGGAATATGTCTTTCTAGTTTACACTGGCAGTGTCAGTGTGTTTCAGCAAGTTGATGTATACCATAGCACAACACGGCACCAGTGGTAGCACAGTGTGGTAGCAGTGTACTGCAGGACCTGTTATATATTCTGACTTCAACATGCCTGTACACCATAAAATATTTTTAATGCCTCAGCAATATTTTATGTCTGTTGGGTTTGGTTTGTTTAAAAGCATGATTTTTTGTGCTATTATCTCTGCAAAGTCATGTGTGCACTGTGTCTGTGTGACAAGTGATTGAGGTGCACACTGGCCCAAGACATCTGAAAAATAGAACTTTGTCTGCTGCAGTTGATGGTACAAATAAAATATACAATATATATTCTTATCTTTATTCTTTATACCATTACCATGAACAGTGCAACAAGTCAGCATCATTCAGCTTATATATATATATATATATGATTGCAACTTGACGCTGGACAGTGTCTGTGCACACAGGAAAGAAGACTGACTGCACACATGTAGCTTAGCACAGTATAATTGCGGTGCTCAGTCCTGCTTTTTGATAAATACTTCACGATATCATGACAGAAAGTAAACATTACTGAGGCTCCAAAAATATTTACCAGACTCACTAGAATTCTCAATCCCAAATGCATCTGTCTTGTGTCCAGAAAATTGACCAGTGGTAAGAAAGTGAAATGGGAGCATAACACGATGCAGAAAAAATCTGGGGACTCTGTGTGACCACTGCACACATGACTGAGTGCGCCATTAATTCTGGGGGACTTTGTATGTGCTATAATGCTCCCATTTCACTTTGTTACCACTTGTCAATTTTCTGGACACAAGACAGATGCATTTTGCATTTACACTGACACTGCCAGTGTAAACTGGAAAGACATATTCCAGAACAAATAATGAAAAGAAGGAATGTGGCAGTACAGTGTGGTGGCAGTGAACGGGACCTTATACATTTTCTGACTTTGGAATGTCTGTACACCATGAACCATGGTGATCCATGTACACCACATCCTTCTCTTATTCAAATCAGGAGATCCATGTACACCATATCCTTCCCTTATTCAAATCAGGAGATCCACGTACACCATATCCTTCCCTTATTCAAATCAGGAGATCCATGTACACCACATCCTTCCCTTATTCAAATCAGGAGATCCATGTACACCATATCCTTCCCTTATTCAAATCAGGAGATCCATGTACACCATATCCTTCCCTTATTCAAATCAGGTGATCCATGTACACCATATCCTTCCCTTATTCAAATCAGGAGATCCATGTACACCATATCCTTCCCTTATTCAAATCAGGAGATCCATGCCAATTAAATAATTACAGGACTGTCTCAATTTTGTCTATTCTCTCCAAAACTTTCGAAAAACTGATCTACAATCAATTAAAACTTCATATCGAAACCTTCTCACTTTTAAACCCAGCTCAATCTGGCTTACGCCCTAAGCATAGCACTATCACAGCACTGGCTAAAGTCACCAATGACTGGATCTCTGCTATGGATATCAAAAAGGTCACTGGTACAATCTTCTTAGATCTAAGTAAAGCTTTCAACACTGTTGACCACAGCTTACTAATCGCTAGCTTTACTAAACTAGGTGCCACTCCCTCCACCGTGCAGTGGTTCACCAGTTACCTCGCAGGGAGGACCCAGAAAGTTAAAGCCAATGGTTTACACTCAGCCTCCTTGCAGACTGTCAGGGGAGCCCTGCAAGGCTCCATCCTAGGCCCTATCCTCTTCTCCTTGTACATCAACGATCTTGACTCTCATATTACCAAATCCAACCTACATTTCTTTGCAGATGATACAGTACTGTACACTTCTGGCTCTACGTTGTCTGAAGTAAAGAACGTACTGCAAGCTGACTTTGCTCAGCTGGAAACTAACCTCATTAGTGCTAAGCTCCTTCTTAATGCTAGGAAAACTAAGGCTATGATTTTTACTCTTAGTAACTCATCTACCACCCCCCCAGGTCTACCGAAGGACTTTATTACTACCTCGTTAGGCGAAGCCTTGGAAGTTGTCCCCAAATTTAAATATCTTGGCATTTGGTTAGATAACAAACTCTCTTTCAATGATCATCTTGAGGACCTCTCCAGAAGGCTAAAAGCTAGGTGAGGTTTCTTTTTCAGAAAAAAGTGTCTCTTTCCAATTGAAACTAGAATTAGGGTCGTGCAGGCCACATTACTTCCCTTACTTGATTATGGGGACCTAATTTACAGCTCCTCTGCAATCTCAAACCTAAATAAGTTGGATGTACTTTACCACTGAGCCCTGTGGTTCATCACCAAATCCCCATATCGAACTCACCACTGTGACCTTTACACAGCTGTTGGCTAGACATCACTTACCACTAAACGTCTGCTTCATGCTGGTATTTGGACCCTCAAGTTACTCTTGAACAAACTGCCGAGCTACTTCACATCTCTCATCAGTATTTCCCACTGTGCATATTCTCTCAAGAAATCTGACTTCATCTTCCTTGACGTGCCTTGGACTCGCACTACCTTTGGTAAATGTGTTATCTCATATGCTCTTCCAACAATCTGGAACTGACTCCAATCCACCCTGAAACTATGCAGTATGGTCTCAGTTAATTTCTTCAAAGAGTTAACTGCATCCAAATGAAAAGATATTTGTAGCTGCTTTCAAGCCTCTTCCCTGCCCTTATATCCTTAAGAACATCCACCTGGAATCAACACTTGTCAGGACATGAAACCATTCAGTTATTCTCAAAACCTTCTCCTGTCCTTGCCTTCTTTATCTATATCCTTTTCCCCCTACTCTCTTTAGCTCTTTTCCTCCTCTTACCACTCATTATCTACTCTTCCATTGTATTCCACTATATTCTCCTGTTATTTTTAACCCCTCCCTCTTACTTATCTACTCTCTCCTGTCTCTGTACAGGCCCCACATTTACTACCTACCTCTATGTTATGCTAATAATCCCCACTCTGCACTGTCGTAATTGAGCACCTGGTAATATATGAACCTTACTATACCTCATTTTGTTATGATGTACTTATATGAATTGATGCATATTAATCTTACGTGTATACTGCGTCATTATGCTTTTTACTGTATATGTTGCCTTTTTATGTAAAGTCTCCTGACTGTGTACATGTTTAGGACCTCCTAGTGAGTGAGCTTGCTGAATGGAGTTTTCCTGCAATAAACTTGAACTTGAACAAGAAATGCAAAGTCCCCCAGAATTAATAGCGCACTCAGTCATGCGCGCAGTGGTCACACAGAGTCCCCAGATTTTTTCTGCGTCCCCAAAATGCATATGTCTTGTGTCCAGAAAATTGATAAAGTGGTAACAAGGTGAAATGGGAGTGTTACAGCACATACAAAGTCCCCCAGAATTAATGGTACATAACGAATTAATGGCACACTCAGTCATGCATGCAGTGGTCACACAGAGTCCCCAGATTTTTTCTGCAGCCCCAAAATGCATCTGTCTTGTGTCCAGAAATTTTACAAGTAGTAACAAAGTGAAATGGGAGTGTTACACCACATGCAAAGTCCCGTCAGAAATGATGACCGTAAGCAAGCTGTTACTGGTCCAATGTGTGCTGCGATTCCCACAAATGCAAATGCTATCTTCTCAACTGGATGGAAGGGTGCCCTTTGTCTGTACACTAATAGTAGCCAAGATGAGTTTATATGTATATATATATATAGATATGCATATATATATATTTGTATTTTGAAGGTGGGGTTGACATATATAGACATGTACTCATTGTATTGTTTTGTATCACAGGTCACAGATACTGTCGGTGTGCACATTCTAGTGCTTGATGAGAACTTTTTGCATTGAAAATTGGAAATGGATAACTCTCAAGCCAATGAAGGTAAGTATTTTTTGGGGGGAGGGGGAAGCATATTTGCAGGTAGGGCTCATTAATGGTTTCTTATTTGGTTATTTCTTCACATATTTCATCTGCATCCTTCTTGAGTCCGGTTGGTACTAATGATGGTCATGTTCATCGATTGAAACGACTTCTGCGTGCAGCGTGTTGTATGTGTGCCGCAGCCCAGGAAGAGGGGTGCCTGATGTTGAAGAACTTCTTTGGATAAGGCAACTATGACACAATAAAGCATCTGGAAATTTCCTAAAAAAGAAATGAAGGACTTCTTACAACTTGATTGCAGCAGTAACACATTATGGTTAAGGTGTGGCTGTTGCTCGAGAATCTGGATTATTAACACAGATAGCAAGCTGTCACAATGCAATCAGCAGATCAATCACAAGTTAATTTAATACCAGGCTATGTAACCAATACACTGTGCCAGTGTCCCTGGTTCTCAATCTCAAGTCAAGTTACATTTCAAAACCACATCTTGCCAAATAACACAACCTGTGTGCAAGTTTTTGAACACTATCATGGCTGCACAGCTGCAAGTTCGTAATACAGTGCATGATACCTTGCAGAAATAGTTTTGACGATGTACACATGTCACCTAGTTTATGAATCCTACTCAGTCGCATTTGCTGCACTCTTTCATTAAAAAATTGAGCAGATGAAATAAAATCTTGATACTTACCAGTATGGATCTGAAATGGATATTCCATAGGTTCCTGTGTACGGTACCAACTTTCAGCGAAGGAGAGTTTTTTGTTAACCTGTAAAAAAACAAAATAAGTTTACCATATTGTTTGACCATTGCAGTTAAGAAAAGCAACAGAAAACAAAACATACAGCTAAAGGAAGTTAAATAGCATAAAAAACATTAGTACACATACTCACTTTATAGTTTTAATATTAAGAAGCCTTGTGCCTGGGGCTGATGGATGTGGTCTCCTGTTCAACTCCCTCTGCCTTGGCATGGTCAATGTAATGGGGAAACATTGGCTGAAAGACACTGTTACATAGAAACATAGACTTTGACGGCAGATAAGGACCGCTTGGTCCACCTAGTCTGCCCATTTCCCTACCTAGAGGATAAGCTGCAGATCCTATTTAACCAACAGCCTATTTCTTCCTACCCCCCACAAAAATTGCCTTATGTCTGTCCCATGCATTCTTGAATTCTCCTACAGTTTTAGACCCCACAACCTCCTCAGGAAGGCTGTTCCATGCATCCACCACCCTCTCTGTGAAGAAATACTTCCTCACATTGCCCCTGAGCCATCCCCCCTCTATCTTCAAATTGTGTCCCCTGGTTCTTGCACATCTCTTTTTCTGAAAGATGCTACCCTCTTGGACTTTGTTGATTTCACTGAGGTACTTAAACCTTTCTATCATGTCCCCCCTCTCCCTTCTTTCCTCAAGAGCATACATATTAAGCTTCTTTAGTCTCTTCTCGTATGGGTTCTCTTGCAGACCCTGCACCATTTTAATTGCCCTCCTCTGAACTGCCTCCATCCTGTCTATGTCCTTGTGGAGATGGGGTCTCCAGAACTGGACGCAGTACTCCAGATGGGGTCTCACCAATTGTCTGCACAGGGGGATAACAACTTCCTGTCTTCTGCTGGTGATACCTCTCCCTATACATCCCAGTATCCCCCCAGCCCTCCCTACCACCTTCTCGCATTGCTTGCCAACCTTAAGGTCATCTGATAGGATTACCCCTAGGTCTCTTTCCATTTTTGTTGTTGTTACTACCTCCCCCATTGTGTAATCTTCCCCTGGGTTTTTGTTTCCCAGGTGCATTACTTTGCACTTCTTTGCATTGAATCCAAGCTGCCATACTTCTGACCATTCCTCCAACCTTGCCAAGTCCCTTCTCATCCTTTCCACACCTCCTTGTGTATCAACCCTGTTGCAGATCTTTGTGTCATCTGCAAAGAGGCATACCTTTCCTTCCAGTCCCTCTGCAATGTCACTTATAAAGACATTAAAAAGGACTGGACCCAGTACTGAACCCTGCGGTACCCCACTAGTAACCCCTCTTTTTTCAGAGTGGACTCCATTTACAATTACCTTCTGTGTCCTGTTGTTCAGCTAATGTTTTACCCAGACTACCACCTTGGGACCCACTCCCAGGCTGGTTAATTTGACTATTAATCTTTTGTGTGGGACTGTATCAAATGCCTTGCTAAAGTCTAGGTAGGCCATGTCCACAGCCCCTCCCTGGTCTACTACTTTGGTCACCCAGTCAAAGAAATCAATTAAATTAATCTGACATGACCTTCCCGCTGTGAACCCATGCTGCCTTGGGTCCTGTGCCCCACTGGCCTCTAGGTACTCAACAATTCTTTCCTTCAGAAGTGATTCCATCACTTTCCCTACCACAGAGGTCAAACTGACAGGTCTGTAGTTTCCTGCCTCTGTCTTGGTCCCACTTTTGTGAAGGGGAATCACATCTGCCTTCTTCCAGTCCTCAGGTACCACACCATCCTCCCATGATTTGTTAAAAAGTGTAGTCAGTGGTGCCACTAATTCTCTGCTTAATTCTTTTAGAATTCAGGGGTGAATTCCATCTGGTCCCATTGCTTTGGCCACCTTCAGGTTTAGGAGTTCTTTTAGAACCCTTTCTTCTGTGAAAGGACTGGGATCAAACCCCCTCTCCAGAGTGCTTCTGTTAATTGGATTAGGCACCTCCCCCACTTCCTCTTTTGTGAATACTGAACAGAAGTATTCATGCAGTATCCCTGCTTTATCACTGTCACTCTTTGCCCACCCACCATCCATTCTATTCAGCCTCACTATCCCTCCCTTTGTCTTTCTACGCTCCCTGATATACCTATAAAAGGTTTTATCCCCCTTCTTAACTGAGTTAGCTATCTTTTCCTCAGTTTGTGCCTTTGCTATTCTGACTACCCTCCTTGCTTCCTTCTGCCTTAACTGGTACAGTTCTCTGTTCTGCTTCTTCTGTGTTTCCTTATACTTCCTAAATGCTCTTTTTCTCCCTAACCTTCACCGCCACCTCTTTTGAGGACCATAGTGGCTTTTTCTTTCATTTGATTTATTTATTTGCTTCACCCAAAGGCTTGTTGCCTCTGTGATGGCAGTTTTGATATTTGCCCATTGTTGCTCCACCCCTCCTTCTAGCCTGTTTGCTAGTGCTTTTCTAAGGCACTCTCCCATCTTGCCAAAGTCAGCCCTCCTGAAGTCCAGAACCCTCACTTTTGTATGGCTTGACTCTGTAGCAGAGTTTATCATGAACCACACTGTTTGGTGGTCACTTGTTCCAAAATGGCTACCCACTTCTAGATCTGAGATCCTCTCACTGTCCCCATTTGAGAGTACAAGGTCTAAGATTGCTCCCTCATGAGTGGGTTCCAAAACTAGCTGTTTGAGGCATGCCACTTGAAGGGCATCAAGAATGGCCCTGCTTTTGGATGTGGCTGCTGCAAAGGTGCTCCAGTTAACATCTGGCATGTTAAGGTCCCCCATCAACAGTATCTCCACTTTCTCTGCCATCCTCAGTATGCCTTCTATCATATCCTTGTCCATTCCCTCCCCCTGACATGGGGGTCTATATACAACCTCTGTGCAGATTGTGGTTCCATTTCCAGTCTCTAAGGTGACCCACAGTGCCTCCTCTCCTCCCTGTTTACTCTTTTGTTCAGTTGCTTTTATCCCTTCCCTTACATAGAGAGCTAATCCCCCCCTTCTGCCCTCCTTGTCTCTCCTTTAGGTTGTGTACCCTGGTATGTTAACATCCCAGACATGGTTCTCTGTGTACCATGTTTATGTGACTGCTACGGTATCCAGGCATCCCTCTTCCATCAAGGCCACCAGTTCAGGGAGCTTGTTGCCCAGACTACAGGCATTGGTACTCATTACCCTCCATTTCTTGATGGCCTTACCCTTTTTTGCCCCATCCCTGTCCTTATTGCATTTGTCACTTTCTCCATTTACCCCAGCGCTTCTCCCTATTGACATCTCTATGTTGGTGTCTACCTCACTTAGTACCCTGATATTTTGGGAGGGCTAGGCTGTTGGTGGGTGGTGGTGGTGATAGCTGTGGCACATGATGACATTCCTTGTGACATCTTCCTGCATCTGGTGGTGGGTGGTGGCAGTGGATAACAGTGATGGTGGTGGTCCAGGGGGGCCGAAAAACTCATTCTCTGTGGTGGCAGTGGCTAACATCAGTCCTGCTGGTGGTGGTCCGAGGGGCAGACAAACTCATTCTCTGTGGTGGCAGTGGCTAACGTCGGTCCTGGTGGTGGTGGTCTGACTCCAGGGGGGCACATTGCCTTTTAACAACTTCAGCTAAAACCTGCCAACATTAACCACATCATCATCCTCAAAAAGAAAGCTTCCCTCACAGTCATCTATGTCTGAAGTCTGACCACTGGGAAATTATTTCTCCATTGTGTAGTCATCTATGTCAATGGTGGGCTGTTTCATGCTGCCACTGTCAGTGCCACCAGGATGGTCCAGTTCTATGTCACCAAAATCACCATGACTAGGCTGGGGTATGAATACTGAGGTTGCAGTCTGTGCTGGTATGTGCCTCTCATTCATTTTTATGAATATTAGCAAACTAACATTTGCAGGAGAGAGGTTTGTCCAACGGTCCCAGACTATTGCACCTGCTGAGCTGAATACCCTCTTGACACTTACACTGGAGGGTGGGCATGTGAGATACTTCAGTGCCACTGCAGTCAGCTCTGGCCATTCACTAACCTTTCCACTCCAGTACAAAAGAGGATCATCAGTTATTTCTTTTTCACTTTATCTTTTTATTGAAATTCGTGTATATAAGAAAGCACACATCTAATACAATAGAATACTATCCTCCATGTAAGGTATAAAGTATCACTTAAAACACAGTATTTAGGGTAAACATATTGGAGAAGCCTTATACACATGTATTGATAATAAAACACAAACCTAGACAGGATGTAAGTGGAGAGCAGAAGGGTTACAATCAATAGGGTATTATAGTATCAGAAATAGCAACCATGTACAAAATACATGCTAGGGCAGGCTATGGCAAGGAATTCAGTAAATTGCAAAAAGTGATAAATGTGGTAATATGAACAATGTTCAGTAATGGAGAGGTGAAGATAAGAGAAAGGTGTGCAAGGAAAGAAAGAAGAGAGAAAAAAGTAAAGAAGAAGGGAAGGAGAGAGGGAGAAAACAGGGAAGAAGGGGAAAAAAGAGGGAAAATATGTGCACAAAAGTTTTGAGAAAACCTAATCTGAGACCAAAATAAGAAGGAGGGCTAAATATCCCCAATAATTAGGGTCTAGAAGAACTAGGTTCGATGTACTTGAAGTCATTCTGCCAACATCTGTCATATACAGTGAGTTGGTTATGAGTAACATGAGATAATCAGTCTAGGGAGGCATACTGAGAGAGGCTTTGAAGAACATCTGAAAGAGAAGGCGCCAGAGTTGATTTCCATTTCATAAGAATCAGACGTTTGACCAGAAAAGAAAGTATGTTTAGCCATCTAAAATGTGCATGTGAGAGGAGAGAGAGAGCTACTGGGGATAAGGATGCCTAGAAGGAATAGCTTGGGGTCAAAAGGTAGTTTTTGTCCTCTTATTCTGGAGGCAAGTAAACAGACTTTATGCCAGAGCTTATTAATGGGAGTGCAAGACCACAAGATATGAAGTAGATCCCCGTTGGCCAAATTGCAGCATCAGCAATTATTATTATTATTTAATAGGCCCATTCGATGAGGCACAGAGGGGGTTCTATACCAAAGATGTAGGATTTTAATTTGTATTAAAGAACTACGGGCACCTTTAAAGGTATTATGTGCGATTCGCCAACAATTATTCCATTGTGCATCTGAAATATTGTAGTTAAGAAGAGTACTCCATTTACTTTTGGCCTGTATAGACTGATCAGGTAGATTATCAGTAATGTCTTTGTAAATGGAGCTATTTAATTTTACTGATAAATTAGTCCAGTGCGAGATGTATGGGTTTAGAAGAGTAAGCCTATACACTAAACTAGAGAGAGAGAGAGAGAGAGAGAGTTATAAGCTGCCCGAATTTGTAAAAACTTCCAGAAGTCCTGTTTAGGAAGTTTCTATGTGACCTGCAAATCTGAGAATGATCTAAGAGTGAGTGAATTCTGGTCCAAGATATCGCCAAGAAAGAAAATGGCTTTGTTCCTCCATGTATGACAGAAAATTGGGTGATCTTCTAGAGTGAGCAGTGGATTGCCCCATAAGGGGGCATAAAACCAGGGTGTTGGATTTGATTTCAGGAATTTGTGGGTTAGTTTCCAATAAAGAACAGAGGATGATATAATCAGGTGAGGTTTTAATTTAGAGGAAATGGGATTAAAAATGAAGGAAGTGGGAACTCCTCCCGGGCACAATATGGATTCCATTGCAACCCATAGTGGTGAGTGATGGGAGGGTTTCTGAAACCATTTAATGGTTTGGGCCATTCAGAAAGCCCAGAGGTAGCCTTTGAACCAGGGGAGTCCGAATCCCCCTTTTTTCCAATGTGATCGAAGTTTGTTGTGGTTAAATCTTGGTGGTTTCCCATCCCAGATAAAGTTACCTATTTATTTATCAAGTTTAGCAAAAAAAGAGGATGGTAAGACTAAAGGAATATTGGCAAAGAGGTAGAGAATCTTGGGAGAAATTGACATCTTTTTTATTTTTTTGAAATTAAATATACACAACCAATACAGTGCACATTACAGAGGATGAAACATTGTACAAGATGCATACACAAGTCAGAGGATAAGTGTCCATTAACTCCCCCCTCACCCCCGTAACCCGGCCCCATACAAAGTCTTCTCCAAGAAATGAAAATTTTAATGGCTGCAATTTTCCCCATGAAAGAGAGCTTAAGAAGCTTCCATCTGTCCAGAATTGTTTTGATGTTATCAAATAAGGGGTTAAAGTTAATGTCCCATATCTTCCCTAAGTTACTGGTAATTTTGATTCCTAGATATGTTATACCCTGTGGTGACCAGTGGAATCCAAGAGGCCTGTTCATAAAGGCTTTACAGTGGTCATTAAGGGGTATAGTTTGTGATTTGCCATAATTCAAAGCAAGGCCAGAAATTTCAGTAAAATTATTAAGCAAATCAACCAACAGGGGCCCAGTCTCATACAGGTTTTTGAGTAAGATTAAGAGGTCATCCACGTAGCAGAGAGAAACATATCTTGAATTGCTCACAGGTATGCCCATAATGCCAGAAGACTGACGTAAACAAGCAGTTATGGGTTCCATGGCTAAAATAAACAGGGAAGGTGACAGGGGACTGCCTTGTCTAGTTAACCTTGCTTGATGAAAGTAAGAGGAAAGGGTGGAATTAGTAAGTACTTTAGCAACAGGTGAGTTATATAATAGCTTGATCCAGGAGCAAAAGGTATGAGAAAGACTGAAATAAGATAAAACTTGATGAAGGTAGTCCCAGTTTAAGGAATCAAAGGCCTTCTTGAAATCAATAGTTATGGCTGCAGCTGGTGTCTTGAGGGATTTGGCTTTGTGAATTAAATTAAATAAGGAACGTAGGTAATCAGAACCAGATCTATGTTTAATAAAACCAGCTTGCGAACAATGAGTTAGCTTGGGAATCAAGGATTCAAGTTGAGAGGTTCGTAGTTTAGCAAATATGTTCCCATCTGTGTTTAATAAAGAGATGGGCCTGTAACTTGCGGGGTGAGAAGGGTCTTTTTCTTTCTTAGGGATTAGGGTTATGATTGCCTTGGTGCAAGATGGGGGAAGCTTGCCAGAATTGGAAACTTCTTGATAAACATTAAGAAGAAGGGGACATAAGGTGTCGGAAAACATTTTATAGAAATCGACAGGGACTCCGTCACCCCCAGGGTATTTGCCAGATTTCAAGGAAGACAAAGCTTTCTGGATTTCCTGAAGCAAGAAGGGTTCATCTAAAGGCTGTTTGGGGAGGGACACCATGTGTGCTGGCGTGTTTTTAGGTGCAAAATTATATTAAATATTTTGCTTATAGCCTGTGTTGAATCGTTCTTTTGGATCCCATACAGTGACGAGTAGCCGTGTTGCTTTCTTCTACACCTAAAGAATTTATTTCAAGAGTAGAAAGATGAGGAAGATGTAACAATTTAAGAAACTGTTGAATTTGTAAAGTAGATGGAGGATTTGTGTTAGAGTATAGTTTTTGATATAAGGTTTTCGTGATACGATTTATAGAGCGGTTGTCAGAGTGAATCGTACCCTGTTCATCTTTTAGGCTTAGGATGTGTCGTTCCATTTGTTGTACTTTGAGCTGGTAAGAGAGGAGTTTCCCAATTTTATTGCCGTGTTCCCAAAACTTATATTTAAGTTTAAACAAGGCCAGTTCAGTTTTATGAGAACTTAATTTGTTAATTTTAACTCTAAGTTAAAGAATTTCAAGATGAAGTTCAGAATCAGGACAGTGCTTATTAGAAGAAAAGTATAAATTCTCTTTAGCCTTAAGAGATTTTTCCAAGTCAGCCAGCTGTTGTTCCCTTACTCTTTTCCTATGTACAGCTTAACTGATAATTTTCCCTCGAATTGTAGCTTTAGGAGCTTCCCATACAGAGGACATAGAAGATTTGGTTGGGGTATTGTGGAAGAGGAAGTCTTGAATTTGTGCTTTGATCAAGGGTAAGAAATTGGGATCCTTGAGAAGAAGAGGCTCCAGCTGCCAGTAAGAAGATTTAGGTGCTAATGGGCCCCACAAAAGTTGCAATTTGACAGGGGAATGGTCCGAGATTATGGTGGGAGAGCTGGATGAATCAATAGTTTTTTCCATTATAACAGGAGAGGCTAACCAGTAGTCAATTCTACTGTATGTATTATGTAGAGAGGAGTTAAAAGTAAATTCTCAATCACGGGAGTGAAGGCGGCGCCATACATCAGCTAATCCAACATCTTGCATTAGTAATGAGGGCTTTAATACTTCTAGGATGGGCCTCTGTAGTGGGCTACTTCTGTCAATGCTGGCTTCTAAAGCTAAGTTAAGATCCCCTCCAAGAGTAACTGGTGCATTATCAGTGTTAAAGGATAGAATGTGTTGAGCTAAATTATGAAAAAACTCCGGGGAATTGGAGTTGGGTGCATAGTCATTAACAAGCAGAAGAAGACTAGAGTTGGTATTCAGTTTGACCATCACCCATCTGCCGTCAGTATCGAAAACAGAGTTTACAAGGGACCATTTGAGACTCTTATGAATAAGAATGGCAAATCCTCTTTTTTTTGAGGTATAGGATGATTCGTAGATCTGACCGACCCAATCTTTTTTAAGTCTATGAACATCCTCTGCTAATAATTTTGTTTCTTGAAGGAAAGCAGTTTGCATTTTATGTTTTTTGAGATGTGAAAGAATTTGCTTCCACTTACAAGGAGAATTAAGTCCCTTCACATTCCATGTATATAAAAGTATGTCACTCATACTGTTAGTGTTAAAGAAAGGGAATAATCGCTGGAGTGTGAAGGGACAAATAAATGAGGCAGAGGATGATTAGAATACAATATAGAGAGCTTACGTAAATGCAGAGAGTGGCAGGAACATTCAAGACAAAAAAAGTGAGATGTATGATACATGAGTAGCACAGATATCTTATTAAAGTTAGAACAGAGATGGGGAAGGAGAAAAGTCATTACCAACAACAACAACACTAGTAAACTAAATAACAAAGAAAAGGTTTTATGGGTGTGAGGAGATCTGAGTCAGCCAACTGGCTAAGAGACTCTCTCACCACACTCTGGGGCGTCGATGTAGGGAGGAGACTAGGGAGGACTGGTTATAAATATCGTCCCAAACCTAAGTCTGATCCCAGTAATATAATAAAGTAAGTATTCCTGATAAGCTAAACTGAAAGGGAATAATACCAAGAAAGGCAGGGGACTGTAATAACCTCAGCTTAATTCTAAGCTAACAGGACAATGTATAAGGATAAAGCTAAACACCAGAACTTATTTATAAACATTAGTAGTAATAGTACAAGATATACCAACTCAAAATAACAGTAAATTAAAGAACCATATACGAGATGCCAGTACAACCTAGACACAGAGCAAGGAATTCAGGGAGCCAGGTGGAATGCAAATGAACAAATATAAAAGGAAAAGTAGATCATTACCACATTAGAGTGACTCTGAGTATACTTTGCAGTGCAACAGAATAAGTAAATAATGAATACAACATTGAGGGGGAAAGAAAAAAGGGGAGGTCAATTTAAGCCCTTACGCCCTGAGCCAAATGCAAATCAGGATTATGTGGAGAGGTATAGGCTTCGGTGATAACTGTAGACATAAGACATAGTCATAGTAAAGATCAGTTCTGATTACTCGAAAATCACCTAAATAGGTATTATATGGGGTGACTAGGTCAAGAAGACTAGGCCCAGTGAACCCCAAAACAGGAGGGACCACACAGCAGTGGATTTCTATAATATCTGTAGGCTTCGAGTAAAATAAAGAGCATAAGGAAGATGTAGATTGACAATCCTTTGCAACAGTACACCAAACATAGCCCACTTCTTTGAGTGCTAATGATAGTTCCATATTGTAAACAGGTGGTAGTAAGAATAATGGAGTGTAGGGAAGGAGACAGATTAAATGTAGTTGCCAATAATACTTAAGAATCTGTCATCAGGAGAGGGAAGGGGTAAGTTGCCTTGTAATATATAATAATTCACATATGAAAAAAGAAAAGGCAATAATCAGGATGCATACTGATTGAAGATATGCAACCGAACAGCCAAAAGACTATAAACCTGATGCACTGCTAAATTGGAGAGTAAAAGGCTAAAGAGCCTGTTTAGTGAAGTAATGTATAAGATCTAACACTAAAATAATGGGTTAGAAAAGCATTGCTGATATACCAAAGTTCCCTTGAAGACCTTTCAGCTGCTCTTTTAAACACTGCAACAAAAAGTAAATTGATCGTGCCACGATGTACAGCCTTTGCTTTCTGCCCCCGCTGGGAGCGATAGCAACCAGGTAGCATAGACTGTAGAGTGGGCGGCTAGGCAGAAAAAGTGTACTGGCACTCCCTTTAAGTATCCTGGAAGCAAAACCTACCAAGATATAGCAACTGTGACCATATTACTGACCATATAAGCTCATGACACCTTAGAGTTATTAGCAGGATTGTGACTATTGATGTTCTTGCTTTTGGTCTTTGCCCTACGTTTCTTTTTGGGTGGCTCTAAAGATTTTGAGTGGGGAACTTGCAACAACTTCTGCCCATGAAGTATCAGCAGAAATACATCCCTGAGGCACAGGGTCCAGATTAGAGGGATGTTCGCTTGAAATTTGCTGGGAAAGATCCTCCTGCGAGGAGTGCATGTCATCCTCCAAGAGAGCAGACTTATTGCTCAAGGGAATAGAGGGGTTAATTTGAAGGTCAGAGGCACCAGCTTGGGGGGTTTGGGGTGAAACTTTGCTAGAACAGCATGAAAGTCTTGAAGAATAATGCCCCGACAGAAGCTTCTCTTGCAGCCATATTGATTGCCTTGGGGTCAAATCGGTTGCGGCATTGCTGCTTGGGGCTGCGAGTTCTGCAACACTTTCCCCACGTTCCTGTACTTCGTTCTCCACCCTCTGTGCAGATACCAAAGCTGTGTTCGGGTTGCCAATTGCTGCTGAACCTCCGAGGGTAAGATTGCAGAGAGAAAGAGAGAGAGAGAGACCTCCAGATAGCTGGCTAAGGCATCAGGAGTTTCAAAATCCGTGAAAGAAGAGCCTGAGAAAAGGTGTAGGGTAACGTAGAGCAAATTTAATGCTTCTTTGGTGGAGGATGTGTTTAAGTGGATTGTAAGTCTTCCTTCTGATGATTAAATCTTTTGAAAAGTCTCTGTAGATGGAAATATTAACCTCTTGCCACTGAAGTCTCCCCATTTCTCTCGTTTCAGTATTAATTCTGTGTGGGAATAGTTTAAGAAGCGAGCAATGATAGGCCTTGGTCGCTGGTCTGATGTTGGCCTGGGACCCAGAGTACGATGAAACCGCTCAATGATTAATGTTAGGTCAGGAGGCAGTTTAAGCACTGCAGGCAGCACATGTAATAAAAACGCAGTAGTGTTTCCTAATTCTACACCTTCAGGGTAGCCAAAAAATCGTAAATTGTTGCGACAATCACGATTTTCAATATCATCAGTTTTGGCTTGTAGGGATTTAATAGTTCGATCTTGATTGCAGACAGTAGCCTGGAGGTCATGAATAGTAGTGGTGTTACAGGCTGTTGCTTTCTCATTAAACGCAATTTTCTGGCTAAAAGTTTCAAGAGTGGTCGCATTCTGTTGGATGGAGGTTTTTAGAACATAAATCTCAGCCACCAGTTTAGAAAACATTACTTCCACTCTAGCAAGTGAGCTTTGCTGTACTTGAAGATCTGCCATAATGCTGAAGGATGAGGCCTAGTATGCTGCAGTACAGTGTAGAATAATTGAATATAAGTAGATGATGGATCAAAAATGACTTACAAACTGTGTCAGGCAGTAAGATTACAGGATGGTTACAGGAATTGGTACCAAAGAAAGGTCTGGCGAAGGCTGAATGAGGTTAGATTGCAGTCATTCCTGCAGAGATTCTGAACTATGCTGCCATCTTCTGCTTGGTCAGGCCACACCCCCCCCGATCATCAGTTATTGACAGATGCCTGTTTTCAGACAAATATGACTCCACCATTCTCTGTACTGCAATAAGTCCAGTGGTTGATGCATAATCCTGTTCTCCAGAATCATTTATTTCATAAATCCCCACTTGGGACAGATCACCTGGAACTGCAGTCCCCTTCCCCTTACAGGATATGCTTGATGCTCCTCCAGGTGCATCTTCAGCTGGATTATGCTGCTGAGTTTTTCTGACCTTGGTGCGTGACTTCTGTGCCCCATGAACCAAGCGCACCAGTTGCCCACTGACATTTTTTACCTGTTCAGGCCCTCCCTTCAGTACTGAGGCAATTCCATGTTTGTGTTGTGGGTCCAGCATTGTTGCTTTGGCAAAGTTGTCACTACGTTGATTGCTCAAAATGTGATGATTCTGGTCGAATACTGTCAGCATGTGTTTCAGCAACATACTGCTAGCACTGTCTCCGACAACATCAAGGCCATGCTGTAGATTCACCAATGTCTGCCTCAGCATCTGTAGCAGTGGAATTGATTGGCTAATGGAGGCAAACTCGCCACTCACTGCCTGTGTAGCATGTTCAAAAGGTCACAAAATTGTTATTACAGAGTCCATGAGGCACCACTGTTCAGTCGTCATAGACTTGGAGGCCCCGGAACTGTCACAGCTAGTGTGCATCACAAGATATTCTGAGATGGCGTTGTATTGTTCATACAACCTCTCTGCCACGTATAAAGTGGAGTTCCACTGGGTGACAACTTCCAGCTTCAAGCGGTGCTAAGAGAGGCTGTTTTGCAACTACCAAAGTTGGTCACAGGCCTTTGCAGATCGTGAAAAGTGAGAGCAGATATGGCGAGCAACTGTCAGCATTTCCTTTACATCAGAGTGCTGCAGAAACTCCTGCACCACAAGATTTAAACAATGGGCCATGCACGGATCATGAAAAAAGCCACCATTCATGATGCATTTCACCACATTTGACCTATTGTCACTTGTTATAAATCCAGCTCTCAAGCTCTTCAGCCACTTGTCAGTTTCAGTCAGTACCATGTCCGATATGTTTTCACCAGTGTGTGAACAGGTCACATTGTGCATAGCTATCGCTGCATGCTGTCGAATTCCTGGAAGATTGCTATCATGACACTCCACCTTACTGCACTGATTAGTCACACTACCAACATCACAAACACCCCTGGCACCTGCGCCCAGTGTGCAGTTATACACAAATATGAACTCCCCACTGTTTTGCCACTTGTCCACATATCCATACTTAAATAGATGAATGGAGAGGAGGAATGTTGAAGGGCATGTCTTACTGAGTCAGACACAGTACAGAACAACCCGGGGACAGCACGGGTCGAAAAGTATGTCCTGGATGGGACTTTCCATTTTGGACAGGCACGTGCAGCAAACCACCGGAACCCAGAATTCTCCACAAAGGAGAAGGGCAAAAGATCAATTGCCAGCATTTCAGCTACAGCAGCATTAAGTTCACGTGACACTGTATGATTGGGTGGGTACTTCAGCTTATGCACAAAAACACTCTGTAACGTGGGCTGACTTAAACGTTTTACATGGGGTGTGATGACAAATGGTTCTGCTTTGCGAATGGCAGGGGGTGGAGTGTGGACGTTTGATGTAAACGGTTGCACAGGTGATGATGACAAACCCAGGAATGCAGTTATTTTGCCAGATTTGCCAACTGGGGTTGATGTACCACTTGCACAAGACATACTGCATTCACCACCACAACCACCACCAAAACTGCTACTCTCACCAGCACTGGACAAAATTTGAAAATCATTCTGCTCCTTCACCTCATCATGCCTGTAGTAATCCTCTGCTCTTATTTCTTCACTACTGCACACATTTAATTTCCTACTGGACTTAACACTCATGGTAGGGGATAACATGCTCATTATGGTTGATGATCAGGTTGAACGCCCGACTGTGGTATTAGCTGCCATCTTGTGCTGGGTCCACAGTGCCATGTGCCTATTCTTAAGATGCGTATGCTGTCCTTCTGTGCCCAGATGGCTCCCCTTTATACCTTGACTCACATACACATGGCAAACCTGGCAGATTGCAACTGACTCATCATTTGCATCTTTCACAGAGAAATCCCAAACAAGTGATTGTGATGCTCTACTTTTAACATGTCTATGATGCTGCTTATTGAACTCCGTTCTTTTAAGCACTGAAGCAGGGGGTGTGCTATGTGATTTTTCAGGCAGTGCAGACTTGGACTGCAACTGACCACCACGACTACCTATCATTATTACTGGATCATCATCATCATCATCACCATCCACTGAAACTGGTAAATTACACGTTTTTACGGGGGGGAGGAGGGAATTAAAGCAAACAGACTCAGGCACAGCCACCTTGAATTTCTTTTTCTCCAGTTCCCAACTGGGGTCAATTACATCATCATCATATTCATCAACATCATCCACATCCACATCTCCTGCTTGGATGCTGGGATGTGGACTGCATGTTGCAACCACAGCAACATCATCATCATCACATTCATCATCATCATCAACACCACCATCACCTGATATTTTTACACCACACTGTGAATCACTGCATGGAAAATGCGTGACCTGAACTGCGGTGGAAGAAATGTCACATTGTATGCTATCGTTGACATGATTATCAGAATCCTCAGGTTCAGTTCCTGGGATGTTACTGGGAAGTATGACATCATCTATACTGCCACTCACTAGCACTGCTTCACACGCCACTATATTTTTGGACACGGTACACTGGCCAGAAGTGGAACTTGAGGCAGCAATACTCATACTACCACCACCAGCAACTGCACTAACACCACTGGCTGGGACATCATCTCCTCCAACTATGAGTGAAGCTACTGATTGGGTGGTAAAAAAATTTGCAGGAGAAATACCTTTCCTCACATCAGCAATGCATTTCTGCATCCGCATACTACCACGCTCACAGACAGTCTTACCACTGGCAGCAGTGCCATGGCAAGAACCAGCTTTGCTTGCATATCTCTTTGCGGCCATTTGGGGGGGATTGACAACAATATTCTAAACAAATTTAGATTTTGGAACATTCACTCTGTGTGGTGTGGGGGGGACGCTGGATGTGAAGGCAAAAAAGCAACTGTGGCTTCAGCAACAGATACAGATGCAAATTCACAAGTGAAAACAACACATTAACTAGCCAGTGGTGCTGAGGACACAAACAATCCAATCTGGAAAACAATTCCTTTTGCTGGTGGGGGGGAGTCACTGACTGTAGATTTTTATGGCAGTGCAGTGTAAGCAGCAAAACAAAGAAAAGATACCACAATGGCAGTACAAAATCACGCAGCTGCACTGGATAGCAGGTTCACACTGCTGCACTTGAAATTACACTGTTGCACAATACAAGGTGTATTATTTGATGTCACGCAGCACCGCACACACACTCACACACACACACACACACACACACACACAATTTGTTTACAACGAGTAATGCACAGCAAATTGAAAAGTTCAGTAATAATATGCCACGTATTGTAAACAACCTGAAATTATGAACTGCTACACCAGATCCACACAACACATAATCAGCAAGAACATTTCAACAATTATTGACAATATTACTGTGTGTACATTAACACAGTCAGTTAAATAACAAAAATATAACCAAAAAACAAAGAACTTCCTATTTCTCCAACTTAAATCTACCCATACCACAGATACGCCCCTCTCCCAAAGCACACTTTCACTGTCTTTTACTACACAGACTCAATGTTGTACATTGACATTCAAAATCCACACACAAACAAAAACGCTCGATAATATGAGCACAGGAGGGTTTCCTACAATCAATGAACTAAAGTTTGAGCAAAAAAGATTAATCAAAAAGGCTTTTTTAACAGCATTTAGAAGGTTTGAATCACAGACAGCTCTCAGAGCACACTGTCTCCTACAGCTTTCTACACACACTACCCTGAACTGAGGCTGTGCAGATCAATATAGAGCCCATGTGACCTGAAATCCCATGAATCACTGCAAAATTCACCCGGAGCTTAAAACAAAGGTGAAGTGAAGCGAAGTGCATTGTTCTTAATGCATAAGCTTTGAGACTGGTGGAGAATAGTGGTCTGGGAAGGCAGAGAAACGCAAAGTCATTGTTTGCAATGGACTTCGCGTTACCCATTATAACACAAAGTACCCCGCTTTGCGTTGCGGAGCACTCTGCGAATTCACCTTAGTTCCACGAATCACTCCATGGAGTGAATTGAGGCCACTTCGCCCACCACTAATCATGTCCCCCCTCTCCCTCCTTTCCTCGAGGCTATACATCTTAAGCTCCTTTAGCCTTTCTTCATATGTCTTCTGGTGCAGACCCTACATCATTTTGGTTGCCCTCCTCTGGACAGCCTCCACCTTGTCTATGTCTTTGTGGAGATGGAGTCTCCAGCACTGCACACAGTACTCCAGATGGGGTCTCACCAACTGTCTGTACAGAGGGATAACAATTTCCTGTTTTCTACTGTTGATGCCTCTCCCTATACATCCCAGTATCCCCCCAGCCCTTCTTACTGTCTTCTCACATTGCTTGCCCACCTTTAGGTCATCTGATATAATTACTCCCAGGTCTCTTTCGATTTTTGTTGTTGTTAGTATCTCAACCCCCATTGTGTACTTTTCCCCTGGGTTTTTGTTTCCCAGGTGCATTACCTTGCACTTCTTTACATTGAATCTGAGCTGCCATACATTTGACCATTCCTCCAACCTTGCCAAGTCCCTTTTCAGATGAGCTAGAGTGTGAAATATCCTGGGGGCAGTGACCATTTTGATGGCTTCTTTCTTGCCCACCATAGAGGGCATAAGGGGCTTCCACCTTTCACATCTGGCACATCGCTCTGCCAACAGTGAGGTGAGGGTTAGACCACGAATTTTCCTGATCACTGGGGAGATGGTGATCCCTAGGTAAAATTGACATCTTACCACATTTGGGTAATAGTGACCATAACATAGTTGAATGTTCTATACATAGTGATAGTTTCCAAACTAGTAAATGTACTTTAGTCTTTGATTATAAAAAAACTGACTGGAATAATATTAAGAATGTTTTTGGAAAATTAACTTGGGGGGAAGCCTTTTATAAATTAGGAGTAAACTCTATGTGGGAGGACTTAAAAAATTAAAAATAAATTAAAATCACTTATAACAAAATTGGTTCCTACTCGTAAAATCTATAATAGTAAGGGATTTATTCCTCACTGGTTTAGTAAAGACATTAAATAACAAATCAGGAAGAAAAATAAAGCCTTTAAAAAATACAAAATTCTCCCTACGGATTTAAATCTTATCAAATATAAAAAACAGCAATGTTTGCTTAAATCTGTAATTAAGAAAGGTAAGATAAATTTTGAAAATAAACTAGCTGTGAATAAAAATATGAAGGCTTTTTATGCATATATAAATAATAACAAACAACAAAGCAAAAGGATTTCCTCTGTAAGAATTAACGGTAAAATGATAAAAAATAATAAAGAAATAGCTGATAGGTTTAACGAGTATTTTGTTACTACTGATCAGGTACCCAATGCTAAAATAAAAAAACAATATAGGTGTAAGTAACTCTGATCCTATCCATATTTGCCACGAATCAGTAAAATTCGAACTGTCTAAGATAAAATCATCTTCTTCCTCAGGATCTGATAATATTGACTCTATTGTCTGGAAAAATCTTGCAGAAGTCTTAGTTGAGCCCCTGACATTAATATTCAATAATTCTATCTCTACTGGTGATAGTCCCCTTGATTCGAAAAAAGCTGTAGTTGTACCCATTCTCAAAAAGGGTGATAAATCATGTTTATCAAATTATAGGCCCATTAGCTTGATGCCAGTTTGTTGCAAAGTTTTGGAGAGATTGATTAAAATCAGCATTGAAAAAGATATGCTAAGGTTGAAATTACAGGATATTACTCAGCACGGTTTTAAAAAAGGGCTTTCTTGTAACACAAACCTATTGGCCTTTTATAACTTCATTAGTGTAAATTTGGACAGAGGTAAACCCATGGATGTTATTTATCTAGACTTAGGAAAAGCTTTTGACACTGTACCCCATCATAAGTTAATTAACAAACTGATTAAACTTGGTATAAATAAAACTATAATAAAGTGGATTGAAAACTGGTTGTCAGATAGAGTACAGAGAGTGAGTATAAATGGTGTGTTGTCGGAGGTGGGTGAAGTGGCTAGTGGGGTTCCCCAGGGCTCTGTGCTGGGACCAATACTGTTTGGGTTGTATATCAGTGATATGAGTGTTGGGGTTAAATCTCACTTAACTAAATTCGCTGATGATACCAACATAGGTGGGGTAGTAAAAACTATTGAGGATTTTGAAGAACTAAAAAATAGCCTGAGTATAATAGAAAAATAGGATAAAATAAATTATATGAAATTTAATGAACAGAAGTGTTCAGTGATTCATTTGGGAAAAAATAACCCAAAGTGTTCATACTACTTAAACAACAAGAAGCTAAAAAGCAGCAATTTAGAAAAAGATCTGGGTATTTGGATTGATCCGAAATTATCCTTTAACATGCATATATCCAAAATGATAGGCAAATGTAATGGCATCATTTACTCAATAAAAAAAGGATTCATATCGAGAAATAAAGAGTGTTTACTCAAACTTTATAAAACTGATGTACTCCCCATACTGGATTATGGCTCCCCTATATAGAACCTATATTTAAAGAAAGACATACTCAAAGTTGAAAGAGTTCAAAGACGTTTAACCAAATCTATAAAAGGTTTACAAAATATGGCATATGAAAACAGAATACTGGTGCTGAATCTGTATCCCTTGGAGCGTAGGCGAATTAGAGGTGATTTACTATTTTTGTACCACATCTTGGATGATGTAACATTAATGGAGCAATGTAGCATTGTTAGGACCCATAAAACTTTTAACTCAAGATCCCATGATAAACAAATTTTTATAAATATTTCCAAAACAAGTAGACATTTTAATTTTTTTGTTTCCAGAGCTTCCCATATATGGAATAGTCTCCCTAAACAAGTGGCAGAAGCAACTACTTTTGATTCTTTCAAAAGCGAGTTGGATGCTTATTTGCTTTTAAATGGTAAACATTATATTATTAGATAAACCCACTAGGAGTGGGAGACAATTAAATGGGCCTCGGCCTACTTTGTCTAAATCTACCAAGTTACCAAGTTACCAAGTATTTGATCACCTCTGGTGCCCATCTTATCCACAGATGTTACAGTGCTGGGGCATCACATTGTTTGTTTAGGGGCAAGATCTCAGTCTTAGATTTGTTAATTCCAAGAGCAGAGATGCTGGAAAAGGATGTCAGGAGATTAAGCAGATAGGACGTGGAAGCAGGGGAATGGTCAATAGTGACTAGCAGATTGTCTGCATAGAGAAGTCTTGTAGTTCCCCTTCCCAGCCTGGAGGCCTGTAATCAGAAGGTCCTTCCAAACTGTGGAGGCTAGGAGCTCAATGGACAATACAGACGTGGTGGGGGGGGAGAGTGGGTAGCCTTGGCAAGTACCTCTCTGCAGGGGGACGGGATCAGAGATAGTGGATTTGGTGAGGACTTTGGTCATAGGGCTGGAGTATATAGTTCAAATGTTTATAAGGAATTGAGGGCCATTCCCCATCAGTTTCAGCCCTTATACAGATACACCCACTCCACCTAGTCAAAGACCTTCTTGAAGTCTATAGCTATTGCTGCCGCCAGAGTGGAAGCACTCCTTGCAATATACATCAGGTTTAGTAACATGCATAGGTGGTCTGAGCTAAGATGCCCCTGGACCAAGTCTACTTGGGATGGGTGAATGATGGAAGGTAACAGAAACTAGGACTTTAGCAAATACTTTACTGTCCATCATAATGTAACCTCTCTCTGGGGGCTTACCTGAATGGCCCTTCTCTCATTCTTGTTTTCCCCATTTTCACCGTGTGCTCCCCCATTTCCTGGTTGCCCTGGTGGGTAATTTTGCTTGTTTGGGCATGGAATTCAAGATGCGATGCTGCTGGTTTGCTTGCTCCTTGGAGCTGCAGTGATCGCGCATGCTCAGGTTTGCACCCTTGATCGTGCCGACCGCTGTTTTTTGCGGTCGAGTGGGAGAGCATACAGTGGTCCCGGTGCCCCTCCTTAGTTAATAGGGGGCCGGTGACCAGAACTCTGTGGCAGAAAAGCCACTTGGGGGCTTAAAATTTGAGTTTGGACTCGAAGCATAAAGCACAACTCATGAATATTAATGAGCCTTGCATGAATATTAATGAGGAGCTGACTGCTACCTGGGGGGGCATATGTTTCAGCAGCAGTGACAGTGGAATTACTAGGAATAATTTCATGTATGTGGGCTTGTTTGAAAGGGCATAAAAGGGGCTACAATCTGGTGGGAGTATTATAAAACAAAAGTAGTTGCTTGGGCAGCACCAGATCTTAGAATGTGGGGAACTGTGATGGACTGCGTGGAATTGAACAGCAGCCACCGTGTTAATCATAATCAAGGCCCCTGGAATTCTGCAATTCTGTGCCTGCGAAATTTTCCACAGAATTTGCATCATGCTGCAGAATTCATATAGTGATGCAGAATTCATTGTTTTGGTGAATTTTCATTCAAATATACAGCTTTCCCATAGTGCCAGGCTCCCGTATCCGTCTTGTTTATCCGGAAGCTGCTCCGCTATGCTTGGCAGGTGATGTCATTTATGACATCACATCATATTTTAGCCAATGGTAGGACTGCATTCTGCCACAGAAATGAATAAATTATGCCGCAGAAATCAGAAAATTCTGCCGCAGAAGCCTAGGAGCCCTGCCGCAGAAATCAGAAAAGTCTGCCGCAGAACACTAGGGGCCCTGATAATAATTTAACCTTTCACAGAGCCAATCAACTGTTTAGGCACCTAAAACTGTGACAAAGGGACTCCTGGGAAAAGGAGGGGACTAATTCAGGTGCCTAAACCATACCCCAATAAGCCCTCAGTAAATATTGATCTCTATGGTCATGGACAATTGATAGGCTCAATCAGCCAATCAGAACCTTGGATTCTCAAGTGAAACCCATTGGACTTTCTGGGTTTTCTTCAGTCTGTCCCCGAGCTTTGTACGAGTCAGAGATCTCCTGTGAGAGTGAATCTGGACTAGGGAGGCCTTTCCCAGGTCTCTAGTGGAGATAGCTGTGTTCAGGAAAGGATCAACAGGGGCAAGAGAGTGAGGAACTGAACTAATACCTCGGTTCCCCAGGTACTGTGAGCTGATTGATTATATTGAAGAAGCTAAGTGCTGCAGAAACCCTGCACTGGTGGACTGAATTGGGCTGAGAGGATTGTGCTGATTATTTGAGTGCCACATTTGCTGCTGAGGATTCGTTTTACCTGTGTGGGACTGTGACTGTGATTTTGAAGAGGCAAAGCATCTCTGGACTTCAGGGTCCTAGCCGAGGTTATAATTTTCCTGAGTGAACTGGTTGGAGTGGCTAGGAGCTATGTCCCAGCTGCAGCTGAACAAAGTATTGTGGATAGTTTCTAATTGGAAAGTGTGGACTGATGCGCAGGGGTCTGTTGTATTTTGGATCCCCCTGTGGTTTGCATTAGTGCTTCATCCAATCTAGGGCTAGCACCCACTGCTATCTGGCACTGGACTTTGCTTGAGCAACTGCCTGTGATTTCTGCCAGTTTCAAACTCAATGCAGGGATTGCAGAGGACCCCCACCGTTTGGAAGTTCTCACCCAAAGCCAGGGAGAGTATCAGCTAACCCCTTCCGAGTGGGGCTCACCATCTCAGGAGGTCACTGGAGCATGCAGAGGTGCAAGGGCACCTGTGATCCTAGTGGGGAGCCGGGCCATGGAGCCACTCCTGGATCTGGGCCTTCTGGGGCTGGCATATCCTGCCCCAGAGCTCTGCAATGGGCCAGAAGTTGCTGAAGGCAACAAGCGACCAGACCTACAATCAAGTGGCCAAGCTGCAAGATCCTCAAGCAAGAGTCCATCTTCCTATTGCTGCAAGGAGCTGTGCAATCCAGGACAGCTGGAGGCATTCATCCCAGGAATGTTTGAGTTCTACAAAACTGTGAGTACCCAGGACCTGGTTCCCAGAAACTGAGCAAAGGAGTGTAAAAGGGATTTAATTGCTTCCACAAATCATTTTCTTCTTTACCAGGGCCCCAACAGCCTACCAACCCATGGCAATGAACAGATCTGCACCTTGTGGGTACCCCTAAGGACTATCAGGTTAGACACTGGTATCAGTGGGAGTGGGCCTCCAGGGGTGGACCTGGCTACGGGCCCAAATGGTTATTGTTATTTATTCATACTAACCCTTTTTTCTAGCCACAGCCATCCTTTGTCCCGATATCCCTTCCCTAGTCCTTACACCATATAAAGCTGTGATTTACCGTTTGAAGTTGTGCGTATAGGAATTCTCTGAGTCTGTCAGATCATTACTGTTCATGGTTTATGGTGTTACTGAACTGTTGAGTATCTGGTGTGTGGGGTGGTTGGTAGGGGAAGTGGGTAGGTGCAGCATCCCAGGGTGTTGTGCCAGTCAGTCACCTGACCCACTTCTAACTTTCTCTGGGTGGAGGCACCGTGCTCTTTGTATTATCTTTGGGATAGAACTCCCGATCACCACAGTAAAAGGACCCCAGCCCCTTAACCTGTAAGAGGGCCAACAAGTAGGGATAGTAGCCCACTGGCACATGGCACCTGGGCTACATCTTTGGAGGCACCACTGGGATCCCCTGTTCACCAGCTGTGCCCACTCTGGAGAACCAGAATGGAGAGACCCCCCTGGGAACCCCAGCACCCAGGTCTGTCCCCCTGAGGCTGAGGTTTAGGCCTATGGAGGATGACAAAGTGCAATTGGTGGAATGGAGTGGGGGTATGAGAATGGAGCACCCCAGAAGATGGGGGAAGGGGTAATAGAAGAACGCCAGACCACAATAACCAAATTTGGTAAGGTAAAAGTGCAAGGAAGATTGATTGACTGTGGAAAGGGTACATTAACTGTACTAGTAGACTGTAACACTGTGTTAGAGGCTGCCAGGGTACCTGAGGCATTGGTGGCAGAGGGGATGCCCAGGCTCTGCCTATTGTAACTTCTTTTAGTGTAGTCTCCCTAGGGGAAGGGGGATGAGGGGCTGGGCTTCCAACAAAACTTCCTAAGGTTGAGAAACACCAGCCCGGACCTGTGCCTGTAGCTTTCGATTCTAATTGCAAGCTAAGAATGTTTTCATGGGTTAAACCCACTCCTAATAATAAAGACGATTTGGAGGAAGGGATGGATTGTGCCATTCCACTTGTGCAGGACTGGCAGTGTTCTGAAATTGAAACTGGAACTGCCTGGTAGAGAGTCTCTGAGGGTCTGCCCTGGAAGTAATTCACTCTTTGTGAGCCATGGACCCTGATGCCACAGCCCAGGCATACCTGACTGCCCTCAAAAGTGTTTTTGGCAGCCCTGAATCTTGTGAAGACCTTATGTGAAAATTTAAGACCACCCGCCAATGAGAGGGGGAGCACTTTTCCGCTTTCTTAACTCGAGAAGAGAGGGCGCTACAGAAGGTATTTAGGAAAGGGGGAGTGGCAGTGGAGGATCTGAACCGGGTGACGTTAGAACATGTGATAAAAGTCGCTAACCATTCTACCCTGCTGGTATTACAGCTCCATTTAGCTGATTGGAAGAGCAACCCTCGTCCGTACTGGGTTCTAGTGCGGGAGATTAGGGAAGCAATTCTTTCTTCAATTTTTTCTGCTGCTTTGCCTTGGATTCTCCCATCCGTACCTACTACTGTGACCTCTATCACTCTCTGTCATTCCCCTCACTTACTAACAGGTGCCTCTCTCACTGTGCCAAACTTGTATCTAAATACTGGCTAGGCTCTTTACCACTGTGTAACTCCCCTACAAATAGGGGTTCCCAAAAGTCTTCCTTGAGTGTGCCTAAATGCCCACTGCCAGGTTGGTGTCCTGTGTCCTAGCAGGTTTAAAAGTGTTTGCATGTGAGCGCCCAGTTAGCCTCCATGTCTGTCTCTTTAAGAGCTGCTTATCTTGTAGTTTATAATTAATCTGGGTGGGGGCTGAGTGTTTCTAGGCTTGAGTCCCACCCGGGCAGCAGTACAGCTGCTTCATTCTGCCATTGCCAATTGCGTGGAGGGAGCCCTACTAAATGCTGTGATTGTTTGTTGATTATTTGTTTTAATAATAATGATAATATAGTTTGTCTAACCTGCCTTCCTTTGCAGCATGGACATTTCTGTTATGTACCACCATCTTGGTTCTGGACTGCCAATCTGCACCAATCAGTACCTTTGGGGGGTTTAAAATGGAACCTGCCCCCAGAGGTCTTGTGGGAGTAAATTTCTGTAGGAATCGTAGTTTTCACCCTTTGGCGCCTAAATGGACCTGTAGGGGAGCTCAAGCTGTGACAGACAGATGGATCAACGAACCAAATCTTTTGGATCACTAGGAAGCCCCGGTGCTGCCTACAGCAGAAGGAGAGTGGAGTAAGAGTTGAGAGAGTGAGGAGCTCAAGCATTTCGAGCAGCTGCTCCTGCGTAGTGTGCAGTGAGAATCGTTGGGAAGGCTGTGTCTGGCATGTTTGCTACCATCTTCCTAAAGTGAAGAGACTTAATCTGACCATCACACTTTATCCGAATTTATGACCTTCTTTCTGAATTGTGACTAATTTCACCTGAAGAGGACCGAAGACTTGCTTTTGTGCGATTGGCCTATCAGAACTTTCACCAGGACTGCAGAGCATACAGTTTGCACAGGGACACTGTGAATTGCAACTGGACTGTCATCTGAACTGTGGTATTTGTCTGCCTTTACTATAAGTGTGCTGAATGTGGACAGTGGGTCGTGATTTGGTTCCCCACTTTGCTGAATGTGTCACAATTGTTGGAAGCTGTGTCCAGCAACTTTACCGGACTGCATCCGAACTGTTCTCCCAGTTTGGGCCCTGCCATCCTAGCTCAGACACCTGCTCGTGCTGCAGAGAAAAATCCAACGAGAGACCTGCCCGGAGATTCGGCTCCCCGATCAACAACACCGAACAAAATCAAGCGCCACGTTGCATCGTGTGGGCCCTGCTTCTCCTGGCCATCCAGTTCATCTTGAGGTCTCCATTTCATCCATCCTGCATCCAATTTTGGGTAACATGAATAAAACCAGGGTAGCTCCCTGCAACCCAGCTAACAATCACAGTGTGTCATCAGATTTAATTGTTGTTAAGCTTTTGTAGACTGAGCCATCCGGTTCCAGATTACAAATTGTGGGTTACAGTGCATGCATGTTTCTTTCTATCACAGGGCCCCAACCAGCTGCAATGCCAGCCTACCACAGGCAACGCTTCAGGCTAGCCTGTAGTTCCAACTGGGTACTCAGAGTGTGTGTGACTGTGTTCTAGGGACTTTTGAGTACATGCCTTATAGCCTGAATCAATCGGAACTAAAATCAATTACCAGATTACTGCCCCTTCCTTGTTCGCATCCCCCAATAAATCAGATTTTGATCTTTTTGCAGTTAAACTGGGTGCGGTGTACCTCTGTATAAAACGTACTGTATCAACGTTGTTTAATTGTTACAGGTCTTGTTTTCCAGGGGGTCATCCAGGGCATTCCAGCTGATCATAGCACTTGTGGTAAGTGGTTACAAGGAGGGATTCACTGTGTGTTGCAAAAGTGTGTTGGTGTGGGGTAGCTGCAAGCTTAGCCAGGCCACTAGGAGTAAAGGGGGGGGTATCAGTGTCCCAGAGGGCTGTACCGAGGGCAGTCACATTGTCAACAATCCTGTCCTCCAGGTGGAGGCACCCATTTCGAGAGCCCAGGCCCCTCAACCTGCAGGCTGCTGTGGAGGCAGGGGTAGTAACCCTCTGAGTAGCGCCACCTAGGGGTTACATCTGGGAGGCACCACTGGGATTTGCTCCTTCTAGTGGTCAAGGGGAGTTATTGCGGTCCTTGTTTAGAGTTAATGCTGAAAATGGAACCGCTGGTTACGCCCAAGATTAAGATCGCCCCCCACAAGTTAGTGGTACACCGTATGATGGGGTGGAGCGAGGCTGAGGGAGTAGACCCTCAGTAGGCTATCCTACTGATGGATATGCCCTTGGGGACTCCTAACACCACTATTGTTGAGACAGCTAAAAATGTAAAGTGTCTGGAGAAGTTGAAGTGAAAGGGAGGGACTCAGATCTGTTTGACCAAACTATGGTGGCCCTCCTGTCCTGTAGCCTCCCCATAGACTGTGAGAGGGTACCACCCATCCTCTTCCCTGAGGGCTCCCAGAAGGGGTGGTGGGTCATTCACTTGCATTGTGACCCAACTTCCCATGGGGGCTTTCCCAGTGTTGAGGGGTTTAAGGATAAGTTGCTCAGACTGCTAGCCACTGAATGGCGATCAGTTAAAGAGTTGGTGACAATGTTAGACCTATCAGAAGACACCACCCCTGTGCAGTCCCCTCTAGCCTCTCTGGCCACCCCTATAGCTTCTCCGGTGGCGGCCGCACCCATAGTGATACCCTCAATGCACTTAGATTCTTATTGTAGGCTTAGGCTCTTCTCAGGCACAGTCCTAGTGCCTGTAGGGGAGGACGATCTAGAGACATGGATGGACTATGCCTCCCCCTTGGTCCAGGAGTGGCAGTGCTCTGAGGGGGGGGAAAGAAAAGGGCTCATGGAGAGCCTGAGGCACCCTGCACTAGATGCTATTCAGTTCCTTCGTTCCACCAGTCCCGAGGCCACTGCTGCTGAATATCTTTCTTCCTTGGAGGGGGTGTTTGGCAGCACCAAGTCAGGAGAAGACCTAATGTGGAAGTTTAAATCCACTAAACAGTGGAAGAATGAAAAGTTGTCAGTGTTCATTACTTGAATTGAACAGACTCTGCAGAGGTCCCATAGAAAAGCGTGTGTGCCTGCCAGTGAATTAAACCGTGTTCGACTAGAGCATGTTTTGAAGTCTGCCAGGTACTCCAGTGTAATGTTGTTAAAGCTGAAACTGCATGACAGGAAGGCCAACCCCCCTGAGTACTGCTACCTCATGAAGGAGATTCAGGAGGCATAGAATGATGAAGAAGGGTGGGAACCCTATGCTGGGGTTGCCCGCACTAGCCAGACTACTAAGAGGGACAGTGACCCACAGGACGAGTCTGAACTGCAACAGATGAGAGAGCTAATTCAAGAACTGAAAGACATGAGAACTAATCAGCAAGTTCCCGGGGGGACCAAGGCTGCACCTCCCCACATACCGCCTTTGGATCCCAAAAGTGAGGTCCCTTCTGGTGAAGTGGGAGTCCATGTCATTTCTTCTGACACCTGGACTGAGAGTGGTCTAATGGAAGAGGTACGAGAGTTGAGAGCACTAGTCAGGGACCTTGTTCATGCCACTCAAGTGACTGATCCCTGGAGGGGCCCAGAGGGTAGAAAGGGGGAGTCTCGAGCCTGAGAGAGCATCCAAAATCCACCCAATGAAGTAAAGTCCGGATCTGGGTTCTCTCCCCATAGAGACTATAAGGAACCAGTTTTCTGCTATCATTGCGGAGAGGGTGGGCATACCCGACCCAATTGTAATATGCCTGAGAATCTGAGAAAAGTCACTGTTCAATTATTGGCGCTGATCAGGAGCGGTAATGCAAGGACTCAGACTGGGCCTACTAAGAAGACATATTCTACAAAAACGGCCATAAAACAGACAACCACCTATCTCTCTCTCTCTCTCTCTCTCTCTGTCTCTCCAGACTAGTCCAAGGTGGTGGGTCCCTCCATGGAAACTACTGTGATGGTGAATAGTGTTTCAACTAGGGCGGTACTCGACAGTGGCTCACAAGTGACTATTGTGTTTCAGGAATGGTATACCAAACATTTGCCCCATGTGCCCTTGCAACCCTTGGAAGGCCTGCATGTATGGGGGTTGAGTGAGAAGTCATACCCTTACCTGGGGTATATCCGGGTCTGGTTGTCCTTCCCTACCACTGTGGCTGGAGTAGATAAACAAGTAGAGTTGCTGGCTGTAGTGTGTCCCCTATAGGGTTGTACGATGGAGTCCCCTTGCTCACTGGGACCAATGCGCATATGTTTGGAAGACTGTCCCAGTTATGCCAAGAGAAGGAAGGACAGTGGACTGGCCAGGCCTTACGGATTCCAGCTTTGGTACAGCAAGCCTAGGAATTGAAAACTCGGACTCAGGAAATGGACAGAGATGATCTGGTGGGGATAGTATGGAAGAAAGACCCTGAATCTTTATTGTTACTACCTAATACCCAGTATACTGTCCAAGGGGAAGTCTGCCTCGAAGGGATGTGAAAAACAATAATATTAATGTTGGACGCTTCCAGAGATGGGATGCTGCTGGAGGGGCTGATGGTCAAACCAAGCATATTACCCGCCTGAGCCCATGCTTATGCTAGAAGAGTCATGGTCCAAATCCAGAATGTGTCTGATCGAGAGCTCCATGTGAACCGAGGGTACACACTAGCCACGGTCCACTGTGCAGACACCGCAGTGTTGCTCAGCAAGAAGCAAAGGGGTGGAACAGAAGAGGTAACTCCAGATCTATTCAACTTTGGAGAGTCCCCGTTGCCTGCATAATGGAAGAGTTGAATCAGCCAGAAGCTTGCTCATCGGGATCAAGTATTTTTGTTAAACGAATGGGATGTGGGCTGTGTACAGGGCACCGAGCATACCATCAGACTTCACGATGACCGGCTATTTCAGAAGCACTCTCGACACCTTGCACCAGCGGATATAGATGACGTCCGAAGACACCTCCAAGAGATGCTAGCTGCAGGCATTATTCAAGAGTCCCGGAGCCCCTATGCTTCCCCTATTGTGGTGGTGCATAAGAAGAATGGATCTGTCTGGATGTGTGTCGATTATAGAACATTAAACAGATGGACTGTATCTGATCAATACACCGTGCCCCATATACAGGATGCACTGGATTGCCTGAATGGCAGTCAATGGTTCTCGGTACTTGACTTACGGAGCGGATACTATCAGATCCCGATGGCGCCGGAGGACTGTGAGAAGACTGCCTTCATCCGTCCTTTGGGTTTTTATGAATTCTTGAGGATGCCTCAGGGGATTTCGGGTGCACCCGCCACTTTCCAACGGCTGATGGAGCGGGCAGTGGGGGACATGAATCTGTTGCAGTGTCTGGTGTATTTGGAGGATGTCATCGTGTTTGGATGTACGTTGGAAGAACATGAATCTAGGCTATTCAAAGCCCTTGACAAACAGCAGCTAGTCCCACCCATGGCCTTCCAGCAATTGGTAATGAGGTCCTTCCCAACCATATGGGGCATCATTGACTGGACTCTCAACTTAGTACAATCCCATTTCTATCGGCCAAAAATGGGGGCTGATGTTGAAAATCATATCAAAACCTGCAGTTGCTGCCTCCAATGAAAAGCTTTGCCACAGAAGGCCGCCCCCTAAGTCAACATATCTACCAGTGCTCCCATGGAGTTAGTTTGTATAGACTTTCTATGTTTAGAGCCAGATCAAAAGAATAGCAGCAATGTGCTAGTAGCGACTGATCATTTTACTCGTTAAGCACAAGCATTTCCAACAAAAGACCAGAAGGCTTCCACAGTAGCTAAGGTGCTGGTAGAGAAGTTCTTTGTGGATTATGGTGCCCCACAATGTATATACTCTGATCAAGGGAGGGACTTTGAAAGTAGACTCACCAAGGAAATGCTTTCCCTATGGGGGGGGGGTACGAAAGTCCAGAACCACGCCCTACCACCCTCGGGGGATCCACCGCCTGAACATTTCAATTGAATCCTGCAATTTGTAGTAGGATAGAGACAGACAGTCGGAGAGAGAGACTGTGTGAGTGAGAAAATATATGTAGTTTGGTGAATTGTGAATGAGAGAGTGAGAGTTTGTGTTGTGCGTGTACAGTGTGTGTGTGTGTGTGTTGACAACTTGATATTTTTTTTATACTTTGTTTATTAGTTTTTCATTGATGATAATCAAATACTGGTTCCATATAAGAGACAGACCAAGTAAATACATAACCATTGGGGCTACCTGCCCCTTAATCACAGTTGCAAATTATTAATTGTATGCATCTCCTATATCTGTGATACATCATCTGGGAGGAATAGCTAAACAACATTCAAAGTGTATCTGAAGTTCAAAGTATTAAACACAGTGAAGTCCATGAGCAGCATGGCAATGTCCCTCAAAGATGAAGTCCAATAAAATGGTCTTTCATTAACTTAACCCCATTAGGGGGAACGTTAGGCCATGCACATTTCCTGAATTTTAGGATTTTCATCCCCAAGCAAACGTAAAGCACCTTCTTTTAGCTATAAGAAATAAAATTCAATTTCAGTGGTAGATAAAGCTCCCCATTAAGCTCCTATGACAATTTTAAAATATAATCAGGCAGTAGAAACAGGAATGACCCCATTAACTAGGATAGAATAAGTGGTGGAGCATTTAACAACAGATCTCTCTTTCCAAGTCATGCCTTTATAACATATCTTATTTTGAAAAGAAAAGACAGCCACAGAATGTGCATCTTGGATTTATATAAATTCTGACCTCAAACATGGGAGAAACATCATAGAAATTACCTCTGCAATTCACATTTAAAATAACAGTTAACATATAGGCACTATATAGCAGGTATAGTTTCAAAAAATATTTGGACGAACGTCCTCACTCCCTAATGTCCTGTTCAATATTCTCCTTGTCTGAGTCAGGTCTGGATTGCATTGTCCATACCTTGTCTGCCAATTTGCCGTCTTCCACTGGGTCCGAAAAAGGCCAAACTTTGCTCTGGAACACAAACCTAAGGCATACAGGGAAGATAATGGAGTGAGAGATGCCCAGATCTTTTAACACATGGCGAACTCCATCACATTTCTTCCTTCACTGCCTCGTCGCAAAGCTAATATTGGGGAAAAGGTGTACAGTCTGGCCTTCAAAGGAGAGTGGGCCAATCCTCTGTACCAGGGATAAATTCGATCACGTTCCCCAATTCCTGCTGTAACCACCAGGGGAGAGAGAGTGAGTGGTGGGCCATCGGCTTCCAGTCTTCCTTGTGGCGTTATGCAATATACTTTTTGAATCTGAAAGGCCTCCGGATCTCCCTCTGAAAGAAGCTTGTCAGCCAGCCATTGCTTTACGAACATTTTGGGGTGGTCTCCTTCAGCACCTTCTGGTATGCCCAACACTTGCACATTTGCTGCTCTAATCTGATTTCCCATGGTTTCAAGCCTCACATGAAAATGTTGTGCCTCCTTAACCACCATCACTGATGAGCTAGTTGATGCTGCCACTTGTTTTTTAACATCCAGCATTGACTTTCAGACAGTCCATAGTGGTTTCCACCACTGTAACATGGTTAGTGAAGGTTTCCATTTTTTGGTTCAAGTCTTAGACTGTCAAAATAAGTTGCTGCATTTTTATACCCAGGGATTGCATCATTTCAGCTCCAGCGCCCTGCTCCATATGAGCATTGGCGGCTTCTGTGCTATTCGGTGGTGGGCCCGTTACCTCTGGTTTCCCTCTAGTTTGACCAGTCGCACCTCTATCTTGACGAGGGTGCCCCATTGCTTAGCCTGAATAGCGGTGTACCAGCCTGGAAACTTAAAACAGCAAGTTCATTCAAAAAATAACTTTTTAAGTGTCTTTTTTAGGAGAATTATAGCGGAACTATGTGAAGGTGTGTCTGCTCTGCTTGGGTTTCACAGAGCCCCCCCTCGACAACTTGATTTTGAACTTCTGTTTATATCCTATTTCATTATTTAGCAAAAGTTTATCTTTCTGTTGTGTCCTATTTTCTCTGTTTATCTTGTGAGCTTGTGAGTGTGTGTGTGTGTGTGTGTGTGTGTTCACTTCCCCCCTTTTTTCATTTTTTTCTTTAGTAGTTTAGTAAAACTTTTTTTTTATAATGATGGAAGGGACTGGGACTGGGAGTAGTGGTCCTGATAGTGGAAGGGGAAGAGGATGCGTTTGCTTGAACAGGCACATATTTGGAATTGAGCCCCCCCAGCAGCAGGAGCAGTTGGCCCAGGACTGTGCCCTCCGGCAGCAGCAGGTCATTTTGGAGTTGGACACCGAGACAGCCACCCAGCAACAGCAGCAGCATTCAGGCAGTGATGCCATTGCCCCCCCCCAGGATGATGATGTGGCTCTTGTTGTGTCTGCCAGCCCTCAGCCACAGCAGGATATTGTTGTACAAGCAGAGGCTCCCCCGGGACATCAGCTTGCGCGCCTTCCCTCAAAACAAAGTCCACCAGTTTGGACCTTTTTTAGAACTAAGGCAGATGATGTAAGCACTGTGGTCTGCACCCGGTGTGCGAAGAATGTTAAAAGGGGAGAACCAGAGTCCCACTTTGGGACTTCTGGCCAGAGGAGCCACCTGCAGCACCACCATGCTGCAGAGTGGCTCGCAAAACAGAGAGAGGCAGCAGCAGCAGGAGGCAGCAGTGAGTCTCGGGGGTGCTATACCAGGGTGGGGGGCAGGAGGAGGAGGAGGTCTACAAGCAGGACGCATCCTCCCAAGCAGCCAGATGCATCCCCCACCTGTGACCATGATGCAGCACCATGGAGGAGGACCCGTTGGAGAAGCCACCACCCTGATCATCCTGCAGCTCCCTCAAGTCAGGTGGTGGTCACCAGGGCAGACCTTGAGGCTGTGCGCACTGAGGTGCAAGGTGTGTGTCACGACCTCGACCAGCTTCGCTAGGAGGTCAGGGGGGACCTCCAAAAAATAATGGAGGATCAGAAGAAGGTCTTGGACCTCCTGGTGAAGCTTCATGGTGGTGGTGGTGGCAGTGCACAGCCACAGTGAATGGCCTGTGGCTGTGGTGGTGGGCCAGTGTTTTATTTTTTCTTTTCCTTTTTTTTCACTGTTCTTGTTCTAAACCCCCTCCCTTAAAAAAGATCCCCCCCCAAAAATCCAAAAAACAACAAAAAAAACTTTCTGTCCTCTTTGTCTTATGTTACTCCTTTTGTCTTTATATGTTTCCTCCTTGCTCCTTCTATCCTATCCACAAATGTCAAGTATAAGCACTTTACTCTGAACATACATATTTTCCAAAGCTATGTGACAGTGAATGCTGGCTCTGCTCATGTAGAACAGGTCCCTGAGGTAATGAAATGCTTCCCAAAAAATGTGACATCAAATTGAGATGAAAATGTGCTGTCAGTCCTGATGTTTAATGGTGCCCCACCAGCAACCAGTCATTAAAATGCTGTTTCAGACACCGTTTAAAAGCGTCTTTAGGTCCTATCTTTTTTCTGTCACTGTAGCACAGGCAGGAAATGTCCAGCAATGTTGCAGAAAAAAATTATACATTAAATTGGAAGTGGAATCTGGTCTCAGCCATTATGTTTTAGGGTGCCCCCACCACCCAGACATCAAGTAGCTTTTTAAGGACTGTTTACACAATATTTCTGCCTGAAACTCACTGCTGCTGGCTCAAAACATGTCTAATATGTTTCCAAAAAAAATTGCACAGTACATAGAGAGTGAAATCAGGTGTGAGACTTGCAGTTACAGCCTCACACCCACCCTGCAGACCCAAATGTGCTGTTTTCTGCACGTTTTAAATCCTTTTGGGGCCTAAGTGCATGGCTGCACGTTCAAATCAAGTCCCACATGTCCAGAAATGTTGCCGAAAAAATTGCACAGTTCATGGAGAGTGAAATCAGGTGTGAGACATGCAGTTACAGCCTCATACCCACCCTGCGGACCCAAATGTGCTGTTTTCTGCACGTTTTGAATGCTTTTTGGGCCTAAGTGTGTGGCTGCATGTTCAAATCATGTCCCACACGTCCAGAAATGTTGCCAAAAAAATTGCACAGTACAGAGAGAGTGAAATCAGGTCTCAGCAAAGATGTTTTATGGTGCTCCACAAGCATCAGGACCAAACGATGGTCTTTGGTCCACTCTTACAAGTGTCTTTAGACCCAACCTTGTTTTTGCCAGTGCAGCACAGGCAGTAAATGTCCAGAAATGTTGCAGAAAAAATGGTACATTAAATTGGAAGTGGACTCTGGTCTCAGTCATTATGTTTTAGGGTGCCCCACTACCACCCTGACATCAAGTAGCCCTCAGGTCCTGTTTACACAGAAGTTCTGCCTGAAACTCACTGCTGCCAGCTCAAAACATGTCCAGAATGTATCCCAAAAATTGCACAGTACATAGAGAGTGAAATCAGGTGTGAGACATGCAGTTACAGTCTCACATCCACCCTGCAGACCCAAATGTGCTGTTTTCTGCGTGTTTTAAATGCTTTTTGGGACTAAGTGTGTGGCTGCACATTCAAATCATGTCCCACATGTCCAGAAATGTTGCCAAAAAAACTGCACAGTACATAGAGAGTGAAATCAGGCGTGAGACACGCAGTTACAGCCTCATATCCACCCTGTGGACCCAAATTAAATACAGGACCACAGAATAACGTACTGCTGCTCTCCACAGTATATATACCTCCAGGGCACCAACCCACCGGGCTAAACCTTGTCATAGCAAACCAAAAGCAGCTAGGGAACCAATGGGAGAAGATAATTATTGGTGACTTCAACATTAATTGTCACTCACAGAAGGATGCCAAACTCAAGGATCTAATAACCAGCCTTTTCCTAATACGGATGGTCACTACTGACACCAGGATGAACTACAAAACAGGGAGCAGTTCTCTCATAGACTGGCTCCTGACCACTCACCCTGAGCATATAACCGATGTTGCTGTACTGCCTGACAGCCTCAGTGACCACTCCCCTGTGAAGTGCACCTGGTCAAACAATTTCGAAAAAAGCCCACCCAAGATATGCAAAAACCGCTGTTTGAGGCCAGTGCTACTCGAGCACTTTAAGCTGTACATGACACAAATGGATTGGTCTTCATTTTGCAGGGGATATTGATGGCAGTGAGGCTCTTAACTACTCCATAATGGTCTTCAACCGAGCTTGCAATATTTTTGCATCGTATAGAATTAAAACAATTAGGGGAACCGCAAATCATTGGCTTTCCAAAGTCCTAATTGGACTCATGTGGAACAGAGACAATCTTTGGCATATAGTAAAGGCAACTGGAACACCTGCAGCAATAAACACCTACAAGGCAGCCAGAAATGCCTGCACCAAACTCATTAGACAGGCCAAAGCCTCCTACTACAAGGATCTACTTAACAAAACATGGGGCTCTGGCAGAGGCTTTTGGGGGACCCTGAAATCCCAGACGGGCAAGGCCACTAAGGCTCCCCCTGACCTTCTTGTGACCACAAAGGGGCTCTTGCAGGAACCCATCGATATTGCCAATGAGCTCAACAACGCCTTCACAGACCTCATAGGTGTACTCCCCTGTGACTATTTCATGGATATGCAAGCACAACAATGACAAACTGCCCCTCAAGCCCCACTGAGAAAAGAGGTACCACCATTTCACTTTTGATGTGTCACCAAGGCCAAAACAATTAAACACATTAAAGGGGTCCTTGGTAAGACCAGGATGGGAGCAGATATGCTTGACATGAAGCTGGTTGGTCTTCTCCTCAATGAACTCTCTGGTCCTCTTACCATGGTTTTCAATGCCTCTCTAGAATCAGGAGTGTTCCCAGATTTATGAAAGTTAGCAAACATCACACCTGCCTTTAAACAGGGGACAAGACACAAACATCTAGCTACTGACCCATCTCCATCCTCCCTCCCCTATCTAAAGTACTCGAAAGAATGGTCTCTGAGCAACTTACAGAATACCTAGACAAACATAATTTACTCTGCTCACAGCAACATGGCTTCTGAAAAAAGCACGCCACACTCACCGCACTAGTGGACTACTCATCCCACCTATATGATACCTTGGACAGCTGGCATGCAGTTGATTCGGTCTTCATAGACCTTACGAAGGCCTTTGACTCCGTAAATCACAACCTCCTCCTAAGCTGCCTTCTGTCCACAGGTCTATCCCCTGAGATGGTAAATTGGTTTAGCAGCTACCTCACCAACAGGACACAATGAGTCAAAATAGGTGATACCCTATCTGCAGCTAAGGAGATGACCCTTGGGGTCTCACAGGGGTCAATCCTTGGTCCTCTACTGTTTAGCCTTTTCATCAACTCTGCCCCAACAGCATGCTCAGCAAGCACAGTTCTCGGTGCTGATGATGCAGTAATATCAGTCAGTGGTAAAAACCTCCACTCCATCACAACAGATCTCCAAAGCAGCTTCCTTAAACTTGAATCATGGTTCACAGAAAACAAATTACTGTTAAACGTCAAAAAAACTAAGAGTATGCTCTTCACCACTTCCCAAAGCAAAAAGAAATATCTGCCACTGCTGATACATAACCAAAAGGGTGAGTTTCTAGACCAAGTTACCAAGTTCAAATATCTCGGCATCACGTTTGATGACACCTTCACCTTCTCAAGCCACATAGACTCTGTTATCAAGACCGCAAATGCAAAGCTGGGTGTACTTTACAATCATAGACACTCAATGGCTCCTGATGCTCTCAAACTAGCCACCAGTAGATCAGTACTGTCTACCATAGACTATGGATTGCCTTTTTATGGGGCTGGCATAAAAACAGCCCTAAACAGGATCAGCACACTCCTCGATAAAGCCTGCCACCTCACACTGGGGTCTGCCTTTGACACCCATACCTGCACGCTCTACAAAGAAACTGGGTGGCTCCCACTCAGCCTATGGGGGCAATATCAGACCTGCCTGCTTCTAAAAAAGGTGCTGCTGGGTCTGTTGTCTTCCACACTGGATGGCCACTTTAGGCTGGCTGTCCCTATGAAATTGACCCGAAGTACGGCCACTGACAGGATGGTGATTCCCTTCAAAAGGACACAACTTGCCCAAAACTCCATCCTGTATCAAGGACTGAAGTGGTACAATGAACTACCCACTGACATCTCTGAGACACCCAAGATTAATATTTTCAAAACTGGGCTCAGAATCTTCCTTGGCTCAAAAATGATCTGTACCTGCCTGTGCTAATGTGGTAATACCTCAGCCTATAGTCACCCAGTACATACCCCTTCCTCAATTATCACTCCACTGAATATCACCTTCCCCTGGACCCCCTCCAGTAACCCCTTCCCCTTGTAATGAACAATGTCTCCTCATGGCTGAACACTCCCCCCCACCTCCTCTGACGATGCCACCTTTTGGCTGATCCCTACTCCCACCTCTTTCCTCAAATCAAGCTTGTGCAATTAAATACTATAGAGATGTGTAAAACCTCAAACTTCTGCTATTACTGATTGTGTATATGCTTCAATGTTTTTTTTGCTGTTAACCCTGTATTTTACACTGTAATGTCTGTTTTCAACAATTGACGTTTGGAAATGAGTCTTTGACTCAAAGGTATTAATCCCAAACTGAAATAAATAAATAAAATAAAAACATTTGTTGTTTTCTGCACATTTTAAATACTTTTGCGGCCTAAGTGTGTGGCTGTCCATTCAAATCATGTTCCACATGTCCAGAAATGTTGCCAAAAAAATTGCACAGTACATAGAGAGTGAAATCAGGTCTCAGCCATGATGTTTTATGGCACCCCAACACCACCCGGACCAAACAATGGTCTTTGGTCCACTTTTACATGTGTCTTTAGGCCCGATCTTGTTTCTTCCACTGCAGCACAGGCAGTAAATGTCCAGAAATGTTGCAGAAAAAATGGTACATTAAATTGGAAGTGGAATCTGGTCTCAGACATTATGCTTTAGGGTGCCACCCCCACCACCCAGACATCAAGTAGCTGTTTTAGGGCCTGTTTACACAATATTTCTGCCTGAAAGTCACTGCTGCCGGTGCCAAAGAGTGCCTACAAGTTCAAAAATGTTTATCCAAAAATGTGACATCAAATTGAGACTGAAATGTGCCGTCAGTCCTGATGTTTTATGGTTCCCCACCACCTCAGGGACCTGAAAAGGGGTGCCAACATGCAGAGAACATGAATTCCTCCTGCAAAATGCTGCTGCTACTTTCAGTTCTTTTCTGCTGCTGCTGCTGCTATGTTTAATTGATTGACATATAAATGCATAAGTATCATTTCCCTATCCCTGTGCTGCTGTACTGATTGCCTAGCTGGGTTGACTGTCTCTGTGGTAGTACCTTGCCTGGTGGTGGGGTGGGATAGTGAATGACATTTTGGGGCACAGAAGCTTGCTGCCTGCTGCTGTCTATGACTACTACTTTCCAAGGTGCCACAAGAAGAACTGCTGTTCTGGATGGTTGATGCCTTGTGGATTATCCTCACACAGTTCATACTGCTGCTGATGAACATGAAAGTATCTGTCTTCATTGTTTTTCCTGTGCAAGGTTAGGGTGTTGGTGGGTTAGTATTATGGCATCTTGAGTTCTAATATGCTTGTACTGCTCTTATATTATTTTTCAGTGTGCTGTGGATGACATCATCATGCCAGACTGTGAGGGAGGGAGATGTCAGATCATGTATGGATCTTCCCAATTTCCCAACGTAGACGGCAAGTATTGGAATTTTCATACAAGTCGGGTATGTCTGTTACTGCCATACAGTTGCCTGAGCTTGATAGTAATTGTGTTATTTTTTGCTTTTTTCAATGTCAGGAATTCAGGTGAAGTTAATTATTTTTCCATCCTGCTGCTTCTGCTGGCTGCCAAACCAGGGGAGATTTATTTAATTGTACCCTTGGGCGATGGTTCCACTTTCATAGTCCTTGAGGTAAGTATGTCTTCATTTTTTATGGTTCTCTTGGGCAGGGGAAGGGGTGGATGGTCAGACTCACGGGTGGTGGTGGTGGTGGGGAATTTCCAACAATCACCAACATTTGTTCTTAATTTTTTCTTATGTTAAGGTACACAGTGATGATAGGGGAAGGGGAATGACTGCTGGAGCTACTGTGGTTCATCGGACCTTGTCTGGATTGGAATCATGTGCACCACACAGCATGTTCCTGTGGGGAATGTCCTCAGTTGAGTGACATCATATCATAGGGTATGGTAAGTATAAATTTTTTTCTCTGCTTCTTCTTCCAACTTGTTAGGAAAAAGCAGGTATGCAGATTGATTAGTATCCAATATATTTTCTTATCTTTGCTCTTGCTTAGGTCATTTTCCTATGTTAAGGTTTCTGTATGTCGTATCTTGATGACACATGATCAATCCAGGCCATGCAGGAGCAGGAGCTGGGTTGTGTTGTTGGAAGACAGGGGTGTTGCTTGAACTGCGATGTTGGCCACTGGATTGGTGTCCATACCATTACCATTAATGAGTAATCACCACTGCCACTCACGTACAGGGAGGAACTATATGCAATAATGTGAACACAGATGGTTGATATGGTGTTTTGTAAATAATAAGGTGGAGGGGGTTAATGTCTTGTCTACTCAATGGGGATTGCATAGCTGCAGTAATCATGAACATTTTGAATCCATTCAAAAGTGATGACAGCAGGACACTCACCCTTCCCTGAGCTGACCCCCCCAGGAACCATTGCGATTTTGGTGTACCTTAACCTGGTACTGTAGAAGTAACCTTTTGGGGGGGGATTTCATGTAAGTTGGTAAGCCTCTTCATGATTACTTTTGTAATTAATGACTTGCATCTTAAAGAGGGCCACCATTCACCATTTTTCAAAATGTGTTCAACTTGGTATTAACTGTTGAATTAGCGTGTTACATTCATATGCTACTTGTACACGTGTCTAGGAGCCAGGGGTCTTGTACATGTCATCAGTACTAAGTGGCAGAAACATTTTTTTCAGTCGCATGGAGTGCATAGGTGTGTCAGATCAGATCAGGTGATGAGAGGGGATGGTGGGGCAGTGTGGAATTTGCCATCCCGGGCACTGTTTTAAGGACATCAAGACGACATATCTTGCTGTAAGATGATGATGTGTTGATAGTCAAGATGAAAAGTAATATATTTTTTAAAGAAAAACATTAATCATGCAATTGCAAAATATTTGCGGTTATGGTAATTACATTGCTGCTGCTTTATATAGACTTGTGGCCCTGGGGGACTGGTGGAGGTGGTGAGGTGACCCATCAACAGGTTATGGCAAAGGGTGATGACATGAAACTTATACACACTGCAGGCTGCAGCACATAACTACATATTTCTATAACCAATCCAGTGGTAAATAACTAGAAATAAGGTGTAACATACACACCCCAGCAACCACACTGAGTTGAAAGTTGTTGTTGGGAGGGCCTTGGAGTAAACTCAACCTTTTTCAACTTTCAATTCCACATCATCCAAGAAGCACCCTTCACAGTCTTCAAGATTGAAGTTCTCATCAGGTGGGAATTCTCTCAACATTGCTGCCTCATCCACCTCTCTGCCAGTGGCTGCCTTACTCAAGAGATTGTCATCATCCACATCACAGAGACACAGTTCCTGTGGCAACACCACTGACATCACTGTTGTGTGGAATGTGCCTTTCATTCATTTTGATGAATGTTAGCATGGACACATTCTTGGGTGACAGATTGGTCCTACAGTCACTCACAATTGCCCCAGCCGCACTAAACACTCGTTCCACAGTGACACTGGATGGTGGGCAGCTCCTGTATTTCACAGCAACCGACGTTAGTGCTGGCCATTTAGTCATTTTACTGCTCCAGTACAGCAGTGACTCGACATTAATGGCAACGTGCTTTGGGTCCCTCATGTAGGCCTCCACCATTCGTTCTGCTGCCCAGAGTCCAGCTGCCTCATCTGTTTCCACCTCCTCCTTTTCCTCCATATCTTTCACTCCCATCTGAAAGAGAACATCCCAAATGGGAATGCTTACTGTTTTCTGCTCTGCCTTTCCCATTTTCTCTAATTGTGTTCCCTGTGAGCCACTGGTGGTGGTAGCAACACCCGGTTTTGATGCAGTGTATGTATTTTTCAACTGTGCAGCACGTACCGATCTAATGAGGTTCTCTGTCAACTGCTGTACTCGCTGATGGCCTCCTTCAATTATAGAGTGCAGGCCACATTTGTACCATGGACCCAGCAAGGTGGCGACTGCAAACTCAGCTGACTGTAAAATGCCAGATACATATGTAACCTCCCCCCACCGGCCCCCCCTTGTTTCTACTAGCAGGGCTGCTCCACTCACATCTATGCACCACTGAGAGGGGTGGGGTAGTCACTACAAATATCTTACAGAACTCTGATGACCCACTACTTCTACTTCGAGTCTGCCAGTCTATCCTTCAGACAGGCAAACCAAGTGTGGCAACTACCTGGCTCACACTTGGGGGGACCATTTAGCATGGCCGTCAACCTGGGTCCCTGGGAGAAAACGTTTGCTCAGCATTGTGCTAGGTTTGTACTTCTGGTCAGTGGCACCCGAGTAAATCCAGACACTGGAAGCCATAACTATGATGTCCAAACCAGGTTGGGATTCTAGAGTGTGGCTTTTATTCACATAACACAGAGAATAACAAAGCAAAGATGGCCCCCCACAGGGCTACACTCACTGGTAATGCAGATTACTGAGGTACAGAGCACACTTCTTCACTACAAACCCTCAGGTTCTGAACAGATCTGGGCACACACGGTCCAAACTGGTACACTTCTCTTCTTTTCCTTGACATGGCACCCTGGCCAGTACTAGAACACTTTTCCATATTGCATGGAGGTTGATGGTGGCTCCTTAAACTACCCATGAGCACTTTCCAGCTCTCGGAGAAAATCCAAAATCCCACATCAGGGTGCTTTCCTCAGGCATTGGCCAAATGCACCGAGAGAAAACATTAGTGCCCAAACTGAACCCAGAGAGGTAAACCTGGTTACTCCAGATGGGGGATCTCCCACCTTTTGCTCCCAAATCTATACTCGGCCATTCATTTAGTTACAACACCTTTCTCTGAAAACATTGTTTGTAGATGCTCTCTCTAAATGTTTTGCACATTTAACATTTTACTTTTCACTGGAGGTGTCCTGACTTTAAAAGTTCTGTGTGTGGCTATGTCTTTACCCTAGACCCCCACTGCTGCAGATGCTTCCAAGTCATACACAATCTAAAAGTTCTGTACTTGGCAAGTCTTTCTTTAACCCCACAGTAGGCAGATACTTTTACTTAAAACACAGTCTTGGTGAATATAGTCTCTTTGTCAGAGCAAAACTCACCACGGTATTGCAAGTGCCCCAAGGCTTTTTCTCACAACAATCTCTGGTACACACAGAACAAAATGACTCTCAGGCAGCTTCTCCCTCTCCAGGCTGGTCCAGGCCCCTGAATCCTGGAATCCCCCCAATTCCTCCGGGGATGGGGCACTGGAACAACTTCCCAGGAACCGTCTCTACCACTTTACAACTGGTCTTCTGTGTTCCTCTCTAGGGTGAGAACACACAACCCCTTCTTCTCCAATGTAGTTCTCAGTGAGAGCTAGATCTGAGGAGCTGCACCCAGCAGCACTCCTCACTCTCCTGTGTCTCTCTTGAAACTGACTTGAATCTCCCAACGTTCTACTGCTAACCCCGCAGCTAATATTCCATTAAGGCTTATGCTGCTGCAAGAATTCTAAGGTGACATTATCACTCCAGCTCAGCAGAAACTGAGAACAGAGTGTGACAGTGTGAAACCCATTTAACTGGCATCTCATAAGCTGCCTCTCCCTGCCTGCCACTGATTCTAAGTGGGATTCTAATAACCCCTGGGAACAAGGGGGTTACACATGGGTATTTGTGTCCAGCACATGTGTAACCCCCACCCAGGTATGCCGGTTCTATGTTGACACCTCTACCTGGTGGGCTGGGTTTGGGGAGGAATATATCACTCAGCACATTGGCTAGGTTTGGCTACTCTGCAACAGGGGCACCCAAGTAACTCCAGACAAAGGAAGCAATAACTGTAATGTCCAGTACCAGAAGTGGGATTCTAAAGTGTGGCTTTTTTTCACATCCAACAGAATAAACAAAGCATAGATGGACCCCCATGGGGCTACACTCCTGGTAATGCAGATTTATGGAGATCACAAACACGTTCTATTCACTTTAGCCCTCAGGCTCTGAAACACACTGGGCACACAGCCCAAACTTGTACTCTGCTCTGGGTTTTCCTGGCTCGGCTCCCTTGCCAGCCCTTTGGACACTTTCCATATAGCATGGAAACATTTACTGGTGGCTCCCTAAACCACCTATGAGCACTTCTGCTCCATAAGGGAATCTTCCTCATCAATCCCACATCTGGGTACTTTCTTCAGACACTGGCCAAGTACCTGAGAGAAAGCAACAGGTGTCCCAAAGTAAACCCGTAGAAGTGAATTTGGTTACTACTGATGGGGGGGGGGTCTCCCACCTCTCGCTCCCATAATTCATACCCGGCCATTTCTCTGGATTGTAACACCTCATCCTTGAAAACACTTTGCTGTGTAGATTCTCTTTAAATGTATTCACATTCAATCTACTGTCTTTATATCCCATTTGTGCTGAACTTGAACATACTTAATAAGTGGCTGTGTCCATTACTCTAGACCCCCCACAGAGTTAAGCAGTCCAATCCCCACATCTTCCAAACTGCACTTGGCTGTCTTTTCCTGACCCCACAGTAACAGTCACTTTAGTTTCATCTTGTTTCGGGTGAAAACACATGGCCCTTTAGCAGAGCAAACTCACCCCTGGTTGCAGGTGCCCCACAGGCGTTTTCTCTTTAAAGAAATCTCGTCCAGAACTTCAGGTGCCTCAGCATGAACTTAAATCAGGCAGCTTCTTTTCTCTGTGGCCGGACCGGGGGGGGGGTTGCCCCTGGAAGCAGGCTAATTCCTTCCCCCCATCCCCGCAGGGATGGGGCCCTGAACCACTGTAAGCAGTCTCTACCACTTCACTGTGTTCTTGTTATGTTCCTCTTCAGGTGAGAACACACACCTATACCAAAATAATAGCTCTTTGACAGAGCTTAGAGTTCTGAGGGCCTGCTTACAGCAGAGTACCTCCTTCCTTTAACTGCAGACTGCAACAGACTCTACTGAACTAACTTCAGATTCCCCAACGTTCTACTCTAACCTCCAACTGCAACATTCCAGTGTGGCCTATGCAGCTGCGACAGTTCTAAAATAATGTCATCCCTCAGTCTCAGCTGAGACTGAGAACAGAGTGAGACAGTGTGAAATCTATTTAATTGGAGTTTCACAAGCTGCCTTTCCTGCCTACCACTAGATCTTACTGGGATTCTTGTAACCCTGGGTAACAGGGGGGTTACACATGGAGCATGTGATCCATTAGATCACAAGTGCCATGATCTCCACTTGCCTCTGTCTGGTGTCACATTCACTAGTGTCTGCCTCAGCACACGTATCAGAGGTATGGACTGACTTATGCAAGCAGTGTCCCCACTCACTGCCTGTGTAGCATGCTCAAATGGACAGAGAATGCTTATTAGCCCATCAATTTGGCACCACTGCTCTGTTGTTAGAGCGATGGACACTCCAGCACTGTCACGGGTTGTATGCAGCAGCAGGTATTCTGACACAGCCTTATACTGTTCATACAGTCGGTCAAGCATGTACAGTGTGGAGTTCCACCTGGTGACAACATCAAGCTTCAGCCGGTGCTGAGGCACACTGTTATTGCACTGTAGCTCATGTAGATGGTCACGGGCCTTTGTAGAATGGGTGACGTGGACACAGATGCGATGGGCAACAGTAACCATTTCCTTAATGTCTGCATGGTTGAGAAACTGCTGAACAACAAGATTAAGGCAGTGTGCCAGGCAGGGCACTCTGAAAAAAACACCATCGCTAATGCACTTCACTACATTGGAGCCATTATCACTTGCGATGAATCCTGCTATGAGTGACTGTGTGTGTAGCCACCCATCAGTCTTATCCAGCAGAACATTAAGCATTTTTGCAGCCGTGTGCGAACCTGTGACACTTGTCATAGTAAGCGTTGCATGCTTCCAAATACCAGGTGTGTTGCTACCACCACAGTTTTGCTTAATGCATGTTTTGCCAGGCCCAAAATCAAGTACTGCACCAGGCAACTGTGCCCACTGTGCTGTTATGCACAGATATGAGCTTGCTGCGGTTTGTCAACTGGTCCACATATCTATGCTAAGATGGATATAGTGTGATGCATTATGTTTCAATGCATGTCTAATGTAATCAACAACTCTACTGTTCAGCTCCAGCATGGCACACTTACTAAAACAGGTTTGCGATGGAACTTGCCATTTGGGACAGGCATGGGCCATCAACCTGAGGAAACCAGCATTCTCTATGAATGAAAATGGCAACAGATCGATGGCCAGCATTTTTGGAGTGTCAGCATTTAACTCTCGTGCAGCAGCATGATTGGGTAGGTACTTTGTCTGCCACTCAAGAATGGTCTTCAGAGTGGGCTGCATCTTTGGGGCTGTCCAACCAGAATGCTGTACTTGTGTCAGCAATGATTTTCTTTTAGGAGTAAAAATTAACTCTTGGCCAGGCGATGGAGACTGCATGAAACCAGTTATTTTAGTTGCTTGTGGGTGTGGGGGTAGTGTACTTTTCAGACTCGTAAGACTGGGACGGGGACTTGCACTGCCACTGCTATGCCCACTACTAGAGAGAGCAAAGGATTGCTCACTCTCCTCTCCTCTCCACCACTGATCTACTCTGCCCTCCCTCCTCATGTTCTTTCTCTACTACATATACCTTGCTAGCAACAGCTCTGGCATCCTTCTGGTGTTAATGCCATCTCAGCGGGTGCTTGTTTTTCAGGTGGGCACGTTGGCCTCCAGTGCCTATGTGGCTTCCTTTTTTCCACCAACGAACATGGGCTTGACAAAGTTGGCATATTGCTGTGGTCTCATCAGCAGGATCTAGCACATAAAAGTCCCAAACTAGGGACTTTTGACCTCTGGGCTTCAGATGCTTCTGCGACTGGGATGATTCAGAAACAGGTGTGGAAGTGTGTTTTTGTTGAGCTGCTAACATGACTTCTATAACACTACTTTTGGAAGGGGTGGTTACTTGACTGCTTGGAGGTGTGTTTATAGGCTTGGTGACAGACTGACCCACCGCGGGCTATATATGTAAATGGCCTACATCACCCTTGACCTTTTTTAACTCAGGCTGTCATGTGGGATCATCCCAGTCACCATCATTATCACCACCAGTAGCCTCCCCCCATCACTGTCTTCTTGGAGGACAGCACCTTTTTCTTTCTCTACAACTATCTCAGGGGGCTGACTATCCTTATCTCTAGGACTATCAGACTCTTGTTGAACATTGTCATCACCAGCTCCTGCAGGAAAATGGACAATCACACTGACAGACTTATTATCACCTTCCTCTGAGTCCCCCTGGACCACTGTTCCTGTGCTGGTGTCAGTGCCTCCCTTCTTCTCACTGTCAGCATCACCCACTAGCATGGCTGCAACAGTGTGAGCTTTAAAAAAGTAAGACACAGGTATGCCGAACCCAGTTCGGCCACCAACTGCTTTGCTGGTTCCTGCCGCACCACCAGGGCCCACATCAGAACTTGAAGACAGTGATGCAGACATACCTGTGCTTTTACTGCTGTGGGGAACTGGAACTGAAATTGCACTTTTTTCAGCAGACTTCTTAGCTCCCTCATCCCCCCTGCCATGTTTCCCCCCTGTACTTGGCCACTTCTTACTAGGCATTTTTGCTGACTGCTGCTTAAAAGCTTTGCCCTTCTCTGGGAGTATTTGAAGAAAGGATGTATTGCTACTATTAAATGTGTGAATAGTACCTCACAAGTGAATGATGATGCCACACTGTCACACACCTACAGAACTGGCTTCCTTAAAAGTCCAAAAATAAACAGGACAGGTACCAGCCCTTACCGTAGAACTAATTCCGTATATGGTAGGCAGCCTAGTGTAGTAAAACACAAAAAGGTAACTTTTTTCCCCCGAACAGGAAGGAATTAAAGAAACACACATAGGGAAACAGGACACAAGTGGCACATTTTAAATACAGATCACCTGTGTCCCTCAGTCTCTGAATAAATAAAGTACTGTAATGTGTTATGTTACTCAGTACCACAGTTTGTTTTTTATATGTGGGCACAGACAACCATAAAACAGCAACAAAGGAAATTAGTACCATACAATATGTTAGTGGTCTGGATGGGAGGGATCAGCAAGAAATATCTTGAAAATGACTATTTTAATATATACTGTTTTATAATGTGCGCGTCAAGTGAGACACAAACAATACTGGTGTAACCCCTTACAAATGGGGGGCACTAAAAAGTTTTCTTTTGGTGAGCCTAAATGCTCTCCACCAGGCTGGTGTCCTGTATTTCAGCTGATTTAAAAACTAATTGAGTGAGAGTGCCTAATGCCTCCATGTACTGTCGCTTCAAGAGCTGCCAAACTGCAATATAATTAATTTGAAATGGGGGGGGTCTGTGTCTTTCCCTGCTCGAGTCCCGTTTGGGCAACTGAGTAAATTGCTCCATTTCTGCAGTCCCTATATGCGCAGAGGGAGCTCTTTCAGAAGATGCAATTGTTTGCTTGTAACCTGTTAGAGTAATAATGAAAATGCAGTTTGTTCTAACCTGCTTTCTTGTAGCCAGGACTGTGCAGAGTAGCTCTCTCATGTTGGTTCTGAACTGCCGAATTGGACCAATCAGTGTGGGGATCCTTTAAAATGGAGCCTGCTCTGGGCGAATCAGAACTTGGACTCTCCTCTGGAGCCTGCTGTAAGGGGATTGTATGGGCAGTGACTCTGGGAAATATAGTTTTGACCTTGGCGCCTTTTTCTACCAACAGAGGCAGTCTTATTGTGAGCGATAGCTGAACCAGCCAACAGAATAGTGTGGAGCTAAAGGAAATGCCCTGCGCTGTGACTGGACAGATCAGATGAGTCGTGACTGTGAAGAGATGAGGAGCTCTGTGCTTCTGCGGTGTATAGTTTCACGCGGGAAGCGCGTGTGAGGCTCTGAGTTTCGGTCTGCAGCCTTTGTGAGTGCCAGTTGGGACTGAATCTGAGTTGTGAGGAGAAAGAAGCACTAGAAATGTGGAAACCAGACTCACCCTGTAGAAGACTAGAGAAATTGCTGAATCGCGCTCGGTCTGTCAGTAACTGAAGCTGCTGTGTGTTCTCCCAGGTATCTTGCAGTAATTGCGGTCGGGATCGAGGAGCAGCCTGCCTGGTATAGTAATTTCGTTTACATATAAATGTGTCTAGTGCTAGTGGGGAACCGTGATCTTATTTCCCCTGTACTGTGAATTGAGTGCTGAAGCTGGAAGCAGAACCCAGCTTGATTCGGACTGAATCTGCCTGTTTTCAAATGCAAGTGTGTCCTGTCACGAGGGCTGGGCCAGCTATTCTGTTTCTCCTGGCAATCCAGGACAACCTGCATCCATCCAGTTTTCAGTATTGAGTCCGTGAATATGAATCAGGGTAGCTCCCTGCAATCTGTTTATCAAACTGCAAGTGTGTCATCTAATTGTTGCTGTTTCATTTCTTCATGAACTGAGCCCCAGGGCTCCAGATTACAATTTGTGTGTTCATATGTTTTTACATCAAAGGGCCCCAACCAGCTGCACTGACCCTGGCTAGCCCCCACCATCCTGGGTACCCAGAGAGTGACATTTTGGACCCTATATGCATGCACAGTACTGTGATTTGAATATTTCCAAACCAAATCAACCTGATTACCCCCCTCCTTGTTACTGCCCCCTCTAATAAATCAGATTTGTTGTTGAACTATATGCTGTCTGTGGTATTAGTACATGTAGAAAAAACATTGCATTGTGGTTGTGTATATTGCCTAACCTTGTTTTACAGGGGGTCCTCAGAGACATGCTGCAGAATCAGTCTCGAGGGTAAAGTGGTACTCTATGAGAGAACAGTGTGTATATATGTGGGGTATTGGGATTGTAACTCCTGTGTACTGTGAGAACCACTAGAGGGAACCAAAGGGGGTCACAGTGTCCCAGAGGACTGTGACCAAGCTAGTCTAATCACTGCAAACCCTGACCTCTGGGTGGAGGCACCCGTCATAGAACCTAGGCCCCTCAACCTGTTAGTAGCCAAGCAGGCAGAGGTAGTAGCCCTTGGGATAGCACCACCTAGGGGTTACACTATAACAGAGAAAGGGTAATGTATGTAAGTAAACTAAAACAGGAACACCGCACAGTGTACAGAGTCAAGCTCCAGCAATAACATACAGGGTAACAATTCAACAATGCAGTGTGACTGTAATAGACAAGTTCAAGTGATCGAGTAGAAGTACTTTACAATTGTTGATTTACACAGTTTTAGTAACACACAAGTTAACACTCCAGCTAACAGAACTAACCACAAAAAAATAAAAAAAGAATCAGCTCTGTGTGTTTAAAACTTTAGAATTCAAAATCAATTCACAACTAAAAGTGGAAGAATGGTATATAACATAACTAACAGTGGCAGGAACTCTCTCAAACAAAACAGAGAAACTTTTCAGAGAAAATAAATTACAAGATATAACAAAATTAATAAGAAATAACAGTAAATAGATAACTTACAATTGTGAGTAAATATACCAATCTGCTTGGCTAGAAATAGACTGCACTGCTTTACACTCCTACCCTACCCCACACAACTCTTTCAAAGACAGCTGAGGAATGTAAACCTAATTCAAACTACGTATTATACAAAAATTCACAAAATTAGAAAATGTTCCCTAGTACCAGGCACTACTACCACAGCAGTACTAGGGAAAAATGTTATATTTTGCAGCAATTAGCTCTCAAAAACAAGTTTTTGCTATGTTTTCAAAGACTTTATTGGCTCTGATGCATCACAACACACTGCTCTCTGACTCAATGTGCAGCAGAATGAGATGTAAACAAGCTACACGTGACTTTGACCTATTTACCCACAATGCATTGCAAATTTCACCTTTGTACCAAAATTTCACAGGTGAAATCAAAGGTTTTGCTGGCAAAAATCCACCACAAGGTGAAATTTGGATCATCAATGGGCGAAATTGTCATGGTAAGTGAAATTTTGCCGTTATGCGAAATCAAGAAAACAGGCGAAATTTTGTTTTGCATAGGCAAAACATTTCGCGTAATTGAGGAATTACGTGAAAAATTTTGCCAGGTAAAATATTTAAATTTCACACAACACTAGTAGTAACCCTCAGAGTAGCACCACTTAGGGGTTACAACTGTACTTATCCATCTCTCTCTCTCTCTCTCTACTCCCCTCCTACTCACTCCTTGAGATCTTCCGACTCTCAGACCTTTATGATTCTCCGGTGCACTACACTTGCAGGCCAGGCTGCTTTCATACACCGATTCCCAAAAATCTTGAATGCCCTTCCCCATCAAATTCAACACTCTTCCTCCCTACATTCCCTCTCCTCTGCCCTTCATAACTTCCTTTCTTCCAATTTTAACTGCTTTCCTCAAACATAACTCAGATTACCTCCTTGTTACCCCCCCAATCAGCAGGGATTAACACTTCTTATTCAGTAGCGCTTTTATGCCAATTTTTGCACTTCTATTGTCCATACAATTGTATCATCCTTACCTGTTGTCATTGTGCATACTATGTTTTTTTTTTGTATGTTGTACATTTGTGTATACTGTATTACTGATATGCAGAATCTCTTGTATTACTCATATGTACTACCTGATTCCAATGTAATATTTATTATACTCTTGTTTTGTGTATTCCCAATGTACCCTTCCCCCCAGGCCTCACTACGAGACAAGCAACTTGTTGTTCAGTGTACCTTATTGGTGAAACATTTCAATAAATAAATAAAAAAAATAAATAAATGAAGCAGAGGAGGAGCAAGGACAATTGGGAGGGCAGAGGGCATTAATAGCCACTACCTAGGTAGGGAAACAGACACCCTCTGGAGACATGCATGGGTTGAGGACTTTGATAACAGAATGTAAGGATGTAGTCACCTCAGCTAAGACAGTAGTGAATCCAGGGATAGTTGAACCCCAAGGGGTGAGTGGGGTGGCCCCAGTGTAGCTTCCACCATGTTTGGCCCTGGGTTTACTGCACAGGCACCCTCTCCCGAGGTTGGGGTAAAGGCCCAGATGGATAAGTTAGCTCGGAGGGTAGCCGAACTAGAGAGGATGGGAAGGGCTAGTCGAGCACAGGGAAATGATGAGGCCATTGAACAGGGTCTGGCAGTGACAAGTGCCCCTGTGGGGGTCCCAGGAACGTGCCCCGTGGTGTCAGCTAGGCTGCCTCAGAGGGAACCCTTTATATGCTATAGGTGTGGCAGTGAGGGCCATATCTGAAAGGGGTGTAGGGTGCCGATAAACCGTGGCACCGGCAGAGATCGGCCACATGAAAATCACAGTTAGAACCAGGGAAACTACAGAGAGGCCTGGTAAAGGAGCACACTGAGGCCCCTAGCAGGTCCAGCTCCATGGCTCATGGAGAAGCCTCTACAGCTAAAACCACCACATCCATTCCCATTGACATGAACCAGCTCGTGGATCCATCAACAGAAACCACAGTCACCATCAATGGGATAGCCACCTGAGCCATCCTGGATAGCAGTTTGCAAGTCACTATCATTTTCAAGTCACGGTATGAGCAGCACCTGTCTAATGTTGAGCAGCAACTGCTTGAGGGTTTACATGTTTGGGGACTCCATCAGAAGTCATATTCCTATCTGGGATATGTGAAGGTGTGGTTGGCATTTCCATCAAAAGTAGCTGGTGTAGGAGATGCAGTGGACACCCTGGCTCTGATTTGCCCTGAATCCAGCATACAGTACATGATGGGCCAACATCTTCTATGTTTCTATGAGCACTTGTGCTAGTGGGCACAAATGCCCATATGTTCGGATGTGTAGCCCAGTTGTGTAAAGCCTGAGAGGCTGAGAGAAAAGGCAACAAGCTCTCTATTCACCCCTTGATTAAAGAAGCTTACAGAAAGAGGAGACAACCTCCTGACGAGGAGCCTGATGACTGCTGGCATAGTGGGGAGGCGAGATGGGGAGGAGATTGTGCTACCGCCCACTGCAAAGTGTAACATTGCCTGGGTAGTGAGGTTAAAAAAGGATGTGACAAATCAGTTGCTGATGTTGGATGATGGAGGAGCATGGATTACCCAAGAGACTGTTGGTAAAACCCAGTGTTTTGCCTGCCAGAGCACATGCCTATGTTAGAAGAGTTACAGTACAAGTAAAGAATGTCACTGACCAGAAAGTGGTGGTGAGGAAGGGATGGACTTTAGCAAGAGTTTATTGTGCAGACACAGTAGTGCAACCCACTGCAAAAAGGGGTGGTGCCCCCAAGGGACTTGATCCTGGACTGTTTGACTTAGGTGGTTCCCCAATCCTGGAGGAATGGAAGGAGAGGATATGGAAGAAACTGGCTGCCTGAATGAAGGTATTTTCCCTACATGAATGGGATGTAAGGTGTGTGAATGGAGAAGAACAGCATCACATATGTCTTACTGACGAGAGGTCCTTTGAAGAGAGATCCAGGCATTTGGCTCCAGCAGATACTGATGATGTCCATCAGCATCTTCAAGAAATGTTGGCTGTGGGGATTATTCAAGCATCACGGAGCCCCTATGCATCCCCAATTGTCATGGTGAGGAAGAAGGGTGGGGCAATAGGGATATGTGTGGACTACTGCACATTAAGTAAACAGACAGTGTCCAACCAATATTCTATGCCCCGAATACAGGATGCCCTAGATTGTCTGAATGGCAGCCTGTGGTTCTCGATCCTGGATCTGTGGAGTGGCTACTATCTGATCCCGATGGCCCCCCATGATAGAAAGAATAGGGTTTTCATATGGCCATTAGGATTCTATGAATTCCTCCAGATGCCTCAGGTGATCTCGGGCACCCCCACCACCTTCCAGCACCTAATGGAGAAAGCAGTGGGCGATATGAATCTACTTAAGTGTCTGATTTATTTGGATTACATTATCATGTTTGGGAAGACCTTGGAGGAACACGAAGCACAGCTGCTCAAAGTGTTGGATCGTCTGGAAGAATTTAGATTGAAACTGTTGATCGATAAGTGTCAGTTCTTCCAGGTTTCAGTTAAATATGTTGGGCACATAGTTCCACAAAGGGCATCCAGATTGATCCTAACAAGACTGAAGCCCTCACCACTTGGCCTAAGCCCTGGACCTTAACAGAGCTCCAACGACTGCTTGGAATCTGCGGGTATTACCAGAGATTCGTAAAGGACTACATCAGGGTGGTTCAGCTCCTACTGAACCTGCTGCAAGGGTATCCACCAACCAATAAAAGCAATAAAGCTACCTCACCCAGGATGAGACCTAATCAGACCAGCTATTTTCGATCATCAGAACCCTTTGACTCCCAGTGGGATGAAGAGTGTGACCGGGCCTTTGAATACATCATCTACTGCCTGACACATGCTTCAGTGCTGGCTTATGCTGACCCGCAGAAACCTTTTGTACTCCACCCTGATGCCAGCTTCAGTGGTCTGGGCGTAGTTGTATATCAAGAGTATCCGGAGGGCCTGTGGCCTTTGCCAGCAGAAGTTTGAACCTATCAGAACGCAGAAATCCAGTCCACAAACTAGAATTTATGGCATTGAAGTGGGCAATTGTGGACCAGTTCCATGACTACCTGTATGGGGCTAAGATTACAGTGAAGACAGATAAAAACCCACTTACTTATTTGCAGACAACCACCAAACTTTGCCTTTTCAGGAGCAGGCCCCCGACCGGGTGCTCCAGGCTGCCAAGATCAGCTAGGGATGTGGCGCCTCCTTCCAGCCGTCGTTCCTTCCTCCAATGACCACCAGCTTGGTGTCCAGGAGCAGGCCCCTGACTGGGTACTCCAGGTGCCAGAATCAGCTAGGAATGCAACGCCTCCTTCTAGCCCCCGTCCCTTCCTCCAACGACCACCAGTTTGGTGTCCAGCTATGGCTCTTCTCTTGGCTTCCACTGCTTACTTCCCAGACTTAGCCACAGGCCCTGATTGGCCAGGAGCGTGGGACCGAAGCTTCCTATTGGCCCACCACTGAATTCTGTGCTGCTCTGAAGCTCTGTCCTTTCCACCCGAGTTTCAGCTCAGCTTTCTACTTTTGAAGCGGCTTTTTACTTTTTGAAAGAGTATTTTTGCTGCAAGGGATTATAGCCTTTACTCAGTGTTTTACAGCCTTTTGTTTAACCTGCACTGCCGAATCTGTTTAGTACTAGTGATTACAGCCTTTTTTGCCAGATTTGCACTGCTAAAATGTTTAAAGAAGAACTGCAGACATTAGGCAGCTCCTGCCTCCATGAGGCTTACCCTCCAGTTTAGCTTTAGCCCACAAAAGCGGCACTTTTCTTGCACTGCAAGGGAGTTTATTTTATTTTGTAAAAGTCTGTGAACTGGAAGTATGGTGGATGCTGGGGACTCCATTAAGTGTAATAGTGTGGCGCTGCTCCGCTCGCTTCAATACAAGCAAGCGGAGCAGCGTTACACTATTAGACTTAATGAAGCCCTCAGTGTCCGCCATAATTCCGGTTCATGGACTTTTACAAAATAAAATAATCTTCCATGTGGCGCAAGAAAAAGCTGCTTTTGTGGGCTAAAGCTAAACCGGAGGGTAAGCCTTACGGGGCAGGAGCTGCCTGATTTCTACACTTCTCCTTTAAGTTAAAAAAAAACAAACACTATACTGTTGAATTTCCGCCTTTTCATCCGTTACTACTAATTTTCATTCTCCACTTTTCCTCTCTCACTAAGCCCACCCCTCTGTGGCTCCTACTGCCCACCTTAGTGATTATAGCCATTTTGTTAAAACACCCATAACAACCTGAACTGAAGTACTGACCGGACTTAAGTTAAAATACTGCACAGCTAACACCCCACCTTTTTTTCTTAGCTCAAACTAATCTCCAATCTCCTATTCTTCTCCATTCTGATTGCTGTAAACTTAACTTCTGTTGCTCCTACAACCCCCCGTGCAGCACCGCTGGGACCCTCTCGGTGCCTGCATACTAGTGCATACTAATTCCCTTTCTCACCTCTTTTGTTCTCCCCAGAATTACTCCAACCTAGTTAACTCTACCCCTGCCCGTCGATTCACCACTTAACTACTGTCTTCTCTCCTCTTCTCTCTCTTCAGGAGCAGGCCCCCGATCGGGTGCTGCAGGCTGCCAGGATCAGCTAGGGACGCAGTGCCTCCTTCCAGCAGCTGTCCCTTCCTCCAACAACTGCCAGCTTGGCATCCAGGTACGACTCTTCTCTCAGCTTCCACCGCTTACTTCCCAGGATTAGCCACGGGCCCTGATTGGTCAGGAGCGTGGGATCGAAGCTTCCTGTTGGCCCACCCCTGAATTCTGTGCTGCTCTGAAGTGTTGTCCTTTCCACCCAGGTTTCAGCTCGGCTTTCTACTTTTGAAGTGGCTTTTTACTTTTGAAAGAATATTTTCGTCCCGCCTGCCCTCCCTGGCCCCAACATCTATTAAATCCGCTATAACTCCTACCTCCCATTATTCCTCCTTATCTCATTGGATCCCTGCTCTCCCAGCTCTGTCTTAAAAGCATATCTCACTCACACAGCTCAGTCTGAAAAAGGTATACTCACTCCAGCTTCTACCCTGCCTCCCCTGCCACTGACCTAGGCTGAAATCTGCCCCATCTTGGATGACTGGTCCAGCATAAGCATACTGCACCTCCTCACTGATACTGCCTTTACTAGAGCATGCCCAATGGACCCTGCACTCAGCCCCCTACAGCTACTCTGCTCATACCCACCTTCCTGTGCTCCTCTGAAGATGCACCCTACAACTCCTGTGTTACTTTTACTACTCTTGACATGCTTACCACTAGTCATAGGCCCTGGTGATTACCATGAGGCTCCCTTCTGGCCCTCATACCTTGGCACCAACCTCACTGCTAGTGCCTCCCCCATGGGATCAACCATAACCTGCTCTGTGAGGCCCCACCCAGTGGTTATGATGCCTCTACCACTGCTGAAGGTCTTAAGACATGGCCATAGCCCTGGCAACAGTGCAATCTATATATCACCACTGTCATGGCTCAAAAGCTGTCTGCCATTCCCTGGAAAAATCAAATGCCACAAAAGGAAGTCCACACATTCTTTCTACATGACAACAAGAAAAGCCATCATAATGTTACTACTCCTGTCTGGTAATGTACATCCAAATCCCGGCCCTCACAATGCTGCTGGGTCTGGAGATAGCAAGAATCGAGGCATCAAAATGGTGGCAATGAACATCTGCATCCTCCTCGCCAAGCTGGAATAGTTCCAAGCCTAGGTGGCTCTGCACAATCTTGACATCATGTGCCTCACAGAGACTTGGCTAACTGCCAAGACAAAGAAATGAAAATTACGTACCTACCTTAATTCTTGGTCTTCCTGTGTATCTTCACCATTCATCATTGGCGGATGTCTGCCAGAGACAGGTACCCCACGGGAGACTTTTATTTTTGGAGGAGGGGCCGAAGCCGTCGGTGCTGCCCACGAGGCTGATGCCATCAGCGCCACCCATGAGGCCAACGTAATATGTGGTGCTTGTGGGTTGGCCAGTAACAGCCGTTGTGTCCCCTTCCACCTCAGTTCTGCATGAAGGAGAGACGGTAGAAGAAAGTAAAGAGAAAGAAGGGCGGGGCAAGGGAGACCAAGAGACAATAAAAGGAAAGGAATGAACTAAAAAAGAGTATGCCAATGAGAGGACAGGAAAGAGAAGGAGGGGCCTGAGGGTTGTGGACCAGGAGGTCCTAGTCCCTGAGTGACCAAAGGAGGAGAAGGGAGAAAGTAGAGAGAGATAGAGGAAGAGCGAGAGGGGGAAGAAGAAGGTATGGGATGAGGGAGAGAGGGGATGACCTTTGGTCCCCAAACAACAGGGACAGCTGTGGAGGGACACCAGGGTAGAACCCTGATGAGAGCTGTGACGTGAAGCCTAAGTGCTCTGAAAGCTAGAATGCAGCAGAGCTGCAAGATTGAACCACTGAGCCCCCATATTTAGGCAGAGCCAGCATGGCTCAGAGGTTGAGAGGGAGCACAAGACAAAAGGAGGTTGTGCCAAAGAGTTCGGGGAGAGGCCAACCCCAAGGCTCAATCCCAATAGATTGAAGACTGTCACAGTTCTTGCTCCCCCTACCCCCAGAAACATCAAAGGGTTCAAGGAGGGGGGGAGGAGAAAAAGACATATGGAGGAAGGGTAAGGGCATCCTGGGAGGCCTGAGGCACCTCCCCTAGACTGGCAGACCCAGAGAGTGGGTCAAGCAAGGTGTCCAGAAGAGGAGGACCCCCCCAGAGACCCAAGAAGTAGAACCCTGAAGAATTCAAGACTCACTCAAACCTAGACCCCACTCCACAGATCCCCCTTCCCCTCAACAATGTCCGAACTCCAGGAGGAGGAGGGGGCGAGGGCTCGGGATAGAAGGGAGGTGCATGTCTCAGGAACTGAGGCTTCAAGGGGGACAATGGGAGGGATTCAGTGATGAATGGTGAAGATACACAGGAAGATCAAAATTATGGTTTCTTAAGCATCTTAATTAAGTTGATTTTCCCTGCAAGGAAGAGGTGTAGGTGCCGCCATCTGATTATATCCGCTTGAGGTAGGTACATAATTTTCATATCTTACCTGTGTCAATCTTCACCATTCATCACTGGTGGGTGAATACCGAGCACCCCCGAAGGGGCCCAATAACCCTGAGGGAAAACATCCCTCAGTCCCCCCAAGGGAGAACGTGGGGTAGGGGGACCTTCCACTAGCCAGTTCAAGGCTGGAACTTATCAGAGTGAGACGGGGTTCCCTGAAACTGAGGGGAAGAAAGGCACCCCTTGAAGCTCCTGTCTCACTCTGTGGGAAAACAGATGGGTCCCCTGGAAGGGGGAGGCCAATAAACTGCGCTGGGCCAGAGGTGACATCCTCAACAGGTGAAGCCATGCCATCCACCTAATGCAGATCGCTGTCCCCACAAGCCCTGAAGTGACCACATTGGCATCATACGACGCCCTTGATTGGTGCCTTGCAAACTTCAGGCCTATGGCGGTGAGGACAATGGCTTGCCAGGTAGCCTCTGAATCAAGCAGCAATGCTAGGGCCTGTCCCAGCATTGCCCACGGATGCCTGTTGTAGCCAGTGTGGTGCACCTGATGTGAGATAATTGAGGTGAGGCAAGGTGCCTGGAGACCCGTGGGTTGCACAATACCTCTTGTGGCAGTCTATAGGGGCTGGTTCCTGGGAATATGGATGCTGCCAGGCACTGTATGATGCTTGCTGGAAGGGAACTGGCCATGAGGGGACTACCAAATGGTGCACCCCATATTCACCTAGGAAGGCCTGCGTCGCATGCTAGGTATTGTCCCTAGCATAGCAGGAGATGGGCAAGTCCCTAACTAACCTCGACAGGAAGCACTGATACTGAGCTTGATCAGCATCTGAGGACAGGTGGACTGAAGTTCCTCTTCCTCAGTGGAGGAAGACGAGGAGGTCAAGGAGCTTTATGTATCATACTCTGGCTGTGGCAAGGGAACTAGTTGGAAAACCTGCTCATCCATGGCCCTAACATACTGAGGGAATGCTGCTGCCTCAGACCTGAACTGATCCCAGGTCAAAGGTTGCAAAGGCCCAACATGGCCTGGAAAAAGGGAAGCTGGGCGCAGAGGCACGGGCGAGCCTGTCACCTGGTGTGATGTGCCTCTGCCAGGGCTAGCAGAATCCACAGGAGAGCCTGGCATCAGAGGAAACCTGCAGGTCTGTAGATTTACTGTCCTATCCTGGAAATCAAAATGGTGAAGGCTTAACCCTGTAGGGTGATCTACCCTATGAGGGGACCGGGGCTGCATGGATCCAGAAGGGTGGACCTCAGACCCACCCAGTGGGACCTCTGTGGGAGAACCCGAGGGGAGAACAAAAGGCTCAGCACTACGGCTCCTCCCCCAACCCCGAAGGGTCACGGAAGTATGCCACGGTCCCTTGCCCCTCATCCTCAACCCTGAGGACTCCGAGGAAGCCCTCTTCCTCAACCCCTGTGCCAAGGGCTCCCTTGACTCCACAGGCCCCTTGGAGAGGGCCTGAGGAGGAGGGGGCTCAGTCTTGATTCTGAGAGAGGGAATGGCACTGGGGACAGCAGCCACTCCCTCACTCAGGAACCTGATTGCCACCCCAGCAGCAGAGGAACCAAAATTTCACAGCTGGCCTCCCAAGCCAGGGGTAGCTGGGAGATCTGCATGAACCCCAATTACCTGAGCCATCGGTGGGGGCACCTGGGGAGATGCAAGGGTGCTGGGTCATGGGGAACCCTCTGACTCCGAAGAGTCAGGCAGCCAATCAGGATCCACCACAGAATCATCTTCTTCCGAAGAGGCGACAATTATGAAGGGCTCTGGATCAGCGGCCCCGCGGGATCCCCCAGTCATGGTGCCACGACCTTGGCCGCACCCCTCTCAGTGCCACCACGATCACCGGCACTGCACATGGCTCTGGGATCTGAGATGGCATCGACAGGTGGCACTGAGGAATGCCCCATGCTGGGACCTATAGACATGGGTCCTGACAATGAGGGTGCCTGCACCTTCGAGGAGGTGACTGTCAAGACGGTGCTCCCAGACCCAAATGGGGCCAGACCGGCCCTCCAGCACCATGGTAGGGACCTCCTCCATGGCAAGGCTGGAAGAGGAGGAGGTCCCCTCTTCACTGGACCATGTAGGTCCGGGAAGGGACCTGGAGGTAGGGCAGAGAGTCCTGTGTTTGGACTGGCACGAGTGACGCCACCGCCCCCAAAAGTCGGTGGGGCCCTGCCGACCTTTAACACGTGATGCTCCAAATCTCGATGGTCCATCAAGAAGCAGGCATAGCAAGCATCCATATAATGCTGGGGACCAAGACAGGCAAGGCATATGTTATGTCGGCCGGTCATGGAAATCTGTCAGCCACAGGGACACCGATGCATAGAGAGCCGACCCATTTTCTTGGATCGCTTCTTGTCCCAATGACCAGACATGACAGAACTGTAATAAAACTTAAATTCAGAAAAAAGATGATGCTGCACACAAAATAAAAAGCATTTGTCAATGCCGAATGTTGGTTGCGTTGGTTCATTGAGCTCGCTCGCTGCCCCTCTGTTACTAGCTCAGTCTGTTACTTCCGGTGCTGCAGGCTGCTCTTTTGTACTGGGCTCCTGCCTGCATCGGCACCTTTTTCTGCCCACTAAGAAATCTGCAGAAGTCCCAACAGAGCTCCGTTGAGGTGGCTCACTCCCCCTCTCTCACTTGTTCATTCTGTTTCCCCTGGCGCTGCAGGCTGCCCTTTTATACTGGGCTCCTGCCTCTGTTGGTGGCTTTTTCTGCCCACAAAGAAATCTGCAGCAGTCCGGACACAGGTCTGTTGAACCTGCTCACCCCCCCCACTCACTTGTTCCATTTCTGCCAGCGCTGCAGGCTGCCCTTTTGTATTGGGCTCCTGCCTGCATGGACACCTTTTTCTGCCCACTAAGAAATTCGCAGAAGTCCCGACAGAGCTCCGTTGAGGTCGCTCACTCCCCCCTGTCTCACTCACTCACTCATTCTTTTTCTCCTGGCGCTGCAGGCTGCCTTTTTGTACTGGGCACCTGCCTCTGTTGGCACCTTTTCTGCCCACAAAGAAAACTGCAGCAGTCCTGACAGAGCTCCATTGAGGCTCCCTCACTTCCTTCTCTCATTTGCTCATTCATTTCTGCCAGTGCTGCAGGCTGCCCTTTTGTACTGGGCTCTGCCATTGTAACTAACCGACCCACAAGGGTTGCAGCAGTTACAGTAGAGCCCTGTTGAGCTCAGTCACTCCCCCTCCCTCACTCGCTTGTTCTGTGTCTCCCACCGCTGCAGGCTGCCCTTTTGTACTGGGCCCCTGTCTGCATTGGCGGCTTTTTCTGGCCACAAAGAAATTTAAAGCAGTCCTGACACAGCTCCATTGAGCTCACTCACTCCCACGCTCTCACTTGCTCATTCCATTTCTGCCGGCGCTGCAAGCTGGCCTTTTGTACTGGGCTCCTGCCTGCATTGCCACCTTTTTCTGCCCACAAAGAAACCCACAGCAGTCATGATAGAGCTCAGTTAAACTCGCTCTGTCACTCGCTCATTCTGTTTCTCTTGGTGCTGCAGGCTGTGCTGTTGTATGGGGCTTCTGGCTGCGTTGGTACCTTTGTCTGCCCACAAAGAAATCCGCAGCTGTCCCGACAGAGCTCCATTGAGGTCGATCAGTCTCCCTCTCTCACGTGCTCATTCTGTTTGTCCTGGCGCTGCAGGCTGCCCTTTAGTACGGGCCTCCGGCCTGCATTGGCACCTTTTTCTGCCCACACAGAAATCCGCAGCAGTCCTGATAGAGCTCCGTTGAGCTCACTCATTCCCCCTGTCTCACTCGCTCATACTGTTTCTTCCACCGCTGCAGGCTGGCCTTGTGCTGGGCCTCTGCCTTCCATTATGCCTTTTTCTGCTCCACAAAGAAATCCGCAGCAGTTCTGACAGTGTTCCGGTGAGTTCTCTCACTTCCCCTCCCTCACTCGCTCTCTTGTTCTGTTTCTCCCAGTGCTGCAGGCTGCCCTTTTGTACTGGGCACTTGCGTTGGGGCCATTTTCTGCCCACAAAGAAATCTGCAGCAGTCCCGACAGAGCTCAGTTGAGCTCGGTCACTCCCCTCTCTCACTCGCTTGATCTTAATCTGTCCCAAACACTGATTTCCCACAGTGACCGTGCTATTCTCCGGCAGGAGTGCAAAAACATATTTTAGCCAGGATGTGAAAAATGACAGCTGTACTGCTCGTAAGGAGGTGTGAAAAAATGCCACTGTTGAAAATGTGGCATGAAAATATTACAAATCTGTGAAGTTACAAGGGTGCGTGGAAACAGTTCAACGCCCGCTTGTAACACAGTCATGTTATTGAGTTTCGTCACCAAATTTTCAACATAGGGATTTTAGGACCTCTGCTCATGAACAGTGCCACTGTCATTTTCTTAATCTGTCTCAAACACTGATTTCCCACAGCGACCACACTGTTCTGTGCCAGAACTGTGAAAACACATTTCGGTCAGGATGTGAACAATGACAACTGTGCTGTTCAGAAGGAGATGTAAAAAATGCCAATGTTGAAAATCTGGCATGAAAATATTTCAGATTCACGAAGTTACGAGCGTGTGTAGCAACTGCTCAATGCACACTCATAAAACAGTAATTTTTTGGAATTTTTCCACCAAATTTGCAACATAGGTTTTTTGAGAGCCTACCTCATGAACACTGGCACTGTCATTTCATTAATTGGCCCCAAAAGGTGATTCCATGCATTGACCACAAAATCACCTTTTGGGGTCGATTAACGCCATGACAGTGCCAGAATTGATGAGGAGGGGTCCCAAAAACCCCATGTTGAAAATTTGGTGCCAAAATTCCAAACCATGACTGAGATATGCTTCAAAATTGGGAAAACCCTATTTATTCAATTATACAGCTTACCAGCATTTCCTCAGTTCACGGTGAGTTTTGAAGAGTGCAGACATGTTCCCAGTCCACCGAAGATTGTCTCGCCGGGCTCTGGAGGTAAGTATGGGGTGAGGGTGTGTGTGGGGAGGCAGGGTGCGTAGTGGGTGGGCGTGGGTTGTGGGAGGGGGGCAGGGAGACCGCCGAGGGACCGTTTCCTTTTTTACAGGTTATAAAAAAAAAAAAAGACATCGCGGGACCGTATTTTATTTTGCAGGGGAATGTGGCACGCTGGAGTGGGCTCCCAGCGTGCCAATTGAGTCTTTCTTTTGGGGGGGCAGCTGTTGCAGATGGAGGATTGGGCACCCCCGTCGGTACACAACAAAAGGGGGGGTTATTACATTATGCCGACGGGGATTGGGGCCCCCATCAGCAAATAAACATGGGGGGGGCCCATACTGCCCTCGGCAGGGGGGTTTAATATTGTTTGTGATCATGGCGGCAAGCCCTCGCCATGTTCACATACAATATCAGGGTTTCAAGATCCCGCCCTGCAATGACAGGTCGCTCCCTAATTGCAGCGAATGGTTGATGCTCCAATGACGAGGCGGTCCCTGATTGCAGCGGCTAAATTTTTACAAGTTGGTGGCATGCTGGCTGAACTAGTGTCAGCAGCAGTGTGCCACAGCATTGGGGGAAGCGTGCCAAGCCTTTAAAGGCTGTGGGGGCATTGGCCAAAACAGTGCCACACCTCCACAACCTGCTTCTGGAGAAAGCTGCCGCAATATGTTTCTTGCGTATGCATGCAATCAACATAAAAAGGAAAGGTCTTACCGGTCTTGAGCGGCATCGAGTAGCAGAACCGAGACAGAGTCGAGGATAACGGCGTCAAAAGGCGTTGAACTCGGTGTTGCAGAAAACACTAGGCTGCAGAAGTCTTTAGTTGGCTGGGGTGTTGCCTTGATGGTGGGAGAAGCAGAGCTGAGGTAGAGGAGGACCCAATGGCCGTTACTGGCCAACCTACGAGCGCCATGTATTACGTCAGCCTCGTGGGTGGCACTGATGGCGTTGGCCCCTCCTCAAAAATAAATAAATAAAAGCCTCCTTTGGGGTGCCTGTCTCTGGCAGACACCCACCAGTGATGAATGGTGAAGATTGACACAGGTAAGATTAGTGAATTTGCGCTGCCAGGCTACCAAACTTTCAGGCATGACAGAAAAGGCAAGAGAGGAGGAGGCAACCGCATCTACATCATGGACTCTCTTCAGGGCTCGATACTACCTATGACTGGCAGTGCAGATGAATATGAACTGCTAGCTGTTAAACTACAAGTTGGCCAACACAGAAAGTCCCGTGTTGTCACCTCAGTATATCTACCACCTAAAAAGGCCTGTGAAGGCCTGACCAAAGTCATAGATGCCTTGGCCACTGTCAGTAATGACTGTGAGCTCATCATCACTGGGGATTTTAACATAAACTGGCTCAGCCAGGAGTCTACCCCACAGAGGGACACTGTGGCCAACATGTTCCTCACTCAGCTAGTCACTGAGCCCACAAGGAGGAAGTACAAGACGGGCACTAGCTCACTCATTGGCTGGCTCCTCTCTAACTCGCCCACCAGGATAACCGAGGTTGCTGTGCAGCCTGATAACATGAGTGATCACTCACCAGTCACCTTCAGGTGGACCAATAAATTTAGAAAACCTCCCCATTATAGTCAAGAGTAGGGTCCTGAGAAAAGGTCAGTTGAGGCCGCTCAAGGATGCACTATCTTGACTTGATTGGTCACCTATCGATTCACTGCCTGACCCGGACCAAGCACCAAAATACTTTGTTGAAAGTTTCAACGGAGTCTGCGATAAATTTGCACCTGCACAAAAAAGGAAGTCCCGCGGTTGTAATAACAGGTGGATTACTAGTGACCTCCTTGCTCACATGAGGGAAAGGGACAACCTCTGGGAAAGGGCTAAGTCTATGAGTTCAAAGACTGACTATCAGAGATACAGGGCCTCCAGAAATAGATGTACGCATCTAATCAGCAAGCCAAAACCAACTATCACAAAGAGCAGCTGGACAGTAGCTGGGGCAACGGAGAAATTCTGGAGAACATAAATACTCTCCTTGGTAAGGAGGAAAAAAAGCACCCTCAGCTGCTCGATATAGATGGGTTGGTTGGCCACCATGGACCCTCTCACAATAGCCGAGTCTTTCAACTCCACCTTTACGGGTCTTAGCTCAGTCCTTCTGCCTGACTATATTAACCCCACAAGTATTCACCATAGCAATGCACCCACTACGAGTATGCACCCAAACTTCTATTTCAAACAGGTCACAATCAAGGAGTCAATGTCCTACGTAAACAAGGTCCTAGGCAAAACCAGGATGGGGAGTGACGGTGTAGACATGAAACTGGTTGCCCTAACTCTGGATGAGGTCATTGTCCCCATATCCAAACTATTCAATAAATCACTTACCACGGTAAAATTTGCCTACAGTTTGGGAACAAGCGCTGGTGACCCCATCTTCAAGAATGGTGATAGATGTTGTATTGCCAACTACAGACCCATCTCAATCCTCTCTCCTCTCTCCTCTCTCTAAAGCTCTGGAAAGGATTGTTGCAGATCAATTTACAGACTTCTTCCATAAATACCAACTGCAGTGTCCACAACAGCATGGCTTTCGAAAGGATCACAGCACTGCTACAGCACTGGAGGAATACATTGATTTCATACATAAAGCCTTGGATGAAGGCAAGCTGGTTGGGTCCGCATTTATCGATTTGACGAAGGCCTTCAATACAATCATTCCCTCCTGCTGGCTCAACTTCGAAGGTTGGGTGTAGCCTCAAATGCTGTACACTGGTTCCAAGACTACCTGTCGTCAAGGTCACAGAAAGTCAAAGTTGGTAAAGCTGTGTCGAAATCCAGAAAGGTGACCCTGGGGGTTCCCCAAGGGTCCATCCTGGGACCCCTACTATTCAGCCTTTTTCTAAATGATCTCCCAAAGGCATGTGACAGCAGAATCTTACTGTATGCTGATGACGCTGTCATTCTTTGCAGCAACTTCCATATTGAACCCCTGCAGAACGAGCTTTAGACTTCCTTCCATCAGCTCGAGGAATGGTTTGGCGCTAACAAACTCCTGCTCAATTATAAAAAAACTAAGACCATGCTCCTATTCACCCCCGAACTCAAGAAGAGGTTCCCCACCATTTCCATCAGCAACAATGTAAACACACCACTGGAGCAAGTGCCTTTGGGCAACACATAGAGCAGGTGGATAAGGCTGTACACACCAAGCTTGATCTACTCAACAGGCACAGAAAGAACCTCACCAAGACTGCACTCTGACTCTCCATTACCAGCTAAATACTTTTCACTATCAACTATGGGCTGGTAGTATATGGAGCTGCCACTGACATTGTGCTGAAGCGAGTAGCTACTGCTCTTAACAAGGAGTGTAGACTCACCCTCGATGCTGACCGTCTTACTCACATCTGCTCCCTATATGCGCAGACAAACTGGCTATCTCTTGGAAACAGAATCAAGTATCAGACCTGCCTTCTTGGTAAGAAGGCCCTTCTGGGCAAGTCCCCACCCCCCCGCATCTCTGAAATCTTCACCCTGGCCGGTTCCCAGCACAAAACTAGGGGATGTAAGTAGGGCGCACTCTACCATTTCGCAGAACTGCACTCGGGCAATGCTCCTTCTCCTACAGAGCACCGCTTTGACTCAGTGAGGTACCTCTGCTGACACATAATACCCAGAGTCTCTTCACTTTCAAGACTGAACTGAAGCAGTATCTTGTCTCCTGTTGTGAGTGCACTTGCCAGCTGGGATCCTGATGTTGTTCCCACTCTTCTCTATCACTCCCCTCTTGCACCACTCCTTTCTTGCTCTACTCTTCCTAACACTGCCCTGAAGTAACCTCTGTGCTCTCCCAAGCTTTGCTGCTCCCCTTCCTCCAGGCCCGCTCCAACCCCTCTCCACACTCGCCACCCCCCGGATGCCCCACCTGCCAACCTGTCCATTCCATCCAGGTTGGTGGCCTCCCACCCTAGCCTGCTGCCCATATCTGCCCACCCACCTTTTCTACTCTGATGACAAGGCCTGGTATTAGAGGCTGCTTACTCTTACCTGCCACTTCTTCATGTCCCCCTTATTTTGCTGCCATCCAGAAACACGGTTGGTACTTTACTTCTTTCCCCGTGCTGCAGCAGTATTCGCCTACTTGTTCTAGCTGAACCCTGTGTTATTGTTGTACATAAAGCAATAGATCTCAACATTATTACAGCCTGCTATAATTTACATTGTGTGTTATTCTAAATGTCCCTGTACACTGCTGTTATTTACCCTGTATAATATTTCAATTATCTCTGTACATTGTTTTGTGTCTCCTGACGTGGAACCTTTGTAAATGAGCTTATGCTCAAAGGTTGTTTCCGAATACTTAAATAAATAATAATAAAAACAAGACAGAAAACTGGATGCAGCAGGCTACAGGTGACTATCAGCTTTGTCCACTTACAATTGTTGTGTGGAGTACTGGCCTGGCTTGAACCACGTGGATGCAGATGCCCTATCCAGGTGCCCTCCTGCTTACTCCACTAAACACTGTACCTGGGAAAATATATCAGAACAAGCAGTGAAGGCCCTGTGTAAAAAGCACGATTGTGAAGAGACTCTGTCTCTGAAGATGATGCCCCTCATTTAGTGGAGTGCTTGGGGGCATCAGGAAGCTATCTCCCAGTTGCCTACTGCCAGCTAACTGCCTTAGACATGAGATCCCTTCCTCAACTAACCACCCAGGATTTAAAGAGAGGCCAGGGGAAATAATTCAAGTGCTTCAACAAAATGGGGATCAGACTCAAGTAGACATGCTCATGTTACGAGAATGGTTCGAGCTGCGGTTAAGGAAAGGGTTGCTTTACAGAAAGAGACATAGGACCAGCAGGGGGCACCTCATGAACAACTGATGTTACCAGAGAAGCATATCAAGACTGTGCTGAGGGCCTTGCATGACAATATGGGCCACCTGGGCATCGAGCACACCCTGGACCTAGTAAAAAGCAGATTCTACTAGCCAAGAATGGGAGCAGATGTAGAGACCTATTGTAAGAGTTTCAGGGGATGCATGCAAAGCAAAGCACTTCCCCAAAAGACAGCCCCATTGGTAAACATCCGGATGAGTGGTCCCATGGAGCTGGTGTGTATCGACTTCCTTACGTTAGAACCTGATTCACATAAAATCTCAAACATCCTAGCAGTCACCGACCACTTTATCAGATATGCCCAAGCCTACACTATGAAAGATCAAAAGGCTTCCACAGTTGCCAAGATCCTGGTGGAAAAATTATTCATGCATATATTCCCCTAAAGAATTCACTCGGACCAGGGTCATGACTTTGAGAGTCACCTCATTTAAGAGCTTCTGTCACTATGGGGCATCAGAAAATCATGGACCACCCCATACCATCCCCAAGGTGATTCTCAACCTGAATGATTTAACTGGACTTTGTTAGATATGTTGAGCACCTTGGACCCCTGCGAGAAATGTACCTGTAGTCAGTGGGTGAACATCTTGGTCCATGCTTACAACTGCACCCGCAACATTGCTACGGGGTTCTCTCCCTACCAGCTTATGTTTAGGAGGGAAGCCCATCTGCCAGTGGATCTGTGTTTCGGGGTATCCACTGATGGTCTTGGAGCAGGAGACTACTTGCAATATGTGAAGATGCTGAAACAGCAACTCATTGATGCATATCACCTCGCCACGCAGATAGCCACTAAGAGAAACCAGACTAACAAAGAAAGATATGATAAAAGGGTGCAAGTCCAGGATCTTGAGGCAGGGGATCGAGTGCTGCTGCATAGTCTGGGCATATCAGGGAAGCACAAGATTGCAGACCGGTGGGGAAGCATCCTGTACATTGTGTTGGAGAAGTTGGAAGGCCTCCTGGTATACAAGATTCAGCCTGAAGGAGAAACTTGAGGCCATAAAGTCATTCACCGAAATCATCTGCTGCCCATCAGTGACCGAATTACAGATCAAGAGGTTCATGAGGAAGATCCTCCTTCACCCCCCACCACTTGAGCTGCTGCTGCACACAGGAGATGGAGGCATGGAGATTGTGATGCCATGGGGGCTGGGCCTGTCCAGGGTGGGGGAGCCTCAAGTGAAGACAGTACAGATGATGAGACTGAGGGAGAAGATGATAGTACCCCCCGGAGTTTTTACCCTACTCCAGAGCTAGCCAGATTGTTTCAGGGAACACCCTTGAATTTGATGCACACAGCTGTACATAGGAAACAGGGTGGAGATGGGGAGGCTGCTTCTGCTAGACCTCTCGGAGGGATCACTCCGGACCTGCATACTGGTCCAGCTGAGCCCTGTGAGTGGTACCAGAGCAGCTTCCTTGCAGATGCCCTTTGGAGGATCCACTGCAGACTTGTATACTAGTCCGCCTGGGTCCTTGGAATGGCCGAAGGATAACCCTGAGGATCGTGAAAGAGAGGGGGAGGAAGTGTCTTTTGGAGGGCCCACATCGGAACTGAACACTGGTCTGACTGTATCCTCTGAGAGGTCCCAGGTTAGTCCCCCTGGAGCAAGAGGTGATGCTGGGGAGATGCTGAAATACTTTGCCCCAATAGCTGAGGAAGAGAATGATCAGGGAATGTGATAATAATGAGGAAGCTACCTCTGATCAAGAGGTGGTTAGTGGTTCCGGAGTTCAGGAGACCCCTGAAGGTCAGGGAGGACAATATGGTCAATCCTTAAACTGACTTATGATGCCCCTGAAGTTCCTACAGACTTACCCCTGTTTGTGGTACACAAGGGAGTGTACATTACTCCTAGGTCCCTACAGAAAGTGGTTACGTGCCCTGCTGATGCTAAATCCCCAAGATCCAAGAGAGAGGTGACATGGGAAAGAAAAGAGAGGTGAAAAGGGTACTTAGGAGGTTCAAGGGAAAAGTGTGCTATGTGGAGTTTCAATATCTTATGGCAAATGGGTTGAACCTATGGGAGCCACTTTTATGTGGCATGGGGCTCATAATGAAAAAGGAATTTGACTGAAATGTACATAATTTTTCATTTGCATGTTTGACTGTTCTGAAAAAAAGGGTTGTCGCATGGTAGATTGGAATCAAGTGTATGGTTAGTAATGTTATTATGTGTTATTGTTAACCTTTAGTACTTTATCTTTAAGCTTGGCGTGGAAGACAACATTCAAGGGGGGGAGGGTAACCCCCCTCTGGGGGCTTACCTGAATGACCCATCTCCCGTTCTTGTTTTCTCTGTTTTCACCATGTGCTCCACCATTTCATGGTTGCCCTGGTGGGTAGTTTTGCCTGTTTGTGCTTGGAACTCGAGGTGCGATGCCGCTTTTTTGCTTGCTCCTCGGAGCTGCGGCGATCACGCATGTGCATGTTTGCGCCCTTGATCTTGCTGACCGCCACTTTTTGCAGTCGAGTGGGAGAGTATACAGTGGTCCCGGTGCCCCTCCTTAGTTAATAGGGGGCCGGTGACTGGAACTCTGCTGCATAAAAGCTGCTTGGGGGGCTAAACATTTGAGTTTGGATTCTGGGCATAAAGCAGGGCTCATGAATATTGATGAGCCCCAGATGAATATTAATGAGGAACCACCTGCCTCCTAGGGGGCATATGTTTCAGCAGCAGTGACAGTGGAATTACTAGGAATAATTTCATATATGTGACTTGTTTGGCATGAAAGGGGCTACAATCCGGTGGGAGTATTATAAAACAAAGTAGTTGCCTGGGCAGCACCAGACCTTAGAAAGTGGGGAACTGTGATGGACTGCATGGAACTGAACAGCAGCCACCATGTTAATGATACTTTAACCTTTCACAGTAGCCAATTAACTGTTTAGGCACCTAAAACTGTGACAAAGGGACTCCTGGGAAAAGGAGGGGACTAATTCAGGCACCTAAACCATGCCCCAATAAGCCCACATTAAATATTGATCTTTATGGTTATGGACAATTGATAGGCTCAATCTGCCAATCAGAACCTTGGATTTTCAAGTGAAACACATTGGACTTTCTGGATTTTCTTCAATCTGTCCCTGGGCTCTGTACGAGTCAGAGATCTCCTGTGAGAGTGTATCTTAGTTTGATGGACCACTATATGGTCTATCAATCCGCAATCTCTCGTGAGAAGGCAGAATTCCTGTCCAGAGAGATTGCGACTGCACAGAATAGACCAGCTCAGCTCTTTCGGACTGTGGACAGACTGTGCAATCCAGTCTGTCTTCAGCCCTGAAGAGCCTTTTCTCCAGAACGGTGTGAGGAGTTTGCTCTCTTCTTTGCAGATAAGGTTGCCAAAATCAGATCGGACGTCCGATTTTCCCTCTCCAATGGGAGTTGTGATGGTCGGCAGGAGATGTCGGACACCCAGTTTGCATGGTCCGACTTCAGCCTCCCCACAATCAATGACATTGTGATGATCATCCGAGCGCGACCGACCAACTGTGATTTGGACCCTGGCCCCACACGTCTCTTAGTGGATTGTGTGATAAAATCGGCAGTCCTGGCTTTGATAGTCTGGAGGTCCTTGGAGAGGGGGATCTTTCCAGATCCTCTTAAGGAGGCTATAGTTAAGCCACTATTGAAGAAGCCCTCCTTGGACCTGGATTGTCTAGCAAATTACAGACCTGTCCCTAACTTGCCCTTTGTGGGTAAAGTTATTGAGAAGGTGGTTGCAGTGCAGTTGGATGATCATCTGACAACAACAATGTCTATGGTTCTCTCCAGTCTGGATTTAGGAAAAGGCATAGTACCGAGACAGCACTTGTTCGGGTACTAAATGACCTCCCAATAGCGAGAGATCGTAGGACCTGTTCCATCTTGGTACTTCTTGATCTCTCTGCAGCATTTGACACTGTTGACCATGGTGTGCTGTTAGAGCATTTGCGGTCCATCTGTGGATTGTCTGATACGGTCCTCAGGTGGTTTCGATCTTACCTCGAGGGTAGGACTCAGAGGGTGGTGTCGGGAATTTTTTCTTCTGTATCAGTCTCCCTATTCTGCAGGGTACCGCAGGGTTCTATTCTAGCACCCATGTTGTTTGCAGTGTATATGATGCCATTAGGAGTGATTATTAGATGATACGGTTTGGGTTTTCATTGCTATGCAGATGATACCCAGCTGTATATGTCTTTTGTGCCTGGCCAGGATGCTGCCTTTTCGGTATTTAATAACTGCCTTGCTGAGATCCAAGACTGGATGAATGGGAGTTGGCTTCGGTTAAACCCTGAAAAAACTAAGGTGTTGGTTGTGGACAAGGGTCGCTGTGAGGCGGGTTTGTTAGCTGGATCGCCCTCAGGCTTATGGCTTGGGGGCGTCCAGCTGACGACCTCAGACCAGGTGCGGAATCTGGGCGTAGTATTTGATGACCGTCTGACGTTTGAATCTCAGGTGTCAGCAGTAGTCAAAACTTCCTTTTACCATCTGAGGAATATCGCCTGGGTGAAGCACCTGGTTCCTCCAGAGGATCTTCCAATGTTGATCCATGCATTCGTTACCTCCTGCCTTGACTATTGCAATGCCCTTTACCTGGGGCTACCGGGGGGCTGAACTTCGCCGTCTGCAGCTTGTGCAGAATGCGGCAGCCAGGTTGTTGACTGGATCTTCTAGGTCCAGCCATATAATGCCTGTGCTTCGCGGACTGCACTAGCTGCCAGTTTTCTGGTGAATCACCTTCAAGGTCGGTTTGCTGACCTATAAAGCCCTACACGATCAGGGACCTACTTACCTTTGGGCAGACTGGATGGGCCTTGCGGTCCTTATCTGCCGTCAACTTCTATGTTTCTATGTTTCTATGTATGTTTCTATGTTACCTGAAAGAGCTCCTTTGTCCCTACTGTCCTCCCCGCCCCCTCTGATCCACTGACGAGGGATTGCTAGAGATTCCCAGTGTTCATTTAAAAACTTCAGGGGCTAGATTGTTTAGTTTTATGGCCCCGACTCTGTGGAATTCTTCACCATTAGGTGCTTAATCTTGCCCGACTGTCCAAAGCTTTAAAGGAGCTTTGAAGACACATCTTTTTAGTATAGCTTTTAATGATTTATGTTAGTTTTAATCTTGTCTATTTATTGTTTTCTGTACTGTAGAGGTGCTTTGGTTATAAGAAAAGTGCCTTATGAAAATAAAGAATGAATGAATGAATCTGGACTAGGGAGGCCTTTCCCAGGTCTCTAGTGGAGATCGCTGTGTTATGGAAAGGATCAACAGGGGCAAGAGAGTGAGGGACTGAACTGATACCTCGGTTCCCCAGGTACTGTGAGCTGTTTGATTATATTGGAGAAGCTAATTGCTGCAGAAACCCTACACTGGTGGACTGAATTGGGCTGATAGGACTGTGCTGATTATTTGAATGCCACAGTTGTTGCTGAGGATTCATTTTTCCTGTGTGGGTCTGTGATTATGATTTTGAAGAGGCAAAGCATCTCTGGACTTCAGGGTGCTAGCTGGGGTTATACATTTCCTGAGTGAACTGGTTTGAGTGGGGTTCTATGTGATAACGGTGAATGCTGAAAGGTGAGCCGCGTTATCGTGACGTCAGAGCAGTGAAAACATTTTTGGCGCTCTGACATCCTTGGCGCATGGAAGAATGGCACTGGGGACTTAGGTTTTCATGCTTTCTGTTTGGGAATTCTCACTCAGAGCCAGGGAGGGAGGGAATTAGCTAACCCCTTCCTAGTGGGGCTCACCATCTCAGGAGGTGACAGGCGCATGCTGGGGTGCAAGGGCACCTGTGATCCTAGTGGGGAGCCGGGCTGTGGAGCCATTTCCGGGTCTCAGCCTTCTGGGGCTGGTGTGCCCTGCTACAGAGCTCTGCAAATGGGCCAGAAGTGGCTGAAGGTGACAAGCGGCTCGACCTACAATCAAGGGGCCAAGCTGCAAGATCCTTGAACAAGATTCCAACTGCCCATTGCTGCACAGAGCTCTGTGATCCAGGACAACTGAGGGCATTCATCCCAGGAATGTTTGAGTTCTGCAAAACCATGAGTACCCAGGACCTAGTTCCCAGAAACTGAGCAAGGGAGTGTAAAAGGGATTTAATTGCTTCCACAAATCATTTTCTTCTTTACTAGGGCCCCAACAGCCTACCAACCTGTGGCAATGAACAGGCCTGTATCTTGTGGGTACCCCTAAGGACTATCAGGTTAGATACTGGTACCAGTGGGGGTGGGCCTCCAGGGGTGGACCTGGCCTACGGGCCCAAATGGTTATTGTTATTTGTTCTTACTAACCCTTTTTTCTATCCACAGCCATCCTTTGTCCCGATATCCCTTCCCTAGGCCGTACACTCTATAAAGCTGTGGTTTACCATTTGAAATTGTGTGTGCAGGAATTTTCTGAGTCTCTCAAATCATTACTGTTCATGGTTTATGGTGTTACTGAACTGTTGGGAATCCAGTGTGTGGGGTGGTTGGTAGGAGAGGTGGGTAGGTGCAGCATCCCAGGGGGCTGTGTCAGCCAGTCACCTGACCCACATCTAACTTTCTCTGGGTGGAGGCACCGCGTTATTTGTATTATCTTTGGGATAGAACCCCCGATCACCACCATAACAGGACCCAGACCCCTTAACATGTTAGAGGGCCAACAGGCAGGGGTAGTAGCCCACTGGCACATGACACCTGGGCTACAATAATAAGTAATATGGGCCTATAACTAGCTTGTTCTGTTGGTTCTTTTCCCTTCTTAGGTAAGACAGTAATGGTTGTTGTTCTCATGGTTTGCGGGAAGGAGGCAGTTGTCACAGATTCTTGATAGAGGTGCAGAAGAATGGGGCAGATCATAGGAGACAGAAGCTGTTGGAAAGCCACCCCCACAGTTGATTTGCAGACACTGAGGGCTTTCAGAACCATGTCTATCTCGGACACCATTTATGGGGCATTTAAGGGTCCTCAAGAAACTGTGCTTGCTCAGTTGTGAGCTTGGGGAAATTGCAGGGGTCTGAGAAAGGCCTCAATCTGCAACTCGGAAGGACCAGCAGAGGAGCTATACAGAGTGTCATAGAACTTTTTCATTACATTGTTTATGTTACCCTCCTTAATGCACCCATTGCAAGAAGCATCTTTAAGCCTGGCTATGTGTCATTTGGCTTGTTGCTTTCTCAGGTGGTAAGCCAGTACTTTACTACAGTGCTCACCACTTTCCCAATATTTATTTATTTATTCAAGAGTTTAACCAGGAGGGCATGCTGAGCGGGGTACCACTCGATTCCAGATGTGACCTGGGGGTAAGGGGACTGGGACATAGAATATAAAATGAGTATGTAAAGGCAATAAATTACAGATCATTACAGTTGAACACAGTACTTGTTAAGAGGGAGAACAGTGTTGACAGAGCATACAATTAGCATACATACATTCTATACAGTGAATTCAGTTAGTTGCTAGGCTGAGAGGGATAATGGCCTTAGCAGATATAACTAACCAAGTAAGGGGTGGGATCATAGCCTGAGTGACGGAACAGAGCTGGGAGGAAATCTGCACCGTGTCCCTTGTATAGGGGGCAGTCATCCAGAACCTGTAAGTGCGGTGACAACCAAGGTCCAATTGAGAAGCCAGGCGGTCAGAGTGTGCATGGCTTGGGTGGATCGGGAGGCTTGCAGCACTAGGTGCATGCACAACTGGTGGAGAAATGGGCATAGAGGAGGGAGTTGAGACTCTGAGAGTTTGTGGTATGTCTAATGTCGGTAGGCAAAGTGTTTCAAATTTTGGGCATCAGGTATTTGAAGACAGCTTGGCCTTTGGAGGAGCCCATAAATGGGACATGAAGGAGCCTGGAATCAGTGCTTCTAAGGGAGTAGACTGACGGTGGCTGTGTTGAGAGGGCAGATTCGAGGTAAGGGGGAAGGGACTGAGTCCAGTATTTAGCTATGACCCTGGTGCAGTGGACCTGTCTGCGGGCCTGGATTGAGGGTAGGGCTAGGGAGCTGTGCAGGCTGCAGTGGTGGGTCTTTTGTGGACAGTCCAGGATGAAGCAGCAGAAGGAATGGAAGAGTGTGTCCAGACTGGCTTGGGAGGAAGGGGGGGGCCGAGCCGTAGACTACGTCTCCATAGTCCAGTAATTTAAGTATCATCTTTTGAACAATTTCCTTCCTGGACAAAGTGGTGATGCATCCCTTGTTGCGATATAAGGTGCCAAGTTTAGGGTGTAGTTTCTTGTGAATTGATTCAATGTGTGTGGAGAAGTCAAGGTGCTGGTCGAGCCAGACCCCTTGGTACCTGAAGGAGGTACATGCATGTGGGGGGGGTCCCATCTATGGTTTGGTATGTGGGACGAGCCGCAAGACGGGAGAATCTTGCCTGTGAGCCGAAAGTTAGCGAGACGGTTTTCTTGGTGTTTAGGATCAATTGGTTGGAGCAGAACCAATGCTGAATGGTTTGAAGTCCTGTTGGAGTGCAGTAAACACTTCAGCGGTGGAGGGGCCTGTGGCATACAGTATGGTGTTGTCCGTGTGCATGTGGATGGATGTGCGTGGGCAGGCCGATGGGAGATCATTTAAGAAAACGGAGAAAAGTAACGGGCCCAGGACTGAGCCTTGGGGGACTCCAGTAGAGACTGGCAGGGGGTTAGAGGTGTGTGGGCCAATTTTTACAGATTGGTGTCTGCCTACCAGGTGTGAATGAAACCAGCTGGTGGCAGGACCAGAGAGTCCGGCGTCTTTTAATCTGGTTAGTAGCAGGGAGTGGGAGACGGTATCGAAGGCCTTGGCCAGATCAATGAAAATGGCCGAGGTGATGTGTCCTTTATCCATTCCAGTGAGGATGGCATCCATGATTCTTAGTAGGGAGGTGATGGTGGAGTGTGATTTGCGAAACCCAGACTGGTAGGGGGTTAAGAAGGAGGATGCATCTAGGTAAGAGGAGAGTTGGGTGAGAACAAGACGTTCCTGCAGCTTGGCCAGCCTGGGGAGGAGGGAGATGGGGAGGTAATTACCTGATGAGGAGGGGTCTTTGCCTTTTGGGAGGGGGATGACTATGGCCTGCTTCCAGTCTGCTGGGATTTCAACTATTGAAAAAGAGAGATTGAAAAGGTTGGCGAGCGGGGCGGCGATGCCAGGAGCAGATAGATGTAACATTTTGGCATCCAGGCCCGTAGGGCATTTGTCTTTGTTAGGGTTGAGAGCCTGCAGAGCTTAAAACACTTTGGCTGGGGAGACATGGTGAAGGAGAAACTGGAGGGCTGGGAGGAGGGGCGGCGTTTTCGGGGAGGTATGCAACGTGGGGTGTGGGAGAGCAAATAGGAGAGAGTCCGTACAGATGGTGAAGAATGTGTTGAAGGCAGAGGCCACTTCACCAGGGTCGGAGACGGTAGAGCCTTGGATGGTTAGGGTTGGGGTCGGTGGTTGGGTAGGGGGGAGAGTAGGGATGTGATAATTTTCCAGAAATTTGTAGGGTGATTGAGGTTTGAGTTCAAAGCCATCTTGAAATAATTATTTTTGGCCTGGCGTATGAGTTTAGTGCAGGAGTTGCGGACAGCACGGTAGTATTGGAGAGATGATTGGGTGGGCTGTTTTCTTGAGTGTTTTCCATGCCTGATCCCTGGTGTGGAATTGGCTGATGATAGCGGCAGAGACCCAAGGAAGGTGGGAGCCCCTGACCCTTTTTTTCTCAGGAGGAGCATGTGCATCCCACACTGCGAGGAATCTGTCCTTGAAGTTTTCGAGTGCATGGTTGATGGAAGAAGCTTTAGGTATGAAGGACAAATCAACATGTGCTAGGTCATGCAGGAGAGACGGTAGCTCTAGGGATTTGTAGGACCTAGTGAGCAGCTTCCTCGGGGGGGGTGATGGGCCTGTGTACTTTCTTGACCATGTAAGTCATGTGGTGGTCGCTTAAGGAGTCCAGGAGCAAACCAGCAGCAGTAATTCAGTGGTGGTGAGAGGTGAGGGCCCAGTCCAGGAGGGAATGCTTCTGCGTTTGATGGTTAGTCGAGTGGGGTGGGAGATTTGCTGGGTGAGGTTTAGAGCGTTTATTTTGGTACGCATCTTGGTGCTGTCTTTGGCAAGCCAATTGAAGTTGACCTTTCCGAGGATGTGGTGCTATCCTGCTGCTGCTGATGATTTTAGAGTATCTAGATGGTCAAGGACACTGGGCAGGGGGGTGCCAGGGGCACAGTAGGAACCGGCAACATACACTGGGGTGGAGTACGGAAGTGATAGTTTGATAAGTAATGAGTCTATTGCTGGTGAAAGTGAAGGAAGATGTACCAGGGAGAACTGGAGCCTGGTGGAGATAAACATGGCGATGCCTCCACCTCTTTTCTTGCCCTGGTGGTCGTGCCTAATGAGCAAGTAGCCGAGAATGGTTAATTCAGAATCTGCGTGGTGGGGCTTCAGTCAAGTCTCAGATATGATCAGATCTTCAGGATGAAATAATAGGACAGTGGGTTGCAGCGCAGTTAATTTATTTAGGATGCTGCAGATGTTGAGGTGCAATAATCTGAGGCCTCTGGGGAGAGTAAATGGAACGGAGGGGTTGGTAGGGGTGGGTCCAGGGTTGGCTTCGATATCCCCTGCTAGTAGAAGTAACAGCGCTAAAAATTGTTTCGTTTTGGGCCAGGTAGATTTGGGCCTGTGGAAGGAATGGAGTTTGTGGGGGTTAGGCAGAGTGCTGCAAGAGGCAATGGTGTAAAGTATTGTTTGCTCTGAGTGAAAGGAGGGAGGCAGAATGGTGGCACCAAGAACCCAGTTGTTCATTGGGCCATGGGGCTGGTTTACTTCGGTAGAGGTTGAAAGGAGAGGCGGGGAGCTGTGCAGGGGTAGGTAGGAGGGGAGTTTGGTTGCCATTGCAGATAGATAGCTGGAGGGAGGGAGGGAGGCTGGTGGAAACGCCAGACAAAATAGTGGGAGATATAGAGGTATCATTCTGCCTGTTGACTAAAACAATCAGGACTTGGTGTGGCGGTCTCTAGTGGTAACATCTGATAAGCTGCTAATGGGAGGGTGCGCCGATAGGTTCTGGTGAGTCACATGAGTAACTCTATAAAGCTCTTAGCTGACCAAGGGGGGGTGGTGGTGGAGGTGGCGGGGCAACACTCTCGCCATTTCAAAATGCTGGTGCTGGTTGCTTAGAGCTCGAGGTTGCACTCTTTACCTTGCTGGGTCTCTCGGTGGGTGGCAGCGTTGCTCCTGCTGGGGAGGGCTGGCTTCTATTGCCCTCGCGGCCCTCACAGCTGTCTGAGAAGAGAGAGAGAGAGGGGAGATTATAAGACACAGTTGGAGGAGGAGGAGCACAGCATTAAGGTATGATCTTTTTTTGTACAGCCCACTACAAATTACTAGCACACTGGTAATTGGGAAGGGATTTTACACAATTTTTTTTTTTTGCTTTTTGTTTTACACGGACTGGCTGGTTTGAATTAAGGGCTCAGCAGTTTTAGAGTTAGAGTCGCTGCAGTAAATGCTTGGCACATGCTCTTTGGAATGCCCCTTTTAAAATGGATGCAGGCTGGATATTACAATATTAACAAATTGATTCCCACAGTTGGTGATTACTTAAAATACATGCATACTGTTGCTAAACAATCTCACTGGTGGTATTAAATAGTGCTAGCAGTAAACAAGACAAATCAGCATAGGTCTATTAACTCTGCGTATTAAGGTAACCACTGGGTTTACAAGAGCAGAGAAAATGAGCAATTCCACTCCAAAAACACTTAAAGCTACTAATGAAATCTGGTGCAAACACTGAGGCTTCACAAAATAAAGTACTGGAAAAAAACTGTCTGTATAGCTTCGCCGACAAAAAGGTGGAAGTCCGTTTTTTTTAAAATTGATATTTGGCGCCAAAACACTCTCGCTGTTTCAAAATGCTGGTGCTGGTTGCTCAGAGCTCGAGGTTGCACTCTTTATCTTGCTGGGTCTCTCGGGGGGTGAGGGCTGGCAGCATTGCTCAGGCTGGGAGGGATGGCTCCAATTGCCCTTGCGACCCACACAACTGTCTTGCTGGGTCTCTCGGGGTGGGGGTGGCGTTGCTCCAGCTGGGAGGGCTGGCTTTGATTGTCCTCACGACCCTCACTGCTGTCTTGCTGGGTCTCTCGGGGGGTGGAGGGGTGGCAGCATTGCTCCGGCTGGGGAGTGCTTGCTCCGATTGCCCACATGACCCTCACAGCTGTCTGAGCCTTTTCAGCACTAGTTCAGCTTTTCTGCGAGAATAAAATCAGTTTCCATACAGAACTTAAGGATTTCAGCATGGAGGGAAGGGTTAGAGCCACCAGTTGGCAGGGCTTTGAACTCCGATTCTGTGAGTCTGAGTTTAGTCTCCAAGTCAGCTAATTCAGCATCATTCTTTTTTTGCTGAAGGGCAGTATAACAAGTTATTAACCCCCATATAAGGTGGCCTTAAGGGCCTCCCACATTATGCTAACTGATGTTTCCCCCCGCATTGTTGTTCAGAAAAAGGTAGAGGCCATAAAGTTGTGGTCATGCATCAGCAGGGAGTCCTGTCTCCAGGATGGAGATTTGTTAGCAGAAGGGCCCCAGAGGATATCAAGCTGAATTAGGGCATGATCAGAGATGATCAGCAGCTGAATGATGACAGCTGTCAGCATGCGTAGGAGATCATGTAAGGCCAGCCACATATTGAGTCTTTTGTAGGACTGATGGACTGCCAAGCAGCATGTATAATCTTTGCCTCTGGGGTTATGCACCCTGTAAACATCAGAAAGAGCCTGGTCTGCTATCCATAGTCAGACCACTTGTTGTGCCCTGGGGTGGTGCTCTGCTGAACCATGGCTGAAGCACCATACGGTTTAGCACCAGGTTGAAGTTTCATCCTATTACTACTGGTGCATTACTGTCATTACAATTTAGGACTTTGTGTGCTATCTGGTGGAAGAAGGAGGGGAATCTTCATCCGTGTGTAACCCCCTTGTTACCATGGGTTACTAGAATCCCAGTAAGACCTAGTGGTAGGCAGGGAAGGCAGCTTGTGAAACTCCAGTTAAATGGGTTTCTCACTGTCTCACTCTGGCTCAGTCTCAGCTGAGACTGAGAGATGACATCACCATAGAACTGTCGCAGCTGCATAAGCCACATTGGAATCTGCAGCACAGGGAGTGAGATAGAACTTTGGGAGTTTTCAAAGTCAGTCTTCTGTTTGTTTTGAAGAAGAAGGGAGTCTCCTGTTTACTGTCAAGCAGGAAGGAAGTGTCTTTTGTTTACCTTCTGTGTGAGAAGGTCAGTGTCCAGTTTCAAGTGGTGTAGACCACTGTCCAGGTCTCAGTGCCCCCTTCCTCCGGGGGGGGGAGAAAGTAAAGTATTCCTCTGTGGATTCCAGGGCAATCCCCTAATATCTACTACAAGAAGAAAGCTGCCTTTTTTCTACAGTTTCTGTTTTGGTCTGATAACAGTGAAAGAAGTTGTACTTCGCCTGTGGGGCACCTGCAACGAAAGGGTGAGTGTTTTGCTCTAATTTGAGAGGGCAAACAATATGTTTCTTCAGTTTGGAAAATGTGAAGAAAACTGGGATGTGAACTACTATTTGGGAGGCCTATTGTACTAGGACAAACAAATGGAGTAGGTTCAAAATTTAAAGTCTTTATGGATTCAAGTAATGTAGAGGGGGTGCTACAGGTCATCCACCGTTTAATCTACATTTCGAAGTTTTAGTTTCTGTCTGTCCAGAGAAATGGCTGGGTATGGGCTGTGGGAGCTGGAGGTGGGAACACCCCCCCCATCTTTAGTGACCAGGTCCACCTCTACGGATTTCTACTGTAATTGCTACTTGCCTCATGCGCCTGGCCAGTGATGAGGTAGGTACCCAGACATGGGTCGCGAATTGGAAAATCTCTCTAGGTGTCGCAGACTCTAAGTGCTGTGGGGAGCCACAACTTGGGAAAATAATTCTCCTTGTTTGATGGGAGTCAGAAGGAAGTAAGAAAACAAATCTCTCTAGGAGTCGCAGACTCTAAGTGGTGTGGGGAGCTACAACTTGGGAAAATAATTCTCCTTGTTTGATGGGAGTCAGAAGGAAGTAAGAAAACAAGTCTCTCTAGGAGTCACAGACTCTAAGTGGTGTGGGGAGCCACAACGTGGGAAAATAATTCTCCTTGTTTGATGGGGAGCCACAACAAGTAAATTGGGTTCATTCTTTAAATGGACCATCAGTCAAGTGGCCGGCAGGGGAGCCGGGCCAGTCGGACTGTGTATCCAAAGCGCATGCAAGTCTGGGCTGAGTGCCTGGTAGGTCCAGAGCCAGAAAACAGTAGAAATGGGTTCATTCTTTAAGTGGACCGCCTTGTAGTCTCTAATCTGCATTTACAGTAAACGTAGCCCCTTGGGGGTCCATTTATGCTTTGTTATGTTCAGCTAGTTATGAATAAAAGCCACACTGAAAAATCCCAATCCTGGTTCTGGACAATACAGTTATTGCTTCCTGTAGTCGGATTTACTTGGGTGCCCCTGTGCAGAGTAGCCAAACCTAGGTCCCCTTGTGCCAGATAACTTCATCATCCACGAACCCAGGTCCCCACCAGGTATTGCTGCCAACGCCAACAGCATGCCACCTGTCATTTTAGTAAAAAGGCAGGGGTGAGGGGCTACAAAAATGGAGGCACCACTTTGGATTTGTTCAGGAAGGAAGGTGCTTGGGCAAGTGGGCTAGCGTTTTGGCTATCTGGCAGTGGGTAGCCCAAAAGCTGAAGCAATTTCCCTAGTGTGTTGCTGTGTTCTATGAATCTTGTGCTGCTGTTTAAAAAATGCCAACTGTTTACCAAGGAGTTGTAAAGCCAAAGAGTGTGCTCTTGTCCTGCATCAAAAAAGTTTACAGCGTTTTTGTCAGTTTTTAAAGTGAATTCTGTGAAGGAAAGTGTGGAAAACTAGGGGTAGCAACAGAGAAATTATGCCCTGACATTTGAAATGCTTTTAAAGTGAATTCTGTGAAGGAAAGTGTGGAAAACTAGGGGTAGCAACAGACAAATTATGCCCTGGACGTTTGAAATGCTTTTAAAGTGAATTCTGTGAAGGAAAGTGTGGAGTGAATTCTGTGAAGGAAAGTGTGGAAAACTAGGGGTAGCAACAAAGAAATTACGCCCTGGACGTTTGAAATGCTTTTAAAGTGAATTCTGTGAAGGAAAGTGTGGAAAACTAGGGGTAGCAACAGAGAAATTATGCCCTGGACGTTGGAAATGCTTTCTGTGTAAATGGAGAGATTGCAGAGTTAATAGCAATGTTACATGGTTGAAATGGGCTCCCGCCGTGGAGTCAGTTGGAAGAAAAAAAAAAAAGTGCATTTTACAATTTGAATTTGACTGCTCGACGATCGCTGTGAGGAGAGGAGCCCTCGCGAGGAAGAAGAGGCTCATTTGCATGGCGTCGTGTGGTTGGTCAGTTTGCCATTAGTCCCACCCCTCAGCCAGCTCTTCTGAGACTGCCTCAGCATTCGAGAGGGAGACAGAGTGTAGTGCGTGTACTGGCAGTGGAGGAGCATCGCGAGGTATTCAAAGCACTGTAAACAGTAAAAAAGTGACTTCTAAGTTTAAAATCGGGCTCAACCCGCAAATCGATCGTGGAAATAGTGAATTTAGTGTTGAAAACGATGATCGCAAAGACTGCCCGCCCGTTTGCATTCAGAGGCCTTCAAAATCTGGCTGCAGGCCATTTTACCCCATCGCAGCAAGTTGCTACAATAACAGTGAGTAAACAATTCAAAAACTGCTCAATCAGTGATTTTCAGTAATGCCATATAAAATGTGTGTGCAGCAGTATAGTCTCTTTGCAAGTAACGACTGTGTGATGTCCTGCCAGCAAGTGTAAGTCTGTAAAGCCATTGAATGTGTGCATGGAAGCAAAATAGCCTCAGTTTAAAGTTTGCAGCCAGAGAGAGACTGTGGGTTGTAGCAAAATGCAACACTAGTAGAAGCAGGCAATCCTGTGCTGAACCTGAAGCTTTTAGAGGGACTGTGAATTAAGTAAATGTTACCAGCATGTGAAAAGTTCAAGGAAAATCCTGTAAATGTGTGTAAAGTCAGAACAGAGCAAGTTGTGCAGTTTGAGTAAAAGTTATCAGTAGCTGGTGTAAATCGAGTGCGCAGTGGCTTGACCCAGATTCTAAATGTTGATGCACAGGAGTGCTGCCGCCGCCATTACAGGGTGGGGTAGTAAAGTAAACACAGCAGCAGAGGAGCCATTTTAAAGCTACAGAGTGTGTTCATTAAAGTGGGACTTTCAGCTACAGTGAACTTTTGTTTATTTTTCTGAAGTTATGGCCTCAGGACCAGCTCATTACCCGGATCATGCCCGGGTTGCAGTAACAGCAGCAGTAAATAGACTGAGAGATATTGAAAAGTGGTGCTATTGAGGGCAACTGCCTCCTGATGTGGCAATTCCTAATTATCCAGTGCGTGTATGCCAAATATGCTTAAGTGCTGTCTTCATGATTCCTCACTGTGCTGGATGCCTTCAAAAATATGGCTTGTATAAAGCGTCTCCAATCCGTTTGGCTCCCACATGGACAAAAATTCAGGAATCTGCAGTTGGCAGCACACAGCATCAGGCGGAGCCTGTGGAGGAAGGTCCCTCGGGGGAGTGTGGCACAAAACTAGAGGGTGCAGAATTAGAGACTGAACCTGCAGTTGAAGTTTTGGATGCTGGAGTGAGGGGTTACACGTGGCATACCGATTACCCAGGAGCAGAGGACCTGAACTTGTTTCCAGCATTGCTGGAACCCAGTTACCTTTGGGGTCTGTCTATTTTTTATGACAGTCCAGTGTAGGGTTTTAGGAAGGAGGATGGAGACTCCTCTTCTCTTTACCTTAGCTAAGCTATGCAGTTCATTCCCCACCCACTCCTTTAATTTTTCAGCATCCTGAGACAACAGTTAAGTTTCCTGCAGGAATGCTAATTGAGTGACAACTGGCTCCAGGACCGGACCCAGAGGGTCGTAGTTGGCGGGATAGTCTCATCCCCAAGGAGTGTCATTAGTGGGGTCCCACAGGGATCAGTTCTTGGGCCCCTCCTGTTCAACGCCTACGTCTCTGACATAAGGACAGGTATCAGGAGTGAGATGAGTCTCTTTGCGGATGACTCAAAACTGGGGGCGGTGGTGGATGGGGAGGATGGAAGGGTGGCCCTACAGAGGGACCTGGAGGCTCTGGAAAGATGGTCTAGAAAGTGGAAACTGAGGTTTAATGCAGAGAAATGCAAGGCACTGCACCTGCGGGCCAGAAACCCGGGCCAAGTGTACACCCTCGGGATGCTACAAGTCTCGATGGCTGAGAGGGACCTGGGCGTGGTGGTGGATGTCAAGATGAACAACTCGGAGACTTGTAGGAGGGCAGCAGCCAAGGCCAACAGGATGCTGGGATGCATCGCTAGGGGGATCACCTCCAGAAGGAGGGAAGTGATACTCCCTCTGCATAACTGCTTGGTGAGGCCACACCTCGAGTACTGCATGCAGTTTTGGAGGCCACACTTAAAGAGGGGCATTAAACTCCTGGAGAGGGTCCAGAGGAGGGCAACCAAAATGATTTGGGGCTTGGGGGACAGGACCTATGGGGAGAGGCTCGAAGAGCTAAATATGTACACATTGGAAGAGAGAAGGGACCGGGGGACATGATAGAGGTCTTCAGGTACATGAAGGGGGTAAATAGGGGAGGAGCAGTCAGGGTGCTTCGAAGGAAGGAGGAGGGGGCAACTAGAGGGCATGGGTGGAAGCTGGAGGGGAAGATTCAGGGGAGAAAGGAGGAGGTGCTACTTCACTGAGAGGGTGATGGAGCCATGGAATGCGCTGCCCAGGGGCTGGTGGAGGCAGAGACGGTGGAGGGGTTCAAGAGGGGGTGGGAGAGGTACAGGGGAAGGGTTCTGGAAGCAAACTCCAGTGCAGTGAGAATATCCAGAACTGGGAAGGGAGAAGCCAGAGAAGGCGAGGGGGGCAGCAAGGTCAGCTCCCAGGGTGGGGGCTGACCAAACGAGCAGACACGAAAGACCGTTTGGCCTATTTTGCTGGCATTTTAGTATGTTAGTATGTTAGTGCATAGTCTTTTAAGATGGGTAAGAACTTGTTTCCGCTTTACTGGGGACTTCATCTCACGTACATTCCAGCTAAGAAACCTTAAGTCTGCCATCATAGCATATGAGACCGAAATGCATCTGCAGCCACCCGCTCCCTATTGTCTAGGGGCCAACGATCTTCTGGGGGAAGGGGCCCACAGACTCAGAAATCTCACCAGAATTACACTCGGGTTCAAAGCATGGAAAACAAATTGGCCTACCTGCAGATGTCTTCAAAATGGCTGGAAATTCTAGGACTTATGGCCACAAACCTGAGGGCACCTAAAATTCACACTGAGATCCCTGGCTTTAATATCTTCTTTCTTCAGCCACTGGATCTCTCCCTGACCCTGAAGCCACCGAGGTGCAGGATTTAATTGAAAAACACTGGCAAAATGAACTAATTGAAACGTTAAAAACTTAAGGACTGAAATTTCATTAGAACCCTTATTTACAGAATGAAACAAAACTCCTGAATTCCTCTCTAAAATTAATCATTTTATTTCGCCTGCACCCAAATGATTGCAAGGGCTATGGGGTCCAATGTTCCTTTAAAATAACTCTCAGCTCCATGGGGCTAAACATTTATAAGATTAAGATGGCAGTTTTAAAAGCAGAACAAGGTCTTATGTTAGCTTAGTATACAGCAGCATAGATTTTCTTCAAGGGGAAAAACCTGACCTCTTTACCTTGGACTATGAAGCTCCATATGATTTCCACTGGCACTGGTAAGTACCTACCAAACTTCCTACTTTCCACACTGGGGCTTTTCACATTTTCCTTTAACCCGGGAAAGCATACAGTTTCTCCCAAGCAATTCCCTGGCTTCTTTCTTCCAGCCTCTCAAGGGACATGGATGGTGTGGTACTAGCAAGACCCATTGCACCATACCCCATGATCCTTTCACAGAGGTCACTCCCTAAGTATCGCCTGGTCCGCTAGCGTACTATTGCCTCCCCACCAGCATCTTGAATATTTTGGAGACTGACATCAAGATGACTGCTGCCTGACGCCATCCTTCTACTTCACTTTCACTTCACTTTCTGCTGCCCGCGCTGAACAACTGGCAATGAAAGGAGACCTCTAGGGCACTTTGCGGCCCACTTGGCAAAGTCTGGCAGCCCCCAAGGCCTGTCTTTTCAAACAGGCCCTTTACACGGATAGAGGTTCCCCCCAGCCCCATCTCCAGTTTGTCAGAGCCACCCTGCCATGCCGAACTGCAGAGGTCCTGGCACAATCTGCTTCAACCCTGGTGACCCATGCACACAAAAACACCTGCTACTGGGGCACACCCAGACCTGGGGGCCTACCTATCCTGCACCTCCTTTATTCCGCCAAGTCTTTCTCCACCTCACCAACCCCCCAAGGCCCAGGACCCCAAATGGATGGCTGCAGCTGCCTCACTTGTGCCCTCCCACAGATGCCACCCTGGAACCTGGTGCTACGCTGCAGTTAAAGCCGGCCTGCCTAAAATGGGGGGGGGGCCTGCCTAAAATGGGGGGGGGCCCACCCCGCACTGCCCTGCAGTACCCGATGGTGTCTCTCCTTTCTCTATGACACCACCACAAAACTCTCTCTATCCTGCCTTATACCCTAAAACCCTGCTCTCTGCTGCCACCACGTGACAGTAAGCAGAAAATGCGCCCTCAGAGTACTACCATCCCTAAACTCTGGGGCCAAAGGTTTAATTAATTTAATTTTTTTAATTAGTATTTCGGAAAGACCTTTGAGTGTGAGCTCTTTTACAAAGGTTCCACAAGGTAGAGGTAAAAAGGGGTCCCTAAAGGGAGCCTATGCCCTTCTCAGATGAGATGTATGAATAAAGTATTGGTGGAGCAGAAGCAAGCTCAACAGGTGGCTTGGGGATGCTTATGGGTAGCGCTAGTGGGGATCCATAAAAATCTGAAATTGAGAAGATTGCAATGTAGACTTACCCTTCTGGTCAAGCTACTCAAAAACATACTGACAGTAACACAATGAGTCAAATGCCATATCTATACATAACCAACAGTATAAAATGGCACATAATATAGAACAGAACACAATTATATACACTGACACAACGGTCTGAGGCATATGGCTCGATACCGAGCACCGTTTTGCTCTCACAAGGGTGAGCCTAGCTTGGCTAGCCAGAGAGAGATTAAACCAGTATTCTGAGTGACAATGAAACATAAATGCAAACATTGTAGTTTCTCAGTGAGACAGTAATTCCCAACAAAGCTGATCATACAGGACTAAAGTGGGGGGGGGGATCTCTCCTCCCCTGTGATGTAAGGAGGGACATCTAGGGTCACCCATATATTGCAAGTTATTAATGTGGGTAGCTCTCAGGTCCATAAAGTCTTTTTCTCTAGGTACGGGGGGGAGGGGCTGGAGATGGGAGGGGTGAAGTGGGGTTGACTGTTATCAGGTGGGATACTATCCTAACATGGGTGGGAGGATTGGTTGTGGCCTGGCAGGCTGTAGAGTTCTGCTGGCAGTGGTAGCAGCTTGTTATTGCTGCATATGATGTTTGATACATGCTGGCTGGCCTTCACGCCAGGCTTGGAGTTTTGGGGGTGGGCCTAAGGAGGGCAGGAGTGGAAAGACATCACTATAAAGAGCCCGGTATTTGTGGGTCACCAACATTAAATAGTATAGAAGTGTGGCTCTCTTCTAGCTTCTCCACCCCCACCTTGGCACCATAGATGAGGGGTAAAGGGGCTGTAAAAGTTATGCGGGTGTGGCTGGTTCTTGGGGCCATATAAATATTGCTTGCTTCACATTAAGATTTAGACTGGCACATCTCTCTTTTTAGCCCAGCTCCTCAAACATGAGTACTTTACTTTGGCCAGGCCAGCAGTAGTAATCCAGCATGCAAAGCGACAGGAGGGGTTAGGGGTCACCATTTGGTATCGGGTAGGGTACTGCCAAGCTAGGATGGGGCTGTCAAAGGGGTTCCAACCCTATCTCCAGTACCTGTGTAACCCCCCCATGAATGGGGGTCACTAAAAGCCTTTTTTGGGTGAGCCTAAATGCTCTCCGCCAGGCTGGTGTCCTGTATTTCAGCCAGTTTAAAAAAATAATTGAGTGAGAGTGCCTAATGCCTCCATGTACTGTTGCTTTAAGAGCTGCCAAACTGCAGATAATTACTTTGAAATGGGGGGTCTGTGCGTTTCCCTGCTCGAGTCCCGCCTGGGCCACTGAGCAAATCGCTCCATTTCTACAGTCGCTATATGTGCAGAGGGAGCTCTTTCAGGAGATGTAATTGCTTACTTGTAACCTGTTAAAGTAATAATGAAAATGCAGTTTGTTCTAACCTGCTTGCTTGTAGCCAGGACTGTGCAGAGAGTAGCTCCCTCATGTTGGTCCTGAACTGCTGAATTGGACCAATCAGTGTGGGGATCCTTTAAAATGGAGCCTGCTCTGGGCGAATCAGAACTTAGACTCTCCTCTGGAGCCAGCCACAATGGGACTGTATGGCAGATGCCTCTGGGAATTGTAGTTTGGACTTCGGCGCCTTTTTGCACCCACAGGGGGAGTCTGACTGTGAGTGACAGCCAAACCAGCCAACTGAACTGGGAAGAACTCAGAGGAAATGCCCAGCTCTGTCTACTGGAAAGTCAGATGAGTTGTGACTGTGAAGAAGGAAGGAGCTCTGGGCTCCTGCGCTGTTGAGTTTTCTCGCGGGAAGCTCGTGTGGGGCCCTGAAGTTCGGCCCACAACTGTTTGTGAGTGCCAGTGTGGACTGAATCAGAGTTGTAAGGAGAAAGAAGCACCAGAAGTGAGGAAACCAGGCTCACCCAGTAGAAGACTGGAGAAATTGCTGAATCGCGCTTGGTCTGTCAGGAACTGAATCTGCTGTGTGTTCTCCCGGGTATTGTGCAGTAATTGCGATCGGGATAGAGAAGCAGCCTGCCTGGTATAGTACTTTTCTTTTACATATAAATGTGTGTAGTGCTTGTGGGAAATGCATGAAGCTGGAAGTAAACCCCAGCTTAATCCAGACTACATCTATTTGCTCTAAACTGCAGTGGGGTCCAGTCGCAAGGACATTTTCCACATGTTCTGCTCCTCCTGGCAATCCAGGACAATCTGCTTTCCATCCAGTTCCCAGCATTGAGTCTGTGAGTACAAAGCAGGGTAGCTCCCTGCCATCTGTTTATCAAGTTGCAAGTGTGTCATCTATTTGTTACTGTTTCATTTCTTCACGAACTGAGCCATCCGGCTCTGGATTACAGTTGGGCATTGTGCAAGTGTTTTTTCCATCACAGGGCCCCACCCAGCTGCACCGATCCTGGCTAGCCCCCCCCATCCTGGGTACCCAGAGAAAGTGACAATTTGGGACTCTAAATATGCGTACAGTAGTGTGATTATTAATGTATTTAACCTAATTAACCTGATTTCCCCCTTCCTTGTTACAGCTCCTTAAATAAATCAGATCTGTTTGTTTCAACAAAGTTACACTGACTGAAGTATTCATTTATGTTAAAGTATTGTACTGTGGTCCTTGCACTGTATCATCTTATTTTACAGGGGGTCCCCAGAGTCCAGTTGACAGAGCCAGTCCTGGGGGTATGCGTATATTATGAAGATATTTCTGATGCACTGTGTGGGCCACTAGTGGAAAGAAAGGGGGATTACAGTGTCCCAGAGGACTGTGACCAAGTTAGTTTAACTACTGCAAACCCTGACCTCTGGGTGGAGGCACCCGCCAGTGGACCTAGACCCCTCAACCTGTTAGTAGTTAAGCAGGCAGGGGTAGTAACCCTTGGGATAGCACTACCTAGGGGTTACATCTTGGAGGCACTGCTGGGATTAGCGTCCTCTAGTGGCCAAGTGAGGAAAAATACCTCAATATGTCTAGTTTAAGGGAAAAAATGGAAGGGAGTACCACGCCCAGATTAAAAATTGACCCCCATACGTTGATGGTGTGAAAAATGGTGAGGTGGAGTGAAACTGAGGGGCTAGACCCCCAAAAGGCTATTCTGTTGCTGGATGTCCCCTTAGGGACCAGTGATGCTGACATTGTATCCACTGTGGAACCAATTAAGGGCGTGGGCAAGGTTGAAGTAAAGGGACGAGGTACTGATTTATTAGGGCAGGCTATGATAGTACTGATCTCGTGTAACTCCCCAGTGGACCCCGAGAGGGTACCCCCTGTTATGATGCCTGAAGTTGCCCAGACGGGATTGAGGGTCATTCATTTACATAGTGGTCCGGCCACCTCGGGTGGGTCTCCTAGTGTAAATGGGTTTGAAGAGAAATTACTCAAACTGCTAGCGTCTGAAGGGTGTACTGCTCAGGAACTGGTAAAGGTGTTAGACCTCTCAGGTGACCACACGGCCCTGCATTCCCCAGGTACATCCTCAGTAGCCCCCTCCCCTGTCATAATTCCCCCGATCCAGTTGGACTCTTATAGCAAGCTAAGACTTTTCTCTGGCACAGTCCCAGTGCCCTCAGGGGAGGATGAGTGGGAGACCTGGATAGATTGTGTTGCCCTTTTGGTATCTGAGTGGCAGTGTGCAGAGGCTGAGAAATGGAGAAGAATCTTAGAGAGTCTGAGAGGTCCCGCTCTGGACGCCATTAAGTCTTTGAGGTCCACAAACCCTGATGCATCTGCCCGGAAGTATCTCTCCGCACTCGAAGGCCATTTGGGGAGCACTGAGTCAGGGGAGAGCTTGATGTGGAAGTTTCAGGGCACGAAACAATGGCCAGGGGAACGGTTGTCTGCTTATGTTGCTCATCTACAAAGAACTCTACAGAAAGCTTACCGAAAAGGTGGGATAGCCGCCAGTGACTTAAATCGTGTGAGATTGGGGCACATACTGCAGCATGCAAAGTATTCTAAATTGCAGCTCCTTCAATTAAGGCTCCAAGAGAGAGGGGGTAATCCACTGGACTATTGTGACTTGATAAAAGAACTCCAGGAGGTGAAAGATGAAGAGGGGATTGTATTTCTAGGGTGAGTGCAGCCAAAGTGATCATGGCACTGGAAGACCCTTCCGAAGTGGGGACCAGTGAGGGTGTGCCGCCATGGGATGAACTGCTGAAGGAGATCAGGGAAATGAAAAACAGTCTCTTTATGAAGGCCTCCTGTGAGCACAGGCTCTGACCCTTATTTGACTACATATGCTATGGGGGTGGGGGTGCGCCCTCAGGCCTCCTGTGACAAGGTTAGCCCCCTGGTTGAGCTCAAAGAATTGGTTGCCACTCTAAAGGAGTTGTTGAGACATGTTATGCCCCTCTTACTGCCGTCAGCAGGTATGGGACCCCAACCCCTTGCTACCACTACAGTTCCTCATGCAATGTTTTCCTCAAGGATGCGTCACAAGCCTGTAATCTGTCACAGTTGTGGGGAGGATGGCCATATGAAAAGAGAGTGCTGGTCTGAGATGGACATGGAGAAAGTGGTGAGCCGGCTTCGAGGGGAGATCCAAAAAGCAAAGCGATGGACGAGGAGTGCCCACAACGTTCACAGCGAGAGTCCCAGGAATGCTAACTCGAGTCCTGTTGTGGCTAGATCATCTACTCATGCCCTTGCTACAGCCTTTCCTGATTGATTCAGAAAACTAGGCCCTTCAATGGAGACAACGGTAAGAGTGAATAGAGTGTCTACTAGGGCTGCTGCAAGACCCAGACAGAGAAGGCCTGTTCCTGTAGTTTCTGACCTAAAGTTTCCTCCACAGCAAACCCTGGTTGAGAGTGAGTGTCAGTCTACTTCAGGTGAAAGTGAGTGCAGCTCTGGTTACTACCCTTCTTATGAACTAAGTCAGTTGTTTCAAGGTAACCCCCTGGTCAATTGTGAGGACGAAGCTGGGCCTTCTGGACTGTCTAAGCCCCCAGCTTTGTCCCTGAAGCCAGTGCTCCCAGAGAGTGAAGTGCAAAGCATCAAGTCAGATGAAATGGAATTATTGTGTATGGTTGAACTGTTTGAGCTTTCAGAGGAGGAAAATGATGGACTGGGACAAACTGGTGATATACCAGAACAAGAAGAGTGTGTTGAGTGCCCTGATAGTTCACTGTCAGTGTCAGAAAACTCCCCATGTGAGCCAAGTGTTGTGGACTTTGAGATTGCAAATCATGGAGCTGCAAGTGCCCCAGGTTCTAGCCTCTCTACCCCCAGGGAGACCTCCCTGGCAAGTAAAGACAGTGCTGCAAGTGAGCCTAAAAGTGCAGAGACTGTACCAGTTCCCCCTAGAAAGACTGGACGAGCTGTAAGGCCTGTAGACTTGCCTCTCAATGTGGTCCATAAGGGAGTGTATGTGACCCCGAGCTCACTACCCAAACTGAGCATCAGTGATAACTCCAAGTTACTTGTGTTGCTGTCTAGGTATGGTGCCCCTGCCCCATCTAGCCCCAAAGTAGCTGATAGGGAAGAGCCCCCTCTCTTCAGGTTTCATGTGCAAGAGATAATAACCTGAGCTAAGGTACAATGTGTGTATAATGCTGTGTAAAAAGTAATGTGATGAAAAGTATCAGAAATGTGTTTATGGCAAAGGTGAGATGCTGACTGATGATTACACGTATAAGCTTAATATGTTAGTGATGTACTGTAAATGTATATGGTTGTATTAAAGTTTACGGGGCTACTTACTTGACGCAAATGCCAAATTCTTTCCAGACCAGGAAGGGTGTAACCCCCTACGAATGGGGGTCACTAAAAGCCTTCTTTGGGTGAGCCTAAATGCTCTCCGCCAGGCTGGTGTCCTGTATTTCAACCCGATTTAAAAAATAATTAGTGAAAGTACTAATGCTCCATGTACTGTCACTTTAAGAGCTGCCAAACTGCAGATAATTACTTTGAAATGGGGGTCTTGTGTTTCCCTGCTCAAGTTCCGCCTGGGCCACTGAGCAAATCGCTCGATATCTGCAGTCGCTATATGTGCAGAGGGAGCTCTTTCAGGAGATGTAATTGTTTGCTTGTAACCTGTTAAAGTAATAATGAAAATGCAATTTGTTCTAACCTGCTTGCTTGTAGCCAGGACTATGCAGAGAGTAGCTCCCTCATGTTGGTCCTGAACTGCTGAATTGTACCAATCAGTGTGGGGATCCTTTAAAATGGAGCCTGCTCTGGGCGAGTCAGAACTTAGACTCTCCTCTGGAGCCAGCCACAATGGGACTGTATGGCAGATGCCTCTGGGAATTGTAGTTTGGACTTCGGCACCTTTTTGCACCAACAGGGGGAGTCTGACTGTGAGTGACAGCCAAACCGGCCAACTGAACTGGGAGGAACTCAAAGGAAATGCCCGGCTCTGTCTACTGGAAAGTCACATGAGTTGTGACTGTGAAGAGGGAAGGAGCTTCCGGTTCCTGCGCTGTTGAGTTTTCATGCGGGAAGCTCGTGTGGGACCCTGAAGTTCGGCCCACAACTGTTTGTGAGTGCCAGTGTGGACTGAATCAGAGTTGTAAGGAGAAAGACGCACCAGAAGTGAGGTAACCAGGCTCACCCTGTAGAAGACTGGAGAAATTGTTGAATCGCGATTGGTCTGTCAGGAACTGAATCTGCTGTGTGTTCTCCCAGGTATTGTGCAGTAATTGCGATCGGGATAGAGAAGCAGCCTGCCTGGTATAGTACTTTTCTTTTACATATAAATGTATGTAGTGCTTGTGGGGAATCGCGTTTCAAATCCCCTGTACAGTGAATTGAGTGCATGAAGCTGGAAGTAAACCCTAGCTTAATCCAGACCACATCTATTTGCTCTAAACTGCAGTGGGGTCCAGTCACAAGGACCTTTTCCACATGTTCTGCTCCTCCTGGCAATCCAGGACAATCTGCTTTCCATCCAGTTCCCAGCACTGAGTCTGTGAGTACAAAGCAGGTAGCTCCTCGCCATCTGTTTATCAAATTGCAAATGTGTCATCTATTTGTTGCTGTTTCATTTTCTTCACGAACTGAGCCATCCAGCTCTGGATTACAATTGGGTATTGTGGAAGTGTTTTTCCATCACAGGGCCCCACCCAGCTGCACCGATCCTGGCTAGCCCCCCCATCCTGGGTACCCAGAGAAAGTGACAATTTGGGATTCTAAATATGCGCACAGTACTGTGATTATTAATGTGTTTAACCTAATTAACCTGATTTCCCCCTTCCTTGTTACAGCTCCTTAAATAAATCAGATCTGTTTGTTTCAGCAAAGTTACACTGACTGAAGTATTTGTTTATGTTGAAGTATTGTACTGTGGTCCTTGCAATGTATCATCTTATTTTACAGGGGGTCCCCAGAGTCCAGTTGACAGAACTAGTCCTGGGGGTAAGTGTATATTGTGAAGATATTTCTGATGCACTGTGTGGGCCACTAGTGGAAAGACAGGGGGATTATAGTGTCCCAGAGGGCTGTGACCAAGTTAATTTAACTACTGCAAACCCTGACCTCTGGGTGGAGGCACCCGTCATTGGACCTAGGCCCCTCAACTTGTTAGTAGTTAAGCAGGCAGGGGTAGTAGCCCTTGGGACAGCACCACTTAGGGGTTACACCTGGAGCTGTCTAGATGAGACAGCGTGGCATGTTATAAAATGCACAATTTATGCTGACAGCTGATAGTCTACATAAAAGGATATGAGAACAATCTTGGGTCGCAGTGGGGTAAGACCTGTTATCCATATTTTTCCATACCAGCATCAGTGGGTTGGGGGGGGGTTGAGATCCACAGCAAGGGATCAGGCCATAACACTGTTAAAATATACAGTACTGTGCTGCTGTAAACACATCCCCACCATCCCAGTAGCAAGGCCTAGGTTGTAGAGCATCTAACAATCGGCGAAGGGAGATCTTGCTCATGTCCATGGATGGGTAGCCTTGTGAGGCTGACCTGTTCATGTTTGATGACAACTTGGCACTTTGAATAAACAAAAAGTGTTTTGCAGTTTCTGTAGTGATGCTGTCTACTTATGGGTATGTTAGCAGTGGAGTGGAGTGGTTGATTTTGAACTGGGCAAGCTCTTTCAGTAGTGCATCCATGCTATATCACTGTGTGACATGTTCTTCCCACACTGTGTCATGTCCTTAGTAACCTGCACTGACTGGATGACAGATTGGTGCTGACTGTGCCAGAAAGGTCCATAGTTCTGCTTCCTGCACATTCGTCTTCCTGATGCAGTAGGCTCAAAGATGCAGAGTGGCGCAGTTCATAGGAAAGCACAGCCTTGATTAGTTTGCCAGACCAGGAGCCCAAGACCAGAGGCAGTTGGAGATGGGAGCTTTAAAGCTCAGCTGGGTAAGGAGCAACACATTTTCAAAAAGCTGGTAGGGTTCCTATTTTTGCTTAGTGCTGGTTCTGTTCACATGCCATGTATGCTGCCAGTATAGTAGGAAGTCCTGAACTGGCAGTTCATGGGGGAAAGCGATAAAATGCTCCATTTGTGGGTGTGCATTACAGAGATACTTGTATCTTGTTTCAGTGGATAGGGACCAGCAGTTAATCCGAGGACTGGGTGGTTAGCCCGGGAGCTTGGTGTAGGGTAGGGCATCCAGTCTTGGGTCTTTGAAGTGTCCAAAAGAAGGTGTACTGCCTCAAGTTACCAGTGCACATTTGAGTAGTCTGCAGCTGGTGGCATGTTGTTGTAAAGTCTGTTCATTACAAGTTGGTAAAGTGAGCCAGAGGCCGAGGACCAGTTTGGAGGTTGTGTCTTCTAGGTAACTCCGCACGTGTGCACGCATCAGCAAACACTGTCACAGCCGTGCAGGAGTGTGCGAGCAGTCAGAGTGGTGGGAATCCCAAGCTATAGTGAAGCCAAGGAGGAGAGGAGGAGGAGGAGGAGGAGGAGGAAAGGAATGGAGCAGGATCCAGTGAATTGTATAGCAGGCCTATTTCTTGACATAGTGAAAGCCCCAAACTACTATAATATCAGGCAATGTCCCCCCCCCCCGTCTAAAAACATACGGTGTATAGTGAACTCCTGACCTGCAAGTTGAGAAAAGATAGTCAAAAAACGAGTACCTGATCAGGGTGGAGCAGCTCCTGGTCCTGCAGGTTTGAATGGCAGTGTATAAGAGGCAGAGGTGGCATCCTCAAGACCTGAATAATTTGAGGAGGGAAGAGGGACCAAAGTGACAACTACTTCAGACCAAGATACTTTAGAGGGTGTAGAGGCTATGGCACTCTCCTGTGTGGTGGGCTCTAGTAATGCCAGAGGTGGCTGTGGAGGTGGCTGAGGAGTGTCAATGTGGGTCCCTCTTACATAGAAACATAGAAGTTGATGGCAGATAAGGACTGCAAGGCCCATCCAGTCTGCCCATTTTTTCTACCTTATGAATGTGCCATAGGCCTTTACTCTGTCAATGGCCTATTTATTCATACTCATCTGAATTGCTCCCTTATGCGTATCCCATGCCTGTTTGAAGCCCTGCACTGTATTCATATCCACCACTTCCTGAGGTAGGCTGCTCCATGCATCCACCACCCTTTCTGTGAAAAGAGCTTCCTCACATTACCCCTTAATCAACCCCCCTCTAATCTCATGCTGTGTCCTCTTGTCCTGCTATTTTTCTTATATTGAAACATGTTAGACTCTTTCACCTTGTTTATGCCCTTAAGGTGTTTGAATGTTTCTGTCATATCACCTCTCTCCCTCCTTTGCTCTAGGGTATACATATTGGGCTCCATTAATCTGTCCTCATATATTTTCTGATGCAGTCTGTGCACCATTTTGATTGCCCTTCTCTGGACTGCCTCCATTTTGTTAATGTGCAGATGTGGCCTCCAGTACTGCACGAAGTATACCAGATGGGACCTAACAAGTGTCTTGTAAAGAGGGATTATTACCTCCCTCCCTCTTATGACTTGTGTTACCCCTACTAATACACCCCAACATCCCTCTAGCCTTACTTACTGCTTTAGTGGTCTGCTTGGATGATTTCAAGTAATCTGTGATGATGATGCTCAAGTCTCTTTCTTCCCTTGTGATTGGCAGCAACTCCCCTCCCAACTTATAGGTAGCTTCAGGGTTTCTCTTCCCTATGTGCATGTTCTTGCACTTCTTTGCATTAAACCCCAGTTGCCACTCTTCCGACCATTTTGCCAGTTTTTCCAGATCTCTTCTCATTCTGCCCACCCCATCTGGATCATCTACTCTGTTGCAGATCTTGGAGTCATCTGCAAACAGGCAAACCTTACCCATCTGCATTGTCACTGATGAAGATATTGAAGAGGACTGGCCCCAAGACTGATCCCTAAGGTACCCCACTTGTGGCTTGCATCTCTTCTGACTTTATACCATTTACCACCACTCTCTGTTTTCTGCCCGCCAACCAGTTTGCCACCCATTTGACCAACTTTCGACCCACCCCGAGCCTACCCAGCTTATTAATCAATCTTCTATATGGAACAGTATCGAAAGCTTTGCTGAAGTTAAGGTAGGTGACATCAGCTGCACCCCCTTGGTCTACCACTCTGGTTACCCAGTCAAAGAAATCTATGAGATTAGTTTGACAGGACCTTCCTGTTGTAAACCCATGCTGTCTTGGATCGTGTGCTCCTATGGATTCCAGGTGTTGCACTATCCTTTCCTTAAGGAGTGCCTCCATAATATTGCCCACTACTGAGGTAAGACTGACTGGTCTGTAGTTCCCTGCCTCCTCCCTGCTGCCACTCTTGTGGAGTAGAATCACATGAGCCCATCTCCAGTCTTCTGGGACCTCTCCTCTGCTCAGAGACTCACTAAACAGTTCTGCTAATGGCTCTGCTAGTTCCACCCTTAGCTCCTTTAGTACCCTGGGATGTATGCCATCAAGTCCCATTGCCTTATCTACCCTGAGCTTAGCGAGCTCTTGTTGGACCCTTTCTTTTGTGAAGGGACTTGTGTACACCGCCCTCCCCCCTGTGTCCATGGTGCTGAGCTGTGGGTCCTGCCCTACCTTCTTCTTAGCAAATACTGATCAGAAGTATCTATTTAGGATAGATGCTTTTCCTTGGTCCTCCTCCACACACACTCCCTCTTATCCCCTTTGATCTTAGCAATACCCCCTCTGGACTTTCTCTTTTCACTAATGTATCTATAGAAAGTCTTGTCCCCTTCTTTTACTGTTCGTTCTAGTGTTTCTTCAGTTTGGGCCTTTGTCTACCTTACTGCCTTCCCTGCTTCCCTTAGGGAAGTTTGGTATGCCTCCTTATCTTCGTCCCGCTGCGTTCCCTTATATTTCCTGAAGGCCAACCTTTTGGCTTTGATCTTTTCTGCTACTGTTTTTGAGAATCAAAGTGGTTTCCTCCTTCTTTTGCTCTTGCTTTTCTCCCTAGCACAAGGGGATGTTGCTTCAAGTATTGCATTCTTAATGCTTGCCCACTTTGCCTGTACCCCCTCACCTGTATTTCTTCTTGCCAGGGCTAGCTTGACTCTGTTGGCTATCTTATCGAAGTCAGTTCCTCTGAAGTTCCATATTTTTGCCTTGGAATGGGATGATTTAGTTCTAGTGGCCAAATTGAACCATACCATGTGATTGTCACTGGCCCCAGGTGACCTTCTACCTGGAGATCTGTGATCCATTCCCCGTTAGTCAGTACTAGATCTAGGATAGCCCTGTCTCTTGTGGATTGTTGTACCAATTGTTTGAGGCCCTCCCCCCTGTAGGGAATCCACTATGTGTCTAGTTCTGGCAGATGTTCCTGCTGGTATTGACCAGTCTGTATCTGGCATGTTGAAGGCTGTCATTATCAGAACCTCCCCTTTACCTGTCATGTTTTGTATAACTTCTAACAGTAATATGTCGATGTCCTCCCCTTGGTCTGGAGGCCTGTAGACAACCCCAGTTCATATGGCTGTCCCATTTCCTGTTTCCAGGGTGACCCACAGTTCTTCTGGTTCCTTATGTGTATTCTAAATTTCTATAGCTTTGATATTTTCATTGACATAAAGGGCCTCTCCCCTCCTCCCCTTTTTGCACATCGGTCTCTTCTGAACAGTACATAGCCATGTACTGAAGTCTCCCAAGTGTGGTTACTGGTGAACTATGACTCGCTATTGGCTATTATGTCCAGTTTAGTCTCTGTCATTGTTGCCTCCAGGTCTGGGATCTTGTTTCTCAGACTGCAGGCATTTGTGTATATGATTTTCCACTGGCAAGATTTCAGTGCGTTAGTTGTGGGGCGAGGTCTGGCGTTTTCCCTCTGCGTCGTATGGGCAGCCAGACCTTTTTCCTTACCTGGTGATGCAAATTAACTACAAACATGCTGAACTCCTGTTTGACCACTAGCTGAGGGGGGAGAGGTGTTCTTCCCATTCGACATAGCAGGTGCTGCACCCTCTCCCATTTACTAGTTAAATATTCTCCACGACTGACTTCTCCCCCCAATGCACTGTTCCTCCTTAGCCAGATGCAGTCCATCAAATTTAAAGAACTTTCACTACCAAAACTGTTGCCAGTTACCTACAAATTTGTGTTCCTTTTCCTGGTACCAGCCCTTGAGCCACATGTTTAGCTCCCCATCTCCCCTTCTCTGACCTTCCTTCCATCTGCCCCCTCTCCCAGTCTGGCAGGATCTCAGAGAAGGAGATGCCAGATGAAATGGATAGAAACATAGAAACATAGAAGTTGACGGCAGATAAGGACCGCAAGGCCCATCCAGTCTGCCCATTTCTTTTTCTACCTTATAAATGTGCCATCGGCCTTTGCTCTGTCAGTGGGCTATCTATTCATAGTCATTTGTATTGTTCCCTTATGCCTATCCCATGCCTGTTTGAAGCCCTGCACTGTATTCATAGCCACCACTTCTTGTGGTAAGCCATTCCATGCATCCACCACCCTTTCTGTGAAAAAGAATTTCCTCACATTCCCCCTTAATCGGCCTCCCTCTAATCTCATGCTGTGTCCTCTTGTCCTGCTATTTTTCTTATATTTAAACATGTTAGACTCTTTCACCTTGTTTATTTCCTTAAGGTGTTTGAATGCCTCGATCATATCACCTCTCCCTCCTTTGCTCAAGGGTATACATATTGAGCTCCGTTAATCTGTCCTCATATGTCTTCTGATGCAGTCCCTGCACCATTTTGGTTGCCCTTCTCTGGACTGCCTCAGTTTGGTTAATGTCCTTGTGAAGGTGTGGCCTCCAATACTGCCAGTACTCCAGATGGGGCCTAACCAGTGTCTTGTACAGAGGGATTATTACCTCCTCTACGACTTGTGATACCCCTACTAATACACCCCAACACCCCCTAGCCTTACCTACTGCTTTAGAGGTCTGCTTGGATGATTTTAGGTCATCAGTGATGATGATGCCCAAGTCTCTTTCTTCCTTTGTGACTGCTAGCAACTCCTCCCAGCCTATAGGTGGCTTCAGGGTTTCTCTCTCCCTATGTGCATAATTTTGCACTTCTTTGCATTAAATCCCAGTTGCCACTCTTCTGACCATTCTACTAGTTTATCCAGATCTCTTCTCATTCTGCCCACCCCATCTGGATCATCTACTCTGTTGCAGATCTTGGTGTCATCTGCAAACAGACAAGCCTTACCCTCTAGTCCATCTGCAAGGTCACTAATGAAGATGTTGAAGAGGACTGGCCCCAGGACTGATCCCTGAGGTACCCACTTGTGACTTGCATCTCTTCTGACTGTATACCATTTACCACCACTCTCTGTTTTCTGCCCGTCAACCAGTTTGCCACCCAGTTGACCAACTTCTGACCCACCCTGAGCCTACCCAGCTTATTTATCAATCTTCTATGTGGAACAGTGTCAAAAGCTTTGCTGAAGTCAAGGTAGGCGACATCAACTGCTCCCCCTTGGTCCACCACTCTGGTTACCCAGTCAAAGAAATCTATGACATTAGTTTGACAGGACCTTCCTTTTGTAAACCCATGCTGTCTTGGATCCTGTGCCCTATGGATTCCAGGTGTTGCACTATCCTTTCCTTAAGGAGTGCCTCCATAATCTTGCCCACTACTGAGGTAAGACTGACTGGTCTGTAGTTCCCGCCTCCTCCCTGCTACCACTTTTGTGGAGCGGGATCACATAAACCCTTCTCCAGTCTTCTGGGACCTCTCCTGTGCTCAGAGACTCACTAAACAATTCTGCTAATGGCTCTGCTAGTTCCTCCTTTAGCTCCTTAAGTACCTGGGATGTATGCCATCAGGTCCCATTGCCTTATCCACCCTGAGCTTAGCAAGCTCTTGTAGGACCCTTTCTTTTGTGAAGGGAGTAGTGCTCACCTCCCTCCCCTGTGTCCATGATGCTGGCTGTGGCCCTGCCCTGCCTCTTCTCTTCAGTAAATACTGAGCAAAAGTATCTATTTAGGATAGATGCCTTTACAGGGTCCTCCTCCTCACATGCTCCCTTTTCTCCATTAAACTTAGCAATACCCCTCTGGACTTTCTCCTTTCACTAATGTATCTATAGAAAGTCTTGTCACCTTCTTTTACTGTTAGTGCTAGTGTTTCCTCAGTTTGGGACTTTGCCTGCCTTACTGCCTTACCTGCTTCCTTAGGGCAGTTTGGTATGCCTCCCTATCTTCATCCGCTGTGTTCCTTATATTTCCTGAAGGCCAGCCTTTTTGGCTCTGACCTTTTCTGCTACTGTATTTGAGAACCAAAGTGGTTTCCTTCTTCTTTTGCACTTCCTTTTCTGTCTAACACAATGGGATGTTGCTTCAAGTTTTGCATCTTAATGCTTGCCCACTTGCCTGTACCCCCTCACCTGTGTTTCTTTTGCCAGGGCTAGCTTAACTCTGTTGGCCATCTTATCAAAGTCAGCTCCTCTGAAGTCCCATATTTTTGCCTTGGAATGGGATGATTTAGATGTAGTAGCCAAATTGAACCATACCATGTGATGGTCACTGGCCCCAGTTGACCTTCTACCTGGAGATCTGTGATCCCTTCTTTGTTAGTCAGTACTAGATCTAGGATAGCCCTGTCTCTTGTGGGTTGCTGTACCAGTTGTTTGAGGCCCTCCTGCAGGGAATCCACTATGAGTCTAGTTCTGGCAGATGTTCCTGCTGGTATTGACCAATCTGTATCTGGCATGTTGAAGTCTCCCATTATCAGAACCTCCCCTTTAGCTGTCATGTTTGTATATCTTCTAACAGTAATGTGTCTATGTCCTCCCTCTGGTCTGGGGGCCTGTAGACAACCCCAGTTCTTATGGCTGTCCCATTTCCTGTTTCCAGGGTGACCCACAGTTCTTCTGGCTCCTTATGTGTATTGTGAATTTCTGTAGCTTTGATATTTTCATTGACATACTGGGCCACTCCCCCCCCCTTTTTGCACCTCAGTCTCTTCTGAACAATACATAGCCAGGTACTGAAGTCTCCCAAGTGTGCTTACTGGTAAACCACGTCTCACTAATTGCTACTATGTTCAGTTTAGCCTCTGACATTATTGCCTGCAGGTCTGGGATCTTATTTCCCAGGCTGTGAGCATTTGTGTACATGATTTTCCATTGGCCAGATTTTGGTGTGTTAGTTGTTGGGTGAAGTTTGGCATACCCCAGTGCGTGTGTGGGAGACAAACCTTTTTCTTATCTGGTGATGCAAATGAGCGGCAAACATGCTGAATTCCTGTTTGACCACTAGCTGAGGGGAGGGGTGTGCTTCCCATTCGACGCATGGGGGTGCTGCACCCCTCTCCCATTTGCTAGTTTAAATATTCTGCAAAGACGCCAAACTTCTGCCCCAATGCACTGACTCCCTCCTTAGTCAGATGCAGTCCATCAAATTTAAAGAACTTTCGCTCCCAGAACTGTTGCCAGTTCCTACAAATCTGTGTCCTTTTTCCTGGCACCAGCCCTTGAGCCACATGTTTAGCTCCCCTATCTCCCTTCTCTGACCTTCCGTCCATCTGCTCCCCTCTCCCCAGACTGGCAGGATCTCAGAGAAGGAGATGCCGACGAAATAGATGATAGTTTGTCACCCAGCCTAGTCAGGTGTTCCTTGGTCTCACAACTGACCGGCTGGCGAGATCATTAGTCCCTATGTGTACTAGGACACCAATGTTTTCTCCTGCTTTTGAACAATTTTAGCAATGCGGGGTCAGTGTTCTCTCCATGCTGATGTACCTGGAGACATCTGACCATCACCCCTGGCTGGAGATGGGTATCAACTCCCCAATCATGGAGTCTCCTATGATCAGAAGTTTTTGGATTTCTTTGTGCTTGTTTTGTTTTGGTTCCTGATTTGGGTGAGTTTTGTTGTGCTAGCTCCTGTGCCGCAGTGTCCTGCTCTGCAGTGTCTTCTGCCTCTTTATTTGATTTCAGAGATAGAGGCAGATACCTGTTTGTAGAGTTTGTATGGTTTTTGGAGGTAATGTGTTGGAGAGCAGAGAGTGATGGGGCACCTGATTTGCTCCTCCTAACCACCTGCCAACCTCCTTGACCAACTACCCTCTGTGGTCGAGGTTTTTCTGTTGGATGCTGGGGAAATGGCGGGTGGTTCTTATAATGTATTTCCTCTTCAATATGAAATTTGAGGTATGCAATCTCTGCCCATGCTGCCCGGAACTGAGCCTAAGATCTCCAAGGCCCAGCATGTAGGACAGTGTCCTAAATCCTGTAAGACTGTCCTTCTGAAAATTGTTCCACAGTACCTGCAGTTAATGAAATCCATTCCAAATAAGTTGCTGGGTTTGTAACCTAGTCAGAGTAATTAGAAGGAAAAAAATGCAAGTAATGGTTTAATTGTGCTTTGTTTAACTTGTTATAACAAGTTAAATTACTAGTGCTCCTGTAAATGAGATCACCTTGTGAGGCCCCACTGATCCGCCCCTTCCTGCTCTGCCACAGGAAATGTCACAATTACGGTACCCAATAAAAGGAGTGTAGCGTGGGGTGGTTGGGGATGGGGTGGGTGGCTGGGCCCTTCCCTGCCTAAAAAGAAGAACCACGGACGAAAGAACAAGGAGGTAAGAGCAGAAACAATCAGTCAACAACAAATGCAGTAACCCTGAAAGCTTATCCTAATATTAGATAAAACTGTAAAACCTGAAAAGCACCACCTGTAATAATTTCAGAGAAGATATACGCTGTAAGAAACACTTTGTTCCAAAGAAAAATAAAGCAGTAACAGAAGATATACCTTGCAAAAGACAATTTGAATCAGAAGATTACAGGAGTAATCTGTTAGCACACACCTGTAGGCACACCTTGTTATAATGCAGAAGAAGGTATACCAGCAACAACAATTTGAATCAGAGAAAAAATAAAGCAATGAAATGTTAGCAACAAACAGTAGCAATCCCTGTGAGTAAAAAATAAAAACACCACCACACAGTAAATCTGCTTAGCCAAACTAAGTCTTAATCCTTTTCTCTTGCTCTGGTAAGTTTCTCTACTCTGCCTTTCAAGCAGTCTTAGAAGGAAAGAGCTCAGGTGAAGCTAGGTGCCTTGGCCAGCAAACCAAGTCAGTTTGTCTCCCAGCCTAGTCAGGTGTTCCTTGGTTTCTGCAACTGACCGGCTGGTGAGATCGTTAGTCCCTATGTGTACCCAGATGTTGATGTTTTCTCCTGCTTCCTGCATGATTTTAGCAATGTGGTCAGTGTCTCTCCACACTGATGTACCTGGGAGACATCTGACCATTACCCCCGGACGGAGATAGGTATCAACTCCCCGAATTATGGAGTCTCTTAAGAAGTGTTCTGGAATTCCTTTTTTTGCTTTTTTTGGTTTGGTCGAGTTTTGTAGCGCTAGCTCCTGTGCTGCAGTGTCCTGCTGTGCAGTGTCCTCTTCCCCTTTGTTTGATTTCAGAGATAGAGGCAGATACTGTTTGTAGTTTTTATATGGTTTGTGGAGGTGATACGTTGGTGAGCATTGAGTGATGGGGCACTCAATTTGTCCCTCCTAACCACCTGCCATCCTTCTGGACCAACTACCCTCTGCGGTCGAGGTGCTTCAGTTGACTGTTGGGGAAATGCTGGGCAGTTCTTATAATATATTTCCTTCTGAATATGCAATTTGAAGTGCGTAATCTCTTCTAGGTGTTGCATCTGCAGCTTCAGAGGTGGGGGGCATATTTATTAGTAGCCAGATGTGCGGAGAATTCTGGTTCTTCCTCCTCCCCAGATTCGTCATCAGTGTGGCTATGGCTGTGAGAGCATACTGATGGAATGGAGCAATCCTTTATGTTTTGGGCTTGGTTTTGGTTTCTCCTCTTTGTGGGAGGGACCACTCTCCTTCCCTGGAATTATGGTGAGAAACCTGGTCCTGGCCAGAGTGTCTGATCAAGGTACTGTCTATGGGTGCTGCAGGCAGGACATCTGGTGGTATTGTGTTTTGCCTGTCAGGGCCAGAACAGTGGGTCTCACCACTTGCTGATCTGGGTAACAAGGTATCTTGGAAATTAGCCGCGACATCTGGAGAGTCAAAGATCTTTGGTAATCTATTGACCACTATCTGTAGAGAGGCAGGGTACCTCAGTGTAAATGGATCTCATGCTGTTGTAAACACTGCCATACAGTCATGTAGATCCTCTGACTGTTTTTAGGTCCCGGAAGAAGTCCTGTAAAAATCATGACTGTGTGGCCCTTCCATTCAAGGCACCCCAGCTCTCTGGTCCTCTGCAGAATGTCCTCCATCACCTCTTAGTGCAGAAATTTAGCCAGGATGGGCTGTGGTCTCTTGCTCTTTTTTTTGGGGGGGGACCTGTGGGCCTTTTCAGTTTCAGGGTGAGGATTCCCAGGGAGCTTAAGGAGGGAAGGGAAGGGAAGATATGGTATAAAAAAGATAGCATTGTCAAGTTAAGCCTTCTCAGGTAACCCCACAAGCCTGAGATTGTTTCACCTTCATAAACCAAAATTAAGGTACTGCACTCAACAGCATAGAGCAACTCTGTATAAATAGGTCCATGACGGGTTACTCCAGTAAACCAAATGGAAATTTATTTGTGATAAATGCACAAAGGTACATACAGAGAACCAACTGTCAACTGACTTGAAGGCAGTTAATCCAGCTCTTCGCTCTTTGGAGCTTCTACAGGGTGCAGATGGTCTTGGCCTGGTCTCTCAGTTGAGCCTGTGTCTAATCCTTGCATAGTTTTACTAGTGGCAGCTGTGGATCCTTGCATTTCATCCATACCCATGAGACACTGGGCAGCTATAGCTTCTACGCAGTTGATCAGCATTGCCACCACCATGGTTGTTCAGGCAGAAAAGCTTGGGGTCAGTTATGGGAGGACACTTCGGTGGTTAATTGCTGTGGTTCAGAAGAACTGATGTGAAAAATAAAAACAGAGCCTTATTGCCACCACCTCACTGAGTCGGGAGAGCACTTTGGATTACAAAGAAACACCAGGGAATATACAGATTATTTAGGATTTGTATTCCTGTCACACAGAGTAAAGAATGTAAGCAGCCATCTTAGCTGACCATGGACCACACCCACCATTTATTTGCTTTTTAGGGGGGATACAACACCCTGTAGAGCACTGGTGGTTTAGTGGTTAGTACAGCTGCCTAACATGCAGGTTATCCTGGTATGATTGCTGGTAATGCAGCATCTAATTTCACCAGACTCCTTTGAAGAGGGGGCTGGGGAGTCGATCAGAAGGCCTACTGCCTTAGTGGATGTGGACTTGGAAACATCATCAGCTAAGAGTGAAAGGAGCCAGGCCCTTGTAGAGCCATTACAAGGAAACATCCTTGTATGGTGGGTGAAAGAAACTACCAGGAAGAAGCCATCCTTGACCTGGTTCTGTCGACTCATTACAGGGTGGAAGAATTTGGTTACAAATGGTCGCAGCTTGTTTTGGTTTACCTAAGCCCTAGAAGACAGGAGGACTTTATCGAAAACAATAGTCTTAGACTTCAGGACGGTAGATTTTGGCAGAATGGGTGAGAACATCCAAAACAGAGGGGGTGATAAGTTAGAGGTGGTGGAGAAAATCTAGTAACTAATTAAAAGTAGTCTTCTGAAAGTTGCTATAACCTGTCTGAAGCAGGTACCTAGAACAAAAAACAACAAGAAATCTCTCTGGTTCTCCATGGAAGTGGGAGAAGCAGTTATGGCAAAGAAGGCTGAATTGAAGAGGTACTGTATAAGGGGGATTAATCTGAGAATAACAGAGAAGCATACTTAGTGAACAGAAAAGAGAAAAGCCAAGTCATAAGGAGAGCAAAAGCAGAGACTGAACTAAGGATAACCGAGAGTGTAAAAGAAAATGAAAAGATACTCTTTATATACAAGATAGAAAAGGAAAATTAAGGAGGTTATTTTGGGGCTAAAATTTGGAAATGTTTGTGTAGAGGTGGGTGGGAAGAAGGCTGACATCCTCAGTGAGTTCTTTTGCTTGGCATTCATGGTAGGGATGGGGGCAACTCCTAGGCCATGAAAGGCAAACTAAGAGAAAGGGAAAAAGAGAACTAAAATTTAGATTGGTGCTGGAGGATAGGGTACTTAAAAGACTAAGACACTTCTGTTGGCTATGTCTTCAGGATTAGATGGATTGCACCTAGGAATGCTGAGGTATTTGGGGAGAAACTAGTAGGACCTCTGACAATCTAATTCAACTGCTCCCTTCAGACTGGAGTACTCTCTGAGGATTGAAGAACACTGGATGTAATCCCACATGCAAGAGTGGGAGCAGGGAGGTCCCAGAACACTATAGACTAGTTTTGTTTGACCTCTATAGTAGGCAAACATCTGGAAACTATCATCAAGGCATAATTAGTGAACTTTCTTGAAACCAATGGGCTCCAAGACAAGAGACACCATAGCTTCATGAAGGAAAGGCTATGTCAGACTAACCTGTTTGAGATTTTCAGCTATGTAATAAGGGCAGTGGATAAAGGACCATGGGCAGGATCTAGGTTTTAGTAAGGTTTTTGACTCAGTACCCCATAGGAGGCGTATCAAGAAATTAAGGGATATAGGAGTAGGGAAAAGATATCAGGGTGGTTGGAAAATTGGCTAAGAGGAAGGACCCAAAGGCTGGTAGTTAACTGGCAACATTCAGATGTCAGGAAACTAATGAGTAGAGTACCACAGGGTTTGGTACTGGGAGCAGTACTAGTCTATGTGTTCATCTGCAATGGGAACAAATCAAGAATAAATGCTGCCACTTTCTGTGGCATGTAGCTGCCAAAAAAGGGGTATGGAACATAATGCATGGAGGGCTGGTCCAAGGTATGGCAACTGAAGTTTAACGGCATGAAGTACAAGTTATGCACATAGGTAAGGGAAATTTGAAGAGAGGTTATTGGTTGCGATTGAAAATATCAATCTTACCACTGAAAAAAGGGACTTAGTAATCATCAGTAGTGATAGCTTTACGTGAACAGCCCAAAGCAGCAGGGCACTTGAGAAGGTAAGCAGGATTCTTGGAATAATAACAAGGGTGTTCTCTAGAGAAGAAAAGAGGTTCAGTTGCTCATATATGAGCATAGTCAGTTTTAGACCTCATGGTGCTCCAGGCAGAAATACTGTACTAGTGGTGCCACTTCACCACTTCCACTGCTCCCTGTTCTCTCTTCTGCCCAATCACACACTAAAATGTAATAAAAATTCTACGAGTACAAGGGGAATAGCAACAATTTTGTTTTTTATGTTAACACTTTTTGCATTTCCAGCTGATCCTTGCTTATGCTTTTCACTGCAGTGCACCCCTTCTATGCTGGTGATCCAAGTGGTCACTTGGTTTGCTTGTGCCTAACACAGCCTCTGTATATGAGTCACTAGTGAGGCCACATATGGAGTATTATGGCCAGTTCTGGAGCTTGCACCTGAAAAAAGATAAGGACAACATCAAATGTGTCAAAAAGAATGCTCTAAAGATGATACACAGTCAGCAGGGCTAATTATACGAGGACTCTCTGGCTGGTGCGAACATCTACAGTACTCAGTGTAATGACTTCTTCCTAGCTTTTGGGGGGGAGGGCATCTTCTGTAAACTGAATTACAGGCTTGCACACACTTCAGTGCCAGACTCAGAGATGATCTATCCCTACATCCATGGTTTCTGAGGCAGCAGCACTAAACTTTGAGCTGAAAGAAAACCTTTTTTTTAGCCGGGGGGTTAGACTGGCTGTTGTTCTTGCATAGTGCAATAGTCACGTTCTCCATCAGATGGCGCTGATTCTTTACATACTACATTCCACTTTTTCTTTGTATTTTTTCACCATCAGATGGTACTTTACAACTGGTTCCACAGATGGGGTTCTAACACTTGTCACTGGTGGAATGGTTTCTTCCAAGCCTTTTCTTTTGGGGTGCGGGGTATCTACTCTAAACTAAATTACAGGCACATCCAGTGCTGCACATAGGGACTGATTCTTGAATCCCTGGTATCTGAAGCAACAAAAGCAGCTCTAACCATTCAGCTAAAAGGAAAGATCCTTTTAGCCTTGATAAATTAGACTGTCTCTTGTTCATGTATGCTGCAATGTGCAGATTCTCCACCAGATGGCACTTTGCATCTGGTCACTGATTCTGTATGGAGCTCATTTGCTGGAGTGCAGGAGAGAGAGAGAGAGAGAGAAAGAGAGAAAGAGAGAGAGAGAGACAACATGATAAACACCTTTAAATATCTGAGGGGGAGGGTGGCACGACCTGTTCAAGCCTAGTGAGGGATCAGTAACTAGGGGACATGAGTATAAATTGGTGGGGATAGATTCAGGAAGGACATCAGGAAAGTATTTCTATTTGGAAAGGGTAGTGGATAGATGGAACTGTTTGCCATAGATGAAGGTAAATGCCAAGATAGTTACATGTTTCAAGAAAGTGTGGGACAGCTACAGTATGAAGGCTGATAAAAACTAAGGCAAGGAAGGGGGCTGAGAGTGTGGGTGGCGAAGTTTATCTGCCAACAGGCATATAGCCTAGACTTGACCAAGGGTATGTACGTGTGACTTATGTAGGAAACTGGGCAGGCAGATGGACCATATGTCTTTGTCTGCTGAGACCTTTCTATGTTTCTACCGTACCTGCCCACCTTCTACAGGAGGGTGACGCTATGTGTGTGAGGTTAGTGACTGTAGCTACCCACATCCTACAGCAAGGGTCACTGTGTATGAGGTTGTGCCATGAGGGACAGAACAGGGAAAATAGGAGTACAAGGAATGAAGACCTTTTAGAAATACCGAGACATGAACACAGTAGGTTCATGAGAGGTCAATATAATTGCTCAGTTTCCCACCTACACTCTGAAACCTTTGCTTTGCTGGCTTGGTGGATTTATGAGTTACATCACTGCTTCTAAGGGAGGTCTCTCATTTCCAATAAAAGTCCTGAACATCAGATTTTTCATCCTATGAAGCTAAAGGGTACGTTATCATTAGAGAACTAAATCCAAGCCCCACTCTGGGGAGGACTGGAATGATTTCCTGTCAATTCTGATTTCTCTCTTGACAAACTGTGACTAATTACGAGAGCACCTCTTAACCTTTGTTAAATCACGCTCTATCCACTGTAGTGGGTGGGAAAACATTGACTCCCACAGGGTCTGTCATAATAGAGCATTCATCTGTCTGCTTTAATCCCACTCTCTCTTTCTCTCTCTCTTACACACACACACACACACACACACACACACACACACACACACACACACACAGCATTATTCTCACTTCAGAATCATTGTGAAAAGAAAGATGCAGTTTCTTCCCCATTATCTCTGTCTTTAAGTAACTAGCAGTATAGCTGATATCCTGAAATTGAACTGCATGACATATAGAAAAGGCACCTGTGAATTTCAAAACTATAATTCCATCAGTAGGGCTCTTGGGTCATTATGAGCCATAAAATGAACCTGGAGTAGTTTGTCAGTATCACCAAATGTCAGGCTAAAATTCAAGGCTTGTAATTGACAACGTTCTTTCATATTCTGAGCACCTAGAGGCTTAAACAACCTCCCCCATGATATTCTCGACGAACCCTAGCTTGGTTCCTTCAAACATAAACTCCAACAGCACCTTACTGCACTTAGCAACTGTGACTGTTCCAACTAGCTTTTTACCCTAGTAGAACATTGTCACCCCAGTCCCTATTTTGCGCTATCACCCTACTACTCCCCCTATCAGCTTCCCTTCGCCAGTCACCCCCTACCCACTCCCCCCATCCTCACTCCCTGACAGCTCCCAGATTTTCTACACACTCCCCTGATCATTCTCTCTGTCATCCTCATGTCCTCTGTGCTCCTCCCTCCCACTCTCCCCATACCACTCCACTGCCCTCCCTTCAACCCTCGGCCCAACAAAGCCTCCTTGCTAACTGTTCTGCTTTTGCCCCTTGTCCTTCTCTCCACTCTGTTACTTGACAAAACCAATAGTCTGACTGCTCAAACGCTGCTGCATCACACTATTGGTGCACCGACATGTAATTTGTATTGTAAACTTGTATTTTCTACCTGTAACCCTTCCCTCACCTGTTTCCCTCTAAACATTCATGCTGTTATCTTTCCTCATTATTTATCAATTTGCACTGGGATTTGAACCCCATGCTCTTTTGGCAATGTCTCCTCACTGATGGTTCAAGTGTCACCTAATGTTCTCATTGTCTGTGTCCTCTATTATTATCTGCATCCACTGTAGCCACAAATGTACACAATGTGAACTGTTACTTAATGTATATACATTCATTTACCACATAATTCTGCCTTGTGATTCAATATCCCATTGTCTGTACTATTTTATTGTATGTTGTCTGTATTCTAACCTATTGTATGCTCAGACACATAATCTTTGTAAAGGAGTCTCTGACTCAAAGGTTTTGTAATGCCGTGAAATAAATAAATAAAAACTGAACTATTTTTATTTTGTATTATGTGTGGCCAAACCACTGTTTATAGGGTTTAAAACAGTCTCTGATTAAGGAATTATTTTCCACATGAGCAGAATGTGAACTATACAGCAAGATTTTCTCTCAGAGTACTATTTATTTAGTGTATAGCAGAATATTGTTGTGTGTAGATTTCCATCCTTTTCAAAATGCTGTTGTACCACAATTCAAAGGTCATGGAATGTGTTTGTACCCTTCTGTGGTGCAACATCATTCTGAAGTCCCCTAGAGACTGTACAGGTTTCAGTTTTGAATGGAAACAACCACCTAATATGCATCGAGCAGTTGAGAATGAAAGTGAACTGCTGTTATTGCCACAGCAGTTTTTCCACATTTCAAACAAATGTCCAGTCTAACATATATATTTTTTTATTCCTTTTTCCCTACCTGGCTCACAGTCTGCCCCAGTCTTCTGCGCATCCTAGTCTCTGGCCACCATCTGATACCTCCCAGCATCCTTGGGGACCCTTGCCTGTCACCCCCATGGATTACCCCCCGCGGTGGGGTGGCGGAGAGACCCTCCAATCTCCACTTGGTCAGGATCCAGTATTCAGCGATGTTCCCCAGAGCCGGGTATGCTGTAGGATGGCCATCAAGCCGCCGTGACTGGTCGCCAGATGTTTTTCCCTTTTCTACCCCTACGTGAGTGGGGCATGCAATGGCATCAAGGGAAGGAGTGTGCATGCATCAGCACATTCTCCCTCCCAGCGCCGTGCCCCATTTCAGCCCCCACTGCATGTTGCCAGTGCACCAACCACAGCCTCCACTAGGGGGCAAAAGTGCATCGACAACTGGGATCCCCCAACCAGGAGAAAGAGAGCAGTCACTCGAACGCTCCATCCCTCTCCACTCCTGCCAACCCTCCGGCAACCTGAGTCCGCTCCCGAACCCAGGTCGCCAGTGTGGAGCGAGGTGTGGCATCCAGCGCCTCAACCCTCAGTGCCACCAGGCCGGAACTGTCCAGTCTATTATACTCTGAGAACAGTAAGCCAGGTAAACTGGATATCACTTACTGATTCAATAATGGAGGTATGAGGCAAGCAATGTGGAGGGAGCTACTGGGGAGTGAAAAGACAGAGCGAGAAGATGCATGTAGCCACAACAGTTTTCCCGGAATGTAAAAAAGGTAAACAAACAAACAGTTTCAGTTTATTGATTATACTGGAAAGGCATGTGAGCAAAAGTTGCCTGTTTTCACAAGCGTCCAGTTTTGGACCAAACAAAACATGAGGGACATAAAGTACATAAGGGATGAAAGGTACATAAGATATACTGTAAAGGTGAACACTAATTTACATTTAGTTAACATTCTGTGGTACCCCGATGCTGGTAAAATAGATGTTAATGTGGGCTGGGTGTCCACAGAAATATAAAAGGGTAAATAAAGCAACTGTGTTGTGATGACACCAGTAACTTGCACACAAATTACTAACACAGGTCCTAAGGATGTGGATGTTGGCATCTGACAAAGAGAGGCAGGAGTCAGAAACAGATTCCAAATACCTGACAGACTTTTATTCACACACACGGGGAAAGGGAACATGGTCATAGGGAACTCTTATCCCTACTCTCCTGTATGAGGAGAACTCTAAGTCAAACAACTGTAACAGCTCCACTCTAAGAGCATTCTATCCTCTATACCCTGCATGAGGGTGACTCTATGCACACCTTCAATAATCAACTGTAACAGCTCTGCTTTAACAGCGTTCTATCTACTAAGATCAGGGAATCACTATGCAACCTCTAATACTACCCTGCGGTGCACCTCTACCTAGGGCCTATTACCTGGAGTACTTCACTATAAGAAACTCTATAGCATGTCACTTACAAGACTCTACATATGTCATAAAAAGGCAGTTCATGTACAATTGAGCTTTCTCTGTCACCAAGAAGAAACTGGGTTCCTGAATATAGAAACACAATGGGAACAACTTGACTGACTGGCTGGAATGAGTTAAAAACTAAGGGAATGCAGAGAGGATTTTGAACAGGCCATGAGTTCTCAGCCACACCCCACCTTTCTAGGGTTGCTGGAATTTCAGAACAATACAAAGATCTCTGCTCAAAACCCACTGAGGGCTGCCAGAATTGAAACACAACAGACCCGGCCACAGCCCACTTCTGGACTGCCGGGAGATGAAGAAGATGCAGAACACTCAGGCACAGCCCACTTCTGGACTGCTGAGAGATGAAGAAGATGCAGAACACCCAGTCACAGCCCGCTTCTAGACTGCTGGGAAATGAAGAAGATGCAGAACACCAAGCCACAGCCCACTTCTGGACTGTTGGGAAATGAAGAAAATGCAGAGAGAAGGAATTATGTGGAATGGGGGAAGCAACAGGGTTCTGGGCACCAAGGCCGGATGAGCCAAGGACTGATGTAAAATAAGAAACAGGACGATGATGCAGGATACTGAAACAAAAGAGCTGGACAGCACTTCGGTATAGACGGCAAAACAAGAAAATGAATGACACACTCTGTTCTGGGCCGGGCCGTACACTGGGACCTGAAGAGAGGAAAATAATAAACAGGATGTTGCAACTGAGACGCCTGTGGCACGGTTCTTCAGGAAGTTGCTGCTGGCTGCTTTGGAGATGCACTGGGAGATGATTTCTGAAGAACTGAGGAAGATTAATCTGGATGCATGTTGGTGAAGTGACTCTAGAAACTTGCTGAAAACTGATTTGAATACTTTTCTAACACTGAAATGCTGGCAACAAAGCAATACTTTCTGGCACTGAAATGCTGGCACAAAGCAATACAAGGATAATATGGCACTTTTACTGTTCATAGGAATAATAGCAATGCAGTGAAAGTCTCAGTTCTTATTGCAGTGGTCAAGTATACAGTCTCAATGTCCAGACCACGGTAGATAAACAGGTGCTTTACGATTCTGGGTGAACCCTAGTGGACCTAATTACAAGGGGCCCCTCTAGCTAGATCAGGTTCTCCTGTTACTGTGGGTCTAAGTGGCTAGCTAGACTCCTTCAACATCTGGGGTCGCTAATGCTGCTGGGCCCCTATAACACCTGGGGGTCTAAATGGCTAGCATTGGGCCTAACTCACCCCTTTAAGTAGCAGTGAACCTAACTCACCCTGTTGAGTAGCAGTGAGCCTAACTCACCCCTTTAAGTAGCAGTGAACCTAACTCACCCTGTTGAGTAGCAGTGGGCCTAACTCACCCCTTTAAGTAGCAGTGGGCTTAACTCACCCTGTTAGGTAGCAGTGGGCCTAACATGCCCTTTTAAGTAACAGTGGGCTTTTTTTTTCCTTAATAACATTTTTTATTGGCAAATAAGATTACAGCTTTACTAAGTCATATTCATTTTACTGTTACATGCAAAATTGATATATCTCTTTTCAAACAGTATAATTAATAGAATGGTATTAATTATGAAAAATCTATTTTCATGTAAATCAAATTCCTTTCTTTCTTTTACACTATCAAACTGACACTTGAGATGATAGTCAGAAGAGGAGAGTCAGAAGAAGAGAACAAGAAGAAAAGACGAGAGCAAGAAGAAAAGAAAGAACTAACCAGTAGAAATCCACACATCAACAAATCCAGCTAACCTGTTCTATGCCACCAAAAGGATCCGAAGATTGCTTATATTTCCTCCAGAAGTCTTTCTACTATAATGTCAATGTGCTAGTACGTTATTCCTTTATATATTGTTCAACCATTGCATACCTACCTATAAACCTATGTGAGAGGCTGCTTAAGGCGAGGGCCAATTTTTCTGTTCTGAGATCTTCAATGAACTGAGCCATACATTCTCTAAAAGATGAAATGGTCTCCTCTAGCCAGTGTTTTAATATAATGTTCCTAACCAAACCTCCTATTAATATAATAGAGTAATTTTGTTCCTGTGTCCATGCTTCCTCTTCATTAAAGTGCCCTAAAATACATGTGTCTAATGTCATCTTGTCTTTTAAGTTAGAAAGCTTGCTAATGTAATCTATTATTTCTTTCCATAAGTTTTGCACCCCGGGACAGAACCAAATCATATGAGCGAGAGATCCTCTCCCATCTTTGCATTTGTGACAAATATAATTTTTTTTCAGTTCCATTTTGCACATGTGAACTGGAGTGAAGTAAAGATTATGTAGTGTCTTAAAATGCATCAATCTGAGGTTAAAAGTCTTAAATGCCTTACCTGCAAAATTCCATATCTTTGACCAGTCCCACTCTTCCCCATTAATCTCCAACTCTTGTGACCACCACCTGATGGTATCTGTCAGCGGAACACTGGCTACTTCTAGAAGATAATTATAGGTTGATGAGATAGATGGAGAGTGGTGCATGGAGGCAATGAAGGATTTGGTCTCCTCAGATGGTACAAGATTTAGAGCTAGTAGTGAATGTACTATTTGTTTTAGCGCTCTATAAAATCCCTTTCCTATTTCTGTCAGCTTATACCTCCTGGCAAGTGCTTCAAATGTGTAAAATGAATTTCCGTAGACAATATCCTGAATTTTATTTATTTATTTTTTTCTACCCCATTCCTGTCTTACTAAAAGCAGAGGACTAAGATTAATGTTAACATTGTCCCAAACTGGCTGTAATTTTGAATGTGGAAAGTCATATTTAAATGTACAGGATACATATCTTATTAATCTAACAGAGTCTGCCATAACTTTATTATGAGGGATCAAGAATTTCCATGCAAAGAAAGTTGAGTATAAGCTAGCACCCAGATTCATACAAACTCTCTTTTCTATTTGTATCCACTCAGGAATATACCAGTCAGTATCTGAAACTGATAACCATTTTGATAATTAAGCTAATCTAGCTGCCAAGTAGTAAAGGAATATGTTAGGTATCTTTAGTCAACCCCTATTTTTTGATTTGGTTAATTTGCTGTATGCCATTCTTAATTTGTGGTAGCCCCATATGAATTTGGAGAACTCAGAGTTAATATTTTCCATCCATTTCTTATTGATGGCACATGGAAGCATAATAAAAATGTAAAGAGTTTTTGGTAGAAGCATCATTTTGACTGTTTCAGTCCTACCCCAGGTACCCAATGGTAGTTTATTCCATCTTGATAGTGATGGCAAGATCCTGCCAGACAAATCTTTTGCATTTTTATGAAAAAGTGAGCAAGGCTTTGGATGAGGGGAGCTCAATGGACGTGGTACAACTTGACTTCTCCAAGGCCTTTGATAAACTACCGCACTCCGAATTAATTGATACACTGTATGAACAAAATATACAGACAAATATTATAAATTGGATAAGAGCATGGTTGAGAAATAGAAGGCAGGGGGTTACAATAAATGGTGTACTATCAGATTGGATTACTATGTTGAGTGGAGTCCCAAAGGGATCGGTTTTGGGACCATGTCTGTTCAACTTGTATATATACACCTTACCATGTAAAATAGATAATATTTGGATTACAAAATTTGCGGATGATTGTCGAGTGGGATGTGTTATAAAATTATTATATGACCAAAAGAAGCTACAAGATTTTTTTTCTTACATTGAGCTTTGGACACAAAAGTATAAGCATAAATTAAATGGGGACAAGTGCATAGTTCTTCATTTTGAAAAGAACAATGCAGCTTACAATTATAGGATTGGTACAACTATTCTCGGTTTACTCAGTTTATTCGGTGTATTTGGGACAAAAGAAGGCGAAGGCCCATTGGGATTGTCCCCCACAATATATGTGGCACATTAGTTCATACCATAGTGTTTAGGAACCATTCATCAAGCCTAGATTTAAATACATCAAAAGAGGGTGAGTCCACAAATTCTTGGGACAGAGAATTCCATAATCTGGGGGTCTTTAGAGTGTAAAAGTTTAATTGTTTATTTGTATTAGCTTTAGCTACATTAATTTGTTTATTATGCAATCTGAGAACAACACATCTATTGCTGAATTGTAGTCCAAATTGTTGCATTAGTTCTTGAGACTGTTGAACCTTGTATAGTAGTAAAAGATCCCCTCTGATTCTCCTTTTCTGTAGTAAATGTAGGCCAGTGATTTGCAATCTTGAGGCATAATATTTAGAAGCTAAATGGGGAACCATTTTAGTTGCTCTTCTCTGGACCCGCTCCAAAACCTGAATATCCTGCAATAAATATGGGCTCCAAAATGGAGAACCATAATCCATATAAGGTCTTACATGACTTCTATACAGGGGAATAATACATTCTTTAGTTTTTGTAACAAAAGTACGTTTTATGCATGTAAGTAATTGATTATAAGTTTTTACTGTTTTGAGATAGTGGTTTCTACAGGTTAGTTTATTATTAATTAATATGCCTAAATACCTTTCACAAGCAGATACTTTCAGTGGAATATTGTTAATGGTATAAGTCTGTAAAGGATTAAATAAACCAAAATGTAAAACTGTGCACTTGACAATGTTAAAGTGCATTTCATTATCCAGAACCCATGCTTCAATATGTTTTAAATCATAAATGAGTGAGAGTCTATTTGGTAGCGAATCAACTCTCCCTTCCAATTTAGTGTCATCTGCACATTTTGACAAGAATTTAGCAGATTTAGTCTGCATATCCGAAATAAAGATGTTAAATAATGTGGGTCCAAGCACAGATCCCTGAGGGACCCCACTTGTAACATGTCTTTCTACTGATAAAGTACTTCGAATTTTAGCCTGCTGGCTTCTATTAGTCAACCAGTTGTTTATCCAATTTACTAAAATGGTAGAAAATCCTATTAGCTGTAATTTAGTAACAAGTTTATTGTGAGCGACTTTATCAAAAGCCTTGCTATAGTCCAGAAGAATTACATCTTGGGGAATACTACAGTCAAGACTCTGGCTAATATTTTCATAAAAGGTAATTAAGTTTGTAGTGCACGACAGGCCTTTTTTGAAGCCATGCTGTGTCATAATAATTCAATTTTAATAATTCCATTTTTTTTCAAGAAATGCCTTAACAATTTTTTCCATGACTTTTGATAAAACAGATGTTAAACTAATAGGTCTATAGTTTTCCAGATTAGATCAATTTTCCTTCTTAAAGATAGGGACCACAGTAGCCTTGTGTCAGTCATTTGGAATCAGACCCTCTTTCAATTATTTATTGAATATAAATGCTAAAACAATCAGTGGTAGAGAGAGACCTGGGTGTTATTATTAAATATGACCTCACTTTTGGAATGCATTGTGACCAGATGATAGGTAAAGCTAGTAGGATACTAAATTGTATCCTAAGACATATTAAGAGTAAGGGCAGAGAGGTGTTGATGCCACTGTATGGGTCACTGGTAAGGACACAACTTGAATACTGCTCTCAGGTGTGGGTGCTGTATAAGAAGGGGGAAGTTAATAGAGTGGAGAGGGTTCAGAGGAGAGCTACTAGAGCAATAAAAGGTTTAGACAAAATGACATATGAGGAGAGGATGAGGAGTTTAAATCTTTACTCACTAGCATATAGACAGTGGAGCGGGGTCATGATATTAGTGTACAAAGCTTTTCATGATCATAGTCTGAGAGTAGATTTAGGGCTCAAAGTAAAACAAAAGAACTATAGAACTAGAACTCATAATTTATAAATAGATCCACAAAGGTGGAGACTACAAAAGCGGAAATATTGGTTTAGTCAAAGGGTGGCATCGCATTGGAATGCACTTCCAATAGTAATAATTGACAGTCCATCACTAGAAAGTTTCAAAGAAAGACTGGATGCTTATAGTCAAAATAAAATATATGAGTTCTAAGTACAGTTTAAAATGGGTATATAGCAAGCAAATGGATGAAAGTCCAATTTAAACTTTGTATTCACTATGATACTCTGATGTTATGATGTTTTCTTTTGTAATGGCCAGGTTTTTGGCCATAGTTAGGGATATAGTTCTATATACCCTTATTCCCAGGTAATCAGTATAATCTGAGGACCATGACAATCCCTATTTAACAACTGTGTCCTTACAACATTTATTATTAAGAGGCAGAAAGTCAGTTTTGCTCAAGTTTATTTTATAACCAGATATTTCCTCAAACTCTTTCATTACTCTCAAAACTCTAGGAATGGAGCTTTCTGTGTACATCAGTGAAATTAAAAGATCATCTGCGTAAACAGATGTATGTATGTCTATCCCAGCCACTTTAAGTCCTGCTATCTCCTCATCTATGTTAATTTTCCTTATTAATGGGTCTATTGTCAAGTTAAATTTCATTTTCATTTCATTTATTTTATACTGAAAAGGTCTGTGGGTAATGCCCATTTTCACAGACGTCCAGTTTCAATACATTGAATACAAAAACATTACAAAGTACAAACACTTTTACATATCAAAGACAAAGCAAGAGCAATAAAGAAACATTTACTACAAAATTAGAACTTATTAAAACACCTACAGACAGACTTTATCAAAAAATTTCTTCTAAGAGCTGTCTTAAATGAAGACATTTTTTGACAATAATAAAGGAGGTAATGGACATCCTTGCCTGGTGCCTTTGGTAACCTTAAAGAATGGTGAAACTATGCCATTGGTAATTACCGATGATGTTGGATTATTAGATAATACTTTACCAAATTTTATAAACTTATCTGGAAAACCATATCTATTTAGTACATTAAAAATATGAGGCCACAGAATTCTGTCAAAAGCCTTCTCAGTATCTAAAGAAAGGAGTCCACACGATTTGTCTAGCTTGCTAGCGATACCCAACATGTGAAAAATTTTTCTCAAATTATCTGATGAAATTCTTCCTTTCATAAACCCCATTTGCTGTGGAGAAATTAGGGAAGGAATAACCGACTCCAACTGGGCAGAAAGAATTTTTGATCCTCATGTCTGTGTTTATCAGGGAAATAGGTCTGTAGTTATTACAGTCAATTGGGTCCTTCCCTTGCTTGAGCATCAGAGTAATTAAGCACCTGGTTTGATCATTTGAAAGTGTGCTTTCTTTCAATGCCTCCACAAAGACTTTTTAAAGAATGGGAGCTAATTCTTTTGCAAAAGTGTAATAAAGATTGGCCGAGAAGCCATCCGGGCCAGGGGTTTTATTTGTTTTGAAGGATTTAATGGCATTTAGTATTTCAACAATAGAGATATCTGCCTCTAATTCCCCAGCCTGATCATCAGGTATCACAATGACGGCAAGTCTTTTTTTTTTTTTTTGCAATTCACTTTACTTTTTTTCCCCCCTCTAGACGCCTGCCACCTTCTCTCATCCGTTCATTCATGGCTCACCGGCTTCTGTCCCCAAATCGGCCACCCCGATACCCCATGGCTTCCCCATGGTGAGAAGCCCGCGACAGGGAATGTCCCGCACGTAGTTTTAGGTCGGGGGTCAGCCTGGGGACATATCGGAAGCCACGGCGGGCTTCATTAATGGCGGCAGGCGCTCGGCTGTTTTTCTGGTTTTCTGTGGAGGTGGGGCCACGCTCCTTGATGCCTCACGTCACCACCCGCCCCGCCTCCCAGGAACACGTAGGCGTCGGATGCTTGGGCACACCCTGGCCTCTGCCAGGGGTCCCCAGTGCACCGATCACTGCCCGCACCCTCCCCCCGGAGTAGGAGAGCTGCCCTATGGGCGCTCGATCCTACTCCCCCCGGCCGGCCCTCCGACGACCCGGATCCATTCCCGAACCAACTGGCAAGTCTTAAAAAGTTATAACTGTCTTTATTTCTGCTATGTTCTTCTGATTTGTAAATATCCTTGTAGAATTCATAAAATTCTGTGTTAATCTTTTTAAAATATGTATGAATTTCTCCGTTATTTGTCAAAGATCTGACTGCTGTGATGACTGTGGAGTTAGCATTTTGTGTAATCTTATAGCCAACATCTTGGGTGCTCATGACCCTGTGTCTAGATATGTGAACTTGGCTTTTCTAATAGAGAATTCTGCTTCTAGACTGATTAGGTCATTATATTCTGTCTTAAGCTTTGTCCACTCATCCCATAAACCTTTAATATATGTATTCTTCAATGTGTACTCTATATCTTTTATTATTTTAAGCATTTCATTTTGAACTTTGTTTCTTTTGTTTTTTTCTGATAAGAACACATGCTTATCAGAGTACCCCTAAGATAACATTTAAGAGCATCCCACACCTTCCCCTTCTTAGTTTCATATAGTTCACTTAACATCAGAAAATCTGAAATGTTATTTTTAATGTCTGTAACCATCTCTGAATTACTGAGCACCCCATTATTAATCCTTCACCTTTTAGACCTGTGTGAACTTTGTAATATAGAAATATTTAAGAGTACTGGAGTGTGGTCAGAAATGATCAGAGGCATAATTATTGCATAATTAACCCTTATGACCAACAAATTGATCAATTAAGAAATATTCTCTTCTTGAACCCGACCTATGACAGGGAGACCAGAAAGTAAATTCTTTAGTATCTGGGTGCAAGATTCTCCAAATATATACCATATTATGAGTTGAGATTAGGACATTCAAGTCACTTTCTGCCTTGGACCTACACCGTCTAAATTTAGATCTATCTAAATTTGGGTCCAAAATAGCATTCATGTCCCTGCCATAATAATATTTGTAAATATAATGTTTGTTAGTTTACTTTGAATAGTGCTAAATACTTCATGACTTGGAGCTGTGGGGCCATAAACATTAATCAAACTAAACAATTCCCCATTAATTTGCCCCTGAATAATCAGAAAATGCCCATTACTGTCAGATATTTGTAGTGATACTTTGAAATCAATCCCTCTATTGACTAAAATCAATATCTCTGCTTTTTTTGAGCTATTTCTTGCACCAAAGACTTGACTCATCCATTGTCTCCTCATGAGGTTATAATTTTCAATCTTTAAATGAGTTTCCTGTAAAAAAGCAAAGGAGACATTCATTTTTTTAAGGTGGCTGATAACTGAGTAACATTATAATTTGTGATTCAGGCCCTTCACATTCCATGTGCCCATAATATAAGTATTAGGTATAGCCATCATAAACAGTGTCCAGCCTATGACATTTCCCTACTTTTCTTAGCAAAGAGGCATATAAGAAAAAATTACTCACCTTAGTAATGTTGTTTCTTCTAATGGAGTCTTGCTATATTATAGACATTAGCAGTTTGATCCAGCTCTAGAACTGCCCCGGAGTGAAATGGTTAAAACCATTCCAAAATAGAATTTTGGCACTAGAGCAGCTCTATCTGTGTCATTTCAAACTTGAACTGTCAGATCTTTACGAGCCAAACTCACTAAGGTCTGTGTGGAAGGTGTAACCTACACTAGCCAAATGGCTACCTAAATAATAACAACCATTGATGGTCCCAACACCCAAGACTCAAGTCAGGGGACCAGAAATACTAACACCATTCTAATAATATGAAAATGGAACATAAGTATAATAAAACACACACACGTGTACACATACACACCCCCAAAGTCCCAAAGGGGACAAAATGCTAAAAGAACATAAGTAGTGCCCACACTAAGTTGCCCGCACCCCACCAAGTAGAGGTTCTGAGAGGGGCAGGTTGGGGGGGAGGTCTATAATATAGCAAGACTGTATTAGAAGAAACAACATTACTAAGGTGAGTAATTTTTTCTTCAAACAACATGAAGTCTTGCTATATTATAGACATAACAGAATACACAGCAGTACCTCCATGGAGGAGGGCAGAACCTACTTAGGGAATAGGCTCTGAAGAACAGCTGTGCCAAACCGAGCATCTCTTCTGGCCTGGACATCCAGGGAGTAATGCTTGGTAAATGTGTATACCGTTTTCCAAGTAGCAGCCTGGCAAATCTCTAATAAAGTGATATCTCTGGCAGCAGCTAGAGACGCAGCTGTACCCCTGGTAGAATGAGCCCTCAAACCAGGGGGGGAGGGCTCTGCCCACTTTCTGATAACAAAATTGGATACAAGAGACAATCCACCTGGCTATTGATCTCTTAGTGGCAGGTTTGCCTTTCCCAACTTCACCATAGGTAAGGAAAAGTTGGAGGATTCGAACCTGTGACCTTGGCACGCCTATATAATAACTAAGAGCTCTCTTAACATCCAGGCTGTGCACCTCCTCTCACCAAGAGGAGTGATCAGTGAAAATACTGGAAGGAGATAGATTGATTAAGATGGAAATCTGAAACCACCTTAGGCAAAACTTCCTATTAGTCCTAAGGACTACCTTATCCCTGTGGAAAGCAATAAAGTCAGTCTCCACTGACAAGGCTTGCAATTCACTTATGCTTCTGGCGAAGTGATAGCCACTAGAAAAACAGTTTTCCAAGTTAGGTACTTAAGCACTGCAGAAGACAGAGGTTCAAAGGGGTTGCATTAACTGGGCATGCAAACATTAAGGTCCCAAGCAGGGCGGTTCCTGAAAGGGAGGATTAGTATGGAGTAATCCCTTAAAAACTTGGAAAACACAGGATGAGAGGAAAGAGGGATGATTTTCCTGCTGACACAAAAGCAGACACAGCTGCCAAATGAACTCTCAGGGTAGCTGGTCTGAGACCCAAGGAATTAAGATGTACCATGTAATCTAACAAAATGGGCAATTCAGCAGAGTCTGGGGAAATATTTTTCCCAGCACACCAAATAGAAAACCTTTTCCATTTAGAACTATAAGTAGCCCTAGTGGAAGGCTTTCTGGAAGCCTTTAGGATCTCAAGAACACCCTGAGAGAGGTGTAAATCAGCAAACTCTAACTCCTCAAGAGCCAGGCCTTGAGGTTGAGGGATTGAGGTCCGGATACCAAACCCTTCCCTGGGCACAAGTCAACAGATTGTGATTCCTGGGAGGCACAGGGGAAGATGGACTGTCAGAGACAGAAGGAGTGGGTACCAGGGCTGCCTGGCCCAATCGGGGCAATCAGAATCACCCTGCAAGGCTGAGATCTGATTTTGACTAGTACTTTGAATAGGAGAGGAAAGGGGAAGCATAGAGGAACTTCCCTCCCAATCCAGAAAGGCATCCAGGGAACTGAGCCCAGCACTGGAGGCCTGCAACAGAACAGAGGAAGTTTGTGATTGTCTGGGGCTGCAAAAGATCTATCTGAGGGATGCCCCCTGGCAAAAACTATCCCCAGCACTTGAGGATCCAGGGACCATTCGTGATGGCCCTGGGAAATCCTGCTGAGGGCATCCGCTAGGACATTGTCCTTCCCTGGAAGATGAACTGCTATGAGGGAAGTGTTCAGGAATAGCCAGAACCACAACTTCATTGCCTCGGTGCACAAGGCAAGACCAAGTGCCCCTGTTTGTGATGTACCACATTGTTGTGGTGTTGTCTGTTCTGACTTGTATCACCTTATCGTGCACAGATGCAGAAAAAGCTTGAAGAGCTAAAAAGACAGCTCTGAGTTCCAGCAAATTGATGTGGAGCAGAGATTCCTGGGGACCAAACTCCCTGAGTGGAAAGGTCGCCCATGTGGGCTCCCAACCCAGAAGGGAAGCATCTGTAGGAGAGTCAAGTCATGAGAAGGGAAATGAAGGGATCCCACTCTTAATTGCTCTGATCCTGCCACCACTGGAGAGCTAGGATCAAGGTTCGAGTCACTGGGACCAACTTGGAAAGGGGGTCTCTTCTCTGAGACCAAAAGGTTCTCAAGTGAAACTGAATGTCTCTCATCTGAAATATGGCTCCCTGCACAACAGTTGTGGATGCAGCCATGTGCCCCAGGAGCTGCAGAAAGTGTCTTGCTGGTCGAGAGACCTGCAGAGTGAAGGAAGAGGCCAGAGCCACTAAATTCCTTACCCTTTCTGGGGGAAGAAAGGCTCTGGCTAGCTTTGTGTCCAATTCTGCCCCTATAAAGGTGAGTACCTGGACTGGTTCCAGAACTGACTTTGGTAGGTTTAGCAGAAAACCCAGGAGGTGAGAAGCTGCTGGGTGACCTGCAGGTGAGATTTTACCTGTTCTGGGGACTGGCCTACAATGAGCCAGTCATCTAGATAAGGAAAAACAGCAATCCTCTGCCTCCTTAAGGGCCACTGCCACTGCTAGACACTTTGTGAATACCCTTGGAGCAGAGGTAAGGCTGAAGGGCATTGCTCTGAACTGGTAATGACCTGAGGGCAGTTCCGAATCTGAGGTACTTTTGATGGGATCTTCTGATTAGGACATGGAAATAGGCATCCTTGAGGTCCAGGGAGGCTAGCCAGTCCCTGGCCTTAGGAAAGGTAAAATCATTGCCAGAGTTACCATTTTGAACTTTGGTTTCAAAGATGCTTGTTCAGATATCTGAGATCTAAAATGGGCCGCCATTCTCCTGTCTTTTAGGGGTAAGGAAGTATCTGAATACAGACCCCTGCCCTGATGCAGGGAGGAACCCTTTCTACTGCTCTGAGAGCTAACAGGGATGAGACCTCTGTTTCCAGAGCGAGGGTCTCTGAAGCACTTGCAGGTAGAAAAAGTCTGCTTCTCAACTTGGGAAACTTTTTGAAGCTGAGAACCAGACCCTGGCTTACTACTTCCAGAACCCACTTGTCTGAGGTTAAAGAAGCCCAATTCTGACTGAAGTAAGCCAGCCTGCCCCCACTGGTACAGGAGAATCGGCCCTGGGCACCCCATCAGGGTGCCTGTTTCAGGAGCTTTAGGCTGGGGGGTGGGAGCAGGTCTGCCCACCCCTCATCTGCCCCTGCCTCTGAAGAAGCCCCTCTGAGCATAGGCAGAGGAGGCCTGAGTCTGGTAGAAAGGCCTGTGAAAAGGCCTACCCCTACCCCTGGGGGCATGCCTTTGAGGAGTGGCTTGCCGCTCCTTAGCCTGGGCACTCTTGTAAGTAGTCCTATATTCATCCATCTTCTTCATGTAATTCTCTGTCTGATCTCCAAACAGAGAATTTCCCACCACAGGAAAATCCATAGTCTTAGTCTGGGTATCCTGTGACAAACTAGTACACCTGATCCAGGCCAACCTACGAAAAGCTACAGATGTGGCCATGACCCTAGAGGAAACATCATTAACATCCACAGCAGCATGAAACTGAACCTTAGAGGCTTCAATGCCATCAGCAGCCACCTGTTCTAGTTCACTAGCCAGCTGGCCATGGGCCTCTTGGCCAATTGCATAACAGTATCCCATCTAGATTTCTGATACCTAGCTACATAAGCCATATAATTTGCTTGCCTGAGTCCCAGAGAGCTTCCATATACTGTTTTTTGCCATGGCATCAATCTTCCTGGAATCCTTGTCAGGAGGATGTGAAGCCAAGGAATATTAGCTTTATCACAGGCAGCAGCCTGAACTACTCAACATGACTGCATTGCTGAGAAAGGAATTCTGTATCAGGGCCTGACAATGTATACCTTCTGTCCATCTTTTATCTACAGGAGGCACAGAATTAGGAGCTTTTAAAATTTTAATTGTTTGTTTCTAAAAGACTTATGTAAAGGAATAGACAATCTCCTAGACTCTGGAATATCCATCATTTCTACAAAATCAGGCTCCTCTTGCTCATCCACAGCCTCTTCTAAAGGAAGCTGGAGAGTTTCAGCAACTTTTATAAAACATAAAATGAGATGGGGACTCAGACAGCATAGGGGAGATTCTAAAGGTCTGTCTGGGAGATGTCCAGTTCAATGGGCACACCCAGACCTTCCCAGCCACATTCATACTGTTCATAATCTCCTCCCCTCCTCTGGTTCATAAAATTCCTCAATATCATAATCCTGAACCACTGGGACCGGACGAACCGACCTTTACCAGATAGTGGTGGTTCGGACGGACCCTGAGACAGTGACTGGACAATTTGTATGGCTTTTTGCTATCTCTGCAGCAGTTGGAGAAGGAATTTGGACCCAGACCTGATGATTTTCTTGTTTTCTTTACTGGAATTGGTTCCTCAGAACCAGCTTTTCTTTGCCCAAGGAAGTCTGGCCCTGGTCAGAGGCACTCCTCTGGTTCAGTTGGCACCGAACCGGGCTGGCCATCCGGGTCAGCGGACTTTTTGGTCTCGTTCCCTGAGCCTGCCCAATCTTTTTCCAGGGTGGCTGCAGGGAAATTCTTACATACCTGGCAGTCTGACTGGAGGTGGTCAAACCCCAGACAATAAACACATGTGGTGTGTGGGTCAGCCTTGGCAAAGACTTCCCCACAAACATCACAGTATTGAAACCCAGTGGGCCCGGTTTTTCTTTTGGGTTTCTCAGACATAATGCCAGCCTAACCAAAAACTTGCCCTTTTAACGGCAGTGCCAGGCAAGACACCCTTATCGGTTCCTAACCGTGTCACGGGTATTGGAAAAAACCGTAATAAATCCGTTTTTTAGAACCGATAAGAACCGAACCGTGACTTATAAAATAGTAACTTTTAGTTTTAAATGAGTTTTAACCCACTGATCGGTTCAAAACCGAACCGATAACTTACAAGTTCCACACAGACAAAACCTTCATTTACTTACGGTTACCACAGATAGAGCTTGAACCGAACGGTTTTGCGGTTAAAATAAAACTATTCTTGGTTAAATCCAACTGAGAAAACACTTTTTAAACCGAGAAATGAACCCAGCAGAAGGAGAAATCTCCGGAGCGACTGTTCACTGAGGCGGAGTAAAGAATCTGACAGTTCAAGTTTGAAATGACACAGATAGAGCTGCTCTAGTGCCAAAATTCTATTTTGGAATGGTTTTAACCATTTCACTCTGGGGCAGTTCTAGAGCTGGATCAAACTGCTAATGTCTATAATATAGCAAGACTTCATGTTGTTTGAAACTCCCTCCCACCCTGGTAGCATATTGTTTTCTATCCAACAGGTTCATACCAGTGTACAGATCAGCAAATACTAAGTGAAAATAAAGAAAGTAGTAAGAAAAAGACAGATGATAAATATCTACATATAAATAGTAAATTTTATTATTACGTATAGCTCCCTGTGACTTATTTAAAACAAAAGGTGAAAAACTGTCCCCCTTCTATACTGTAGGATGTTCATCACCTTTCCCATCGTCTACTCAGAACATTCTCGGATGCTGTAAAACGGAGTTTCACCCAAGCTCAATACCGCCCCACAGCCCAAATATCTTCATTTAATTTAATTTTTTTCTTTTTTTTTGCAACGTGCATTAAATTGTCTAAAGACAAGAGATTCTGATTTCATAAAAGAGAAAAACTCTTGACCTTATGACTCCCTTAAACCTATTCCTTTCCACAAATCTGTTCCCATCTACGAGTGAACAATAATGATTAAAATGACAGTTCAAGTTTCTCATATCTTTGTAAAACAGTCCAAAAACAAACTGAGCATAAAAATGTCTAAATTAAAAACCCAGTGGCATTCTATAGTATATAAGAGTAAGTTAACATCACATTTCAATAGAAAAATACTTAGTTCTAGAATTCTAATATTTGCTGCATTTGAAATTGCATTTGTCATGAAAACTTCAAACCCATACAATAAATTAGCCTAATGGGGACGGGTTGATCAAATCAAAAATCTATATGAAGTCTCATAAAGCCCTATATTTGTTTATTTAGAAGGCAACATTAAGGCTTTACCTCATAACCAACCCATGAAGCAAAATACTATAAAAACATAAATTTATTATCCCCCTTTTTCTGACAGTGAAACATTTACATATTTGTTAAGAGTTTTCTTTATGAACTTTGTAATCATAGCTATTGATGTAACTTGTATTCCCTTCATTGCTCAGTAAATGCCAAGTGAGCTTAATGCTTCAGTATCACCCATGAAAAAAACAGGTGATAGTAATAATCCCAGCAAATTGATCTATCAGAGACACAATAAGCATGAAATTCTGTTGTTAAAATGAGTAAATAAATAGTACTGTGTCCCAAATCAGTCCAGTACATGAATGTTCTTAGATTGTGCTCATAATCACCACCATTTTGTCCAGACATGTCCCAGAATTCTGAGATGCTCGTAACTGCTTGGTAATGCAAACCCATGTAGGCCCTGCTTGAGACTGCATCCTCGAACTGCCTCTCATGTACTGAACTCTGGCGATCCTGACAGTTAGGAAAGAAATTTAAGTAAGTTGTCACTTTGAAAGAAAAAATGGCTGAAAATGAAAAATACTGTGCACCTCGGCTCAGGGAAATGGGGGAAAGAGAGCCAGCAAATAGGTAATCAGACCCAGGGAACCAAAATACCACCGATCCCCATAAAAAACACAAATTCATTTCTCTTACTAATACATACACATGTTGTATCCTAAACAATTTCGCAATCAAATAAATTACAACAGTTTATCCTTTTTATCTAGAAATATACTAATTTAGTTTAGTTTTTTTTCCCCAGACCTTTCACCTCCAGAGATGTGCACCACTAAATATCAAGAAAAACAGCAGTGTGGGCATCATAGCCATCCAATCTAAATCTGGATATTTATGACAGGAGACCCAAAAAAAATGAACCAGCAGACCTGCTGCCCTCCCTTGTACTTGATAAACAGAAGCTGTAACAAAAGATTCATCTACTAATGTGACTTCACTTCACCAGGGACCTCATTTCTTCTAATAGGTGGTGTCTGTGTCATATATTACTTCAAAGAACAATGGGGAATAATAAAAACTGCCATCACAGAGGTAACAAGCCTTTGTGTGAAGCAAATAAACAAAACGAAATGATGTAAGAAACCACTATGGTTCTCAAAGGAAGTGGCAGTGAAGGTTCAAGAGAAAAATAAAGCATTCAGAAAGTACAAGGAATCACAGAAGGAGCAGGACAGAGAACTGTATCAGTTCAAGCAAAAGGAAGCTGGGAAGGCAGTCAGAACAGCAAAGGCCCAAACCAAGGAAAAGATAAGCCAACCCAGTTAAGAAGGGGGATAAAACCTTTATAGGTACCTCAAGGAAAAAGGAAGACCAAGGAGGGTTAGTGGAGGCTTAATAAAGGGAGGGAGGGAGGGTGGGCAGTGGGTGACTGTGGAAAAGGCAGAGATACTAAACAAATATTTTAGCTCAGTATTTACAAAGGAAGTGGGAGGTACCTAAAACAAACAGTAGAAACACTCTGGATACAGAAGTTGATACAGCCCATTTACAGAAGAAAGGGTTCTGAAAGAACTTTAAACTGAAGGTGGATAAAGCAGTGGGGCCTGATGGGATTCATCCCAGAATTCTAAAAGAACTATGGTAGAACTAGTGACACCACTGACTACCCTCTTTAACAAATCATGGAGGATGGGGTGGTACCTGAGGACTGGAGGAGGGCAGATGTGATTCCCCTCTACAAAAGTGGGAGCAAGGCAGAAGCAGGAAACTACAGACCTGTTAGTTTAACCTCAGTGGTACTGGAAATGATGGAATCACTTGAAGGAAAGAATTGTTGAGTATCTAGAGGCCAGAGGGGCACAGGACCAAGGCAGCATGGATTCACAGTGGGAAGGTCATGCCAGACAAACTCTCATAGATTTCTTTGACTGGGTGACCAAAGTAGTAGATCAGGAAGGGCTGTGGACATGGCCTACCTAGACTTTTAGCAAGGCATTTGACACAGTCCCACACAAAAGATTAATATACAAGTTAGCCAGCCTGGGAGTGGGTCCCAAGATGACAGCCTGGGTAAAGGATGGCTGGAGAATAGGAAACAGAGAATAATAGTAAATGGAGTCCACTCTGAAGAAAGGGGTTACTAGTAGGGTACATCGCAGGTTCAGTATTAGGACTGGTCCTCTTCAATGTCTTTATAGTGTACATTGCAGAGGGACTGGAAGAAAAAGTATGTCCCTTTGCAGATGACACAAAGATCTGCAACAGAGTTGATGCATAAGGTGGGGTGGAAAGGATGAGAAGGAACTTGGCAAGGTTAGAGGAATGGTCAAATGTATGGCAGCTTAGATTCAGTGCTAAGAAGTGCAAGGTAATGCACCTGGGAAACAAAAACCCAGGGGCAGAGTACACAATGGGGGTGAGATACTAACAACAACAAAAATGGAAAGGGACATGGGGGTAGTCATATCAGATGACCTAAAGGTGGGCAAGCAATGTGAGAGGGCAGCAAGGAGGGCTGGGGAGATACTGGGATGCATAGGGAGAGGCATCACCAGTAGAAAACAGGAAGTTATTATCCCTCTGTACAGACAGTTAGTGAGACCCCATCTGGAGTACTGCATGCAGTTCTGGAGACCCAATCTCCACAAAGACATAGACAGGATGGAAGCTGTCCAGAGGAGGGCAACTAAAATGGTGCAGGGTCTGCACGGAAGACATATGAAAGAGACTTAAGGAGCTAAATATGTATAGCCCTCGAGGAAAGGAGGAGAGGGGACAGATAGAAACTTTCAAGTACCTCAAGGAATCAACAAAGTCCAAGAGGGTAGCATCTTTCAAAAAAGAGGTGTGCAAGAACAAGGGGCACAATTTGAAGAAGATAGAAGAGGCGGCTCAGAGGTAATTTAAGAAGTATTTTTTCACAGAGGGTTGTGGATGCATGGAAGCGGCCTTCGGAGGAGGTTGTGGAGTCAAAAACAGTGGTGGAATTCAAGCATGCATGGGACAGTCATAAGGCAATTCTAGGGGGTAGGTAGGAAGAAGTAGGCTGCTGGTTAACTAGGATCTGCAGCTTATCCATTAGGTAGGGAAATGGGCAGACTGGGTGGGCCAAGCGGTCCTTATCTGCTGTCAAAATCTATGTTTCTATGTTTCTATGTAAAAGGTACTGCGAATGCACCTCCAAATTCTATGAACTCAGAGTTCTTATTCGCATTTAGCATTGTCTTTGAAATAACGTGTATATAAATATAACTAACTAATAAAGTAAGAGGAGTGGTAACCCATTGAATCAGGAGCATCTGAGTCCCCCTCCCGATTCTCTATACACACCAAAAACTCTTCCCTCATCACCCACAACCCAGAGCCAAGGGTCAGCAATTATCCACTCTCAAACCATTATGTGTATTACTGTTTTATTGTTGAAAGTCAAAATTTCCTAAGATCATAGGAAAATCTTTTTTTAGACCATTCTTTGCAGCATCCATCCCATTATATTCTTTGACACCATCTGAAGACCATATTTTAAGTTTTGTAGGGTACAATAATCCATAGTTTAATCCAGCCTCTCTCAATTGTCTCTTAATGGGGTAAAAGGCATTCCTTCTAAGAATCACATCTGCGGGTAAGTCGTTAAAAATTTTAATAATATTCCTTTCAAAAGGGATGGAGGTCAAGTTCCTCAAGTCCCTTTGAATAAATACTTTTTGCTGAAAATCAAGCAGACAAAATACAAAGAATCTGGGTCTCTCATTTTTAGTAGGTTTGGGTTTCAGGGATCTGTGGGATCTCTCAATAAAAAATCTAGCAGCACCAGGTGGAGGGCCTACTATGGAAATCAAAAGCCTGTTGGTAAATTCAATGGGGTCAGACCCCTCGATTCTCTTCTTAAGCCTGAATACTCTCAGATTGTTTCTCCTACTCCTGCTCTCCAAATCTTCAACTTTAGAAATCAAATTGACTATTTGTCTACTGCTTGTTACTTTGTCAGTCAGATCTTTGTTGGCTCTATCTTCTAAACTGCTAACTCGAACCTCCACATCTGATATTCTTGTTTTCTGTTTTGCCAGATCATTTTTTACTGCTTTTATATCATCTGTCATCGTACTGAGAGTGATTTTGATGTTATACATTTCCTGCATCATTAAGTCAATGTGCACAACTGTCAAGGGCTGCTCAGTATTTTGTTTTTTTTTTTGCCTCGGGAGCTTAGGGGCTGCCCGATAAATTGTTCACATTTCCTAGTGGTCTTTTTTTATTTTTGAACTCAGGGTCTGACTCTACTCCCTCACGCATCATAACCAGATTCTCCTCCATAATTTGTAAACAGGTTATGTCAAAAGAGAAATGAGAACAATTGTTTATGTAGATATAGCACAATTACTGTGACTATTGGAGGGTAGGAGTTAGAAAGGGGCAGTAGAGCTGTAGAGAGATGGTTTCAGATAAAAGAGTTATTTTAATGAGGAAATAGGTGTTCAATGTACTCAATCAGAATATTGTTGAGCCCTAGAAAGGAGATATGAGAGAAGGCATTAACTGAGCAAACCTGCCGTAGATTGTGAGGTACTAGATTTCACTTGTAGATGGGGCGACAGGATTAAATTAGCTGAATTTTTTCTTCCAGCTGATTGATCTGAAGTCTACAACATAGCGTAATAATACCGGGAGCGATACCGGCTATAGCAAATACCGTCTATACTTTTTACTTTTTTTCCAATAATTAATACTTAATAATGGCTAATTTATAAAGCTGATTTCATTTCGTCCATTGGGAGGTAGGCCACACATCAAGGGCTCAAGGACACATGTCTGCTCTGCACTGCAACTTTCGATCAAATCACCAAAAAAATCAGTAGCAATGGGCCTAACTCACCCTGTTAGGTAGCAGTGGGCCTAACTCACCCGTTAAGTAGTAGTGGGCCTAATTTGCCCTTTTAAATAGAAGTGGGCCTAACTTACCCTGTTTGGTAGCAGTGGGCCTGACTTGCCCTTTGAAATAACAGTTGACTTAACTTGCCTGGTTCAGTATCACTGGGCCTGACTTGCCCTTTTAACACCCTGGTCCCCTGTGTGGCAGAACCCCTTGAAGATCTGGGCCACCCCTTTTGTTCTGGGCCTTGAATAAAAAGCCCCTTTTAAATTCCTGGGCCTTTCTTGGCTAGGCCCCTTATAAATCTCAGGCCTGGCTGATCCTTTCTGTCACTCACTGAGCCACCCCCACCTCAGCTCTGCCCCTTCTCTGCCTTAATTGAAATAATTAGTGTTTTCCCCTTCAAGATCACAAGTCTACTCCGTCCCCTGGGTGTCGCTATGCTCCGAGTGGAAATGCTGATCTCTTCTGTCCTCAGCCTATGGCCAATTTACTTTGTACCTGGTGCTAAATGAAACAAATAAATTAAACACTTTTGTGTCTATTCTGGTGGTCAGCACTTTTATTGTTGTGCTGCCGCTGACTCACCACCCCAGACAAGGATGCAGGGAAGCTGATTCAGGAGGTGGGAGGAACTCCTGGCAGATGGAGGGCTTCAGCCAGTTAAGCGGTCAATCGGGGACCTTGTGAGGTCCCAAACTAGTGTGAGGATGATGAGGCATTGCTCATGCTGCCTCCGGGGGACCGGTACAGAACCTTTTACAATAAAATAGAGAAACAAGGCACCAAGCCCTCTCAATGGGGAGTGGGGTGACTTTCCAGGCAGTCAATGACACCACGGACCAAGCAACACATTAGGTAGGCAGTTTTCAGTGACTGGAGGCAGAGGGGTACACAAGAAAGCCCTCAGGGACAGCTTCAGCCCTCCTGGCAAGCTCTTCTCATCCCTCCTCACTTTCTGTGTCCACTCTCCTCCACAGTTACCACGATTCTGTCTTTACAACTGAATAATTTTCAAAGAGCAACACTCTACCTTCTCATTCTTGGCACTAGAATGCTGAGCATGTGCCACACAGTGAGCATTCTATATACCCAGTCTGGCATTCTATATGCGCAGCATGACATTCCATCTGCTCAAGCTGGCATAAAGGGCTAACATTTTACATTTCTTAAGCTATGTACATTTATTTAAAACAGATTTGTGATGACTAGATCAGAAACTGGGCACCTGGGCATTTCTGAGGCACCTTTCCTGAGTTACTTGTGCACCTTATAGGGCTGGGCACCTTTCTATTTTTTTTTTTCTGTTGTGCCCCCAGCACTGGAGTACTACAATTCAATTTCATCAAAGTACTTAAACAAATAACACAGCAGCAATAGGAATAAAGAGCTCAAAGGATTTGAGGTATACCAATTTCTTCAGACCTGGGGACAAGTGGGGGGGGGGTCCTACCCATGGGGAAAGGGGCATTAAGCAGCTGTTCTGGTAGGTGAAGAAGGATGAGTAGCAAGAGAGGGATTCTCAGGAGTGAGTGTAGTTGCAGGAAATGGAAAGGGAAAGGTGTTTCCTGAGGTTGTGCTTTAAGGAAGAGGCAGTGGAACACTGGATAGAAGATGTGGGAGATTTTTGAATCGTTTCGTGCCCTTGTAGGAGAGGGTGTTTTGGCTATGTGTGGTGTGACAGAAAGGGAGGGAGAGGGAGAAGGAGAGGGTGGAGGCATGTCTGGTGATCCAGGAGGGGGCTGACCTAGGGAGGAGAGATTTGATGCTGTTGGGTAGGAGTCCTAGGGAAAATCTGTGAAAAAAGGTAATGATTCTGCCATTTAGTCTGTCATCAAGGGGGGCCAGGTGGAGAGTCTGTATAGGTCACAGTGGTGGGTAAGTCTAGGGAGGCCAGAGACAAAACAAATAACGTTGAGGTAGGCGCTCCGGAGCTTGTTTAATTTTCTTAGGGAGAGGGATGGAAAGAAGGTTAGGGCACCATAGTCAAAAATGGGAATTAGGAACCTGGACACTAGGAGGGTCTTGGATTCAGGGGTGAGGAAAGGTTTTACTCTGTATAGCATGCCCAGCAGTTGGTGGGTTTTCTTAATAATCTGATTGACTTGGGATTCAAAATTGAGGTGATAGATGAGGTGTAAGCCTAGGTATTTGAATTCATATACTCTCTCAGTAGTGTTGACGTCATTGTCGATCAGGGAGAAATTGAAGGATAGTGGTTTCTGGGAATTCATATACTCTCTCAGTAGTGTTGACGTCATTGTCGATCAGGGAGAAATTGAAGGATAGTGGTTTCTGGGAATTCATATACTCTCTCAGTAGTGTTGACGTCATTGTCGATCAGGGAGAAATTGAAGGATAGTGGTTTCTGGGAATTCATATACTCTCTCAGTAGTGTTGACATCATTGTCGATCAGGGAGAAATTGAAGGATAGTGGTTTTTGAGATTCATACTCTCTCAGTAGTGTTGGCGTCATTGTCGATCAGGAGAAATTGAAGGATAGTGGTTTCTGAGAATTCATATACTCTCTCAGTAGTGTTAGCGCTCATTGTCGAACAGGGAGAAATTGAAGGATAGTGGTTTCTGGGAATTCATATACTCTCTCAGTAGTGTTGACGTCATTGTCGATCAGGGAGAAATTGAAGGATAGTGGTTTCTGGGAATTCATATACTCTCTCAGTAGTGTTGACGTCATTGTCGATCAGGGAGAAATTGAAGGATAGTGGTTTCTGGGGGCTGGAGAAAACCATGGATTTGGTTTTCTTGGCATTAAGAACAAGTCCTTTGGACAAGAACCAGGAATGGAACTTATGGAAATCACACTGAAGCTTGTTTAGAAGGGAAGTGGGGTATTTGTCCTTGCAGAATAGGGCTGCATCTTCGGCATAAAGTATGAGCTCAGTATTTGTGCAGATCTCGGGAAGGGAGTTCATCAGGAGGGAGAAAAGAAGGGGACCCAGGATGTACACCTGAGATACTCCATATTTTATGGGGCAGGAGTTAGAAAGGACACCTTTTATCACAGTCTGTTGAGACCTGTGGCTTAGGAAGTTGCAAAACCAGTTAGCAACATCAGAGGAGAAATGCAGATGGGGTAGGGTGTAGAGTAGGACATTGTGGTTGATGAGGTTGAAGGCTTTTGTGAGGTCCACAAAAACCAAGTAAGGGTAGAGGCCTTCATCAATGACTCTGTCAATGAAGTTGGTGAATTTAATCAGGGCTGTCTCAGTGTTCTGACCGGCCCTGAATCCGTACTGTACCTCAGTATGCAGGTTGTATTTCTTGAGAAATTCTGTGGTTTGCTTATGGACAATATTTTCAATGATTTTGGAGAGGGGAATCAGGAGGGATATAGGTCAGTAGTTGGTAACCTCATCTTTGGGTCCGGATTTATGTAGGGGTTTGATAGTGTCTCTTTTCCATTTTAGAGGAACAAAACCAGTGCAGAGGGCGTGGTCTAGAATGTTTGTGAGAGGAACGGTTACGGATTTGTAAACCAGTTTGAGGATCCAGTAGTCAGTGCTACATAGCCCAATGTAAGGCCTGGGGATCATTAGTTTTAATGAGTTTAAACACTTCTGGGGAAAGCTACCGAAAATAGAAGCTGGGGCGGGGTTTGTGGGGGGAGCTGGGGACAGGAGGAGGGTTTGGCTTGTATTGTCCAAGTTGCCAAAGTAGCAATTAAAAAGTGAGACTACTTCATGTGGATCCATGATTGGCTGTCCCCTGGAGGAGAGGCTGATTTGCTAATTGTTTTGTCCTCTTCTGATAAGGTCATTAAGGATGCTCCAGGTATGCTTAGGGTTGCCCCTAGACCTATGCTGTTTTTCAGTGAGAAAGGTGATTTTAGCCAACCGGACTGCTGATTTACAGCTGTTACAAAATGTTTTGTACTGTTGAAGGAGGTGGATAAGCTTAAGTCTTCTGTATATTGATCACATATGGTCCCTTTTCCTCATAAGTTTAAGGAGATCAGAGATGATCCATTCGTAACTGTGACCCTTAACTCTAATTTTTTCAGGGGGTTGAGGGAGTCACAAAGAGAGAGGAAATTTATACTGAACTTTTCTAGGGCAGAGTCAATGTCCATTATGGATTCTATGAAGGACTAGTCTGAGGCTAGAGAAACATTGGATAATTCCAACGAGTTGAGTTTTTTGAGCTGTCTGGTGTGGATGAATATGTTCTCTTGGTTTGGGATCTTTGCTGACCAGCAGCAGTACTCTGTGCAGTGGTCGCTAATAGAATTGGTTAAGACTCCTGAGTATGTTATGTGGGAAGGGTTAGAAACTAGAAACCAATCAAGTATGGATTCATACCCAGTCCTATAGTTGGTGCAAGTGGTGGTGGTGATAAGCTGGTGGAAGCCGTGGCTGATAACGGATTCCTAGGTGGTTTTGGACTGTGGGGACTGCCAGTTCAGATTAAAATCACCAAGGATTATCCATTCCCTTCCCTGGGGAAGTGATCTTTTTATGTCAAGAAACACATCAAGTTCATTGGGGGGGTGCCAGGGGGGAGATAGGTAACGCTGATGGTGATTATTTTGTTATTGCCAAGGAGGAGATTAACCAATAAGGATTCTAGATGGGGGTTTGCTAGAGGTGTTACAAGTTTAGTGGCTGAGAGATGATTTGCTATACAAAGGAGGCAACCACCCCCTCTTTTTTTGGGTCCATCTTTCCTGAAGAGGGAGTATCCCTCAAGGCAGATTTCGTTAGAAGGGATCTTGGGGGTTAGCCAAGTTTCACTGAGGGCAATAATGTCGAAGGTACTGACTGCGAGCCAAGATTCCAGAAGTATTTTTTTAACTAATAGACTCTGGATGTTAAGGTGTGTGATTTTAAGCTGCCTGTTTTGCCTACGGGGAGAGGAGGGGATTTCATGGGCTGCTTGTGAGAGTCCGGGATTACGGTGAATGGACCCAGAGATGAGGAAGAGGAGAAGAAGGAGTCTTCTGTGTCTGCTGTAAGCAAATACAGAGAGCTTAGGGGATCTGAGTCTAGTAAGGTAGTGATGTATAACTAATGTAGGGTGGTGGGAGGGGGAGCACTAGAGGAGGAGGAGGCAAAGTTTGATGAGATAGAAACCCTGGTTAAGGGAGGGGTGTGTTTGGGATGAGTGTATTTATGGGGGGTACTGGGAGTAAGACATTGTGTGAAAGGGGGCGGAGGTGGAGTGCAATGCGAGGGCAAGGAGGGCTGGGTTGTGGAGAAGAGGGGTTGGGGATGGCTTGACAGAGGGGAAGAGGAGTCAAGAATAAAGTTGGGCACAGCGGTGGAGATGAAGGATTGTACTGATTCCTTAGGAGGCCATATGGAATAATAAAAGTCAATAGTAAGGCAGCGAGGACTGCAAACCAGACAGGCTTCATGGTGCCAACAAAAAAACAACTATACACTATAAAAAATTCTGGACTGGAAACCACCACATGCCCAATCAATCAGAACCTCTCTGTGGCAGCACAGTCTGGTCATGCATGGTTGCCCATTCAGTATTTTATATATTTTATTTCTTTAGTTAGAAATCGGGAACTGGGGAGCCAAGACTCATTCTCCAGGTGCAACACATGAGAGGGTGCAAGGGAGAAAAATGCATACACAGTTACAGCAAAACACTGTAACAAATGGCATACATTAACTATGCAGTCCAATGGGGTACAATCAGTATAGGTTAAATGACAAGTAAAAAGAGCTACAGAGTGCAAACATGACGTAAATAGTGAAAAAAAGAGAGAACAAGCATTTGCCAATGCCAAATGTCCGCAGACAGTATTTCTGTTCTACTGGGTCTTGCACAATTTAGTGACCAAATGCTTAGAGGTAGGATGGTAGCCTTAGCCATTTTGATTCATTCAGCCCGGTAATGGAAATGTTAATCTTCACATATCCCTGTCTGACTTCATTTATTAAGGCATCTTGCAATGATAAATGAGGATTGTCCTGAGAGTTATGCTGCTACAGTCCCTGAAGAGGATCTGAAGATATCTCTGTGCTTAACATAGTGCTATCCTGCATATTCCTGTTCTCTTTTTGCCTTTGTGGCTTACTTTTAGTCATGTCTGTGTTCATTTGTGGACCATACGTAGTGGAGGATAATGAAGGGTCTTTGTTTTCCTTACTGAGCACCCTGCCTCCATTTCTAACTGTTCCAGGATCCATTAGCATTTGGTGCACAGGCTATTGGGTTATAAAGCTGTGGAGAGGTACGACCAGACACCAGTACGCTTATTTTTATTAGGTCAGTCACAGGGGATTTGTCATTAAAAGAGTTTCCCTTTTCTGCACTTGGTACTGTAGCAGGCTATGTAACTATAGTGATTATCTTAGCTGTATCACTTATCTTAGGTGCAGTGCTATTGTTTAGTGCTATCTTATGTATGCCATCGGTTGCAGCTACAGAGTACAGAGTTTTGTACTGAGAATACTGTGGAGGTGTGTTTTCAAAGGCTGATGTGTCCTCTTTATTTGAATCTGCATCTCAGAAGTTGCCATTTGCAATATCTACTGCTGTGTCCCTTGTCATGTGCTGTATATTAGTCTTTATTTATTTATTTATTTATTTATATATATCTTTGGTAACTGGGTAAGTGTGCTGATCCAAAGGACCATTTTCAGTCATGACCTGGGCCACAGAGTGGCAGAAGCAACAAACAAATATCATAGATATATGGCATTCTAAATACAGGCATCAGCAAAGGAGTAAACATAATACATATGGTGCTTAAACAAACAATACGTGGAATTCTACCTATGTATTTCAGGGAAATTATTCCCCTTAAGTGCAGGCAAATTACTTCCTTCACTATCAGACAAGGCAGATTTTAGTGGACAGTCGGTAATTGCAACAGAGCCTGGCATTTTCTGCCCCCTAACTTTACTAGCTGGTTCAATAAAAAAATCTACTAAATGATTCAGAGCTAGTATTCAGCCATGTTGCTATAGCAACCTGACGTTTTTGCTGTTGGTGCACTCTGGGAGTTGACAAGCAAAACATTTGCTTTTAAATAATGTCAGAGGGATTTTGGCAAGTGCAAACCTAACTGCCGTATTTGTAACTTTTTTTGACACTGCACCTTCAGAGATTCACAGCTTTTGTGCCGTAGTATATATCGGCGTCTGGAGTGTCAACTTTGCAGTTTTCCTCAGAAGATTTTTAACAGAGTTGGCTTGCGGTGACAGTGTAAGTAACTTGCTGTTACTGTTTGCACTAAAAGAAGGATGTTCTTGAGCTGCAGTGTTTGTTTTGACAGTCTGTTTTATTTTGACTCAGTGTGAGCCACCGTGAGTGATCAGTGCAGTCCTTCTAGTGAGTCTAACATTATTGTTCTAATTAATTACTTTGCTTCCTGCACTCGTCATCATTTTTTTGACATTACAACTGTAGGGAGGGATAAGAGGGTGTAGCTTACCTCCACTGGTGACTCAGCTATTCGTACAAACACACATTCATTGTTGCAGAGGAATATAAAAGATGATACCTTCCATTTAATATTGTTAGGTTATATGCAGAATTGAGGAAGAGTGTTCCCTGGCTCAGAGAGCTGTCCTTCAGCAGTGTTATGTTTGTGTGGGTGTGTGCTGAGAGGAAAGGTTGTGTGGGGAGGCCAGTTACAGAGGCGCCAGCAACAGACATTGATGGATTGTGTTGTGTGTTACATACATACATACATACATACATATATGCCAGAAGAAACAGACCTTGTGGTCTATCAAGTTTGCTTGAGTGTGCAGCTAGCACCCCTAGATTGCAGCTGCCCCACCCCCTCCCTGTCACCCCTCCAGCTGTTTTTCATCACTACTTACACAGACCCCCCCGTGCCCTGTCCCATGCCCTTTTGAAAGTACCCACCATCCTACATGATACCACCTCCTCCGGTAGCATATTCCATTTCGACACCACCATTCTGTGAACTAATGCCTCCTCATCTCTCTCCTAAATTTCCTTCCCTCCAATCTCAGCCCATGATATCTTGTGTCTCTTCCCTTCCTCAGCCTAAATAACCCATCTCTGTCAGTTTTGTTGAGCCCCTTTAGATATTTGAATGTTTCAATCATATCCCCTCTCTCCCTCCTCTCTTCTAGGCTGTACAAATTCAGATGCCTCAGTCTGCCTTGTAGGGTTTGTCTTCTGTCCCCTGTATCATTTTTGCCACCCTATGCTGCACCCCTCTAGCATCCTGATGTCCTTCTTCAGATATGGCCGCCAGTACTGCACACAATACTCCAAGTGTGGCCTGACTAAAGATTTGTAGAGGGGCATAATCACATCCTTATGTCTGGATGAAATTCCCCTTGCAATGCAACTCAGCATCTTGTTAGCCTTGGCCACTGTTTTTCTGCACTGAGCCAAGTTGTTCATGCTCACAGTTATCACCCCCAGATCCTTCTCTTCCTCCGTGATCCTAGTCTCACCCCACACAACTAGTATTCCATCCTCGGGTTCTTTACTCCAAAGTGCATAACTTTACACTTCTTCACATTAAAGCCCAGTTGCCACTTCGATGACCACTCCTCTAACTTGGTTAGGTCTCCCTGTAGCACTTACCACCCCTCAACATCATCCACAATTGCATCTATCTTGGTGTTGTCTGTGAACAGACTGATCCTGTTCTTAATTTCATGCAGGATCAGTCATTACAACTGACATCTGCAACAGTGAAGGGCTCTTTCTGGATATTTGAAATTCCTCAGCAGGCTGATCATGATAGATCAGCTCTGCTTGTAGGGCAGTGTAAATCAAAGTAAAGAAACAAACCATGATTGGGTTGGCTTTTTCTTTTTAAGTACAGGACCTCTCCGCGCAGCAAGCCAAAACTGTGTCATGATCAGTGATTGGTGTGGCACTGACGTGCCCTTTGAAGACTGCTCTGCATTGGATGGACAGTGTCACATCTCTCAAACTCCAACTCTTATAACAAAATGTTCTCTGTGCACACATGCACATGGCAAACATAAAAAATGCAAAAGTTATGTTTAAATTGATGCAAACGTAGGACAAAACTATCACAAAAAAAACTGCCGAAAGGACCAACACTGCAAAAAGAGCACCAAGCTCAATAAAATAAGAAGAAATAAATGACCAGAGACCATAGACCAGCCCAGAAGAAAAGGGTTGGAGTAAGATTAGGTGCAGGTACAGCACGGAGTAAAGTGAGCCTTAAGAAGTGGTTGGAGAGAGGGGCCAAGTGGGGAGAGGAAAGCTAAGGGGGTAGATTGTTCCAAAGGAAGTGAAGGTGGACAGAGAAGGCAGATTAACCAGCAAAGGTTTTATGGTGAAGGATAGAGAAGGAGGAAGAATTGAGCAAACTGGAGGGAATATGTAAGTTTTGGGAGACAAGAGGAAGGAAAAGAGGAAGAGAAAAAGAGACAGTATTCAGAGAGAGAACACCAGTGCAGTCACGAAAGATAATGGAACACAAGCAAGGGGCGGACACGACAGGTTAAGATAGAGGAGCAGTGGGAGGAAAGTCAAGGGCAAAGTGAAAGAAAGCATGAAAAAGAGGGTCCAGTCTGGCAATGGTGGAGTTCGAAGTGGCACCATAAACCACTTTCTCATAATAAAAAATCTGCAAGATCATCTTATGGAGACAAGACGTGTGATATATAGCTCTAAGTTTGGATGAAACTGAGTTTTGGGTAAAATGAGTTTTGGGTGAAGCACAGAGATACTCGAATTGAGAAACCAAGATGGTAGGAAGGGAGCTGAGCTTTGTGAGATTGTAACTAGCACCAAAGGGCATGGGTACAGTCTTTTTAGTGTTTAGCCCTAGCTGGTTTGAGTAGAACCAGCTTTGGACATTGTCAAAGTACATTAAAGATGTGATTCCAGTTCAGTGGCTGAGGCACCAAAAGTAAAGAGCATGGTGTACTTTGTACATGTATGAATGTTTTTGGCCTCACAGGTGGTGAGGAGTAAGTGGATTATTCAGACAGTTTGAAGGGAGGAGAGTAGGGTGACTGACAGCAGGATGCTGCACATTTGAACTGCTCAGCTTGATCTAAGTCTATCATCTTGTTCTATATGGTCCTCACTCATTTCACTTGAATTTCTAACCTAAAAGATCCCTTGAAACAGGAGCAACCTAATTTGTCAAAAAACAAACCAAAAAAACAACAAAAACAAATGCAAAAAGCAATGAGCAAGAGAGAGAGAGAGAGAGAGAGAGAGAGAGAAAGGATAAAAGAAAGAAGCTGAGTTCCTTGCCTTCAGACCCCATGAATCCAAACAAGAACAGATGAGCTGGCCCTGTGGAAAAGTTCCTATGTCCTACAATCTTGGGGAGCCCTGAGAAATCTGGTCCATCAGCTGCAGCTCAAGCCAAAAGCCCCAGACCCTAAGTAATGGTTACTGATCAGCTGCCAGCCACAGAATCTCTAAAACTAAAATGGGTGCCACCAACAAAGTTGGACTTCAATAAATCATGCATTGAACTAAAATGTCATCCAGGAATGTGATACAAAGCTGGACTCTTTTGTGCCAAGATGTGATGGTATGTGATGCAATGTACGATATAGTATGTCAGCTAATGAAAAAGTTATCAACACAGTGTAAAAAAAAAAACATTCTGCACTGGTTGTAAAACTTGAATCTTTATCCTCTTTGGTGACTGCAGTGCCATGGCATAACACATAGCTCATGCCAGACTGAAAATCTTGAAAAAAAAATCTGAACAAACAATTTAAGGTTTGTGACGTTACCTATATCTGAAACTACTGAAAAATTACATGGGACATTATAAAATAATTTTTTGCTGCATATACTCCTAAAAATATGCCCCCATTTTAAAGCTTTCCATCTCACTAATTAGCAGAAAACTTTAAAAACCTTCTTACCTACTGTGTTCTCTCTCTCTAAGCCTCCAACTGTCCTGTCTCAGTTTGCTCTTGAGAGTGATAGAGCATAGAATATAAAGTAGGACCAGTTAAAATGAGCCATGAGTTTCTACAATGCTAAGGGTTTCATCTACCCTGACATCACTCCTCAGACCCAGTCTCATAGACAGCATTTTCTTCAATACAGGTCAGAGGTGCAATAACTTGGAGGTTGTTTTTCACTTTTATATCTCTGGAAAGTACATATCATTGTGGATTCCCTTGATACATTTACTTGAACTGTGACTGCACCTGTCTGAGTTCATTGGGAATTTCAGAGCAGAAAAATCCCAACATGAATCTGCTTCCTTTGAAGAGTTGGATGATTCCAATTTTGATTCTAACAAAGCAGAAGCTGACATCAGCATGTGGGTATACTGACCCGATGGCGACACCAACACGGTGACATTTTTCGCTGTCGGCAAATCAACACTTTGCCAACAGGTCACTGTGTTGGTGCTCCCAAGACAAGGGCACACTGTCTCCCGGTCCTGCACCCCCTCCCTGAATCAACTCCAACTGGAGTTGATAGAAACATAGAAACATAGACTTTGACGGCAGATAAGGACCACTTGGCCCACCCAATCTGCCCATTTCTCTACCTACTGGATAAGCTGCAGATTCTAGTTAACCAACAGCCTACTTCCTGCCACCCCCACTACAATTGCCTTATGTCTGTCCCATGCATGTTTGAATTCCCCCACTGTTTTAGACCCAACAACCTCCCCAGGAAGGCAGTTCCATGCATCCACCACTCTCTCCATGAAAAAAAATGTCCTCACATTACCCTGAGCCATCCCCTCTATCTTTAAATTGTGCCTCCTTGTTCTTACACATCTCTTTTTCTGAAAGATGCTACCCTCCTGGACTTTGTTGAGTCCTTGAGGTACTTGAATGTTTCTATCATGTCCCCCCTGTCCCTCCTTTCATCAAGGGTATACATATTAAGCTCTCTCAGTCTCTCTTCATATGGTTTCTGATGCAGACCCTGCACCATTTTAGTTGCCCTCCTCTGGACTGCTTCCGGTCTATGTCCTTGCGTAGATGAGGTCTCCAAAACTGCACACAGTACTCCAGATGGGGTCTCACTAACTGTCTGTGCAGAGGGATAACCACTTCCCTTTTTCTACTTGTGATGCCCCTTCCTATGCATTCCAGTATCCCCCGGCTCTCCTTACTGACTTCTCACATTACTTACCAACCTTTAGATCATCTGATATGACTACCCCCAGGTCCCTTTCCATTTTTGTTGTTGTTAGTACCTCTCCTGCTATTGTGTACTCTTCTCCTGGGTTTTTGTTTCCCAGGTGCATTACTTTGCACTTCTTTGCATTGAATCTAAGTTGCCATATGTCTGACCATTCCTCCAACCTTGCCAAGTCCCTTCTCATCCTTTCTACCCCTTGTGTATCAACTCTGTTACAGATCTTTGTGTCATCTGCAAAGAGGCATACCTTTCCCTCCACACCCTCTGCAATGTCACCTATAAAGATGTTAAAGAGGACTGGACCCAGTACTGAGCCCTGAGGTACTCCACTAGTGACCCCCCTTTCTTTGGAATGTGTTCCATTCACTATTACCTTCTGTGTCCTGTTTTGCAGCCAGTTTGCTACCCAGGCTACCACCTGGGACCCACTCCCAGGCTGGCTAACTTGATTATTAATCTTTGTGAGGGACTGTGTCAAATGCCTTTGCTAAAGTCTTCGTAGGCCATATCCACAGCCCCTCCCTGGTCTATTACTTCAATCACCCAGTCAAAGAAATCTATTAGATTCATCTGACATGATCTTCCTGCTGTAAATCCATGCTGCTTTGCATCCTGTGCCCCGCTGGACTCTAGGTACTCAGCAATTCTTTCTTTCAGAAGTGATTCCATCATTTTCCCTACCACTGAGGTCAAACTTACAGGTCTGTAGTTTCCTGCTTCTGACTTGCTCCCACTTTTGAGAAGGGGAATCACATCTGCCCTCCTCCAGTCCTCAGGTACCACCCCATCCTGCCATGATTTATTAAAAAGTGTGGTCAGTGGTGTCACTAGGTCCTCCCTTAGTTCTTTTAGGATTCTGGGGTGAATCCCATCAGGCCCCATTGCTTTTCAATTCAAAGAGGTGGGGGGGCTTGGGAGAGCTCCATAGGGTTTAGGGCGAAGCCCTCGATAGAAAACAGGACCAGGAGACATACAGGATTTATGTCTACCACAGCTTGCAGTTGACATAAATCCTGTCGCTGAGATGCTGGTCAACAAAAGTGTTGTCTCATCGGCATCATAGAACCCAGCATGCTCACTGTCATACTGGAATCCTATGTTCTAGATGTGCCTTTTAAAGAATAAAGCATGCTGTTTAACAGGTACCCACAAGACTATCTTCCATGGGCAGTGAGCAACTTATAACTTGATTGACATTAAATTATAAATAAATAAAAAGTTCCTGATTGATCTCAAGTTTGAAAAAAAATGTGCTTAGTATTATATTTCACAATCGATATGCATTTTTCAATCATTCCTCGTTACTATTTGTATTTCTTTCTAAGTCAGTTGATTTTAATAGTTCTTAAGTTCAGGCTCTGGTTATGTTGTGCCAAGCATTTGACTAATGGAAGAAACGCTGGGGTTATGGTCAAATATTAACGTAATGCAGTTCTTTGTAAAACTATTATTATACTTATAACTACTTAAATAATTGTGAGAACAACTGATAATGGCAGCATCATAGGTACTTCCAGTGTATTATAACTTCACTAAGTGTCTGTGTATGTTGGCAGCAGCTTTTATTTTGCTTTTGAACAGCGATATTAGTTCTAATCTTTTTCCACCATTCTACTGCATTATTTGATATAATTTATCAATAATAACACAGAAACATAGAAACATAGAAATTGTTGGCAGATAAGGACTGCCATGCCCATCCAGTCTGCCCATAGGCCCTATACATTGTACATGGCCACTGACCCTATGTGGTCAATGGCTTTTCATCACTCCCTCCCTCTCAAGGTTCCCTTGTGCCTGTCCCAAGCATGCTTAAACCCCTCCACTGTGCTTGTCCCCACTACCTCCTGTGACAGACTATTCCAAGTGTCAATTACACTTTCTGTGTAGAAAAACATTCTCACATTACCTCTTACTCTACCCCCCTCCAATTTCATATCATGCTCCCTTGTTCTAGTACTTTTTCTACATTGGAAAATGTCCACCACCTGCACCTTGCTTATGCCCTTGAGGCTCATGAAAGTTTCAATCATGTTCCCCAGCTCTCTCCTCCCCTCCAGTGAGTACATATTGAGGTTCCTTAGTCTCTCCTCATATGTTTTGTGGTGCAAGCCTCACACCATCTTTGTTGCCCTTCTCTGGATAGTCTCCACCTTGTTTATGTCCTTGTGCAGGTATGGCCTCCAGAACTGCATGCAGTACTCCAGGTGAGACCTTATCAATGTTTTATACAATGGCATCATCATCTCCCCACCTCCTGCTAGTGATACCCCTGCCTATGCACCCCAGCATGCCACTGGCCCTCCCGGCTGCCTTTGCACACTGCTTTGATTCCTTAAGGTCATCAGAGATCATAACCCCTAGGTCTCTTTTCTCCTTGGTGACAGTCAGCTCCTCCCCCCAACCTGTAGTTCTCCCCAGGATTCCCTCTACCCAGGTGCATTATTTTGTACTTTTTTGCATTGAACCTCAGTTGCCACATCTCCAACCATATTTCAAGCTTTTCCAGGTCCCTCTTCATTTTCTGCACCCCTTCCGGAGTATCCACCCTGTTGCAGATCTTGGTGTCATTTGCAAGTAAGCAGACCTTTCCTTCCAGCCCCTCTGCAATGTCACTAATGAAGACATTGAACAGGACTGGCCCCAGTGCTGATCCATGCGGCACCCCGCTGATCACCCCCTCTCCCCAGATTGTACCCCATTTACCACCACCCTCTGACTCCTGTCTGTTAACCAGTTCCTAACCCAGTTCACCACCTTGTCTTCCATGCCCAGACTATCCATCTTGTTAATCAGCCTTCTATGTGGGATGGTGTCAAAGACTTTGCTGAAATCTAGGTAGGCAACATCTACTGCCCCTCCCCGATTTACTTCCCTAATCACCCAATCTAAAAAATCTAAAAGATTAATTTGACATGACTTTCCTGCTGTGAATCAGTGTTGCCTCAGATCCTGGGCAACATGGATTCACAGCAGGAAGGTCATGTAAAATGACAATAAATTGAATATACTTTGATGCCTCCTTATCTCCATCTCTTAAAGGACTTCAACTGTACTGTTTGGTGAACTACTTTTCTTTAAATCTCAAAATAAATGTTATTTATTTGTATGTATACAATATAGACAATATGAACATACCCTACATAGTAACATAGAAATATAGACAATGCTGGCAGAAAAAGTCAGATGGTCCATCCAGTCTTCCCATGGTTCCCTATCTATCCCTAAAACCTAACTGTCATCCAGGGTATTAACCCTCACTATGCTCTCACCTATTCTTTTCCCTGCAACTTTTGCCCTGAGTCACCATGATAGCCTTCACTCTGTCCCAACCCTGTTTAAAACCATTTATGGTTCTGGCTCCTGCTACCTTGGCTAGCAGACTGTTCCAAGGTTCCACCACCTTCTCTGTAAAATAATACTTCTTCATATCCAAAGCAAAATCACACTATAGTAGATCAAAACACAACCTGTGGCCAGAGCTGATACGGCTGTGGAAAGCTTTTAGGAGCAGCAAGAGCATTGAAAAGAATATACGGTGCTCTCGCCACACCGGAGTCAGCCATAACTAACACTGCAGTGATTATAGTACTGCACATGCATGATACTCGCGATGCACAGTTTGCCCAAGAGTCAGTCATGCACAAAATGGCAGCTCTAACATAACTACATATGTGCGATACTGGCACATGTGCAGTGTGTTTGTGTCACAAATCCCCCACCCATGCCTTAACCAACATGCCCCTCTCACCTGATTGCTGCACACCCTTCTCTGTGTTTGCCCCTCACCCTTTCCTGTGCCCACACCTAACTTTCTTTGCTACAACAGACTCTTCTCTGTGTTTGCTCCTCAACGTTTTCTGTACCCACACCCAGCCTTCTCAGCAAATGTGGCATGCCCTGGACTCCTGGATAGTTGAAGCCCAGTCATCTGTCCTGTGCATCATGCTGAGGCTGACTGCTCAAACCCCAGGTGTAATGTGGGTCTGGTTTCATAAAATTTTAATCCACTCACTTCCTGTATCAGGAGGTATTCACTTTTCTTCAGTTAATTAAAATAAAGTAACATGTCTCTTTGGGAATGCACATATTTCCTAAGACTTACAATAACTCTTACTAAACAGTGAGGGATTGAACATGATGGGTCTAGAGTCCTTTACAGCATTAAATTACTATATTACAGTCAGGGGTTGGACAAGTTGGACGCTGAGTCCCTGACGACATTAAATTACTATGTTATGGTGAGGGACTGGACATGATGGACCTAGAGTCCCTTACAGCATTCAATTACTGTATTACAGTAAGGGGCAGGACATGATGGACCTAGAGTCCCTTACAACTATAAATTACTATGTTACAGTCAGGGGTTGGACATGATGGCTCTAGTGTCACTTACAACATTAAATTACTATGTTGCAGAGAGGAGTTGGACATGATGAACATTGAGTCCCTGACAACCTTAAATTACTATGTTTCGGTGAGGGGTTGGACAAGATGGACCTCAAGTCCCTGACAACATTAAATTACTGTGTTACAATGAGGGGTTGGACATGATGGATCTTGAATCCCTTACAGCATTAAATTACTATATTACAATGCGGGGCTGGACATGGCAGAACTAGAGTCCCTGACAACATTAAATTACTATATTACACAGTGAGGGGCTGGACCTGATGGACCTAGAGTCCCTTACAACATTAAATTGCTATGTTACAGTGAGGGGTTGGGCATGATGGACCTCAAGTCCTTTACAACATTAAATTACAATATTACAGTGAGAGGCTGGACATGATGGATCTATAGTCCCTTGCAACATTAAGTTGCTATGTTACAGTGAGGGGTTGGACATGACGGACATAGCGTCACCTAAAACATTACATTACTATGTTACAGTGAGGGGCTGGACAAGATGGACCTCGATTAACTGACAACATTCATTCATTCATTCATTTCATTCATTTTTTATTTTATACTGAAAAATCTGTGGGCTTGAGCCCATTTTCACAGATGTCCAGTGTAACAAATACGTATAATATGGAAAATGCAGATAGCAAACAAAGTACAAAAGGCAAATAAATACAATAATCTAAAACGTTAATTATAGCACTTACACTCAGAATTTGACAGCATATAATTCCTTAGGATTGTCTTAAAACTGGACATTTTAGAGAAACCAACAACAGTTTTGGGAAGTCAATTATAGAGAATAATGGGGGAGAAGATTAAAGAATTCTGGTCAAACTTAGAATGATATAAAGGCACCATAAACGAAAATCTATTTTGCATTCTTGTATTATGTTGTACTGAGTGATCATTTCTAGGAAAATGGATAGAAATATTGTTAGGAAACATACCCAGATGAATCATAAGAAGAAACAATAAAGAGCAATGGATGGACCTGAGCCTCTGATCGGGTGAGCTCCGATGGCTGTGTGGTGTTCCTTAACTGCCGCCACCCACCTCACCCTTCCACAGCTGAAGTCCCTCCCAGCAAGATGAGCCCCGAGACCTGAGCCCCTGACCGGGTGTGCTTTGATGGTGGTGCAGCGTTCCTTAACTACTGCCGCTCGCCTTACACTTCCATGGCTGAAGTCCCTCCTAGCAAGGAACAATTCAAAGCAGTACGGCTTTCAAAATTCAGCGCTAGGCTGCTGCTTACTGATTGACTATCCACCGCTCTTAACTCCTGTGGACTGGACACTTGAACTTGCTAGCTATTTTCAGTAGAGTTCTGGCTGAGCTTTTCTTTTTTTCTAAATTTCAAACTTTTCTCTGCCTGCTTTCTTTACGTGCCTTCACATATCTGTGGATCTAATTTTTTACTTCCACTGCTGTGCCAACATGAATTATAGAAACATAGAAACATAGACTTTGATGGCAGATAAGGACCGCTTGGCCCACCTAGTCTGCCCATTTTCCTACCTACAGGATAAGCTGCAGATCCTAGTTAACCAACAGCCTATTTCTTCCTACCCCCTACAAAAATTGCCTTATGTCTGTCCCATGTATTCTTGAATTCTCTCACAGTTTTAGACCCTACAACCTCCTCAGAAAGGCTGTTCCATGCATCCACCACCCTTTCTGTAAAAAAATACTTCCTCACATTGCCCCTGAACTGCCCCCCCATCTTCAAATTGTGTCCCCTCATTCTTGCACATCTCTTTTTCTGAAAGATGCTACCCTCTTGGACTTTGTTGATTCTGCTGAGGTACTTAAAGGTTTCTATCTTCCCTCCTTTCCTCAAGGGTATACATATTAAGCTCCTTTAGTCTCTCCTTGTATGGCTTCTCTTGCAGACCCTGCACCATTTTTGTTGCCCTCCTCTGGACTGCCTCTATCCTGTCTATGTCCTTGCTGAGATGGGGTCTCCAGAACTGGATGCAGTACTCCAGATGGAGTCTCACCAGTTGTCTGTACAGAGGGATAACAACTTCCTGTTTTTGGCTGGTGATGCCTCTCCCTATACATCCCAGTATCCCCCCAGCCCTCATCTGATATGATTACCCCCAGGTCCTTTTCCATTTTGTTGTTGTTACTACCTCCCCATCGTGTAATCTTCCCCTGGGTTTTAGTTTCCCAGGTGCATTATTTTGCACTTCTTTGCAGTGAATCCAAGCTGCCATACTTCTGACCATTCCTCCAACCTTGCCAAGACCCTTCTCATCCTTTCCACGCTTCCTTGTGTATCAACCCTGTTGCAGATCTTTGTGTCATCTGCAAAGAGGCATACTTTTCTTTCCAGTCTCTCTGCAATGTCACTTATAAAGACATTAAAAAGGACTGAACCCAGTACTGAACCCTGCGGTACCCAACTAGTAACCCCCCTTTCTTCAGAGTGGACTCCATTTACAATTACCTTCTGTGCTCTGTTGTCCAGCCAATGTTTTACCCAGTCTACCACCCTGGAACCCATTCCCAGGCTAGTTAATTTGACTATTAATCTTTTGTGTGGGACTGTGTCAAATGCCTTGCTAAAGTCTAGGTATGCCATGTACAGAGCCCCTTCCTGGTCCACTACTTTGGTCACCAAGTGAAATAAATCAATTAGATTCATTTGACATGACCTTCCCACTGTGAACCCTTGCTGCCTTGGGCCTTGTGCCCCACTGGCCTGTAGGTACTCAACAATTGTTTCCTTCAGAAGTGATTCCATCACTTTCCCTACCACAGAGGTCAAACTGACAGGTCTGTAGTTTCCTGCCTCTGTCTTATCCCACTTTTGTGAAGGGGAATCACATCCGCCTTTCTCCAGTCTTCAGGTACCACACTATCCTCCCATGATTTATTAAAAAGGGTAGTCAGTGGTTTCACTAAGTCTCCCCATAATTCGTTTAGAATTATGGTGTGAATTCCATCAGGCCCCATTGCTTTGTCCACCTTCAGTTTTAGGAGTTCTTTCAGAACCCTTTCTTCTGTCAAAGAACTGGGATCGACCCCCCTATCCAGAGTGCTTCTGTTAATTCGATTAGGCACCTCCCCCTCCTCCACTTTTGTGTATACTGAGCAGAAATATTTGCTCAGTATCCCTGCTTTTTCATTGTCCCTCTCTGCCCACCCACCGTCCATTCTATTCAGCCTCACTATCCCTCCCTCCCTCCTTTGTCTTTCTACACTTCCTGATGTACCATATAAGAGGTTTTATCCCCCTTCTTAACTGAGTTGGCTATCTTTTCCTCAGTTTGGGCCTTTGCTATTCTGACTTCCCTCCCTGCTTCCTTCTGCCTTAACTGGTACAGCTGTCTGTCCTGCTCCTTCTGTGCTTCCTTATATTTCCTGAATGCTATCTTTTTCTCCCTGACCTTCCCTGCCACCTCTTTTGAGAACCATAGTGGCTTTTTCTTTTGTTTTGATTTATTTGCTTGACACAAAGGCTTGTTGCCTCTCTGATGGCAGATTTGATGTTTCCCCATTGTTGTTCCACCCATCCTTCTAGCCTGTTTGCTTGCACTTTTCAAAAGCACTCTCCCATCTTGCCAAAGTCAGCCATCCTGAAGTCCAGTACCCTCATTTTTGTATGGCTTGACTCTGTAGCTGAGTTTATCATGAACCACACTGTTTGATGGTCACTTGTTCCCAGATGGCTACCTACTTCTAGATCTGAGATCCTCTCACTGTCCCCATTTGAGAGTACGAGGTCTAAGATTGCTCCCTCATGAGTGGGTTCCAAAACTATCTGTCTGAGGCATGCCACCTGTAGGGCATCGAGAATGGCCCTGCTCTTGGATGTGGCTGCAGCAAATGTGCTCCAGTTAATTTCTGGCATATTCAGGTCTCCCATCAATGGTATCTCCCCTTTGTCTGCCATCCTAAGAATGCCTTCTATCATATCCTTGTCCATTCCCTCCCCCTGAGATGGGGGTCTGTATACAACCCCTGTGAGGATTGTGGTGCTATTTCCAGTCTCTAAGGTGACCCACAGTGCCTCCTCTCCTCCCTGTTTACTTTTTTGTTCAGTTGCGTTTATCCCTTCCCTTACATACAGAGCTACTCCTCCCCTCTTCTTCCCTCTCTGTCTCTTATGTAGGTTGTGTACCTTGGTATGTTAACATCCCAGACATGGTTCTGTGTGTACCATGTTTCTGTGACTGCTACGATATCCAGGCATCCCTCTTCCATCAAGGCCACCAGTTCAGGGAGCTTGTTGCCCAGACTATGGGCATTGGTACTCATTACCCTCCATTTCCTAATGACCTTACTCATTTTTGGCCCATCCCTGTCCTTATTGCCTTTGTCACTTTTCTACATTTACCTCTGCCCTTCTCCCTATTGACATCTCTATCTTTGTGTTTACCTCACTTACTACTCTGACTTTTTTTGGGGGGTGGATAGGATTTCCCTGCTCCTTTCCAGTGCCTCCCCCCTTGACTAGTTTAAATGATTGCCAATGAAGCATTTAAACCGATCACCTAGGATCCTGGTTCCCCTCCTGGACAGATGTAGACCATCATGCCAGTATAGGCCTGCATCACTCCAGGTGGACCCCCAGTCCTCAATGATGCCAAATCCCTGAGCTCTGCACCAGTTTTTCAACCAATGATTGAATCCCATGGTGTGGAGCACCCTAGACTTACTTACGCCATAGACAGGCAGCACCTTCGAGAAGGTTACCATGTGTGCTACTTGTCTAAGGCCCCTCCCCAACTGTACAAACTCTTTCTGCACTGCTCTGATCCCTTTCATAGCCAGGTCATTTGTCCGTAGGTGGACAATGATAATCCAGCTCCCTCCCATGTGTAGCTGCTCTGGTGATCCTGAGGATGTGCTCCCTGTCCCTCCAAGCCATGGCACCAGGCAGGCATCTTACCTCCCTCTCACCTTCCTCCCCAGTTCTGCCTTCCTACCAGGAGTTGTTTCCATCCCCTTTTCCTAGTTATTTAATTTAGCAATCTTGTGGTTGCGACTGCAGTGACACTGTTTGTTTTATCCTGCTCAGTTAATATTGTAATTTTATTGCACTGAGCAAGCCTGGTAACCTGTATAACTGAAGAGATTTTGCCTGCTATTTTGTCATCCTACTGAATTGTTTATTTTAATGGACTGTAGACCTTATCTGAGCTAATTTCCTTACTTTCCCTACTCATTTTCTCCAGCTACTCTCTTATCTTATCCGTGCCTCTTCCCTACCTCCCTTGATGTCTGACGCTGACATGCCCTGCCCCCAACTCTATTCTCATCCTTTGTTAACCTACCTAGCTCTTCTTGAGAACCTAGCCTACCAATTTAGATACTGTCTTCTGCCCCCTGCTGCTTTTCTGTCTGTTTCTCCTGCTCCCCCGCCTCCTTGACCACTGTTCAAATTTAATCTAATTTCATTCCTCTCTCTCTCTCTCTCTCTCTCTCTCACAGATGAGCCCTGAGACCTGAGCTCCTGATTGGGTGCACTCCAACGGCAGTGCAGTGTTCCTTAATTGCCACTGACCACCTCATCCTTCCACAGCTGAAGGCCCTCCCAGCAAGGTATGATCCAAAGCAGTATGGCTTTCAAAATTTGGCACTAAGCTGCTGCTCACTGATTGGCTGTCCACCACTGTTAACTCCTCTGGATTGGACACTTGAACTCGCTAGCTATTTTCAGTAGGGTTCTGGATGAGCTTTTCTTTTTTTTTAATTTTAAAACTTTCCTCTCTCTGCTTTCTTTACCTGCCTTCACAAATCTGTGGATCTAATCTTTTACTTCCACTGCTGTGCCAACACGAATGTGTTCCTAGTTATTTAATTCAGCAATCTTGTAGTTGTGACTGCAGTGGCACTGTTTGTTTTATCCTGCTCAAGTTAGTTAATATTGTAATTTTTTTGCACTGAGCAAACCTGCTAACCTATATAACTGAAGAGATTTTGGCCCCTCACCCCCTTCCTAGGCCACCTCAAATACACATTGGCTTCTCCCAGTTCTTAGGCAGAACCTCTGCATTGGGCATCTATTCTTGCAGCTCTGTTGTGCTTTTAGTTAAAGGAGCATACTTCTTTTTTCAAGCTACATGCCTGTGATACTTCTAAGGCTAACCTCCTTCCATGCTTCAGGCATTTGGTTTAGTGTCATCAGCATCCTTGCATTCCTTCTACGCTGCAGGTATTCATATCTGTCAGTGGCATCCTTGCTCTCCTGCTCTTGCCTACTGAGTTAGGCAGAATTATATGCCACTATCAACTTATTGATTCAGCTTAAATTATAATGGCCAGATATTTGCTGCCCTGTCTACTCCTAATATGTTCTCTTGAAATGCGTAACGTTCATCTGCAGCACCCTAATGGTGCTTATGAACATCATGCTGCAGGGGACTGTTTAGGTACACATAGCTCCCCTAAATTCTGTTTCTGGATAAGTCACTTACACAAACTGGAGCATCTAGTGAAAATACTCTGGTGGTTTGGAACACAGTCAGGGAGGCACAGAGAGTACCTGACTCCATTGGCATCTTTAGCTCCCCAGCTCTCCCTGCCCTTTTTAGCTAGGGTTCTGGTCTATTCGGCGTTATGTTTCCTTGGTTTCCACCTTAGCAGTCCTCCCATTGTACTTGAAAATCCATGCATACGTGATCAGGTTAGAGCCTATAGACTACTTCTAGGGGCTATCAAGAAACTCCTGCTACTCTTGTTATTGCATTCTGGCAACTTCGAGCTAAACCCCGGCCCCCACAGTGGCCATGTCTTCTCCAGCAGACTTGGCTAATATCAGAGGTGTGAGTTTCATGCACATCAATGCAAGCAGCCTATTAAAGAAATTTCCTTCTATACAGGCCTGGATGTTTCATACTAAACTGGATGTCCTGGTGGTCTCTGAGTCCTGGCTTAGACCTAGTACCACAGACTTTGAGGTGAATATCTCATCCTATACCATCTTCAGAACTGATAGACAAACAATAGGTGGAGGGGTTGCATCTATGTCCATAATAAGTTTTCCGCCTATCTCTCAAAGGAGCTAGCACAACAAAACTCACCCAAAACAGGAACCAAAACAAAAGAAGCAAAAAGGGAATCCAAAAATCTTCTGATCATAGGAGACTCCATGATTCGGGGAGTTGATAGCTATCTCCAGCCAGGGGTAATGGTCAGATGTCTCCCAGGTACATCAGCATGGAGAGACACTGACTGCATTGCTAAAATTGTACAGGAAGCAGAAGAAACCATCGATGTCCTGGTACACATAGGGACTACGATCACACCAGCCAGTCAGTTGTGGAGACCAAGGAACACCTTACTAGGCTGGATGACAAACTATCATCCATTTCATCTGGCATCTCCTTCTCTGAGATCCTGCCAGACTGGGAGAGGGGGGCAGATGGAAGGAAGGTCAGAGAAGGGGAGATGGGGAGCTAAACATGTGGCTCAAGGGCTGGTACCAGGAAAAGGAACACAAATTTGTAGGTAACTGGCAACAGCTTTGGTAGTGAAAGTTCTTTAAATTTGATGGACTGCATCTGGCTAAGGAGGGAGTCAGTGCATTGGGGGACAGAAGTTTGATGTCTTTGTAGAATATTTAAACTAGTAAATGGGGAGAGGGGTGCAGCACCCGCTATGTCGAATGGGAAGAACACCTCTCCCCCCTCAGCTAGTGGTCAAACAGGAGTTCAGCATGTTTGTAGTTAATTTGCATCACCAGGTAAGGAAAAAGGTCCGGCTGCCCATACGATGCAGAGGGAAAACGCCAGACCTCACCCAACAACTAACACACTGAAATCTGGCCAATGGAAAATCATGTATACAGATGCTCGCAGTCTGGGAAACAAGATCCCAGACCTGAAGGCAATAATGACAGAGGCTAAACTGGACATAGTAGCCATCAGTGAGACATGGGAGACTTCACTACCTGGCTAGGTACTGTTCAGAAGAGACCGAGGTGCAAAAAGGGGGGGTGGAGTGACCCTTTATGTCACTGAAAATATCAAAGCTACAGAAATTCAGAACACACATAAGGAGCAAGAAGAACTGTGGATCACCCTGGAAACAAGAAATGGGACAGCCATACGAACTGGGGTTGTCTACAAGCCTCCAGACCTGGGGGAGGACATAGACACATTACTGTTAGAAGATATACAAAACATGACAGCTAAAGGGGAGGTTCTGATAATGGGAGACTTTAACATGCCGGATACAGATTGGTCAATACCAGCAGGAATGGTTCTATGTGATAACGGCGAATGCCTAAAGGTGATCACCGTTATCGCACAGAGTGCTGAAAAAATGTTTGGCACTCTGACAACCTCGGCGCATAGGACAATGGTGCCAGGACATGTATTTTAATGCTTTCTGTGGGGGGGCTGCACACCCCACTCCCCCATCTCACAGGGGGCTTCGCCCCTGCACCACCCTACTTAAGCATTCTCAGCTCCAGGGGGGTGCAAGTCGGGGGGGTGAAAACATTAAAAAATAAAAGTTAGGGCCAGGTGCAATAAAATTGCACTAGCACCTGGATCCAAACCTGGTACCTCACCCACTCCAACCACTAGCCAACACCCAATGCCACGATGCAGCTCGGCAATCCACCGCAGCACCATCCTCTATAGCTCCTCTGCCCCCTCCCAGCCCATGCTCGCTCCCCTCCGTGCACGTACACATAGCAACATCCTGTCACCCAGTTTGCCCACCCCCTCATCTGGTCACCCTACCCTCCCATCGCTGTGAGGGATTGTGCTGGGAAGGAGTCGCCATTATGGATGGTGCCCTTCCCCATGTGCCCACCTCATGGGATACCGCAGGAACATCTGCCAGAACTAGACACATAGTGGATTCCCTGCAGGGGAGGACCTCAAACAACTGGTACAACAACCCACAAGAGACAGGGCTATCCTAGATCTAGTACTGACTAATGGGGAAAGGATCACAGATCTCCAGGTAGAAGGTCACCTGGGGGCCAGTGATCATCACATGGTATGGTTCAATTTGGCCACTAGAACTAAATCATCCCATTCCAAGGCAAAAATATGGGACTTCAGAGAAGCTGACTTTGATAAGATGGCCAACAGAGTTAAGCTAGCCCTGGCAAAAAGAAATACAGGTGAGGGGGTACAGGCAAAGTGGGCAAGCTTTAAGGATGCAATACTTGAAGCAACATCTCATTGTGTTAGAGATAAAAGGAAGTGCAAAAGAAGAAGGAAACCACTTTGATTCTCAAAAACTGTAGCAGAAAAGGTCAGACACAAAAGGCTGGCCTTCAGGAAATATAAGGGAACACAGTGGGATGAAGATAGGGAGGCATACCAAACTTTCCTAAGAGAAGCAGGGAAGGCAGTAAGGCAGGCAAAGGCCCAAACCGAGGAAACACTAGCACAAACAGTAAAAGAAGGTGACAAGACTTTCTATAGATACATTAGTGAAAAGAGAAAGTCCAGAGGGGATATTGCTAAGATCAAAGGGGATGAGGGGGCGTGTGAGGAGGAGGACCATGTAAAAGCATCTGTCCTAAATAGATACTTCTGCTCAGTATTTACTGAAGAGAAGGTAGGGCAGGACCCACAGCTCAGCACCATGGAAACAGGGGAGAAGGGGAGAGAGGTGTGCACTAGTCCCTTCACAAAAGAAAGGGTCCTACTAGAGCGTGATAAGCTCAGGTGAACAAGGCAATGGGACCCGATGGCATACATCCCAGGGTATTAAAGCAGCTAAGGGTGGAACTAGCACAGCCATTATCAGAACTGTTTAGTGAGTCTCTGAACAGGAGCATACCTCTCAACCTCTTGCCTCATGAATCAGGGACAAGGCTTAAAAAAATCAGGGACAAAGACCCCAAATCAGGGACATATCTTAAAAACTGGTACTATTCACTCAGAAAGCTGATAGAATAAAGGAATTTATGTTAAGATGCATTTTCTGAAGAACAACAAGTCTGTAACTTTAATGTTTGAAATTATTTTGTGTTATTAATCCCCACTGTTCTGTCACAAAAACATAAATTTTATGAGGGATAGAGGAAAATTCTGAGGCCAAATCAGGGACATCCCTGAAAATCAGGGACAGTTGAGAGGTATGAACAGGAGAGGTCCTAGAAGACTGGAGAAGGGCTTATGTGATCCCGCTCCACAAGAGTGGTAGCAGAGAGGAGGCAGGGAACTACAGACCAGTCAGTCTTACCTCAGTAGTGGGCAAGATTATGGAGGCACTCCTTAAGGAAAGAATAGTGCAACACCCGGAATCCATAGGAGCACACGATCCAAAACAGCATGGGTTTACAACAGGAAGGTCCTGTCAAACTAATTTCATTTATTTCTTTGACTGGCTAACCAGAGTGGTGGACCAAGGGGGAGCAGTTGATGTCACCTACCTTGACTTCAGCAAAGCTTTCGATACTGTTTCACATAGAAGATTGATTAATAAGCTGGGTAGGCTCAGGGTGGAGCAGAAGTTGACCAACTGGGTGGTAAACTGGTTGACGGGCAGAAAACAGAGAGTGGTGGTAAATAGTCAGAAGAGATGCAAGTCACAAGTGGGGTACCTCAGGGATTAGTTCTGAGGTCAGTCCTCTTCAATACCTTCATCAGTGATATTGCAGATGGCCTGAAGGGTAACGTTTGTCTTTTTTCAGATGACGCCAAGATCTGTAACAGAGTAGATGATCCAGATGGGGTGGGCAGAATGAGAAGAGATCTGGATAAACTGGCAAAATGTTCGGAAGAGTGGCAATTGGGGTTTAACGCAAAGAAGTGCAAGATCATGCACATAGGAAGAGAAATCCTGAAGCCATCTATAGGCTGGGAGGGGAGTTGCTGGCAGTCACAAGGGAAGAAAGAGACTTGGCATCATCATCATCACAGATGACCTGAAATCATCCAAACAGACCACTAAAGCAGTAGGTAAGGCTAGGGGGATGTTGGGGTGTATTAGTAGGGGTAACACAAGTCATAAGAGGGAGGTAATAATCCCTCTTTACAAGACACTGGTTAGGCTCCATCTGGAGTACTATATGCAGTACTGGAGGCCACACCTTCACAAGGACATTAATCAAATTGAGGCAATTCAGAGAAGGGCAACCAAAATGGTGCAGAGACTGCATCAGAAAACATATGAGTACAGATTAACGGAGCTTAATATGTATACCCTAGAGCAAAGGAGGGAGAAAGGTGATATGGTTGAAACATTCAAACACCTTAAGGGCATTAACAAGGTGAAAGAGTCTAATGTGTTTCAGTATAAGAAAAACAGCAGAACAAGAGGACACAGCATGAGATTAGAGGGAGGCCGATTAAGGGGTAATGTGAGGAAGTTCTTTTTCACAGAAAGAGTGGTACATGCATGGAACAGCCTACCTCAGGAAGTGGTGGACATGAATACAGTGCAGGGCTTTAAATGGGCATGGGATAGGCATCAGGGAGCAATACAGATGAGTATGAATAGATAGGCCATTGATAGAGCAAAGGCCGATGGCACATTCATAAGGTAGAAAAAGAAATGGGCCGACTGGATGGGCCTTGCAGTCCTTATCTGCCATCACCTTCTACTGTATGTTTCTATGTTTCTAAAGTTGAACTCTACCCATCTGTCTCATTCTGTGTTGTAGGATGCTACAGGCCCTCATCAGCTGGACTGCTGTTATTAGATCATTTAAACATTATATTAGGGTCTATGTCCTCTGAATTTATCATATTGGGTGACCTTAACCTGGATTGGCACTCCAGTATCTCCAAAACACTCAAAAATATTGGTGACTCCCTCAGACTATCCCAACTCATAACAGAAGTAATGCGCCCTAATAGAAAGAACACATATAATAGTACATTGCTGGACCTCATCCTAGTGAGTAAAACTCACCTATTCTATCATGCTGGTGTTTTTTTTTCCTCCGATTTCAGCGACCACTGCTTCATTGCCTGTGTGAGATCCACCACAAAAGCAGCTTCTACATCCAAATCTACCATTAAAAGGAGTCGCTGTGACTTTTACCCCTGTGAATTTACATCAGACCTGCAGAACTCCCTAAGATGGCAGAACTTCTATCTAGCAAAAACAGAAACACAGCATTTAATATTTTCCAGGAAATTGTGCCTGGGACCCTAGACAAGCATGCACTCATGGTTAAAAACTGCACACAAAAAAATCATGCCCGTGGTTCACGGCAGATTTGAAGACTGCCTTACTTAATAGAGACCTACTTTGGCAAAATGCTTAGAAATCTAAGCTCCTGGCAGATTGTACCTCATTTAGCAGGGCTAGGAATCTTTGTACTAAACTGGTCAGGGAGGCCAAGTCTAGTTATTATTGGGCAGAACTTGACGCCTCTTCCAGGTGTTCTGCTAATTTCTGGAAAACCCTTAAGGAGACTGAAGATCATGTGTCCTCCAACTCCTTACCTGCAAAAATCTCCAAGAGTGGTGTCTTGGTGACAGATAAGCAATTAATCCTTGACCAGCTCAATAATCCTTTCACTACAGCAGGGTTAGCCTTCGATACCTCACCCGCCAATACCCTTCGTTCCCAACTTGGGACACAAAACCCAGCAGCTCTGGTCACAGATACGATGTTCTCCTTACAACCTTTAACACTAAAGGAGGTTGAAGACCTACTTCCACACTTGGATACCAGGAAGAGTGCTGGTGCAGACTGTATTGACCCATTTTTCCTTCAAATTAGTCTCCAAGTCCTGGCTATGCCAATCAGGCACCTCTTCAATCTATCTCTCCTGCACGGTGAAATTCCTTCCATATGGAAAACTGCCCACGTGATTCCCTTATTCAGATCTGGAGACCCTAGTAATCTCAACAACTGCAGGTCAATCTCCTTATTACCTATCCTATCCAAGATGCTAGAGAAAATAGTAAGTACTCAGCTTAAAAACTACTTAGAATCTGCAAACCTGCTAAACCCTCTGCAATCAGGATTTTGGCCAAGCCACAGCACAACTTTGGCCCTTGCAAAGGTTAAAAATGACTGGCAGGAGGCCCTGGACTCCAAGAACTTGTGTGCGCATTAATCCTGGACATAAACAAGGCTTTTGATACTGTCAGCCATGACTTGCTTTTGGTATCCCTCCATAACATTGGTGTGGGTACCCCCCCAAGATGGTTCTCAAACTACCTACTGCGATGCCAGAAGCAGGTAAAAGCTGAAGGAGAATTCTTACCGCTAAAGCCACTACTAAGGGGTGTGCCGTAAGATAGTATTATTTGCAATTTATAGTAATGGAACTGATGCAGGAACGAAATCTGCCAACATTCATCTATTTGCAGATGATGACCCCTCAAGCAGCATGCATTCATCTTCAGCAGGAGTTTAATCAGTTGCAATTACAACTGCTGAACCAGAAACTACTCTTGAACGCAAAAAAAATCCAAAAGCGATGCTCTTCTCACCATTTATTAATGCTAGTAACAACTCTGCTACGGTAGGATCCATTCCCCAGATCACTACACTTCTAGGAGAGCCACTTGAGTTTGTCACCAAATTTAAATACCTGTTTGTTTGGATCAACTACAAACTCTCCTTCCTTGAACATATTGAGGAGCTGACAAAAAAGCTCAGGCAGAAGCTAGGCCTCTTTTACAGAATCAAAAATCTTCTCACCCAGGACGCCAAGAAGAGACTAGTACCCACCACTTTCCTTTCATTGTTGGACTATGTTGACTTTTTGTACAGCCAAGGTCCTGCTTCTGCACTAGCCAAACTAGATACACTATACCATATAGCCATAAGATATATCACTGGTGCCCCATATTCTACACACCATTGCTCTTTATATGCCGTAGTAGGATGGCTGTCTCTTGCCTATAGAAGGCAGAAAAATGCTGTTCTTCTGACATACAGAGCTATCATTAAAAAGCAACCTCAATATATATCAGACTGTATGCCGCTAAGTATGGTAAGTATGTATGCCCTGAGAAGTGCCTCTTATATCTCACTCACTGTACCTAAGGTCAAATCACGATGCGGTAGATCGTCCATAAACTATGTACTACCCCTACTATGGAACAATCTGCAAAAATCCTTGAAACTGGTCCGCCCTATAAACTTCCCAGCATTCAAAATGCTGTATGTAAGCTCTATCAAGGAGTCATGTAACTGTTTCCTCTGATCAGCACTGTGTCTCCATGCTTCATGCCCATGGCATATGCTACCCACCAAACTCCCTATCCTCCTCCCTCCCTATAAGTATCCAAAATGTACAACAGGTGTCTTGCCATGGAGCTGGTGAATATTTCCCCTATGGTTGCACTTGCCCATTTCTTTCAGTGGTTTGCTATACTGCTCCCCTTCCTGTTCAAGTATTCTTGATCTGCCCTCCCTCTCCCCCTTTATGTATGCTCCAAGCATACCCCCACAATATTTTGTCTGCCTGTATTAGTCTAGTATATTGACCCCTATCATATTCCCAAGTTGGAGCCAGTCCCTCTGTATACTGTTGTGGGCATTGCCTACCATGTGTTCTCTCATGTATAAAATATGGACAAGTTAAAATATGAACTGAACTTGAACATGTATATACTGTATTTAAATTGTTTTTACTATATATACATTGGCCCAGATATTCAAAAGGGTTGCTCATGGTGCAACAGTGTTGCACCATGCGCAACCCACTGATGCCCCCCGGCGCGATATTCAAAAGGGAAAAGTGCACCAGACAAATCCTGATCTAGAGCCGCATCAGTAATGTATGCAGCACAGGTGGGGGCGTGCCATGCATAACCTGCACAGCCCGATATTCAGCCCAGGATGCGAGAGTCATGCATGTGCAACCCCTACCTGCACCTGCACAAAGTTAAGCCCCCAAAAAAAGGAACAAGTGATGGCCACCCACAGGTGAGCAGCTGCATTGCAGGGCGCAACATGGCAGCTGCCACCTGTGGGGGGCCACCTGAGTTCCTGCTGCACCTGGCGGTGCCCCCCCATGCCCCATCACGGGCACCCCTGGAGCGAAATCCCCCCGTCCAATATCCCTGGTGGTCCAGTGGACCGATCGCCACCCGATCGCGGGCATCAGTATAGTCCCCCCATCCAATATCCCTGGTGGTCCAGTGGACCGATCGCCGCCTGATCGCGGGCATCTGTAACACATAACCGACCCCTACCACCCTGGTGGTCTAGTGTACCCCCCTCCCCATCCGCCCACTGAGCCCCACCACCCCGCTCCCCCATCAGCCGGCGGGTGGCAGCACCCCACCTGTCTGCTGCCCTGCCACCCACTGACTGACAGCTCAGTAGGGCTGCACGCCCATTGGTACACAGCATGAGTTAATGAGTGTGTAGTTCAGACAGATTACTCAGTCCAGATATGTGAATGATTCATTCACATGTCTGGACTGAGTAGTAATGGTATATTGCACGCCATTGGCTCACACTGTGAACCACGGGCATGCAGCCCTACAGAGCTGTCAGTCGGTGGGCTGTGGCGGCATGTGGTGGTGCCGCCCGCCGGCTGACGGGGAAGCAGGGCAGTGGGGCTTAGTGGGCGGGTGGGGAGGGGGTACACTGGACCACTAGGGTGGTAGGGATCTGTTATGTGTTACAGATGCCCGCAATTGGGTGGTGATCGGTCCACTGGACCACCAGAGATATTGTACGTGGGGGACTATACTGATGCCTGTGATCAGGCACATAGAGGTCCACAGGACCACCAGGGATATTGGATGGGGGGGACTATACTGATGCCCATGATCAGGCGCATAGAGGTCCACTGGACCACCAGGGTTATTGGATGAGTTTTTTTTTATTTTACAGGAATGCCCATGATTGGGCAGCAGGGGACGTTGGTACCCGATGGCTGCTGCCTGGCAGGGCACCAGGTGAAAGTCATTGGGGATTGGCACACCTGCATGCTCATGGCTTGCAAATGAGGCCATAATGAGATACAAATGGCCCCCTGTGTGCCTTGCATATATTATGGCCATATTTGCATGTCCCCTTTTGAATATCGCAGGTGCTGTGCATGGCACAATGGCACTTGCGCTAGCGCATCTCCATGCTCCACTCTGGCCACTTGCGCTGGTGCAGTGCCACTGCACCATGCACAGTGGGGGTGGCCAGGGTGCGATATTCAAAGCTGCTGTGCCATAGCGCAGCTCCGTTGAATATCGCCCAGGTCACATCCCTTCGCAACAAAGTTGAGCTGCGCCCAGGCTTGCACCACAGCCTGATGCAGTTTGAATATCGAGTCCATTGTATTTATATTTTTTACTATAAGTACTGAATTTGTAAAATTTGAATGTATGTACGTATGTATGTGTATGGAATATGTATATTGTAGTGTATGTATGTATGTGTATTTAATATGTCTATTGTTGAGGTCCACCTTGAAAATTAGTTTTTCTTAACGGTGTTCTGCCTGGTTAAATAAAGATTTGATTGACTGATTGATTGATTGAAAAGTAAAATGGTCAGACATAGATAAGCGATTAAATTAATCATATAATAAACAGTGATGTGTAGACCTGGGATAACATGTGGCAAACCGGATGATACTATGATAAGATGACTTTAATTTAGCTAGCATTCCTTCAGAGGTGTAAGAATATATAACTGAACCATAATCAAACACTGAAAGTAATAAGTTGTGGGTTAACATATGTCTAACTTCTACTGTAAGATTTTTCCATATTCTAAAAAGGTATCCAAATCTCTTATTCAACTTATTGATTAACTCAGTGATATGATGCTCATATGAAAAATGTGAGTCCATTAACAGGCCAAGATACTTAGAGATCGTCACCTGCTCAATTTGATCACCAAAATTATCACATAAGAGTAACTCTGTAGCCGGATAATTCTTAACAGTTGAAAAAAAACATTGATTTAGTTTTAACTGAATTTAATACCAATTTATGTGATTCAAATCATGACTGAAGAAGACTGAATTCAGATTGCAATATTTTTTGTAGAGAGAATAAGTTGTGGCCAGAACAAAAAAGAACTGTATCATCTGCATATAAAATTAATTCTGAATGTTTAAATAAATCAGAAAGTGAGTTAACAGAAAGAAAAAAGAGAAGCAGTCCAAGTATCAAGCCCTGTGGGATTCCACAACTTAAAGTAGCTTCATTAGATATAACTCCATTAATTGAAGTTCTTTGATTCCTACCAAAAAGGTAGTTTCTGAACCAAGCAACCACTTCATCTGAGAAATGAACATGAGGTAACAATTTCAATAACTCAGCATGGTCAACCAAGCCGAATACCTTGGTGTGGTCCACAAAGGCCGAGCCTATAAGATTACCTTAATTTACTTCCTTGCTGAACCTCATCAAGGCAGTCTCAGTGTTGTGTTTAGGCTGGAAACCATGCTGTGACTCTAATCATAGTCCATATTTCTCGAGATGTTCGATCACTTGATCGGAAAACACCCTCTCCAGTACCTTTGACTGTGGAACCAGTAATGAGATAGGGTGAAAGTTATTCCAATTGGTTTTACTTTTAGTTTTAAGTATAGGCTTCACCAACACATTCTTCCACCTACTGGGAAATACACCATGACACAATGAAAAATTAAAAAGTTTGGTGAGTAATGGGGCAATTTGATAACTAACTCTCTTTAGGAACCTGCAATCTAAACTATCAAAGCCAAGACTTAGTTTAGGATTCATTTTACGCATATATTTATAAGCATCAGTAGGTGAAAGACAACGAAAGTAGAAACTGTATTTTCAGCCCTAGTTCATGGATCACTGTCAAAGGTAGGAAGGAGGTCTAAACCTTTCCAAATTAGAGAAGTGGGTATTAAATATTTCAGCTATCTCTAAGGGATCCAAAATTAATGTACCATCTACTTTAACAGAATAATTATCAGTACCCTTTGACTTACCCAATATTGTATTAAGAGTATTCCAGGTAGCTTCTGAAATTACCCTTGGCGTTAGTCAGTTTCTCTCTAAAAAACTCGGTCTTACCAGCACGTATTTTAGACTGACACTTGTTTCGTAGTTCTTTATATTTTAGTTGATGCTATAATTGTTTAGTCTTTCTGAACAACTTCCAAGCCTTATTACGTTATCTTATCAGTGAACGTAGCTTGGGAGTTATCTGGACCTTATTATTACTCCTAATTCTAGCAGTTTTAGGGGGAGCAACTTATCACAAAACTAGAATCGGCAGCTTATCCAGTAGGTAGGGAAATGGGCAGACTGGGTGGGCCAAGTGGTCCTTATCTGCCGTCAAAGTCTATGCCCCCTTGTTCTTGAACATCTCTCTTTTTTGGAAGATGCTGCCCTCTTGAACTTTGTTGATTCCCTTGAGGTACTTGAAAGTTTCTATCATGTCCTCCCTCTCCCTCCTCTCATCGAGGGTGTACATATTAAGCTCCTCTAATCTCTCTTTGTACGTCTTCTGGTGCAGACCCTGCACCATTTTAGTTGTCCTCCTCTGGACAGCCTCCATTCTATCTATGTCCTTGCGGGGTTGGGATCTCCAGAACTGCACACAGTACTCCAGATGGGGTCTCACCAACTGTCTGTACAGAGGGATAATAACTTCCTGTTTTCTACTGGTGATGCCTCTCCCTATGCATCCCAGTAGCCCACCAGCCCTCCTTACTGCCTTCTCACATTGCTTGCCCACCTTAAGGTCATCTGATATGTCTACCTCCAGATCCCTTTCCATTTTTGTTGTTTTGTTACTACCTCCCTCCCATTGTGTAATCTTCCCCTGGGTTTTTGTTTCCCAGGTGCATTACTTTGCAATTCTTTGCATTGAATCTAAGCCGACATGCATTTGACCATTCCTCCAACCTTTGCATCTTTTGCACCCTACTTTCTTTATTGAGCATTCCAGCTTCTTTCATAAATCCCTTTAGAATCGCTAGTGCGAGAGGAAATTCCTTACATGGCAGCCCAGTTAATCAGAGGCCATTTTGCAGATTTGGAAAAGATTTGTGGACTAACTGCACTATAGTGCTCCACTATAACAGTATTAACCCCCCCCAAAAAAGCAAGAACATAGAGCAACAGTGTACTAAGACTATGGGACAGCATTTTTAATACAATAATCACTAAAATTATATAAAATAAAATTTAATGCAGCCTCCCGCAGGTGACTCCTGCCACTCACGAGGAGAGCTGCTCCGTGGAGAGACGCTTGATGCAGCTCTGCTTTTATAATGGAATGTTGACACACACCCTTCTGCTGTCACTCCCCACACCCCCTGCAATGGCTCCTGCCACAAGCTGAATGGAGAAATGGAGAGATGGCCAAAGATGTACAGTCACTGGGGCACCTGGATCTTCACCCTAACAGGCAACCAAGGGGAGCAGACAGAAAAAGTAAAATGCAAAGCCAAAAGGGGAGAGGGGTAGAAAAAAGACATGAATACATTAATATTGGTTATCATTTCTAGGTGAAACAGGCCTTCATAATTTTCTGTTGCTTGAAGTGCTCTAGTCTGTTATCCAGAGCAAAAAAAATGAGTTTGTAAAAATCATGCCCTTTTTATCACTCTGCAGATGGGACATGAACGAAACATTTTTTGCAATTAAAAACCTCAATAAGGGGAGGGCATGGCATAGCATCAGAGCAAGATGACTGCTTAAACTGGGAGCTCTGTGACCATCCCTTGTAATCCCCTCAACATCGTGCCTAAACCCAAAATAAAAAAAAAAGATTCAGCAAGATCAGGGGATGCTGATGTCATCTTCTCAAAAATCGGGCAGAAAACAAGCCAAAATTTTATTTAAATCGACCCCACGAGGGACTTCAGTGAAGGGCCTGGAAGGGCCTGGGGAAACTTTGGTATAGGCACAGGAGGCCAATCCAGCAAGAAATCTACCTGGGTCAGGCTTAAGTCCTGAAAACGCAGTGCCGGAAAGCTTATCAAATCGGACTATGGCAGAAGGTTATCAGCAGCTGGAGCGTTTAATTAAAGATCTAAAATACGACTTAGAAACTAGAATGGGGGCCGGGTTCGACAACGTCACAGCTCAGATACAGAATCTTCAGCAAGTTGTTAACTCTACATTGGAATTGGTCGAAACCCATGAAAGGCGCCTGGGGGGAGTTGGAGCAGCGAGTTAGTGACCAGGAGGACAGATCAACATCTTACTCCACTGATTTAGCAAAAGCGATGAAAGAAATAGAATTTCTAAAGCAGGCCATTGACAACCATGAGAACCATGAACGCCATTGTAATATCAGAATTATAGGCCTGCCTGAAGGGCTTGAGGGGAAAGACTGTGTAAGCTTTATTCAAAAATGGCTCATCACCTCCTTGCAGTTACCCCATGATACTGGACTAGAAATTCAGAGGGCACACCGTTCTCCCAGTCCAAAACCCCCTCCAGATCAAAGATCGAGGCATCTGATCATAAAATTCCTGAGATACCAGGATAGGGTGGTGGTACTGCAGGCTGCAAGGAAAGTGGGAACAATATTGGAACAGCAAAGGAAGGTCAGCATTTACTCGAATTATTCCCTGCTTCTCCAGATTCAAAGGCAAGCCTTCTCGGAAGTGCGACGAATGCTCCACTCCAACAATTGTCCCTTCACACTTGCCTACCCAGCATGAATGATAGTCAGGCCACCTGGAGGGAATACTAGGGCCTTCAATGACCCATCTGCAGCAATGGAGTTTGTGCGAGGTCTGGACATTTTTAAAGTAAATTAAATCCAAGATGTTGCGCATGGAAAAGGCACTGTTTCGTTGATGGTGGGGACGGGGGGAAGGGGCTATTTCTCCGATCTGGAACTCTGATAGAGGCCTATAAGGGCTGGATTAGGGGCTTCCTCTTCCCCTTTCACCGAGTGCACTTTTAGAAGCCCGTATGGTTTACCGAGGATAAGTATGTTGGCAACCCTAATTCACAAGCCAGCAATGGTTAGTTGCCCAAGGTGACTCAAGAGTTTGTTTCTGGATCCCACTTGCTGGGGTCTCTCATTGCTTTTGGACCATTCTTTTCACTAAGTTTAATGACTGTTTTGGTAAAAGTTCACTTTGAACTGGGACTTGCAGGCTGTTTGTACTCTTTCTTTTTGGGAGGAGAAAGGGCTGTTAAAGAAATCTCCCTCTCGCTCCCTACTATTTCTTTTTAGTCAGCTAAAGTCTGCATATTTCATTTAAAGAGAAGGGTAAGAGAGGTGTTGTGTTATAATTCTGGTTGGGAAGAGCAATTAAATCAATGCTGCAAAATCCATTATACTGGGAAAATCTGCTCCAGAAGCTGTCAGTAGGGGGCAGTAACTCCCAGATCACCTCTCAGTGTGGATTTTATTATTCCCTGTTTTACATACTAGAGTTCTGAAATGGTTTGGAAACAATTTCAAATTCCCTCACGAGAGGGTGGGAAGTGGTGGAGAGAGCTGCCTTGGGATCTCCGATTCCCTGAAACCCTAGAATTTCTGTTTGGGCATGGGTGTTGAAGGGAATTAACACCATAATGATCCTAAAACAATGATGTAAAATTGTTGCAAGGGATGGATGCTCAATTCATGAAAAGTGGAGGGTAACTTAGGTTGCACTTTTCTTTTTTTCCTGTACTGTAAATAAGGGAGGGATAAGTGGGATAAGGGATGTTGCAGTGGGGAAAATACAAGGGGAAGGGCATTTCTATTCTTGTTCACATGTTGTTCTTACTTGTTGGGTGTTATTTGTTGAGGGGGGAAGGGGGAGTGGGTTTGTTGGGAAGGTATATAATGTAAATAAAATTTTCAGTATCAGCAGTGGTAGAATGTTGGGACAAAAACAACTTTGGCACATATGGCATGTAAAGTTTAATAAGGGGTACCAACACTATAGCTAACTTAACTTTGGTAACATGGAATGTAAATGGACTACGTACTGTCATTAAGAGAAAGCGGGTGCTAACACAAATTAAAACCAAAATGAGAGGAGATATAGTATTTCTGCAGGAACTCCACTCAACAAGAGAGGAAGTGGAGGGACTCTAATGCTCATGGGGAGGGGGAATGATGTTAGCAGTGCCTTATAACTCTAAGGCATGAGGTGTTGCCATTTGGATTAAGCCGGGGTTCTCTCACAAAGTTCTGTCCACAGTATCGGACCCCCAGGGCAGATATGTTATGGGATAGTCAATATGGGGGGGGCTCCACCACTACACTGGTTTCTATTTATGGCCTAAATATTGACTCCCTGGATTTCTTTACCCATCTGGAAACTACGCTAGCTCCATTTCCAGACAATATCATAATGGGAGGGACCTGAACACATATTGGGATCCCCACCTTGATTACTCTGGTGTGAGGAGAGGCCCCACCCCTAGAAGTGTGGGGACACTTCGCCATCTGATGGAGGGGAGGTCTCTTTTGGAGGCATGGAGATTTTGTCACCCTGCCTCCAGGGAGTATTCCTTTTACTTGCACGCACATAGAATTTATATGAGATTGGATTATCTATTCTTAACAAAAGCCAGATTTGGTGATGTGGCTGAGGTGTCTTATGGTCCAATTTTGATCTCTCACCACACCCCCTTGAAAGTGGTGGTGGAAGGGAGGGGAGAAGAGAACATAATTTCACCCTGTCATGGCGAATGGACCCCAACCTCTTGGTAGATACTAAGTTTGTGCAGCAATTAAAACAACACGTACTTGATTTTCTTGCAGTGTATCGGCCTGAAGAGACTAATGCTAGAACCATTTGGGATGCCCTTAAGGCTTCAATAAGAGGGGAGACTATCTCCTATGCCTCACACAAGAAAAAAATTAACCCTAGAAAAAGAACAGGAGTTAGAACACCAAATCCAACTTCTAGAACGGGAGTTAATATTAAAATATGATAACTCAAAATCATCCACCATAAAAAAAAAGAAAAGTGAATTAAACCAAATTTCTAGGCATAAAATTGAGAGAGCTCTCCTACTGACCAAATCCTATTCTTATTTTGAGGGCGATAAAGCTGGAAAGTGGCTGGCAGGATTGGTTAAGAGGCAAAGAGCGGATAGAACAATATTGGGAATTGAAGCGGAGGGGGAAGGGATCACATATAATCAGCAGAATATCAATGATGCATTCCAGAAATATTATGAGCATTTGTACACTTCGGAATTCCCCCAAGGGGGCAGACCCGGCCACTATCTTGAGGGGGATAGATCTGCCTATACTTAATGACCTGGAGGCGGGACAGCTGGACTCCCCAGTTACCATAGATGAACTAAAAGGGGTGGTGTGGAAGTCTAAGAGGGGAAAGGCACCGGGACCTGATGGTATCCCAGCTGAGATTTACAAAATTCTATGGGAAGAGTTGAGCCAGACGATGCTGGAGATGATAAGAGAATCATTGGAGGAGGGAGAGCTCCCATCTTCACAGAACTGGCTGCAATCACAGTGTTGCCTAAGGCAGGAAAAAACCCTCTTTTATGTTCATCTTATTGCCCAATCTCGCTGCTAAATGCAGACGATAATATTTTAGCCAAAACATTGGCTAATAGGTTGGAGAATTTCCTCCCTATGTTGGTTCATTCTGATCAGGGAGGTTTTGTAAAGGGCAGACAAGTTAAACACAACATCAGGTGGGTATTCGCTATTATGCATCGATGGCCTAGAGGAGGCTCGGGAGGTCTCTTGGCGTTAGACACGGCAAAGGCCTTCGATCGAGTGGAGTGATCCTTTATGATGGCAGTCCTGACAAAACTCGGTCTTGGCCCCCTCATGATGCAGTGGTTGGAAAGCTTATACAAGAACCCAAAAGCCCAAATTCTAACTAATAATATTATATCACCCCCTTTCTGCCTTACTAGAGGTACGAGGCAGGGCTGCCCCCTTTCACCTTTAATATACGTACTTATAATAGAAATTCTGGCCCAGATTATTAGAAGTAACCCTCAAATAAGGGGATTTCATTGGAGAGGAGATAAATATGTGATCTCACTCTTTGCTGACGATATTCTCCTGTTTATTAGCTCCCCCGATGAAGCAATGAAGGAGTTATCTCATGTATTTGAAAGATATGGCCCTCTTTCAGGCCATAAGATCAATTGGAATAAGTGTGAGTGGATGCCTTTGGGGGAACAGGTGGTCCTATTAGAATAGGAAACACGATAGTTCAACCTACTAAAGTAATAGAATATTTGGGTATACAAACCCCTTCCAAAATATCGAACTTGGTAAGCATAAATATGAAAAATCTAATAAAAAAAATAAAAGATGATTGTTTGGCCTGGAGGGCGTTGCCCCTCACCCTGCTGGGCAAAGTAAATCTGGTTAAGATGTCAGTTTTGCCCCAATTTCTTTATCTTTTCCAGTCAGTACCATCAAATTCAAGAGTACTGAGGGAGCAATAACTCAATTATTATGGAGCAACAACAGGCTATCAGATCAAAAAAGCCCTGTTGTGGCTTCCACAGAGGAGGGGAGGGGAGGATTGGGTCTTCCAAATGTTCATTATTACTGGGTGTCATCTCAGTTAGCTCATATTCAAGATCTCTTGAAGAAGCCAGAGGAGCAGCTGGCCTGGGTTAGACTAGAGGAGGCTAGGGGTTTTTCAATCTATCACGATGTCTTAACTCCGTGTGGAGGAGTCAACTTAGGGTGTGTCCCCCACCGCCCTTGAATGGGTACTTTGGTGAAGGCCTGGAAATTAGCCCACCAGTGGATGGGAGTGAAGGAGGGGGTATCTCCAGACAGTTCTATTGATAGATTATTATGGGGGGGGGGCCTCTATTTGGGACAAACCAGTGTTGAAACTTTGGTCTCGTAGGGGGTTACATTTACTAAAACATATTCTGCCAGAAGGCAACTTTATCCCTTTGACAGACTTGGTGGTGTTCAATAAAATTAAAGAAACTCACTACCCTCTTTATATCAAATTAAGAGAGGCATATGAGGAACTATCAGGAGGAGAAGACCAGAGGGGAGGGTTGGCACGCACTCCTTTGGAGGAGCTGTTCTGGGGACAATCAGGTGATTCAAAGTTTAAACCACTGAGAAGAGTTTATAAAATTTTAATAGGTGCCCTGCCTGACATGTTGAAGAATGTTAAAGATAAGTGGGAAACAGACTTTCACCCAGAAGGTTTGACAGGAGGAGACTGGAACTCTATAGTAAACAACTGTATGAATTGCTCTGTGAATAACAGAGCCAAAGTCATACAATACAAAGTACTTCTCAAGGTTTATCATACCCCTCAGTTAGCTCATGTAATTAACTCTGATGTATCCCCATTTTGTCCAAAGTGTCAGATACATGAGGGTACATTTTACCATATGGTTTGGAACTGCCACAAAGTACAGGACTTTTGGTCAGGAGTTCAAGAAATTCTTTCTAAGGTGATGGGATTCCCCCTTAGATTAGACCCTGCAGAGATCTTGTTGGGCCTCCCTCTGGGCAACCCCACACTAGACTCTACCCTGAGGAATAAATACATGAATTTAAGGAGACTGGGGAATGTGATGGGTTTAAAGGTCCTGGCCCTGCATTGGAGGTTAACCTCCATTCCTACAATAGCTGAATGGACCAGTCTATTTATGGACTGTGTGAGATATGAGAAAGTGCAATACACTGTCAGAGGCCAATCAGATAAATTCTCAGAAATGTGGGCACCAGTGGAGGAAGCTTTATTTCAAGCTTGGTTTCCAGTCTTTTAAATTATAGATACAGAATAATAGAGTCTCATAATGCTGCCCTCTGTATGCCTTTTTTGATAGTCTAGTAGACCCATGTATAGATTAGAATAACAAATGGAATTTATGGTACGTGTTTTTTTGTTGCTTGTACCCTTTTTAATCTTGTTTTGAGAATATTGTCAAGTGTGCAAATGTTTTATTGATCAACTCACTGCTGAAATAAATAATGTTTACAAAAAAAAAACCCTCAATAAGGTTACCAGAGGTTCAATGTCATATTGGCATACTAGTTAAACAAATTATAGGCCCCAGCACCTAAGAGCATTTACTGGTAATTGAAACCTCTACACTATAGCCACAAATGTGGCCAATGCATATTCTATTTGGAGTTGTATCAAACCAGCATTTGATTAATAGCAACTGTACTAGCAGGCACAATTGGAGCCTTGAGTTTAACAGATGTGGTTTAGACAGAGAAATTATTTGCCAGCCTGAAAATGTACGTTGTATGAAAGTCACACTGACAGGCATAACATAAACTACACTGGAGTCTATCTTAGAGCCATAAGTCTATGTACTGAGTATAGAGCACTGGCCATAAATACTGTAGAGCATAGCAAAGTTCATGAAGCACTTACCTCTTGAACAGCACATCAATATATTGAAATCCACCCCACAGGAAGTAACCATGACCAAGACTTCCTGTTGTTCCCTCACCAATCAAATAATTTGCTTATAAATTCCAGAAAGAAATAATATCGCATTTAGAGAAAAAATATTTTAAAACATGAAATGCATCTTAGAATGCATAAACGTTTGCAGGAAAGGGGTGGTGGTCATGACCTGAGAACAACATGTGACCTCTTTCCTTCAGTCAATATATGAGAACCTCAATTTAGGCCCTTCCTCTAAACCGATAAACAGCTTTGTCCAACGTCACATCCTTCATGTAATCAGGGCTGAATGGGTCTTTGAGGCACTCAGGGATTTCTTTAGGTGAGCAGTTTAGAAGAGACCGTTTGGATGGAGACATAGGCGGCAAGTACCATTCATTCTTAGTTGTTATATTGGGAGCAATGGAGGCAAGAATAGCTGACTTATTTTTAAAAAAAGGATTGTGATTTCTGAGTAATCTTTGAAGGCCATGCTACAGATTTAAGCAAAGAGGTTTTAGTGCTTGAACGCCTCACCGTGTGTTTGAGCACTGGTATGTGCGTGTGATTGGTGGTATCTGCTCAAGGGGTAGAATCTAACATGTTTGGCACATTGCATGGGCTCCATTGCTGAGTGAGAGCTCATGCCTGTGATTCTGAATTGGAACCACCAGATTTTTGAAATCTGTCAGCTGCCGTTGGGGAAAATTTTAAACTTGAGTTGTTCTTGGGCCTTTTGTTCAGAATGTGAGATGCCTCAGACCAGTTCCTTGAGATAAAACCCCAAGCCTCATCTGGCACCTTAAAACTGTGTGATCCTCCCCTCTGTTAATCACCAACGTAGCAGGCTATTTTGTATAGTAAAGCACACCAAGCGACTGTAGAGCAAATCGTATGTCATTATATGCTTTACACTTTTCTACGATGTCAGAGGAATAGTCCTGAAAAATAAAGACACATTCTTTCCCCCATTAAAGAGTTTTTTTCTGCCTGACAATTGTAAGGATTTCCTCTTTAACATTAAACTTCAGGAACTGCACTATAATGGGGCCTGGGCTTTTGTCCTTGTTTAGGTAATGCTCTTAAAGCTCTGTGAGCCCTTTCAGTCTCTAAGGGCCACTGCCAAGATACATTCCAAATAGTAGGTATAAAGTCCATGGGAAATCTAGCCATGTCATTGCCTTCAAGAAGCTCCGGTACCCCTACCAGACAAAAATTATTATGTCTGCTCCTATTTTCCAAATCATCAACTTTTGTGTCCAGATATTCAGTTTTAGACCAGTGTGTATCAGATTTATCCTCCACCTTGCATAAAGACTCCTCTAACAGTGCTAATATTTCCTCCAATACATTTAACCTTTCTTCCATCACAGCAGTTCTATTTCTCTCAGAATTAACCTGTTGTTTTAGGGAAATAATGTCAATATGCATGTTGTGTAGTTTCTCTATAATAAAATCCATGTCACTAGGGCAGAAAATATTAATGCTTTTTGATGATTCTTTTAAAGCACCTTTTGAAGTACTCCTCCCCCCCGAGCCTCAAGAGACCTTGTTGGTGAAGCCCCAAACTGACCTGAAATTCCTATCACACTGCTCTGGCTGTCAGATGTCATGTTTCTTCAAAGTAAGCACTTAAAATTATTTCATTAAAAATAAGATGATCTGGGGAGGTCCCGTGTCTTCTACGAGCTCCGACCCTGGTCCAACTATAAAGTTAAAATTTGATAGTCTCTGGCTGAAAAAGAAAGGTTTTTAAGAAGTTATAAGACGGAGGAGAGATGGATGAATATATAGTGAATGGTGGAGCAAAATCGCAAAGATCAGGAGCGAAGGGCAATAAAAAACAGACGGCGGTGCTCTCGAATAATGCCACAGGACCTATCTCACTATCAGCGGCTGAGATGTCGGCTATAGGCAGAGAATTGCGGGATCAACTGATGGAGGTCCTTACCCCACAACTAGACCGAGTTGAGGAAAAGATAGATCGCTGCCTGGAAAGGTTAGATAAACAGATTGCCCAACATCAAGAAAGAATTGATGAGGCCGAACAATGCATTTCTAATGCGGAGGACCTCGTGGCTCCGCTCCCATGACGTATAGAGAAGTTGGAGAAGGAGATTGCTGGGCTGAGAGAAGCCCTGGATTATCAAGAAAATTACCATCGCAGATTGAACCTGAGATTAAAGGGCCTTCCTGAAGGACGAGAAGGAGCCAACATACTTGAATTCTGTGCCAGCACTCTGCCGGCCCTTATGGGCCTGAAACCTAAGGGAGGAAAGTACAAGTTAGAGCGAGCCCGCTGTGCTGTACTCCCATGCCCACCACCAGGCCAGCCCCCGCAACAGATTGTGTTTCGATTTCATAATTTTCAAGACCGACAGGAAATGTGGAAAAAGTTTCTGGAAATGCAAGAATTACAATACGATGGATGTAAACTGTATTTAGCTCAAGATCACTCACCCAGAATAGGGAGGAAAAGAGGGGCCTTTAATGAAGTAATTACGCTGTGCCAACAACTGAAGCTGGAGTGGTATATGGTTTTCCCAGTTACGCTGTGAATAAAACATGAGGGGCATCTTATAGCTTCTGGGAGGCTGAGAAGGCTGCAGCTTTTGTTTCGGAGCTTAAAAAGAAAATCGGATGAAAGGAGAGGAGATTATGCAGCAGAGACATAAGGGTGAACAAAAGGAGTCTATGCCTGAGAGATGACTGATTACTGTGAACTTGAGACAACTGAGACTTGAAATGAAGTTTACTTATTGGACTTCTGACAATGGGATCTTCCCCTTCCACAACCCCGCTCGAACCTTTCTGAGAAGGAAGACTGAAGTTGAGAGCAAGGTGGAAATATGCGCAGGAGAACGTGTAGGAAGTGGAGCAGCAGATGGAACCCTGAAAGCATATTGGAACTGTGAGTAGCGGCCTCAGGGAGACCCATAGGCGTTGATTTGAATCGCTGGGTCGTCTATAGTGCCGCAGAGCGAAAGGGGAGGAGGGAAGGAGATATAATGGTAGACTGATTAAAAAAGGATACCTTCACATTGATAAAATATGGTGATAATAAACAACGATAATGTCCTCCTCGCTGATGTGCTTCTGGGTATAAGGGATGAACATTTATGGGTGATTCAGAGGTTGGGAATAGAAGCGATACTGACTCTGCTTGGAAGGGCTCGAGGGAGAAGGTCTATGTGAAGGATTTTCTCCTCTGCTGCACTCCTTACAACTCCAAATGATGGGAAGAATATGATTTAGATCTGATACAGGAACTAGGAAGATATAGGGGATACTTGTATACTTGGAATATTCGGGGGGAGGTACGGCGAAAGGGGAATATATGCTAAGTGAGAAGACTGAGAAATGCGGCCTGCGCATGATCTGATTTACTGACGACCCTGAGATGATATACTGGGCGGGGGGAGGATTCTTAACAGGTTGAGAGGGTTTCTTTTCACACTGATGGCTGCTTACAGGCATGGGCTCCAGGGGAACTTTTAGATACAAGGGAAGTGGAGAGAGATAAGCTGAGATGAACTCACTGGTGAAGAGAGGCAAGCTGTAAGCGGCAAACAGGAAGGGAATGATTGAGCTATGAGCCACGGAGGACTGGGTAGAAGGATATGGGAAAATCAAGGGGAGCTGCACGAAAGTGCAAAATAGATACAAATAGACAAACCCTTTTTGGAGAAATGGGATGCACAGAGGAGACAGTTGGAGTAAAATAAGGAAAACTAGAGTTGGACTGGGGGAGGGGGGAGAGAAGATTGGATAGTCAATCCAAACCCAAGACTACTGGTAGAAGTTGAGTGGGAAGGAGCGCACTAATTCGATTTTGCAGAATGCTGTGCACTAAGGGAGGGGATGAGTGGGAGGGAATACTTGTAAATAAGTTATTTGTCTGTTTAATGTTTTGTTATATGTCAGTTGTAATAGTTGTTTTTACTACCAAGGTCGCAAAGTTTGTATGTTAGCAAAAAAGGAGGAAGGGCAGTGTGGGAAAGAGTGGGGCAAATGGAAGAGAAGGTCAAGGGAGTATTTAATAAAAAACATAAATGGCTGGAATGACTAGAGATAAGGTAAATATTGTGTCTTGGAACATCAGGGGGGATCTCTACTCCGATTAAAAGGATGTCTGTTCTGACTGCATTAAGACGAACAGGAGCACAGGTGGCGCTTCTTCAAGAGATGCATTTGACGCAGGCAGAGCATCAAAAATTGGTGAAGGGCTGGGTGGGATCTTGTTATGCTGCTTCTTATACGTCCCATAAGAGAGGAGTGGCGATCCTGCTGCATAAGGGATTGCCATTCAAGGTTACTAGAATAGTGAGGGACGGAAAAGAAGGGAGATATATCTTTGTGGAAGGTATGCTGCAGGAAGAGCCTGTTACATTTGGAAGTGTTTATGTACTTGCTGTGTTTGAACCATTATTTTATCAGAGAATTTTGAATCTGTTAATTCGCGAACAGTTTCAAGGCTTAGTGATGGGGGGGGGGGGATTTCAACTGCACTCCAGATCGGAATTTAGATCACTCTGAGGGTAAGGGAAGAGGAGGACACTGCATGCGTAGGTGGTGTGAAGGGCTTAGTGAACTAGATATAGTAGATGCATGGAGAACGGCAAACCCCCATGACAAGGACTTCACCTTTTACTCCCCCACCACATAAAACATGGTCGCGGATAGACCATTTGTATATTACAGGAACATGGTACACCAGATTAGCAGATATTAAGCATGGCCCTATATATGTCTCGGATCACGCAATGGTGGTGGCATCTGTGGAGATGATTCCCCAAAAACTGAAAACCAATAACTGGTGCTTCCCATTGTATCTCCTGGGCTCCCAGGATTTCCGGGAATACATGGAGGCTCAGTGGGAACTGTACTCTTCGACGAATTTGCCGTCTGCCCCTTCTATTCAGGGATTCTGGGATGCCGGAAAGGCATTCATGAGAGGTGCCATCACGGGATGTGTTATTAGGCGTATAAAAGAGAAATGCCAGAAGCAGATAGAGTTAAGAAATAAAGTTAGGGAACTGGAATGTCAGATGGCAAGGAAGGGGGGAAGGGAGGTCTCTCAACAACTGGCAGCTAGCAAAGAAGCATTGAATAAGTCTTTAATGGGTGAGGTCCGTACACAAATGCTCTTCGGGAAACATAAATTTTATGAGTGGGGTAATAAGCCAGGTCCCTTACTGGTTAATTTGATTAAGGGCAGGAAAGGGAACAAGAGGATTAATGAAGGGAGGGACAGACAAGGAACTCTACATAGAAGCGCACTAGGCATTCTGAATAGCTTTGCGGAGTTCTATAGTGAGCTTTACAAAGCAGATGAGGGGAAAGGGAGAGAAAAGATGAGTCAGTTTCTACACCGGATTGCAATGCCAAGGGTCACGGAAGGCTGGAGGGATAAGATGGATAAGGAAATCTCCAAGGAGGAGATTTCCAGGGCAATCACATGCTTAAAACCCAGAAAAGCATGCGGGCCTGATGGTCTGCCCGCGGAATATTATAAGGTGATGAGAAAGGGGATGATAGAACATCTGTGGATCCTCTTTAAGCAGGTCAGAGGAGGGGGACCTTTGCCTTGTTCTATGGGGGAGGCGATTATATGTGTTATCCCGAAGCCTGGTAGGGACCAAAGAGACTGTGCTGCTTACAGACCCATATCTCTCCTTAATGCCGATGCAAAGATATATGCTAAAATATTAGCCTCTAGACTAGATGAGTTACTCCCGGAACTGGTGCAGGGAGACCAAACAGGATTTATTTGGGGTAGATACTCATATCATAATGTAAGGAAGGTCTTAAATGTAATTCAGATTGCAAATAGAATAAAGAGTGCTACGGCAGTCATCTCCTTAGATGCTGAAAAGGCTTTTGACCGCATAGAATGGGAATATTTATTTGAGGTGTTGGAGAGATATGGGTTTGGAAGGATTTCATAGGGATGATATGGGCCTTGTACACCTTCCCGAGGGCGGCGATCCTAGCAAATGGGGGCTTGTCGGAGTGGGTTTCTTTGAGCAGAGGAACAAGGCAGGGGTGCCCATTGTCTCCCCTTTTGTTTGCCCTAGCAATAGAGCCCCTGGCCATTGCAATAAGGCAAAATCCTGAGATTAAAGGAGTAGCTGGAAGGGAAGGTGGACATCACAAATTATCTCTATATGCGGATGGTATGATACTATATCTCAGAGACCCAGAAGATTCGATACCTGCCTTATTGGGGGCAATAGATGTATTTGTGAATTTTTCTGGATATAAGATTAATATTGATAAATCTGAAATACTAATAGTAGGGAATACGGGCTTACAGGAAAAGAGAAGGGAATGGGGCCTAAGATGGGTGTCCACCTCATTTAAATATTTGGGAGTAGTGATTGGGCGAAAATGGGAAGACCTTTACAGACTGAACTACACTCCTATGATTAAAGGCATACTCGAAGAATTAAAGAGATGGCAGGCACTACCTCTGTCTTGGCTTGGACGTATCAACCTAATTAAAATGAATGCCTTGCCACGCATCTTATATTTACTACAGATGCTACCGATGGGTCTTAATAATAGAGACATTAAAACTTTGGAGAGAGGTTTTACAGAGTTTTTGTGGAGAGGGAAAAGATCAAGGATAGCTTTAAGAAGGTTAAAGGCGACAATGGAATGTGGTGGCTTGAACTTTCCAGATTTAAAACATTATTATTTAGCGGCACAGATTAGGATTATTAAAGATTGGCTTAATGGGTTGGACGCAGCTAGCTGGCTGGAATTAGAGGAGGACGAGACGATAGCTCGGTTGACCGCTTATTTATCGGAAAAGGGTAAAAAAGGATATACCTCCATGAAATATACCAATGCCATGGTATGGACAGTAATAGAGAGCTGGACTAGAATAAAGGCAATCCTTGGATGTAAAGAGGGGGAGACAATATTGTTACCAATAGCAGGGAACCCTTTTTTTAGACCTGGTCTGGAGGACAAGGGTTTTAGGGAGTGGGAGATGAAAGGAGCGAGATGTCTAGGAGACCTATATAGGGGAGGTATGGTGATGCCCTTCCAGGAGATCCAGGAGGGATTGGGACTGCTGACAACTCATCTTTTTAGATTTTTTCAAATTAGGAATTGGGCTAAAATAGTGGAGAAAAAAAGGATGGAGAACCCAGGAATAGAGTGGTTGGAGGGGCTAATTGGAGTGGCAAGAAGGAATCCAATGGGGATCCTAAGGAAAGGGGTGCACCTATTAAGATTAAGTATCAAGGATCTATCGGACAAACAGAGACAAACTTGGGAAAGGGACCTAGGAATAGCTATATCCCTGGATAACTGGGGGCTAATATTGAAATCGCATGCAGGGCTCTTGTCATGTAACAAATATAAGGAGAGTACGTATAAATTTATTCACAGGCTCTACTGCCCACCAGTGGTGAGTCATAAGTTGAACCCCGAAATACCTGAAATGTGTGGAAGGTGTAGGGAAGAGAAAGGAACATATTTCCACTGTTTCTGGAAGTGCCATATCCTGAAAGCATACTAGCAAGGGGTCGGGCGGCAGCTAGGTGCCATGTTAGGAAGGGAGATGACACTAATGCCCCTCGGTCTGCTCTTTGGGATGGAGGAGGGGAATGAGGAGATCTGGATGCCACACCAAAGATGGGTTAGAATATTACTTTCACATGCCAGACAGGTGATTCTCAATACCTGGGTTTCTGGGGACACCCCCCCCCCCACAATAACACAATGGCGGACGTTGTCCATAAGAGCTTTGGGACTGGAACAGAGATCATACCAGATGCGAGATAGACTGGAGAAATTTGGGAATGAGTGGGCTCACTTTGTTGCAACACTCACAGCGGATGAACTTAGGATACCAAATCTAGGCTAAAACAAAAGAGATGTAACTAGGTGTAAATGGAGGAGGAAAGGAATAAGTTGACGGAAGGAGAAAGAGAGATGAATAGTAGATAGGGAAGAGAGGAGGACTGGGCGACCTTGGTAAAACTGTATATAGGTTTATAGATGTAATGAATTACAGGAAGTTGCTCTATATTTTATTAGGCCTAGGTGGTATAAAGCACTAATATTTTGTTGCAAGAAGAAAATTTCTGTTTGTATCTTTGTTTTCTTTTTTTTAAAAAAAGAAATGAGCTAGTAAAATGAGAGAGAATACGGTCATAAGAGATCGTATGGACTATTTGATTGGTGAACTATGATGTCTCTCTTAAATTGATGAAATGTACCAATGTAAATATGTTGGAAAACTCAATAAAAAGATTTAAACAAAAAAAAAAAAAAAGATGATCTAAGCTACCAAATCCCTTCAAAGTTTTATAGAATAGGGAGAGTAGTATTATCAACTAACTGAATTGCACTTTTAAAACTGATGAACAATAGAAAATGGCTTTAATTATGAATATATTTTGGTCTGTGGGAGATCACCCGTTTATGCTGCCATTAACCTAGAGCACTCATGGGGAAGGGGCGGGTCACCAAATTAGTACATGGCCAGCATGTGGTGAAGTTTTAATAAGATGGACATAGAAACATAGAAACATAGAATTTGACGGCAGATAAGGACCGCTTGGCCCACCCAGTATTGGAGTAGGAAGGCAGCAAAGCTAAATATTTATACTCAAAGGGGTTCCCCTACCTTCACCTTTCACTATAACTTATAACATTATGCCATATGTATTAGCCTTAATGTCTGAACTGAAGTACATAGTTGAACATGAGTCCTAAATAGAAAAATGAGGTGTTGCAGACAAATTTATGTTGGTCATTTGTATGCCCATTCTATATGGGCTATATGCTAATGCTTTTGCACTTAACAGTTTATCCTTGCAGGATGAATCCTGAGTAACTTAAGTGCAAATCTCAGACCATTGTGATGATTTAAGGTACATAAATGGCAGCTACTGAAGGTTAGGTGAATAGGGATTGGTGCAGAGATGGGAGCTTACTGATTCTGTCTCACACTTGACTTTATTGGTCAAATATTGTGAGATGGATTCGATTCACAATCTGCCTGTTTTGGTACTTGGTATACAAAAGCTTTTGCTGCTTTTTCTACTCCAATAGGCTATTCATGGGAAAACTTAATATCCAGTGGGGAAGGGGTTTTGATGACCATGAGATGCAACGTGTATACCCATTTTATTGGTTCCATGCTAGTGAGCTCTTAAATTATGTATGGCTTGGGCTTTTGTAATTGTGGGTTCTCCATGGAAGTGCTGTCTGAAAGTGTGTGCTTATCACTTTGAGGGGTTCCCTCAGTGAATGTTCACATACCTCCTTATCATGTCTGTCTTTGTTTTTTTTTTTTGTGTGTGTGTGTGTGTCTTGTGGGGGTACTCTGGTTGTGTTCTTTAAGTATAAGTGACACATCCTTTCAGGGTGCACTGTTGGTGTTATAGTCCACTGAAGTTATAACATATTTATACAGGGGTTTACTTTAGGTTCTATAGCATACGCTGTTTTTTTTTTTAACTGTTTAATATAAAATTAGACTTTGTTTCTTTACATAAAGTGGCGTACATGTTGACATGAGTTCAGTGAATATTAGTTCCTGGAATGTCCAAGGTATAGGATCACCCATTAAGAGATATAGAGTACTAAATCATCTTAACAAACATAAAGTAGATCTTGCCATGCTACAAGAAACTCATCTTATACCAGAGGAAGCAGAGAAATTGGCATGTAGCTGTGTAGATACAGTTAACCATTGTTGTTTTTCCTCTAAAAAAAGGGTAGTGGCTAGTTTAATCAGAAAAGGAGTAAACTTTATCAAGCACAGTCATTTAACTGATCCAGAGGGAAGGTTCCAAATGCTACTGGGGAATTTATATGGTAAGGATGTAGCCCTATGTAATGTCTATGCCCCTAATTCACATTCACAACAAAATGACTTCTTTCAAATCATAGCTCATGCTTTAGCAAATGTAGGGAAATATGAAGTCATACTGGGAGGGGAATTTTAACACAGTGATGGATCTGTTGTTAGATAGGTCCCACCCACATAATTCAGATAGGTTTATCTGTACCACAAATATGTCTTTATAAGGCTTTGGATGATATTTGGAGACTGGTACACCCTAGGGATTGGGATTATTCCTTTTTATCAGCCAGGTTTGGGACTTTTAGCAGACTAGATTATTTCTTTCTACCTCTGGAACTATGTAATAATACTAGTCACATTTCATATGAGAGCACATTTATTTCAGACCACTGTCTCTTGAAGAGCTCAATAATGTTTGAAAACAAGTCTGATAGATCCACCAGCTGGAAATTTAACATTTCTTTACTGAAGGATGCAAATTTTCAAGTTTGGCTTCAAGAGGAATCTAAAGCATATTTCAGGGTAAACTGTAGTGGGGAAGTGTCCCTTAAAATAGTATGGTATGCTTACAAAACATTCATCGGGGGGGGGGTATTATTAGTTAGGCATCAAAAGAAAAGGGAAAACTGAAGTCATTAAAGAAAATGGAAGAATCCCCATGGAAAAAATCTTTCAGAATTGAAACAAAACCCACTTAGTAAGAAGGAACTGCTTTTGAAAGCAATGGGACTTAGATTTGACATTAATAAGATTTATCTGAAAAAATGTAATATTCTCTTTTTAGGGTAAACCAAAATTTCTGGGAGGTAGGTGAGAAATCCAATAAACTATTGGCATATAGGCTGCGTAAAATCCAAAATCAGAATAACATTAAGGAATCAAAGACAGCTCATGGAAGATAATGTTAAGTAAATTAATAGTTATTTTCAGATTTTTTATGAGAATCTGCATAAATCTAAAGGAAATATACAGGTGGATATAACAGATAATTTTCTTAACTCAGTTAACCTCCCTTGTCTGTCTAGTGAAGATAAACTTTTGTTGGATAGGCCAATTTCTATACAGGAGATATCAGAAACAATTGCGCAGGCACCAAATGGGAAATCTCTTGGATTGGATGGTTTAGCTGGCAAATTTTATAAACATCTCAACAGCATTGTAGCCCTTCACTTACTAAATGCTTTCCAGAATTCTTTTGTGGATGGAGCCCTTCCTGACTCAATGAATGAAACATTCATCCATCTGCTAAGAAAGAAAGCAAGAACCCTTTAGATTGTGGTAACTATAGACCGATTTCACTTTTAAATTTTGACTATAAGATCTTGGCAAAAATGTTAGCTATCAGATTACCTAAACTCCTTAATAAATTAGTGGGTAAGGAACAAGTGGGTTTTCTGAAGAACAGACAGGCTGCTGCTAACTTTCAAAAATTATTCTCTATCCTCTGGTCAACTCACTCCACAAAGAAAAATTCCTCCCCTTCCTTGGCTCACTAGACATAGGGAAAGCCTTTGATTTGCTCAGATGGAACTAGCTATATAAAGTGTTGGGGAAAAATGGTTTTACCATTCCGCAGTGACAGTGGCTATGGAGACATCCCTGACAGCGACAGCTGCATTGCTGAGTGTCGCAGATGCCTCCTGTTTCCAATGGGGGTCTGCACCCTGAACCCCCCCATGTCTCTAGGATTACAACTCTGAGTTGGAGTTGGACTGGGGGGGCCAAACACCCTGTGAGATAATCCCCTGGCCATTCGGAGACCATCACAGCGACAGGTGGATTTTGGACGAATCCTGTCGCTGTGGTGGTCTTCCCCATCGGGGTTTTGATGCGGCGACAGTATACGGGGAAGAACAATATTGCACCCAGCTTAATGAAATGGGTACAAACTATTTATACATCTCCCAGAGCTTGTGTAGTTACTAATGGTCTTAGATCCACATCTTTTCACTTGCACGGAGGTCCAGAAAAGGGTGTTTGCTTTCTCCTTTATTTTTCTTTCTGGCAATAGAACTCCTCATCAGGAAGATTATGTAAACTGACACTATGTGTGGTGTTAGAACTTGTAAATACACTAATAAGGTCCTAGCCTTTGCAGATGATGTACTCCTCACACTAGCACACCATATTAAATCATTGAAATGTGTGAAATCCTTGCTAATCAGTTTCAGATAAATTTCAGGCCTGTATGTTAATTGGTCTAGGATGGAATGTCTAAAGTTATGACCATCAGTCTCAGAAATGGCTATTTCAGAGATTCTTCTGAATGTGTCCTGGTCTGATGAGGGTTTGACATATTTGGGGATACAAGTATTTGATTCCATAGACAAAAAATTATCCCACAATATGTCAAAGATAATAAAAGATTTAAAAGCTGATTTAGATAGGTGGAGAAACTCATTATGGGGGAAAATAAATTCTTTAAAAATTATTTTTTGCCACCAAATTATTTTATTTCATGAACAACTTTGCAGCAAATATCCCTATTCTCTAGTTCAATAAAATTGAAAAAGCTGTATCTGCTTTCTTATGGATGAATAAACCTCCTAGGCTTTCTAAATCTAAACTTAGAGCACATGTTAAAGTGGGTGGTTTGGCCTTGCATTGGTGGGAAGGTTACTTCTGGGCATACAAGTTGAAACAAGCGACCAGTTGTTTTTTGCCAAATGGCACTCTAAATACCCCATTACGGGTAAAGACTGAAAGCGAGATGGTTTCCCCTCTAAATTAGACAGATTTATTTTTCTGTAAAATTCCATTTCACTTATTAAATCAACCTGCTCTTCAAGTTTCAGTAATGGTATGTAGGAAATTCAATATTCTCAAAAAGGTGGAATTCATCCCTTTGCAATTTCTGCCCATTTGGGATAACCCTAGGATGACCCCTGACAATAATTCCCTTAGGAATATTGGATGGAAACACAAAGGCATTGTGGTACTGGGAGACTTATTGGATGATCAGGACAGATTTCTCTCCTTCACTGGTCTCCCAAGGAAATTTTGTTTGTTTAAATATGATTTCTGTTTTTATCTACAGATTAGAAACTTTTTCCTTAAGCTTTGGATACTTCTTATAAACTGATTTCTTCCATAGCTTGGGCCAACTTCTTTAGATAGTATTATTTACCTAGAGGATTCAGCCTCATATATGCTTTTTTGAATGAAACAGATATACATTTAACAGAATGTGCTAGTTTGAAATGACAAGAAGATCTAGGCCTTGTCATTTCAAAGGAAATTTGGGGCAGAACTTAGGAGAATGTTGTCAAATCATCCAGGGAATTACAGGGGAGACTTATACAATTTAAGGTACTGCATTACTATTATTATTTCCCCAAACAGGTGTTCAACATAGGATTAGGGGTAGATAATAAGTGTTGGCATTGTGGGGAATCCAATGCAGGCATTGCACATATGTTGTAGCAAAGTAAGCTGATGCTTTTCACTGGAGGCAAATTCATCCTGTATGCCAGTATACTCTAGGCTCTCTCATCCCCTTTTCCCCTTTAGTATTTGTCCTTGTGGATACTAACTCGATCCCAAAAATTCCAAAGCAAGGGAAACTTTGGATCTTGACTTGTGATCTGGCTCATGAAAGATTTCTCCTTTAAAACTGGAAAGATAAGAAAGCTCCTCCTATACAACAATGGCTAAACAATTTGATGGTTATTGCAAATAATGAAAGAATTTGCTACTCGTTCATGAATAAGAATGAGGTATTTTTGAACATATGGGGTTCTTTCCTAGCCTTATGTGTCTAAAGGGTGAACCTTTTCTTCATGTTAATGATAATTTTATAAAGTAGGTTTAGCCCTTATAGTTTATCTAGGCATTTTCAATCCAATGTTTGGTTCTTTTTTATGATAGAGTTTATTTTCATTTTTATTTCAGTATGTAAATCATTATTGATGTTTTCTAAATTGTTGTTTCAATATGTTAGAATTAATCTGCTTCTGATACTGCTATATGCAAATTGTATTGTCATATATTCTTTCTATAATCTCAAAAAACTTTAAATTGAAAAAAAAAAGAAAAAGTAAAATGCAGTAAGTGGCAAGACCTGTAATGTTCATGGCAGCTTCACTTTTATGGTGGAATGCTGATATGCCCTCCTGCTATCACTCCCCACACCCCCCTGCAATGACTTCTGCCACAATCAGAATGGGCAAATAGATAAAGGGCCAAAGATGTACAGTCACTGGGGCAACTGGATCTTCACCATCATGGGCAACCAAGGGGAGGAGACAGAAAAAGTGAAATGCAGTAAGTGGCAATTAAATTACTATGCTACAATAAGGGGTTGGACATGATGGACCTTGAGTCCTTTACAACATTGAATTAATATGCTACAGTGAGGGGTTGGACATGAGGGACCCCGAGTCCCTTACAACATGACATTTCTATATTACAGTGAGGGGATGGACATGATGGACATAGTGTCTCTTACAACATTAAATTTCTATGTTACAGTGAGGGGGTTGGACATGATAGACCTAGAGTCCTTTATAACATTAAATTAATATTTTACAGTGAGTCATTGGGAATGATGGACCTCAAGTCCCAAACAACATTAAATTACTATGTTACATTGTGGGGCTGGACATGATGGACCTAGAGTAACTTAAAACATTAAGTTCTTATGTTACAGAGAGGGGTTGGACAAGATGGACCTTGAGTCCCTGACAACATTACACTACTATGTTACAGTGAGGGTTGGACATAATGGGCCTACAGTCCTTTACAACAATAAATTAATATGTTGGAGTGAGGGGTTGGACATGATGGATCTCAAGTCCCCAATAACATTAAATTACTATAATACAGTGAGAGGCTGGACATGATGGACCTAGTGTCTCTTACAAAAATAAATTCCTATGTTTCAGTGAGAGGCTGGACATGATGGACCTAGTGTCTCTTACAAAAATAAATTCCTATGTTACAGTGAGGGGCTGAACATGATGGACCGAGTGCCACATACAGGATCTCGAGTCCCTTACAACATTAAATTACTATGTTACAGTGAGGGGGTGGACATGATGAAATCAGAGTCCATTACAACATTAAAATGCTATGTTAAAATGAAAGGTTGGACATGATGGACATAGAGACCCTTACAAAATTAAATTACTTTGTTACAGTGAGGGGTTGGACATGATGGACACAGAGTACCATGAAACATTCAATTAATATGTTGCAGTGAGGGGGTTGGACATGATGGACCTTGAGACCCTGACAACCTTAAATTACAATGATGAAGTGAGAGGGTGGACATGATAGACATAGTGCCACTTACAACATTGAATAAATATGCTACAGGGAGGTGTTGGACATGAAGGACCTCAAGTCCCTTACAACATTAAATTACTAAGTTACAGAGGTCCATCATGTCCAACCCTCACTGTAACAGTTATTAACACTTGATGTTCTTTATTATAACTTCTTCTTTCCTCTTTCTGTCCCCTTTTATTTATTTATTATCAGTTAAATGGTTGAAGAAAAAATATCTGAATTCAACAAAAAATAGTAGAACAAATAAAAAGGTGAATATTGAGAACTTAAAGTATAAATGATAAAGTAGCATTGTTTGGTGCAATTTGGAGTATGTAGTACTTGACCTAAGTGTTCTGTTTATTTTTTAAAGTGAACATATACAGGAGGCAATTCTGAAGGAGGCTTGGCAGATGTTTGGCTTTTGCTGACATTGTTAAAAAGTAAGGCAATTACTTTTTCATGCATTTATATTGATGGCGTACAGTTGGGCAAAATGTATAAGAATTTTATGACGGTTAGTGAATGTAAAGGATAACCAGGTGGTTAAAATATAATTTTGGTTTTAATATTGCTTTAATAACTACAACAGAAAGATGGTACACCCAGTCATTTTTGACTAACATGGTCTAATATGGAAAGATATTAAAAATTGAAAATTAAAAAAATTAATATTATTTTCAGATGTGAAATATAGTAAATATTTGTTTATAAATCTTTTTACAGTTCCCCAGAAGAGGCCTAATACTAGGTGAAATGTTGGGACTTTATAAATAAAAATAATAACGAACTTTAAAAAGACTTTGTATGTAGTAATATTCATTGCTCGAGCAGGCCAGAATTTTGTTGTTGGATTTAAATGTACCGGAAACTTGGTGAGCTCCACCAGATACCTTACTGAATCGTTTGAACAAGACTGGTGATTTCCCTGGGCACACAAACTTTTTGCACAGAGAGGCTGGACAAGATGGACCTCGAGTCCCTGACAGCCTTCAATTACTATATTAGAGTATGGGGTTTTACATGATGGATCTAGAGTCCTTTACAGCATTAAATTACTATTTTACAATGAGAGACTGGTCTTGATGGATGTCAAGTCCCTTAGAACATTAAATTACTATGTTACAGTGAGGGGCTAGACATGATGGACCTAGAGTCCCTTGCAACATTACATTTCTTTGTTACAGTGAGGGGATGGTCATCATGGACCTAGAGACCCTTACAAGAGTAAATTAATGAATTACAGTGAGGGATTTTTCATGATGTATGTCAAGTCCCATACAACATTAGATTACTATATTACAGTGATGGGCTGGGCATGATGGACCTCATGTCCCTTATTACAATAAATCACTGCTTTACAATGAGGGGTTGGACATGATGGGCCCAGAGACCTTTACAACATTAAATTAATATGTGACAATGAGGGGTTGGTCATGATGGACCAAGAGTCCCTTACAGCATTGAATTGCTATGTTACTGTGAGGGGTTGGACATGATGGACCTAGAGTCCCTTACAACATAAAACAAATATTTTATAGTGAGTGGTTGGACACAATGGATCTTGCTTCCCTAACAACATTAAATTGCTATAGTACAGTGAGAGTCTGGACATGATGGACCTAGAGTCTCTTACAACCTTAAATTACTATATTACAGAGAGGAGTTGCATATGAAGGACCTAGTGTTACTTACAACATGAACTTGCTATGCTGCAGGGAGGGATTGGACATTGTGGAACTCAAGCCCTGACAGAATTAAATTAGTATGTTACAACAAGGGTTTGGACATGATGTACCTCAAGTCCCTTACAGCATTACCCTTCTATATTACAGTGAGAGGCTCCACATGATGGACCTAGAGTCCCTTACAGCATTAAGTAACACTATTACCATGAGGAGCTGGGCATGATGGACCTAGAGTCCCTTACAAAAGTAAATTACAATGTTACAGTGAGAAGTTGGACATGATGGAAATAGCGTCACTTATAACATAAACTTGCTATGCTGCAGGAAGGGATTGGACATTGTGGAACTCGAGCCCTGAGAGACTTAAATTAGTATGTTACAGCGAGGGTTTGGACATGATGAACCTCGAGTCCCTTACAACATTACATTTCTATATTACATTGAGGGGCTGGACATGATGGACCTAGTGTCTCTTACAAAAATAAATTACTATATTACAGTGGGGGGTTGGACATGATGGACCTAGAGTCCCTTACAAAATTAAATTACTAGGTTACACTGAGGGGTTGGACATGAAGAACCTTGAGTCCCTTACAACATTAAATTACTATATTACAGTGAGGGTCTGGAAATGATGAACCAAGAGTACCTTACAACATTAAGTTACTGCATTACAGCTAGGGGCTGGACATGATCGTCTTAGTGTCCCTTCCAACATTAAATTACTATACTACAGTGAGGGGTTGCACATGATGGTCCTAGAGTCCCTTTCAACATTAAATTAATATGTTAGAGTGAAGAATTGGACACGATGGACATCCAGTCCCTTTCAACTTTAAATTAATATGTTAGAGTGAAGGATTGGACATGATGGACATCCAGTCCCTTACAACATTAAATTACCATACTACAGTGAGGAACTAGGCATGAAGGACCTAGTGTCCCTTATAACAATAAATTACTGTGTTACAGTGAGGGGTTGGACTTGATGGACTTAGAGTCCCTTATAGCATTAAATTAATATTTTACAGTTAGGGGTTGGTCATGATGAACATCCATTCCCTTACAACATTAAATTACTATATTACAGTGAGGGGCTGTACATGATGACCTAGTGTTCCTTATAAGAATAAATTAGTATATTACAGTGAGGGGTTGAACATGATGGACCTAGAGTCCTTTGCATCATTAAATTAATATGTTACAGTGAGTAGTTTTTCATGAAGGACGTCAAGTCCTGTACAACATTAAAGAACTACACTATAGTGAGGGCCTGAACATGATGGACCTAGAGTCCTTGACAATGTTAAATTACTATATTAGACTCAGGGGGTGAACATAATGTGCCCAGAATTCCATATGTAATTAATATACTATGTTACAGTGAGGGATTGGATATGATGGACCAAGGGTCACTTACCACATTAACTTACTATGTTATAGTGAGGGATTGGACAAGATGGAACTCAAGTCCCTGACAACATTAAATTACAGTGCTACTGTGAGGGGCTTGACATGATGGACCTAGAGTTCTCTACAGCATTAAATTACTATATTACAGTGAGGGGCTGGGCAAGATGGACCTAGCATCCTTCACAACAGTAAATTAATATGTTACAGTGAGTGGTTGGACATGATGGACGTCAAGTCCCGTACAACATTAAAGAACTACATTACAGTGAGGGCCTGGACATGATGGAGCTAGAGTCCTTGACAATGTTAAATTACTATATTAGACTCAGTGGGTGAACATGATGGACTCAGAATTCAATATGTAATTAAAATGCTATGTTACAGTGAGGGATTGGATATTTATTTAGTTTTTGTTAACCGGGTTAGGTGCGCTAGCCAAAGTTGACTATTTTCAGGCACGACCCAGGGGAATACAGACATAAAATGAAATGAGATTATACAATACATAGTATATAGTACAGGTACATAGTATATACTGTAGTACAGGTAGGTTAGAATACAGATCAAGTCAGACAGTACTCGAGATAATACATATAGCTATGCTATGATGGACCAAGAGTCACTTACCACATTAACTTACTATGTTATAGTGAGGGATTGGACAATATGGAACTCGAGTCCCTGACAACATTAAATTACTGTGCTACTGTGCTACTCTGAGGGGCTAGACATGATGGACCTAGAGTTCTCTACAGCATTAAATTACTATATTACAATGAAGGGCTGGGCAAGATGAACCTAGCATCCTTTACAACAGTAAATTACTATGTTACAGTGAGGTGTTGGATATGATGGACCTAGTGTCACTTACAACATTAAATTACCATGGTGCAGTGAGAGATTCAACATTGTGGATCTCGAGTCCCTGACAACCTTAAATTACTATGTTACAGTGAAGGGTTGGGCATGATGGATGTTGGGTCCCTAACAACATTAAACTACTATGTTACACTGAGGGGCTGGACATGATGGACCTAGAATCCCTTGCAACATTAAATCACTTTGCTACAGTGAAGGGATGAATATGATGGACCTAGTGTCACTTACAACATTAAATTGCTATGTTGCAGTGAGTTGTTGGAAGTGATGCACCTTAATTCCCACTCAACATTAAATTATTATAAGACAAAGAACCTCAGTGAGCAAGCACTCAGGCAATGGTTACCCCAAAGGGCAATGGCTGGAAAGCCAAGTCTGAAAGAAATACAAAATGACACATTCCTCCATAATGCAAAGCATTATGAGATATATATGCAAATCACCACAGAGTAGTATGCTGGTTCAACATTAAGCAGATATGCATGGTGCCAAAAGGACTCTCACACAGTCTGTAAAGGGTGCCAACAGAAAACACATACATGTGTTTCATCTTTCCAGGACTTATCTGTGTGCCTCGTCTGTGTGACACCACAGTGGAATGAACCAGCTACCCTAAGATGGTCTATCTGGGTTATGTTGTGGTGAGAGTCTGGTCATGATGGACCTAGAGTCCCTTACAACATTAAATTAATGTGTTACAGTGAAGGATTGGGCATGATGTACGTCAAGTCCCATACAATGTTAAATTACTATATTACAGTGATGGGCTGGCCATGATGGACCTCATGTCCCTTATTTCAATAAATTACTATTTTACAGTGAGGGGTCAGACATGATGATCCTGTAGTACTTTACAACATTAAATTATATATGACAGTGAGGGGTTGGACATGATGGACCTCAAGTCCATTGCAACATTTAATTACTATATTACAGCGAGGGGCTTGACATAATGGACCAAGAGTCCCTTACAGAATTGAATTGCTATGTTACGGTAAGAGATTGGACATGATGGACCTAGAGTACCTAACAACATGGAATTAATATGTTACAGTGAGGGGCTGGACATGATGGACCTGGAGTCCTTTACAACCTTAAATTATTGAGTTACAGAGAGGAGTTGGACATGAAGGACCTAGTGTTACTTGCAACACTAATTTACAATGTTACAGTGAGGGGATGGGCATGATGGACATAGTGTCACTTATAACTTAAAATTGCTATGCTGCAGGGAGGGATTGAACATTATGGAACTCAAACCCCTGACAGCCTTAAATTAGTATGTTACAGTGAGGGTTTGGAGATGATGGACCTCGAGTCTTTTACACCATTAAATTACTATATTACTATATATCACCAGATGCCACAACAAGCCCAGCCCAGCCCCACACACAGAGCTCCCTCCTGGAGCAGGACCTACAAGGGCGCCGAAAGAGGTAATTAAACTACCTCAAGAAGCAACACCTTTGCGAGGGGGGGTTAGCCCATCAATGCGCTGCACGCATCAACTGCCCCACCTACCCCACCACCCACCCAGGCTCGGCACTACCTATATAGGCACTGTCTTGTGACATCACTTCCTGTCTGTCGCTTTACTAAGTCCCCACTTTTCCATTTGCAGGTTATACCTGCTAGCCACTAGAGGGACCCTCTGACTATTCACCTGTCTCTCCACCTGAATTTCCTCCTCCTCCTACTTCCTGGAACCTCTTTACCTACATACGCTACTTCTCTCCTCTACTCACATCTCTGCTTCTGCCCACACCTCACCCACACACCCATCCTCCCAGCTAGCCCTACATCCTGACCCCCTGCCCTACCACTGGACCCTCACCCAGCCTGCCACTAACCACCAGTGACCACTAGGAGTCGCTATTTCCACCCTGAATTTTGGCCCAAACCCAGCCTGCTTTGAGTCCCCCAGAACCTGGATCCCCGCTCTCACCCAGGTCCTACTTCAACTGCCCTGCCAGGGTCTCGAACCTTGTACCCTGTCCACCAGAGTCCGTGACACTACCACTACTCCAAAGTGATATCTATGCTTTCTGAGGGGCAGCCAAGATACTTGAACCTGTCTGCCCTGCAGCTACCTTAGGCACTATGTTTGTACACCTCCTACTCAAATATCTCCACCTTATTTACATGCTAGTACCCACATCCCATCAGCCAGACATCTCCCCAGGCCCACTTGTACCAGCACCTACAACTGTCCCTGACTCTCTCCGATCCCACCCCACACTGACCATGTACCCTGGCCCATGGCACCCACCCTCTGGATGCCCCCCTGCTTCCTACCCTGTTTCCCCATGGTTGCTACTCATCCTCGCCCTCCCAACCCTTTGAACCCTGCCCATACCTTGCTCCCCTATGGCCTCCTCCCCATCCCAGCATACCCCCAGAAGTTGACATACTACCACCCCCTGGTCAGAGCCTTGGTCTTCCTACTACTCCTATTGGGTAATATACATCCAAACCCAGGCCCTGCCCCCCTAGCCCACCAGCTGGGTCCACTGGTCTCCACATAGCCTCCATGAACATATGCAGCCTACTGAAAAAATTTGATGCCCTCCAGTGCTGGGCCATGCTACATCAATCAGACATCATAGCCCTGGTTGAAACCTGGCTGTCCAAATCCACCCCTGACTCCTTTGTCTCCCTCCCAGGCTATACCCTATACTGGGAGGACCGAGTAGGCAAACGCGTGGGTGGCTGTGCAATCCATACCAGGGACACAATCATCGGACAAGTGCTCCCTGCCCCTGCTCTTGTAAATGGAGCACAGGCCCTTACCCTCAAACTTGCTCCTGACCCCTCCAGGGGCCCTCTATATCTCACCACTACCTGCATTCCCCCAAAGAACCAGAACCCATCACTGTTATCTTTAACAGAATATCTTGCCACCCTCCACCACAAAGTGGAACAAATCCTAGTGGGGGACTTTAACGTGAACTGGCTCAGTACCTCCTCTTCCACTACCTGAGACTCTTTCGCTGCCCTAGACCTGACACAACTCATTTCCCAGCCCACTAGAGTAAACCCAAAGAGAGGAACCAGTACCCTTCTGGATGTAATTATCACCAACCAGACTTCTAGGAAAACAAACTGAACTTACAAGCTCAAATGGGCAGACTAGGTGGGCCATAGGCCCTTATCTGCCGACACTGTCTATGTATCTATGTATCTATGTAACCACCCCAACAAAATCCATAACATCCAGGTCCTCCCAGACTCACTAAGTGACCACTCCCCTATCCTATTTCTTTGGGTGGCCCCCACTCCCAAACCCTTAGCCCTGACCACACTCCGCAGGCACCTCCAACCTGGTGGGCTGATAAAACTCAAACAATTTCTCACTGAGATTAATTGGTCCCCCATCCATCATGCACCCGACATAGATGCTGCCCTCGCCTTTTTCTCCCAAACCTTTAACAAAGCCTGTGACCTCTTTTCACCCCTCACAAGACTTCAATCCAAAAAACACAATGCACCCTGGGTTACCCCTATCCTACTACAAATGATCAGAAATAGGGATAACCTCTGGCACCTTGCCACTGAAACAGGCCGGATGGCTGATAGACAGGCCTACAATGCTGCATGGAACAGGTGCACATGGGCCATCCATAAAGCCAAGGCTGACCATTACCAGGCCACCCTCACCTCCTCCTGGGGGTGTGCCCAGACTTCCTGGGACAATGTTAAACAACTAAATGGGAAATCATGCTCTCCTCCCCATCCCAGCTCACTATTGATGGCTCTACCTCCACTGACCCTGCCTGCGTAGCAAACTGCCTTAACACCTTCTTTACTGACCTTAGCTCTTTCCTCCCCAGTAATTTCTTTGACCCTCCCCCTGTCCTCCAACACCCCAGCTTCCACCTATGTAAGGTATCTGCCCAGGAAGTCAGACCTCTCCTAATTAAAGCACTAAATAGCAATAGTCCCGGCAGCAACTCTCTGGACCCCAGTATCCTCCGGCTGGTGCTGGAGGAAGTCCTTGCCTCACTCACCAGTCTACTTAACTGATCCCTCTGTCTGGGGCAATTCCCCACTGCATGGAAAACAGCCATAGTCACACCCATTCATAAAGGGGGCGACAGGTCCTCCGCCAGGAACTATCAACCAATCTCCATCCTCCCCTCATCCAAAGCCCTAGAAAAAATGGTGGCCATTCAAATCACTGAATATCTGACTAAGCATAACATCTTATGCCCAAAGCAGCATGGTTTCTGTGCAGGTCACAGTACTGGCATTGCACTAGTTGAGTTCTCCAATTTCCTACGCTCCTCCCTGGATGCCAGCTCCCTAGCTGGTGCAGTGTTCGTTGACCTCTCAAAGTCCTTCGACAGTGTCTCCCACCCTCTTCTGCTGGATGCCCTATGCCACACTGGTTTCTCTGCTGGCCCTCTCACCTGGTGCACTAGCTATCTATCCACTCGCTCCCAATGTGTAAAAGTCAATGGGACACTCTCCAAAACTCATCCTATCTGCTCGGGGTACCCCAGGGCTACATCCTGGGCCCCCTACTCTTCTCACTCTATCTAAACACCCTGCCCAGTGCATGCTCTGTCAAAATTCTAATTTATGCAGATGATGCTGTCATCTTTGCCACCCACTGCAATCCCATCTCCCTCCAGTAAACCCTGCATCAATCCTACAATGATGCTGAAGCCTGGTTTAAAGAGCACAGACTCATCATTAATCTCAAAAAAAACAAAACAATGCTTTTTGCCCACCCCCAAAACAAAGCCTGCAACTTCCCACTCCCTATCCTCCCTAGTACCAAACAACTGCTTGAACAAGTCTGCTCCTACAAATACCTTTGGGTTACTTTTGATTCAGCCCTCGCCTACTACACCCACATTGATGCCCTTGCATCTGCCACTAATACATGACTTGGCATCCTCTACTGCTGTAAAAACTGCCTCCCCCTGATGCTCTCCAACTTGCAGTTACATCTTCAGTACTATCCCTTGTTGACTATGGACTACCAGTCTATGGTGCTGCTGACACTACCGCCCTCAACAAATTCGCCTCACCCTAAACAAGGCCTGCAGGCTGATTACAGGTGCCCCCAGGCTCACACATACTTGTCAACTATATGATGAGGCAAAACTGCTTAACCTAGATGAACGACTATGTTATCAAACCTGCTTCCTCACAAAAAAAACTCTACTCGGGCTATCCCCTCCCTGGGTGACAGCCTCCATCCGCCATGCCTAACCCACTATCGCAACCAGAGCCTCCAACAAGACCACTCTACTGGTCCCCAGATCCAGGACCACCCATGGTCAGAAGTCTTTCTGCTACAGAGCCTAGTCCTGGTTTAACTCTCTCCCTGCTCCCATCTCCAATACCCCCACAATCTCCAACTTCAAAACCGCCCATCGGAGCCAACTGTTTAACACTCGCAGCTGCTTCTGTCTCTAAATGTGGCCTCTATCTTCTCCACACTTGACAACGCCCACTGGGTGGCACTCCATTTCACCCCCCACTTCCTCCCCCATTGCTTATTGCCTCTGTTATTACCAGCATGTGCTTAGCTGTGTTCATTGTAATTGCTACTAAATTGTATAAATGTATGACACCATACTGTGCAACTTTAAGTCAGTAGGCTTTTATGCTGTAATCTGAATTCTGTTTTTGTCTGTCCTCAATGTGATGAGGTACCTTTGGAAATGAGTCTCTGACTCAAAGGTTGTAAACTGATGCACAAATAAATAAAATATTACAGTGAGGGGCTGGAAATGATGGACCAAGAATCCTTTACAACATTAAATTATTATGTTACAGTGAATGGTTGGACATGTAGGACCTAGAGTCCCTTACAACATTAAATTACTATGTTACTGTGAGGGGTTGGACATGATGGAGTTAGGGATACTTGCAACATTAAATTACTATGTTGCAGTGAGAGGCTGGACAAGATGCACCCTGAGTCCCTGACAACCTTAAATTAATATATTGCAGTCAGGGCTTGATATGATGGATCTAGAGTCCCTTACAATATTAAATTACTATGTTACAGTGAGGGGTTGGGCATGTTGGAGTCAAGTCCCCTACCACATTAAATTACTATATTACAGTGAGTGGCTGGGCATGATGGACCAAGAATCCTTTACAACATTAAATTACTATGTTACAGTGAATGGTTGGACATGATGGACCTAGAGTCTCTTACAACATTAAATTACTATATTACAGTGAGGTGCTGGACATGATGGACCTAGAGTCCCTTACAACATTAAATTACTATGTTACTGTGAAGGGCCCACCATGATGGGCCTAGAGTCATTTGCAAAATTAAATTAATATGTGACAGTGAGGGGTTGAACATGAGGGACCTCGACTCCATTGCAACCTTATATTACTATATTACAGTGAGCGACTGGACATGATAGACCTAGAGTCGCTTACAACATTGAATTGCTATGTTTCAGTGAGGGGTTGGACATGATGGACCTTGTGTCCCTAACAACATGGTACAGTGAGGGGCTGGGCACAATGGACCTAGAGTCCCTTACAACCTTAAATGACTATGTTACAGAGAGGGGTTGGACATGAAGGACCTAGTGTTACCTATAACTCTAATTTAGCATGCTACAGTGAGGGGTTGGACAAGATGGTCTTCAAGTCCCTGACTACATTAAATTAGTATCTTACAGTGAGGGGTTTTACATGATGAAAGTAGAGTCCTTTGCAACATTAAATTAAAATGTTACAGTGAGGGGTTGGACATGATGGACCTCAAGTCCCTTACATCATTACATTTCTGTATTTCAGTGAGGAGATGGACATGATGGGCCTAGAGTCCCTTACAGCATTAAATTACTACATTACAGTGAGGAGCTCAGCATGATGGACCTAGAGTCTCTTATAACAGTAAATTACAATGTTACCATGAGGAGTTGGACATGATGGACATAGTGTCACTTACAACACAAAATTGCTATGCTGCAGGGAGGGATTGGACATTGTGGAACTCGAGCCCTGATGGCCTTAAATTAGTATGTTACAGTGAGGGTTTGGACAAGATGGACTTTGCATCCCTGACAACATTTAATTACTATGTTACAGTGAGGGTTGGACATGATGGAGCTAGAGTTCCTTACAACATTAAATTACAATGTTATACTGAGGTGTTGGACATGATGGACCTAGACTCCTTTACAACATTAAATTAATATGTTACAGTGAGGGGTTGGATATGATTTAACTCAAATCTGTTACAACATTAAATTTGTATATTACATTACGGGGCTGGACATGATGGACTTAGTGTCTCTTACAACATTAAATTACTATATTACAGTGGGGGTTAGACATGATTGAACTAGAGTCTGTTAGACCATTAAATTACTATGTTACACTGAGGGGTTGGACCTGATGGACCCAGAGTTCTTTACAACATGAAATTAATATGTTACAGTGAGGGGTTGTACATGATAGAGCTGGAGTTCCTTACAACATTAAATTACTATGTTGCAATGAGGGGATGAACTTGATGCCACCTACAACATTAAATTAGTATGTTACAGTGAGGGATTGGGCATGATGGACCTCGATTCCCTCACAACATTAAATTACTATGTTACAGTGAGTTGATGGGCATTGTAACAGGGAGCTCCTGTTATGAAGAATAACAACAGGATAAACTCTTTTAGGAGATGCAACGCCCTCCCCCCCTTTCTTTTTCTATTTTTCAGTCTCTCCTGTCTTCTTCTATTTTTTCTTGTCCATCTTATTTTCTTGTCAGTGTATCCAACCTGGCCATCTTAAATCTTTCTTTGCTATCCCTTTATACCCCTTATTTAACTATCTTGCATTTGAAATCCCTAGAGCTGGTGAGCAGTTTTGTGTAAATATGGCACAGGGCTTTAAATATAGTATAATTGCCCTTATGCAGCTATCCCAAGCAAACCACACTGCTTGAAAAAAGAAAGCAATGTTTAAATCAAGAGAACTAGTAAAGATTCCCTGCTCTCTGTTTCAAGGCTTCTTTGTGCCTCTTTCTGTAAAGGAAATAGAATGTTTTATTTTTAAGAAAGTGCATAGCACTATGTTTTTCATTGCCAGCGAACCCCGGGCTGGAGCCCTTGTGATGTGTGCACATATTCATGTTGCCATGTATGCACATTCTCACAGAGGACCCTGCACACATTTGCACAGGAAAAGGTCCAAGAATCAGAGTCACTGTGTTGTAAAAATCGCAACTGCTTGTTGCGATCAGACATGAAACTGTTTACAGTTGCTAAGGAGACCAGCATACTGAGCCCCAAAGTGATGTTGTGGTATCCACTCCTTGGATACATTAGAGAGGTGATGAATTGTTGAAATTAACACAAGGACACTAACGGCATAAGGTGTAGAGCCGTGTAGTGTCCAAAAGGAAGCTTCAAAGAGCTGTATTTACTGAAATGAAGCCCTCAGGCAGCTAGAAGGCTGTTATGTACAAAAAGCCATTGGCTGAAATTGCAGCCATCGAGTAAAAAGAAATTTGAATGAAAACCTCCTGAAATGTAGAAATAGGCTTTATGCAGCACAAATAAAGAATAAGGTTGCAGGAGATTACTGTATAAAATTAATAGAACTGTTGTATGAAATAAATACATATTTATATTGCTGTTTATGCATCCTGAGCAGATAGAATTCTAGAATGTTGCAGGAAAACAGATAGGGAGCATGTCTCTCATCTGCTTTTCTCTGCTAAGAGTTGTAGATTCTGTTTTCTAGAAATAACCAGTGCTTTTACTTTCTGTACATATATATTTTTTGTATTAAAGGGATATTTACTGGAATTATCCAGTATCATGGAGAAGTCCTACTATAGGGCTGGCAGCCCATATAATGGCTGTCTTTATAGGAACTGGAGAGTGTGATGTCACAAAAGGGGAAGGGGCTAAGTTCCAAACCATGCCCCCTCCTATAATTAAGGTCTAGAAATGTGTTTTAGAGCCTTTAATGTGGTATATGCTAGGGAATGTAATGCACCAACTCTTATGTGACATTATAGATACCTCAAAGCCAGTGTGAGAGTTACTAGTAACCGAACTAGCTAAATATTTGCTAATTGAAGAGTCACACTGTTATGAGGTCACCAAAAATAGTACTATAAGAACTCTCCACTGAGGAAGTTTGATAGAGCTGGGTCAGTACTGGACTGTCCACGGTAAGAGGAGGTTGTGTGTAGGCTTTGACACAAGTGCTATGTCTACCGAAGAAAGGAGAATACATTTATTCAAGAGCTTGTGGAAAGATGTATTTCCTGTATTTGATGGGTGTGGAGATAACACCAATTTTTTTCTTTCTGTGAACTTTTTCATTATTTTATTTTTATTATTTCAAAAAATAAATTGACAAATGCGTTCATTTGAGTTTTTTATGCATCTTACTTTTTGTCTGGACATCTGTTATTATTCCACGCTTCTACAGACATGATGGACCCAGAGTCATGTACAACATTAAATTACTGTGTTACAGTGAGGGGTTGGACATGATAGACCTAGAGTCCTTTACAACATTAAATTATTGTATTACAGTGAGGGATTGGATATGATGGACCTAGAGTCACTTACAACATTAAATTACTATGTTACAGTGAAGGGTTAGACATGATGGACCTAGAATCCTTTACAACATTAAATTAATAAGTTACAGAGAAGGGTTGGTCATGATGGACCTCGAGTCCAGTACAGCATTAAATTACTATATTACAATGAGGGGCTGGACATGATGGACATAGTGTCCCTTACAAGATTAAATTGCTATGTTACAGAGAGGGTTGAACAAGATGGACCTTGAGTCCCTGATAACATTAAACTACTATGTTACAGCAAGGGTTGGACATGATGGGCCTAGAGTCCTTCACAACAATAAATCAATATTTTAAAGTGAGGGATTGGACATGATGGACCTTGAGTCCCTAACAACATTAAATTACTATATCACAGTGAGAGGCTGGACATGATGGACCTAGTGTCCCTTACTAAAATAATTTCCAATGCTACAGTGAGGGGTGGGACATGATGGGCCTAGTGCCACTTACAACATTAAATGACTATGTTATAGAGAGGGGTTGGACATGAAGGACCTCGAGTACCTTACAACATTAAATTGCTATGTTACAGTGAGGGGTTGGCCATGATGGAACCAGAGTCCATTACAACATTAAAATACTGTGTTAAAGTGAGAGGTTGGATATGAGAGACCTGGTGACTCTTACAAAATTACATTTCTTCATTACAGTGAGGGGTTGGACATCATGGACACAGGGTCCTTTACAACATTAAATTATTGTGCTACAGTGAAGGGTTGGACATGATGGACCTTGAGTCCCTGACAATCTTAAATTATAATGATACAGTGAGGGGGAGGACATGATGGACCCTGAGTCACATAATTAAAAAAAACTGTGTTACAGTGAGGGGTAGGACAGGATGGACCTCAAGTCCCTTACAACCTTAAATTACTATGTTACAGTGAGAGGTTAGATATGATTGACCTAGAGTACCGTACAACATTAAATTACCATATCACAGTGAGGATTTGGACATGATGGACTCAGTGTCCTTTACAACATTAAAATACAATGTTACAGTGAGGGGTTGGACATGATGGACCCAGAGTCACGTACAACATTAAATTACTGTGCTACAGTGAGGGGTTGGACATGATAGACCCACAGTCCTTTACAGCATTAAATTACTATGTTACTGTGAGGTGTTGGACATGATGAGCCTAGTGTCACTTACAACATTAAATTACTACACAACAATGAGGGATTGGACAAAATGGATCTTGAGTCCCTGACAACATTTAATTACTATGTTACAGTAAAGGGCTAGACATGATAGACCTAGCAGCACTTACAGCATTAAATTACTATATTACAGTGCGAGGCTGGGCATGATGGACCTAGAGTCCCTTACAACAGTAAATTAGAATGTTACAGTGAGGAGTTGGACATGATGGACCTCGTGTCACTTAGAACATCAATCAGTCAATCAATCAAATCTTTATTTATCCAGGCGAACACCATTGAGCATATCTCATTTACAAAATGGACCTGGTTAGCACAGGAACACAGGATATACAATATATGAACAGCCACAACATAGCACCTCAGTAATATTATACAATACAGAGATACAATAGTCAAACGTAGTCATAAGTGGAGAACAGTTTGGAAACAGTGGTTCAATTCCTTCATGGTGTAGAATGAGCCTAGTAACAGTAGCTGGAAGTACTAACAAGGACAATTGTTAGGTAATGGTATCTTACATACAATGCCATAAGTAACAAGACATACGGTGAGTTAAAAAAAGAAAAAAAAAACAGTGTAACAGGGTGGGGGGGTGTGGTAGGCAAGGCGAGATAGGGTACAGGCAGGATGGTAGGGCATAGATGAGGGACAGATAAAGCCTCGGAGAGGACACAGGACAGAAGGGTGGGGAGCACAATTAGGTATTAGAGAAATATGAAGGAGAGGCCACAAGGTCAGGCATAATGAAGAGGACAATGCCATCATGGTACGCTATAAGTGCAGAGAAGTTTAGGATTGGGGAAGGAGTTGCAAATTTCCTTGACCAAATGGTCATATAGTGTCTTGAAGGAGGATAGACTGACCAGGATACTAAGCTTTAGCGATTTTTGTATTTTTGTTCCATAGAGACGGCAGCACAAAGCTTATGGCCATTCTCCCAAAGCGTGTTTTTAGCTTAGGTACCTTTAAGAAAATAAAGGAGTAGCTTCTCAGTGCATAGTTCCCAAGCTTGCATAGCAGAAGACAATCAGAGATATATAGGGGTAGTTTTTTGATAATAGCTCTGAATGTCCAGAGTGCAGCATTTCTGTTTCTCCTGTACTGAAGGGAGGGCCACCTCATGGCAGCATAAAGGGCACAATGATGAGTGGAAAAAGGTAGGCCAGTAATGAATCTCAGAGCCCTGTGATACAATGTACCTAATTTAGCTAGTTGAGAGACAGGGCAGTGACTATAAAGAAAGTAATCATAGTCAACCAAGGAGAGAAACATTGTTTGTACCAGCCGCTGCTTGGCATCACTAGTAAGGAAGTTATTAATCCTGAAAAAGAGTCCAAGCCTCTGCCTCAATTTCTTTAGGAGATCTTCAATATGGTCCATAAAGGAAAGTCTATGGTCGAGCCACACTCCCAAGTACTAGAATTTATTGACAAATTCTAGGTTTTCTCCCAGGATTGTTGTGATCTGTGGAATGGAGCCAGTACTGGCTGGGTTTGCAGCATGGAGAAGTGGAGAAAATAGCATTGCCTTAGTTTTTTGGCATTTAATAGGAGCTTTTTGTTTAGGAGTTGGCTCTGAAGTAGATTGAATTCAGAGTGTAGGTCTCCACAGGCAGCTTCTGGCAAAGGATGACTTAGATAAAGAACCATGTCATCTGTAAACAGATGGATATTGGCCTTAGTTATGTTGGTGTCAGTGTTGTTTATGTAAATTGCAAACAGGAAGGGACCAAGAATTGATCCCTGTGGGATCCTTCTTTGCAGTGGCTTAAGGGAAGAAAGTTCACCTTCTACTTTGACTTGCTGCCACCGGTCAGAGAAGTAGTCAGCAAACCAATGCAAGTATAGTGAGTCCAGTCCTATTGCCCTCAGGGAGAAGAGGAGCAGGCCATGATCGATGGTGTTGAAAGCCTTACTTAAGTCTAAGAACACTACACAGACGAAGTTTCGATTCTCCAGGTCTCGCTACCAATCATTGGTCACGTTGGCTATGACCGTAATGGTGCTATGCTGTGCTCTAAAGCCAGATTGCATTGCGTTTAGAAGATTCATAGTTTCTACATAGGTTCTCAACTGCTTGCTTTCAATTTTCTCCAACAGTTTTGACAGTATAGGGAGTAAAGAAATCGGTCTGTAGTTGTTAAGATCACAGGGCTCCCCAGATTTAAATAGAGGGATAACATGAGCTGTTTTCCATAAGGGTGGAGGGATTCCGAGGGACAGTGAGAGATTGAATAGGTGGGTAATTGGTACAGCTACAGCATGGTAGGTGACCTTTAAAAAGTATGGGTCTAGAGAGTCAGCACCTGCACTTTTTTTGTTATCCAACTGTAATAGAAGTTCTTCAACCTCTTTCAATGAAGTAGGCTGGAAAGAAAAGACTGAGTTGGTAAGAAGAGGTTCAGAGCTTTGCGCACCAACTGGGAGCGTAAACATAAAATTGCTATGCTGCAGGGAGGGATTGGACATTGTGGAACTCAAGTCCTCATAATCTTAAATTACTATGTTACAGCGAGGTGTTGGACATGATGGACCTCGAGTCCCTTAGAACATTAAATTACTATATTACAGTGAGGGGCTGGACATGATGGACCTAGAATCCCTTACAACATTAAATTACTATGTCACAGTGAGGGATTGGATATGATGGAGCTAGAGTTCCTTACAACATTAAATTACTAAGTTATATGGAGGGGCTGGACATGATGGACCTAGAATCTTTTACAACATTAAATTAATATGTTACAGTGAGGGGTTGGACATGATGGAGAGAGAGTCCTTTACAACATTAAATTAATATGTTACAGTGAGGGGTTTGACATGATGGACAGAGAGTCCCTTACAACATTAAATTAACATATTACAGTGAAGGGCTGAACCTGATGGACCTAGAATCCCTTACAACATTAAATTAATATGTTACAGTGAGGGGTTGGACAAGATGGACCAAGAGTCCCTTACAACATTAAATTACTATATTACAGTGAGGGGCTAGACACAATGGACCTAGAGTCATTACTATATTAGAGTGAGAGGTTTTACATGATGGACCTAGAGTCCCTTACAACATTAAATTGCTATGTTACAATGAGGAGTTGGACATGATGGACCCAGAGTCATGTACTACATTCAATTACTGCGCAGCAGTGATGGGTTGGACATAATAGACCCACAGTCTCTTGCAACATTAAACTGCTATGTTACTGTGAGGTGTTGGACCTGATGAGTCTAGTGTCACTTACACCATTAAATTACTATGTTACAGTGAGGGGTTTTACAAGGTGGACCTCGAGTCCCTGACAACATTTAATTACTATGTTACAGTTAGGGTCTGGACATTGTGGACCCTGAGGCCCTTACAGCATTAAGTTATTATATTACAGTGAGGAGCTGGGCATGATGGATCTAGAGTCCCTTACAACAGTAAATTACAATGTTATAGGGAAGAGTTGGACTAATGGACCTAGTGTCACTGACAACATAAAATTGCTGTGCTGCAGGGAGGGATGGACATTGTGAAACTCGAGCCGTGACAACCTTAAATTAGTATGTTGCAGCGAGGTGTTTGACATGATGGCCCTCGAGTCTCTTACACTATTAAATTACTATATTACAGTGAGGGGTTGGGCATGATGGACCTAGAATCTGTTACAACATTAAATTGCTGTGCTACAGTGAGGGATTGGAGATGATGGACCGAGAGTCCCTTATAAAATTAAATGACTATATTATAGTGAGGTGCTGGACATGATGAACCAAGAGTCACTTACAACTTTAAATTACTATGTTACAGTGACGGATTGGACATGATGGAGCTAGAGTCCCTTACAACATTAAATTAGAATGTTATATTGAGTGGTTGGATTTCATGTACCTAGAATCCCTTATAAGATTAAATTAATATGTTACAGTGAGGGGTTGGACATGATGGGACTCAAGTCCCTTCCAGCATTAAATTTCTATATTACAGTGTGGGACTGAACATGATGGACCTAGTGTCTCTTACAACAATAAATTACTATATTGGGGGGTAGACATGATGGACCTAGAGTCCTTTACAGCATTAAATTACTGTGTTACACTGAGGGTTGAACATGATGGGTCTAGAGTTCTTTGCAACATGAAATTAATATGTTATTGTGAGTGGTTGGCCATGATGAGCCTTGAGTCTGTAACAACATTAAATTACTACATTAGAGTAAGGGGCTAGACATGATGGACCTAGTGTCCCATACAAAAATATATTTTTATGTTACAGTGAGGAGAGGGATATGATGGGCCTAGTGCCACTTACAAGATTAAATTACTATGTTACAGAGAGGGGTTGGATGTGAAGGCCATCGAGTCCATTACAACATTAAATTACTATGTTACAGTGAGGGGTTGGACATGATGGAACCAGAGTTCATTACGACATTAAAATACTATGTTAAAGTGAGAGGTTAGACAGGTTGAATCTTGTGACCCTTACAAAATTAAATTACTTTGTTACAGTGAGGGGTTGCACATGATGGATACAGAGTCCCTTACAACATTAAATTAATATGTTGCAGTAAAGTGTTGGACATGATGGACCCAGAGTCCCTTACATAATTAAAAAACTATGTTACAGTGAGGGGTAGGATGTGATGGACCTCGAGTCCCTTACAACCCTAAATTACAATGTTATGGTTAAGGTTTGGATATGATTGACCTAGAGCCCATACAACATTACATTTCTATGTCACAGTGAGGGTTTGGACATGATGGACTCAGTGTCATTTACAACATTAAATTACTATGTTACAATGAGGGACTGGACATGATGAAACCAGAGTCATGTACTGCATTAAATTACTGTGTTACAGTGAGGTGTTGGCCATGATGAGCCTAGTGTCTCTTACATCATTAAATTACTATGCTACAGTGAGGGGTTGGACAAGATGGACCTTCAGTCCCTGACAACATTTAATTACTATGTTACAGTTAGGGGCAGGACATGATGAACCTAGAGGCCCTTACAGCATTAAATTACTATATTACAGTGAAAGGCTAGGCATGATGGACCTAGAGTCCCCTACAACAGTAAATTACAATGTTACAGTGAGGAGTTGGACATGATTGACATAGTGTCAATTACAACATAAAATTGCTATGCTACATGGAGGAATTGGACATTGTGAAACATGAGCCCTGACAGCCTTAAATTAGTATGTTACAGCAAGGGGCTGGACCTGATGGACCCAGTGTCTTTTACAACAATGAATTACTATATTACAATGAGGGATAGGACGTAATGGACTTAGAGTCCCATATAACATTAAATTACTATGTTACACTGAGGAGATGGAAATTATGGACCTAGAATCCTTTACAACTTTAAATTCATATGTTACAGTGAGTGGCTGGACATGATGGATCCCAGATCCCTTACAACATTAAATTACTATATTACAGTGAGGAGCTAGAAATGATGATCCCAGGGTCCCTTACAACATTAAATTACTGCATTACAGTGAGGGGCAGGACATGATCGACTCTGAGTCCCTTACAACATTGAATTACTATACTACAATGAGGGGCTCCACATGGTCCTAGAGTCTCTTTCAACATTAAATTAAAATGTTGGAGTGAAAGATTGGACATGATGGACAAGCAGTCCCTTGCAACATTACATTTCTGTATTACAGTGGGGGGCAGGACATGATGGACAAGCAGTCCCTTGCAACATTAAATTACTATACTAGAGTCAGGTGCTTTGCATGATAGACCTAGTGTCCCTTATAACAATAAATTACTGTATTACGGTGAGGATTTGGACATGATGGGCCTAGAGTCCCTTATAACATTAAATGAATATGTTACAGTGAGGGGTTGATCATGATAGACATCCATTCCCTTACAACATTAAATTACTATATTACATTGAGAGGCTGGCATGATGGACCTAGGGTCCCTTATAACAATAAATCAGTATATTACAGTGAGGGTTGGACAAGATGGGCCTAGTGTATTTTATAACAATAAATTGTATATTACAGTGAGGGGGTGGTCATGGTGGACCTAGAGTCCTTTAAAATATTAAATTACTATGTTACATTGAGGGATTGGACATGATGAACCCAGAGTCATGTATAACATTAAATTACTGTGTTACAGTGAGGTGTTGGACATGATGAGCCTAGTGTCTCTTACAACATTAAATTACTATGCTACAGTGAGGGGTTGGACAGGATGGTCCTCGAGTCCCTGATAACATTAAATTACTATGTTACATTTAGGGGCTGGACATGATGGACCTAGAGGCCCTTACAGCATTCACTTACTATATTACATTGAAGGGCTGGGCATGATGGACCTAGAGTCCCCTACAACAGTAAATTACAATGTTACAGTGAGGAGTTGGACATGATCGACATAGTGTCAATTACAACATAAAATTGCTATGCTACATGGAGGAATTGGACATTGTGGAACATGAGCCCTGACAGCCTTAAATTAGTATGTTACAGCAAGGGGCTGGACCTGATGGACCCAGTGTCTTTTACAACAATGAATTACTATATTACAATGAGGGATAGGACGTAATGGACTTAGAGTCCCATATAACATTAAATTACTATGTTACACTGAGGAGATGGAAATTATGGACCTAGAATCCTTTACAACTTTAAATTCATATGTTACAGTGAGTGGCTGGACATGATGGATCCCAGATCCCTTACAACATTAAATTACTATATTACAGTGAGGGGCTAGAAATGATGATCCCAGGGTCCCTTACACATTAAATTATTGCATTACAGTGAGGGGCAGGACATGATCGACTCTGAGTCCCTTACAACATTGAATTACTATACTACAGTGACGGGCTCCACATGGTCCTAGAGTCTCTTTCAACATTAAATTAAAATGTTGGAGTGAAAGATTGGACATGATGGACAAGCAGTCCCTTGCAACATTACATTTCTGTATTACAGTGGGGGGCAGGACATGATGGACAAGCAGTCCCTTGCAACATTAAATTACTATACTAGAGTCAGGTGCTTTGCATGATAGACCTAGTGTCCTTATAACAATAAATTACTGTATTACGGTGAGGATTTGGACATGATGGGCCTAGAGTCCCTTATAACATTAAATGAATATGTTACAGTGAGGGGTGATCATGATAGACATCCATTCCCTTACAACATTAAATTACTATATTACATTGAGGGGCTGGCATGATGGACCTAGGGTCCCTTATAACAATAAATCAGTATATTACAGTGAGGGTTGGACATGATGGGCCTAGTGTATTTTATAACAATAAATTGTATATTACAGTGAGGGAGTGGTCATGGTGGACCTAGAGTCCTTTAAAATATTAAATTACTATGTTACATTGAGGGATTGGACATGATGAACCCAGAGTCATGTATAACATTAAATTACTGTGTTACAGTGAGGTGTTGGACATGATGAGCCTAGTGTCTCTTACAACATTAAATTACTATGCTACAGTGAGGGGTTGGACAGGATGGTCCTCGAGTACCTGATAACATTAAATTACTATGTTACATTTAGGGGCTGGACATGATGGACCTAGAGGCCCTTACAGCATTCACTTACTATATTACATTGAAGGGCTGGGCATGATGGACCTAGAGTCCTCTACAACAGTAAATTAGAATGTTACAGTGAGGAGTTGGACATGATAGACATAGTGTCACTAACAACATACAATTACCATGCTGCAGGGAGGGACTGGACATTGTGGAACTCATGCCCTGACAGCCTTAAATTAGTATGTGACAGCGTGAGGCTGGATAAGATGGAACCCAAATCCATTGCAACATTAGGTTCCTATATTACAGTGAGGGGCTGGACCTGATGGACCTAGTGTCTCTTACATCAATAAATTACTATATTACAGTGAGGGATTGGAGATGATGGACCTAGAGTGCCTCATAACATTAAATTACTACGTTACACTGAGGGGTTGGACATGATGGACCTAGATTCCTTTACAACATTAAGTTAATATGCTACAGTGAGTGGTTGGACATGATAGAGTTCGAGTCTCTTACAACATTAAATTACTGTATTACAGTGAGGGGCAGGACATAATTGACTTTGAGTCCCTTACAACATTAAATTACTATTCTACAGTGAGGGGCTGTAAATGACCCTGGAGTCCCTTTCAACATTAAATCAAGATGTTAGAGTGAAGGATTGGACATGATGGACATCAATCATAAAAACATAGAAACATAGAATTTGATGGCAGATAAGGACCCTTGGCCCATCCAGTCTGCCCATTTCCCTACCTACTGGATAAGCTGCAGATCTTAGTTAACCAGCAGCCGACTTCTTCCTACCCCCACCCCCTAGAATTGCCTTATGACTGTCCCATGCATGCTTGAATTCCACCACTGTTTTTGACTCCACAACCTCCTCAATCAATCAAGTCTTTATTTAACCAGGCATTCATCATTGAGCAGAAGCTCATTTGCAAGACGGAACTGGATGGAGCATGAATAATTGTATATACAGGTCAACACAGGTATTTACAAGGCAATACAGATTATACTGTTTACAGAGAGGAAGAAAAAGAAGTTCATATGTACATAGAATTACACAGATATTGTACAGATTACAGGGTATTTGCATACATAGAAGTGTCTATAGGAAGATAAAGCAGGTTATCTAAGGTTGCAGGAGGAAGTAACAGAAGAAAAAAAATATACACCAGGTAGAGGCAAAGGTGAGGGGGGGAAGGGAGGGAGGTAGGGGAAGAAAGGCTAGGAGTGCACGGTGCACAGAGAGGAGTTGGTAAAACGGGATGTGGAGAAGGTGGATGGAGAAAAGGAGTATGTGTGAGCCCCTGGATTGAATGTTATAAAGTATGGGGCATGGTTGGATGTCACAATCCAGTGATAGTGAGCTCCTATCCAAGGTTGGGAAAGGAAGGATAAGGGGATGGATGGGCCTAGTGTTGATAAGACAGGGGGATAAGAGAGAGAACAATGAGGCTTGTGAGGAGCAAGCTGGGGGTCAGTACTTAAAATTGGGTCTAGGTGTGGCTATATACCAGTGCAGACACCGGTACTGGGTCTCAGTGGGTGAAGCAGTTACATACTTCTCTGATTGTATGGAAATAAAGCATCTTGAAGGCATTTATACAGATTAGAGTGCTTAATTTGAGGGTTTTTTTGTAGATCGTTCCATAAGGTAGGTAGCACGAAGCCTATGGCTGCCCTGCCGAAGCGGGATTTTGTTTTGGGTACTTTAAGTGTAATAGCTGAGTAACTTCTTAACGCGTATTTCCCAATTATACTCAGGGGAAGACAGTAGGAGATATAGTAAGGCAGCTTATTAGAGACATGCAGTCCCTTACAACATTAAATTACTATACTACAGTCAAGCGCGCTGGGCATGATGGACCTAGTGTCCCTTATAACAATAAATTACTGTATTACAGTGAGGATTTGGACATGATGGGCTTAGAGTCCCTTATAACATTAAATGAATATGCTACAATGAAGGGTTGGTCATGATGGACCTAGTGTCTCTTACAACATTAAATTACTTTGCTACAGTGATGGATTGGACAAGATGGACCTTGAGTCCCTGTTAACACTAAATTACTATTTTACAGTTAGGGCTGGTCATGATGGACCTAAAGGCCCTTACAGCATTAAATTAGTATATTACAGTGAAGGGCTGGGCATGATGGACCTAGAGTCTCTTACAACATTAAATTACAATGTTACAATGAGGAGTTGGACATGATGGACATAGTGTCACTTACAGTATAAAACTGCTATGTTGCAGGGAGGGATTGTACATTGTGGAACTCAAGCCCTGACAGCCTTAAATTAGTATGTTACAGCGAGGGGTTGGACATGATTGACCTCGAGTCCCTTACACCATTAAATTACTATATTACAGTGAGGGGTTGGACATGATGGCCCTAGTGTCGCTTACAACAATAAATTACTATATTACAGTGAGGGATTGGAGATGATGGACCTAGAGTCCCTTATAACATTAAATTAGTGTGTTACGCTGCGAGGTTGGACATGATGAACCTAAAATCCTTTACAACATTAAATTAATATGTTACAGTGAGTGGTTGGACATGATGGAGCTCAAGTCCCTGACAATATTAAATTCCTATAGTACAGTGAGGAGCTAGAAATGATGAACCCAGAGTCCCTTGCAACATTAAATTACTGTATTCCAGTGAGGGGCAGGACATGATCAACTTTGAGTTCCCTGCATTAAATTACTATTCTACAGTGAGGGGCTGCACATGGTCCTAGAGTCTGTTTCAACATTAAATTACTATGTTAGAGTGAAGGATTGGACCTGATAGACATGCAGTCCCTTCAACATTACATTACTATACTACAGTGAAGTGCTTGGCATGATGGACCTAGTGTCCCTTATAACAATAAATGACTGTATTACGGTAGTGGTAGTATTTATTTATTGATTGGTCATGTGACGTTTTCAATCGTCATTATAAAAGGACAAAATACAACACTGTTATCATACAAATAGTACATATACAAGTATAAACATCATTTAAATATATAAATACACTTTAAAAACTAAAAAGCTTGCTGTACACATTGATACAATAAGTAGACTACTACCCAGAATTTAATTGTCTCTATGAGCTATTTGTTTTGTACCATAATCAAATTCTAGAGATTGCAACTAAATATGTAGCTACTGTCTTAATAATTACATCATCACCAGAAACAAAGAAAATTTGAAGCAATAAGTCCCAATCTGAAGTTAAAATAGTATTGCATAACGGTACAATCCATTTTTCTCTTGGAGTATTATACCAACTGCATACAAACATGACATGTTTTAAATCTTCAGTTGAGTTTAACATACAGTGACATAATTAGCTTATTTAGAGTTATCTTTGTTATAGATAGCATCACGTATGTTACTAGGAAATAGTTCCAACCTATATTTGGTAAATTGCATTCTTTGTGTCTTATCTACTAGGATCTCAAGATAGTGCCTAAAAAAATGAGCATTATCATTAGATCTAAACCAGGGAGCAATCTTCAAATTATAATTCCTTTCCAGGTCCTTATATTTGTAATGTTCCATAATTCAATTTTTAATGTATTTCTGGTATTTAAGACTAATTCTAATGCCCTTTTTAACATAATTCTCTAAATAGTTTAACCCTGTCTCTTGCAAGGTCTGGGAAACCCGAGTCAACCAATTGGAATTTAAATAGCCCAGTTCTAGCCACCTATATTTCTCATTCAGACACAATGAAGTATACCTGTTATGACTGTGTTGAAGAATTTTGCTCCAGTAATTTATCTTCCTAACAGAGAAAAATGCCTCTAGACTAATAATCCCTAATTCCGCTCTAACTAAAAAGGCTGGAACCGAATTACTCAGTCCCAAGCTCCTTCTAAAAAGGTTATTTAAAAGTATCTCCAGTTTATTCAGCACTCTTGGATGCCATACTTCCCCATTGTTCAACGCTTGACTGTAATATTTTGCCTTAATGGCCGGGATCAGGGCCTTAATAGAGTTCCCTCTATATTGTTTATTAAATTTATATAAAGACATAACACATTTTTTAAGTTTAGGAATCAAATTTTGTGTCTGTATTCATTTGATAGTTGTAGGCCCAAGTAGGTATAATATTTTACAGTATTCAGCTCTTTTCTCCCCATCCTCCACCTTTTCACTGTTTTGTCCTCCAAAAATTAATATTTGACTTTTTTTTTCATTTACCTCTAGATCATGCTCAATTGCATAATTGTTCAATATATCAAGTTTGTTTTGTAAACCTGCCTGCGTAAGTGAGAATAAAACCAGGTTGTCTGCATATGCCAAAACAGTACATTGGCTACCTAGAATCTTAGGTGAATCTGTTAATGAATTACTAAGTTCCTGTAAAAGATTGCCAATATAAATACAAAAAAGGAGAGGGGCAAGAACACAGCCTTGTCTAACTCCTCTATTAGTAGGAATGTGGAGGATAACTGGCCCTGATGACCTAATCTCACTTGGACCCATCTCTCCCAATAAAGTTCTCTTATAATAGCTATGATTTCATGAGAGAAACCCTTCTTGTACATTATTTCCTATAGTTTTTTGTGTGGTAAATTATCAAATGCTGTGCTAAAATCTATGAAAGCTGCATATAATTTCAGCTTCCTTAAAGTTATATATTTTTCAAACGTATACATAATAACAAAACAGTTGTCAGTTGTACAATACCCTGAACGAAACCCAGTCTGCGCTTCTGATAAGTCCCCTAAGTTGGACAGTTCTTCTTTAAGTCTATTCAACACTAATTTGGAGAAACTTTTTCCCATATGATCCAACAGTGATATAGATCTGTACATAGCAGGATCTGTTCTGTTACCTTTCTTATATACAGCTATTATAATCACACCCTTCCAAGATATAGGAAAATTCAGATTACTACAACAGTTATTAAAAAAACTGTAAGATATTTAGCCCATAAGGATGGACAATTCAGACATACCTCTGCAGGTATCTGGTCAGGGCCAGGAGCCTTTTTTTGGTTTTAGGGAGACAATAGCCAAATAGAGTTCTTGATTGACGAATGGTGCAAAGCAACCATATCACAAATGAATTCCTTAGTTTTACACATATTCTTATTACTAAAGAATTTACTAGAATAATACTTTATCCAAATCTCTGGAGTTATGTAGATGTCAAGTTCACATCTAACACTACTGGACCCTTTGGCCACTAAGAGCCAATATGACGGATGATCTTGTTTGTTAATAACCTCCAACATTTCTTTCCATAATTTTTGTTGATATACCCCCCTTTTCTGTACCAGAAATTTCTTATATTCTTCTCTATGCTTATTTAATACTTTATAATTATCTTTACTTTTACTTTTAGTAAGCTTCCTTATTAATCTACTGCAGTTTTTCTTTGCTTTGCAACATTCCTCATCAGACCAGGTTACAGACTTATTTTTAATGCGCATTGGAATAGAAGGAGTAAGCCTAATCTTTTCTAAACATTTTTCCAGATTGTATTCTATATTCTCAGTATTCATTTCTCTTCCATTAGTCAACATATTAGTTACTATCTCCATAATTTGCCTTGAAGCATCGCTTTTCCACTTAATCTTCATGTTCCTGATTTCAATATCAAGTGGTTGTGGCTGAATCACTAGCTGCTCACCTAAACTTATTGATTTCAGCATTAAAGGGTGATGATCACTTTCTGCCCTCGTTGGAATTTCTGAGTCCCAAAAAGCAATGTCTCCACTCCAAAAACAATAATCTATTACCAAGGGTCCTCTAGGTGCTAAATGAGCATAGCACCCAGTATGATCACCTTGAATCCTACCATTTAGGGTTGCCAAATCAAAAATGATTAGTAGTTTTATAAGTTTCTGGCCCAAACTGTTAACTACTTTGTCCCTTGTATTTATTTTTTTATCTGCAGATTCCACATGGACCCAATTATGAAATTAATTATCTGCATAACCATCAAAGTTCCCTATCCTGGCATTAAAGTCCCCACAGAGAAGAAATTTCTCACAATCAGTTGATATCCAGCTATCATATATCAGGTCCTCAATTTGCTCCCAGATTTCAGGATTGTAGTATTTAGTGTTCTTTGGTGGGGCAAATACATTTGCCAGGCATACTGTTTTGCCCTTAAAGCTGATTAATAGAATTATAATATTCCTTGTGCAATATAATACTTCTGCAGAGATATCCTTTATTATTTTGATCCAGATCACTTAACCACCTATCATTCTACCTTTTATTTGTTTCCCTAAAACCAGCTGACTGGAATGTTAAATAGCCATTCAATGTCACATCTGTCTCTACCTTATGCCAGGTTTCTTGCAAGCATATTACATTAAAATTTGATATACTGTAAACTCTTTCCAGTCAATATCCACAAATTTCCCTATTACACCCGTTATATTCCAGGAGACCAAGTACAACCTAATTTGGTCCTGTTCATAACAACTTTGCAGCTTCATCAGAAGTCAGTTTTCCTGTATCTCTAAAACCTCAAACATGTTGGAGGTTGAGATGTTATATACAGTAACATCTGATTTCTCATTTATATTAGATACTCCCTTTAGTATCTCAGTTATCTTTAGAGCACTACTGTTTTTGATCTTATGCTGTGAGACAGAATCTTCAGGTACTATATATAGTCCCATAGTATCTAATTTACTCACATTCTCCAATATTTTGTTAAATAAAGTCGAATAACTAACCTCACTATTCACCATATCACAGTCCACATCATGACTCTGTCTCCAGACCAAAATAGCATCAGGGTTATCGATAGAAATGTTTATCAGTTGCTCAAATATATCTATTATTGTGACTTGAAGTTTATTATTATTTTCATCTTTTGTTCTTCCTAATCCATAAAGGTGGAGTCTGTTAGTAATATTGCTTTCCCTCATTGGATCTCTGGTCTGCATAGCTTTTAATATTGGATTATCCAAAATAACACTGTCAACAATATGCACCCCTATTTCACCTAACACTGGGGCTTTGCTCAAAATAGATTCTGCCATATCTTTTCTACTTAAAAGTACATCCACCCGTCCTATTTTTAAGTTACTCTTGTTCCCCCAAATTTTAATAATTCCTAGATCTTTTTCAGGTATTCTTAATACATGCGTAAACAGGATACTTAAAATTCCCTTCAACCTATTGGTTGTCTCATTTGAAGATAATTTGAGACCAAAGACAGTAATCTGTATCGGTGTGCTCTTGTCTAATTCATTACCAGTATTCTGTTTCATCCTATTTTCATAATGGATCACATAGCCAGTTCTTTTTAGAGTCCCACTATTTAATGAAACTTGATTAGCTAAGCTTCGGGCAGTACATAAAATAAACAGACATTCCACTCCATCCACATCTTTGTCTGCCCATATCCGAATAACATCTGAATTTGTGATATCTGCTCCCATAGCTGTCCTAAATAGGTGCACAATCTTATTTCTTAATTTGTCAAAAGACCACTCTTGATATACTTGAAATCCATATAGGGTTAGGATAGCACAGTCAGTAATATTAATCCCCAGTTGATCCCTTCCCAGAGTAAATGATTTTAAATATGAAACCTCATTATTTTGTTCTACCACTCTTTTTTTCTCCAATATTTCTTTTGATTTGGCTTCATCCATTAACTTCACACCCTTATTTCTTCTGTTCCTTATCTTTTGATGATTTAATCTTGTTTCAACTGTGATCTTTCTAGTCAAACCCTTAGCATTAAATGCAAACTGTGTGGCCTGTGCTAACTCACTGGATGATTTTTCCATCTCCACATTTTTCCAGTCTTTATTTTCCCCTATCTTGTCTTCCTTTAAGACTGCAAGTTGAAACTCATTGGCTTGTATTAAGATTTTATCTGAGATACTAGCCATCTGAACTGCTTTTCATTTACTTTTTCTTGTAATTTTATTTCTCTTTCTCCTCTCTGTACCTATATGATGATTTTCCTTTTGCCCATTTTTACTATCTGGAGTTTTAATCAAATCACAAGTAGGGAAATCTAATCAAGTTTGAGTACTAGTTGTCTCACTAATGGACAGTGATGTTTCTATTGGGGCAGCCTTGTTAAACCTAGCAGGTACATCATCAAGTCTACCTCCATTAATAGCTATATTTTCTTTAATAGTATCCAATTCATATTTTAGATTAATTAAGTGGTCAAGAATCACCAAGTGAGCTGCATAAGGATTACTTATAAATGTTTTCATCTCTTCACTTAGTAAGGTAGGATAGTTCACCACAGAATTGTGTAACTTAATTTCTGGTGACTGTTCATCCCCCACTTGACCAGCTAATGAAAATTGCTTAAGTCCCTGAATAGTTTTCTGTAAATCAATAGCAATATTCTTTAAATCATGTTGCCAATTGGGGTTCAGGTTAGATTCATAAAAATATTCGGGGGAGAATTCCAAATATGTCGAAAGACTAGTGGGCAGATCACAGTTCAAGTTCTCTGAGGCCTCTAATGTAATATGTGTCCCATAGCTATCTATGTTATGCCTCTCAGTGTCCTTCTTTTCTGACTGAGAATTTTTTATTGCTACGTCACTCTTCCCCCAATAATTTGAATACTATTATCTTTGCTTGTATCATCACGTATAACAAAACCCTTACTCAAACCAGCCTTCCTATTCCCTATGTTAATTCCATCATTCAAAATGTTTCCAGCATACACAACTTGATTATTGTTTACTGAACTGCAGGAACCAGGTTTTGAAAAAAGCTCTCGATATTTGTTTGTTGAGCTGAATGCAAGGTGGAGCTTTTCCTATATTCTTTATTGTTTCTGTTAATTGCTAGGACACTCTGAGTATTATATATGCCCTTATCCCCATTAATTTTTTCTAACTTGGGAATATCTGTTGACATCTCTAATAAAGTCTTATTTTTACTTCAATGCTTAATTCCTTTCCTAGTAATAGTCCCGCCTTCTAGGCGTAGAGTGCAATTTTACAATATCCCACTTGAATTGCCTAAACAGGTCTCTCTGTTCTAGCTTCCACTCACGCTCTCTTTCATCTCTTCCTTCCACGTTACAATCTAGTTCCTCCTTATGCTCATAGTTTCCTGAACTTCCTGAATTTCCAATATCCCATTTTTTCTTTAAGTTCTTTGCAGATCTTAAATTAGGAACTGATCCTTCACTTTTCCCCAACCATTGTTTCCTTGTTTTCACCATATTCAATCTTCTAGCACTTAAGCCACACTAAAAAGAGTGGCTAAATAAGTAAATAAATAATTACAGGAGGAAAAAAAGCACAATAAACTCCAATAGGTTCCAATGAAAGTTCCTCAATGTCCCATGAGGAAAGATGTAAATGTAGTTGTAGTCGTAGTTTTCCATCAAGTATTCCCAGAAAGGAAAAGCTTGAAACTTTGAGTCACAGTACTGCAAATCAGATGGAAGGCAAATGCCAAAACAGAATTTGGGACCAGTTCACAAGGCCAAACTTCTTGCAGTACTTTGTCCAACGATTCTCTCCGAAAAGCTCTCTCTTAAAGGTCTTATATTACTAATCCATTTCAAAGGGGAGTTTATGTGAATCTTCTTAAATTTACTAAAGTACATCCACCTCAGATTCTTATGTCCTGCTTTTCTAGGATTGCACTTCTCTATCCTAGAGAAACTTTAACAGAAAAGAGAATATCGATAAGATTTTCATTTAAATGTAGTACTACTGCACAGCAAGCCTGCAAGCCTACGGATTCTAAAAATTCTAATAATTAGAAACTTTTACTCTCTTCATTTATCTCAGCTGCTGGAAATTTACACTGCTTACTTAATTGCTAAAACACTGGTATAATCATAAAACATACAATCAGTATAAAGGACACTGAAGTGACTTACTTCATTTTCACATAAAGTGCCCCCAGTAAACGCCATATGTGGTCAAACACAAATGGAATACAAAAAGACAGCAGGCTCTACAGGCCTACACAGCATTTTCAATAAGTCAGCGTACTTGACCCAAGTAGCTTCCCATTCTGTTGCAACTACAAATAACAACTATAAAAACTCCATACTGCTGCCAGGCAGCTAGTTACTTAAAAAATAATTTTGAGCAAAAATCACAGTTAAAAATCCAGCATCCTAATTATAACATGACATGCAGCATGCTTAACCAGCTATTCGCAGATACTTACAGGTACTAGTGCTGCCCTATACAGGGCTAATCACCTGACAAATCAAAAAAGGGCACAACAAACTAAAAAAAAGAATGTATGATAAAATATTATTAAAAATGAAACAAATCAAATATAATCCTACAATCAAAAAAAGAAAGAAAAAACATTTAAGATTTAAAAATCAAAAGAAAAAGCAACATTCAATATTTAGAGCATTTAGAATGAGCGTCCTACTGCAGCTAAAATGAATCAGATGAAAAACAATACTTTGGAGACTGAAACCCTAAAATTCACTCGAGGAACACTTTCCTTCAGGTGCAGCTCTTTTTTTTTTTCACCGCAATCACAGTTTTGATGGCATCTTTCTCAACATTCACGGTCCAGTGTCTATCAGGGGAAACCCCTCCAAGCCACCACAGCCTTCCTCCTGCAAAGAAGAAAGAAAGTGGCACACAGCAGCACAACAGGGGCCAGCAATAAGATGTACTGGTAAGAGGATTTTAAATCAGGATAGGTGGAATAACTTTTCTAAAGTTTTTTAAAGCTTTTAAAATCTTCCTGCTTCTCTGTTCTAACTCCACAGTGCAGAGAGCGTGTAGCTGACGGCCGTCTCAATCAGTCTCAATTCTGTTCTCCTATTATGGTGAGGATTTGTACATGATGGACCTAGAGTTACTTATAACATTAAATGAATATGTTACAGTGAAGGGTTGGTCATGATGGACATTCATTCCCGTGCAACAATAAATCAGTATATTACAGTGAAGGGTTGGACATGATGGACCTAGTGTCCCTTATAACAATAAATTAGTATATTACAGTGAAGGGTTGGTCATGATGGACCTAGAGTCCTTTAAAATATTAAATTACTATGTTACATTGAGGGACTGGACATAATGAACCAAGAGACATGTACAACATTAAATTACTGTGTTACATTGAGGTGTAGGACATGATGAGCCTAGCGTCTCTTACAACATTAAATTACTATGCTACAGTAAGGGGTTGGACAAGATGGACCTCAAGTCCCTGATAACATTAAATTACTATGTTACATTTAGGGGCTGGACATGATGGACCTAGAGACCCTTACAGCATTCACTTACTGTATTACATTGAAAGGCTGGGCATGATGGACCTAGAGTCCCTTACAACAGCAAATTACAATGTTACAGTGAAGAGTTGGACCTGATGGACATAGTATCACTTACAACATACAATTGCTATGCTGCAGGGAGGGATTGGACATTGTGTAACTCATGCCCTGACAGCCTTAAATTAGCATGTGACAGCGAGGGTCTGGATAAGATGGACCCCAAGTCCCTTACAACAATAGGTTTCTATATTACAGTGAGGGGCTGGACCTGATGGACCTAGTGTCTCTTACAACAATAAATTACTATATTACAGTGAGGGATTGGAGATGATTTACCTAGAGTCCCTTATAACATTACATTACAACGTTACACTGAGGGGTTGGACATGATGGACCTATATTCCTTTACAACATTAAATTAATATGCTACAGTGAGTGGTTGGACATGATGGAGTTCGAGTCCCTTACAACATTAAATTACTATATTACAGTGATGAGCTAGAAATGATGAACTTAGGGTCCCTTACAGCATTAAATGACTGTATTACAGTGAGAGGCAGGACATAATTGACTTTGAGTCCCTTACAACATTAAATTACTATTCTACAGTGAGGGGTTGGACATGATGAACCTAGATCCTTTACAACATTAAATTAATATGTTACAGTGAGTGGTTGGACATGATGGCGCTTGAGTTCCTTACAAAATTAAATTACTATATTACAGTAAGGCGCTAGATATAATGAACCTAGGGTCTCTTACAAAATTAAATTACTGCATTACAGTGAGGGGCAGGGCATGATGGATATGTAGTCCCTTACAACATTAAATTACTATACTAGAGTCAGGTGCTTGGCATAATGGACCTAGTGTCCCTATAACAATAAATTACTGTATTACAGTGAGGATTTGGACATGATGGGCCTAGAGTCCCTTATAACATTAAATGAATATGTTTCAGTGAGGGGTTGGTCATGATGGACATACGTTCCCTTACAACATTAAATTACTCTATTACAGTGAGGTGCTGGGCATGATGGATCTAGTGTCCCTTATAACAATAAATTAGTATATTACAGTGAGGGGTTGGTCATGATGGACCTAGAGTCCTTTAAAATATTAAATTACTATGTTACAGTGAGGGATTGGACATGATGGATATAGTGTCACTTACAACATAACATTGCTATGCTGCAGGGAGGGATTGGACATTGTGGAACTCATGCCCTGACAGCCTTAAATTAGTATGTTACAGTAAGGGGCTGGACATGATGGCTTTTGAGTCCCTTACAACACTATGTGTCTATATTTCAGTGAGGGACTGGACCTGATGGACCTAGTGTCTCTTACAACAATGAATTATTATGTTAGAGTGAGGGATTGGAGATGATGGACCTACAGTCCCTTATAACATTAAATTACTATGTTACACTGAGGGGTTGGACCTGATGGACCTAGTGTCTCTTACAACAATAAATTACTATATTACAGTGAGGGATTGGAGATGATGGACCTAGAGTCCCTTATAACATTACATTACAATGTTACACTGAGGGGTTGGACATGATGGACCTAGATTCCTTTACAACATTAAACTAATATACTACAGTGAGTGGTTGGACATGATGGAGTTCGAGTCCCTTACAACATTAAATTACTATATTACAGTGATGAGCTAGAAGTGATGAACTTAGGGTCCCTTACAGCATTAAATGACTGTATTACAGTGAGAGGCAGGACATAATTGACTTTGAGTCCCTTACAACATTAAATTACTATTCTACAGTGAGGGGTTGGACATGATGAACCTAGAATCCTTTACAACATTAAATTAATTTGTTACAGTGAGTGGTTGGACATGATGGAGCTTGAGTTCCTTACAAAATTAAATTACTATATTACAGTGAGGCGCTAGATATAATGAACCTAGGGTCTCTTACAACATTAAATTACTGTATTACAGTGAGGGGCAGGACATGATGGATATGTAGTCCCTTACAACATTAAATTACTATACTAGAGTCAGGTGCTTGGCATAATGGACCTAGTGTCCCTTATAACAATAAATTACTGTATTACAGTGAGGATTTGGACATGATGGGCCTAGAGTCCCTTATAACATTAAATGAATATGTTTCAGTGAGGGGTTGGTCATGATGGACATACATTCCCTTACAACATTAAATTACTCTATTACAGTGAGGTGCTGGGCATGATGGATCTAGTGTCCCTTATAACAATAAATTAGTATATTACAGTGAGGGGTTGGTCATGATGGACCTAGAGTCCTTTAAAATATTAAATTACTATGTTACAGTGAGGGACTGGACATGATGGACATAGTGTCACTTACAACATAACATTGCTATGCTGCAGGGAGGGATTGGACATTGTGGAACTCATGCCCTGACAGCCTTAAATTAGTATGTTACAGTAAGAGGCTGGACATGATGGCTCTTGAGTCCCTTACAACACTACATGTCTATATTTCAGTGAGGGACTGGACCTGATGGACCTAGTGTCTCTTACAACAATGAATTATGTTAGAGTGAGGGATTGGAAATGATGGACCTACAGTCCCTTATAACATTAAATTACTATGTTACACTGAGGGGTTGGACATGATGGACCTAGAATCCTTTACAGTATTAAATTAATATGTTACAGTGAGTGGTTGGACATGATGGAGTTCGAGTCCCTTACAACATTAAATTACTATACTACAGAGATGAGCTAGAAATGATTAACCTAGGGTCCCTTACAACATTAAATTATTGTATTACAGTGAGGGGCAGGACATGACCGACTTTGAGTCCCTTGCAACATTAAATTACTATACTACAGTCAGGCACTGTGCATGATCAGTGTCAGTGGCTCAGTAGGTAGCACACTCCCCTCTGAGGCCGGGAGATCAGAGGGCTCTGGGTTCAGTTCCCACATCTGGCACTTGGGTTAATATCCCAGTACTGACACTGTAGTGCAGCATGAGAGGGGTGCTGCACTTCTGAGGTGCCGTCTTTCAGATGAGATGTTAAACCGAGGTCCCATCTGCCTGGATTGGTGGTAGTTCAGGTGGATGTTAAAGATCCCATGGCACTTATAGAAAAGAGTAGGGGAATTTCCCCGGTGCCCTGGCCAAATTCCCTCATTCACTAGGAATACCACCAACAACTTAGTCTGGTTCAAGGTCAGTTGGCATTCATCTGTAGCCCCCTTCCCCAGGTTGTGCCTGAAAATAGGCAGGATTTGTCTAGTGCACTTACCCAGGCAACAACAATTAAATAAAATGATGGACCTAGTGTCCCTTATAAAAATAAATTACTGTATTACAGTAAGGATTTGGACATGATGGGACTAGAGTCACTTATACCATTAAATTAATATGTTACAGTGAGGGGTTGGTCATGATGTACATCCATTCCCTTACAACATTAAATTACTATATTACCATGAGGGGCTGGGCATAATGGACCTAGTGTCCCTTATAAAAATCAATCAGTATATTACTGTGAGGGGTTGGTCATGATGGCCCTAGAGTCCTTTACAACATTAAATTTCTATGTTATGGTAAGGGATTGGACATGAGGAACCCAGAGTCATGTACAACATTAAATTACTGTGTTACACTGAGGTGTTGGACATGATGAGCCTAGAGTCTCTTACAACATTAAATTACAATGCTACAGTGAGGGGTTGGACAAGATGGACCTTGAGTCCCTGATAACATTAAATTATTATGTTACAGTTAGGAGCTGGGCATGATGGACCTAAAAGCCCTTACAGCATTAAATAACAATATTACAGTGAAGGGCTGGGCATGATGTACCTAGAGTCCCTTACAACAGTAAATTACAATGGTACAGTGAGGAGTTGGACATGATGGACATAGTGTCACTTACAACATACAATTGCTATGCTGCAGGGAGGGAAGGATTGGACATTGTGGAACTCATGCCCTGATAGCCTTAAATTTGTATGTGACAGTGAGGTGCTGGACATGATGGACCTCGAGTCCCTTAAAACATTAGGTTTTTATATTACAGTGAGGAGCTGAACCTGATGGACCTAGTGTCTCTTACAACAATAAATTGCTATATTACAGTGAGGGACTGGAGATGATGGACCTAGAGTCCCTTATAACATTATAGGTTCATAGGTTCATAGGAAGATTACGAGATTGAGGGACAAGCCCATAATGATCACGCCACCTACCCTAGGTGGAATTCATATTTTAATTCATCCATGTACAAGTCCAGCTTCAGTTTAAATTTATTTAAATTGTCACTATACACAACCTCATGTGGGAGGGAGTTCCATATTGGGATTATCCTCTGCGTAAAAAAAGTTATTTCTGTTTGAGGTCCTATTTATATTGGCCTTTAATTTCAAATTACGAGATCTGGTTATAAAAAACTGAGGGATGCCAATCCAGATAAATAGCTTCAAGCAAAAATTCATCTTTAATAGCCCTGTAAAGTAAGCATAAGTATCCTCTCAAGGATCGATATTCCATAGACTAGAGCTTTAATTTTTTTAATCTTTCTTTATAGGAAAGGGGACTCATGTCCACGATATGCTTAGTGAATCTTCTTTGAACTCTTTCTCTTGATCGGCGGTCTTGAATTAAGGTTGGGGCACAGAATGAAGAGCAATAATCAAAGTTAGATCTCACTATGCTGCTGTAAAGTGGATTTAGTACCTCTGGTTCCCTGCTTTTTATGTTTTTGAGTATACATCTAATTAAACGAGTACATTTTTTGACTGTGATATTTAAGTGTTCAGTGAATTTTAAATTGTTAGAGATAGTTACCCCAAGATCTTTTTCGGATCTTGTTTTACTTAATAGATGATCATTTATAACATAGTTAAAACACATATTAGTTTTCCCAAAATGCATAATTTAGCATTTAGCATAGTTGAAGTTTAATTTATATGTATTGGCCCAGTCTGAAATTAACTTCAAATTTGCCTGTAATTTTAAAGCAGAATCCATATTATTTACAATTCCTCCCAACTTAGCATCATCAGCAGCATACTTTGTTAGCCAGATACCTTCCATAGTGTTCATGCTAGCTAGTAAGATGTTAAATAGAATAGGGCCCAGGACAGAGCCCTGAGGCACACCACTTGTAATCTCAGTCCAAGTAGACTTCTACCCTCGAAGGGTAACCTGCTGTCTTCTGTCAGTTAACCATAAGGAAATCCAGTCAACTATATGTTTGTTTAAATCCATTTTTATTAAACAATCTATTAAGATTTTATGGGACACAGAATCAAAGGCCTTCTCAAAGTCCAGAAAAATGACATCCTCCAGAAAACCCTGATCCAATGCTTCACTGATAGGTTCAAATAAATTTATTCAATTTGTATGACAAGATCTACCAGACTGAAAACCATACTGTGAAATATCTAACTGTCCTTTATTTAAAATATGGACATCAATTTTTTGAGATATTAGTTTTTCCATTATGTTACCCACACAGGAAGTTAAACTTATAGGTCTATAATGATTCATTTCATGCTTGGATCCACTTTTATGTATAGGAATAACTAGGGCATCTTTCCAATCTTTAATAATGACGCTCTTTGCAATTGATTCATTAAAAAGTAGTATCATTGCTTCTGCTAATACATATGATACCTGTTTTAAAAAAGTAAAAGGAATATTATCAGGTCCAATGGAAGTAGAAGACTTAAATGAATTGAAAAGGTGTCTGCAACAGTGAAGGTAACTAAAGAATCCAAAGAAGTGAAATTTTTACTAGATGATATATCCTTTCTTTTGAAAATGCTTGCAAAATATTGATTAAAATTATTTGCCATTAATTACTCATCGCTAATTATTTCACCATTAATTTTTAATGGGCCAGCTGTGTTTTCTGTTGATTTAAGGGAACTTATGTAACTAAAGAACTTTTTTTTGTTATCAGTTTGTGAACTAGCTAAATTAACATAGAAACATAGAATTTGATGGCAGATAAGGACCGCTTGGCCCACCCAGTCTGCCCATTTCCCTACCTAATGGATAAGCTGCAGATCCTAGTTAACCAGCAGCCTACTTGTTCCTATCCCCACCCCCTAGAATTACCTTATGACTGTCCCATGCATGCTTGAATTCCACCACAATTTTTGACTGCACAACCTCCTCTGGAAGGCCATTACATGCATCCACAACCCTCTCTTATATTTTATTATATTCCAAATCTATCTTTGCCTTTTTAATGGCATATTTAGTTTTCTTCGACTTCTGTAGAAATTGGTGCCAATTACAAACAGATTTATTTTTTCTATATTTATTGAAGGCTTTTTTTTCGCCATTACTAATCTTTTAATAGCTGTAGAAAACCAAGGTGGCAGCCTTTTCTTATGTTTGTATTATATTCTTACTGGTACCCACTTAAATATACAGTAATCAATGTTTTCTTTTATCCTAGTCCAAATCTCATTTACTGATAGTCTATGTAGTTCTTCTTGCCAATTCCATGTCATTAAATAGGCTTTAATAGTCTCATAATTGGCTCTATTATAATTTCAGAATTCAGTTATGCCTCCAAAATCCTTTTTATAATAATTTATAGACCATTTGATCACAGAATGATCACTATCTCCTAATGGAGCCATAATGGTTGGAGTTTCCAAACCATCCCTGATATTTGTTAGTATTAGATCTAAGATATTATTATGTTGAGTAGGTTCAAAAACTATTTGATATAATCCTAAGTGTACTGTGGTACCTAAAAATTTAGTTTCCTGAGAGTTCGACCCTTCAAGACACATCCAATTGATTCCTGGGTAGTTAAAATTGCCCATCAACACTATATTCTCCAGCTGATTTATGGTTTCTAAATAATTACAGAAGCAATCATTTTTATAAGAATCCAAGGATGGAGGACTGTAGCATAATCCAAAAGTAATGGGATACACATCATTGTTGAATCTGACCCATAGGATCTCAGTTCCTGGTGATGAGGGGATGTCAATGTTAACTTCTATGCATTCGATTCCAAGTTTGACATAGAAAGCCATGCCTCCACCTCTAGAGTTTATACAATTTTTCTTAAAGAATGTATAACTTTGGATTTCTTGTCCCCATTGCTTGTGAGTAAACCAGGTCTTTGTTACACCACAGATATCAATGTTTTCAGTATGAAAGATAATTTGTAGTTCATTAATTTTATTTAGCCAGCTTCTAGCGTTTAAAAATAATATATTAAGCTTTGTTCCCTGTTTGTTTAATTTAGCTTTTTGTATATAACTATCCTTCTTAGGTACTGAACCCTGTTTACCTGTTACAATACCAGGTGTCAAACATACTTTGGAATTACTAAAATTACTATGTTACACTGAGGGGCAGGACATGATCGACTTTGAGTCCCTTACAACATTAGATTACTATACTACAGTGAGGGGCTGCACATGGTCCTAGAGTACCTTTCAACATTAAATTAATATGTTAGAATGAAGGATTCAACAAGATGGACAAGCAGTCCCTTGCAACATTAAATTACTATACTACAGTCAGGCACTATGCATGATGGACTTAGTGTCCCGTATAAAAATAAATTACTGTATTACAGTGAGGATTTGAACATGATGGGCCTAGAGTCCCTTATAACATTAAATTAATGTATTACAGTGAGAGGTTGGTCATGATGTACATCCATTCCCTTACAACATTAAATTACTATATTACCATGAGGGGCTGGGCATAATGGACCTAGTGTCCCTTATAACAATCAATCAGTATATTACCATGAGGGGTTGGTCATGATGGACCTAGTGTCCTTTACAACATTAAATCTCTATGTTACAGTCTGGGATTGGACATGACGAACCCAGAGCCATGTACAACATAACATTACTGTGTTACAGTGAGGTGTTGGACATGATGAGCCTAGTGTCTCTTACAACATTAAATTACAGTGCTACAGTGAGGGGTTTATTTATTTAGCTTTTGTTTACCAGGTAAGCACACTAGACAGTCATGTGCCTATTTTCAGGTGTGATCCGGGAGAGTTACAGAGATACAAGCAATAACAGTACAGAGGCTAGCATCAAGTTACACAAAGGTACAGTCAGAATGCAAGCAAGAAGGACCAGCCGAAACAAAGTACAAAGACTTGGGTCCTTGAGTCCCTGATAACATTAAATTACTATGTTACATTAAGGGGCTGGGCATGATGGACCTATAGGCCCTTAGAGCATTAAATTACCATATTACAGTTAGGGGCTGGTCATGATGGACCTAGAGTCCTTTACAACATTACATTTTTATGTTACAGTCAGGGATTAGACATGATGAACCCAGAGTCATGTACAACATTACATTATTGTGTTACAGTGAGGTGTTGGACATGATGAGTCTAGTGTCTCTTACAACATTAAATTACAATGCTACAGTGAGGGGTTGGACAAGATGGACCATGAGTCCCTGATAACATTAAATTACTATGTTACAGTTAGGGGCTGGACATGATGGACCTAAAGGACCTTACAGCATTAAATTACAATATTACAGTGAAGGGCTAGGCATGATGGACCTAGAGTCCCTTACCATAGTAAATTACAATGGTACAATGAGTAGTTGGATGTGATGGACATAGTGTCACTTACAACATAAAATTACTATGCTGCAGGGAGGGATTGGACATTGTGGAACTCATGCCCTGACAGCCTTAAATTAGTATGTTACAGAAGGGGCAGGACATGATGGACCTCGAGTCCCTTACAACATTAGGTTTCTATATTACAGTGAGAGGCTGGACCTGATGGACCTAGTGTCTCTTACAACAATAAATTACTATATTACAGTGAGAGATTGGAAATGATGGATAGAGTCATTTACAACATTAAATTACTATGTTACACTGAGGGGTTGGACATGATGAACCTATAATCCTTTACAACACTAAATTAATATGTCACAGTGAGTGGTTGGACATTATGGTGTTTGAGTCCCTTACAACATTAAATTACTATATTACAGAGAGGAGCTAGAAATGATTAACCTAGGGTGCCTTACAACATTAAATTACTATGCTACAGTGAGGGGTTGGACAAGATGGACCTTGAGTCCCTGATAACATTAAATTACTATGTTACAGTGAAGAACTGGGCATGATGGACCTAGAGTCCTTACAACATTAAATTACAAGGTTACAGTGAGGAGTTGGACATGATGGACATAGTGTCACTTACAAAAAAAAAATAGTATGCTGCAGGGAGGGATTGTACATTGTGGAACTCAGGCCCTGATAGCCTTAAATTAGTATGCTACAGTGAGGGGTTGGACATGATTGACCTCGAGACCCTTACACCATTAAATTACTATATTACAGTGAGGGGTTGGACATGATGGACCTAGTGTCTCTTATAACAATAAATTACTATATTGCAGTGAGGGATTGGAGATGATGGACCTAGAGTCCCTTATAACATTAAATTACTATGTTACAGTGAGGGGTTGCACATGATGGACCTAGAATCCTTTACAATGTTAAATCAATATGTTACAGTGAGTGGTTTGATGTGATGGAGCTCAAGTCCCTTACAACATTAAATTTCTATATTACAGTGAGGAGCCAGAAATGATGATCCTATGGTCCCTTAGAACATTAAATTTCTGTATTACAGTGAAGGGCAGGACATGATCCACTTTGAGTCCCTTACAACATTAAATTACTATACTACAGTGAGGGGCTGCACATGGTCCTAGAGTCCCTTTCAACATTAAATTAATATGTTAGCATGAAGGATCAGACATGATGGACATGCAGTCCCTTGCAACACTAAATTACTATACTACAGTCAGGCGCTGGGCATGATGGACCTTGTTTCGCTTATAACAATAAATTACTGTATTACAGTGCAGATTTGTACATGATGGGCCTAGAGTCCCTTATAACATTAAAGGAATATGTTACAGTGAAGGGTTGGTCATGATGGACATCCATTCCTGTGCAACATTAAATTAATATATTACAGTGAGGGGCTGGGCATAATGGACCTAGTGTCCCTTATAATAAATTGGTACATTATAGTGAGGGGTTGGTCATGATGGACCCAGAGTTCTTTTAAATATTAAATTACTATGCTACATTGAGGGATTGGACATGATAAACCCAAAGTCATGTACAACATTAAATTACTGTGTTATAGTGAGGTGTTGGACATGATGAGCCTAGTGTCTCTTACAACATTAAATTACTATGCTACAGTGAGGGGTTTGACAAGGTGACCTCGAGTCCCTGATAACATTAAATTACTATGTTACATTTAAAGGCTGGACATGATAGGCCTGGAGGCCATTACAACATTCACTTACTATATATTACATTGAAGGGCTGGGCATGATGGACCTAGAGTCCCTTACAACAGTAAATTACAATGTTACAGTGAGGAGTTGTACATGATGGACATAGTATCACTTACAACAAAAAATTGCTATGCTGCAGGGAGGGATTGGACATTGTGGAACTCATGCCTTGATGGCCTTAAATTAGTATGTGACAGTGAGGGGCTGGGCATAATGGTCCTCGAGTCACTTGCAACATTAAATTAGTATATTTCAGTGAGAGGCTGCACATGGTCCTAGAGTCCCTTTCAACATTAAATTAATATGTTAGAGTGAAGAATTGGACATGATGGACATGCAGTCCCTTGCAACATTACATTACTATACTATAGTCAGGCACTGGGCGTGATGGTCCTAGTGTCCGTTATAAGAATAAATTACTGTATTACGGTAAGGATTTGTACATGATGGGCCTAGAGTCCCTTATAACATTAAATGAATATGTTACAGTGAAGGGTTGGTCATGATGGACATATATTCCCTTACAACATTAAATTACTATATTACAGTGAGGGGTTGGACATGATGGACCTAGAGTCCTTTATGACATTGAATTACTAAGTTACAGTGAGGGATAAGACATGATGAACCCAGAATCATGTACAACATTAAATTACTGTGTTGCATTGAGGTGTTGGACATGATGAGCCTAGTGTTTCTTACAACATTAAATTACTATGCTACAGTGAGGGGTTGGCCAAGATGGACCTTGAGTCCCTGATAACATTAAATTACTATGTTACAGTTAGGGTCTTGTCATAATGGACCTAGAGGCCCTTACAGCATTAAATTACTATATTATATTGAAGGGCTGGGCATGATGGACCTAGAGTCCCTTACAGCAGTAAATTACAATGGTACAGTGAGGAGTTGGACATGATGGACATAGTGTCACTTACAACATAAAATTGCTATGCTGCAGGGATGGATTGCACATTGTGGAAGTTGAGCCCTGACAGCCTTAAATTAGTATGTTACAGTGAGGGGTTGGACATGATGGACCTCAAGTCCCTTATATCATTAAATTACTATATTACAGTGAGGGGTTGGACATGATGGACCTTGAGTCTCTTACAACAATAAATTACTATATTACAGTGAGGTATTGGAGATGATGGACCTAGAGTCCCTTATAATATAAAGTTCCTATGTTACACTGAGGGGTTGGACATGATGGACATAGAATCCTTTACCACATTAAATTAATATGTTGCAGTGAATGGCTGGACATGATGGAGCTCGAGTTCCTTACAACATTAAATGACTATATTACATTGAGGAGCTAGAAATAATGAACCAAGGATCCCTTACAACATTAAATGGCTGTATTGCAGTGGAGGGCAGGACAGGATTGACGTTGAGATCCTTACTACATTAAATTACTATTCTACAGTGAGGGGCTGCACATGGTCCTAGAGTCCCTTTCAACATTAAATTAATATGTTAGAGTGAAGGATTGGACATGGTGGACATGCAGTCCCTTGCAACATTAAGTTATTATACTGCAGTCTGGCACTGGGCATGATGGAGCTAGTGTCCCTTATAACAATAAATTACTGTATTATGGTGAGGATTTGTACATGATGGGCCTTGAGTCCCTTATAACTTTAAATTAATATGTTACAGTGAGGGGTTGGTCATGATGTACATCCATTCCTGTACAACATTAAATTACTATATTACAGTGAGAGGCTGGGCATAATGGACCTAGTGTCCCTTATAATAAATTAATCAGTAGATTACCATGAGGGGTTGGTCATGATGGACCTACAGTCCTTTACGACATTACATTTCTATGTTGCAGTCAGGGATTGGACATAATGAACTCAGAGTCATGTACAACATTAAATTACTGTGTTACAGTGAGGTGTTGGACATGATGAGCCTAGAGTCTCTTGCAACATTAAATTACTCTACTACAGTGAGGGGTTGGACAAGAGGGACATTGAGTCCCTCATAACATTAAGTTACTATGTTACAGTTAGGGGCTGGGCATGATGGACCTACAGGCCCTTACGGCATTAAATTACAATATTAGAGTGAAGGGCTGGGCATGATGGACCTAGAGTCCCTTACAACAGTAAATTACAATGTTACAGTGAAGAGTTGGACAACAAGAAGCATGTCTGTGCCATTTTTTGGATCTTAGTAAGGCATTCGACACAGTCGATCACAGCCTGCTTCTTTCCTCCCTAAGCACCTTAGGGCTGGACCATAAATCTATGTGCTTGTTTGCAGACTACCTCGGAGAATGGAAACAGCAGATTAAAGCTGAAAGTGATCTTTCTCCATTAAAACCTATGCTGAGGGGTATGCCCCAGAGCTATGTCCTTGGTCTCCTCCTCTTTGCAGTCTACATTAACAACATCAATGACCCCATCAAAAAAGCCAATATCCACTTATTCACGGATAACACTGTACTGTACTTGAGTCGTCCCATGCCGGAAGCAGCCTGTGAAGACCTCCAAGCTGAATTTAACCTTCTACAATACCAGCTCATAAACAAAAAAGCTTTTGCTCAATGCGAAAAAGACAAAAAGCCATGCTCTTCTCCCCCTCCTTGCATGCGACAATTGCTGCTGGGGGGGGGGGAGCTATCCCACAAATTACCACTGTTCTTGGAGAAACACTAGAGTATGTAGCTAAATTCAAATATCTAGGAGTTTGGCTCAATCATAAACTTTCCTTCGCCGACCAACTCTAAGAACTGCAGAAGAAACTAAGGCAAAGATTAGGACTATTCTACAGAATTAACCACCTGCTCACAAAGGAGGCCAAGATTCAACTGGTTCAAGCTACCTTCCTATCTTTAATAGATTACATGGACCTGATCTACAACCACTGCACTGCCTCTGCACTGGCTAAGTTGGACACCCTCTACCACAGAGCTATCAGGTTCATTACTGGCCTTCCACTTTCCACACACCACTGCTCCCTGTACTCATCATTTGGCTGGACTTCCCTTCCCTATAGAAGGAATAGAAATGCCTCCCTATGGGCCTTCAGAGTGGTGATCAACAAGCTCCCCTCATATGTCTCAGATTGTATTCCTCGGAGTGTGTTAGGCACCTACATTCTAAGGAGCTGTTCCCTAATAGCCCTCCAAGTTCCAAGGGTCAAAACTCGTTTTCGCAAAGCTGCTCTAAGCTTCTCTTTACCCACATTGTGGAGTGGTTTACAAAGGAACTTGAAGCTGAGCTGCCCTGTTAGCCTGAATATCTTCAAGGCACTCTACAATCGCTACTTGAAAGCTCCTTGCAAATGTTTTCCTCACTGCTAGCCCACTAATTCCGCAACTCCCCCTTTCCATCCTGACGCTTGCCATGTTTCTACCCCTGGCTCTCACTCTTTCCCTATTAACTCTTCCTGCTGCACCAACCCTTCCCTGTTCACTCCATCTGGGCTAAAGTCCCACCCCATCCATAGTAGTGTCCCAATTATCTACCCCTCCTCCGTCATTATCATAATAAATAAGTACGACAGCCATTGTCACTTTCTGTGGTTTTAGCTCAATTTTTCCCCCAGTTGTTAGTAATATATCCCTCTTCTTCATTACCTCTCTAACCTGCCACCCCATACACGGCTTCTTCCCCCTATATGTGTATTCGCTGGCTGCCTCACTCATAAGATCTCTGCTTATAACCCCTGTATGCCTATGGTTGATTGTACATCTGCTGACTTCTTCAATTGTAAAATAATGGTGCTTTTTTCTTATTTATTTCAACCTTGTACTGTACTGTATACACTGTATATACCTTTTCTTCCTTTTATATTGTTGCTTTTTGTATACCTGCTTCTGTACTGTACTTTGATGTATTCATGACCAGGTCCAACTTGCAAATGAGCCTTGCTCAATGATGCCCACCTGGATAAATAAAGATTTTGATTGATTGATTGATTGATGATGGACATAGTGTCACTTACAACATAAAATTGCTATGCTGCAGGGAGGGATTGGACATGGTGGAACTCATGCCCTGACAGCCTTAAATTAGTATGTTACAGTGAGGGGCTAGACATGATTGACATTGAGTCCCTTACAACATTAGGTTCCTATATTACAGTGAGGGGCTGGACCTGATAGACCTAGTGTCCCTTACAATAAATTACTATATTACAGTGAGAGATTAGAGATGATGGACCTAGAGTCCTTTACAACATTAAATTAATATGTTACAGTGAGTGGTTGGACATGATGGACTTTGAGTCCCTTACAACATTAAATTACTATATTACAGTGAGGGGCAGAACATAAATGACTTTGAATCCCCTACAACAAAATTACTATTCTACGGTGAGGGGCTGCACATGGTCCTAGAGTCCCTTTCAACATTAAACTAATATGTTAGAGTGAAGGATTGGGCATACTGGACATGCAGTCTCTTGCAACATTACATTACTATACTACAGTCAGGCACTGGGCATGATGGACCTAGTGTCCCTTATAAGAATAAATTACTGTATTACAGTGAGGATTTGAACATGATGGTCTTAGAGTCCCTTATAAGATTAAATGAATATGTTACAGTGAAGGGTTGGTCATGATGGACCTAGAGTCCTTTACAACATTACATTTCTATGTTACAGTCATGGATTGGACATGATGAACCTAGAGTCATGTACAACATTAAACTACTACGTTACAGTGAGGTGTTGGACATGATGAGCCTAGTGTCTCTTACAACATTAAATGACTATGCTACAGTGATGGATTGGACAGGATGGACCTTGAGTCCCTGATAACATTAAATTACTATGGTGCAGTTAGGGGCTGGACATGATGGACTTCGAGGCCCTTACAGCATTAAATTACTATATTACAGTGAAGAGCTGGGCATAATGGACCTAGAGTCCCTTACAACATTAAATTACAATGTTACAGTGAGGAGTTGTACATGACGGACATAGTGTAACTTACAACATAAAATTGCCATGCTGCAGGGAAGGATTGTACATTGTGGAACTTGAGCCCCGATAGCCTTAAATTAGTATGTTACAGCGGTGGGTTGGACATGATGGATCTTGAGTCCCTTACACCATTAAATTACTATATTACAGTGAGGGGTTTAACATGATGGATCTAGTGTCTCTTACAACAATAAATTACTATATTACAGTGAGGGACTGGAGATGATGGACCTACAGTCCCATATAACATTAAATTACTATGTTACACTGAGGGACTGCACATTATGGACCTAGAATCCTTTATAACATTAAATTAATATGTTACAGTGAGTGGTTGGATATGATGGAGCTCAAATCCCTTACAACATTAAATTACTATATTACAGTGAGGAGCTAGAAATGATGATCCTAGGGTCCCTCACAACATTAAGTTACTGTATTACAGTGAGGGTCAGGACATGAGCAACTTTGAGTCCCTTGCAACATTACATTTCTATACTACAGTGAGGGTCTGCACATGGTCCTAGAGTCCCTTTCAACATTAAATGAATATGTTAGAGTGAAGGATTGGACATGATGGACATGCAGTCCCTTGCAACATTAAATTACTATACTAGAGTCAGGTGCTGGGCATGATGGACCTTGTGTCTCTTATAACAATAAATTACTTTATTACGGTGAGGATTTGTACATGATGGGCCTAGAGTCTTTTATAACATTAAATGAATATGTTACAGTGAGGGGTTGGTCATGATGGACATCCATTCCCGTAAAACATTAAATTACTACATTACAGTAAGGGGCTGGGCATGATGGATCTAGTGTCCCTTATAACACTAAATCAGTATATTACAGTGAGGGGTTGGACATGATGGACCTAGTGTCCTTTACAACAATACATTAGTATATTACAGTGAGGGGTTGGTCATGATGGACCTAGAGTCCTTTAAAATATTAAATTACTATGTTACATTGAGGGACTGGACATGATGAACCCAGAGTGATGTACAACATTAAATTACTGTGTTACAGTGAGGTGTTGGACATGATGAGCCTAGTGTCTCTTACGACATTAAATTACTATGCTACAGTGAGGGGTTGGACAAGATGGACCTCGAGTCCCTGATAACATTAAATTACTATGTTACATTTAGGGGCTGGACATGATGGACCTAGAGGCCCTTACAACATTCACTTACTATATTACATTGAAGGGCTGGGCATGATGGACCTAGAGACCCTTACAAAAGTAAATTACAATGTTACAGTGAGGAGTTGGATGTGATGGACATAGTATCACTTACAATATAAAATTGCTATGCTGCAGGGAAGGATTGGACATTGTGGAACTCATGTCCTGACAGCCTTAAATTAGTATGTTATAGCGAGGGGTTGGACAAGATGGACTTCGAGTCCCTTACAACATTAGGTTTCTATATTACAGTGAGGGACTGGACCTGATGAACCTAGTGTCTCTTACAACAATAAATGACTATATTGCAGTGAGGGATTGGAGATGATGGACCCAGAGTCCTTTATAACATTAAATTACTACATCACACTGAGGGGTTGGACATGATGGACCTAGATTCCTTTACAACATTAAATTAATATATTACAGTGAGTGGTTGGACATGATGGAGCTTGATTCCCTTACTACATTAAATTACTATACTTCAGGGAGGGGTTGCACATGGTCCTAGAGTCCCTTCAACATTACATTAATATGTTACAGTGAAGGATTGGACTTGATGGACATGCAGTCCCTTGCAACATTAAATTACTATACTAGAGTCAGGCACTAGGCATGATGGACCTAGTGTCCCTTATAGCAGAAAATACTTGCCTGCTTCTGTTGGAAACTGAGAAACTTGCTATACTGCAGAGAACAAACTAGAACACATTTGAGGAACTGGGAACCTGGTAAAACATAATATTGTTGGGGACTTGTTAGGAAGGTAAACTACGCTTTCTACAGAAAGTTTCATTTTTTTCTTATTGGCATTAAGAAGGGAATTGCAGGATTCTATTAAAGTGTAGTAATTTTATAACCAGAATGAGTGAAATACAACTAAAGTTGCTTGATTCCTGTGCACCTAGGATTTGGAAGGATATTTGTGCAACATTTTAGAAGTGTCCTGCTGGCTGAACAGTGAATTTATCCCTGGTTTCAGATAAAGGGTTTGTGTATTAGAAGCAGACATAGCAAATTGTCTTCACTGAAAGGCCTGCTTACATCACAGGTGTCACTAGTCAATCAATTGATTCTGGGTGGGGCTTTTATCACTGAGATGTCTTAGGCAAACTACACAGTGAGAAGCCAGTCAGAAAAGACTTGCCTGCTTCTGTTGGAAGCTGAGAAACTTTCTATACTGCAGAGAACAAACTAGAATGCATTTGAGGAACTGGGAACCTGGTAAAACAAAATATTATTGGGGACTTGTTAGGAAGGGAAGCTATGCTTTCTACAGAAAGTTTCATATTTTTCTTATTGGCATTAAGAAGAGAATTGCAGGATTCCATTAAAGTGTAGTAATTTTATAACCAAAGGGAGTGAAATACAACTGAAATTGCTTGATTCCTGTGCACCTAGGATTTGGAAGGATATTTGTGCAACATTTTAGAAGTGTCCTGCTGGCTAAGAAGTGAGTTTATCCCTGGTTTCAGATAAAGGGTTTGTGTATTAGAAGCAGACTTAGAAAATTGTCTTCACTGAAAGGCCTGCTTACATCACAGGTGTCACTAGTCAATCAATTGATTCTGGGTGGGGCTTTTATCACCGAGCTGTCTTAGGCAAACTACACAGTGAGAAGCCAGTCAGAAAAGACTTGCCTGCTTCTGTTGGAAGCTGAGAAACTTGCTATACTGCAGAGAACAAACTAGAATGCATTTGAGGAACTGGGAACCTGGTAAAACAAAATATTATTGGGGACTTATTAGGAAGGGAAGCTACACTTTCTACAGAAAGTTTCATTTTTTTCTTATTGGCATTAAGAAGAGAATTGTAGGATTCCATTAAAGTGTAGTAATTTTATAACCAAAGGGGGTGAAATACAACTGAACTTGCTTGATTCCTGTGCTAGACACCTAGGATTTGGAAGGATATTTGTGCAACATTTTAGAAGTGTCCTGCTGGCTGAGCAGTAAGTTCATTTTTATCCCTGGACTCAGTAGAGTGGTTTGTATAGGAGCAGTGGTCTAGTAAATTGTGGTGTTGGATGACTTACTATAAAGGGCAGTACTCACCAGGGTGGTGGAGCAGTGGTGTATTTGATTGTTTCTAACAGTCATCAGTGGTTGTAGCCTACCCACCCACCCTTCCGCTCACACCGCCCACCCCATGCGTGGCATTTCCATTATAGCCAAGGTTCTGACATCACTTTCTCAACAGGTCTTGGGGCAGAACTGTCATATTCTTAATTACCCAGCACAGTGCATAAAGGGTAAGTACACACGCACAAAAAAAATATATATATATTTTATATATTACTGATTGTATATTATAAGGAAGAGGGGCATGTGGGGAGTGGTGCAATGCACTGGCTGTTGGGAAGCAATTTTCCAGGAGACATTCTGGAACCTGCATTGCAGCCCTGTTTGCAGGCAACTGTTAGCTCTGAGGGAGGAGGGTGCCCACCTCCAGGCTGAACTGGCAAGGACTAAGGAGGCCTCCCCCACCAAAAGAGCACCAGTTCCACAACCACTGCCTTGTGTGAAGAGCAGATGGACCACAGTAGGTTCTGGGAGGGTGAGGGTGGTGGAACAGAGGTGTAGCTCCCGAGTTGTACCTCTACACAAATCATATGTCAGTCTGGCAAATCAAGGTTCCTCTATGATGGCACCCTCAGTGGGGACCAAGAAGAATACTGGGGACATCCACAAGGGAGACCCACAAAAGAGTGGCAAGGGACACCACAGGGGAAATAAACAACTTCTTATAGGGGACTCAATTGTTAGGGGTGTAGACTTAGGGAAGGGAGAGGAGAGGGAAGTAAGGTACCTGCCTGGTGCCATGGCTTGGAGGGACAGGAAGCAAATCCTCAGGATTGCAGAAGCAACATCACAGGAGAGGGAACTAGATATCATTGTCCACCTCAGGACAAATGACCTAGCTAGGCATGAGATCAGTGCAGTGCAGGATGAATTTGTGGAGTTGGGGAAGGGCCTCAGACAAGTAGCAAGCATGGTAACATTCTCAGAGGTGCTGCCAGTGTATGGCAGGGGTGAGGCTAGGGTACTGCACACCATGCAGTTTAATGAATGGTTGCAAAACTGGCTTTGGCTTCATTGGGGACTGGGGGTCCACCTGGAGAGATGAAGGTCTATACTGGCATGATAGTCTGCATCTGTCCAGGAAGGGAAACACACTCCTAGGTGGCAGGTTTAAAGGCTTCCTTGGCAAGCTTTTAAACTAGCCAAGGGAGGAGGTGCTGATAGGAAACAGGAAAGTTCAAGCCTCCCCCCACAAAACATGGCAGGTAGTATGGTAAACACTGAGGTACAGAGCTTGACAGAGGGCAGGACAGGGGTAAATGGAAAAATAGACAAGGGCAATAAGAGCAGGGATGGGGTAAAAAAGGATAAATCCATCATTAAATGGAGGGCAATGAGTACCAATGCCCGTAGTCTGGGAAACAAGCTTCCAGAGCTAGTAGCCCTGATGGAAAAGGAACACTTGGATATTGTGACAGTCACAGAAACATGGTACATGAAGAACCATGACTGAAATGTCAACATACCAGGGTATGCAATCTACAGAAGGGACAGGGAGGGTAAAAGAGGAGGTGGAGTAGCTCTCCACATAAGGGAAGGGATCAAAGCTACAGAACTAAAAAGTAAAGGGGAGGACAAGAGGCACTCTGGGTCACCTTGGAGACAGGGAATGGCATCACAATCCCACAGGGGTTGTATACAGACCCCATCTCAAGGAGAAATGGACAAGAAAATGATAGAGGGCATTCTCAAAATGGCTGAAAAAGGGGTTACTGTTGATGGGGACCTGAATATGCCAGATGTTAACTGGATGACATGGACTGCAGCCACATCCAAGAGCAGGGTCATTCTCGATGCCCTACAGGGGGCATGCCTTAGACAGCTAGTGGTGGAACCCACTTGGGAGGGAGCAATATTCGACCTGGTACTCTCAAATGGAGAGAGGATCACAAATTTAGAAGTCAGTAGACATCTGGGAACAAGTGACCACTGCACAGTGTGCTTCACAATAAACACAAACATGAAGACAAGCCATACAAAGACAAGAATACTGGACTTTAGGAGGGCTGACTTTAGTATAATGGGTGAATACCTGAGGAATGCATTAGCAAATGGCCAGAAAGGAGGGGTGGAAGAACAATGGAGAAAAATCAAAACTGCCATCATGGAGGCAACAAGCCTTTGTGTGAAACAAATAAAGAAAACAAAGTGGAATAAAAAAATGCTAGGATTCTCAAAAGAGGTGTCAGGGAAGGTTAAGGAGAAAAAGGCTGCATTCAGAAAGTACAAGGAATCACAGAAGGAGCACGACAGGGAACTGTAGCAATTAAAGCAGAAAGAAGTGGGGAAGGCAGTCAGAAAAGCAAAGGCCCAAACTGAGGAAAAGATAGCCAACTCAGTTAAGAAGGGGGATAAAACCTTTTATAGGTACATTAGGGAGCATATAAAGGTTAAGAGAGGGCTAGTGAAGATTAATAAAGGAGAGGGGAGGTGTGCAGAGGGAGACAGTGAAAAGGCAGAGATACTGAATGAATACTTTTGATCACTATTCACAAAAGAAGAAGAGGAAGAGTTACCTAAACCAAACAGTAGAAGCACTCTGGGTAGTGGGGTTGACGCCAGTCCATTTACAGAAGAAAGAGTCCTGAAAGAATTCCTAAAACTCAAGGTGGACAAAGCAATGGGGCCTGACGGGATTCACCCTAGAATCCTAAAAGAGCTAAGGGAGGACCTAGTGATACCACTAACCACACTTTTTAACAAATCATGGGAAGATGGGGTGGTACTTGAGGACTGGAGGAGGGCAGATGTGATTCCCCTTCACAAAAGTGGGAGCAAGGCAGAAGCAGGAAACTACAGACCTGTTAGTTTGACCTCAGTGGTGGGGAAAATGATGGAATCACTTCTGAAAGAAAGAATTGTTCAGTATCTAGAGGCCAGCGGGGCACAGGACCCAAGGCAGCATGGATTCACAGCAGGAAGGTCATGTCAGACTAATCTAATGGATTTCTTTGACTGGGTGACCAAAGTAATAGACCAGGGAGGAGCTGTGGATATGGCCTACCTAGACTTTAGCAAGGCATTTGACACAGTCCCGCACAAAAGATTAATAATCAAGTTAGCCAGCCTGGGAGTGGGTCCCAGGGTGGTAACCTGGGTAGCAAACTGGCTGCACAACCGGACACAGAAGGTAATAGTGAATGGAACACATTCTGAAGAAAGTGGGGTTACTAGTAAGGTACCTCAGGGCTCAGTACTGGGTTCAGTCCTCTTTAACATTTTTATAGGTGACATTGCAGTGGGTCTGGAAGGAAAGGTATGCCTCTTTTCAGATGACACAAAGATCTGTAACAGAGTTGATACACAAGGGGGGATAGAAAGGATGAGAAGGGACTTGGCAAGGTTGGAGGAATGGTCAGACATATGTCAACTTAGATTCAATGCAAAGAAGTGCAAAATAATGCACCTGGGAAATAAAAATCCAGGAGAAGAGTACACAATAGCAGGGGAGGTGCTAACAACAACAATAATAATTGAAAGGGATCTGGGTGTAGTCATAGAATGACCCAAAGGTGGGTAAGCAATGTGAAGTCAGTAAGGAGAGCCGGGGATACTGGGATGCATGGGAGGGCATCAAGTAGAAAAAGGGAAGTGGTTATCCTCTGTACAGACAGTTGGTGAGACCCCATCTGGAGTACTGTGTGCAGTTTTGGAGACCCCATCTATGCAAGGACATAGACAGGTTGGAAGCAGTCCAGAGGAGGGCAACTAAAATGGTGCAGGGTCTACATCAGAAACCATATGAAGAGAGACTGAGAGAGCTTAATATGTAGCCTTTGATGAAAGGAGGGACGGGAGACATGATAGAAACTTTTAAGTACCTCAAGGAATCAACAAAGTCCAGGAGGGTAGCATCTTTCAGAAAAAAAGATGTGTAAGAACAAGGGGGCACAATTTAAAGTTAGAGGGATGGCTCAGGGTAATTGAGGAAATTATTTTCATGGAGAGAGTGGTGGACACATGGAACCGCCTTCCTGAGAGGTTACGGGGTCTAAAACCGTGGGGGAATTCAAACATGCATGGGACAGACATAAGGCAATTATAGTGGGGGGTTGCAGGAAGTAGGCTGTTGGTTAACTAGAATCTGCAGCTGATCCAATATGTAGGGAAATGGGCAGACTGGGTGGGCCAAGTGGCCCTTATCTGCCATCAAAGTCTATGTTTCTATGTTACTGTATTACAGTGAAGATTTGGACATGGTGGACATGCAGTCCCTTGCATCATTAAATTACTATGCTACAGTCAGGCACTGGGCATGATGGACCTAGAGTCTCTTATAAGAATAAATTACTGTATTATGATGAGGATTTGGACATGATGGACCTAGTGTCCCTTATAACAATCAATCAGTATATTACCATGAGGGGTTGGTCATGATGGACCTAGAGTCCTTTACAACACTAAATTTCTATGTTACAGTCAGGGATTGGACATGACAAACCCAGAGTCATGTACAACCTTAAATTACAGTGTTACATTGAGGTGTTGGACATGATGAGCCTAGAGTCTCTTACAACATTAAATTACTGTGTTACAGTGAGGGGTTGGATAAGATGGACCTTGAGTCCCTGACAACTTTAATTACTATGTTACATTTAGGGGCTGGTCATGATGGACCTAGAGGCCCTTACAACAGTAAATTACAATGATACAGTGAGGAGTTGGACATGATGGACATAGTGTCACTTACAACATACAATTGCTATGCTGCAGGGAGGGATTAGACATTGTGGAACTCATGCCCTGACAGCCTTAAATTAGTATGTGACAGTGAAGGGCTGGACATGATGGACCTCAAGTCCCTTACAACATTAGGTTTCTATGTTACAGTGTGGGTCTGAACCTGATGGACCTAGTGTTTCTTACAACAATATATAACTATATTACAGTGAGGGATTGGAGTTGATGGACCTAGAGTCCCTTATAACATTAAATTACTATGTTACACTGAGGGGTTGGACATGGTGGACCTAGAATCCTTTACAACATTAAGTTAATATGTTACAGTGAGTGGTTGGACATGATGGAGTTCGAGTCCCTAACAACATTAAATTACTATATTACAGTGAGGAGTTAGAAATGATGAACCTAGGGTCCCTTACAACATTAAATGACTGTATTACAGTGAGGGGCAGGACATGATCGGCATTGAGTCCCTTACAACATTAAATTACTATACTGCAGTGAGGGGCTGCACATGGTCCTAGAGACCCTTTCAACATTAAATTAATATGTTAGCATGAAGGATTGCATATGATGGACATGCAGTCCCTTGCAATATTAAATTACTATACTACAGTCAGGCACTGGGCATGATGGACCTAGTGTCCTTTATAATAATAAATGACTGTATTATGGTGAGGATTTGTACATGATGGGCCTAGAGTCCCTTATACCATTAAACGAATATGTTACAGTGAAGGGTTGGTCATGATAGACATCCATTCCTGTACAACATTAAATTACTATATTACAGTGAGGGGCTGGGCATGATGGACCTAGTGTCCCTTATAACAATAAATCAGTATATTACAGTGAGAGGGTGGATTTTATGGACCCAGTGTCCCTTATAACAATAAATTAGTATATTACAGTAAGGGTTGGTCATGTTGGACCTAGAGTCCTTTAAAATATTAAATTACTATGTTACATTGAGGGATTGGACATGAGGAACCCAGAGTAATGTACAACATTTAATTACTGTGTTACACTGAGGTGTTGGACATGATGAGCCTAGTGTCTCTTACAACATTAAATTACTATGCTACAGTGAGGGGTTGGACAAGATGAACCTCGAGTCCCTGATAACATTAAATTACTATGTTATATTAAGGGGCTGGACATGATGGACCTAAAGGCCCTTACAACATTCACTTTCTATATTACATTGATGGGCTGGGCATGATGGACCAAGAGTCCTTTACAACAGTAAATTACAATGTTACAGTGAGGAGTTGGACATGATGGACATAGTGTCACTTACAACATAAAATTGCTATGCTGCGGGGAGGAATTGGACATTGTGGAACTCATGTACTGACAGCCTTAATTAACATGTGACAGCAAGGGTCTGGACATGATGGACCTCGAGTCCCTTACAACATTAGGTTTCTATATTACAGTGAGAGGCTGGACCTGATGGACCTAGTGTCTCTTACATCAATAAATTACTATATTACAGTGAGGGATTGGAGATGATGAACCTAGAGTCCCTTATAACATTAAATTGCTATGTTACACTGAGAGGTTGGACATGATGGACCTAGAATCCTTTACAACATTAAATTAATATGTTATAATGAGTGGTTGGACATAATGGAGTTCGAGTCCCATACAACATTAAATTACTATATTACAGAGTGGAGCTAGAAATGATGAACCTAGGGTCCCTTACAAAATTAAATTACTTTATTACAGTGAGGGGCAGGACATGACTGACTTTGAGTCTCTTACGACATTAAATTACCATACTACAGTGAGGTGCTGCACATGGTCCTAGAGTTTCTTTCAACATCAAATTAATATGTTAGAGTGAAGGATTGGACATGATGGACATGCAGTCCCTTTTTTCATTACATTACTATATTACGGTCAGGCACTGGGCATTATGGTCCTAGTGTACGTTATAAGAATAAATTACATTACGGTGAGGATTTGTACATGATGGGCCTAGAGTCCCTTACAACATTGCATTTTTAATATTACAGTGAGGGGCTGGATATGATGGACCTAGTGTCCCTTACAACTATAAATTAGTGGGTTATAGTGAAGTGTTGGACATGATGAACTTGGTGGCAATTACAACATTAAATGACTATGTTACAGTGAGGGGTTGAACATGATGGACCTTGATTCCCTTACAACATTAAATTACTATGTTAGATTAAGTGGTTAGACATGATGGACACAGAGTCACGTACAACATTAAATTACTGTGTTACAGTGAGGGGTTGGACAAGATGGACCTAGTGTCCCTTACAAGATTAAAGTACTATATTACAGTGAGGGTCTGGACATGTTGGATCTAGAGTCATTTACAACATTAAGTTCCTATGTTACACTGAAGGGTTGAACATGATGGACCTAGAATCCTTTACAACATTAAATTAATATGATACAGAGAGGGGTTGGTCATGATGGACCTCGTGTCCTGTACAATATTAAATTACTATATTACAGTGAGGGACTGGACATGGTGGACCTAGTGTCCCTTACAATATTATACTGCAATGTTACAGAGAAGGGTTGGACAAGATGGATCTCAAGTTCCTGACAACATTAAACTACAATGTTACAGTAAGGGTTGGACATGATGAGCCTTGAGTCCTTTTAAATAATAAATCAATATGTTAGAGTGAGGGGTTGGGCATGATGGACCTTGAGTCCCAAACAACATTAACTGTATCACAGTGAGAGGCTGGACATGAGGGACCTAGTGTCCCTTACAAAAATAAATTCCTAAGTTACAGTGAGGAGGAGGACATGATGGGCCTACTGCCACTTACAACATTAAAAGACTATGTTATAGCGTGGGGTTAAACATAATGGAACCAGAGTCCATTACAACATTAAAATACTATGTGAAAGTGAGAAGTTAGACATGATGGACATCGTGACCCTTACAAAATTTAATTACTTTATTACAGTGAGGGGTTGGACATGATGGACACAGTGTCCCTTAAAACATTCAATTAATATGTTGCAATGAAGGGTTGAACATGATGGACCTTGAGTCCCTGACAACCTTAAATTACAATGATACAGTGAGGGACATGATTGATCCAGGGTCTCTTACATAATTAAAAAACTATGTTACAGTGAGAGGGTAGGATAGGATGGACCTTGAGTCTCTTACAATCTTAAATTACTACGTTACAGTGAGGGGTTGGATATGATTGATGAAGAGCCCCATACAACATTAAAGTACTATGTCACAGTGAGGGTTTGGACATGATGGACTCAGTGTCCTTTACAACATTAAATTACTATGTTACAGTAAAGGGTTGGACATGATGGACCCAGAGTCATGTACCACATTAAATTACTGTGTTACAGTGAGGAGTTGGACATGATAAGTGTACAGTCCCTTACAACATTAAATTGCTGTGTTACTGTGAGGTTTTGGACATGATAAGCCTAGTGTCACTGACAACATTTAATTACTATATTATGGTTTATGGCTGGACATGATGGACCTAAAGGCCCTTACACCATTAAATTACAATATTACATTGAGGGTTTTGGCATGATGGACCTAGAGTCCCTTACAATAGTAAAATACAATGTTACAGTGAGAAGTTGGATGTGACGGACCTAGTGTCATTTGGAACATAAAATTGCTATGCTGCACGGAGGGATTGGACATTGAGGAACTTGAGCCCTGACAGCTTTAAATTAATATGTTACAGTGAGGGGTTGGACATGATGAACCTTAAGTCCCTTACAACATTACATTACTATATTACAGTGAGGGGCTGGATATGATGGACCTTGAATCCCTTACAACATTAAATTTGTATGTTACAGTGGGAGGCTGGACATGATGGACCTAGAGTCCTTTACATCATTAAATTACTATATCACAGTGAGGGTCTGGACATGATGGACCTAGAGTCCCTTACAACACTAAATTACTATGTTACAGTGAGGGGTTGGACATGATAGAGCTAGAGTCACTTACAACATTAAATTACAATGTTATACTGAGGGGTTGGACATGATGGACATAGAATCCTTTACAACATTAAATTATTATGTTACAGTGAGGGGTTGGAGACGATGGATGTAGAGTCCTTTACAACATTAAATTAATATGTTACAGTGAGGGGTTGGACATGATGGACCTCCAGTTCCTTTCAACACTACCTTTCTATATTACACTGATGGACTGGACATGAAGGACCTAGTGTCTCTTAAAACTATAAATGACTATATTACAGTGGGGAGTTAGACATGAGGGACCTAGAGTCTCTTACAACATTAAATTACAATGTTACACTGAGAGGTTGGACATGATGGACCTTGAGTCCCTAACAACATTAAATTACTATATTACTGTGAGGGGCTGGATATGATGGACCTAGTGTCTCTTACAACAATAAATTACTGTATTGCAGTGAGGTGTTGGACATGAAAGATCTAGAGTCCTTTACAACATTATTATAATATGTTAGAGGGAGGTGTTGAACATGATGGACCTCAAGTCACTTATAACATTAAATTAATATATTACAGTGAAGGGCTGGACATGATGGACCTAGAGTCCCTTACAGCATTAAATTACTATGTTACAGTGAAGGGTTAGACATGATGGACCTAGTGTCACTTACAACATTAAATTACTATGTTGCAGTGAGGGGTTGGACAAGATGGACCTTGAGTCCCTTACAACATTAAATTACTATGTTACAGTTAGGGGCTAGACATGCTAGACCTAGTGTCCCTTACAGCAATAATTTACTATGCTACAGTAAGGGTTTGGAAATGATGGACCTAGTGTATCTTATGTTTAATTACTATGTTACTGTTAGGGGTTGGGGAAGATTGACACTTGAGTCACTTACAACATTAAATTACTATGTTACAGTGAGGGGCTGAACATGATAGACCTAGTGTCTCTCACAGCAATAAATTACTATGTTACAGTGAGGGGTTGGAAATGATGGACCTAGTGTCTGTTATATTTAATTACTATGTTACAGTGAGGGGTCTGACATGATGGGCCTAGAGTTCTTCAGAACATTACATTCATTTGTTACAGTGAGGGGTTGAACTTGATGGACCTCGAGTCCCTTACAACATTAAATTACTATGTTACAGTGAGGAGTTGGACATGATTTACCCAGAGTCCCTTACAACATTAAAATACTGTGTTACAGTGAGGGATTGGACATAATGGACCTTGTGTCCCTTACAATATTAAATTACTATGTTACAGTGAGGGACTGGACATGATAGACCTAGCGTCCCTCACAACAGTAAATTACTATGTTACAGTGAGGGATTGGAAATGATGGACCTAGTGTCTCTCATTTAATTACTACATCACAGTGAGGGGTTTGACATGTTGGACCTCAAGTCCCTGACAACCTTAAATTACTACGTTACAGTGAGGGGGTGGACATGATGGACCCAGAGTACCTTACATAATTAAAATACTATGTTGCAGTGAGGGGTTGGACATGATGGATCTTGAGTCCCTTACAACCTTAAATTACTTTGTTACAGTGAGGGGTTGGACATGATGGACCCAGAGTCCATTATATTATTAGTATGTTTCACTGAGGGGTTGGACATGATAGACCCACAGTTCCTTACAACATTAAATTACTATGTTAGAGTGAGAGGTTGGAGATGATGGACCCAAAGTCCCTTACAGCATTAAATTACTATGTAACAGTTAGAGGTTGGACATGATGGACTCAAAGTCCATTACAACATTAAATTATGTTATAGTGAGGGGTTGGATATGATGGACCCAGAGTCCCTTACAACAATAAATTACTATGTTACAGTGAGGGGTTGGACATGATGGACCCAGAGTTCCTTACATTAAATTACTATTAACAATGAGGGGTTGGACATGATGGACTTAGAGTCCCTTACATGCTTTTCCAGGATCTCTGCATGCATGGAGGGCCTGAAAATTGTTTGTGGATTGCTGTGCTAGTTAAACAGAGGGCTTTCATGCCTTTCACCAGAAATAAATACACACAGAGTATGTCTGCACTGTACCAGTCCTCACTACACCTCTGCCTGTAGACAACATAGGCTAGAGTTAAAAAAAAAATATTTTTTATACAAAACGACTCCAGGTGTCAGAAGTAAGCTGGTTAGAGGGGCTTGGGGTGGGATTTCAAATACAGCAACGGCTAGATGCAAATGCCTAAAATAACCAAAAGAATACACCTCACTTTCATTAGTGCCCAGCGTCCCTTCAGGAAAATGCAACATTATACTAATTTCTAGTTGTGAACAAATAATCCTTTGCATCCTGAAATTGGCATCCCTACCTGAACATTCACCACAGCAGATTCAAAGAAACACATTATTAGGCTTGCAGGACACTTGTAAGGTACTTGGAATATGGAGTCCTTATCTTAATGATTAGATGGTATTTATGTTAGAAGCACTTGACACTTCTTCAGACAGCAAAGCACCTCTTGTGTGTGTATTGGAACTTAATTAACTTTGTCATGCTAGATAGCACTTGTGTTTCTCAGGCTTGCTAGACACATGTAAGGAGGCTGGAATTCGAAGTCATTATCTTAGATGCTAGATTGTTATTTATATTAAAAGCACTTGACAAGTTTTGCGTTCCAGAAACCCATCAGAGAGAAGGGAGTATTTCATTCAACTGGCTCAGTGATTTGCATTTGTGGAAGGATACACTGAAAAGTACTAAAATTTGTGCTTTGGTATCCCATTTTCCCAGCTACATCAAGATGGCTGCAGGCTCCACCCACAGTCATAATAAAGGGGGGTACACAATACCATGGGCGTGTAATACAAAAAACACTAGGGCTGCATACTGGCAAATCCACAAGACAGTCAGCACCCTGTATGAATTATTACAATTTTCCAAAGGATTCAGTGCAAATCATGTAAAAAAGTGTAAAATAAGCTTTTGTATTTCATTTAAATACTTGTGTCACACCACATCCAGTGACTAGCGTGTATTCCATACAGAGCAATGGAAGCATGAATATACGTCTCCCAGGAAGGACAAAGTACAAATGTTTCCAACTCACACAAAAAGCTGTCACTCAAAAACTTTTAGAACCAACTGCTGTATGGCCAAATCTGTAAGAATACGGCTCCTGCTGAATGTAGCTGGTCCCAGCTAGCTCAACTTTGGACCATGCTTGCTTAACAACACACACTAAGGGCATGCCCTAACATTTCAACATCATCAGCCAACGTCTTCCTCATATCCCTCTTGAACCTTCCTCCTGTCAGCTTCCACTTGTGTCCCCATGACCTTGAATTTGTTCTTATGATAAATAACTCATTGCACTTAACTTTCTTTCCTTTCAGGAATTTGAAGGTCACTATCATATCTCCCCTCTCCAGTCTGGTCTCAAGCGAGTACATGTTTAATGTCATGGGCTGTTATTCATAAGTTCTGTCCTGTTGGCCCTGTATCATTCTGGTCACCCTTGATTGCATGGCCTCTAGCTTTTCCTTATCTTTTCTGAGGCGAGGACTCCAGAAGTGGGCACAATACTCCAAGTGTAGACTTACCATTGATCCCTTATGCTTATTAGCTCACCCAATCCCTCCACAGGCCTTACACTCCTCTCCCCCTTATCTTCCACTAACACATTTTTCATCCCTACTAACCAATTATCTTCACCCCATCCTCCCCTCCTTTCCCCATCTCCCCACTTTTCCTTTTTGTCTCAGTGGTTTCACTCCCATACTTTCCTCCCTACTTGCCTCCCTTTCTCCCCCTACTCTCACATTGCTCCCTTCCCATTCATATTATGTACACTATGCTCTCTCCCCCATCCTACTGTCCCTCTTAGTTTCTCACCCCCTGACTCCCCTTCTTTCCATCTCAGTCTCGTCTTCCCTACTGTCATGGATTCCCAAGCTCCTCAATGCCCCCCATCACTCTTTCTTGCCCCTTGCAACCCACCCCACCCACTCCTTTGCCTAGCACTTAGTATGTCATTACCTACACTCATGACAATGTCATCTCTGTGATGGCTTCATTGCTAGTAACCTCTAACTGTCTCCAATGTAAACACGATTGAAACAAGTACTGCTCTGCATATTGACTGTATGTACATCTGCATATTGACTGTATGTACATTGTCTGGTTTTTATCTCTATGTATTTTTGTATATTTTGTGCTTGACGTGGAACCTTTGTAAAAGAAGCACTGGTTCAAAGGTATTGTAACTCCTAGATCTTAATAGATATATACAGAAATATGAAGATATATTTCCTCTTTTCTTCTACTATCAATACCCATCCCAATACATCCTAGCATCCTATTTGCCTTACTGCATTGGCTTGATATTTTGGAGGGTGTTGCTAATGATGACTCCAAGGTCCCTTTCCTCAGTTGTAGTGCTCAGGTTAACCCTACCAATTCAGTACTCCATCTTGGGTTTTTCACTCCCTAGGTGCAAGACCTTGCACTTTTTGGCACTGAATTTCAACTGCCAGACTTTAGACCACCTCTCTAGTCTATGCAGGTCACTCTGCATCTCCCTAAGTCCCTCATTGCTGTCCACCCTCCCACAGAACTTTGTGTCATATGTGAAAGACACGCCCTGCACCGTATTCCTTCTCCAGTGACACTAGTGAACATATTCATTGGATAGGGTCTGCATCTCTCCACTGACCTAAGTACTTAGACTACACCATCATCCAGACAGCACCTTCCCCCCTCCATGCTCCTTCACCACTGTAACTCCCCTTTTCCTACCCCTGCACCTCCTGCCCCTCCCTTACCTGCTACTCTCCCCTCTGCTACACCCTCTTTGTTTTCTCTTTCTTTTGAATCTTTATGTTCATCACTGCTTGAATTTCTTTATTTGATGTTTTTTTATCTCTGCCTGTATTTGAACAACCTCTGTTATTTACTCAACAATGAAATTGACCTTGTATTTTTACACAATTTGCTGCTTGTACCCTGTTATAGCATGACATTGGTGTCAATTCTACTTTGTATATTATGTATTATTTGAATCTCTCTGTTACAGCTGTATTTTTGCTGCCGCATTTCTGTAGCCCAGGTCGTGACTGAAAACAGTCCTTTAGATCAGTGCACCTACCTGGTTATCAAAGACATAAATAAATAAATATATAAATTGAAGAGGACTGGCCCCAGGACAGATCCCTCTGGCACCCCCACTTGTGACCTCCTTCTCTTCAAATTTGAGCTCATTTACCATGACCTTCTACTGCCTCCCCCTCAGCCAATTTCCCTCTCATTCATCGAAGGCCTTGCTGAAATCAAAACAGAGTAAATCCATGATGTGGCTCCCATTCAATGTCCTCATCACCCAGTCAAAGAAAACTATTAGATTTGTCTGACAAGACCTCCCTGCCACAAACCCATGCTGTCTGCTGTCCTAGAGGCCATTGTTTTCCAGGTTGTCCTCTAGGTCCTTGTTGACTAGTGACTCCATCAGTTTCCCTACAACTGAGGTAAGACTGACAGATCTACAGTTCCCCACCTGCTCATTGTCCCCCCCTTGTGGAGCACAACCACGTCCGCCACACTCCAGTCTTTTGAAACTACCTATGCCTATAACAAATTATTGAATAGCCCTACCAGGGGTTGAGCTAGTTGCACTGTCAGCTCCCTGAGCACCCTTGGGTACATCCCATCCAGTCCAGGAGCCTTATCCATCTTGAGAGCTGTTAATTTCCAGACCCTTTCACTGGTAAATACTGGCTGCTTGATCTCTGGGACTCACTTAATAGCCTCCATAATGCCACTTTCTGGAAGGGGCCCCACTGTCTTCCCTGGTAAATACAGAGCAAAAGTAGTCATTAAGGACAGCTGCCTTTCACTAGTCCTCCTCAACCACTCTGCCTTCCTCTATAAGCCTTCTCCTTTCCTACTTTTTCCCTAATATATCTAAACAATTGCTTTTCTCCAGTCTTGACCCCATCAGTGATACACATCTCAATGCCCACTTTAGCCTTCCTAACTGCCCTCCTTGTTTCCCTAGTTCTCGATAGGTAGTCTCCCCATTCTTCCTTCCCCTGCTTTTCTTGAAGACCTTTTTTTGGCCCTCACTGCTTCCCTGATATTTTCTGAAAACCACATTGGTCGCTTGTACCTATTACTGTTGGTTACTGTCTTCAGGCATATCTTTGATGCCTCAATAATAACCCTTTTTATTGCCCCGATCTTTCTGTTACTCCTCTTATGCTGTCTACCCTGACTCACTTGTCCTGAACCATTTATTTTATCCTGCTGAAGTTCGCCCTTCTGAAATCAATGACCTCAGCTTTTGATTGGGGTTTACCAGTCCCCAGGGCCAGCTCAGACCAGATGGATTTATGGTCATTGTTCACTACTTGCTCCCCTACCCGCACTGCTACTACCATCTCTGAGTTGGTGAACACTACATCAAGGATGGCAGCTTGCTTGTGGGTTCTCTAACTAGCTTTACCAGCAGACAGTCCTCAACTGTAACCAACAAGGCTTGACTTCTGGTGCTCGTGGCAACCGTTACATCCCAGTCAATGCCTAGCAAGTTTAGATCACCCACCATCACCTCCCCCTTTGCCACTACCCTTACTAGTTCTTCCTCAGTCTTCTCATTTCTCTCTCCTCTGCCTGTCCTGGTGGTCTACAGGTCACCCCACCAGCATTTTATTGCCTGAGGATGCTGTGAGCTGCTCCCATAGTGACTCTGCCTCCCCATTACTTCCCTGATGTGTCCATCCTCAACTGCCTCAATGCCATCCCTGACATAGAGGGTTACACCATCCGCTTTACCTTTTCCTCTGTTTCACTAAACACTGTGTAGCCTGAGACTGTCAGGTCCCAGGTATTATTTTCCAGTGCCCAAGTCTCTGTGATGGTTACAAAGCCCACCTCAGTGACTGCCATCATTATTGGGAGTTCACTGATTTTATTACTTGGACTCCACATGTTGAGGCAGACACCCTTCTATCTAACCTTTGAGTGTTGTGGATGCATGGAACAGCCTTCCGGAGGAGGTTGTGGAGTCAATAACAGTGGTGGAATTCAAGCATGCATGGGACAGTCATAAGGCAATTCTAGGGGGTGGGGGTAGGAAGAAGTAGGCTGCTGGTTAACTAGGATCTGCAGCTTATCCATTAGGTAGGGAAATGGGCAGACTGAGTGGGCCAAGCGGTCCTTATCTGCCATCAAATTCTATGTTTCTAAGTTTCCTTTGGCTATTTACTTCTCCTGTTTCTTTATGCCTCCCTGGTCTCCTTTCTTTTACATTATTTGCAGGCTCTGTGATCCCCCGGTCCCCTCTTCCAGCCTAATGTGGACCTCAGCACTATCTTTGCCTGAAGTGTCTTGGCAAGCCCCAAGATTAGGGGAGTAGGTGTTAAGTTCCCCATCCTCTCTCCTACCCCCTTGGTTCCCCTAGACTCAGTCTATCCTGCAGTCAATTTAACTGACTGGTGAAGATGTCAAACTTCTGCCCCAGTGTACCCCTCCTTTTGTCACGTGAAGGCCATCACCCTTGAAGAGTCTTCTGTCCCAGAAGTCCCTCAATCCTCAACAATGTGGCACCCATTTTTATGACACCCCTTAACCAACCATTAAACTCCTCTATCTCCTCCATTCTTATTCTATCCCCCCACCAACCCCACACAGAAAGAACCTCGGAAAAGGTCAGGGAGGCCAAGTGTGCCTTCAATCTGTATGCATGGCTGGGAAAGTTCTACTTCTCTATCTCCACAGACTGGTCTACCATATCATTGTTACCCATGTGTACCATCACCCCCAGCTTCCCTTCCCTCTCTGCATCCTCCCTATCCTATCCTATTTACTTACCAGATGGCCATTGCCTCATGAAAACACCTGAGCAGCCTCCTCTTATCCAACCTTCCTTCCACCACGCTCTGTACCCCCTGATCATCAAAACCTTGACCACCAAGACTCTCCTAATTGATTTCTTACTGTTTGTTCCCCTGGGAGCCATTAAGACTCCCTGTCCCTTTGCCCCAACTGACTCAGAGTCCTTCAGCAGAGTCAGGCACCCAAGGCTCCTCCAGTGGTGCAAGGTGATTTGCTTTATAGATGATGTGGGGCTGGATGACCTCCTTGTGGCTAGCCCTGGATTCATTATCCCTCTCTCTCCCCCTGCCACCCTCCACCACCCTGGGCCAGTGGGCCTTTGGGGGGGAGATGCTGGGTGTTGGCTCTAGCTGAGCTGGTGATGCCGCAGAGATATCTCCTCTCTTGCTGCTGCCACCTCAGCATGAAGTACCACAATGTTTCTACAGATGTTGCGGTACTCCCTTCTTTAGAGCATACCTCTGAAGAGGAGTTCCCCACAGTCATCACATCTATCTCCCTGCTGTATCCCATTCCTATACTGAACCTAGGAATAGGGCTCTACCTAGAACCGACATGCTATGATATTTGTTTAGTTAACTTAACTGTTAGTAGAAGCTACTTAACAAATACTATAAGCAAGAGCAACAATCACACTTGATAATCAGCCATTAGCAGAATCAATTATCTAGTATAATTCTAATTTTTAATGTATGATAATTATCTATTAGCAGAATCAACAGTGAACCACCACTACCAGGTCTCAAAGTTACTTTCTGAGCCTGTTGTATAGGTATACCTCCATACGGTGTTACAGGGATACTATAACAATTTAGCAAAAATAGGCAGAATGGATCGGAAGCTAACTGGCCTTAAGTTAATTTCTGAACCTGTAATACAGGTATACCTAGACAGGGTATTGCTGTGGTATCTTTAAAATGTAGCAAAACAAAAACTGATAGGATTGGCGTGTGGCTGACTGGCAACACAACTATACTAACAGTGGGACTCAACTGGTAACTACAAATTAACCAAGGTAAATACTGATCCTAAATTACAGGTATACCTAGATAGGGTGCTACTGGAGTAGCCTAAAAATTCTAGCAGAGCAGTCAGGATGGGATAAAGGTCAATTAGCTGCACACAAGTAGTTATGCGCTAACAAAGCAAAAAAAAAAAAATCTAGTAAAGCAGTAAGGATGGGACAGAGGCCAACTATCAGCACAAATAGTTGTAAGCAGTCTAATAGTCTCAAAAGGCAGGTAACAAACTTATATTCTCAGGTAGCCCCAAAAGGCAGGTAACAAACTTACAGTCTCAGATAGTCCCAAAAGGCACGTAACAAACTTATATTCTCAGGTAGCCCCAAAAAGCAGGTAACAAACTTACAGTCTCAACTAGTCCCAAAAGGCAGGTAACAAACTTATATTCTCAGGAAGTCCCAAAAGGCAGGTAACAAACTTACAGTCTCAGGTAGTCTCAAAAGGCAGGTGACAAACTTACAGTCTCAACTAGTCCCAAAAGGCAGGTAACAAACTTATAGTCTCAGGTAGTCCCAAAAGGCACGTAACAAACTTACAGTCTCAGGTAGTCCCAAAAAGCAGGTAACAAACTTACAGTCTCAGGTAGTCCCAAAAGGCAGGTAACAAACTTACAGGCTCAACTAGTCCCAAAAGGCAGGTAACAAACTTATATTCTCAGGAAGTCCCAAAAGGCAGGTAACAAACTTACAATCTCAGGCAGTCTCAAAAGGCATGTAACAAACTTACAGTCTGAGGTAGTCCCATAAGGCACATAACAAACTTACAGTCTCAGGTATTCCCAAAAGGCACATAACAAACTTGCAGTCTCTGTAGTAGTGATGGGAAAGCTTGAAATTGGAGGAACACCTAAAGGTAAGCAAACAATGTGAGAAGGCTATGGGGAAAGCCAGTGGAATGCTAGGGTGCATAGGGAAAGGTAACACCAGCAGAAAAAATGAGGTGGTTATGCCACTGCACAGATCATTAGTGAGAGCTCATGTGGAGTAATGTCTCCAGTGCTGGAGGCTGCATCTCTGGAAGGACATAGACAAAATATAGGCAGTCCAGAGAAGGGCAACAAAAATGGTGCAAGGACTGCACCAAAAGTCGTATGAGGAAAGACAAGAGGACCGCAAAGTGTATTCCCTGGAGGAGAGGAGAGAGAGAGGGGAATATAGAAACATAGAAATTGTTGGCAGATAAGGACCGCCTGGCCCATCAAGTCTGCCCGTAAGCTCTTGTACTATATTACTGCTTCTGATCCACCCTCAGCTGTACCTCTGTGGTTCCCCTATGCCTGTCCCAAGCATGCTTGAATCCATCCACAGTGCTCACTCTCACCACCTCCTGAGGCAGATCATTCCATGCGTCCACCACCCTCTCTGTGAAGAACTTCCTCACATTCTCTCTTAACCTCTCACCTTCCAATTTCATGTTATGCCCCCTCATTTCTGTGCTCCTCCTGTAATGAAAAATGTCTCTCCCTGCACCTTGTTCATACCCTTTAGGTACTTGAATGTTTCTATCATGCCCCCTCTTTCCCATCTCTCTTCCAGTGAGTACATATTGAGGTCCCTTAATCTCTCCTCATAAGTCTTGCGTTGCAAGCCCTATACCATCTTAGTCACCCTTCTCTGGACCGTCTCCAGCCTGTTAATGTCCTTATGAAGGTGTGGCCTCCAGAACTGCACACAGTACTCCATGTGAGGCCTGACCATGGTTTTATATAATGGCATTACTACCTACCTCCTTCTGCTGGTAATGCCCCTGCCTATGCACCTTAGCATGCCACTGGCCCTCCCAGCTACCTTAGTACTCTGCTTTGACATTTTCAGGTCATCTGAAATAATAACCCCAGGTCCCTTTTCTCCTTTTGACTGTCAGCAACTCCCCACAATCTTGCAGCTTTCCCCAGGGTTTCTGTGTCCCAGGTGCATCATTTTGCACTTCTTTGAATTAAATTTCAGTTGCCAGTCCTCAGATCATTTTTCAAGCTTCCTCAGTTCCCTCCTCATTTTCTCCACCCCTCTGGGGTATCCACTGTGTTACGGATCTTGGTGTTATCTGCAAACAGGCAGACCTTTCCTTCCAGCCTCTCTGCAATGTCACTAATGAAGACATTGAACAGGACTGGCCCCAGGACCGATCCCAGAGACACCCCACTGGTCACCCCCCTCTCCCCAGACTGCACCCCATTTACCACCACCCTCTGCCTCCTGTCTTTTAGCCAGTTTCTAACCCAGTTTACCATCCTGTCCCCCATGCCCAGCCTACCCAGCTTTTTTTATTAGCCTCCTATGTGGGATGGTGTCAAAGGCTTTGCTGAAATCAAGGTAGGCAATGTCTACTGCCCCACCCTGATTTACTTCCTTTGTCATCCTGTTAAAGAAATCATCCAGATTTGTCGGACATGACCTCCCCACTGTGAATCCATGTTGCCTATGGTCCTGGGCTCCTATGGCTTCTAGATGTCCCATAATCCTTTCTTTAAGCAATGTCTCCATGATCTTCCCCACTACTGAGGTGAGGCTGACCTGCCTGTAGTGCCTCGCCTCCTTCCTGCTGCTGGATTTGTGTAGATGGACCACATGTGCCCTCCTCCAGTCCTCTGGTATCACCCCTATGTTGAATGACACAGTGAGCATGGCTGCCAGAGGTTCTGCTATTTCCCTTTGCAGTTTTCTTAATATCCTTGGGTGTATGCCATCTGATTCCATCATTTTGTACACCTTCAATTTAATGAGCCCCTGCAGGACTCTTTCCCTTGTGAATGGACTACTGTCCACCTCTTCACCCCCTTGGAAACTGCTGTACTGCTGTGGTCCCTGTTCCTCCCCCTCTTCTGTGAATACTGAACAGAAATATTTATTCAGTATTTCTGCCTTTTCCATATCACCCTTCTTGCATTCCCCTCCCTCTCCCTTGAGCCTAGCAATCCCCCTCTTGTTTTTCCTCCTTTCGCTGATGTACCTGAAGAATGTCTTGTCCCCTTTCTTAATTGACTGTGCTAAACCTTCCTCAGTCTGTGCCTTTGCTCTCCTTACTGCCTTTCTCGGTCCCCTTAGACACTCTAGCTATTCCTCCTTGTCCTCCTCCCTTTGAGTCTCCCTATATTTCCTGAACCCTTTCCTTTTTGCCCTGACCTTTTCCCCCACCTCTCCTGAGAACCACAATGGCTTTCTCCTTCTCTTGCCTTTGGATACCAATCTGATGCATTGGTTTACTTCCAGTAAGGCTTTCTTTAGACGCTCCCACTGTTCTTCCACTCCCCCTCCTGCCCCTGTTCTCTCCAGGGCTCTTTTGATACCCCTCCCCATTTCAGTGAAGTCAGCTGATAGAGGCATTCAAGTACCTCAGGGGTATAAAGAAGGTACAGGAGGGTAGCATATTTTAGAAAAGAAGGTGTACAGGAACAATGGGACATTATATGAGGCTAGAGGGGGATAGGCTGAGGGGCAATGTGAAACATAGAAACATAGAATTTGATGGCAGATAAGGACCGCTTGGCCCACCTAGTCTGCCCATTTTCCTACCTAACAGATAAGCTGCAGATCCTAGTTAACCAACAGCTTAATTCCTTCTACCCCCCACTAGGACTGCCCTATGCCTGTCCCATGCATTCTTGAAGTCCCCCATTGTTCTTTAACCCACAACCTCTTCAGGGAGGCTGTTCCATGCATCCACAACCCTCTCAGTGAAAAAATACTTCCTCACATTACCTCTGAGCCATCCCCCTTCTATCTTCAAATTGTGCCCCCTTGTTCTTGCACATCTCTTTTTCTGGAAGATGCTACCCTCTTGGACTTTGTTAATTCCCTTGAGGTACTTGAAAGTTTCTATCATGTCCCCTCTCTCCCTTCTTTCCTCAAGGGTATATATATAAGCTCCTTTAGTCTTTCTTCATATGTCTTCTGGTGCAGACCCTGCACCATTTTGGTTGCCCTCCTCTGGACAGCCTCCACTCTGTCTATGTCTTTGCGGAGATGGGGTCTCCAGAACTGCACACAGTACTCCAGATGGGGTCTCACCAACTGTCTGTACAGAGGGATAACAACTTCCTGTTTTCTACTATTGATGCCTCTTCCTATACATCCCAGTATCCCCCCAGCCTTCCTTACTGCCTTCTCACATTGCTTGCCCACCTTTAGGTCATCTGATATATTACCCCAGGTCCCTTTCTATTTTACTGTTGTCGGTGTATCTCACCCCATTGTGTACGCTTCCCAGGGTTTTGTTCCCCATGTGCATTACCTTGCACTTCTTTGCATTGAATCTGAGCTGCCATACATTTGACCATTCCTCCAACCTTGCCAAGTCCCTTCTCATACTTTCCACTCCATCTTGTGTATCAACCCTGTTGCAGATCTTTGTGTCATCTGCAAAGAGACATACTTTTTCCTTCCAGTTCCTCTGCAATGTCACTTATAAAGACATTAAAAAGGACGGTCCCAGTACTGAACCCTCACGGTTTCCCGCTAGTAACCCTCCTTTCGTCACTGTGTACTCCATTTACTACTACACTTTGAGTCCTGTTGTCTAGCCAATTTTTATCCAGGCTACCACCTTGGGACCCACTCAAGGCTGGCTATCTTGTGTATTAATCTTTTGTGTGGGACTGTATCAAATGCCTTGCTAAAATCTAGGTAGGCCATGTCCACAGCCCCTCCTGGTCTACTACTTTGGTAACCCAGTCAAGAAATCTATTAGATTCATCTGACACGACCTTCCCATCGTGAATCCATGCTGCCTTGGGTCCTGTGCCCCACTGGCCTCTAGGTACTCAACAATTCTTTCCTTCAGAAGTGATTCCATCATTTTCTACCACTGAGGTCAAACTAACTGGTCTCTAGTTTCCTGCCTCTGTCTTGCTCCCACTTTTGTGAAGAGGAATCACATCTGCCCTCCTCCAGTCCTCGGTACCACCCCATCCTCCCATGATTTGTTAAAGAGAGTAGTCAGCGTGTCACTAGTTCTACCTTAGTTCTTTTAGAATTCTTGAGTGAACCCCATCAGCCCCATTGCTTTATCCACCTTCAATTTTATTAGTTCTTTCAGAACCCTTTCTTCTGTAAATGGACTGTTATCGAGCCCCATCTTCAGAGTGTTTCTCTTGTTTGGTTTAGGTAACTCCCCTCCTCTTCCTTTGTGAATACTGAGCAGAAATATTAGTTCAGAATCCTGCTTTTCACTGTCACCCTCTACCCACGTTCCCTCCCTTTATTAAGCTTCAGTATCCTCCTTTGGTCTTTCTTCACTCCCTAATGTACCTTATAAGGTCTTATCCCCTTCTTAACAAAATTGGCTATCCTTTCCTCGGTTTGGGCCTTTGCTATTCTGACTGCCTTCCCAGCCTCTTTCTGCTTTAACTGATAAAGTTCTCTGTCCTGCTCCTTCTGTGTTTCCTTATATTTCCTGAATGCTGTCCTTTCTCCTTAACCTTCCCTGCCACCTCTTTTGAGAACCATAACGGTTTTTTCCTTCGATGTGTTTTATTGATTTGTTTTACACAAAGACTTGTTGCTCCTGTGATGGCTGTTTTGATCACTCCCCATTGTTCCTCCATCCCTCCTTCTTGCCTGATTGCTAGTGCTTTTCTGAGGCACTCTCTCATTTTCCCAAAGTCAGCCCTCCTAAAGTCCAGTACTCTTGCTTTTGTATGGCTTGATTGTATGGCTGTGTTTATCGTGAACCACACTGTTTGGTGGTCGCTGTTCCCAGATGGCTACCCACTCTAAATCTGAGATTCTTTCTCCATCCCCATTTGAGAGTACCAGGTCTAAGATTGCTCCTCCTGTGTGGGTTCCAATACTAGCTGTCTGAGCATGCCCCTGTAGGGCATCAAGAATGACCCTGTTCTTGGATGTGCCTGCAGCAAAGGTGATCCAGTTAACATCTGCATATTTAGGTCCCCATCAACAATATCTCCCCTTTTTCTGCCATTCTAAGAAAGCCTTCTATCATTTCCTTGTCCATTCCTCCTCGAGATGGGGTCTGTATACAACCCCATGCGGATTGTGGTGCCATTTTCTGTCTCCAGGGTGACCCAAAGTGCCTCATCTGCTCCCTGTTTACTCTTTAGTTCTGTTGCTTTGATCCCTTCCTTTACATGAGAGCTACTCCTCCTCCTCTTTACCCTCCTGTCCCTCCTGTAGATTGTGTATCCTGGTATGTTGACATCCCAGCCATGGTTCTCTGTGTACCATGTTTCTGTAACTGCCACAATATCCACGCAACCCTCTTCCATCAAGGCCACTAGTTCAGGGAGCTTGTTACACAGACTATGGGCATTGGTACTCATCACCCTCCACTTTTTGATAGCCTTGCCCCTTTTAGCCCCATTTCTGTCGTTAATGCCTTTGCCTTTTTTTACATTTAAATCTGTTCTACTTCCTAATAACTTCTGTACCTTGGTGTTTACCTCACTAATCACCATGTTTTGTGGGGGGAGGCTCGGATTTCCCTGCTCCTTTTCAGTGCTTCCCCCCTTGGCTAGTTTAAATGCTTGCCAATGAAGCATTTAAACCTCTCACCTAGGATCCTGGTTCCCCCCCTGGACAGATGCAGACCATCACACCAGTATAGGTCTGCATCCCTCCAGGTGGCTCCCCAGTCCCCAATGAAGCCAAAACCCTGAACTCCACACCAGTTTTTCAACCACTCATTGAATTCCCTGGTGAGAAGTGCCCTAGCATCTCCCTTGCCATAGACAGGCAGCACCTCCGAGAAGGTTACCGTATGCTACTTGTCTAAGGCCCCTTCCCAACTCTACAAACTCCTCTTGCACTGCTCTGATCCCATTCCTAGCCAGGTCATTTGTCCCTAGGTGGACAATGACATCCAGCTCCCTCCCTCGTGCAGCTCCTCCCATGATCCTGAGGATTCGCTTCCTGTCCCTTCAAGCTGTGGTGCCAGGAAGGCACCTTACCCTCCTCTCCCCTTCCTCCCCCATTTCTACCCCCCTAATGATTGAGTCCCCCACCAGGAGTTGTTTCCTTCCCCTGTGGGGTCCCATGCCACCCTCCTGTGGGTCTCCTTTGTGAAGGTTCCCAGCATTCTCCTTGGTTCTCCTCTGCAGGTGCCTCCATAGAGGAACCACTATCCACCAGAAGAGCGAATGAATTGTGGAGAGGTACAGCTGGAGGTATGCAACTCTGTTCCACCACCCTTTCCCTCCTTGAGCCCACCCTGGTCCAGCCTCTCATCTTTCTTGGCAACCTCTGAGGGTAGTGGCATTGGCCTGGTGGTCCCTGGGTGGGAGAGGAGGTTTCATGAATCTAGCCAGGTCAGCCTGGAGACGGCAACCTCCTCTCAGACCAGAGAGGTGCCTGAAAATAGGGCAGCATCGCAGCCTCAGAATGTCTCCCGGAACACTGCTGCCCCACAGCCATTGCACTGCACCACTCCTATCATGTCTTATTTTGTGTCTCTCTACTGTTTCTCTGGATGCTTATTCTCTCCTCTCCTTACAACTCTCACCCTTCCTGTTCTGGGACAGCAACTTCCTATCTTCTTCAGTAGCCTCCTTTTTCCTTGCTTAATATTAGACCACCAGCAGCTGGGGGGGGGGGAGAGTGAGCTACTTTTTTCCTTTAGGGTTGACAAAACCAATGTCTCTCTATGATCCTTTCCTTCCTACTGCCAAACAGGAAGTTCCTGTGAGGAAGTACTTTTTCACAAAAAGAGTAGTGGATGCTTGGAACAGCCTCCCTGTAGAGGTGGTGGGGGCAAAACCAGTAGGGAGATTCAAGAATACATGGGATACACCTAAAAGTACTCTCATGACAGGGGAAAGAGGGTAAGCTGCAGATCAACTAGGGTCTGTGGTATCGCATTAGGTAGAGAAAAAGGGCAGACCAGGTGAGCCACATGGCCCTTACCTGCTGTCACCTTCTATGTTTCTGTGTTTCTAACAGGGTGGCAGCATATCCAGCTGATGGCAGCCTCACAGCTGACTCCAGCCAGACTCTTAGATGCTCTTTGCACTGTGGTCCTTTGCATTGAGGATGACTTAGGAGTTGATTCTTAAGAGAAGGAGTTTGGATGGTAAGAGACTGGAGGTGCCGGTTCCGTATTGTCCATCCAGATGAGAGGAAGCATGACTAGGGAGCTGATTGGAGTACCTCTGTAGCTCCAGATTCAGAGAAGAACTGTGCAGATAGCAGGAGACTGGCAGTAGCTCTGTAGCTCAGCACTATGCAGGTGGCAGGAGTCCAGCGGCAGCTCTCTAGATCGATGGCATGGTGGAGGGAGGGTTCATCCTATGCAGCAATTAGCCCTCTTGACCCTGAGGTTGCTTCCCTCGAGGCATTGCTTTCAGGAAAGAAGGAGCACTGAACAACATCTTTTAAAAGTCTCTTGCTTTTGATATTCAAAGGGGACTGGAGGTGCCTGTTTGGGATTGGCCACCTAGATGAGAATAGGCCCAGCTAGGGAGTCAGTTGGAGGACTGCTGACAGTTGGAAGTACCCCTCTAGCTCCTGGTCCCAAGGAGCACTGTGCAGGTAGTGGGAGACTGGTAGCAGCTCTGTAGCTTGGTGCTGTGTAGCTAGTGGGAGTTGGGAGGCAGCTCTGTAGATTGGCTGTGCTATGCAAGGGAGGGCTCATCATATGCAGTAATTGACCCTATCCACCCAGAGTTGCTTCCCTAACGGCATTGCTTATAGGACCACATACTTTTTTTCTCAAGGTGAGAGTCAAATCCAGGTCAGCTGGGTGAAAACCAGGAATCTAAGCTGCTAGACCATATGGGACAATTTAATATGCATGTGTCAATATTGCAAATTGCGAAAATAAAAGCTATAGAAAAAGACAGTTTGAATGCCTAAATTCTAATTCACAGTGAAGTGGGACAGCAAATAATGAGACTGCAGTTTCAGTGACTCAATAGGTTATACCACAGGATTGCAACTGGGTTTCCAAAGATCAGAACGTTGTGGGTTCCAGTCTCATGCCAGGAACTTAGACTAATACCCAGAACTGACACTGTAATTCAGCACTAGGAGGTGCTGCATTTCTGAGGTGCTGTTCTTCAGATGAGATGTTAACCCAAGGTCTCTTCTCCACACCTTTGGTGGCCATCCAGGTGAAAGTTAATCATAAGAACAGGGAGCTTGGTTTCACAGAAAGTAGACGTCAAAGAAACAAGACTTGGTCATAGACTAATCAAACAATTTATTGCAGGTTTTCAACAGCTAACAGACATCCTACCAGATGCCAATGTTCATACAGGAGATCAATGCTTTACATAGAACATTTCAAGAGACAGTGCTTGCTTCACAAAAATGCTATAAACCATTTAGATACTCGACAGGTGACATAACAAATACCAGTGCCAAAAACATCTTAACTATTAATTTGAAAGTGTAATAGCTCCTAGACTCACCTTAGCTGTTTTATTTATTTATTTAAAAGTTTTATCAGGCGGGCATGCTGAGCAGAGTACTGCTCAATTCCAGGTGCGTCCTGGTGGAGGGGAACATAGGTAGAATGATCCATCAAATACACAGAAGGCGGAATATTCAGAAGGGTTGCACATGGTGCAATACAGTTGCACCATGCACAACCCACTGATGCGCACTGGCGTGATATTCAAACGGGGATTGAGCCTGGCACAAATCCCGATGCACCAAAGTGCATCTGTAATGTATGCGGTGCAGGTGGGGGGGGGTGCCCATGCATACTCCGCACATCCCGATATTCAGCCCGTGATGTGCTGAGCCCATGCATGTGCAACCCCTACCTGCTTTGCACACAGGTGAGCCAAAACAAAAAGGAGAAACAGCTGGCCACCCACAGGTGAGCTACCGTATTTCAGGGTGCAACACGGCAGCTTCCACCTGTGGGTGGCCACCTGAGCTCTGGTTGCACCATCATGGCGGTGCCCCCCCATGCTCGATCATGGGCATACATAGAAAAAGGATAGTCCTATATCTCTGGTGGTCCAGTGGACTGCTCGCAGCCCGATCGCGGGCATATGTTGTAGAATATGTAGTCCTATATCCTTGGTGGTCCAGTGGACTGCTTGCAGCCCTATCGCAGGCGTCAGTAAAAAATAATGCCACACCAATCCAACCCTGGTGGTCTGCAGCACCCCTCCACACCCGCCCACTGAGACCCACCACCCCACTCCCCAGGTCAGCAGCGGGCAGCCCCCCACCCACTTGCCGCCCACACCCGCCAACTGACACCACAGTAGGGCTGTACGCCCATTGGTCCACAGCGTGAGCCAATGGGCATGCAGCTGTATTGTATTATTAGTCCAGATATGTGAATGGATCCATTCACATATCTGGACTGTGTAGTACAGTATGGGCTGCATGCCCATTGGTTCACGCTGTGACCAATGGGTGTACAGCCCTACCATATGAAGTCAGTTGGGCGGCGGGGCAGCAAGTGGGTGGGGAGCTGACGCCCGCCACTGACTGGGGGGAGCGGGGCGGTGGGTCTCTGTGGGGCGGGTGGGGAGGAGGGTACCACTAGACCACCAGGGTTGGATGGGTGTGGCATTATTTTTTTACTGACGTCCACGATCGGGCTGCGAGCGGTCTACTGGACCACCAGGGATATAGGACTATGTATTCTACAACATATGCCCGCGATCGGGCTGTGAGCGGTCCACTGGACCACCAGGGATATAGGACTAATATTATCACTACATATGCCCGCAATCAGGCTGCAAGTGGTCCACTGGACCACCAGGGATATTGGACGTGTTTTAACATTTACACATGCCCGCGATCGGGCATTGGGGCACTTTGCTGCGATGTGCAGAGGGTATCAGTCCCCGATGGCTGCTGCCTGGCAGGGCGCCAGGCACAAGTCGCCGGGGATCGGTGCTCCTGCATGCAAATGGGGCCATAATGACATGCAAATGGCCCCATTTGTGCCTTGCATACATTATGACCCTATTTGCATGTGCACTTTTGAATATCACGGTGGTTGCGCCTATCGCAACTGCACTTGTGCTTGCGCAGTCCCCTGCTCCACTCTGGCCACTTGCGCTGGTGCAGTACCACTGTGGCATGCGCACTGCGGGTGGCCAAGGAGTGATATTCAATGATGCTGTGCCATGGTGCAGCTCCGTTGAATATCACCCTGTCAGTGCCCCTGTGCATCCAAGTTGCACTGCACCCAGGCTTGTGCCACAGCTTGGCGCAGTCTCAATATCCCGCCCAGAGTGTACGATGATAGTTACAAGAACAGTACAGAGATATACAAAGGTATGAGATAACAGCATACAAAAGACTTATAAAACGTAACATGTGAGGAACGGCATTGAGGCAAACAACATGTACCAGGATCGGGGTCAAATATCAGTTGGGGAATAGGATGTTTCTGGGGCCCTTGAGTCTACTCTGCACACACCTCCAAGGAGGGTGGCCCGGGTTCTGCAGAGGAGAGAAGAAGTGGCATGGTGCCCCCACCTGGAGTAATGGCAGGGAATACCTGTGAACAAATTGCAGGTTACCACCCACCAGGAAATAAACAGCTGCCCCCAAAGACACTGCCCCACACAATAACAATCCCACCCTCTTGCAATGATTCACAGCACCAGAATATAACATTAACAATTAACAGTATTTATTTTGGGGAAGGGGAGAAAAAGGAAGTAAAACAGCACAACATTAATAACTGGCTGAAGCAATTTCACCCCTTACAGTCCCCAACTCCCACCTATGGGTGCACCCGGCTTCCCAATGGCAGTGGCCAAAATGTCTCTGAAGTCCCTTTGGTGGGTACCACACCATGGTGTATACATTGCTGGGGATCTTTCATTGGGGCCCAAATGACTTTGAACAGTAACAGATTACTCTTAACTTGGATGCCTGGGCACAGCTTTATACTTGACGCAGTCCAGCCCAGGAGTTATCCCCTCTACTGACTAGCTAGGTAGCCCAATACAAACTCTCCAAAGCCACAGCTGAGGGGTACTTACAGTTCCAAAGTCCGAAGGGGGTGGCAGACCCTTGGTTCACAGTACAATGCTGGTATTTGAGGTTTGCTTGTGGTGCACCACAGTAGCAGTGGGGTGGACTGAAGAAATTGAAGAACGCTGGTCTTCACCTGCCTGTCCTTGCCAACTTCACCTCTGAGGCCTTTGTGGACAGCGTTCACAGGCAGGCCTTTTGCCATCTTCCTCACTGGACTTCCTCTTCTTCAATCTAGGGACCGGGCAGGCATGGTCCTCTAGACCCCTCTATTGCAGACCCTTTTTACACACAATCAGAATCTGGGCTTTGGCTCAGTCTCTAGCCTCAGCACTCCCACTTTGTTCCTCTAGACACAACAGTGGCTGGGCTCGGGCACCGTCTCTAGGCTCAGCAGCACTCAGTTTCTCTACATACAGCAATTGCCAGTCTTTGAAGACTCACCCCACCGAGGGGGAAACACAGTGGCTCAGTCATTACACACAGCTGCAGCACTTGGAATTTAGGCAGCACAATTACAGTCTCTGCTCTCTCACTGCAGCTCCCAGTTTTTTCTCTCTCTGGCTGCAACCTCCCAAATTCTTCTCTCAGTAGTACACTCCAAATGCTCTTCCTCTCTCTGGCAGCCGCACTGTTCTCTAGGCACTCAGCCCAGTTGAGACAAGCTAGGGCCAAACTGGCTGTTGGGGTCTGGGTGCAGGTATTGGGCTCAGAAGCCCTCAGCAGTCTCTCCTCACTCCTGAACTCTCTGGAGTCCCAGAATGAATTCTCCTTGGGTGGGCAAACAGTCTTTTAAATAACTTCCCCAAAGCCCTCCTTTGATTGACTGCTGTAGCCCCAAGCTTTTTCCTGTGCCCTTTAACCTTTTTACCCAGAGGCCACTCTTCTGCCAAAGTCTGTGGGGGCTGCCATTATTATTTATATTATGCCCAGTCCAACTAAGCCCCATAGTATTCAAGAAACGCCCTTTCAGAGGCTAATACTCATATGTCCTGGCCCCACTTGTCCTGATGGAGCCAGAACACTTTTTAGTTTACTTGTAGGAGCCCTCTTTCTTCCACTGGGGCTCCTGACACACATAACTCCCCTTTGCGCACCCTTTTAGGCTGCTCACAAATGGAGCTGCAGCTCCTTTAATTTCCATTCCTCCAGTGGCTGTGCATGCTCAGGAGGGTGCAGCCCACCATCTTTTTTGTTTACTCTGCAGTCGGCCTCCCAGCACATACTGCACCACTGGATCCCCTCCTAAAATTCTATGACAGCCTGTAGGACTGTTCTACCTAGTATAATAGTAAAATATAGTTAGTTTCAGCATATTTTATAAAACAGGTTAGTAAGGACCTGAGTTCTAGTCCTGGGGTAAGTAGGCGCTGGGAAACAAAAACCCAAGGGAAGATTACACAATGTGGGGGGGAGATAGTAACAACAACAAAAATGGAAAGGGACCTGGGGATAACCATATCAGATGACCTTAAGGTTAGCAAGCAATGTGAGAAGGCGGTAGGGGGGGGCTGGGGGGATACTGGGATATATAGGGAGTGGTGTCAGCTGCAGAAAACAGGAAGTTGTTATCCCTCTGTACCCTCTGTACAGACAGTTGGTGAGACCCCATCTGGAGTATTGCATTCAGTTCTGGAGACCCCATCTCCGCAAGGACATAGACAGGATGGAGGCAGTTCAGAGGAGGGCAACTAAAATGGTGCAGGGTCTGCAAGAGAAGCCATACAAGGAGAGACTAAAGGAGCTTAATATGTATACCCTTGAGGAAAGAAGGAGAGGGGGACATGATAGAAACATTTAAGTACCTGAGTGGAATCAACAAAGTCTAAGAGGGTAGCATCTTTCAGAAAAAGAGATGTGCAAGAACAAGGGGACACAATTTGAAGATAGAGGGGGGACGGCTCAGGGGCAATGTGAGGAAGTATTTTTTCACAGAGAGGGTGGTGGACACATGGAACAGCCTTCCTGAGGAGTTTGTGGGGTCTAAAACTGTGGGAGAATTCAAGAATGCATGCGACAGACATAAGGCAATTTTTGTGGGGGGTAGGAAGAAATAGGCTGTTGGTTAAATAGGATCTGCAGCTTATCCTCTAGACAAGGAAATGGGCAGACTAGGTGGGCCAAGCGGTCCTTATCTGCCATCAAAGTCTATGTTTCTATGGGTGGCCCCTGCTGTAGAATAAAAAGCAGTATAAGTAACCAAAATAGAAAATGAATAAATAATAAGCATTCTAAATAGAATAGCTGTGAGTGTCAGAATGAGCATATTATTAATTGTTGAAGGAGGATGCAGCATGGGGGTGTGTGGAAAGGACTACCTGGCCCTGGCTTCCTTGCCCACATGCAGTTTTGTGCTCATTTTTAATGATTAGAAGCCTTTTTTATAAAGGTGATGGTAATTTTATAGAGAAATTTTGGTTTTAATCATTGGTGGACAGTGGGCTAGTAACCCGATTGTCCTGGATCCCATAACATTGCCCTGGTGGTCCAGCAGTTTTATTTGGTCTGTCTGGGTGGCCTTATTGTAATATAACATTTTCTTTAATGTATGAAATCATTCTTGTATTGAAAAAGAAAGAAAGCTGCTCTGTGGCAATGTAGTAATCAAATCAGACTTTATTTTTATAGTGCCTTTCAAAATCAAGGCACTGCACATAAAATCGAACATAAATAAGAACAGAAGAATAAAAACATATTAATCATAATTAGGGAAGGCAATATTAAATAAATACGTTTTTAACTCAATTTTAAACCTATGAACAGTCAGGTATTCTCTTAACTGACGAGGTAGAGAATTCCACAGGGTGGGAGCCGAAAAAGAAAAAGAAAAAGCACGGGCACCAGATGTTTTTAGTCTCACCCTGGGGATCTCTAGCAATCCCTCATCGGTGGATTGGAGAGGACGGAGGTGGCAGTAGGGTACCAGGAGGTCTTGCAGGTAACCAGGTCCCCGATCATGTAGGGCTTTAAAGGTTAGCAAGCCAACCTTAAAGATTATCCACCACTGAATAGGCAGCCAGTGCAGTTCGCGGAGCACCAGTGTAATATGACTGGACCTAGAGGTTCCAGTCAAAAGCCTGGCTGCTGCATTCTGCACCAGCTGCAAGTGACGGATATCAACTCATGGAAGCCCTAGGTAGATGGAGTTGCAGTAATCAAGGCGGGCAGTGACGAAGGCATGGACCAATGTTGGAAGACCATCCGGAGGAACCAAGTGTTTCACCCAGGTGATATTACTCAGATGGTAAAATGAGGATTTGATGACAGCTGACACCTGAGATTTCAGTGTCAGATCATCATCATCAAAAATAACGCCAAGGTTACGTACTCAGTCTGAGATAGTGAGCTGTATACCATCGATCAAAAGACCAGATGGCTGTCCAGCCCCCAAACCCGCCCCCAGATGACCAGGGTCCACGACCAACACTTCAGTCTTGTCTGGATTCAGTCTCAGCCAGCTAGTACTCATCCAGGTTCTAATCTCAGTAAGGCAGTTATTTAGCACAAAGAGTGCATCATTTTGTCCGGGCAGAAAGGACATATACAGTTGAGTATCATCTGCATAGCAGTGAAACTCAAACAGTATCACCTGATGATGTCTCTCAATGGCAGCATGTACACTGCAAACATGGGGGCCAAAATGGAGCCCTGTGGCACCCCGCAGGGCAGGAACTGAGTGCTAGAGGAATAAATTCCAGTGGCAACTCTCTGAAACCTGTCCACGAGGAATGAATAGAACCATTTGAGGACTGTACCAGACAGCCCATAAAGAAGCCACAGGCACTCCAACAGCACACCATGGTCTACAGTGTCAAAAGCTGCAGAGAGATCAAGAAGGACCAAGATGGTACGTGTCTTTCGATCTCTTGCTATTAGGAGGTCATTCAATATTTGGACAAGTTCAGTCTCCATGATATGCTCCTTCCTAAATCTGGACTGGAGAGTGTCATAGACCTTGTGAGTTATAAGGTGATCATCCAGTTGCAGCACAACCACCTTTTCAATAACCTTACCAGCAAATGGCAGGTTAGAGATAGGTCGGTAGTTAACTTGACAGTCTGGGTCCAAGGAAGATTTCTTTAAGAGTGGTCCAATGACCGCCTCCTTAAGGGGATCTGGAAAAACCCCATCTCCAAGGACCTCCAGACAACTTCAGCAAGGATCGGGCAGATGACATCTATACAACCCACTAAGAGGGGTGTAGGGCCCGGATCCAAACTACAGCTGGTTGGGTGCAGTGTCTAGATGATCTTCACAATGTCTGAATTCTGGCTGGCAGAACTCTGACCAGATAGACTGAGTGCATGCCACCTCACACCAATCATCACAACCCCTTGTAGGAGATACTGGGCCAATGCCAGACCTGATGCTGGCAACCTTATCTGTGAAGAATTGAGCAACCTCCTCGCATTTCAGCTGAGAAAAAGCTTCACTGGGCTGGAGACAGATTGGATTGCACAATCTGTCAACAGTCCGGAAAAGTTGATCTGGTTGATTCTGAGCAGCAGAAATCTCCCTGGACAGGAATTCTTCCTTCTTTCGGATTATTTCTGACTGATAGCCATCATAATGAGCCATCAGCCTAAGCCTGTCGGCATCAAGGCCGGACTTTCGCCAGGCTCTTTCCATCCTTCGGCTAGCTCGCCTCAACTCCTTCAAGGAACCATCAAACCAAGGGTTCCTTGGGTGACGGGTGAGAGGCCAAACATGAACAGGAGCAATCTTGTCCAGGGCATCTCCCACAGCCTTATGATAGGCCAAATACAAGAGCATGTGGACTTATGCATTCAACCGACAAACCCGATAGGTCCAGCAGTGCCGATAGGTCAGTGGGGGTAAATCCCCTTAAAGGGCAGTACTGAACCATCTCCGTAGGGGCAGACCTATTGGGGGGAACCCAGAAACTGAACCTTATGGTGTGATGGTCAGACCAACTGACTGGTTCCACCCCCAAGTCAGCTCTCTCCATAGCCAAAAGAAAGATCAGATCCAATGAGTGACCTCCAACATGGGTTGAGGAGGTAACTACCTGTGTAAGGCCCAACTTTGTCATTAATTGGAGGAGATTTTGACTAAAATGTAAGAGTTCATCATCGACCCAGGCATTGAAGTCCCCCAGAACTATCCATCTGGGGGACCTCAATACCATGTCAACGATGAAGTCCGCTATCTCCTGCAGGAATTCTCCTCCATCTCCTGGTGGACGGTAGATGAGGAGTATCCCACACCCTCTCCCAGGATATACTCAAAGGATCTGGCACTTCCCAATGGCACATCCACAAGGCCCAGCTCAGATTTAAATATAATGGCCACACCCCTGCCCCTACGATCCAACCTTGGGCGGTGTATCACCGAGAACTCATCCGGAACTGCAGAAGCCAGTACAAGGCCTGCATTTTCATCCAGCCAGGTCTCGGTGATACAAGCCAGATCAGTAGTTCCAACAAGATCAGCTGTAATAGCTTTCTTGTTTTTAATAGATCTGGCATTGCGTAACACCGCCCAATTAGGATGAGTTGTTGGGGAAGACCTCAGCACCTGTCCGCTAACATCAGAACCCTTGGGTATGGGGACAAGACAGGGAGGACCTCTGTCCTGACTCCATTTCACCCCAGGGTACCTCTTGGACCCCACAACTCCTATCTGCCCTCCCCTTTCCCCCTCCCACCAGGCTCAGTTGTCCCCCTTCTTATACATTTTCTGGAAATCCCCAGAGTGCGACATCCAAAATAGGTGTCAGATGTTAATGGGGGACAATCAAAGGGATGTAATTCCCTGAGCCTGGTGGGCGAGTAATGCCTGACCATGACTAAACCTCCCCAACACATAATACTTCGATGAAGTAATACATAGAGTCACATACTCTAAAAACTGATGTCACACCCCAAACAATGAACCCAATAAATCTAGTTTCAGTAAAATTTTCTTATATCAACACAAAATCAATCAGAACTACAAATATTAAAACAGGTACTATCAAATTAAATAACAACTAGAATCAATTAATGAAAATAGATCACTGTCGGTCCATAGAGCACTAATAAATATAGTAACAGTAGTCAATGTATTGAAAATGCTGAAGATGAGGGATCTCGCCACCTCCTTCACCAAATGAATATCCACTTTCTGCAGCACTCTCACTGCCACAGCTTTACTTTGTAAATGTTTAAAAAAAGAACAACAAAATAAGACCCTCTCACAGCCTTTCAGTTGAACCATGTATATCCTAAGGACAGTCCCAGCCCTGAACTGTAAAGTCTTGAATAAAATATCCAAGAGGATGAAGAGTTTGAGTTTTCCATAAAGTCATAAACCCCTGTGAGGAAAATCAAAGATCCCTGCCATAATCGGGCAAAAAATCCTGGCGAGACTTTCGGCCAAAGAGCAATCACAAACTCCAGGAAAAATGAATCCTATGACAATCCAGCAGTTTCTGATCCACTTGGCCAAAGCCTACCCAAACCTCAGAGCAGGTACCCAGCCAAGTGTCCCCCAAATTAGAGCTGCCTCCTAGCATTCAGACTTAGCCAAATGCCTGATGGCGACCCTGAGGTAAACCAGAAAGCACCCACCTTCCGGACGGCACCACCCAATCCCCTTAGGGCAACAAACAGAGCCAAGCACCCACCCCGAGGCAAAATAGGCCAGGCCCACCTTCTCCTTTCAATGGATACAGCAAATCCTTCCTGGAGCATAGACTCCCCCTGCTCAGCAGCTCGGTTCAAACAAACAGTGTCTTGCCAGTCAATTCCTCCCGAAGCAGGACCTTACAGCAGCGAGAACTCCTCTGGGAAAATTCCTCAGTCTTCAAGCCAAAAGGCTGCAGTTTCTACACACCAACATACACAGGCAGGGCTGATAACAAATCCGAGGAATCATAAGAAAAAATCCAGGTAAGAGCCCAATAGAATGAGCGCTACTACAACGTCGCATAGTGAGCTCCACCAGGACAAAAATACTAATGATAACATAGAGAGTGTCCCGTGGATGATATCCAACAGTGAGCTAACTCAAATTAAACAAATAAAAAAGATAAAAATAGCTTAAAATTAGGTTCAGAGCTAAACTACAGCAGACGACTGGCCCAGCGTGGCCATCATGTTAAAAAAAAGTAATGCAGAATGGCAGCTGTGGGTGCCACACACACTTAGGAGAGGAGTGGGAAGTGTAAGCAGCCGAGAGTCGGCTCCACAGCAGAGTGCAATGTGCTCAGCAAGGGAATCCCTAGATCTGCTTCAGGGCAGCCACTCCTCTACCATGACCTCAGTCGTGAGTCAGGCTTCGGCCTGTTTTTAAAAAAACTGCCTTTTGATGGTGCGAGAGGGAGATGCAGTAAAGGCACTCCTCTCGCAGGCAGGATCAACTAGATAGTATTTCCCTCTTAGCTGTGCAGGTGACAAGCACCAGGGAAATGGATTTTAGTGAGTGGTTCACAAAATAAATATAAATAAAATAAAATAAGAATGGGCCCAGTCTGATGTTGGGGCTCATTCATAACTCAGTGGGGTACACGCTCATTCATCACTCAGTGGCCAGCTTGGATCCAGGATGGGTTGGGTGGGGTGGTCAGCACTGCTGGGTAGGGGTGGGTGGAGGGTTCACTAGAATATCAGGGAAACAGATATTTGTTGTCATCAATGGGTGTCAAGGATGTGATGGGGGGCCACTAGACTACCAAGGTAAATAATGATTTATATGATCAACGGGTGTCGGGGATTGTGCTGAAGGTGGGGAGGCCACTAGACTACCAGGGTAAACAATGTTGCGTGTGATCAATGGGTATTGGGGATCATGATGGTGGGTGGGGGCCACCAGACTACCAGGGCAATACTTGCAAAGAGTATTATCAGGTATCGGGGATCTTGACAGGGTGGGGGGAGCACTAGTCTCCCAGGGTGTGCTGTGGCGACATGAAACATGGGTGCCGGGATCCATTGGGGGGGAACTCCTAATGGCCTTGTGTACTGTGCCTTGGGGCATGTGTGGGGGGGTGGGAGTACTGCCTCCCTGATTGCCCAGCATTACCACCTGCTTTCTGGCGGTGGTATTGAGCGCTGTGCTACAGTTTGTGCAATACACTGTAGCATGGCGCTGTACTTCAGAATATGCCGGTGTGCTGGCATGCATGGCCCCACCCCTCATTCCCAGCCCTGCATACATTATCTATTAGCATCAGCACTATTGCATAGCACTGGTGCTAAATGGTCTTTTGAATATTGTAGACGGGCACAAACTCCATGCTATTCTGGTGCAATGGGTTTGTGCCTGGCGCAAAGCTTTGAATATCTGGCCCCAGGGTAGTTGTTTGGTGTAAGGGGTCAGTGGGCTGATTAAGGTGGAATAAGGCCTGGTAGCCACTGCTCGCCCTTAAGGCTACAGTGTAAACAAGCTCACGGATCAAGGCCAGAGAGGGTTTTAAAAGCTCCCTCAAAACATATTTATCTGGGAAAGCATTTTTAGGAATGTAGGTTTGAATTTGTAAGCCGTTTTACAGAATTATGATATGTATTTTAAGCTGTATATTATTGTTAGTGTTTATGTGTTTTTACTGTAAAGGCACTCTGAGCAATGGAAGGGCGCATTTTAAAAATTAAAATGTTAATTACTTACTTATCCTGGGACAAGCTTGTGTGTTCTGGAGGGCTGGTGAGTGATGTGTGCCTGCAGTCTCGGGGGCATGCCTGAGGGCTGGTGAGTGATGTGTGCCTGCAGTCTCTGGGGGGAAAGTGTATGTGCTGGAGGGCTGGTGGGTGGTGTGTGCCTGCAGTTTCCAGGGAAAATGAAGTGGGGTGGTGTGCCCTGCTGGAAAAGAAATAGAAAAAATGTCTATTCAAACTGCAATTCATGTTTATTTGTTCACAAATTTATGCTAAGGTTTGTTGTGCCATTTGTGGCTGTACAAGCTACAGTTTCACCTTTTCAGTAAAATCTACCTTCTCTTTTTCACCAGTCCAAGTGTCAGTATCCTTGCTTGCAGAGCCAGTGTCTCACATTCCTGCAGGTCTCAAGGTTAGTCCACTGTAGCATTCCCTACCCTTGGCAGCTCTTAGCTACACCAGTTGGGAAGGTAAGGTATATTGGAGTTACTAGTGGGGTGCCGCAGGGTTCAGTACTGGGGCCGGTCCTTTTTAATGTCTTTATAAGTGACATTGCAGAGGGACTGGAAGGGAAAGTATGTGTCTTTGCAGATGAAACAAAGATATGCAATAGGCTTGATACGCAAGGTGGGGTGGAAAGGATGAAAAGGCACTTGGCAAAGTTGGAGGAATGGTCAAATGTATGGCAGCTTAGATTCAATGCAAACAAGTGCAAAGTAATGCACCTGGGAAACAAAAACCCAGGGGAAGAGTACACAATGGGGGTGAGATACTGACAATAACAAAAATGGAAAGGGATCTGGGAGTAGTCATATCAGATGACCTAAAGGTGGGCCAGCAATGTGAGAAGGCAGTAATGAGGGCTGGGGAGATACTGGGATGCATAGGGAGAGACATCACCAGTAGAAAACAGGAAGTTGTTGGCCCTCTGTACAGACAGTTGATAAGACCCATCTGGAGTACTGTGTACAGTTCTGGAGACCCCATCTCTGCAAAGACATAGACGGGGTGGATTCTGTCCAGAGGAGGGCAACCAAAATGGTGCAGGGTCTGCACCAGAAGACATATGAAGAAAGACTAAAGAAGCTTAAGATGTATAGCCTCGAGGAAAGGGGGGGGACATAATTTATTTATTTATTGAATTTTGTTGACTCGGTAGGCCCACTGGGACTAGAAGTCCCTTTTTCAGGGGCAACCGGGGAGAGGGGGGATACAGATGGTAAGCAACTGAAATTGAACCAGATTAGGCTGTTGGTGGTATTTTTTTAGTGAATAGGGGACATTTGGCCAGGACAACATGGAAATCCCCTACTCTTTTCAATAAGTGCCATGGGATCTTTAACATCCACCTAAACCACCACCAATCCAGTCAGATGGGACCTTAGTTTAACATCTCATCCAAAAGACGGCACCTCAGAAGTGCAGCACCCCCCCTCATGCTGCACTACAGTGTCAGTATTGGGATATTAACCCAAGTGCCAGATGTGGGAACTGAACCCACAGCCCTCTGATTTCCTGGCCTCAGAGGCAAGTGTGCTACCTACTGAGCCACTGACACTGCTAGATAGAAACTTTAAAATACCTCAAGCGAATCAACAAAATCCAAGAGGGTAGCATCTTTCAGAAAAAGAGATGTACAAAAACTAGGGGGCACAATTTGAAGATAGTGGGGGGGATGGCTCAGAAGTAATGTGAGGAAGTATTTCTCCACAGAGAGGGTTGTAGATGCATGGGAAGGCCTTTCTGAGGAGATCATAGAGTCAAAAACAGTAGGGGAATTCAAGAATGCATGGGACAGACATAAGACAATTCTAGGGGGGGGGTAGGAGGAAGTAGGCTGTTGGTTAACTAGGATCTGCAGCTTATCCATTAGGTAGGGAAATGGGCAGACTAGGTGGGCCAAGCAGTCCTTATCTGCCATCAAATTCTATGTTTCTATGATATTCAGGTAGTACCCAACTGGAGAGGTGTTGTCAGGGGAAGCGAAAAAGAGCCTATGATGACACCCACTACTGTGTGGAATGGTCCCAACTGTGGCCAGTGGGTAATGCAGTAGAGGGGTGTGTCATAATGCCCAGAGGCATGGAAACGCAGACTGAAGCTCGACCCCCTTCTGCCCATGGGGCCAAGACACCAGAAAATGATGGCGGCAGTCACGGGGACTGCACAGGTCGCTACGGGGTCAAGAGTCCACCCGGGACCACTGCCAGTACCTTGGAGGGAGTGTGGATTCTGTTGCCCTTCCCAAATGGGGAGGCTTACAAAAATGTTACTGTATAGTGCTAAAAAGTCCCTTTTCAGCAAGAATATTTAAGCAGGGGAAGGGAAAAGAAGGATGTTATTATAACGTTAGAAGGTGGTTTGGGCATAAAGGAGAAAAAAAAATGTACACAGTGTAACCCCTTGTTACCCGGGGTTACTAGAATCCCAGTAAGACCTAGTGGTAGGCAGGGAAGGCAGCTTGTGAAACTCCAGTTAAATGGGTTTCACACTGTCTCACTCTGTTCTCAGTCTCAGCTGAGACTGAGGGATGACATCATCAATAGAATTTTTGCAGCTGCATAAGCCACATTGGAATCTGCAGCAGAGGGAGTTAGATAGAACGTTGGGAGTTTTCAAAGGGAAGTGTTCAGTTTCCAGTTTGCCTTCAAGTAAGAAGGAGTCAGTTTCCAGTTTGCCTTCAAGTAAGAAGAGTCAGTGTCAAGTGGTGGAGACCGCTGTTTGGGTCTCAGTGCCCCCTTCCTCCGGGGGGGGGAGGTAAAGATCCCCATTCAGATTCCTGGGGCAATCCCCTTAATTCTGCCAGGAGGAAGAAAAAACTGCCTATTCAGTTCAGCCTTAGTTTTGGAAAGTTGGAAGATTTGTGATTCGCCTGTGGGGCACCTGCAACTAAAGGGTGAGTGTTTGCTCTAACATGAGAGGGCAAAAATGTTTTCTTTCAACCTGGGACATGGAGGAGAAATCTAGAATTGAGCTACAATTTGGAAAGCCTATAGGACTAGGCCAAACAAGTGGAGTAGTGTCAAATGCTAGAGTGTTGTGTGATTTCAAGTAAATTGTAGAGGGATGTGACAGTTCATCTACCATTTAATCTACATTCAGAAGTTTCAGTTTTCCAGAGAAATGGCCGGGTATGGGCTGTGGGAGCTGGAGATGGGCAAACCCCCCATCTTTAGTAACCAGGTCCACCTCTACGGATTTCTGCTGTGGTTGCTACTTTGCCTCGTGCACTTGGCCAGTGATGAGGGTAGTACCCAGATGTGGGGTTGCAAAAGGGAAAATCTCTCTAGGAGTCGCAGACTCTAAGTGGTGCGGGGAGCCACAACAAGTGTAAAGAAGAATTCTCTTTGTGAGATGGGAGTCATAAGAAGTAAGGAGGAAATCTCTCTAGGAGTTGCAGACTCTAAGTGGTGTGGGGAGCCACGACAGGATAATTGGTTCATTCTTCCAATGGACCGTGGATCAAGTGGCTGGCGAGGGAGCCGGGCCAGTTGGGCTGTGTACCCAAAGCATGTGCAAGTCCGGACTGTGTGCCTGGTGGGTCCAGAGCCTGAAAACAGTATAATTGGTTCATTCTTCCAGTGGACCGCGTTGTAGTCTCTAATCTGCATTACCAGTAAATGTAGCCCCATGGGGGTCCATCTATGCTTTGTTGTGTTCAGCTAGTTTGTGAATAAAAGCCACACTGTAGAATCCCATTCCTGGTTCTGGACATTACAGTTATTGCTTCCTGTGTCTGGATTTACTTGGTGCCCCTGTGCAGAGTAGCCAAACCTAGGTCCCCCTGTGCTGAGTAACCTCATCCTCCCCTGAATCCAGGTCCCCACCAGGTACTGCTGTCAGCTTTAACAGCATGCCACCTGTCGTTTTGGCAAAAGGCAGGGTGAGGGGTTACAAAAATGGAGGCACCACTTTGGATTTTGTTCAGGAAGGAAGGTGCTTGGGCAGGGGCAGCGTTGGCTATCTGGCAGTGGGTAGCCCAAAAGCTGAAGCAATTTCCTGGTGTGTGTTGTTGTGCTGTGAATCTTGTGCTGCTGTTTAAAAATGCCAACTGTTTACCAAGGAGCTGTAAAGCCAAAGAGTGTGCCCTTGTCCTGCATCAAAAATGTTTACAGCGTTTTTGCCTGCTTTAAAAATGAACTGTGGTAAGTAAAAGTGTGGAAGACTAGGGGTAGCAACAGGAAAATTGTGCCCTGGACGTTTGAAATGCTTTTAAAATGAACTGTTCTGAAGAAAAGTGTGGAAGACTAGGGGTAGCAACAGGAAAATTGTGCCCTGGACGTTTGAAATGCTTTTAAAATGAACTGTTGTGTAGGAAAGTGTGGAAGACTAGGGGTAGCAACAGGAAAATTGTGCCCTGGATGTTTGAAATGCTTTTAAAATGAACTGTTCTGAAGAAAAGTGTGGAAGACTAGGGGTAGCAACAGGAAAATTGTGCCCTGGACGTTTGAAATGCTTTTAAAATGAACTGTTGTGTAGGAAAGTGTGGAAGACTAGGGGTAGCAACAGGAAAATTGTGCCCTGGATGTTTGAAATGCTTTTAAAATGAACTGTTGTGAAGAAAAGTGTGGAAGACTAGGGGTAGCAACAGGAAAATTGTGCCCTGGACGTTTGAAATGCTTTTAAAATGAACTGTTGTGAAGGAAAGTGTGGAAGACTAGGGGTAGCAACAGGAAAATTATGCCCTGGACGTTGGAAATGCTTTCTGAGTGAATTGAGAGACTGCAGTGTAAATGGCTATGTTATATGGCTGAAATGGGCTCCCACCGTGGAGTCAGTTGGAAAAGAAAAAAAGTTGCATTCTGCAGTTTAAATTTGCCTGCTCGACGATCGCCGTGAGGAGAAGAGCCCTCGCGAGGAAGAAGAGGCTCATTTGCATGGTGTTGTGTGGTTGGTCAGGCTGCAATCAGTCCCGCCCCTCAGCCAGCTCTACAGAGACTGCCTCAGCATTCGAGAGGGAGTGAGAGTGGAGTGCGTGTACTGGCAGTGGAGGAGTGTCGAGGAGAGTTCAAAGCGTTGTAAACAGTTCAAAAATAGACTTTCTTGCTTAAAATCGGGCTCAACCTGCTAATCGATCATCAGAATTGCAAGTTTGGTGTTTAAAATGATGATCGCTAGGACTGCCCGCCCGTTTGTGTACAGAGGCCTTCAAGAACTGGCTGCAGGCCGTTTTTCCCCATCGCAGCAAATTGCTACTGATAACAGTAAGTAAACATTCAAAAACTGCTCAAACAGTGATTTCCAGCCTATGCCATATAAAGTGTGTGTGCAGCAGTGTAGTCGCTTTGCAAGTAACGACTGTGTGAAGTCCTGCCAGCAAGTGCAAGTCTGTTAAGCCGTTGAATGTGTGCATAGTAAGTGAATTTAGCCTCAGTTTAAAGTTTGCAGCCAGAGATAGACTGTAGGTTGTAGCAAAATGCAACACTAGTAAAAGCAGGCAATCCTGTGCTAAAAACCTGAGGCTTTTAAGGGACTGTAATAAAAGAAATGTTACCAGCATGTAAAAAGTCCAAGGAAAATCCTGTGAATGTGTGTAAAGCCAGATCAGAGCAAGTTGTGCAGTTTGAGTAAAAGTTATCAGTAGCTTGTGTAAATCGGGTGCGCAGTGGCTTGACCCAGATTCTAAATGTTGATGCACAGGAGTGCTGCCGCCGCCATTACAGGGTGGGGTAGTAAAGTAAACACAGCAGCAGAGGAGCCATTTTACAGCTACAGAGTGTGTTCAATAAAGTGGGACTTTCAGTTACAGTGAACTTTTGTTTATTTTTCTGCAGTTATGGCCTCAGAACCAGCTCGTTACCCGGATAATGCCTGGGTTGCAGTAACAGCAGCAGTAAATAGACTGAGATATTGAAAAGTGGTGCTATGGAGGGCAACTGCTTCCTGATGTGGCGATTCCTAATTATCCAGTGCGAGTATGCCAAATATGCTTGGGACCTGGAAGGGACGTCTTCATGATTCCTCACTGTGCTGGATGCCTACAAAAATATGGCTTGTATAAAGCACCTCCAATTCGTTTGGCCCCCACATGGACAAAAATTCAGGAATCTGCAGTTGGCAGCACACAGCAGCAGGCGGAGCCTGTGGAGGAAGGTCCCTGGGGGGAGTGTGGCACAAAGCTAGAGGGTGCAGAGTTGGAGACAGAACCTGAAGTTGAAGTTTCGGATGCTGGATCCCAGAAAGAAAGTTCAGATAAAGCATCAATAGACCCCTGTGTGTGTGTGGGGGGGGAGACTAGCCCAAGTCTCTTAGGTGAAGATGAGATGCGGGAGGCCTTTGAATGGGAGGTGTCGACCTCCGTGCCTATTGATGAGTGGATAGGCTCAGGGGTGAGAACGACTGCTCACTCCTGGGCTCAGATCCTCAGTGAAGAGGAAGATGAGGGGGAACCTATGTGGCCTTGTGAAAAAGGAACGGGTATACAGCCTCAAGATCTTGCCTCAGAGGAATGTATTGAATAAAGTGGTGATGCCACTGCCCTGGCTTTACAGGAGGAAGAAGTCAGGGATCCATTTCTAATTTCCTTAAGGATGCGAAGCTCGCAGAACCAGGACTGGCCACCCCCAAGCCAGGCCAGCGGTCTCAGATTGACCAAAGCAAGTAAAGAGGAGAGACTGGTTCGTAGGAAGGCAAATGAGATCTATGGTATGACCTTTCCTACCTTTCCTCGAAAAGTCTGGGAGGAGATTGAGAACTGCAGAAAATCCTGGATCTGGGATGAAGCAATGAAAAATGTGCATCCTGGGGTCAACCAGCATGTAAAGAATAGACTGTTCCATGAAAAGTATACCCAGTGGAAGAGAGGCAGGACACTTTATGGACAGAGTGAGAATAGTGGATGGAGAGGGACGTGAAATCTCCCACTGTGTGAATTATGTGCGCCCAGATGGGGTAATAATTCAAGCCCCTGATTCCCAGTACTATTGGCCTGAGTGCAAGGACCTCTCAGCAAATGTGCCCATGCCTACAAAATGGAGAGCCGAGCAGTGGTAGTCAATACTGCCACACCAGACTGTGAAGTGCCTTATTGATCCGCCAATATGAATATCCAGGACTCAGGTGCCCCACATTCATCTGTCTACAGTGTACTGTCCTGTCCAGCAACCATCAACTGGCCCATCAGATGACTTCAGATCCAGAGAGGACACCAGCCCAGCTGTTTCCTGTTCATCGCCTGGTAATCGGATGACGTCAGACCAGCTGTTTTCTTTTTGTTCCTGTTCTAAGGTTCCATCTCCAGAGATGACATCAGCCCAGCTGCTCCCAGATGTGCCCTCCTGTGGTTCCCGGAAGATGTTCACCCAGCTGTATCAGAAGAAATGCTGCCAGGGAGAGTCTTCGTCGGAGGTGCAGGTTGGTGCCAGAAATCTCGTACTACAAGTGGCTGGTAAGTCCGAACTTTTCTATCTTTATGACATTGCAGTACACACCCTACACTAACAGACTTCAAAATGTGTGAACGTCCTCAAAGACTCTCCCCTTTGGGACTTTGGCCTGTTAGAACTGTGCTTCACCAGGCTCCGGCCCAGGAGAGACTCTTTATTGGACTAGCCTTCGGGAATTGCGGTCATTAGTTGGGACTTTAAGGGCACTCCATCCCCCCAAAATGTGTATTGTAAATAATGTCATTGTTTTCTAATGTAAATACTGTTTTTCTACCTTTTTTCTAAAAAATCTTTTTGGGATTCTGCAGTGTTTTGATGGTAAGGGTTTAGGTAGACTGTGTATGCAGATTAGAAGCGTGTGTTTTGTCTTTCTTTTTTCTTACAGGTGTTCCTGGGAAGACAGAAGAGAAGACAAGAAGAGGAGGAGGGGCTCATCGGAATTCCTCATCAGTGCTTTATTGTGTAGAAATTTAAAGTACTGTGTTGTTATTGTTATGGTTATTGCTGTATTAACCCTTTTCCTTCCACAGGTGTGGTTGTGGGAGTAGGGAGGAGGCAGTAGTGTGGTATTTTAATGGTGTGTGGTTGCAGGTTGCCCAAAGTCGGGGAGGTCCCCGGGTTGTTTTTTGTTTTTGGAATATTATGTTAGAGCCAGATAGGTTTTCCCTAGAGGGTTAGGGGGGATAGACAGGCTGTGGTCCTGAACGGCCGTAGGGACTGCAGTGCTGATCTATCAGGGCTATGCTCTGGATGGTTCTACCAGAGCCACTAGGTGTCCATAGTAAGTGGATAGTGTAGAGGCTGATATGTCAGCTACAGGCCTCTAGGCCCTTAGTGTTGCCTGCCTGTGCTTGCACATGGTAGGAGGGGGCCTGATCACCCCCCTCCACAGGTAGCACATAGGGTGGGATGGCCTAAGGCCGGGTAAATAATGACTGCAGACAGTCATTTTCCTGGTCAAGGGTGAGTGTAACCCCTTGTTACCCGGGGTTACTAGAATCCCAGTAAGACCTAGTGGTAGGCAGGGAAGGCAGCTTGTGAAACTCCAGTTAAATGGGTTTCACACTGTCTCACTCTGTTCTCAGTCTCAGCTGAGACTGAGGGATGACATCACCAATAGAACTTTCGCAGCTGCATAAGCCACATTGGAATCTGCAGCAGAGGGAGTTAGATAGAACGTTGGGAGTTTTCAAAGGGAAGTGTTCAGTTTCCAGTTTGCCTTCAAGTAAGAAGGAGTCAGTTTCCAGTTTGCCTTCAAGTAAGAAGAGTCAGTGTCAAGTGGTGGAGACCGCTGTTTGGGTCTCAGTGCCCCCTTCCTCCGGGAGGTAAAGATCCCCATGCAGATTCCTGGGGCAATCCTCTTAATTCTGCCAGGAGGAAGAAAAAGCTGCCTATTCAGTTCAGCCTTAGTTTTGGAAAGTTGGAAGATTTGTGATTTGCCTGTGGGGCACCTGTAACTAAAGGGTGAGTGTTTGTTCTAACATGAGAGGGCAAAAATGTTTTCTTCAACCTGGGACATGTGAGGAAATCTAGGAATTGAGCTACAATTTGGGAAGCCTATAGGACTAGGCCAAACAAGTGGAGTAGTGTCAAATGCTAGAGTGTTGTGTGATTTCAAGTAAATTGTAGAGGGGATGCAACAGTTCATCTACCATTTAATCTACATTCAGAAGTTTCAGTTTTCCAGAGAAATGGCCGGGTATGGGCTGTGGGAGCTGGAGATGGGCAAACCCCCCATCTTTAGTAACCAGGTCCACCTCTACGGATTTCTGCTGTGGTTGCTACTTTGCCTCATGCACTTGGCCAGTGATGAGGGAAGTATCCAGACGTGGGGTTGCAAAAGGGAAAATCTCTCTAGGAGTCACAGACTCTAAGTGGTGTGGGGAGCCACAACAAGTGTAAAGAAGAATTCTCTTTGTGAGATGAGAGTCATAAGAAGTAAGGAGGAAATCTCTCTAGGAGTTGCAGACTCTAAGTGGTGTTGGAAGCCACGACAGGATAATTGGTTCATTCTTCCAATGGACCGTGGATCAAGTGGCTGGCGGGAGAGCCGGGCCAGTCGGGCTGTGTACCCAAAACAAGTGCAAGTCCGGGCTGTGTGCCTGGTGGGTCCAGAGCCTGAAAACAGTATAATAGGTTCATTCTTCCAGTGGACCACGTTGTAGTCTCTAATCTGCATTACCAGTAAATGTAGCCCCATGGGGATCTGTCTATGCTTTGTTGTGTTCAGCTAGTTTGTGAATAAAAGCCACACTGTAGAATCCCATTCCTGGTTCTGGACATTACAGTTATTGCTTCCTGTGTTCAGATTTACTTGGGTGCCCCTGTGCAGAGTAGCCAAACCTAGGTCCCCCTGTGCCGAGTAACCTCATCCTCCCCGAACCCAGGTCCCCACCAGGTACTGCTGTCAGCTTCAACAGTATGCCACCTGTCGTTTTGGCAAAAAGGGGAGAGGGCTTACAACAGTAAACCGGAAGAAGAGGTAAAGAGGCTGGGGAAGGATAACAATGTGTTAAAGAGCTATGAGCACCAAACAATAGCAGACAGAAAATTTTAGAAAATTTTTTAAAAGTAGTCCTTTATTGCTTTTTCTTTCCAAAGTGTTTTTCTTTTTTTATGTGCTCATTAGATGATATTCTACCTAATAGTATTTGGTGCGATGTGAAAAGCAGTGCTTTACCTGGAAGCAGACATAGCTAGTTCTGTTCCTCCCACTACATAATCAGCATGAGACCTCACTCACTGTTGCATCACAAGCCCTGCTGCCTAATTGGTAACATGCTTCAGAATTTACCAGTTACAGTAAGTAGCAGGAGATTGGCTCTTCTTTGGTTACTAGTGATGTCATAGTCAGTGAAGTCACAATGCTGATGATGAATAGGGAGGAAAAGAACTAATGATGTCAGCCTCCAGGCAGCGTGCTGTTCAGGGGTATAGACCTGTGGGGTCTCGTTGGAGCTCAGACCCTTTATTTCATATTGAAAGGGAGTTCAGCTCCCATGCTTCTTAACGTCTTCAAAAATGTTTTTTTTTAATGTAGTCTTAAATCAGCAGCTGAACAGTCTTTAAAGCATAGCTGCTAAGGAACTTTGTTTTAGAGCTTCTCTGCTGAATTCCTTCACAGACTTTGTTGGAGCACAAGGTGATTTACTTTTTTCTCCTGTCTGCTCTAACCTCAGCTCCCCCCCTTGCATTGTAAATTTTACTAATCTCTTTTCTTTCTCCAAACTGACTTGACCCTGACCCATCCCCCTCATATTTCAGGCTGAAATCTAGTCTGTCTCACAGTCATTTCTACCTTTTTGTCCCTCTGAAACCCCACCCTACTTCAAATTGCTAATTTTCTGTCTTTGTTTCAACTTTAGCACCCCCACCCCCACGCTGACGGTCTGCTGCCAGTCTCCCGGCCCTTGCAGACTCTCTCTTTATATCTAACACCGATTTATCCTTTCTCTCTCTATCACAGATCAGACCGCCTCGTGCCCCAAGCGGCGCCCTCGGATATGGCGGCGCCTTTCGGACTTTTTTCCTGGCCGACGCCACTACCGCCGAACCCAAGGACTTCTAGCTGCCCTCCTGGTCCTGATCCCTGGACCCTGACCCAAAGTACTACCGCTAAACTTTCTTCTCCAAAGCTGAGCGGCGGCATCACCTCTGATTGCAGCGCCTTTTTTCTGGTGACTGCTGATTGGCCCACAGGGCAGTGCATGGCTTCCGATTGGTGCACCTCTCTGGACTGTTTTTCCCGGGCTAAAACCCTAGCTCCTGGACTCACTTTACCTCTGTTTTTCTTCCCTCCCCGCCCCATCCCACCCAGGCCTCCTATTAAATACTGTACTTGTCCCTGCCTAGTTTTTCTCACTCCACCCCACTTGCTCTCTCACTCCTCTCTCCCCTGCACGCCACTCTGTGGCATACTCGGAACAACATTATAGTTACACTACTCTCCTTTCAGCTTAACCCAGGAACTTTCCAGTACTGTCCATTCCTAATTCTTTTGTCTTATACTCTACTAGCCCTCCTACTTCTAATAACGCAGCCTCAAAATTAACTCTAATAATGAAGCACTCAGAAATGTCCTCTGCCACTGGAAGTGCCTCACTGCTACCAATCTCGACCACTGGTTGGTATTATCCAGAACTCCACTAGCTGTATAAGCTACCCTCCTTTACCTTTCTTCCCTACGACTTGCAGTCCTCCCCCATCCCCTATTAAGTCTTCCTACTCCTGTGGGAGTAATAGTCTGGTGTCTGCTATTTTTTCTTTCCAAACTATCCACACTTCTAATTCCTCCCTTTCGGCTTATAGGTCTCCATCCTCAGCCTCTTGCTGACAACCTCACTCTAATCCGCTCTACCAAACCCTGTAAACTAGTGACCACTGTATTACATCCCTACCCCCTTTTCTGCCCTTACTGTCCTCTACTCTGTCACTCCACCTGGCCTGCTGGCTTTGGGGCCTAAAAATGAATAAACTGTGGCTGATATTTTTCCTCATTAGTACTCTGCCTCTGTTACATCTGTCCATCCTTAAGGTCCCTCCTATAGTATCTGTTCTCCCTCACTATAAACAAAATGACTTTGTATTCTCAAATCTTCTTGTGGAACCTGCTTTTCATTGTGATCCCACCCCGTTACTTCCAAAAAAGACTTGGGTCCACCTGGTTGCCTATGCACACAAGTTCAGCTCCTGACACGCTCGTGCCCTTTCTCTCACTGTAAGCTCTGGTACTTCTTCGTACTAGCCATTCTGCTATCTGGAGATATACAACCATATCCAGGGCCTATAACTCCTGCAGCTGCCTCTATTCCAGATGCCAAAGGTCTACTCATTACACACCATAATATTAGGAGCCTTGTGCCGAATTTTACTGAACTCGAATCGTGGACCACGCTCTATAAGCCAGATATAATATACCTCACTGAAACTTGGCTGAAGCCATCCACCCCTGACTCTTTTTATTCACTTCCATCTTATAATCTCCTGAGAAAAGAAAGGCCTACTCTGAAACGGGGTGGCGGAACAGCATTATATTTCCAAGTCTCACCTCTAGCTCTCTATAATTAACTCATCTCCCTTACATCACTGTGAGGCCCTTCATGCCCTCCTCACCCTAGGCACAAAGAAGCTGCACATTGTCTGTGCCTACAATCCCCCTATACATGGCCTAAAAGGACTTGATGAGCTACTCGAGCAAACCGCTTCTCTCTCAGGAAATAGGGAAGTTCTTTTACTAGGAGACTTAAACGTTAACTGGCTGTGAGGCTTGCAAGTGACGGCCCTGACTAAATTTCAAAGTTTCAACCTCCATCAGCTTATCTCCTCACTCACAAGAACCGCTCCTCAATCTAATACCAGCACCTTACTGGACTGGATTGTGACGAACTGCCCTGAGAACATCGTGGATGTAGGCGTCCTTCCTGATGCCATCTCTGACCACTCCCCCACCTTCTGCATCTGGGGCAAAGGTAGGCCTGAACCCATGAAGCCCCATTTCATTACCTTCCGTAATTACGCAAATTTTGACCCTCAGGCCTTCCTGGATGACGTTGCTTGTACTGACTGGTCCTCTCTCTCTATAGCTCTTCGGATGCACAGTCTGCCCTAGATATCTTCCTGTCCACTTTCTTGACACTACAAGAAAACCACAGTCATCTAGTGACCAGAAGAGTAAGAAATAGGCTGTCCCACTGGCTGAAATCTGATCTTCTCTCTAAATTACATCTGAGGGACAAAAGCTGGTTTTCGGTTTAAGAAATATGGTCTACTAGAAGATTTACATACCTACAGGGAGCTTAGAAATGCCTGTAAGAAAGACATCAAGCAAGCAAAAAGATCCTACTGTAAGGCTGTACTAACTGACTCCCAGGGGGAACCCAAAAATTCTGGGCCCATATTAAGCAATTCCTAGGCTCAAATCAGTCCACCACGCCTAATAACATGACTCTTAATGGCATCCACTGTAACAATTCCCTCACTATTGCAAACTTCTTTAATATGCAATTTGCTGACCTCACTCAATACACCTCCACTTTCCCTCCCCCTTTAAACCCGGTCCTACAAGCAAACCCCACCAGGCCCACTTTCCACTTCAAATTGGTACATAGGCATGAGGTTCTCAGACTTCTACGGAACATTTCAGAGTACGCAGCCATGGGGTCTGATAACTTGGAGCCTGAGCTCCTAAAATTAGCTGCCCCCTATCAAAGATTTTCACTCTCTCTTTGTGTCAAGGATCCATCTTGGACATCTGGAAAATGGCCAGAGTTACCCCTGTACTCAAAAAGGGTGATCTGCTTAACCCAACAAACTACAGACCTATTGCCATACTGTCTGCACTCAGCAAAATTCTAGAGAAACTGGTTGCCCTCCAAACTACTGACTTTCTTCTGAAAAATGACCTCCTAACTGATGCTCAACATGGTTTCCGGAAGGGACACAGTACCACTACTGCCCTGCTCAAACTCATGTCTGACACCCTAGTGGCCATGGATTCTGGCTGGCTCACGGGGGCCATTTTCATAGCTATGACCAAGGCATTTGATCTTGTAGACCATTCCATCCTCATTGCCACTCTCATCTCTCTAGGTTTCTCATCAAATGTTGTAAACTGGTTTAAGAGCTATCTGACTGATAGGTCTCAATATGTGAAATTCAACTCCACCCTCTCTGACAAGGTCACCATCAATATTGGTGTACCTCAAGGGTCCATCTTAGGTCCACTACTTTTCTCAATTTTTATAAACAATATCACCTCCAATCTCCTAAAAACCTCCTCTCTGTTATATGCAGATGACATTGTATTGTATACCAGTTCCAATAATATAGAGGACATAACCTCTCGACTTTCCATTGACTTTCAGCTTATCCAACAGTGGCTAGCAAATCACAAACTTATCCTAAATAACACTAAGACCCAAGCTATGCTATTTGGGTCCAAGCTCAAACTCAAATACTCCAAAGGTCATTTCAATGTCTCCTCCCTGGATGGCTCTTCAGTTGGGGTGGTAAACTCTTTCAAATACTTAGGGGTCACTCATGACCCATCACTGAGTTTTGACCTCCATATTCAATCTACCTGTAAGCATGTTAACTCTAAACTAGGCATCACCTACCATACAAGCTATGCACTCACCCCCTCAGCCAGGCTTGCTATTGCCCATGGGATATTACTACCCTCACTTACCTATGGGGTTGCCACTTACATCTCTGCCTGCAACTCAAGTCTACAAAATCAATCAATCAATCAAAATCTTTATTTAATCAGGTGAACATCATTGAGCATAGCTCATTTACAAGATGGACCTGAGTGGTCAAGAAGTGCAAGTGTTATTACATTGACAAGGGTAGCATAAACAGTAATACAATGACAGGGGTAACATAAACAGTAATACAATGACATAAGTGCCAATTTATAACAATATACATATGTACACGGCACATTAAAACTTTTAATCTGTGAGACAGAAGGCAATGGGCACATCAGGAGTAATATGTAGATTATAGGACCTAGCAGGCATTTTGAGGGTGAATCTTGGGACTGGAAATGGGAGTTTTATCAGCATATAGGAACACGAGGGAACACGAACACAAAAGTGGGATGTTACCTATAATAATAGCTGTCGCTTTGCTTCCTTCTCCCCCCGGCTGAAACATCACTGTCTCCTCTACTCAGATCTGGGATGGCTTCCTCCCCAACAGCTTAGGTACTATGCTCTCGGATCCAGTACTGATAACAACATCAGATCCCGTATACCTAAAAACCTCACCAGTCTCTTCTCCACCAGAAACCCAACTACACCTTGCACTTTGCTGACCATGCCCCTGTTCTTATTCCAAGACATCGCACTTCCAAAGGTGGTCATGCTTTTGCCTGTCATACACCCCTTTTCTGGAACACATTCCCACTAACCTTATGTCAATCTGCTTCCCACATCTCCTCCAAAAGAGACCTACACCACTATCTTTTCTCCTCCTGTCTGCTCCTGTTTCAAACCACCCTAGCCCTCACTTTCCCTAATCCAACCCCTCTCCTATGTTTGTCCATTGACCCTGGGGTCCACTCCAACAGGGAGCACTTTTTCTTCCATTTCCCACTACCAACCTGTCTCCTACTTTATTACTACTTGCTCTCACTGCGCTCTATCCCTCGTTGCTTGTATACTGCTCAGTCCCTCTAAAAATTACCTGATTGTATTTTGTTACATGCTTAACCTAAATGATATATTGTTTTGTCAGTTTTACCGCTGTTAATTACTCGAACACTTACTTGTCACTTGTAGTATTGTACTAATATGTTTTCCCTGTAGTTTGTCTCTGTACCTTCCCGGGTCGTGCCTGAAAATAGTCTTGTTGGCTAGTGCACCTACCTGGTAAACAAAAACTAAATAAATTTGAGATCAGGTTTCAGCTTGTGGCAGTGCATTCACTGGGCTGAGACAGGCAGACAGACATTGTGATGATCTTCCAATTGAGTAATACAGAGAGTCTCATTTTTTAGTAAATCTGTTTGTTTTACTAAGTTGAAGTTACTTTCCCTACTAAGGTAAATAAAGATTATGTAATCCTCTGTCCAGTTTTTGTATTGACATTCCTGTGGAAATATTTGGTGGTTACATTTTATTTGCATTTGTAAGAAGTTTATATGGAAATACAGTACTGCTTGATTGATAAAAAAGTGACAGTTTTATTGGTGCCTGTGTCTAATGACAATCTTCTCTCTGGGACTTGCAAGGTACTGTAAGCTCCAATGGTGCTGGTGGGTGAGGGGTTGAGCGGGGGGGGGGCTTCAGATCAGTTTTCTTTTTTAGCCAGAGTCTCCTCTATTTAGCACTATAATCAAACATGTAAACAGTAAGATAGAGAAAGTATGACATTAAACTGGGATTACACTTAGCTAATACCTGCCCTATGGTGGTGTCTAATTATGTACTTGTGATATCACAGACTCTGGAGTTGAATGCACTGCTCTGCTTTGACTTGTCATATTGTATCCTACATATCTCCTCCTCATTCTCTCAAGGCTTTCCAATTTCCTATCCTCATCGAAATTCCTATTCCCCGTTTCAATCTGGCTTCTGTGAAAACCACTCCACTGTGACCTACCTGCTTTGAGTCACTGATGCCATCCTGACTGGCATGGACAAAGGACAAAGGACTCCTCTCCGAGGCCATAGTCATTGACCTTGAGAAGGCTTTCAACTCTGTCTCCCACCCCATCCTTCTCTCTAAGCTGCGCTCTGTCAGCCTCCTCCCCAGTGGTTGAGTGTTTCAGGTCATACGTCTCCGGGTGTACCCAGAGCATACTTGTTGGCTACATCCTCTCCCTTCCTCAATCCAAGCTGATGTTCCTCAAGGTTCTACCCTTGGTCCCCATCCTCTTCTCTATCTTTCTTAGCAACCTTTTCACAGTCTGTACATCCTCCCAGATTCACATTTACATTGATGACACCATCTTCTATGCCTCAGGTCCTTTCTCCTGTGGTAGAGACACAGCTCTAGACTGATTTTACACAGGTCCTACAATGGTTCCAAGCTAACTGACTTAAGGTCAATAGCAACAAAACTGTAACTATGACCTTTGGCACTACGCAACTACTCTCTAAACTTCCCCCCTCCCATTTTTTTCCACCCTTGCTGGCACTCCTCTGGATGCTGTACCTGCTTACAAGTATCTAGGTGTATGGTTCGACAATTGTCTCAACTTCTCAGCACACATAGATTACATTCATCCCAAACTCCACCGGAAGCTAAATGCCTTGTATAGAAATAAAGATGCCTCTCCCCCCCAATCTGATGTGAACTGCTTACTAAAACCAGCCTACTTGTCTTTGATTAGGCCAATGTGGTCCTCAGTTCCACTCCCACCACTTCCCTCACTAGATTGGACACTTTCTTCAAAGCATTTTGCAGTTTTTTTTCAATTTACATTTTCTCCACAGTTTTTCCATGCTCCTGTTTACCCCGGCCCATGCCGTGGCCACGTGCACACGTGTGGAGGCATGTGCATGCCATGATCCCATGGCACCCTCTGTCTGCATGCCACCCACCCACCTACACTACCTTCAGGCCTCCACCTGGGGGCAGTGGAACTATGAGGGTTGACAGGATCACTCCCCAGGAGAGGAGAGCTTGCCTTGTGGCTGCTCAATCCCACTCACTCCCTCCCTCCCTTCCTCCCCCCACCAGCTCCCAATGACCTTGGTTGTTCCAGAACCCAGGGCAATAGTGTGGTGCAAGGTAAGGTGTCCATCACCTCATCCCTCAGCACCACTGGGCCAGCCAACCTTTTGCTGCTTTGCTGCAAATGCTCCCAATCACACATTTACCACTGTACCCTTTACTCTCCCCTCTCACTCCCTTCCTTTCACAATGTCGTCAACTCCACTCTATCACCCTCATTTCTAAATTCTGGTTTGGCTGTCTCCACCATTACCTCTTCTTCCTCGTCTCCCCATCTTCCATCTCCTCTTACCAACTTTGCTCCAGAGACCCTCAAACCTTCTCCCTCCCCAGCCCTTATTCTAGCTCTGGGCAGGCTGCTTTCTCTTATTGCCTTTCCTGCATTTGGAACTCTCTCTCCAGCTCTCTCCACCAATCTCCCTCTCCATCCTGCCTCAAACTTGCCTTATCCCAAACCCTCCTTTCTTCCTGTTCCTACTTCCGCCCTCCTGCACCACTTCCCCACTCCCCCTCCACATTTCTACCCCTTTCCTTCCATTCCCCCTTCTCTCCCCCACGCTATCTTTCCACCTACCCCCTTCTTCACTTTCCTTCCTCTGTCACTATCCCTGTCATATTACAGAGGTAACATTTGCACCTTACTTACCCTAGTTTTGGTACTGTTAGTCATTTGCACTTTATTTACCACTTCTGGATCACTTGGTACCCTTGTTATACAACTTTGCTCCTTACTTACTCTAGGAGTGTCCTGATACCCACTTGTACTTTGTACCACTCTACACAAGGACAGTGCTCATTCAAATCCAGAGCCCCTAATTAGTTTAACTCACTACATAGTGAAATCACAAACACATCCGCACTGGGCTTATTCAAATGCAACCTTCAAGAAGCCCTTGTGGCTAGATCTTTGTGTGCCTGTTTCCCCTAACTTAGGGACCATTCCTATAGCCGACCACCTATCTCAGCCCACCTCTGCTCCCCACTGTTATCCACCTCTCCCCCTACCTCTCTTCCCATAACCCCAACCCCTCTTTCTTCCTCCCTCACCCCACTCTCCGCTTTGCTCCCAGCTGTCCACTGGCTGCTCCTTTGTGACCAATCTGCTTATATGTTTCAGCCTGGCTCCTGTTCTGTTCCTACCTGCTTGACGTACCTGTCCCACTGACTCTCCTGGCCTCTTAAGTTTCAAACTTCTGCAAAACTTCCACCCTTTCTTCTCAACTCAATCCCCTGCCACAGCTATCAGACACCTGCTGCCTTGGCACAGTCTCCTTCCCTCCACTCCAGTCCACACTCTGTGGCCTACCTGCCTCTTCCCTTCCCTCGCACTTATTGATTGACTGATTGATACAAATTTTATTTTTATAGAAACAAATTTGTTGGAGAAAAGTCCCCACTTACAACAGACTCCTGTGATATCTATCTAAAAGTTGCTACAAAAATCATACATAATAAATATTGATTACATACATAGAACATGCAAGCAAAAGCAAATAAAATAATCAAATGATCAAAAACAATGACAACAAACCTTCAAGTAATTATGCAATTTTTGTTTGAATTTGTGCACGTCAACAATCTCAGTTAATTCAAGTGGTACTTTATTTCAACTTTTTGCCAAACCATTCTGGAGTGTCATATCCCCCATCCTAGTCATGCTTCTAATTGTAGGTACCTTCCTGGATGCTTTCCTTAATCTGGGTGTATATATTGGATCTGTTCTCAAATGGGCTAAGTGTGTTAGTGGATGCGATGTTTTATTATTAGGCTGAATTAGTCCATGGCAAACCACTGACCACAAATGCCCCCTCCGTGCTGTTGGATGCAACCAATCAAGTTCCTGGAAAACTAAACAACGATGCACACCATATCCTTTTCTTAATATATAGTTCCCTATCCTATAATACAGTTGGTCTATTCTAGCCAAAAACCTCTGGTTTGAATGCATGTAAAGTAAAGATCCATATTCTAGTCCAGGTAATAATAAATACTTTACCAATCTAACTCTAATATCCCTAGACAAACATCCAGACATTCTTCTAAGAGCTTCCAACCTTTGACTAGCTTTTTTAGTCTGTGACAAAATATATTCTGAAAAGAAGAATCAAGAGCCAACAAGGACTTCTAAGTATTTATAAGTGGGTACATTCTGAACCTTTGACCCATCAGAAAAGTTTATCTGTAAGACTAAAGTGTTCTTTTTTACTTGAGTACCTACAGAGAATATCATGCACTGTGTCTTTTTTATACTTATTATGAGGCTAGAATATCTCATCCATGTCTGCATAATGGAGAAATCTGTCTGGAGCCACTGTCTCAGGTCCTCGGGATTATTTGCAGATGCAACAAGGACTATATTGTCCACATAAAGCCTGATCTTAGTGCTTGACATCTGAGTTACAAGACTATTTACATAAATATCGAATAGTACAGGGCCCAAAATAAAGCCCTGTGGTACACCTTTATCTAAATCCACCAGACCTGAGACAGCGGTCCCACACAGTACATGTTGCATACGTCCTGATAAATAGGACTTAAACCACAACAGGGTTTCTTGCTGTACCCTGATAGCCAACAACCTCTGCAACAAGATCTCATGCTGCACCAAGTCAAAAGCCTTACTGAGGTTCACGAACACTGCCCCAGTAAATTTCCCTGGTTTAATGATGTAGCCACCAGATTATTAAAGTCAATTAGAGCAGTGTTCATGGACCTACCTTCCCTAAACCTTGTTATAATCCCCTCTTGTTCAAGGTACTGGCCAAGCTGGTAATTTACCAGCTTTTACAGAATCTTCGAAAGAATAGGGAGTAAGGTGATAGGTCTATAAATGGAGGGAACTGTAGGCAAAGTCTGACAGCTGCAACTGTTTCTATTGTGGTTATATAATAAGTGATAATTGTTCTGGCACTGCATTGCTCAGAACACCTCTGTTGTAAATTTTATTGTCTGTACCTTTTTGCTGTATTTTGTCATTATGCCTCAATATTGCCCTTATCTGTTTTTGCCTGCAGATGTTTTGCATGTACGAAAGGAGTGATGTCATGTTTTCTGTCTGTGGAACTGACTGAAGGTATAAATAGTCTCCTCTGCCTTACCCTCCTCCAAGAAATGTTTTCCGCCCTCAAATAAATACGCTTTCATGTTGGTCAATGGTTGCAGGGTACTATTTTCTTTCTTAAATGGGTGGTTCAAGAACTGGAGTGGGAGGCAGCATTGTTTTCTGGGGGGAGTAAGATACATCCCCACCTCCACCCAAGAAGCTCCTAAAGACTCACCCCCACCTTTTTTTAATTCATGTGGGGGGGCATGAGGTGGATGTATCATGTTGAAACAAGACTCACTAGTTTGGGATCTGGACCAAGGAACAGAACAAGTCTGTTGAATCCCTGAATTTTGTTAAGGACTAGGAGGACAGAAGTTACTTAATGATTTCAAACTGACTTAAAAAACCCTTGGAACAAATGATTATCAGAGCCACCTGGTGTCTCAAAAGGAAAGAGTAAGTAAGAAGTGTCTGAAACTACAGCTTCCTGGTTGAAAGAGCCACAGGTATTTCTTAAACATTTATATACTAAAAACAAAGTTCAGTTTTTGGGATTGACATTATGTGTTTACCATATTCAATATATATATATATATATATATATATATATATATATATATATATATATATATATAACAAAGAACCTCTGCGCAAACACTGAGGCAAGGGTTACCCAAAGGGCATTTGGCTGGGAAGCCAAGTTTCAAGAAAATACAAAAATCACACATGCCCCCACAATGCAAAGCATCATGGGCTGCATATGCAAATCACCACAGAATGTTATGCTGGTCCAACTTTAAGCAGAATTGCATGGTGCCGAAAGGCCTCTCACACAGTTTGCAAAGGGTGCTAACAGAAGACATAGACACGTGTTTCGTCCTACCGGGAAACACTATCAGAGCTGGGGTTCTGTTTGACTCAGTTTTTACACTGTATTTATGCAGGATGCTACAGAGAAGATGCAATATCTTGCTTTCAGTGGGATTCTCTTTTTACCCATTTTTATAATGCATTTATCCAGGATAGCCCAAGTGAGGGGCGATTTCTCATTTTCAGTGGGGTCTGTTGTTTACTAAGTATTTTTCCAGGATAAAGCAGTATACTGGACTTATATATTTAATTAACTTATTTAATGTGGCAAAACAGTAGTGCATGTTTAAATTGCTTCTCCATGAAGCATTAGTAACTTAATAACCTGGCAGTGATAACTTTGTTCTCATCTTGAAATTGGTACTTTTTGTACATTTGAAAGATGGATCTGCAATCCGCTAAATGTCCTGCAGAAATCCTCTAACCCAGTAAGTGGCTAGCTGTACCTGTGTGACTGGAGGTGCTATTGGTAGTACGCGGAGTGCAAGTGGGGAGCAGCCAACTAGTCACACCCTATGAGCCTGTGATGGATTAATTACAAGTTGGGAGTCAGGACTCAGCAAAGACCAGGTGAGTTAGATGGTCAGTGCCAATAAAACAATATGAATTAATAACCAGCCTGGCTTTGTCATAAAAGAAGCAGTGAGGCAAGTGTGCTGTTTTGTGTTAATAATTTTGTTTGTATTGAATGACCACATCTGATGGTGAGGGTCTGGGCTGGGCTGCATCTAGTGATTTGAATGACCTCTCTCTCTCTCTCTCTCTCTTCCCTCCAGCTTGCCCCTTGCCCACATCCTCCCATTCCCCTGCTGTGAGTGAGCATGGAACTCATGAAGTGAAATTCACATGCATCTGATGGTGGATGGCAACTCTTCAGCATTAAAGCCTGTGATGCATTTAGATGAGGCATTAGGTAATGTGTGTTTTTTAGCTTTGGTGTCTAGGATGACGTCTGAGTGGGTGTTTAGGGTGGGATGAGCCTACCACTGGCATTGCCCTTGCCCTTGCCATGTGATTGGGCTGCATACATGCCATGGGACGTGCTTGGCATTAGGTCATCACCTGTTACAGTTGGCAGTGCAACCCTGCAGGAGGCTGGCTGTCATGTATGGGTTATGCTGGAGTGCTTGATGGTGTTGGGGTTCTGGTGTATGATTTATAGGGATTTGGGGGTTGTTTGCCATGTACTGTATATGAATGATAAACATCATCCTGCTGTAGAGCAGTGACAATTATGGTCATGCCATTGTCCGAGGTCTCACACAGGTTGCAGAACCCTTGCTGCATGTCAAATCTGTGGGCTATAATGTCGCTGTATATACCCTGTATTTCCTTCAGCTGTCCCTGCTGAACCTTACCCTCCCTGTTCCAATGGTCTCAGTTCAGGGTACATGCAGATAAACAGTCATGACCTGGTATACAACCTATGTCAATGTTGGACTTTGAGGGACCCTCCAGTGGGTCCTGTGTAACAGTTCCATTCTCTTGTATGGATTGTCTGTGTAAGTGTCTTCTGTGTAACAGATACATTCACCTTCAGGCTGGTGTTTTGTGTGCCCTTCTTACTGTCTTGTATGTCTGACTGTGTGGTGCACTGTTGGGGGTTGGGGGCAAAATCTTCACTTCAGGTTGCAAGGTAACAAGTGCAATGCCTGCTGCAGTGATAGCTGACTGTACTCAAGAGAAGTGGTATATAGTTGGATATTTGAAGGTTGGCTGGAGTGGGATTTTTTGCTTTTGTTTTGAAAATCTTTTTTTTTCTAAAGAAAATAAAAATAAGTTATTTTGATAGTGATATTGGTTGTTTGTAACAAGTCAAAGAAGGCTTTAAAAACAGCCAAATAGTGTCAAAATGACCCTCAAGATTGCATCTAAAATCTAATATCTTATGGGGGCCTAGGCAGCCCCCAGACCCCCAATCTATCATAGATTGAGGTGATTGGGGCTCGTGGAGACCCTACACTTCTAAATTTAGCTCTACGCCACTGGTGCTGTTCCACACATCACACCTAGTACTGTCAGATAGAACATCTTCTAATTAGCAAAACAGAAAAAAATACTTCAGCTACAAGAAGTGCTAACTTACTACTGTACTTGTGAAAGTTGCTGTTGATTCCAGACAGTACACTAGCTCTTTAATATTGATACATATTAAGCATAGAAAACTTGGATTCTGCAATACTATACCATTCAAGGGGACACTGTCAACACACGTAAGCCTCAAAGTTCTGTAGTTTAAAAACACATGTTATGATTGCTCACATTCTGTAGAGATTACTGATGTAGCTGGTAATTTGATTCAGATCCTTTTTTTTTTGATTAAAAGATTTATTGAATATTTTCATACAGTACAAATATACATAGTAAATAAAAAGAACAACATTGTACACACTGAAAGTTATATGGCAACATATGTGTTACATGATACAGTCAAGGTATTAGAACATTATCTGTTATATATGAGCTTCTAGAGCAGCTTACACTGGTCTTAACTGTCCTTGCCACCAATATGGTGACTTTGTCTCTGATTGGCTCTTAGATTGAGGAAGGTGCCACACAACTTGTTATGTATCAGAATTTTGTTGATAGCTAGGAACGATAGCTGCTCCAGTGAAGCCATTCGGCTTAACAGACTGCCCACCATACTGGTGTTACCACACAAAAATGTGTTTGTTTACATTCTTTGATCAACTTCCACTACATCTTTCCTGGACTTGGGAATATCCCTAACACAATCTAGCCACTCATGATGCTGTGGGAGGAGAGGAAGCTATTGTATTAAGAGTGGCTGCACTGTTTGTGCTCCTAGACATTCCCAGGACACGTACTTATCAGGGAAGAGGTGCCATTAAATTTGTCCTCCCATCTATATGGAACCAGCTGCAAAAAAAAACATGAAGCTAACTGAAATAGTCATGTTAAATTGGTTTAAGTCCCTAGCCAAGAAAGCATTTGAAGTGGTCTGCTGCTGGTCTTTGCGCTAAGCTAATATATGGATCCTCACTGTCCCTTCTGCTTGTCACCCTATCCATGTCTCCCCACCATCCACCCAGCTTATCCTCTCACCCATCTGCCCCACCCACCCCTTTATTCCTACCCCAACCCCCTTTACCCATTCTGTCTCCTAGCATTTCTTCCCTTCCTCCACCTCCTGTCTCCCTACCCTCCTCCCTACCCATATATTCCTACCCCAATCCCCTTTACCCATTCAGCTCTAGCACTTCTTCCTTCCTCCACCTCCCTCTTCCCTATCCCTCCTCCCTACCCCAGTCATCTCCCTCCCTAGACCCCTCTTCCTGTACCCCATCTCTGTGCACAATATTCCTGTCCTGCTGAACCTATCACCCTCCCTTCCCCACCTCCCTGTCTCCCTACCCCTCCTACCCCTACCTCAGTTACCACACTCCCCTAGGGCCCCCTCCCTGTACCCTCATCTCAGTGCACAATATTCCTGTCCCTCTGAACCTACCACCCTCCTCTGAGATGTCATCTATAGCCCCATGTATACACTTTTTTCTTGTTTTCCTTTTCCGTCTCCCCCTAGTGAAGACTTGTTTCACTTTATGTGTATCGTCTATGTGCATATCAGTGCAGATAGTTTTTTGTATGTAATGTATCAGTTATTTGCAACAATCCAAGTTGTACCTTATCATTGCCATTTACTCGTGTTATCCAAATCTGTTTTTGTATAAGATCATGTATGTCATTGTATTGTTTGAAGTCTCCAGGACCTCCTTGTGAATGAGCTTGCTTAATGGAATAATCCCTGTAATAATAAACTTGAACCTGAACTTAAACTTGTTTGGGGGTGTTCCTAATGTTCAGAATGTACGCAATAAGAGTAGATCAATGATTTGAAAAGAAACAAAATTGGGTAAAACTGAACCATCCCCCATGCATTTCAGTTTTACTAAGGAAGGAGGCAGATAAAACAACCAATAACTTCTATGAATGTTTGTCTGAGTTAACTAAACTGAATGGTTATCTGAACAGTTATCTAGGTGTAAATCTCAGGTGATTGAAAGGACTTAATAGCTGTGAGGTTTAAATTACTTGTAGAAAGATCTAGTAAGTAGGGGGAGTGGCTTAGCTAGAAGGAAGCTACATTTAAAGACTGCCTTAGAAAGATTCTGCTAATAGCTTGGCAGAAGACACCAGGAGAAATTACTGCTGTGTGACTGAACTTTTCTACTGGGACTATATTGCCCTCCTTCCCTTCCCTCCACCCCGCCCAACCCAAAGCTAGTTCTATTTTTATAGGCACAGGATTTGACTGACAACAGGAACTTCCTGTTTGGGAGCAGGAAGTGAGTGATCACAGAACCACCAAAGACCCACCATCCTAGAAGGGCAAGAGTAGCTCTCTGGCCCCTCTAGCTGCTGGAGGTCTGCCTCTGAGCAAGTAAGGGGTCTACTGAGAAATATAGGATATTCTTGTCTCAGAACAGGACAATCAGGAGCTTAAAGGGCACACAGGCAGAAAGTAAGGAGAGAGAGAAAAACAGAGGAAAGAGTAAGGATTGCAAACAGTTAAGGGGCCAGAAATAAGACATGATTGGAGTGGTGCAGTGCGGTGGCTGTGGAGCAGCAGTCTTCCAGGAGACGTTCTGGAGGATGCGGTGTTGTCCCATCTGCAGGCACCTCTCTGGGCTGAGGGAGGAGGTTGCTCATCTCCAGGCTGAGTTGGCCAGGATTTATGGGACCTCCTCTTCCATCCAGGGACCACCAGTGCCACTACCGTTGCCCCAGAGGTTGCCAAGAAAGAGGAGCGGTTGGACCACAGTGGGCTCAGGGAGGGTGAGGGTGGTGGAACAGAGGTGCATCCCTCCAGTTGTACCTCTCCACAATTCCTATGCCATTCTGGCAAAGTGTGGTTCCTCTATGGAGGCACCCTTAGGGGAGACCAAGGAGGATTCTGGGAACCTCCACAAAGGAGACCCACAGGAGGGTGGCAGGGGACCCTGCAGGGGAAGGAAACAACTCCTGGTGGGGGACTCCATTGTTAGGAAGGTAGAACTGGGGAGGAAGGGGAGAGGGAGGTAAGGTGCCTGCCTGGTGCCATGGCTTGGAGGGACAGGGAGCGAATCCTCAGGATTGCCGGAGCAGCTGCACAGGAGAGGGAGCTGGATGTCATTGTCCACCTAGGGACAAATGACCTGGCTAAGAAAGGGATTAGAGAAGTGCAGGAAGAGTTTGTGGAATTGGGGAGGGGCCTTAGTCAAGTAGCACGCACGGTAACCTTCTCGGAGGTGCTGCCCATCTCTGGAATATGAGAGGCTAGGGTGTTCCGCACCATGGGATTCAATCAGTGGTTGAAAAACTGGTGTGGAGCTCAGGAATTTGGCTTCATTGGGGACTGGGGTCCACCTGGAGTGATGCAAGCCTATACTGGCATGATGGGCTGCATCTTCTGGGAGGGAACCAGGATCCTAGGTGATAGGTTTAAATGCTTCATTGGCAAGCATTTAAACTAGCCAAGGGAGAGCACTGGAAAGGAGCAGAGGAATCCTAGCCCCCAAACAATCACGGTAGTAAGCGGCAAACACCAACATAGAGGTGTCGATAGAGAGAAGGGCAGGGATAAATGGAGAAAGTGACAAAGGCAAGAAGGACAGGGATGGGGCAAAAGGGAGTAAGGCCATCAGGAAATGGAGGGTAATGAGTACCAATGCCCATAGTCTGGGCAACAAGCTCCCTGAGCTGGTGGCCTTGATGGAAGAGGGATGCCTGGATATTGTAGCAGTGACAGAAACATAGTACACAGAGAACCATGACTGGGATGTTAACATACCTGGGTACATAACCTACAGGAGAAACAGGCAGGGGAGAAGAGGGGGAGGAGTAGCTCTCTATGTAAAGGAAGGGATAAAAGCAACTGAACAAAAGAGTAAACAGGGAGGAGAGGAGGCACTGTGGGTCACCTTGGAGACTGGAAAGGGCACCACAATCCACACAGGGGTTGTGTACAGACCCCCATGTCAGGGGGAGGGAATGGACAAGGATATGATAGAAGACATTCTTAGAATGGCAGAGAAAGGGGAGATACTGTTGATGGGAGACCTGAATATGCCAGATGTTAACTGGAGCACCTTTGCTGCAGCCACATCCAAGAGCAGGGCCATTCTTGATGCCCTACAGGTGGCAGGCCTCAGACAGCTAGTTTCGGAACCCTCTCGTGAGGGAGCAATTTTAGACCTCGTACTCTCAAACGGGGCAGTGAGAGGATCTCAGATCTAGAAGTGGGTTGCCATCTGGGGACAAGTGACTATCAAACAGTGTGGTTCATGTTAAACTCAGCTACAGAGTCAAGCCATACAAAAGTGAGGGTACTGGACTTTAGGAGGGCTGACTTTGGAAAAATGGGAGAGTGCCTCAGAAAAGCACTAGCAAACAGGCTAGAAGGAGCTGTGGAGCAACAATGAGGAATCATCAAAACTGCCATCACAGAGGCAACAAGCCTTTGTGTAGAAGCAAATAAACAAATCAAAATGAAAGAAAAAGCCACTATGGTTCTCAAAAGAGGTGACTGTGAAAGTCAGGAAGAAAAAGATAGCATTCCAGAAGTATAAGGAAACACAGAAGGAGCAGGACAGAGAGCTGTACCAGTTAAGGCAGAAGGAAGCAGGGAGGGAAGTCAGAATAGCAGAGGCCCAAACTGAGGAAAAGATAGCCAACTCAGTTAAGAAGGGGGATAAAACCTTTTATAGGTACATCAGCGAGCATAGAAAGACAAAGGGAGGGATAGTGAGGCTGAATAGAATGAACGGTGGGTGGGCAGAGGGGGACAGTGAAAAAGCAGGGATACTGAATGAATATTTCTGCTCAGTATTCACAAAAGAGGAGGGGGGAAGTGCCTAATCCAGTTAATAGAAGCACTCTTGATAGGGGGGTCGATCCCAGTCCTTTCACAGAAGAAAGGATTCTGCAAGAACTCCTAAAACTGAAGGTCAACAAAGCAATGGGTTCTGATGGAATTCATCCCAGAATTCTAAAAGAATTAAGAGAGGAACTAGTGAAGCCACTGGCTACTCTTTTTAATAAATCATGGGAGGATGGTGTGGTACTCAAGGACTGGAGGAAGGCGAATATGATTCCCCTTCACAAAAGTGGGACCAAGACAGAGGCAGGAAACTACAGACCTGTCAGTCTGACCTCTGTGGTAGGGAAAGTGATGGAGTCACTTCTGAAGGAAAGAATAGTTGAGTACCTAGAGGCCAGTGGGGCACAGGACCCAAGGCAGCATGGGTTCACAGCAGGAAGGTCATGTCAGATGAATCTAATAGATTTCTTTGACTGGATGACCAAAGTAGTAGATCAGGGAGGGGCTGTGGACATGGCCTGCCAGACTTTAGCAAGGCATTTGACACAGTCCCACACAAAGATTAATAGTCATATTAACCAGCCTGGGAGGGTCCCAGGGTGGTAGCCTGGGTAAAACATTGGCTGCACAACAGGACACAGAAGGTAATTGTAAATGGAGTCCACTCTGAAGAAAGAGGGGTTACTAGTGGGGTACCACAGGGTTCAGTATTGGGTCCAGTCCTTTTTAATGTCTTCATCAGTGACATTGCAGAGGGACTGGAAGGAAAAGTATGCCTTTTTGCAGATGACACAAAAATCTGCAACAGGGTTGACACACAAGGAGGTGTGGAAAGGATGAAAAGGGACTTGGCAAGGTTGGAGGAATGGTCAGAAGTATGGCAGCTAGGATTCAATGTAAAGAACTGCAAAATAATGCACATGGGAAACAAGAACCCAGGAGAAGAATACACAATGGGTGGGGAGATAGTAACAACAACAAAAAAGGAAAGGGACCTGTGGGTAATCATATCAGATGACCTTAAGGTTAGCAAGCAATGTGAGAAGGCAGTAGGGAGGGCTGGGGGTATACTGGGATGTATAGGGAGAGGCATCAGCAGCAGAAAACAGGAAGTTGTTATCCCTCTGTACAGACAGTTGGTGAGACCCCATCTGAGTACTGTGTCCAGTTCTGGAGACCCCATCTCCGCAAGGACATAGACAGGATAGAGCAGTCCAGAGGAGGGCAACTAAAATGGTGCAGGGTCTGCAAGAGAAGCTGTATGAGGAGAGACTAAAGGAGCTTAATATGTATACCCTTGAGGAAAGAAGGAGAGGGGGACATGATAGAAACTTTTAAGTACCTCAGTGGAATCAACAAAGTCCAAGAGGGTAGCATCTTTCAGAAAAGAGACGTGCAAGAACAAGGGACACAATTTAAAGATAGAAGGGGCGGTTCAGGGGCAATGTGAGAAAGTATTATTTCACAGAGAGGATAGTGGATGCATGGAACAGCCTTCCAGAGGAGGTTGTGGGGTCTAAAACTGTGGGAGAATTCAAGAATGCATGGGACAGACATAATGCAATTCTTGTGGGGGGTAGGAAGAAATAGGCTGTTGGTTAACTAGTATCTGCGGCCTATCCTGTAGGTAGGGAAATGGGCAGACTAGATGGGCCAAGCAGTCCTTATCTGCCATCAAAGTCTATGTTTCTATGAGTTTTAGAGAAGCTTAGCAATCATAAAATGTGGGGTTTCAACTAGAAATAATATGATATAAAAAGGGCTGAAAGTGTCCCTTTAAAAATGCTCTGTGACTTGGATAATTATGCATAATGAGGCTTATTCTCCAAGGTAAGCTTTGCACATAGCCACCATCTTCCTGCAGATATGCACAAAATGCACGTGAACAATGCATCTGCGGCATGCATGACAGGTGTGTAATACAGTGGGCAGGTGCTGCGATGGACCAATGCAGTGCACAGCACTGCACAGGCATAGGGCATTCCCATGCAGTGGACCCCGCAGCCCCATACGCATGCATGATGCCAGTTACATTGGCAAATTGCATACGGAAGTAAGGTGCAGTTACACCTGGCAGAAGCAGCTGTAAAGGACCTGTTCATGGGGCACAGTGGCAGACAGGCAAGCAGAATGCCACAACACAGTACAGACATGACACAATGTCCAATGGAAGCACATCACCAAAGACCATGCCACCATGGGGGTGTGAGTATGTGCCACCATGGGAGGCTGGGTACGTATCCTGGACAAGCCTGAAGGCATGTCCCAGATTGACACCCATGTGGCTGGACAAGGCTGTGGGTCACACCAGTGGACAGCACAGGGTGGCAGGGCACCACTGCCCATGATAGCACCTCCTTTGAAGGCATGAACGCCAAAGCACAGGGGTTCCTGGTTCATTTGTTACTGGTATGCAATAAAAAGCTATTTTAGCATATATATTTGCAACTATTTTCCATCTGGAGTGCTCCTTTTGTTCTTTTTTGTGTGTAATTGAGGTTAGTTACCTCCAGTAGGAGCACCCTCTTGCTATCTGTGCGCCACTCTCAAAACTCTTTTGGACTGCCCATGATAGTAGCAGCCCAGACCCCGGAGGCACAACCCCTCACAACAATGCTAACTGTGGGAAACTGTGTCACACATGGATGGGGAGATCATACACAGCCCCCTTCATGGCACGATGGCCCCATGATAAAGGGATGGGCAGTATGTCCCAGGAAGATACCACACCATTTCTGCATAGGCCAGTATGTCACACGCTGTGTTCGTGGTGTGTCCACACCAACCTGGGGAACACCATGGGGCGGCCACACAGGTGGAAGGGACTGTTGGCACAGGCCATGCAACACACTTGGCAAGGCACGTGTGTGACATGGGTGGCCGACAGGCATGCCGAGCCAGGTAGCAGGGCTGATGTCCCCACAGTGCCCCCTTGACATGCACACACACATATGCACCCTGAAGGCCCGACCACACACAAAGGAAAGCACAGACATATGTTATGCAAGCAAGAAATGTATTTATTTACTCCCACTGCAGCAACCGTTGTGATGCACCATACGATGATAACAGCCCCCCCGCCAGCATTATTCCATCTCTATTGCGCCTTCCTCATTCTGAATATCACTTGGCCTCCTCCTTCTCATCCTCATCCTCCAAGGATCTCATGAGGGTGCTTAGGCTGTAGTTCCACTGTACCAACACCAACCTCCAAAGCAGGCCTTTGTACCCTTGAAATAACAGAGTGGGGCACATTACTGGCATGAAGATGTATGGCAGTGGCAGTATACACCGTGTGATGCACGACTCAGTAATACCATCTTTGAGAGCTGCAGCACCAACATCTACTACAAGGACAACTGTGGGGAGTTCTGATTGGTGCTGCAGCCCTTGAAGGCGGTATGACTGAGCCAGACTGAGGAATCCAGGTAACTGCTCTGACCACCGGCACCACTTTGCCACTACCTGCTCAGTGGCCCTTTCCCCCAGGTCTCAGAGCTCCAGGGGCAAACTCCTCCATGTGGCCCTTAAAGTCCTGTGGAGAAACAATCATAGAGATGTCATAGGTAGGGGAGCAAATGGCAGACACCCACCCATTGGTGCCCTGCACTGTCTGATACCCACCATAGCTGGCTCCATGACTGACCAGATGGCATCACCCTCCAGCCCATCTTGTTAGCAACAGATGGACATCCTCCACAGCTTGCAGGGATAGGGAAATTGACACTAAAACCAAGATAGGTAGAAAGGAAGACATGGGAATAGGAGGGGAGCTACTAGAAGGGGAGGTTGCAAAACTTGGAAGGCCATGTGCATGAATTCCCACAGCCTGGGAAACAAAATCCTGGACCTAGTGGCCTTGATGGCAGAGGCAGACCTGGACATTGTCGCTGTTACCAAGACATGGTACACGGAGAACCATGAATAGTATATAGCCATACCAGGTCACACTCTATTTAGAAAAGAAAGGTGGAAAAAAGGGTGTAGGGGTGGCTATCTATGTTAGGGAGGGAATTAATGCAACTGAAGTTCAGGGATGCAGGAAGAAGTGGAAGCACTGTGGGTCACCCTGGAGACAGGAAATGGCACAGCCATTAACATTGACGTGCTCTACAGACCGCCAGTACAGGGGGAGGAGATGGACGAGGTACTAGTGAAAGCCATCGACAAAATGACAGCCAAATGTGAAGTGCTGCTGGTGGGAGACTTCAGTTTGCCTGATGTTGATTGGTGCACCCAGACTATAGCCACAGCCAGGAGCAGAGATCCACTTTAGAAGGCTGGGAGAGCTGAAGCACAGGGGAAAGCATCATAGTATGTACTGCTCAATTTGCTTTAAATAAACTACAACATGTTTGAAACTTGAAATACTTTGCAGTGTGAATTTGTGCTGCAACTTTCTGAGTGCGACACCTTTGGTTCACAGGAGCAGAGGCATCCTGGATACCCTGCAAGGGGTGTTCCTCAAGCAGCTTGTGGCAGAACCCACCAGAGAAGGAGCAATATTGGACATGGTGCTCACCAGTGGGAACAGAGTCACCGATGTAATAGTGGGTAGTCAGCTGGGGTTCAGTGATCATGGTACAGTGTGGTTCAGTGTGAGAAAAGTGGACAAGTCAAACCACATGAAAGCAAGGGTCCTGGATTTCAGACCAGTTGAGTTTGGAAAAGTGGGGGAATGTCTGAAGTAAGCCCTGACAGGGGAAAAAGAAGAAGGGATGTAGAGAAACAGTGGGCTACCCTTAAGGGAGCCATAGCAGAGGCAACAAGCCTTTGTGTTAGACAACTAAGCAAAACAAAGAGAAAGAAGACCACTATGGTTCTCAAAGGATGTGGCCAGGAAGGTAAGAGAGAAAAGGCTAGCTTTCAGGAGGTACAAGGAAACACAGAAGGAGGAAGACAGGGAAATGTATCTGGAAAAGCAGAGGGAGGTGGAGAAAGCAATCAGGAGTGCAAAGGCACAAATGGATAAAAAATAGCCCAGGCAATTAAGAAAGGAGACAAGACCATTTTCAGGTACATTAATGAAAGAAAGAAGACCAGGGTTGGGATTGTGAGGATAAAACAGAGGGAGGGAGGGGTGTGTGTGGAGGGGGGATGTAGAAAAAGCAACAATCCTGAACAAATATTTTTGTTCAGTATTCACAGAAGAAGGGGAAGGAGAAGGACCACTATTGAGTGACAGGAGCACCAATGGGAGAGTGGTGGACACCAGCTCATTTAGGGAGGAAATAGTACCAAAGGAACTCAAAAATCTATGAGGCTGGATGGAATTCATCCTAGAATATTAAAAGAACTTAGAGAGGTGCTGGCAGCACCACTAACAGCCCTATTCAACAAAACGATAGAGACAGGAGTGGTTCCAGGGGACTGGAGGAGGGTGAATGTAGTCACTCTCCACAAAAGTGGGAAAAAGGAGGAGACTGGCAACTACAGGCCAGTCAGCCTGACCTCGGTGGTGGAGTCACTGCTAAAGCAAAGGTTTGTGATATTTCTTGAATCCAGCAGAGTACCAGATCCAAGGCAGCATGGATTCACAGCTGGAAGGTCATCTCAAACAAATCTGATAGATTTCTTTGACTGGGTGACCAGGGATGGAGATCAGATGGGGCAGCGGATGTGGCCTAGCTAGATTTCAGTAAGGTCTTCGACACCATTCCACACAGGAGATTGATAAATAAGTTGGGCAGCCTGGGTGTCAGCCCCAAAGTGGTAAACTGGGTCAGGAACTGTTTGAGTGACAGGACACAGAGGGTGGTGGTAAATGGCATTCAATCCGAGGAAAGGGGGGTGACCAGTGGGGTGCCACAGGGATCTGTGCTGGAGCCAATCCTCTTTAATGTCTTCATAAGCAACATTGCAGAGGAGTTTGAGGGGAAGGTATGCCTCTTTGCAGATGACACCAAGATCTGGAACAGGGTCAACACTCCAGGAGGGTGTGTATGTGGAAAAAAATAAGAAGGTACCTAAACATGCTTGAGAAGTGGTTGAGACTGTGGCAGCTAAGATTCAATGCAAAGAAGTGCAAAATCATGCATTTGGGGTACAGAAAACCAGGGGAACCAAGGGAGGCATACAGGATTGGGGGAGAGGTACTGACAGCCACCAATGAAGAAAGGGGCCTGGGGGTAATCATATCTGATAACCTAAAGGTAACCAAACAATGTGAGAAGACTGTGTAGAGAGCCAGCAGGATGCTAGGGTGCCTAGGGAGAGGTATCACCAGCAGAAAAAGGGAGGTGGGTATGCCACCATATCTTTCGCTAGTGATACCTCATATGGAGTACTGTGTCCAGTTCTGGAGGCCACATCTCCAGGAGGACACAGACAAAACAGAGGCAGTGCAGAGAAGGGCAACAAAAATGGTGCAAGGACTGCACAAAAGTCACATGAGGAAAGACTAGAGGAACTCAATATGTATTCCCTGGAGAAGAGGAGAGAGAGGGGGGATATGATAGAGACATTAAAGTACATCAGAGGTATAAACAAGGTACAGGAGGGTAGCATCTTTCAGAAAAGAAGGTGTACAAGAGCAAGGGGGCATGATATGAGGCTGGGGGTAGGTTCAGGGACAATGTGAACAACGTGAGGAAATACTTTTTCACAGAGAAAGTAGTGGATGCTTGGAACAGCCTCCCTGCAGAAGTGGTGAGGGCAAAAACGGTAGGGGAATTCAAGAATGCATGGGCTAGTCATAATAGTACTCTCACAATAGGGAGGAGAGGATAAGCTGAAGATCAACTAGGATCTGTGTTATTGCATTAGGTAGTGAAAAGGGGCAGACTAGGTGGGCCACATAGTCATCTGCCATCACCTTCTATGTTTCTAGTCCATGAGTCAACCCACCGACAAACACGACCATCCACAGTGGCCATATTGATGTGCAACAGTGACATGCAGGTGTGCCTCATGCAGGTTGAGGCTTCAGGTCCATGCAGCATGGGGGTCATGACCCCTGCACTGCGGTGCAACAGGAAGCCATGCATAGCAGGTGTGTGACCCTGGAGCAGCATCACAACACAGCCTGTGCCTGCCCTGCAGGGTGGATACAGGGCTATGGGTTAGCAAGACAATGTGGTCAGAACTGCTGCTACATGCTGTCCTGCTGGATGCCACGGTTCCATGTAAATGTGACAGTCAGGCACAGAACTGGTCATGTGTGTACTGCACACATCTACAGGCCACCGAGTTATGGGACACCCAATGCCTGGACAGGTTCTGGGTGAACCATGTGGCAGTGGCCCACCTGTGCACCATGGTCAGGCATAGTGTGCGGTCATGGACTCTCTTGTCACAGGGCATGTCAGTGGAGATGAACATGTCACAACCGCACTCAGCAGGTCAGGCCCTCTGCTCCCACAGTGCCAACCACTGAGTGCAGTATTGTGAACAGGTAACAGGGTAACTCTCCTGTCTGCTTGTGGGTCCGAATCACCTTTAGTCTCAAGTTCTGGGGGGATTCAAATTGTGAACCTTATGCTAGCATACCCAAATGTACAGGCTCAGATAATATGCTCTTTGGGGAATGCCAGACATCTTTCACCAAAGGACACCTAACCAGGTATCCAAAATGAACCCTTAAAACTCTATAAAATACCTTAGGTATATTCTTACCTTTTCCCAGTTTGGTAACATCATCAAGCCCTTCAGAATAGCTGTCAGCTTAACCACGTATACATCACATGCAAAAAGAACTTCAAAGACACACCCAGGCGGACTCTTTCAAATAAAAGGTTTACTTAAAAATGGATAAAAATAAGTAAAATGTAAATACAGAACAATATATCACAAAGCATACATTCACTTAAAAGAAAAGCAATGCAAACTACAGACAAATTCCTACCAACATACAATTAGACTTTTCTATCTAATGTATTACCTCTTTACAGTGCTTAAGTTAGATCTTATTTCCTAAGATCCCAAAAAGAAAAAATGTCACTAAGATCAGACACAAGTCCTAGGTTAAACTGTGTGTCTCTCTCTCACACACCCCATCTATGATGTCATCTAGCTCCTCCTTTTAGCATATCAAAAATTATACAAACAATGATCTTTCTGTCAGGAGATATTTTAAATACTATGACATCAGCAAAAATGAATTTCCCAAATTATGACAGTCTTTAATCAAGCCCTTTTCCTTTGAACTGGAGGCTGGCTTCCTATTTTCCCAAGGTCATCAAAGGGTTTTACAACTCTACAGTTTCTGACCTAGATGTAAATATAGCCAGCAGGAATCAGCTTATCTGAAGTCATAAAATGTATTTTTTAGTTTCCCAGCTTCAGAGACAGGAGGTCATAAAAAGACTATGAAATCTATAAAATGCAACTTCTCAAGTAAGTTAATTACATTACAGAAAACCCCATGTCATTTTAGTTCATCCTGTTAGTTTCACTGAAACCTGGGGGGGGGGCATCCATAGCACACAGGATGTCTCATGTGAGACAATCACACACTACATTATATATTGCAAAAATCATAGAACAATCATAACCAGCTTGCCAAGTGTCACAGTACTGCCCATGTCTGTACCGCACACATCTACAGGCCGCTGAGTTATGGGACACCCAATGCCTGGACAGGTTCCGTGTGGACCACGTGACAGTGGCCCACCTGTGTACCATCATCGGGCATAGCATGCAGTTGTGGACTCTCTGGTCACAGGGCATGTCAGTGGAGATGAAAGTACTGTGTGCATTATCATACTATACCACAAGTTCAGCATGTACGTGGCAGTGTGATGGTTGTAAGCCAGAACCATGCGCCCAGCCCCCTGTGGTGGGTCTTTGGGGTCTGAGCTCCCGAGGGACATGCCCACTGGATGTGCAGTCTGACATGCCGTGGAACATGGCTCATTTGGTAGATGGGTTATGGGCCGTGGACATCATAATGATTTGCAGATCTGAATGCCCATGTGTCCATGCGGTCTCCCACTGCCCACAACAGAGCCATGTGTACAGTGGCCTGTGTACAATGAGTGCCTTGGCAATGGCACAGTCACTGGGTGGGTGAGGGCTGGATTACAGCACTGCCTGAGGGGCTCGTTGTAGTGCATGCATGGGGGTTGGGGACCATGTGCATATGTGGATTGTGTGTCCTGTATGCCACTGTGGGAGGGTGTCACTATGAGTGCAACAATGACTGTGCACTGTCTTTCTTCATGCCATGTGGCATTATGGCTATGAGCGGCCATGGCAGGTGGGCAGGCATGCACCAAGATGCTGTGGGGCACTCAGTGGGGCACCCCTCTGCACCCTTGCTGTACATAGACATGTTGTGGCCCCAGACAATGACTCTGAGGCCCCCTATTCACCAGTGGAGGTGGGGTGGTGGTGATGTTGGGGGGTGAGACAGTGGCAGTGGATGTGGTGCTGGTGGTGAGGAATGTGTGGGTGCTGGCACAGTGGTGGAAGTCCCCCTCAGCATGCATTCTGCTACCCTCTGCAACACATCACCTATGCGGTCGATACCCAGCACATGCCACCTTCCACAACCTCGGTGAAGCACTGCAGTGCCTCCGTGTTCTCACACTGGGCCACAAGCCTGTCCAGTTCTAGATGGCACAGCTCCAGGTAGTGTGTCTGCAAGACACCCATGATGGACGGCCTCCTGTCACATCATGGGCCATCCCTGCCCTGATTGCCTTGTGGTCCACCATTAGTATTTGTGGGGGCTTCATGTACAAGTGCAGCTGTCAGGGGAGGCTGTGTTGTCCATGGGGGTTGGGGGGGCTGTGTCAGCTGGCATATCACTCTCACCGTCCTTTGTGGTTATGACCATGGCTCTGGATGCAGGGCACAATGTTGGTGGCATGGTAGCACTGTGGCGTGTTGCTTCCCTGCTTGCATCTGTCATTGTAGTTGTGTGCAATGCACCCTCATCCGTGGCCTCCATTGTACGGGTGCCTGTCAGGTCCCCTTCCATGTGGGCCTCCACCGTCACTGATATCTCCTGGATGATACCTATGGATGGATGCAATGACATATGTTAGGCGCTCTGTACAGCCTTGGCACATGTGACACTGTCCAGTGGGTGGCGTGGTGCATCATGTTTACTTTCCTCAGACACCTGCGTTGTGGTGTCCCATTGCAACATGGCTGTGCACCCCCCAGGATAGTTGCTCATGGATGGCCATGTAGAAAGTATGTCGATACAGTTAGCAGTGTTGTAAGCTGGCCCTACACCCACCCTGCTCATTGCCTCATGGACACAACATATCTGGCAATGTGTCAACACCCTCTGCCACCCCCTGCCATGAGATCTCCACGATGGCCTCTGCTACAATCCATTCCAGGGGGCTCAGCATGTACTCTGATGTGAAACCTCCTCTGGTGGTCATCAGGACCCTATTGGCAGCAGACAGCTTACACTTTACAGCCGATTGGAGGTTGCACCATTTGTGTTTGATGGTGGAGAGTGCCAGTTCCTCCGGCCCGGTGGCATTGATGGATGCCTGTATGTCCAGCCACATCCTTTGCTTGGCGTCATGGCAGAGGTCAGAGCCGGTGCTCCATACAGGACTTTGTAATTTGCCTGGATGTGGCTGACTAGTGTTGTCACCTGCGCACCACTGAAATTGCTGGACCTCGACTTCCAGGTGCCCTCCAGGTGCTCATCTGTGCCAAGGACTGAACGCCCACCACTGTTGGGTGGCTGGGGCTGTCTGTCAGTTGGCTGCAGCCCAGCACATTATTCTTCATGCTGCCTGGTTGCCCATGTTGACTAACCTTCATGTAGAACATCCATGCAAGGGTGCATTTCAACATATATGGTGGGGTCATGGGGCGGGTCCTCATGCCATGTGGCCATTAGGACTGCCTCTGCATGCACCTCTGCACATCTGTCGTCCCCACCCCTTTATCCACTCTGCCTTGAGTGAGTGTTCATGAGTACAGCACTATCAGTGACGCCTGCATGGTGACCTACCAAGTCAATATGCCATATGCTTAACAGCGTACAACAAAACCCAGAAACAGAAACAATGCTGTATAGGACTGTGAGAGGATGCAATACTGTGAATGGGTCTGTGCATGGTACTACACCCTCTTACTGTCTCAGGTAAAGGATAAGACCTCAGCTGGTATGGGGTTCCGTGGCTCAACGGGATGTGTCAGTGGCAGCAAGTGAGGCAGGCAGTGCGTTTGGGACCAGGTTTGATTCCCGGTGCCAGACACATGAAAATTGTAATATTTTCACACTTTGTGTGATATTTACTTTTAAACACCCCCCCCCCGTAGTTAGTTATTTTTAGGGGGGATCAGGAGGGGGCACAGCCCCCATAACGGGGGGGTGTGGGGTGAAGCTCCCTGCAAAAACAAGACTTATGCTGCATGCAATATATCGCACTGTATTGGCAGCATGGTATATTGCTGTGGCATAATGTCTTGCGAAATGATGGTGCACATACCTATGACTATGAGACTCCAACAATATTGTACAATATGATTGTACAGCTACCAATCTAGTTTAGAGCATGTAAAGATACTATCATTACTAAAGGAGTATCAAGTTCAGTCTTACACAAAAGGAACTATCTGAATACTGTATCGTTAAGTCCTGGTGGTTTGTACTCATGCAATTTAAATTGCCAAAATGCCTCATTTCTCATGAGTGCTCTGAAAGTGGAAGTTAATGATCCCCTGATTCTTATTACAAGAGTAGGTGAATTTTTATTGAAACAGCAACCAAGCAAATCACAGACAATCATACAGAAATATAGCTTCAAAAAGAAAAGCAAGAAATAAAACAAAAAAGGCCTATTACATTATAGTACCAAAAAAACTAAAAAGAAAGGTGAGCGAAAACAAAAGACAAAAAAAAAAAACTTGAAACAAAAAGAGAACACAGTAGTGGGCAGCATGCAAAGTGGAAGTAAAGTCAAAGGAAAAAATACAGGAGTCCCAGAACCTATGGTACTTCCCAGGCTTATCCCTATCAAAGACCTTATAGGATTCCAACTGAATATTCTCTTTTTTTCCTCATTGCAGAAACCAGTTGTCCACTCCTTTGGGTGGCCAGCCTTTCACCCACCACCGCCTCTCCTGTTCTGCCATCCGTTGCTCCTCAGCGTCCTGTTGACCTGAACATATCCCTTTTCTGGAGGGGGGGCTGCCCACCTGGGGCCTTTGGGAGAGGAGACTGGAGTGCTTGTAGGCACTTCCTTGCTTCTACCCCAGGTGGGGGTATGCAGATTCAGGGGCTTCCCAGCATCGCGGAGTGGGAAGGTGGGGCCACCATCATCCGGCCGGCGTGGGTGGCCACATTTTCACATATTCTTCCCATCTACAGCTCTGCTCCTTGTTGTGCCCCTGATCTCCACCAGAGGCTGCTACAGAGTGAGGCAACCCCTACAACCCCCACCAGTAGAGGAGAGGAGAGCAGTCCTCCAGATGCTCAATCCTCTCCTTCCCCTGCTGACCCCCGGCAACCCGAGTCCATTCCTGAACCCGGATAGCTGGTGTGGCTCAAGGTGTGGTGTCCAGCGCCTCAACTTTCAGCACCACCAGGCCAGCTCCAACTGAATATTCACAAACAGTTCTTGATGGGAAATCAGCTTCTGTTGTAGGACCCAAGAACATCATGCTTGCCAAATATAATATTTACATAAGGCCATCAGATTTTTCAATGTAGAAGAAGTATATGAAGTCCACACAGGGGTTAAAATGCCCAATATCAACTCTTGATATGTAAGGGGAACAAAACGAGGGTCGCTTCATTGAGCGGATGTGTGGGACAAAAACTGTTGAGCATAAGGACAATAAAAAAAAAGGTGTTCTTGGGTTTCCAACATAGAGCCACAACCAGTCTTAAGGCAATAATATGCATATGAGAATTTCAAACTCCCAACTTTTTATGACAATTTAGCCAGATCAGGTCCCAGATAAAGGGGTGGGCAACTGAGGGTTATTAAGATGGCTAAGAACTGTGTTTAAGGATGATGCTGGACATTATGGAAATTGAAAGGCAGAGCAGAAGTGTTTCATTATAATAAATTGATAGAGTGATTTCCTAGTAGCTGTCAATAAAACACCATGACAGAGCTTCCAGGTTTTTATCTTCAGGAAGGTTACAATCACATAGTCAGGGACAAAAAGAGGTTTATGAATGACCCTGAGTCCAGTGGATTGCCATTCAGGGAGATACACTGCTAACCACTCCCAGACAGTTGGGGACCAAAAAGATAAGGACTGTCATAGAACAGTCATCACATTTGTTGTGAAAAAAATACTAAAGAAAAATACAAGTGGATTTAACATGCCATGCCCACCCTTTTGCTTTGGCCTATACGTTATACCCCTCCTAATAGGATTGAGCCTGTGACCTCAAACTGCCCAAAATAAGACACTATAAAGTATGGTCTCAAGACAAGGGGGGGGGGGACATAACTGACAAATAAAAAAGGTTGGCACTAAAAAAGTTTTAATAAAATCCTCTTCAGCTTAGAAATGTGTGCTTCATTCCATCTATTCACCTTAATCATGTCTTTGTAAAAGAGCTTCCCAATTAAGAACAGCCATATCAGAAGCACCATACAGTATGCCCAGCATTTTGATATCCGAAGTCAAAATAAGAACAGAGGCAATATATGGAGGTGGAGAAAGCACTGTTCCACCTAGCGGGAACTCTCTACATTTGCCATAATTGATACTAGATGAGGAAAAATCTGAGTAAGTATCCAATAGTTGGTGCAAAGTCAAGCCTTCATTCACAGAGCTGCAAAAGATGACAGTGTTGTCTGATTAAGTCAAAACCTTCAGGAGAGCCTCCTGAGGAGTAAGGTGCAGAACCTGGATGGAAATGCAGTCATAAATGTTCTGTAAGAGAGTGTCCAAACAAAAAACATGCAGCAGAGGCCTCAGGGGGCAACCTTGATGTACCCCTATCCGCAAAGCACAGGGAGAGTCAAACCACCCACAGAAACAAATTGAGGCTTGACTATATAAGCTATGAAGCCAACTCACAAACAAAGGTGGCAAGCCAAAAAACTCAAAACATGGAAAGATAGTCATGAGAGACCCTGTCAAAGGCCTTCTCCTGATCTAAGCTGAGCACAAATCCATCCAGTCTGTGCTCCGCCCCACGTATAAAAAGTTCTCACAGGGTAAACAAGTTATTCTGTATGGATGGTGATGGGTATGCAACCACGCTAAAGAGCTGCCTATGGACGCTTCTTTTTTTTTCCTGTATTCTTCATCTGAGTATGAGGAAATCAACCTCTGCATATATGTCTCAGAAGACAAAGAAATTTCTCGCGATGCAGCAACAGAAGAAGAAGAAGGATTCCTCCTTATTAGATGCAGAAATGCCGATAAGAAAAGGACCAATGGAATGCTATCTCACCAGATTACCTGCCTCCAGGGAAAAGCAAGTGCTGACAGGTGCTAGGAGCTTGCCGTAACATCAGGGGGCTCTGCAAGCGCCGACTTGGAGACAATGCTGTTTTCTAGATTCTCTGACCCTGGATTGCAAGCTTCAATAGCTGCCTGAGGTATGAAAGAGTTACCTACTTCAATAGACTCATTGTCAGCAGTACTTAATTTGCAACAACAGTAAAATTCACCTATTATAGGTGTGAAGAGCTTCCACTGACAAGGTGGTAAAAAAGATACACTGGAGAACTTTCCGATGGTGTCCTTACCAGCCAAAGTGGAATTTAAAACATTAAAGGAGGCATCTGCTTCTTTCTCAAATTTATTTACATTTTTAGAGTGGAGATTTTAATAAATCAAAGCAATCGCTTGACTAACAGGGACCTTGCTAGTTGAGCAGTTGCTTTGATTTATTAAAATATCAAGCCTAAATGTTATTAAAATGTATAAAAATATTGCCCCCATTGAAATCAATGGGGTGTGCATACGCGGTGTTCATTTTGTGACATCACAAAACGCCATTATGTGTGCCTATGTGGAGGCGTGTGGGCACCTTCAAGAAGTGCCTCTGTGTTTGGCTGTGCTGGCCAGGGGGAATTTTATGAGTGAAATGACTTTTACAACCTGCAGAAAAAAAGGGAATTATGTATAACCACTAACTCTGGGAAAGGTGAGTTATTCACTTTGTTTGGGAGAGCAGGAATCATATAACTAAGAACCTACTATTTAATCTGAGGAACAGAGGAAAATGTAGCCTTCGTAAAATCCAAAGCCACCCATAAAATGTCTTTACCTGTATGAACTACTTGTCTAGTACAATCATACAAGGACCTCACAGACCTACTGTCCACTCTGTTCCTACAATTTTTAAAGGGGTTAAACATTTGGGAGGAGCATTGTGTGCCAAAACACATCTCTTGCTGCAGTCCCATCCTGAAAGTTCAGCCATAGAAAATACTTTCTGTAATCTGATTCCGTAGGGAGACAAGTATTGGAGATACCCAATAGTAGCCTTATCTCCAGTATAGGTCCTAAACAGAGTCCTGAAATCAGCCTTAATATCTATCCAACAATTAGCCAGGTCATCATACATGCATTGTATGGATAAACATATAGACCAATGGGAAGTCCACTTAGCTATCAAAAGTGTGTCATGCAAAATAGCAGTATTCAGTCTCCAGGGGCCCTTACCTTGTGTCAGGGCACCGGTCCAGACAAGGGTAGAAGACAGAAGGTCATAATCAGAGAATTCCGTCCCACTAGTGTTTTCTGCTAAAACTGTCAAAGGCTGTGAGACAGAAAGGTAATCTATTCGAGTAGACAGGGAACCATGAAAATACATCTGTCTCCCTCCCCCAGTAGAGTGTTGAGCCCTATAGACATCCATAAGGGATGCATTTAGGATTGTTACACGAGGTCCCTGCACCCTAATTGGTACCCTCAGAGGTACACTGTAGACAGCTAGCACTTAAGTATATGTTATACTAACATATAGGGCTAAAGGCATCTACCGTACAAGAGTAGATGTCAGGATATGAATGCATATTGTCGTAATACACTTTGCTTGCTAATGCATATATTCTGCTATGTATTTTCTGTGTATTTCTTACTTGTAAGATGCCAAGGCACCTGTGTCCTTGGAATAATTATAATATGTAAGACGGCATTGCCACCTTTTGGTGATTTGTACTACTACACTGAGTTATGTAAGACTCTGTATAATAACTCTTTTGTTCTCAAATTGATGACTTTACAGAATTGTATAATGTTATCTTGGACCATGGAGCCACCTCTAATTTAGCCAATAGGGCTCATCTCTGTAACTAGAAATGTTTCTATCTTACAGTAACCATAGTAATTATCATAGGTATATAATGTAATACACTAGTCTTATACCTCGGAGACGGAGGAGACCTCAGGAGAGACCCCAAGAGACACAGAGAAACCTCGAGGTATAGGTAACGCCTAGCACTGGCTCCTGGTTCATATTGGTAAGAAATGCTTAGGGCAACTGTGATTTATCCTTCTGGTAGTAATAAACTTGTTTATTACTCTAATGCAACGTGTCTGTGATTACTTGCATTCCCAATATCGTCAAGAATCTGAAAGTGAGGTTCAGACCTCCTAACAAATTGGCGACCGTGTGCAGGCGATATTTGGTGTTTGTAAGTTTTCACTTCTTGCTAAAACTTTTTCCCTTTCCCATGGGGACAGTAGGTGTACATTCCCGTATCACCTCTCCCATTTTAAAACCAGCTTGTAGTAACTTGCAAAGTCTGGCTGTCTTTTTGGGTGTGGTCGATGCCATCTCGACCTACTCCATAGCAGCTTTGAATTGCAAGCCCACAACTTATACAGTAGCCCGGCTATGTATAAAGAGCTCCTGCTGTGGATCGATATGCAGCACGGTGCCTTTTTCACAGTATGATTTTTCATTCCCTCCCACACAATGGCCACTGTATCAAATATCTGCACAGACCTGAGACTCGATGTCTCGAACTTCCTTGCCTCCCATGGAGGATGCTCTGACTTTGCTCGGGATGCAAGTCAATCTGAAAACCCTATACTGGGGATTTCAACCCAGTACACGGAGACGAGACAATCAGCCAATAAGCAACAAGCTAAAGGGTTGATGGTCGCAGCTTTCTATGCTGCTCTGGAAGCCTCCGAAGTGAGGTTTTGAACCCTTGGTCTGCAAATTTCATCTCTTAAGCAACAGATGGGTTTGCAGGAAACAGAATGTATCAGACTGCAGCAGAACTTGGAGTCCGAACTCCAAACTCTGTGGAATGAAAAGGAATCACTATTGCATCATTCAGCTCAAGCTGGAGAACAGAAACTCTGTATATTGAAGCAGGATTGTGAAAGTTTGAGACAGGATAAGGGTCAGGCATTACAAATGAATGATTTGCTAAGTGCTGTAAATGCTCAGTTGAGTGAGGAAATGGGTGAGCTGCAGGATGAGATAAACCAGGTACATAATAATTTAGAACTGTCTATCAGGGACAATTGCGAATTGAGCGCTGCGTATAGAGTGTTGCAAAAGCAAAAGCAAGATGAGGTTGATATGGATGTTGCAAGTGTGAGTCATACTGAATGTAGAACCAAGATGGCGAAACTGCACCATCAGCGGAAGGTTCTGGATGGCCATGTTAAGGCAATGGGAGGCGTAGCCCCTGCCTTACATACGTCATCTGAAGGGGAGTTATCAGATGATGACGTTTCACAATACAACACCCAGTCACACCCCTACTATGGCCCAGAGATCCCACCCAGCCATCCACAACATGGCAGGTCCCCACTCCACCCTCACCATGTCATACGTCATCGACGTCGTGACGCCCATCATGGGAGACGCCAATATGGTAGCCCCTATGATGGGAGGGAGCAGGCCCAGGCCTGGTCCCAATGGCACCACCGATAGCTGTTATTAATGTGGAAAACAGGCATAAGATAGAAACCATGACTGAAACTGCGATAGGCAATGTACCCCTTCCTAAGAGGAGTAAACGGGCCATTAAAACCCAGATTAGGCAGCTTCTGCAAGAGGCTGGCACTCAAGAAGGCATTGTTCACATTGCAGCCAAGGCTGCAGCTTGGGCCACCCTGGATGGCGCTCAAGACAATCTACCTCTGCCTGATCAACCCAGTAATCCCCTACAAATGGCCTACTCTGTTCAGCAAATTGCTGACAGCATCGGTCGGATGAACCCATCCGACAACCTCAGCTGTCACTTGGAAAAGGTACATTCTAAATGCGAGATGCTTAGCCTCGCTGCAGAATATCATGTCCAAATACTATGCCAGACCATCGATCCTGGTTTTTGGGCCAAACTCCTCGATGCAGTCCGCCAGGACGGGAACGCCACCTTTGACAAGGTTGCAGCTAAGCTCATTTCTGCTCACAGCCCAGGTATAGTAGGAGTGACACTTGCATACCCTGTAAAACAGAATGCAAAGGAAAGTCCAGCGACTTACCACCAGAGACTTTGGATGGTCTACCGAGCAGGAAAGAACTTGGCACAAGAGGCTTCGGATGTAGATCTTATTGAATATAAGACCCTGTTCCTTAGTAACATGATTCCAGTAGTACGAGAAAAGGTACAGCCAACCACTTACCCCAATACAGATAGGTTTGCCAACATCCTTCGGAAAACCAAGAGAGTGTACCAACTCTATATCCGTGATCTGGGCTCCGGTTCCAAGAAGGTAGCCGCCGTGGAGCCTACTCCGGAGGCCACAACGCACTACACAGTGGAAGGGCAGGCCCAACATCAGAAAGCCCCTCCAGCTGATAACCAACACCCCCAACAGACCCATCAACAACAACCGCAACAGCAATAACAATGGGGTGGGAACCGGAATTGGCATAAGTATAAAAAGCATAAGGGTAAAGGTAAACCACAACAGCAAAGAAAGAGCCCTTCATATAGGGAGATAGCTGAAGGAGAACTGGAAATTCTGAGAGCTCCTGGGACAAGTACGCTCTGTAGTAGATGCTGTTCCCGCACAGGCCCTTGTGGCAGTACAACTGGCAACCCAGACCCTAACTGGTCATGGGGACACTGGTGGTACAGGCCCTCAGGCCCATTCAGGCCTGAACCCAGAAGCTCCTCCCTATATAGCATCAGTGCAGCATGGTGAAGTGATTCACAAGAGTCAGACCCAACCTCTCCATGCTTCCAGCAGTACAGATTGACAATTAGAGGCCCCAGTCCGGATTGTAAACAAGCTAGTTTTGGATGTAAACGGAAGGCCCTGCACCGAGGCCGAGGTCAGGGGCCACCTACTAGTAGTCCTGTTAGATACAGGTGCAGCTGTATCTGTGTTACATAATGAACACCCAGACAAATCTCCTTGGTCCACCGGACAGAGCACCAACATGTCAGGAGTTGATGGTACTAGGTTACCTGCATACCGTTCTCTACCCCTACTGGTAGAGCTAGGCCATCTAAAGGCCTCACACACTTTCCAACTAATGGTTTGCATGATCATCCTAGTATCATAGGGATTGACTTCCTCACACCACATGACTGTGTGGTGGACCTAGCTAACATGTTACTGGTACAGATTCAGGGTCAATATCATACCATTTTGATTCCTGATTCACACGTCATGGCAACAATATCTGCCAATGACAAGGAGTATGACGTCATAGATTTGTTCAAGAATCATGAACTTTTCCCAAAGCTCCTCCCTATTTTGCAACAACATCTGGAAGTGTTTGCAATCAACAAGCATGACTGTCATCGAAGTGCCAGGCCCAGCACATGAGAGGCAAAGGCAATATCCTTTCCCAACTGAGGCCTTGCCTTCCCTTAGAGAGACAATCAAGTCACTCCTCAAGCAAGGAGTAATCAGAACTTGTGTTTCCATTGCCAACTCCCCAGTGTGGCCCGTGAAGAAACCCACAGGCACCTGGAGACTTACTATTGACTACAGGAAACTGAATCAGGTCACCCTCAGTTGTTCTCCAACTGTGGCATCAGCACCAGATGTGCTACGACTTCTGACCCCTGACTTGAAATGGTTCAGTGCCCTAGACATTTCCAATGGTTTTTTGTCATTACTATTGGCCCCCAAGAGTCAATATAAGTTTGCCTTCACCTTTGAAGGAAGACAGTACACGTGGACTTGCTTGCCACAAGGATTCCATAACAGTCCATCCCTGTTCCAGCTACACATGATGGACACCCTCGAGAGTTTCTCTACTCCCCAATGTCTCTTGCAATATGTGGATGACCTGTTGCTGGCAACAGCCACGCAGGAACAACATTTGGATCTCTTGGACGAACTACTGACTCTCATTCAGAGAGCAGGTTTGAAATGCAATCCAGCAAAAGCACAACTGTGTCAGAAGGAAGTACTCTTTCTAGGTCTAAAAATAACTGACCAAGGTCAAAGCCCTACCTGGAAGAAGGTACAGGGATTGCAAGACTTGCCATTGCCCACCAGTGTGGCAACTCTTCGAAGATTTCTAGGTATGGTGAACTATTCGAGAGATTTTATTTGTGATTTTGCTCAGAAAGCTGCTCCTCTGTATGAGTTACTCAAAATGAACATTCCATGGACTTGGGGCCCCATACGCACCCAGGCTGTGATGTCACTGAAGCAGGCCTTGGCCTCCGCCCCAGCTCTGGTCAACCCCAATACAGCACTACCATTCCATCTGGAATGTGCCACCTCTGACATTGCCATGTCAGCAGTGCTGGCCCAGAAGGTACATGGCACCTTGAGACCCACTGCATATGCCTCACAGCACTTGACCCCAGTGGAACAGAAGTACGGCCTTTGTGAAAGGAACCTTCTGGCCACCTACTGGGCCGTCAAGCACTTCCTGTATATCATTGGGTACTCACCACTGATCATCAACACCAACCACACCCCAACTACCTTTCTACTCTCAGACAGAGTGAAGGATGGGTCAGTCTCTAACACCAGACTGACACACTGGTCACTTCTTCTCCAGGATAGAGAAGTTCCATCTATGTTGGCTCATGGACTCCTTTTCCAGGGAGAACCCCATGACTGTACACTACAGTCACCTGATCTTCCAGATCCAGGTCCTTTCCTCCCTGCCACACCACAAATACTTGATAACACCTCTTTGTGTTGTGTCTTTACTGATAGTTCAGCATCCTACTATCAGGGAGAACAAATTGCAGGGATGGGCATTCTAATGATCTACCCTTATGGGAACACTGTCAAAATATCTAAGCGCTGCAGTGTAGCATCATCACAATATGCAGAGATGGCAGCGGTGGCCTGTGCCCTCGAGTTCATTCAGCATGGAACTGAGGATAGCATCATTTTTACAGACTCTAATTGGGTTTATTGTTCTCTTACAGAATTTTTTCCTTTCTGGCAGAAGAACTCCTTCTTCTCCTCTGATGGCAGCCCAGTGAAGTACAAGGAATTGGTAATATACATACATTCACTGGCACAAAAATTTGCACACAAACTCTATGTACACAAAGTCAAAGCTCATCCTCTCCATGACCCCTACCATGCCTTCAACGATGCAGCAGATACCTTTGCTAAGGAAGGGGCCCAAGGTGGGGACATCTGGATGATGGACCATCCAGAGGCCAATGCAGCTGTACAGATTGCAGCACTCAGGAAGAAACCTGAACCTTTCTCCCCCTTGGACCTCTCAGCAGCCCAGCAGTTTGACACTGAACTTAAAGAAGTGTTCAGATTCCTAGACAAGGGTACTGAAAAGAAACTTCCCACACACAACCCCTATCAGAGGCATGAAGGTAAGTTACGCTTGTCACCAGATGACAAGCTCATCTGGTTCCAACCAGATGACTCCACCACTAAATTGTGGGTGGTCCCCAGACATTTAAGATCCAAATCCTTGCACCAAGTGCATGATACCCCCACTGGTGGATACCAGGGTGTGGAAAATACCCTCTAAAGGCTCAAGACCACCACCTGGTGGCCTGGTATCACTAAAGATGTTAAACAATACATAGACAACTGTCTTGTTTGTGTGCAAAACAACCCCATTCCAACCAAATGAAATGCCAAACTTTTACCACAACAACATTCTGGTCTTTGGCATGCCATACAGATTGATTTCATTGGTCCTCTGACCAACACCAGCAGAAATAACAAGTATGCTCTTGTGGTAACTGATCTCTTCTCTAAGTGGGTTGAATCTTTCCCCACTAAGACATGCACTGCAAAAACTACTGCCAAAATCCTGGTGGAACAGATTTTCTCCAGGTGGGGTCTACCCGTAAAAGTAGACTCTGACAAAGGAACCAGTTTTACAGGTGAGTTGATGAAAGAATCCCTTGAACTCCTGGGAGTTCAGCAGAAGTTCCACATACCCTACCATCCCCAATCCTCAGGTCAGGTAGAGAGAGCCAACAGACGGATTAAGCAAATGCTTTCCAAATTCATTGAGGATAATCCCAAAACTTGAGATTCCCTACTGCTGTTACTCCTTATGGCAATTAGGGGCACACTCTCAGCCACCACCCAGCTTACACCCTTTGAGGTGATGACTGATAGACAGATGAGATTACCTGAACACCTGTTATTTGACCTGCACACCCCCACTGCAGACCGTGTGTCTATGGACCAATATGTGGAAAAACTCAGAAAAGACCTCATACACACACACTTGTATGCTGTCAGCTGCATGGGTAAGGCCCAGGAACAATCCAAAATACAGTTTGACAAACATGCACAAGAAGTGGATTGGCAAGTTGGAGATCAGGTAATGGTACTTCGATTTGCACATTCCACCCACTCCTTCTCCAACAAGTGGGAAGGCCCATACCCCATTGTCATCAAGCTCAGTCCAGCAATCAGGTTAGACTCCTGCATAACAACAAGTTGACTGACAAATGATTACATGCAAACCAGCTGAAACTGTATAAAGGAGCTTAAATTACTTTTCCTCACCCCATCGGGCAGAATAGTACTATCATACTAATCTTTGATCTTCATTTTTAGATACACTGACAAGATGGCTATCTTGTTCCATTATCTCCTCATCTTAGGAGTTATCCCCTGCATCCAAGGCAAGGTACCGGACCACCTACGACATCTCGATCCTCCAGTACCTCCTCCAGAGGGAGTATCCATCAATATACCAGATAGTATGATCACTGTCCAGGAAGGTTCCGATGTTTACCTCACTGCCTCGGTTGTTGCTCCTGATAAATCTACCCTTCAAATTGAGTGGCAAACCACATCGCAAGGACAAATTCTCCCTGTGGCCAAACTCTCCAAAGGAACTTTCCAAGGTTGGCCCAATGCTAAATTATCCCCAAATGGGTCTCTGTCCTTGTTACAAACTGCACTAAGACATTCTGGTTTGTACAACATAACTGCCTTAATTGATCCTTCCTACTGTAATTCTTTGTCCAGAGATTCTGCTCAGAAATTTTGTGCTATACACCACATGGCTTCTGCAGCCATGTGCCTCTCTGTGTTTCCACCCACTGATAAACAGCTTTTGGAATGTCCAAAGCATACCCCTGGTCCCCGTAGTGGTCTAACAGCCACTGCCCTCCCAGGTTCTTTGATTATTAACTTACAGTTTATGCATATACCTGTTTTGTTTAATCTTACTTACTGGAATATGAAAGAAGTTGGTATGTGTCACAATAACACTTCAGCATTTTATAGTACATTATTGCTTGATAGTTTAGCTGCATTTCAGATTCATACTCAAGACCCTATTGCCGGGGTCCATTCTACTGAACATAGAGGCAACTTCAGGAGAAAGCCTTCTCCTGATGATCTAACTCATAAATGTAAGACACGTGAAGTTGACAGTTCTGATGTCACAGGTGCAACAGGTACTGTCACAGGCCTTTTTGGTACAGCTATGTCTATCTGGAATAAAGCAGACATTGCTGCTGTCAAAGCTCATTCTGCCAAGTTCTCCATTGGTTTGGTCAACAACATACTACCCCCATTATTGCATGGTGTGGATGGTCTTAGTCAGGAAGAAAGATACACTGTATACAACATGCACGACATTGCTAAGGCATTCACTGATTCGCGAGATAAGATCAACGCACTCATACAACAGAACAATAAAGAAGCAGATAAACAATACATTGCTACAGAAATACTTTGCTCTGCCTACGGCTCATACATTATCACTACCATCAACAACCTCTTCCACGATCTAGAATCTGGAAGAATCCCTGACATCATACATGACAGACGCATCTCCAAATGGTATTGTCCACGATGTAAAACCCCTAGCCATGTTTCTATGTGTATGCAACAAACTTTAACCATTCCTCTTTCTACAGCTAGGAATTTGAGGTTTGTGACCAGACACCCTAATACTGGTCCTTGTTTTGCTGCTAAGAAATGTTCCATAACAGATACCATGTTTGTGTCTTTTACTGTCTCTTTACCATGTTTTGATCCCACTACAGCTTTGTTTGACAAGCTTGCACTGGTGCATTCGATTGGCATTTGGATGAAGACATCTACAGAGAATGCCTGGATCTACCGCCTCTACTAGTTTACCATCCTTTCCTGGATGCCTGGGTGGCTCCGCACACGGACTGCTGAGCGAAAAAGCAATACATTTACTTGTGCCGATGTGATGTATTTGATGTTATTCAACCTGTTTGTGGTTATTCTCCAGACAGCATTGATTGGAATTTCACCATGGATGATGACATCACGACCAATGGCACCGACTCATTTGACTCAACTCTAGCTCCGGATAAGCTCTACCAATTATACCATGAGGAGGTTCATCACCTATCAACATGGATTTCGAAGATGACCTATACCTGCCCTGTCCAGTTGCAAAAGTGGAGACTCCCTACTGTTCGTTCACAGTATAATTCTGATGGAGAATACTGCGTGGTAACTAACTACAAGTCATATACTTATGGATCCGTTACATGTGCTATTGATTACCCAGTTTCTGTTTTGTTCCCCACCAGAAGACTGTCATTGGGCATACCGTCATAACCCCCGTACCCTTCCTGGATGCAGACATCATTGATGGTAACCCCGATTATCTGCTCACACTGTCTGAATACTTGCCATATTTTAATGTAAACATAGACCCACTCACACTTACATTAAAATCACTTTTAGACAGGAAAGACACACACCTCATCCACATCAGCAATAATATGACCAAAGCCAATGAAGCTATCCTCTCATTAATTAATGATGGTGACATGAATGACTCGTTGACTAACACCTGGTTAGAGATTACTTGTAAAGGTTTTGTTATTATACAAGCATTTTTAATCTTTATTTTGATTATTATGCTCTGCTGCCTACAGCGCACACTGCGCCTACACCGTGAGCAGCTCGAGTTCCTTTACGAAGCTCGCACGTCGGGTTTGTAAATGACCACTGCTTCTGTCCTTTCCCTAGACATTTGCCTGTGTTGCCCTTGGAGGCAACTTGGGTAGAAATGTTACACGAGGTCCCTGCACCCTAATTAGTACCCTCAGAGGTACACCGTAGACAGTTAGCACTTAAGTATATGTCATACTAACATATAGGGCTAAGGGCATCTACCGTACAAGAGTAGATGTCAGGATATGAATGCATATTGTTGTAATACACTTTGCTTGCTAATACATATATTCTACTATGTATTTTCTGTGTATTTCTTACTTGTAAGATGCCAAGGCACCTGTGTCCTTGGAATAATTATAATATGTAAGACGGCATTGACACCTTTTGGTGATTTGTACTACTACACTGAGTTACGTAAGACTGTATAAGAACTTTTTTGTTCTCAAACTGATGACTTTACAGAATTGTATAATGTTATCTTGGACCATGGAGCCACCTCTAATTTAGCCAATAGGGCTCATCTCTGTAACTAGAAATGTTTCTATCTTACAGTAACCATAGTAATTATCATAAGTATATAATGTTATACATTAGTCTTATACCTTGGAGACAGGGGAGACCTCAGGAGAGACCCCAAGAGACACAGAGAAACCTCGAGGTATAGGGAACATTTAGCACTGGCTCCTGGTTCATATTGATAAGAACTGCTTAGGGCAACTGTGATTTATCCTTTTGGTAGCAATAAACTTGTTTATTACTCTAATGCAACGTGTCTGTGATTATTTGCATTTCCAATATCGTCAAGAATCTGAAAGTGAGGTTTAGACCTCCTAACAGGATAATTGAGTTCAAGCAGTTGGAATAAAAAAAAAGCTTGTCCGTCTGCAAATCCCTGTCAGTCTGAGTCAAACCACAATCAAAATCTCCACCCCATACAACCAAGCACCCTTTTTCCCCTGAATTGGGGGGAGGCACTAATTTGTCTCAGTCTCCATTTTTTCTCCCTTCAGAGGCACCAGTACAAGATCATTCAGGGAGGGGGGCAGCTCATGGCAGAAGTAGGCACAGAAGAAGACAATGGAACTGAAACTGACAAATTCTCCACCGGACGAAGTACAGGTAGATCAGTACCAGGGTTCCTGGAGGACATACCAGGGATGGTGTCCACAGGGGGAGCAGAGGAAACAATATCATGTGTCAGGGGAGGAGGAACCAAGGGGGGTCCACAAAGGGAGCCACTGTGGAAATAGGAGGTACCAACTCCTGGTCACCGGCCAGGTCAGGGGTCATGTACAACTGCTGACAGTGAGAGACTGTGTCATCCTGGGAGAGGGTGGACCCCTTGTTGTGGGATGCCAAGGGACTTGTAGCATAATAATGTCCCTGCCTATTGCATAAATTGCAGCAAAAGCCACTCGGGCAATCCTTAGCCAAATGACCAAAGACAAGGCAATGGCTACACCGAACACTGTCACAGGCATTGCTGAAGTGGGTGTGGGAGCCACATTTAATGCAAGTTTTGGCTAGCCATGGTAGAATAAAGTACCCCTGTCCCTACCCAAGTAAAAACTGAAAGACAAATGCAAAACCCCAATATCAGATTGCATCAACTTAATTTAGATCCACCACCCCCAGTCCAGATTTGTTCCAAATCAAGCAAAGGTTCCAGGTGATCCAGAACTTCACATCTTCTACACAACCAGCTCGAAATATCAGCAATGTTCACCCCATCATTGTGAAAAAACATAGTAATAGTCTGAATAGTAGGTTGAGTCAGAGGGGCAGCCAAGAAAGAGGTCCACAAGGGTGAATCTTTATGCATGTTGTAGTGGTCCCAAAATTTATCCATTCCAGTAATACGTTTAAAACAGACATCATAGCTAGAATCCCAAATATTAATTAAAGCATATGTGTCAGACACCTTAAACAGGCAAGATTCTTTCAATAACTTCTTGGCCACATAAACCAAGTCCATGTGAAGGTCCAAGCCCCTTTTATAAACCAGATGCACAGCATTGTGATTTGGAGCCAGTTCCCCATGAGCCTGAAATAGGTCAGCAAATTATTGAGGCCAGACAGGGGGCTATACAGTCTGGCGGGGGATGAAACAGACTCCAAGCAAGGGGCAGTGTTGGAAGGGGCCAAAAAGAAGAATCAGAGACCACTGAAATAGCTCCAACCAGCAATGCAGGGGCCACAGTTCAGTTTCAACCTCTGGAGAAACAGGGAGAGCAGCAGACAACAGGTCAAGAGATTCTGGAAGCAATGGGGTCAAAGCAGATTGTAAAAGAGGCAAGGGTTGGCACACAGGTCCAGAACCTGATGTGGAACTAGCCAAGGTAGAGTCTGTCAGCTGTCCAGAAGGAAGCACAGGAGTAGTAGTCATGTTGGCAGGCAGCTGTTCATGAGGAGGAGCTGCAGACAGGCTAGCAACCATTTTGTGGTTCTGCTGTACCATCGGGTCTGAGCCATCCAGGACCCAAGTCCCTGTTCCAGTCAGCATTCAGCTGGCTTCTGTGAAGACCTGCTCCAGAGTCCAGGGCTCCCCACTCACAGTACAAACAGTGGAAACAGGATGCCAAGGTGTACAAGAACCCAGGTCACATAAAGCACACAAATCAGTACAGGATTCAGCAGCAACTGTTGCAACAGGAAATGGTGTCGGCAACACTGCTGATAGTGATACAGGCACAACAACCGATGTCGAATCAGAAGCTAAAGTAATTTCCTCCCGGGCAAAGGGGAGCTCCTCCGCACGAAGCTGGGCTAACAAAACCTTCTTGCATATACTGCACACGCAGCTCCCATTCAGCTTCCTGAAGACGAGATGCAACTTCACTTCCAGCAGGTACCGTAGCTCCCAATCCATACAGGGCAGAACACGACTTAATGTCAGAATTCAAAAACACTGATGCCTTAGAAGAAACAGTGACTGGGGTGGAGGCAAAGTCTCCAGTCACCAGGAGCAGAGCAGCCACAGTGCCAGTGTCCATGTCATCTGCCATCTTGAATCTACAGTCAAGGGATCTCCTACAGGTGAGTAGGGAGTTTTCCCCAATGTCCTGGTCGACATTCAATAATCATTAAAATAGGTCCATGCCACGCATCCTCAGGACACAGCAGGAAATGAGCTGTCAAAACTTTCCTGATCAAAAATTACAAATAGATAGAAAAAATGAATGCTTGGGAGCACGTTTACTTTGGCCAGTTGTCTCCAAACATTGCACCCTCATAGAGGCTCAGTTGAGATTCTGTCCATGTGGCTAAAAGAAAGCAGGATGGTGCAAAAGGCTTCCATTCATCCCACAGCTGTAGGCAAACCATGGCCCACATATTCAAAGGATATGCAAGGCCCAAAAATGGAGATGCACAGCACATTTCAGAAAATGCACGGAAGCTCGATATACAAAAGGGAGAGATGTGTCCCTCATTTCCAAATGTGCAATCATGCACAAGTAATGTATGCAGCTCACAAAAGGTGGCATGTATATGAATATGCCGTGCATCCGTATATTCAGCCAAAATAAGCAGCGCATCTGCCACACATCTCAGAAGTGTGCCATGCAAAGTTAGGCAGACAAATGGATCACTTAAATCAGCCGTCCACCCAAAGACAGGCCTCAGAACTGCAGGCAGGCCATCCAGAGCTATGGGGTTTTTGCAGTCATTGCCGCAAGAAGAAGGTCGGAGGCCATTGCTGCAGGGAAGAAGCTCCATCGGAAGTGGGGATTGTGGCCATTGCCAGAAGGACCTCCATTGGGACCACTGAGGGGACAGTGGCAAAAAGGAATGCTCCAACTGGAGTGGAGAAGAAAACAAGCAGGCTGAGGAGTCTGATTGGATAAGCCCACCCACCCTCCACCACAACTTCTTAAATACTCACAAAGCAGAATGGATTGGGCAGGTACAGAGGGGGAGGAGCAGGGAGGCAAAGATAAGGAACTGGGCAAAGAAAAGCTGATCACTACAGGAGAAAGTCGAACTGAGTTGGCTGGTGAGACTATTTATTTGTGTAACTGTTGTATAGAAGGGCAAAAGGGCAGTAGGTGATGTGTTAAAAACAGCTAACTGAGGTAGGACATTTAAAATGTAGGGGAAAAGTATGTAAATTGTGTACAAAGGGATATTCTAGCAGGCCATTCCTAAAAGTGAAAAATGCAAAAATCGTGTTCCAGAGTGCTACTTATGTGCATGAAAAGGAGGTAACAGCTAAATTGAGACAGGGCTTTTATTTTGGGGGGGGGAGGATATAAAGTGTGTTTAGTAGTAAAAGGGGAGAGAGGCACAGAAGTTAGGGTCATGATGCACTACTCAGGATGGTGGAGAGGGCAGGGGCAAGGGTATTTTTGGATTAGGAGAATGGTTCTGGGGAAAGCAGGAGGGGGCAGAATAGTGGGATGTAATGGGTGTGGGGCAATGGTGTACATGGAAACACTGTGGAGGATGGGGTGTTGCCTAATATGTATTAGATTGGGGCAACTGGAAGTGAAGAAAAGCAATCTAAGGGGTGTAATGGTGAGGAAGTAGAGGGACATAAGAGAGGGAGGGGGAAACTTCAACTATAACGGTAACAGGGGGTTGCAGGAGGCTGGTGTAGGGGAAAGAGAGAGGGAAGAGACCAGCTGGGGACATGTAGCGAAGCGGCAGGATGGGGGGTCAGGGAGGAAAAGGTCCCAGACCAGGAGGTGGGGGAGAATGGTTGGCAAGAAGTGAAGAATAGGGAATGGGGACTCAAAGGACTCAAGGAAGGACACATACCTCAGCAGCGGGGGAGACACACTACGGGGGGAGTATTAGCGTCCAACAGGTACACTTCTCTGACAGACAGAATTGGGGAAGGAATTCTAAAAGGATCAGGGGGAACAGCAAGTTTGGCCCAGGGAACAAGGATACGCAGAAGGGTAGAGAGAGAGATAGAAACAGGGATAGGAAGGTGGTCATAGGGTAGGGGGTAGGGATGTGCAAGGAGGGAAATCAGATGATACAGAAGGAGCAGAGAGGCAATGAAGGGGAGGAAAAGGGTGAGGAGGAAGAAGAGGGGAAGCCAGTATGGTGAGCTGCCCGGCTCCTAGCCCTTAGTTGTAGATATGATTCTGTTGTTTTTTTGTCGTAATTCTGTGTATATGTACATGCCAAAACATGCCAGTGCCAGCACAAAGGCACACAGAGAAAAGACTGGATTTTTTTTAAAAAAAGGGTTTGACCTTCTTTTAAACTGTAAGCCAGCCTTGCTTGCCAGGAAAATGACAAGTTATTGTCAAAAACTTGTGGATAGCTGATCAAAGAGTCTTCCTCTAAGTTCACTATCCAAGGGAAACAGAAATAATAAAATGTCAGGAGATAGCCCTTTTCATTTCAAGAAAAACAGAATGTTTTGATCCCAGGAAACTGTTAATAGTATACTTAATTTTGTGAGGTAATAGAAAAGAACACATCTTTCAAGCATACCTGTGTGAAATTCTACTTACAGGAGTTCTGATTCTAAAACCTGGGTTAACTATGGGAATCTGACTCATCAAAGGATATCTGGAAAATAAGATTTTGGGGAAGCCTAAGAGTGACACCAGGTGGCCCAAAATGGAAGGGCCAACCTCTATCCACAGACTGGGATGGACATCTCCATAAATAGCCCCAGATCAGGGCATTTGGACTCACTTTTTCATCTGGACTCCACCTGACACACAGAAGCCAAACTGCTGAAACCCAGTGTGGCTACAAGGACTAAAGGAACTGAAAACCTTCATCCACTATTTCTGGACTTCAATTTACTGCTAATATAAGGTAGACTTGTAGCTAACAGTCTTAGTGCATTTACATGTATATATTGTCCCATTTTGTTTCTGCATACTGTAACTCAAATTAGTATAATTTCTTTTTAGTTGTAACAGTATTTATTTAAGTATTTTTAGTAAAAACTTTTGTTTTTCTAAAGAATATCTGCCTGAGTGAGAATTCTATATTTGTGTGTGAAAACAGTATTAATAATCTGTGACAACTGTTAAATGCTTACAGGGGCCACCATAAGCAACCAAATTGAGAAAAGGGTCTGTAAGGGACATCTGGGAAAGAATAGAGAGAATACCAGAGTCTGCAAGGATTTTGAACCAGGCTGTTGCATGTTTTTATTTATTTATTTATTGAAATGTTTCACCAGGAGGGCACAGTGAGCAACAAGTTGGTTGTCTCATGGTGTGACCTGGAGGTGGGGGGGCTACATGAGGGTGGGTAACTGTAGTAGATACAGAAATTGCAAATACATAATTCGAATACAGAAGTAGCTACATACAATGCAGATAATCAATGGAATGGTACACTAGCTAGGAGCAGTGGATACATACATTGCAAATACACAATTTGGATTACAGTAGCAGATACATGTAATGCAGATAATCAATGGAATAGAACACAACATAAGGAGCATAAAACAAGAACATGTGAAAACATATTTGGATTGACATATAATCAACATGCAATTTGGTAAGCAATAGAAGTGTTAGCGAGCAGAGAAAACACTGCTCAGACCGGGTGTCTAGCAGTGGAGCATAAAGTGTAGGGCAGAAAGATTACAGGGCTATGAGTTTTAAGTGCAGTAGATACAGGGCATGTATTTAAGTGCAGTGGAGTAGAAGAATTTAGTGGTGGAGTTAGTGGGGGGGAGAGACAGAGCGAGAGGGGAGAAGTAGAAAAGTGGAGGGGGGCAAGGAAGGAGAGATATGCAGGGTACTGCCCTCCTGCAAGATGCTGAGAACTGAGCCAGACGGCAGGACTGGGCAAGGAAAGTGGAGTGGAAGGAGAAGGAGGAGTAGAAGCAGAAAAGTGGAGAGGGGTACAGGAAGGGAGATATATGCCAGGTACTGGCCCCCTGCAAGATGCTGAGAACTGAACCAAGGGGCAGGACTGGGCAATGAAGGAGGAGTGGAGGGAGGCGGGGTAGAAGTAAAGAGTGAGGAGGGGCAGGGAGGAAGATATGTACCAGGTATTGACCCCCTGCAAGATGCTGAGAACCAGGTCAGGGAGCAGGACTTGGCACTGAAGGTGGAGTGGAGGGAGGAGGGGAAGTAATAGAAAATTGGAGAAGGGGAGCAGGGAGGGAGATTATGCCAGGTAATGGTCCCCTGCAAGATGCTGAGAACTGAGCCAGGGGAGCAGGACTGGGCAAAGTGGGTGTAGAGGAGAGAGAAGGGAAGAGGGAGAGGGAGAGGGAAGAGAGGTTGGTAGTGGTGGGACTATGGGGAGGGAAGGAGGTAATGTCAGGTGGAGGACGGATAGGGGAAGGAAGTAGGGCTTCAAAGTAATTGGGGGAAGTTAAGGTGGATTAAAGCAGGAGCAGCTAGAGGAAAGGTAGTTATGCAAGGCAGATCTGAATGATCATGAAGAAGAGGAGTGGCATATTTGAGGGAGAGAGCATTCCAAACTTTAGAGAAGCGATGTGAAAATCCATTTTGGCCAGCGTGTGTGGCGCAGCAGGTGATCACCAAAATATGAATGTCAGAGGATCTAAGGGAGTGCGAAGATGGAATAGGAGTTGAAAGAGACATGGAGAGATAGGATGGGAGTTCTCCTGGCCAATATTTAGAGGTGATTTTGGCACAGTGTGAGAGACATCTGTTCACAAGAGGGGGAAAGGCCAGAGCGTGATAAAGATCACAATAGTGGGTCCGGGAAGGGACGTCCAAAGCAAAATGACAGAAGGAATTGAAAAAGGTGTCCAATCTGGTAAGGGAAGATTTGGGAGTGGCACCATAGACTACATGACAGTAGTCAAAGACAGGGAGTATCATCTTCTGGACCAATTCATGCCTAGCCATGGGAGGGATGCAACTATGGCTCCTGTAAAGGGTGCCAAGCTTGGGGCGCAGTTTTTTCAGGATGATGTCAATGTAACCGTAAAAGTTGAGGTGCTGGTCCAGTCATACCCCAAGGTATCTGAAAGAAGAAGTATCCTCTAGGATTGTCCCATACAGGGTGTGGAAAAAGGGCAGATGGGGTAGCCTGGAGAATCTCTGCCTAGTGCCAAAGGTCATGGAGAGTCTTCTTGGCATTCAGAAAAAACTGATGGGAAGCAAACCAGAGCTGAACCTGGTGAATCTGTCAGATTGCACTTAAGGGTTGGCACTGCGAGCCCAGTGGACCTGACCCCCCCCCTTCCCCGGAGTGTGTTCATGACAGATCTGGTGTGCAGTGTTGGGATCCGAGAGATCTGGTTGCCTAGCGTTGCAATTCAAGAGATATTGGTGGCACAGGCATAACAGTTGGATTCAAGCCTAGTGCATCAGACTGATAAACAATAAATAGTCCACACACAATCAAGGCAGAGATTTAAACAAACATATATATAATTTGGTTACAGTATAAAGTTCCCTACCTGTTTTTGTATTTTTCTCGGGTGTAAAATTAGTGTAGCAGTAGTTAGGGAAGAAAATGGCTTCCATCTTGTGAATGCGTAGGATAATAACTGACACAACAAAGCAGGGATCAAGTGCATAAAAAACGCACAAATGTGTTCATCAATTTATTTTCAGAAAAATACAGATACATGCAGCTACACCAACACAGAGCAACCCGCTAAAAAAAAAGAATTGCTCGGTCACACTCGGGACCAGAGCTGTCCCTTGTGCTGGAGTCACAAAAGTCAAAGGAGCTAGACTCAGCATCAGTGGTTCTGGAGCTCAGTGCCTAGAAATGGGCGCTACACTTCTTTTTAAACCAAGGGGCACCAGACATTAACAATAAAATGTGACTTGCTCTATGTCTGATCTCTGCAATCAGAGCATAATGCTGTGTTCATAAAGAGGGGGTAAAGACAATAAGGGACAGCAAATAGATTTTGGAGATTGCCAGGTTGGCCAACCTGACAAGAATTTAAAGAAAAGGCAGAAAAAATAAGAGGAAAGGACAGAGTGAAAGGAAAGGGGGGGGGGGGATTGAACATGTTCATATTTATGACAGGGGTTTAAACACAGAACAGGGGGCTCCCTGTTACACACACCCCTCTTCACCAAGATGCAACAGTAATACTGTCGTCAGATACCCTCCCTGAACCCTAGGAGGGTTTGAGCTTCCACCCACCCACTCTCAGAAGCTCTGCATCAGGGACCCTTATGCAAACAATCAGTATCTATAATCAGACATACATAAACATATCTCCGATACTGATCTATTCCCTGAGGCATAGTATCAAGGGTTTAATGCAAACCTCTTTCTCCTATATCATATGCAAAAATTTCAACATTGTCACAGAAAGAACATGCATTTGTCAATGCCGAATGTTTGCTTGCTGGTATTAGCATTGGAAATTCAGGAGTTAGAGAGATGCAGATAGGAATGGCAGTGAAATATTGATCTTCATGCCAACCCCACCTTCACCCTGCCAAGACGGACAGGCATTGGGATATGTGTTTGGGTTGTCGCCCTTAACGTTCATGCTATTTCACTTCACCCCATCCAACAGACACTGACACGAGTTGAGGGGTGCCTTGGGGTGTTCGACTTTACAGTCACCCCACTCCATAAGGATATACGCTGAAATAGGTGCAGTATAGGAGAATGGGGTGAACTCTGGGGCTGAAGAGTCCAAGGCACACCTTGATGCCTGTCACTGGCTGCAGGGTGGTGGGGTGGGGGTGGAATGGCATGGGCATTACAGTCAGCAATCCAAAGGCACACCCCTGATGCCTGTCAGTCTGTACGGTGTGGGATGTTATGATTAGAAACCCTAATGCCTTGGGCATTTGTTAGTATTTGCACTACACATTTTCAACATGGCCATTTTGTGACCCCCACCTCATGAAAGCATTTGGAACCGCTTCTCATGAACAGTGGCGCTGTGATTTTGTCAATGTCTCCCAAACTTTGAATTTCCACAGTGACCGTGCCATTGTGTGCCAGATGTATGAAAACACAGATTGGGCAGGATGTGAAGAATGACAGCAGTACCAGTCATAGGGAGGTGTGAAGAGATGGCATTGTTGAAAATCTGTAGTGAAAATATTAAAAATGCTCAAACTTCCGAGCATACGTGAAAACTGCCAATGCATGCACATAACACAGTCATTTGGTGGAATTATTTCACCAGATTTTCAACATAGGCATTTTGTGACATCTGCTCATGAAGACTGTCACTATGATTTTCTTAATCTGTCCCGAACATTGATTTCCCACAGCAACCGCGCAATTCTGTGCCAGATGTGTAAACGCATATTTGGGGCATGATGTGAAAAATAAAAGCTTGTACTGCTCATAAGGAGATCTGAAACAACACCAATGTTGAAATTCTGGAGTGAAAATACTACAGATTTGTGAAATTATGAGGGTGCGTGGAAACTGCACGATGCACGCTTGTAACAGTCATTTTATGGACATTTGCCACCAAATTTTCAGCACTGGCATTTTAGGACATCTGCTCATGAACCAAGTTATTGTGATTTTAAATACAAACATACATATGAACATACAAACATATGAATCTGCCAGCAGAACACACCAATTGGTCTACGTAACTCTGCCCGAGTGTGCAGCTAGCATCTTAGATTGCACCTGCCCCAGCCTCCTCTCCCTCAGTTCCTCCCCGCTTGTCCCAGCCCCTGCCCTCCTGACTCTTCCTCTTGCTTTATCCCACTCCTTCTTAAAGCTATTGACTGCCCTACATATTACCACCCCCTCTGGCAGTGCATTCCAACTAGACGCCACCCTCTCAGAGAAGTAATGCCTCCTCATTTCCCTCTTGAATCGTCCCCCTTCCAATCTTAGTTCATGCCCCTTCATCTCTCTCATCTCTCTTCCACTCCTCAGTTTAAACATCCCTCGGTGCTAGGTTTATTTACCCCCTCAGGTATTTAAATGCTTCAGTCATATCCCCACTATCCCTCCTCTCCTCCAGTGTGTACATGTTCAGCTCCTTCAGACTAACTTCATATTCCTTTCCTTCAATCCCCTTTAACATTTTTGATGCCATCCTTTGCACCTCCTCCAGTAACTTTATATCTCTCCTCAGGTATGGCCTCCAGTATTGCACACAGTACTGTAGGTGCAGTCTGACCAATGATCTGTAGAGAGGTAGGATAACATCCCCGTGTCTGGATAAGATTGTTCATGCTCCTAGTTACCAACACTTCTAGGCCCTTTTCCTCCTCTGTGATCGCCAACCAATAGTCCCTCTTCTGGTTCTTAGCCCCGAAGTGCATCACCCTACACTTCTTTGTGTTGAATCCTAGATGCCACTCCACCGACCATGTCTCTAGTTTGGTTAGGTCCCCCTGCAGTTTTTCCCATTTGTCTTCTTCGTCCACCACTGCCCCCAATTTGGTATAATCTGTGAACAGACTGACCCTGCTCCCCACTCCATGTGTTATATCGGAGATAAAGAGCCCAAATAGCACCGGGCGTGGCACTGACCCCTGCAGCACCCTGCGTGTCACTGCTCTGGGTGCAGAGAGCTCCCCCCCACCACCACCCTCTGCACCCTCCCCTGTAACCAGTTCTCTATCCATTTAGTCAGCTTTTTCCCACCCCCAGTGTTGTCAGCTTTCCCTCAGTCTCCCATGAGGCACTGTATCGAAGGCCTTACTGAAGTCCAAGTACAGGACATGTACCGCATGGCCCCTGTCCAACTCCCTTGTCACCCAGTCATAATACTCTATTAGGTTGGTTTGACAAGACCTCCCTGAGACGAACCCGTGTTGCCGCCCATCTTGGAGGCCATTACTCTCTAGGAATGTCACCAGCCTCTCCTTCAGTATCGCCTCCATAAGCTTACCCACTATGGATGTGAGAGTTACTGGCTGATAATTTTCTGGCTTCTTCCTAGGCCCACTCTTGTGTATGGGTACCACATGGGCCACCCTCCAGTCCTGGGGCACACACCCCATTTCTAGGGAGGTGTTGAACAGATCTGCCAGTGGCTCAGTCAACAGCTCCATCTCCCTCAGCACCCTGGGGTGGATGCCATCGGGACTTGGTGCCTTGTCCACCCTTACTGCCCTCAGCCCCTCTAGCACCCTACTCCCTTTGATCACTTTGTCTGTCACCTCCTCCTCCCCTTTCCCCACCTCCCCAGCCCATTCTGGAAGCGGACCATCCCTCTCCTTAGTGAAAAAGGAGCAGAAGTACTCATTTAGAATTTCCACTTGCTCCTCCCCCTTTTCCGACCAATCCCCTCCCCGCTTTATCATCGCAATATGTTCCTTGCACTTCCTGTTTTCCCTGACATACCTAACAAAGTCCTTTTTCCCTCCCTTTATGCCCTGTACAGACCTTAATTGCCTGGAGGCCTTAGCTTTTTTCAGCCTCCTGGCAACCTCCCTTGACCAAGTCCTGAAAGCCTCCTTATCCTCTCCCTTCCTTGTTCTCCTGTACTTCCGGTATGTAGCCATCTTTGCCCTCATCCCTTGCAGCACTTCCTTGTTCAGCCAGCATGGCTTCCTGGCTCTGCTCTTCTTACTCCTGGCCCTGGTGCAGGCTACTGTGGCCTCTGTTAGCCCAGTCTTTATGACTCCCCAGTTTTGTTCTGCATCCATCCCCGACCTTATATGCTGGAGTCTCTCTTGCAATATTGGTCCCATCCTCCCAAAGTCCACCCTAATGAAGTCCACCACCTTAGTGTCCATGCCTCCTGTCTCCCTGCCCAGCGTGAGATCGAGCCACACTGTTTGGTGGTCGCTACCTGCTAAGGGGTCCTCCACCCTTACCTCCCTCACTGCCTCCCCATTTGCTAGTAGTAGGTCTAGAGTGCTACTAAGCCTTGTATTTTATTTATTTATTGAAGATATCGGATAACATACCTTCGAGTCATAGACTCCTTTACAAAGGTTCCACGTCATTGAGAACAGAGACATCAGGGACAATAGCAACAATTAGACACAACTGTTACAGAAATGGATACAAAATGTGGGTTAAGCTGGAAAGGAAAATGGGGCCAGCCATCCGCACAGGTGTGGTCTATAGACCACCAGCCCAGGAGGAAGAAACAGATAGGGAGCTGATGCTAGCCATCCAAAGGATGGCTGACAAGGGTGAGGTAGTACTGGTTGGAGACTTCAATATACCAGATGTGGACTGGAGCATCCCAGCAGCAGCATCAACTAGGAGCAGATTTATCCTGGACTCCTTCAGGGTGCCTTCCTCAAGCAACTGGTCATGGAACCAACTCGGCAGAAGGCAATACTGGACCTTGTGCTCACAAACAGGGACAGTGTGATGGGGTAACAGTGGGGAGCACCTGGGTAACAGTGACCACCAGTCATTGTGGTTTGAAATCACAGAAAAGCAGAACCAAACCACACAAAAACACGTATCCTGGATTTTAGGGGGCAGACTTTGGGAAAATGGGGAGATGCTTGAAAGAGGCATTAAGGGAATGGGACAGGAATCAGGGATTGAGGAACAGTGGGCAGTATTTAAAATGGGGATTATAAGAACAACAGAATTATGCATTAAGCAGGTTAGCAAGAGGAAAGAAAGAGGAGACCATTATGGTTTCCAAAGAGGTAGCAAAGAAAGTGAAAGCCAAAAGACTGCATTCAGGCAATACAAAAGACACAGGCAGAAGGGGATAGGAGAAGTACCAGGAGAAACAAAGGAGGCAGGGAAGTCAGTAAGGAAGCCAAAGCTCAGACAGAAGAACACATTGCAAAATCAGTGGTTAAAGGGACAAAACCTTTACAGGTACATAAGTGAAAAAAGAAGGACAAAGGGAGGGATAGTTAGACTGAAGGGGGAGGATGGGAGCAGCGTGGAGGATGACAACAGTAAAGCTGACATATTGAACAGGTATTTCTGCTCAGTCTTTACTAAGGAAGAGGGGGGTAATGGGTCTGAAGGGAGTACAAGGGGTGAGAATGGTGCAGAAATGGACACAAGTCCCTTTACACGAGAAAGGGTCCTGAAGGAACTGGAAGTAATAAGAGTTGACAAAGCAATGGGGCCAGATGGGAAAAATTCCCAGGGTCCTTAAAGAACTAAGAGAGGTGGTGGCTGAACTCTCGGCTATCCTGTTCAGCCAATCACTGGAAACAGGGAGGTACCCAAAGACTGGAGGACAGCAGATGTAGTCCCCTTATACAAAAGTGGGAACAAAGAGGAAGCAGGGAACTACAGACCAGTCAGCCTCACCTCGGTAGTGGGAAAGATCATGGAAGCACTACTGGAGGAGAGATTGGTGGAACATCTGGTTGTCAATGGACTACAGGACCCAAGGCAGCATGGTTTCACCAGGGGGAGGTCATGTCAGACCAACCTCATTGAATTTTTTGACTGGGTGACTAGGGAGGTGGATCAGGGAGGGCAGTGGACATGGCCTATCTGGACTTCAGCAAGGCCTTTGACACTGTGCCACATAGAAGACTATTACACAAACTGGGGAATATGGGTGTGGGCAGGACAGTAGTGTGGTGGGTAGGTAACTGGCTGGGGGCAGGACACAGAGGGTGTGGTAAATGGCTGTCACCCACAGAGGGAAGAGTGACCAGTGGGGTACCACAGGGATCAGTGCTGGGACCGGTCCTATTCAACATCTTCATCAGTGACATTGCACAGGATATAGAAGGCAGAATTTCACTGTTCGCTGATGACACAAAGCTCTGTAACAGAGTAGACACACCAGAGGGTGTAGACAGAATGAGAAGGGACCTGCAGAAACTTTGAAGAATGGTCAAGGGTTTGGCAGTTGAAATTCAATGCAAAGAAGTGCAAGATAATGCATATGGGGCACAAAAACCCTGGCACAATATATCAGTTGGGGGGTGAGGATATAGCATGCACCAGGCAGGAAGGGATCTTGGGGTTGTCATCTCTGATGACCTCAAGGTAGGGAAACAGTGTGACAAGGCATCAGGTAAAGCAAATAGATGCTGGGATGTATAGGCAGGGCATCACCAGCAGGAAAAGGAGGTCATAATTCCGCTATACAAGACACTAGTGAGGCCCCACCTGGAGTACAGTGTACAGTTCTGGAGACCATACCTACGTAAGGACATAGACAGGGTAGAGAAGGTTCAGAGGAGGGCAACAAAGATGGTGCATGGGTTGCATCACAAATCCTATGAAGACAGGTTGAAGGAACTGAACACGTACTCCCTGGAGGAGAGGAGGGAGAGAGGGGATATGATAGAGACATACAAGTATCTTACAGGGAGGAACAGGGTGCAGGAAAACACTATTTTTAAGCGAAAAAGATGTTTCAGGACTAGAGGGCATGGGATGAAGTTGGAGGAGGACGATTCAGAGGAAACATGAGAAAGAATTTCTTCACAGAACGGGTGGTGGACAAGTGGAACACCCTGCCAGAGGAAGTGGTGGGGGCTGAAGCAATCACGGGATTTAAGAATGCATGGGATAGACATAAAGGAATTCTAGAGGTCAGGGGTAAGGGGAAATAGACTTCTAGGAAAACAAACTGAACTTACAAGCTCAAATGGGCAGACTAGGTGGGCCATAGGCCCTTATCTGCCGACACTGTCTATGTATCTATGTATCTATGTAAAATGGTTACAGATAACACAGTAAAGCAGCTGGTGATACAGAGATACAGAGTATTGCCAAGCAAAGGTACATACTACAGACGGTAGTAGGTAACAGAAACATACAGTGCAGGGCGGTGGCGCCAGCCATGCCCTGGTGGTTATTTGCAGGCCTAGGTTGGACTGAGGTGTCCATTGTCAGATATAGGTATGCCCTGGGGCGGCTGGACCAGAGTTAAGTCCATAGTCATGGGGGGGGAGTGGGTAGGGCTAGAAATCAAGGACAGTCACAGATTGAGTCGTGAGAGACTAGGTCTCTTAGCTGGGACTTGAAATTACCAAGTTTGGGTTCTGTGAAGAGGGAGTTTGGGAGTGAGTTAAGCCAACTAGGGGCCATGTACCTAAAATTTCTTTGACCCGAGGTGGTCTTGCAGTGAGGTACCCTGAAGTGGGTTGTCGCCGATTGCCGAGTGAGGTGGGTGGACAACGGTACCTGGAGTAGGGAGGTGAGAGCAAGTGGGAGGAGCCCTGCTGTTATTTTTTTAGCAAAGAGGCAGGTTTGATATTTGAGCCTCCTATCAAAGTTTAGCCAGTTGGATGAGGCATAAAGGGTGCAGGTATGTGTGAGTCTGGCGCAGCCAGTAGCTAGTCTACAGGCCTTGTTAAGGGCCAGCCTAATTTTGTTTAGGTACGTGTTGTCAGCTGCCCCATACATAATTATTCCATAGTCTATGAGTAAGAGTACTGATACTGAGACAGCTACGTGGAGGGCCTCTGGTGGGAGGCAGTGCTTGTACTGGTGAAGTAGGCCAATTCACACATTAACAGCGGTGTTCAGTTTTCAGATGTGGTCATGGTAGGTGAACCCAGAGTCTAGGGCGATACCTAAGTATTTGAATGAGGTAACCTGCTCAAGGGCGTCATTTAGAGAGTTCAATATGAGCAGGGGTTGTATTATGTTCTTGTTTTGGGAGTGTGCAAACACCACAGTTTTGTTTTTTATGTACCTTAAGACTAACCTATGTCGATTGAACCAGGATTCAGCTTCCATGAAAGATTTTTAGAGTGCAGAACGGAAGGGCTGTGGGATCGGTGTAGGCCCACTTACCAATTGCATCATAAGGCCATCCTGGAATGCATCAAGGAGCACCTGCTCCCTGGTATTACTAGTGCTCCAGTAAACCCATGGTAGGTTAAAATCCCCCACTATCACCACACTCCCCCTTCTACACACCCTCCTTATCTGCTCTGACAACACCCCATCCAGGTCCCTGGATTGGGTTGGTGGACTGTACACCACTCACAGCCTCAGCTTTCTGCCCTTGGAGTCCAGGAGCTGCACCCAAAGTGCCTCTGTCCTCTCCTCTTCTCCCTCATCCCTTATGCATTTAATCCCTTCCCTCACAAAGAGTGCAACCCCCCCACTTCCAACCACCCGGTCTCTCCTGTATATCCTGTATTCTGGGATTGCCAAGTCTCATTCATGGTACTCTGTGGACTAAGTCTCTGTCACTGCAGCAGTGTCCACCTTCCCCTCTGAAAGGAGCATCTGAAGCTCTGCAATTTTGTTCCCCAGGCTTCTTGCATTGAGAGAGACCACCTTTCACCCATACCCCTCCTTCTCCTCACTCTTCTCCTGCTTGGCCTGTGTCCCTCCTCCCGGTAGTCCACACCCTTTCTACTCCTTATTCTTACTGGGTGGTAGTGCCTTCTGTATTACACTCAGACCACTCTGCCCAGCCCCTCCCAGGGTTACTATGCCTCTGTCTTTACCTATATCTAGGGGGGAGGAGCTCATTAGGCTCCTCTGTCCACACCTTTCTACCAACCTCAGTCTTTTGGCCACCCCCCACTAGTTCAAATCCACCTTAGTACAGTAGAGATATACCCCTCTAATCCTGCCTTTAATACTCCCTTCCCCTTCCTGCTCAAGTGTAGCCTGCCCCCTGCGTACAAGTCACTATTCCCCCAGACCCTACCTCAGTTAGTCACGAATCCATAATTTTTGGTATGGCACCAATCCCTCAATCACTCGTTGAACTCCTCAATCCTCCCCTTCCTCCCCCATGCTGTTGGGGGGTGCACTATGCCAAGGGGGATTGGGCACCTCCTCAGCATACAACAGAAGCGTGGGGGTGGGGACATTATGCCAATGGGGACTGGGCTCCCCATCAGAAAATGAACTGGGTCGGGGGCATGGGGACGGCAAGATACTGCCCTGCAATGACTGGTCGCTCCCTCATTGCAGCAGAATGACTGATGCTGTAATGACGAGGTGGCCCCTGATTGCAGTGGTGAAAACGTTTCAAGATGGTGGGACACTGGCTGAACTAGTGTCAGCAGCAGTGTGCCACCGCATTGGGGAAAGCAGGCCAAGCCTCAAAAGGCACTGGTTCAACTGGCCCCCACAGTGCCGCACCTCCAAAACCCCGCTTCTCTCCTCAGCTGTGCCGAAATGTTTCTTGCGCATGTGCAAGCAAACATAAAAACACTTCATATCAACACATTTCCTCAAGTTTCTTTAGCATGGGCCCCTTATCGAGACAAGAAATCAGCATTCTGGTGTTTTGACACTGCTCTATGCTGAATTGTAAAGCAGTAAGGCTGTAAAGCCAAATATCACCACATTATATGGTCATTCTTGTCTTTCATCTGTTGAATCCAACACAAAAGGTTATGATCGGTGAGAACCTTAAACTCTGCACCCCACAGATAATATTTCAAGGCCTTTATCGCCCATTTTAATGCTAAGCATTCCTTCTCCACTGTTGAATACTTCCTCTCCTTCTCATGAAGTTTACTGCTGATGTATATGACTGGGTGCTTCTCACCTTGCACATAAAATGTGAGAGAAAAATTAGGACTGATCAAGACGGGATGAACATAGGGTCGCTTTAATATTCTGAAAGGTCTCATTGCATTCCTTGGTCCATAGCACCTTATTAGAACATTTGTTTTTGGTCAGATCTGTAAGTGGGGTTGCTATGGTGGCAAAATCAGGTATAAATCAGCTTTAATAACTAGCCAGTCCCAAAAAGGAACGTACGTGTTTCTTTATCAGGGGGATGGGACTGTTAGCTACTGCCTTGATTTTATTGATGTCTGGTTTGATTGTACCTTCCCCAATGATGAACCCTAAGTATTTGGTCTCAGTCCTGGCAATGGAGCATTTGGTAGGATTTCTGGTCAGTCCAGAGTCTTGAATGGACTAAATGACTGCACTCAGATGTACTAGGTATGTCTGCCAGTCAGGGCTGAAGATAACATCATCTAAGTAGGCTGCACTGTACTGTGTATGGGCATGCAATACTTGATCTATATAGTGTTGGAAGGTTGTGGGGGCACCATGCAGTCCAAAAGGCATGGTTGTGAACTGGTAAAGGCCTATTGGTGTGCTGAAGGCAGTCAATTCCTGTGCATGTAAAAAGAGGGATTTGCCAGTAGCCTTTCATTAAGTCAAGGGTGCTTATGTATTTGGTGTTCCTATTTTGTCTAATAAGTCATCTACATGAGGCATGGGGTACCCATCAAAGGTGTAGACAGCGTTAATCTTCCTGAAATCCAAGCAAAGCCGGATATCCCCCCTCCCAACGGTGAGGACCAAGCACTTCGTGATAGTACTATAACTCCTAGGTGCTCCATTTACCTCACCTCATCAATGACTTCCTGTCTAACTCTCTCAGGCAGCTGGTAGGGTTTCAGGTGTATGGGTCTTGTTTGTACTACCTTTATGGTGTGCACTACCCCTTTTGCTCTCCCTGGGGTATTAGTAAAGTTCTTCCCATAATGTCTCAATAGTGGTCCAATCTCCTGTCTCTGAGCTGCATCCAACCTGGGATTGATTTGAACCCCCACCACTTGGGTGCCTTTATCCAATCTCTCATAGGCCACTTCAAGCTCAGTGTTCTCTTGCTCAGGGTATATAAAAAGACTGGGTATTGGGTCTTGCCTATCAAACCATTTCCTCAACAGGTTGGCATGGTAAATTTTCTTTTGGGACCTTTTTGCTGGCATTTCAGTTTCATAATTTACCTTCTCAGTTTGCCTATTAACTACAAATGGACCTTGCCATTTCATTAATAACTTGTTTTTGGTGGATGGCAGCAATAATAGTACTTTATCCCCTGGATGATACATTTTACTTTTCAGTCCTTCACCATACCATTCTTTCTGTTCTGCCTGTCTATGGAAAACATTCTGGTGTGCTAGAGTAACAAATTTCACCAATTTCTTCCTAAGATTGGTCATATAGTCTACAATATTTGTATGGCAGACATCTTTCCCTTCTTCCCAATGTTCCCGCACCACATCTAAAGGACCTCTGGGGTTTCTTCCACATAAAAGGGTAAGGGTGACAATCCTGTAGTGGCTTGGGGCACCTCCTGGTACATGAACAAGAGATATGGTAGAGATTTGTCCCAATCCCGCCCTTCCTCTTGTACGTATTTCTGGAACATATGTTTTAGAGTCTTATTAAAATGCTCCACTAAACTATCAGTCTGGGGGTGGTAGGGAGATGTTTTCACTGCAGTTACCCCTAACAATCTGTACAACTTCTTGAGGAGTACTGAGGTAAAGTTGGTACCTCTGTCTGTGAGAATGACCTGAGGGATACCCAATCGACTAAAAATGTTAGCCAGTTCCTTGGCAATCCGAGGGGCTGTCACAGTCTGAAGGGGTATCGCCTCAGGATACCTGGTCGCATAATCACAAATCACCAAAACATACTGGTCACCTTTTAAACTTTTTGTTAGGTGGCCTACCACATCCATAGCTATTCTCTCAAATGGTGACATTACTGTGGGTATTGGCTGTAGGGACACCGTATCCCCTTTTCCACCTTTGGCTACCAATTGGCACTCGGAACAAGTGCGACAATACTCAGCCACATTCTCATGTATCCCAGGCCAGAAGAACTGATTTGTCAATCTGCCTAATGTCCTATCTCATCCTTCATGGCCAGCCATAGGGATGTCATGGGCTAGGTACATCAGTCTATCCCTATATTTCTGGGGTACCATCATCAGTCTTATATATTCCCCTGTAGCAGGGTTAGTACACATTTGATATAAAACATCATTTGTTATGCATACTGTGGCTGCCCTTCTGCAACCACTTGGTCCACCTGTAAGAAATAGGGATTCAAAGTCAACTTTTGCTCTGTTTTCATATTAGTCCCAGCTAAATTGGACCCAGCATCAGGTATTCCTTCCTGATGGGTGTCCCTCCATTTTCTTTTTTCGGCTCTCTTCTCCTTTCTTGATTTCCTTGTTTTTCCTGGTACTTCATATGCCTTCTCATCAAATGGAAACATGTTCTGTGACTGTTCTTGTCTAGCCTGGGCCTAAGTGGTTACTGCCACAAGCTGGTCACAGGTCTGTTGATTCTTTATCAACCGGTCAAAGTTAGGGAAATCCTGGCTGATAATAATGGGAACTGGCAGTCTAGGTACTAAACCAACAGAGATAAGTTGTTTATCCTGCCCTACCCATCATTTCCACTGTGGTGGTAGGGTACTGTGGGCATCCCCATGGACACAGGTTACCTTTGCCTCCAGCCCTTTACTGTGGTAGTTCTTTTAAATGTCCACCCTTACCAAGGTATGTTTGCTTCCTGAGTCCAGCAATCCCACTATTTCATCCTACCCGATCCCCACTGCGGTAACATACCTCCAATTAGCCATTGCCAAGTGGGCAGCTTCATTTCTTCTTTTGGGGAAATTACGGGCTATGTGTCCTTTTCCCAAACAGCTGTGATAAATAATGTCTGCTGAATAGGGCCCTGACCTTCAGTCTCCTCACCAGTTATTTCCCCCAACATTTAACTGTGTGGAATAAGTAGTTTCAAAAGGTCTTACCGGTGTCGTAGGTTGGGGTGAAGAGCCTTGGTATCCTCTGGACTTTGATGGTCTGGCCATCAGGTAATCCTCTGCCAGAGTGATGTTCTACTCTGCTGTGTCAGGTTTGTGCTCCTTCACCCACACCTGGATGTCTTGGAGCAATACGTGGATAAATTGCTCTGTAATGATCAATTACAGGATTTGGTCGAGGATTTTGACTGTTGGTTGTAACCATTTCAGACAGAAACTTTTTAACCTGGCAAAAGTCTCTCGAGGGGTATCTTAGCTCGTCATCTTTTGGGACCTGAATCGTTACCTATAGGTCTCGGTATTGATATCATACTGATGGAGGATTTCCTCCTTAACCTGATTGTAATCATTAGAGTCAGGGGTAGTAAGGTGAATATACACCAGTTGGGCCTGTCTGGATAAGTAAGGGACAAGTCTGATGACCCAGTGGTCTTAGGGCAAAGCACATGTCAGGGCTATATGCTTGAACATAGTTAAGTAGGTTTCTAGATCATCATTCTCTGTCAATTTTGTTAACTTTATGCCATAGGGTACATTTTGGTCAGGTTGCCCAGGAGTCAGGGATTGGATGGCATGCAAGGCATCCTGCCATCTCTCATCCCGTCTTTTCCTTTCCTCTTCTTGCAGTCTTTTGTCCTCATCTCACTGTCATCGGTCCTCTGCTCACTCACGCTCTATCTCCAACTATTTTAGACAAAGCCAGTTCAGCAGATCACTGGGGTCTTCCGGTGCACTCTTCTCCATTTAATTCCCGTCCTCTTCTTCCAATGGGTCCTCGTCTGTGGCATCCTCTCACTTTTTCTTCACAATCCTTGGCCAGGCACCAGGGTTCAACCCAGGCACTGTCTTCAATCTGAGCATTTCAGCCATTGCTTGAGTCCCCTGCACTTTTTAACCTGTACATGTGCCGGGTACTGGACTATACCCTCCTGGCAGTGTCTCCCAGGCAATCTAGATGAGCCAGATATCCCACTTCTAAAACCAATGTGAATGTGTGGGATAATAACTGACACAAGAAAGCAGGGATCGAGTGCATAAAAAAAGCATGAATGTGTTCAATTTATTTTCAGAAAAATACAAATATTTACAGAAATAAAAGCAAAAAGTCAAATAATTAGTCCTGCACAAAGAAATTCAGACCTCTGCTTCCTTCAGCAGAGTCTGCTGCTTTGCTTCAGCCCAGATTGTCCAATGAATACTTTCCTCAAGTAACCTGTGTGAAATCTACACACACACACACACACACACACACACACACACACACACACACACACACACACACACAACTGTAGGTCTTACCCTAGTCACTGTCAGCATTAGAATGACTCAGCTATCAGCATTCCCATAGTGGTGAGCCCTTTTTATAGCTCCTTGTAATTACATCATTTAATTGGGGAGTTTCCATAGGCTGTGACATTACATAATTGGGGAGTTTCCACAGGTCATGACATCGCAGGCTTCATTATTCTATTTCATATGCAGCCCTCAATCACAACATCTGTGGGGCTGCTTCTGTACAGAGTACACTTCATTCTTGACACTACGGGGTGTACAGTTACCCTTGCCCGTGGTGTGTCATTAGCTAGCAGTCAAGTATCCAAGTGACTGATCTTGCCACTAGCGCGGCACTCGGCTTTCTCTTCAGAGTATGCCTTTGCTCCGAAGCAATCATTCTTTTACTTGCTCCAAACAAGGAATGTACATTCAGCCTCTATATGCAGCTACACCAATATGGAGCAACCCGCACCAAAAAAAAGAATTGCTCAGTCACATTCGGCGACCAGCTCTGTCCCTTGCACCAGAGCCGCATAAGTCAAAGGAGCTGCACTCAGCAGCAGTGGTTCCAGAGCTTGACACCCCAGAAATGGGTGCTACACTTCTTCTTAAACCAAGGGGCACCAGACATTAACAACAAAGCATGACTCACACTATGTCCTATCTCTGCAATTGGGAGCATAACATTATGTGCATAAAGATGGGGTAAAGAGAATAAGAGACAGCAAAGAGTTTTTGGAGATTGCCAGTTAGGCCACCCTGACAAGAATTTAAAGAAAAGGCAGAATAAATAAGAGGAAAGGACAGAGTGAAAGGAAAAAGGGGTGGGGTGGGGATTGCACATTTTCATATTTATGACAGGGTCGAAACACATAACAGGGGGCTCTCTCTTATATATCTACAGCGAATACATTGCAGACTACCTAAAGCAGTTGTGTCAGGAAAGAGGGGTCCAGTGCAATGGGTGAACTAAAAAGCACCTCATGGAGGCTGTTGTGGCAGCCGATGAGCAAGCAACTGCCCAGGACCTCAAGTCACAGCTGGAGACTGAAAGGGACCAGACCTTGGGTGTGGGGATGACAAAGGACATTGCAGAGTCCAGTCCCAAGGAGGAAGACAGTGAGACTGGAGGGATCCCAGAGCCACAGCACTAGGAGAGAGTCACCACAAAGCTAGAGCCAGAAGGGATCAGGCTGCAGCTAGAGTTGAGGAGATTAGAGCTGGAATTTGAGCAGAGGAAGTTCCAGATGAGCTGGAGATACAGGAAGAAGAAAACCAGCATTGGAGAGAGGCCAAGGAAAAAAAAAGGCAGCTTCATAGAGAGGCCAAGAGAGAGAGAGGAAAAAGAGTGCCAGAGGGAATTCAAACTGGCAAAGCTAAGACTCCAACAACCAGCACCAGGGGAGGTAAATGGTAGGGGTGAACCTGGAACTCCAGAACTGTGGTATAAATTAAATTCTAAATTAATAGCTGAATTTAAAGAGGGGGAGGATACTGAATCATTTTTTAATTCATTTGAAAAGGTCTGTATCCAGGCTAAAATACCCAGGGACTCCTGGAGCTTTCAGCTATCCCCGCTGCTTACTAGAAAAGGGCGTGAGAAACTAAGCCAAATGGACAATCAGGACAGTAGTAATTATGAGAAACTTAAATCTGCATTGCTTAAAAAATATGAATTAATGCCTGAAGCATATAGGGTTAAGTTCTGTAAGCTAAGGAGAAGCCCTGACATGAGCTATGAGGAACTTGCCACAATGCAACGTCAGTTTTGAAACATTGGTGGGAGGGAGTGGAAGCAAACTCTATAGAGAAAACTGACAAGGTTGTACTTCTGGAGCAATTCTTTTGGGCTTGCCCAGCAGAGCTAAAAACCAGGTTAGAGGACCAAGACCCCAAAACAGTGCAGGAGGCTGCTGAGCTCTTGGATCGCTGTGCCAGGAACAGGCCTGGTCTGAAAGGGAGTGGGACAAGTGTGGCAGCACAGAAGGGGAAAAGCGTGCTTTCAGGGCAGCTAAAACCCTCACTGCCTCCACAGAAATGGGGAAGCCCCGGGTTACAAAAAAAGGATTTATCAGATAAAAGAAATGATGATTGATGGTTTTGCAAACAGCCAGGGCATCTTGCTAGACAGTGTCCTAAAAAGGCATAGAGTGGGCAAGACGGTGGTCAGAGTTGGGTGCACTGTGTATCCCTAAAAGCATACCTATAAACATGAGGGAGTGCATACACCCAGTTACTGAAAATGGGGTGCGCACCCATGGGTTAAGGGACACTGGGGTTTCTCTTACCTTAGTAAAATGGGATTTGGTTGAGCCTAAACAGCTTATACCTAATCAGTTTGTAACAGTAAGAGAATTCACTGGGGAGAAACATAGACTTTGATGGCAGATAAGGACCGCTTGGCCCACCTAGTCTGCCCATTTCCCTACCCACTGGATAAGCTGCAGATCCAAGTTAACCAACAGACTATTTCTTCCTACCCTTCACAAGAATTGCCTTATGTCTGTCCCATGCATTCTTGAATTCTCCCACAGTTTTAGACCCCACAACCTCCTCAGGAAGGTGGTTCCATGTGTCCACCACCTTCTCTGTGAAAGAAATATTTCCTCACATTGCACCTGAGCCATCCCCCTTTATCTTCAAACTGTGTCCCCTTGTTCTTGTGCATCTCTTTTTCTGAAAGATGCTATTCTCTAGGACTTTGTTGAGTCTGCTAAGGTACTTAAAAGTTTCTATCATTACCCCCTCTCCCTTCTTTCCTCAGGTGTATACATATTAAGCTCCTTTAGTCTCTCCTCATATAGCTTCTCTTGCAGACCCTGCACCATTTTAGTTGTCCTCCTATGGACTGCCTCCATCCTGACTATGTCCTTGCGGAGATGGGGTCTCCAGAACTGGATGCAGTACTCCAGATGGGGTCTCACCAACTGTCTGTACAGAGAGAGATAACAACTTCCTGTTTTCTGCTGGTGATGCCTCTCCCAGTACATCCAGGTATCCCCCCAGCCCTCCCTACTGCCTTCTCACATTGCTTGCTAAAATTAACGTCATCTGATATGATTACCCCAGGTCCTCCAGGGAGGAAAAAAACTCTGCCACTAGCTAGTGTTCTCCTGAACTGGAGTGAGATGGGAGAGAGGGTGCAAAAAGTGGCTGTGGCAGACAGTCTCACCCTGGATGTGATTCTAGGAAACAACCTCCAGAAGGAGGTGGTGTGTGTGGTTACCCACAGTCAGATGGCAAAGGCCGATTGTAGTTCCCTGGACCCCATAGAAGCCCCTGTGGAAAACAATGGGAGGCTGGTTCCCCAACCTTTGTCTACTGAAATGGAGAGTAGTGAAACAGAGGTAGGAGTTCCCCAAGTAGCAGTTCACAAAACAGCTACAGAAGGTTACTAGGTTACTTTGAGGAGGGAGAGGTAACCAATGGTCAGAAGGTTAAGGATGGCAGTGACCCTGAATGCCCTGATGCTAGAGCTGTGGGCCTCAGTTTAGAAACTGATGGGGACATGCCCCATGCCTTGGAAAAATGAGAAGAATTTGCAGCTGAACAGAGGACTGATTCTAGTTTGGAGAGGTTGAGGGCTTGTGCAGAATCTGACAGGACACAGGGAGGTGACGAATGGCAGAGAGTATACTGGGACAATGGATTGTTGTATACGCAGGATATAAGGACAGAGGGAGAGGTGATGGCAGGCAGCTTGTCATTCCCCTGGGGTACCGTGAGCAGTTGCTCAAGATCACTCATGATAGCCCCACGTCCGGACATCTGGGAATTGCACACACCATGCAGTGATTAGCCCAGAATTTCTATTGGCTCAACTTCACCCATCAGATAAAGAAGAAGAAGAATCAGCATTTATATAGTGTGTTTCATACACTGTGTATCACAAAGTGCTTTACAAGCAATATTAGACTGGTAGTGAAGTGACTGAATGTGTAGTCGCAGCCATATCACACATGAACACCCACACACAGCCTGGACAATTGCATGAACTGGTTTTATGGGAAGGGGAGCGTTCGCCAGGACACCGGAAATGTCCCCTACTCTTTGTGAAGAATGCCCTGGGTTCTTTTACTTCCACCTAGACACCCACCAGGATGGGTAGAAGAGACCTCGGTTTATTGTCTCATCCAAAGGATGGCACACTCCAGCAGTACAGCATCCCCCAATACTGCACTCAGGTGCCAGTGTTTTAGGTACAAGTCCAGTCCTGGTGTAGGATGAGAACCTATGCCTTTCTGGTCCAGAGGCGAATGTGCTACGAACTGAGCCACGCTGACACCATGAACATGAAGGATAATTGCAGGTCTTGTCACTGGTGCCAACAAATAGGGAAGGCAGGTACAGTAGTAAAAGTAAAGCCACCCTAACTCCCTTGCCCATTGTGGAGGAGCCATTCCAGAGGGTAAGAATGGATATTGTGGGACCTTTGAGTACCTCAAACTCCTCCAGCAAGATGTTTATCCTGATGGTGGTAGATTATGCCACCCGATACCCAGAGGCAGTTGCCCTCTCTTTACTTAGGACAGACAAAGTGGCAGATGCCTTGCTAGGGATTTTCTTCCATGCTGTGTTCCCACAGGAGGTTATCAGTGATTGAGGGGGTACCTTCATGTCGGACTTGATAAAATGTTTGTGGGAAGTGTGGGATGGTGCAGAGACAGATGACACCTGGGCTGGTAGAAAGGTTTAATGGTACCCTAAAACTGATGCTCCAAGCAGTTGCTGAACAGTATGGGAGGGACTGGGAGAAATACCTTCCCTATCTGTTAGTTGCATACAGGGTGGTGCCCCAAGAGTCGACAGGACTTTCCCTCTTCAAACTCTTATATGGACATAGGGTGTGTGGGCCCCTAGACTTGTTCTGGGAAGACTGGGAAGGCAAGCATGCCACCCAGGGAACTCCTATATTGGGGTATGCCATAAGGTTTAGGGAAAAGTTGAAGGAGCCTATGGGAGCAGCCCAGAGCAACCTGTCAGCTGCCCAGCAGAAGCAAAAGGTCTAGTATGACCACAGAGCCAGAGCTCGCTCATACAGTGTAGGTCAGGGAGTCATGGTCCTAATCCCGGTCCAGAAGGACAAGTTGCAGGCAGAGTGGGCGAGATCATACAAGGTACTTCAACAGGTCAATGATGTGAACTATATTATAGAACTGCCTGACAGGAGACATACCTATAGAATGTACCATGTCAACATGATGAAGCCATATGCAAATAGGGCTGACATGGTATTTGCAGTGTGTAGTCCTGGGGAAGGGATGGATGAAGGGGACCCCCTACTGGACTTGCCAGAGAAAAGCAAGTGGGAGTCCTCTGTGGGGGCAATTAAACTTTTGCCCCATTTGACCCCAGAACAGACCTAGGAAGTGAGGGAGGTTTTAGGAGACTTTGCCCCTTCATTTACGGCCAAGCTTGGACTAACCCCCTTAGCAACACATGATGTAGACATGGGGACGTAAGTGCCCATACAGCGGACAGCCTACCAGGTATCTGAGCCTGTCCTAAAGGACATTAGGAGAGAGAGGTGGAGGAAATGCTGGATTTAGGGGTAATCCAGAAATCCCACAGCCCTTGGACCTCACCTGTAGTCCTCATTCCCAAGCTGGATAGCTATGTTTGCTTTTGTGTGGACTATCATGGACTCAACACAGTCACAAAGTCTGACACCCACCCAATTCCATGGACAGACGAACTACTGAACAAGTTGGGAGGGGTGACATACCTTACCACCGTTGACTTGACAAAAGGGTATTGGCAGGTGGAGTTAACTGCCAGAGCTAGGGGGAGGTCAGCCTTCATCACTCCAATAGGGTTATTCAAGTTAAGGGTATGCCTTTTGGAATGAAGAACGCCCCTTCCACCTTCCAAAGGTTGGTCAACCAGGTGTTACATGATACTGAAGAGATTGCAGTGGCGTATCTGGATGAAATTGCCATCTTCAGTACCAGTTGGAAGGAACACCTGTCCCACCTGAGGGAAGTGTTGGGCAGGATACAGAGGGCCTGGCTCACTGTCAAGGCTAAAAAGTGCCTGGTGGCCATAGCAGAGGTGGCATACATAGGACATGTAGCAGGGTGAGGGCAGCTCCATCTCAATCAAGCCAAGATTGAGGTGATAGAAGCATAGCCCAGGCCTGAAATCCAGAATCAGATTTGGAGTTTCCTAGGGACCACCAGTTACTATAGAAAGTTTGTACCAAATTACAGTACCCTGGCAGCCCTGCTGTCAGGCCTGCTAAAGAAAAGAATGCCCAAAAAGGTAAAATGGGAGCCAGCCTGTGAACAAGCCTTCTCACAGCTAAAAGCGGCACTGTGCAGTGCCCCTGTGTTGGCCAGTTCAGATTACAGTAAACCATTTGTAGTCCAGACAGATGCCTCAGCTGTGGGGATTGGAGCAGTCCTCAGTTAGACCTCTAACCAAGGGAAAGATCACCCAATAGTGTACCTTAGCAAAACTTTGCTTCCCCAGGAGCAGGCGTATTCCACAGTTGAAAAGGAATGCCCTGCGCTGGTATGGGCCCTGATGAAATTAGAGCCATACCTCTATGGGAGGCACTTTGAGGTACAGATCAATCATAACCCCCTGATGTGGCTAACACAGATGGGGAAAATGAATGGTCATCTATTAAAGTGGAGTATTGCCTTACAGGGCTATGATATGACCATTACCCACAGGGCCAGATCAGCCAATGCCAATGCAGATGGGCTATCTTGCCAGTTAGAGCAGTGAACAGAATTTGTGAAAATCATACCATACCTAGGGATGGATTCCCACAAATTCAGTCTAGAAAGGAGGAGTGTGGTAAGTTGCCTGGCTGCTAGCCCTTAGTTGTAGATATAATTCTGTTGTATATTTTTTGTGACGTAATTCTGTGTATATGTACATGCCAAGATATGCCAATGTCATCACAAAGACACATAGAGAGAGAAGACTGGATTTTTTTTTAAAAGGGTTTGATCTTCTTTTAACCTGAAGGCCAGCCTTGCTTTCCAGGAAGATGACAAGTTATTGTCAAAAATCTTGTGGATAGCTGATCAAAGAGTCTTCCTCTAAGTTAACTACCCAAGGGCAACAGAGGTAATAAAATGTCAGGAGATAGCCCTTTTCACTTCAAGAAAAATGGAATGCTTTGATCCCAGGAAACTATTAATAGTATACTTCATTTGTGAGGTAATAGGAAAGAACACATCCTTCTAGCATACATGTATGGAATTCCACTTACAGGAGTTATGATTGTAAAACCAGGGTTAACTATGGGAATCTGACCCATCAAAGGTTATCAGAAAAATAAGATTTTGGGGAAGTGCAAGAGTGATACCTGGTGGCCTAAAATGGAAGGGCCAACCTCTATACACAGACTGGGATGGCCATCCCTATAAATAGCCCCAGATCAGGGCATTTGGACTCACTTTCTCATCTGGACTCCACCTGACACACAGAAGTCACACTGCTGAAACCCAGTGTGGCTACAAGGACCAAAGGAACTGAAAACCTTCATCCACTATTTCTGGACTTCATTTTACTGCAAATATAAGGTAGACTTGTAGCTAACAGTCTTAGTGCATTTACATGTATATATTGTCAAAAGAAAGGTATCCCAGTACAGCTAGCACCTCAAAAAAATTTCATGTAAAACAGTGTATTAGTAGATATTACAGGGGAGAGGATTATAACCAGTATAGGCTTACACTTAAACATAAAAAGAATACTAGAAATCTACCCCACTTACCCTTAAAAACAATTCAATGAAACTATTTATATTTTTAACATCTTTCATTTATTACATCCAGAATTTTTCTCTATGTTTTGGGTATTTTACCCTTCATCAGGAACTGGTTTCTACAGTAAAAAACATACAAAAACATTTCTCAATGCTCATTCTCCATTCTGATATTGATATAACTTTAAATCCACCATAATCATTTAAGTACAAGAAAGAATCATATATTTAGTCCCCAAATCCAAAAAACATATCATCACCTTATTTTAAGCCTCCCTCTTTTGTTTTTATTATGTTGTCAAGTTTTACTTCCACCACTTTTCTGACTACAAATTAAAAAACAAAGTTATTTCTAAACTCTGTATTTCTTTATACATTAAATAAAGTATCACTAAATATTTATGTAGTGCTAACCTCTTTAAAAGCAAGGTTTTTTCATTTTCCTTCATTATATTCACCACGTCATCATTACGCTCCACCATTTGCCTGCAAACATCACAAATACAATTTCCTTAGTTTATACTTGTTCTCTACTTAATTCCATAACTTTTTATTCAGTGTATTCTCCTCACTTTTAACATTCTAGCACATCAATAGTACCCATTTTTACCAAAATAATTATTTCTAATTCAGCTCTAACCTCTACACATATTTCTTGTACTTAAATTAATATGGTGGATTTATAGTTATATCAATATCAGAATGGAGAATAAGCATTGAGAAAAGTTTTTTGTATTTTTTTTATTGTAAAGAAACCAGTTCCTGATGAAGGGTGAAATACTCGAAACATAGAGAAATATTCTGGATGTAATAAATGAAAGATGTTAAAAGTATAAATAGTTTCACTGAATTGTTTTTAAGGGTGAGTGGGGAAGATTTCCAGTATTCTTTTTATGTATATATTGTCCCATTTTATTTCAGTATACTGTAACTCAAATTAGTGTAATTTATTTTTAGTTGTAACTGTATTTATTTAAATATTTTTAGTAAAAATGTTTGTTTTTGTAAAGAATATCTGCCTGCGTGAGAATTCTATATTTGTGTGTGAATTATGAAAACAATATTAATAATCTGTGACAACTGTTAATTGCTTAGAGGGGCCACCATAAGCAACCAAATTGAGGAAAGGTCTGTAAGGGACATCTGTGTAAGGATAGGGAGAATACCAGAGTCTGCAAGGATTATGAACCAAGCTGTTGCATGTCCTGCAGGAAGAAGGCCAAATCAGGCTTACACTGCTAGCCCAAAGAGAGAGTGATGCCTGGGTCTTCCTCCTTTGTGTAGTAGCCAAGGAAAGGGTTCATATTTGGCCACAAAACTTGAGACTGGTATTGTGCCTTCATCCAGAGTTAGAGGGATGCCCTGGATTCTTGTGACAGAGGTGCAGTCATGACCTCGGAGAGTGTTGAAAAAGGACAAGGAGGGTATCCCTGTTCCCCTCCCATCATGGATTTCACTTAAGGGTGGGCACTGTGAGATCAGTGGACCCGACCCCCCTGGAGTGGGTTCATGACAGCCAGGAGGTAATCAAGAGTCTGAGGTAAACACTGACCTAGAGGGACAAATTGAGGAGGTGAAGGATGAGGTTATCAGCTCAACAAGGAAATCTAAAGGAACACTGGCAAAAGAAGGGCATAGGGGGGGATACTGATCCTTGAAGGAGAGACAGGAGAGAATAGAACAGCAGATAACACCAGAGGGGAAAGTAAGGGGGAGCAGCACAGGAGGGGGTCAGAGCCTGGGATGAGGAGATAGGCAAAAAAAAAAGATAATTAGAAAAGGGAGGCAAAAGGGATGCCAAGAGCTTGGAGAAGGGTGAATGAAATAAAAAATAAACAGAAGGAAAAGGGGGGCAGGATCATACTCACTGGGGACTCAGTTATAAAGGGAATCAGATGGGGGGCAGGAGGGCAGAAGTAGTGCAGTTTGGGTGAAGTGCTTGCTGGGTATGATGGCACTAGAGGTAATACATCATATTCCCTCATGGGGTAAACAACAGTATAGGAAAACACACCTGGTGTTCCACCTGGGGAAGAATAATTTTGGAGGGGAACAGTCTGTTGGAGGTGCTGGTAAGATCCAGGGAACTTGCTAGGTTTTAGAGCAGTCTGTGCTTCCAATCTATAGCTTTTTCAGAGGCATTGCCTGTGCCTAAAGCAAGTACTGCAAGGAGACAGCGGTCTAAGGAGTTTAATCACTAGCTAGCATGATGGTGCACGCAGATGGGGTATGGTTGGTGGGGGACTGGGGGTCAATATGAATGGACGAGAGCCTATTTGCCCCAGACAGGCTGCACCTATTTAGGGAAGGAACGACTGTACTGAAAATCAAATTAGGAGAGTTCATAGAGAAAACGTATAATTTAAACTAAATGGGGGGGGGATTAGGAAAAAAGCCACATCAAAAGACAGGAGAGATGGGAGGCTTTCAGCATCCCCCAGGAAAGAGATGAAATGCTAGGCACAAACATGTACAAGGGTGGGGGGAGGGGGGATTTGGTAGAAGAGATTAGCAGCCAACATCAGGAGCATGGAAAATAAGATGGTGGACCTGGAGACCATCATGGGGATGAAAGACTGGACATAGTATGGATAAGTGAGACTTGGTGGACAGAACATAACACCTGGGAGATAGCCATCCCTGGCTACAGGCTGTTTAGAAGGGACAGAGCAGGTAGGAAAGGGGGGGAGTGGCTCTATACATCAAGAATGACATACAGGGAACAGAAGGGCAGGAGAAAGATGGAGAGACAGAGCACCTGTGGATAACACTGGACAAAAGGACAGGGGAGTCCTTGAGACTGTGTGTGGTATACAGACTGCCTATGCAGGGGGAGGAAGGGGATAGACAGCTGATACAGGCAGTCAAGCAGATAGCTCTCAAAGGGAAATTACTCCTGGTGGGGGACCTAGACCACCCCAGATGTGGACTGGGCCATCCTAGATGCAGTATGGGCTAGAAGCAAGGAAACACTAGAGGCATTGCGGGGTATTCTTGCAGCAGCTGGTCAGGGAGCCAACATGGGGCAGCAACCTGCTGAATGTGGTCCTGACAAATGGGGAGAATTTGGAGGAGGTGGAGGTGGGAGAAATACAGTACTGGGCACCAGCAACCACAGAATGGTAAGGTTCAGGGTAAGGACAGGGAGGGAGGCAAACTGAACCAGCACAACAGTTATGGATTTCAGAGGCATGGACTTCCACAGGATGAGAAGGATAGTGAGAGAAGAGATGGCGGGAACAGAAAATATAAGGGATGTGGAGGAGTTATGGGAAACTGTTAAAGGTGGGGTGCTGAAAGCAATGCAGATGTGTATAAAGAAGGTAAGGAAGGGCAGAAAGAGGAGGAGGAGACCACTTTGGTTTACAAGGGAAGTGGCAACAGTGGTCAGGGACAAGAGGAGGACTTTCAGGCAATATAAGAGGACACAAAGAGAGGAGGACAGGGAGGCTTATAGGGAGAAAAGGAGGCTAGCAGGGCAGAAAATAAGGAGGGGAAAGGTGGACACTGAGGAGAGAATAGCTAAACAGGCCAAAAAGGGGGACAAAACATTTGTTAGATATGTCGGAGAAAAAGGGAGGCAAGGCAGGGATTGCAAGGCTGAGGGGAGGGAGGGAGGGCTAAAACTGGAAGGGGACAATGAAAAGCAGAAGAGCTGAACAAGTACTTTTGCTCTGTATTTACGGAGGAGGAGGTGGGTAGGGGGCCTGAGCTTAGGGGAAGGGGGAGGGAGGACAGAAGGGTGGTTCTGAGCCCATTCAGTGTAGAAAGAGTTAGTGAGGAACTAAGCAGGTTGAAGGTGGATACCACAATGGGGCCAGACTGGCTGCACCCAAGGGTGATCTGGGAGCTGAGGGAGGAGTTGGCTGCCCCACTGATGAGGCTATTGTTATCCATGGTCCAGCACCCCTGATTATACTCCCACCTTGTGGACAGCAACACATATATAGGTATATATACTAATCTTAGGGCACAGACATTTATCGTATAAGCATAAGTGTCAGGATCTGAATTCTACTGTACTTTTGCAATGCATATTATGTTTCACTATATTCTCACAATATATTGTACCACTGGGAGATGTTTTGCATTATATTTGTATTGTACAATTATTAGTTAGGCAACAGTGCCATCTTTAGTGCTTGTGCACAACTGTAACTGCAAGTGACCTTGGAAGCATCACAGACCTTATTGTTCACTTTATCTTCTGCTAACTAAGCAACTTGTTATGTTAGTTAGGATGGCTACTGACACCACCTGTTTGTAGCCAATTACTTACTTTTTATTTGTCTTCTTTTATTGTTATCATAGTTATCAGGGTATAAGATTCCTTGCACCACACATTTTCTCTCAGAGAGACTTGTCCGTGCCTATAGGTAAGGAAACTGGATACTCTCCCAGTGATTACACTGTTGGTTGCAAGCCTGTATTATTCTTATTTGCCAGTACAGTTAACACACCTATATCATCCTTGGATTAATCGGGCAGCCGGTTTTAGTGGGCAAATGGCTTAAACCATTTGCCAGATGCATTTGAGCCTATATTACAAAATACTGATATTGCGATCATTGCGCCCTGTCTATTTTACCCACTTTTTCAGCGTTATTTGTGTTTTGCTGATGCTCATTGATGACAACACATCCTTAATTAACTGTGTTTTGGAACCGGACTTTAATGTTAATTACCAGTTACTATAATTGAATGCAGCACACACAAAATTGTATTTAAGCTCGATGCAGTTCCCTCATTTGTCTTGCTTGGTTACTGCTTTGTTACTGCTGTGCAGAGATCTTTGTTGAATGATGGCTACTGGAGGGAGTAAATGTAGGGTTCTTTCACTTTTACAGAAGGTGGACCTTCTAAACAAAATTGAAGTGCTGCCACGGATGAGTCAGCCGGTTTGGCATAACACCTGTCGATGCCCAAATCAAGCATTGCTGACTTGCTGCACCAGAAGGAACACATCCTCTCTGAATGGCATTCTAATGTCAATCCAAACAGGAAGAGAAAATGAGAGGGAAAAAATGGGGAGGTTGAAGAGGCACTCCTACGGTGGTTCGAGCTTGCCAGAGGGAGAGATGTCATGATAACCAGCCCATTGCTGACTAAAAAAACAGAGCAGCTTGCCTCTTCTTTAGGTCACACAGACTTTGCACCCTCTGAAGGTTGGCTAGGTCAATGGAAGGCTCGCAACAACATCAGTTTCAAAAGAACACATGGTGAGAAGCTGAGTGCCAATGCTGCGAGTGCACAGCAATAGGTCTCAGAAGTTTTGCCTGGTCTGTTGGAGGGCTATGAACCCCATAACATCTATAATGCAGATGAAACTGGCCTTTTTTTCGGTGTGTGGGCTATGGCACACTGGCTTTTAAAAGCAACAGTGTCCTAGAGCAGAAAAAGACAAAGGAAAGAGTCTCACTCCTGGCATGCTGTAATATGGACGGGAATGACAAGTATGAGCTCATGGTCATTGGCAAATCTGCCATGCCATGCTGTTTCCGAAGTGTCCATAATATTCCTGTCATCTATCACTCAAACTGCACAGTGTGGATGACAGGGGACATCTTTACATACTGGGTACGGTCATGGGATAGGCAGCTCAGAGGAAGAAGGATTGTCTTCGTTCAGGACAATTTCAGTGGCCACCCATTGATCAGTGGCCTCCACAACATTAAACTTGTCTTTCTGCCCCTAACACTACATGCATTATCCAGCCTTTAGATCAAGGCATCATTTTCTCCCTGAAGCAACAATATGTCAAGTGCATGAGTCAAAAGGTTCTTGATGCCATAGATTCGAGCACTGTCCTTACTGCCAATGAATGTGTTAAACACATTTCCTTACTCGACTCAGTGAGACTACTGAAGCAGTCATGGGACCATGTGACACAAACAATAAAAAATTGTTTTTGTAAAGCAGGGTTCTGGAAAGAAATCCCAGAGCAACATGAGGTGGAAGAGGAAGAGGAACCCATAAATGACCTCCCCCTGGACTTACCCATGAGGAGTTTAGTCTGCTATGTCATCTGGGCAATGCAGATGAAGATCAGGAAAAAACGCTTGATGATGTGGAGTCTGTTGTGGCATCTATGCAACCTAAACAGGAGGCAGAGGAACCTGAGGAGCAGGGAGATGAAGGAGACATGGAGGAGATCCTTTTAACACCACATGATGTCCATGCAGCATTGTTAACCCTGCATCAAGCTGTAGAGTAAAGTCAAACTGTTGTGCCCAACTGGGATTTAATTTCTGCAACAGAGAAAATGTGGAAGCCATATTGCACAAAAAGCACAGTTCAATGTAGAATCACTGACTTTTTCAGAGAGGAGAGGAGAGGAGAGGAGAGGAAGGAGAGTGAGCTGACTCAAATACAGATAAAACAGACTCTTTCTTTCCAAAGGGGGGGGCACAAGAAAATTCCCAAAAGTAGACAGGTCATTTCTTATCCAAAATTGTTTCCTTTTATTATATTTTCAGGCCCATATCCTCTACATTTCACCAACAAATATTGGCTTCCTCAGGAGGTGCCTTTACCCAAACTCAATAGTTAGTATTCCTGATAGTTATTGCTTTCATTTAAGCTGTCCATTTCCAAACCACATCCTGCTCAATCCTTGTTTCAAATGATTTAGTTTTTTTAACGTTTGTAAGCTCAACTTATTGGTTGCTTTGGTCATTCATACGTTTAAAGCCCACGCTCGATTACTATTCTTGATTCCCCTTCTTTGGAAAGAAAGAGTTTGTTCTGTTGGAACACATCGGGAGAGGCAGCACAGTGAAGGACTGAATCTGAAGGTTGCATTACCCATGGATTATCAGGAGTAATCCTTGGACTTTTTTATGTCAAATGCAGATAACTATGACACTAATTAGCTTTTTCAAGATTTCTTTGATTTGATTGCTACTGTAAAGGGTATCTCATGTGTTGATTTGTTTGCTACAGTAAAGGGTATCACATGTGTTTAAATTTTAGTGTACCAGCCTATGAGCATAAATAAAGTAAACGCTGTACTGTAATGGCAATCTTTGTTGTATTTTGCTTAAAATGAAATGTGCTTTTGTTATTTCGACTGCTCTGTAGTGCGGGCAGAGTGACAGAACATGAATGCACCTGCTATTAGCAGTTTTAACTGTAATAAATTACATTTATTATCTGGATACCACTTGTCTGTCATTCTTCCTTTTGTGCAGTTCCAACAAGTATCTGAGAAAGGTAATTTTATTAACCAGTTACATTTAGTGACTGTGTGCAGGTTGGAATGTGCAAAGTGAATATTCCATTCAACTAATTTTGAATGTCTAGTAGTGTAGTGCCTTGCTTGCCTACTTGGACCTACTCATACTTACAGTGGTTGTTATTGTGAGGGACACACTCCGTCCTGGTCTCATCATGGCATTTCCACTCCAGACTCTTCTACACTCCCTCTGCGAGTGACAGCAAACTGCCTTGGCACCACCGTTTGCACACAAGGGACTGGAAAGCCATTGGGTGACAGCGCCAAGGATTTTATCCAATTTTCTGACTGCTTCTTTGTTTGTTTGTCTACCCCTTGTTCGTTATGCATGAACTTTGCACACAGTTGAGACTGGATGTCTCGAACTGCCTCACCTCCCATGGAGGATGGACGGATTTTGCACTGGACGTGAAGTCTGCAGAAAACCCATTGCTGCTAATTTCAGACCACTACATAGAGTCCAAACAAAAAGGCAAGAAATACAACCTTAAAGATCTCTTGGTTACAGCTCTACATACCACTATTGAGAGTCTCACAGCAAAGTGTAACTCCCTTGAACTGTAAAATGCATCTCTAAAAAAAGAGATGGGCTTGCAGGCATCACAGTTACAGAAAAGGGAAGAGAAACTAGCGAAGGAGACACAGTCACTCCACGATGCCAATAACAGACTGTTGCACTGCACTGCTCAAGACTCTGAGCAAGAAATTTGTATGTTGAGAGATGATTGTGAAAGGCTGAAATGTGGTAAGAAGCAGTTAGCATATCTGAATGATATTCTGAGTGATACGAATGAGGGTCTCGGAGAAGATAATGCTGAGTTGAAAGAGAAAAATGAAAGCATGAATCGTGAGCTAGATAAGGAGCTTAGGGAAAATGTTGAATTGGGCGCCACATACAGAGCATTGCAGCGTGAGGTTAAGAAGTGTATTGAGCAGGTCACTGCAAGAGTTTGTCACAAGAAGTGTAGAACAAAGATGGCAACACTGCGCCATCAGTGAGAGGTTCTCGCTGGCCATGTTAAAGCTATGATTGGGTTCCAGTATGCGCCCATTGACATTGTGACATCCAGTGATGACGATTCTGACTTTGATGATGAGGCGTGCCACATCACACCAAAGTCCAGCCCACACAGGGCTGTGATTTTCTCCAGCCATTCCCAAGATGGCGCCTATGTACGCACATGCTCTACATTGCCACACCTTCACAAACATGGTGGTAGCAACATAAAATGCCAAGATGGTAGCCCCCATGACACAGGCAGACAGCCTGTATTCCATGGTGCACCACCGCTTGCTCACTCTCCAGGGAGGACAATACGGAGGTGCGTGGCCTAATTCAAGAGGCCATCACTAATATTATGTCACTGGATGATCACCAGAGAGCCATCCAGGACCAAATTGACTGAATGTTTGAGGAAACTGTAAACTAGGACCATACATTGAAGGCAGTCAGTGATATGGTGACAAAAGCTGCCCTCCCTGGTGCCATGGAACATATTGAGTTGAACTCAATTCCTTGTATGTCCAATCCCTTGCAAGTTGCTCACTCTGTCCAGTAAATTGCCCAAAGCATTGGACAGATGGGCCTGACTGGCAATCTGAGTTGCCATTTGGAGATGGTGCACTCCCTCTGTGAGAAGCTTTCTCTCCAACCTGAGTACCAGGATCAAGTCTTGCGACAGATGATCAAACCTACCCTCTGGGCTAAGCTCCCAGATACCATCCGCAACTGTGAAATGCTTGCTTACAATGACATCTCGGTGGTGCTCCTTGCTGCCAATGCCCCCAGATGTTGTTGGAGCCCACTTGGCCTATAAGGTTAAGCAGAATGTGAAGGAAAGCCCTTTGACCTAGCTGGCGAGATCGCACACAAAGACCAAATTGTGTACAAGGATTTGTACATCTGGAATATGACTCCAGCCCTCTGGGAAAAGGCTGAACTCAATGTTTACCCGGAGACCGACACCTTTGTAGAAATCCTTACCAAGATGGAGCATGCCTTCCAAGTGTACCTCCATAACTTGGCTTCCGGTAAAAACAACAAAGCTGCCACCACTCAAACTCTAGCAGCTCAGGTAGCTGCAGTACAGCATCCTCCAACCTGCCTACCCACTATGCTGTGGAAGGTAACAATGAAAAGAATGACGCCCCTTCTGATGACAAGCAGTCGCACAAGGGGAGGGGGGACCAAAACTATAGAAACAATAGGAACAAGGACAAGAGCAATTTGAAAAATCCAAATGCCCAGCCCGATAGCCGGTACCGTAATGGCCCCAATTATCAGAGCCTTAAGGATGAGAATGAGACCTTTCACAAAATGCTGGAGGAAGTCTATGCTGGGAAAGAAACAAAGCCTAGGTGTACCATAGCAAACCTTTCTCCGGCTGCTGGACAGCCATGCAGCCAGGGAAATCCATTCCTGCCCTTGGCTACGAAACAACCAAGCAGCCAAGGAAAGAATCCTTTTGTGGCATCGACTACTGGCCAGGCTGATGCAATGATCAAGGAAGAGCCAACTGAGTAGGCTGCTGTCGCATCTGTGATGTCACAGCTACATCTGTATCCTGTGCAAGACATAAAGGAGGCCCAGAAAGATCCTGCGGACATCAGATTTCAGGAACAGGATGGCGAAGACGATTCTGAAAATGCTAATTGACAATTACAGGCCCCAGTCTGAATTGTGAATGACTTACTTGTTGACACAAATGGAAGGCCTTGTGTAAAGGCCACATTCGGGGGCCACCACCTCACCATGCTTCTGGATACCAGAGCAGGCATGTCAGTTCTCCATGATGAGAGCCCAGCCTCATTGGACTGGTCTACTGACTGGAAGACCAGTGCACAGGGTATAGATGGAACTCAGCTACACACATATCGATCTGTTCCTCTGCCTGTGGTCGTAGGCTACCTCAGGATTGATTTTGTCTTTGACCGCATGCTATTACGTCATCAACCCAGTATATTGGGAATTGACTTTCTTGCACTACTCTGCTGTGTAGTGGACCTTGCCAACAGGCTACTCCTTCAGATCAAAGGACAATGCCAAGCTGTCACCATTCCAAAAGTCATGACCTGTTTTCTGAACTTGCACCTTTGCTGCAAAAACACCTTGATGTGTTTGCTACCAACAAGCATGATTGTGATAGGATGCACACCACCATTGAGATTCCGGGTCCTAATCCTGTGAGGCAAAAGTAGTATCCATATCCTGCTGAAGTCTTGCCCTCACTGAGGGAGACCATCCAATCACCGCTACAACAAAGAGTGATTAAGACTTGTGTCTCTACTGTTAATTCACCTATTTGGCCTGTGAAAAAGACAAATGGAGCATGGAGACTCACAACTGATTACAGGAAACTTAATCAAGTCACCCCCAGTTGTGCCCCAACAGTAACATCAGTGCCTGATGTACTTAAGTTGCTGACACCCGACAAAAAGTGATTCTCAGCACTTGACATCTCTAATGGGTTTTGATCACTCCCATTAGCACAGGTGAGTCAATACAAATTTGCCTTCACCTTTGATGGGTGCCAGTACACCTGGACCTGTCTTCCCCAGGGCTTCCAAAACAGCCCTTCTCTTTTCCATCTCCACATGATGGATGCCCTGCAGGGGTTCTCTATATCCCAATGTCTCCTGCAGTATGTGGATGACTTGCTTCTAGCAACCACCATGAAGGAAGATCATTTGGCCCTTCTAGATGAACTTCTATCTCTCCTCAAGAAAGCAGGCCTCAAGTGCAACCCCTCTAAGGCACAATTGTGTGAAAAAGAGGTCATCTTCCTTGGCCTATGTATTACAGACCAAGGCAGAAGCCCAGCTGTCAAAAAGATCCAGGGCTTGCAAGATCTGCCACTTCCTACTAGTGTGGCAACACACAGATGCTTCCTAGGAATGGTAAACTATTCTAGGGATTTTCTTTTTTTTAAATATCTGTTTATACCTGCTACCTCCAGTGCCAGTCCCCACTCCTTTGGGAGACACAGATGGCAGTCTCTTCCCCACTCTGCAACCTCTCCAATTCTGCCTCGGCAGTGCCCTATCGAGCTGTGCCTGTACCCCCCCAGGCGGGTATGGGGCGAGGCAGCAGCGCCCCGAGAATCTTCAAGTGTCAGATCCACTGGGGACATCAGGGAGCTGCAGGTGGATCTCCATCACCTAGGAGACTGACACTGATGTTTCCTCCTTTTTTCTCCCTTGCGTAGTGCACATCCATGACGTCAAGGCGCTATGCTCCAATGTCCACCATGCATCTCGGCCAGCCCCTCCTGGTAACAGGACTTGCCGTAGCCCAAGCCTCCGCTTGGGGTCAGGAAAACTGTGGGCCTTAGCCTCCCCCTTCTCCCCAGAGAAGGTGAGCAGTTGTGGGATGCACAAGCCTTCTCCCTTGGCCGGCCTTCCAGTGACCACAGTCTGCTCCCAAACCAGGGTCGCTGGCATCGCAAGCAGAAATCCAACTGCTGCACCGATGGGCCAGCCCTTATTCTAGGAATTTTATCCCTGACTTTGCCTTGAAGGCTGCTCCCTTGTATGAACTTCTGAAAAAGGATGTCCCATGGACATAGGGTCCCACTCACACTGAAGCTGTGACACAGCTCAAACAGGCCTTAGCCTCAGCCCCAGCACTGATTAACCTCAATCCAAACCTTTCCTTCCATTTGGAAACTGCTACCTCTGATGTGGCCATGTCCACAGTGCTGGCACAAAAGTACAGTGGGTACCACAGGTCCACTGCCTATGCATCTCAGATGCTGTCCCCAGTATAGTGAAAATACAGCCTCTGTGAAAGAACACTTTTGGCAACCTTCTGGGCTGTCAAACATTTTCTGTACATCATCGGGTATGCTCCTGTTGTTCTGCATACATGCTACACCCCAACTAACTTTTTGCTTTCAGACAAAGTAAAAGATGGTTCAGTCTCTAACACCAGACTCACCCACTGGTCTTTGCTTTTGCAGGACAGTGACATTAAAGTACTGCCTGCTAAAATGCCCTCAGTCTTGGCCCATGGCCTACTGTGCACTGGCATGCCCCATGACTGTGCCCTCCAACCTCTGGACTTACCTGAGCAGGGACCATTCTTACCGGCTACACCAGATGTTCTGGAAGATACCAGCATGTACCATATCTTTACAGACGGCTCCACCTCCTATGTAGACAGACAGCAGGTGGCAGGATTTGGAGTACTCATTTTAGATGAAGAAGGTGATTTCAGATGCATTTCTAGGAAATGCACTGTTATCTCCTCACAGTATGCCGAATTGGCAGCTGTGGCCTGTGCTTTGGAGGTCATGCCCCATGGTGACAAGGATGCCATCATCTTTGCAGACTCCAGCTGGGTCTGATCATCCCTTACTGAGTTCCTACCCTTCTGGGAGACAAATAACTTTATATCCTCTGATGGCACACCTGTCAAATACAGGGATCTGTTTGTGTATATACACTCCCTAACACAACAGTTTACTCATAAACTGTACATTCACAAGGTAAAGGCTCACTGTAAATCTGACCCTTACCATGAATTCAATGATCGAATGGACTCACTTGCCAAAGCAGGTGCTTGGGGTGGGGAGACATGGACAATGACTCATCCGATAACTGTAGCAGCTATAGTAGCTGCTAACACCAGGCAGAAACCAGTACAAGAATCTCCACTGGACCTTTCTGCTGCCCAGAAATCTGACCCAGAACTAAAGGATGTGTTCAAATTCTTGGACAAGGGAATTGAACAACCACTACCTGTTGGTAGTCAATACAAGAGACACTCTGACTACACACACTTGTCTAGTAATCAGAAACTCATCTGGTATCTAAAAGAGGATACAGGTGACAAAGTATGGGTTGCACCAGAATCTCTGTGAACCGAATTCATCCATATGGTTCATGATACCACCACTGGTGGACACCAGGGGGCAGAAAATACCCTCCAGAGACTCAAAACTGTCATCTGGTGGTCTGGCATGCCCAAAGATGTAGAGCACTATGTGGACAACTGCATAGTGTGTACCCAGAACAATCCAATTTCAGTGAAAAGAAATGCCAAATTGTTGCCCCAAAGGCAAGCTGGGCCATGGAATGTGATACAAATTGATTTCATTGGCTCCCTTACCAACTCCAGCAAGAACAACAAATATGCACTTGTCACACATTTGATTTCTAAGTGGGTAGAAACATTTCCCACTAAGACAAACATGGCTAAGACAACTGCCAAGATCCTGGTGGATCAATTGCTCTCCAGGTGGGGCCTACCCTTAAAGGTAGACTCAGACCAGGGAACCAGTTTTACAGCTGAGCTGATGAAGCAGACACTCCAGCTACTTGGAGTAGATCAGAAATTGCACATCCATTACCATCCTCAATCATCAGGCCAGGTAGAAAGAGCCAACAGAAGAATCAAACAGATGTTATGCAAATTCATCAATGACAATCCCAAGGATTGGTATTCCCTCTTGCCACTACTCCTGATGGCAATTAGGGACACTCCTGCAGCCACTACTCAGTGCACACCTTACAAGGTTATGACTGGTAGAGCCATGAGACTACCTGTGTACCTGTTGATTGATCTCCACACCCCTACTGCAGATCGCGTATCTGCAGACAAGTACATTGAAAAGCTTCATGATGACATCATGAAGACACACCTGTTCACTGCCAATCAAATGGGCAAGGCTCGACAATAAGCTAAAGCTCATTTTGATAAGCATGTCAAAGAAGTCATATTCATTTTCATTAGACATATTCAGAAGAGACAGGGCAGGCAGGAAGGGAGGAGGAGTGGCACTGTATGTGAAAAATGACATAAGGGCCACAGAGATCCAGGAGGAACAAAATGGGGGAGAGGTACTGTGGGTTAAGCTGGAAAGGAAAATGGGGCCAGCCATCCGCACAGGTGTGGTCTATAGACCACCAGCCCAGGAGGAAGAAACAGATAGGGAGCTGATGCTAGCCATCCAGAGGATGGCAGACAAGGTGAGGTAGTACTGGTTGGAGACTTCAATATTCCAGATGTGGACTGGAGCATCCCAGCAGCAGCATCAACTAGGAGCAGATTTATCCTGGACTCCCTTCAGGGTGCCTTCCTCAAGCAACTGGTCATAGAACCAACTCGGAAGAAGGCAATACTGGACCTTGTGCTCACAAACAGGGACAGTGTGATGGGGGTAAGAGTGGGGAGCACCTGGGAACAGTGACCACCAGTCACTGTGGTTTGAAATCACAGAAAGAGCAGAACCAAACCACAAAAAACACATATCTTGGATTTTAGGGGGCAAACTTTGAGAAAATGGGAGATACTTGAAAGAGGCATTAAGGGAATGGGGCAGGAATCAGGGTTGAGCAACAGTGGGAAGTATTTAAAATGGGGATTACAAGAGCAACAGAATTATGTATTAAGCAGGTTAGCAAGAGGAAAAGGAAGAGGAGACCATTATGGTTTTCCAAAGAGGTAGCAAAGAAAGTGAAAGCCAAAAAGATTGCATTCAGGAAATACAAAAAACACAGGCAGAAGGGGATAGGAGAAGTACCAGGAGAAGCAAAGGGAGGCAGGGAGGTCAGTAAGGGAAGCCAAAGCTCAGACAGAAGAACACATTGCAAAATCAGTGGGTAGAGGGGACAAAACCTTTTACAGGTACATAAGTGAAAAAAGAAAGGCAAAGGGAGGGATAGTGAGACTGAAGGGGGAGGATGGGGACTGTGTGGAGGATGACAACAGTAAAGCTGACATATTGAACAGGTATTTCTGCTCAGTCTTTACTGAGGAAGAGGAGGGTAATGGGTCTGAATGGAGTACAAGGGGTGAGAATGGTGCAGAAATGGACACAAGTCCCTTTACACGAGAAAGGGTCCTGAAGGAACTGGAAGTAATAAGAGTTGAGAAAGCAATGGGGCCAGATGGGGTGCACCCCAGGGTCCTTAAAGAACTAAGAGAGGTGGTGGCTGAACCTCTTGCTATCCTGTTTAGCCGATCACTAGAAACAGGGGAGGTACCCAAAGACTGGAGGATAGCAGATGTAGTCCCCTTATACAAAAGTGGGAACAAAGAGGAAGCTGGGAACTACAGACCAGTCAGCCTCACCTTGGTAGTGGGAAAATCATGGAAGCACTACTAGCTGAAGAGATTGGTGGAACATCTGGTTGTCAATGGACTACAGGACCCAAGGCAGCATGGTTTCACCAGGGAAGGTCATGTCAGACCAACCTCATTTAATTTTTGACTGGGTGACTAGGAGGTGGATCAGGGAGCAGTGGACATGGCCTATCTGGACTTCAGCAAGGCCTTTGACACTGTGCCACATAGAAGACTATTGCACAAACTGGGGAATATGGGTGTGGGCAGGACAGTAGTGAGGTGGGTAGGTAACTGGCTGGGCAGCAGGACACAGAGGGTGGTGGTAAATGGCTGTCACTCCACAGAGGGAAGAGTGACCAGTGGGGTACCACAGGGATCAGTGCTGGGACCGGTACTATTCAATATCTTCATCAGTGACATTGCGCAGGGCCTAGAAGGCAGAATTTCACTGTTCGCTGATGACACAAAGCTCTGTAACAGAGTAGACACACCAGAGGGTGTAGACAGAATGAGAAGGGACCTGCAGAAACTTGAAGAATGGTCAGGGGTTTGGCAGTTGAAATTCAATGCAAGGAAGTGCAAGATAATGCATATGGGGCACAAAAACCCTGGCACAATATATCAGTTGGGGGGTGAGGATATAGCAAGCACCAAGCAGGAAAAGGATCTTGGGGTTATCATCTCTGATGACCTCAAGGCAGGAAAACAGTGTGACAAGGCAGCAGGTAAAGCAAATAGGATGCTGGGATGTATAGGCAGGGGCATCACCAGCAGGAAAAGGGAGGTCATAATTCCACTATACAAGACACTAGTGAGGCCGTACCTGGAGTACACTGTGCAGTTCTGGAGACCTTACCTAAGTAAGGACATAGACAGGGTAGAGAAGGTTCAGAGGAGGGCAACAAAGATGGTGCATGGATTGCATCACAAGTCCTATGAGGACAGGTTGAAGGCACTGAACATGTACTCCCTGGAGGAGAGGAGAGAGAGGATATGATAGAGACATACAAGTATCTTACAGGGAGGAACAGGGTGCGAATGCACTTTTTAAGCGAAAAGATGTTCCAGGACTAGAGGGCATGGGATGAAGTTGGAGGAGGACGATTCAGAGAAAGCGTGAGGAAGAATTTCTTCACAGAACGGGTGGTGGACAAGTGGAACACCCTGCCAGAGGAAGTGGTGGGGCTGAAACAATCACGGGATTTAAGAATGCATGGGATAGACATAAAGGAATTCTGGAGGTCAGGGGTAAGGGGCAACAGACTTCTTGGAAAACATAAACTGAACTTACAGACTTAAATGGGCAGACTGGGTGGGCCATAGGCCCTTATCTGCCGACACTGTCTATGTATCTATGTATCTATGTAAGTCGACTGGCAAGAAGGAGACCAAGTTATGCTTCTCCAATATAGACAACCAACTCATTTATTTGCCAGTAAATGGGAAGGCCCATACCCCCATTGTCAATAAACTCAGTCCTGCTGTCTATCAGGTCCAAGCTCACCAGCAAAAGAAGACCACCAACAAGTGGTTTCATGCTAATCAGCTCAAGTTGTACAAAAGGTGACTAAACTTACTTTTCCTAACCCACTTAGGGTGGAATAGTACCCCACACTTAACAATCCTTTTCTGTTTTCTTACAGATACACTGGCAAGATGGCTATCTTGCACCTCCTCATCTTGGTGGGACTACTATGATTTCCCCTGACAGAATCCTAGAATAAATCTGTCAACACACAAACAACATGTCCAAGATTTGCTTAGCAAACTTGAACATACAGCCTCAATGGGAGTTCATATTAATGTAGCCATCAAAATAATTACTGTTAAAGAAGGCTCAGATGCCTATTTTAATGCCATGGTAGTAGCTCCAAACAGATCCACCCTTTCCATTCAATGGGAAACTGACATTAATGGCTACACACTCCCTGTAGCTCACCTATCCAAAGGTACTTTTCATGGATGGCCTATCACTGGCATATCTACAAATGGTACTCTTTCTATTCAACAGACTTCCCCCAGACACTCTGGTCATTATAACCTTACTGCTGTCATAGATCCTGCTTGGTGTGACCACCTCACCTTCACAAATATGCAGCTACTGAAGCGCTTTTTCTTTCTGTAGTCCCACCCACCGAAGAAGAAATGACTGACTGCCCTCCCCAGGGTGAAGGTCCTCCTAGTGGTCTGACCGTCACTTCCCTTCCAAGAGCCTTGATTAATAATGTGCAATTTATGCATGTACCAGTTATTTTCAATCTTACACATTGGAATATGGCTGAGATTGGCCTCTGTCACATGACCAATACTTCTAAATTTTACAGTATGATGCTTACAGATATTGTATCTGCATATCAAGCATGTACTAACGATCCTGTCAGTAGCCCTCATACCACTGATCATGTAGAGTTTTTTTGACCCGCACTTAATGCTAAAGCTCAACCATGCACTAGGCATGACACTGCAGATATTACTCATACAGCACGCACCATTTCTGGCCTTTTTGGCTCAGGCATGTCTATTTGGAATAGAGCAGACATAGCTGCTATTAAAGCACAAACTCTTACTTTTCAGCAAGCTGTTAAGAATGATATCCTACCCCCACTGTTACATGGTGTAGATGGTTTAAGTAAGGAAGAATGCTTCACCGTATACAACATACAGGAAATTGCCAAAGGGTTCAATGATACCAGAGATAAGATTAATGAACTAATTTTTCAAAATAATAAGGAGGCAGACAAGCAATATATTGCCTGTGAACTTTTATGCTTCGCTTATGGCTCTTATGTAATCTCCACTGTTAACAATCTCTTCAGGGACTTGGAAACAGAACACATTCCAGATCTCATCCATGACAGACGAATGGGTAAATGGTATTGTCCTCATTGCAAATCCAATGGTTGCATCACTATTTGTTTAGCAAACAATGTTAACATTTCTATGTCTACAGCTAGAAACCGTGGGTATGTCTCCAGATATTTAAACCAAGCCCCTTGCTACTTTACTAAGACTTGTTCTATCCATGACAACATGTTTGTCACATCTGTTTTTGATAAATTGGCTGTGATTAATTCCATCGGACGTCTTGATAAGGACATCATTCATGAAAGAATGGAATTGCCCTCATTACTTGACTACCATTCTGTGTTCCAAGCCTGGGTGGCACCCCACATGAACTGTTGTGCCAAGAAAGGATATAATTATCTGTGCCACTGTGATGTCTTTGATATTGTGAAACCAGTGTGTGAATATTCCCCTAAACACCTTGACTGGGCCTTTACCTTGGTTGATGAATTGCCATTGAAACTTACTGATTTTGACGAGTCCAAATCTGCCTGAGCTGCATCTACTGCACCTGACATGAAACAGCTAAATCCTGAAGCTACCTGGAAGAGGTACATCACTTCACTTCACGGTTCACCAACCAGTTTTTTTCCTGTCTGATTCATCTACAGTGATGGAGGGTACCAACTGTACGAGTTACCTATAATTCCGATGGGCAGTATTGTGTAGTGACAAATCACAAAACTTTTGCTTTTGGTCAAAAATCTTGTGTTATTGAAATGCTTAACTTCTGTTTTTACTCCACAGCAGAAAACTGTCATAGGTCACAATGTCATAACTCCTGTTCCTCTCCCTGAACCAGATGTTATTGATAAGCAATACTTGCTTGCCTTGTCTCAATATTTGCCTGTGTTTAACGTGCACATTGACCCTCTGACACTTTCTTTGACATCCCTTTTAGCTAGCAAGGATTCACATTTGATTTATATCAGTGATAATATTTCTCAAGCTGGCGATGCCCTGAATGCTCTTACTCATGATGGTGATTTAAGTACTGTTCTATCCAATACCTGGTTCGAACTCAATTTTAAAGCTTTTGTTATTATTCAAGCATTTTTGATTGTTTTTCTGATACTAACCCTCTGCTGCCTGTGACGTACTCTAAGACAACACTGAGAACAACTCAAATTCCTTTACAAGGCTTGTGCGTTGGGCTTGTAAATGACTTTTAAGTTCCATCCCACTACTTAACTGGGATTGTTGCCCCTTCTGAGGCAATAAGGGGGGAATGTTATCCATGGACCAGCACCTGTGATTGTACTCCCATCTTGTGGACAGCAACACATATGTAGGTATATGCACTAATCTTAGGGCACAGTCACTTATCATATAAGCATAAGTGTCAGGATCTGTGATTTACTGTACTTTTGCAATGCATATTATGCTTCACTATATTCTCACAATATATTGTACCACTGGGAGATGTTTTTCATTATATTTTTATTGTCTAATTATTAGTTAGGCAACAGTGCCATCTTTAGTGCTTGTGCACAACTGTAACTGCAAGTGACCTTGGAAGCATCATTGACCTTATTGTTCACTTCATCTTTTGCTAGCTAAGCAACTCCTTATTTTAGTTAGGATGGCTACTGACACTACCTGTTTGTAGCCAATTACTTACTTTTTATTTATCTTCTTTTATTGTTGTCATGGTTATTATCAGGGTATAAGACCCCTTGCACCACGTATTTTCTCTTGGAGAGACTTGACCGCGCTTATAGGTAAGGAAACAAGATACTCTCCCAGTGATTACACTCTTGGTTGTAAGCCTGCATTATTCTTATTTACCAGTAATAAATTACATTTATTATCTGGACACCACTTCTCTGTCATCTCTTCCTTTTGTGCAGTTCCTACAAGAATCTGAGAAATGTATATTTATTACCCAGTTACACTATTCAACCTGTCTGTGGATGTGGGGACAGTGATGGAGGACTGGAAGAGGCCGCATGTGGTGCCGCTGCACAAAGGGAGTAGTAGGGAGGAGTTGGAGAACTATCACCTGGTCAGCCTCACCTCAGTGGTGGGAAACATCATGGAGGTGCTCATAAGGGAGAGGGTGGTGGACTAACTGAAGGATAGTGGCTTTCAGGATGACAGACAACATGGCTTCTCGAAAGGGAAGTAACGCAAGATGAATTTGATTGAGTTCTTTGATTGGGTGGTGCAGGTGGTCAACTGGAGGGGGTGGACGTAGCCTATCTGGACTTCAGTAAGGCCTTTGACATCGTCCTTCACAGAAGGTTGGTGAGCAAGCTGTAAAGTATAGAGGTAGGTGAGAAAATAACCAATTGGGTGGAAAACTGGTTGAAGGGCAGAAGCCAGAGAGTGGTCATAAATGGGGTGTACTCTAGGATGGGGGTGGTGATGAGTGGGGTACCCCAAGGGTCAGTGCTGGGACCCCTCTTTTTTAATACCTACATCAGTGGTATAGCAGAGGGGCTGAGGGGAAGGGTGTGAGTGTTTGCAGATGATACAAACATTTGCAATAGGATGGACACTGCAGGGGAGGTAGAGGACATGAGGCAGAACCTGAAGACTCTGGAGGGATGGGCAGAGACATGGCAGCTGAAATTCAATGCCAGAACATGTGCTGTGATGCACCTGGGGCACAGGAACCCAAAAGCAAGATACACCCTTGGCGGGGAGGTCATCAAGGATACAGACCAGGAGAGGGATCTGGGGATTATAGTATCAGCTAAACTTAAGGTGGAAAACCAATGAAGCAGGGTGGTGGGGAAGGCCAATGGGATGTTGGCATGCATCGGCAGGGGCATCACTAGCAAAAGGGGGGAGGTACTGATGCCCCTCTACAAAGCCATAGTAAGACTGCACCTGGAGTATGGCATCTGGTTCTGGAGGCCACATCTATATAAAGACATAGATGGGATTGAAAAAGTTCAGAGAAGGGTAACCAGGATGGTACAGGATATGCAATGGAAGACATATGTGCAGAGATGTAAGGATTTGGATTTATACACATTGGAGACTAGAAGGGAGAGAGGGGACATGACTGAAACTTTTAAATATGTCAAGGGGATCAACAAAGTAAATGAAGGGTGTTTACTTAAAAGGAAGGAAGGGGCTGTGACTAGACGGCATAGCCTAAGATACAGAGGCAATGTCAGGGGACCATTCTTCATGGAGAGGGTGGTGGAGGCATGGAACAGGCTTCCAGAGGAGGTAATGGAGGCTGAAACAGTGGAGGGATTCAAGAAAGCATGGGAAAGGCATATGGGGCTGTGTAGCAGGGATGGGGGGGTGGTCCAGAAGGGGGATGGATGAGTAAAGGGGGATAAGGGGCAGACTAGATGGGCCAGTGTGTCATTTTCTGTGGCTAAATATCTATGATTCTATGACTCAGTGATCCTGAGACAGCCCTTGGAGGTGCACCAGGACGTGCCCCAGGCACCCATACACAGCAGCCATGCCAGGACGGAAGTACCCAAAGCCACAGGTGCCGGGACTGTACCGGCACTGCCCAGAAAGGCACACTGCACCCAGGATATTGACACCCAGCAGCACATGCCAGTGCTGTTGGGTGCCCCCCAGTGCACCAGCACAGCAGACAGCCACAATGCAGCACACATACCGGGGGCCATGGCTTGCACCCATGTGGCCTGCAGGGTGGCACCTGGTGGTGGCATGTGCCCATGGTGGCATCTGGGACAACAGTGCCCATGTAGACTGGTGGTACTAGTGACAACATGGCATGGGCCAGGGACTGACCCATGGCACACACCCATGGTGGTACACCATTGGTGCATACAGCACACCCATGCAGTCACACACAACAGGGAGCCACAGACATGTCAGTGATGCCTACCATGCAGTGTGACATTGCCACTGGGGCACTGTGGTGGGTCTGTGTGGTGTTCCTGTGGTGGACATAGCACAACAGTGGGCAGTATGGGCAGGGGTGGTACAACCTGCGATCCAGGGCTGACATGGGCATGCCTCATGGACACCCAGCCCCTCCGGTGTTGGGCATGTGGCCACCATGGACATGTACATGGCCAGTGTCAGACTGGCCCACTGGGTTACCTGGAGTGGTTCAGGTGGGACCCATACACTTGAGTACCTGGTCACCTTCTGAACACTGACATTCCTTGCGTGTATCACCATTTTCCTATCATGTGGCAGTGTGTTAGGTGTGTGGGGCACTGCAGGTGACTGTAAGCTGCAAATGTGACTAGTGCATCACATTCCTGTGGTATACCAATCAGAGTGTGTCACCCTACGGCCTCCCTTGTTACTTGACCAGATGGGCCTGCTATACTCCAGTCTGACCCTGTATGTGGCCATGGGTAATAGCACTGTACTCAGGCCGATGCAGCCCACCCATATACAAACATTCTATCACACCTGCCTGTTAGGCTGCAGTACCTCCTGTTCACCTTAGTGGAATGTTGGGGCAGTCCTGCAAAGCTGGAACTGTGCATGCCTTGGGTATGCAAATGGCCTGAATACATTCCAGTAATGAGATGCGCCACTGGAACCTGGGCTGTCCCGGAGCACACATTAGTCTTTCTCTAATGCACAACCTGGTGCTGCACAGATGATTACTATAATCCCAGCTGAGGCACTTACTTCTTTCTCTCCTCTGTTTGTATGTGTCCCATAAACATGCACACCACACCCATGTGATTGGAAATGTAGAAATTATTTGTGCAGCACCAAGTTGTGCATTAGAGAAAGAGTAATGTGTGCTCCAGCATACGTTGCCGGGGGGGGGGTTCGTATGGTTCGAAAGAACCCCCCCTTTTAAAAATCTCCCCTTTTTTCATTATTTGTAATCTTTTTTCATTATTTCTGTTTATTTTGTGACTGTCACAGAGTGCTTATGCACACATGATGAACCCCAGCAGTTTCTGTCTGCGTGCACCCCCCCCCCCATCTGCTGCCAGTCAGCTCCCTCAGTGCCAGTAAGATGACTGGAGCTGCTTTGTGAGTCCTTTTCTGCACCATCCCCATATGACTGGCTGGCCAATTGCAGCTCACATCAGCATCGTGAATGTGACTGAGATACAGCACAGCTGCTGCTCACAATTCACACTATCAGCTAGCACTTGAGGAAGATGGAGTATGGCTGCAGGCTCATAGACAATGTCTCCAGGAGAGCAAAAAAGAAGTAGAAGACCTCGACTTATAATATTATCAGTCACTGGCAGGTAAACTTTGCTGGCCACTGTTGCTGAAGATGTGTGCCTTAACAACTGTATATCAATGGATAGACTGTGCAGTTGGGAAAGGGAGCTGTTCGGGCGGGGTGGGCTGAAGATGCAGAAATAAATTACTTAAATCCTCCTCCTCTATACAAAATGCAAAGTTGTCATGTTTCATATGCCTGTTTTAACATTTCATAAGTTAAGCAAAAGAGGTACCATAGTGGAAAGGCATTGTAAGTGTTTGGAAGGGTCTGGCTGTGATCTACACAGCCACCTCACTAATTGTGCTGTTCAGAGAGGTCTTCACTGTGGCCCCATTTTTACTGACATTCAGTTCCACTTTTGTCTGTGTCATCTGTGCCAGACACCATTGAAACAAATAAGTTGTGATAAGCATTTTCTCCAGATGACTACATGTGTCAATAGAATGACATTTGTTACAGTTCAGTGTTATGAAAATACCCACTATACTTTTGGAAGCACGGTGGGGGTGGGGGTGGGAGTAGGCATTTAGGAGACGGTAACGTTGCACTGGAAATCCCCACCACTGTCAAATTACCTTTATCCTCACTCCCTTTGTCATGCCTACCACATTGGAGAATGGAGTGGGGGCAACAAGTGTAGTACCCAATATTGAGCTAAGAATTATGTTACAATTTTTTTTTTTTCTAAGCAGGATACTTGGTATAGAAACATAGACATACTGGCACAAAAAGACAACGGTCCAGCAAGTCTGCCCAAGTTCTCTATAATTCCCAGAACCTATCATTTCTCCAGGGTATTAATCCTCCCATCCTCTCTCTAGTCTCCTCCCTGGTCCTGTTGCCCCCAGTAACCACTATTCCTTTCATTATGTCCCAGCCCTGCTTGAATCCTCGGATTGTTTTTGCACCACCAATTCAGCTGACAGACTGTTCCAAAGTTCCACCATCCTTTCTGTAAAGTAGTATTTCCTCGCATCTCTCCTTAACCAACCTCCTGTTAATTTCCATTCGTGTCCATGTGACTGCGAATTGGTACTCAGGCTAAATAGTATCCCGCAGTTAACTTTAATTCCATTAAGGAACTTAAAGGTCTCTATCACATCTCCCCTCTTCCCTTCTGGTCTCCAATGAGTACATATTTAGTGCCTTGAGGTGCTCCTCATAGGATTTGCCTTGCTGTCCCTGAATCCTTTGAGTTACTCTGTGCTGCACTGTCTTCAGCCTATCCTTATCCTTTCTGAGGTGAGGACACCAGAACTGGGCACAGTACTCTAGGTGAGGCCTCCCCAGGGATCTGTAGAGGGGAAGCATTACCTCCTTTCTTCTGCTATCAATACCCCTACTGATACATTCCAATATCCTGTTAGCCTTGCTATAAGCCATATTGCACTGACTTGGTTGCATAAATGGTATACTGAGTTGGGGAGGGTGGGGTTACAGCAAGGGGTAGAGGGTAGAGCTGTGCAGGGGCCAGATATTAATTTCAGAATACCACAGATGTTAGGGCTTCAGAATATTTGGAAGCCCTTCCTGAATAGAGGACTGTTCAGTGGTATTTGTATTTGGCATCCAACCCACCTGCACAGCCCTAAAAGAAAAAAAACAAAATCTTCTCCCTAGCCCCCCAAAACACAGTACTGTCCTCCTCATCCTCTAACAGCCAGAAAATCTCACCCTCTTACCCACCCAGCACCCACAATGTTTTTTATTGTTTTCTGCAGAAATTACAAAATAATAGTTTTAAAGGGGAACGGCAGAAACCACCCACCCACCTCCAAGCCAGGCCCCATCTTATAAACTTAAGTGACAAGCACAAGAGTAATCCTAATCCTTCTCTCCCCCCGTTAGACACTCCAGTGCCCCACTGCCCCATCCTCCCATCCCCGTACCTAGCACTGAATTCTCCTTATTTGGAGAAGGCAATAAAGAATTATCAGGCTGGTCTGGAACAACCCTCAGTCCTCCATTAGAGCATCCTCCTATTGAATGAAAGTGAGTCTTGTTGCTAGAGTAAAGTCCAACCAGCAGATCATGTGATCTGCTGGCTTGATTTTACTATAGCAACAATAAAGAGTGCATTTTCATTCATTAGAAGGTGCTTGGCAGTGGAGGAATGAGGGTTGTTCTGGACCGGTAGCTGCGTCAGTTCTTCATTGCATTCTCCTAATAAGGAGAAATGAATATGGGGTGCAGGGGGCAGGGACGGAGTAATAGGGCACTGCTGTGTCTGCCTTTTTGGCACTTGGTTCTTTTTTCTGATGGGGGGAGTGGTAAATGGAGTCGTAGGGCAAAGGGCACAGTGTCTGGCTGGCATTGGCACTGCTTCTTGTTGCTTATGGGGGGAAAGGATTTGGATTTCTCTTTAACTTCCCAATGCTAAGTGCCTGTCACTTAAGTTTATAAAACAGGGGCTGGCCGTGGAAGCGGACAGGTTGTGCCGGTTCCCTTTAAAACCATTTTCTGCAGAAACAAAATAAAAAAGTGTGGGTGCTGGATGGGTAGGACGGTGAGATTTGCTGAGTGAGAGAGGGTGGGGAGGACAGTACTGCTTTTTGGAGGACTGGGGAAGAGATTGTTTTTTTATCAGGGCTGTGCTGAATATGAATAGTTGGCTGAATAATGAATATTTGGCAGCCAGATACCGAATATTCAGCCGAATATTCAAAAAATGGTATTCGCACAGCCCTAGTAGAGGGAGCTCAGATATGAGTTATATAGACTTAAAATAAGTCACAAAAGTGCACCACAGAGCATACCATAGCCCTTGGTTTCTGGGAGCCTATCAGCCCCAGACCCCTTCCCTAGAAGCAACTCAGCACTGCAGTAAGTTAGAAGTGTACAATACCTAGCCAAAACCAGCTGCAGACTCTGCACTGAGGTTCAGTGCATATACATATATATATATATATATATATACTATATATATATATATATATATATGTGTGTGTGATATACACACACACACAAATACACAATCTGTGCCACTCCGATAGTAATAATTGTCCTTAGAGCAGGAGGTGGAGGGGAGCTCACAGATGTACCATACTTGTCTCTGGTTTGTTTTACCCTCCACATTCATTTGTAATACCTTTCATTGTATTGTCCATTTCTCTTGTTTTGTACTTCCATGACATGGAGCCTTTGCCCTCATTCCCCAATCAGCCTGCATGCTGGCGCCACATCGTGCATACCTAATGTGGCAATGAGATGAAATGAAAGGTCCATTGCAATGTGAGCTAAGCTTATCATACACAGTGGACCTCCCGATGTGCTTTCCCTGGTGGTGAAAAAAAAGAAAAGTAACATGTTGGCATACTGCTGACTTCGGGGGTGCCCAATTCCCCTGTCGGCATACCCTGGCCGAATGTATATGCTGATGGGGGAGCCCACTCCTGACATAATGCATCCCCTATTTGTTATGGCTCAGGTGCACAATCCCCCTCGGCTCTTGCCCCCCCATAGCTTGCTAGTGTGCGATGGGGGTGCCCAGTCCCCATCGACTATAGCATCCCTCCCCCAGAAAACACTTAGGTGGCATGCTGGGAGCCCACTCCAGCATGCCAAAGCCCCACACAAAAACCTTCCCCAATGTTTATTTTTTATTTTGCTTTAACCTGTAAAAAGAAAACTGTCTCCTGCCCGTCTCCACAATCCGCCCACCCACTGTGCACCCTGCCTCCCCACACCCCCCTCACCCCATACTTACCTCTGGAGTCTGGCGTGACGATCTTCGGTAGACCGGGAACACGTCTGCATTCTTCAAAGCCGACTGCGAACTGAGGAAATGCCGGTAAGCTGTATAATGGCTTAAATAGGTTTTTTTTCAACTTTGATGCATATTTCAGGCATGTTTTGGAATTTTGGCACCAATTTTCAACATGGGGCTTTTGGGACCCCTCCTCATGATTTCTGGCACTGTAATGGTGTTAATCGGCCCTGAAAGGTGATTTCGCGGTCATTGCATGGAATCACCTTTTGGGACCAATTAATGAAACAACAGTGCCACTGTTCATGAGGGGGGCTCTCAAAAAGCCTATGTTGCAAATTTGGTGGGAAAATAAAAAAAATGGCTGTTTTATAGCGTGTATTATGCAATGCTTCCACACACGCTTCAGAATCTCATGAATTTGTAATATTTACCCAGATTTTCAAAATTGGCATTTTTCCACACCTCCTGATGAACAGTATAGCTGCCATTTTACATATCCTGGCCAAAATGTGTTTTCGCATGTCCGGCGCTGAATAGTGCGGTTGCTGTGCGAAATCACTTTTTGAGACAGTCTGAGGAAATGACAGTGACACTGTTCATGAGCAGAGGTCCTAAAATCCCTATGTTGAAAATTTGGTATCGAAAGTCCATAAAATGACTGTGTTGTGCTGCAGGTTGCCAGTTTCCATGCACCCTTGAACTTTGCAAATTTGCAATGCCAGATTTTCAACACTGGCATTTTTCCATCTCTACGAACAGTACAGCTGTCATTTTCACATCCTGCCCAAAATTGTTTCCGCATCTGTGGCGCATGGCGTGGTCACTGTGGGAAATCAACTTGTGGGACAGATTAACAAAATCGCAGTGCCACCGTTCATAAGGGGTGGTCCCAAAATACCTATGTTACAAATGCGGCTAACAAACTCTCAAAAATAATTGGGTTACGGACGTGTGTTGTGCAGTTTGTATGCATGCTCATTGCTTCACCAATATTTCATATTGTCACTCCAGATTTTCAACGTTGCCATTTTTTATGCCTCCTCATGAACAGTACAGTTGTCATTCTCCACATCCTGCCCAAAAAAGTAGTTTCATCCCTCTGTCACCAAATGGCACAGCCACTGCACAAAGCCACCTTTCAGCTAACAAAGTGATTGTGCTGCTTTTCATGAGGTGGCCTGACAAGCAGCCCATGTTGAAAATATGGAGTGAAACTACCACCACACACCTACGGTGTTAGGGTTTCCAACTGTAGCACGCCACCCGGTAGAGACTGACAGGTGTCAGGGGTGTCACTTGGGATCATCAGATGTAATGCTCACGCCATTCCACCCCCACCCTGCAGCTACTGACAGGCATCGTGGTGTGCCTTGCACTGTTTGGCCACAAAGTTCACCCCATGCTCCTATACTGCACCCATGTCAGTGTATTTCCTTATGGAATGGGGTAAGTATAACGCCCAAAGACCCCAACCCACACCCCAACACTTGTCAGTGTCTACAAGGTAGGGTGAGGTACAATGGCATGAGCGTTATAGCTGATGACCCAAAGGCACACCCCAATGCCTGTCACTCTCTACAGGGTGGGGGTGGGGTTGGCGTCACTTCAGTACTTCACTGCCATTCCTATTATACGACTCTAGCCCCAGCACTACCAATGCCTGCACGACAACATTCGGCATTGACAAAGGCTTGTTAATTTTACTAATCAATTTGAGGCAAGTGCTATTCATTTTCACAATTGATTAGCAGTTTCACATTCAAAACTGCTAATCAATTTTACCAGCTTATTTATTACCCTGAACTCTCTAAACTTTATACCCTCATTGAGGTGCCAGCGTGGGACTTGGCCCATGTGGCTAAAGGCAAAAAAGGGGGTGCAAAGTGCCACTCCCTCAAACAGCACTGAGACAGAATTTATTTATTTTTGATTTACACACTTCTAGTTAGCCTGCTTTAGGTGATGCAATTAGTTTCCAAGTGGTCCTGGGGGGACATTACAGCAGCAGGTTTGAGCAGTTACTGTATCTAACAGTTACATTATCAAGTATGGCATCTGCAAAATGTGATCATCAAATAATAGATAATCATCTAACTATCTCTAGAAGTCACTGTTGATCTGCACGTGAGCAAAAGCAGGGCTGAGGAAACAGGGCCTGGATAGTGAAGCAGAAGGGGGGGATATTAAATAGATAGCATATAAAAGTTAGAAACATCTGCAAAAAAGCTGAAGTTGGTTGAACATAGCCTTCCTAAAGAGTGCTGGATTTCTTGCATTTTTGAGGTTATCTAGGATCACGTTCCAGTTTGTAAGGACTGCTGCTAACACCCACTGATGAAGACCTTCCAGTCATGGCACTGGGGCTGCCAGTTGATGTTCTCTAATGGGCTTAAAATAACTTCAGCATCAGTTAGCCTGTTTGTAGTATTTCCTTTGAGCGCGTCCATATTTTCTTCAAGAACTGCTCCTCAGAAAATGCTGTCATCAATTCCTTTGCAGGCCTGTGGCACCAGTAACTGGTCTTTGACCTTGGATTTTAGTTGGTAAACAGCTGTCCTGATCAACAGACAGCTCAGGTAGAGGTAGTATGGGACACAAACACAATTCAAGAGCAGAGCATTCCATGAGTAAGGCTTAGGACCAGCTAAGTTAGCACACCCTTCTAACACACATGGATTGAGTGACCTTTGGCACCACAGACTCTTAACATTTCATCATCCAAATGTAGGACACAAGGTAGGAACATTAGTTGAAATGTGTGACACAATATCATATACTGAAGCTTGGAACATTGTGAAAAGAAGTGTGTTTATGTTGATAGGGTTTTTTTTTTTTTTTTTAAATCAACAGGAGTAGTACAAATTAATTAATTAACATCTCAGTGTGCATTGTGGGGGTAGCAACCTTGTCCATGTGGAACAGAGCGGGTTTTGAATGGTAAAATGAGGCACATCCTTCCTAATGTTAGACAAATGAGAGGTAAGAATCTCACTGTACAGTGCAGGACACCACCTTCTTCACATGGGGCAGAAGGGACTCTGAGTGGTATTTAGTACAACTCAGAAAATAAGAAAAGCTGAGAAAGTGTGTCAAGTGTCCATAGAAAGGAGAGAGTGTCTGGATGTGGTCAGTGAATTCAAATACCTGGGTATCCTATTAAACTCCCACTTAAATTTTGAGAAATATGTGAAGCAAACAACTAAGCAACTGCATTAAAAAAAATCAATCTTTATTTTACTAGGTGAAACACCATTGAGCTGAACTAATTTGCAAGGTGGAACTGGACATAATACATAACAAAAATACAGTACAGTAATAGGCACATAGTTGAGGAGATATACAAGTATTAGAATAGAATACAGTGAAAAAATACTCATCAAATACTATATGTTACACATAACAAGGAAGAACAACAGTAAATAAACAAAAAAATACATCAAAATAATGTACAGTAAATATGTACAGTATATACAAGAACATCTCTTAGAAAAGTGTTTCCATGGGATTAAAAAGCCAGAGTGCAGAGAAGTAATAGAGTAGGACATCCTGAGGTCTCACTAGGTAGGTGACCCACGCCATTGGTTAACTGTTATCTGGGGAAGCAATTGCAGGACTTTTGTGAAGGAACATGTGAAAAGTATTTTGAAGGTGGACGATTTTATAGGGATTATTAATTTCAAGGTTTTTTGTAGTGTATTCCACGGCAGTGGGAGTGCATGGCTTATGGACGATTGGCTAAAGCGCAAGTTAACTTTGGGGATAATGAGTGAGGTATATGAGGAGCTTCTGAGGGAGTAACTACCTGCAGCACAAATAGGTAAGCACTCAGCAATATATGGAGGAAGTTTGTTGGAAAGCGCTCTAAGTGTCCAGAGGGCAGTGTTTTTTTGCCTTCTAAATTTGAGAGACGTTCAACCTACCAAGAAGTAAAGGGTGCAATGATGGGTGGAGTAAGGTGTGCCGGTGATAAATCTTATTGCCTGGTGGTAGGGGGTGTCACATTTGGGTAGTGCTGAACTTGGACCTTCACCGTAAAGGAAGTCAGTGGAATCCAAGAATGGAATAAAGGTGGTTTGGACTAGCCTGGTTTTTGCATCCTGAGTAAGGAGGTGCTTTATCTGGAAAAAAGGACAGAGTCTCTGTTTAAGTTTTTTTGAAAGCTCATCTATGTGATCAACAAAGGATAGTTTTTGGTCAATCCAGACCCCATGTATTTGAATTTGGCCACAAAACCTAAGGATTCACCTAAACACATGGTTATTTGGGGGACTAAGCCTAGGGTACAGGGACTGAGTGCATTAACTACTGGAGAAAAGAACATATCCTTAGCATTTTTTGTGTTTAGTAAAGGTTTTGGTTCAGAAGGTTTAACTGCAGATGACTGAAGTCTATCTGAAGGTCCTTACTGGCTAATTCTGGGGTGGGCCTATCGATAGAGAACTGTGTCATCAGCAAAGAGGTGAATATTGGATGATTTGATACTTGAATCAATAAGTACGAAGAGTAGAGGCCCCAGGATGGACCCTTGTGGCACACCTCTCAGTAGGGCTTTCAAGGGTGAGCGGTCTCTGTCAGCTTTGACCTGTTGGTGTCTACCAGTAAGATAGCTGGTGAACCATTTTATAGCCAGGGAGTCCAGTCCTATATTTTTAAGAGTAACCAGAAGCAGGTCATGGTCAACAGTATCAAATGCCTTACTCAGGTCAAGAAATAAGGCACACACATAATTCTTTTCATCTAAGGCCTTCTGCCAATCATTAGTGACCTTTGCAAGTGCAGATATTGTACCATAGCATGCTTGAAAGCATGACTGTTCTGGGTTTAATAGATTGAAAGACTCCAGGCATTTCGTAAGCTGGATGTTGACTAATTTCTCAAGCAACTTAGAAAGGATAGGAAGCAGGGATAGTGACCTATAATTATTTAGATCACTGGGGTCCCCAGACTTAAATAGAGGAATGATGTGGGCAGTTTTCCAGACTGATGGAATAACACCCTGGGCCAGAGTCAAATTGAAAAGGTGAGTGATTGAGACAGACCAGACATGGGAGCCAAGTTTTAAGAAGTATGGATCTATCTGATCAGCACCTGCACTCTTTCTGGTGTCCAGTCCAAGCAGTAAATTTTATACTTGTTTCAGGGTGACAGGACAAAAGGAAAAGACTACATCATGAGCAGGGGTGTCAGCGGAAGGACATACTGGGTTCTGATTGCAAAGCTGGGACCTGAGGTTGCTGGCAAGCTAGGGGTCAAATGCCAACCTGGCGGTCACAAAATGGTTGTTAAGGAGGTCAGGAATCATCTGTTTATCAGTAGTGAAAGAGTCACCGGAAGAGACTTTAGCAGGGAGAGAGTTTGCTGAGACATGGCCCTCAACCTCTCTTAGGGTCTTCCAGAATTTGGCTACACTCTTGGAAGATGAATCCAATTCGTTATGGAAGTATCTGGCTTTTTCTACTCTGTTAAGCTTTGTGCAATGGTTACTGGCTGCCTTAAATGCAGTCCAAAAAGCTTCATGCAATGGTTCCTGGCTGTCTTAAATGCAGTCCAAAAAGCTTCATGCAATGGTTCCTGGCTGTCTTAAATGCAGTCCAATCAGCAGGAAGTTTGGTTTTCCGGGCCTTTTTCCAAAGAATGTCCCTATTGCTTGAAACAGCTTTCAGACTTGCTGTAAACCAGGGGTTTGATTTTTCTTTATGTGAACTTTTACTAGGGAGTGCATGGCAATTTATAGCGCCCAAGACAATGTCCTGGAAAAGCTCAAAAGGCCTCATTCACAGTGGGGGCAAGGTAGAAATCTTGTCAGTGTGAGTACTGAAGATCAGAGAGGAAGACATGGGGTCAAAGTTACACCGTGATCTTTTGAAGATAAACCTAGAGGTGGAAGCCAATTTAAGTACAGACCTGACACATGCTATGACACAGTGGTCACTGAGGTCATCAAAGAGGACACCTGAGTGAGTGAAGAGATGAGGTTTATTAACACGTATGAGATCAATCAAGCTACTATTAGAGTATTTTTTCTTGTTAGAATGGGTGACTTCCATAATGAGCTGCAAGATTCCAAAGATGTTGCAAATATCCTTTAGAGGTTTAGAGCTGGCAGTGAACGAGTCAAGATTGAGGTCCCCCATAATGATGACCTCTGAGGACAATGTTCTAAGTGTATTGCTCAGATGGTTCAGTACCGTGTGCCCAGCCGAGGGGGCCTTATAGCATCCTATCATACATAGGGACATGGAAGGGGAGAGCTGAACTTTTAATGCCAGGCATTCGAATTCCTTGGGCATCATAGTAGCGTCCATGACAGAAGCAGTGAATCTGTCATGGGTATAAATGGCTACCCCATCTCCTCCAGTAAGTCTGTCCACTCTGAAAACATTGTAAGAAGGGACATTAATTTCATGGTCTGGAGAGCAGGGTTTGAGCCTGGTTTCAGTAATCACCATCACATCTGGCTTAGCAAAAGAAATCCAGGTTTGCAAGAGGTCAAGTTTTCTAAGGAGACTGCAAGCATTTATATGAAGCAGACTTATACCTTTGAGATGGGCCAATTCATGGGGTCTATTAATAGGGGCAGTCGGACCTGGGTTCAGTTCAACATTGCCTGAACATAATAGTAACACTAATAGGAGTTTTTAAGGGCTCTTAGAAGCAGTTTGTGGAAGCGAATCTGTCCCCTTCTACGAGGATGTGGGGATGAGGGAGGGTAGTAACTAAACCGTAGGGTAAGTGGACCCAGCGACACATAAAGTAACACTTGTGTCTCAAGGGAGAAAGTGGACGGAGGTGGCATAACTAGGGAGATGATCCTCATGCCCTGAGTAGCTACATTTCCATAGTACCAATGCAGCTGCTCAACGAGTCCCATAAAGGAAGCTGGGAGGTTAATTGTGGTGGAGCAAGTTTCGTTAGGTGATAAAGTAATAGACGGGTCCACATTAATGTGAATGGTACAGTGATCAAGGGTAAAGAGGAATAGGCCTGCTATGCGACATAATGTTAGTAAGAAGTGCTGCATTTTGAGAATAGGTATACAGGGGAAGGCATAGTGGAAAGGAGGGCTTTTGAATGGATAGAATTAAAAAAAAGACTTATTAAGCGCATCCAAGCAGGCATCTGCTTGCTTGCAAAAGACAGGGAAAGTAAGGGATGACGAAAGGAAGTTTGTCAAGAGTGCCATTGAAGGAGCAGTACAGCAAGGACTGGAGGGGGTTAAAGAGCCTAGCTAATGCCTACAAGCAAACAGATCGCACTTTAGGTAGGGAAACAACCAAAGTGGGAGGAAAGAGAAGAGATCTCATGCAGCAGTAGAATAAAAAGGGGAGGCAAGCTGTCACTTTAAGACAGTATAAGAAAGTAACGACCAGTGAGCAGAAGGCACAGCTAGTGGGCTAGGAGTTAGTGGATTTAAGAGTGCCAGGGGCCAAGGCAGGAGAAAAATGTAGAAAAGAGAAAGCGCAGAGCTAGAACAGCTTAATGCCCTATCAGGGGCAGTCTGGAGGGAGAGAGGAAAAGGGCAGGAGTTAGATATAGAGCAAAAAACAAAACTTGGTTAAACAGTTAATTGGTGGGCAGGGAGCTAGGGAACAGAAGAAACAAAAAACAAAAGACTGGGAGATAACAGTGAGGGGGGCTGGAGGAGGTTGTTAGGCTGGCACCTCAAGTATTCAAGGTAACAATAGAGGGGCACGGGGGAGGGCAATGAATTGGGACAAAAGAACAGAAAAAATCTAGAGAAGTGAAGCAGTCAGGGAGTTAAGAGGAGGATACTGTAATTCGGTTTCACAAATACAATTTCAATACAGCATATTTTATACAGTACATTAAACAATCCCCATGAAATAGCAATCCCCACTCACTAGTAGGCAATATACAACAGTCACCCAAAAAAATAATGTAGAAAAAAGAAAGTGCAGAGCTAGAAAAGTTGCACTGGAAAGGGCAGAAAAAGAAAGCTACAAAAACGTGAAAAAGAACCAAAGCAAGACAGGGATTCCAAGGTGGCTAATCCACAAGTGAGCCACAAGTGCTCTGACCAATCGCGGGCAGTTTTTCAAGGCTTATAGCCAGTGAGGCAGCTAGTTACAACCTCAGCCAAAGTCAGAAAGTGTACCTGAGGTTCGGGCTTCAGGAGTGGCGTGGAGAGGTGGTGTGGCCAGCGGGCTTCTCCTGCCAAGCCACAGAGCAGCTTAATGCCCGATCGGGGCAGCCTGGAGTTTGGGCTTCAGGAGCGGCATGGAGAGGTGGTACAGCTGGGGGGCTTCTCCTGCCGAGCAGAAAAGCAGCTTGATGCCCGATCAGGGGCAGCCTGTGCATTGTATGCAGTAAAGGATTGCTTTGTTGATGGTGCTAGAAAATACAGACTCAAAGTTGTCTACTGTCTTCAGTGGTGTATGGGAGCATAATCTTGAAGGGGGGGACCTGAAAAAAATCCTAAAAAGCAACTCTGAATATACAATGCAATATGCAAGCTTGCTTTCAATGGGAACACCAATGTACCTTGTATGAAAAGTCGAACTGGCTACCAGTTGTCCAAAGAGACAAATTTTATAAAAGCTGCTTTGTATATAAAAACATACATATAGATAAAAATAGTCCATCTCATTGCATTTGTGTAAAACCACTAGAAATCAAAAAGCTTTAAATACACTGCTGCACAACTCTGGAACAGTATAGACCCAAAGACAATAGATGCTTCAAGTGTGCAACAATTTAAAGCACAGTACTAGAGGTGTGCAAATAAAAACCTCTGTAGGCAGAATTTAAGTGATAGTCAGACTTTTGCTCCCGCGAAAGTTTGGAAATCCATTTTCAAGCTTTTGCAGAGATTCCGCCTGTCCTGCACCCTAAAAGTACCAGTAATTCCCTGGTGGCTAGCGGTCCCTTCCTCCACCAGATCACCTGCCTGATGTTAAGTAAAAAAATCTCTGGTGGCTAGTGGTCCCTCCCCCCACCCGATCACCTGCTTGATGTGTCCAGTGTAACCCCCCAATCCCTATCCACCATATAGTGTAATATAAAAATGTTTTCCTTTTTATCCCCAGTGGTCCAGTAAACCGCCCTCCCTATCCTCAATCCCCAGTATGTGAACTTATTCTTATTGGTCTAGTGGCCCCCCACCCTGGCAGGTAGTGTCCCACCACCCCGTTCTCCCATCCCAAAATGGAGCAGATGACCGGCACAGCCCTCTGCTCACCTCCACAGCCAGGCCACCCACTTAGCTATCAATGAATGAGCATGTGCTTGTACAAGAATACGTTCATTCATTGACAGCTCAGCGGGTAGCCCCACCGTGGAGGAGAGTGGAGGGATGTACAGGTCACCTGCGCCATTTCAGGATGGAGGGAGCAGGGTGGTGGGACACTACCTGCCATTGTGGGGAGGTGTGGGTCCACTAAACCACCAGGAATAAGTTCACATACTGGGGATCAGGGATAGGGAGGAGGGAAACATTTTTTATATTACACTATACAGGGGACAGGGATGGCGGGTTACACTGGACACATCGGGCAGGTGATCGGGTAAGGGGAAGAACTGCTAGCTACCAGGGATTTTTTACTAAACGTTGATGGAGGGGGGGATAATCGGGTGGGGAAGGGACCACTAGCCACTAAGGATTTTTTTACTAAACATTGGATGGATGATTGAGTTGGGGGGGTGGAGGGACCAGTAGCCACCAGGGATTATTTTTTACTAAACGTCAGGTGGATGATTAGGTTGGGGAGAGGGACCACTAACCACTGGGGATTTTTTTAACAAATATCTGGGAGGGGGTGATCAGGTGGGAGGAGGAGGGGAGGAGGAACAGCTAGGCACCAGGGAATTATTTTTTTATTTCAGGCAAAGCTTAGGGAGGCACTGAACACCAGGAAAAGTTTTTTTTTCTTTCCACCTATATCTGAGCAAAACAGGGCAAAATTTCACCCAAAACATTCTGAAGTTTTCTAATCCACCACAGGCAGAATTTTGTCAGATTTTGTGGAAGTTCTGCTAAGGTGGAACTAACAACTTTCTCACACCTCTACACAGTACAAAAGCACTTTATTACTTGAAGCTCAGTGCTATTGTTTATTGAAGTGGTTTTCAGCTGTGATTAATTGTTAAACTGTAAGTTCATTAACTCCTATTTTTTTAACTTGAATGAGTGTTTTACATTTTTGGGTATGATTGTTTGTTAATTGAAATGTGTTGATGTTGATTACGTGTACGCAGGTCAAGCCTGTAAAAGGGCCATGTGGCCCAATGTTTTCTCATAACGTTATTAAATTTTAAAATTAAAATAAAAGGGGCATTTCTCATAATGTGATACCATTGAGAGGTACAAATGCCACTATACAGTATGAGACAGCACCTTCTACATGTGGGACATAGATGGTTCTGAGTGGTATATTGAGGGACATACTATACTCCCTAATGTCGGACAGTTGATAGGCATAAATCACACTGTGCAGTGTGGGATAGCACCTTCTTTATGTGATGCAGAAGGTTCTGAGTGGTAAAATTAGGTACTGTACATCCCTTCTAATGTGGGACAGTTGATAGATATGAATCCTACTGTACAACGTAAGACATTACCATCTCCATGAGGGATCAGTTGGGGGGGGAGTTAGTAGGGTTATAAGAAGTACAATGAAGGACATCAGTTAGTAATGTGGGACTGCTGAGAGGTATGTTCTGCACAGTTGAGAGAAAACCCCCTGCATTGGAAATCTCTGGTGATCTAAGACAATGAGTTGCCATTTTTTTAGGCTCATGTACATCTAGAAACAAGTGTATAGCATGGAGGTGATCACTGAACAAGTTACTGGCATGGGTTTAAATTTATTTCAGAAGATGTTGAACAGGCTCAAAACAGAAGAGTATTCCAGGTGGTGGCACTCTCTGTAAAAAGTGGTACGCATGCTCGTCTGTACATTTTAGAAATAATCTCTTTCCTTGTTTTTTTCTGAAAAAAAGGCATTCCTTTATTACAGAAACAAGGAGTCAGTTATGGCTTTCAAGCCCCCTTTTCGCTTCAAGTGAGGAACCAACCATGGGAACCAACGTGGTAATCCTGGTGGTAAAGGGCTTGCATCACAGGTACACATAATGTTGTTAAACAGTAATAACTGTATGTAAAAGCTTGTGTACATGTTTAGAATGTATGCTTTCTTAAAGTTGTTTACAGTACTTTCAGTTAATTTAAATAAGCCTGGTTATCAGTCCTGTAGTAGACAATATACCCAGGTTTATATTTTCTATTATGAGCCCTATGCCAGGCTTATATAAGCTTTATGTAGACCCTGTAATAAAGTTGATACCTCCCTGTCACAAACCCACTCAGCAGGTCAGGCCCCCTACTCCCAAAGTGCCAACCTCTGAGCGTAGTCTGGTGTACAATGTAACAGACAAGGTAACCCTCTTGTCTGTTTTTGTGAGTTTGGATCAACCTTTGGTCTCAAGTTCTGGAGGGATTCAAACTGTGAACCTCTTGCTAGCGTACCCAATGCACAGGCTCAGATATTTCTGTCTTCAGGGGGCCAGTTATCTTTGCCTACAGGTACCTAACCAGGTATACAGAGATGAACCCTTAAAAACTTTAATAAAGACCTCAGATTTAAAACACTTCTCTTTCCAGTTTGGTACCACCATTCAAGCTTATGTTTAGTATCTGCAATAACCATATACTTTTCTTACAACTAAAAAGAAGTCAAAGACAGACCAAGTAAGTTCTAAAAAGAATTTTACTAAAATAGTTAAAAATATATGAAACGCAAAATACAGAACTCATATCACAAGACATGCAAATCTTTTAAAAGAACAAGGTTTAAACAGTGCAAATTCCTGCTTACAGTACTTAGATTTGAAATCTTTCTAAATATCTGTTTACAAGTGCACCAAAGATCTTTCCTCAGTCAGAGTCTAGGTAAAAGTGTGTAAGTAAAACAGAGTATTCCTTAAACAACTGTATGGGACAATCCATTTTTGTGTGAGGTCAGCTAGCTTCTTCTCTGTCAGATTATGTATAAAAAATATATCTTATACAAACGTATTACATTCTGCAACTTCAGCATAATTCACATCCTTCAAATGACAATTCTTTTGATCTCATAATAAGCTTCCTCCTTCCAGGACATGACATCATCTTTACGATTTTCGCACTTCTATGTAATAACCTGGGTTTTCCTTCCAACATCATAAAATGGATATGCTCTAGCAACTATGGTTGTAATTATCTCAGACAGACAGGATCCTTAATTAAGGCCTTACATGTAACACATGGTCTCTAAAAACTGAGTGTGTGTCAACTCACATGTTGTCAGCATTTTTCTTATGGCTTGCATCTTTCAGCTGAAATCTGGGGGGGGGGATGAGTGAGGTCAGTCTAAGAGCACCAGATTTTTCAGCAGAGACAGTCAGTAATACATTTTATGTTAAAAAAAATGATACAGCACTCAGAGCTGGCTGTCTACGTCACACTCCTCCCCACCTAGACTGAATTTTGGGGATCTCTCCTCTACATGGGATGAGCTTCCCAAATCAGTTCACTCCTCATAGACCCTAGACAGCCCATCTGAGTTCTGGTTCTTCGCTCCAGCCCTATGTACGATTTTTAGATCAAACCCTTGTAAAGCAAGACTCCATTTTAGTAGTCGACCATTGTTTTTCCCCATCTGCGTCAGACAAACCAGGGGGTTGTGGCCAGTCTCTGGGGGGGGATGAGTGAGGTCATTCTAAGAGCACCAGATTTTTCAGCAGAGACAGTCAGTAATACATTTTATATAAAAAAAAATGATACAGCACTCAGAGCTGGCTGTCTACATCACACTACCTATCTTGACAGTATGATACAACTTCTCTGTGAATTGTACTGTAGTAAATACACTAAGTTACTGTATTATGCAGTAGCAAAGCAGCCTGTAGTAGCCCCAGGCTGGAGCCACAGGCAGTGAGCAGTCAGTGCCTCATCCCTGCAAACCACTGGGCCGTGGTACTCATTTTTTTTCACTTTTTTTAGCACAAAGTTAAAAGCACAGTACCTACAGCAGCAGCAAACATGACTTAGTGAAGAACACCTCAAGACATTTAGTAAACCTTTAAACTGTCATTAATAATATCTGAAGACCAAAAATGTGGCCATTTGCTTTTTTTGGGGGGGGCCAAATTCTTCCTGTTCACCTCTTCCCATTCCCCAGGACCGTCATCACTCCCTGCCAGTCCTGCTGCTGGTGCTCAGGTAGAATTGGCCCTTGGGGTGGGGCTGCTGTGTGGAGCAACTCCCCCCCGAGTACACCTTCCAAACGGTGCTATGCTGTCTAGTCCAGTGGATATCTGGCCTCGGCTTCAGGGGACCGAGGTTACTGGATCCTGTGCATCTATTTTGATCCCCTTAGGTGGCAGGTGTGACCACATGCCTCCATGTTCGGCACACCAGGCTGGCACACCTGCCGGAACTGTTAAGCCTCACCTGTGCTGGTCCCTAGACTCTGCTAGGGGCCGATCACAGAGTGAGTGAGTGCTTTTTCTCACCCTATCCCTGTAGAACATCATTCAGTAGGACATTCAATCTTCCTCAACCCAGCCTGCCCTTCGATTCCTGAGGTCACATCCAAACAGAAATCCAACTGCTGAACCAATGTGGTCATTTTCTAAGACATGTGGTCAGCTCCCACGGTCAGATGGGCATGCATCTGGAGCATGCATCCTTGTAGCCAAAACCCAGGACAGGCGGATGTCTGATCCTTAGTACCAGCTACAACTTTGTTACAGCTGAGCTCACCATTGTTTTAGCCAGGGCCCTAACACTGGCTATATTTATGCTGGCCAAGGGGTTTCTGCTCTCTGGCCTTGCTGCTTTTGTAATACTAGCGAGTGGTTACAGATGCGATCCGGGGATGCGATGTGCTTGGACCCCAGGGCTTGGACGAGGGCTTGGATTAGGGTAACTGGAATTTGCTAAAATTAAATTTTTTTTTACCTGCTGCCAGGACCTGCTGTGACTTCCATGATTAGCACTGCCCCCCAGGGCTGCCCAGGTGTCTCAACCATCCTGACCACCCCAATACCCATGACAATACCCCCGCAATACCCAAAACACCTGGTCAAAACACCTGGCCAAAACACCAAACCAGCAGGGAAAACCAGGAGGGGAAACATGGGCCTGATGTATACGCTCAGTGTACATGTAAATACCAGGCCTCCACCCTCCAGGTGTCAGGAGAGAAGTCCAGTAGAGAAGTGTACTATGCTGATGGGGAGCTAAGAAGGTATATATCCCTTCCCCTGATATCTTCACTAAAGTAGGTCTGCCCTCACAACCTCAGATGACTCAGAATGCCCCCGGAGAATGCCTCAACAGGAGATTAGACAGGGGCCTCTTTACATGGGATGCTTTCCAGGAGACCAGGACCAGTCTGGCTGGGGGGGGGGAACACACGGGGGGAACATCATTGAGTCTCAGGCATTGAGTTCCTCTAAGAAAAGGGGCTATCGTCCGAGGTTACATGGTATTGCACCACCCTCACCAAATGCAGCACAGAGACATTTAGCATTTAAATGAAACCCGGGAATGAAACCTTACCTGAGAGCCGAGACAGAGAGGCCCAGGAGCGGGTCCAGGAGCATCCAGGAGAGAGGAACCAAACTGGTTGCCAAACATCCCAAAACAAGGTGCCAAAATGCAAGGGCAAAATGACAAGGACCCGGGGATAAAGACCAGAGAAAACGGGTGCCAAAAACACAGGCCACTTAGGGAGGACCCCGGGGGAGGACTAGGAGTACAACAGAGCCTTTTTTCGGGTCCTTCAGGCTGGTCCACGCTGCCTCAAGTTCTTCACAGGGTTCTTCACCCATTCTTGGGCCTGTTCGTCAGCAGGAGGCCTTCACTCGGGCCCCGACTTGAGCCTTCACTGCTGGTCTTCCCCGTGGGTTTCACTGTCCCTTCACCCGGGCACCAGGCCCTTCACTCAGGCCAGCACTCAGGCCCCTACTCAGGCCTTCACTCCGGGCCTTCACTTCCAGGCTTTATGTCCTCAAATTGGGGGTTGAATTCCCCTTCGAATTCACTACCTCATGGCTTCCTTGCCTTCCTGACTTGCCCAACGACTCGCCTTCAGCTCGCCTTCCTGTTCTGCAATGATGTAAGCAGGACATAAGGTGATGCCAGACCCCTAGTTGCACATGTGCAGAAGCCCATGCAGACGCTCCACCGCAGCACTACCTGGAGGGATCAGGAGGTACACACCAGGGGTACACATTGAGAGTCCTGATTGGGAGCCAACCGGCCTGCAGACCGGGGATGCAGCCCAGGGAGGCAGAGCCCGGGCAGAATGTGGGACAGAGTGGCAGGAGCCTGGGGCAGGAGACAGACCCACTGGAAGACCCGAGAGACAGAGGGAGCATCTGGTGGGGGGAGAGTTCCGGGAGAGTTACATGGAGAATTCGGGAGGTTATTTCATGTGCCCACCACCACTCCAGACCCCTATTTTTAATAAATGTGGAATCACATTACGTGACAAGTGCACAAAAAAATGCCCTATGGGACAAAAACAAAGAGCCAAGCATCCGCGTTTGCAGTTTGAAAAACAACCCTTTTCAGCGATTTTTCAGATGGAGCTGCATACCCTAGTGCATAGAAAGTGCCACCACCGGGAAAGTATTCAGTGAATCGAGGCATGGCCTGTACAGATTCTCTGTGGAAGGGTTTCATTATAGACCTGAACACTGGAAGACTTAACCAACTTGTTACACACACTGACTTGGAGTGGAAATCTCAGCAGTTTATGCAAATCGTCAACATGAAGCTGAATGGATGGTTTCTTTGGACTGATTATGGACTTGTCCGCAACAGATGAGCACTTGATGACCCCTGATGTCCAGTAGATTTGGAGAAGAAAAAAAGAATAATTGAGGAAGAATTTTAGGCTCAGAAGATGTAGAAGTAGAATATAGAATGTTCATGGTTTGCAAGCAGGACTGGTGCGATAAGGATCCACACACACTATCCACAAGATGAAGCATTTTGACCTGTGAAGTAGCTGCTAAATGGTTCTAAGTCATAACAGTGACTGCGGAATAGTGATCTAGCTATTCTGGCGAGTGTACGTGCCGAAAATAATTCGGCGATGCACACACTCATGGTGAGGATACGAGGCGCTCCTGCACCCCACTACTAATAGATTCTCAACCCAGGGGGATGCATGTCGGGGAGGGGACTTGAAAATAAAAGCTGCCTGCCAAAAAGAAAACTGTGCCATGTCGGAACCAAACCCTGCACCCTGTACCTCCCAAGTGACCACCCACACCACCATGCTAGTGGTACAGCTCGGCAGCTGCCCGCCACACCCCTCCCACATACCTTTCTCCCATTCCTCCCCGGCACGCCTATATGTGCGCATTTCCTTCACCCCACCTCGCCCACCCAGGTATCTGCTTGCTACCTCGTTAGGTAGCTCTGTACAGTGCGCACCATGATTGAGTCACCCTTCTTGTAAGCGCTCAATCACAGTTGCCTGGTACATGGTATACCCTGCTGAATAATTCACTATCAAGGCCCACCTAGGTTACATGGATGTTGCGGTATTGCAATATGGTTGCTACCTTTGCTAAGAATGGTTTGTGGTAATCTAAATGGTCCTGCCCTCATAGTGAATGACTAGATACACTAAAATGAAGAGGTAAAGTACCACTAGCATTATTAAACAAGAGTTGCTTTTACAGTGTTTTATTTAAATGGGCAATGCATGGACAGCTAATGTGTTGTATGTGCAACACATAGCCAGCTCAAACAACTTTTAATAAATGCTTTGTTCTTGCACCTCAACTAGAATGAATCTGCAGTTCTGTTACACAGTGATGTATAAAACTGAACTGTAACTCTCAGACAATAATTTTTCAGTGCAATGCCCTGGATCCTGTAACTCTGTATACTTGGAGGTCAGCCAGCACCTGACTGAGTAGTCTCCTTGGCTTCATGCTACTGCTATTATTCCAGGGCCTGTCAGGCTTGAGGGATTGAAGCCAGTCGGGCTCTCACACCATCTTCAGCCCCTCAGTATCTGAGCTTTGCAACTATCCCTTCAGTTGGGAGCACATGCATCAAAGTGGTTGAGAAACTGAGCCATCAGGCCTTTGAAGCTCTTGCCCAGCCCTAGCTCTTACACTTGGACCCAACCAACACTCAGCTAAGTAGCCTCCATAGCTTCACACTGCCATCACTGTCACATGGATCAGTTGGGTCTGAGGGATTGGAGCCAACTGGTCTCTCACTTTCCACTTTTAGCTCCTGCAGGACTGTTCTTCATACCTCCCTCACTGTTCAGGATCACAGAGTCATTGAGAGTGGTTTGGCAACTGAGCCAGCAGCCCTTTTAAACTCCTGCCCAGCTCCAACTCACTTGGACCCCAGCCAACATCTGGCCGATTAGCCTCTGTGGCTACACAATGCCACCATTGTCACCAGGGCCAGTTGGGCCTGAGGTACTGGAGTCAGTAGGGCTCTTCTGGGACATGATCTGACTGCCGAGCTGGTTAGATGCATACTGGAGGAGCTCCAAGGAAAGCTTTCATTTTTTTCTTATTTAAAATATCAAATCATATTAATTGCTGAACCTTTGAACAGAAAGTGATGGCATAAAACTGGCACAGTGGTTAAGAGAGATGAAGATAGATGGCAGAAGTGGTTAAACCACAAAAACAGCTACTGAGAGCTGAGGCTCTCAAAACACGGGCTTAGAACACCAAGACACAATGGGCCTCACTGTTGCACTTACTGTTTAGACACAAGCGGGAGAAGTGACTATAGCTTCACTGCCAACAGCGATCCACGTTCTGGACAAACAAGTAACAGATTTCAACACTTAAATAGTCCTGGTTGAGAAAAAAGCTGAGATGGCCCATTCGGCAGCTTCTAAGGAGGGCGAAACAGCAGATCAGGCTCTAGTGTCGTGCACAGGGCAGGTCAAGGAAACAATGTCCTCACAACCTGTCTAAAACAATTAGAAAACTTTTCAAGATCAGACAACATCAGGGTACTGGTCTTAACTGAACAGATAGGAGAAGATTTGAGGAGGTATCCGGTGGCATAGCTGCCTAGAGCTCTGTCTCTAAAGTCAGTGATATACATCAGGAGAGCCTATAGGATAACCACAAGAAGCCAGTCATCAATGGAGGTGATTAATTGCACAGTCCTTTTGGTGATTGGCAGCAGTGTGGAGAGGGACTAAGTTTTGTTGGCCACAAAAACTATAAGAGGCATCCACCTTGCTGACTCTGTCATGAAGCTTTTTCTGGACCTTAGCTTCAGTACCTTGCAGTGGTAGAAGGGCTTTGATGGTGTAATGGTCCTCCTCCATGAACTGACAGTGAACCATTATATGTTGCTATCTGCACAAGACTAAAGATTGCATAATGCAGTGGTTTAAGGCTCTGAGCTGCAAACCTGAAGACCTGGGTTTGAATCCCACAGCCCCCACTTGCATACTGTGTGACCCTGAGCAAGTCACTTAACTTCCTTGTGCTCCCAGGTCACACCTGGAAACAAGCTTTCAGCTTAGTGTGTCTCTCCTGGTTAAAAAAAGGTACAATATGAAGGCAAAGTGTACCTGTTCTCCAAACTATTGGATGCAGAGAAACTGGCAGAATGTATCTGGGAGTGCGCCATGAGATTGCATATCATGGACTTGGATCAAGGATCCAGAAACTGACCTTGTGAGACCTTAAACCATTTTTGCTTAACATATCATCTTAACTTAGTAGTATGACTGTGGCTCACTATTCTTCCTTAGTTCTGACATCCTGGGCAAAGGGAAAAAAATGCGTTGATGCTGTAAATGTTTATTGTACTGGGGACGAGGGCACAGTTACTGGGGGAAGGCAGTGTGACTGACTATGGGTGTATATCGCCCTTTTGATTCTGCATTTGAGCTTGAAGACTGTGTGGCTGTAGCTAAAATGGCACCAGTAGTACTTTTGATTTTCAAGTTGCTCCCTCGCCACTCACCTGGAGCTATGAATTGCCTTCTGCAGGGTGCAGCCTAAGAGTCAGAACCTTTCAAGGAAAAAGTGTATCCCTCATAATGGAGGGAGATCCAACTTTCCAGAGTTGCCCTGGCTAACAAAGTTGATACATAACTTGTTGTTTGTCAACTTCAAAGGCTCAGTTAAATGAATTCAGTTTTTCTTTTCTGATACAGGTGCTGGACATTTTTCATTTTACTTGCTAAATGTCAGTTTACTGCAGCATGTCAATAGTTGTTTTTTTTTTTTTTAATTCTCTGTTTATGCCCCCTTACTCACTGCTCCAGACCCTATCCTTGGGGATCCCTAGGCTGTGTACGCTCCTGCAGGTCCTCCCCAGGTATCTCCATTCTGGGTTCTGTCAGCACTGCCCCCATTTTGCCTCAGGTTGCCCACCGGGTGGGAAGGAGAGAGATCCCCCCATAGTCCCCTCCAGTCCATTAGTGTACATCAGGTATGCTACGTAGGCCCATCCTGAAGCCTGGCTGTGGATTTCTCTCAGGCCGCCAAGTCCCATTTCCAGGCATCCACTGCGTGGGGTTTTCCGCTTTTCTGATCCGCTCCTCCCCTCAGGATACCGATGTGCTTGGAGAGCCAAGGGGTGGGGCACGTAGCAACATGCTGTTGTCCCAGCTCCATGCTGACATCCTTCCTCCCTCCCTCTTCATGCCACCCCACTGCACCTCCACCCATGGTCACCCAGGTGGTGGTACAGCAGAGGGACAAGCATCCCCTCCCTTCCCGGAGAAAGAGAGCAGCTTGTGGGTGCTCAATCCGTGTCCTCCAGGCCGGCCCCCCAGCTACCAGATTCTGTTCCCGAACCCGGGTCACTGGCGTCACAAGCGGTAGCCCTACCGCTGCACCGGCAGGCCAGCATATGCCAATAGTGTTTGGGCACATAAGTGCTTTATAGTCTTTAACAGAGTATCAAGTACCAGGACACTTAAACATGATATTGAGGCAGTATACTTATAAGTTTGAACTTTTAGACTATCTCGTGTCCCTATCACTATGCAGCCATTCAGTTTCTTGAACAATACAGGTATTTTTAATATACTATATGCACCTCTGTGATGTCACAAAGTTAGGGAGGTGGTGCAGTATTCCTGGTTTATAACACTAATCCTTATGTACATTAAAGAGCACCAGTTGCGGTGCATTCCTTCAGCCCCCTAGCAGCAGCTTATCTCTAAAGGACTTCAAAAGTCCATTTCTTAGAATCTTATAATAGCTTGTCTTGCTAAAGGGAAGGGATTGTAAATCCTTGGTCAGAGGAGCTGGACACCTGATCTCTTCCCCTTGCTGGTCCCTGATTTGAGCAGGTGCCACCCTCATGTTTTGTGATGTATTAGTTTGGAGAGTGTGGGGGCGCACTGCATTGATAGTAATGGAAACTTGTTTGTAAGTTCTATTTTTTTATATTTTGAGGGCCACAGAAGTTAAATCAAAGCCACAGCTCAACTAACAAGGCCCTACTCATGGGTTTGATTTAACTTCTGTGGCCCTCTAAAATATAAATAAAGTCCAGCTTCCATTGTTATCAATACAGCGTGCTCCCATGCTCTCCAGGCTAACACAGCACAAAACGTGAGAGCACGGGAGCAGTGTGTGCTCAAATCAGGGACAACGAAGGGGAAAGCATTGGACAGCTGACTCCTCTGACCAAGGATTTACCATCCTTTCCCCTTAGTTATAGAGGCTATAAAAAATCTAAGGAGTAGACTTTTGAAGTCCTTTAGAGGTAAGCTGCTACTGAGGGGCTTAAAGAAAAATTTGACAATGATCACGATTGGTGCTCTTTAATTCTCACTTCTCTGTGTTTATAAGACAGTTATTGTATTTTATTTCCTAAAATGTAATAAACAGGTTTTACAAAAAAGATATGGCCCTCCCTACACCTCAGTTCCTCCGTGACAGGGCTTTTCAGGTCCCACTCCAGGCAGGTGCACAGGGTGGTCGGGGCAGTACTTTGTTCCAGGTATATTTACTAACATTGCTCAAGTTGTGTACAGCACAGCAGGCTCCAGTGTAAGGGTGACAGCAAAATGGTGACATGTTTGGCTGTCAACAGGAGCTGCTGCACCAAGTATGCACTACTAGCTCAGCTGTGCTTGGAGACTGCAACGACTGGCCTCTTGCTCTTAAAGGTCAAGTATACTGCCTGAAATTAATGTTAACTCTCGAAAGTAGCACACTATGATTACATATAGCGGACATATTATTTTCTTTTTCCTTTTGATAATTAGAAGGTTTTTTACCTGACAGTACTTGGTGTATTGTGTGGAACAGTACTTTACTTGCAGGTTGGCACATCTAGTTCTATTCCACCTCATACATCATCAGCCCTATGACCTAATTGTTTGTGACATCACAGCTGACCAAAAAGAAAACACCTGCTGCCAGGCTGGTAACTTATTACATCACAATACATGAAGTCACAGGGGAGGTATTAACAGGAATAGAACTAGATATGTCAGCCTCCAGATAAAGTATTGCTCTTAACATAACAGCTAATCCAAGGATGAACCGGGAAACTACAGACCAGTGAGCCTCACATCCATCGTGGGTAAGCTAATGGAGACTATCCTGAAGGAGAAGCTGGTGGCCCTCCTAGAGGCCAAAGGACTACAGGACAGCAGACAGCATGGCTTCATACATGGCAGATCCTGCCAAACCAACCTGGTGGAGTTCTATGACTGGGTAACTAGGCAACTGGACAGGGACCATGCAGTGGATGTCCTGTATCTGGACTTCAGTAAGGCATTCGACTCTGTGCCGCATGGAAGGCTGGGAAGGAAGTTAGTAAGCACAGGGGCGGTGCAAAGCTGGTAAAATGGGAAGGAAACTGGCTTCAGGGAAGGCAACAGAGGGTGGTGGTGGGTGGGGAGCTCTCACACCCAAGGGCAGTGACGAGCGGTGTTCCACTGGAGGTAGTATGGCGCAGTGGGTTAAGGCTCTGAGCTCCAAATCTGGAGACCTGGGTTTGAATCCCACAGGCCCCTAGGTGCATACTGTGTGACCCTGAGCAAGTCACTTAACTTCCTCGTGCTCCCAGGTTGCACCTGCAAACAAGCTTTCAGCTTAGTGTGTCTCACCTGGTAAAATAATTGGTAAAAAAAAATAATTGGGCTCGGTGTTGGGACCAGTGTTGTTTGGGATATTCATTGCAGACATATCATGGGACATCAAGAGCAAGATCAGTCTGTTTGCTGATGATACCAAGGTAGGCGCGGTGGTGGATGACCTAGGGGGATGGCAGGGGTTGCAGGATGATCTGGCAAAGCTTGAAACCTGGTCACACACCTGGCAACTGGGGTTTAATGCCAAAAAGTGCAAGGTGCTGCATTTTGGGATGAAGAACCCAAGGAGAAGTTACCAGCTGGGGGGAGTGCAGCTAGCCCAGACAGAGGAGGAGAAAGATCTGGGTGTGCTCATTACAGGATCAATGAACAACTCAACACAATGTAGGAAGGCAGCTGCAAAGGCCAACAAAATGCTGGCTTGTATTGCAAGGGGTATATCCTCGAGGAGGGAGGAGGTGATTCTGCCACTGTATAGGTCATTAGTTAGACCACACCTGGAGTACTGCATGCAGTACTGGCACCCATATCTGAAGAGGGACATTAAGTTACTGGAGGGGGTGCAGTGCAGGGCAACAAAGATGATCAAGGGGCTGGGGGACTTATCATATGAGAGGAGGTTAAAGGAGTTGAACATGTACTCACTGGAGGAGAGGAGGGACAGGGGTGGCATGACTGAAACCTTTAAATACATGAAAGGAATAAACAAGACAGGTACAGAGGGGCTGTTCAAAGTAAGGGAAGGGAGGGCCACTAGGGGCCATGATATGAGACTGGAGGGGGGAAGGTTCAGGAGGGAGATGAGGAGACACTTTTTTACAGAGAGGGTGGTGGCTGGGTGGAATGCGTTACCTGCAGAAGTGGTATCCAGTAGAACAGTGGACTGCTTCAAAAGGGGATGGGACAGGACAAGGGGGAAGGTTAATGAAGGGGAAGGGTGGAAGGGAGGGGCAGTTGCAGAATAAGGGGTGCTAGCTGCACATTCGAGCAGACTTGATAGACCTCTAGGTCTTTATCTGCTGGCAAATTTCGTATGTTCGTATGTTCGTAATACTATCTGCTAGAAAACCTTCTGATGAACAAATGAAAAAAAAATGCTTCAGAAATAAAAAGTAACAACTGACTACATCTAAAAATACATAACATTTTCTGGTTGTTATTTTTAGGCTACTAGCTCTTTAATTGTCATGTCTAGGTAGAGTATAATCCTTCTATATATATTTATAGTTGTGCTATGCCCCGTTACTGCTTTTTATGTTCACACTTGCACTTATGCAAAGTAAACATATTGCTGTGCTAGTGAATTTGAGAGGTTTGTCATTGTTGGTTCAATGCAGGGCAATCGGCAATATGCTTGACAGTGTCAGACCAATCATCAGCCAGGCTGATCATGACACTCTTCTGGGCTAGCTGGGTAGAAACTTCGTGAAGTTCAAAGAAAAGAGCCGCTTGAATCATAGGACTGTTCTTTGCTTTGATCTGCATGATGCTGCTCAGTAAACACCTGATCACATCATGATCAGCCTGCCTGTCCCCCCGATGCAACCTCCCACTGCCAAGTATCCATCCCACCTCCCTGTCTCTTCCTGCTGTGTGACCTTTAATCTCTCTCACTTCCCTGCTCTGAGTGTGAGTGTCTCTGTTGATTGTCACCCAACAAACCCCAAACCTGTGACTCTGAAGACTGCTAGCAGCTGCAACAGCTGTGCACCACGAAACCATGTGTAACTACTTTGGTCAACATGAGGTGTACCATCTCTGCAAAATGTGAATGTACCTACCAGTCTGCAAGGACTGCTTACAGTACTGATGTTTCAGCAGAGTTGGAAAAGTTTATTGCCATACATCCTTCCTTTCTCATCTGGCCATGCACACCTGCTCATGATGAGTCCCTCTGGCATGACTCTCTCCTGCTAGCTGTGAATGTGATCTCTCCACTGTAGTTGCTCCGTGTGCTGCTGGTTTAGCTCAGTCAGGCTTCTCCTCTCCTCTCCCTCTTGGTGCGTTGGTGTGCAGCACACTGCCAGCTGTTTCCTCTCCCATTCCATGCACCATCCACACCGATGGGCAGAGAAGAGGAGCAGCCTGACTGAGCTAAACCAGCAACACACAGAGCAACTACAGATGAGAGATCACATGCACAGCTAGCAGGAAGGAGCAGTGCCAGAGGGACTTATCACAAGCAGGTATACATGGCCAGATGAGAAAGGAAGGGCATATGGCTCGATAAACTTTTCCAGCTCTGCTAAGACATCAGTACAGTAAGCAACCTTGGCAGAGCTGTAGGAACATTCATATTTTTGAGAGGTGGTGCAGCTTATGTTGACCAAATGGATGAAATGTGTGCATGGAACTATGTAACAGCAGTTAGCCGTGAGCAGCTGACCAATGTGTTGCTTTAATCATTTTTCAGTTTCCAATAGAGATAGACATATCATATATGATTTGCTTTTTTTCTGTCTGTATTTCTAAGGGGTAGCATTATTTTCATTTCATTCATTTCATTCTTATTGAATGGGTTAGACCATTGAGTAAAACTCATTTAAAATGGCGACCCATAGTTAAGCAGCAAGTAGTTACAACAATGGTTACAACAAATAATGACAAACAAAATTACAATACATAAACACAATATAATACCATACAATTGCATACAAACAAATTCCTTACTTCAAACAGTTAGCCACAACAAGTCTTAGTTTGAGCTAAGAGTGACTCCAATAACCAAGTTTTAACAACATTTCGTGAGGGATTTTTGCTATTATACAAACAGAATTTTAAAGGCATCTTATTTCAATATTTTAGAGCTAGCTGGCTGAAAAAGTACTCTGAGCATTTAGTTTTTGTCCTTGGTATAAACAACTCTTGATAGGCCACATTCCTTAAAGAAGAATTCACGTCCCTGAGTTCTAACCTTTCAGCCATATAGTCCGGGATCATTGCTGTGATGCTTTTGTAGGCCAGAGTATATTTATGGAGTTGCATTCTCTCTGACAGAAAGATCCATCCTAATTTATGATACATCAAACAGTGGTGGGTATCCCTAGGACATTGGTCAATTAATCTTGCCAAGTGATTATAGAGTATATCTAATTTATATAATTTCCATAGTTAGAATAGTCATAAAGTACGTCACCATAATCAAATAGAGGAAAAATCTGTGATTCAACAATTTTCTTTATCATATATCCACCCAAACAATTTTTATTTTGATAAAGTAAACCCACCCTCTTCCCCACTAATCTAACCAACTCATCCACGTGTGAATTGCCAGTAGCCGAGGAGTCCACCCAGCATCCTAAGTACTTGTAAGTCATTACTTGGTCTTGCTTTTCCCCCTCAACATCAAATACTGATAATTCAGTGCACGCTTTAAGTTTCATAGTGGAGCCAAATATCATGCATTGTGTCTTACTTATATTCATTTTAAGTTTCCGCTGTGTCAAATATTCATATAGTCTATCAAAGCTTAACTGTAATTTTACTTGAATCTCATCCAGAGAAGAATCAGAAGTGTATACTATTGTATCATCTGCATACAGTTGGTAAGCCACATTATTCACATGGCATCCAAGCTCTTTCAAATAAATCAGAAAAAGCAAGGGTCCAAGTACCGAACCCTGAGGGACCCTTCGGACTACTGGCAAGGGCATGGAAACAACCTTGTTAACAATAGTTGACTGCATCATTCCCTTTAAATAAGAGGCAAACCATTTTAAGGCACCACCTGATAACCCAATGTCCCTCAAACTCAAAAGGAGAATTTGATGATCCACCGTGTCGAAGGCCTTGGAGAGGTCAACAAAGATGGCACCAGTCAAATGATCCTTGTCCATAGCTTTGTTGACATCATCCAAGACCCTCAACATGGCGGATATTGTATCATGTGATTTGCAAAAACCTAACTGATATTTATCATATAACTCATTCTGGTTCAAAAACACAGTCAGTTGTCTTGCCATAAATCTTTCCAGCAGCTTAGAAACCTAGAACAAGAGTGAAATTGGTCAGTAATTAATAAACTGGTCCTGGCTCCCCCTTTAAAAATGGGGACAACTCTAGCCATTTTCTAATCCGAGGGCATTATTCCCTCAGAAATAGACCAGTTATACAAATAAGTGAGAGAAGCAGCTATCTGTAAAGCTGAAATTTTTAGCAGATAAGGGGTTAATCCAACAGGGCCACCACTTTTTGCTGTCTTCAAATCCAACAAGGCCTCAACAACCTCATATTCCTCCAACTTTTTAAATGAAAGCAAATAAGGTAAATCTGTAAGGGGCAGGAGATGTTCACTAATATTACAAGGGTCAGGAGCACCAAAAAAGTTCCCAGAGTTCACAAAATAGTCATTAAACCCATCTGCAAGAGACTCCTTCCCCACATAACCTGGGATATCAATTTTACTATTATCACGCTGTTTATGGTGACCATTTATCTCTTTAATTATATCCCAAAGTGTTTTAGCATTCACAGCAGAATTCTCTAATTTAATATTATAGTATGTTCTTTTACTGTCTCTAGCAGTGGTTACATAGGAATTCCTAAGGCTTCTGTAGTATTGCCAGTCCCTTTGCAAGTTTTTATTTAATTTAATTTTTGTTTATTTGGTTTTTGTTTACCGGGTAAGTGCACTAGCCACAGCAATGATTATTTTCAGGCACGACCCGGGAGGGTACAGTACAACAATACAGGGAAGACATTCCAATGCAAGTACAAAAAATAATTGACAGTAGCATACAACTAGTTTTGACAATAGCATATAAGCAAGTTAAAAGAAGTAGCCATAGAATAAGGAGGTTGCAATAACAATGTTGGAAAAACAAATAAAAATAAAACAGGAACAGCACAATAATCAAAATTACACCACAATTTGTTTGAGGAAGAAGAAAAATAAGAAACATGACAGATTAAACATTTTAGTGCTAATGAGGGATTGAGAGTTACTCTGGGGGAAGGGCAATAGTAAGCAATAGGATTAAACAATATGAGAGGGGATGAGAGTGAAAGGAAGATGGGAGGTGGGGCAGATAGGTAGAGGAGAAGTGCATTGCATATAGAGGGGCAGATCAGTAAAAAAAGTCAAGGAGAGATGAGGCTGGGATGGAGAGAGCTAGGGAGGCTTGAAACAGGAGCACTTTTGGGAATTATCAAGATAATTATGCAACCCTCTCTTAAAAGATGCATGAGATGGTGATTGGCGCAAAGCTAATGGAAGAGAGTTCCAATATTTGGAGGCATGGCAGGCAAAGTCACTAGCACTTTTTGTGGTGCTGTGTCTGGGGATAAAAACGGGGGCTTGATCAGCAGACCACAACTCATAGCAAGGGGGTCAGGGTTTTGGAAGAGGCCTTCCAGGGATATAGGTATTTGTAGACAGACTATATTGTCAATGATAGATCCATAAGCATGTAGCCTTAGCTCAGTAGGAGGAAACCATCCCAGGTCGGAATAGAGGAGACAGTGGTGTTTCAGCTGCTTTGAGGAGGACGCATAGCGACAGATGTTGTTATATGTGACATCCCATTTCCGAAGGATAGATTTGCATGCAGAGGCATATGTTGCAGCACCATAGGTAAGAGATGGTAGGAGTATGCCACGTGCTATGGCAAGCCTTGCTCAGGGAGTGAGCACATAACTGGTTCGGTAGGCTATTCCAAGTTTGGAGTTGACCAGTTTGCAGGTCTGATTGATGTGTAAGTCAAAGTTTAATGATGGATCAAGGGTGATGCCTCGAAATCTAAATGAATTTACTACCCAACTATAGAGCCACTTAAGGAGGTGACCTTAAATTTAAGATGGGCTTGTTTGAGCTTCACAATTGATCCAAAGAGCATAGCTTGGGTTTTAGACTCGTTTAGTACAAGTTTGTGAGTAAACAGTGACTCATGTATTAGCTGGAAGTCAAGAGAGAGAGTAGATTGTTTATGTCATCAATGCTTTTTGCACTAGCATACAGCACAATGTCATCTGCATATAGTAGAGAGGATGTCCTGTGGAAATCGGAAGAGATGTTATTTATGAAAAGAGAGAAAAGCAGGGGTCCAAGGATGGAGCCTTGTGGCACCCCAATGTTTATAGTGGTTTTGTCAGAGAGGGTAAGGTTGTATTTCACAATATAAGACCGCTCAGATAAGTAGTTTCCAAACCACAGTACAATGTTGGTTGAGAAGCCTAGTGATCCAAGGGTGGCTAGAAGGATGGAGTGATCAACTAAGTCACACGCCTTTGTCAAGTTTGAATTATGCGCCATCCCCCAAGCCTGACCCTTTTGCCTTTTTAACTTTCTCAATGCTGATGAGTACCATGGAGCAGAAGATTGTTTTATTTTCCTTATTTTTATTGGCATGTGATGGTCTATTACCTCCATCAGCTCCATAAGGAAATAATTCCAGGCCAGATGAATTTCAGGAATCATAGTTATTCTATCCCAATGTATTCTGTCTAAATCTTCTGTAAAGGCAAAATAATCAAACTTCCTGGCAGCGCGATAGGCAAGGCCACTGATTTACGGTGATTAAAATAATGAAATTCCGTTTTCAAGACTTCAGATTCCGGAATTACACTGGTGATTGTTACTCTAATTTCCGGATTTTACCAGGATTCTGCTATCATTCTTTTAGTATGTGCATAAGTAATCAGAATTAAAGAAGGCTTAATATACATAGCATTAAATAGAGCAAACTGAAAATAGTACAGGAAGGAATTAAAAGAAAAACACAAGTTTTGTAGATCTACTGATCTGATATAAAATGCCAGATTCCATGAAATCTTTGCTTTTACCAGCCTTCAGGCTGCCCTAATTCCGGAATTTTACCGGATTTTCCGGTAAAAACTGAAAAACAGTGGCCTTGGCGATAGGAAATAAGCCTAGGCTGCTTTGGCAGAAAAGATTTACCTCTAACCCAATATATGATATTGTGATCACTATCTAGATTTTCTAATACCCCTGCATTTGAATAGTGAAAGGGGGCACTTGTCAGAATTAAGTCTAACAAGGTTGAATCAGATGGATTTTTAATACTAACATGAGTGGGATCTTGTATAAATTGTTCCAGGCCCAACGAAAGTGCCATGCTTTTCATTACTCAAGAATCAGCTGGATGCAGCCAATTATCATTAAAGTCTCCCATAAGTAAAATTTAATGGGTATCAGTAAAGGAAGAAAGTGTATCTGCAAACTCTTGCAGCCTACTTTTTACCTTACTGGGGGGACGGTAGGCACCTATGAGCAGTATTGATTTTCCTACTGGAAATTTAATTTCAAGTGCTAAGTGCTCACAAGTGTCTACACTTACATCCAAATAAATTTGGTTTAAAGAATACTTATCCACCGGCCCGATGGCTTAGAGGGTTGAGGTGCTGGCGCCTTACCTCAACCCATGCCGGTGATCCGGGTTCAGGAATGGACTCAGGTTGTTGGGGGTTGGCAGGGGGAGGATAGGATTGAGCATCCGATGAACTGCTCTCCTATCCTTGGGTGGGTTAGGGACTGTTTTCACTCACATAGCGGCCCCCAATGGAGATTGGAGGCACTGTATGAAGCGACGCAAAGGGGGAACAAAAAAAACAGAAAAAACACTCTGGAAGTTAGCTGGATGATGGCTGCCAGCCACAGGGACCTCTGAAGACTCCTTGAGAGCCACAGAATACCTCAGCAGCTCCAAGAACCGAGAGAAATAGTGTGCTGGTTCCTCCCACTGGTGCCTTCCCCCACAGAGGAGTAGGGACCCATCTGGTGAAGGGTTACACCGGGCTACCCCACAGAAGGCTGCAGATGTGAGGTAGGTGGTCAGAAGGGGGATAGTAGGGGGAATGTCTGTGACCATGGCAGCCCAAAGGAGAGGCAGCTCTGGGACACGTAGGGGAGATAAACAAATAATGCAAAAAAAAAAAAAAGAATACTCATTCAAAGCATAAATTAAGACCCTCCCTTCCCTTTTGTTCCTATCTGTCCTATACACATTATACCCACTGATCATCACATCCCTATCTTCCACCTTGTCACTTAACCATGTTTTTATCATAAAATCAGGATGGTTTTCATTTGCAAAGTCCCTCAACAAATCTATTTTTGGCACGAGGCTCCTGATGTTAGAATGTGTAAAAAGAATGCCCTTACCAAAATTGTGTCTATTCTCAGGGCCTGGATTAGGATTAATATCCCCACACTGTAGGAGACAGAAAGTCAGAAAAACTAACTTTACCATTTTCCCTTTTAGCCCAGTCTTCCCAAAGTCACATAGCTTTAGGAGAGACAAATCTAAGACTGAAGAATTTCTTAAACACAAATATACCTGTTTTCTGACTAAATCTAAAAGTAAGTGCAAAGGCAGATAGTAAACAGCTTCACATCCCCTAGAAAGTGGAATTGTTTTATAACCATAATCCAAGGTATAGGGCCAGGAATTATAAAAACTAACTATAGGGCAGGTCAAACAAATATCTTTCTGGCCCCCCCATCACCCAAATAATGCTGGTTCAGTACACCAAACAAACTAATAATACAACATATCTCTAAACAATAAACACTGGTCTGTGTAAATCTTAAAATCATAGACATTCTGTCACCCAATCTAAAAGGTCTAACCCTTCTACAATAGTATAGAATCTATTAAATTGCCTGTGCAGTACCTGCCTGCTTGTGCTACAATTATCTGCCAATCGCTAATTTAACTCATATATATTTCATACCTTGACTTTAGCATTTCTAGACTTAAGCTCTTATAAAATATTTTTACCGATTGGCGCAGTCACTCATGCTCGCGCTGTGCAGTGAGCGTTTGGATTTAAAGGGACAGTTGTCCCCACTTCTTGAGGCAACCCCGCACTTGATTGGCTCACCGCCGAGCCCCCTCCAATGCGGTTTAATCAAATGCCTTGGGCACAATAAAATAGAGCATGCAGCGAACTCCCAAATTAACAGCAGACACTGATATAGTCACTGAGAAATTGCACACAAGTCCCAGATATATTGCACAGAATCAGCTCAAAGAAAAGTACTTTACAGTTTTGTTTTTCAGCTGATCATCTGGCAGCTCAGCTTGTAGTCGGATTCAATTCAATAAAGCTGATAGGGACTGCAAACAGCACACCAGTATACATAGAAACATAGACTTTGACGGCAGATAAGGACCGCTCGGCCCATCTAGTCTGCCCATTTCCCTACCTACAGGATAGGCCGCAGATCCTATTTAACCAACAGCCTATATCTTCCTGCCCCCCACAAGAATTGCCTTATGTCTGTCCCATGCATTCTTGAATTCTCCAGATTTTAGACTCCAAACTTCCTCAGGAAGGCTGTTCCATGCATCCACTACCCTCTCTGTGAAATAATACTTCCTCACATTGCCCTGAACCGCCCTCCTTCTATCTTTAAATTGTGTCCCTTGTTCTTGCAAGTCTCTTTTCTGAAAGATGCTACCCTCTTGGACTTTGTTGATTCCCTTGAGGTACTTGAAAGTTTCTATCATGTCCCCCCTCCTTCTTTTCTCAAGGGTATACATATTAAGCTCCTTTAGTCTCTCCCTCATACAGCTTCTCTTGCAGACCCTGCACCATTTTAGTTGCCCTCCTCTGGACTGCCTCTATCCTGTCTATGTCCTTGTGGAGATGGGGTCTCCAGAACTGGACACAGTATTCAGATGGGTCTCACCAACTGTCTGTACAGAGGGATAACAACTTCCTGTTTTCTGCTGCTGTTGCCTCTCCTATACATCCCAGTATACCCCGGCCCTCCCTACTGCCTTCTCACATTGCTTGCTAACCTTAAGGTCACCTGATATGATTACCCCCAGGTACCTTTCCTGTTTTGTTGTTGTTACTACCTCCCCACCCATTGTGTATTCTTCCCCTGGGTTCTTGTTTCCCAGGTGCATTATTTTGCACTTTTTTGCATTGAATCCTAGCTGCCATACTTCTGACCATTCCTCCAACCTTGCCAAGTCCCTTTTCATCCTTTCCACGCCTCCTTGTGTATCAACCCTGTTGAAGATCTTTGTGTCATCTGCAAAAAGGCATACTTTTCCTTCCAGTCCCTCTGCAATGCCACTGATGAAGACATTAAAAAGGACTGGACCCAATACTGAACCCTGCGGTACCCCACTAGTAACCGCCCTTTCTTCAGAGTGGACTCCATTTACAATTACCTTCTGTGTCCTTTTGTCCAGCCAATGTTTTGCGGCTACCACCCTGGGACCCACTCCCAGGCTGGTTAATTTGACTAATAATCTTTTGTGTGGGACTGTGTCAAATGCCTTGCTAAAGTCTAGGTAGGCCATGTCCACAGCCCCTCCCTGGTCTACTACTTTGGTCACCCAGTCAAAGAAATCTATTAGATTCATCTGACATGACCTTCCCGCTGTGAACCCATGCTGCCTTGGATCCTGTGCTCCACTGACCTCTAGGTACTCAACTATTCTTTCCTTCAGAAGTGACTCCATCACTTTCCCTACCACAGAGGTCAGACTGACAGGTCTGTAGTTTCCTGCCTCTGTCTTGGTCCCACTTTTGTGAAGGGGAATCACATCCGCCTTCCTCCAGTCCTCGGGTACCACACCATCCTCCCATGATTTATTAAAAAGAGTAGCCAGTGGTTTCACTAGTTCCTTCCTTAATTCTTTAAGAATTCTGGGGTGAATTCCATCAGGACCCATTGCTTTGTCCACCTTCAGTTTTAGGAGTTCTTGCAGAACCCTTTCTTCTGTGAAAGGACTGGGATCGACCCCCTATCAAGAGTGCTTCTGTTAATTGGATTAGGCACTTCCCCCTCCTCTTTTGTGAATACTGAGCAGAAATATTCGTTCAGTATTCCTGCTTTTTCATTGTCCCCCTCTGCCCACCCACCGTTTATTCTATTCAGCCTCACTATCCCTCCCTTTGTCTTTCTACGCTCGCTGATGTACCTATAAAAGGTTTTATCCCCCTTCTTAACTGAGTTGGCTATCTTTTCCTCAGTTTGGGCCTTTGCTATTCTGACTTCCCTCCTGCTTCTTTCTGCCTTAACTGGTACAGCTCTCTGTCCTGCTCCTTCTGTGTTTCCTTATACTTCTGAATGCTATCTTTTTCTTCCTGACTTTCACAGCCACCTCTCTGAGAACCATAGTGGCTTTTTCTTTAGTTTTGATTTGTTTATTTGCTTCACACAAAAGCTTGTTGCCTCTGTGATGGCAGTTTTGATAATTCCCATTGTTGCTCCACACCTCCTTCTAGCCTGTTTGCTAGTGCTTTCTGAGGCACTCTCCCATCTTGCCAAAGTCAGCCCTCCTAAAGTCCAGTACCCTCACTTTTGTGATGGCTTGACTCTGTAGCTGAGTTTAACGTGAACCACACTGTTTGATGGTCACTTGTCCCCAGATGGCAACCCACTTCTAGATCTGAGATCCTCTCCTGCCCCGTTTGAGTACGAGGTCTAAGATTGCTCCCTCATGAGTGGGTTCCGAAACTAGCTGTCTAATGCCTGCCACCTGTAGGGCGTCAAGAATGGCCCTGCTCTTGGATGTGGCTGCAGCAAATGTGCTCCAGTTAACATCTGGCATATTCAGGTCTCCCATCAACAGTATCAGTATAGGTCTAGTAAAGCACCCAGCATGCTACACTCAGAGCAGATGGCAAAATGCTCGCTATTTTCTGCTGTGCGGTGAGCGTTTGGATTTAAACGGACAGTAGTCCCCACCTCTTGAGGGAACCCCACACTTGATTTTCAACTCCCTTCAATTAGATGGCATTTCACTAGCTTGCATAAGTTGAACACCAGGATAGATTTCTGATAGTTACTGAACATAGCTGAAAGAAGCAACAAACTGCAGTGTCTCCCTCCAATTGATGTTTCAGTGTATGCTACCAGTGTCATGCTTTTCATATTAGATCATTTGATATATTTGGTTGCTGCCATCAACCCCTACCACCATTGCCCACCCTGACCCCCACCCACCCTTTACTTACATACTGGGGTATGACACCGTAATCCCTATCTGGACCAGAGATGCATTTTCACTCTTCAATGCTGGACTAGGAACTGAGTAAATCAGGTAAGCGTGTCAATATACTACAATGCATTTGAATTTGTAGTCATAACTTGGTCATTTTTAAATACTTTTCCCCAAAAATTTTCAACATGGCCTTATTGGGACCTCATCTCATGAACAAGTAGGTGAAATTTTTCAAATCCTGCCAAAAATATGTGTAACTCTAAGGTGGCACTATCTCAAGGGCTACTACACCTCCCTACTTGGCTAGTAGCAGATTAAGGGGCCTCAGTTCTGAAACAGGTGCCTCCACCCAGGAGTCAGGGTTGGTAGTGGTCAAGCTAACCTGGGCACAGCCCTCTGGGATGCTGTAACCCCCCTCATTCCTTATTAGTGGCCAGAACAATACACAATAATCACTTTCACAATACCCCTGATACACCACACAAGTACCCACACTGTTTGCGCTTACCACCAGGGCTTTCCTCTGGCCCAGCCCTGGGGACTCCCTGTAAAACAAGGTTATACACAGCAAATAACAGCAGTACAGTATTCTTGCACAAACTGGAACTACAGTCAGGGCAAATGAAAAAAAATAGTTAGATCTGATTTATTTAAGGGGCTTGAACAAGGGAAGGGCGTAATCAGGTTTATTTGCTTAAAGACTCTATCAATCAAACAGTTATGCATGTGTAACCCCCCTAACACCTGGGGTTACAAGAATCCCAGTTAGATCTAGTGGCAGGCAGGGAAGACAGCTTGTGAAATTCCAGTTAAATGGATTTCACACTGTCTCACTCTGTTCTCAGTCTCAACTGAGCTGGAGGGATGACATCATATAGAATTTTTGCAGCAGCATGAGCCACATTGGAATGTTGCAGCTGGGAGTTAGAATGTTGGGAGGTTTTGAGTTATTCTAGTGGGAGACTCAGTGGAGGGAGGAGGTGCACTGCAGTGGTCAGTCCCTTAGAGTCCTCAACTCTGACCAGAGCTACCTGTCATTGTGGGTGTGTGTTCTCACCCTAGATAGAGACACAGAAGATACTGTTTGGAAGTGGTTGAGACCATCTCCCAGTTGTTCCAGGGCCCCATCCCTGAGAGGGATGGGGGGATCCAGACCAGCTCTCAGGGGAAATCCCCTGGCCCTGCTGGCAGGAGAGAACCTGCCTTGAAGATTTCTGCTGAGGCACTGAAAAGTACTTTTGGTTTTCTTGTGAAAGAAGCCTGTGGGCACCTGCAAACCAGGGTGAGTTGCTCTGCCAGACAGCCTATATTTCACTAAGAATGTTGTTTAAGTATCTGCTACTGTGGGTCAGGAAAGGACAGCCAAGTACAGTGCTTAAGGGGTATGTGACTTGAATATCTTTAATATGTGGGGGGTCTACAGGGATGGACACGGCCCCTTAGAAAAGTACATCACAAGTCAGTATATTGGAGTTCCAGAGACTGTAGAATATGAGTGTGATATACATTTAAAGTGTTAATCTACAAACCCAGAGTTTTCAGTTGAAGAGCTGTTTGAGACTAAATGAATGGCCCGGTATGAATTATGGGAGCAAGAGGTGGGAGACCCCCCCCCATCAGAAGTAACCAGATTCACCTCTACGGGTTCACTTTGGGACACCTGTTGCTTTCTTCCGGGCACTTGGCCAGTGTTCAGAGAAAGTACCCAGACGTGGGATTAGATGGAAGATTTTTCCCATCATGGAGCCTGTATGTGCTCATGGGTGGTTTAGAGAGCCACAGAGTAATGTTATATGCCATATGGAAAGTGGTCCAGTTGCTGGCTGGAAGTGCCATGCAGGGAAGTAGTCCAAGGCTGGTTGGATGTGCCAGGCCAGGGAAATCCAGAAAAGAGTATAAGTTCAGGCTGAGTTCCCAGTGTGTTTCTAAACCTGAGGGTTACAGTGTGTAGAAAATGTGTTCTGATCTCTGTAAATCTGCATCACCAGGAGTGTAGCCCCATTGTGGTCCTTCTATGCTTTGTTATTCTGTTTGGTTGTGAATAAAAGCCACACTCAAGAATCCCACTCCTGGTTTGGACATTACAGTTATTGCTTCCTGTGTCCAGAGTTACTTGGGTGCCCCTGACTAGAAGTCAAACCTAGCCAAAATACTGAGCAACAGTTTTCTCCCCGAACCCAGGTCCCAGGTCAGGGGTTACATATGGAGGCACCGCACAGCGCTAATAACACAAAAAATACCATCAATCTGACCCCTGGGGTTACACATGCACTTCAGGGTCCATAAACAGTCACACACTCTGGGTACCCACATAGAGAATGGTGGGCTAGCCAGGAATGTTGCAGCTGGATGGGGCCCTGTGATGGAAGAAAACAGCATGCACAACTCACACTATTTGTAATCCGGAGCTGGAGGTCTCAGTTTGTGAAAAGAAAACAACAAGACAATCAGATGACACACTTTTAGATTAGGCTGTTGTTGCAGGGAGCTACCCTGATGATTACTCATGATATCCAAGACTGGACACAGGCTGGACGAAAATTGAGACAGCAGGTGGTTAATCTGGAGTGCCAGGAGAAACAGGGCCCACACGATTCGCCGAGGCATCGTTCCTGTTCAATAATGGAGTTGGGGGCTGATCCCCAGGCAGGTCTCTCGTTGGTGGCTTTCTCTGTGCAGTGGGGTAGTCTGGCAGGGTCAGCATGGCATGGCCCAGGCCAAATGGAGATGAACGCAGATTCAGTCCAATTAGGCTGGATAAAGCTTCCAGCAAGCAGAACACAGTTCACACAATGGGGAACCAAATCATGACCCACTTTCAATACACAGCACATTTACATGTAAAGGATTCTACAGTACCAGCAAGCAGAATACTGTTCATACAGTGGGGAACCAAATCACGACCCACTTTCAATGCACAGCACATTTACATGTAAGGAAATTCTACTGTACCAGGCAAACCGCTCTCCGGTCACGATCGCAAAGTCTCTGCACAAACCGGGGATTCAAAAGCAGCTGGAAATCCTGACAGGCCGATTGCATTCAGCAAATCTTCGGTCTTCAGGTTAAAGCCTGGTCACAGTCCAGTGGCTTAAATAGTCCTCACAACTCGGATTCAGTCTGAATAAACTCTATTTTCCCTCTCAGGGACAGCAGGCAGACAGGCCAAAACTTAGTGCTTTCACAGTTCTCCCATGCAAAACTATACAGAACTGCTGCTCAAAATCACTTGAGCTGTTACTTCTTCACTTCTCAGCTCAAAACTCAAACTAGCTGCAGCAGCCTTTGAAATTTCCCAAGATCCAAAAGGTTCAGTTGGCTGCAAAAAGCCCAAAACTACAATTCCTACAGATTTTGACTCCAGACAGCTCCTGCAGTCTGGCTCCATTTTAGGTCCCACCATTAATGATTGGTCCAATTCGCAGTCCAGGACCAAGATAGTGGAGATAAACAAAACAGTCCTTGCTGGAAAGAAGGCAGGTTAGACAAACTACATTATCATTTTCACTCTAAATGATTTTCAGCAAATAGTTACATCTTTCAACAGAGCTCCCTCTCAGATTACTTATGACTGCAATCCAGGCAGCTCTTAAAGAGACAGTACACAGAGGCTATACGGGCATTCTCTGGCAATCACATTTAAACTGCTAAAACACAGGACACCAGCCTGGCAGTGAACATTTAGGTAAGCTTGAGGAAGACTTTTCAGGAACCTCCATTTGTAGAGGGTTACATATGATTTTGCAGTTGATCCACAAAATCACCTTTTAAGTGGGATTTGAAAGATTTCCCCTACCAGGTTCATAAGGTGGGGTCATAAGAAAACTACATTGAAAATCTGGGGTCAAAACATTAAAACACAACAAAGTTATGAAGGTACATTGAAAATTTTCAACCCTTGCTCATAACTTTGGTAACTTTCAATATTTTGACTCCAAATTTTCAACATAGCCATTTTTCACACCACCTCATAAATGTGTCATGTGCTGTTTTTCAAATCCTGGCCAAAATGTGTTTTCACACTTGTGGCAGAAATTTGATGTTTCAGACAGTATTTTATAAATTACACCTGTCACATTCAGAAAGACGTGTCATAAAAAAAATATTTTGAAATTTGGGGTCAAAAAGTTAAAAAAACTGAGTTATGAACTAACATTGAATTGTTTCAACGTTTACTCATGACAGTATTTTTCCAGATTTTGGCCCCTAATGTTCAACATATTCCTTTTGCTATCCCACCTCATGAATATGACAGGTGTAATTTTTCAAGTCCCCTCTGAAACATGTTTTCACAGCTGCACTATGAAATCACATTTCAGATGGAATTTTAAAAATTTTACCTGCCTTGATCATGACATCAGTCCATAAAAAGACTATGTTGAAAATTTGGGGTCAAAATGTGGGAACCCACTGAAAATTTGATATTGCCTCTCAGCTGGCCTATCCTGTGTAAATCCATTCTAAATATGCATAAAAACAGGACACCACTGAAAATGACATACTGCATCTCATCTGGTCTATCTTGGGTAAATACATAGTAAAAATGTGTACAAGCAGGACCTGGTACAACAGCAATGCAAGCAGCAAACATTCGGCATTGGAAAATGCTTGTAGATCACTATGTACCAGCTCCTATCCTGGCAGCTGGAAGCATGCGCTGGTAGTTCTGATCCACATAGGTGGCCCAGCTGACTCACCCCTAACTACTGGTCAATCTCTGTGCTCCCCATCCTCTCCAAAACCCTTGAAAGGTTTATCAGCAGGCAGCTATCAAACTACTGTGCTGAAACTGGCTTCCTAACTCCCTGCCAATCTGGCTCTTGCTCCATCCACTCAACCTCTTCCTCCTTTCTTAGAGTCACCCACCACATACACACCAGCATGAAGAAGAGCCTGGGAACAGGGGCCATATTTAAAGACCTAGCAAAGGCCTTTGACATCATGGAGCACCTTTGGCTCCTACTCACACTAAGCGACTCTGGTGTTTCCCCCTTATACCTAGCATGGGTCAAATCATACCTGACCTACTGAACCCAATCTGTCAAGCTTGGCCCATGCTCCTCCCTTGCCCTACAAGTCACCCTCAGGGTTCCACAAGGCTCAGTCCTGGGGCCCTTGCTCTTCACTACCCATGTTAACAACTTACCCAATTTCCTCTTTGCCAGCAACATACACATGTATGCAGATGATACCAATTATCTATGTATCTGAGCTATTCCCTCAATTGAGAGTCATCTCTAACAGGACTTCACCTCAATACAAAAATAGTTCATGGATAATCGCCTCATCATGAACCAAAAGAAAATGATCTCCATGTTGTTCGGTACCAGGAACTGGCTCAGCTCTACCACCCCATCTCTGACTTTATGCACTCCAGATGAGTCTTGCTTAGACTTGGTTACTTGGTTTGCTCCTACAAATACCTTGGACTCCACCTGGACCAACACCGTGACTACTTGGGCACATCTTCCAAGTAGTAACCAAGTCATACACCAAGTTAGGTGCCCTATATAAAGGGATGCCTCCATTGAATCATCAGAAAGCAGACTGTGGAACAGGATGCCTCCATTGAATCATCAGAAAGCAGACTGTGGAACAGGATGCCTCCATTGAATCATCAGAAAGCAGACTGTGGAACAATCAGTCCTCTTATAGACTATGGGGGCATAGTATACTGAGGTGCCACCTCCCCCTCCCTTGATAAAATCAACACCCTGTTCAGCTTACTGTGTCAATTCACTGTGGTCTCCCTCCCCCCACTCCCACAAATGCAGTATGTACAATGAGCTAGAGTGGCCCCCTCCCCCTAAGAGACAAATGATGCATACTGCCGTCCTGGGTGCCAAGTACTGGTCCAGCAAACTGCTCAGATGTCTGTCTGACCTCTTCTCCCCTGCAGTGAACCCTTCCTATCTGCTCAAATCAAAGGCAGGATGCAACCTCCATGTCCCATTTGAATTGCAAGATGGGTGTGTAAGATTCTAGTGCTCTGGCTGTTGTAGAGTAGCAGTGAGAAGCAGGACTACTAGGCAAATTTTAATTTTCTAAAAAGGTAAACCATCATTGCCTTAAATGTAGTCTTTCCAGTTCAACTTAAGTTGAGCACATTTGTGGTGTTGTTGGCTCCCATTTTCTTTTCTGTTTGCCACAGGAGGAAGGTCCCCAATGGTGGGTGAGGTGGGATTTCCCGGGCTGAGAAGACCCTTCAGAAAGGCAAGTGGATGAGGAGCAGCTTACAGCACCTGTGAGTGTTCCTGTGAACCTTAAATCTGATTCCCGATCCCTGAGCCCTGAATTCCGAATTGATCTGATATTTTGGAGATACATCCAAGCTTGGAAACATTGTTTAGCTAGAGTTACAAGTTGCAAAGAGTTGCAAACGGACATGAACCTTTTAAATGAAAAATGCTGAGAAGTGTTGTGTAGTGCTGCAAAAGGAACTGCTAGGGAACTGCTGACTTGAAAAAAAGGAAATCTACATATTTACAAGCCTAACCTCATGCTGACAGGAAAAGGGGGTTTTCTGGCAAAAGCTGAGTGTTTTTACACTGTTATTTTTATTTTGGTTGACCCTGGAGTCCAGAATCTCTAGCATTCCCTAATACTAATCAGCCCCCAATTTATCTTATATTTATACTTCAATAGCCATATTTGCTTTTACTCACTTTTAAATTTTTACATGTTTTTGTATATTTTATTGTATTTTAAGATCATTGGATTTTTGGATTTTATATTATTTTCATTACTTTGATTATTTCTGAGTTTGGGATTTATTTTGGTTTATGTTAGCTTATTTTGTGTTTATCTGCCCTTCCCCAGCGAGAAAGAGTGAGGAGATTGTGTTATTGAGTGTGTTATTTATAATCTTGATATTTGTAGGTTTATTTTTGTTGTTTTGTTTAATCAATGATGATTGGGCATTATTCCCCCACTAGGCTCAGAGAACTACGTCCCTTTGAGTGCCCACCATTGTCATCCGACACCTATTTTAGGTGTCGAGCATTGGGCATTCTAAGGAGGCGTGGACGAAGGTGGAAAGCTGGGCCTTGTGGGGGACAGGAAAAGGGGGGGAGAATTGGGGTTTTAGGGTCCAGAAGATGTCCTGGGGTGAAATGGGGTCAGGATAGAGGTTGCTCTTATCTTGTCCCCATACCCAAGAGTCCTGAAGAAATCGGACAGGTGCCGAGGTCTTCCTCGACAGCTCATCCTGCCTTGGCGGTGTTGTGCAATGCCAGATCTATAAAAAACAAGACAGCTATTATAGCTGATCTTGCTGGGTCATCTGATCTGGCTTGCATCACTGAGACCTGGCTGGATGAAAATCCTGGCCTTATTTTGGCATCGGCAACTCCAGCCGGGTTCTCGGTGATACACCGTCAAGGCTGGATAGTGAGAAGCGGAGGTGTGGTCATTATGTTTAGATCTGAACTGGGCCTTGTGGATGTGCCATTGGGAAACACCAGATCTTTTGAATATATCCTGGGTGAGGGTGCAGGCTGTGGGATTCTCCTCGTCTACCGTCCGCCAGGTGACGGACGCAAATTCCTACAGGAGATTGCAGACTTCATTGTTGACCTGGTATTGAGGTTTCCCAGATTAATACTTCTGGGCGACTTCAATGCCTGGGTTGACGATGAACTATCTCATTTTGGTCAAAATCTCCTCCAGTTGATGAATACACTGGGCCTGACACAGGTTGTTACCTCCTCTACCCATATAGGGGGTCATTCATTAGACCTGGTCTTTCTCTTGGGTATGGAGATCACTGACTTGGGGGTGGAACCAGTCAGTTGGTCGGACCATTACACCATAAGGTTCAGTTTCAGGGCCCCCTCTAATAGGTCTGCCCCTACGGAGATGGTCCAGTACCGCCCTTTAAGGGGTATTGGCCCCAATGACCTAATGGCAATGCTGGATCTATCGAGTCTGTCGGGTGAATGCATGAGACCAGATGGTCTTGTATTAGCCTATAATAAGGCTGTGGGAGATGCTCTGGACAAAATTGCTCCTGTTCGTGTTCGGCCTCTCACCATCCGTCCAAGGAGTCCATGGTTTGATGGCTCCTTGAAGGAATTAAGGCGAGTAGGCCGAAGGCTGGAGAGAGCCTTGCGGAAGTCGGGCCTTGATGCTGACAGGCTTAGATTGTTGGCCCATTATGATGGCTACCAATCAGAAATCACTCGTAAGAAGGCAGAATTCCTGTCCAGAGAGATTTCTGCTGCAAAGAATCGACCGGCTCAGCTTTTCCGGACTGTGGACAGACTGTGCAATCCAGTCTGTCTTCAGCCTAGAGAAGCCTTTTCTCAGCTTAGATGCGAGGAGTTCGCTCGCTTCTTTGCAGATAAGGTTGCCAGCATCAGGTCCGGCATCGGTCCGACCTCTCCTACGGGGGACTGTGGTGGTCGACTGGTGGTGTCTTATCCTCGGCCTGTCTGGTTAGATTTTCACCGCCCGGAATTCGTGGACATTGTGAAGATCATCCAAACAATGCGACCAACTAGCTGTAGTTTGGATCCGGGTCCTACACCGCTGTTAGTAGACTGTGTAGAAGTTATCTACCCAATCCTTGCTGACATTATCTGGAAATCCTTGGAGAGGGGGGTCTTTCCTGACCCCCTTAAAGAGGCAGTAGTTCAACCACTCTTAAAAAAATCCTCCTTGGACCCAGACTGTCTAGCTAACTACCGGCCTATCTCTAACCTGCCATTTGTTGGTAAGGTTATTGAAAAGGCTGTTGCATTGCAATTGGATGATCATCTTACTTCTTATAATGTCTATGATACTCTCCAGTCTGGATTCAGGAAAAGGCATAGTACTGAGACTGCCCTTGTTCGGGTATTGAGTGACCTCCTAATGGCCAGAGATCGAAAGGCTTGTACCATTCTGGTCCTTCTTGATCTGTCTGCTGCATTTGACACTGTAGACCATGGGGTGCTATTGGAGCGACTGTGGGTCTTTTGTGGGCTGTCTGGTACAGTCCACAAGTGGTTTTGTTCTTACCTCACTGGCAGGTCTCTGAGAGTTGTCAGCAGAATTTATTCCCCTGACGCCTTCTCCCTGCCATGTGGGGTACCACAGGGCTCCATTTTGCTCCCATGTTGTTTGCAGTGTATATGCTGCCACTGGGAGAAATCATCAGGCGATACAGTCTGAGTTTTCACTGCTATGCAGATGATACTCAGCTGTACCTGTCCTTTCTCCCCGAACAGAGTGATGCACTCTCTGTACTTAACAACTGCCTGGATGAAATCAGAAATTGGATGAGTTCGAGCTGGTTGAGACTTAATCCAGATAAGACTGAGGTATTGGTTGTGGATTCGGGTCGTCCTGGGGTGGGTTTGGGTGTTGGACGGCCATCAGGTTTATTACTTGGTGGCGTACCGCTCTCTACCTCTCGACAGGTGCGAAATCTGGGCGTTATTTTTGATGATGGTCTGACCCTGAAATCTCAGGTGTCAGCTGTTGTTAAACCTCTTCTACCATCTGAGGAATATTGCCGGTGAAACATCTGATTCCCCGGGAGGACCTTCCAACTTTGGTCCACGCCTTTGTCATTACCCATCTGGACTACTGCAATTCCCTCTACCTAGGGCTACCAGGGGTTGATATCTGCCGCCTTCAGTTGGTGCAGAACGCTGCAGCCAGGCTTCTGACTGGGACTCTTAGAACCAGCCACATTACGCCTGTGATTCGCGAACTGCACTGGCTGCCTGTTCGGTGGCGGATCACCTTTAAGGTTGGTTTACTAACCTTTAAAGGCCTACACGACTAGGGACCCGGTTACCTGAAAGATCTTCTGGTTCTCTATTGCCCCCTCCGCCCCCTCCGTTCCGCCAGCGAGGGATTGCTAGAGATTCCCAGGGTTCGTTTGAAGCTATCGGGATCTCGTGCCTTTGCCTTTTCGGCTCCAACCCTGTGGAATTCTCTACCTCGCTTGTTAAGAGAATGCCCAACCGTTGATAGTTTTAAAACTGATTTAAAGACATATCTTTTTACTCTGGCCTATCCTGTCTAGTTATAGTTGTTTTAATGTATGTATTTTGCTGTTCTATTTATTCCTGTACAGCACCTTGATTTCGAAAGGCGCTTTATAAATAAACATGACTTGACTTGACTTGTTATTGAATTGCATGGCTGTTGATCTGTTGGTCTTCTGAAATATTTTTGCTGATTAACTAGTTCTTACATCATAGTTGGTCTTCTGCCCACATACTATTTGCATCCTATCTGCTTGTTTATCTGCATTTTCTGGCAAGCACTATTTTAAAATATTAAATACCTTCACTTCACAAAGTTATTTTGTGGAAGTTTATAATTCATTTTTGGTTAAATGGTATAAAATCCGTGCACTCACAGTCACGTGTGCCTGTTGACTTGAGATGGTATAAACTGCACATGTGTGGTTTTGGCATCTTCATTTCAGTAGTCGTCATTACACCATGCACTGCACCACTACAGCAGGTGTTTTGCCTTTTGGCTCTTCACTGGCCCTCTATTGGAGTAGTTTCTGCCGTCTACATGTACTTGTGATTTTATTCTTTGCTCTTCTGTGTGTTTGATCTGCTAAATATTTTAGCAGCAAGGGTTGGCGTCCAGGAGATCTGACGCTTAAAACAAGGTTCCTGTAACTTAAGCTACTGATGCTCTAGCACCTTGTGCTGCTATTTTTACATTTGTAATTTTTTGTAAGACGGAAGAAGTAAATTCTATAAAGTTTATTCAGCCCACACATGGGTGCTTTTATCATGGCTAGGTTTTTTTAATGTTCTAGTTAATGTCCTAGTAGCCTTAGTAACTTTTCTTTTCTAATGGCCTTTTAAATTTAGACCCAAATTAGCTTTTAAAGTATTCTTTGACGTGGGATTTTTCTGTATTTTTCACCATGCCTATTCTATGATCTTTATATGCATATTATATATTTATTATGTGCCACTGCTTAGATAGATCTGAAGAAAAAATATACATTTATTTTTTTTAACTGCATATAAGCACACCCTATTGTTCCTTTCTCTCCTTTGCTTGTTCTAGTGCATTTTAAGAAGTGGATCCTGGGCCTTGGTGTACAGAGGGGGAAAAAAGATGGAGATAATAGGAAATGAAATAGGAGAGAAGTGGAGAACTTTGTGGACTTATGGAAAGATTGATTTGAGTCACAACGATCCCTTTTGTAAAACCGTGGTACACTGCAACAGTGGTACATTTAAGAAAGTGATTTATGTTGTGGATACAGCTGATGGTGAATATTGCAAAGCCATAAAAAGAACTTTAAACCCTGGGTGGTGGAGCAGTGGCTGAAGTGACTTCTACCTGTACTGAAAAGATTCTCGAGATTCCTAAATTGATTAAAAGCTAAGTACTCTTTTGATCCCTCCAAGAACTGAAAGAATATAAGACTATAAGATAATAGGTCTATTGATTGACTGATTGTGCTACAGCTCAGTCTGTTTCAAAGGCTTTCAAATTTGTCACATTGTAACAAAGTTTTGACTCTATCATATTTTTCTCTCTGAACTCTTTGCTATAACTGATAGTTGATAACTAACTAGGCTTTCTTGATTGTGCGGAGTTGTTGGAGGGCTATATTGATACCATTACTCATTACTGAAGACTATTATATAAGTAGCCATTTTTCCTTTTGTTGTTCAGTCTAGCCCACCCTAGCATTATATTTGTAGTTTTATTATAAAAGAAAAGTATATGTCTAATACGGTGACATTAAAATGTAAAGACATATAGCCAAAAGGCAACCAAGAAACATGATAAACTAGAGAATAGAGGCCCAGAATTACCTGAAGTAACAATAACACAATTTTTGTGCCCCAACCTTGGGCAGATCAAATTGAGAGGTAACAAAAAAGTTACAAAACATTTTGATCTTAAATGAACTTCATCTCTGGTAAAAAAAGACTAGTAACAGTTTAATACCTCAGTCCCCATATCCTCTATTAGAGGAAATTAGAAATTTTGAGGAAAACGCTGCCATACAACCAAATAAGCTGCAAACAAGCAATCTAACTGATATTACTGGGCCTGAGTTACATATGTCCGATCTTGATCTGGCCAGGCAACAGGGTGAAGCTTCAGAAAACAGAAATGTTAATCAAGCATAGGTACATGGGGCTGATAATAGCAGTCCTACCCATAAAGAATTGGTTGCAGGAGGTGTAGCAAATAGTACATCCTCCAAAATACACAATGAAGGAGACCCACAGGGTATAATTAGTAGTGCAAACACTGTAAAAAATGTAATATCAAATCCAGAGACTGGCAACAATAACAGAAATAAAGGCACTAGATCACAATTAAGGCAAAAAAAAAAATAACAGTAATGATGGTTCCTACCTCAACAAGTTTAACTCATTTCTAACACCCTACAGAAATAAATATAGCTTGGATCCTTTATTCAAGTGGGATGACAAAATCCCACACTTATGGCCTGATGAACAAACTGCGAAGGGAGATAAGAGGACACATAGAAGTGAAGAAGTCAATCTAAATCCAGTTCATAAAGAGAATCTGGGTGGTAAGGACGTCATATCAAGTAAAATTGATGAGCTAAAAAAAGAGATCTGTTTTGGTGATACCCAGCTTCTGGAACTGGTAGCCTTTTTTCATGCCTTTATTGAATATTATGTAAAAAAGACCTAGACTTGTGAAGAAAATGTTGATGCTGGGGAACATAGCAGTGATGCAGCAGAAGAAAATCTTGAGGTAGGCAAGTGTGGCAGTGTTTCAGAATATAGGAGTGCAAAGAAGGCACTTTGTAAAGAACCTAGGAATATACATACAAAGGAAATAAAGAAGCCAGAAAAGAATACAAAATCAATCAGGTCAGTAAGAGAAGGAATAGCTAATAAAGAAATTAGAGAGACAGAGAAATTGATTGATGAATTAAAGCAAAGAAAGATTCAAATAAAACAATCAAATGACAAAAAAGACAGCAAAGGTAGCAAAATAATTTTATACAATGAAGAAACCAATACTTCTTGTAAGGTGCCAAAAAGAAATAAAAAAAGGGCAATAAAAAGGAAAATGAAAGAAAAAACACAGCTCTAATAAAAGAGGGCACAACAGATAAAGGACATGCTGGTAACACATCTAGTAAAGTCAAATTTGCTAATGTACATAACTTGGATAACCCAGAGAAAACTATAAAAGAAACAAATCATGATTTAGTGGAGGAAGAAAAATAAAAAATTATTTTGGCAGGGTGTCTGCTGCCAACAATTTACATAAAAGGGATCCCAAAAATGAAAAACTAAAACCCATATATAGTTAAATTGGCTGCCTATAATTTAATTAAAGGAGTACTGGGTAATAAAGAAAGCTGCAGGACATCAAATCTGCCTATAGATATCAAGCACGGCCGTTTAAAGCATGGCTTTGCCTGGTCCTAAAAAAATACAGATAAAAAGAAACATATATTAAAAGAAAAAAATAGATTTTTTGATATAGGGGTCACATTAGATAGCACAATTAGATTGCCATCTGTAAATGAGCACAGTAAAATTCAACCCAAAGAAGCTGCCACCCTTTCTTCTAAAGAAAAAAAAAGGGGGGAGGGACCTCTGTCAAACAACTATGTGTTACAGCATACTTAAAACTAATTGAAACTGAACATATTCTAGCGGGTGAGGAGACTGATAGCATTTATAGAAGAGGAAGAAAACAACTAGGATATAGAATTAATAATAATGAGATTCTTGAGCTGGAAGGGTCATCTGACTGTCATTCTTCAACCCAGGAAGAAGATTATGATAGTGACAATACTACTTTAAATACTTTGGATAGTACAATAGAAATTTTGGATGATACTAATTGACTGAAAGAATGTAGTAAACAACAAAATGCAATAAATCTATTAGCCTGAAATATAGCGGGGTCTTAAGGCAAAACTTGAAGATAAAGCATGCTTGAAATGGATGTTGAACTTTACAATGTTATTGTTACAAGAAACATGGATTGGAAAATTAGATGATCACTGGTTGGAATGCTATAAAGCCTGGATAACCCCAGCCTATAGAAAATGTAAATATGGCAGACATAAAAGTGGTTTAGTAATTTTCATAGATACAGCTGTAGATTTTAAAAATTTGGAGACAGGAGTATATAACGAGTATTGTATGTATGTTGTAATTGCTGGAAACTCAAAAATGTTAGCATTATTTAATATTTATATATCACCAGCTCTTATTCAGAAATATTTTAATGAAATCTTAAAAAGAATTGGAAATGACACTGAGTCACTTAGGGCTAAATTCCTAGAAATCTGTATGTTGTTGGCTGGAGATTTTAATGTATATGTAAGAAATAGTATTGAGTATTCCTCCCCAGAATGGGGTATTGATGACACCTTAAACATCCCCCTTAGGCAGTCTAAAGACAAAATGTTAAAAAATAATGGAAAGATACTCTTACAATTCCTTAACAAGTTTGGGTTAAGAATCCTGAATGGTGGAACTAAAGGTGATTGGGAGGGAGAAGCGACATTCCCCACAGTTAAAGGTGGCAGTGTGTTAGATCTATGCATAATAGATGCATTTGAGTACCTTAGGATAGAGCAACTCAAAATCTACAAACTATGGGATAGTGTTCATTACCCCCCAAGGATTGTGTATTGAAATTGCATTTTAAACGGACTATAAAAAAGTCCAGTACAAGAATGTGATGCTAATTAGAATATGTGCATCAAATATGGGAAAAAAATAAAATGAAATGAGCATACAAATGAAAAGATTGATAAAATGATTAATAATAGTAGAGCCATGAATCTGATGTTTAATCAGAATATCACTAGCCTGCTCGATGCAGGTCATAAGATAAGAGAATTTGATGATTATATGAAGTCAGTAGAAGATGCTTTGTGTAATGAAAAAAAGGCTGAAACAAAAGCTAAAATTGGGATGAATAAACCCTGGTTTGACAAAGATTGTGATAGATTAAGAGTGGAGATAAAGAGGGTAGGGAAATTAAGAGTGAAATCAACTACTCTCATCGTACTAACTGCCCTAAAAAGTCGTAAGCCTGAATATAGAAGTGTAATCCAAAAACTAAAAGAAATATTTAAAAAAATTCTGTGGGAACTTTTACAGGAGTTCATCTGGAATAAAGACACTCAAACTTTCTGGACTTTAGTTGCTTATGGGTGAGATGAAAAAATATATTCAATACAATATGCTAGGTATAATAATGGAAGAAGTCTGGATTACACATTTTAGTAAGATGTATGACTCTAATAAACAGGACCCAAGGAGAGCACAGATTAAAGATACTTCAGTACTAGAATATACAGACCTGTTTGTAATGCTGTGGGTATGGATGGTCTTCCGGCTAAAGTATTTTTGCATAACATTGATTACTGGGTGGATGTATTAACCCCGATATTTGGAATAATAAGCCAGTATCAAGTTTTTCCCAGTTACTGGGACAAGGGAGTTCTTGTACCTCTCTTCAAGAAAGGACAAAAGCAGGATCAGAAATGTTACAGACCAATTACCTCTTATCAGTAGTCCAAAAAATTTACACAAGACTGCTGTTGGACAGACATACAAATTGGGTAGAAAAAAATAGTTTAGTACCAAAATTCCAGTGTGGCTTCAGGAAGCAATACAACACTCTGGATCTAATTTTTACATTGAACTGCTTGATCAGCAGTTTTGCTGAAGGGAGAAAGGGCACCTTGTATGTCTGTTTTGTAGACATCAAGGCTGCCTCTGATTCCATAAACAGATTTAAATTGTGGGAAATATTTAAAGGACTTGACATAAATAAGCAATTATTGGCCATAACACAAACATTACATCATAGTACAACAGCACAAATAAGGTATACAAGGGATGGTGCTCTATCAAAAGGAATATGAATCCAGACAGGTGTAAAGCAGGGATGTCTATTAGAGCCATTATTATTCAACCTATACATTGAAACTCAGGTTAGGGATATCAGAGAAATAGATACATTTGCCCCTGTAATAAATGCTGAAAAAATCCAACTGCTGCTATATAGAGTAAAAATAGTACCGTGTTGACTGGCACCCACCAAAGGCCTGGAGTCCTGCGGTCCCGGACTTCCAAATAAACAGTCAGTTCCTGTTTCCTTTCTTAACCAACCAACAATTGTAGGCATCGATACGGTGCAATAAAGTTAATCTTTATTAATCCACACTTGTGCAAAAGGTGCAATTTGGCTAAATAAAGGTGCATAAAAACAGGAAAATGTTCCCTTAGCAAACGGCTCTTATACACCTAGGAAGCTAAAGGTCTGCTATATGCAGAGGATGCTATAGTCATCTCACAGACACCACTGGGCCTGAGAAGAGGTGCAACCAGCCTAATGATCTGCCTAGATAAGCTAGACTTAAAAATGAATGTGAAAAAAACCAAAATTATGATCCTTGGCTGTAAAAAAAACACAAAAAACAATGGGTAATAAATGGTTTGGAATTTGAAGAGGTGAAAGAGTACAAATATACAGTATTGGTAATTTTTGATAAAAGTCAGTGTCAGGGCTCAGCAAGTAGCACACTCACCTCTGAGGCCAAGAGATCAGAAGGCTGTGGGTTCTATCCCCACACCAGGCACTTGGGTTAAATCCCAGTACTAACACTGTAGTGCAGCATGAGGAGGGTGCTGCACTCCTGAGGTGCCGTCTTTCAGATGAAATTTTAAACTGAGGTCACATCTGCTTGTTCTGGTGGTAGTGCAGGTGGATGTTAAAGATCCCATAGCACTTCTCGAAAAGAGTAGGGGAATTTTTATTAGGAATATAAACAATCAAAGGATTAAAAGAAAACCCATAACATTCATAAATAAATAATCCAAAGAAAACAATAATCAGTCATATTTACAATAATCACAAGAAAAAGGGAGAAAGAAAACAAAACAACCTCATCAAACACAAATACTTTACACAACAATACAGTCTTGTACCTACTCCAATATTCATCTATATCTGTATACTTGGCACATTCTTCCACCTATTTTTCCAAATATGCGCAGAGAAATGTGTTTTATCATATTCATACAAATTATTCAATTCATGCTCAATGCTTAATATTACTGCCAAGGGCGTAAGATCTATTTGTCTCATTACATATTTGCATCTCGTCTGCCACCAGACAAATTTAATGCATGTCAAAATTAAACATACTGTTCCTTCATGAATAAACCTTAGTGTGTCTGCAAATCCTCCCACTATTTCTTCATATATCAACTTTTTCCATTGTGCCTGATTCCATTTTAAAGCAAGTAAAGACCAAAATGCCTGTGCATAAGGGCATAAAAGCAAAAAATGTTCCATGGTTTCTTCCTGTGCTATACAGGTAGGCATAGGGCAAATACATTCCTCTTGGCTCTTATGCTTTGCATTAGACTTAACCCCTAGTTCACCATGGCAGCACAGCCATTGTACATCCCACATCCATGGAGGTGTAGGAACATCAGTAAGTAAAGTCTTACTACTTTCATGCTATTCTGTACTGTTATCCCTTTAAAAATAGGAATAATAGAAAAGGCTTGACTGTGAATCACAGTGTACATCTGTGGTCTTGTTTTATCAATAACCTGGTCCAGAAGTGATTTCCATTTCCGAAGCTTAGCTACCACTGGTTTAAAAAAATTTGGGGCTTGTCAAAAAGTTGGTGGTATAATTCCAATATTTCTCCAACAAGTCACCAAAGGTTTAATCCAATAATCTGCAAATAGTGGCCAGCTTGCCACATTAGGGGTGCCTATAAGAGAAATATTTGCAAAGCTAAAAAAAGGCTTCAATAATTAAAAAACAATTGGATTAATAAGGTTTAAACCCCCTCCTGTATTGGTAGATATAAATATCTCTCTTTTGACAGGATTCAGACAGCTTCCCCAAATTATCTGAAAAAATAAAATCAATGAAACAGTTTCCAAATGTACTGGTATAGGACAGAAACGCACAAATATGTAAAAATAGGAAGTAAAAAAGTTTTAACCAGGTGCAATTTTTTTTTCTTTGTCTGTTGCCACATTTTGCACTAAGCTACCTTCTGCTTACCTAGTTCTATCTTTTGTTCCCAGTTTTGTAAACCCAGGTCCCCTTGGCCAAATGTGATTCCTAAGATCACAATAGGGTCATCTGAGATTTGGATCCCCTTAATATCTTTTACTACTGGGGTTGAGTTGCTTAATGCATACCCCCTGCTTTTTCTTTTATTAATGCCTGTCCCAGAGAAAGTAGAATACTGTTCTATTTTATTGAGTGCTTGTTCCCCTGATTCTAGAGCTGCTAATACCAAACACGTGTCATCAGCATAGGCCACTGTTTTGATTTCCAAAGCCATAATCTGTGGTTTGATGTCTCTAATTCATGTGCCTTGTTCCAAGAGATGCAGTAGCGGATCTAAACAAAAATTTAGAGAAGGAGACTCATTGGGCATCCCTGCCAAACCCCCCTACAAATTGGACGGATTTACCACAAAAAAAACTTTAACCAAAGGAACTGTTGTGGCATACCTATAAAGACACATTCTCCAGGCAACAAAGGTTTGTGGTATTCCATAAGTTCATAGGATCTGCTGTAATAATGTATGTGAAATCTTATCAAAAGCTTTCTCCTGATCTATGGCTAATATACAGTATATCCATGTAAGTCATCTTGGTTCCCCAATTCAGTTAACTGTCTTAGTAATATCAAGTAATCAGTAATTATAAAAAGGGTCTGAGAAATAGAGCTTTCTGATTGGTTGTAAACATTCTATCAGCCCTATGTTAATCTTTGATTAACATGCATGTACAGCCTAATCATATGCTGAACAAGGTTTAACAATATTTAAAAAAAAACATTTTTATTATAATAGCAATATGGCACTCCCAGGGGTTATGTTAATGGTCAGTTAATCGCCCTCTGGGGCATGTAGCACTCGGCTATGCCTTGTGCTACATTATACCCCTAGAAGGTGATTAACAGACCATTAACATAACCTCTGGTCATGCCTTATTGCTTAATTAGTCTGTTTTTCACAGAGCATTTTTGGGATGGATTCATAAGAGTTGGCACCAATGTGGTCAGTCTTGCGGTCAAAATCTTCATGAGAACTTTTATATCTGTATTTAACAGACTTAAGTGCTTCCAATTATTAATATCTGTTCTCGCTCCCTTCTTAAAGATAAAGATTTGAATGGCTGTACCCAATCTAGAATCAATAGTCTGGTGTACTATAATCCAATTATATACAACTTCCAGAACATCTGTTAATTCATGAATACTTTTTTTGTAAAATTCAGTGGTCGGGCCATCCACTCCTGGAGCCATATCATAGTTTAATGACTTAATGGCATTGTCTATTTCTATTTTTTGAATAGGTGTCACTAGAGGTTCTGTGAGGTCAACCATAAAGGTTGTACCCCCATAATAGATGTCAGTTTTACTCTGCTGTGGACCAGGTGTAGTATCTGTATATAAGTTAACCAGATGGGTAGCTATAACTTCTACCATTTGTCTGATATTTGTGACCTCCACCCCAGTTTCAGTTTTTAATGAATCCATAGTTCTAGACTGTACTCTGTCTGCAACTTTCAGCCATGTACCACTTTACCTGGGCTACATACTCTGTGTTCTTGTAATAATGAAATAGCCCTGGAATATTGTAGAGATTCCATCTCTTTCTTCAAATTTGCAATTTGAGAAAAATAATCACCCTGTCCTTCATTAACATATGACATTACTGTGGTAATGTGTGATTTTAAAGTTAAATATCTTTTATATTATGCAGTGTGAATTTGAGAAGCTTGTTGTTGGAAAACGTTTCAGTTCTGTTTTCATATCTGCCCACCATGTACTTAGATCTGTTTCTATACATGCTAGTGATTTCCTAGCCTGGAATAAGTCTAAAACTAAACCATGGATATCTGAATTTTCCATAACAGTATTGTTTAATTTCCAGTAACCCTTCCCAAAAGGTTGCTTTTCCTGTAATCCAATTACTAGGGATAAAACTACATGATCATATGTTTCTACAGGATATACCTTAACTCAGTGAATTTTAACATGTTTAGAGGAAAAAAATAATCCATAAGGGTGGTCAGATGTCCTTCTTGAAAAGTGTATCCACCCCTAGGGTGCGTGCCCTATATGTATCTATAAGCCCTGCTGCTGTTAGCATTAGTTTGTAACAATTTGTATCACAATATTCTTTGGTGGGTTTTTGCCCTTCATCACCTTTACTTAAGGGACAGTTAAACTCTCCCTCCATACAACACGGCGCGACATCACTAAGTAAGGTCAGTTAAACTCTCCCTCCATACAACACGGCGTGACATCACTAAGTAAGGTCAGTTAAACTCTACCTCCATACAACACGGTGTGACATCACTAAGTAAGGTCAGTTAAACTCTACCTCCATACAACATGGCGCGACATCACTAAGTAAGGTCAGTTAAACTCTACCTCCATACAACACGGCGCGACATCACTAAGTAAGGTCAGTTAAACTCTCCCTCCATGAAACACGGCGCGACATCACTAAGTAAGGTCAGTTAAACTCTCCCTCCATACAACACGGTGCGACATCACTAAGTAAGGGCAGTTAAACTCTCCCTCCATACAACACGGCGCGACATCACTAAGTAAGGTCAGTTAAACTCTCCCTCCATGAAACATGGCGCGACATCACTAAGTAAGGTCAGTTAAACTCTTCCTCCATGAAACACGGCGCGACATCACTAAGTAAGGTCAGTTAAACTCTCCCTCCATGAAACACGGCGCGACATCACTAAGTAAGGTCAGTTAAACTCTCCCTCCATACAACACAGCGCGACATCACTAAGTAAGGTCAGTTAAACTCTCCCTCCATACAACACGGCACGACATCACTAAGTAAGGTCAGTTAAACTCTCCCTCCATACAACACGGCGCGACATCACTAAGTAAGGTTTAATTAGTTTGGGAAATTCTACTATTTCCTTTTTTTTCTGAGCAGCATAGATATTTACTAATCTCCAAGCAGAATTAGCATAAGTAAAGTCTACCAACATAGCCCTCCCAAGTACAATATCCACCACCCTTTTGATAGAAAATTCAGTTCCCCTGAAAAGCACATCAACCCCATCACATGTTTCTTCACCACAAGAGAAAAAGGAGGGTCCCCAACACCACAATTTTTGAACAGCACAAACCAATGATTTAGTATTTAGTCTAGCATCCTGTACAAGACAAAGATCAAAATGTGAGTCCTTTAAGATAGAGTAACTGGACTTCTTCTGGCTGCTTTGAGGCTATTGGCGTTCATGGGGGGAGTGGGGGTGAGATCTAGGACACTGGCAGTGGACTTCAGGGGGGCAGACTTTATGGGCATGGGAAATATTCTCAAGGATCACTTGAAGGGGATTACCTCAACAACAAATGTGGAAAGGAGATGGGAGGTCATAAAGCGGGGACTTCATGAGGCAGTCAGGATCTGCGCTAAGTTGAAAGTAAGGAGCAAGGTCACATAAACCATGCTGGTGGTCCAGTGAGTACAGGTAGCAGTCAGAGAAAAGAAGGTGGCCTACAAAAATATAAAACAACAAGAGGGATAGGATAAGTAAATGTACCAGCTTGCATCTAGAAAAGTCACCTGTATGGTGAGGAGCAAAGTCAGTAAAGCAGCGGCTGGCACAGGGGATACATGGAGGGAAAAGGGGTTCTTCCGGTACATTGGGAGTGGAAAAACTAAGGGCCATCTCAGCAGATTGAGATCAGAAGGAGGGTGGGTGGAAGAGGCAAGGGACCAGGCAGAGGTATTTAACAAGTACTTTGCCTCTGTGTTCACTAGGGAGGGATGGGATATCTACAAAGCAAGGCATGAAGGGATAGATGTGGCAGGAGTGGGATCAGGGAGCAACAGAAATGGAGCAAGAGGGAGGAAAGGTACCCAGGGGTGTCACATCTGGATAAGGATAAAAGACCAGTAAGATGGAGGGACGGATGATGCTATCTCCACAAAAGGGTGTGGTTAGCCCTCAAGGCCCTAAAGAAAGACAAATCTCCTGGGCCGGATGGCATTCATCCGAGAGTGCTATGGGAATTGGCGGACATACTGGCTGCACCACTGGCGGAGCTTTTCAGCAGGTCACTTGAGACAGGGAGGGTACCTAGGGATTGGCGAGAGGCACATGTGGTACCAATCCATAAAGGGGGGTCGAGGAAAGTACCAGGGAACTATAGACCCATCAGTTTGACCTCGGTGGTGGGAAAATTAATGGAGAGTATACTAAAGGAACGATTGGGGATGTACTTGGAGGAGGTTGGAGGTCTGGATAGTCGGCAACATGGGTTTGTGCCAGGTAGATCATGTCAAACCAACCTTGTGGAGTTCTATGAATGGGTAACATCAGAACTGGACAGGAGTAAGCCTGTGGATGTATTATTCTTGGACTTCAGCAAGGCATTTGACTCTGTCCCCCACAATGGTCTGGTGGAGAAACTGATGGGGTTAGGAGTAGGCCCTTTGATGGTCAGATGGATTAAAAACTGGCTAGCTGGATGCACTCAGAGAGTAGTGGTCTGTGGGGAGCTCTCGAACCCTAGAGAGGTAGGTAGTAGGGTACCACAGGGCTCTGTCCTGGGTCCGATCCTGTTTAATGCATACATATCGGACATCAGGGAGGGTATAGGGTGTGAAATGAGTCTATTCGAGGATGACTCCAAGATGGGAGCAGTAGTTGAGGGAGAAGAGGGGAGGTTGGCCCTGCAAGGACCTGGACACCCTGGAAAGCTGGGCTCACACATGGAAATTAAATTTCAATATCACCAAGTGCAAGGTGTTGCATCTTGGTTGAAGCACCCTAAACACAGGTACACCCTGGGAGGGGCGCTGGAGGCCTCAATAGGGGAAAAGACCTGGGGTCATGGTGGATACATGTATGAATAACTCTGAGCAGTGCAGAAGAGCAGCTAGCAAGGCAAACAGGATGTTGGGATGCATCGTAGGGGATCACCTCTAGGAGCAAGGAAGTGATTCTGCCGCTGTACAATGGACTGGTTAGACCACACCTGAGTACTGTGTACAGTACTGGAGACCACACCTTGAAGAGGACATACAGCTCCTGGAGAGGGTACAGAGGAGGGCAACAAAGATGATCACGAGGGCTAGGGATTTGACTTATGAGGACAGACTTGAGAAGCTCTGCCTGTTTTCATTGGAGAGAGAAGAGACAGGGGGACATGATTGAGGTCTTCAAGTACCTCAAGGAATAAATAGGGTAAACATGGAGGATCTTTAGACTAAAGCAGGGAGGTATCACCAGAGGGCATGGTTTGAAGTTGGAAGGTGGAAGGTGAGGGGAAGAGGAGGAGGTTTTTCACTGAGAGGGTGGTGGACCCTTGGAATGCACTGCCTGGTGAGCTGGTTCAGAGATCCACAGTGGAGGGCTTCAAGAGAGGGTGGGACAGACACAGAAAGTGGATGTATCAGATGATGGCCTGCCTGGGAGGGTGGGGATGGATGATAGGAGTTTCTGGAGCACAAGGGATGGGAGGGTCTCGGCACCCAACTAAGGATCTAGGTTTGAGCAGACCCGATAGACCGTAAGGCCTAATCTGCTGGCAAATAGTATGTTAGTATGTTAGTAAGGTGGCTACCTTCAGGGTTAATGGAGTAGCCATAATCAATTTTTTTTTAAGGTGGATGATTCTTCCTATTGCTTCTTCATGTTGGTATTCCCAGTCTTTTTTCCTTACTCACTGGGGGTGATGGTTTTGCAGAGGTATCTTCTTCAGAGTCAGAGGTTATCATATGCTGTGAGGATATAGTGGAGGAGGTTTCTGAATCCTCATCTATGTCCGATTTCAGCCTTTCTGTTTGTTGTGCTGTACAGTATATCTATTGGTTAAAGTCACTGTGGTAGATTATTTTGAAGCCTTTGTGGGTTTGGTTTTTGCATGTACCACTTTCAGATGTCTTTTCTTCATAACCACAGGGTTCTCAGGGGGAGGCATTACTTCAGTTTCAGAGAAGAGTTCTTCCCCTGTTGTACCAGCAGCTTCTGAATGAAGAACAGGTACAGATGTTACTGGCAAGGTATCTACTGTATGTCCTTGATACAGTCATGAACTTCTACTGCTGTTTGACAGTCCTGGGGACTTGGTTGAGTAGTCACATTCATAGTGTGGGGGGGTTAACCTCACTTTGGGTTCTATTTTCTGGAAAGTTATTAGTGCTTGGATCTATGTTGTCTGTGTCAGTAGGAGGAGGCCTTGCCTACTGCTGCCTTGTGCTATCCATGTCAGTTCTTTGAGCAGCTGTTATTAGATTATCTTGTTCAGGCCTTTCAGATTGATTATGCATGGCTCATGGGCAGGCCCTGTATGAATGTACCGTTTTCTCCCATAAATTGCATTTCATTTCCTCTGTGCAATCAAGTCCAACATGTCCAAACCCCAAACATAAACTGCATTTCAATCTATCACAGGCTGAGCTCAGATGTTGGAAAGAGCAGCACTTAAAGCAGGTTTTTGGCTGGCCTGGATAAAAACAATGTCCCCTGTCTGATCCCAGGAATAAGCTGCTTGACAAATATTGCGGACCAATTCTTGTTATTTTGAGCTTCACTTTCTATTTTCAACCCCCTGTCCAAATGTGTTCTATGTCAAAAATGGGCGGAGGAGGACCCATTAGATCACACCTCTGTGATAGCCAGTGAGTGATATCATGGACAGATACCCCCTCATTTCTGAAGAAGGTGGTTATTGTTTTAAAAGCAGGTTTTGTCAGGGGAATGGCTCTAAAAGGGAGCCATAGTTTGGAATACCTCAATTTTTCATACTTGACCAAAAATCTGCTTGGGCCCTGTGGAGATTTAAAACTTATATCATAGGGATTGTCCCCAGATGTGTGAATCAAGTTCTAATTCGAAAAAAAAAGCACCAAGTTTTTTCTCAAGTTTTGCCCCACATTGACCCTTTCAGGTGATACAACCAAACCCCCCAAATACTGGAGCCCTACAGCATTTTTCCATAGTGCTGGAAGGCATGTGCATTAAAATGGTCCCTCTTTGTTAAGTTAGCCCAAGTCGTTTTAACCTTTTCAGCAGCAGACTGTAATGCCTCAGGTTCAGGCTGTTCTGTTTCCATCCGGCCTCTCAATGATTGCCCTGTGTCCTCATTTTCCCCCTCAGCCTCACTGAGGAGTAAGGGTCTATTATTTATTCTGGTTGGGGAAGTAGCAACATCCTCAGAATGTAGTGATAAGCCAAAATCATTTACAAAACACAAATTTTCTTTCTGCAGTCCAGAAGGGCATGGAGAGGATGGGAGGGGGGATTATTTTGCACTTTCTCTACATCCTCAGAGTCTATTCCAGGTATTGGCAAAACAGTAGGGTTAGGAACTCATTGTCCCTTCGATACTTTTTTCCACCCTGCACTTTTAAGTGAGTTTTCACGGGACCAAGGCAGTTTTTTTTTTCATTATTCCCCACAAGTTTTGTATTAGCAGTTTGGCTCCCTTTTCTTAAAAAATGTCTATTAGAAGCAGCCTGAGTAGCAGAAAAAAAATGTCCCACTTACTGTATTAGTAGGAGCAATGTTTGCAGTCATTTCAGGGGCCAGGGCGTCTTGCTCCAAAATGCAGGAAGATACATTCCCAACAGAAGCCATTTTCATTCCACTAGTGCTAGGTAGCGTTGAGAGTGGGCTATCGGGTGAGAACTCTTGTGCTGCATCAGACACTGACTGACAGGTCCCTTGACAGATAGGCGGCTCCCCATTTGATGTTACTGCATCATCTCTGTGAACTGTTTCCATGCTGTCAGTTTGGAGGAAAGCTGATCCTTGAACCTGTTGCTGTGCTATCACCACTGGAGCTTCCATCTGGTCAGTTACTTTGGGGCTGTCAGCAGCCACAATCAACAAGATAAGATATTGGTTATTTTTTACCAAGTCTCAGCCATTCTTCCTCTGATTTACCATGCAAAGATTCAGCAGGTACAGTTATATGTTGTTCACGAGTAGTCACTGCAGTGGTTTGTGGTGAATGAGCTGTGGTAGTTCGTACCCCTATAGTTTAGGGTGATGCCAGATAAATCTGGAAGGAGAGGCTGGAGGCTTACTCTAGAGCCAAGATGCAAGGTTTATTAACAATAGTTGGAGCACACAGAAAAGTCTTAACATTCACTATCACTATCACACAAGAGGAAGAATGAATAAGATTACTGGGACCACAAACTGGCCCCTCTAATGTCATACAAAAGTCCAGGCTATTCAAATCCTGAGGACATAGCAATCCAATGGACCAAGCTTGGATTTCTAGTATTTTGGTTGGCTGACTGCTGAGTGTGAACCTAAGGAAGTGCTTCCCATACAGGCCATAAAATGGGATGTCCCCAGTGAACCAGAAACAGAGTAAAGCACTGTAGACCTCCTGGCCCTGGAAAGAAGATGACTCCTGGTGTCACTGAGGCAACTTCAAAAGGGAAGTGCCTGGTTGAGGACCGGTATTGACGCCCTGTTCTGGGTGAAGAGAACCCTTGTCTGGAGTTGTCAGCTGCGGTGACCCCGGGCAGGAGGGCAGGTAATATCCAGTTGAAGAAAGGGTGCTGGATGTGATGATCTGCTGGACGACCTCTGAGTAGGTCCCCAGAATCCTTACCACCTCACCCCTGCAGCTTTAGAATCTGGTAATCTTCAGTGTGACTTCTTAATGAGCTACTGGAACATGAAACACCTATGAAAGGTACAATCAAGAGCATGGCAACCCTTGGTATGGCCTCTTGCGTGGGCCACTGGTACTTACACCACCTGTGGGGATGAGGCACAGAGCCTGGCTATCCTCGGCGAGGCCTTGATATAGGCCACCAGTACTATTACCACCTTGGGACAATGTCTATGTGGGAGAATGGGCAACGTGACTCCGAGTTTGGTGGATGACTTAAGTTCCTCAAGCTAGAGCTGGGGCAGCCACTAATCTGACTCACTTTGGTGGGCCCTAGCAACCAGCTGGCTACCACTTACGACTGGCAACTCAAACCTGGGGCATCGTGGCAAACACTTGGAGTTGGTGGAGGTCATTGGAGGTGGGTGCTGGTGATACTGGGACCCTTCCTGAGTCGAGGAAGAGGCACCGGAGGAATCCTAGATGAGGTGTGAGGTGTGTGCAGGAGCCCCTGGAGTTCAACTTCAAGGATTTCTGCACCCTGGGGAATGCACAACCACAAAGGAGTGATAAGGCCTCTTCTCCTGGAGACTGCTGCATAAAAGGTTCACTGGGTCTGTGTCCCAGCCAAATAGACTGACTCGCTGCACTATGGGACCCAACTAGATGGGAAACTTCTGCAAAAAAATGACCGAGGCTGCTACTAGAGATCTTCTGGAGGGAGTTACACTGAAAGGACCCTGGGGATTCGCTTCAACTTCCTAACAGGGAAGCCGACATCCATTGCTTTATTGTCCTTCACCCTCCCTGGTCAAACTCTTTCTCCTCTCTCCAGCCTGTGCAGAGCCTCCCCTATACTGGGGTGGTCCTGGCTACCTGCCAGGGGATTGGGTCCTTCATACAGAGGTCAGCCTCCTGAGGCTGGGCCAGTGGCTTAAAAAAAAAGTCTCCAAATTTGAATCTGCCCTGGCCACAGGGATTGGCTGAAAGGGCTCAGCCTGGCTTCCTTCTCCCCCGCTGGGACAGGAATGTGGCCCCACTGGTTTGGCCCTGGCTGACTAGGTGTCAGTCTTGGGCAGGGGGAAGGGAGAAAAAGAAGAGAAAAAAAATGGGTTTCCTTTAAAACTCTGAATTTAGACTGCTAGAACTCTCTTCTGGAGTGGGACCTGTTCTGTGTTTTAGAGGGTCACCAAAGCTTTTCAAGGGTTTCCAATTAAGCTGCCAGGATCCCCATAACTGTCTGACCCCCCTCATGTCTCTGAGGATCCCCTATTTTCTGTGATGCCCCCAAGTCCACTATTTTCTGTGGTGCCCCCAATTTTCCTGAGGCACTACAGTATCCATGTGTTCAATGCCATTTTGTGGTATAGCAATGATCTCCTCCGCTGGACCTGCAGGGTGGGAGATCAGCAGCCCTGCAGGTACACCAGCCTCCATCTTCTCCACACAATCATCTGCCATCTTGTCTGGCTCCAAACCGGGCTTCTCCATCCTTGCACACAGGAAGAAGAGCCCTCTGGTGCAAGAGTAGAGGAATTTCCCCTGTGCTCTGGCCAAATTTACTCCCATTCACTAAAAATACCACCAACAGCTTAATCTGGTTCGAGGTCAGTTGGCATTCATCTGTAGCCCCCCCCCCCAGGGGCAAGCCTGAAAATAGGCAGAATTTGTCTAGTGCACTTACTCGCTCAACAACAAATAAATAAATCAATTAATAAATAATATGACTTGGAAGTCACATGTTATTGAATTAAAAAATAAATCATACAACTCCATGGGTGCTATAAGCGCATTTGTGAATAAATTTGCAAATAACTCCTTCACTGCCCTGAAAACAATATTTGAAGAAAAAATTATCAGTCACACACTGTATGGCAGCGAAATCTGGGGATTATACGTAAATGGAACAAACATAGAGACCATTCAAAATTCCTTTATAAGAAATGTACTTAATCTCCCAAGGGACTCCCCCACAGCTTTTATGAGACTGGAAACAGATCTTGTACCCCTTTCAGTAATGATTCAATCAAGAGCAGTTAAATTCTGGGGAAAAACACAAGAAATGTCAAATGATAGGCTTCCAAAAATGTGCTGGATAGATCACTTACAAAAGTTGCAAAGTAGAAGAGGCCTAAAAAAATTGGTATGCAACTTTAAATGCAATAGTGAGGAAGGCTGGTTTGGAAGACCTTTGATCTGCAAAAGCTAGTGCCAGCACGACTCAGTTTATAGATGAAACCATATTGAGACTACATGATATTGAAATACAGAATGATTTTGGGAAGATACATAACGTAGACTTCTACCGCCTATACGTTAGTATGAAAGAAAACTGGGGACTGGAATACTATTTAACACATTGTGAAAACAAAAGGCACAGAAATAACCTGTGTAGGTTGTGTTTAGATAGTCTGGGAACTGCCTGTCTTAGAAGAAAGCAAGGTAATGGGAAGAAGAAAAATACTGTATGTAGAAGCAAAAAAGTAAAATCTTCCGATATCTTTCATGCCTTGCTAGAATGTGACGCTTTGAACACAGAAAAAGAGGGATGGATTACACCATTACTTCCTACATATCACTTGTATAAACTGGTAAATTGTAAAACATAGAAACATAGAAATTATCAGCAGATAAAGACTGCCTGGCCCCATCTAGTTTGCCCATAAGCCCTTGTACTGGATTACTGCTTCTGACCTACCCGCTGCTGTACCTCTATGGTTCCCCTATGCCTGTCCCAGGCATGCTTGAATTCATCCACAGTGCTCACTCCCACCACCTCCTGAGGCAGACCATTTCCTGTGTCTACCACCCTCTCTGTGAAGAACTTCCTCACATTCCCTCTTAACCTTCCACCTTCCAATTTCATGTCATGTCCCTTAGTTCTTGTGCTTCTCCTGTATTGAAAAATGTCTCCCCCTGCACCTTGTTTATACCCTTGAGGTACTTGAATGTTTCTATCATGTCCCCTCTTTCCCTTCTCTCTTTCAGCGAGTTCATATTGAGGTCCCTTAATCTTTCCTCATAAGTCCTGTGTTGCAAGTCCTGTACCATCTTAGTCACCCTCCTCTGGACCCTATGCAGCCTGTTAATATCCTTATGAGGGTACAGCCTCCAGAACTGCACACAGTACTCCATGTGAGGCCTGACCATGGTTTTATATAATGGCATCGCTACCTCCCCCCTTCTGCTGGTGATACCCCTGCCTATGCACCCCAGTATGCCACTGGCCCTCCCAGCTGCCTTAGCACTCTGCTTTGACATTTTCAGGTCATCTGAAATAATAACCTCCAGGTACCTTTCCTCCTTTGTGACTGTCAGCAACTCCGCCCCCAACCCATCCTGTAGCTTTCCCAAGGGTTTTTATGTCCCAGGTGCATAATTTTGCACTTTTTTGAATTAAACTTCAGTTGCCAGTCCTCAGACCATTTTTCAAGCTTCCCCAGGTCCCTCCTCATTTTCTCCACTCTGTTACAGATCTTGGTGTCATCTGCAAATATGCAGTCCTTTCCCTCCAGCCCTTCTTCAACGTCGCTAATGAAGACATTGAACAGGACTGGCTTAGGACCGATCCCTGAGGCACCCCACTGGTCACCCTCCTCTCAGCAGACTGTACCCCCTTAACCACCACCCTCTGCGTCCTGTCTGTTAGCCAGTCTCAAGCCCAGTTTATCACCCTGACCCCCATGCCCAGCCTACCCAGTTTGTTTATCAGCCTCCTATGTGGGACGGTGTCAAAGACTTTGCTGAAATCAAGGTAAGCAACGTCCACTGCCCCACCCTGATTTACTTCCTTTGTCACCCAGTTGAAGAACTCAACCATATTTGTCTGACATGACCTCCCCGCTGTGAATCTGTGTTGCCTATGGTCATAGGCTCTGATGGCTTCTAGATGCCCCACTACACTTTCTATAATCAATGTCTCCATGATCTTCCCCACTACTGAGGTGAGGCTGACTGGCCTATAGTTCCCCGCCTCCTCTCTGTTGCCGGATTTGTGTAGAGGGACCACATGTGCCCACCTCCAATCCTCTGGTACCACCCTGGTGTTGAATGACTCCGTGAACATGGCTGCCAGAGGTTCTGCTATCTCCCTTCACCTGTTGTCTTAATATCCTTGGGTGTATGCCATCTGGTCCCATCGCTCTGTACATCTTCAATTTAGTGAGCTCCTGCAGGACTCTTTTCCCTGTGAATGGACTATTGTCCACCTCTTCACCCCCTTGACAACTGTTATGGCCCCTACCCCCCCCTTCAGTGAATACTGAACAGAAATATTTATTCAGTATTTCTGCCTTTTCCATGTCACCCTCCTTGCATTCCCTTCCCTCTCCCTTGAGCCTTGCAATCCTCCTCTTCTTTATCCTCATTTCACTGATGTACCTGAAGAATGGCTTGTCCCCTTTCTTAACCGACTGTGCTAAACCTTCCTCAGTCTGTGCCTTTGTCTCCTTATTGCCTTTCCCACTTCCCTTAGACACTCTAGGTACTCCTCCCTGTCTTCCTCCCTTTGAGTCTCTTTATATGTTCTGAACCCTTTCCTTTTTTGCTCTGACCTTTACTGCCACCTCTCTTAAGAACCACAATGGCTTTCTCCTTCTCTTGCCTTTGAATACCAATCTGATGCATGGGTTTGTTACTTCCAGTAAGACTTCCTTTAAATGCTTCCACTGTTCTTCCACTCCTCCTCCTCCTGCCCCCGTTCTCTCCAGGGGTCTTTTGATACCTCTACCCATTTCAGCGAAGTCAGCATTTTTGAAATCCAAAACCTCTGTCCTAGTATGACTTGAGTGAGTCTCTGTCCCTCTTCTCAACCACACAATGTTGTGATCATTGGATCCCAGTTGCCCTTCTACCTGGACATCTGCGATTTGATCCCCATTGGTCATTACTAGATCTAGAATTGCACTGTCTCTGGTGGGATCAAGCACAAGCTACCTGAGTCCAGCCTCCTGGAGTGAATCAAAGATGTCTCTGCTTCTGGCTGATGCAGTTACACTGGTGTTCCAGTCCATGTCTGGCATATTGAAATCCCCCATCAGTAGAATTTCACCTTTCATTGCCATCTCATGTATTTCCTCCACTAGCTCCCTGTCCAGTTCCTCGCCCTGTCCAGGAGGCCTGCATATCACCCCTGTGCATATTGCTGTGCCATTTCCAGTTGAAGGGTGACCCACAGTGCCTCAGCCTCCCCCTGCCTACACTATACCTGTGTTGTTATATCCTCTCTGATATACAGGGCTACTACCCTTCCCTTTTTGCCCTCCCTATCCCTTCTGAACAGAACATATCCTGGTACATTTGTTTTCCACTCATGATTAGCTGTGTACCAGGTTTCAGTTATTGCTACTATGTCCAGGTCTCCTTCAGTTATTAAAGCCTCCATGTCTGGGACTTTATTTCCCATATTTCCCAGGCTGCATGCATTTGTCACCCAAGTTTTACTGCCTGACCTCTCTCTTCCTGTTTTTGGTCCCCTTCATCTTCCCCCCTTTTCTGATATTTTTCTTTTGTGATTCCGATTCCTTTCCTACACCATTTCTGCCTGACTCCGATGACCTTGATATCAACTCCTCTTCCTGCTCCATTGTTCTGCTTTCTCTACCATTTGGGGGTGGGCTGCCTGTGTATCCCTGCACCTGTTGCCCCCCCTGGTTAGTTTAAACACTCATCAGCAAAGCATTTTAACCATCCATTGAGTGCTGCCTTCCCCTTGCTGGACAGATGCAGTCTGTCCCCATTGTACAGGACTGCATCACTCCAGGTGGGTCCTCAGTCCCCAGTGAAGCCATACCCCTTCTCATTGCAACAGCCTTTCAACCATGTGTTGAAGTTACTAATGTGGAGATTCCTCCCCCCTGCCGTGGACTGGTAGCACCTCTGAAAATGTTACAGGGCTTGCTACCTTCCCCAGGCACCCTATCAACACTGTAAAGTCCTCTTTCACTTGCTCCAAGCTTGCCTTATCCTTGGATAGATCATTTGTCCCTAAGTGGATAATGACTTCCAGCCCTCCCCTCCTTGCCACAGCTTCAGAGATCCTCTGGATGTGCTCCACCTCCTTCTGAGCTGTGCCTCCTGGAAGGAACTTTACCTCCCTTTCCTCTCTACTATCTGTGCTTATATGCATTCCCCAGACAATTGAGTCCCCAACAGGAGTAACTTCTTCTTATGGGGTTCACTTCCTCACACCACTGGGTCTCCCTGTTGGAGGACCCTCACCTTCTCCTCCCTGGTCTCAGCCTCAGGTTCCTTTGCAGAGCTGTCCCATTCCTCCAACACTGTGTAAGGGTTCATGAGCTGGACTGGATAGGGGATGCGTCTCTGCCCCCTTCCCTGAACCTTTCTGAGCCCACTGTAGTCCATCCTTCCATCTGCCTGTGGAATACTGGGGACCTGGTAGCCTCTGGTTGGGGGCGAAGGTCCCTAATATTCCTGTTAGCTCATACCCAGAGACTGGTGACCTCTGCCATCAGCCCAGGAAAGTGCCTGCAAATGGGGCAGCACCACAGTAACCAGAATGTTTTTCTGAAGACTGCTGCACCACAGCCAGAGCACTGCACCACTCCCTGCATCATCCTGTGCTTGCTGATATTTCTCCATATCTAACCCTTTTCTCACTTTCTCCTTCTCTCCCTGTCTTTCTCTCCTTCTGTAGTGACTTACAGCTTCTCTCTACTCCTCTTGTATATGCCCTTGTGGACCTAGTTGCTAGCTACACTCTTTGTAATTCTGCCTATATACCAGCTAGGCTATTGCTTGTGCTGTGCTGCCTAACTGTTCCTGTGTCTTTAAATAGGTGTGGCCTGGCCTTCCACTATAAGGGTAGAGCATCCAGGGGTGGTTGAGGAATGGCGTGGGTGGGGGGGTTGTTCCTTTGGTACTCGGTGTCTACAAAAAACAATCAAAAAAAAAAAGACTTTCTTCTGTAAACTACAGGGCAAAAAGACAGCTCTATCTTCTAATACTAGAAAAAATAAATGTAATTTATAGGGTTGCAAAAATTTTAAGCATTAAGGCTTGGCTGATATATATTTTATGTTTGATTATGTCTGAGTATTGTCATGCCTGTATTTTGTAGCGAATATATATTTTATCTTTTGATTTTTAATTATGAAATGTAATAAATTTTGTGAAATTTTATACATTTACAAATAAACCTAATCTTGAATCTAATGTCTCATGGTACAAGTACAACCTAAGCCACACCTCCAACAGCTACAGGCTCCCTAAAATCTGGAACAATCTCCTAGTGACCTAGTCAATGTCACTGCTCCCTCCCCACATCAAGCAAGGGTCTAATAAAGTCCTACCACAAATCCCCAATGTCATGTCCCCAATGCCAAGACTCCCCTCCGAGCCTATCTAACTCATCTAGCTAATGCATATCATAGTCATCCAGTGATGTACATCATGCTAGCTGCTGTGATCCTCTGTGGGACAGCTGTGGTTCCACCTTTTATTTTCATTTCCTGGGACTACCCTATCATGCTGCAATAATTAACTGCACGAGGACATGCTGCTTACCATGTACTTGTTTCATTGTTTTTTTTTTATCTATTTATTTATTGAAATGTTTCACCAGGAGGGCACACTGAGCAACAAGTTGCTCATCTCACGGTACAACCTGGGGGAAGGGGGTTATATAGGGTTGTGAAGCATGGTCAGTTATACAATAGTATGTAGGTAGTACAAACAGTACAACAATGTAAGATTAAGCAACAGTTGGAACACAAGGTAAAGTACAATAAACAGTAGTGGAACTTGGGTAAATTACAATACATATCCAAAAATGTACAAAAGAACCTACAAACATACAAAACAGTAATAAAGTGACAGAACCATTTATAGTGCATGAGTGTATCAGGAGCAGGCTGGAGGTAGTACACAACAGCTGTTGGAGTAAAAAGGATGGGATAGGGTGTGCTCATGGATGACCCAGAAAGGCAGGTGGAGAAGAGAGGACAGGCAAGAAGTGACTATGAGGAGAGGGGTAGCCATTTCCTGATTACCCCTACCAGATGTTGAAAACCCTGCCGTGGGGAGTAGGATAGGAAGGCAAAAACTGGGAGTAGATATTAAGGAGAGTTAAAGCAGGAACAGCTGAGGGAGAGGTAATTGTGTAGGGGAGGTAAAGGAGTAGCTGGAGGAGGAGTGTAGCATTTCAGAGGGGAGTGAATTCCAGATTTTAGGGAAGCGATAGGTGAAACCAGTCTGACCGATAAGGGTGGAGTGGTGAGGGGCCGTCAAGGTGTGGGCGTCATTTGATCTGAGAGAGTGGGTGGGGGGAGGTGGAGTGGAGAGAGAGAGAGAGAGAGAGAAAGGATGAGAGATAAGTGGGGAGCACTCCAAAACAGAATTTGGAGGTTAGTTTGGCACAGTATGAGGTGCGTCTGTGAGACAGTGGAAGGAAGGTAAGAGAGTGATAGAGATCACAGTGGTGGGAGCCAGAAGGGGAGTCAAGAGCAAAGCAGCAGAAGGAGTTAAAGAGTGTCCAACTTGGTCAGGGAAGATTTGGGCGAAGCATCATAGACTACATCACAGTAGTCAAAGATGGGGAGTATCATCTTCTGGACAATTTCACGTCTCGCAGTCAGTGGGATGCAACTATGATTCCTGTACAGAGCAGCAAGCTTGGGGCACAGTTTCTTCAGGATAGCATCACTATGTACAGAGAAGTTGAGGTGTTGATCGATCCAAACCCTCAGATATCTAAATGAGGAGATGTCCTCCAGGATGGTCCCATCAAGGGTGTGGAAAGTGGGTAGGGCCGGGAGCTTAGAGAGTCTCTGCCTGGTGCCAAAGTTCAGTGAGACTGTCTTCTTGGCATTTAGAAAAAGCTGATGAGAAGCAAACCAGAGCTGAACTTGGTTAAAGTCATGCTGTAAGCTGATTTCCACAGCAGCAGGGTTTTTGCCGGAACTGTATAAAACAGTATTGTCAGTGTACATATGGATAGACGAGGATGAGCAGGCTGTGGGAAGATCTTTAAGGAAAATGGAGAAGAGTAGGGGGCTAACACTGAGCCCTGAGGGACACCAGCGTTGATGGGGAGTGGAGGGGAGATGGAGTCAAGGATTCTCACTGATTGGGTCCTGCCAGTGAGGTAGGATTTAAACCAGTTGGTGACTGACAGAGCAAAGCCAGCTAAGGAGAGGGAATCAAGAAGCAGGGGATGGGAAACAGTGCTGAAAGCTTTGGGTAGGTTGACAAAGATAGCCAAGGTGATCAGGCCATCATCCATCCCTGAAAGGATGGAGTCAGTAAGCCTGAGGAGGGAGGGAGGTGGTTGTATAGTGGTTCTTCCGAAAACCAGATTGGAAAGGGGTGAAGGAGGAATCGGAGAGGAAGGGTGATAGTTGAGAGAGAACTAAATATTCTTGAAGTTTGGCAAGGGTAGGAAGGTGGGAAATGGGGTGATAGTTGCCAGAGGAGGATGTGTCACCACCCTTGGGGAGAGGAAGGACTACAGCAGTCTCCAGGAAGAGGGTACTTGGGCAGAAATAAAGGAGAGGTTAAGGATTAGGGAGATGGGATAAGCAATTGCAGGAGCAGAAAGCTAGAGAAGTTTATAATCAGGCTCGTCTGGTGAGGAGCCTTTAGAGGGAATGAGGGATAGGAGGGTACTAAGAGCTTCATCAGAGGAGATAGTAGAAAAGGGAAAAGGAAAAAGGGGGAGTGGTAGGCGCTGGATGAGGTGAAGGGCTGAAGTTAGTAGGTGGCAAAGGAGAGAGGGAATTTAGAAGAGGTGTGGCACACAAGGTGTAGTAGGCATTAAATTCATTTGCCATGGAGCCAGGGTCGGAAACTAGGGAGTTATTTATTTTGAGAACTGGAGGGGAGGAGTGGGGGGGGGAAAAAATAGGGCGTGAACTACCCTCCATAATTTAGATGGAGAGTTAATGTTAGACAGGAATGAGGAGTTGAAATATTCAGACTTAGCCAATCTAGTAGCTTTAGTACAGGAATTACGTAGCATTCAGTACTTGGCATGGTCATTTGGATGTTTTGAAGTTTTGTGTTTCCTCCAGGCCCGGTCACACTCCCCGAAGCAGGCTAGTAGTTCAGGGATGATCCAGAGGAGGTGAAGCCCATGGACTCTGGTCTTTCTGAATGGAGCAAAGGCATTCCAGGTTGCAATGAATTTATCCTTAAAATAGTCAAGGGCTTGGTCAACAGAAATAGCAGTGGAGAGGGGGGCCCAACCAGTGGAAGCAAGTGCAGAGCTGAATGGGGTTAGGTCAAGGGATTTAAAGGACCAGAGAGGTATGATTTTAGGGGGAGGTTTGGGGCGATGGACCTTATGTACAACGAAGACAGGGTTGTGATCAATAAAGGCATCAGGGAGGAGACCAGATTTAATGATGCTGTGGGGGTGAGTTGTGAGTGTCCAGTCAAGTAGGGTGTGGTTTTGTGTTTTCGTATTAGGGTATGTAGGCTCAAGCATAAGTTGAGTGAGGTTTAGAGCAGTGATGTCATTTCGTAGCTTGTTTGACTTGGGAGACAACCAATTTAGATTCATGTCACCCATTATGAACAGGTCACCAGATTGCGAGAGGGAGGTGATGTTGGCTAAGAGTTCAGTCGTGACCTAGGGTTGAATGCTTGGGTGGCAATAGATGCCAGCCACAAAGACTGGGATTGAGAAAGGAAGGGTAATGTGGGTGATGAGGGCTTTGTAGGTTGCTGGGATGGAGGTAGAGAGGGTGGTAGTAAACTGCAGTGAGGACAGAATATACATGACCACTCCCCCTCTATGACCTGATCGATCTTGTCTGGAGAAGGAATACCCAGGAATAGCAATGGCATTGTCAGAGATGCTTTTTTTGAGCCATGTCTTGGTAATTAGGATGTCAGGGGTGTGTGAAATCATAAGAGTTTGTAAGAGATCACTATTGCGAAGCAGGCTGTAGATGTTCAGGTGGAGGAGCTTTTGCAATGTGTAAGGTATGTAAAGTATGAACACTGTAAGATTCCTCACTGTCTCGTTGCTTCCCTCCCCAGGTCTTAACAGGAAACGAGCCCTGGGCTCTGAGTGCTTACCTGGTAAAACATGTTTAAAATAAATAACTAATAAATGAAAATCCCGGTTACTGTAGCCTGTGCTATGTATTTCTGATTTTCTGTAGTCTGTGCCATTTATTCCACTGTTTTCTTATCTCAGACAAAGCAGCCTCTCTATTAATTACTGATGACTCAATTTAGTGTGGTCTGTGCAACTTGTTTCACTGCTACTGTAACCCAATTAGAGTAGCCTTTATTCTTTTTTTGCTGCTTAACCAAGTAAGATTGCTTGAGTTAGACTTCCCTGAGTTCTTTGCTGTTTCAACCCCCATCATCTTAGTAGGCCCCATACCTTCTCCTCATGAACAGTGGAGACATACACGATGCTCTGGAGAAAATGACCCCAGCCACAGGTTTATTGCATAAAAATCCAAGATTACATATATAGTGTGATGTGTGCAGCCCAGGATTTTCGGCAAGTCTTTGAACCATCAATGCCATAGACTGGTCTGTCCCCTGCCTCAAAGTGACCATCCGGGTGAACCCATCATTCCCAAAGAGTACTGTCTCTGGAAGAAGAGTGGCCTCAGAGATATAAGGGATGGCTCCTGGGCCGTGTGAAGTGTGCCCCTCCACTATAAGAGGGCACATTACACACAGGTAAAGCCTAAAGAGGCTATCCCCTGACCAGTGCCATTGGGCCCCTGGTCACTGGAGCCTCGTCTGCCAGTTTTGTGAGGAACCCCTCTGTAACAGAAGCAAATTCCATTTGTTGCCCCCGTTGTGCACTCCTTGTAAGACTACCATGCTACCACACTTACAAGACTATAACATACCTAATTCTAAATTCTTAAAATATGTCCCTGCTGGAGGAGGTGAAATGCTCAAAAACCCAATGGAACAAACATAAGAAAATTTATCCTCAACCCCTAAGGCAAGCCCCCCCCCCAAGTGGAACAGCATGGTTCCCTAAGCTAACCCCACCAGCCCCTTTATCTTGCTTTTAAAAGGATGGACTGGTAAGAATTCTGGTGGGAGAGAAGGAGCAAAAGGGGCCAGGCTTAGATGTATAGCCAAATGTATCCCCTGTTGCTCCTCCTTGCCGGTCAAAAGGGTGGCCATGCCTACCTGCTTGCCCCTCCCTGTGTGGGAGGCCCCATGCTACCAAACTAACCTGACTAGCTCAGGTGTCTGGGGGAAGTGGCCACAGACAAATGCTTGCCTGCTGCAAGTTTCCCTTTACAGGCTGCCTGTTGTCTTATTAGGCCCCATACTCCCTCCCCTGAACAGAGAAGACATACACAATGCTTTGGTTTAGTCATAGCCATGCATTTATTAAGTAAAAACCCATGCTTACACAATTAGCATGAAGGGCATGTGATGCTCTGCCTATCTACGTGTCATTATATTGTATCATATTTGTGATATAAATATATGTTTATTTTAATGTCTGCTTAGGGAAATGACAGCCAGCAACTTTTAAAGGGGCCTGGCCTATTGACTCCAAAGGTCCTGGCTTGTTGAAAACAGCTGAATGTCATAAAACTGACTCAGTGGAGACTAATTAAGAGCTTCCTTCAAAGGCCAGGTTATCACACATTGTAAACTGCCCCTTTACTTTGAACTACAGGGACAAAGTATGTATTTTATGACTTCTGAGGAAAAGGCCATTTTAACTGATTTCTGTTAGCTTGTAAAACGTTAATTACTTTGGAGTCCAGGAAGTTTCTGAACACCAAAGAGAATGCTCTGAGCAGGAAAAGACTGTTAAATTAAATATTGCTATCTTTGCAGATTTTAAGTAAGCAGTAAAATGACACCCTTGGATATACTTGGTCAGGTTGCAAAATTAGTTATAGGACTAACAGTGACCTTATGAGCTGTGACCTCACAGTTGTGGAGACCCCACCTCCGCAAGGACATAGATAGGATAGAGGCAGTCCAGAGGAGGGCAGCTAAAATGGTGCAGGGTCTGCAAGAGAAGCCATACGAGAAGAGACTAAAGGAGCTTAATATGTATACCCTTGAAGAAAGGGGAGGCATGATAGAAACTTTTAAGTACCTCAGTGGAATCAACAAAGTCCAAGAAGGTAGCATCTTTCAGAAAAAGAGACATACAAGTACAAGGAGACACAATTTAAAGATGGGGGGGCGGTTCAGAGGCAATGTGAGGAAGTATTTTTTCACAGAGAGGGTAGTGGATGCATGGAACAGCCTTCCTGAGGAGGTTGTGAGGTCTAAAACTGTGGGAGAATTCAAGAATGCATGGGACAGACATAAGGCAACTCTTATGGTGGGTAGGAATAAATAGGCTGTTGGTTAACTAGGATCTGCGGCTTATCCTGTAGGTAGGGAAATGGGCAGACTAGGTGGGCCAAGCAGTCCTTATCTGCCATCAAAGTCTATGTTTCTATGTTTCTATGATAGGAGGGACAATTTTGGCTTATTATCACTGTGGTTGAAAGGAGTGGGGACACATCTATCTCTGGACTTCTAAGAGAACACACACACACAGTGTGTTCTGAATAAAAAAGGCACTTCTGGCAAAATAGGTAACATCAAACTAGAAACTCAGTTAGAACTAGAAATTCAAGTACCAGGCTTTTTTTTTTGTGATTTCCAAATTCTTTTGACTTTAAGTATTTGTGTTATATGTTTTGTATGTATTTACAATTTTTTAAATTCAAATAAACAGTTTTGTTTCCTTCATCCTGCTTGAGTCATTTCTTTTGCATATGAATGCTGAGACAGTATTGGATAATTCTGACAACTGTTAAGGGCTTAAGTGTGTTACTATCTTGCTAAGTTAAGAAATTACCTAGGTCTCAAATTGAGTCAACAGGGTAGAACTGTGAACCAGGCTGTGTGCCCACTGGGTGAAGTATTGCACTGCATTTCCCTGAAGAGGGTGCAATATCAGATCCTGTTAACTGGGCGGGCTAGCGAAAAAGGATTCATATTTTACCTCAGGACTTGAGGCTAGTAGGTTATTTGAATACAAAACAGACAGGAGGGTTACCCTGTTTGTCTTCTGTTCACATATTGCACTTCGAGGTTTGGCACTGTGGGAGCAGAGGGCCTGATCTCCGGAGTGCATTTGTGACAGGGTGCAGTTTGGGAGTCTCATCAAGTCTTTGGATGGTCAACGCCATGCACTGGGCTGTCTCCTACTCCAAAGGGACCATCAGAGTGGACCCATCATTCCCATAGGGTATAGCCTCTGGAGGGACAACAACCTACGAGGCATAAGAAATGGCTCCAGGGCCCTGTGACATACACCTCTTCCCCATTAGAAGGTGTTTCACATGCAGGTCAAGCCCAAAGAGGCTATCCCCTGACTGGCACATCAGGGCTTCACCTCCCACCAGCCTTGGGAGGAACCCATCTGTAAGAGAAGCAAATTCCCCTTTATTATACCCTTTGTACACTCTTTGCAAGACTAACATGATGCCAGAGGATATGTGAAGTTCATCCTCCCAAAGCAGCTCATGGTAACATTTCCCCAGTGCACCTTGTAGGTCAGCTAGAAACCTGTCATAGTCTGTGTCTAACAGATGCGCACCATGCTGTGCATATAACTGGGAGTAATGTAGTGACAATATTGTTGTGCCATAGCACAGGCCCACCAAATAGAGTCCATAGAGGTCTGCATTGCCATGTTGATCATCCTACGAGCCTTCTCCATTGCAGCAGGGTTCTTTGCATAATCTCAGTGATGCCTCTGAGTGATATAAGATCAGACTAATACTGCCCTCAGCCAAGCTTCCCATAGAAACTGCAGGTCATCCTTAATTCAGCACAGTAAATCCATTGAAGTCACCAATCTCAGGTCATTGCTGCCCGGATAAACTTCCATCATGCTTGGGGAGGCCTGTCACTGGGTTTCAGCGGTGTCTTATGGGAAGAAGTCACCCCACCTCATCCCCCTGACTCCCCAACTAGTGCTCCTGCTGATATTGGGGGTCCAAGAAGCAATTCTCAACCCCCAGACTCTGCCTTGCCCAGCAGGCTGTCTGGTGAATAAAGGAATGCTGCATATCCATACCTTCTTCCTCTGGAAAGTGCAAGTTGTAGGTAAATAAAAGCAAGAGAGTCATAACATATGTGGTTGCACATAATCTTAAAAGGTCTGTGACATTGGGCCGGCCCGGTGGTGCTGGTGGTTGAGGTACTGGTCACTACAACTTATGCCACGCCGGCGATCCAGGTTCCGGAATGAGTCTGGGTCGCTGGGGGGGGGGGTCGGCAGGGGCGAGAGATGATTGAACATCTGGAGGACTGCTCACCTCTCTTTGGGGAGGGGGTTTTGTTGTCCCGCTCACTGACTTCCCCCTGGCAATGGCCAGGGGGCAATACAGGTCGGGAGGCACGTACTGATGCCCTTGTGTCAGTAGGGAGGTGGGGCAGGGAGAAAATGGTGAAAAAAGAGCCTGGCAGGCTCCGTGATTGTCTGTCACATCCTGAGGGCCATCCCTGGTTTCTGGATTCTGGTCTCGGGGGGGAGAAGCTAGCTCCCTCCTCCCTGGCCCCACTGCGGAGGGAAAGCCGCAGGAGAATTTCCAGGGATCGGCAGGAGCGGGAGCATGTCATAGCCACCTACCAGGGCTCTAGGTGGAAAAAACACAATAATTAAAAAAATCTGTGACCTCCATCACTCAATGATCCTATCTGTCTGTCAACCCCTCAGCCCAGGCATTGGTAACTTCTCCAATCTGAAAGGATAGAGTATGGAACTCCATGGAATTTAAACCCAGTACCCTCATGGCCCAGCCCAGGATGTTTTGGAATTGAAATATGTCAGAGGGGTCCTTATTCATGGCAGAAGAACACTACCCCAAAGCCAGGCCTCTGAGTCATATACTCCTGTATTTCAGCCCTTATGTCCCAATATGTACCTGGAGGTGGCCTCTGAATGCACCAGCAACCCTGTGCCATGTGATCATTTTTGGTGTTCCAGAACCACAAAAAAAAAAAACTCGTGGGTCACTGCCATTTTGCTGTTAGCTGAGGTTACTGCAGCCTCCAGTACCTGGCTTGGCTGGACTAATTCAGACACTTGAAATGCCTCTCTCAAGGACATCAAAAAACTGTGTGGAACAACAAGGCCTCTGACAGTGACAAGCACACCCATGGTAAATCGCCCCACACCTGTTCCAACAGGCCTGGTAAGTGGGCACCACCACTGACACACACTGGCACTCACTAGGACCATCCTACCAGCATCTTTTGAAGCAAGAAGGCCAGTGTATTGTCCCAAAGCCCAGTGACTTTGGAAAACTAAGAAATGCCTACCAGGTGTTGACTGACTACCACTGGTGTTAAACCAACTTATTTCATCTGCACCAAGTGCTAGCATAAGTGGTCTACTAGAATTGGCCACACACTTTGCCAACCCTGGGCATTCCACATGCTCAGATAGTTTTCCATGCCCCTACTGTATGCCACCCATGTGCTGGGTGCTCTGGAGTTCCCAGACCTCTGGATCACTAACTTCCAGAGGAAGGCTGGGACTTCCCTGGGATGTTCCTCTGCTTTAGGTACCAGTTCCTGGAACTTGCCACTGCAAATGAGAAAGCATCAGCAATTTTATCAACTTCAGGTACTTGCACAGTGTTAAACTAAATATTACATATACAAACCCTCATGAGGTCCTCCAATGGGCCTTTTGCCCCTGACTGATCATTGCTGGTGTGGACCAACTTCATGTTGCCTGTCCTGAAGAGAACCTTCCTATCCTGACAGTTCATTTTATGGTAATTTACTGCATGGCAAATGTATTCTTTAAGCCTTCTTGAAATTGTATATTTTATTATACTTATTTCCATATTATTGTATTATTTTTATACATTGTACTTGTATCTCATCTCTTCTCTTCTCTTCTCTTCCCCCTCACCTCAGAATGCATTTGCAAACCAGCTGATACCAGCTCAGTATGTTTTTCCAAGTAAAACATTTGAAATAAATAAACAAATTAATTAACACATAAATGAATGAATGACATAAAGTGGCTGTCTCATACCAAGAGATTGACCACTATGGGAAATAATTCAATCAAGGTAATCTGCTTCATCAATCCCACTTCTCTCCAGGTCAGTGGCTATTGCTCTATACACTCAGCTCCCTGAAAATATGCCCAAAACCAAAGCCTCAGGATGCATCCATGTAGAGCTCCAGTTTCTTGCTAGTTGTTACTGCTGGCCAAATGGACAACCCATTAAAACAGTTTAAGAAAGTCAGTCATGCCACCATATCCTCCCTCAACCCTAGGTCACCTGCAACCTGCAGTGAGGTTTCTGATACCCCATCACAGCCTTTGCCAGGTGGCACCGGAAAGTCCTGCCCATGGGAATTACTTTGCATGCAAAGTTGAGATGGTTGAGCAGTTGCTGGAGCTCATGCAAGGGTATCTTACATGAGCTCACCACCCTGGACAACAATTCCCACAACGCATGGACCTTCTCAAGTGTCAGGCAAAATTCAGTAGCCTGGTTATCAGTCTTGATGCTCAAATAGGATAAGGTGGTACAAGACCCCTCTGTTTTGTCATGAGCCAGTGATACCATGAAGTCCATGCACAACTCCTGAAACATCTCCAGGAGGTGCTCACATTCTCCGATCCTAAGCCTACCCACAAAGAGAAAGTCATCCAGATAATGGACTACCTCAGTCTGATCCTCCTTGTTCACTACTACCCAAGGTAAAAAAGTGCTGAGCTGTTCAAACACCACCCAAGCTACTGTGCACACCATTGGCATGTAGTTATCAACATAGTAACGACCCTCAGATTTCATTGCTAAAAGGTCGCTGTCGTCTGAATGGATTGGCATAAGCCAGAACACAGATTCAAAGTGTGTCTTTGTCAACAAAGCTCCCTTTCTTGCCACCCTCATCACATCAACTGCTCTATCAAACAAGGTATATGACACCCCCATAGTAGGTGTCAATATGATAATTGCCCCACTCCAAGTAAGATAGATGGTTTATCATCCGAACTCAGGGCCATCCTTGGGACCAGACTGCTGGGGGACATAAGCATGGTGAGGGTGGGGATGGGAATGTCCTGCTAATCCTTCCTGATGCCACCTCCTTTTGCAGTTTTGCCCAGACCAGATCCAGTCGCTCTCTGGCAGATTTTGTGTTTTGTGCCTCATATGTCTGGCATGGGACTTCATATGGAATCCTGAAGCCAACAGTCAATCTGTCTGCCAAAGCTGGAGTGGACACCCAGTCCAGGTGACTGTGCAGCCATTACATAATTCAGCCTGCACGTTTTGGCATGGGGAGGATTTTTGTGCCACTTTTGAAAAGGCTAGAGTATACTGCCACTCAGTTTGCACTGGGTAAATGGGTAAGTCCAGCCACAAGCCATGCACTCATTTTTATACCAGCAGTGCTGGGTCATGCACCCTCCATGATTAAAGTGGTTGCATTGTCCAGGGGCCATGCCTTCTCTTGAGCAGCTGCACTGCAACCCCTTCTTGGGGGATGGGCTTGCCTTCCTGGGAAGTAGCTGTTCATGCAGAGGACATCTCCCCCATGTTCCATGGTCCACAGCATTTAGCTTCCCACGAGTGAACTTGTCATCGTACTCTAACCACCCCAATCCGGTCTGCTTGTATGCATTGCCATGATCCTGCTGTAATAGCTCCAAAGACTGCACCCTTCTGTGTGTAGGTCTGATTTATGGTCCTTAAAAAGGCTGTGAAGGCCACTGACCAATTTTCCCAGGTGCGGTGGATCTGGACCATTTTTTCACTTCCACCTCCTCATTATTATTATTATTATTCCTCCTCGTCTTCTCCTTCTTCTTCTTCGTCTTCTTCTCCTCCTCCTCCTCCTCCTCTGGCTCTTTAGCTCAGTTCAAGAGCATGAAAATATCTACATATTCACTACACCGAATCTGCTGTCATTCCTTCGAAGTGAGATGAGACCCAACTGGCTCAGTCAGACTCACAAAGCCAGATGAGGAGGGCTGAGCCACTACCTGGGGAGTGGCTGCTGCTGGGATTGCAGGAGCTGCACCCACACACTGCTGGGCTGCTGGTGCCATCCCCAAAGGCTGAGGCCCTGCCTGGTACTGTTCATGGGCATTGATGTAGGCAAGGACCCAGTTAAGCTTCTGCTCAAATGACATTGGCTGTGGCCCCACCAGGTGGTTTCTGGGTCCCACTGGGCAACTTGATGCAGTTTGTGGAAGTGGGAGAGGTGCTGAGGGGCCCACCAGTGGTTCTGGTATTTCTGTTGGGGCTGTTGATAACTGGGGTAGGGTCAGAGAAGTGGAAGCCAGGGCTCTGGTTGTGGAGGGATAACCAGAGCTAGGTGTTGGGGTAGGATAACTGGGAGAGTCAGAACGCATCTCGGTCTCCTCTGGCCCATCAGAGCTGACCCCTAGATTAGATGACCACGGGGTTCAGAACCCCTCCTGGTCCTGCCAGGCCCACTAGAGCTGGATATTAAAGGTGGGGACTGACTGAACCAACTGGGGAGGGACCGCCCCTTAGCTTGTCTCAGCCTCTATGGCACTGGCTCACCTCTCAGTTTATTACCCTCAAACATTTCTATCAAGAATGTCCTCATGTGTTCAGCGCTTCATTCTTCAATATTGGGCCTATTTCAAACTAGGATAATCAGTGCTGGAGTTATCTACTGCTGCATCCTTTCCCTTCCCATCTTGGGTGCCCCTGGTTGCCATGGTGCTGGCGATGGCTCTGCTAGAGGCACAGGCTGAGTGAGAGGAGTAGACTGAGCTGAAGGAACTGATGGCCCAGCCCTGCCCATGTATGTAAAAAAGGTGTCCTACCAAACCTTACCCTGAGACTGGACCAAAGCCATCAGCTGCCTCTCAAACTCTGCTGCCCCTTTCTGTGCTGTAATCTTTCCCATTCTTAGCATACTGTCTCTCAACACCCCTGGCTATTAAATGCAGAAATACAAAGAATCTGCCCCATACACATGAACACCTCCGCTTATGCCGCACCTTGGGGCTGTACTATGATTAACAGAAAAATATACGAACATACTAACATGCAAAATTTGCCAGCAGATAAAGGCCTAGAGGTCTATCAAGTCTGCTCAAATTTGCAACTAGCACCCTTTATTCTGAAGCTGCCCCTCCTTTCCCCTTCATTGACCCTCCCCCTTGTCCTGCACAGAATTTTTTTTTTACATTTTTATGTATGCTATGCCTATCTGTCTGTCCCCCCCCGATGTCTACCGGCTTCACCCCCATCCCTCCCCTTTAAGCATCCTTTTTAGGGCTGCAGTGGGCAAAGCCCTGCAGTCCCATTTGTAACCCCCATGTTACCTGGGGTTACTAGAATACCAGTAAGACCTAGTGGTAGGCAGGGTAGGCAGCTTGTGAAACTCCAGTTAAATGGATTTCACACTGTCTCACTCTGTTCTCAGTCTCAGCTGAGACTGAGGGATGACATCATTTTAGAACTGTCGCAGCTGCATAAGCCACACTGGAATGTTGCAGTTGGAGGTTAGAGTAGAACGTTGGGGAATTTGAAGTCAGTCTGTGTGCAGTCTGAGAGAGAGAGAGAGAGAGACTGTAGTGCAGCTGAGTGTGCACAGGCTCTCACAGCATTAAGCTCTGTTTCAGAGCTACTTTTGTTTAAGGTGTATGTTTCCACCTGAAGAGGAATACAGGAACTGGTAATTGAAGTGGTGGAGACCACTCTCAATGGTTCAGAGCCCCATCCCTGAGGGGATGGGGGAAGGTGTCTGCCTGTTTTCCAGGGGCAACCCCCCTGGGTCCAGCTAAGGGAAAGAAGCTGCCTCTCTGAGTTGTGCTGAGGCACCAGAAGCTCTGTGAGAGATTCCATGAGGAGGAAATGCCTGTGGGGCACCTGCAACCAAAGGGTGAATTCGCTCTGCAAAAGGGCCAAGTGTTTTCGCCTGAACAGAAGGAAACTAAAGGGACTGTTACTGCGGGGTCAGGAAAAGACAGTCAAGTACAGTTGGAAGATGTGGGGATTGGACTGCTTAACTCTGTGGGGGGTCTAGAGTAATGGACAAAGCCACTTATAAGTATGTTCAAATCCAGCACAAATGAGAAGAAAGAATGTGGGGGATTGGACTGCTTAACTCTGTGGGGGGGGTCTAGAGTAATGGACAAACAAGTATGTTCAAGTCCAGCACAAATGGGAAACAAGACGAGTAGATTGAATGTGAAATATATTTAGCAAGAATCTACACAGCAAAGTGTTAAAGGATGAGGTGTTTACAGTCCAGAAAAATGGCCGGGTATGAATTGTGGGAGCGAGAGGTGGGAGACCCCCCATCAGTAGTAACCAAATTCACCTCTATGGATTTGCTCTGAGACACTTGTTGCTTTCTCTCAGGTACTTGGCCAGTGCCTGAGGAAAGTACCCAGACATGGGATCAGTGAGGAAGATTCCCTGATGGAGCCGAGGTGCTCTTAGGTGGTTTAGGAAGCCACCAGAAAATGTTTCCATGAAGTATGGAAGGTGTCCAAGTGGCTGACAAGGAAGCTGAGCCAGGGAAAACCCAGAGCCGTGTACAAGTTCAGGCTGTGTAACCCAGAGCCGTGGTACAAGTCCAGGCTGTGTGCCCCGTGTGTTCAGAGCCTGAGGGCTCAAGTGATGAGGATATGTTCTGGTCTCCTTTAATCTGCATTACCAGGAGTGTAGCCCCATGGGGGGCCATCTATGCTTTGTTTATTCTGTTTGTATGTGAATAAAAGCCACACTTTAGAATACCACTTCTGGTATTGGACATTACAGTTATTGCTTCCTGTGTTCGGAATTACTTGGGTGCCCCTGTGCAGAGTAGCCAAACCTAGCCTATGTGCCAAGTGGCATATTCCTCCCTGAACCCAGCCCACCTGGTAGAGCTGCCAGATGCAAACGTCATACCAGACTGGGGTTACATATTGCTTTCAGAAGAAGGGGACTCTGCAGTCTTTCCTTCCTAACAACATTTGCATCACAGTTCCCTACACAATATGTGGAACCTCCGCTGTGTCAATGCAGTCTTCTCATTGGCACTATTTTTTGTTATGTAGGATGGGTGTGGTGGGCGGTGTAATTTGATATTACACTGACTCACATTACTAAGATTCCTGACTTTCTTTCATGCTTAGATGTCTGCATCGGTGAGGGGCGGGGGCCTGGGCTGCTTTAGTGTGAAATTACTCACCTTATAGACATTTCTAGCTTTCTTACATCTTTGATATCAAGTGTGTGTATGTATGTTGTGGGGAGAGGGGTGTAATAACTATCTGATTTCAGTTTGGAAGGGTAGAGAAGTTTGGTGCTATTGTTATTTGTACTTATAATATGATCTATGGTTGCACTGTCTCAACACTATGCATTGTTATATAAGTAAAAACTTATACATTAAAGGTTTAAAAAAGAGAGAGCTGTTCCAAACATTGACTTGATGCTATGTAACCCCTCACCCCTGCCTTTTTACTAAAATGACAGGTGGCATGCTGTTGGCGTTGGCAGCAATACCTGGTGGGGACCTGGGTTCGGGGAGGATGAGGTTACCTGGCACAATGGACCTAGGTTTGGCTACTCTGCACAGGGGCACCCAAGTAAATCCAACTACAGGAAGCAAAAACTGTAATGTCCAGAACCAGGATTGGAATTTTTCAGTGTGGCTTTATTCAATACTAGATGACACATGACAAAGCATTGATGGTCCCCCAAGGGGCTACATTCACTGTATATGCAGATAGAGACTAAAGGCGGTCCATTTGAGAATGAACACATTTTTACTATTGTCTGGCTCTGGACCCACCAGGCACTCAGCCTGGACTTGCATGCGCATTGGATACACAGCCCAACTGGCCCGGCTCCCCTGTCGGCCACTTGGCTGACGGTCCATTTGAGAATGAACCCAAACATTACTTGGAGAGACTCCCATCACACAAAGAGTATATTTTCCTAAGCTGTGGCTCCCCACACCAGATAGAGGCTGCGACTCCTAGAGAGATTTGTTTTCTTACTTCCATGAACTCCCATCAAACAAGGAGAATATTTCCCATCCTGTGGCTTCCCACACCACATAGAGTCTGTGACTCCTAGAGAGATTTTCAAGTTGCGACCCACGTCTGGGTACCCACCTCATCACTGGCCAGGCGCATGAGGCAAGTAGCAAATCACAGAAGAAATCCGTAGAGGTGGACCTGGTTACTAAAGATGGGAGGTGTCCCCACCTCCAGCTCCCACAGCCCATACCCAGCCATTTCTCTGGACAAACATAAACTTAAAACTTTGACAATGTAGATTAAACGGTGGATGACCCGAAGCACCCCCTCTACAGCATTACTTGAAATCCATTAAACTTTAGACTTTTTGACTGCTCTATTTGTTTGTCCTAGTTGAAATAGTCCTCCCAAATAGCAGTCCACATTCCAACTTCCTTTATATTTCCAAACTGATGAAAGAATTGATGTGCCCCTTCAAATGGGGCAAAACACTCACCCATTCATTGCAGGTGCCCCACAGGTGAAGTACCACTTCTTTTACTGTTATACAAGAACAGAACTGAAAACAGGCAGCTTTCTTCCATAGTGGAAATAGGGAATTACCCCTGAAATCCACAGAGGGACTTTTCTTCCACCCCCCCCCGGAGGGAGGGGGCACTGAGACCTGGACAGCGGTCTCCACCACTTTCAAAAGGTAAACATAAGCTCCTTCCTGCTGGAAGGTAAACAGACAACTCACTTTGAAAACTCCCAAAGTTCTAAACTCACTCCCTGAGCTGCAGATTCCAATGTGGCTTATGCAGCTGTGACAGTTCTATGGTGATGTCATCTCTCAAGTCTCAGCTGTGACTGAGAACAGAGTGAGACAGTGTGAAACCCATTTAACTGGAGTTTCACAAGCTGCCTTCCCTGCCTACCACTAGGTCTTACTGGGATTCTAATAACCCCGGGTAACAAGGGGGTTACACTCGCCCTTGACCATGAAAATGACTGTCCCCAGTCATTATGCACCCGGCCTTAGGCCATACCACCCTATGTGCTACCTGCAGAGGGGGGTGATCAGGCTCCCTCCTACCATGTGCAAGCACAGGCAGGCAACACTAAAGGTCTAGAGGCCTATAGCTGACATGTCAGCCTCTACACTATCCACTTACTATGGACACCTAGTGGCTCTGGTAGAACCATCCAGAGCATAGCCCTGATAGATCAGCACTGCGGCTCCTACTGCAGGTCATGGCCACAGCCTGTCCATCCCCCCTAACCCTCTAGGGAAAACCTATCTGCCTCTAACATAACATCCCAAACAAAAACAAAACCCGAGGACCTCCCCGACCTTGGGCAACCTGCAACTACAAAACAGCACTTTAAATTCTAACACAATAAAGCACTGATGAGGAACTCCGATGGGCCCCTCCTCCTCTTCTTGTCTTCTCTTCTGTCTTCTCAGGAACACCTGTAAGAAAAAGACAAAAACAAAACACGCTTCTAATCTGCATACACAGTCTACCTAAACAACAACAACCCCTACCATACAGAAAAAACACTGAACAGTCCCAAAAAAAGATTTTTTAGAAAAAGGTAGAAAAACACAGTATTTACATTAGAGTACAATAATGACATTGGTTACTATACACATTTGGGGGGATGGAGTGCCCTAAAAGTCCCAACTAGTGACCACAAGGCCCGAAGGCTAGTCCAATAAAGAGTCTCTCCTGGGCCGGAGCCCCGTGAAACACAGTTCTAGAAGGCCAAAATCCCAAAGGGGAGAGTCTTTGCGGACAGTTCACACATTTTTTGAAGTCTGTAGTGTAGGGTGTGTACTGCAATGTCATAAAGATAGAAAAAGGGTTTTTTTCGGACTTACCAGTCTCTTATAGTATAAGACTAGGCACTGACCTGCACCGCAGCCGAAGACTCTCCCTGGCAGCATTTCTTCTGATACAGCTGGGCGGACATCTTCCAGGAACACAGGAGGGCACATCTGGAAACAGCTGGGCTGATGTCATCTCTGGAGAAGGAACCTTAGAACAGGAACAAAAAAGAAAACAGCTGATCCGATGTCATCCGATTACCAGGCGATGAACAGGAAACAGCTGGGCTGGTGTCCTCTCTGGATCTGAAGTCATCTGGTGGGCCAGTAGATGGTTGCTGAACAAGACAGTACACTGTAGACTGAAGAATGTGGAGCACCTGAGTCCTTGGTTATTCATATTGGCGGATCAATAAGGGCACTTCACAGTCTAGATGTGGCAGTATTGACTACCACTGCTCGGCTATCCATTTTGTAGGCATGGGCTTAATTACTGGGAGGTCCTTGCACTGAGGCCAATAGTACCGGGGGTCAGGGGCTTGAATTATTACCTCATCTGGATGAACATAACTCACACAGTGGGAGACTTCACGTCCCTCTCCATCCACTATTCTCACTCTGTCCATAAACAGTGTCCTGCCTCTCTTCCACTGTGTATACTTTTCGTGGACCAGTCTATTTTTTACATGCTGGTTGGCCCCAGAATGCACATGTTTCATTGTTTCATCCCAGATCCAGGATTTCCTGCAGTCCTCAATCTCCTCCCAGACTCTCCGAGGAAAGTTAGGAAAGGTTATACCATAGATTTTATTGGCCTTTCTACGAACCAGTCTCTCCTCTTTACTTGCTTTGGTCAATCTGAGACCGCTGGCCTGGCTTGGGGGTGGCCAGTCCTGGTTCTGCCAGCTTCGCATCCTCAAAGAAATTAGAAACGGATCCCTGACTTCTTCTTCTTGTAAAGCCAGGGCAGTGGCATCACCACCTTCTTGAACACATTCCTCCGAGGCAAGATCTTGAGGCTGTGTACCTGTTCCTTTCTCACAAGGCCACATAGGTTCCCCCTCATCTTCCTCTTCACTGAGGATCTGAGCCCAGGAGTGAGCAGTTGTTCTCACCCTGAGACTATCCATTCATCACTAGGAGGCGGAGGTCACACCTCCCATTCAAAGGCCTCCCAGCATCTCATCTTCACTCTCAGACTTGGGCTAGGCTCCCCACCCAGGGGTCTATTGATGCTTTATCCGAACTTTCTTTCTGAGATCCAGCATCCAAAACTTCACTTCAGATTCAGTCTCTAATTCTGCACCCTCTAACTTTGTGCCACACTCCCCAGGACCTTCCTCCACAGGTTCCGCCTGATGCTGTGTGCTGCCAACTGCAGATTCTTGAATTTTTGTCCATGTGGGAGCCAAACGAATTGAGGTGCTTATACAAGCCATATTTTGTAGACATCCAGCACAGTGAGGAATCATGAAGACATCCCTTCCAGCACTCAAGCACATCTGGCATACACGCACTGGATAATTAGGAATTGCCACATCAGGAGGGGAGTTGCCTCCAAAGCACCACTTTTCAATATCTCTCAGTCTATTTACTGCTTGCTGTTACTGCAACCCGGCATGATCCGGTAACGAACTGTCCTGAGGCCATAACTGCAGAAAACAAACAAAATTCACTGTAACTGAAAGTCCCACTTTAAATGAACACACTCTGTAGCTTTAAAATGGCTCCTCTGCTGCTGTGTTTACTTTACTACCCCACCCTGTAATGGCGGCGGCAGCACTCCTGTGCATCAACATTTAGACTCTGGGTCAAGCCACTGCGCACCCGATTTACATCAGCTACTGATAACTTTTACTCAAACTGCACAATTTGCTCTGATCTGGCTGTTCACACGTTTACAGGATTTTCCTTGGACTTTTCTCTTGCTGGCAACATTCATTTAATTACAGTCCCTTAAAACTTCAGGTTTCAACACAGGATTGCCTGCTTCTACTAGTGTTGCACTTTTTTACAACCCACAGTCTCTCTCTGGCTGCAAACTTTAAACTGAGGCTACTGTCATTGCTATACACATTCAATAGCTTTACAGACTTGCACTTGCAGCAGGACATCACACGTCGCTACTTGCAGCGACTATACATGCTGCACACACATTTTATATGGCATTTTCTGAAAATCACTGATTGAGCAGTTTTTAATTGTTTACTCATTATTGTGTAGCAACTTGCTGCGATGGGGTAAAATAGCCTGCAGCCAGATTTGTGAAGAACTCAGAATGCAAGCAGGCGGGCAGTCTCCGCGATCGTCGTTTAACCACAAAATTCACTAATTCCACGATCGATTGCGGGTTGAGCCCGATTTTAAACTAAAGTCACTTTTTGAACTATTTCACAGTGCTTTGAATCCTCGCGACGCTTCCTCCTCCACTGCCAGTACACACTACTCTCTGTCTCCTCTGAATGCTGAAGCAGTCACAGAAGAGCTGGCTGAGGGGCGGACTAATGGCAAACTGACCAACCACATGACGCCATGCAATAAGCCTCTTCTTCCTCATTTAGGGCTCCTCTCCTCACGCGATCATCGAGCAGTCAAATTTAAACTGTAAAATGCACTTTTTTTTTTTCTTCAACTGACTCTTAGGCGGGAGCCCATTTCAACCATGTAACATTGCCATTAACTCTGCAGTCTCTAACTTTGCACAGAAAGCATTTCCAATGTCCAGGGCATATTTTTTCTGTTGCTACCTAGTTTTCCACACTTTCCTTCACAGAAATTCATTTAAAACTGACAAAACGCTGTAAACTTTTTGATGATGCAGGACAAGGGCACACTCTTTGGCTTTACAGCTTCTTGGTAAACAGTTGGCATTTTTTAAACAGCAGCACAAGATTCACAGCACACAGCAACACACTAGGGAAATTGCTTCAACTTTTTTGGGCTACCCACTGCCAGATAGCCAAAACGCTAGCCTACTTGCCCAAGCACCTTCCTTCCCTAACAAATCCAAAGCGGTGCCTCCATTTTTGTAACCCCTCACCCCTGCCTTTTTACTAAAATGACAGGTGGCATGCTGTTGGCGTTGGCAGCAATACCTGGTGGGGACCTGGGTTCGGGGAGGATGAGGTTACCTGGCACAAGGGACCTAGGTTTGGCTACTCTGCACAGGGGCACCCAAGTAAATCCAACTACAGGAAGCAATAACTATAATGTCCAGAACCAGGATTGGGATTTTTCAGTGTGGCTTTATTCAAAACTAGATGACACATGACAAAGCATTGATGGTCCCCAAGGCTACGTTTACTGTATATGCAGATAGAGACTAAAGGTGGTCCATTTGAATTAACACATTTTACTATTGTCTGGCTCTGGACCCACCAGGCACTCAGCCCGGACTTGCATGCGCATTGGATACACAGCCCGACTGGCCTGGCTCCCTGTCGGCCCTCTTGACTGATGGTCCATTTGAGAATGAACCCAAGCGTTGCCGGAAGACTCCCATCATACAAGGAGTATATTTTTCCCAAGCTGTGGCTCCCACACCACATAGAGTCTGACTCCTAGAGAATTTGTTTTCTTACTTCCATGAACTCCCATCAAACAAGGAGAATTTTTCCCATCCTGTGGCTCTCCACACCATAGAGTCTGTGACTCCTGTGAGATTTTTCGCTATGTACCCACGTCTGGGTACCACCTCATCACTGGCCAGGCGCATGAGGCAAGTATCAAATCACAGAAGAAATCAGTGTGAGGTGGACCTGGTTGCTAAAGATGGGGGTGTTCCCACCTCCAGCTCCCACAGCCCATACCTAGACCCCGGAGCCGTCGTTGGCCATCAGAATCGTCAGCTGCAATTCAATGCAGTTGCAATTAGTTGCAATTGCTTTGAATTGCAGTTATATTAAGATGGAGTCATATAATTTGTGAGTCGGCGACTCCGTTTTAAAAAGTGATTGAATGAGACATCATGTTAGTTTGCTTTCTTTCTGTGAGCGCAGTCTCGCAGAGAGGGGGCGGGACGGGGACGTGACTCTCTCACACAGTACACTACCTACACTCACATGTCAGTCAGTAGTTTTGGCGCCTATGGCTTTTTTTTTACAAGTTTGCCTCGCACCACTTAAATGGCCCAATAATGCTCCTTCAGGCTCCTGTGGCGCGAATTATGCGCCAATGATTGAGTCGGAGAGGAGGAGTCCAATCAGGAGAGCGCTTTGTTCACTCAGATGCATGAGGAGTTGGCGGGGAGAGTGTGCGACTGCCAGCAGTGCGAGGCGAGTGAGGAGTGAGCTGCGAGCGGCAATTGATGCGAGCGAGGGCGAGAAGCAATTGCAAGTAAAACTGCTGTTTTACCTGTTTCGCTTGAGGAGGACTGGGAGACTGTGGAGATCAAGCTGTGTGGTCGGTGGTGGTTAGTGTACAGCTGCAGCTGTGAAGAACAGAAGAAGAAGGATGGTCACGACTGTCACAGTCACGGTGGTGGTGCCACTGCTGCTGCAGACAGACAGTTGTTCGTTCGTCGCCATCGTTCAGGTCACAACTTAAGGTCAGTGTCTTGATTTTGGAGAGACGGGGACGGGTGCAACCAGGAGACAAGGGCTGCCTGGACCCAATGTCCGTAAGATCAGAGTCGGTGCTTGAAATGGGGGATGATGAGGATCAAAAGCAATGGGGTTTGAAAAAAAAGGGTAACTGCTGGAGCACTGCCAGAATTAACTTCTAAACCAAGGTAAAAAGAACACATCCTGTTTTATTCAAGTATGGGCTAAGGCCTATTCTGCCAGAGACAATTTCTAGACCAATGTAAAAACTTAAAAAGAATGCATCCATTTTATTCAAGGATGGGATAACACCTGTTCTCCCAGAGATAATTTCTAGGCAAAGATAAAAATAAAGCATCCTATGTTATTTAAGAATGGGCTAAGGCCTATTTTGAGGCAGATTCATCCACATAGGGTACTAGGATCAGAGCTACTGTACGTACACATATCTGCATGGGGTAACAGTAGTTTCATGATGGTAAAAGCAGTGTCCCAGAGTGCCAATTGTAACTGCAAGTGATGGGAGAGTCTCACATAAAAGTCTAAGTATATAGGCCAGTGTACAAATCACAGCTTGAATGAAATAGGGCCCTTGTGTAATGTAATGGAGGGAAGGGTGGAAAGGAGGTGCAGCTGCAGAATAAGGGTGCTAGCCTAGCTGCGCATTCAAGCAGATTTGATAGACCTCTAGGCCTTTATCTGCTGGCAAATTTCATATGTTCGTATTGGGCTGTGGGTTCAGCCCCAATTTGTGTTGCCAAATAAACTAAGAGATGCAAGAACTGAACTATCCTTGAACCTCTTACCCCTAAATAAAGGGATCACATATTTGAAACTATGCATTTAGCGTGAAGAGGGATCTTTTACTGTGTCGCTGTGACTTTTTCAGTAGCTGAAGTAATGGAGAAAGGCTACGCATGCTAACAGTGTTTTTGCAACAGGACTCCTAGTGAGCCATGCCATCAATTGCTGATTTTGCCATTGATTGTATATGCTGAATTTATTGTGCATATTATGTATGTTGTATTTATATATTACATCATAGTGGTCTGTCGAGTTGTACAGCGTTTTCAGTTTATAAAGGATACTCGGTAAAATAAAACCTAACCTGATTATTTTCTAAGTGTTTTTTTATTGTTTAACCAGAGAGACACACTAAGCTGAAGCTTGTTTATAGGTGCAATCTGGGAGCACAAGGAGTTAAGTGACTTCTCAAAGTCACACAGTATGCACCTTAGGAGGCTGTGAGATTCAAACCCAGGTCTCCAGCTCTGCAGCTCAGAGCCTTAACCCACTGCGCTATACTGCCTCCAAATATTTGCAGCAGGGATGGGAGAACTGTCATTGTTTAACCCCCAACCAAACCAACCTGCTTTGATTCAAATAATGAAACAGGAATTAGCGTGAGACCTGAGGGCTTTACTTTATTTGTTTTGTTCAATTATTATTTTTATTTTTATTAGTAGTAGTTTTGTCCCCTTTTCTCCCTGGTTCCCAGACCCTGGCACGCACATGCACATGTGTGGAGGTACATGCCGGGTACTGGCTCGGCCCCTTCTGCCCCACCCCTGGCTATCGCTGTCACCCCTCCCACCTACACTTCCAACTGGACCTCCACCCACCCACTACCGCCCTTCTCCCATGCCGGCTCTCCGATGACCCAAGGTCGCTCCTGAGCCCAGGTCGCTGGAGCAGCATGAGGTGAGACATCCAGCGCATCAGCTCTCAGTGCCACCGGGCCAGCCATTGTGTTCCCTTTTTTGTTCCATCAGTGAACCTAAATTGTTGTGGATTTTCTTTATATATTGTCTGCTGCATTTTTATCTGTCTATCTTCTCTGTGTTAAAACCAAAAAACATAAAGTTTAAAAAAAAAAAACAATTGTCCATGCTGCCCTGACCTGTCTAGCTCTGATGGAAAGACTGACTTATTCACATTGGGGTCAGATTAGCTATTTCCATAAGAAATGGGGAGCCTACCTGCATTCCTTCCTGTGTAAAATCCTCCAGAAACCTCTCCTAGTTAGAGTCCTAGAGGATAAGATTTACCTGTTATATGTTTTATCTGAGTGTTAACAGTTGATATAAATACTGATCTGTCGCCTGGTTGTACGTGTTTGTATTACCTTATTGCTGAAACCCGTGTACCTGTGTACTGTGTGATGGATGACTCTCTAACTAGTGCTCTATGTGTGCTTCCTATTTGTTGTAAACTAGAACAAAAGAAAATCACAATAAAATCTGCTATGATAAAAAAAAATGAATTGTCAAGGTATTTTACCATTTGTGACGTGAGTTCTGATTTGACCCAGTCCATTCGCAGATTCATATCTGTCAATTACCTGGTTCTGACCCATTCTGGACAGTGAAAGCAATCCAGGTACTTTGTTCCTGTTCAAATGAGAAACATTAGTAGAAAAGACATAAAATAACTATTTTAAATATTGAGTGATATCAGAAAGGATTATTAAGGGTAGACTCAGACTGGAACTGCCTGACACAGTTCACGCTTGGGCTGGAAATTAATGTTTTCTAGAATCTGAGTGGATCCCACACTGTTTGAATAAGGATCTGCATCAGAACCATATCACAGGTGACAGCTGACCTCAATCCCTAAATTACTAATTTATCAGTGGGAGATCCACAACAGGAGTCCGGCAAAAATTATGTCGAACGCCCCATCAGCGACACCGGCAGGTCGACCGCATTCTGCAGTCAGCTGCCGGTTCACTATCTGTATCTTTGTTTTCTTCAGGGGGGCTTTGCCCCCCGAACCACCCACGCGGGGGCTGCACCCCCCACACACCCCCACTTAAGGATTCTCAGCTCCAGTCGGAGCTAATTTGGGGGGGTGCAGGACCCCCAACAGACAGCACCAGGTTCCAGGGGGTCTCCCACCATGGCTAGGCACTGTAGTCGCTGTGGGGGACCTCGCTGCTGAAATGTCACTGTGGGAGGGGTAACCGATCAGTGAGGGAGACCACTGGGACTCACTGACCCTTGTCCTGAGCAACTGCATGCCAAGCAGTCCTTATCTGCCACCAAATTCTATGTTTCTATGTAACACAGGGTAATTAAATTAGGTGGAGGGATCTTGAGGATTGTAGATCACTGCAATATGTTAACCTCTGCAGAATTTATTGCAGCAGTCTTTACATCGCTGAATCTCTAGTCATGAAATTACTATAAGGATTGTAACTCAATGTGACATACTGTAACATCTTGTTTATAAACTGCTTCATCTTGGGACATCTGTGAAAACAAGATCTTGCGTCTCAGGGGGCTAGCATGTTATCCTACAGGAACCAGATTTTAAATAAATTAATTAATCAAGAAATGAAATGCAATTTATGCTGCCAAAAGGGGATGTGGTGAAGTACAAAGCAGTGGCTTATAGTACTTTTGTTTGCGAGCACAAAGCACTGAGAAATCCAACAATAGGGCTAATGACGCCTTTCTCATACCCCACTCTTCCTCCCCCATTTGTAATAATATGCATCTGACATGTTGACAGTTAGGCACATGTTCAGTTCTATCAGCTCTCAGCTGTCTGATGAGGGCTTTATAAAAGGAGGCCCAGAGGAGATGAATCACACACCGGGGGTCTTCTGCTCGGTCAGACTAGTAAGGGGCACATTTTACAATTTGCAGCTTGGCTCTGGGGTGCCGTGCCGAAGTGCCACATTTGCTTGATGATCGGTCTGTTGACTGTTTTCCACCTCCAACCCCCACCCAGGCCCCTCTCCCAGCTCCTGGAGGTCAATTACCGCATTTGCTTGTGAGGCCTTTGAAACACTGCAGAAGTATGGAGTGCAGCAGATCAACGTTATACTGACCAGCACCTCAAACACCAGGGACTGATTTCAAACTGCATGCTTCAGCATGAAAAGTTGTGTAAGAAGGGTTCTCTTGCAAAAGAGCAATTTCCATGCATGTGCAGGGTTTTAAATAATTGATTAGCAGTTTTTTCTTGGGACTATACTAACTGTACAGAAATTATTTATATGGATTTTCTAGAAGTGCTGTGTTTGTTAAACAGAGTGAGGCAAGAGCTATGCATTTTCACAAAGATTTAGCACTTTATGAGCAAAACGCTAATCAATTTTTAGAGTTAAATAAATCCTGATGTGTAACCTCCCATCCCTGTCCTTTTACCAAAACAACAGGTGGCATGCTGTTGGCATTTGGCAGCAATACCTGGTGGGGAGTATATCTACGGGTTCGAGGAAGGATGAGGCTACCTGGCGCAAGAGACCTAGGTTTGACTACTCTGCACAGGGGCACCCAAGTAAATCCAACTACAGGAAGCAATAACTGTAATGTCCAGAACTAGAATTGGATTTTTCAGTGTGGCTTTATTTATTAACTACTGAACATAAACAAAGCATTGCATGGTCCCCCAAAGGGTTTCAATACTGTATTGCAGATTAGAGGTTCACACAGCAGTCCATTTGAGGAATGAACACATTACTACAGTTGTCTGGCTTTGGACCCACCAGGCACTCAGCCCGGACTTTGCATGCGCATTGGATACACAGCCCGACTGGCTCGGCACCCCTGCCGGCCACTTGACTGACGGTCCACTTGAAGAATGGACCCAAACTCTACTTGGAAAGACATCCTATCAAACAAGGAGGCTCCCAACTGTGGCTCTCCACACCACTTGAAGTCTGTGACTACTAGAGGGATTTGTTTCGTACTTACAAATTCGAACTCCCATCCAACAAGGAGTAATTTTCCCATCCTGTGGCTCCCCACACCACTTGAAGTCTGCGACTCCTAGAGAGATTTTCATGTTGCGACCCACGTCTGGGTACCCACCCCATCACTGGCCAAGTGCATGAGGCAAGTAGCAAAACACAGAAGAAATCCGTAGAGGTGGACCTGGTTGCTAAAGATGGGGGGTTTTCCCACCTCCAGCTCCCACAGCCCATACCCGGCCATTTCTCTGAACACACAGAAACTTTAGGACTGTAAAATGTAGATTGAATGGTGGATGAACTGAAGCACCCCCTCTACAGCGAACTCTAAATCCATTTAAACTTTAAACTGACTGCTCCATTTGTTCGTCCTAGTGTATATAGTCCTCCCAAATAGCAGTCCCCATTAAAACCATTTGAAATTTGAAACTGATGGAATGAAGAAAACAGTTGTTTGCCCTTCAACTGGAGCCAAACACTCACCAATCGTTACAGGGCCCCACAGGCAAGTCCTTTAACCTTTGCTGTTATGGTAGAACAGCCAAAACAAAATCAGGCAGCTTCTTTCCTTGGTGGGAGAAGGGATTGCCCCTGGAACCCACAGAGACTTTTCTACCCCCAGAGGAGGGGGCACTGAGACCGTGGGGACAGTCTCACCACTTTATAAATGGTGAAACACAGAAAAACTTCCTTCTGTGTGGAGGCAAAACTCAAACATCAGACTGATGCTTCCTTCTTGCTTAATGACAAACGGAAGACTCCTTTTAAATTCCCAAAGTTCTAAACTCACTCTGAGCTGAAGATTCCAAAACTGGCTCATGCAGCTGCCACAATTCTATAATGATGTCATCTCTCCAGTCTCAGCTGTGACTGAGGACAGAGTGAGACAGTGTGAAACCCATTTAATTGGAGTTTCACAAGCTGCCTTCCCTATCTACCACTAGGTCTTACTGGGATTCTAGTAACCCCGGGTAACAAAGGGGTTACACATGTGGTTTCTGAAACAGGTGGCCTGTTTGTGACCTTGTTTACTATTTCATGGCAGCTTGCACAAACTGAATTCTGTTGCAGTAGCAGCACAAATATTACTCTGAACACATGTGTGTATAATAATAATTGCAGCCACCGAAATGGGTTTTAGAGCATCCCCAAACCCCGATCCCCAGTGTTGCACCCTTTATAAATGTGTTACATCCCCAGTCCCAAGTGGTCGAGTACCCCAACCCCCGATCCCTGATATTGACCCATTTCAAACTAGTAAATTATAGTCCCCCACTCTGGTTGCAGAGTGCACTCCCCAGCCCCGCATGTAGTGTCATCTAGCCCGGTCCCCCTCTCCCACATCCCGGTGCAGGGCCAGTGCGGATGCTTCCCTCCTCACACTTCTGTGGCTCGTGCGATCTGATTTTCAATGAGTTCCCAGTGTGTGGGAACTCATTGAAAGTTTGGTCTGCACCGGCAGCGGAGGTGAGGAGGGAATGTGACTGCGCTGGTTCTGTGTCGGAGGTGTGGGGGAGACTGGGTTGGATGGCACTACATGCGGGGTTGTGGCGGTACTAGGTGGCCTGGGTCAACTAGAATTGCTATTTTAAAACCAGGCAACATCGGTGATTGAGGAAGGGGGAGGCACTCTACAGCCTGGGACGGGAGATGTAATATTTATTTGTAAACGGGGACAGCATCGGGTTTGGAGGATGCTCTAATTTTAATACAAGTGTGGGGGGGCTACAATTTGTTTATGCTGGGCAAAATAGAAGACTAGAGTTGAGGGGGAATGTTCTACAACCTGGGACAGGGTACCATGTAAAATGGTTATTTTGAATGGGGCATCATTGGGCTCGGGGAGGGAGGGGCAGGATACTCAACATTCAATGTTGGCAACATCAGGATTGGGGGGGCTCAGGGGTAGACCAAAGGCTGTGTTTTTTGGAACTGCTACGAATAATGACTACATCGTGGGATGGGGAACTGCCTGCCATGCCATCAAACAGAATCGTATAAATAAGCTGGGAACACACTGGGCACCCTCCGTTCTTCCATGCCCAATTTAGGATTATCGCTGCCCCAAACACCCAATCACTCTGCTGAAGATGCCCACTCTGGTCAGCCCGAATCCACCCTCATTTTGGTGTGAGCAGGCCTAATCACTTGCAGCCCAATAGTTTTTGCCCACCTCACTTGATCAACTGTTCAGTCAGCAGACATCCCTTTAACAGTTTTCAAAACCCTCAGCACTATATAAATCAGCAGTTATGTTTCAGTATAAGAAAAATAGTTGGACAAGAGGACACAGCATGAGATTAGATGGAGGCCGATTAAGGGATAATGTGAGGAAGTTCTTTTTCACAGAAAGGGTGGTGGATGCATGGAACAGCCTACCTCAGGAAGTGGTGGATATGAATACAGGCAGGGCTTCAAACAGGCATGGGATAGGCATAAGAGCGAAATAAAATGAGTATGAATAGATAGGTCATTGACAGAGCAAAGGCCAGATGGCACATTTATAAGGTAGAAAAGAAATGGGCAGACTGGATGGGCCTTGTGGTCCTTATCTGCTGTCAACTTCTATGTTTCTATGTGCATGCATCGTGTGAGGGACTCACGGAGGGGCGTAGCTGTATAGTAACTTAATCTCTCCCTCACCCGAAAGAGCTGTTGCTGGTGCTGCCTTCACCTGGCCTGGCCTCTGTTGTGCCCGACCCCGTACCTCACTGGACACCACCTCAGTGACCTCATCCAACCCTGGGCCTGCAGCCTGCCCTGGGGTAGCTCCCTCCCAAGCCCCTGCCAGTGTAATCGGTCTTAAGATTTATTATTGTAGTCGATGGTGCTGCAGGCCTGCAGCAACTCCAGGAGTCCACGGGGCTCACGGTCCTCACCTTGTTCCTTCCTTTCCCGGTCCATCGTCATTCTGTAACTCTGTTCATGACATCTGACATGCCGTTGTCGTAGGTGGCCGCTGGCTTCTTCTCTGAAGGGGCGCCCGCCTTTGGGCAGCACGATACTGAGTCAGGCTCTGCTTGGATTGGACACAAGGCTGCAGGCACACCGCCTCTTTGGTCCTTGCGTAGCAGCTTAACACACTGATCTCACTACACTGTGACTGGGAGGGGGGGCGCAGATGGTCCTTCATGGTCGTATGGTACTTCTCTGTGGGATGGGTGACTTTTCCTGATTGAAGAAGTGAACGGTTATGGTACGGGATATATCTGGGTATATCTGGGGCCTGTGGGGATGGAGATGGATTGGTTTGTTGGATGGTCTCCAAGTGTGGGTGGGGGTACCAACACGAACGCGCCACCACAAGCCTGAAGCAAGGCTCATTGAAATAATTCCAATCCGAAAAAGATACTGTGATCCTCCTCCTCCCTGCTTGCTGTGTCTGTGAGGTGCATCATGCGTCATGGATGACCAAAATACTAGTTCTAGTAAACCCTGTCCTCCATGACACACTTGGTCCCCCTTAGTCTCAGAGTAGCATGTGCATGTCCAGGTTGCAGTGCAGTGTGCAGTGTGCTGTCACCCACCACTAGGTCAACCCCAAAATGTAATTGTTGAAACATTTAAATCTTTGCTGATGTGCTTATTTGAATTTGAAATGTCAAAACAGAGGGAAGTTGGCCAGCACACAATAGATTCATGACTTTTTGTGACTTTTTACTATGATTTCTAAAACTTCTGTCATTAAGACCCATGATTTTCTCAGAAATATACCGCATGACAAAAGCACAACCTTACTCATACTATACATAGTTTCTATGTGGTTAATTATAAATAGAGCTTTAAAACTGGTTTTACAAGTAGAAGTGGTTGGAAAATAAGAATGTATTCATTTCTGGATTGTTTGCTAGGAAGCCCTGTGGATGCTGTCGCCCTAGAAGCCCGTATACCAATATTCGTGGAGGCTGGAGTGGGAGCCCTTGAAAGGTATGCAGCCTGTTACAGTATGTGCTTTTATACATGGATGTAGTACTGCAGTTTGTTTTTTAAGGGCAGTCTGCTCATCTGAGTATTTCATTTCTGCTAAAGGTTTGACCTATTAGATTGCTTAAGTTGCTTGTCACGCTTTGATCAAATGCATATTATGGCAGGCTACTAGACTTGTCATGTTTGAAAGCCTGACAGTTTCAGTATGGCTGAGTTAAACCGGGGTAATCCTTTTGTGGGTGGGAACCCCCAACTTGGTCAGCTTCCCTTTAAGAAGACCGGCTCAATAAACATCCTGATGAATCAATCTTCCTGTTTGATGATGGAATGCGTAAGAAGAGCAGCAAGTCAGTATACATTATTGTCGAATCAATCTTCCTCTTTGATTTCAGCCTGCTTAAAGGAAAGCTGTCAAAATCAGGTGGGGTGCTCCAGCCTCCACCCTCTGGGCCCCTGAAGGCTTACCTCGGTTTAGCAGTTATATTAAGAACAGTGTTTTTGTCGTGCCACAACTTACTGTATTTTACGTTTGAGAATTCTGTGACCCGGAAGTATTGTGGGGAGGGCTGCATTTTCTGTATGTAAAGGTGCGATGCCACACTGTTCACTGCCATTTATTTGTATGGAAGTGAACAGTGCGTGTCGCACCTATACAGTCCAGAAGCACCCTCGACCCCCATCCGCCATACTTCCAGGTCGCAGACTGCCTTTCCAAATTAAAATTAGTAAGTTGTGGCACAAGAACAATGCCATTTTCACTATGAAAAGCTAAACTGGGGTAATCCTTTTGTGGGTGGGAACCCCAATTTGGTCAGCTTCCTTTAAGAAGACGGCTCAATAAACATCCTGATGAATCAATCTTCCTGTTTGATGATGGAATTTGAAGAAGAGCAGCTCAATAAGCATTGTTACATAAATTACAATCAATCTAGCTGATCCTCTGTTAGGATACATGACTTATTCACTCTGCAGATTTGTTTATTGGATTATACAACAGTTACAGTGAAGGAAAGGTCGGGGAGATAGATAATGGGGAGGGAAGAGGGTATGGTCAGATAGTTACTGCAATGTATATGTATTAGGACCACGTAACATTTGCTGTATTGTTTAATGCATTGTTTATGTTTTTGGCAATTTTTTTTTGATAATTGAATAAAAATATATTAATTTAAAAAAAAAAGAATCAACTTTCCATTTGCCTTTAAAATGGTACTTAAGACCAGTCATAAAAGTAATTCAGTCGCAATGAGTTTTCTTGTAGCCTGTATCCACTGTGATATAGTGTGTCATCTTGGATATACTGATTACCATGCTGAAAGTCTTGAGCTGCTGCTTGCTGTGACATGTTGTAAACCACTGAGCTACAGTATGAGATCATGTTTTATGGTACATATTACTTAATCTGATGAAGATATAGCAATGATGCCATGCTGTTCGTTGTCGTCTCTGCCAGTGTTCCATAGTAGAGGGTGCAGTCCAGAATTATGGTATAAGCGGTTGCACACTGGTTTATACTTTTCCATACTTTAGTGATGTGACAGAATTTAATATCATATGTATAGTGATGTTTAAATGCACTTGCACACTTGTTTTTAGATATGAAATTGGCTGCTGCAGGAATATTGCATGGTATACTAATACCTGGCCTATAAGAATATTTTGTATTGTAGGATGAGATTACCTGAAATGTAAGCTGAGGAAGCAATGAAGGCTCACCTATTGATCGACTGATACTGTATTGAGAAGTGAAGTGGGAAAGACAGGTTGAGTCTACAACATTAATTCATCAAGAAATACTTGAATGAATCAGATCCAGGAAGACTTGGTGGTATATTCAGGTGCAAAACCCTGCCTCACTGGGTGTATGTTCTACTTTTGTCAGGTGGGACGGATGGGCACTGTAGGGGAACTTGCAGTATTTATACAAATCATGAACATTGGGGTCATATGAGTCGCATCGTGGTCTTTTTTCACAGTGCTGATGTGGTGTGCTACTGGTACTGTACTGCAGCATCATTCTGTTAAAGTTCTGTGTAGTGCTGTTGCCAGTCTTGTCATGGAACCGTTATGTTGATTGAAATGTGCCATTAACTCCTGGTTGAATAACAGTTTTCTTGTCATGCTGACATCGCATCTTGTTCCTGTTTTTCAAGTTTGATTGTGGTATTTACCTACATATATCCACTACTTATACCCTGTGTATTATCCTAAATCATAATACTGTGGTTTTGCTGCAGTTCATTTGTTCCAGTTTGTTACAGAAAGGCCAGTACTTGAGTAGTAGTACCGTAGTGTAGTAGCTGTCGTTAATATGGCTGGTGCATCACCTGGCCATAAACTAATAAGTATAAGTACACTACTGTCGTCAGGAGAAATCTGAAATATGTAACTGGTTTGTTGTCTAAATTGAGGTCTCACTGCAATAGTAAGTTATTGTTTGAAGTATTTTGGCCACTGTATGTTAAAACACAGGTCCCAGGTACACTTCTGGAGACCTAGGTTCAGTTTCTCCAACTTGTTGATGACAGTATTTCTTGTTCTTTGCTAGATGCAGCAAGTACGTACTAAAGCTGGTTCAAGGCGCATTAGCAAAGTTAAAGTTATGCCTTGCAGACAGCCATTACATCCTTAATGGAACATTTAATCACATTCATAACATAGATGCATGAGGGTAACAAACTACAGAAACGAAGCAGATAACTATTAAGTCTTGTGGTGGTACTGGTAGTGTAACGGCTTTCTTCCTGATTTGAACTGTTCATGTGTCTTGGTATGGTTTTCTTTTGATATGATGCTTTGAGCCAACAAACAGGGATTCCAACTTTTCTCCAAGAATTTCCAAAGTATGAAATACCTAATGAGAGAAGCTTACAAAGTCACAGATGTATAAGTATTAAAAACAAAGTAAAGGACGACCTCTGTACAGTGCGTTCAGTCTGTATTATGTTTGATGGATGGACGGACAAATACAAATGTCGCCCTTACCTTGGTATCCGACTGGCCTATATTAACGTGGGTTGGGACTTTCGCATTGTAACATTGTCTTGTAAAGTGTTGCCTAACCACACCGGGGAAGCAGTGGCACAGCATGTCCGCAGAGAACTTGAGGATTTTGCGATTGACAGAACAGTGAAACTTTTCTCGACACATGATGGAGCAGAGAACATGAAGAAAGCTAGTCGCATGCTACGGGTGGAACATTGTAATCACTGTGTTGCGCATGCATTGCATCTGTTGTTGATGACGGATTCCATGAATCGTGTCAATGATGTACAAGACTTGATTGAGAAATGCAAATCCATAGTGAGCATTACATTTCAAAGGGCATCTCATTGAGGAGGAAGTAGCCAACAGTAATGACCGGCAAGTGATGGACAGCCTCCTGGAGAAGATCGCAAATACGCAAAATATTCTGTCATTGGATTCGAATACCCCGTTGAAGACAGTGGAACTGGAACAGATGATGAGGATATGCATTCACCTTTTGGACTCTATCTCAGTGATGATGATGATGATGATGCAGCACCAGAACCCATTCGCAGTGGCACACAGGAAAGACACAGTCGTGACAGTGACTCGGTTAAAGGAGCAACATCCTCCAGAATTGTGCAACACAGACAAAGGCATCACATAACTTTAAAACAACAGGTCGTGACTAGGTGGAACTCTGTACTTATTATGTTTGAAAGCATTATAGATCTTCACCGGGAGGCTGAGCAAGCTTTGAAGCGTACTGGACACAGTGAGCTGTGCCTCACAACTGAGGAGTTTGATATTGTTGAAGAACTCAGACATTTTCTTCTCCCATTTAAGGAGCTGACTGATCTTGTCAGTAGTAATCAACCACACCTAGCACTCATACCACTCATAAAAAATGAGATTGTGGAAAAATCACAGATAAGTAAAAAAGATCATCCTACTGTGCAGCAGGTGAAACGGCTAGTGCTGAAAAATGTCGAGGCAGCTTTCCAGAAAGTGATACTGTAAACTGGCATGCTTACTGGATCCAGCCACCAAAGATGCTTTGCAGCTGTCTAGGGAGGAGCAAACAGCAGTACTGAAACATGCAGTGGAAGAAATGAAGGAATTTGAAACTATGACAACAGCTTTTTCAACAAGTACTCCAAGTAGACATCCCAGAGCCAGCAGCACACCATCAGTGACATCTCCACTTTCAAGTGTCTCCTTCAGTGATGAAGAGACAGAGGATGAAGATCCAAACTGTCATGCCAATGAGGATAAAGGCATTCCTATGAGTAAGAAGAGGAAAATGCTTCAGAAGATGCAAGTAACCTTGCATCTCAGTGATGATAGCTCAGCCATGGAAGAAGAAATAAACAGATATTTGACAGTGAAACCTACAAGTGAGGAGGAAGATTTCCCACTGACATTTTGGAAGAATAACGAACACAGATACCCTACTCTGGCTCAGCTTGCAAAAACTTACCTTGCCATAACAGCATCCAGTGTGCCAGTGGAATGCATGTTCTCAGTGACCGGTTATTGCTGAATGGTAAGCGGTCGAGCATTGCCCATATCGTCTGAACTATATGTCATTTATTCATGATAACTATCCACTCTTTTCCCATTGCCAAATAAAAAAAAAAGACCAACCCCAACAAGCGTGTGTCGTGTGTGTGTGTGGGGGGGGGGATATAAGACATCTGGTGCAGTACAACTCTACAAAAGTTCTTGTGGCTGCCTACTGCCAATACTATCTCCCATCAACTACTTGTCTTGCAGTTGCTCACAATAGACACCATCCATGCACCCACCATTCCACAGCACATTCAACCACTATACCTGTTACTGTTCATATGCTGCTAGGCATATATGTGCCAACAACAAAAATACTAGTCATGTAAATATGACAACAGCAATCTGAGTCTTTCTTTGTCTACCCTGAGTTCCTGTTACCACTTGACTTAAAGAGCACCTTTCATCACTGGCTTCAATATTTTGCATCACATGTACCTGTCCTGGACTGCTTTCTCCACAATTGGATACATCACCCTAGGCACAGTACTAACTACTTTCAGCATACGGCACTCTGTGTCACAGCTGTTTTGTAAGGGGAAATTACCAGTAGTCACTGAAGTTTGTGTTCTCCTTCCCCAACACATCCATCTGTTGCTGTCAGCTGTGCATTGTGCCTGCAAATCATCCATGTCTTGTCACTCAGTTTACTTGTCCCTTCCCTTACTGGGGTGTATGTTCTACTTTGTCAGGGTGGGACCAGGATGGGCACTGTGGGGACTTGCAGCATTGATATACAGGCAACCATGAACATTGGTGGTGCATGGCATGAGTACTGACCAGTGGTCTTTACTTTCCACAGTGCTGATGTGTTGTGGATGCTACTGGTACACTGCAGCATCATTCTATTAAAGTTCTGTGTATCTCTCTATACCATGTCTTGTCATGGAACCGTGTTATGTTGATTGAAATGTACCCATTAACTTCCTGGTTGAATAACAATTTCTTGTCTATACTCGAACATCTTCGTTCCTGCTTTTTCAAGTGTTGACTTGGTGGTATTTTACATATACATATACCACTACTTATACCCTGTGCATTATCCTAAATCCTTAATACTTAGTTTTTGCTGCAAATTCATTTGTTCCAGTTTGTTACAGAAAGGCCAACGTGAGTAGTAGTACCGTAGTAGTGTAAAGTAGCTGTCAAAAGTTAAATATGGCTGGTGCATCACCTCGTCATAAAACTAACAAGTATGTAAGTACATCACTACTGTCAAGAGAAATCTGAAATATACAATCTATTTGTTGCTCCAAAATTGAGTCTCACAGCAATAGTAAGTCTATTGTTTGGAAATACTTTGGCTCACTGTGTATTTAAAACACAGGTCCCAGGTACATCTTCAGGAGACCCAGGTTCAGTTTCTCGAACCTTGATGACAGTAGATATTTCTGTTCCTTTGCTTAGATACACAAGCAAGCAATATACCAAAAGCTCAGTCTGCTGAGCACATTAGCAAAGTTAAAAGTTATACCCACACGACAGCTACTACATCACTAATGGAACATTTAATTCACATTCATAACATAAGATGTACATGAGGTAACAAACTACAGAAACTGAAGCAGATAACTAATAATTTAAGTCTTGGTGGTGGTACTACTGGTAGTCTTGGCCTTCTTCCTCTGATTTTGAACTGGTTCGCGATGTCTTGGTATGGTTTTCTTTGGATATGATGATGCCTTTTGGGTCAGTCAACAAACAGGGATTCCAACTTTTCTTCTCCAAGAATTTCCAGTATGAAAATACCTAATGAGAGAAGCTTACATGGTAAAGCTCTACATGATGTATACAGCTTACTAAAAACCAGTAAGGGCGACCTCTGTACAGTGCGTTCAGTCTGTATTATATTTGATGGATGGACGGACAAATACAAATATACCTTACCTTGGTATCGACATGGCCTATATTAACGTGGGCTGGGACTTTCGCATTGTAACATTGTCTTGTAAAGTGTTGCCCTAACCACACAGGAAGCAGTGGCACAGCATGTCCATGAAGAACTTGAGGATTTTGCGATTGACAGAACAGTGAAACTTTCTCGACACATGATGGAGCAGAGAACATGAAGAAAGCTAGTCACATACTACGGGTGGAACATTGCAATCACTGTATTCAGCATGCAGTGCATCTGTTGTTGTATGGCATTCCATGAATCGTGTCAATGATGTACAAGACTTCCATTAAGAAATGCAGTCATAGTAGGCACATTACATTTCAAAGGCATCTCATTGAGGAGAGTAGCCAACAGTAATAACCCGGCAGTGATGGACAGCCTCCTGCAGAAGATCACAAATACGCAAAATATTTTGTCATTGGATTCCAAGTACCCGTTGAAGACAGTGGAACTGGAACAGATGATGAGGATACACATTCACCTTTTGGACTCTATCTCAGTGATGATGATGATGATGATGCAGCACAGAACCCATTAGCAGTGTATTTTGGGAAAGACACAGTCGTGACAGTACTCAGTTAAAGAGCAACATCCTCCAGAAGTGTACAACACAGACAAAGGCATCACATAACTTTAAAACAACAGGTCGTGACTAGGTGGAACTCTGTACTTATTATGTTTGAAAGCATTATAGATCTTCACCGAGAGGCTGAGCAAGCTTAGATACTGGACACAGTGAGCTGCGCTCACAACTGAGGAGTTTAGATATTGCTGAAGAACTCAGACATTTTCTTCTCCCATTTAAAGGAGCTGACTGATCTTGTCAGTAGTAATCAACCACACCTGGCACTCCATACCACTCATAAAAATGAGATTGTGGAAAAATCACGAGATAATTAAAAGATCATCCTACTGTACAGCGGGTGAAATGAGCTGGTACTGAAAAATGTCGAAGGCGCCTTCCAGAAAGTGATACTGTAAAACTGGCATGCTTACTGGATCCAGCCACCAAAGATGCTTTGCAGCTGTCTAGGAGAGCAACAACAGCAGTACTGAAACATGCAGTGAAGAAATGAAGAATTTGAAACTATGACAGCTTTTTCAACAAGTACTCCAAGTGAACATCCCAGAGCCAGCAGCACACCATCAGTGACATCTCCACTTTCAAGTGTCTCCTTCAGTGATGAAGAGAGACAGAGGATGAAGATCAAACTGTCATGCCGATGAGGATAAAGGCATTCCTATGAGTAAGAAGAGAAAATGCTTCAGAAGATCAAAGTAACCTTGCATCTCCAGTGATGATAGCTCAGCTGTCAGAAGAAGAAATAAACAGATATTTGATGGGTGAAACCTACAAGTGAGGAAGAAGATTTCCCACTGACATTTTGGAAGAACAACGAACACAGATACCTCTATAAAGCTCAGCTTGCAAAAACTTGTGGCGTAACATATCCAGTATTATGATGGAATGCATGTTTCTCGGTAACCGGGTTATTTTGCTTTGAATGATGTTAAGCGATTGAGCATTGCCCCTTATCATGAACTATATGTCATTTATTCATGATAACTATCCACTCTTTTTCCCATTGCCAAATAAAAAAAAAAAGACCAACCCAACAAGCGTGTGTGTCTTGTGTGTGTGTGTAGGGATATAAGACATCTGGTGCAGTACAACTCTACAAAAGTTCTTGTAACTGCCTACTGCCAATACTATCTCCCATCAACTACTTGTCTTGCAGTTGCTCACAATCAGACACTACCATGCACCCACCATTCTACAGCACATTCAACCACTATACCTGTTACTGTTAAGTATGCTGCTAGGCATATGTACTTAACAACAAAAATACTAGTCATGTAAATATGACAACAGCAATCACAAAGTCTTTCCTTTGTCTACCCTGAGTTCCTGCCACTTGACTTAAAGAGCACCTTTCATCGCTGGCTTCAATACTGCATCACATGTACTGTCCTGACTGCTTCTCCACAATTGGATACATCACCCTAGGCACAGTACTAACTACTTTCAGCATAATGGCACCTGTGTCACAGCTGTTTTATAAGGGGAAATACCAGTAGTCACTGAAGTTTGTGTCTCCTTCCCCAACACATCCATCTGTTGCTGTCAGCTGTGCATTGTGCCTGCCAAATCATCCATGTCTTGTCACTCAGTTTACTTGTAGAAGCTTTCCACTGCCTCTGCATGGCATCTCTCAGAAGAACCTCCTTGACTCAAATCTGCTACTCCGTAGTGAGACTCCCCAAGTGACCCCTCAACAGACATATCGGCCCACGGATCCCCAGGGGCCTACCTCTCCACCTGTTTTTAGCATCTATCTGAAGTTACAGGATCATCTCTGCAGGTGGTGCCTGTGGATCAGTAGTGCAACACTCGTGTGTTGAGGGATCCGCGGCCTGGTTTCTAGGCCCTCATCGCCTCATCAGCCATCCTTGGATTATTCCTTGTGTGTTGTCCACTGGAGTGGATGTGCAATGACATCAGTGCAATGCAGGAAAGCTCCTAACCCACTTGCAGGACATCCACCATTGCTCCCATATCACTAATGTGTACTGTGCATCTTGCTGCAGTCTATGAGATTTCACAAGGAACAGCTAGGCAGCGATGAGCACCAACAACCCACCCAGGAGAGGAGAGCAGTCTTACAGATGCTCAGTCCTCTCCTCCACCTGCCAAGCCTCTGGCGCTGAAGTCCGTTCCCAACAAGGTTCAATGGCACAGCACAAGGCAAGGTGTCTGGCCCACAGATCTATTATTAATGGTAAGATGTAGTGTAACTGTTCTTCTTAGGGATTGGATATGTTGTGCTTATCGCACTCTTGCTGGCATGCCTTTCCCTTTAAATCTTGCCAGAAGATCTAAAAGCCGGCTCTCCACCCACCCAGGTGGTACAGGGCAGCCTCAGACACATTCCACTACACTGCATGAACCACTATCTCCTTGAGGATTTGCTGATGGTTTTGGGCAAAGCTTATGGACAAACAGTTTGAACCGATGTACAGGTGTGAGATGTCACATCTGTCGTGCAGAACCACCTTCTTGGTGGCTATCACATCAGGCAGAAAGACTGGGGACTACAGATGCCTCACTGGTCTCCCCATCTGGTGTTCCCACAGGACAAGGTTGTCCTGTGCCTCACACCAAAATTCTTTACTGAAGGTGGTGTAGAGTCCCACCTGAACCAGGTGTTGACTTGAATTTGCTGGTGTACCACCACAATTGCATTTCAGAGGCAGGTACAGGCTCCATATTTTGGTCCTGAAATGAGTGCTCTGTTATATAAGGAGTGAACAGCTGATGTTTGGGAGGAGGTTCACCAGCTGTTTGTCCCATATGCTGAAGCTGCACCTAGGCAGACCCGCAGCAAAGAGGATGATTGGCAGATGGATAACATACTACTATGATCTCGCTACTGGTTTGGTGAGCAAGGAGCCTCCATAGGGATAACAGCTCATAGTACCTGACGATACACTGCGTCAAGTGGCTGCTATTGGGGTGTCCCACCTATCCAGAATATTTCCAGAGCTGCTACCTGGAATTAGCAAACACCTTCATTACTCCAGTTCCACATCAACCTAGAGTCACACCAGGATGCTGGTTTTGGGGCCTCAGTTCTACAATCTCTGTTCCACTAGACCTCCATAACTTCACTGCACAACCTCTGCTTACAGCAGGTGATCTGCCATCCTGGGGTGAAGCAGAGGCTTAAATATTGAAAACAGGTGGGTGGGTGGGTAGGAGAACCAGCTTTGAGACCTTCAGGTAATATTTAAAGAGATTCTCAAGATAAAGTACTGGGTGTGGTACTTACATGGTGCAGCTGTCTAGGTATAAGTAGTCTAAAGCGTAATCAATATTAAATGGTGAAAGGATCATAAATTTAGGAATATCAATTCTCTTCAACTGCCATGCTGAAGCTGATTAAAGACATGCCCCGCACTCAGGCACACAAAGATGGTACCCAGGAGAGCCATGAGGCTCGCTCAATATTCTCTGTGGAGCTAAGTTTAAAACATTTTTTATACATTTGCGGTCATTTTGTCTTTAACCACTGACACCAGTCAAGTTGGGCCAACTAACGAGGTCCTTGTTGGTCACCCACTGCTCATGGTTAATGACAAAATGACAGCGAATATCTTGAAAAATGTTTTAAAAGTCAGCCCCCATAAAGAATAATGGAGCACACCCCTGCGCTCTCCCTGGGCACACATCATTACGTGCCTGAGCGAGGGGGTGGGTCTTTAGTTAGCTCCCAGCACTGGCAAGTTGAAGTGGTCATCTGCTCACAAATGTACAATCCCTTCCACTCTTTAATATGGATTATGTTTTGGGCTCAATATAGGCAGATGGGGCGGGTGGTGCTCAGGTAAGGCACCATACCGTGTGGTGCACATGATATTCTACATGTCCAGGACCCGCCACTCCTTTGGGCAGCCACAGTCTCTGACATCCTCACTACTCCTCCCCTGGAGCTCCTTAATTCATATTTGTAGCCTTACCCCAAGGTAGCCCTTTGGGAGTGTAGTAGACTCGGCTGGCTGCCATCATCAAGTCAGTTCTGAGCAGTTTGCCACTTTCTTGGCACATCCTCTCTTGCATGCTCATGCAGTGCTCCCAGTCTCCACCAGGGGCTGTTGCAGCGATGAGATCCTGCTCCTACCCTGAGAGGAGAGCAGTCAGGTGCAATGGATGGCTTGGATGCTCCAGTCCTCTGCTCCCTTGCCGTGCCAACCCCAGTGCCCAAGTCACTTTCTGAACCTGGGTCACTGGCATGGTTCGAGAAGACACCCAGTGCCTCAGCCCTCTGCACCACTAGGCCCAGCCCACACATGGTATTTTAATTAACTTGGACCTCTTTAAAGGGGAAGAGTAAAGGACATGCCAACAAGTGTGAAAAAATGAAGAACAACAACGTATACCACTCCCTAGAACTTCTGTACAGAAGAGTAGCCTGTGTTTCAGTCCCCATGCTGCTTTGCTACGGAAGCACAAAACAGATAAAAATAAAACTTTTGAGGCATTTGGATTTTGGCATAATGCATTGCTAACAGGTGGGAGTCTTGGGAAGGGGCACATGATCCGTAGGTTGACTACTGTTACTTTACCCTTGCAAAACCAAGCCTGCCACTGCACTGTGCTGCACAGTGACAGTGAGTCACTCCACTGCCCTAGTACCTACAGTGATGTCAGCACTGCAGCCATGGTTACATCCACAGCCATAGCCCACACCAGGCTGCTGTGTACAATCTGTGGCACCTACAATACTTTTTGATGCTCACTCAGAATGCTAAATGAACTTCAGATAACACTACTGTTTGAAATACAGTGACAAAACTGGTTAAATAACAGTTTATTCATGCATAAAAAGTAAAAAGGCTGTGAACGGTGCTCTTTAATCATTTAGGTTCTGAAATGTAATGCAATGACTGGGCTTAGTTTGCCATTTCAGCCATAAACATCAGTTCAAGAATTTGTAACAAGAGTTTAAAACCCTCAGCTGGGCATTTCTCTAATCTTGCAATGTGATTTATTCTTGTATGTCAGTGTGATTGGTATTGGTAGCAGATTTAGAAAGCTGTGGTTACACCACACATGGCAAACAAATTCAATATCCAATACCAAGTTCATCACTTGCTTGGTAGGCCACTGTCTGTTGTGGCTAGCCAGCTGCCACAGCTCAATTTCCTATCGCACAGTGTGATGATCTTTTCTACTTATCTGTGATTGTACTACTTGTATGAATGTTGTCATACAGAATTCATCATTGATCACTTGCTGACCTAATTTTTGAGTGTGGGGATGGTGTAGTTAGGTGCATCATCCTATACAATACAATTAAGATCCTTAATGGGAAAATAAAATGCCTTCTCTTCAACCCTGGAGATAACTGTCCCAAAACTTATTTCTTGGCCCACATGCCATTCAGAGAGTCGGACATAACAGCAAACTACAAATGTCACTTAATTACATTCAGTCATATAGTGGTTGTAGTGTAGTTTTATTATCACTATTATTGAATTTTCACACAATAAACTTTCTCATTGACAGTCATCTGACTCAGACTCTGTGCTGGACACCAAGTTGGACCTTTAATGTGCACTCCCATTTAAAAATCATGATAGCTCAGATCCGAGCCACTGTCTGTTACTGTTTTTTGGCCCGGCACGCTACATTGCACAATATGCCAGCCTGAGGGACTGGGAAAATAAATGGGTGGAAGGGATGTGCAACAGTCAACTCACTGTTGACATTGAACAGGTGCCACAGAACCTCTCACCATGTTGATCCCCACTGGTGAGACAGTGGGGGAAGTGGTACTTGGGTTGAGGCATCAACACCCAAAGGCTGGCTAGACTCCTTCCATACCACTATCAAGTCAAGCCAGGAGTCAAGTAATATACTGCAGCTGCCCTGAATTCAACAAAACACATGTAATCTGGCCTAATTTCTGAAGACTTATACCAAAATATTTCATTATCATTCAAGCAAACAATGTTTTAACTGAACACACTCTGACATGGAATAGTTGCCCTTGATTGTCTTTTATGTATCTTTCAGTGACTCTCGATGGAATGGATCACTCAAGAGTTGTCTATTTTTTGCCCCCTCCATTGCACAACATGCCAGCCTGAGGGACTGGGACCATAAATGGGTGGAAGGGATGCGCACCAGTCAACTCAATGTTGACGGTGAACAGATGCCATATGACCTCTCACCATGTTGATCCCCACTGGTGGCACAGCGCGGGGAGTGGTGCTTGGGGTAGAGGCATCAGTGCCTGAAGGCTGGACCCCTCCCTGACTACCATCTATCAGAACATCAGAAGTTAAGGAGCCTCTGCACTCAGTGATATACAGCATCTGCCCCAAATTCACCACTGTCATAGACATATTTTGGTATAAATCTTCATAGGACACAGATTCAACAATTCAATAAATGACTGTTTACCTTTATTTCACTGAATGACCTCGGACATGAAACAGGTTTATCTTGATTCTGCTTCTTGTGTTTCTTTTTGACCAAATCATGCTGGTTCACAGCTGTCAGCATTTCTATACCTGGACCACTCTGTTGCACATATGACAGCCTGAGGGACTGGGCAAATAAATGGGTGGAAGGGATGTGCACCAGTCAACTCAGATGATGGTGAACAGGTGCCATATGACCTCTTACCATGCTGATCACCACTGGTGCCACAGTGGAGGGAGTGCAAGTGGTGCTTAGGGTTGAGGCATCAGGATACCCTAAGGCTGGACATGGTGATGCCAGGACAGTCAGGCGTAAGTTGTTCATAACCAACAGATATATGTTAAACTGCACTGACAATCATTGTCCAGAGAAGCTGACAACTGTGATCAAACACGATTTTGTTAAAACAAAGCATATGATGCAATCATAAACAAAAACTTCAAAAGTAAATTCATAATGCTAAAACATTGTACTTGACAGACAGACATAGTTTTCAGAAATAGGTAGTGCAGATTGCTTTCCTGATTCATGAATGGGAGCTGCTCATCATCATCATCATCAGGATTTATGCGGATAGGGGCATGTCCTTACAGCTTGGCATCCAGCAGAACACAATAGAAATCAAGAGATGAGTTATTTCTTGCCATGAAAATGGCTAATTAAGTCCAAACAGAATTAGGCGGGCCTAGTGGTAACTTACAGTACACCTTTCTACATTACATAAAGCCTCCTTGAATGGTGGTATGCCCCTCACTCAAATCTTTAGTCATTGTTACCAAACCTTCACATCAGTCTCACAACCTTGCCAGAATCATTAACTGTATCTGGCCAATGGCCACTTTTTGTCTTTTGTTGCTCTCTGGGTTGACCAACATTCTCCGGACATGCTGTGCCACTGCTTCCCTTGACACAGTGTGGTTTGCCTCAACATAACAATAAATTAGGACAATTCACCAATCCATGGCATTCTGTGTACATCCATGTTCTCACTGTTCTCTGTGATCATAATTTATGTACTGTCACTGTAAATTTCAATGCAGCTTGCTACTGTAAGAGTAATGATAATGTGAACTTGGATGCGATGTCCAGCATAGACAAGAACTGCTAAAAAACCAGAATTTATTTGGGGTACTAGGACTATACACACTTGTGTTATGTTGTGACATGCATAGGTAATAATAATCTGGTTTATATTATGGTAATGTGGTTTATATTACAGAGGATGTTGCTGTATGTATCCCCATTGAATAAACCAAGATAAGTAGACCTGTACAGTCATGGAGTTAGATTGAAAATGGAACATATAATTAGTTTGCTTACCTTACTTACACTACAGCATGAGATTCCTGCAGCTATGGTATACTTCTTGTTTGCACCAGTGGAAAAGGAAAATGGCTTCTTGTAAACTAGCTACTAGGTCTGATTATGCAGCACATAACTACAAAACTGTGGGGTGGGACAAAGACATCTGCCTATACTAAGCTTTCATTAAGATTTTTCTTAAGTACTTTCTGGTTATGGATCACGTTTCTGGTTATATCTGGTTCTGGATAACTTTGATGGTTACATATTGATGGATATTATAGTTCCAACTTAAATGATACACAGCTGGCATTAAACAAGTCAAGAGGATGGGACTTTTCTTTACTGCACAGTGGAACATGTGAAACTACTCTACCTTAATGCAACTAGGATAGATTAAAGGGAGCAGTCAGCAAAGCCTCACACCCAAGTATGAGGCTGATCACATTTCACTTGATGTACAAAAATATTTTTAATTACTGTTACTGCACAACAGAATGCACTAGACCAATTTAACTGAGAATGATTGTAAAGATACAATTTCATGTAACCATAACTCCCAGAATCCATGATGCTCCCATCAGAGGAGTGCTCAGATAAGATATGCATTCTTCAGTAGCCTGCACCCTGTAGTATACATGCTCATTATCTTGTAAGCTAAAGCAGATTTTGCTGTCCTCATGGTGCTTCCTACAGTCCTCTGACTTCACTGTACCTATCCGAGTCACCCACACAAACAGCTGTCCAACAAAATAAAGATTAAAGCTTACATAACACTCTGGCATTCACTGCAGGCTGGCTATTAAAGGCAATCAAATCTACCAGCTCTGCAGTTCTCCTCTGAAAGTCAGCATTATGGCATTCTGGAATGTCTGGTTACATGAAATTACATGAACAAGTTAATAACATTACTTAGCCTGAGTCATGCATTACACTGCAGTGATCAGTAAGTAAGCGGTGTCACTGCACACAACTTAATTACAATTAGCCTCACACTTGGGGTTGTCACAGGCTGTCAGATTATTTGGATAGTTACTTACCCATGCATAATCTTTAAAGAATGCAAACCTATTTTCTTGCGTGTTTATTATCTTATGTCATCGTATGTACATCCTGTTGCTCATCTGGTGGGAGTGGACTTCACTGTATTCTTCACAGAACACTGGGTTTGGATAGAACCTCTGATTAGTATGTCTGTCTGTACTGTATGTATTTGTTATGTATTGCTGCTGTCTATATTGCAAATCCGAAAAGCCTGCCTCTTACTGTATGTCAATTATACATATGTATTATAACATGCAGCATATGCCTACTAAGTGTAATCATGTGTTCATTTAACAAACAGAAGATATGAAGTTAACGTATACAAACATACAACATAATAAAATTCAACGATGCTGAAAGTTGAAAAAATTGGTTGCATTTTCTTTACTTAGTTGAAGTCAGAAATTTCAAACTAGTTGGAAAAATCAGTCATAATGTGTGGTAAGTCAGTCAGAATTTGTTTTTCAACTGACTCCGGGGTCTACCCATACCCAGCCATTTCTCTGGACAAACATAAACTTAAAACTTTGAAAATGTAGATTAAACGGTGGATGACCTGAAGCACCCCCTCTACAGCATTACTTGAAATCCATTAAACTTTCATTTTTGACTGCTCTATTTGTTTGTCCTAGTTGAAATAGTCCTCCCAAATAGCAGTCCACATTCCAACTTCCTTTATATTCCAAACTGATGAAACAATTGATTTGCCTTCAAATGGGGTAAAACACTCACCCATTCATTGTAGGTGCCCCACAGGCGAAGTATCACTTCTTTTACTGTTATACGTGAACAGAACTGAAAACAGGCAGCTTTCTTCCATAGTGGAAATAGGGGATTGCCCCTGGAATCCACAGAGGGACTTTTCTTCCACCCCCCCAGAGGGAGGGGACACTGAGACCTGGACAGCGGTCTCCACCACTTTCAAAAGGTAAACATAAGCTCCTTCCTGCTGGGAGGTAAACAGACAACTCACTTTGAAAACTCCCAAAGTTCTAAACTCACTCCCTGAGCTGCAGATTCCAATGTGGCTTATGCAGCTGCGACAGTTCTATGGTGATGTCATCTCTCAAGTCTCAGCTGTGACTGAGAACAGAGTGAGACAGTGTGAAACCCATTTAACTGGAGTTTCACAAGATGCCTTCCCTGCCTACCACTAGGTCTTACTGGGATTCTAGTAACTCCAGGTAACAAGGGGGTTACAGCTAGATTATGTCACTGCTAAAAACTCTCATACTGTAGAGGAGCAGAAGTATGCATTTTCTGTATCCATTTTATCCTGGAGCATAAAGTGTTTTTTTAAATAGTTCCTACATCTGGAAGAATGGGAATGGTCCTGGTTAGCTTTAGCTTACAAACATTCAACACCATATCCCATGGACCTGAATCATTTTAAAAGTCCTGCATCATTTATAAAGACAAAAGTAAATTCTGTTTCGCAAAATCAAGTTCTTATTTTTGAAGTTTGATTGCCATTGTTGTTACTTATTTTCCTATATTCAGTAGGAGTGAGGATTATTTTTAATGTTAATTAAATTTAGCAGAACTTTAAAGACACTGTAGAACACAACAGGTGGTATTTCCAAAAGTTAAAAAAAAATACAGTTGTGTCAAGACACCTAAATTTGCATCATGCAGATGCAGCATATACTTGCACCATAGCTTCATAGCTGCATCAAAACAACACTTATACTTGCATCATAACTGTAGCATATTTGCAATATATTTATAGGATGCATCACTACTGTATCACGTCTGTGTCACTTTTTGCATCACTAATCTACAGTAGATGCAAGTGCAGAGGCAGCAGATTGTGGTGCATCCATCTTCTGATGGTAGTGCACCCTTCTGATGCTGGCACAGCTGTGATCTGTGATACAAAAGTGATGCGACCCCCCCCCATCTCTCATAAACTCCAAACAGACAACTACAGATAATGGGTCCAGAATGAAGCACTTACCTTGTATTACAGATTTAAAACAAATAGAGGAAAATAAGATGAGGACCCATGTCTTGCAGCATCTTCTTTTTCCTCCTCAAGTTCAGGATCAGGAGAATTACAGCACAGAAGATGCTTCGCTCCTAGCCAGTTCCACCTGTTAACTGAAAACCACTGACTGATGCCCATATATACATGAGTGTGCTATTAATCTCGCCTTTTCTGAAAAACTATACCTTTATCAGCTGCCTTACAATGAGAAGGAAAGGAAGGAAGGAAGGAAGGAAGGAAGGAAGGAAGGAAGGAAGGAAGGAAGGAAGGAAGGAAGGAAAGTCATGCTGCTGACTCCACCATTTTTGCAACAGTTTACCTGTACTATCTGCCTTAATATATTTAAACTAATTTCCTAATAATTTTAAAGATGAAGCATCTTAGTAGCTAAACTGTAAAATTAGGTGTTTTTTCACAGATGCCCTTTCTATGAAAAATGTTCCCATCATTATGACAAGAATAACAGTTTAAAATTTCCCCTCTGGATAAAAGATGCATCTAGCCAGGGCTATGAAGATGATTGCGGGGCAGCAGGGTAAATCATACGAGGAGAGACTGAGGGTCCTAAATATCTACCCTCTGGAGGACCAAAAGGAGTGGTGAGACATGATTGAGACCTTCAAGTACTTGAAAGAGATTAATAAGGTGAACAGGGAGGGTATCTTCAGGCTAAGCTACAGCAAAATCCTGAAGATGCACAGCATAAAGTTGTGGGGTAGGTGATTAAGAGGGAAGTTAGAAGACAGTTCTTCACAGAAAGGGTGGTGAGCAAATGGAATGCACTGCCAGAAGAGGTGATCTCATTGAGGACAGCGGGCAGCTTCAAGAGAGTCTGGGATAGATATAGGGGAAGATAAAGGTAATGGAAGGAGGGGAGGAAGGTAGTGGAAAGGTAGGGGAAGGGGAGCAAGAATGCCAACCTGAGCTAAGAACCCTGGGCAACGAGCAAACTAGATAGACCAAAAAGCCTAATTCTGTTGGCTGTTTCATATGTTCATATGAGATTGCAGCCTTATGCAAAAATGTTAATTCTTTCAGAAAACAGCTTACAATCCTGTGTGATATTTCCTAGGGAAATATAGTTATAGGTATAGTTTTCCTAATAGAATATGTATTATTATCCTTATGCTGTTCCCACCTGTGTGTGGGTGAGATTGTTCCTTGTCTATACATTGTGCTGTCTACTGTACCCCATCCTGGCCCACTTGTAGTTGCGGGCCTGTATGTCACCCTGCAATGTACTATTGTTCTTATGTACTGTAACCTCCCGGGTCGCACCTGAAAATAGGCACTCGTTGTCTAGTGTGCTTACCTGGTTAACAAAAACAAATAAATAAATAATAAATAATCTATTCTTTTAACTATATAATGTGAATAAATAAGATATTATACCTTATAGCTTCTGTTTTATATATTTTCTTGATTGCTAATCAGTACAAACCACACTCCTGTATGATCCTACAAGGGACACAATAAACGCTTTCATTTATTGCACTGTCATATTTATTCTGATTTTGTCTGAACTAGTTAAATTCTTAAAGTAAACAATATGTAGTCTCAAAACTCACTTCCATTCTCATGTTCTTATATTTGTTTACTAGAGATTTTCTTTGCCGGCCACCCATTGGTGTAGCTGCAAGGCGTCCACTTGTGGTGCTGACATCTCAGGTTTGGTGATGGACTCGGGAGTCGTAGGGACAGCCGGGGGGGGGAAGAAGGATCAAACATCCTGAGGACTGCTCTTCTTCTCTGGGAGGAGGAGGAGGAAGAGTGTCTGAAGCTTTACAGACCCCTGGCAGAGGCTGGAGATACCATTGCACCTTAGGGGGTGGGGTGGATGCTGGGCGTCATAGTACATCCCTGCCCCAAGGAGCCAGCATTCAGAAAGACAGCTGGCTCCTGGGCATGATGCCCTGTTCTGCCACTGTCTCCACTGCCACCAATGTCTGCCGGGGGGGGGTTCTGCTCTCGTAGCCCCAACCCAGGCGGTAAGCTGGGGCTTGCCAATAGTGTCTCTTGGGGGGCACCCACCCTGCAGCCCCACCCAGGGGGTAAGCCTGGGCATGGGGGGACAGTAGACAGAGCAGGGCAGAGCTCTGGTAAGGATTGGGGGGATGCCCCCCAAAAAGTTGAGGGTTTCTGCTCTTTTACTTCTTAATACATGTCTGTAGATGTTCTGTTCCCTCTCACTCCATAAGCTGTGCCTATTATGTTTGTTAAAACAGTAAAATAATGGTCCTCAAATTAGTCATGTTCTAATATAACTTTATAGTAATATAGATGATTCAGTTAGTAACTAGCACACAATTATTATTTTGTCACTGTATGACATCTTTAATATTGGTGGTTCAGTGTTGCTAGAACACTTCCCCTAAAGTAAAAATCAGATAACCTCATTAGCCTGTATCAGCATCACATCTGTAAGACTGCTGCACTCAAAGCACTAAAGATTTAGCCAGCCCGGTGGCACTGAGGGTTGAGGTGTTTGATGCCACACCTCACGCCACGCCAGCAACCCATGTTCGGGAATGAGCGCAGGCTGCTGGGGGGTTGGCAGAGGAGAAGGATCGAATGTCCCAGGGCCTGCTCTTCTTCTCCTGGAAGGGTGGCACCAGTAGTCAGTGAATGCCTGGCCCCTAGCGGAGGCTGGGGGAAGCAGCCACCGCTGATGTTGACAGGGTGGGTGGGGATGGGGCAGACACCTGGAGGAGCATGCACAAGAGTGTGTGTGCATTGCCTCCACAGGGGTCAGTGCATGATCCATCCCCTGGTGCTTGCCTGGCCCTTAGTGGAGACTGGGGAATGGCACATGACGTTTTACTAGGTGGGTGGAGATTGGGCAGATGCCCAGCGTGCCACACATGGGAGCGTGCATGACACCACAACTGGCATCATTGCATGCCCTTTCCTCCAAGAGAAAAAAAAAGAGGAAGCATATCTTTGGCGGTTGGATGATGGAGAGGCTCGTAGGTCCCACTCCACGACCAGCCGGGCGCTCACCGGAAATGGATTCGATCTTCAGTGGGTATCTGGGGATCCCCCGTCAACCCCACTTGGGGGGGCAAGCCCTGCGGGAAGATGGTCAGTGCTGATGGTGGATGTCGGGGGGACGGGGCTGGGGATCTCTCCTGAATGTGGTCCACTGGAGACAGGTGGAGAAAAAGTAATAAAAAAAAAAAAAAGATTAAAAAGAAAATGTGGTTCATCTGAACCATATGACTGTCAGGCTAATGTACTGGAGATGAGATTTCTCAGTAGGGATTATAACAAAACATTACTGAGAAAGGCTAGAGATAAAGCTGATTTACTGAAAAAAGGAACAGTGAAAAGCCATAGAAAAATAAAATTCATGAACATGGTCCTGTTACTTTTGTTAGTAAATTCAATCATGTGGAAGGTAAAATTGACAATATAATTTATCGTAACTGTCCTATCCTGCTTGGTGACAATGATGTGACTTCAGCAGTGGATGATACCCAATGCATTAATATAAGTAGAGCAAACAGTCTGAGAGAGAAGTTAGTCCATAGCCGACTTGAGACAAATCAGGCAGCTATCATTAGTAACCAATGGTTACCATACAAACCAAAAGGATTCTTCAAATGCTACAGCTGTAATGTGTGCACATACAGTATGCATAGCCTGGTAAGGAGTTTGTACACCCCCTGCATGAAGATTTAAAGTTGGAGACATATGGATTTATTAATTGCAGTACTGACTTTGTCACATGTTCTATGGTGCAACTGCAATAAGATATATGTGCGGAGAACAGTGTTCAGCTTGAAAACTAGCACACAAGACCATTGAGCAGTATTATTAATAGAAGACTTGATACCCAAACTTGGTAGTCATCTGTTTGATTGCCATGATTCACATCCTAAAGAATTAAAGTTCATAGATATTGAGAGAGTGGGTCCTTTGCGGGGGACAAGTGAATAAACTACTGTGGAAAAATTTACTTGGATTTATGAATTACAAAGCATTACACCCGCTGGTTTAAACAAGCAATGTAATTTGAAATCTTTTTTTAAAAGATTAACTAGCCATGCTCCCTGAGGAAGACTTGTCAAGAGTCAAAGTGTTTGAGCTTCCTACAGCCATGAAAACTTTTTTACCTGTAGCCATACCTTTACATCTAGCATATACTGTGTTTGTCAGTTTTTCTGCTTGTACTGGATTATATTTGAACCTAACGCAGTTCATGATATTACTGCCATTAAAGAATTTTCAGCATTACGCTGTGCCTGGCTACTAGTTTCCTTTGTGAGTGCTCAGGACTTTTGGATTCTTTGCTTTTGCATTTGAGAGCTGGCCACCCAACTTCCCTGGGCACCAGCCCTGCACCGTGTATTGTGCTCCCCTTTTGGAACCAGAAATATAGAAGCAAAGAGATTGCTTGCAGATAAGGACTGTTTGCCCCTCCCCAGTCTGCCCATTTTTCCCTGTCTACAGTAACACCGTAGATCCTACATGAACGTCGATCAGTTCTCCCTCCCCCTTTTCACTGAGATTCCCTTGTGCCTATTCCATGCATTCTGGAAACCCACCACTGTTTTTGCTCCTATCATCTCCAATGAAATGCTGCTCCAGGAATCCACCACTCTCTCTTTGAAGAAGTACTTCCTCACATCTCTCCTGAAATTACACCCCCCCACTTCGTATCAGGTCCCCTTGTTCCTGAGTGCCTTCTTTCCTTCTGTACCTTATTTTGTATATTTTTATAACAAGGCTATGTTGAAAATTTGGTGTAAAAATATTAAAAAATAACACATTTATGAGCCTACGTTACATTTTCAAATGCAGGCTCCTAACTTTCATACATTTCAATATTTTTACACCAAATACTTCACCTGCAGCCCTCTCAGCTCTAGTCGGAGTTTGTTTATATACCTGGTGTGCCATTGCCTACAGTGGTATGTAAAAACTTCTAAAGCTCAGTACCTTTACTGGTAACCTACCACCAGTGCCACCCTTTTTAACCCATCACAAATTAATAATTGAGCAAGAGGACATACAACACAATATCTGCTCAGTTGCAAAAAAAGGGCTCACCCCATCTCCTACCTGGCTTAAGTGCAATTTCTCTTTTTTTATACATATGTTACCCAATTGTAGGCAGCCGGTGTCCATTTTGGCTCACCTGTACATGAGGCCGCTGCTCCTCCCAAACTGACTGCAGTCACATTCAAGATGGCTGCCTGGATGGTGGGGGAGGGAGGAAGTGAGACACATGCATGCCTGCAGCATGCACTGACCAGTCACCATCGCCAATGTGGTGGCAGGGTCTTCAGCACACATGCCTAGAGCTGTGCAGCTCTCTGAAACATGGCAGCTGAGTCGAACTGGGAAGTGTGTGCTTCCTCTTAAGTCCCCAGGCTTTTTTTTGTTATCTTAGCTCGTATATCCTGAATGGCTTCAAAAAAAGATGGTTACCCTAACTGGCTAGCAGGACTAGTCAAAGCTCTTGACAGATCAGGTAGCAAGGGAAGTAGAGACCCCAGACCCAAGTACTGTACTTTACATCACCTGCTACGATGTGCAGCTCTCCCAGCACTGCCATTACCTCTATGCATTCATGGAAATTGAGGGAACAAAGTGCAGCAAAACTGGTTACAAAGCCACTTTAATGTCTGACTGCAGTCTAGCATATCCAGCCTTAAAGGGACACTGTCAAACTGTTTTTCATCATATTATTTCTAGTTGAAACCTCACATTTTATGATTGCTTACCCTCTCTAAAATTCACTGATGTTGCTGTTTTTTTTGTCTGTCTCCTTGTTTAGTAGAACTGAAATGCATGGCAGTGTATATTTATAAACAACCTTGTTTTTGTTTACAGTTCTGGTTCTGTTCTTACTACATGCTTCTTGAGCAATAGAAACACACCCAAAAAGTTCAGTCACTGATAAGGAAGTAGCCTCCCAAACTCCCACAGCATCATGAGGGGATAGACTGTTTGGCAGGTGTTCCCAAGTCCAGGAAAGATGTATTTGGAGCTGATCAAGGAATGTAAACAAACCTGTTTTGGTGTGATAACACCAGTATGTTTTTTACTTCTGTAAAGAAAATATGAGTTAAAATCAAACTACCAGCTACATCAACAATCTTTACACAATGTTGGCAATCATAAAATATGTCTTTTAAACTAGGGGCACTTTGAGACAGTGTCCCTTTAACATAGTCAGTTGTAACCAAACCTTAACGCTCCACATTTTATTTTTTAACTTTTTCTGTGGTGCACAACCAAACGGGGATGGTATACTGGAGTTTGTTTGTAGCATTCAGAGTCTAGGTGCTGGCTTCATTTTTAATTGACATATTTTGCCTGCTGGAAAACGAAAAGGGAGCTAAGACTGGTGCTCAGAGGGTGGCTACACCAGCCTTAGATGCCAGTTGAGGCTTACCATTACCCACTTCAAATGTGACCAGCAGTACATAGAAACATAGAATTTGATGGCAGATAAGGACCGCTTGGCCTACCTAGTCTGCCCATTTCCCTACCTAATGCATAGGCTGCAGATCCTAGTTAACCAACAGCCTACTTCCTCCTAACCCCCACTAGAATTGCTTTGTCTGTCCCATGCATTCTTGAATTCCCCCACTGTTTTTGACTCCTCTACCTCCTCAGGAAGGCTGTTCCATGCATCCACAATCCTCTCCATGAAAAAATACTTCCTCACATTACCTCTGAGCCATCCTCCCTCTATCTTCAAATTGTGCCCCCTTGTTCTTACACATCTATTTTTCTGAAAGATGCTACCATCTTGGACTCTGTTGATTCCCTTGATGTACTTGAAAGTTTCTGTCATGCTCCCCCTCTCCCTCCTCTCCTCGAGTACAAGTCAGAAGTGGCAAGGTGGGTGGCCATGACCACATGTGGCCAGGTGTGCCATTGTCCTTGGTCTTCTGGCCTCTGCATGGCCATTCCTTATTATCATGTGTACTGGACCCCACTATCTGCATGGTTGTCACTGTCTGGCTAAGCAGGTAAGTAATAATTTTTTTTACCACTGCTGCATAAGAAGAAGTTACTGGAGGAGGAAGCAGCAAGACAAACCTAACTACAGCCCTTGTAGGGCCCCATGGCAGCAAAGGCCATGATCTCCCACTTTGACCACTCACTAAATCTTGTAGCAAAATCCTATTCAAATGCCTGGAGACAAACTAAAAGGAATACCACCTCCTACAGTCCTGCCTACACCAGCCTGCACCAAATCTCCCACTGTTGCTGTTTTTTTTTGTTTTACTACATGACCGCTGCCAAACCATGTGGTCCAGTGGCACAGCTCCCCCTCTTCCCTGGAGTGGCTCACCACAGCCATTCTGTTTTCATAAATATTCTAAACCAGTTTACAATGGAGTGATGGGGAAAGGCAGCCTTCCAGGATGCCAAACCAGGCAGTTGGACAACCCGGATGCCACTCTTTACAACCCAGCAGCACCCCTTAGTAGAAATGTGAATTCTAGTGTGTGAAGCAACATGTAGAGAATAGTGGATGGGCATCAATGCATGACCAGCCTGTTGTGCCACAGAGGGGTTCTGATAAAATCAGACCTCAAGAGCGAAGCTCCGAGAGGTCCGATGGTATCAGAACCCCGAGGTGGCACAAAGAGGCTGGTTGTGCATGAGGATGCTGATCCACTATTTTATATAGTGTTTAGTGCCACTAAAAATCACTTACAGTTTTTTTTTTTAGCAGCCTTGTACTTTTCGTGTGCGATGCACTGTTCAGTGGTAAAGGGTGGTTTCCAGGGTTGCAGAGTGGTTGCTAAGGAGGAGGCATGGCTACGTGTCTAGCACAGCTTCCTATTGGCTGGCAGGTACATTAGGAGGGTTAAAAAAAAACATGGCAACCATAACGCTCTCTAAGTGAGAGGGCTGTGAAGTAGGGGGTCATTTGTTTTATTTTAATTTTGTTTCCAAGTCTAAATATCTGGTTGATCCTGCGTTTCCTCATATGTGGTTAATCCTGCATCTTGCAAGACTCTGATGTGACTGTCGCCGCGGGATTGTGGATCCGTCTGTTTCTGCCACTAAGGTAAGTGATGTGAGGTCTGTGTAGTGAGCGCTTGGAACCTCTAGTGGTTTTCAAAATGTTATTCTGCTGCAGTAGGGTATTATCATGTTCCATGACCTTTTGAACTGCAGCAGAACAACATTGTGGTCCCCAGCAATGGTCCACTATACACTATAAAAGGTTTGAGCGTCCTGTTTTTGGATTTGTTTGAGTTTTGGGAGTCTGTGGTGCTCCTTTTAGCATGCTCCCTTTGAACACCTGTGTAAATTCCTTGATGGGAGCACAGTGCATAAAAGGAGCCTATTAAGCACATTAGTCCTTGAGGCATTTGAAAGTTGGAAAGTTAGAGTAGGGACTAAACCATGGGTGGTTTGGCTTACTCACATTGGAATTTCAGTCTGAAACAAAGAGGACCCTCTTCTTACATGGAGCTAAAAGTAAAAATAGCCAATTTTGGCAGTGGAAAGTTTAAATATGTTATGTTGTGGGGGGGGGGTTGGTGTGCGCTGGTATTTTTGGATTGTACACTGTGCAACAGCCTGCCAGCTAGACTGTGGCCCAGTCCTTCCCATCTGAGGAACACTACAAGGCAAGAGAGACTTACTGATTAAATTGTTATTTCCTAAACCTCACAGCAGGCAATCTGGCTAACTATCTAAGCAGCAAAGCCCAATAACAACAGCATCAAAAACAACCACCTGCCCCATAAAAACCTTTTAAACAGAACGATTCGACCACACAAAGCTGACCTGGGAAATAAGATCTGGCTCAGACAGCTCAAACTAGACAACCTACTAGAAGATTCTGGAGCTTGTTGCTGCTACTGCTGGAACAAATTCCAGCCAGAGAGAGAAGCAACAAAACAGGTAATGATCATGTGAGTAGTCAAATATATCCTTTGTTGCTCCTCCTCCTCCTCCTCCTCCTCTCTGGGCACAAGCCCCCACCCCCAAGGGGCCCTGCCTACCTGGTTGTCCCTCCCCTTGTGGGAGGCCCCCTTTTACCTAACCAACCTGGCTATTTCATGAGTCTGGGGGGTGGACGTACATGTACACAAATATTCACCTGCTGTCTGTTATAATGAGGCTGCAAGCTAGCTAGACACAGACTGTTCGGTTACTTGCTGTGGCACCTCTGTTTAGTTTTCTCACTACATTTTAATTTCTGTTAATCTTTGTGTCATACCAGCCAGGTATAGGAAACTAGTTTTGCACAGATTTTCCCTTTTTAATGTTTCTCTTCTCTTCTCTTCTCTTCTCTTCTCTTCTCTTCTCTTCTCTTCTCTTCTCTTCTCTTTCCTCTTGCTTACAATGATTGTCTTACCCCAGGTATTTCTTCTGACCCTTCCTCCTGAGCCCTCTGCCTCTTCTGCCCTACCTCTCCCCACCTTGACGCTCTTCTGCATACTATCTCTCACTCCTCCTAACCCCTGTTGTGCCTCCTTTAAGGAGTAGTCTAACAAAAAATATTTCTTACAGAAAGTTTCTGTTACAATTAATATAAATATTAGAATAGCTGTCAAATTTACTTTTCTAAGTACCTTCTATGCTGAGCACAATTATTTGTTTTTATTTTCTCGATGCTAGCCCTTTCAAGAACCCATAATGGTATTTCTAAGCCAAATGTGGCCATCTTTTTTTCTTGAGGAACAAAAACTACATTAAAACATTTATGAAGTATTCTGATTTTGGTGGACCACCAAAAAAAAAAAAAAAAAAAGCTTAGAAGTTGCCTGGAATCATTTATAGTGAAAAAAGGTATAGTCAAACTTTTTTGCCCAATTTTGTTGCACTGCTGCTCTAAAGAGTTAGTGTACTGCCTAAAACTAATATTAGCTTTAAAAAACCATCAGCCATTACCTTGTATATCAGTGGTACTTTTCTTTTGCTGAATTAGAAGATTGTTTACCTGATGTTAGTAGGTGTGATATGCAGGACAGTACTCTGCCTGGCAGCAGATGTATCTGTCTCTAGTCCTCCCCCTCCCCCAACTACATAATCAGCATTGTGACCTCACTAGCTGTGACATCACTGCTGCCTAGAAACAGCCACACAGTGGATGCCAGCCAGGTCATTTACATAAGATGTCACTGTCAGTGAGATCACAATGCTGATGATGTAGCTGGAGCTAGAGATAGATATGTTAGCTGCCAGGCTGAGAGCTGTTTCACACATCCAACACAATATTATCACACAGGAGACTTTCTAATGAGCAAAAGGAAAAAGAAAAATACTTCAGAAATAAAAAGTTACAACTGACTACTTCTTAAAATTTGTATTTGTCAGCCCCCCCCAAATGTCTAGGGATATGCGCCTATGCCAGATGTTATTTTGAGGGAAGGGGTACTTGCAGCTAGAAAACACAGTCCAGAAAAATAAATATGCTTATTACCTGGTTCAGCTTCTTGGTGGAAGGCAAGGGGGCCGGTACGTCACTTCTCTTATGGGGCACTGCTGCAGGAGCAATGTTGGTTAGCATTTAACACCATAGCAACAATCTAGTGGTTATGTCCACTGTCCACATGAGAATCAAAGTGCCCTAACTGATTTAATATATCTGATTAAATTAATGGTCCACTCTATGGAGCGTGGGGGTACAATGATTTAGATTTGGTGACCTTTACAGGCACAGAGCCTGCCAAACAAGGTCCACAAAAGCATTTTTCTAAATGACTTGAAGGTAGCTTTTATGTACTTCCGCTGCTAGCTGAAACAGGCTATTTTTTTTCCTGACAGCAGCACTTTACAGGTGGGCCAAACAGACTTCGTAATAGTTTCATTTTCCCCACTTGGCAGCTTCCCAAATCCATCCACTCCAGTACATCTCTTAGTTCCCTTTCCTTGGAAAATACTCAACGAATAAGGGGAACCGTAACAGCATGAGATGTTTCTACTGCCAAGTCCCATTCCGTTCATCCTGCTTTAAACTAGGAGCAATTATCAGTTAAAGGGTGATCTTGATTTTAGCATGAGCCAACCCCACCGAAAACCATCCTGGCACCCAATCATTGATGCCATGCCCGCTCTGAGTATCCCAGGGAGTTTTGTCTATCCCTGGCAATCCCAAAGACTCAGAGTACATCCATCATGCAGAGATTCTAGTCCAACATAGCTTTCTCCTAGGTGCCTGGCTGACATGCCACATGGAGCACCAGACAGCCTGCCACTCTGCCCGGTGTCCCGTCAGCTGGCACCCCACGCAGAACTCTTGAGGAGGCAGTATCATGCAGTGGTTTAAGACTCTGAACTGCAAACCTGGAGACCTGGATTTGAATCCCACAGCCTCCACTTGCATACTGTGTGACTTAACTTCCCTGTGCTCTCAGGTCGCACCTGTAAATAAGCTTTCAGCTTAGTGTGTGTCTCTCCTGGTAAAAAACAACAACAACAACAAAAACTCCTCATGACTCCACAGGCAGCCCAACCTCAGGAGCTCCAGACTCTGCAGTGGTGCTCAGTCTGGGGAAAGGGGATAGGCTGCCACCACTATTCCACCAATGATCCAGGCTGCCATTTCTGAACCACGTCCCATATCCCTTCCTGCCATAATGGGCCATGCCGCAGTCCTTTCACTGGCTCTTCTGGATGCACTCACCCACAAGTGAGACTCCTAGTTACACAGGATCCCCTTTTTGCTCCTCACTTCTCTCTGCGGTCCCGAACTGCCACATTTGCTGGTCTTCAAGGGAGGAGGCTGGGGTGGCAGACGGTTCACCCCAACCCCACCGCGGCTCTCACCGCCAAACTCAGGGATGACCCCATGACTCTCTCTCTCTTCCCAGAAAAAAAATCTCTTTCCCTTTGCATCAACTACCCCTATTTATACAGATAGAAATGGGTTCCCCTGCAGTCAGCAGGCAGGCCCACATCCCAGACCTACCAGCACCAGCCTTTCCTCTCTCTTCCTTAGTTGCCAGCCCCTTTAACCTCTAATGTCCCAAAGGGGTGCTTACACTCTCCCCCCACTTGAAACCATTCACCTCCTGGTGGATGCCTACCAGACCACACACACCGACCCCCCAGAGGAGAGATATGGCCACTCTCCCTCACCCCAAGGGCCAGGCACTAACTGGCCACACCAACAAAATGGTGGGATTTCATTTATTCCAACCCAGAGCTCTACCTTAACCAACACTTTACCATCCCACGGGGCATTCTGGTGACCCGCACAATGGTTCCCATGGACGGATTGCCAGGTACTGCAGCAGGGGTGTGCCTCCCCCCACTAGCACTTTAAGCAACCCTTTTTTCAAAAATGGAGTGCTGCTGCCAGGAAGGGTACAAAGCATACCTACCCCTTCTAGTACTGGATAACACAGAAGTTTATATTTAAACAGCACTGAGCACACAGTAAAACATTGTTTTTCTTCAAAACCGGAACAAACACGCTGCCATTTTAAAGGCATAACATACTGAAATATTCAAACATTTCTTTTCAAGTCAGCTAACCACTCTCGCCTAACCACATACACATGCACACACAACTTCATACAAACATCACTCACAACCACGCACACCAGCCTTACACACCCACACACAGCATTCAGGCTTAGCTATAAGTGCAGAGGGGCATATTCCAATCCAACCACCTCCTGGAAAAATTTTACTAAACAGAAAGTGTTTGTTTTTTTTAAACAAGAAAATGCCATTATAACTTATTGGGGAGTCAACACCTTAAAACATTAACATATTTTAAAACACCAAAGAATAAGGAAAAGGGGTTAATCTCACCCAGCATTAGTGGTCCTCATTGCCGATCCAGTTGCAGTAGCTACTAAATTCAACTCCTATTATACCACTTGTGCTGATGAGCTACTCCAACCCCTCCCAAACTATTCCCCTCCCTCTCCCCCTTCCTATTCCCTATGAATGACCCCCTCCAATTCCCCCTTCATCTTTGCTACTGTCTCCCCAGATGACACCCTAAATGCCCTGCTAGCAATCAACCCTTCTAAAGGCTCCTCCCTGGATGGCCTTGACCCTAAACTACTATCCCGCTCAGCCCCAGCCATCGCCTGCCCACTCTCTATTATCTTAAACCTTTCCTTCTCAACTGCCTCAGTTCCTTCCCCATAGAAACATGCAGTGGTCCTTCCCCTCCCCAAAGGCAGAGATCCCAACTCCCCTGGCAAATACAACCCCATCTCTCTTCTCCCTACCCTTGCCAAACCTCAGGAACACCTTACCCTCTCCCAGCTCACCGCTTACCTCAATGAATCCTCCTTCTTCACCCCTTATCAATCTGGCTTTAGGGAAAATCTCTCCACTACCACCTCCCTTCTTCGGCTCACTGATTCTATCCTCATGGGAATGGACAATGGCCAAATCACCTCCACTATTTTTGTCGATTTGGCCAAAGCCTTTGACACAGTCTCCCACTCCCTTCTCCTTGACACCCTATCAACAGCTGGGCTAGTCCCCTTAGCCACAGACTGGTTCAAGGCATATCTCACTGGCAGAACCCAATCAGTCAAGATCTCTGACACAATTTTCCCACCCCTTCTGATAAGAACTGGCATCCCCAGGAATTAGTGTTAGGCCCCATACTATTCTCTATTTTTTCTAAATGACCTCCCATCCACCTGCTCTCCATTCTTCTCCATTCACATGTATGCTGATGATACAGTCTTGCATGCATCTGGCTCCTGCCCTACTGAGGTTGCATCCAACTTGCAGTACGACTTCGACAAAGTTCAGCATTGGTTTGCAAACCACCAACTATATCTCAACGCCAAAAAGACAGTCTCCATGACCTTCGGCACCAGGCAGAGACTTACCAGGTTTCCCTCTCTACAGTCCTTCCACACCCTTGATGGTACTTTACTTGAGGATACATCCTCCTTCAGGTATTTAGGTGTCTGGCCAACCAACACCTGAACTTCCCTGGTAACATCGATGCCATGCAGAAAAAATTGCGCCCCAAGCTCAGTGCCTTATTCAGGAACTATGCCTGCATCCTACCCATGGCTAAGTGTGAGATTGTCCAGAAGATGATCCTACCTATCTTCGACTACTGTGATGTAGACTACGGTGCTTCCCCTAAGTCCTCCCTGGCCAGACTAGATACCCTCTTCAACTCCTTTTGCCATTTTGCCATTGAAACCCCCTCTCCGCACTCACCATTGTGATTTCTACCATGCCCTATTCTTCTCTTCCCTGACAAACCAACATCTCTCTCACTGCGTAAAATTCACCTCCAAGCACTGGCTGGGTGAACTTCCCTCCTATCTCTCCCCTGTCTTTACAACTGCCCCCCTCTTTCCCACTCCCTAAGATCTACCGACTGATGAACCCTGGTGGTCCCACGCTGCTCCACCCTTATTGGCCAATCGGGTTATTCTTATCGCCTCCCAAAAATCTGGAATTCACTTCCCCCTCAAATTCACCACTCTTTCTCTTGTACTCCATTAACTCTGCCCTCAAGAACTTCCTTGCCTCTTCCTGTGCCTACCACGATCCTCCCTAATACCCCCACCATCTCTTCCTATGCCCATATTACCATATGCCTGCTCCTCACCACTCCTATTTCCCTCTGATTGTGCTCGTCCTTGTCCCCTACCCTCCATCCTCCTAAAGTGTTCCTCACTCTTCTTTCTCTACCCTTAATCTATCTCCCTCCTGTGAGCTCGATCATTGCCTTATGCAGGCAAGATCCATAGCACATGGTGGGCTATAACTCTACCCCCTTTCCCCTATTTCTCCTTTTTCTGCATCCCCTCAGTCACTGCTTCATCACTGCCTTGTACAGGCAGGGTCACCCAGCACACTGGAGGGGTACTATACCCCCCCAACTATAGCTGACCTCTACTCAGGCTCATATTCCTACCCCCCACCATTCCTATTTTCCTCTGATTGTGCTCCTCCTTGTCCCCTACTCTCCCTTCTCCTAAATTGTTCCTTCCCCTTCTTTCTCTACCCTTACTCTATCTCCTTCTGTGAGCTTGATCACTGTCTTGTGCAGGCAGGATCCATAGCGCATGGTGGGCAACAACTTTACCCTCTTTCCCCTATTTCTCTTTTTACTGCACCCCCCTCAGTCACTGCTAGATCACTGCCTTGTGCAGGCAGGGTCACCCAGCACACTGGTGTGGTACTACCCCCTATTATAGTTGATCTGCTACCCCTCCCACAACATCCTCCCCAACACCCCCTCTCGCATCACTATATATAAATAACTCTCATCGCCTATAATAATAATAATAAAATGTATTTAATTAAGCGCCTTTCAAAGTCTCAAGGCGCTGTACAGCATAATACAGAAACAAACACATATTCAGATACATCTAATATAAAATCAGAATAAAACAGGAAACGCCTTTTCCCATAAAAAAGTCTCTAGTGCCTGCTTAAAACTCCCCACCATCCTGCACTCCCAGAGCTGATGGGGCAGAGAATTCCAGAGGGTAGGTGCCACAAATCCAAAGGCACAAGCACCAGATGACTTCAAGTTTACCCTCAGAATCTCCAGCAACCCCTCGTCAGCCGAGCGGAGCTGTCGCAGAGGGGTGTAAGGCACCAGGAGCTCTTTCAAGTAACCGGTGTCCTACCAGTAGGCCTGTCCACTGCTCTGCTCAGATAAGGATAACAGGCCACTGTTGAATTTCAACTCCCCCCCTTTCCACCCCTTGGATACCCCTCACCTACAATACCTCTCTCTCATTCACCCTGCCACACTCTACCTCTCCTCTACTCCTATTCCCCTTCCAGTTAACATAGCCCAACACTGGCCTACCCCTACATGCAATTAAGCACTTATAACCTACCCCTATACCCCCTTATATGCACTTTAGTCCACCCCGTCTCTGTTTGCCTCGGAAATCGTGTTCTGTCTGCGTCTCTCTGTAAATTTCCTTCTTTCTTCCATTCTACCCTCCACAATTTTTCGTTCCCTACTTGCAGTCTTCCTCTCTTTGCTCCAATCACTGTAACTCTTGAATATCTATGTTACATTAATGGTTACCAATTACTATTAGGTCACCTTACCATCTAGAGCTACATACTGTTGTCAAGTTATTATATGTGTTCCAGTGTTACCATCTGTCACCAACTGTTGCCAATTTGCTATATGTATCTTCATATCTGCTATACTTAACTGTTGTATTGTTAGCCAATGTTAGCCACCTGTAATCCCTCCTGCTCTCACTGTATGCAAGTAAATTGTATTCTAGCATTGTAACATTTCTCAGTATTCTAGCTCATTGTTCCCTACACCGCAGGTCACACCTGGAGACGAGCAACTTGTTGCTCAGTGTGCCTTCCTGGTGAAACATTTCATAAATAAATAAAAATAAATCCTGCCAGGGCACCCGATGCCAAGGCCTGCATCAGTGGGAAGAGGAGATTAGTCTAGACACAGATCTTTCGAGGCAGTCTATAAGCAGTCTGATGAAGCAGTGCTACACCTAGGGTTCTGTGACAAAATACAGTTTTGGATCAGGTTTGGTACATTCCTCCCCCAAAGCGTCCTCACAGATGATGTAATACTTGGTCCTCTGTCCTTCTCCAGCCTGTACAATGGTGAAAGTTTTAAACAGTGTTACTCCAGTACGCATCTGTTTCACTTTTCTGATAGCTTTCTGCTCGTGGCCTCCCAGATCCAGGGCACTCCCCTCTGCTTCTCTGCTTGACATTGTCCAGGGCTCCTTGAAAGACCCAGTCCTCTCTCCTTTCCTCAATAATATCTCAGATCCTCTCGCACAAGGATGGATAGTTCTCTCCTAATCCTATCCCAGTTCTCTCCTATCCTATCCTAGTTCTCTCCTAAACTGTGAGCAATTAATTTTAGCATGAGCCAACCCCACCAAAAAACCATCCTGGCACCCAATCACTGATGCTGTGCCCACTCCGTCAACTTCTATGTCAACTTCTGCTCCAGGGAGTTTTGTCTATCCCTGGTGATCCCAAAGACTTGGGGTACATCCCTCATGCAGAGATTCTAGTCCAGCATAGCTTTCTCTCATTGGCCTGACCAACATGCCACACAGAGCGCCAGACAGCCTGCCACTCTTCCTGGTGTTCCATCAGCCAGTACCCCACGCAGAATTCTGCATCCCTCCACAGGCAACCCAGCCTCAGGAGCTCCAGACTCTGCAGTGGTGCTTGGTCCAGGGAAAGAGGATAGGCTGTCACCACTATCCCACCAATGATCCTGGCTGCCACTTATGGACCATGCCCCAGATCCCTTCTTGCCATAATGGGCCCTGCCGCAGTCTTCTCACTGGCTCTCCTGGATGCACTCACCCATGGGGCGGGACTCCTACTTACACAGGACCCCCTTTTTGCTCTTCACTTCTCTCTGCGGTACAGAATTGCCACACTTGTCAGTCTTCAAGGGAGGAGGGCAGGAGTGGCAGACGGTTCACCCTGACCTCACCGTGGCCCTCATGGCTGAACTCAGGGCTGATACCATGACTCTCTCTTCACAGAAAAAATCTCTCTCCCTTCACGCCAACTACCCCATTTATATCCATAATGATGGGTCCCCCTGCAGTCAGCAGGTAGGCCCACATCCCAGACCTACCAGCTTTTCCTCTGTCTTCCTTAGCTGCCAGCCTCTTTAACCTGTAAGCTCCCAAATGGGTCTTACATATTATTTTCCTGTCTGCTTGTTTTGGATCCACTAGCTCTTTAAGCCCCCATGAATATAAGCCTTACTCCATGTTATACCTCATTGCTCTTCTGGTTATGCTATCAGATGATGTTGAGCTAATCTTGGGTTCCCTACCATCTTTCCCAGCCCCCCCCAAAGGGCAGAGCATTTTTAACTTATATGCCAAGAGCCTACTCCCTTTGCTTGACTAGCTTTTGCTCTAGGTCTTGTATAGCTACCTCATGTCCTGATAATCACTGAGTCCTGATTAACTGCCTGAGTCAGTAGCCTCATTTACATGGTCGCATTTGCACCAGAGGAACATGAGTGCTTGTGTTGGTCCGGCACAAAGACTTACATGTAGACAACCATTTTGCCTCTCTGGGATCCTCAGAAATGTTGAGGATGCTGATCTGTGCAAGCAGGGCACGAGTGTGGAGCAAGTGACTTAAGCAGCTGTGTGGAGTGGCTGTGCCGCTCCCTCTGATGTAACATGGCACTCTGTCTCATAAGCGTGTCACTGCTGACGATAGCAGGAGAGCTCCCCCCCTACGAATCACAGCCCCTCACCAGTGCATCTAGTATCAGTGCAGAGAGGGGCCATGTGAACTGAAACACTAGCACTGCAGTATGTCAGGAGAGCACTGGAGTGAGAGCGCATTGTAAGCTGAGCAGCCATGTAAACACAACTAATGATACAGAAGTCAGGATGTCTGGCTATCCAATCTACAGGCAGCATCATTGGAGATACAGTGGGGGTGTACTGTTTATGCTAATCTCACGATCAACTACAACATGAGATCTTGGTTCACCATCCCCTCTTCCCTCAAGTTTCTACTGTGTAGAATCTCCTTCCCATCTTCCCTTCAGATTTTCAGTGGTGACAACTACTATTCCCCAAAGCCAACCTAGATTCACTTCCTGATATTATCTTTTTCCTTTCTCCTCTCTTTGCTTCAGGTGATCTTCTGATCTTTGTAAATAAGTAAGTCTTTATTTGTTCATTGCCCAATCCTGGAGGCTCTGGGCACTTTAAAGGAGGTGTAGAACATAAACACAGACAACAATTAAAACCAATTATGAATAAATAACAATAAAATTAGTTTTACAGCTAGTACAGAAAGGCTTTTTTAAAAAGGTGAGCCTCAGACCCCTCTTAAAAGCCTCCATTGATGGGGCCTCCTCAGAAATCTGGGGAGCGAGTTCCAGAGGACTGGACCAGCCATCTCAAATGCATGGTCCCTCAAGGTTTTCAGCCTGGCCCTCAGAACCACTAGGAGGCCCTTGGTGGAGGAGTGGAGGGAGTGCAATGGGAGGGCAGGGGTCAGGAGAGCACTCAAGTAGTTAGGGCCTGAGCCGTATAGGCCTTGTAGGTAAGCAAGCCCACCTTGAAGATTATCCTCCATCTGACAGGCAGCTAATGCAGATCATACAGGACCTGGGACACATGACAGGACCTGGGTAGGCTCATCAGCAACCTGGCCGCTGCATTCTGGACCAGCTGCAATCGATGGAGGTTCCCTCCACTGATCCCAAAGTAAAGAGTGTTACAGTAGTCCAGCATTGACATGACAAAGGCATTCACCAGCAGGGGCAGGTCATCAGGCAGAATTAGGGGTTTATTCTGGCAACATTCCTTAAGTGGTAAAAACCACGCTGGATGACAGAAGACACCTGAGCTTCAAGTGTCAAACCTTCATCAAGGATGATGCACAGATTTCTCACCCTCATGGATGCCACCAACGGGGTAGGGCCAGAAAAACCTATTCCTGATCTAGCAGCAGCCACATCACACCGGTGACCAGGCTTGATCACCATTATCTCTGTCTTATCAGGGTTCAGTCATAGCCAGTTAGAGGACATCCAGTCTTGGATCTCAGTTAGGCAGTTATTTAGCACTTCCACGGCATTGCTTGTCCGGGGAGCCAAAGATATATAGAGCTGGGTATCATCTGCATAGCAGTGAAAGCCCAGACTGTAACATCTAGTAAGCTCATCCAAGGGTAGCATGTACACCGGAAACAATATTGGTGATAAGATCGAATCTTGAGGAACTTCACAGGAGCTTCAGACAGGAGGAAAAATTTCCCAACGCTACCCATTGTGTTCTGCCCCTGAGAAAGGACACAAACCAGTTGATGACAGTATCGGTGAGTCCACAGTACTCTCTAGGTGATCCAGAAGCACAATGTGGTCTATGGTGTCAAATGCTGAGGAGAGATCTAGGACAATAAGAACTGACCAGTCTCCTCTCTCTCTCTCTCTATCTTGCCCTGAGGAGGTAATTTTGCACCCTGACAACGCCATTTCGGTGCTATGCCTTGCCCTAAATCCAGACTGGAACGATTTGTAGATGTCAAAAGCTGTGAGGTGTGCCTTGAGCTGCAGAGCCACCACTTTCTCAACAACCTTCCTCAAAAATGGGAGGTTGGAGAGGTATTCTATGATATGGGCGACTGAAATTGAGTGACTCAGATATGAGCAACTCAATTTCAGCGCCCGTTACGTGAGCTACCCTGAAAGGGTAGTGAGGGGGGAAGAGCGAGAATATGGGTTAGCGAGGGAAGAAGAGCGACTATATAGGACATTGCCCAGAAGGAGTGAGATAAGGAAGAAAGGATGTGGGAGGTAGTGTGGTATGGTGTTGCCGAGCTAGCTGTGTGGTGTGGTGGTGAGGGTGGCTGGCTACAGTGCAGTAGGTTAAGGGTTTGGTACAAGTGTCTCCCCCTCCCTGAAATACACCCCCTTGGAGTTGATAATTTTAAGTAAGAGAGGTGTGGGGGGGTACAGCCCCCCACATAAATAAAATGTATGCTTTTCATGCATGTTGTTGTGTTCCTTGTAGGGGGTGGGGGTAGGAAGAAGTAGGCTGCTGGTTAACTAGGATCTGCAGCTTATCTATTAGGTAGGGAAATGGGCAGACTAGGTGGGCCAAGCGGTCCTTATCTGCCGTCAAATTCTATGTTTCTATGAATGTACATCACTGTTTTTCTTTTCGGCAAAATACACTCGTAGTAACGGTGATCATGGTTTGGCGATCGCTGTTATGACATGGAACTGGTTGGAGATAAGTCGATAATTCACCAAGATGTCAGGGTCGAGTGACGATTTCTTCAGAAGGGGCTTCACCAACACCTCTTTCAAGGCATCGTGGAAGAATACCTCTGAGAGTGAGCACCAGACTATCTCGGTGAACACTGGACCAGTGGACTCAGCACATCCCACTAGGAGATGAGTCAGACCCGAGTCCATTTCACAAAAGGTGGGCCGCAACTTTGAGATTACTTCAATAACCTCTGCCACCCTCACCGGCCAAAACTCACCCAAGACAATAAGAGTTTCTCTGCCCATGCAAGGTCCACTACTGTGGGGCTGAACTTGTCCCACTGAGGAGATCCCGGACCTAACAGAGGACATTCTATCAGAGAAGAACTGAGCGAACTCCTCACACAAAGTGACTAAAAATGTTCTTTTCAACTGCAGACAGGCAGGATGAAGTAGACTGTCCACAGTCCAAAAGGACAGAGCTGATCTGTTCCTTCCTGGGTACCTAAATGAAAATTTACTTCAAAACTGAATCAGATTAACTGTTAAAATTATCACCCACAAATCTGAATCCCTTAATCTCAAACAGTTTATCACTGAGCGTACGTCTCTCAGCCCACACTTCTCTAACCACATCATTATTGACTGGGTCCTTTCCTCTTACCCCCACCATATTCTGGCCACTTGCACTGTTATGTGTGCTTTCAGTGGTGACCACTGTGTAGTTTACTGTGTACATAAGAGCCACCATCCGGAAGGCCCCCAACCCCCAAAGTTTGTCTGGGTTTTGGTTGTTCAGGTCTCTCAACCTTTCCTTCTTTGTAGATAATTTTTGCAGCACCAACTGGTCTCTCTATGTCTCCTGACATAGATGTCATCCTGTCCCATTTCCAAACAAAATTTATTGCAACATGGGACAAACATGCCCCTCTCACAAGGACTTGTGTTTATTGATTCCACCTCCTTTGGATCTCTGCTGAGCTAATTGACTTATTCAAAGATTGTGACTTCCTGTTTTGTCCACTTTGGGCTCTCCAGAGGTCAGTAATACATTTAATAATTTCTTTACCTCCTAGGCTTTCTCCCTCTTGCCATCTTTATCATTCTCCTCTCTTTTATCCCTCTCTGTAAAGCAACTGTGCTCAATGTTCTCCTCCTCTACCCTCTCATCTCCCACTTCGGCCTCCTTTACCTTCTACCCATCTTTTCTGGGGCTATCTGTGCTCTTCACTCTGTTGATCTCTCTGCTCCTAGTATCATTGTTCTTGTCACGTCTCTGCTAAACTTCTTTCAACATGGGACTTTTCCTTAGATTTGGAAGTGGACTGAATTCCTCCCCCCAAAAAGAAGAAAGAGACCTAGCTGGCCCATTGGTGCTGAGGTTTGAGGCATTGGACACCACACTGGCAACCTGGGTTCGGGAATGGATTCGGATTGTTCGGGGGTCGGCTAGGGAGAAGAATGATTGAGCATCCGAAGACAGCTCTCCTTCCTTGGGGGAAGGGGGGACAATGCAGCGCACTGTAGATTGAGACCCAGCGGAGGTTGGGGGTAAGCACAGGTGCGCTGCTCAGCATGGGGGTGGACCCACACACAGGGTGTGAGACTGCCTATGCGGAGGCATAGGCAGTCGCCCTGCCCAGTGCACGTGCATGGGTTCGGGGAGAAAACCGGAAGAAAAACACTTTGTGGCGGTCGGATGGTGACCGACCCCCCGCAGGCTCTACACCAGTGGCTGGGCTGCCATTCCACGCCATGGACGGCTAAGGTAAGATCCCGGAAGAGCCGGGTGATGGGACTGGGGGGGTCGGAAGGATGGGGGCCACTATAGGGAGGAAGTAAAAATGTAAATAAAAACAAAAATAAAAAAACGAGACCCCTCATCCCCTGAGAATTACCATCCCATCTCTTTCTCCCTCCTGCCTCGGCTAAGATGCAAGAAAAACTTGCCCTCTCTCAGCTCTTCTTCTCCCTTGACTACTCCCTCCTTTGGGACACTGACTCTATTTTAAATGGCATGGACCAGAGCCATTATCATCTGTCTGGATAATGCCTTTGATACAGTAACCCATTCTTGCCTAGTGGATAAGCTAAGGGGGGGGGGGACTGTCAACCTGGTAGTTGGCTGGTTCCACTCCTATCTTTCTGGCCAGCACCAGTTGTTGGTCAAGGTTAAATAATATGATGCTTACTGCATCTGGGGCCTCAGTCTCTGAAGTGGAATCATAACTCCACTGGGACTTTGACAATTTCCAGCACTGGTTCTGCTGAAACCAACTCTCAGTGCCATAATGACTGTATGACCATTGATATCAAGCAGATGGTAGCAAGGTTCCCACATAACCCTAGTTGTCAGAACTCCAAATGGCACTCCAATTGAAGTAATATCTACCTCCCTTTAAGTATGTGGATGAGCCAGCACTTTAGCTTCTCCACCCACACTGATGTCATGAATAAAGAACTACCCCAAACTGAGCAAACTGTAGCACAACTGCCACTCCCGGTCCACCACTATGATTGTCCTAAAAATGATCTTGCTGGTATTTGACTATGTAGACAGGGTTTGCAGGGCTGCCTCCAAATATACCCTGGTCAGAATGAACTCCCTTTTTCCACTTCTTCTGTCATTTCACCCTAAATACCTCACCCTGTATCCATCACTGCTCTTTTTATCTTAATCCCTCTCTCCTCACCCTTGAAATCTGTTGCCTCTCCCACTTCTCCTTATTAATGTCTAAATACTGGCTCACCACCATTCCCTCCTATTTCTCCTCTACCCTCAACCCTCCATCACTTCCTCTTTCCTGGCATCTGATTGGCTAGTACCCTTGCCAGGGGGTACATTAACTTTCAATAGAAGCCCAGGAAATAAAAAGTGCCAGCCTACAGCACCCTTTCACCCACTGAAATATCCTACTGCCCATCCCTGCTTCCTAATTGGCTAACACACCTAATTTTAATTTAAAATCAGCACCATTTTTCCCCTCGCTTAGCCTTGGGAAGAGCCCGCCCCCCAACTTCAGTCCTCAGCCTAGGCAATAGACCCAGTAACAGGTAATTTAAAAAATGATAGCAGTATAAATAGAAAACAAATTAAAAAATGTTTTCTTGTTATTCTTTCTCTTTTACTTGATGATGGAGCGATATATCATGCTTGCCCATTCCCCAGCACATGCCCTCCTGACAGTACTAGCCCCTGATCTCCCCACCTGTTTAAAAAAGCAAAAAAAAAAACCCTTCTCATACAAAAACACTACCTAACATTTTAGATCTTCGGTCAGGTCTATTTCTCTTTCTGGCTCCTCCAGGTCCCTACCTCTGTAGACAGGCTGAATAGCAGCAGCAAACGGTGCTCCTCTTCACACTCCCGGTCCTTGGGGCAGGCAGCAAGGACCGGGAACTGGAAAACAGCAACAACAAAAAAAAAAGAAAGAAAAAAAACAGCAGTAGCTGAGTCCCAGTCCTCAGGGTAGGCAGCGAAGACCAGGAAATTCATTTAAAAAAAAAGCATTACTTAAAATCCTCAGGACAAGCAGCATACCGAGGAATACATTTCCTGCTTTTACGTGCAGGGTCAAATAAGGTTGCGCTCTTCCTAACTGCTGCAGGTTCCAAAGCTGAAAAAAATTGTTTAAAGAAGGGCACAAAACAGATGGGTGCTTGTGTTTTTCTATACAGTAATGAGGACAGCAGTCTGCTGGCTGGGGAAACGTGTTCCAGAGGTGGTAGTAGGGGGAGGGCAAAAGTACAAGAGAATGTCTTTATACGGGGGAAGACAAGAAGAGATGGACTACCATGGAAACATGGGACTACTTTACAACCAAGTAACTTAAACTTTATTATTTTTTAATGTTTTAATTTTTTCCCTTAAATTTTTAAAATCCCACATAAAACCACCACAGGTAGCCCATTTTCTAAGCGCAATAATACCCTCCAGGGTGGGCAGTATGGGCAATACTGAACCTTCCAGGGGCTATAAGGCCCTCCGCCTGCAGCATTGGGCCTCATTACGCCCCTGGGCTGTCCGGTATTGCCCATACCATCCACCCTGGAGGGTATTATTGCTTGCATAATCCCTTTGCTCATCATTCTTTCCACATCTCACACTTCAAATCTTTGCTGAAAAGTCTGCCTTTTCTGCACAACTTCTCTCTGCAGCAATCTCTTGATTCTTTAGTTGACTCTCATTGTCATGTCTCTCTCTTTAACGTGTTATAAATACAATTTTTTTTCCAGAGCACTATTACAATCAAGTATAAAAATACATCATATAATGGTAGGATTTCTGATAGATGCATGTATTTGTTACATCATATAGGGGGTTCTATGACTGAATCATACATGTTTCAGATTGCCCGTTGCACTCATGAACAAGAACTGTTTCCAATATTTGAAAGTTAATGAAATGTATCTCTCTAACCTAACAAGGGTTATAAGTTCTTTAATCAGCTGCCTTAATGAAGAGTGGAGACACCGCAACATTGAGCTAACTGTTGCAGTTTAAATTAAAGACAACACTGCACTGATTACATTACTTCAGTGAACACCAACCGGATATTTATAGACATATGCAAAACAAAACTGTTGTTAGACCCAGTAATATAAGACCATTGAGTAAACATGCTCTTGGAACCAACATTTTGGGTTTGGTACCCTCTAGTGGCAACAGCCTGTCACCAAGAGTGTTACGGTTACGGATGAACAGGATCAGTACCTTGGCTGGAAGCTCCATGCAGATTCATAAAATGGCATATAGAAGCAGAAGAATAAGGCAGTGAATAGGCTAAAACATGGAGGCACCATCTTTTAATTTCAGCTCCCGTACAACCCAGAGACTCACAAACATATATTGGGGGGTGGGGGGGGGTGGAGCTTGCTATCTAAAATGGAGACAGCCTAAATTCTTAAGAGAGATCGAGGAGAACCCTATTTTCACCCATTCGTTAAAAGGGCTGTCATCTGGGGGACAATATCACTAGGGAACAAAACCAGACCATCGGGGCAAGATAAGTGACTAAAACCTTTTGCAAAGGAGCTACAAAAGTCTGAGTTACAGCAAAAATAACGAACGTGGCACAACATGGAGCTTTATCTGACAGGGCCAAGGCCACATGCAGTGAGTAGTTGTCATGGGCTACTTTGGCAGGGTTGGCACCAATTCTGGGCTGTACAGAGCCTATGAACAAATGATGGCAGGAAGCAGCGCTTCTTCCTCCCTGATGGAGCTCGGCAAAATAACAGAAATGCTAAGCAGAGTGTTTCAAAATACTGCAGAACTTAAAATAACAAAAGCAAAAACAAATTCAGATTTAAACCTACTGGCCATGTGGGTCTCTGGGACTGAATCAGCTGTAAAATGGCAGGAGACCAAGATATCTGATCACCAAGCCTAATTCTGTGAACACCATGGGCATATACATTATTTACTAAACAAAATAGACAATATGGAGAACAGGGCTAGGCAGAATGATATCAGGTTTCTGGGGATCCCTGACGGAGTGAAAGGCAGGGACATGATTCAGTTTCTATACTTGGCTTTGCCCAGGATTCTACAGTTAAACAACCAACCCCCCTCTTGAGCTGGAAAGGGCACATTGTACCCTGGCACCCAAACCAAGGCCAGGTGAAAGTCCTTGCCCCATACAATGTAGATTTTTTTAGATACCCCACTAAAGAACTTTACCTGTGGGCAGCCAGAAACAATAAAAATTTAACTTGGGAAGGGAACGTTGTTTAACCAGGAATAGCACACTAAGCTGAAGCTTGTTTCCAGATGTGACCCGGGAGCACAAGGAAGTTAAGTGACTTGCTCAGGGTCACACAGTATGCAAGTGGGGTGTCGAGGGATTCAAATCCAGGTCTCCAGGTTTGCAGCTCAGAACCTTAAGCCACTGTACTATACTGCTTGGGAAGCCCAGCAGGTGCTGATGTTCCAGGACTATTCGGTGGAATTGATGAAACAAAGGAAGGCTTATGCAGGGGTCAAGTGACAGCTTTTTCATTGCAACATCCCAGCTTCCTTGCAGTACCCGGCCCTGCTAAGGGAGCAATATAACAGGGAATTCCTATTATTTAATATGCCAGGAGAAGTGGAACATATCAGTGGGGGAAAGATAAATGTCTGCTCAGCTGCCGTTATTTGCCACGTGGCCATGAAACGCATGGTATGGAGATAGCCACTGCCCTCACCAAAGTCCAGACCTCTATCAACAAAGCCTGCAGGCTCCTGACCAGTGCCCCCAGCAGAACTCACACGTGCCAGCTCTTCTCCACCACAAACATACTCAATCTTGAAGAATGCCTGCAATACCACACCTGTATACTGACAAAAAAGGCTCTGCTTGGTCTATGCCCCCAGGAGTCGCCATACCCCTTCTACGGACCTCCCACTTGGTCGCCACCCGTAATACTACCAAAGTCACCTTCCAGGTGCCTAGATCCAGGATCTTACTTGCCCAAAGGTCCTTTCACCACAGAGCACCTTCGTGGTATAACTCCCTCTCCATGCACATCACAAACATCTCCAAAATTGGCCTCTTCAAAACCGTCCTACGCAAACACCTCACTAGCACTCGGAGCTGTATATGCTCATCATAGGGCTTTCCGAGAGTGCCGTTCAAAACCAACCTGTCCCTATAGTATTACGTATGCACTAGTTTACTCAATTAGCCTGTTATAGTCTGTACACCACACACTGTATCTTGTGTGATCCACTGGGACCCCAAATGACTTCGTTTTTGTGTGCTCTTCTGCAACTTGTCTATTTTGTTCTTTGAAATGCCTGCTGTGTATGCTCTTTGTATCTCACCTGTATTGTTCCCCACTGTCTTGCTTCACAAATATATCGTCTCCCCTTCCTGTGACGAGGTGCTTTTGTAAATGAGTCTTTGACTCAAAGGTTTGTAAATCCGATATGTGAATTAAATAAATAAAAAATATAGCATTATCAGAAGACAATCAACAAGAAAGGGACACTGAGAAAGGGAAGGATCAGGGAGATGCATGGTACACTGTTCAAAGGGGGAGACCCAGAAGAAAGAATAAATCCAATGCCACCAAAAGACCCTCCCTGACCAAGGCCAGATTGTGAAGCAGGCAGTGCCAGCACCAGCTGTCAGATGTTAGCAGTAACTCCCCAGGAGACAAACCAGTTAAAATCACCAATCAGTATGCTGCCCTGGGTGAGTTAGCTCCAATGGCTTTAAATCTGATGAATTTGGGGGACTCTGCCACTCAAGATGAGCTTACACCCCCAGAAACTAACACTGACTGGACTCCGTTATGCCAAGAATGGGCAGATTGTATAACAGAATCTGCTGAAGAAAACCAGCAGGATGGAGCTGAACCGATGACTCAAATGTAATCAGTGGGTAATGACAGTATTTTTATAAACATTTCATGTGTTTGCCCACAAAGGTATTTGTTTTCCTGGGGAAAATACTCTGACAAGCAATCGGAGGCAGGTTAGATGTCCCAATCTTACAAATGCCCAATCTCTGAGCACTGAGAAAACTCTATCAGCCATACTGCAGCATGTAAACAATTCAAGGATTAAACTAGATATTCTGGCACACTAGATGGAAGCAACCACACAGCTAAATAGCTAACCGGAGAACTAATAAACAAGTTTAGAGGTGGTACAACTGATAAGAGAACCTTTTGAGTTCTATCAGGATGATCAGGGTAAAGGGGCTGCATCCTTGTTTCTATAAACTGCTACCTCAGCGAGGGACAGCTCGCAATGAACCAAGTTTGACTCAATACTTTGAGAGTGTGATCCTAGGATCATTGAGACCCAAAATCAATAACAGACTAATTTCTAAATGGCTTGCCATGGGAAATAAGGTTCCCAGATTAAGCTGTACTTGTTGAAGTTTAAGTACAGCAGAAGCAGCTGCCTCGCAGAAGTGTGCTGGAAAATACTGGACTACAGTATGTGCAGCCATATGGCTTGTGATGTAGATGTTTACACACTTACATGCCTTTTTTCCTTTTGTTGTTTTCGTTACATTGCTGCAGGTGGTGTAAATAGCCTCACACAGCATACGTTAAACCCAGTAAACAGGTTTATAGTTTAATTTGTAGCCATGCTCCTGAGGCTGCACTCAAGAGGGTAAAGAAGTGCAGAGGAACCAGGGTATGAAGGTTGGCACTGGACACCTCCCCCTTACCTCATTTATATTAGTTGAATAGCCCCTTTAAAGAAGGGGGAAGGGGATAAAAATTCCGCAGGAGGGCATAGCATTTGTCAACGACCTATGACCTTCCTCGAACTTACAGCAAGCAGAAGGCAACACTCCAGGATGCCGGTAATAGGTTTGAGGGATAAGGGAATGCTGCAGCTCAGGTAAATACTTAAAGGGGGTCATGTAGTTAATATAGGGATTTCACCTGCTCTGGCAAAAAAGGGCATCGACCCCCCAGCTGTGAGAAGCAACACAGGGGCACCTTAATGTAAAAGTAAAGCTGTTCATTGTTGAAAATGCGTTGTGGTCATACATCACAAGATGGCACAAAGTTTAGGGTCATGAAGAGTGTGACTCCCCCCCCCCCGGATACCTACCTAGCCATGGGCACACAGTGGGGAGAGATGCCAGGCTATATGGGAAGGTCTTATGATTTAAGTTATCAGGTTTATCTTGTTTGCAAAATGTTCTTTGTTCAACAGTTAAATACAGACACTGCTGGGTTAAGAAATTGTTTGGTACACATGTCCTTGGGGTCCCTCTGTTATGGTACTTTCAACAACAGACAGTAGATGAATATGTGGAGCTTACCCCTAGGAGTGATTCACCTGCAGGCTAACACAAAGTAAAAGAGTTATAGAGACACAAAGGCTTAATGGCCATACAGGTCAAATCAGTCAAGTCACACCAGGATCTTTGGAGGAATACAAGAGGAGCAACAAGGGAAAACACCAGGCTAGGAGTAAAAGGTATAAGACAAATTTAACTCAGGGAGGGTATTTGATAGAGCTCAATAGCCTCTGCAGGCAGGCCAAAACCCTGAACTATGATAACGGATATGCGGGATCCCATTGCAGCCACCTCCTGGAATGTGAGCGGCATGAATTCTCCCATCAAAAGGAAAAAAAATCCTCACCAAATTAAGAAAGCTTCACATACAGGTTGTGTTTTTGCAGGAGACTAAACTGTCAACTCTGGAAGACCAAAAGATGACTAGAGAATGGGTGGACTGGGAAACCCATAGTTCATCTGGAAGAGCTGGGGGGTAGGATTACCACCTGTCCCTATTTTCGTGGGACAGTCTTGATTTTCTGATTTGGGTAGCTGTGTCCTGCAGAAAAACATGAAAAATACTATATGTTCTGACATAGTAGAAAAAAAATATTTTCTGCTTTTCCTCTAAATGTTGCAAAGAACTATACTATCTTAACTAAAATACCTTAAAATAATAAAAAAAACAGTAGAAACAACCAAAAAACCTCAACACTTAGTCTTAATTCTGATTATTTAGAGAACACAACTCTGTTGCATTGGTCGAGGTTACATATTGTCCTGTGAAAAATCATGCTTTGGTAGGAAATGTCCCACTTTGGACTTCTTAAAAGGTGGCAACCCTACTTGGGGGAGGTCTCTGTACTCTGTCATAAGAAGTTGAAATGGTAGCCCTTAGAATGGTACATGGGTGAAGGCCAGGATGCCACCCAATGGGGCCCAGTTCTCCTGGCAAACCTGTATGCGCCAAATGAAGAGTCCCCTGACTTCTTTAACAAACTATCCCAGACAATACTAGATATGACCACGGATGACCCAGATATTATTTTAGGTGGTGATTTCAACCTGCCCATGCATCATTACCTGTCAGGTTGAACTCCAAGCTGAAACCACATGTTAGATCCCTTTAGGCCTTAAAAAGGTTGTTGACTCTCCACCAGCTTGATGACATCTGGTGTCTACACCATCCAGTAGAGAGGGATTATACTTGCTACTCAGTGGCCCTATCTATGTCCTGCAGGTTGTACTATTGGTTCACCTCTCCCCTCGTATCTCTCCACAAGTGATAGACATCCATATTGCACCCTTATACATGTCAGATCATGCCCCAGTAAACATGTCACTAAATATAGGACCCCCGGTATTACGGTCACTTAAATGGCACTTAGACGTCCTCTTGATACAGGATGGGGAATTCAGAAAATGGCTCATGTCTGACACCAAAAACTTTTTCACAGACAACCCCCCCCCCCCCGAGAACAGCCTCAGCTGCAGCAATATGAGAAGCCTATAAAGCTACAATTTGGGGCAAAATAATCAGTTATGCATCCCATTGTAGAAAACAGAGGGAGAGGTAAGTGGCCAGGCAAGAAGAACAATTGAGCCAAAAGGAAGTACTGTACAAAAGAGACCCTCAAAAACTGGGCAACAAAGAGCTGATATGTGAGCTTATATCCCTGAGATCACAATTAAACCTACTGGCCACTAGGAAATCTAAACTGCAAATCCAAATAACAAAACATAAGTATTGGGTCTATGGGGAAAAATTGGGAAGGTGCTGTCTTACAGACTTAAAAAATAGCAAGTAGAGAGACACATTACCCAGATGCAGGACCAAACAGGAACCCTGAAATCAACCCCGAAAGACATTAATAAAATAATGATGGAATACTATAAATCCCTATACAGTTCTCATGTGATTTGAACATGAGAAGGTCTCAGCTTTCCTAGAGGACATGAATCTCCCTGAACTAACAGACCCACAAAAAACAGGCCTAGATGCCCCCCCACCAGAGCAGAACTTGTGATGGCAATTTGTAATATGGCCCCACATAAAGCACCAGGAGGTGACGGCTTCTGGGCAAACCTTTATCAGGTGGTAAATGAGAAGGAGACCTCTCCGATGTTAAATATGTTGCAAGATACTCTGGCCAAAGAGGGCCTATCACAGACCATGAGAGAGGCTGTTATTACAGTGCTTCCAAAGGAAGGGAAGGACCCTACTCTACTGGCAAGCTACAGTCCTATTTCTCTTATTAATGCAGATACAAAAATATTGGCTAAAGCATTAGCTACCCGTTTGGAGGCAGTCCTTCCTTCTCTGGTGTGTCCTGCTCAAGTGGGCTTTGTCAAAGGTAGAGCAAGAGCAGTCCACTTAGGAGCCCTGGTTTCCCTGCAGCAAGCCACAGCAGCTTTACCCACACCTGCCTCCACAATCATGGTAGACTTTGAGAGACCATCTGATTCAGTAGAGTGGTGGTATCTGCATGTGGTGCTGCAGCAGCTTAACTTTGGGGATAACTTTAGAGGTAGGGTTAAAACATTGTACAATGGTCCTATGGCTAGACTGATCACCAATAATGCTATGTCTGAATCATTTGAATTATTTAGGGGAACTAGACAGAGGTGCTCTCTCTCTCTCTCTCTCTCTCTCCTATTATTCATCTTGGCAATTGAACTGTTAGCAAGGGTAATGAGAGAACACACAAACATATCTGGGATTCTGGTGGGGGATGCAAACAATATCACACAAAGCTATATGCTGATGATCGCCTCCTCCTAATGAGCAATCTGCAGGCTAGTATCCTCCACATACTAGTGTAACCCCCCCACCACCAATTTGTGGGTTTACCTTAAATTCTTCCTGGGCTCCTCACTGCCCACTGTCAGGCTGGTGTCCTGTTCTTAGGTAGTTCTGTTCATTTGTGTGAGAGTGCCATATCGAGCCTCTGTGCCTGTCCCTTTAAGAGATTAGCTAATCTGTTTTAAGTAAATTGTCTACGCTGGGTCCAAGCAATTTAGGGCTTGCAACCAGCCAGACAGTGCTCTGTTTTTCCCCACTCTGCAGTCTCTATTTGTGCAGAGGGAGCCTGTGTAGGAACTGTGATTATTTACTGTTTGTGCATTGTTATATTGGAAATAGAGAAGTTTGTCTAACATGCTTTATTTGCAGCTTGTTTATCTGGATGGGGGCCACCATGTTAGGTCCAGGACTTCCAGTAATTGGAAAAATAGAACCTGGGGACCTACAATGGATCTGAACCACAGTGTTCTGTGGGAAAGAAAATCTATAGTTTTGTAGTTTTTCAGTTGGCGCCAAATTGACCTGGAAGGGGAGCCCTAACTGTGACTGACAGCTCCTTTAGCCAATTGATATGCCAGATTTACAAGGGAAATCCCCAGTGTACCAAGATACAGTGAATCAGTTAGAGTTGGAGGTTGAAGTGTGAAGAGCTCGAGCTTTCGAGCAGCTGCTCCCAGAAGGAGCATAGGGGAATCGGCAGGAAGAGGCCCAACTTGCCTCCCTGCCATGTTCTCCTGCTTGGGACTGCCTTATAGTAGAAGTCAGACTTGTCTGATTCCAGCCTGGAACTGCAGCAGAAGAAAGAAAGGTTGTCAGTGCTACTTGTAATCTGGACTGACAATGTGCTCTTTTGAAGCAATTGGCCCAGCAGTGTGCGAGATGAAGTTGGATCAAGAGGTCTGCTCAGTGAAATTGTTGAACTAGTGACCAGACTGCATCTGAACTGTTCAAAGCTAGTGCTACCTAATTTAAATGTGCTGAATGTGTTTCATGGGTCAAAGCCTGTTTCCCACAACCCAAACCTGTTACGCCAGCTGGAGGCTTTACCAGCAGAATACCATGAACTTTGTTAGACTGCTCATCCTGCCTGAGCCTTGCCAGTTTGGCTCAGGCCGCAACTCCTGCACCAGAGACTGATCCAGCAAGAGACCGGCTTCGGGGATACAGACCCTGGGCAACAACAACATGCAGGTTGTGGCCACCTGGAGGAAAGGCTGTGAAGAGGAGGTGTGTCATGTCAGCCCTGCTTCCCCATGTTCATCAGTGAACACTGCCACAAACGCACTCAGCAGGTCAGGCCCTCTGCTCCCACAGTGCCAACCTCTGAGCGCAGTAATGTGAACGGGTAACAGACAGGGTAAACCTCTTGTCTGCTTGTGGGTCCAAATTACATTTAGTCTCAAGTTCTGTAGGGGGTTCAAACTGTGAACCTTAAGCTAGCGTACCTAAATGTACAGGGTCGATAATTTGCTCTCGGGAGGAATGCCAGACATCTTTCACCTAAGGGCACCTAACCAGGTATCCAAAGTGAACCCTTAAAACTCTATAAAAGACCTTAGGTATATTCTTACCTTTTCCTAGTTTAGTAACACCATCTAGCTTATGAACAGTTTTTGTCAGTCTTAACCCCTATACGTCACATGCAAAAAGAACTTCGAAGACACACCCAGGCAGTCTTTCAAAATAATATATTACTAAAATGGATAAAAATATGTAAAATGTAAACACAGAACACTACATCACAAAAGCATACAATCACTTAAAAGAAAAGCAAAGTAAAACTACAGACAAACTCCTACCAACATACAGCTAGACTTTTTCTATCTAGTGTATTACCTCTATAGTGCTTATAGTTAGATCTTGTTTCTTAAGAGCCCAAAAAGATATGTCACACAGATCAGGCACAAGTCCTAGTTTGAACGGTGTCTCTCTCCCACCCCTTTTGAGTGTCATCTAGCTCGTCCTTGTTGAATATAAAAATTATACAAAACAGGATGCCCTATCAGGAGGTATTTCAAATAAGGTGACATCAGCAAAAACTAATTTCCCAATATGACTCCTTAATTAATATCCCGTCTTTGATCTCAAGCAGTTCCTATTCCCAGGGCACAACAAAGGATTTTATGACTTTTAGCACCAAAGTGATATAACATGTTTTTTCCTCTAAGACGTCATAAAAGTTTACGAGCCCTATATCCTGGCAGCTGGGTCAGTTCTAATTAAGATAGAAAAACAGAAGACCCATAATTAAGTCTCTCTAGTCTTTTAATTACCTCCTGGTTTCAGGTTAATATGTCCTGTTATTTCCACTAAAACCTGGGGGGGGGGCACCCATAGCACAGGATGTCTCATGTGAGACACTCACATACCACATTCTATATTACAGATATCGTAGAACAATCATAACCAGCTGGCCAAGCATCACAAACACCACAAGGTCTTAATATCACCTGCCTTGCAGCAGAATCCTGGTAGCATGAGTACTATCAGGGTTGCTCCCTGCAACAAGTGTTTGAATCATCTGTGGTACTAATTGTTTCAATTTCTTGGGTTTACAAGGGACTGATCCAACCGGCTTGGATTACAAATAATCTGGTTGTTTGACTTATTAACTGCCTTTCTTTCCACCAAGGGCCCCAACATCAGCTGCAACGCTGGCCACCCCTGGGCAGTGCCTCTGGCTAACAAGGCTTTCCATCCTGGATACCCAGTGTTGTGTGACTGTCAACTGAGGACTAAAAGTGCATGCCAAAACTGAACCAAATCAGATTGCCAATCATCTGACTAGATTCATGCCCCTTCTTTGTTCACTGCCCCTAAATAAACCTGATTGTCTTTTTTCACATTTAACATGGCTAACATACATATTATTAGTTGGGTTACAGTGTTAAAAGTGTACAGGGGGTCTCCAGGGAAGCTGCTACAAGTCCAACCCTGGTGGTAAGAGAGAAGGGTGTGTGCATATTATTACTGTTTCATGTTGACTGTGAATCTACTGCTGCATCAGGTACTGGGCCACTAGGAGGGTTGGTGGGTGGTTATAGCTTCCCAGAGGGCTATAGCAGTACAGATAAACATCCCCAATACCATTACTTTAGGTGGAGGCACCTTGTTAGCGAATCCAGGCCTCTCAAAATGTGCATAGCCATACAGACAGGAGCAGTAGCCGTTGGAATAGTGTCGACTAGGGGTTACACTAGCACTATTAAACAATTGTGCCAGTAACTCTGGGCTGAAGATCAATGCAAATAAAACAGAGGTACTCCCTTTGAATGCCCATGCCACCCCCAACATATTAGCCCATATGAGGCTAACGTCAGTCAAAGGCAAAATTAAATACTTGTGGATTCGAATAACCCCAGAGGTTCACAATTTGGTAACCAAAAATATTGCCCCCTTGCTTAAGAACCTACAAAAAGAAATGGACAGATGTACCCATCTGAACCTCTCCATGCCTGGGAAAATAACGACGATCAAAATGATGGTCGCCCCACAGGTTTTTTTACCTACTGTCACATCTCACATCTCTCAATTGAGATACCAGAAAAATGGTTTCAGAAATTAGATGCTATGATAGGGAAAGATATATATGGGGCAACAATACACCAAAATACAATAGGGCCAAACTGCAGGCACCATGGAATAAAGGGGGATGTGGTCTACCACATTTTTAGTACTATGCTTACGCTTTCTTAACCGCCAGAACCTGTGCTTTGTTTCAGGAGATAGGCCTAAATAGTTCAGCACAGATAGATATTGAAAGCATAGTAATGAACGGTACAAATTTGATTGCATATTTAGAGGTCCCCCTACCTAGGGTCCTTCAATCCTGGTTGACAGTTAAAGCAGCACACCAACCGTGGCAGAGAATTGGCCATTTAACTAAACATTTCCTAAACCAGGGAGTATATACTTGTTTTTGGAATAATCCCAGATGGTGTATAGATCACAAACCTTTTGTATGTGATAACTGGGAGGCCAAACATATATATACACACTCAGGGATGGTGTCTCAAAAGATGGGCAAGTACTGAATTCCTTTTCCTCCCTACAACACAGATACAATCTGCCAAAAGCCGATTTCTGGAGGTACCTCCAGTGGAGACACTTATATGAAAGGTGGGCAAAACTTACCTGTAAATGTACAAGATGCAGGAAAGGTAGAAATGCCCAAGGCCTGACACTTCTAATTACAAAGTGGACGACCTCTGACAAAGCAGGCCATATTTATAGGACACTGAGAGACAATGCCCCAGACCCCTCCCTTTCTGCAAAACTGAAGTGGCAGATCATGCTGCAGATGTCCATCTCTGACGAGGAGTGGAGAGTTTGCTGCCCGCAAAGCATGTGGGGATTCCTGCAGTCTAGTGATTCAAAATGAAATACAACATTTATGGTACCACACTTCAGGGCAGCTAAAATCCATGGGGCCACTGCAACAGGACAATTGTTGGAGGTGTAGTAGTAGTAGTAAAAATATGTTATTCATAATTCGTATGAATAGGGATTAACTCGATTGAGTAAAACTCATTTTCAACGAGATCCGCAGTACAAATAAACATCTCAGAGTACATAAGTTAAACAACATACACATTACAGTCAAATAAGGTAAAACATTAAATCAAAACATAACATATCTTATGGGGTAAGGACAGACTTTAACTTACTTGTAGTCGCAGGCAGCTATACAATTCAATAGGTGTTATAAGCCCCAGTTGGATTCGGGCCCTTAGATTTTTAATACTGTTTTCATACCTGTGCAACCTACTCTATTTTAATCACATAATACACAGCATGTTCTTATATTTTGTGACTCCTTTCTTATCCATAATTTTATTCACAGAACCCATTCTCAGATGTGCTGGGATTTTATTCCACAAATATATTCCCCTATGCAAGACTGACTGGTGCCCTATTTCCAAGTTACATCTAGGTAATACTAAGTCTGGGGCACAAAATGATCTAAGAATGTCAGGCTTCTTTTTGTATTTCAGATTTACTGTAATATACACTGTATTGTGCTCATTGACCTGAGTTGTTGCATACATGTTTGTTGTACATCTTTTTGGCTCAATAAAAAGATTAACTGTAAAAACACACATATATCTAGGACTCAAATAAAAATGGCCTCCGAATTTGAATGGCAGAGTTTGCTCCATCGTACCCCCTGCCTCACTTAATCAGTGTCAAACCACAGCTCTTGTCTCAGTGTCCTACACTACCATACCTTCAGTCCTCCTCTGAATTACTATCCTCTGTCCTGGTGTCAAACTCGTTCTGGATCATCTGCACTATATTCCTAGCTTCTTGGGGATCCATGTAGAGATATGTCTTTCCTCTGTTAACTGTATTTGGTCTGGTTGGGAGCAGGAGCACCTGGTGCACTCCAAGCATCCTCAGTTGTCCTTAAACACCATAAAAACTCGTGTGGCACATCCGGGCAGAATAGCTAAGGTCCCAGGAAAGTCTGATGGGTTCTCTTGCCACTCCAGTGTATCCACCTGCCTGGCTGCCTGCAGAGCATCACCCATCTTCATTGGATCACTTAATATTACCAACAGTGTCCTCGACAGGGGGTCAATACCCATGGCACAACAAGGGGGATGCAATCATTTCTATTTTTACTTGTAGATTTTTGGATTGTAAAACGTCACTAAGCCATTTTTGGGTTAAGTCCATAGGTTCTTCACCCCTCCATACTCTCTGGTAGTCCTATAATCTGAAGGTGGCAGAACTGTGCTGAATTTTCCAGAGTATCAACATCAAGTTACAGGACCATTATTTTCTTTAATCAGTTCTGCTGCTGTTATAAGGGCCCTTAATGCTGAGTCTGTTGCAGTTTTATTTCATTCTGCAAGTTTGACGCTTTAGTATCTAGCACAGTCACTCTAGTAGCATAATCTTTGAGTTTTCTATTAATGGTATGGATAGCTTTAAGTAAGGTGGCATCGGCAGTCTGAGGTTTCAGTTGGAGGTGGCATCTATCCGCTTGAGCCAGGCATCTCAGTTCTTGCTTGGTTACTGTCTTTAGCAGTTCCTTCTCTCATACAGCATCTCAGCATCAAATTTAAGATCAAAATAATAAGTGAAGTTTTATCTCTCAAGCTGTGTCAGTGAACTACAAATATTTCAGTTTTAACTTTAAATTAGGCTGGTTTAAGGGTCAGTTTTACTGGAGCTCAAGTCTGATGCATGTTTCCAATTCAGATGCTGGCTCCACCCACCCATGTTTTTTCCTTAACCAGCTCCTCATCTCTCCAAACCCTTCACACTTACACCAGTTTTGACTGGTGCCTACCTGATCAATGGTCACCTCTGCATAGCTCACATTATTCCACTTTTTTTTCCCATATTTTCCTTTATGCTTCTCTGGCAGGTTGGGTGGCTATATCAACCCATCCCTTCTGGCACCACGACCATCCTGAAGCTCTGACTTCCTCCTTTCTCTTAGCCCAGATGGACTGTCGATACAGCTGGGGGGGGCTTCATTAATCCCCAACCCCCAGTTTTTCCACCTGTTTTCACCCCTTATGCCCTGAAGTTCCAGACAAGGTCAGGCACATGCGTGCTCTGCCCCTCCCACCCCATGCCTAGCACCTAACTCCCCTCCATCACCCACACCACTACCATGCCTCTACATGGTGGTGATCAAAGGCCAGGAGAGCCAAACTCCCTTATCCGGGAGAGCAGAGCTGTCTGCCCACCACTCAGTCCTCACCCAGCCCTCCCGGCTGACCCCACTGTGGCCCATGCTCATCACTGAACACGGGTTGCTGATGTGCCAGGAGGTAAGGCGCCAGTGACTCAGCCCTCCACACCACTGGGCTGGCTTACTGTTCCACTTTTTTAATAATTTATTACCATTAACATTTTAATATTGCAATCACTTTGTGATTTTTTTTTTTCCAAACCAACAGATTCTCTGTCAGCTCAGCCATTCTAAGTGGAAGATAAGAACTAATACAGGGTAGGAATGTCATTTTCCGGTAAGCATTTCCACTGCTGAATGATAGGCTATCACATTGCTGTGCAGCCCATTAGATGTTTTAAGAGTGATGTCAGTGTGCTGAGCCCTGACTGTCCCAGTTAATAAAGAGTCTATCATTTAACTTAAGGAGTGCTTGTATGTACTTCAGGAGAAGTTTGTCTCTTTTCTGTTGTCTAGTTAGTTTTGCTTTCAGCTGTACCTGTAAAACTCCGACCCACTGTTGCTGGGTTCACCCCCCCCACCCAACCAACTAAAGAACTCCTACATGCTGCCATTCATCCAACCACTTCCTTACCAAACTCTCACCTGCTACCATTCATCCTCTTCACCTCCCTTTCTATACCCCTGCCTGGTACAACACAAACTCTAGCCCACTGCCATTCATCCGACCCACCTCCTGACAATACCCCATCTGAAGCAACATAAACTACCACCCAGTGTCATTCATCCCACCCACCTCCCAACTCAGCCCCCAGCTGGCAGTGCTGTTTACCACCCTTCTCTCCCAAGGAGGGCATATAAACCACTTCTGTGGCAGTGGCACTGCTCTCAACATCCCTCTGTCTTGAGGGGAACATAGAGATCACTGCTGAGCTGACAGCATTGTGTAGTATAGGATGTCCCCCTCTCCTGAGTGGGACCTGATGATCACTAATGAGCTGGGGGCACCTGTACACTGTGTCACTTTCTTGTAAGGAGGATCCAGAAACCACTACAGTACTAAAGTCACTCTGTGCTATGTCCCAAACTCCCAAGGGGGACACAGAGATGGCTGCTAATACCTCCCTGATCCTCCCATCTGCAAGGTTTTATTTTTCTGTGCTCTCCCTGCCCAACAATGCTCTGTAATGTGAGTAAAAAGGTACACTACACACTCTGGTCCCCTTTGCTGAACTGAAACAAAAGTTGAAGTTTCAGCAGAGGGAACCAGGCAGTGTAGTTCTGTTTCTTTGCTCTCATTGGAGAGCTCTGTTTGGGCAGGGAAGCAAGGAGGGCTGAAACCTGGCAGCTGGGAGGGATCAATTACAATACAATATGCATTCCCCGTGCAAATATTTGGGGCATTGACCCTCAGTGTAGAAAGCCTGGAGCCTGCAATAAAAAGAAAAGCTTTGTTTCACTGTTTTTCCTATTTTCTCTAGCTTGAGTCTGCTTTAGAACCACCGTCCCCATAGGAATGGCAGAGCAAACCTGTGTGCATGTGGGTAACATGATTCCTTTGTTACCCAATCAATCAATCAATCAAAATCTTTATTTAATCAGGTGGACACCGTTGAGCAAGCTCATTTTCAAGGTGGACCTGGGACGAACAATAGGTAATACAATATAGGTGAGAACAACATACGATTTCAAGTACTGTGTACAACAAATTACAATTTAGGTGAGATCAACATACAATGTCAGTTATGTGTACAATAATTAGGCAAATGCAGTAAAAATGCAAGTAAATGGTACAAAAGATTGTAAAAAAAAAAATTTTTAATTACAGATAAATAATTTGTGCATCGTATACTAAGTGCAGGACATGAGGGGAAACAGTAGGTACAGAGAGTGCTCAGTCAAAAAAAAAAGATAAACAGACAAACATAGGGGTTGAAAGTCATGGGTAAGAGGATATAAGGTTGATATAAAGTGTAAATGCGGGGATGGGAGTGAAGGAGGAAGGAGTGGGTACGGCAAAAGAGTGGAGTCAACAACAGAAAGAGGCCTAAAGTCATGACAAGACAGGGGCAAAGGTCAGAGAAAAGAGCAAGTAGCTCTGAAGGAAAAGGGATCTAGGTCAGGAGGTGCAGACACAGGATTCCTTGAAATGGAATGTGTATAAGGTTTTAAAAGCTGCCAGACTAATGGGGTAGTTGATTCTTAGATTCTTTGAATCTTATTCCATAGAAGGGCCATGTGACTAATAGAAGCCCCACTAAACCGGATTTGGCCTTGGACACTTTCAGTGAAATATAAGAGGCACTTCTTAGGGCATACTTACTTAAAGAGCAGAGAGGTAAGCAGTCTGAAATGTAATTAGGCAGTTTATTTAGTATGCTTTTGTAGATCCAGATCGCAGCATTTCTCTGGCGTCTAAAGCTAAGGGATGACCAGCCTACCGCCGAGTACAGGGAGCAATGATGGGTGGAATAGGGAAGGCCCGTTATAAACCTTAGAGCTCTATGGTAGAGTGTATCAAGTTTGGAAAGAGCACCTGCAGGACCCTGGCTATACAGGAAATCAGCGTAGTCTAATAAAGAGAGAAAGGTAGTTTGGACTAGCCTCAATTCTGCATCCCTGGTGAGGAGATTTGTTATCCTATAGAAAAGGCCCAGTCTCATTCTAAGTTTCTTTATCAACTCTTCTATGTTAACAACGAAGGAGAGTCTAGAATCCAGCCAAACCCCTAAATATTTAAATTTTGATACGTACTCCAACTGTTCACCTAGTATTGTAGTAATTGGGGGGAGTAGCCCCGTTACAGCCGGGTTTGCTAGGTTAGGAAAGGGTGACAAGAACATCGCTTTTGTCTTCTTGGCATTTAGAAGCAGCTTCTGCATTAGGAGCTGAGTCTGTAGCCAATTGAAATCGTCCTGTAGTTCAGAGTATGCCATGAGCGAGCAGACCCGCTAGAATAAAGTACTGTATCATCTCTGCAAATAGATGTATGTGGGCCTTTTTGATGGTAGAATCGATTCTGTTGATGTAAAGTGCAAATAGCAGGGGACCCAAAATGGAACCTTGGGGAATGCCTCTCTGAAGGGCTTTCAAAGGACAGACTTCACCACCCGCTTTTGCTTGCTGTGTACGGTCAGCAAGGTAATTGCAGAACCATCTGAGAGAAAGAGCATCCAGTCCAATGGTTTGAAGGGATGTGAGGAGCAGACTTTGATCAATGGAATTGAAGGCTACTTAGGTCCAGGAAAACTGCACAGACGAAATTCTCATTATCCAACTCACTCTGCCAATCATTAGTGACTTTGGCCAAAGCGGAAGTAGTGCTGTGTTGTGTTCTAAACCCTGATTGTAATGGGTTGGAAATTGTTGATGATTCCAGATGGTTCTTGAGCTGGGTGTTCACAATTTTTTCCAATAACTTAGACAGGATAGGGAGAAGGGAAATAGGCCTATAGTTATTTAGGTCACAGGGGTCACCTGACTTAAAAAAAGGGATGACATGTGCCATTTTCCAGATGAGAGGAAGGTTGCCTTGCAACAGAGATAGGTTAAACAGATGTGTAATAGGTGCAGCTAGGACCCTATAGCCCATCTTCAGAAAAAAATAGGTCAATGTGCTCGGCACCTGTGCTTTTTCTGACATCCAATTTTAACAGGAGTTCTTTCATCTCCTTCAGATATGTGGGTTGAGGCGAGAAGGTAGGACTGGAGGAGGGGGTGCCATGTTTATCAACCCTAAGTTGTGCTCGAAGGTTACTGGTGGGGGAAGAGTCGAAGGCTAGACCTGATGTAGCAAAATGATTGTTGAAGGCATCAAGGATTGACGGTTTATCAGTGAGTATGGTACTACCCATTGAGATTTTTGTAGGCAAGGAAGTCCCAGCCGAATGGCTTTCTATACCCTTAATTACACTCCAGAATTTGGAAGGGCAGTTGGCCAAGAGATCAAGTTGTGAGTGAAAAAAATTAACCTTTGCTTCTCTAACCATCTTAGTGCAAAGGTTTCTCACTCTCCTGAAGGAAATCCAGTCATTTGTTAGCTTAGTTTTACGGGCAGTTTTCTAAAGCCTGTCCCTATTCCGCATTGCATCCTTCAATTCCTCAGTAAACCACTGACAAGATTTGTTCCTGACTCAGACCTTCACTAGTGGTGCTTGCCTATTAAGTACTCCTAACATAATTTCTTGAAAAATTTCATATGCTGAGGTGACAGATTTAGCTAGGTAAAAATCCTGCCAGCGCATGGAATGGCTCAGCTCCAAAATATGCTCCCTGGGGTCAAAGTTGCATCAACATCTTTTGGAAGAAAATTTAGAAGCAGGTGGCGGAGCATGATTGGACCTGACACAAGCAATGAAGCAGTGATCACTGATGTCAACGAAGAATACTCCAGCATGTGTAAACAAATACGGTTTGTTAACTAAGATAATATCCAGCCGGGTGCTGTTGGTAGGATTTAACTTGTTTGGGCGGGTAGTTTCATTGATAAGCTAGGTCCATCCAAGTGAGTCACAAAGTGTTTTTAGAGGAGTTGAGGCACTAGACAACCAGTCTAGGTTGATGTCACCTAGTATTACAGACTCTGAGGATCTATGACCCAAGACCTTACTTAAATGATCCAGAAGCTGTAACCCTGCAGAAGGGGGTCTGTAGCAGCCGGACACACAAAGTGAGACACCAGGAGAGATCCTAACCTGAAGGGTAAGACTTTCAAACTTGTTTTGGACAGATGTAGAGTCAACAAGAGAGACAGAAAATTTTTCCTTAATGTAGCTAGCAACCCCCCACCCCCGGAGTGCCTATCGGTTTGGAACAGTGAGTAGGCAGGGAGGTTTACTTCGAAGTTGGTTGTGGCCGGGCGGAGCCACGTTTAAGTGACAACCAAAATGTCAGGGTTAGTGTGGCATATCCAGGCATGGATGGAGCTGATTTTTTTCGACAGGCTGCACACATTAACATGCATAAAGCTTAGGCGTTTAAGGCTAGATAGGTCATTGGGTGATCCGATGGGAGATAGGAGTCCAGAATTAAGTTCAACATTCCCTGAGCATAACAATAGAAGGAGCAGTAGCTTCCTGGATAACCCTAAGAGGAGTTTCAAGACTCTGATTCGTTCACATCTGTGGGGGGGCATGATACTGACAAGGAGGAGGCTTAAGGCTGATACCTAGTAGGATTTTAGAGTTATATGCAGTAAGACTTTACCAGTGACAAATAATGAAGAGTATATGGGGTGACGGGACAGTTGTAGGTCCACAGGGGTGTATCCAGATAGGGTACCAGTATGCCAAGAAGGATGTGTGTCCAAACACGGAAGGAGGGAGTGGATGGCACAGCTAAGGTATTCAATAGGGCTTAGAATGTCCACACATTGTATATCCCTGGGTGTATTCTTTGATGGCGGGTTTAAATAGAGGGTGCAAGATGTAAGCAGAGACACACACATAGCAGCAACCATTGGGCAGTGCCTTCACCCATCTTATAGTAAGGGCCAGGAAGAGATGTATAAGTAGCCATTTGTTTTCCTTTATTTTAATGTAACTAGCCTCTCTTATCTCTAGTTTCAAGGTTGGTTACTAGAGAGCTCTCAGAGGGTTTAGTTTGACCCTGAGAGTTGTTCTCTGGGGGGAGGTTCTTGGAGGCAGGATATCTGTATATTTGTGGTAACAGAGTGTTCTGACTTGGCTAGAAGTGGGAAACTCTGTCATGAATATTCATGGTACTGCCCTTCCCAAAACTCTATAAGAAGGGGAGAAAAGCCCAGGGAGTTAGGCTTTAGAGAGAGACCCCGAGAGGGAAGCATAATTATTTTTATGTATATCAGTATTATTATGTATTGTATGTACTAGGTTTATTTTTAAATGTCTCCTGGGTTTATTGTACCTCACCTAGCCTGCTTATTTGTACCCAATGTACTCATGCCTGTTACTCCATCTTCTGTATAATTCCTTGTTGATGTGGAGCCTTTGTAAAAGTGGAAGCTGGCAATGCCATCCTGGCTCAAAGGTCTTAATTCCAAGATGTGTTGTTATATTTAACTCAACCAGAGAAATCATTAAAGGAGCTCATAACAACTACAAATCACGTCAGAAAAATCTCAGAATATAAAATAAATTGGTCTAAAACTATAATTCTCAAATTAGATAATCAAAAAGATATACAAATACCAAGTAAATAAGCATGTCAACAAACAAATAAATTCATTATTTAGGGGTCAATGTCACAACAAAAACAGATCAATTATATGAAGCAAACTCCAACAATATTTGTATAGATATACAAGATCAATCTAACAGATGGAACTCACTACACTTAACAGTAATAGGTCGTATAAATACAATAAAAATGAAAATATTACCAAGATAATTTTTTTTGTTTTAAGCTCTTTCTATTCCAATGTCACAAATTTTTTTTCACAAAACTTAAAACAATATTAAGCAATTTTATTTGGAAAAATAAAAAGCCAAGAATTGCTTATTCAGTATTAACACTACCTAAATGTAAAGAAGGATTAGCTTTACTAGATATGTATAAATATTATATAGTGGCCCAACTTGCTAATATATGGGTTTGGATTAAAGAACCTAAACAAATATCTAAATCTGTAATACTGGAACAAGAAATACATCCTTACCGGAAACTAAGGAATTTACTTTACTCTGCATGTTATCAAAAAACAAAACAAATTGTAGGATACTGTGGCCAAGATATTCAGAAATGCGTCAAAGGCTGGCGCAAGTCTGGCACAGTGCAAATCCGATGCGCCATGGCACAACAGGAGCCATATTCAGAGGTTGTGCTGGTCGCACTGCACCAGTGCAATCCGGCGAAATATGGCACAGTTGCACCATGGCGCAAGCAGACTTGTGCCATGGTGCAACCAGAATTGCACCATGGTGCAAACACAGTTGTGCCATGGTGCAGAAAGAGATTCTCCAGCGTAACTCTGGGAGCAGAGCAACAGAGGGGGGCATGGCACAGAGAAGAGCCCCAGGGACAGAGCCAGAGAAGCACAGTGACAGGCCACAGGAGGCCACCACCAGCAGGGTGCAGCAGGGCGCACACAGGCACCCAGACACCCCTCCCCAGAACACAACAATGACACAAATAGCAGGCAACAGGAGGTGCCAATGGCCAATGGAGAACCACCAAGGGAGCCCCCCTGCAGGCTGCTGGCCATGCCCCCCACTCTCCCAGACCAGAGCAGGCCACACCCAGGACCACGCAGCCAAGCACACACACATGCCACACAGGCACACAGGAAACCCACACTAGAGGCACTGAATATGCCGGGTAGCAGGCAGCATGGCATACCACATGGGACAGGCTGCACAGTGCCAAGCAGGGGCCCAAACACAGTGTGCAGCCAGTATGCGACCAACAACCATGGCCGTGTGCCATCACCATGCACACACCTGCCACACACCCCTGACAGCTGCCATATGGCTGTTTGTGTGAGCTAGCGAAGCAGCCTGCAGTACACGGGCCTCCGATGCCTCCACTAGACACTATAACAAGGGACAGGACAGGTGATCAGTGCAATGTCCCAACCATGCCCACCAACAGCACGCACCTCAAGGCACAGCCACTGACCAAGGGGAAGGACACCACCACAGTGAGACACACCACAGCACACAGCAGTGAACCACAGAAGCACAACACATGCCCCGACACATGCACACCACACAAACAGACACTGGGCTACTGCAGCATGGCTTCTCATGCCACCTGCAAAGCAGACACTGACACAGGCAGGTAAGTCAAAAAATACATACATGAACAAGAGGGTGGGAAGTGGTAGGAAAGAGAGGGAAGGAGACAGGGAACAGAGACTGTACAGTGGGAAGGGGGACTGTAGGGAGAGGTACAGCAGGGGAAACAGGGGAGAACTGGAGCCAAACTAACGGTGGCCATGACCTACCACCCCTTGGTGACCTCACCACCTCTGGTCTTCCAGCAGCAGGCACCGAATCTGAAAGACTGTCTCCATGGTGGTCGAGGTAATCAGTATGAGCTAGCAGAGCAGCATGCAGTACACAGGCCTCCAACGCCTCCACTGGACACCTATAACAAGGGACAGGACAGATGATCAGTGCAATGTTCCAAGGAACCATGCCCACCCACAGTGCGAAATGGGCAGTGGGAACACACACCCCCAACTGCCCATACCGGCCACCCGTAGAGGGGTGGACCAATGCCTGCCAGCAACTCTGCACACCACGACACTGTACAGAGGTGGTCCCCACCACACAATGGCCACCCGACTGCTCAATGACAGTCACATGGCACAGTGTACCGGTGGCACCACAGCAACACCAGTGGCAGCCGGGCACCTGCCCACCCCACCAACAGCTGGCACACGTGTCCAATGGATGCACCACAGTGGCATGCACCACGCACAGTGTGACACACACACAGCTGCCACCCCCCCACCCCATATGCACAGTACAAAGAACCATGACAGTGCCTACCCTCCCTCTGCGGCCCTGCCATTGCTGGTCCCACTCCAGGTTGTCCTGCTGTGGCCTGCTGTGCTGCTGCAGCAGCCTGGGCCCTCCGACAATCCTCAGGTCCTTGGAATGGAAAGAAGATGGGTGCACATCAGGAACTGACCACAGTAACTGCCCCCCACCCCACCCCTGTGCCAAGGGTGTGCCCCTGCACGATATGACCTGCACTGCCATACAGTGGCATTGCAATGCAAGTGGAAGCTGGCAATGCCACCCTGCAATGCACACGATGACAGTGTACCCCTCTGCAGGGCATGGCAGGCAGCCATGCCAACACCACAGGACAGCACCAGGGCAGACATGTAATATAGGATGACTTACCTGGCTGTGGCATGGCCCCTTGCCTGGTGCATGTCTGTAGTCTCCTGAGTCACTCCGGGTCCCGCCGCACGAGGTCACCATAATGGTGGTGACACTGCTCCCCAGATCTGGGCACCCCTGTCCTGTGCACCAGGCTTGTGGTGACTGCCTGCCACTCAGTGCCTCTGGCCTGCTGCAGAGGCACCTGCCCAAAGAGCTGGGGGACATTGAGCTCCACACATGCCACTAGGTTGGCTACCTTGATGGGAGACCATTTCTGGGCCCTCCATCTCCGTGCCTGCGCCATGATCTGCTAACTGCGTTGGGTGCATGCAATGCGCACATAATGTGTGGGTGCATGCACAGTGCACACACATCCTGCAGTGCTGGAGATGCACGGAATGGGTGTCACATGGTCAGAGGTCAGACCCAGGGGTCAGGGGTTGACCGGTGTTGCGCACGTGCACAATAGGGCACAGCACCCCATGCATGGCCATGCGTGGCTCCAGCCCATGCACAACATGTGCAATGACCCAGCATCAGGCTGACCGCAAATGGTGTGTGATTGCCGCCATGATGCCATGATGCGCATGCACACTGTGGGCCTGCGCACCGCACATGCGTGCGTATTGTGCCAACGTGACTTGCTTCTGTGCAACCCCATTGTGCATGGCGTAATATTGCGATATTCAGCTGCCACATACAAATGATCTCATCAGCCAATGTGCATCTCAGTGGGTGCATTCGCATGTCATTACTGTCGCGCCACACCTTATTTGCATCCGTTGAGCTTTTTTTTTAACTTTCTTTATCCCCTCTGAACAACCCGGGCATTCTTCTGGAGTGCCCACTTGGATGTGCCTCTACTCCTGGCCTGAACCTCTGCATTACCTCGGCTCTCCCCCGGACGACCTCAGCAAGTCCGACCCCCGTATCACCTCCAGGACTGGGTCCACCCTCCCTTGGCAGCTCTTTGTATCAGTGTGTAAGGGATCTACCTCCATCACTGGGTCACCCTTGGAGAGATCTGGGTGTGCTGGGCTGGTGTAGGGATATGAGCACTCTACCGGGGCCTCCATCATTTTACCTGGTGGCCAGAGGTGTTTTTCCACTTTCTTTGTGTTGTTTGCTCCCCGAGCACAGCCATGCAATGACATCTGCATGGTGCTGCCCCGTAGACGTCTGCTGCACTCATCCACCAATTTCTATCCTTGTGCTCGAGTATTACCTCCGGTCACCACCGGGGGTCTGTACTGCACCGAGGAACCCTGGATCCCTCCCCAGGGAGTTGAGTGCTGTCCTCTGGATGCTCAATCCACCTCTCTCCCTCTCTCCTCCCCTGCCAACCCCCAGCTCCCGGGCTTGTTCCCTCGCTGGTGTGGTGCGAGGTGTGGCATCCAGCACCTCTACCCTCAGCGCCACCGGGCCGGCTGCATTGCAGCTTATAAGTGCCACAGAGCAGCACAGGCCATGGACTGGTATTGCATCCTTTTGAGGTAAGTTGCACATGCCGCTGTAGCTCACTGGGAGCAGACAGCATAGCAGGGTGGGACAGACCAGGGAGATGCTGCCACTGACACACTGTGCTGTCCATGTCCATAGGGAGTGAGATGTTGGAACATGAGGAGGGTGAGGAACATGGGCCTGCTTGGAATTGCAGGCCCAATTTCACTAAAGCAGAGACAGAGGCCCTGTTCGATGCATACCTGGACAGGGAACCCCTGTTGAGTGGAGCCACAGGCACACCACAGGCCAGGACTGGGGCCTGGGAGAAGGTGACAGCATACGTCAACCAGCATGGCATCCACCAGTGGTCAGCACAGGAGTGCCGGAAGAAGATGGGCACAGACAAGAGGCACATCAAGGAGAAAGTGGCAATCATCCATGCGTCCCAGCATGCCACTGGAGGGGGGTCTGCAGACACACCAATGCTCACAGTGCAGGAGGATATTTTGGCAGCCACCATGTGCTGCAGCATGGTGGAGGGTGTGCCTGAAGGTGGTTTCCAGATGGGTGGCAGCCCATCACTGCATGGTACGTATGTCAGCCATGTACGGCTGGTGGCATGGAGGGTGCGTATATGGGCATGCTGACGTGCATGCAGCCAGTATGCATGTCATGTACATGTGTGCGCACCCACATGCATGCCATGCTGCAGGACACATGCAGTGGCAGTGTTGAGGGGCACATGCAGGCAATGCATCACTGACACGCCTTTCTTTCTCTTGCAGCACCAGCATGCCTCCTTGTGGATGATGGGGCGCTGGCAGCGGCAGCAGCTGTGGACATTGGAACAGCCCCAGAGGACCAGGTGTCCACCTCCACTTGCATCCGGGGGCCTGACAGGCTGCAGCTCACCTCCACAGTGCAGGCAGATGTTCTGAACCTGGGGTTGGATGAGGCCCTGGATGTGTTCCTGTGGGATGCCAGCCTTCATGTCCTCTACTCAGAGACACAGATCGGGGTGGGGTCCGACACTGATGATGACATCACAATTATCCTGGACAGCATGGACAATGTTGTGGGTGAGACGCCCCTGCTGGCCACTGACCCAGGCAGCATGCCCAGCACCCTGCCAGTGGTGGAACAGCTGCCTGCCACCACTACAGGTACAGCGGTGTGTACTGCCCTGGCTATGCCTTGCAGGGGTGGTGGTGCAGCTGCTCAGGTGCTGGTTGGCATACAGAGGCTGGATGGGTGACAGCAGCAGGCTGTGGGTGCCACCAGGCAGCTGGACACTGGGTCCGCTGCCAATGCACCTGCTGTGCCCATTTCCCCTGCAGACCCCACTGTGCAACATTCACCAGAAAGGGGGGGGCTGTGCAGTGTGGCTGATCACCACATAGGGATCGGTGTCCCACCTGGGAGCCCCAGGACACTGATCTGCTGGCCGAGCACACCTGTTTGCTATGGGCATCAGTTCAGCAACAGGTGCTGCTTGTCATTGGGGTGCATGCGCTGCATGTGGAGGTGCACCAATTAGCTGAGCAGCAGGAGAGGGGCAATGTGCAGATCCTGGTGGGGATGCAGTGTATGCAAGAGGCCATGACTGTATCCCTGGATCGCATTGCCACTGCAATCACGGATGGTTTTGCGCTGCTGGCTGCCACATGGCATGGCCGGGCACAGATGACCTCCTACAGCACGCTGTCCACCCTGCGAACCCGGCATTGGGTGACCCCAACACTGTCGACTCTGGGCTCTGATGTGGGCATCCCAGACATGCCAGGGACTGGTTTAGGTGCCTTCACACACCCGTGCCTACACGGTCATGGTCCCGCAGTTCAACCCCTGTGGGGGGCTGTTGCTCACCCCCCATGGTTGATGCAAAGCCTGTGGCTGCCTATCAGCCCAGACACAGCTGCCCCCATGCTCATGGTGGCCATGGTTCCGTGCAGCAGACCTGATGTGAGGGCCGCCCCGCCTGCAGTCTGCAGCTGCTGCCCTGTGCGCAAATGGGTGGTGTGTGTATGCCCACCACTGGTGTGGCACCTGTGTGTCATGCCACATGCTACCTGTGTGCATGCTTGCCCAGCCACTGGACCATGTGCAGTGGATGTGATGAAGGCATTCTAGCACCGGTTGCGCCTGCACACCGGTGCAATGCATCTGATCCATACCACATACCACCGTTTGTGTGTGTGTGTGTGTGTTGCTGTGTGTAGTTCTGTGTGGTTGTGTGCCCCTGACTCCCCTACCCCTGCATCACGCCTCTATGTTTGCATGCCCAGTGCCATACATCCCCCTGCATGTGTACTTCCAGAGAACAGACAGAACACCAGGAGGAAGGAGCTACTGTTATAACTAAAACTTCTCTACTGGGACCAAGAACTAGAAATCTTGTATGGGACCTTCAATTGAGGGTAAAAAAAAAGAGTTAGTGTGTTTGTCAGAGGTAGTTGAAGTAAATTGTTATCTGTTATCTGTGTTATCTGTGTACTTATCTAGGTGCTTGTCACAGGTGTCAGAAGGGAATTGTTATCTGTGAAATTAACTAAGTGTAGAAAGATTTTCAAAATAGGGGGAGTGGCTTAGCTAGAAGGAGCCAGGTTAAAACCAGATTTTAAACACTGCCCTAGATAGCTTCTGCCAGAGAACAGACAGAACAGACAGGGGGGGGTGGCAAAAGAGTAAAAATAGGAGTGGTGTATAGACCCTCTGCACTGGCGGAGGAGCTGGAGGACAGTCTGGTGGCAGATGTTGGGAGACACTGCAGACTGGGCAGGGGAAGGGTGGTGGTGTTGGGGGACTTAAACATGCCAGGAACAGACTGGGATACTATGACATCCTCAGTGGCCAGGGAACAAAGGTTGTTGGATGTCTTTCAAGATGCGTTCCTAACTCAGCAGGTGGGGGAACCGACTAGGGAGGCACGGGTACTGTATGTGGTCCTGGCAGACAGTGACCAGATTGGGGGGCTTGGAGGTAAGGGACCCATTGGCAGGAGACCATGCTACAGTCTGGTTCTGCCTGGACCTAGGAGGGCAGAAGGCTGCACAAAGATGGAGGTAACTGACTTCAGGGGGTGGATTTAAGAAATGGGAAGGATCCTACAGCATTTGGATGGGATTGGGTCAGACATGGATGCTGATATTAGGTGGGAAATCATCAGGAGAGGGGTGCAGGATGCTACCAGCACCTGTGCAAGAATAAGACAAAAATGCAGTAGGGCCCAAAAACCCTGCTGGTGGACCAGGGAGGTCCAGGAGGTGGTGCGGAGAAAGAAGTCAGCCTATAGGCAATTCAAGTGCTCAAGGAGTGAAAGAGATCGAGGGGAGTACGAGCTGATGGCTAGAAGGGCCACTAGGGAGGTGAGGGTGGCTAAGGCAAAGAAGGAGCAGAACCTTGCCAGGGAAACTAGGAGAGGGAACAAGGGGTTCTTTAGATACATTGGGGAAAAATGAAGGGTGAAGGGGCAGATTAGCAGGATTAAAACAGGGGAGAGATGGGCACAAGACCCAGGGGAGCAGACTGAGGTACTAAATGAGTACTTCACCTCAGTTTTCACCAAGGAAAATGGGGGTGCTGCATCATACATGGGAGGAGACAGTGATACTGAGGAGGGGGACCCTTACCGATCTGCGGGTCTGGGGAGAGGGGTAGGCATCACTGGCAGGAGGGGGGGAAGGCTAAGCAGGGAGAAGAGGTAGCGGAAGTGGAAATCACAGCAGAGATAGTGAGGGAAGCCCTCAGGTCCCTTAAGATGGAGAAAGCACCGGGGCCAGATAAATTACATCCCAGAGTGCTGAAGGAACTTTGGATGTCCTGGGTGAAACCCTGGTGGAGCTTTTCACCATCTCTGAGGACAGGGTGGGTGTCCCAGGACTGGAAGGTGGTGCATATAGTGCCTATTCACAAGGGGGGAATCAAGGGAGGTGGCAGGGAACTACAGGCCTGTCAGCCTGACATCGGTGGTGGGCAAGGTGATGGAGGGCATTGTCAAGGAGAGGTTGGGGGGGACCTGGAAAAGTCAGGGTGCCTGGATGATAGACAGCATGGATTCATCCCGGGGAAATCGTGTCAGACAAACCTTGTGGAGTTCTATGACTGGGTGATGAGTGCCTTGGACCTGGGTAGACCAGTGGATGTCCACTTTCTAGACTTCAGCAAGGCATTTGACTCTGTTCCTCATGGGGACCTGTTGGATAAGCTGGGAGAAATGGGGGTGAGGAACCAGATGATCAGATGGATAGGCAATTGGCTCCAGGACCGGACCCAGAGGGTCGTAGTTGGCTGGATAGTCTCATCCCCAAGGAGGGTCATTAGTGGGATCCCACAGGGATCAGTCCTTGGGCCCCTCCTGTTCAACGCCTCACATCTCTGACATAAGGACAGGTATCAGGAGTGATGAGTCTCTTTGCGGATGACTCAAAACTGGGGTGGTGGTGGATGGGGAGAGGGAAGGGTGACCCACAGGGGACCTGGAGGCTCTGGAAAGATGGTCTAGAAAGTGGAAGCTGAGGTTCAATGCAGGGAAATGCAAGGTACTGCACCTGGGGGCCAGAAACCTGGGCCAAGTGTACATCCTGGGGGGGAAATGCTACAAGTTTCAATGGCTGAGAGGGTCCTGGGGGTGGTGGTGAATGTTAAGATGAACAACTCAGAGACTTGTAGGAGGGCAGCAGCCAAGGCCAACAGGATGCTGGGATGCATCGCTAGGGGGATCACCTCCAGGAGGGAAGTGATACTCCCTCTGTATAACTGCTTAGTGAGGCCGTACCTAGAGTACTGCATGCAGTTTTGGAGGCCACACTTAAAGAGGGACATTAAACTCCTGGAGAGGGTCCAGAGGAGGGCAACCAAAATGATTTGGGGCTTGGGGGCAGGACCTATGAGGAGAGGCTCAAGAGCTAAATATGTCACATTGGAAGAGAGAAGGGACCGGGGGACATGATAGAGGTCTTCAGGTACATGAAGGGGGTAAATAGGGGAGGAACAGTCAGGGTCCTTCAAAGGAAGGAGGAGGGGGCCACTAGAGGTCAAGGGTGGAAGCTGGAGGGAGGAAGATTCAGGGGAGAAAGGAGGAGGTGCTACTTCACTGAGAGGGTGGTGGAGCCATGGAATACCCTGCCTAGGGGGCTGGTGGAGGTAGAGATGGTGAAGGGGTACAAGGGGAGGTGGGACAGGTACAGGGAAAGGGTTCTGGAAGCAAAATCCAATGCAGCGAGAATATCCGGAACTGGGAAGGGAGAAGCCAGAGAGGGCGAGGGGGGGCAGCAAGGTCAGCTCCCAGGGTGGGGGATGACCAAACGAGCAGACATGAAAGACTGTTAGGCCTATTCTGCTGGCATTTTAGTATTTTAGTATGTAACACCAGGAGGAATTAGCTACTGGTATAACTAAAACTTCTCTACTGGGACTATATCGCCCTCCTTCCCTCCCCTCCACCCCCCTAGCCTAAACCAGTTCTACTTTTATAGGCACAGGATTTAACTGACAACAGAAACTTCCTGTTTGGGTGCAGAAAGTGAGTGATCACAGAGCCACCAAAGACTCACCATCCTAGAAGGGCAAGAGTAGCTCTCCTTCCCCCCCCCCAGCTGCTGGAGGTCCGACTCTGAGCAAGTAAGGAGACTACTGAGAAATATAGGAACTTCTTGTCTTAGAACAAGAAGATCAGGTGCTAAAAGGGCACAGAGTAAGTAAGTAGGGGAAGAAAAAAAAAGAAAAGAAACAAACAGAGGAAAGAGTAAGTATTCCAAACAAGAGGTAGGGGGCCAGAAAAAAGACATGATGGGAGTGGTGCAGTGCAGTGGCTGTGCAGCAGCAGTCTTCCGGGAGATGTTCTGGAGGATGCAGTGTTGTCCCATCTGCAGGCACCTCTCTGGGCTGAGGGAGGAGGTTGCTCATCTCCAGGCTGAGTTGGCCAGGATTTGTGGGACCTCCTCTCCCACCCAGGGACCACCAGGGTCACTGCCATTGCCTCAGAGGATGCCAAGAAAGAGGAGCGGTTGGACCACAGTGGGCTCAGGGAGGGTGAGGGTGGTGGAACAGAAGCACATCCCTCCAGTTGTACCTCTCCACAATTTCTATGCCATTCTGGAAAAGTGTGATTCCTCTATGGAGGCACCCACAGTGGAGACCAAGGAGGATGCTGGGAACCTCCACAAAGAAGACCCACAGGAGGGTGGCATGGGGCCCCACAGGGGAAGGAAACAACTCCTGGTGGCAGACTCCATTGTTAGGAAGGCAGAACTGGGGGAGGAAGAGGAGTGGGAGGTAAGGTGCCTGCCTGGCGCCATGGCTTGGAGGGGCAGGGAGCGAATCCTCAGGATCACAAGAGCAGCTGTACAGGGGAGGGAGCTGAATGTCCTGGCTAAGAAAGGGATCAGAGCAGTGCAAGAAGCGTTTGTGGAGATGGGGAGAGGACTTAGACAAATAGCATACATGGTAACCTTCTCGGAGGTGCTGCCTGTCTATGGCACGGATGAGGCTAGGGTGCTCCACACCATGGGATTCAATCAGTGGTTGAAAAACTGGTGCAGAACTCAGGGATTTGGCTTCATTGGGGACTGGGGATCCACCTGGATGGATGCAGGCCTATACTGGCGTGATGGTCTGCATCTGTCCAGGAGGGGAACCAGGATCCTAGGTGATAGGTTTAAATACTTCATTGGCAAACATTTAAACTAGCCAAGGGGGGAGACACTGGAAAGGAGCAGGGAAATCCTAGCCCCCACAAAAAAATCAGAGTACTAAGTAAGGTAGACACCAACATAGAGATGTCAATAGGGAGAAGCACAGGGGTAAATGGAGAAAGTGACAAATGCAATAAGGACAGGGACGGGGCAAAAAGGGGTAAGGCCATCAAGAAATGGAGGGTAATGAGTACCAATGCCAGTAGTCTGGGCAACAAGCTCCCTGAACAGGTGGCCTTGATGGAAGAGGGATGCCTGGATATTGTAGCAGTAACAGAAACATGGTACACAGAGAACCATGACTGGGATGTTAACATACCAGGGTACACAACCTACAGGAGAGACAAGGAGTACAGAAGGGGGGGAGTAGCTCTCTATGTAAGGGAAGGGATAAAAGCAACTGAACAAAAGAGTAAACAGGGAGGAGAGGAGGCACTATGGGTCACCTTAGAGACTGGAATGGCACCACACAGGGGTTGTATACAGACGCCCATGTCAGGGGGAGGGAATGGACAAGGATATGATAGAAGGCATACTTAGGATGGCAGAGAAAGGGGAGATACTGTTGATGGGGGACCTCAATATGCCAGATGTTAACTGGAGCACCTTTGCTGCAGCCACTTCCAAAAGCAGGGCCATTCTTGATGCCCTTCAGGTGGCATGCCTCAGACAGCTAGTTTTGGAACCTACTCGTGAGGGAGCAATCTTAGACCTCATACTCTCAAATGGGGACAGTGAGAGGATCTCAGATCTAGAAATGGGTAGCCATTTGGGAACAAGTGACCACCAAACAGTGTGGTTCACGATAAACTCAGCTACAGAGTCAAGCCATACAAAAGTGAGGGTTCTGGATTTCAGGAGGGCTGACTTTGGCAAGATGGGAGAGTGCCTTAGAAAAGCACTAGCAAACAGGCTAGAAGGAGGGGTGATGCAACAATGGGGAAATATCAAAACTGCCATCGCAGAGGCAACAAGCCTTTGTGTGAAGCAAATAAATAAATCAAAATGAAAGAAAAAGCCACTATGGTTCTCAAAGTGATATGTGAAGGTTAGGGAGAAAAAATAGCATTTAGGAAGTATAAGGAAACACAGAAGGAGCAGGACAGAGAACTGTACCAGTTAAGGCAGAAGGAAGCAGGGAGGGTAGTCAGAATAGCAAAGGCACAAACTGAGGAAAAGATAGCCAACTCGGTTAAGAAGGGGGATAACATCTTTTATAGGTATATCAGGGAGAGTAGAAAGACAAAGGGAGGGATAGTGAGGCTGAATAGAATGGATGGTGGGTGGGCAGAGAGTGACGGTGAAAAGTTAGGATACTGAATGAATACTTCTGTTCAGTATTCATAAAAGAGGAAGTGGGGGAGGTGCCTAATCCAATTAACAGAAGCACTCTGTAAAGGGGGTCGATCCCAGTCCTTTCACAGAAGAAAGGGTTCTGAAAGAACTCCTAAAACTGTAGGTGGACAAAGCAATGGGGCCAGATGGAATTCACACCAGAATTCTAAAAGAATTAAGCAGAGAACTAGTGACACCACTGACTACCCTTTATAACAAATCATGGGAGGATGGTGTGGTACCTAAGGAATGGAAGAAGGCTGATGTGATTCCCCTTCACAAAAATGGGAGCAAGATAGAGGCAGAAAACTTCAGAGTTGTCAGTTTGACCTCTGTGGTAGGGAAAGTGATTGAATCACTTCTGAAGGAAAGAATTGTTGAGTACCTAGAGGCCAGTGGGGCATAGGACCCAAGGTAGCATGGGTTCACAGTGGGAAGGTCATGTCAGATGAATTTAATTGATTTCTTTGACTGGGTGACCAAAGTAGTAGACCAGGGAGGGGCTGTGGACATGGCCTACCTAGACTTTAGCAAGGCATTTGACACAGTCCCACACAAAAGATTAGTAGTCAAATTAACCAGCCTTGAGTGGGTCTCAGGTGGTAGCCTGTAAAACATTGGCTGAACAACAGGACGTGAGAAGGTAATTGTAAATGGAGTCCACTCTGAAGAAAGAGAGGTTACTAGTGGGTACCGATGGTTCAGTACTGGGTCCAGTCCTTTATGTCTTTATAAGTGACATTGCAGAGGGACTGAAGAAAAGTATGCCTCTTTGCAGATGACACAAAGATCTGCAACAGGGTTGATACACAAGGAGGCATGGAAAGGATGAGAAGGAATTGGCAAGGTTGGAGGAATGGTCAGAAGTATGGCAGCTTGATTCAATGCAAAGAAGTGCAATGCACCTGGGAAACAAAAACTCAGGGGAAGATTATACAATGGGGGGAGGTAGTAACAACAACAAAAATGGAAAGGGACCTGGGGGTAATCATATCAGATGACCTTAAGGTTGGCAAGCAATGTGAGAAGGCAGTAGGGAGGACTGGGGGGATACTGGGATGTACAGGGAGAGGCATCACCAGCAGAAAACAGGAAGTTGTTATCCCCCTGTACAGACAGTTGGTGAGACCTCATCTGGAATACTGCATCCAGTTCTGGAGACCCCATCTCCGCAAGGACATAGACAGGATGGATGCAGTTCAGAGGAGGGCAACTAAAATGGTGTAGGGTCTGCAAGAGAAGCCATACGAGGAGAGGCTAAAGGAGCTTAATGTATACCCTTGAGGAAAGGAGGGAGAGGGGAACATGATAGAAACTTTTAAGTACCTCAGTGGAATCAACAAAGTCCAAGAGGGTAGCATCTTTCAGAAAAAGAGATGTGCAAGAACAAGGGGACACAATTTGAAGATAGAGGGGGGACGACTCAGGGGCACTGTGAGGAAGTATTTTTTCACAGACAGGGTGAGGGACGCATGGAACAGCCTTCCTGAGGAGGTTGTGTGGTCTAAAACTGTGGGAGAATTCAAGAATGCATGGGACAGACATAAGGCAATTTGTTTGGGGGGTAGGAAGAAATAGGCTGTTGGTTAAATAGGATCTGCAGCTTATCCAGTAGGTAGGGAAATGGGCAGACTAGGTGGGCCAAGCGTTCCTTATCTGCCATCAAAGTCTATGTTTCTATGTTACTGAACCTGTTTGTGTGGCCCATACATGTGTATCGCACCACCTACCTGTGTGCACCATAGTGCTCCTGTGCTATAGTGTCCCGGTGCCATCACACCTGCTGTTGCAGTCGGGGTTCCCTCCACCCAGGGGGTGGCTGTCCACCACCCTCCAGCCCATTGTCTCCATTGTGCCTGCTACTTTCACCCTTGTCAGCCTCAACAGCTATCCCACAGTCAAAGGCCATGTTGTGCAGTATGCAGCAGCCCAGCAATAGGCCACAGACTTTCAAGGAGCTGTACTGAAGAGCACTGCCTGACCTGTCTAGGCAATGGAAATGGGCTTTCAGCATGCCAAAGACACGCTCGATGATGTTGCGTATGCTGGCTTGTGCCTTGTTGTAGTGTTCCTCTGCTGGGGATGACGGGCGCCGGCAGAGGGTGAGCAGCCAGGGCCTCAGTGGATATGTGCTGTCCCCTGTGTCAATAATGACATGTTTAGCCCTCTGCCATTCTATACTGAGCCCCTTGCCTGTGCTTGGCACCCAAGCCAACTTGCACACCCTGCCCTCTCCCATCCCAGGGTATGCTCTGCCCATCACCCCCTTGCCCGTGCCATACTATCCCACTAGGTGGCACATGGGAATGTCACCACATTCAAACCTGTGGCACAGTGCAGAGCTGTGCCAGATGAACGCATCATGTGCACTCCCGGGGTGTGTGGCACAGACATTGGTGATGCACCCCATGGCATCGCACACCACCTGACCATTGACACTCTGGCTCCCCTTCCTGTTAATGTATGCCATGCCCTCGGGGCCAGATGGCATGTGGATGCCCATGTGGGTGCAGTCAATGCTGCCAGTCATGCCAGGCATACGTGCAACCCTGTGGAAGTCCTGCATGGTTGCTGTATGCCTGTGTGCTGGGGAAATGGATGAATTCCGCGAGGCACATGGCAGCAAAGTATTGATGAACTGTGTGAGGAGGCAGAACGTGGCTGACTGGTTTATGCCTGTGGTGTCCCCTGTTGGTCTCTGGAAGGTGCCCGTGGTGAGCAGGCACATGACGGCTGTCACCTTCGTCTCCACGGACATGATGTGGCTCCATCTGGAGGGTGCCTGCATCTTCTCACTGCACAGCTCACAGAGCTGCCTCAGAATGGCCCTGTTCAGGCAGTACTGGCCCACAATCTCCATGTCACTGTAGTTCTCGAAGGTGATGCAGGCACGGTACAACCTGTGTCGGGAATACCACTGATGGGCCCCTTCCTTGGCCACGTCGCTGTTCCTCCTGCCCCCTCACACCCCTCATTATGGCCCTCTCTCTCTCTCTGCTCCTCTCTCCCTCTCCAGTGCCACCTCTGCCCCTCTCCCTCTCTGTCTGCCTTGGTCTTTCTTTCTTTCTTTCTTTCTTTCTTTCTTTCTTTCTTTCTTTCTTTCTCTCTCTCACTCCCTCTCACCTGGCGCAAGTGCTGTCTGTGTGCTTGCGCCCTGTATTTATAGGAACAAGTCTGCTTGGAGCAACTTTGATTTGCTCTGCACTTGTTCCACGGTTTCACGGTTGTATATGCCACTGCGCTGGATATTCATGAGAACGCCCCCTGCACTTGCACTGCATTCATTATAGTTGTGCCTTGGCACAATGGAATTTGCACTGCACAGTGGCTCCTGCTGAATATGGCTCCTTGGCGTAAGTCCGCACTTGTGCCAGCGAAACTCAGCTTTGAATATCCGGGCCTGTATGTATAACAACAAAACCACAATTCAAGCCTGGATAAAAGCACACCAAATATTAAAAGAGCAAACGATATTATCAGAATTTACACCAATCCATTTAAACTATAATTTTACCCCATCTATTATACGTAAACAGTTCGCAATATAGAAAGAAAAATGTATACAAGAATTGCAAAAGTTATATCAAAAAAATAAACCAAAAACATTTGCACAGCTTCCGCAAGAGTTTAATATTCCAAAAATCAAGCTTTTCAATACCAACAAATTAAAAAGTTTATTAAAATCACAGAGAACCAATTAAAATATGAAAAAGACTCTTCTTTGCTTAATCTACTTAAGGAAAAAATAATCTCGAATTAATATCTCTAATATATGAAGTATTGAGAGAAAAAACTAATAAAGAACAATTAAAACTAAGGGAAAATGGGAAAAAAATTAGGTATAAACATTACGGAAGATATATGGCAAGACATAATATCACCATTCACAACAAAAGTAAAGGCTAGCAAATTACAACAAATTCAAATTAACCCTGTATACAGTATATAACATGCTATACACCACCTAGACTACATAAATTTAACAAACATATTGTAGAAGAATGTCCAAGGTGTGCTGCCCCCTCAGGCACTTTAAGACATACAGTATCTTGCGCTCTTGCCCTTGCTTGTCAAATTATTGGACTTAAATAATAACAATTATGGAAAAAAACAATAAAGAATCCCTTAACAATGATATCTCAGTTAACTTTACTAGCCATACAAACTACTCATATGGATATGAAAGAAGCACAACAAAAATTTATAACAATAGCATCCATAATTACAAAGAAATGCATACTCATAAAATGGAAGGACAGGACCCCACCTGTTCGTGAAATATGAGTTAATCTGATGATGAATACGATGAATTTAGAAAAGATTTATTATATAAAGAGCGAACAGAATTAATTTTTTGAGAAAATATGGTCTCCTTTCCAGGAAGTTATTCAACAAGGAATAACATAATCAAAATACGATACTGTAGATAGATATCTGGACTCCATTGTAGTGATGTAAAGGATTGACCATTTACTCTGAATTACAATCAGATGAAGCTCTGAGGCCTGATTCTCAAAGGCCTGCATCTGTTGCAAGGTGCTTGCACCAAGCATATATGTTGTAAGGGGTACCTTGCATCCAGGACTGCCTCCACACAATTCACGAAGGTGGCCTTCGTCAACCACAGGCCGCCTGCCCCAAACAGGTCCTGTGCCCTGCACAGCGCTGTGCGACAGGGCGCTAGGTGGACTGTGCTGACATAAGCTGCAGCTTGCTATTCACAGACAGCACCCGGTGGGAGATATTCTAAGTGTCCTTAGGCCAGCCAGGGCTGGCATAGTGGAACATAGAATATGTCCCACTAGGGCAGTCATCCTATGTGTCACTGTATGCTGCGGTATCCCCCCCAGTTCACCAATGGTGCCCCATCAAGCCAGGTACTGTCACCCATTTCCTATGCCACCGCCCCATCCCCGATGCTGCGCAGCCCACCTGTATGTGGCATGGGCATGTGCCCCCCAATCACTGCAGTGCCCAATACCTGGTGGTCTAGTGGAACCCACCCCTTGGTGCTTGTCCAGCCACTAACTGTGGTCTGCATCAACACGGTACTGTACATATGCATTCAGTGTCTGAGACTGGTGGCAGTCACTGTGCACATATGTACAGTAGGCACCATTTCCTGTGCTGCACCAGGCTTGCGACAGACACCTCCCACACGCCAGGTGTTTCCTGAATGGGAAGGAATGCCGCCACATGTGGGGACTTAGGCTCCAGAACCCCTCCCATACCTGAATTGGGTGCATGGTCCGTGGCACATGGGGCTTCAATGCAAGCTGCAGTCCGGCGCAGCTTGCGTCATTGTAAGCAGCCTTTGAGAATCGAGCCCCTGGTCTTTATCTTTATCTGAGCAAAGTAAATAAAAAAAAAAGAAAAGAAATGTTATCCTTCAAGGGCATAAAGAGACACGTGCAGGCATGGAACTTCCCAGAGAGTGTTCTCCCTACCTGGAAGCATACCTAGCACAAATGATCTAGGGAGCACCAGGGCTCCATGGACCCCATAGGGAGGTTAGGGACTGTTATGAAACTGAAAATTGTATTTGAATTTATCTAGACCAGCTCCATTCACACTGTCAATAACTAATGCCCTTAGTTTTTGAGTAAACCTGGTAAAGCAACCTTGGGAGTGTTTCAGGGAAGTTAGAGTCTGGTCTAGGAATGGTGAGAATGGAGGTCAGAGCTCCAAATGACATGCAGTGTTCAGCGTGATGCAACTAGTACTGTGCTATTTGAGTGATGTGAAGAGTTATTTGCAAGGGAAATACTACTGTGCTGTGTACCACTAAGTAAATGTACCCAGCTTGATCCCAGCTCCATGTCTGGTCTTAGTTTGCATGTGGTCTTATGTTTGTTGGGGCCTCAGTGTAAGGTTATGGTGCCCCTACCCCAGCGTCCCAGGCCTATAGTGGTAAATGTGTTTGGTGAAGGTACAGGTTCTATGATATAAAGCGAGTGCTCCTCTGATAAGACTACCACCATATACCCCTAGACATAGAGAGAAGCCTTGCCCTAACATTAACAAGTGTTCTTATAGCTGGAATGGAATCCCTAGCCCAGCCATTGCTGGGGACACCCAGCCACTCTTCCTGACTCAACTTGGGGATGGGATCTCAGCTGAACTGCTCTGGGCAATTGTGACAGGACTAGGGGATCTCAGCTGAACAGCTCTGGGCAGTCGTGACAGGATTGGGGGTTCTCAGCTGAGCTGCTCTGGGCAGTTGAAGGACTGGGGACTCTCAACTGAACTACTCTGGGCAGCTGTAACAGGAAGTGGGGTTCTCAGCTGAACTGCTTTTGGCAATTTTAACAGGACTAGGGGTTCTCAGTTGAACTGCTCTGGGCAGTTGCAACAAGACTGGAGGCTCTCAGCTGAACTGCTCTGGGTAGTTGTAAGCTCTCAGAAGTTGTAAAAGGACTGGGGGGGTTAGAAACATTAGCAACATAGAATTTTCCAACAGAAAATGACCACTAGGCCCACCCAGTCTGCCCAAATGGTCCATGCCTAATTTCTCTCCATAGACCTAAATGATCTCCAGTGATCCTCCTTCCTTTCTGCCTATTTACTAATGTAATCCTATGTCTATCCCATGCATGCTTGAAGCCCCATACTATTTTAGCCTCCATCACTTCCACTGGCAGTCTGTTCTTGTCATCCACCACTCTTTTAGTAAAGTAGTGTTTCCTCACATCCCTCTTAAACGTCCCCCTTTCAGTTTCATTGCATGCCCTCTGGTCCTGGTGCTCATTCTCATTCTCATTTGAAAGAAACTCCCCTCCTGTACCCTGATCACCCCTGTGAGATATTTGTAGGTCACTATTACTGTATGTCCCCTCTCGCTCTCCTCTCTTCTAGGGAGTACATGTTGAGATCCTTCCATCTCTCCTCATAGGGCTTTTGATGCAACCCCTGCACCATTTTAGTTGCTCTCTTCTGAACTGCCTCCATCCTATCTATGTGATTTCTGAGGTCCAGCATCCAGAACTGGACACAATAATTCAGGAGAGATCTCACCAGCAAGTAATGTAGTGGCAACACCAGCTCCTTCCTCCGGCTGAAGATAACTCTCCATATGCATCCCAGTGTCCCACTAGCCATACCCAATGTTTTTGACAAACTGCTCTGCCACTTTGAAGTCATCAGATATGATTTTCCCAAGGTCCCTTTCCTGCTTAGTGACTGTCAATACCTCTCCCCCATCCTATATTCAGCTCCTGGGTTCTTATGCCCTAGGTACATGATTTTGCACTTTTTGGCTTTGAACCCCAACTGTCATGCTCTTGATCACTCCTCGAGTTTCCCAAGGTCCTTATGCATTTTTCCACCCTCTCCTGAGAATCCACCCTACTACAGATTTTGATGTCATCTGCAAAAATGCGTACCTACTCTTCCAGTTCTTCTGCAATGACATTTATGAAGACATTGAAGAGGACTAGTCCCAGTACTGAGCCCTGCAGCACCCCCTGTTCACTCTCCCCTCCTTAAAGTGAGTACCGTTAACCACTACCCTCTGTCATCTATCCATTAGCCAGTTCCAAACCCAATTTACCACTTTGGATCCCACCCTAGGATGCTCACATTCTTTATCAGTCTCCAGTGTGGCAGAGTGTCGAAGACCTTACCAAAGTCCAGATAGGTTATGTCCACTGCTCTCACCTGATCTATTTCCCTGGTCACTCAGTCAAAGAAATCAATCAGGTTCATGTGGCATAACCGACACTCCCCCCAGCCCCCATGAATCCATGCTGCCTTTCGTCTTTCAGCCAATTTGATTCAAAATACTCTATGAACCATTCCTTTAACAGGGTTTACATTAATTTCCCCACCACTGATGTTAGACTGACCGGCCTGTAGCTGCTAGCCTCCTCCCTGCTGTCATATTTATGGAGCAGGACCATATCTGCTCACCTTCAGTCCTCTGGAACCATGCCTATTTCCAGTAAATTGTTGAATAAGGCCATCAAGGGTGCAGCTAGCACCTCCCAGAGTTGTTTTAGTATCCTTGAGTGTATGCTGTGTGGTTCTGCAGCCTTGTCCACTTTCAGAGCTGCAATTCTCTTCAAGACTGTATTGTCTGAAGATTGACTTGTGTCCATCGCCCTCTCCTTGTTCCTGCTGCTCTCTGGTGGTCTGTCCCCCCATCTCCACTATGAAGACTGAGCAGAAGTACCTTTTTGAGGATGTTTGCTTTTTTTTTATCCTCTTCTGTGCAGTCTCCCACTGCCACCCTTCTAATCCTCACTAACCCTCCCCTTGCTTTCTTTTTCTTACTTATGTACCTGAAGAAAGTCTTATCCCTTCAAGCAACTCTACTGACTATTTTCTCCTCTGCATCTTTGCTCCACTCACTGTCTTACCTGCTTCCCTCTGTTTTGCTTGATACAACTTCCTGTCTTATTCTACCCCCTCTGCATTTCTTTGTATCTCCTGAATGCCACCCTTTTTTTCTTTCACTACTGTGGCCACTTCTCTACCTGACAGATCAGTATAATTTGAAAGATTTGGAGATTAGGTTGCCCATCCCATGGAACCCCTGTCCTATGCAGCTTTTTGTAAACATTGGTTTTGACACTAAGCACATAGACCTAATGAGCTGGTTAAACAAAAGGTCTCCACAAAACTCTGTGCTGTGCTCTGTGTGGATGATTACAGCACTATACACTGACTCAAAAGTCACTACTGGCTCATGGGGGCAGAAAGCATATTCCCAGCAGAGTGGCTGAATTTTGTCCCATTCAGCCTCTCTATGTGTGACACATTAAGCCATTGCCTAGAATGGCTAGTTCATCCTGAGGGATGAACACCTGGATGTACTTACATCATTACGAAAATTGGTTGTCTGGGTAAAAGGACTAGGGGTTCTCAGCTGAACTGCTCTGGGCAGTTGTAACAGAACAGGCAGAAAGGAAAGATGGACATATCAACAGAGGATAGGGTTGAGGCTTTTCACATTGCTCAGTAAACAAGTGAAATCCATTGTTCACTTGGGAGCTTAAGCAACAGGTTGGTAGAAAAGAGGCCAGGAGTTATATTTTGTTTTAAACTGAAATATTTGAATAGTTTGTAAGTGAAATTAGTTCTGTGTGTTAAAAATTATTACCTTGAATTTGAACTGATACTTGGGCTGTGATATTGTAGGTTTGGGGATAGATGTTTGGCAGGGAAAATTAGAAGGTAATTTAAATGTGTTGTTTGCCTGGTAGTTTGGTAGAGCCCTGCACCCACCCCTGTTTTGTAGGCTTTCTTAAATACTGAAAAGCCACTGGGGTTGGGATTGAAGGGCTGAGTATTTCTGTTTGGGACTGAAATTTGAAGCAACAGGAGTTGGTGGGCCTGTGACATCATAAGGGTACCTGGTGTCTGCTTACACACACTGTTAGGGACTGAACACATACTGGACTGTATGTGTTTGTGAGACTTGGGAACTTTGTTGGTGGGTTGAAATTGGTTTGTAAATAACTACAGTCAGTATAGAAAGAAACTGTACTCCAGGGAAAGGGACTGAGAAAGGGGTGTGCTATTATAAACAGAGGAGGATAATCAGGGTGGCCATATTCCACCATGGCAGGCATCTTCAGAAGGGTTGTAGGCTGTACAGGCTGTGGGATGGCAATAATTCTAAATTGGGCCTGAGAGAGGAGGCTGCCCACCTGTAGACAGCTATCTTGTATCAGGAGTGAGGTATATTGGTTAAGGAGTAAGCTGTGGGAGCTGGGGGGTGTCCAAGGATAAGGGGTGTGGATATGGGCAGCAGAAGGGTGGGGCTGAGGGAGGCTGGGGCAACGCCTGAAATTACAGGACATTATGCTACAGCAAGCAGAAGGGGGATATTAGGGACAGAGGACCCTTAGATAGGGAAGTTGATGCTAAGGGGAAAGCGTACAGGTGAAAAATTCTGAATTCAAGGAGACTGGAGGGGAAGAGTCAGGAGGGGCTGTTGTGCGGAAGCCTAAAACAGCAGACTGTGGGAGGGAGCCTCTAAGGTGAACAGTGCAAGAGAGGAAGAAGAGGTCAGTTTAGAGATGCAGTCAGGGAACTGGGTTACTTGATGGAGGCTGACATAGAGTGTCACAATAAATTTGAGATACTAAGCATCCTAGAGGGGGAGGAAGGGGTTGGTGGAAATGAGGAAACTTATACAGAGGCCGGGGGGAGGGAGTCAGATACCCAGAGGGCATCATAGAACAGCTATGGAAAGGATAGACATAGTCCCAGAGGGAGAAGGGAAATATATGTTAAGCAAATGGGGGAGATGCAACATATTCCAGACATGAGGGAGGAGAGCATGATTGGAGAGAAACTGGGAGACAAGGAGTGGGAGAGGAGCCCCCTTCAGCAGGAAGGTCAGTACCAAGGATGGGGCCCTAGCTAAGGGACCCAGAGAGCCTCTGGAGACAGGGGTACTATTACAAAGGGGGGATGAGAGGGGGAAGGGGAAACCATCAGGGCCAGGATAAATGGTTCAGATAAGAGAGGGTTAAAGGGGACACCTATTCAGAGGGGGTTTGAGTTAAGTGGGCAAAATAGCAAGGGAGGCAGAAAGGGGAGGGTGACAAGGGGGTCTCTAATAAGGCAGGAAGACTCCCATGAAATTGCGATCATGAATAAAGTGGGGGGGGGGCTGAGAGGGCATAGTGGAGGTAACCATAAGGATGATGGCGGTGTTAAGGTTCTGTTACTGGAGACTCGATGATTAAGGGTATCCATTGGGAGGACAGGGGATGGATGCCATAGCCAGGTGAAGGTAGTGAGTATCTCTGGGCTGACAGTGCACAGAGCAAAGTTCATGGTGTATGAAATGGTTAGGGATTGTGGAGGAAACCGGATTTCTGGTGCATTTGGGAACTAATGATCTAGAGGGAAATAGCATTATGGAAATCCAAGCAAGGTTCCAAGAACTTGCCAGAGTCTGTCGGATAATGGATGCAACATTTCCTTTTGGAGATATTGCCAGTACCAAAGGCCTCAGTGGAGAAAAAATGAACTCACAGAGGTTAATGAATGGCTCAGGAAGTGGGGTGAAGAGAATGGGTTGGGGTGTTAGGAACTGGAATGGAGTTTGGAGGATAAGGGACTATATGCCAAGGACAGGTTTCATCTTGCCCCATTAGGGAAGGAAGTCCTTAAACAGGGATGGCTGACTACATACAAGAAAGGTGGGGTTTAAACTTGTAAGGGGGAAGGGATAAGGGAGGAGCTGACAGAAGCCTCCTCCAGATGAGGGAGTAGCCTCAAGCCCAAGGGGGAGGGGAAACAGACTAGAGGTGGAGGTTTCAGGAGGAGCAGGGGAGGATGGAAGTATAGGGAATCTGGGTGGGGTCTCAACAAAAGGATCAGGGATAAGAGGTGGGGTTAGTGTTAGTAAATGCCAGGAGCTTGGGAAACAAGTTGCCAGAGTTCCAGGCCATGCTGTTCGAGGGGGTGGATGTGCTGCAGTCACGGAAACGTGACAACAAAACCATGACTGGGACCTAAATGTACGGGGTACACTATGCTTAGGAAGGATAGAAAGGAGGGCAGAGGGGTGGAGTGGCTATGTTCATTAGAGATGACATAGAAATTGCTATGGTAGAAGAGGCAGAGGAAACGTGGAGGCCTTATGGGTCACCCACGATCCCCAGCAGGAGATAAGGTCAAGCTGGGAGTAGCACATAAGCCCCGGGATGAGTGATGTTCTAGAGGATGGTTTGCTGGACAACATCATTGCCCAGTGTGGACCAAAAGGGGAAGGAGTGGTGTTGATGGGGGACCTTAATATGCCAGGTACAAACTGGGGAACCATGTCCTCTAAGGTGGCCAAGGAGAAGAGGCTGCTGGATGGCTTCCAGGATGTGTTCTTAACACAGCATGTGATGGAGCCCACAAGGGAGGGGCATGTCCTGGATGTGGTTCTGGCAGATGGGGATCTGGTAAGGGACATGGTTGTACAGGATCCCCTGACTGGGAGTGACCACAATACTGTCTGGTTTCAAATAAGCATTGGGGAGTGGGGTGAGATCTAGGACACTGGCAGTGGACTTCAGGGGCAGACTTTATGGGCATGGGAAATATTCTCAAGGATCACTTGAAGGGATTACCTCCAGCGACAAGTGTGGAAAGGAGATGGGAGGTCATAAAACGGGACTTCATGAGGCAGTCAGGATCTGCGCTAAGTTGAAGCGTAAGGAGCAAGGTCACATAAACCATGCTGGTGGTCCAGTGAGGTCCAGGTAGCAGTCAGAGAAAGAAGGCGCTTACAAAAATATAAAACAACAAGAGGGATAGGGATAAGGAATGTACCAGCTTGCATCTAGAAAAGTCACCCGTATGGTGAGGGAGCAAAGTCCAGTAAAGAGCAACGGCTGGCACAGGGGATGCATGGAGGGGAAAAGGGGTTCTTCTGGTACATTGGGGAGCGGAGAAAAACTAAGGGCCATCTCAGCAGATTGAGATCAGAAGGAGGGTGGGTGGAAGAGGCGAGGGACCAGGCAGAGGTATTTAACGAGTACTTTGCCTCTGTGTTCACTAAGGAGGGGGATGGGATATCTACAAAGCAAGGCACAAAGGGGATAGAAGCGGCAGGGGTGGGATCAGGAGCAACAGAAATGGAGCAAAAGGGAGGAAAGGTACCCCAGGGTGTCACATCTGGATAAAGATAAAAGACCAGTAAGGTGGAGGACGGATGATGCCATCCCCACCAAAAGGGTGGTTTGCCTCAAGGCCCTAAAGAAAGACAAATCTCCTGGGCGGATGGCATTCATCCAGAGTACTACGGGAATTGGCGGACATACTGGCTTCACCTCTGGCGGAGCTTTTCAACAGGTCACTTGAGACAGGAGGCAATTTAGGATTGGCGAGAGGCACATGTGGTACCAATCCAAAGGGGGTCAAGGAGCAATTAGAAACTATAGACCCATCAGTTTAACCTCGTGGGAAAATTAATGGAGAGTATACTAAAGGAACGATTGGGGGTTTACTTGGGGAGGTGGAGGTCTGGATAGTCGGCAGCATGGGTTTGTGCCAGGTAGATCATGTCAAACCAACCTTGTGGAGTTCTATGAATGGGTAACATCAGAACTGGACAGGGGAAGCCTGTGGATGTATTATTCTTGGACTTCAGCAAGGCTTGACTCTGTCCCCACAATGGTCTGGTGGAGAAACTGATGGGGTTAGGAGTAGGCCCTTTGATGGTCAGATGGATTGAAAACTGGATAGCTGGACGCACTCAGAGAGTAGTGGTCTGTGGGGAGCTCTCGAACCCTACAGAGGTTGGTAGGGGTACCACAGGGCTCGGTCCTGGGTCCAATCCTGTTTAATGCATACATATCGGACATCAGGGATGGTATAGGGTGAAATGAGTCTTTCACAGATGACTCCAAGATGGGAGCAGTAGTGAGGGAGAAGAGGGAGGTTGGCCCTGCAAGGACCTGGACACCCTGGAAAGCTGGGCTCCCACATGGAAATTAAATTTCAATATCACCAAGTGCAAGGTGTTGCATCTTGGTAGGGGAAACCCTAAACACAGGTACACCCTGGGAGGGGAGGTGCTGGAAGCCTCAACAGGGGAAAAAGACCTAGGGGTCATGGTGGATACATGTATGAATAACTCTGAGCAGTGCAGGAGAGCAGCTAGCAAGGCAAACAGGATGTTGGGATGCATCGCAAGGGGGATCACCTCTAGGAGCAAGGAAGTGATTCTGCCGCTGTACAATGGACTGGTTAGACCACACCTTGAGTACTGTGTACAGTACTGAGACCACACTTGAAGAGGGACATACAGCTCCTGGAGAGGGCAGAGGAGGGCAACAAAGATGATACGAGGGCTAGGGGATTTGATTCTACGAGGACAGACTTGAGGAGCTCTGTCTGTTTTCATTGGAGGAGAGAGAGACAGGGGGACATGATTGAGGTCTTCAAGTACCTCAAGGGAATAAATAGGGTAAACATGGAGGGGATCTTTAGACTAAAGCAGGGAGGCATCACCAGAGGCATGGTTTGAAGTTGGAAGGTGAAGGGTGAGGGGAAAAGAGGAGGAGGTTTTCACTGAGAGGGTGGTGGACCCTTGGAATGCTCTGCCTGGTGAGCTGGTTCAGAGATCCACAGTGGAGGGCTTTAAGAGAGGGTGGGACAGACACAGAAAGTGGATGTATCAGATGATGGCCTGTCCCGGGGGGGGGTTGGGATGGATGATAGGGGTTTCTGGAGCACAAGGGATGGGAGGGTCTCGGCACCCAACTAAGGATCTAGGTTCGAGCAGACTTGATAGTCCATAAGGCCTAATCTGCTGGCAAATAGTATGTTAGTATGTTAGTATGGCACCTGGGATTTCTGGATGATAGTTTTTGAGCAGCTTCTTAATTTTTTTATGATTTTATTGGGTAGAATTACACTAATCAATTTTTTTAAAACAGTAAGTGCCATGTAGGCTGAGGCAGAGGCCCCAGTCTTTAGAAAAATCAGTAGCTGTTAGAATTTCAAACTCAAATACTGGCTGGAAATCTCAGCCGCTGTATTGGAATTCCCTTGCACATCCTATATTATTATAAGGGTCCAGGTATTCTTACAATCTGATTGTTTGCCTCTCTCTTAAAAAGGGTAGAAGAGCTATGAACCTTAATATACCCCAGCATAACAAATTTGAAGCACTACGTAATCTTGACCCTAACACTAATCAACCTTTGCCAGAAGGCACAGACGTTAATGTTCAAGTTGTAAGTTCGTGTGAGGCTAATACTAACATACCATCAACATCCCTGATAGATGAAAGAGCAGCTGATACTAGTTATAATGTGCAACAGGCATCTGGTCACAATGCTGCTGAAACTAAGGAAGTCAGCCCCACAGTAAATCCTACACCCACTGATGTCCCTAGACAGGTACTAGTTCTTGGAGTCTCAGTCATAAAATATATAGATGGCATACTATATAATGAGGGCAAAGCTAACTGTACCTATTCTAGTTTTAGAGGGGCAAAAATAAATGACATTGAACATATGTCTAAGAACAGTCTTAGAAGTGCAGGACCTGACCCTCTGGTCGTGGTCCATGTGGGAACAAATAATATTAACACCACAAGCACTGAGGTCATAAAGAAAGATTATCTCTCACTAGTTAAAGAGGCAGTATAGCGCAGTGGTTTAAGGCTCTGAGCTGCAAACCTGGAGACCTGGGTTTGAATCCCATAGCCTCCATTTGCATACTGTGTGACCCTGAGCAAGTCATTTAACTTTCTTGTGTTCCCAGGTCACACCTGTAATCAAGCTTCAGCTTAGCGCGTCTCTCCTGGTAGAAAAAAAATAGAATAAATAAAGGGGGAGAAGGACCACAGAGTGGTGGTGGATGCCAAAATGAACATTTCAGAGCAGTGTAGAAGGGCTGTGGCCCAAACAAATAAAATGCTGGGGTGCATAGTCAGAGGGATAACCTCCAGGAGCTGAGAGGTGCTCCTTCTGCTGTATAATTGCCTGGTTAGATCACACCTTGAATACTGCATGCAGTTTTGGCATTTTTACTTAAAGAGGGATATTGCACTTCTGGAGAGGGTCCAGAGGCAGGTGACCAGGATGATACAGGGTCTGGGGAGACACTCTATGGGGAGAGACTCAAGGAGCTCAAACTGTACTCTCTGGAGGGGAGGAGGGACAGAGGGGACATGATCGAGGTCTTCAAATATCTTAGGGGAATAAATAGGGTTAACCAAGACAGGGTGCTTCAGCTGAGGGAGGTGGGAACCACCAGGGGACACTCAGTGAGGCTGGTCACTGGGAGACTAAGGGGAGAGATGAAGAGACTTCACTGAGAGGGTGGTGGAACCCTGGAATGCGCTGCCCATTGAGCACTGCAAGTTGCTCTGCTGCAGTACAGTGTGATCGGTACTTTGGTAGGTTTGTGTAATGGTGCAGATCAGGCCATGTTAACAGCCAGTGGAGTGCTGAAAGTTGCTCTGCTGCAGCACAGTGTGATTGACACTTTGGTGGGTTTGTGTACCTGCATTTTTTCCTAGTGTATAAACACATTGCTCTGCCTTCACTGGTGCAGTCTCACAGCACCTCATGCTGCATGGTTCTAGTTGCTTTGTCCTGTCACTATGCATACAGGAGCAGCTGATTTACTTCATTCATGGATTTTTACAGGTGCATGGGTGGAGCCCTGCAGCCATTTTGTAATTACTAGGGGAGAGAGAGAGAGAGAGGGGGCTGACAGACTAAGATGACTGTGTTCTTCCCTGGAGTGCTTCAGAGTGGACATACATTAGTGTTTTGGTCCAGGTTATCTCATTTAAAGCTGTGGTCTATTTCTGTCTACCTTCTTCATTTCCTGTCAGCCTGCCTTGTTAGTCAACCAGTGCCCACGTTTCATTGCCAAGTGACCATTATATTATTTAAAATAGATGGAAAAACTGCCGCTCATTGCTTATAAAGGATCACGCCCCCGTGCTCTCACTGGCATCTCATCATCATGCTAGTGAATGTGGGGGTGGGGCGTGGGTGGCAACAAAAAAACTGGAAATCCTTGTGACACAGTGAATACAACTTTATGAGTGTTATAGCTCTTGAATTACTGCAAGCTTCATGGAAAGCTTAACCTTCTCTGGATCCTCTGGTAGTAAGGCACCAACAGATATGGTGCAGGGGCCAATTATTGTATCTTGGGGACTCTCCTTAAAGAATGAAGGTTTTTCTGCCTCTACAGTCATTCAGTTTGTTATTAATTGTGTCTTTACTTACTTTTTCATCATTTTATTTTTATTTTGCCAACTGCTAGTGAAAAAAGAATTCAATGGAATCATTGTATTACGAAGTCAGAAACTGTTTACTGGCAAGGCTTGCAGTGTATTTCAAAGGGAAACTGCTAATTTGTTTTCAGATTTTTACAGAGAAACAATACCGTATACCACCAAAATATTTTATATTTATTAGAAATATGTGATTTTGATAACCTGTGATCTTTTGTTATAATTTAGCATGTGACATTTTCTTCATAGCCAGATTTTGCTTGGGAAGAAGAAAGAGAAGCTAATTATTGTTAAAAAAACAGCAAAGTCATACAGATAGACCACAATACTGCAAACACATAAAGGGTAAAGTTTGTTACTGAAAGAAGCATCTATTTATTTTGAAAAAGATAGAAAAATATATTTAGTTTCTCACTGAAATACATTGGGCTCCTAACTAGCCGTCAGTTTCTGAGATAAAAGTACTAGATTTCTATTGAAATCTTTTTTACTAAAAGTGTGAAAAGTAAAGGCAAAAACCTACTTGTTTCACTGCGCTAACACGTATTTTGTTACAAATATAGAAAATAATTACTAACACATCAAAATACAATAGATAAAATTATAATTTGCCTGTTTCTTAGAAGTAAACACCTAGGCGGATATTCAAAAGGTTAGCATGCATGCGCAACAGGGGTTCTTGCTGTCACAAGTCCCAAAATGCGCCATTTAGCGATATTTAGAAGGAGGCAGTTGCGCCCGAAAACATGCTGAGCAACAGCGCAATGAAAATGAAGGCATGCACAACTGAAGGGGGTGGATCCATGCATAAAGAACGCAATGCGATATTCAAAGACTTGCGCGATGCGCAATAGCGGCACAGCCGTAAATTGCGCACTAGCGGAAATGAGCCAAAATAAAAAGGCTCAAGGAAGCGGCGCAAGAACGCTACAAGGCTGCCATGGGGAGAGAGAGAGACACAGACACACAGACACACAGACACACAGACAACAGACAGGCTAGGGCAGGCAAGGAAAGCGTGGGCCATAGGCTGTAGAGGCCAGCGGGGGGTGCCCGGTGCAGTGGAAGTAGCAGTGAGGACAGCGGGGGTAACACAGCAACACCAGCTGGGGGGGCAGAAGCCAGGGAGATGGACAGTGCCAGCTTCCACATGGAAGCTGTAATGAGGGGGTTGAGAATGCATGCTGCAGGGGGACGTGGCCGTGGAAGGGCCCGTCAGCGGTATGCCCCCAACAGGCAGTACCGTGCCTGCATCAACTTTGAGCTGTACACAGATGTAGAGATTGTGGGCCGGTACCGCCTGAACAGGGCAATACTGAGACGGCTCTGATAGCTGTGCAGTGATGTGATGCAGGCACCCTCACGATGGAGTCACGCTCTGTCGGTGGAGACCAAGGTGACAGCCAGCATGTGCCTGCTCGCCACGGGCACCTTCCAGAGGCTGACAGGGGACACCACAGGCATCACACAGTTGGCCACGTCATGCATCCTCACCCAATTCCTCAGCGCACTGCTGCCACATGCTGCGGAGTACATCCATTTCCCCAGCACCACGGCAGAGCGTACAGCAAACATGCAGGAGTTCCACAGGTAGCACATATGCCTGGCGTAAGAGGACTATATAGACTGCACCCATGTGGCCATTCGGTGATGCCACCTGGCCCCATGGGCTTGCATATCGGAACAGAAAGGGATTCTCTAGTGTCAACTGCCAGGTGGTGTGTGATGCCACTGGGCGCATAATCAATGTCTGTGCCACACACCCTGGTGGAGCACATTATGCCTTCATATGGTATCAGTCTGCACTGTGCCATCGATTTGAGAGTGGGGACATCCCCACAGGCCATCTAGTGGGTGAGTACACATGCATGGAATGCAAACTCGGGGCAAGGGTGGGAATGCCACAGGTGCCATGGTAGTGGCACACAGGGATATGGCCAATATGGACCTGAACATGAGACTGATCTCCACCATCTCCACACAGGTGACAACGGATACCCACTCCGTCCCTGGCTGCTCACACCGTACCGGCGCCCCATGACCCCATCGCAGCAACGCTATAATGAGGCACATGTTTCCACACGCAACATCATAGAGCAGGTGTTTGGGATGCTCAAGGCATGCTTCCGATGCCTAGACACCTCCGGTGCCCTACAGTACAGCCCCCAAAAGGCCTGTGGGATATTCCTGGCCTGTTGCATCCTGCACAACATGGCCAAAGACTATGGGATAGCCGTACAGGTTGAAGAGGGGGACAGTGATGGGGATGCCAGTGGCGCCGGTGTTGATGGTGATGAGCAGCCCCCCCTAGGACGGCGGGACCCCCGACTGATCCGGCAGGCCCAGCTGCACCGGGACACCATCACAGAGGAGCACTATGCAGAACACAGGTAAGTCAAGGGGACATGTGCAACCAACACTGTCCATCGCAAACCACAGGCACACAGGGGAACACACCAGGGGTGCATGACGGTCAGGGGAGTGGAAGGGTCCAGGCATACAAACACACCATCAGGGAGGGGTGAGCACTCATATGGACACACAAACACACACCAGGCACAGAGCGTACATGGGCAGATGCACAGCACAGCAGAACCGACATTGCTAACACACAGCACCACCGACCACCCCCACCACCTGTACTGTCCAAGTATGTGTGTCAGATGCTGGGCACCCTTGCACCTTGGTGTACAGCACAATGCAGGCATCATCATGCACATGCACCTGTGGACAGCAGTTGGGAGGGTGTGCAGGTGGTCCGTGTGTCGGCGTGGTGAGCAGAGCACCCAGCAGTGCACTGCCCACCATGACACACATTGCACACATGGCAGCACCAGACAGGGCCCGCACTGGGAGACAGCTCAGTCATGTAGCACTGTCCCATGGCCACCACAGATGCGTGGGTGGCCCTGCAGTGACCCAACAGCACTGGCAGGCTGAGCAGGGGCCACATGGGGTGGCACTGTTGCACCACCGGGGGTCCCACTGTGCGAACGCGACCTTGCCTGCACAGGGGTCTGCAGCATGCCGAACAAACCTGCACCAGGGGTGCTCGGGATGGCCACAGCAGAACCCGGCGTCGACAGGCCTGGTGTCGCACGACGCCGGGAACGGGGAGTGGAGAGTGAACTGTGTGGGGTTTGCGGTACAGGGGCACCTGACTGTGTGCCCAATGCATCCATGACAGAGACCACTGCCTGGGTCAGCCTGTCAATGGCGGCGGTCACATCCGTCCGCATACGAACCAGCTCAGCACGGTCCAGAGCACACTCCCTGCTGTGCCGCTCCACAGACACAGACAGTGCCTCCACGGACATTGCAACCCGCCTCTGCAGATGTACTGATTCCTGCAGCAGGCGGGTGTGCTCCTCCAATGGGTACTGTGCCCCAATGGCATCCTGTCCCCCAGGGTGTGGAAGGTCCTGATGCACAACACCCCTTGAGGGTGGGCGCTGTTCGCCAGGACCAGGAATGGGTGGATCAAAGGGTGGCGGACATGTGCCACCGCTTGACACTGTACCCCCAGACCTGGTGGATGACTGCTGCTGCTGCCCCTCCAACCGCTGTGCCCCAGGGTCCACTCGTTCCACTGCTGTGCTGGCAACAGTGCCAGACACCTGCACAGCCACCGGTGCTGCCCCACCGGTGCTGACAGGCACAGCCTGGGACTATGCCAGCATGCTGGTACACAAGTTGGAACCAGAAGGCCCAGGGCACGGTGCTGGCCTGCTGTGTGTCCGTCATGGAGACACACACCTATCACTGCCCATTGCAGTCCTTGCATCATCAATGGTGCAGGTACGTGCTACAGCCATAGTCACAGTGTGCTGGCATGCTTGCATGCCAGACTGCTGAGACACAGGCTGTGCACCCCCTGCACCCGAATCACCGACACCAGAGTTGGAGGCCCAGCGTGCATGCTGCTGCAGTGCCTGCTGGCTGGTGATAGAGGTGGATGGACCCTCCTCCATGTTCAGCAGGTCATCATCCCTGCCTGGACCCACCACCACCGTCTCCTGAAGACGAACAGGATCTGTAACAGAAAGAGAGTACATGTGAGTGCATGTGAACAACCTTCCCCCCAACCCCCCCAACACCACCACCATGTCATACCGTGCAGTGATGGGCTTCCACCTATCTGGAATCCACCTCCTGGTATGCCCTCAATAGCACTCCGCTGCATTGATGCGACCAGTGTCTCCTCAGTCGGGGTCAGCTCCAACACCACTGGCGGGCCCCCGCCAGTGCCAGCACGTGCTGCCCTGAAGGTTGCCACCTTCTCCTTCAACCTCCTGCGGTCTGTCCCCATCTTCTTCTTGCATTCCTGCAAGGAGCTTGGTAGCTTCCGTGCAGGTTAACGGCCGAGCTACCCCTCCCATGCAGCCACACGGGACTGAGGGGTGCCCTCCATCCACTCAGTACTGGCTCCTCATCCAGGTAGGCCTGGAAGAGGGCCTCTGTCTCTGCTGCTGTAAAGTTGGGCCTCCTCCTACGCCCACCATCCTCACCCTCACCTTGGCTCTGCTCGGTCATGGCGATCTGTATGGGGGGAAGTGGACACCTGTCACTGTGCAGTCTACAGCATTTTCCCATGACCATTGTCCAGAACATCACACAGCATGCAACTCACCTCTCACCTGCAGTAACCAAATCTGGCCAGCGCAGCCCAATGTCGCACATTTATAGTGCAATGCACGCAAATTAGGAGTGGAGCAACTATAATGACATGCAAATCGCGCCACTGCGCCTTTGAATGGCTGATAAGATAATTTGCATGTGTAGGCTGAATATTGCGAATCTGCGCTTTGCTCAATACGGTTGAGTCAGCTGAGCCACTGGTGCAGATCTGTGACTGTGTGGTACACTGCATTGCGCATGCCCAGATAGCTTACGCAGGTGTCTGCCGTGCTGCTGACATGCTGTGCATGATTGGCAATTCAGATCATGGCCACCATTGTGCCAGTGGCGCTACAGCAATGGGCACTATATGGCGCTGTGGCACTACTGCGCAATAGTCCACTGTGGCACTGGTACGCAGCTGGTCAGTCGCACAGGATGCCTATACGTCAGATGGCACTGTGTGTGGCCTTGCGTCATGGCCCATGACCTTGTGTCTGACCTTTGCCCCCTGGCGCTGTTCGCCTGCCATGTGTATCGGCCCTATTGCGCTGTCTGGTGACAGCGCTATGTGAATGGATGGCGCTGTTCGAACAGCCGATTGGAGTGTGGTGGTCTATTGCGCAACATCTCCACGGGGGTTACGGCGCAGCCGGGCCATATTGCCTGCTGTAAAGTTGGTGCCATGGGCTAGAGAAGAGCTGTTCCCTGGAGCCAATTGGAACTGGCCAACTTGGTGGCCCTAGTAGAGCCCCACTATGGGGCACTTTATGGTGAGGCACCCCTCACCATTGCCCGCACACAGGTGTGGCATCAAGTGGCCACTGACCTGGTGGGGGTCACTGGACAGTGCCGGTCTGATGAGCAGTGCCGGCACCAGTACAGTGACCTCTGCCGGAGGGATCCGGACCTTTTGAAGAGGCTGCGGTCACGTGCCAGGCGGGGCGTGGTGCCTAGGCCAGGTGGGTGTACCATCTATGCACCTGTATTCTCTATAGGGGTGTGAGTGTGTTTTGGTGGCTGTGCATAGGTGATGGCTCTGCCATGGTTGGCTGTGTCAGTGTGTGCAGCTGTGAGATGAATGAGTCTGGCTGTGTGGACAGGCACTCTCACTGGGGCATGGGGCAGTCTGCTTTGGAGTCACACTGATGTTTGTCTCAACATATGTCTCCCACAGGCCGGGATGTGAGGATGCAGGCCCGGGTTGAGGAGGGCCGTGCCAGGGCCCCGGTGCCAGCGGGAGTTGCACCCCAGCAGCAGCAGCAGCAGCAGCAGCGGCAGACACAGCTGCTTGAGCAGTGTGAGTATCATGACTTCATGGATGCTATTGCATGCTGGGGGAGACCACTAGCCCTGCACAATACAACCATGCAGAAAAGGGAGGTCATAATTCCACTATACAAGACACTAGTGAGGCCCCACCGGATACAGTGTACAGTTCTGGAGACCATACTCTACGTAAGGACATAGACTGGGCAGAGAAGGTTCAGAGGAGGGCAACAAAGATGGTGCATGGCTTGCATCACAAGTTCTATGAAGACAGGTTGAAGGAACTGAACATGTACTCCTGGAGGAGAGGAGGGAGAGGATATGATAGAGACATACAAGTATCTTACAGGGAGGAACAGGGTGCAGGAAAACACTATTTTTAAGTGAAAAGATGTTCCAGGACTAGAGGGCATGGGATGAAGTTGGAGGGAGGACGATTCAGAGGAAACATGGAAAGAATTTCTTCACAGAACGGTGGTGGACAAGTGGAACACCCTGCCAGAGGAAGTGGTGGGGCTGAAACAATCACGGATTTCAGAATGCAGGATAGACATAAAGGAATTCTGGAGGTCAGGGTGAGGGCAACAGACTTACAGGAAAACAAAGTGAACTTACAAGCTCAAATGGACAGACTGGGTGGGCCATAGGCCCTTATCTGCCGACACTGTCTATGTATCTATGTATGTACACGACACAGGTGACATGCATCACTGTCCAGTATCACAGCACGTCTGTGTATGCGTCACTGGTGGTCCATGCATGCACTGGGCACATAGCTGTGTAACTGGCATCGCACCACGTTGCCACGTCACTTGACAGCCTTGTTTGTGCTGTGATGGACATGGGCAGTGTGTGTGTGCAGTGGTGTGCATAGCTGGTGACGCCTGTTTGTGATGGCCATGTGCATGTTCACTGTGGGTGGGTGCATGCCATCACAGGTGCGGGACATTGGGCTATATGGCTTGCAGGTTGGGTGGTGTTCAGGGTTGTGGTCAGTCACAGCCATTGACTGTGTTCCCATTTTCCTAGGCCTCGAGGTTCTCAGGAGGATTAGACGGGATATTCGGGGCCTCACACAAGTGTCAATGGAGAACCAGACCATCCTCCAGTCCATCAGGCGCCATGGCCTTCGGAGGAGGCGGCACAGGAGGGTGCAGAACCAGGAAGAGGATGAGCAGCCGGCTGGGCCGTAGCTGATGATACCCTTCCCACTTCTCCCATCCCTACCACCCTGCCTTTCCTCTCCAAGTTGTTCATCCCTACCCCTTGAACACCCCTACCTTGTACCCATCCCCCCCTTGTAAATACTTGTTATTGTTTTGGTTCTTTACTATTTGGATATTTAAATATACATCTCTATTTTGATATGAATACTGTGTTGGTCTCTGATTTGCAGCTGGCTATGGGTGCTCAGTTGCAGGGGTGTACATGCCATCTGGGGTGGTATGGTCCTGGGTATATGTGTGTGTGTGTGTGTGTGTGTGTGTGTGTGTGTGTGTGTGTGTGTGCGTGTTTGTGTGCATGGAGAGGTATCTCCAGCATCGCAGTGACTTTCTGTTGGTCTTGCCGTCTGCTGCCACCCACTGCTGGGTGCACAGGGTGTGTCTGGCTTGTATGCTTCTGTGCTGCAGCGGGTTGACATGTGCTGGGGGGGATGCATGGTTTCCTGCAGTGCCAGTCACTGCATATAGGTGGTGTCTTGGGGTCACAGTGCAGGGTGTGCTGTGCGTACGGGGGGCTGATGTGCACTGTGGTTGTCAACCCCCTGTGTGTGGCACTCTCAGCCTGCCAGTGGTTGTGCTGGGGTGTCATGGCTCTGCTATGCTTTGTTGGCTTGTCCCCGTGGGCCAGTAGATCATCCATCACACTCCCAGTGATGCTGTGCTTGGGGTGTGCAGGTGTGGTGTTGGTTCTGCAGTGTGTTCCTGTGCCCATGTGTGACATGGCTGGCGGTGGGCCCCAGCCTGCCTCCCTGGATGTGCAGTTCCATTGCTGTGGGGGGGGGCTCTGCTTGAGCTATAGCATCTCTGGACTGCTCAGCTGGGCTGCCCTGGTTGCGCCATAGCATAACATTTCTGCTCAGCTTCTCCTTCCTGGTTGCGCTATGGCACAGTATGTGCGATATTCAGATGTTGGTTGCTTGCGCAATTTGTTCTGATCCATGTTTGAATATCGCACCTGTTGCGCATATGCGCAATTGGTTTGTGCTTGCTCCTGCTGTTGCGCTCATTTTGGGCGCAGTTTGAATATCTGGGCCCTACTCTTTAAATGTCTTTCTGAAAGTAAGTTGGGGTGTGTGTGTGTGTGTGTGTGTGTGTGTGTGTGTGTGTGTGTGTGTGTGTATACTAGAAACAGCAGGTCTGCTGTATGAAATTACAGTCTACGAACTCATCACCCACTAGTTAAAATCAAACCTCTAACAGAAATAGTTCAATACATTAAATAGAGCCATTCTATATATGATATAAGCATATTTATTTATTTATTCATTTAAGAGTTTCACCAGGAAGGCATACTGAGCAGAGTACTGCTCGATTCCAGATGCGTCCTGGGGGGAAGGGGAAAGGATGTATACAGCATAGAAAGGTACACAGTAAGTATAGTACATGCAGCAACAACACAGGCATTAGAATAGATACAAGTAGCAACCCAAGAACTAATTATAGATGATGAGGAAACCAGATGGTACTCAGAGTGCAGTAGTTTAAGTTAACTAGCTAGCAAGTTCAGTGGTTCAGCAACTCATCTAAGCAGTACAGTGCATATATAAACTTGATGGCCATACCCTATTTATACAGGAGGATTAACAGGATTAATACTAAGGCAGTGAAATGGGTGCAGGCACTGCTTAATCAAGGGAGGAGCTGGGAGCCTGGGACAGACACAGAGGTATTAAGTGTGGCCAATAGGGTAATTAGGAATGGTGTTAGGCTGCACACAGGAGCAGGTGGGGGGGGGACTGACTTAAGGAGCAGGTTACGCTGCTGTGTGTTATCTAAATGCCTAATGATCACCGGTAAGGAGTTCCACAGTTTAGGCATACTGTAATTGAATGCTGCCTGCCCTTTGGCTGTTGACATGTGAGGAACATGTAGAAACTGGGAGTCAGTATTTCTGTGAGAGTATGCCGAGGGGGGTTGAGCTAGGAGGGTGGATTCGAAGTAGAGGGGGAAGGATTGAGCCCAGAATTTCACAGTTAGCCTCGCACCGAGGAGCTGTCTCCGGTCCTGGAGTGATGGCAGGTCAAGAGCCTTGCAGAGATCGCAGTGATGCATTGATGGAGGGCAGTCTAGGGCAAACCAGCAGAAGGAGCGGAAGAGAGGGTCAAGTCTTGGTAGGATAGTTTTGGGGGCAGTGCTGTAGACTATGTCTCCATAGTCCAGTTTCGGGAGGATCATTTTCTGAAGGACAGCCTTGTGGGTTTCCTGAGGGAGGCAGCCCCTGTTTCGATATAAGGCTCCAAGCTTGGGGTGCAATTTCTTGTGGATTGAGTCGATGTGGGCTGAGAAGTCGAGGTGTTGGTCGAGCCAGACCCCAAGATACCGGAAGGAGGTGCAGTCCTCCAATGGTGTCCCATCTATGTTGTGGAAGGTGGGGGTGGTGGGAAGACGGGAGAGCCTCTGCCTACTACCGAAGGTTAGAGAGATGTTTTTTGAGGGGGTTTAGTGAGAGCTGGTTAGAGTGAAATCAATGCTGGACAGCAATGAAGTTATCCTGAAGTCTAGTGGCCACTACAGCGGGGGAGGGACCTGACACATACAGTGCCATGTCGTCTGCATACATGTGTATTGATGAGTGTACACATACCGAGGGCAGGTCATTTAAGAAAATGGAAAATAAGATCGGGCCAAGGACCATGCCTTGTGGGACAACAGTATTTACAGGGAGGCGGGGTAGAAGTATGATGACCAATTCAGACAGATTGAGACCTACCAGCTAAGTAGGATTGGAACCAATTGGTGCTGGTTGCAGAGAGACCTGCATGTGCGAGTTTGGTTAGTAGAAGGGTGTGGAAGACCGTGTTGAATGCCTTGGCAAGGTCAGCAAAGATAACTGAGGTGATGTGCCCGTGATTCATCCCCGTGAGGACTGTGTCAGTAAGTCATAGCAGGGAGGTGATGGTGGAGTGTGACTTCCTAAACCCAGACTGGTATGGTGTAAGGAAGGAGGAGGCATCGAGAAAGGAGGAGAGTTGGGTGAATACAAGGCACTCCTGAATTTTGGATAGGATGGGGGAGTAGGGAAATAGGGCGGTAGTTACCAGGTGAGGAGGGGTCACCCCCTTTCGGGAGAGGAATGACTGTGGCATGTTTCCACTCAGAAGGTACAGAATTTAGCCAGAGTGAGAGATTGTATAGCTTGGTCAGAGGGGTGGCGATGGCTTGGGCAGATAAGTAAAGCATTTTGGAGTCCAGACCCGAAGGGCATTTACCTTTGGTGGGATTTAGTGCACGTAGCGCTTATAGTATCTCAGTTGGGGTGACTAAGCGACAGGCGAACGACAGGGAAGTGGGTGGTTTAGATGTGGATGGGCATGGGTGGGACTGGGGGAGAGAGGAAAGGAGAGAGGGCGCGCAACCTGTGAGAAAGATGTGAAAGACTGAGGCCACAGCACCTGGTTCAGTGATGATGGAGCCATCAACATTGAAGGCAGGAATAGGGGGGTGAGCAGGGGGGTGAGAAGTGATTTTATTGTTTTCCAGAAATTCACAGGGATATTTAGGTTAGCTTGGAGAGAGGCCTTGAAGTAGTTAGCCTTGGCCTGGCATAGAAGTCTGGTGCAGGATTTTCGGAGTGAGCGGTAGAGTTGGAGTGACTCCCGCGGGTACAGTTTACCTTATAGGCTTTCCAAGCCAGGTCCCTGGCATGGAGTTGCTCAATGATATTGGCAGTGACCCAGGACAGGTGGGCGCCCCTTACACGGGTCCTTCTCAGTGGCACATGGTAGTTCCAAGCAGCAAGGAATTTGGTTTTGAAAAAGTCAAGGGCAGAGTCAATTGAGGATGCGTGGGGGATGAAGGACCAGTCCATGATGGTCACGTCATATACGAGTGCTGAGAGATCGAGGATTTTGTAGGACCTGGTGAGCAGTATCCGCGGGGGAGGAACTTTGGGCCTGAATATACTCCTTACCACGTAGATCATGTGGTGGTCGCTTAGTGAGTCTGGTAGTAGTCCTGACTTGAGAATATGATGAGGGTGCGAGGTAAGGGCCCAATCTAGGAGGGAGTGGTTCTGGGATTTTTGATTCAAACGTGTGGGTTTGGCAATTTGTTGGGTCAGATTTAGGAAGACTACGTGGCTCCATATCTTACAGCTAGTGCTGGAAAGCCAGTTAGAGTTGAGTCACCAAGTATAATCAGCTTGCCTGCAGATCCAAGCAGTTTAAGTGTGCTCAAATGGTCCATTATTAGTTGAGTGGGAGTGTCGGGGGTGCAGTAGGACCCAGCTATATATAATGGTACTGAATGGGGGAGTGAGAGCTTAATTAGCAAGCAGTCAGTGGACAGGGTGGGCAAGGAGAGCTGGACAGGAGTATAGTGGAGGTGTGCAGCGACATACCGGGCAACGCCACCACCTCTTTTATTACCAATCTGGTCATGCCAAATGATGGAGTAGCCAGGAATCGAGTATTCAGCATCCAGGTTATGGGGCTTCAGCCATGTTTCTGTTATGATCAGTACATCTGGGCGGAGTGTAATAACATTAGGTTGTAGGATGGTAAGCTTGTTCAGAATGCTGCATATGTTTAGGTGCATTATTTTAAGACCCTGAGGTAATTTTATAGGGGTGGCGGGATTAGGAGTCCAGGGTTAAGCTCCATGTCACCTGCAAGAAGGAGCAGCAGTGTGGGTAGCTGTTTAGTATAGGCGCAATCCCCAGTGACTTGCTATGGATTCTAAGTTGCTGGATAGATTTAGGTGATCCGGTGAGTAAGGAAATCTTAGTAAGGTCAGCCCAGCATGGAAGGAGGTTGACACGATGGATGTGCTGGGTACCCAGTTAGCCTGGAGATGTAGAAGCAGTGGACCTGTGGTAGCAGTGGTGTGGTAGGGATGGGGAGCTGCCCTACTGACTATTAAGCTGGTGCTTGGTTGAGGGGCAGGGTAGGAGGAAAGTGGGAGGGATGTTATGGGAGGTAACATGCACAGCATGGTGATGTATAATGGCAGCATGTTGGAGATGCTGTATTATAGGGCGGCCACTAGTGGTGATAGCAGATAATCTGCTAATGGGAAAGTGGGCTGTTACAAATAATCACATGATTCCCTCAGCCTATATAAGGCTAAGTCCACCTAGGGTGGTGGTGGGGGTGGCGGGGTCACAGTAAGCCAACTGAAGCTGTGAAGCGGCGTCGCCTTCATACCTGGGTGCCCTTAATTCATCAGCAGGGATCCGGTGGAGGGCAGGACAAGCAACGCCTTCATGACCTCCATGGAAACTGGGAGAGAGAGAGAAAAAGAAGAAGATGTTTAATCAGGTAAGCAAGTGGAGGAGGAGATCTGTACAGATTGAAATCAAATTACTGCAAGACTGGGATTACATGGAGCTTAAACATAGTTAGGGTGAGAGTCTGGGACTCCGCAGCTTGTACAACAGGAGCCGGGCGTACAGCAGACTCGACACAGCAGGATATTAGTTACAGATACAGCTACTCTAAATGTTGGGATAACACTGCTGTAGTCACTGGTGCACAAGCTACACAAAGATATCTATGCTGGTGCTCCTGCTGGTTTAAATGCACATTAATAAAGTCCTACTTTTTACTTAAATGTCCTGAGCAAGCCTGCAGTATACTTTAAGTTTAGAGTAACGGTCAAATGGAAAGCATGGTAACAACAGCTGTAAGCTCCCTGCATAAGCCCACCGATAATAAAAGCTCCCTGCAGAATCCACTAACACGACTTTAACTGAACTTAATTACTTAAAGCTCCCATCAAATAGTAGACCTCACTCGGGACTTTTTACACAACTTATGGAGCGCAAAAACTAACAGCATATCTCTGCCGACGGCATTATCAGGCTCAAAAAGGTGCCAAGTTTAAAAGTTCTTTGTCAGTAAGCCAACTGAAGCTGTGCAGCAGTGTCGCCTTCGTATCTGGATGCCCTTAATTCATCAGCAGGGATCCAGGGTAGGGCAGGACAAGCGATGCCCTCATGACCTCTGTGGACACTGGGTGCCCTTAATTCATCAGCAGGGATCCAGGGTAGGGCAGGACAAGCGATGCCCTCATGACCTCTGTGGACACTGGGTGCCCTTAATTCATCAGTGGGGATCTGGGGGAAGGCAGGACAAGCGATGCCCTCATGACCTCCGTGGACACTGGGTGCCCTTAATTCATCAGCGGGGATCCAGGGGAAGGCAGGACAAGCAACACCCTCACGACCTCTGTGGACACTAGGTGACCTTAAGTCATCAGCGGGGATCCAGGGGAGGGCAGGACAAGTGACACCCTCACAACCTGCATGGACACACTTTAGAATATGTAAGACCAATACCTGTCCATGTGTTGTACCTGAAACTAAGAAGGATGCAGGAGCACAGTTATGATATTAAAATAAAGAAGACTTCCTTCTACAGTGAGCTTACTCAGAAGTATTATTTATAGTCTCCTTAATCGGACTCCTATGCCTTTTTGCATCTGAGCAAATGACTTTAGTGACATGACTGTATTAGTTATCAACAGCTGTTCCTCCAAACTTTGCATTATTGTAGCATATATCAGTGGAATTGTCATCAAAGTGAACCAATAAACAGAGCTCAGCAAGGATGTCGGGGAAGGGCACCAGCTCATCAGAGCTAGAATTTACTTTCACTGCTAAAAAATCTTGCATCAGAGCTTGGCAAGGCTCTCAGGGAGTCAATGGGACTGTATCAGTCGGATTGGAGGAGCAAGCCCAACTCCATCTACGCTGTGGCCACGGACTACTTGAAATTTAAATTGACCTCTGAAAAAGGCTCCAAGCCTGCCTGGCCAGCTTATAAATATGGGCTGCACCAGCTAGAACTCATCGGAGTGCAGTAAGGATGTTGGGGAGGATTCCAACTCATCGGAGCTGGGATTTACTTTCACTGCTAAAACATCTTGCATTGGAGCTCGGAGGGGCTCTCAGGGAGTCACCGAGACTGTGCCAGTTGGGTTGGAGGAACAAGCCTGACTCCATCTATGCTGTGGCCATGGACTAATTGAAATTTAAACTGACCACTGAAAATGGTGCCAAGCATCCCTGGCCAACTTATAAATATGGGCTGCACCATTTAGAGCTCATTGGAGCTCAGTAAGGACATCGGGGGGAGGGTTCCAGCTCATTGGAGCTGTAACTTATTTTCACTGCTAACAAATCTTGCATTAGAGCTTGGAGGGGCTCTCAGAGAGTCACCAGGACTGTTCCAGGCAGGTTTGTCATTAGGGTTGGTTTTCTGGCCCATCCCCCAATCCCCACCTTTTTGGCCCCCCTTCCTCCACTACACTTTAAATGGTCTACTGCTCTGCCCTGTGAGGAACCGGATTGGAGGAAGCAGAGCTGGAGGTGGATCTGCAAGATCAGTGTGGGGTAGTCCTTGTTGGAGCAGGGCACTGCAAAAGCCCAACACTTGAATCCAAAGACCTCTGCTGATAAGAGGACTCCTGGCTAGTTGCCTTGGACAACTTCTGACTGCATAATTCTTGTAAATTCATAATATGTAGGGGAAGGGTCATCTTGTACCATTGCAATAGCATTTTATATGCTGGGGCAGTGCACTACTGTTTGTAAGCAAGGTACTGTACCAATATGATGTCTCTAACAATATCTGATTTATTCACTATATGTAGGGGATGCTGATTTTTATTTGGTGGGGTTGTGAGTAGGGAAAGCTATTTTTTTCTGCAGAGGTACTGCACAGTTAGTTGTTACCTCAGTACTGTTGCAGTAGCATATTATTTAGGGTTAGATAATTTACTTCTGGGGTAGTGCATAGTTACTTGAATCTCAGTACCACTGCAGTAGCATTCTATATATGGTAAGCTAATTTACTGCGGGGGGAGTGCATAGTTACTTGAATCACGGTACTGCTGCAGTAGCATTCTATATATGGTAAGCTAATTTATTGTGGGGATAGTGCTTAGTTACTTGAATCACAGTACCACTGCAGTAACATTCTATATATAGTAAACTAATTTACTGCTGGGGTAGAGCATAGTTACCAGAATCTCATTACCGTTGCAGTAGCATCCTATATATGGTGAGCTAATTCACTTGGGAACATAAGCAGGAGGCTGGTAAGGACAGAGGTCTGGGGTTATATTCTGTTTTAACTGAAATATTTGAATAGTTTTGTATGTGAAATTAGTTCTATGTGTTAAAAATTACTACTTTGAGCTAGAACTGTTACTTGGGCTGTGATATTGTAACTTTTGAGGCTTGGGAACACTTGTTTGGCAGTGATAATTAGAGTGAAATTTAAATGTGATGTTTGTCTGGTGTTCTTAAATACTGAAAAGCCACTAGGGGTTGAGATTGAAGGGCTGTGTGTTTCTGTTTGGGACTGAAATTCGAAGAAACAGGAACTAGTGGGCCTGTGACATCATACAGTACCTGATGTCTGCATACAAACACTGTTAGTGGGACTGGACACACACTGGACTGTATGTGTTTGTGAGATTTGGGAACTTTATTGGTGGGGTTGAAATTGGGTTTGTAAACAACTGCAGTCAGTATAGAGAGAAACTGTATTCCAGGGGGAAAGGACTGAGAAAAGGGGGTGTGCCATTACAAACAGAGAGGGACAAACAGAGTGGCCATATTCCACCATGGCAGGCATCTTCAGAAGGGTTGTAGGCTGCACAGGCTGTGGGATGGCAATAATTCTTAATTGGGCCTAGAGAGAGGGAGGCTGCCCACTCTGTAGACAGCTGTCTTGTATCAGGAGTGAGGTATATTGGTTAAGGAGTAAGCTGGGGGGGGTGTCCAAGGATAAGGGGTGTGGATATGGGCAGCAGAAGGGTGGACTGAGGGGAGGCTGGGGCAACGCTCTGAAATTACAGGACGTTATGTTACAGCAAGCAGGAGGGGGGATATTAGGGACAGAGGACCCTTAGATAGGGATGTTGATGCTAAGGGGAAAGCGTATGGGGTGAACATTCCGAATACAAAGAGAGTGGAGGGGGAAGAGTCAGGAGGGGCTGTTGTGGGGAAGCCTAAAACAGCAGTTTGTGGGAAGGGAGCTCCTAAGGAGAACAGAGCAAGAGGGGAAGTAGAGGGGCAGTTTAGAGATGCAGTCAGGAGAAACTCAGGTTACTTGATGGAGGCTGACATAGAGTGTCACAATAAATTTGAGCTACTAAGCAACCTAGAGGCATACCTCTCAACCTCCTGCCTCATAAATCAGGGACAATGCTTAAAAAAATGAGGGACAATGGACCAAAATCAGGGACACTTCTTCAAAATTGGAGATATCCACTCGGGAAGCTGGTAGAATAAAGGGCTTAGTGTAAAATGCATTTTCTAAAGAAGAACAAGTCTGTAACTTTAATGTTTGACACAAGTTTGTGCTTATACCCCCTTCTGTTTGGTCACGGAAACACAATTTTTAGGAGGGACAGAGTAAAATTTTGAGGCAAAATCAGGGACATCCCTGAAAATCAGGGACAGTTGAAAGGTACGCCTAGAGGGGGAGGAAGGGGTTGGTGGAAATGAGGAAACTGATACAGATGCCGGGGGGAGGGAGTCGGATACCCATAGGGCATCACAGACCAGCAATGGAAAGGATAGAAATAGTCCCAGAAGGAGAAGGGGAAACATAAATGTTAACCAGATGGGGGAGATGCAACATATTGCAGACATGAGGGAGAAGAGCATGACTGGAGAGAAACTGGGAGGCAAGGAGGTGGGAGAGGAGTCCCCTTCATCAGGGGGCCAGTACCAAGGATGGGGCCCTAGCTAAAGGGATCCACAGAGAGCCTCTGGAGGCAGGGGTACTATTACAGGGGGAGGATGGCGGTGTGGGGAAGGGAAACCATCAGGGCCAGGATAAATGGTTTGATAAGAGAGGTTAAAGGGACACCCATTCAGAGGGGTCTGAGTTAAGTAGGCAAAATAACGAAGGAGGCAGAAAGGGGAGGGTGACAAGGGGGTCTCTAATAAGGCAGGAAGACTCCCATGGAATTGAGATCACGAATAAAGGGGGGGATGGGGGGCTGAGAGGGCATAGTGGAGGTAACCATAAGGATGATGGAGGTGTTAAGGTTCTGTTATTGTGAGACTCGATGATTAGGGGTATCCAGTGGGAGGGACAGGGGGGTGGATGCCATAGCCAGGTGAAGGTAGTGATTATCTCTGGGCTGACAGTGCACAGAGCAAAGTTCATGGTGTATGAACTGGTTAGGGATTGTGGAGGGAAACTGGATTTCCTGGTGCATTTGGGAACTAACGATCTAGAGGGAAATAGCATTTTGGAAATCCAAGCAAGGTTCCAAGAACTTGCCAGAGTCTGTCGGGATACTGGATGCAACATTTCCTTTTCGGAGATATTGCCAGTACCAAAGGCCTCAGTGGAGAAAAAAATGAAGATCACAGAGGTTAATGACTGGCTCAGGAAGTGGGGTGAAGAGAGTGGGTTGGGGTGTTAGGGAACTGGAAAAGGTTTGGGAGGATAAGGGACTGTATGCCAAGGACAGGCTTCATCTTGCCCCATTAGGGAAGGAAGTCCTTAAACAGGGGATGGCTGACTACATTCAAGAAAGGTGGGGTTTAAACTTGTGGGGGGAAGGGATAAGGGAGGGGCTGACCAGAAGCCCTCTCCTCCAGATGAGGGGAGTAGCCTTCAAACACAAGGGGGGAGGGGGAAACAGACTGGGGTGGAGGTTTCAGGAGGAGCAGAGGGAGGATGGAAGTATAAGGAACCTGGGTGGGGTTCGACAAAGGGGATCAGGGATAAGGGGTGGGGGTTGGTGTTAGTAAATGCCAGGAGCTTGGGAAACAAGTTGCCAGAGTTCCAGGCCATGCTGTTCGAAGGGGGTGGATGTGGCGGCAGTCACGGAGATGTGGGCCAACAAAAACCATGACTGGGACCTAAACGTGAGGGAGTGCGCTATGCTTAGGAAGGATAGAAAGGAGGGCAGAGGGGGTGGAGTGGCTATGTTCATTAGAGATGACATAGAAATTGCTAGGGTAGAAGAGGCAGAGGGAAATGTGGAGGCCTTATGGGTCACCTTACGATCCCCAGCAGGAGATAAGGTCAAGCTGGGTGTAGTATATAGGCCCCCCGGGATGAGTGATGTTCTAGAGGATGGTTTGCTGGACAACATCATTGCCCAGTGTGGACCAAAAGGGGAAGGAGTGGCGTTGATGGGGGACCTTAATATGCCAGGTACAAACTGGGGAACCGTGTCCTCTAAGGTGGCCAAGGAGCAGAGGCTGCTGGACGGCTTCCAGGATGTGTTCTTAACACAGCATGTGAAGGAGCCCACAAGGGAGAGGCATGTCCTGGACGTGGTTCTGGCAGATGGGGATCTGGTAAGGGACCTGGTTGTAGAGGGCCTCCTGACTGGGAGCGACCACAATACTGTCTGGTTTCAAATAAGCATGGGGGGAGGGGGGGAGATCTAGGACACTGGCAGTGGACTTCAGGGGGGCAGACTTTGTGGGCATGGGTAATATTCTCAAGGATCACTTGAAGGGGATTACATCAATGACAAGTGTGGAAAAGAGATGGAAGGTCATAAAACGGGGCCATCATGAGGCAGTCAGGATCTGTGCTAAGTTGAAACATAAGGGAGCAAGGTCACATAAACCATGCTGGTGGTCCAGTGAGGTACAGGTAGCGGTCAGAGAAAAGAAGGCGGCCTATAAAAAATATAAAACAACAAGAGGGGATAGGGATAAGGAAATGTACCATCTTGCATCTAGAAAAGTCACCCGGATGGTGAGGGGATCAAAGTCCAGTAAAGAGCGGCGGCTGGCACAGGGGATACATGGAGGGGAAAAGGGGTTCTTACAGTACATTGGGGAGCGGAGAAAAACTAAGGGCCATCTCAGCAGATTGAGATCAGAAGGAGGGTGGGTGGAAGAGGCGAGGGACCAGGCAGAGGTATTTAATGAGTACTTTGCCTCTATGTTCACTAGGGAGGGGGATGGGATATCTACAAAGCAAGGCATTATGGCGATAGAAGCGGCAGTGAGTGGGATCAGGGGAGCAACAGAAATGGAGCAAGAGGGAGTTAGAGGTACCCCAGGGGTGTCACATCTGGAGAAGGATAAAAAGGCCAGTAAGGTGGAGGGGACGGATGATGCTATCTCCGCCAAAAGGGTGTGGTTAGCCTTCAAGGCCCTAAAGAAAGACAAATCTCCTGGGCCGGATGGCATTCATCCGAGAGTACTATGGGAATTGGCGGACATACTGGCTGCACCCTGGCGGAGCTCTTCAACAGGTCACTTGAGACAGGGAGGGTACCTAGGGATTGGCGAGAGGCACATGTGGTGCCAATCCATAAAGGGGGGTCGAGGGAAGTACCAGGTAACTATAGACCCATCAGTTTGACCTCGGTGGTGGGAAAATTATTGAGAGTATACTAAAGGAACGATTGGGGGTGTACTTGGAGGAGGTGGGAGGTCTGGATCGTCGGCAACATGGGTTTGTGCCAGGTAGATCATGTCAAACCAATCTTGTGGAGTTCTACGAATGGGTAACATCAGAACTGGACAGAGGAAAGCATGTGGATGTATTATTCTTGGACTTCAGCAAGGCGTTTGACTCTGTCCCCCACAATGGTCTGGTGGAGAAACTGATGGGGTTAGGAGTAGGCCCTTTGATGGTCAGATGGATTGAAAACTGGCTAGCTGGACGCACCCAGAGAGTAGTGGTCTGTGGGGAGCTCTCGAACCCTAGAGAGGTTGGTAGTGGAGTACCGCAGGGCTCGGTCCTGGGTCCGATCCTGTTTAATGCATACATATCGGACATCAGGGAGGGCATAGGGTGTGAAATGAATCTCTTCGCTGATGACTATAAGATGGAAGCAGTAGTTGAGGGAGAAGAGGGGAGGTTGGCCTGCAAGGGGACCTGGACACCCTGGAAAGCTGGGCTCACACATGGAAATTAAATTTCAATATCACCAAGTGCAAGGTGTTGCATCTTGGGCGGGGAAACCCTTAAAACAGGTACACCCTGGGAGGGGAGGTGCTGGAGGCCTCAATAGGGGAAAAATACTTAGGGGTCATGGTGGATGCATGTATGAATAACTCTGAGCAGTGCAGGAGAGTGGCTAGCAAGGCAAACAGGATGTTGGGATGCATCGTAAGGGGGATCACCTCTAGGAGCAAAGAAGTGATTCTGCCGCTGTACAATGGACTGGTTATACCACACCTTGAGTACTGTGTACAGTACTGAGACCACTTGAAGAGGGACATACAGCTCTTGGAGAGGGTACAGAGGAGGGCAACTAAGATGATACGAGGCTAGGGGATTTGACGATGAGGACAGACTTGAGGAGCTCTGCCTGTTTTCATTGGAGGAGAGGAGAGACGGGGACATGATTGAGGCCTCAAGTACCTCAAGGGAATAAATAGGGTAAACATGGAGGGATCTTTAGACTAAAGCGGGAGGTATCACCAGAGGGCGTGGTTTGAAGTTGGAAGGTGGAAGGGTGAGGGGGGAAAAAAGGAGGAGGTTTTTCACTGAGAGGGTGGTGGACCCTTGGAATGCACTGCCTGATGAGCTGGTTCAGATATCCACAGTGGAGGGCTTCAAGAGAGGGTGGGACAGACACAGAAAGTGGATGTATCAGATGATGGCCTGTCCCAGGGGGGTGGGGATGGCTGATAGGGGTTTCTGGAACACAAGGGAGGGGAGGGCCTCGGCACCCAACTAGGGATCTGAGGTTCGAGCAGACTCGATAGACCGTAAAGCCTAATCTGCTGGCAAATAGTATGTTAGTATGTTAGTAATTTACTGCTGTGGTAGTGCATAATTACTTGAATCTCAGTACTGTTGCAATGTATTCTATATATGGTAAGCTAATTTACTGCTGGGGTAGTGCATAGTTACTTGAATCTCAGTACTGCTGCTGTAGTATTCTATATATGGAAAGCTAATTTACTGTTTGGGTAGTGCATAGTTACTTGAATCTCAGTACTGCTGCAGTTGCATTTTATTTAGGGTAAGCTAATTTACTGCTGGGGTAGTGCATAGATACTTGAATCAGTACTGTTGCAGTAGCAGTCTATATATGGTAAGCTAATTTACTGCTGTGGTAGTGTATAGTTACTTGAATCTCAGTACCACTGCAGTAGTATTCTATATATGGTAAGCTAATTTACTGCTGGGGTAGTGCATAGTTATTTGAATCTCAGTACTGCTGCAGTAGCATTCTATATATGGTAAGCTAATTTACTGCTGGGGTAGTGCATAGTTATTTGAATCTCAGTACCACTGCAGTAGCATTCTATATATTGTGAGCTAATTTACTGCTAGGGTAGTGCATAGTTACTTGAATCTCAGTACTGCTGCAGTAGCATTCTATATATGGTGAGCTAATTTACTGCTGGTGTAGTGCATAGTTACCTGAATCTCAGTATCGCTGCAGTAGCATTTTATTTAGGATAAGCTAATTTACTGCTGGGGTAGTGCATAGTTACTTGACTCTCAGTACTGTTGCAATAGCATTCTGTATATGGTAAGCTAATTTACTGCTGGGGTACCGCATGGTCACTTAAATCTCAGTACCACTGCAGTAGCATTCTATATATGGTAAGCTAATTTACTGCTTTGATAGAGCATAGTTACTTGAATCTCAGTACTGTTGCAGTAGCATTTTATTTAGGGTAAATTAATTTACTGCTGGGATAGTGCATAGTTACTTGAATCTCAGTATTGCTGCAGTAGCATTCTATATATGTGTAACCCCCTAGGTGGCGCTACCCCAAGGGGTACTACCCATGCCTGCGTGACTAAGTGCAGGTTGAGGGGCCTGAGGTCTAGGAATGGGTGCCTCCACCTGGAGGACAGGGTCAATGGTAGCATAGCTGCTGTGGGTACAGCCCTCCAGGACACTGTTACCCCCCTCTTTTCCCTCTAGTAGCCTAACTGTTTCATGTAGGACACAATTGGAGTTAACACCTGACACCAGATTTAACCCCACACTTGTTGCGCTTACCACCAGGGCTGTGCTCTGGAGACATTCTGTGAAATGAGATTAAACACAACAGATAACAGTATTTCAGTGGTTTCAGTACAGAGGTACACCACAATCAGTTTCAGGGCAAAAACATTTAGATCTGATTTATTTAGGGGGCAGTAACAAGGAAGGGAAGTAATCTAGAGTTTGATTCTGGTCCTGATTTAATCAGGTTAAGCATGCATGCCTCTAAGAGTCCCTCCATCACAGTCACACACATTCTGGGTACCCAGTTGGAGTTCCAGCTAGCCTGAAGCATTGCCCGGGGTAGGCCGGCATTGCAGCTGTTGGGGCTCTTAAGGATAAAAAACACAACATGCACGTTTAACCCAGATTTGTATTTTGGAGACGAAGGGCTCAGTTCCTGAAAATCAATCAGACAATTTAAATCAGATGACACGCCTTGATTAGAAGTTAGCTGCAGGGAGCTACCCTGTAATTTACTCATGATACCCAGACTATGTTGCAGTTTGGATGAAATGGAGACGTCAGGATGAAGTGCTGGTTTGCCATTAGAAGCAGAGCCCACACGATTCACCGTGGTGTCGTTCCTGTTCGTTGATGTTGAACAAGGGAGCCAAATCCCCAGGCAGGTCTCTCGTTGGGTGGTTCTCTGTAGCGTGAGCAGCAATCAGGTCTGTGATGCTGAGGCCCAGAAAGGTTGAGGGAAATGGATTCAGTCCGGTCAGAGTTTCTGGATACTGCTTCTAGCAAGCGTGACACATTCAGATAGTGGGGAATCAAATCGTGACCCACTTTTCTCATTCAGCACACTTATAGTAAAGGCAATGGAATACCACAGTTCGGATGTCGGTCTGGTTGCAACACACAGGGCCCAGATATTCAGCTCTGCACCGACAGTGCAGCCCTACCGACAGTCAGTCCGGCGGGCGGGCGGGCGGCAGGCGGTGGATGCTGTCACCTACCGCCGTGGGGAGCGGTGAGGGGCTTTGCGGGTGGGTGGGGGCACCAGACACCAGGGAGATGTTTGGGTGGGGGGTTGTGATGTGACATTCTGCCTGCGATCGGGCTTTACGGTCCACTGGACCACCAGGGAGATATTCGCTGGGGAGGGTTACATCTGCCCGCGATCGGGCACTGGGGGTCATATATGTTCTGCCCAAGGGTCGGGCTGTGGGAGATGTGTGGGGGCGGGGTTCATGTAACTGCATTGCCCGCGATCGGGCTTCGGATATGTGGGGGGTCATGTACCTGTAATGCCCGCGCGATCGGGCTGTGGGATATGTGCGGGGTTCTGTAACTGTGATGCCCGCGATCGGGCTGTGGGATATGTGGGGGTTTGTAACTGTGATGCCCGGCGATCGGGCTGTGGGATATGTGGGGGTTTCTGTAACTGTGATGCCCGCGATCGGGCTGTGGGAGATGTGGGGCGGGGTTCATGTTACTGTATGCCCGCCGATCGGGCTGGTGGGGGCACAGGGACCGAAGCTAGCCAGCCAGGGTGGCAGCTGCTGTGTTGCTCCCTGCAATACAGCAGCTCACCTGTGGGTGGCCTCAACTTGATCCTTTTTGGCTCAAGGTTGTGCAGGGCAGGTTGGGTTGCATGTATGCACAACTCTGCACAACCCGACTGAATATCGGGTTGCGAGGTTATGCATGGTTCCTCCCCCTCCTGTTGAGTATGCATTCATTTGCATTGCTCTTTTGCGCAACCTGTTGCCAGTGGAGCAACTGCCTCCTGCTGAATATCGCAGAATGGCACAATGTAGGACTTGCGCATGCGCAACCCTGTTGCGCATGGAGCAACCCTTTTGAATATCTGGGCCAGGATTTTCTGTACAAACCGTATGATCTGCGGTCGTGATGGAAGTCCTGACTGGCCGATCGCACAACAGCAAGTCTTCGGTCCTCTTCAGGTGAAATTAGTCACAATTCAGGCTGAAAGTCACAGGTTTGGATAAAATCCGATTCAGGCTCAAGGTCACTTCCTTAGGAAGATGGTAGCAGTCAAAGCAGACACAGCTTTCCCAACAATTTCCCCTGCGCACAATGCAGGAGCAGCTGCTCGAATCTCTTGAGCTCCTTTCATGCTCAGCTCCTACTCTACACTGACACTGTGCTGCAGGCAGCACTGGGACTTTCTAGAGATCCAAAAGGTTTGGTTGGTGGATCCATCTGTCTGTCACAGCAAGGGTTCCACCTCCAGGTCCATTTAGGTGCCAAACTGTAAAAACTACAATTCCTACAGAAATTCACTCCCATAAGACCCCTGGGAGCAGGATCGATTTTAGAGCCCCAAAAGGCACTGATTGATGCAAACTGGCAGTCCAGAACCAAGATGGTGGTGCAAAACAGAAATGTCCATGCTGCAAGGGACGGCAGGTTAGACAAACTACATTATCATTATTATTAAAACAGATAATCAGCAAACGATCACAGGTTCTAGCAAGGCTCCCTCTGTGCAATTAGCGACAGCAGAATGGAGGAATATTACAGTACTCTGAGTGGGGATCAAGCCTGAAAAAACTCAGCCCCCACCCAGATTAATTATACACTACAAGATAGGCTGCTCTTAAAGAGACAGGCACGGAGGCTAACAGTACACTCACATGCTAACAGTTTTAAACCTGTAAAGACACAGAATGCCAGTCTGGCAGTGAGCATTTAGGCACACCAAAGGAAGACTTTTGGGAACCCCCATTTATAGTGGGTTACATATGGTAAGGTAATATACTGCTGGGTAGTACATAGTTACTTGGATCTCAGTACGGCTAAAGTAGCGTTCTGTATATTGTGAGCTAATTTACTGCTGGGATAGTGCATAGTTACATGAATCTCAGTACTGCTGCAGTAGCATTCTGCATATGACAAGCTAATTTACTGCTGGGATAGTGCATAGTTACTTGAATCTCAGTACTGCTGCAGTAGCATTCTGCATATGATAAGCTAATTTACTGCTGGGGTAGTGCATAGTTACCTGAATCTCAATACCGCTGCAGTAGCATTCTATATAAGGTTAGTTAATTTACTGCTGGGGTAGAACATAGTTACCTTGAATCTCAGTACTGCTGCAGTAGCATTCTATATATGGTAAGCTAATTTACTGCGGGAGTAGTACATAGTTACTTGAATCTCAGTACCACTGCAGTAGCATTCTATATATGGTAAGATAATTTACTGCTGGGGTAGAGCATAGTTACTTGAATCTCAGTACCGCTACAGTAGCATTCTATATATGGTAAGCTATTTTACTGCTAGAGTAGTGCATAGTTACTTGAATCTCAGTACTGCTGCAGTAGCATTCTATATATGGTAAGCTAATTTACTGCTAGGGCAGTGCATAGTTACTTGAATCTCAATACCACTGCAGTAGCATTCTATATATGGTAAGCTAATTTACTGCTGAGGTACATAGATACATAGATACATAGACAGTGTCGGCAGATAAGGGCCTATGGCCCACCCAGTCTGCCCATTTGAGCTTGTAAGTTCAGTTTATGTTTTCCTAGAAGTCTGTTGCCCCTTACCCCGATCTCCAGAATTCCTTTATGTCTATGCCATGCATACTTAAATCCCGTGATTGTTTCAGCCCCCACCACTTCCTCTGGCAGGGTGTTCCACTTGTCCATCACCCGTTCTGTGAAGAAATTCCTCCTCATGTTTCCTCTGAATCGTCCTCCCTCCAACTTCATCCCATGCCCTCTAGTCCTGGAACATCTTTTTCACTTAAAAATAGTGTATTACTGCACCCTGTTCCTCCCTGTAAGATACTTGTATGTCTCTATCATATCCCCTCTCTCCCTCCTCTCCTCCAGGGAGTACATGTTCAGTTCCTTCAACCTGTCTTCATAGGACTTGTGATGCAATCCATGCACCATCTTTGTTGCCCTCCTCGAACCTTCTCTACCCTGTCTATGTCCTTACGTAGGTATGGTCTCCAGAACTGTACACTGTACTCCAGGTGGGGCCTCACTAGTGTCTTGTATAGCGGAATTATGACCTCCCTTTTCTTGCTGGTGATGCCCCTGCCTATACATACCAGCATCCTATTTGCTTTACCTGCTGCCTTGTCACACTGTTTCTCTACCTTGAGGTCATCAGAGATGATAACCCCAAGATCCCTTTCCTGCTTGGTGCATGCTATATCCTCACCACCCCAACTGATATATTGTGCCAGGGTTTTGTGCCCCATATGCATTATCTTGCACTTCCTTGCATTGAATTTCAACTGCCAAACCCTGACCATTCTTCAAGTTTCTGCAGGTCCCTTCTCATTCTGTCTACACCCTCTGGTGTGTGTCTACTCTGTTACAGAGCTTTGTGTCATCAGTGAACAGTGAAATTCTGCCTTCTAGGTCCTGCGCAATGTCACTGATGAAGACGTTGAATAGGACCAGTCCCAGCACTGATCCCTGTGGTACCCCACTGGTCACTCTTCCCTCTGTGGAGTGACAGCCATTTACCACCACCCTCTGTGTCCTGCCACCCAGAGAGTTACCTACCCACCACACTACTGTCCTGCCCACACCCATATTCCCCAGTTTGTGTAATAGTCTTCTATGTGGCACAGGGTCAAAGGCCTTGCTGAAGTCCAGATAGGCCATGTCCACTGCCCTCCCCTGATCCACCTCCCTAGTCACCCAGTCAAAAAATTCAACGAGGTTAGTCTGACATGACTTCCCCCTGGTGAAATCATGCTGCCTTGGGTCCTGTAGTCCATTGACAACCAGATGTTCCACCAATCACTCCTTCAGTAGTGCTTCCATGATCTTCCCCACTACCGAAGTGAGGCTGACTGGTCTGTAGTTCCCTGCTTCCTCATTGTTCCCACTTTTGTATAAGGGGACTACATCTGCTGTCCTCCAGTCTTTGGGTACCTCCCCTGTTTCCAGTGATCGGCTAAACAGGATAGCCAGAGGTTCAGCCACCACCTCTCTTAGTTCTTTAAGGACCCTGGGGTACACTCCATCTGGCCCCATTGCTTTATCAACTCTTATTACTTCCAGTTCCTTCAGGACCCTTTCTCGTGTAAAGGGACTTGTGTCCATTTCTGCACCATTCTCACCCCTTGTACTCCCTTCAGACCCATTACCCTCCTCTTCGTCAGTAAAGACTGAGCAGAAATACCTGTTCAATATGTCAGCTTTACTGTTGTCATCCTCCACGCGCCCCATCCTCCCCTTCAGTCTCACTATCCCTCCCTTTGTCTTTCTTTTTTCACTTATGTACCTGTAAAAGGTTTTGTCCCCTCTACCCACTGATTTTGCAATGTGTTCTTCTGTCTGAGCTTTGGCTTCCCTTACTGATCTCCCTGCCTCCATTTGCTTCTCCTGGTACATCTCCCTATCCCCTTCTGCCTGTGTCTTTTTGTATTGCCTGAATGCAATCTTTTTGGCTTTCACTTTCTTTGCTACCTCTTTGGAAAACCATAATGGTCTCCTCTTCCTTTTCCTCTTGCTAACCTGCTTAATGCATAATTCTGTTGTTCTTGTAATCCCCATTTTAAATACTGCCCACTGTTCCTCAACCCCTGATTCCTGCCCCATTCCCCTTAATGCCTCTTTCAAGTATCTTCCCATTTTCCCAAAGTCTGCCCCATAAAATCCAGGATACGTGTTTTTGTGTGGTTTGGTTCTGCTCTTTCTGTGATTTCAAACCACAATGACTGGTGGTCACTATTCCCCAGGTGCTCCCCCACTGTTACCCCATCACCCTGTCCCTGTTTGTGAGCACAAGGTCCAGTATTGTCTTCTGCCGAGTTGGTTCCATGACCAGTTGCTTGAGGAAGGCACCCTGAAGGAGTCCTGGATAACTCTGCTCTAGTTGATGCTGCTGCTGGGATGCTCCAGTCCACGTCTGGAATAACGAAGTCTCCAACCAGTACTACCTCACCCTTGTCTGCCATCCTTTGGATGGCTAGCATCAACTCCCTATCTTTTCTTCCTCCTGGGCTGGTGGTCTATAGACCACACCTGTGCGGATGGCTGTCCCCATTTTCCTTTCCAACTTAACCCACAGTATCTCTCCCCCATTTTGTTCCTCTTGGATCTCTGTGGCCCTTATGTCATTTTTCACATACAGTGCCACTCCTCCTCCCTTCCAGCCTGCTCTGTCTCTTCTGAATATGTTGTTGCCAGGTATGGCCATCTCCCAGTCATGGTTATCATTACACCAGGTTTCAGTGATGGCCACAATGTCCAGGTCTGACTGCACCATGACAGCCTCCAGATCTTCCATCTTGTTGCTAAGACTCTGACATTTGCACACATGGCTTTCCATGATTTGACCTCCCTAGACTGTTTCACTGTTCTACTCCAGCCCCTTCCTTGGTTGTCCTTTATCCTGGTTCTCCTTGCTGTCTGCCCTTCTGCTGAATTTTGCCCTTTCTGCCTATCCACCTCTTGGGCACTAATCTCCATCTTTGCACACTGCTTTGCAGAGATAGCCACTCCTCTGGTTCACTGGTTCCACTGCTAGCTGTGGGGGTGAGCAAGTGGTACCCTCCTTGCTGGCCTGCCACCCCCTTTGCTAGTTTAAAGTCGCATCAATGTAGCATTTAAACTTATCATTGAGTGCTGATTCCCCTCCAGGATGGATGCAGGCCGTCAGGCTTGAACAAACCTCCATCCCTCCAGGTGGGTCCCCAGTCACCAATGAATCCAAACCCTCCTCACAGCACCAGTTCTTCAACCATCAGTTAAAGTTCCTGGTGCATGCACTCTATGCTCTCCTTGCCTCTCGTGAGGAAGTACTTGAGAAAGTGACAGAAGTAGCTACTTGCTTGAGACCCTCCCAATTTCCTAAACTCTTCCTGAACTTCCTTTGGCTCCCCATTTGCCAGTTCATTAGTACCTAGGTGGATAATGACATCCAGCTCACCCTTCCGTCTTGCCTTCCCAGTGATCCCCAGGATCTTCCTTCCATCCCTCCATGCCGTGGCACCTGGTAGGCTCCTCACCTCCCTGTCCTCCCCCTCCTGTGTTCCTAGCTGGATCCCTCTTATGATAGAGTCCCCCACCAGGATTCGCCTCCTCCTACTCCTCCTCTGGGGTCCACTGCTTTCCCCGCTGAGGTCATCTCCTTGGCTAACCTACACATCCTTTCCTTCCACTTCTCTGGGTACCTCTATTTGGTTGTCCTCATTTGCCAGTGTGGCATATGAGTTTTTGAGTGGAATAGGATCTGGGATGTGCCTCTGCCTGACTGCTCTAACCCTCCCTGAGCCCACTGTCATCCAAGTGCTCCTGTTCTCGGCATCTTTTGAGGCAGTTGCATTGGACTGGGTGGTCTCTGGATAGGGTGATGGTACTCCTGACCCAGTTTACTTCTGCTCTGAGTCTGGCTACCTCATTCCACAGCCAGAGAGATGCAGCAGACATGGCAGCACTTCAGTGTCCAGAAGGTCTGCCTGAATATGGCTGCCCACAGCCACTGCATTGCACCACCCCCACATTATACTGCAGTTATACTGCTATTCCACTACTTGTCTGCTACTGAAGCTCTCCTAGTTCCCTTTTTATTAATTTACTGTCCTAAAAATCCTGCCACTGATCCTCAGATAATTTTCTTTAAAAAAAAAAAGAAAAGAAACCAATAAATGAGTCAAAACACTTGTCGTGCTGAGGGTGGGCTTCTTCCCCCTTATGCCCCTCCTACTTCACACCCCTTACTATACCCTGTGTTTAGCTCCTGTCAATCAGATTTAACAGGGCATATAATTAAGGGTTGGGGGAAGGGGGGCAGTAATTAAAGACAGCACAGAATTACACCACCACTACGTTTTAAATTTTCAACAGCCCAAAAACAATTCTAAGTAAAGACAACAAAGAAAGTACAGTGTCACTAAAAGCCCACAATCTAAGTTTAAAAGAAAAATAGCAATTACCAGTTACTCTAAAGCACTGAATTGAATATATTTCCTTCCTTCCCCTTCTGGTTTCTTCTCAGAAAATAAAACTCACTTGCCTCCTCAACTCTGACTAAGCCCCACCTCCAGTTATCACGTAGCTGAGGTCAGAGGCCAGACAATTAACACCACTCACCCAACTACAGGGCAGTCAGACAAGCCAAGATAAAATTTGCAGCAATTAAAGACAGCACGGAATTACACCACCACTACGTTTTAAATTTTCAACAGCCCAAAAACAATTCTAAGTAAAAACAACAAAGAAAGTTCAGTGTCACTAAAAGCCCACAATCTAAGTTTAAAAGAAGTAGTGCATAGTTACTTGAATTTCAGTACCATTGCTGTAGCATTTTATTTTGGGTAAGCTAATTTACTGCTAGGTAGTGCATGGTTACTTGAATCACAGTACCGTTGCAGTAGCATTTTATTTTGGGTAAGTTTATGTAGTGCTGGGGTAGTGCATGGTTACTTGAATCTCAGTATCGCTGCAGTAGCATTCTATATATGCGTAACCCCTAGGTGTCTGTACAACAAGGGATACTACCCCTGCCAGCTTGACTAAGTGCAGGTTGAGGGGCCTGAGTTCTAGGAATGGGTGTCTCCACCTAGAGCACAGGGTCAATGGTAGCATAGCTGCCATGGGTACAGCCCTACAGGACACTGTTACCTCCCTCTATTCCCTCTAGTGGTGTAACTGTTTTATGTATCACACAATTGCAAGTAACACCTGACACCAGATTTAACCCCCCTCTTGTTGCGCTTACCACCAGGGCTGGTTCAGCTGGCTCGGCTCTGGAAACCCTCTGTGAAATAAGATTTAACACAACAGACAACAGTATTTCCGTGGTATCAGTACAGAGGCACACCACAACCAGTTTCAGTGCAAAAAGATTTAGATTTGATTTATTTAGGGGGCAGTAACAAGTAAGGGGCGTAATTTAGAACTTGATTCTGGTTCTGATTTAATCATGTTAAGCATGCATGCCTTTAAAAGTCCCTCTGTCACAGTCACACACACTCTAGGTACCCAGTTGGAGTTTCAGGCTAGCCTGAAGCATTGTTCGGGGTAGGCCGACGTTGCAGCTGTTGTTGGGGCCCTTAGGGATAAAAAACACAGTGTGCACTTTTAACCCAAATTTGTTTTCTGGAGCCCGAGGGCTCAGTTCATGAAAATCAATCAAACAATTTAAATCAGATGACACACTTTGATTAGAAGTTAGTTGCAGGGAGCTACCCTGTGATTTACTCATGATACCCAGACCAGGTTGCAGTTTGGATGAAATGGAGACCTCAGAAAGAAGTGCTGGCTTGCCAGAAGAAGCAGGGCCCACACAATTCACCGTGGTGTCATTCCTGTTTGTTGATGTTTAACAGGGAGCTGAATCCCCAGGCAGGTCTCTCATCGGGTGGTTCTCTGTAGCGTGAGCGGCATCAGGTCTGTGATGCTGAGGCCCAGAAAGGTAGAGGGAAATGGATTCAGTCCAGTCAGAGTTACTGGATACTGCTTCCAGCAAGCGTGACACATTCAAGTAGTGGGGAACCAAATCGTGACCCACTTTTCTCATTCAGCACGCTTATAGTTAAGGCAATGGAATGCCATAGTTTGGATGTCAGTCCGGTTGCAATACACAGGATTTTCTGTACAAACCGTATGCTCTGCAGTTGTGGTGGAAGTCCTGACAGGCTGATCGCACAACAGCAAGTCTTTCTTCCTCTTCAGGTGAAACTAGTCACCTTTCAGTGTGAAAGTCATAGGTTTGGATCAAGTCCGATTCAGGCTCAAGGTCTCTTCCTTAGGAAGATGGTAGCAGGCAGGCCAGACACAGCCTTCCCAACAATTTTCCCTGCGCACAATGCAGGAGCAGCTGCTCAAATCTCTTGAGCTCCTCTCACTCTCAACTCGAACTCTACACTGACACATTGCTGCAGGCAGCACCAGGACCTTCTAGAGAGTCAAAAGGTTTGGCTGGTGGATCCATCTGTCTGTCACAGCAAGGGTTCCCCCTCCTGGTCCATTTAGGTGCCAAACTGTAAAAACTACAATTCCTACAGAAATTCACTCCCGTAAGACCCCTGGGGGCAGGCTCCATTTTAGAGCCCCCAAAGGCACTGATTGATGCAAACTGGCAGTCCAGAACCAAGATGGTGGTGCAAAACAGAAATGTCCATGCTGCAAGGGATGGCAGGTTAGACAAACTACATTATCATTTATTAGTAAAACAGATAATCAGCAAACGATCACAGGTTCTAGCAAGGCTCCTTCTGCGCAATTAGCGACGGCAGAATGGAGCAATATTACAGCACTCTGGGTGGGACTCGAGCTTGAAACAACTCGGTCCCTACCCAGATGAATTATACTCTACAAGATAGGCGTGTCTTAAAGAGACAGGCACGGAGGCTGACAGTGCACTCACATGGTGACACTTTTAAACCTGTAAAGACACAGAATGCCAGTCTGGCAGTGGGCATTAAGGCACACCAAAGGAAGACTTTTGGGAACCCTCATTTATGGGGGGGGGTTACATATGCTAAGCTAATTAACTGCTGGGGTAGTACAAAGTTACTTGAATCTCAGTACCACTGCAGTAGCATTCTATGTATGGTAAGCTAATTTACTGCAGGGGTAGAGCATACAGTAGCTTCTTGAATCTCAGTACCACTGCAATGGCATTCTATGTATGGTAAGCTAATTTACTGCTGGGGTAGTGCACAGTTGCTTAAATCTCAGTACTGTTGCAGTAGCGTTCTATATATGGTAAGCCAGTATACTGCTGGGGTAGTGCATAGTTACTTGAATCTCAGTACCGCTGCAGTAGCATTCTATATATTGTGAGCTAATTTACTGCTAGGGTAGTGCATAGTTACTTGAATCTCAGTACTGCTGCAGTAGCATTCTATATATGGTGAGCTAATTTACTGCTGGTGTAGTGCATAGTTACCTGAATCTCAGTACCATTGCAGTAGCATTTTATTTAGGATAAGCTAATTTACTGCTGGGGTAGTGCATAGTTACTTGACTCTCAGTACTGTTGCAATAGCATTCTGTATTTGGTAAGCTAATTTACTGCTGGGGTAGTGCATAGTCACTTGAATCTCAATACCACTGCAGTAGCATTCTATATATGGTAAGCTAATTTACTGCTGTGGTAGAGCATAGTTACTTGAATGTCAGTACCGTTGCAGTAGTATTCTATATATGGTAAGCTAATTTACTGCTGTGATAGAGCATAGTTACTTGAATCTCAGTACCGTTGCAGTAGCATTTTATTTAGGGTAAGTTAATTTACTGCTGGGGTAGTGCATAGTTACTTGAATCTCAGTATTGCTGCAGTAGCATTCTATATATGTGTAACCCCTAGGTGGCGCTACCCCAAGGGATACTACCCATGCCTGCGTGACTAAGTGCAGGTTGAGGGGCCTGAGGTCTAGGAATGGGTGCCTCCACCTGGAGGACAGGGTCAATGGTAGCATAGCTGCTGTGGGTACAGCCCTCCAGGACACTGTTACCCCCCTCTTTTCCCTCTAGTAGCCTAACTGTTTCATGTAGGACACAATTGGAGTTAACACCTGACACCAGATTTAACCTCACACTTGTTGCGCTTACCACCAGGGCTGGTTCAATTGGCTGTGCTCTGGAGACACTCTGTGAAATGAGATTAAACACAACAGATAACAGTATTTCAGTGGTTTCAGTACAGAGGTACACCACAATCAGTTTCAGGGCAAAAACATTTAGATCTGATTTATTTAGGGGGCAGTAACAAGGAAGGGGCATAATCTAGAGTTTGATTCTGGCCCTGATTTAATCAGGTTAAGCATGCATGCCTCTAAGAGTCCCTCTATCACAGTCACACACATTCTGGGTACCCAGTTGGAGTTCCAGGCTAGCCTGAAGCATTGCCCGGGGTAGGCCGGCATTGCAGCTGTTGTTGGGGCCCTTAAGGATAAAAAACACAACATGCACGTTTAACCCAGATTTATATTTTGGAGACGAAGGGCTCAGTTCCTGAAAATCAATCAGACAATTTAAATCAGATGACACACTTTGATTAGAAGTTAGCTGCAGGGAGCTACCCTGTGATTTACTTATGATACCCAGACCATGTTACAGTTTGGATGAAATGGAGACGTCAGGATGAAGTGCTGGTTTGCCATTAGAAGCAGGGCCCACACAATTCACCATGGTGTCGTTCCTGTTCGTTGATGTTGAACAAGGGAGCCAAATCCCCAGGCAGGTCTCTCATTGGGTGGTTCTCTGTAGCGTGAGCAGCAATCAGGTCTGTGATGCTGAGGCCCAGAAAGGTAGAGGGAAATGGATTCAGTCCAGTCAGAGTTATTGGATACTGCTTCTAGCAAGCATGACACATTCAAGTAGTGGGGAACCAAATCGTAACCCACTTTTCTCATTCAGCACACTTATAGTAAAGGCAATGGAATACCACAGTTCGGATGTCGGTCTGGTTGCAATCCACAGGATTTTCTGTATAAACCATATGATCTGCAGTCGTGATGGAAGTCCTTACTGGCCGATTGCACAACAGCAAGTCTTCGGTCCTCTTTGGGCGAAATTAGTCACAATTCAGGCTGAAAGTCACAGGTTTGGATAAAATCTGATTCATGCTCAAGGTCTCTTCCTTAGGAAGATGGTAGCAGGCAGGCCAGACAATTTTTTTTTTTATTCCCAATGATTTTCCCTGTGCACAATGCAGGAGCAGCTGCTCAAATCTCTTGAGCTCCTCTCACTTTCAACTCCAGCTCTACACTGATACAGTGCTGCAGGCAGCACTGGGACTTTCTAGAGATCCAAAAGATTTGGTTGGTGGATCCATCTGTCTGTCACAGCAAGGGCTCCCCCTCCAGGTCCATTTAGGTGCCAAACTGTAAGAACTACAATTCCTACAGAAATTCACTCCCATAAGACCCCTGGGAGCAGGATCTATTTTAGAGCCCCAAAAGGCACTGATTGATGCAAACTGGCAGTCCAGAACCAAGATGGTGGTGCAAAACAGAAATGTCCATGTTGCAAGGGATGGCAGGTTAGACAAACTACATTATCATTATTAGTAAAACAGATAATCAGCAAACGATCACAGGTTCTAGCAAGGCTCCCTCTGTGCAATTAGCGACAGCAGAATGGAGGAATATTACAGTACTCTGAGTGGGGATCAAGCCTGAAAAAACTCAGCCCCTACCCAGATTAATTATACACTACAAGATAGGCGTGTCTTAAAGAGACAGGCATGGAGGCTAACAGTGCACTCAAATGGTGACACTTTTAAACCTGTAAATACACAGAATGCCAGTCTGGCAGTGGGCATTTAGGCACACCAAAGGAAGACTTTTGGGAACCCTCATTTATCGGGGGGGTTACATATGCTAAGCTAATTAACTGCTGGGGTAGTACATAGTTACTTGAATTTCAGTACCACTGCAATGGCATTCTATATATGGTAAGCTAATTTACTGATGGGGTAGTGCACAGTTGCTTAAATCTCAGTACTGTTGCAGTAGCGTTCTATATATGGTAAGCCAGTCTACTGCTGGGGTAGTGCATAGTTACTTGAATCTCAGTACCGCTGTAGTAGCATTCTGTATATGGTAAGCTAATTAACTGCTGGGGTAGTGCATAGTTACTTGAATCTCACTACCGCTGTAGTAGCATTCTATATATAGTAAACTAATTTACTGCTGGGGTAGTACATAGTTACTTGAATCTCAGTACCATTGCAGTAGCATTCTATATATGGTAAGCTAATTTACTGCTGGGGTAGTGCATAATTACTTGAATCTCAGTACTACTGCAGTAGCATTCTATATATGGTAAGCTAATTTACTATTGGGGTAGTGTATAGTTATTTGAATCTCAGTAGTGTTGCTATAGCATTCTATATATGATAGGCTAATTTACTGCTAGGGTAGAGCATGGCTACTTGAATCTCAGTACTGTTGCAGTAACATTCTATATATGGTAAGCTAATTTACTGCTGGGGTAGTGTATAGTTATTTGTATCTCAGTACTGTTGCTATAGCATTCTATATATGGTAAGCTAATTTACTGCTGGGGTAAAGCATAGTTACTTGAATCTCAGTACCACTGTAGTAGCATTCTATATATTCCAATTTTCTAATCTGGTTCTAAAAAAGAGATTAGTAATTATCGCCCAATATCTTTGATACCAGTAGTAGCAAAGATTTGTGAAAAATGGTAGCCAAGCAGGTTAAGCAATATGTAAAAGAGCAGGGCATTTTGAACAGTAATGAGTCAGGTTTCAGAGAAAGATATAGTACCCAAACTACGTTAATAAAAGTAATAGGGGATATTTAGATTGGAATGGATAATGGATTGGAATGGATAATGGATTATTAACAGGTGCAATTATGATTTGTCAAAAGCTTTTGATTCCTTAAATCATAGTATACTTATTGATAAGTATACCCCCGGGAGCTGGTCCTGCTCCTCCCGCCATCAGACACCTCTACCTACCACCTTAGGTCCAACGCCCCGGGGTTGCTCAAGGTCCCTCCTCCGCACCCTCATGGGTAGCAGGATGTTACTAATATGCACCCAGGCTCTGGAACTCCCTTTGAGCCACTTCATCCTCCACCTGTGCTTCCGTAACTCCGCGGGCTTCCTGAAACTTGCATCTGCGCGTGACTGTCCCAAGCCTCCCTAGAGTATTCCTTCATATCGGATGCTCTTCCGGCTTCAAAGCTTGCCTCCCTCTGACACTACCCGATATCTTACGTGGCACTCCCTGTCTCCCATACACCAGGCCACCTGACCCCTGATATATTGTCCTCATCACGGTTCCCTGGTCACTGCCTCTCTCAATTTGTCTCTTATGTGAAATGTGCAAATGCTTTCTGTTGTAATTTTGTGTGTGACCCACTCTTCCTGGGGGTTTGTTACCTCAGCGGATATAAGTTGTATTATGTTCATACATATCCCCTGGACTATGCAACTCTCTCAATTATGTTGTTAAGCTGTACTTACTCGCTACTGTATACAATTGTCTGTATCCTTATGTTGTACTCTCCCGGGTCGTTCCTGAAAATAGGCATAATACTTGTCTAGTGTACTTACCAGGTTAACAAAAGCTAAAATAAAAAATAAAATAAATAAAATAAATAAATTGAAAAATATGGGATTTTCAGATAATGCTGTAGCTTGGTTTTCTAATTACTTAAGGGGTAGGAAACAAAAAGTGTTTCTAAATGCATATTCTTCAGACTTTAGGCATGTAGGGCAAGGGGTACCTCAGGGATCAATTTTGGGGCCCCTTTTATTTAATCTATACACAAATGATTTAGAATTCAAGCAAGAAAATTTAGTATATCAGCAGTATGCTGATGATGGTGTTATGTACGTTTCAGGTATGGATTCTTATAGTATACAACACACATTACAATTAGCTTTTGATGATATACAGAAATATTATATTAAAAATCAATTAGTATTGAACATTACTAAAACCAAGGTAATATTATTTTGGCAATTCTATATATGGTAAACTAATTTACTGCTGGGGTAATGCCTAGTTACTTGAATCTCAGTACTGCTGCAGTAGCATTCTATATGTAGAAAGCTAATTTATTGCTGGGGTAGTGCATAGTTACTTGAATCTTAGTACCGTTGCAGCAGCATTCTATATATGGTAAGCTAATTTACTGCTGGGGTAGTGCATAGTTACTTAAATCTCGGTACCATTGCAGTAGCATTCTATATATGGTAAACTAATTTACTGCTGGGGTAGTACATAGTTACTTGAATCTCAGTACCGCTGCAGTAGCATTCTATATAAGGTAAACTAATTTACTGCTGGGGTAATGCATAGTTACTTGAATCTCAGTACTGTTGCAGTAGCATTCTATATGTAGAAAGCTAATTTACTGCTGGGGTAGTGCATAGTTACTTGAATCTCAGTACCGCTGCAGTAGCATTCTATATAAGGTAAACTAATTTACTGCTGGGGTAGTACATACTGTAGTTATTTAAATCTCAGTACCATTGCAGTAGCATTCTATATATGGTAAACTAATTTACTGCTGGGTTAGTGCATAGTCACTTGAATCTCAGTACCACTGCAGTAGCATTCTATGTATGATAAGCTAATTTACTGCTTGGGTAGTGCACAGTTACTTGAATCTCAGTGCCACTGCAATAGCATTCTATATATGGTAAGCTAATTTACTGCTGGGGTAGCGCATAGTTACTTGAATTTCCGTACCGTTGAAGTAGCATTTTATTTAGGGTAAGCTAATTTACTGCTGGGATAGTGCATAGTTACTTGAATCTCAGTATTGCTGCAGTAGCATTCTATATATGTGTAACCCCTAGGTGGCGCTACTCCAGGGGATACTACCCATGCCTGCGTGACTAAGTGCAGGTTGAGGGGCCTGAGTTCTAGGAACCGGTGTCTCCACCTGGAGGACAGGGTCAATGGTAGTGTAGCTGTCGTGGTTGCAGCTCTCCTGGACACTGTTACCTCCTTCTATTCCCTCTAGTGGCCTAACTGTTTCACGTAGCACACACTTGCAAGTAACACCTGACAGCAGATTTAACCCCACACTTGTTGTGCTTACCACCAGGGCTGGTTCAGATGGCTCGGCTCTGGAGACCCCCTGTGAAATAAGATTTAACACAACAGAAAACAGTATTTCAGTGGTTTCAGTACAGCGGTACACCACAACCTGTTTCAGTGCAAAAAGATTTAGATCTGATTTATTTAGGGGGCAGTAACAAGGAAGGGGCATAATCTTGAGCTTGATTCTGGTCCTGATTTAATCAGGTTAAGCATGGATGCCTCTAAGAGTCCCTCTACCACAGTCACACTCACTCTGGGTACCCAGTTGGAGTTACAGGCTAGCCTGAAGCATTGCCCGGGGTAGGCCGGCATTGCAGCTGCTGTTTGAGCCCTTAGGGATAAAAAACACAACATGCACTTTTAACCCAAATTTGTATTATGGAGCCGGAGGGTTCAGTTCATGAAAATCAATCAAACAATTTAAATCAGATGACACACTTTGATTAGAAGTTAGTTGCAGGGAGCTACCCTGTGATTTACTCACAATACCCAGACCAGGTTGCAGGTTGGATGAAATGAAGAGCTGAGGATGAAGCAGTATAGCACAGTGGTTTAAAGCTCTGAGCTGCAAATCTATAGACCTGGGTTTGAATCCCACAGCCCCCACTTGCACACTGTGTGACCCTGAGTAAGTCACTTAACTTCCCAGTGCTCCCAGGTTGCACCTGTAAATAAACTTTCAGCGTAGTGTGTCTCACCTGGTTAAACGATGGTAAAAAAAAAAAAGTGCTGATTTGACAGGAGAAGCAGGGCCCACGTGATTCACCGTGGTGTTGTCCCCGTTTGTTGATGTTGAACAGGGAGCCGAACCCCCAGGCAGGTCTTTTATGGGGTGGTTCTATGCAGCTTGAGCGGCTATCAGGGCTGTGGTGTTGAGGCCCAGAAAGGTTGAGGGAAATGGGTACAGTCCACAGTTACTGGATACTGCTTCCAGCAAGCATGACACATTCAAGTAGCGGGAAACCAAATCGTGACCCACAATTCGCATTCAGCACACTTATAGTAAAGGCAAAGGAATACCACAGTTCGGATGTCAGTCCGGTTGCAATACACAGGATTTTCTGTGCAAACCGTACACTCTGCGGTTATGGTGGAAGTCCTGACAGGCCAATCGCACAACAGCAAATCTTCGGTCCTTTTCAGGTGAAATTAGTCACAATTCAGTCTGAAAGTCACAGGTTCAGATAAAATCCGATTCAGGCTCAAGGTCTCTTCCTTAGGAAGATGGTAGCAGTCAAGGCAGACACAGCTTTCCCAACAATTTCCCCTGGGCACAATGCAGGAGCAGCTGCTCAAATCTCTTGAGCTCCTTTCATGCTCAGCTCCAACTCTACACTGACACTGTGCTGCAGGCAGCACTGGGACTTTCTAGAGATCCAAAATGTTTGGTTGGTGGATCCATCTGTCTGTCACATCAAGGGCTCCACCTCCAGGTCCACTTAGGTGCCAAACTGTAAAAACTACAATTCCTACAGAAATTCACTCCCATAAGACCCCTGGGGGCAGGCTCCATTTTAGAGCCCCCAAAGGCACTGATTGATGCAAACTGGCAGTCCAGAATCAAGATGGTGGTGCAAAACAGAAATGTCCATGCTGCAAGGGATGGCAGGTTAGACAAACTACATTATCATTATTAGTAAAACAGATAATCAGCAAACGATCACATGTTCTATCAAGGCTACCTCTGCGCAATTAGTGACGGCAGAATGGAGGAATATTGCAGCACTCTGGGTGGGACTCAAGCCTGAAACAACTTGGCCCCTACCCAGATTAATTATACACTACAACATAGGTGGCTCTTACAGAGACAGGTACGGAGGCTGACAGTGCACTCACATGGTGACACTTTTAAACATGTAAAGACACAGAATGCTAGTCTGGCAGTGGGCATTAAGGCACACCAAAGGAAGACTTTTGGGAACCTTCATTTATGGGGGGGTTACATATGCTAAGCTAATTAACTGCTGGGGTAGTACATAGTTATCTGAATCTCAGTACCATTGTAGTAGCATTCTATATATGGTTAGCTAATTTACTGCTGGGGTAGGGCATGGTTACTTGAATCTCAGTACCGCTCCAGTAGCATTCTGTATATGGTAAGCTAATTTACTGCTGGGGCAGTGCATAGTTACCTGAATCTCAGTACCATTGCAGTAGCATTTTATATATGGTAAGCTAATTTACTGCTGAGGTAGTACATAGTTACTTGAATCTCAGTACTGTTGCTGTAGCATTCTGTATATGGTAAGCTAATTTACTGCTGGGGTAGTGCACAGTTACTTGAATCTTAGTACCACTGCAGTAGCATTCCATATATGGTAAGATAATTTACTGCTGGGATAATGCATAGTTACTTGAATCTCAGTACTGCTGCAGTAGCATTCTATATATGGTAAGCTAATCTACTGCTGGGGTAGAGCATAGCTACTTGAATCTCAGTACCACTGCAGTAGCATTCTATATATAGTGTATGAGAGAGTGCTGTTGTGTATAGAAATCGATGACTGGAATCAGTCTATTGTGCGTTAATAGTGACATCAAACTCCTGTTGTGCTTCACTGAAGATGTCACCACTAACGCATCAACATCGAATCAGTGCTCGTGCTGAAATCTCCTCAGTCATGCCGACCGTTGCCAGAGCTGTCGCCTAGTAAGCATACCTCCGAGTGGATGCCCTGAAAACAGCAACAGATAAAACCATTTTACGGGTCTCTCTCCCTAGGCTACTTTATTTGAAAAAAAGCATTCTTGCTATCGTGATGCCGATTCATGTGAGTGCCTTCTTACACTATAAAAGACAGTGTATGAGCAGGCACAAAGGACAAGGATATGTTGAAATCCCGAGGATTCCTGCAGGACAGGGAGACCTCTCGAGCTGCACTCTCGAGTCTATTGTCACCATGGGAACCTCTCAATGCAAGCACACCCTTGTTGTGTATGCCTGCTCATACACAATCCTCTATATGGTAAGCTAATTTACTGCTGGTGTAGTGTATAGTTACCTGAATCTCAATACCGCTGCAGTAGCATTCTGTATATGGTGAGCTAATTTACTACTGGGGTAGTGCATAGTTACTTGAATCTCAGTACTGCTGCAGCAGCATTCTATATATAGTGAGTTAATTTGCTGCTGGGATAATGCAGTTTCTTGAATCTCAGTACCGCTGCAGTAGTGTTCTATATGTAGTAAATTAATTTACTTCTGGGGTAATGCATAGTTACTTGAATCTCAGTACTGTTGAAGTAGCATTCTATTTATGGCAATCTAATTTACTGCTGGGGTAGTACATACTGTAGTTACTTGAATCTCAGTATCATTGCAGTAGCATTCTATATATAGTAAGCTAATTTACTTCTGGAGTAGTGCATAGTTACTTGAATCTCAGTACCATTGCAGTAGCATTCTATATATGGTAAACTAGCTTGCTGCTGGGGTAGTACATACTGTAGTTACTTGAATCTCAGTACCCCTGCAGTAGCATTCTATACATAGTGCATGAGAGAGTGCTGTTGTGTATAGAAACCGATGACTGGAATCAGTCTATTGTGCATTAGTAGTGACATTAAACTCCTGTTGTGCTTCACTGAAGATGTCACCACTAACGCATCAACATCGAATCAGTGCTCGTGCTGAAATCTCCTCAGTCATGCCGACCGTTGCCAGAGCTGTCACCTAGTAAGCAGACCTCCAAGTGGATGCCCTGAAAACAGCAACAGATAAAACCATTTGACGGGCATCTCTCCCTAGGCTACTTCTTTATTTGAAAAAAAAAATCATTCTTGCTCTTGTGATGCCGATGCATGTGAGTGCCTTCTCATACACTATAAAAGACTGTGTATGAGCAGGCATACAAAGACAAGGATATGCTTGAAATCTCGAGGTTTCCGTGGTGACAGGAGACCTCTCGAGCTGCACTCTGGAATCTATTGTCACCATGGAAACCTCTCAATGCAAGCACAATCTTGTTGTGTATTCCGGGCTCAGACACAATCCTCTATATGGTAAGCTAATTTACTGCTGGTGTAGTGTATAGTTACTTGAATCTCAATACCGCTGCAGTAGCAATCTGTATATGGTGAGCCAATTTACTACTGGGGAAGTGCATAGTTACTTGAATCTCAGTACTGCTGCAGCAGCATTGTATATACGGTAAGCTAATTTACTGCTGGGGTAGTGCATAGTTACTTGAATCTCAGTACTGCTGCAGCAGCATTCTATACATGGTGAGCTAATTTGAGGCTGGGGTAATCCATAGTTTCTTGAATCTCAGTACCGGTGCAGTAGTGTTCTATACATAGTAAATTAATTTACTGCTGGGGTAATGCATAGTTACTTGACTCTCAGTACTGTTGCAGTAGCATTCTATATATGGTAATCTAGTTTACTGCTGGGTTAGAACATACTGTAGTTACTTGAATCTCAGTACCGTTGCAGTAGCATTCTATATATGGTAAGCTAATTTACTGCTAGGGTACTGCATGGTTACTTGAATCACAGTACTATTGCAGTAGCATTCTATATATGTTGAGCTAATTTGCTGCTGGAAGAATGCATAGTTACTTGAATCAGTACCGCTGCAGCAGCATGCTATATGTGGTGAGCTAATTTACTGCTGGGGTACTGCATAGTTACTTGAATCTCAGTACTGCTGCAGTAGCATTCTCTATATGGTGAGCTAATTTACTGCTATGGTAGTGCATAGTTACTTGAATCTCAGTACTGCTGCAGTAGCATTCTATATATGGTGAGCTGATTTACTGCTGGGGTAGTGCATAGTTACTTGAATCTCAGTACTGCTGCAGCAGAATAGTATTCTATATATGGTAAACTAATTTACTGCTGGGGTAGTGCATAGCTACTTGAATCTCAGTACCACTGCGGTAGCATTCTATATATAGTAAGCTAATTTGCTGCTTGGATAATGCATAGTTACTTGAATCTCAGTACCACTGCAGTAGCATTCTACATATGGTAAGCTAATTTACTGCTGGAGTAGTGCATAGTTACTTGAATATCAGTACCGCTGCACTTGCATTCTATATATGGTGAGCTAATATACTGCTGTGGTAGTGCATAGTTTCTTGAATCTCTGTACCGCTGAAGTAGCATTCTATATATGGTGAGCTAATTTACTGCTGGGGTAGTGCATAGTTACTTGTATCTCAGTACTGCTGCAGTAGCATTCTGTATGTGGTAAGCTAATTTACTGCTGCGGTAGTGCATAGTTACTTGAATCTCAGCACTGCTGCAGCAGTATAGTATTCTATATATGGTAAACTAATTTACTCCTTGGGTAGTGCATAGCTACTTGAATCTCAGTACCGCTGCAGTAGCATTCTATATATAGTAAGCTAATTTGCCGCTTGGATAATGCATAGTTACTTGAATCTCAGTACCACTGCAGTAGCATTCTATATACTGGAGGCAGTATAGTGCAGTGGTTTAAGGCTCTGACCTGCAAATCTGGCAACATCCCCCACACCAGACCTGGGTTTGAATCACACAGCTTCGACTTGCATACTGTGTGACCCTGAGCAAGTCACTTTGCTTCCCTGTGCTCCCAGGTCGGTCTTGTAAAAAGGCTTTCAGCTTAGTGTGCTACTCCTGGTTAAACAACTAAATAAAAAAAATGTATATATATGGTAAGCTAATTTACTACTGGGATAGTGCATAGTTACTTGAATCTCAGTACCACTACAGTAGCATTCTATATATAGTGTATGAGAGAGTGCTGTTGTGTATAGAAATCGACGACTGGAATCAGTCTATTGTGCGTTAGTAGTGACGTCAAACTCCTGTTGTGCGTCACTGAAGACTTCACTACTAATGCACAACAACATCGAATCAGTGCTCGAGCTGAAATCTCCTCAGTCATGTCGACCATTGCCAGAGGTGTTACCTAGTAAGCAGACCTCCGAGTGGATGACCTGAAAACAGCAACAGATAATACCATTATTTTACATGTCTCTCTCCCTAGGCTACTTGTTTATTTGAAGAAAAAAAAAGGCATTCTCGCTAATTGCGATGCCGATGTATGCGAGTGCCTTCTCATACCCTATAAAGATTGCATGAGCAGGCATACAGAGACAAGGATATGCTTGAAATCTTGAGGTTTCCATGGCGACAGGAGACCTCTTGAGCTGCGCTCTCGAAGTCTACTGTCTCCAAGGAAACCTTTCGATGCAAGCATGCCCTTGTAGTGTATGCCTGCTCATGCACAATCCTCTATATGGTAAGCTAATTTACTGCTGGTGTAGTGTATAGTTACTTGAATCTCAATATTGCTGCAGTAGCATTCTGTATATGGTAAGCTAATTTACTACTGGTGTAGTGCATAGTTACCTGAATCTCAGTACCATTGCAGTAGCATTCTATATATGGTGAGATAATTTGCTGCTGGGATAATGCATAGTTGCTTGAATCTCAGCACCGCTGAAGTAGCATTCTATATATGGTAAGCTAATTTACTGCTGGGATAGTGCATAGTTACTTGAATATCAGTACCACTGCAGTAGCATTCTATATATGGTGAGCTAATTTGCTGCTGGGATAATGCATAGTTACTTGTATCTCAGTATCGCTGCAGTAGCATTCTATATATGGTAAGCTAATTTACTGCTGGTGTAGTGATAGTTACTTGAATCTCAGTACTGTTGCTGTAGCATTCTATATATGGTAGGCTAATTCACTGCTGCGGTAGTGCATAGTTACTTAAATCTCAGTACTGCTGCAGTAGTATTCTATATATGGTACGCTAATTTACTGCTGAGGTAGTGCATAGTTAATTGAATCTCGGTACTGTTGCAGTAGCATTCTATATATGGTAAGCTAATTTACTGCTGGGGTAGTGCATAGTTACTTGAATCTCAGTACCGCTGCAGTAGTATAGTATTCTATGTGTGGTAAGCTAATTTACTGCTGAGGTAGTGCATAGTTACTTGAATCTCAGTACTGCTGCAGTAGTATAGTATTCTATATATGATAAGCTAATTTACTGCTGAGGTAGTGCATAGTTACTTGAATCTCAGTACTGTTGCTGTAGCATTCTCTATATGGTAAGCTAATTTGCTGCTGCAGTAATGCATAGTTACTTCAATCTCAGTACTGTTGCAGTAGCATTCTATATATGGTAAGCTAATTTACTGCTGAGGTAGTGCATAGTTACTTGAATCTCAGTAGCGCTGCAGTAGCATTCTATATATGGTGAGCTAATTTACTACTGGTGTTGTGCATAGTTACTTGAATCTGAGTACTGTTGCCATAGCATTCTTTATATGGTCAGCTAATTTACTGTTGCGGTAATGCAGTTACTTGAATCTCAGTACTGTTGCAGTAGTATTCTATATATGGTAAGCTAATTTACTGTTGGGGTAGTGCATAGTTACTTGAATCTCAGTAGCACTGCGGTAGCATTCTATATATGGTAAGCTAATTTACTGCTGTGGTGGTGCATAGTTACCTGAATCTCAGTACCATTGCAGTAGCATTCTATATATAGTAAGCTGATTTATTGCTGGGGTAATGCATCGTTACTTGAATCTCAGGACCGCTGCAGTAGTGTTCTATGTGTAGTTAGCTAATTTACTGCTGGGGTAATGCAAAGTTACTTGAATCTCAGTACTGTTGCAGTGGAATTCTATATATGGTAATCTAATTTACTGCTGGGGTAGTACATACTGTAGTTACTTGAATCTCAGTGCCATTGCAGTAGCATTCTATATATAGTAAGCTAATTTACTGTTGGGGTAGTGCATAGTTACTAGAATCTCAGTACCATTGCATTAGCATTCTATATATGGTAAATTAATTTACTGCTGTGGTAGTACATACTGTAGTTACCTGAATCTCAGTACCACTGCAGTAGCATTCGATATGGCGAGCTAATTTGCTGCTGGATAATGCATAGTTTCTTGAATCTCAGTACCGCTGTAGTAGCATTCTATATATAGTAGGCTAATTCACTGCTGGGGTAGTATAGTTACTTGAATCTCAGTACTGCTGCGTAGTATTCTATATATGGTAGCTAATTTACTGCTGAGGTAGTGCATAGTTAATTGAATCTCAGTACTGTTGCAGTAGCATTCTATATATGGTGAGCTAATTTACTGCTGGAGTATTGCATAGTTACTTGAATCTCAGTACTGCTGCAGTAGTATACCATTCTATATATGGCAAGCTAATTTACTGCTGAGGTAGTGCATAGTTACTTGAATCTCAGTACTGTTGCTGTAGCATTCTGTTTATGGTAAGCTAATTTACTGCTGCGGTATTGCATAGTTACTTCAATCTCAGTACTGTTGCAGTAGCATTCCATATTTGGTAAGCTAATTTACTGCTGAGGTATTGCATAGTTACTTGAATCTCAGTACCATTGCAGTAGCATTCTATATATAGTAAAGTAATTTGCTGCTGGGGTAGTACATACTGTAGTTACTTGAATCTCAGTTCCATTGCAGTAGCATTCTATATATGGTAAGCTAATTTACTGCTGGGGTACTGCATGGTTACTTGAATCTCAGTACTATTGCAGTAGCATTCTATATATGTTGAGCTAATTTGCTGCTGGAAGAATGCATAGTTAATTGAATCAGTACCGCTGCAGTAGCATTCTATATATGGTGAGCTAATTTACTGCTGGGGTACTGCATAGCTACTTGAATCTCAGTACTGCTGCAGTAGCATTCTATATATGATGAGCTAATTTACTGCTATGTTAGTGCATAGTTACTTGAATCTCAGTACTGCTGCAGTAGCAATATGGTGAGATAATTTACTGCTAGGATAGTGCATAGTTACTTGAATCTCAGTACTGCTGCAGTAGCATTCTATATACTGTATGGTGAGCTAATTTACTACTAGGATAGTGCATAGTTACTTGAATCTCAGTACCCCTGCAGTAGCATTCTAAACATAGTGTATGAGAGAGTGCTGTTGTGTATAGAAACCGATGACTGGAATCAGTCTATTGTGCATTAGTAGTGACATCAAACTCCTGTTGTGCTTCACTGAAGACGTCCACCACTAACACATCAACATCGAATCAGTGCTCAAGCTGAAATCTCCTCAGTCATGCCGACCGTGCCAGAGCTGTCGCCTAGTAAGCATACTCCGAGTGGATGCCCTGAAAACAGCAACAGATAAAACCATTTCACGGGCCTCTCCCTAGGCTACTTCTTTATTTGAAAAAAAAGCATTCTTGCTATCGTGATGCCGATGCATGTGAGTGCCTTCTCATACACTATAAAAGACTGTGTATGAGCAGGCATACAAAGACAAGGATATGCTTGAAATCTCGAGGTTTCCGTGGTGACAGGAGACCTCTCGAGCTGTGCTCTCGAGTCTCTTGTCACCATGGAAACCTCTCAATGCAAGCACACCCTTGTTGTGTATGCCTGCTCATACACAATCCTCTATATGGTAAGCTAATTTACTGCTGGTGTATTGTATAGTTACCTGAATCTCAATAACGCTGCAGTAGCATTCTGTATATGGTGAGCTAATTTACTACTGGGTAGTGCACAGTTACTTGAATTTCAGTACTGCTGCAGCAGCATTCTATACATGGTGAGCTAATTTGCTGCTGGGATAATGCATAGTTTCTTGAATCTCAGTACCGCTGCAGTAGTGTTCTATACGTAGTAAATTAATTTACTGCTGGGGTAATGCATAGTTACTTGAATCTCAGTTCTGTTGCAGTAGCATTCTATATATAGTAATCTAATTTACTGCTGGAGTAGTACATACTGTAATTACTTGAATCTCAGTATCATTGCAGTAGCATTCTATATATAGTAAGCTAATTTACTTCTGGGGTAGTGCATACTTACTTGAATCTCAGTACCGTTGCAGTAGCATTCCTTATATGGTAAACTAGTTTGCTGCTGGGGTAGTACATGCTGCAGTTACTTGAATCTCTGTGCCGTTGCAGTAGCATTCCTTATATGGTAAACTAGTTTGCTGCTGGGGTAGTACATGCTGCAGTTACTTGAATCTCTGTGCCGTTGCAGTAGCATTCTATATATGGTAAGCTAATTTATTGCTGGGGTACTGCATGGTTACTTGAATCTCAGTACTATTGCAGTAGCATTCTATATATGTTAAGCTAATTTACTGCTGGAAGAATGCATAGTTACTTGAATCAGTACCGCTGCAGTAGCATTCTATATATGGTGAGCTAATTTACTGCTGGGGTACTGCATCGTTACTTGAATCTCAGTACTGCTGCAGTAGCATTCTATATATGTTGAGCTAATTTACTGCTATGGTAGTGCATAGTTACTTGAATCTCAGTACTACTGCAGTAGCATTCTATATATGGTGAGCTAATTTACTGCTGGGGTACTGCATAGTTACTTGAATCTCAGTACTGCTGCAGTAGCATTCTATATATGTTGAGCTAATTTACTGCTATGGTAGTGCATAGTTACTTGAATCTCAGTACTACTGCAGTAGCATTCTATATATGGTGAGCTAATTTACTGCTATGGTAGTGCATAGTTACTTGAATCTCAGTACCATTGCAGTAGCATTCTATATATGGTAAGCTAATTTACGCTGGAGTAGTGCATAGTTACTTGAATATCAGTCCTGTTGCACTTGCATTCTATATATGGTGAGCTAATATACTGCTGTGGTAGTGCATAGTTTCTTGAATCTCTGTAACCGATGAAGTAGCATTCTATATATGGTGAGTTAATTTACTGCTGGGGTAGTGCATAGTTACTTGAATCTCAGTACTGCTGCAGTAGCATTCTGTATATGTAGCTAATTTACTGCTGCGGTAGTGCATAGTTACTTGAATCTCAGTACTGCTGCAGCAGTATAGTATTCTATATATGGTAAACTAATTTACTGCTGGGGTAGTGCATAGCTACTTGAATCTCGGTACCGCTGCAGTAGCATTCCAAATATAGTAAGCTAATTTGCTGCAGGGATAATGCATATTTACTGGAATCTCAGTACCGCTGCAGTAGCATTCTGTATGTGGTAAGCTAATTTACTGCTGCGGTAGTGCATAGTTACTTGAATCTCAGTACTGCTGCAGCAGTATTATTCTATATATGGTAAACTAATTTACTGCTGGGGTAGTGCATAGCTACTTGAATCTTGGTACCGCTGCAGTAGCATTCCATATATAGTAAGCTAATTTGCTGCAGGGATAATGCATAGTTACTTGAATCTCAGTACCACTGCAGTAGCATTCTATTTACTGGAGACAGTATAGCCCAGTGGTTTAAGGCTCTGACCTGCAAATCTGGCAACATCCCTCAGACCAGACCTGGGTTTGAAGCACACAGCTTCGACTTGCATACTGTGTGACCCTGAGCAAGTCACTTTGCTTCCCTGTGCTCCCAGATCAGCCATATAAAAAGGCATTCAGCTTAGTGTGCTACTCCTGGTTAAACAATTAAATAAAAAAAATGTATATATATGGTAAGCTAATTTACTACTGGGATAGTGCATAGTTACTTGAATCTCAGTACCACTGCAGTAGCATTCTATATAGTGTATGAGAGAGTGCTGTTGTGTATAGAAATCGACGACTGGAATCAGTCTATTGTGCGTTAATAGTGACGTCAAACTCCTGTTGTGCTTCACTGAAGATGTCACTACTAACGCACAGCAACATCGAATCAGTGCTCAAGCTGAAATCTCCTCAGTCATGCTGACCATTGCCAGAGGTATCACCTAGTAAGCAGACCTCCGAGTGGATGCCCTGCAAACAGCAGCAGATAAGACCGTTATTTTACATGTCTCTCTCCCTAGGCTACTTGTTTATTTGAAGAAAAAAAAAGGCATTCTCGCTAATTGCGATGCCGAAGTATGCGAGTGCCTTCTCATACCCTATAAAAGATTGTGCTTGAGCAGGCATACACAGACAAGGATATGCTTGAAATCTTGAGGTTTCCATGATGACAGGAGACCTCTCGAGCTGCGCTCTCGAAGTCTACTGTCACCAAGGAAACCTCTTGATGCAAGCAGGCCCTTGTAGTGTATGCTTGCTCACACACAATCCTCTATATGGTAAGCTCATTTACTGCTGGTGTAGTTTATGGTTACTTGAATCTCAATATTGCTGCAGTAGCATTCTGCATATGGTAAGCTAATTTACTATTGGTGTAGTGCATAGTTACCTGAATCTCAGTACTGATGCAGTAGCATTCTTATATGGTGAGATAATTTGCTGCTGGATAATGCATAGTTGCTTGAATCTCAGCACCGCTGCAGTAGCATGCTATATATGGTATTCTAATTTACTGCTGGGGTAGTGCATAGTTACTTGAATATCAGTACCACTGCAGTAGCATTCTATATATGGTGAGCTAATTTGCTGCTGGGATAATGCATAGTTACTTGAATCTCAGTACTGCTGCAGTAGCATTCTATATATGGTAAGCTAATTTACTGATGCGGTAATGCATAGTTACTTAAATATCAGTACTGCTGCGGTAGTATTCTATATATGGTAAGCTAGTTTACTGCTGAGGTAGTGCATAGTTAATTGAATCTCAGTACTGTTGCAGTAGCATTCTACATATGGTGAGCTAATTTACTGCTGGGGTAGTGCATAGTTACTTGAATCTCAGTACTGCTGCAGTAGTATAGTATTCTATATGTGGTAAGCTAATTTACTGCTGAGGTAGTGCATAGTTACTTGAATCTCAGTACTGCTGCAGTAGTATAGTATTCTATATATGGTAAGCTAATTAACTGCTGAGGTAATGCATAGCTACTTGAATCTCAGTACTGTTGCTGTAGCATTCTATATATGGTAAGCTAATTTACTGCTGCGGTAATGCATAGTTACTTCAATCTCAGTACTGTTGGAGTAGCATTCTATATATGGTAAGCTAATTTACTGCTGAGGTATTGCATAGTTACTTGAATCTCTGTAGCACTGCGGTAGCATTCTATATATGGTGAGTTAATTTACTACTAGTGTAGTGCATAGTTACTTGAATCTGTGTACTGTTGCCATAGCATTCTTTATATGGTCAGCTAATTTACTGCTGCGGTAATGCATAGTTACTTGAATCTTAGTACTGTTGCAGTAGCATTCTATATATGGTAAGCTAATTTACTGTTGGGGTAGTGCATAGTTACTTGAATCTCAGTAGCACTGCGGTAGCATTCTATATATGGTAAGCTAATTTACTGCTGGGGTAGTGCATAGTTACTTGAATTTCAGTACCGCTGCAGTAGCATTTTATATATGGTAAGCTAATTTACTGCTGAGGTAGTGCATAGTTACTTGAATCTCAGTACCATTGCAGTAGCATTCTATATATGGTAAGCTGATTTAGTGCTGGGGTAATGCATAGTTACTTGAATCTCAGTACCGCTGCAGTAGCGTTCTATGTGTGGTTAGCTAATTTACTGCTGGGGTAATGCAAAGTTACTTGAATCTCAGTACTGTTGCAGTGGAATTCTATATATGGTAATCTAATTTACTGCTGGGGTAGTACATACTGTAGTTACTTGAATCTCAGTGCCATTGCAGTAGCATTCTATATATAGTAAGCTAATTTACTGTTGGGGTAGTGCATAGTTACTAGAATCTCAGTACCATTGCATTAGCATTCTATATATGGTAAATTAATTTACTGCTGGGGTAGTACATACTGTAGTTACCTGAATCTCAGTACCACTGCAGTAGCATTCGATATGGCGAGCTAATTTGCTGCTGGATAATGCATAGTTTCTTGAATCTCAGTACCGCTGTAGTAGCATTCTATATATGGTAGCTAATTCACTGCTGGGGTAGTGCATAGTTACTTGAATCTCAGTACTGCTGCAGTAGTATTCTATATATGGTAAGCTAATTTACTGCTGAGGTAGTGCATAGTTAATTGAATCTCAGTACTGTTGCAGTAGCATTCTATATATGGTGAGCTAATTTACTGCTGGAGTATTGCATAGTTACTTGAATCTCAGTACTGCTGCAGTAGTATACCATTCTATATATGGCAAGCTAATTTACTGCTGAGGTAGTGCATAGTTACTTGAATCTCAGTACTGTTGCTGTAGCATTCTGTTTATGGTAAGCTAATTTACTGCTGCGGTATTGCATAGTTACTTCAATCTCAGTACTGTTGCAGTAGCATTCCATATTTGGTAAGCTAATTTACTGCTGAGGTATTGCATAGTTACTTGAATCTCAGTACCATTGCAGTAGCATTCTATATATAGTAAAGTAATTTGCTGCTGGGGTAGTACATACTATAGTTACTTGAATCTCAGTTCCGTTGCAGTAGCATTCTATATATGGTAAGCTAATTTACTGCTGGGGTACTGCATAGTTACTTGAATCTCAGTACTGCTGCAGTAGCATTCTATATATGGTGAGCTAATTTACTGCTGGGGTACTGCATAGTTACTTGAATCTCAGTACTGCTGCAGTAGCATTCTATATATGATGAGCTAATTTACTGCTATGTTAGTGCATAGTTACTTGAATCTCAGTACTGCTGCAGTAGCAATATGGTGAGATAATTTACTGCTAGGATAGTGCATAGTTACTTGAATCTCAGTACTGCTGCAGTAGCATTCTATATACTGTATGGTGAGCTAATTTACTACTAGGATAGTGCATAGTTACTTGAATCTCAGTACCCCTGCAGTAGCATTCTAAACATAGTGTGAGAGAGTGCTGTTGTGTATAGAAACCGATGACTGGAATCAGTCTATTGTGCATTATAGTGACATCAAACTCCTGTTGTGCTTCACTGAAGACGTCACCACTAACATCAACATCGAATCAGTGCTCAAGCTGAAATCTCCTCAGTCATGCCGACCGTTGCCAGAGCTGTCGCCTAGTAAGCATACCTCCAGTGGATGCCCTGAAAACAGCAACAGATAAAACCATTTACGGGCCTCTCTCCCTAGGCTACTTCTTTATTTGAAAAAAAAGCATTCTTGCTATCGTGATGCCGATGCATGTGAGTGCCTTCTCTTACACTATAAAAGACTGTGTGTGAGCAGGCATACAAGACTAAGGATATGTTGAAATCTCGAGGTTTCCTGGTGACAGGAGACCTCTCGAGCTGTGCTCTGAGTCTCTTGTCACCATGAAACCTCTCAATGCAAGCACACCTTGTTGTGATGCCTGCTCACAATCCTCTATATGGTAAGCTAATTTACTGCTGGTATTGTATAGTTACCTGAATCTCAATAACGCTGCAGTAGCATTCTGTATATGGTGAGCTAATTTACTACTGGGTAGTGCACAGTTACTTGAATTTCAGTACTGCTGCAGCAGCATTCTATACATGGTGAGCTAATTTGCTGCTGGGATAATGCATAGTTTCTTGAATCTCAGTACGCTGCAGTAGTGTTCTATACGTAGTAAATTAATTTACTGCTGGGGTAATGCATAGTTACTTGAATCTCAGTTCTGTTGCAGTAGCATTCTATATATATAATCTAATTTACTGCTGGAGTAGTACATACTGTAATTACTTGAATCTCAGTATCATTGCAGTAGCATTCTATATATAGTAAGCTAATTTACTTCTGGGGTAGTGCATACTTACTTGAATCTCAGTACCGTTGCAGTAGCATTCCTTATATGGTAAACTAGTTTGCTGCTGGGGTAGTACATGCTGCAGTTACTTGAATCTCTGTGCCGTTGCAGTAGCATTCCTTATATGGTAAACTAGTTTGCTGCTGGGGTAGTACATGCTGCAGTTACTTGAATCTCTGTGCCGTTGCAGTAGCATTCTATATATGGTAAGCTAATTTATTGCTGGGGTACTGCATGGTTACTTGAATCTCAGTACTATTGCAGTAGCATTCTATATATGTTAAGCTAATTTACTGCTGGAAGAATGCATAGTTACTTGAATCAGTACGCTGCAGTAGCATTCTATATATGGTGAGCTAATTTACTGCTGGGGTACTGCATCGTTACTTGAATCTCAGTACTGCTGCAGTAGCATTCTATATATGTTGAGCTAATTTACTGCTATGGTAGTGCATAGTTACTTGAATCTCAGTACTACTGCAGTAGCATTCTATATATGGTGAGCTAATTTACTGCTGGGGTACTGCATAGTTACTTGAATCTCAGTACTGCTGCAGTAGCATTCTATATATGTTGAGCTAATTTACTGCTATGGTAGTGCATAGTTACTTGAATCTCAGTACTACTGCAGTAGCATTCTATATATGGTGAGCTAATTTACTGCTATGGTAGTGCATAGTTACTTGAATCTCAGTACCATTGCAGTAGCATTCTATATATGGTAAGCTAATTTACTGCTGGAGTAGTGCATAGTTACTTGAATATCAGTCCTGTTGCACTTGCATTCTATATATGGTGAGCTAATATACTGCTGTGGTAGTGCATAGTTTCTTGAATCTCTGTACCGATGAAGTAGCATTCTATATATGGTGAGTTAATTTACTGCTGGGGTAGTGCATAGTTACTTGAATCTCAGTACTGCTGCAGTAGCATTCTGTATATGGTAAGCTAATTTACTGCTGCGGTAGTGCATAGTTACTTGAATCTCAGTACTGCTGCAGCAGTATAGTATTCTATATATGGTAAACTAATTTACTGCTGGGGTAGTGCATAGCTACTTGAATCTCAGTACCGCTGCAGTAGCATTCCAAATATAGTAAGCTAATTTGCTGCAGGGATAATGCATATTTACTGGAATCTCAGTACCGCTGCAGTAGCATTCTGTATGTGGTAAGCTAATTTACTGCTGCGGTAGTGCATAGTTACTTGAATCTCAGTACTGCTGCAGCAGTATAGTATTCTATATATGGTAAACTAATTTACTGCTGGGGTAGTGCATAGCTACTTGAATCTTGGTACCGCTGCAGTAGCATTCCATATATAGTAAGCTAATTTGCTGCAGGGATAATGCATAGTTACTTGAATCTCAGTACCACTGCAGTAGCATTCTATTTACTGGAGACAGTATAGCCCAGTGGTTTAAGGCTCTGACCTGCAAATCTGGCAACATCCCTCAGACCAGACCTGGGTTTGAAGCACACAGCTTCGACTTGCATACTGTGTGACCCTGAGCAAGTCACTTTGCTTCCCTGTGCTCCCAGATCAGCCATATAAAAAGGCATTCAGCTTAGTGTGCTACTCCTGGTTAAACAATTAAATAAAAAAAATGTATATATATGGTAAGCTAATTTACTACTGGGATAGTGCATAGTTACTTGAATCTCAGTACCACTGCAGTAGCATTCTATATAGTGTATGAGAGAGTGCTGTTGTGTATAGAAATCGACGACTGGAATCAGTCTATTGTGCGTTAATAGTGACGTCAAACTCCTGTTGTGCTTCACTGAAGATGTCACTACTAACGCACAGCAACATCGAATCAGTGCTCAAGCTGAAATCTCCTCAGTCATGCTGACCATTGCCAGAGGTATCACCTAGTAAGCAGACCTCCAGTGGATGCTGCCAAACAGCAGCAGATAAGACCGTTATTTTACATGTCTCTCTCCCTAGGCTACTTGTTTATTTGAAGAAAAAAAAAGGCATTCTCGCTAATTGCGATGCGAGTATGCCAGTGCCTTCTCATACCCTATAAAAGATTGTGCTTGAGCAGGCATACACAGACAAGGATATGCTTGAAATCTTGAGGTTTCCATGATGACAGGAGACCTCTCGAGCTGCGCTCTCGAAGTCTACTGTCACCAAGGAAACCTCTTGATGCAACAGGCCCTTGTAGTATGCTTGCTCACTCACAATCCTCTATATAGTAAGCTCATTTACTGCTGGTGTAGTTTATGGTTACTTGAATCTCAATATTGCTGCAGTAGCATTCTGCATATGGTAAGCTAATTTACTATTGGTGTAGTGCATAGTTACCTGAATCTCAGTACCTGATGCAGTAGCATTCTATATATGGTGAGATAATTTGCTGCTGGGATAATGCATAGTTGCTTGAATCTCAGCACGCTGCAGTAGCATCTAGTATTCTAATTTACTGCTGGGGTAGTGCATAGTTACTTGAATATCAGTACCACTGCAGTAGCATTCTATATATGGTGAGCTAATTTGCTGCTGGGATAATGCATAGTTACTTGAATCTCAGTACTGCTGCAGTAGCATTCTATATATGGTAAGCTAATTTACTGATGCGGTAATGCATAGTTACTTAAATATCAGTACTGCTCGTAGTATTCTATATATGGTAAGCTAGTTTACTGCTGAGGTAGTGCATAGTTAATTGAATCTCAGTACTGTTGCAGTAGCATTCTACATATGGTGAGCTAATTTACTGCTGGGGTAGTGCATAGTTACTTGAATCTCAGTACTGCTGCAGTAGTATAGTATTCTATATGTGGTAAGCTAATTTACTGCTGAGGTAGTGCATAGTTACTTGAATCTCAGTACTGCTGCAGTAGTATAGTATTCTATATATGGTAAGCTAATTAACTGCTGAGGTAATGCATAGCTACTTGAATCTCAGTACTGTTGCTGTAGCATTCTATATATGGTAAGCTAATTTACTGCTGCGGTAATGCATAGTTACTTCAATCTCAGTACTGTTGGAGTAGCATTCTATATATAGTAAGCTAATTTACTGCTGAGTATTGCATAGTTACTTGAATCTCTGTAGCACTCTGGTAGCATTCTATATATGGTGAGTTAATTTACTACTAGTGTAGTGCATAGTTACTTGAATCTGTGTACTGTTGCCATAGCATTCTTTATATGGTCAGCTAATTTACTGCTGCGGTAATGCATAGTTACTTGAATCTTAGTACTGTTGCAGTAGCATTCTATATATAGTAGCTAATTTACTGTTGGGGTAGTGCATAGTTACTTGAATCTCAGTAGCACTGCGGTAGCATTCTATATATGGTAAGCTAATTTACTGCTGGGGTAGTGCATAGTTACTTGAATTTCAGTACCGCTGCAGTAGCATTTTATATATGGTAAGCTAATTTACTGCTGAGGTAGTGCATAGTTACTTGAATCTCAGTACCATTGCAGTAGCATTCTATATATGGTAAGCTGATTTAGTGCTGGGGTAATGCATAGTTACTTGAATCTCAGTACCGCTGCAGTAGCGTTCTATGTGTAGTTAGCTAATTTACTGCTGGGGTAATGCAAAGTTACTTGAATCTCAGTACTGTTGCAGTGGAATTCTATATATGGTAATCTAATTTACTGCTGGGGTAGTACATACTGTAGTTACTTGAATCTCAGTGCCATTGCAGTAGCATTCTATATATAGTAAGCTAATTTACTGTTGGGGTAGTGCATAGTTACTAGAATCTCAGTACCATTGCATTAGCATTCTATATATGGTAAATTAATTTACTGCTGGGGTAGTACATACTGTAGTTACCTGAATCTCAGTACCACTGCAGTAGCATTCGATATGGCGAGCTAATTTGCTGCTGGATAATGCATAGTTTCTTGAATCTCAGTACCGCTGTAGTAGCATTCTATATATGGTAGGCTAATTCACTGCTGGGGTAGTGCATAGTTACTTGAATCTCAGTACTGCTGCAGTAGTATTCTATATATGGTAAGCTAATTTACTGCTGAGGTAGTGCATAGTTAATTGAATCTCAGTACTGTTGCAGTAGCATTCTATATATGGTGAGCTAATTTACTGCTGGAGTATTGCATAGTTACTTGAATCTCAGTACTGCTGCAGTAGTATACCATTCTATATATGGCAAGCTAATTTACTGCTGAGGTAGTGCATAGTTACTTGAATCTCAGTACTGTTGCTGTAGCATTCTGTTTATGGTAAGCTAATTTACTGCTCTGGTATTGCATAGTTACTTCAATCTCAGTACTGTTGCAGTAGCATTCCATATTTGGTAAGCTAATTTACTGCTGAGGTATTGCATTACTTGAATCTCAGTACCATTGCAGTAGCATTCTATATATAGTAAAGTAATTTGCTGCTGGGGTAGTACATACTATAGTTACTTGAATCTCAGTTCCGTTGCAGTAGCATTCTATATATGGTAAGCTAATTTACTGCTGGGGTACTGCATAGTTACTGAATCTCAGTACTGCTGCAGTAGCATTCTATATATGGTGAGCTAATTTACTGCTGGGGTACTGCATAGTTACTTGAATCTCAGTACTGCTGCAGTAGCATTCTATATATGATGAGCTAATTTACTGCTATGTTAGTGCATAGTTACTTGAATCTCAGTACTGCTGCAGTAGCAATATGGTGAGATAATTTACTGCTAGGATAGTGCATAGTTACTTGAATCTCAGTACTGCTGCAGTAGCATTCTATATACTGTATGGTGAGCTAATTTACTACTAGGATAGTGCATAGTTACTTGAATCTCAGTACCCCTGCAGTAGCATTCTAAACATAGTGTATGAGAGAGTGCTGTTGTGTATAGAAACCGATGACTGGAATCAGTCTATTGTGCATTAGTAGTGACATCAAACTCCTGTTGTGCTTCACTGAAGACGTCACCACTAACACATCAACATCGAATCAGTGCTCAAGCTGAAATCTCCTCAGTCATGCCGACCGTTGCCAGAGCTGTCGCCTAGTAAGCATACCTCCGAGTGGATGCCCTGAAAACAGCAACAGATAAAACCATTTTACGGGCCTCTCTCCCTAGGCTACTTCTTTATTTGAAAAAAAAAGCATTCTTGCTATCGTGATGCCGATGCATGTGAGTGCCTTCTCATACACTATAAAAGACTGTGTATGAGCAGGCATACAAAGACAAGGATATGCTTGAAATCTCGAGGTTTCCGTGGTGACAGGAGACCTCTCGAGCTGTGCTCTCGAGTCTCTTGTCACCATGGAAACCTCTCAATGCAAGCACACCCTTGTTGTGTATGCCTGCTCATACACAATCCTCTATATGGTAAGCTAATTTACTGCTGGTGTATTGTATAGTTACCTGAATCTCAATAGCAGCTGCAGTAGCATTCTGTATATGGTGAGCTAATTTACTACTGGGTAGTGCACAGTTACTTGAATTTCAGTACTGCTGCAGCAGCATTCTATACATGGTGAGCTAATTTGCTGCTGGGATAATGCATAGTTTCTTGAATCTCAGTACGCTGCAGTAGTGTTCTATCGTAGTAAATTAATTTACTGCTGGGGTAATGCATAGTTACTTGAATCTCAGTTCTGTTGCAGTAGCATTCTATATATAGTAATCTAATTTACTGCTGGAGTAGTACATACTGTAATTACTTGAATCTCAGTATCATTGCAGTAGCATTCTATATATAGTAAGCTAATTTACTTCTGGGGTAGTGCATACTTACTTGAATCTCAGTACCATTGCAGTAGCATTCCTTATATGGTAAACTAGTTTGCTGCTGGGGTAGTACATGCTGCAGTTACTTGAATCTCTGTGCCGTTGCAGTAGCATTCTATATATGGTAAGCTAATTTATTGCTGGGGTACTGCATGGTTACTTGAATCTCAGTACTATTGCAGTAGCATTCTATATCTGTTAAGCTAATTTACTGCTGGAAGAATGCATAGTTACTTGAATCAGTACCGCTGCAGTAGCATTCTATATATGGTGAGCTAATTTACTGCTGGGGTACTGCATCGTTACTTGAATCTCAGTACTACTGCAGTAGCATTCTATATATGGTGAGCTAATTTACTGCTGGGGTACTGCATAGTTACCTGAATCTCAGTACTGCTGCAGTAGCATTCTATATATGTTGAGCTAATTTACTGCTATGGTAGTGCATAGTTACTTGAATCTCAGTACTACTGCAGTAGCATTCTATATATGGTGAGCTAATTTCCTGCTATGGTAGTGCATAGTTACTTGAATCTCAGTACCATTGCAGTAGCATTCTATATATGGTAAGCTAATTTACTGCTGGAGTAGTGCATAGTTACTTGAATATCAGTCCTGTTGCACTTGCATTCTATATATGGTGAGCTAATATACTGCTGTGGTAGTGCATAGTTTCTTGAATCTCTGTACCGATGAAGTAGCATTCTATATATGGTGAGTTAATTTACTGCTGGGGTAGTGCATAGTTACTTGAATCTCAGTACTGCTGCAGTAGCATTCTGTATATGGTAAGCTAATTTACTGCTGCGGTAGTGCATAGTTACTTGAATCTCAGTACTGCTGCAGCAGTATAGTATTCTATATATGGTAAACTAATTTACTGCTGGGGTAGTGCATAGCTACTTGAATCTTGGTACCGCTGCAGTAGCATTCCATATATAGTAAGCTAATTTGCTGCAGGGATAATGCATAGTTACTTGAATCTCAGTACCACTGCAGTAGCATTCTATTTACTGGAGACAGTATAGCCCAGTGGTTTAAGGCTCTGACCTGCAAATCTGGCAACATCCTCAGACCAGACCTGGGTTTGAAGCACACAGCCTCGACTTGCATACTGTGTGACCCTGAGCAAGTCACTTTGCTTCCCTGTGCTCCCAGATCAGCCTTATAAAAAGGCATTCAGCTTAGTGTGCTACTCCTGGTTAAACAATTAAATAAAAAAAATGTATATATATGGTAAGCTAATTTACTACTGGGATAGTGCATAGTTACTTGAATCTCAGTACCACTGCAGTAGCATTCTATATAGTGTATGAGAGAGTGCTGTTGTGTATAGAAATTGACGACTGGAATCAGTCTATTGTGCGTTAATAGTGACGTCAAACTCCTGTTGTGCTTCACTGAAGATGTCACTACTAACGCACAGCAACATCGAATCAGTGCTCAAGCTGAAATCTCCTCAGTCATGCCGACCATTGCCAGAGGTGTCACCTAGTAAGCAGACCTCCGAGTGGATGCCCTGCAAACAGCAGCAGATAAGACCGTTATTTTACATGTCTCTCTCCCTAGGCTACTTGTTTATTTGAAGAAAAAAAAAGGCATTCTCGCTAATTGCGATGCCGAAGTATGCGAGTGCCTTCTCATACCCTATAAAAGATTGTGCTTGAGCAGGCATACACAGACAAGGATATGCTTGAAATCTTGAGGTTTCCATGATGACAGGAGACCTCTCGAGCTGCGCTCTCGAAGTCTACTGTCACCAAGGAAACCTCTTGATGCAAGCAGGCCCTTGTAGTGTATGCTTGCTCATACACAATCCTCTATATGGTAAGCTCATTTACTGCTGGTGTAGTTTATGGTTACTTGAATCTCAATATTGCTGCAGTAGCATTCTGCATATGGTAAGCTAATTTACTATTGGTGTAGTGCATAGTTACCTGAATCTCAGTACTGATGCAGTAGCATTCTATATATGGTGAGATAATTTGCTGCTGGGATAATGCATAGTTGCTTGAATCTCAGCACCGCTGCAGTAGCATGCTATATATGGTATTCTAATTTACTGCTGGGGTAGTGCATAGTTACTTGAATATCAGTACCACTGCAGTAGCATTCTATATATGGTGAGCTAATTTGCTGCTGGGATAATGCATAGTTACTTGAATCTCAGTACTGCTGCAGTAGCATTCTATATATGGTAAGCTAATTTACTGATGCGGTAATGCATAGTTACTTAAATATCAGTACTGCTGCGGTAGTATTCTATATATGGTAAGCTAGTTTACTGCTGAGGTAGTGCATAGTTAATTGAATCTCAGTACTGTTGCAGTAGCATTCTACATATGGTGAGCTAATTTACTGCTGGGGTAGTGCATAGTTACTTGAATCTCAGTACTGCTGCAGTAGTATAGTATTCTATATGTGGTAAGCTAATTTACTGCTGAGGTAGTGCATAGTTACTTGAATCTCAGTACTGCTGCAGTAGTATAGTATTCTATATATGGTAAGCTAATTAACTGCTGAGGTAATGCATAGCTACTTGAATCTCAAGTACTGTTGCTGTAGCATTCTATATATGGTAGCTAATTTACTGCTGCGGTAATGCATAGTTACTTCAATCTCAGTACTGTTGCAGTAGCATTCTATATGGTAAGCTAATTTACTGCTGAGGTATTGCATAGTTACTTGAATCTCTGTAGCACTCGCGTAGCATTCTATATATGGTGAGTTAATTTACTACTAGTGTAGTGCATAGTTACTTGAATCTGTGTACTGTTGCCATAGCATTCTTTATATGGTCAGCTAATTTACTTGCGGTAATGCATAGTTACTTGAATCTTAGTACTGTTGCAGTAGCATTCTATATATGGTAAGCTAATTTACTGTTGGGGTAGTGCATAGTTACTTGAATCTCAGTAGCACTGCGGTAGCATTCTATATATGGTAAGCTAATTTACTGCTGGGGTAGTGCATAGTTACTTGAATCTCAGTACCATTGCAGTAGCATTCTATATATGGTAAGCTGATTTAGTGCTGGGGTAATGCATAGTTACTTGAATCTCAGTACCGCTGCAGTAGCGTTCTATGTGTAGTTAGCTAATTTACTGCTGGGGTAATGCAAAGTTACTTGAATCTCAGTACCGCTGCAGTAGCATTCTATATATGGTGAGCTAATTTACTGCTGGGGTAGTACATACTGTAGTTACTTGAATCTCAGTGCCACTGCAGTAGCATTCTATATATGGTGAGCTAATTTGCTGCTGGGATAATGCATAGTTACTTGAATCTCAGTACTGCTGCAGTAGCATTCTATATATGGTAAGCTAATTTACTGCTGAGGTAGTGCATAGTTACTTCAATCTCAGTACTGTTGCAGTAGTATTCTATATTTGGTAAGCTAATTTACTGCTGAGGTAGTGCATAGTTACTTGAATCTCAGTAGCGCTGCGGTAGCATTCTACATATGGTGAACTAATTTACTAGTGGTGTAATGCATAGTTACTTGAATCTGAGTACTGTTGCCATAGCATTCCTTATATGGTCAGCTAATGTACTGCTGCGGTAATGCTTAGTTACTTGAATCTCAGTACTGTTGCAGTAGCATTCTATATATGGTAAGCTAATTTACTGTTGGGGTAGTGCATAGTTACTTGAATCTCAGTAGCGCTGCAGTAGCATTCTATATATGGTAAGCTAATTTACTGCTGGGGTAGTGCATAGTTACTTGAATCTCAGTACTGCTGCAGTAGCATTTTATATATGGTAAGCTAATTTACTGCTGAGGTAGTGCATAGTTAGTTGAATCTCAGTACCATTGCAGTAGCATTCTATATATGGTAAGCTGATTTAGTGCTGGGGTAATGCATAGTTACTTGAATCTCAGTACCGCTGCAGTAGCATTCTATATATGGTAAGATAATTTACTGCTGGTGTAGTGCATAGTTACTTGAATCTCAGTACTGTTGCTGTAGCATTCTATATATGGTAAGCTAATCCACTGCTAGGGTAGTGCCTAGTTACTTGAATCTCAGTACTGTTGCTGTAGCATTCTGTATATGGTAAGCTAATTTACTGCTGCGGTAATGCATAGTTACTTGAATCTCAGTACTGTTGCAGTAGCATTCTATATTTGGTAAGCTAATTTACGGCTGAGGTAGTGCATAGTTACTTGAATCTCAGTAGCACTGCGGTAGCATTCTATATATGGTGAGCTAATTTACTACTGGTGTAGTGCATAGTTACTTGAATCTGAGTACTGTTGCCTTAGCATTGTTTATATGGTCAGCTAATTTACTGCTGCGGTAATGCATAGTTACTTGAATCTCAGTACTGTTGCAGTAACATTCTATATATGGTAAGCTAATTTACTGTTGGGGTAGTGCATAGTTACTTGAATCTCAGTAGTGTTTCAGTAGCATTCTTTATATGGTAAGCTAATTTACTGCTGGGGTAGTGCATAGTTACTTGAATCTCAGTACCGCTGCAGTAGCATTTTATATATGGTAAGCTGATTTAGTGCTGGGGTAATGCATAGTTATTTGAATCTCAGTACCGCCGCAGTAATGTTCTATGTGTAGTTAGCTAATTTACTGCTGGGGTAATGCAAAGTTACTTGAATCTCAGTACTGTTGCAGTGGCATTCTATATATGGTAATCTAATTTACTGCTGGGGTAGTACATACTGTAGTTACTTGAGTCTCAGTACCATTGCAGTAGCATTCTATATATAGTAAGCTAATTTACTGCTTGGGTAGTGCCTAGTTACTAGAATCTCAGTACCGTTGCATTAGCATTGTATATATGGTAAACTAATTTACTGCTGGGGTAGTACATACTGTAATTACTTGAATCTCAGTACCGTTGCAGTAGCATTCTCTATATGGTAAGCTAATTTACTGCTGGGGTAGTGCATAGTTACTTGAACCTCAGTACCGTTGCAGTAGCATTTTGAATAGGGTAAGCCCATTTACTGCTGGGATAGTGCACAGCTGATTAAAAGCCCAGCAATAATACAAAGTCTCTACTAACTATTAGTGTTATTTACTCATTATATCCTGGAGAAATAAATTTTTATTGCTGGGGTTGTGTAACACTAATTGAAATCTCAGTATCTTTACAGGTACTTGGGCTTCTGGCTAGTTGTCTATGACAACTGTGGACTCTGCATGTACCTACAATATATTATATCTGTTTGTATTTTCAGTTAATGTTACTGTAGAGTCAAGGTTGGTGCTAGAAGATGAAGAGTAGTCGAGACTGTGGGAGGATGGGTGGAAGAGAGGGTGTGGATGGGTCAAGATAGATCAGCGATGGGGCGTGTAACGGTCAGGTTGGTAGTGCGAGGGAGGGAGGGTTGGGTGGTGGAACAGGTAGTTTGGCGAGATGGAGTGGCAGGATAGTAAGATGTGATAGGTGTGGGGCAGCTGTGCATATGGATACACTCTGGAGTTTAGGAGCTTGCCCTATCTGTGTGAGGGTGTTCCATCTGGAGAGAGAGATCTGGGAGTTAAGGATGGAAATGGATCATTTGGTTGCAGTCAGGGGTCTGGCAACTCAAGGGGTAGGACCTAGGATCCAGGGTGGTAGTAGGGGAAGGATGGGAGAAGGAGGGGAACTAAGGGAAGTAATGGACCAGTTAAGCTACACCACAGGCATGTACAGGGGTGGATAAAAGCGATGATGCACAGGGGGCTGGTGATGTTGACCTCAGAAGGGTTCAGGGTGTGCAAGGCAGCAGAGACGCTAGAGATAGTGAGAAGGGGGCTGGTCATGTCAACGTCAGAGTGGTTGAGGAGGTGAGAGGCAGCAGAGATACTGCAAACATTACTGTGCAGAGGAGAAGTAAAACACTGCAACCACTACAGGGGGAAGGCAGGTGTAAACCTATTCAGGATGAATTTGGCATAATCGACCCTGTAGAGAAGTTAGGGGATTTCAGTGTACCTATGCAAAGAGGCAGTGTCATGGGGGCTCATAGGGCAAATGGGGGGGATGATGCTGCAGTTGTAACAGAGGGGGAGTTACAATATGTCAGAGGGAAAATAGGACCACTGAAAAAGTGGAGGAGGAGGTTGTTGGGAATGGGACACCCCACCTGGGGGAACTACTGGTGGGGAAGAAGGTTGTAGGGTAGCCTGAGGCTATGACTCACTCCTCGGGTGGGGTGTCGTGGCCCTGGTAGTACCTGGGGTGAACAGGAATATGGTACCTGGAGGTGGAGATGAAGAAGTGACATGCAGTCAAAATGCACTGTATAACTGTAGGGTGGATGTGGAGAGAGGGGTGAAGAAAGTCCTAGTAATAGGGGACTCTTTTATAAAAGGTGTCTGATGGGGGAATACAAAAGGTGACGAAGGGTGCCCTGTAAGCGTGGAATGTATGCTGGGGATGCCGCTGTTCAGGTAATGGTATCTGGTGCACTTGATGGTAAAACAAACTTGGAGGGGTGCCTCACATTATAGTCCACATGTACACTAATGATGTGGAGGAGAATAGTGTACAGGAAGAGCAGGCCAGATTTAAGGAGGTGGCAAGAGTATGTGTAGCCGAAAACTGTACTGTCACTTTTTCGGAAATCTTGCCTGTATTGAGGGTGTCTTTAGAAAGAAAACGGAAGACCGAGGATCTCAACAGCTGGTTGAAGGGGCGGTGTCAGGGGACAGGTGGGTGGGCAACTGAGGACTACATGGGAAAGGAAGGAACTATTTGCTAGGAACAGGCTGCACTTGAGTCAGGAAGGGAAGGAGGTCCTTAGGGAGAAGGTAAGGGAGTTTATAGCTAGATGGTGGGATTTAAACTGGACAAGGGGGGAGTACTTAGAGCTCTTGAGCAGGACAAGATGGAGTGGGATCTTCCCTGGTGAGGAGAAGTTCTGGAGGGTATGGGGACCAAGCAGGGAGGGGTAGTGGATAGAGGTGTGGGGGGAAGTGGAGCTAGGGCAAGCTCGGGGAGGGGCTGGAAGGTTGTCCAGTTAAATGCCCAGAGTCTGGAAATAAGATGCCAGAGTTGCATGCAACGCTGGTGGAAGTGGGGGTGGATGTGGCTGCTGTCACAGAAACCTGGGCCACCCAGCACCCCGACTGGGATATGAAGATCCCCGGGTATAGCACACTTAGGAAAGATAGGGCAGAGGGTAGGGGGAGGGGTTGCACTGTTTGTCAAGGATAGGATAGTGTGCTGTAGGGAGGAGGTGGGGGAGGATGATGTGGAGGTGATTTGGACCTCATTACAGGATAGTTGGGGGAGGAGGAGAGCTAGACTTGGTGTGGTATACAGGCCACCAAACCAGTCAGAACAAAAGGAGGGGAAGATCTAATTGAAAACTTTAAGACAATTTGCGGGGGGGGGGGTTGTGATTGTGGGGGATTTTAACATGCCTGGGGCGGACTGGAAGCACATGGCATCTTCCTCACCAAAGGAACAGAGGGTGCTCAGCATCTTCCAGGACAATTTCTTAACTCAGCTGGTAGAAGAGCCAACTAGGGAAGGTAACATCCTTGACCTTGTCCTAGCAAATGGGAAGCAGGTTAGGGATCTGAAAGTGGATGCCCTCTGGGCTGGTAACGATCACTCCATGGTATGGTTTAACTTGGACATGGGGAGGGTGATGGCACAGATGAAGACCAAGGTAGTGGATTTCAGGAGGGCCAACTTCAGGAAGATGGCAGGCATACTCAGGGGACATATCAGTCATATCGAGACTGGGATGGACATAGAGAGGAAATGGGAGATCCTGAAGCAGGGCATACTGGAGGTGACAAAAACCAGTGCCAGGATGCAACATAAGATGTCCTGATCCAGGAAGACATGCTGGTGGACTAGGGAGGTACAAGAGGAAATGAGAAAAAAAGAGGATGGCATTTAGAAAGTTCAAATGCTCCCGGAGTGTGGAGGATCAGGAGGAGTACCTAAAGTTCTCCAGAGAAGTTACCAGGAAGGTTAGGAGGGCAAAGGTGGAAAAGGAGCTCAGACTAACAGGAGGGATCAGGGATGGGGAAAATGAATTCTTTAGGTATGAGAGGGAGAGAAGGAAGGGGGAGGGGCAGATAAGTAAGCTGAGGCAGGGGAATGGATGGGTGGGGGGGATGGTGCAGGCTGAAGTGTTGAATGACTACTGCAGCTCAGTATACGCTAAGGAAAGGGATGGCCCATTGCCTCAGGGAGAGGGTGGAATAGGGTGCACATTGGGGGAGCTCTCATGGATATAGAAATCCAGGTAAAGGAGGGTGTGGAAGGCTCTTAAGTCCTTGAGGATGGATAAAGCCCCAGGGTCAGATGGCATTCACCTGAGGGTTTTGAAGGAGCTAGCAGATGTCTTGGTGCCCCGTTTGACAGAATTATTTAACTCTTCCCTCAGAACAGGATGTGTCCCTCTAGACTGGAGGTTGGCCAATGTTGTGCCCCTCCACAAAAGTGGACCTTGGGATGATCTGGGGAACTACAGGCTAGTCAGCCTGACAACCATTGTGGGGAAGGTGATGGAGGGCATCTTGAAGGAGCAGTTAGTAGAGTTTCTGGAGAACAACAGTTCTCAGGATGTTAACCAACATGGGCTTATCTGGGGGAAATCGTGTCAGACAAACCTAACTGAATTTTATGACTGAGTGACATGGGCTGTGGATGGGGGTAAGCTGGTTGATGTCCTGTACCTGGACTTCAACAAGGCTTGCGATTCTGTCCCGCATGGTGGGCAAATTTGGAAATTGAGGGAACTGGGGGTGGGAGTGAAGTTGGTAGAGTGGGTAGCAAATTTTGTTTTAGTCTTTGGTAACTGTGTAAGGCCCACTAGGCACAAGTGCCTGTTTTCAGGGGCGACCTGGGAGCACTGGGTGGTTAAGTGACTTGCTCAGAGTCACACAGTATGCAAGTAGAGGTTGTGAGAATCAAACCCAGGTCTGGTCTGCTGGATGTACCAAGCTTGTTCACAGCTCATTAGTCTAACCTCTAGGCTATACTGCCAGCCCAACTGGCTTAGTAATAGATAGCAGAGGGTGGTGATTGGGGTGAAGTCTCGACACCTATGGAGGTCATTAGCAGGGTCCCACATGGTTCTGTATCGGGGTCTGTCCTTTTTAATGTGTACATTTCGGGCATTGGGGAGGGCACTGGTAGTAAAATGAGTCTATTTGCTGATGACACTAAAGTGGTGGCAGTGGTTGACGGTGAGAAGGGTAGGAGGGCACTACAGGATGATCTAGACAGGCTGGAAAACTGGGCCCACACGTGGCAGTTGGGGTTTAATGCACACAAATGTAGTGTTCTGCCCCTAGGTGTTAGGAACCCTTAGTATGCCTATCACTTGGGAGGGATACAGCTGAGTGTCGTGACGGAAGCAAAGGACCTAGGAGTATTGATTGATTCTAAAGGGAATCACTTAGAGCAGTGCAGGAGAGCAGCAGCTAAGGCTAACAGGATGCTTGGGTGTATTGCCAGGGGTATATCATCCAGGAAAAGGGAAGTTATACTGCCCTTGTACACCACCTTGGTAAGGCCGTACCTGGAGTATTGTGGGCAGTTCTGGTGACCACACCTAAAAAGGACATTGCACTGTTGGAGAGAGTCCAGAGAAGAGCGATGAAGATAATTAGTGGCCTGGAAAGGTTGGCATACAAGGATAGACTTAGAGAGCTGAACATGTACTTTCTGGAGGACAGGAGGGATAGAGGGGATATGACTGAGACTTTCAAGTACTTGAAGGGGTTCAACAAGGAGAATAAGGAGGGTCTGTTCAAACTGAGGGATGAGGGGCCTACGAGGGACCATAGCCTGAAGTTAGAGGGGGGGATGGTACAGAAGGGAGGTGAGGGGGCATTAATGCCCTGCAGGATGATTTGGTAAAAATGGGAACTGCGGATGGTTTCAAGAGGGGCTGGGATAAGGTAAGGTGATGGGGGGTAGGGGGAACTAGAGGAGGGAGCTGGCTGGAAATTAGTCAGGGGGATAAATCAACATGAGGGGTGAGGCAGCTACTGTGCAATACCAGCGTGCTGTGATGGGCAGACTCGATAGACTGATGGGCCTAATCTGCTGGCATCTATGTATGTACAGTATGTATGTTAAAAAAATGAAGAAGACTGAAAAACCAGTGGGGTAACATTTCTCTCTGGCTGATCACTCCATCTTTGACTGGGTGCATGTCACCAACTGTGTTCAAGCAGTGTTTCTTTGAGCATTGGTCCCCAGTACAGGCAGTCCCTTACCTTTCACCAGCACACAAAGCATGCTGGGTGCCATGTTACACCACTGTGTCAATGCAGTTCTTCTGAGCATCACTCCCCAGTGCAGGCAGTCCCTCTCCTTTCACCAGCATGCAGCACACCATCGTGATTGGTGCCATGTCACCCCACTGTGTTCAAGCTGTGCTTGAGTATTATCCCCCTGTGCAGGCAGTCCCTCACCTTTCACCAGCACACAGTACACCACCATAATTGGGTGTCTGGTCATGCCATTGTGTTCATGCAGTGCTTCAGAGCAACGCTCCCCGGTACAGGCAGTTCCTCACCTTTCACCAGCATACAGTACGCAGATCTTATGGGTGCCATGTCGCCCCTCTGTGTTCATGTTTTGCTTCTGAGCATTGCTTCCCAGTATAGGCAGTCACTTCCTTTCACCAGCGCACAGTACACAACAGGGATGGGTACCATGATGACCCACTGTGTTCATGCGGTGTTTCTCAGCATCACTCCTTAATGCAGGCAATGCCTATCCATTCACTAGTCTGCACTGCAACACCATGATGGGTGCCATGTTGCTCCACAGTGTTCATGCAGTGCTTCTGAGCATCACTCCACAGAGCAGGCACTCCCTTACCTTTCACCAACACAAAGTACACTACTGTGAATGGTGCCACGTCACCCCACTGTGTTCAGGCTGTGCTTCTGAGCACCACTCCACAGTGGATGCAATCCTTCACCTTTCACCAGCATGCAGTACGCCATCTTGATGTGTGCCTTCTCACACCAGAGTGTTCATACAGTGCTTCTGAGCATTGTTACACAGTGCAGGCAATCCCTCACCATTCACCAACACACAGAACGCAACCGTAATTAGTGCCATGTCACTCCACTGTGTTCATGCAGTGGTTCTGAGCATTGTTCTTTAGTGCAGAGAGACCCTACCAATTCACCAGCATGCATTACACCAATGTGATGGGTGCCATATTGCCCCAATGTGTTCATTCGTTGCTTCTCAGCATCACTCCTCCCTTCAACCAGTGTCTTACTTTGTTCTTACAGTGTTTCTGAGCATCACTCCACAGTGCTGGCAGTACCTCACATTTCACAACCACTAACTACACCACCTTGATGGATATTATGTTGCCCCACTGTGTTCATGCATTCCTTCTCAGCATCGCTCCTCCATGCAAGCAGTCCCTTACCATTCACCAGCATGCAGTACAAAACCGTGATGAGTGGCATGTCACCCCACTGTGTCCATGGGATAAAGTTGTTTATCTCCTTCAGCAGCCTGACTTTCCCCATCTGGGCCAGTCTTCCCAGCCCCATCACCCACCTCTGTGGCTTACCTTTTCTGATTGTTCTTGTTGCAGGACCTTGGATCAGAGGCACCTAGTCATCAGTGTGGGGCCTGCTAGAAGGCAAGCCATCACTGTTCGACAGTTGGAGGACTTTTCCTCCTATTTCTCCCCTATTGGGCCCAGACGTGTGTACTCGACCTCTGTGGAGACATCTTAGGCATCCAGGTGTGGGGTCCCTTCCCATGCTGTCCCATGGTACTGCCACCTAGATTCCTCTCCCTGTCCGAAAGATATGCATTCTCCCTCCCAGGCCAGCAACCAAGCGACCCAGGTCTGTTCTTGAACCCGAGTTGCTGGCATGACAGTCAGTGGCTAAAAGCAAGTCAGTCAGTGGCTAAAAGCTTGAAACAGAAATAGGCAGACAAACCTAGAACTGAAAACCGGAACTACACAGAGTAATGGCCCCATATTAAAAGGTATCAGCCTGCTCCTTGCAAAGTCCATTTCCTTAATGCAAATTAGCACAGTATACTAAATTTCCTATACTCAAACATGTTTGGATCAAAGTGTGAGTGCCCCAAGCATGTTTGAATATAGCCCCCCAAAAAAAATTAGGCACTAAAATGTGCATTCAGTGCAATTCACATCCCCGTGCTGGCCAAAGAGAGATTCAGTATCTGGACGCTGAAAACATATGGGCTGTGATAGAGCCAACTCATTTAGGACATCCCAGACCTATTAGTGTTGCAATAGGTACAACCAGGACCTAACTGAAAATGACATACTGCATGTTAACTGACTACATTGTAAAAATGTTTAAAAACAGGACTGCAGTAAAATTAGATTCTGCATTTTACCTGTGTTACTCTACTAAATACACAGGAAAAATGTGTAAAAGCATGACCTCACTGAGAATGAAACAGTTTAGCTGCTCTGTCCTACTAATGACACTCACACCCTATGTGTGTGCACAGCTGTTATAATAGCTCCACGTGGTGTGTGTGTGTGTGTGCTGCTACAGCGATTTTCTGGGTGGCGTTCCGAACCAAAAAACACTTTTCACTGCATTACCTTGATGTTTATGGTCTTGTTTTTTTCTGGATTGACTCCGCCTCAATGAATTGGCTCCAGTGAGGCGGTGGCCACCTATAATAGGGTGGTGTCCGAAGCATTAGATGCCATTGCTCCAGTTTGTATATGACCCAGATCCTTTCACTTGGGATTACCTTGGTTTGGTGGGGATCTCACAGTGATGAAAATCAAGGGTCAGAAGTTGGAATGTTGTTGGCAGAAGGCCTGGCTTGAGGGAGACAAACTGGTCCTACATGCCCACTACAGTGGGTACCAGGAGGCAATATCCCATAAGAAGGCAGAGTTCCTGTCCAGGGAGATTGCGGCAGGTAGAAAAGACCTGCTCAGCTTTTTCAAACTGTGGATAGGCTTCTTCATCCAGCATCTCTACAACTGAAGAAGATCTTTTCATGCACCTTGTATGAAGAGTTTGCTCTGTTCTTCTCTGACAGGGTGTCATCCATCCGGTCAGGGATTCCATCAAGGGGGCCTATGCCTCACATTGGCCGAACCGGTGGGTGAAGAGGCTCTCTGCCTGTCTGGGAGGAGTTTAGGCCAGTGGAGGTGCCAGAAGTGACTGGAGTGATCTTAGAGCTGAAGCGCACATTTTGTGAACTGGACCCAGCCCCAACGCGTTTCTTGATGGGATGTGCCGAGGCTGTTGGCCCGGTATTCGCCAGGATTGCTAGGTGCTCAGTGGTGGAGGGGGTGTTCCCAGTAGCCTTGAAAGATGTGCTGGTGAGATCCCTCCTTAAGAAACCTTCCCTCGACCCAGATGTCCTGGTGAATTACCGTCCTATCTCCAATCTGCCTTTTTCGAACAAGTTTGTCGAGAAATTGGTGGCTCATCAGCTCGAGAATTGTCTTGTGTCCTACAACATCTACAAGCCATTTCAGTTGGGTTTTCAGGCTAAACACAGCACAGAAACGGCACTAGTGAGGGTGCATAATGACCTACTCAGGGCTAGAGATAGAGGAGACAGGTCAGTTCTTGTACTCCTCAGTCTCTCTTCAGCCTTTGACACCGTGGACCATGTTGTGCTTCTTGATCGGCTCTGTGAGTTTTGTGGACTCACCGGTGCTGTCATCAGATGGTTTGAGTCCTATCTCTCGGATAGGGTGCAGCAGGTAGTGATGGGCAATTTCTCATCCTCTCCAATGCCTCTGTCATGTGGAGTTCCACAGGGCTCGATCCTGTCACCGATGCTATTTGCAGTGTATATGCTGCCCCTGGGTGAGATCATTCAGCAATATAGCTTGGAGTTACACTGCTATGCAGATGATACCCAGCTGTATTTGTCACTTGCTCCCAGAACATCCGATGCTGTTGACATGCTTAATATGTCTGGCTAAAATCAATGACTGGATGGCTTCCAGCTGGCTGAAACTTAACCTGGATAAGGTAAATGTGCTGGTGGTTGAGCCAGGTCATGGGCATGATGGGCTGCTGCCTGGAGCGACACAGTTCTTTTTTGGGGATCTACTCCATTGGTTGCTTCCCCAAGGATGCGTAATCTAGGTGCGATCCTGGACAGCAGGCTGACTTTTGAAGATCAGGTGTCATCTGTTGTTAAAGAGTGGTTTCTACCACATATGGAACATTGCCAGGATCAAGTCCCTGGTTCTGCCTGAAGATCTGCCAACCCTAGTACATGCCTTTGTCACCACCAGGCTCAACTACTGTAATGCTCTTTTCTTCAGGGTCACAGGAGGGATCCTCCACTGGATGCAGCTGGTGCAGAACACAGTGGCCTGGTACTGATGGGCCTACTCAGGTCATATCATGTGACCCCAGTCCTGCGTGCTCTACATTGGCTGATGGTCAGGTGGAAGGTCCTTTTCAAGGTGGGCTTGCTCACCTAAAACGCCCAATATGGACTGAGTCCTAGCTACCTGTGGAGCTCCTGACACCTGCAACCTCTGTTCGCTCCCTTCTCTCCTCCTCTTCGAGGGGCCTCCTGGATGTCCCCAGGGTTTGGCTCAGGACTTCTGGTGATCAAGCTTTCAGTGCCCCTGGGCTGACCCTGTGGAATGCGTTTCCACCTGCAGTCCAGGAGGCCCCCTCGATTGGTATTTTTAAGCAGAGGCTTAAGGCCCACCTCTTCAGCCAAGCATTTACTGAATAACCTATTTCCCACCCTGTCTACACTATAGTTAATTGTATTTATTGAGTGCTGATTTTAACTTCCTGCTGCTTGTGAGATATATTTGTATGTACTTTGTTATATTGTGTACGGCACCCAGAGACTCAGGGATTGCGCGCTTCAAAAATAAAATTGCCTTGCCTGCCTTACTACTGTGGTATAAATGTGGGACTTTTACATTATTTATTTACATACAGTATGTATGTATGTATTTATTTCAGAAGTTTCACCAGGAAAGCCATATTGAGCTGAAAAATAGCTAATTTCCAGATGCATCTGGGGGAGGGGCGGGCAGGGGGATGAGAGGTGCAAGAACAACATAGAACAATAACTTACATAACAAAACATCATATAGAAATATAAAATAAACAGTACAAAATGAACATGAACAAGGTTCATCAGACAGGTCAAATTATATGCAAATGTTTACAAGGACACAGCAGGGAATCTGTCCCATGGGCACAAGAAATAGTACTTTTCAATGGTGAGGGCACCAGGAGATAGAGCGCTGAAGGAAGGAGCACAGATAAGGGGAGAAGAAGGAAAAGTGCAGAGACGTGAGGGAGGAGGAAGAAGAGAGGGAGAAGGGTTGGTGAGGTGTGTGGAGGGGCAAGGAGGAGGAGAAAGAGAGGAAGATGGTAAATTGAGGAGCGTGGAAGGGCTATGACTAAAGGGCAGCCACAGGAGGAAGCAGTGTGGTCATGGTGAAAGAAGGAGTAAGGCAAACTGAGGATTGGGGAAGGACTATGACTCCAGGACAGGCACAGGAGGTAGCGGTGTGGTCATGGTGAAAGAAGGAGTAAGGTAAACTGAGGATTGCGGAAGGACTATGACTCCAGGACAGGCACAGGAGGTAGCGGTGTAGTCATGAAGCAGAGAGGAGAGAGAGCATTTGGAAGAGGTGGAACGAATGGTTAGGTGGAGAGCGTTCTAAAGTTTAGGAAAGTGGAAACAGAAGGCAGCCTGACCCGTGAAAGATTTTACATCACAGTAATACAACTAAGTCACACATTAACTCTGTATCTCCTCTCCTGCATCAGTCATTCCCCTAGTTTTTATTCTGATAAGTTGCTAACTACTTTTGTTCTTTGATCAGGTCCACCACTTTTTTCTTGGTAACTTATTTTTATCAATTTATTCTTAAGACATAATTGTTCTGTTTATCTTTGTTTCATTTATTCAATTTCTATGAACTTTATATTCTGTATTTTTGTATCTGTTATCTTTTCCCCTTTCCCCTTCCCCCAAGACACAGCTGTTACTCTCTCAGTATGTCTTTCTTCGTAAAACCTTTGAAATGAATACGTATTTTATTATATTAATGCATTAACAGCCATTGTGGCTCTGACCAGTACTTGTTTTATTCTGAGCCTGCAAATTGAGTATGTTATGTCTGAGGCAATGGGCAGACTAGGTGGCCAAGCCGTCCTTATCTGCCATCAAATTCTATGTTTCTTTGTTTCTGTGTTTCTACAGAGGCGGTATAGCATAGTGGTTTAGGGTTCTGAGCTGCAAACTTGGAAATCTGGGTTTGAATCCCACTGCCCCCACTTGCATACTGTGTGACCCTGAACAAGTCACTTAACTTCTTTGTGCTCCCAGGTCACAAAAACCTTAGGCTTCGTGTGCCTTTCCTGGTTAAACACCCCCCCCCCCATATTATCTCTTCACATCTTTACCCAAGAAATGACTTGTGTATTTTTGTAGGATAAAACTGTTTAAACTACAAACTACTTGAGCTATGTTCTCTATTCTGAATCATGAGCTGATAATTTTAACACAAACACCAACACCAAGTTCCAAACCAACCTGACTGTTTTGTTCCACAGTAAAATATACAGCTCCCACCCCTGCGACCCTGGTGGAAGACTTCCTGCAATGATACACACCATCGATGTGTAAACATGTTCGGCAATGTTTAGCCCCTTTTACATTACACTGAGCTGGAATGTTGCCAATGTGAATTGGCTTTCTCTGCTGGCGCCACAGCCCTTTTCTCTTACACTCTGCAGCTGTGCGGCGCTCCCAATGGCCTTCAGGTGTTTAGGGGGGCTTTTCTGGTGGAGGGGTTCATGAACAGGAGCGCACAGGTGCAGGTGAAGCAGCATTTTTACATCGGTGTGTAAACATGTTTGGCACTGTTTAGCCCCTTTTACATTACACAGAGCTGGAGCATTGCCAATCTGAATTGACTTACTCTGCTCTGCTCGCACTGCAGCCTTTTTCTTTTACATGCTGCAGCTGTGCCGCACTCCGGATGGCCTTCAGGTATCTGGGAGGCATTTTTGGTGGAGGAGTTCGTGAACAGGAGTGCACAGGTGCAGGTGAAGCAGCGTTTTTACATTGGTGTGTAAATGTGTTCTGCAATGTTTAACTCCTTTTACATTACACTGAGCAGGAACATTGTCAGTCTGAATTGATGCGCTCTGCTCTGCTTGCACTGCAGCCCTTTCCTTTTACATGCTGCAGTTGTGCAGCGCTCCCGACGTGCCTTCAGGTGTTTGGGAGACATTTCTGGTGGAGGGGTTCATGAACAGGAGTACACAGGTGCAGGTAAAGCAGCGTTTTTATACATTTGCAAAAAATTCCTGCATCAGTGCACTCCGCTTCATGTATCCAGCAAACCAGGGAATGTGTTTTGCCACAATGGAGCGGCTTGCAATGTCCTGGTATCTCTTTACACTGCTGAATCTGCACCGGTGCAACTGATCTGCACCACTGGCAGCAGTACAGATCTGGTAGTGTAAGAGCCTCTTTTGAGATGGAGCAGCAGCCAAGCGGTGCAGATGGCAGCATATCAGCAAGGTACATACAGTATAGATGCACCTTATGTCAAATATTCCACATTTTTGTATCTTAAATAGTGCAATTTGTCAGCCACAGTGATTTATAATATGGCCCTTATGAACATTCATAGAGCTGCAGAAGTAGGCCTCAGTGTTTATATTCTGAAGGTCATGGCCATGATCATAGTGTTCAATTAATATTACAGCAATTAATACAGCTCCTTGCATATTCATCTTCCCAAAGTGTATCAAGATTTGTCAAACAATTAATCCTCTAGCATTGTACACTGCTCTAATAAAGTTTCTCATCCCAATGGGATGAGTAGCAAGCGGGCACACGTGATGAAAATGACTTTAGCATCTACGTGCCAACATGCCAGTGAATGGCCCAATAGTGTTGTCAATGGACTGGGGGACATCTGGCGACGCTTTTCATCAGTTATCCTCTGTTTGCATTATTTGCCAGAATTTACTTATTGATAGAATCTTTAATCCACAGAAAGGACACATCCTAATACAGTATTAACAAGCATTTGTCAATGCCGAGTGTTTGCTTGCTGGCATTGGCACTGGTAGTGTAGGAGTGACTGAGCTGCATAATGGGAACGGCAGTGAAGTATTGAACTGAAGCCAACCCCACCACCACCCTGCAGAGAGTGACAGGCATTGTGGTGTGCCTTTGGGTTGTCAGGCATAACCGCCACGCCATTTCACCACACCCTACCCTGCAGACACTGACAAGTGTCACGGTGTGCCTGGGTTTTTTTGGCCCTTATATGCGCCCCATTCCATCAGGAAATACGGTGAGATAGATGCGGTATAGGACAATGGGTGAACTTTGGGGCTGAAGAGTCCAAGGCACACCTCGATGCCTCTCACTGGCTGCAGGGTGTGGAATGGTATGAGCATTACAGGCGAGAATCCCAAGTCACACCCCTGATGCTTGTCATTCTCTACAGGGTGGGGCGTTATGGTTGGAAACCCTAACGCCTCAGGCATTCATTGGTATTGTCACTCCAAACTTTCAACATGCTTTTTTTGTGACCCCCACCTCATGAACAGTGGCAATATCAGTTTGTTAGCCGAAAGCTGCTTTTGCACAGTGACTACGGCATTTATCACCACAGGTGCAAAAACACATTCCGAACAGGATGTGAAAAATGACAGCTGTACTGTTCATGGGGAGGTGTAAAAAATGGCAATGTTGAAACTCTGCAGTGAAAATATTTAAAAAACTGTTGAAGTCACGAGCGTGCATAGAAACTGTGCAACGCACACCCTTAATGTAATCAGTTTGGGGAATTTTTACAGCAGATTGTCAACACAGGCATTTTGGGACCTCCGATCACTAACAGTGTCACTGTGATTTTCTTTATCTGTCCCGAACAATGATTTCCCACAGTGACCACACATTTCTGCGCTGAAAGTGTGAAAACACATTTCGGCCATGTTGTGAAAAATGACAGCTGTACTGTTCATAAGGAAGTGTCAAAAAATGCCACTGGTGAAAATCTGGACTGAAAATATTACAAAGTCATGATCTTACGAGGGTGTGTGGAAACTGCGCATTGCTCACTCGTAACACAGTCATTTTATGGACTTTTTGTCACCAAATTTTCAACATAGCCATTTTAAGACCTCTGCTCATGAACAACATAACTGTGATTTTCTTAATCTGTCCCAAACATTGCATTTGCACACCGACTGCACCATTATGCGCTACATGTGTGGAAACACATTTTGGGCGAGATGTGAAAAATGGTAGCTGTACTGCTCATAAGGAAGTGTAATAAAATGGCAATGTTGAAAATCTAGTGTGCAAATATTACAAATTCGCAAACTTGCGAGTGTGAGTAGGACGTGCGCAACATGCGCTCTTAAAACAGTCATTTGTAGGCATTTTTTCACCAAATTTTCAACATAGCCATTTTAACACCTCTGCTCATTAACAGTGTCACTGTGATTTTCTTAATCTGTCCCAAACATTGATTGCACACACCGACTGCGCCATTGTGTGCTACATGCAGGGAAACACATTTTGGGCGACGTGAAAAATGACAGCTGAACTGCTCATAAGGTGGTATGGTAAAATGGCAATGTTGCAAATCTGGAGTGCAACTATTAAAAATTTGCTTAACCTACGAAGGCAGTATAGAAATCCTCAATAATGCACCAGAAACAGTCATTTTAGAATTTTGTCACCAAATTTCAACATAGCCATTTTAAGACCTCTGCTCATGAACAGTGTCACTGTGATTTTCTTAATGTGTCCCATACATTGATTTTGCACACCAACTGCGCCAGAGTGCGCTACATGCACGTAAACACATTTTGGGAGATGTGAAAAATGACAGCTGTACTGCTCATAAGCAGGTGTGGTGAAATGACAATGTTGAAAATATGGAGTGCAAATATTAAAAATTTGTGAACCTACGAGCGTGTGTAGGAACTGCACAATGCACACTCGTAAAACAGTCATTTTTAGGAATTTTTTTCACCAAATTTGCAACATAGGCTTTTTGAGAGCCCACCTTATGAACACTGGCATTGTTGTTTCATTAATCAGTCCTGAAAGGTGATTTCATGCAGTGACTGTGAAATCACCCTTCGGGCCCGATTAATGCCATAACAGTTCAAGAATTCATGAGGAAGGGTCCCAAAAACCCCATGTTGAAAATTTGGTGCCAAAATTCAAAAAAATGGCTGACATATGCATTAAAGTTGAAAAAACCCTATTCGTTGCATTATACATCTTACCAGCATTTCCTCAGTTCACGGTTGGCTTTGAAGAGTGCAGATATGTTCCCGGTCCACCGAAGATCGTTGTGTCGAGCTCCGGAGGTAAGTATGGGGTGAGGGTGTGTGTGGGGAGGCAGGATGCGCAGTGGATGGGCGCAGATGGGCTGAGAGATCGCGGAGGGAATGTTTTCTGGTTTACAGTTTTTTTTTTTTTAAGGAAGACGACACGGGACATTTGCCACGCTGGGGTGGGCTCCCAGCATGGCAGCTGGAAAGCTGTTGGGGGCTGGAGCCAGCGTGGGATTGGACACCCGCTGGCTATAGCATTCTTGTGCCACGCTGGGGTGGGCTCCCAGCGTGGCAGCTGTAAGGCTGTTTGGGGGCCTGGAGCCGATGGGGATTGGGCAGCCTCGTCGGCCATACAGATGTGCCACGCTGGGGTGGGCTCCCAGCATGGTACCGGAAAGCTTTTCTATTTGGGGGCATGGGCCGATGGGGGATTGGACACCCCTGTCGGCCATACAGTATGTGCGGGGGGGGAGCGCATAAGCATGCAATATGCATGCGTGCATGCATGTGAAGGGGGGAGCACTGCTCACTGAAGCGGAGCGTTCCCTTTCAACTGTACTGCACTGCATATTCAATTGCTGTCATAGACAGCTGCAGTGTTGATTGGAGAACTGCAACCGCACCTGCAAACACATTGATTGAACTGGAAGACGGCTGCCACACCTCCGAAAACTCGGATGATGGCACTATGTTTCTTGCACATGCGTGCAAACAAACATAAAAATGTTATCACATGACCGCTTTTTGACAGGTGTTTTCTCTGGGGTCTCACTGTCCTCTACACAGAATTCTGTATTTTTTTTTGTTGTTGTTCTTCAAATGAGAAAATCTCCAAAACACTATGTTCTTGGTCAAATTCATCTCATACTACTTATTTTTGTCCAAGCATTTTATAAGTTTCTTCTCAAAATAAGGCTTGTACTGTAGGTAACCGTGCATAATCAAAGACATGACAAAAATACCTCTGTTGCATGATGGATACAGTTGCAGTTTCTTTTTCAACTCAAAAACTTTGTTGGCAAATGTTTGCAATTGACCTTGAATTTTCAGCACAAACGTCTTCTGAGTATGCATACTATATATACAAACCTGCGTATTCATACTTGATTTTCAACAGAGACTTTGGGCCTGCTTCACAAACCCCCCCCAATGGCGCAAGGGGTATGGGCCATAAGGAATGGCACAAGGTGCAGCTTGCACCAAATAATGCGCCGGGAGCAATTGACAAACACAGCCTGCGGCAAACACAGGCTGCGTGTGACAAAGGGGTCTTATGCCATCCTTGTGGCACAAAATGGGCGAGGGGACTTGTGGCAGACGTAGGCTGCCATATCCCTTAATTCGGTGTTCTCAAAACACTCCCAGAGGGCAAATGTCTACATACCCCTAGACTAGCCAGGGCTGGTCTAATGGTACTTAGAAGTGTGTCCTCAGGGAGGGTTTCAAAACTTATGCCAATATGCCGCCATCCCCCTTCCCCAGCCCTGATCCCATTTTACTAAAATAATCACATCCCTGGTGGCTAGTGGTCCCCCTCCCCAACCCAATACTCTATTATTAATATAATTATATTCCTGGTAGTCTAGCAGATCTCCCCAGCCCTGATCCCCTATTAATAAAATAATTATATCCATAGATACATAGACAGTGTCGGCAGATAAGGGCCTATGGCCCACCCAGTCTGCCCATTTGAGCTTGTAAGTTCAGTTTATGTTTTCCTAGAAGTCTGTTGCCCCTTACCCCTGACCTCCAGAATTCCTTTATGTCTATCCCATGCATTCTTAAATCCTGTGATTGTTTCAGCCCCCACCACTTCCTCTGGCAGGGTGTTCTACTTGTCCACCACCCGTTCTGTGAAGAAATTCTTCCTTAAGTTTCCTCTGAATCATCCTCCCTCCAACTTCATCCCATGCCCTCTAGTTCTGGAACATCTTTTTCGCTTAAAAATAGTGTATTCCTGCACCCTGTTCCTTCCTGTAAGATACTTGTATGTCTCTATCATATCCCCTCTCTCCCTCCTCTCCTTCAGGGAGTACATGTTCAGTTCCTTCAACCTGTCCTCATAGGACTTGTGATGCAATCCATGCGCCATCTTTGTTGCCCTCCTCTGAACCTTCTCTACTTTGTCTATGTCCTTACGTAGGTAAGGTCTCCAGAACTGTACACTGTACTCCAGGTAGGGCCTCACTAGTGTCTTGTATAGTGGAATTATGACCTCCCTTTTCCTGCTGGTCATGCCCCTGCCTATGCATCCCAGCATCCTATTTGCTTTACCTGCTGCCTTGTCACACTGTTTCCCTACCTTGATAACCCCAAGATCCCTTTCCTGCTTGGTGCATGCTATATCCTCACCCCCCAACTGATATATTGTGCCAGGGTTTTTGTGCCCCATATGCATTATCTTGCACCTTTGCATTGAATTTCAACTGCCAAACCCCTGACCATTCTTCAAGTTTCTGCAGGTCCCTTCTCATTCTGTCTACACCCTCTGGTGTGTCTACTCTGTTACAGAGCTTTGTGCCATCAGCAAACAGTGAAATTCTGCCTTCTAGGTCCTGTGCAATGTCACTGATGAAGATGTTGAATAGGACCGGTCCCAGCACTAATCCCTGTGGTACCCCACTGGTCACACTTCCTTCTGTGGAGTGACAGCCATTTATCACCACCCTCTGTGTCCTGCCACCCAGCCAGTTACCTACCCACCACACTACTGTCCTGCCCACACCCATATTCCCCAGTTTGTGTAATAGTCTTCAATGTGGCACAGTGTCAAAGTCCTTGCTGAAATCCAGATAGGCCACGTCCATTGCCCTCCCCTGATCCACCTCCCTAGTCACCCAGTCAAAAAATTCAACGAGGTTGGTCTGACATGACCTCCCCCTGGTGAAACCATGCTGCCTTGGGTCCTGTAGTCCATTGACAACCAGATGTTCCACCAATCTCTCCTTCAGTAGTGCTTCCATGATCTTCCCCACTACCAAGGTGAGGCTGACTGGTCTGTAGTTCCCCGCATCCTCTTTGTTCCCACTTTTCTATAAGGGGACTACATCTGCTGTCCTCCAGTCTTTGGGTACCTCCCCTGTTTCCAGTGATCGGCTAAACAGGATAGCCAGCGGTTCAGCCACCACTTCTCTTAGTTCTTTAAGGACCCTGGGTGCACCCCATCTGGCCCCATTGCTTTATCAACTCTTATTACTTCCAGTTCCTTCAGGACCCTTTCTCGTGTAAAGGGACTTGTGTCCATTTCTGCACCATTCTCACCCTTGTACTCCCTTCAGACCCATTACCCTCCTCTTCCTCAGTAAGACTGAGCAGAAATACCTGTTCAGTATGTCAGCTTTACTGTTGTCATCCTCACACGGCCTCCATCCTCCCCTTCAGTCTCACTATCCCTCCTTTGCCTTTCTTTTTTACTTATGTACCTGTAAAGGTTTGTCCCTCTACCCACTGATTTTGCAATGTGTTCTTCTGTCTGAGCTTTGGCTTCCCTTACTGACCTCCCTGCCTCTCTTTGCTTCTCCTGGTACTTCTCCCTATCCCCTTCTGCCTGTGTCTTTTTGTATTGCCTGAATGCAATCTTTTTGGCTTTCACTTTCTTTGCTACCTCTTTGGAAAACCATATCCCTGGTGGTCTAGCAGACATCCCAGCTCCAATCTGCCCATATAATAAAATAGCTTTCCCTGGTGGTTTAACAACCCCCCTCCCTATCCACGATGTGCCCATATAAAATAAAGATATGTTTCCCTGGTGGTTTAGTGGACCCCCACCCCAGCAGGCAGTTCCCACCTCCTCCTCCCTCCTCATCTCATCCCCATGTTGGTGACAGCGCAGCCCTCCACTAACCACCACGGCCAGCCACCGACTGAGCTGTCAAGGAGCACATACTGTATACAGCATGTGTTCCTTGACGGTTCAGTTGACAGCAGGCAGTGTTGGTTAGTGGAGGGCTGTGCCAGTCACCAGCTTGGGGATGAGACGGGGGGAACAGAGTGGTGGGGCACTGCCTTCTAGGGTGGAGGGATCCACTAAACCACTGGGGAAATATATCTTTATATAATATGGACGCATCAGGGATAGGGAAGGGAGGTCCACTAGACCACCAGGGAAAGCTATTTTATTATACGAGCAGATCTGGGGAATCGGGGCTGGGGGGGGGTCCACTAGATCAACAGGGAGAAAAAAATTACTCACTGCAGTAATCCTCTTTCTTCCAAGGGGTCCTTTAGCATTAGTGACTATAGCAGTTAGCTGGCTAGGTGCAACTGCCCCAGAGGTATGCCTTTAAGAGAATTATAATAAGCTAGGGCATCAGCCAAACAAAACACAGGAGGGGAGTGTGCTGGATGAAAGCAGCCTGAATGGCTTCAGAATTTTTTCAAAGAAAATGGGCACATGTCCCGAAAAGTGAACCAACAGGATTCAGAAATGTGCAAATGTCCAAAACCTGAAAACAGGTACCAACAACCTGAGCATGAAACTCATTAATAAAAAAAAAAACTAATTTGGTAATAAAACTGAGAACAGAGCCCTTCTCCTGACAGGTGAATCTGGGAGGAAGGGTGGGAGCTTACTGATGCTAAAGGATCCCTTGGAAGAAAGAAGATTACTGCGGTGAGTAATTTTTTTTTTTCTTACCCCAGGAGTCCTTTAGCATCAGTAACTATAGTAGACTACCGAGCAGTACCAAGTGGAAGGTGGGCAGAGAACCTACTTAAGAAAGAGGCTCTGCAGAACTGCCCTGCCAAATCTGGCATTAGATCTGGACTATGCATCTAAACTATAGTGCTTCATGAAGGTTTGCACAGATTTCCAGGTAGCTGCTTTGCAGGCATCCAGAAGGGGTATGTCCCTTGCTGCTGCCACAGAGGCTGCAGTGCCCCTGGTGGAGTGGGCTCTGAGCCCCACAGGAGGTTGATGGCCAGCTTTTTCATAGCAGAATCTAATACAAGAGACCAACCAGTGGGAAACAGTCCTCTTGGTAGCTGGTCTTCCTCTGCCTACATCCCTGTAGGTGATGAACAACTGAGTGGAAGAGCCCCTGGACTGCCTAGTATGCTCTATGTAGTAAAAGAGAGCTCTTTTGACATCCAAACTGTGGAGCTTTTGTTCCCCAGGAGTGGATTCTCAGTAAAGAAGATAGGTAGAGTAATGGACTGCTTTAGGTGGAACTTTGAAACCACCTTAGGCAGGAACTTCCTATTTGTCCTGAGCTCAATGTTATCATTGTGAGGAATGATATAATTAGGCTCAGTGCACAGGGTCTGTAACTCTGAAATCCTCCTAGCAGAGGTAATGGTCACCAGAAAGACTGACTTCCAGGTCACAAACTTGATATGTGCAGTAGCCATAGGCTCAAAGGGTGGTTGCATGAGCCTGGCTATGCAGAGATTCAACCTCCAAATAAGAACCGGCTCCCTGACTGGAGGCTGGAGGTGCAAGAGGCCTTTGAAAAACTGTTTGAATATGGTGTGAGGAAAAATTTAATTTTTCTTTCCCAGTGAAAGATAGGCTGAAATTGCCCCAGGTGTAGCTTGAGGAAAGAGGGATTCAAGCCTGACGCTTGCAGACATACCAGGCAATCCAGCAGCTGAGGATCTGAAGCTGCAAGAGGACTGACCTTTTTGCTCTTGCACCAGTGGGAGAACCTTTTCCATTTGGCTGCATAAGTCCTTTTTGTGTTAGGTTTTTTTAGCCATTCTCAGGATCTTAAGGAACTGTTACGAGTACTGAGAGGATGGAAACTTTTAACTCCTCAATAACCAGGCCTTAAGGTGAAGAGAGTGCATGTCTGGATAATGCACTCCTGTCCGAGGAAGGGTCAGCAGAGAGTGAGTTGGCGGCAGGCGAATGGGCCTGCTGCAGGATAATGAGAGAAGGAGAGGGTACCAGGCTTGCCTGGTCCAATCCAGAGCCACCAGAATCCCTGATGCAGGCTATTGTCTGAGTTTCAGCAATACCCTGAGTATCAGTGGAAAAGGAGGGAATGCATATAGGAACCTCCCTGACCAGTCTAGGATCAAGGCATCCCAGAGAAGCATTCCTGGGACTGGGGGCCTGCAACAGTACTGAGGGAGTTGGAAGTTGAGGGGTGAGGCAAACAGATCCACTTCTGGTGCGCCCCACTGCCTGAACACTGTGGCTGGTACTTGCTTTTTCAGGGTTCATTTGCTGTGGCCTTGACTGATGTGACTTAGAGCATCTGCCAGAGTATTGTATTTGCCTGGGAGGTAAATAGCTGAAAGGCTGACTCCCAGGCAGAAGGCAAGGGAACAGATTTTCAGAGTCTCCGAACTGAGTTTTCCTGATCTGGTACCACTCTGCTTGTTTATGTAAAACAATGCAGTGATGTTGTCTGTTCGAATTTGTACAGTCTGTTCTTTTATGACAGGAGTAAATGCTTTGATAGCTAGAAAGATTGCTCTGAGTTTCAAAAGGTTTATGTGTAACTGACTCTTGGAGAGTCCAGGTGCCACTTACTGAGGCACTATCCAGATGAGCTCCCCACCCCAGGAAGGAGGCATCTGTAGTGATCACCTTTGTGGGAAGCGGAGCCTATAAGGGTATCCCTGCTGCCAAATTTCCAAGCTTCTTCCACCAAAGCAGAGTCTGAAGGAACTGCTCTATCACAGGTATCAGCTTTGAAAAACTGTTGCTTCTTTGAGACCAGCAAGCTCTGAGGTAGGCTTGCAGGTGCCGCATCCTGTACCTGACTTCTAGGACCACTTCCATCATTGAAGCCATGTGTCCCAAGAGCCTGAGAAAATGTCTGGCTGGTTTTGGCTGTCCTCGGATGAAAGAATCTGCCACTGAGAGGAAACTTTAAATTCTCTCCTGTGGGAGGAAGGCATATCATTTCTGGGTGTCCAGCTGAGCTCCTATGAAGGTGAGCAGCTGGGTAGGTTCCAGGTGAGACTTCTTTAGATTTACCAGGAATCCCAGAGACTCTAAAGTGTGCTATGTAAGGGAAAGGGACTCCTTGATCTGACAAGGAGATTTTGCCACTATGAGCCAATAATCTAAATGGGGTAGATAGCAACATCCAGCTTCCTGGGTGAGCTGCTACCACTGCCAGGCACTTGGTAAAGACTCTTGGGGCTGAGGACAGGCCAAAGAGTATTACAGTGAACTGATAGTGGCACAAAGGGAGTCTGAATATGATAAACTTCCTGTGAGACCTTCTTATGGGTATATGGAGGTAAGCGTTCTTTAGGTCCAGGGAGATTAGCCAGCCTCCCTCCTGTAAGGACTGTATAACTAGTGACAGAGTGACCATCTTGAATTTGGGTTTTGGCAGATGTTTGTTTAAATATCTGAGATCCAAGATAGGTTGCCACTCCCCAGTTTTCTTTTGTGTCAGAAAGTACCTGGAGTAGAGGCCCTTGCCCTTCTCATGGGCTGGGACCCTCTCCACTACTCATAGAGCTAGAAGGTTTTTCACCTCCAATTCCAAGAGTAGCACCTGTGTTGGGGTTAGAGGTTTTGACAACTGGGTACGCTTGAGGTCTGGTATCTGCTTGAACTGTAGTGGTAGACCTTTTTCTACTATCTCCAGGACCCACTTGTCTGAGGTAATGAGGGACCAGTTCTGAAGATAATGTGAGTGTCTTCCTTCTACTGGCAGAGGGGAGGCAATCTGGACACTCACATTAGGCTTAGACTGTGAGACTGCAGGCTGGGTAGAGGTGGCCCTTCTTTGGCCCCTTCTGCCCCCTCCCTCTGAAAGCACCCCTGTACTGAGAGAAATCAGACTGGAGATAGAGGGTGTATGGTCTGGGGAAAAAATTCTGCCCCTACTACCCCTGGGGTGGGATTTCTGCATTGCAGTAGGCATAGGTTTAGAGGAGTGACTCTGCCAAGAGGCCTTGTACTCGTCGACCTTTTTCATGTAGTCAGTTGTTCCAGAATCGAACATGTTTTGATCACAGGGAAAGTCCATGGCCTTAGACTGGGTGTCTTGGATTAGACTGGTAGTTCTAAGCCAGGCAAAGCACCTCAGAGAGATGGCATGGGCCATGGCACTGGAGGCGACATCATTGTTGTCATCTGCCATGTGGAATTAGTACTTAGTAGCTTCCAGGGCAGTTTTTGCTGTATCCACCAGCTCCTGTACTATTGAATCTGACCCATTGTGTGAAATGGCCAGGATGGAGTTCCACAGTGCTTTCTGATATTTGGCAGTGAAAGCCATATAGGAAGAAAGTCTGACAAGTAGGAAAGCTGTGGTGTACATTTTCTTTGCTATGAAGTCTGTTTATTTGGAGCCCTTGTCCGGGGGTAAGGGGGACGAGAGGGCCCCAGCTTTCTCACAAGCTGCCTGCTGTACTATGCTATCATGACTGGGGTGTACAGACAGGAACTCAGTGTTTGTTTTTAGACAGTTGGTATTTTCTTTCAGCTTGCTTGTCAACCCCTGCCACAGAAGTGGGATTTTGAAGCAGTTGCATGGTATTTTTCCTGACAACATTATAAATAGGCATGACTAGTCTCTTAGAGGGTGGGAGACCTTTCATCTCCCTATAATCTTTACCCTCGCCTTATCCTGGATGGACTCCTGGGTAGGGAGGTCCAAGGTGTCTAACATGTTTTGGATAAATGTAAGCATAGAGGAGGGATCCTCCTGTTTAGCCGGGGGAGCTCCAAAAAAGAGGGTGAGGGGGCACATCGGGTTCTAGGCCCTCCAAATTCATGTCAGGGGCATCATAAAAACATTCATCATCATCTGCATCACCCTCACATTCCCTGGAAGTGAGAACTGTGGAAGAGTGTTTACCAGCCCCTGTTAACATAGACCCCCTCTTTTGTAGGGTCTGAAAGACGTGTCATGCTTTCTCCATGTCCTGCACAGATGGGAGATCCTGTACAGACTGTGGTTGTATGTGTTTTTTTTTTTTTTTATGTTTTACCCCACCTGTTGTCTCACTAATAGGTTTCCCAGGAGCAATAGGAGTGTTTTTGGCTTTACAGATTGTCTTTTTAGAGATGTCATCAGCAGTTTAATCATGCTTCCTTTTTTGTACAGACCCTTCATCAATGCTCTTATTATTCTTAAATTTGGGAGGAACTTCATCAGTTCCTTTGGAAGCTTTATTTTTTGGTTGGGACTTAGAGGCTTCATCAGTTCCCCTGCTTGAATTTTTATTGTTGTAAGTTTTATATGGCCCCTCATTGGTAGCCTTTGATTTTTCCTCAGCCATAATTATTTTTAGGTCTCTTTGCTTTGTCTCTGACCAAATTTGTGCAAAGGGAAATAGTAGATTTGGACCAAAAACAACTGAGGCATAGGTTGCTGAAAACGCTGTTAAGTCAGTCCTGTGACAGCTGATACACTTTTTTTTTAAATCCTGTAGATCCAGATTTATGTTTTAGTTCTGGGAATCTCTGACAAGCCAATCCACAATAAACCCAGCACTAACTGTCAAAGTTTGAAAAACAAACAGATACCTCACGGTAAGGACCCGAGAGTTCTGAGGTAAAAAAAAAGGAAAAACGCAAAAATTTGACTGATCCTTCACAAATTGCATCAAAAAACATCAAAAATAAGCATTTGTGGTAAAAAAGAGTATAAAATAAGCGAAAGTGGTAAAAATATCTATAAATAAATGCAGTTGTGGCAAAAATAAACGCAGATGACCATAAAACGAACAACTGCTAAAAAGGTAGTAAAATTATACTCAGCACACTAAAGATTTAAGTTTGTGAGGAAAACTTTACCAAGATAAGCGAACAAGAGACTGTCAACAAGGAAAGTTGAGCGACACCTCTGGGACAATGTTGCTCAGTCAGCGGAGAAAAAATTCTGAAGCCCTTCAGGCTGCTTTCACTCAGCACACTCCCCTCCTGTGTTTTGATTGGCTGATGCCCTAGCTCATTATAATTCTCTTAGAGACATACCTCTGAGGCAGTTGCACATAGCCAGCTAACTGCTATACTTACTGATGCTAAAGGACTCCTGGGGTAAGAATATAATTATTTCAATAACAGGGGATCAAGGCTGGGGGGGGGGGTCTGCTAGACCACCAGGGAGGTGATTATTTCAATAAAAGTGGATCAGGGCTGGGGATGGGGGGGGGGCTGCTAGACACCAGGGATGTCCTAGAGTGGAGCATGGCTGCCCTGCAGCTTATGGCACACAATCCAGCTGCGCCATCTGTTTTGTGCATGGCCACAGTTGTTGCAAGTTGTGGGACTTTGCTGCCAGGACTCTACCCATTAGTGAATCGGGCACAGTGTCCCTGGTGCACCGGCAGCTGGCGTAAGCTGCCTTTTGCACAGCTTGCACCAACCTTTGTGAATCAGGTCCTTTATTTTTGATCTTTGTTTTTTTTAAAACATCATTGTTATTGTGATTACATTAATTTTAGCTCTGTGTGCTAGATTCCTAAACTGTAACATATGTCTATCTCTAAATGAGTGTATCTGAACATTCTTTTCCTTTTTGGTTTTACAACCCACATTCATAGTACATGTATCTGTAAATGCCTATATATCTGCAACATACTACATGACGTGCACATTGTTTTATTTTTATGTTTTTATTTATCTTACAATGTACTTATTTACTTTATTATCATCTACCTGCGTACCACATCACAGTCTTTTCAGAAAATACTTAGCATTTTTCTTTCTGTTTATGACTTTTTAGAATCTGTGCATATTCTGGTCCGTTCTCCTTGCTACCTTCAGACTCAGTGGGCTGGATTGTCACAGGCAATAGACTGCTGCAAGCTTGAGTTGTGCTGAAGATATGGCACAGCAGGCTTGTGGCAATCTGATGGGATTTTCAATCCTGGGCGGCAGTTGCTGCAAGTTAGACCAATTTTTTTGTGGTATAGCTTGTGTCACTCCCTGGGACCATTTTTATGCTGCTTGCACCAAAGATTTGGGACAAGCTAGCATGAATTGAGTAAACTGTCACAGCCTGCTGAAATCAGACCCCGGTGAAAGGGGTTTAACACATTGCCAGTTTCAAAGGCTTGTGGTGTAGGGCTTGCAGAAAGCCTTGTGCCATCCTTTGAAAATCTGTCCCAGTGTATTGTTGACATTGTTTTTCCTTGCCACTGCCATTTCTTCTTTGTGTGTTGTTAGTCTTTCTGCACAGTAGATCTACTCTATCTGAAATATACAAAGAAACAGAAGGAAAGACACACTAATATTTAAATGGTAGATAAACAACATACTTCTACAATTTAACAAGTATAATTACAATAAGCATTTAATACCATTATAAAACAATATTTCTACATTCATGTGATGCATATTGTAAAAAACTATGTTAATGCAGACATTAGGGTTGAAGAATGCAAAGTGCAAAGTAAGGACACGTAAATCATTAAAGTTTGGAGTCTGAGTCTTGGCAAATTGGTGGTGTGGTGTTCCTTGGGGTTCTCTACCCTAATGCCAGCTCTCTACCCCCCTCCCCACCCATAGCCTCCTGTCCAAGCTTGTGCCTCATAGGCATATAGTGTTTGGAGGTAGAGAAGTACAGGTCATCAAGTGTGGCCAACAAAATCAGTCATAACTTTCTTCACACAGAGCCCTGTGGGTCCTGTGTGAAGCAAAAGGTCATGTATAACCTTGTTTGCTCCTAGGAAGGGGGAGGCATTGGGGTTGAGAACCCCAAGCAACACCACACTACCAATTCTCCAAGGCTCCCGAGACTCCAAACCCTAATGTTTTTCATTTCCTTACTTTGTGTGCTTTGTGTTCTGCATCACTAATGTCTGCATTAATGTAGCTATTTGCAATTCATTTCCTTTCTTTTGTGATAGTGGAATCGTATCCTCAACCATCTACCAAGTGGAAGCCAACAGTGTCTTAATACTTGGGGTTGCACTATTACAATTTAAAATCCTAGCATATATAATAAGTAAGATATCTCTTACCTGGGTCCTGACTAGCCTTATATAGAGGGGTCTCGAGGTAACATCCAGTAGAATCTGTAAATTAAAAATAGCAATGGGGTTACAAAAGCTCTGCAGCACTTTAGAAACTAACTAGGACAAACAGAGTAGGGTAAACATAAAACAATTTGTATCTGATACACATGGTGAGTGTCCCTTTACAGCGTGCCCAGTGCCCTGTAACAGCATGGCTAATATAGAAACATAGAAGTTGACAGCAGATAAGGACCGCAAGGCCCATCCAGTCTGCCCATTTCTTTTTCTACCTTATAAATGTGCCATCGGCCTTTGCTCTGTCAGTGGCCTATCTATTCATAGTCATTTGTATTGCTCCCTTATGCCTATCCCATGCCTGTTTGAAGCCCTGCACCATATTCATAGCCACCACTTCTTGTGGTAAGCCATTCCATGCATCCACCACCCTTTCTGTGAAAAGAATTTCCTCACATTCCCCCTTAATCGGCCTCCCTCTAATCTCATGCTGTGTCCTCTTGTCCTGCTATTTTTCTTATATTTAAACATGTTAGACTCTTTCACCTTGTTTATGTCCTTAAGGGTGTTTGAATGCCTCGATCATATCACCTCTCCCTCCTTTGCTCAAGGGTATACATATTGAGCTCCGTTAATCTGTCCTCATATGTCTTCTGATGTAGTCCCTGCACCATTTTGGTTGCCCTTCTCTGGACTGCCTCAATTTGGTTAATGTCCTTGTGAAGGTGTGGCCTCCAATACTGCCGCAGTACTCCAGATGGGACCTAACCAGTGTCTTGTACAGAGGGATTATTACCTCCCTCTTACGACTTGTGATACCCCTACTAATACACCCTAGCCTTACCTACTGCTTTAGAAGTCTGCTTGGATGATTTTAGGTCATCAGTGATGATGATGCCCAAGTCTCTTTCTTCCTTTGTGACTGCTAGCAACTCCCCTCCCAGGCTATAGGTGGCTTCAGGGTTTCTCTTCCCTATGTGCATGATTTTGCACTTCTTTGCATTAAATCCCAGTTGCCACTCTTCTGACCATTCTGCTAGTTTGTATATGTCAGACCTGTAGACATGAAGGGAAAAATGGTCAAATAAGAAATAAAAGTACTGAAGAAATGCAGATTTTCTTTTAAATAAGTGGGTTGGGGTGGGAGAGGGGATACCAGTGTCATGCCAGTGACATTGGTTTGAGAATGGACTTAAGATGATAGGGGGCCAGCGTGGGAGGGAGAGGATTCAGCATCCCTGGGACCATTCTCCTCTCCTGGGGGGGGGGGAGTTGATCTCTCATAGAATGCCATCAGGTAGAGTTCTGGTGGTGGTGCAGCTTGAGTGGCTCGCAACGACTGTCTGCTGTCCAGCATCAGTACGTGCATGCCTCCACACAGAAATGCATCAATGTCATGAGTGCTGTTCGGCAGGGGTATGCAAGAAAATGTAGGAAAATGCTGCTGCCAAGGCAAGGTGAAGTCACCATCTGTCACATGACCCACACCAATAACAGGATGCATGACCGCAAAACTGGATGGCCCTCCCCCTCCTGGCCCCAACATAGAGGGAATCTGTTGGGGTACCAAAAGTCTGATGCCAGTCCCCGAGGTGGTGTGTTATGGGACTGGGCAGCCTACCTGCAGTGACTGGAGCTTCATCATGCTGGCTGCTGTTTGTCCCATTTTTCAGGCCCAGCCACCTCTCTTGACACAGTGCATAGTCTTGTCAGGCTTCGACATGCAAGTCAACCCCTTGTGAGGGAAGGCTACCTGGCCCGCCACAAGATGTCACTAGTGTGGCAGAATGCTAAGCCATTCATCCCCAGGCTGGGGACAATGCCACATGGCAGTGCCATCCCCAAACCTTTACCACCCAGCCAGGTCCCTGAGCTTGTCTCCAAACTCTAGTCACCAGCACAGGAACACAGTGCACTACCCAAGCAATGTTGTTGGCATGGCACTGGTATCCCAACACACACCAAGATCTGCAATAGGGTAGACACTCCAGAGGGGGGTCAAAAGAATGAAGAAGGATATAGGTAAGCTGGAAAGATGGTCCAAAATGTGGCAATTGAAATTTAACGCAAAGAAGTGCAAAATCATTCACCTGGAGCGCAAAAACCAAGTGGAGAGTTGCAGGATGGGGGGGAGGGGGGTGTTGGGGGAGTTGATGGTTACCAGGGAAGTCAAACAGTGTACCAAGGCTGTGGGGGAGGGCCAGTGGTATGTTGGGGTGCATAGAGAGGGGTATCATTAGCAGAAGAAGGGAGGTGGTGATGCCACTGTACAAAACACTAGTGAGGCCTCATCTGGAGTATGGGGTACAGTTCTGGAGACTGCATATTCAAAAGGACATAGACAGGATGGAGACAGTCCAGAGAAGGGCAACTAAGATAATACAGGGCTTGCACTGGAAGACATATGAGGAGAGATTGAGGGAACTCAATATGTATATACTGGAGGAGAGGAGGGAGAGAGGAGATGTGGTTGAAACATTCAAGTATCTTAAGGGCATGAGCAAAATACAGGTGGGCAACATCTTTCAGTATAGGTTCTGTACAAGGACCAGGGGGCATGATATGAGATTATAGGGGAATGTGAGAAAGCTTTTCTTCATGGAAAGGGTGGTGGATACGTGGAACAGCCTACCCTGGGAGATAGTGGGGGATAGCACAGTGGGGGGATTCAAGAATGCATGGGATAGGCATAAGGGAACACTAGAGGTGGGTAAGAGAAAGATTGCCAATGACCAAGCTGGGTCAGCGGCCACCGATACAGGCAGGGAATCTGGGCAGACTAGGTGGGCCTAGCGGTCCTTATCTGCCATCAATTACTGTTACTATGTATGTTACTCAGTGGGTAAATGCACAGTATTTTATTTTCCACATAGGTTTTTATGACCCCCAAGCCTGGTAAGTGGCTTCGGTCCCTCTCTTGGAGGGTCTCAGTCTCTGGCCACACCGTTCCATGACCTGACACCCCCCTAATTCCTCCACAGGTTTCCCCCATGGCAGGGCTGGGGTGAAGGGGTGCTGGCTTTACCCCACCCCCAGAACAAAATCCAGACGTCAAGCGGCCAGTCAGGACACTGGTGTGGCCATCATGGAACCTGATGGCTGCTTTTTCCTTTTTCTCCTGTCCCCCTCTCCACCAACGTAAAGAAGCCGGCACGTACCCTCCAGAACCATACTGCTCTCCGGCCACCACCAGAGGGCAGTCAGAGAGTGGGATGACAAACCTCCCTCCCCAATAGAGGACAGCAGTCCTCCGGATGATCAATTCTCTCTCGGCTCTGCTGACTCCCCAGCGACCTGGGCTCATTCCCAAACTCGGGTTGCCAGCGTAGCGTGAGGTGTAGTGACCAGCGCCTCAGTCTCCAGCACCATCTGGCTGGCCATGCGCAGTTTTTTAAACAAAATCTTGCCACCATGCAGATGAAGTAATGGCCGCTGAACCGACAGAAACAGGCAGGGAGGTAGAGATGCAAGAACACACAGATGAGCTGATGCAGCCTTGCCCTCTGAGACTGGCTGCATGGTGAGCTAAATGATAGCATTACTGCAACGTGCGGCCCAGCTAAATGAAACCATTTTGCTATGCTTTCACCAAATAAAACCATAATAAATTGGTTTTGCAAAAGTACAGTTATCTTTAGAATATTCATTTTTTGCTACTAAGCATGTGCAGAAAACAGCAAATCTTTTTTTTTAATGATTCTAAAACAGTTCAGCTTAAGAAAATAAAGAGGGAGGGGAATGGACAAATGGTGAAAGAATGAAAAGGAAAAGGGCAAAGATACATGGTCTGGGAGGGATGAGCCTGAGGTTCAGACTGGGGGAATAGCTCCTCCCACATCCACCATATAAGCCGGACTCTACCTTCAGCTCCGACTGAAGCATTTTGAAGCTCCATCCATCAGCAGCTTCTCTGTGCTCCTGACTCCTGCAGCTCATTGGCTGGTGGGGTTGGGCTGTTTCTGCTGTTTGTTTTTCTCTTTTGGGCCCTGCTTTCCCAGCACTGCTGCTGCTCAGTTTACCATCCTCCCATTGTTTGTACTCCTGTCTAATTCTACACCTGATCGGATGTTATCCTGAGTGCACCCTTGTCGATATTTTAAATGCGGTGCTTCCTGGGTGTGCTGTCACCACACTTTGAATTTCAACTTAAATTCCAGCGTTTTCTTCATGGGCTGCTTTTTCATTGTCCTTTTACGGGGCTGTTTCTGCATTAGAAACATAGAATTTGATGGCAGATAAGAACCACTTGGCCCACCCAGTCTGCCCATTTCCCTACCTATTGGATAAGCTGCAGATCCTAGTTAACCAACAGCCTACTTCCTCCTACCACCCACTAGAATTGCTTTATGTCTGTCCCATGCATTCTTGAATTCCCCCACTGTTTTTGACCTTACAACCTCCTCAGGAAGGCCATTCCATGCACCCACCATCCTCTCCATGAAAAAATACTTCCTCACATTGCCCCTGAGCTGTACCCCTTCTATCTTCAAATTGCGTCCCCTTTTTCTTGCACATCTCTTTTTCTGAAAGATGCTACCATCTTGGACTTTATTGATTCCCTTGAGGTACTTAAATGTTTCTATCATGTCCCCCCCTTCTCCCTCCTTTCCTCGAGGATATATACATATTAAGTTCCTTTAGTCTCTTTTGGTATGGCTTCTGGTGCAGACCCTGCACCATTTTAGTTGCCCTCCTCTGAACTGCCTCCATCTGTCTATGTCCTTGCGGAGATGGGTCTCCAGAACGGGTCTACGTCAATTCGCTCCCGCGATTTCACGCCCGGTCAAGTCGCTCCCGACGACTCGCTCCCTTGGCAATTGGCTCCTGCACAACTCACTCCTTGTCAACTCGCTCCCGTTCCCGCAGAATTCACTCCTTTGTATCCTCCACCAGCCTTTGCTATTTACTGTTACTGTCAATCAATAATTCAATAATTCAATTAATTAAATTAATGTTCTCAACCTGTTGCTATGGAAAGTTATAAAGCTGCACTGTGGAAATTGATTGTTACTACAGTGCTTGCTCACAGTCCGCTTACAGTCTGCAGAATGGAAGCAAAGGTTATCCTGTCCAAGAGAAAAAAAAAGAAACTAGTGGACCATAACAACTTCATATATACTCACCACAAACGAGGGTATAATGGGAAGTCTATTTGGCAGTGCAAGAGAGCTGTTAGAAAAGACAAAACATGCAGTGCCAGGGTTCACACTGCCAGTTACGAGGACCCAACTATAGTCTCACTACATTTAGTGAGCACTCACACACTCCTGACTCGACTGCAGTTGAGAGATGTGAAGCCATCAGTAGAGCTAAAAACCGAGCAGAAAGTTTAGTTTAGTTTAGTTTATTAGTCTAGGAATTAATACCTTTGAGCCAGGGCTCTTTTACAAAGGTTCCACGTCACAAAGAACATTTAACAAAGCACGATACACATTACAGGTAAAACCAGACAGGAAAGTTACATCATAAATTTGCTATTAACAGTTTAAGGCAGTAACATTTTTAAGTTTCATAGAAAAACAAGCTATAACAGGTTCAAGCGAGTAGACAATTTCGAGGTTAAGGAAACTTCCAGGGAGAGGGTGATCATTAGGCGCCAAAAGGAGGCTAGAGAGGAGGGAAAGGTGGTGAGCGGGAGAGTAAGTGAGAGGGGACAGGAAAAAGGGGGAGTGAGTTTGGGTGGGAGACAGGAAGTAGTAGAGGTACCAGAGGGTTCATTAGTCAGGGAGGAACAGGCCTCAGATGTGAGGATGGACATGAGGAGTAGTAGTCTTTATCTAGCGCAGTCACAGTTGCTAGTGGTGGTGAGGTGGGCATAGAGCATGGATTTGAAAGCTTCAAGCGAGGTTGAGGATAGAGTAGGTGGACTAAGTGCATTGAACCATGTCGGGGCCCTGTATGCGAAAGATCTTTGTCCCTGTGCAGTCCGGCATCTCGGAACCAGGAAGGTTGGCGTTCAGATCTGGTGGAGGGTCGTGAGCCAGGATTCAGTCGGAGTAGGTTTTGAATACATAATGGAGTCAGTCCCAAGATAGATTTTTTTGCCATTGTGCAGGTGAGATAAATAAGACGATTTGATAGGTTCAACCAGCCTGATTCATAGTACAGATCACACGTGTGAGTCAGTCTTTGAGCCCCCTTGAGGAGCCGGCAGGCCTTATTTAGAGTGATTGAGAAAGTAGTCAAGATACCACTGCTCAGGTTCTGCTGCATTGTAAGGACAACATGTCTTTAGCTGCTCAGGGAACAATGGTAGACCGAAATGTAAAGCGCACTATACAGTGCGTCCGTGTACACGGAGCCCCACCAAATCCCCGAGGACTGTCAGATATCACAATTCCTGAATATTATCGCACAATGAGAGGTAGTTCTGGCAATGAAGTACACTTTTTACTATATGACAGCGGTCCTGACAGCAACCAGATTCTTGTGTTCGGCACAGAAAGCAACTTAACATTCCTTGAACAGTGTAAGCATTGGTATGCCGATGGTACATTTAGTATGGCACCACCATTATTCACTCAAATGTATGTAATTATTGGGGAACGACTTAGGTGTATGCAGCCTGCAATTTACGCCCTACTACCTGGTAAAAGAAAAGAAATTTATGAAAGACTGCAGTCCTGTCTAAAAGATTTAAACCCACGCTTGGACCCCTCTGTCATTATGACAGACTTTGAAAAAGCTACATTGCAGGTATTTAAATCGGTTTTCCCAAATGCAAGACAAGCTGGATGTTTTTTCCATTTTGCCCAATGCATCTACAGAAAGATTCAGGCTGAAGGGCTAGGACAAAGGTATGCACTTGACAGCGAGTTCAGCATAAAGTGTCGTTATCTGCCAGCCCTTGCCTTCTACCCTCCCGATCAGGTTGTGGCTCGGTTCGAGGAAATTACAGACGAAACACTTAAAATTTTCCCTTCTGAGATGGAGCCAATTATAGACTATTTCGAAGACACCTGGATCGGCAGGAGGAATAGAAGAGGCAATGGGCGCAGACAACCACAGTTCCCAGTCACAGTCTGGAACCACTTTGATACTGTTACAGAAAAGCGTGCTAAAACTAATAACACTGTAGAAGCATTTCATAGAGGCATGCAATCAATCCTCTGTATGTCTCACCCAACCTTGTGGAAATTTATTGAAGGCATGAAGGGTATACAATGAAAACCGGAGGCAAACATTGAACAAATAATAGCTGGCAATGCACCCAATTGTTCCAAACGGGTGTACAAGGACAACGCATCAAGGCTCGAACACATTATTGACAAGTCCTCCAAACGCACAACAGAGGAATTTTTACGAGGAGTGGCTCACTGTTTTGAGTATTAATTTTTAAAAACAAAGAAAAACATTATGATTTTAATAATTTACCTTAAATAAAGATGTGGTTTTAAGCTGGATATTTGAACTTCTGCACTAACATTGACGCTACATTGACGCTAACGTCACTGCATCACATGACTAATCATATGTCACATGACAAAGGGGAGTACTACACTGTGATTACCAACTTAAGGTATGAAGTTACTTTACTTTAAAATTATTACACCAGAGTCGAATTAGAAAATGATTAAATGCGTGTGGTCTACACTCAGGTTAAACAAAAGTTTTACAAAAAGAAATCGCCAACAGTGTTTAGTTTTAATTGTTGGTACCACTAGTTATCCCAGCCCTCTAAGTCACAGAACAGCCAAAGGGGGAATCGCATTGTTTCAGATGTTTCCACCAGCCTTTGCTATTTACTGTTACTGTCAAGTCCGCTAGGGAGTGAAATAACGTGGAGCGAAAAGGGATGGGAGCGAATTAGTCGGGAGTGAATTGTCGGGAGCTGGTTTTCAGGGAGCGAACATGCGGGAGCGAATTGACGTGCTCCCCTCCAGAACTGCATGAGGTACTCCAGATGGGGGTCTCACCACTTGTCTGTACAGAAGGATAACAACTTCCCGTTTTCTACTGGTGATGCCTCTCCCAATACATCACAGTATTCCCCCAGCCCTCCATATTGCCTTCTCACATTGCTTGCCTACATTTAAGTCATGTGATGTGACTACCCCCAGGTCCCTTTCCATTTTTGTTGTTGTTAGTAACTCCTCCCACATTGTGTACTCTTCCCCTGGGTTTTTGTTTCCCAGGTGCATTACTTTGCACTTCTTTGCATTGAATCTAAGCTGCCATACTTTTGACTGTTCCTCCAACCTTGCCAAGTCTCTTCTCATCCTTTCCACCTCCCCGAGTATCAACCCTGTTGCAGATCTTTGTGTTGTCTGCAAAGAGGCATACTTTCCCTTCCAGTTCCTCTGCAATGTCACCTATAAAGACATTAAAGAGGACTGGTCCCAGTATTGAACCCTGCAGTACTCACTAGTAACCCCCCTTTCTTCGGAGTGGACTCCATTTACTGTTACCCTCTGTGTCCTGTTGTCCAGCCAAAGTTTTACCCAGGCTATAACCCTGGGACTCACTCCCAGGCTGGCTAACTTGTTTACTAATCTTTTATGGGGGACTGTGTCAAATGCCTTGCTAAAATCTAGGTAGGCCATGTCCACAGCCCCTCCCTGGTCTACTGCTTTGGTCACCCAGTCAAAGAATTCAATTAGATTCATGTGACATGATCTTCCCACTGTGAATCCATGCTGCCTTGGGTCCTATGCCCCACTGACCTCAAGGTACTCAACAGTTCTTTCCTTCAGAAGTGATTCCATCATTTTCCCTACCATTGAGGTCAAATTAATATGTCTGTAGTTTCCTGCCTCTGTCTTTGTAAAGGGGAATCACATCTGCCCTCCTCCAGTCCTTGGGTACTACACCATCCTCCCATGATTTGTTCTGTGAATTGTAAATTGAAACTGTGCCTAACGAATGCCAGTCACCAGCCATGCTTGGCTTTTTCTTCCAAACTCCAGCCTCGTTTAATTGCTACCACTGGCTCCTCTAGTGGAATCTTTTCATGACAGCTACCACACGGGACGCTCATACAATTGCACACCATGCACTTGAAGTGCTAGGTATGTCTCAAGTTTTTTATTACCTCCTCCAGATCTTTTCTGCACCTAGTATCCAATGCTACTATCAGGAGGATTCTGCACTGTTCCGCCTGCTGTGCTTCTCCCGTGCTGTCTTATGAGATGGACCGCATCTCAACCAGCAAGCCTCATTGGTCTCCAGTCCTTCTGCAAGACCATAATCGGTAAATCACAATACTCTTCATATTACTATTAACTCTCACTGATGTCTACAACTGCTGACAGACTAAGGAATACTACACATGTCTGCATAAGCTCATTTTTGGGGAGGTCCTGGCCTATCCTATCCTAGCCGTCACAGAAAGATTCCACTAGAGGAGCTGGCAATAGCAACTGAACGAGGCTGGAGTTTGGAAACTATCTAAATCAATTCATCCTCTTGATTACCGCAGCAGTATTTACTGATAGTTGAGTTTACCAGGAATCAAAATACCATTACTTAGGTGAGAGATTTGATATCCATGTTTTGTTTCCCCTATATCTGCTGCCTACCATTTGAATGAGAATGATTTCATTATACAGAAATGCAATGTACTGTGCATGATCCTTAGCACTGCCCTTTGCTGAGTAGCCTGTTCTTTTGTATGCTCCACTGATAGCGCCCTGTCTGTTCGATTTTGGTGGTTGGCTTCTGTGCCATGCCTACTGCCATTCTTGGTGCTCCTTTTCCCGGCTGCTATCTCCTAAGTGCCTTGATTAACCTGTGCTCCCCCTCCATTTGGCTTACTCCCAACCAAGTTATACTGACTGCTTCTGCATCTCATCCAGGGATTGTCAGTCTTAGAGGTGCAGTTTTTACGAGGGATTCCAGACTATTGTTGGGCATTTTTCTCCAGACTCTTTGCTTGTCATCACAGCTGGACTGTTTCTCAATTGCAGTTTCTGCCACTTCCTGTGTCTTCCTCACCTGGGCCAGGATCCCATTCCCACTCTCTGGTTTGTACTGCCATTCCATCATTCCATGGTCTCTGTCCCCTGCTCTGCCTTTTGGGGTATCGAGCCAAGGTGGGCTTGTTTGTCTGCCAGGGATGGGTGCCTGTTCCTCGTCTCTGGTTTGTACCACCTTTTCATCGTTCCATGGTCTCCTTCCCTAGCTCTGTCTTGTAGGGTCTCGAGCAAAGGTGGGCTTATTGTCTGCTGGAGATGGCAACCTGTTCCTTTGCTCTGGTTTGCACCACCATTTCATGACAGTCGCCATCCCTAGATCTACCTGTTGGGATATTGAGCGAAGGTGGGCTTGCCCTGTCTGCCAGGGATGGGAGTACTGCTCCACCATTTTTCTGTCCTTGCTTCACATCATGGTATGGCCTTCATCCTTGCAGCTCCATCCCTAGCTCTGCCTGGAGGTATTGAGTGCTGTTGGGCTTGTCCTGTCTGCCAGACCTGCTTCGTGTCCTGTTTCCTTTCTCTTTTGTGCCTGCTCCTGCTGTTTGCCTTCACCCTTTTTGCTCCCTCCATGGATTGTGACTTGATTTGGTCACTTCTCCTCCCTCATCTTTAGATTGGCTCTGGATTGCCTCCTGGACATCCTCGTTCTACATTACTTTTGGGGCTTTCAAGTTCGCCACTGTCTAGCACTCCACCATTCATTATTTTGTTACCTGGATCCATCCTTACCTCAGGCTTCCAGTACTCATTCCTGCATCCTACTATGTCTCACCCATCCGGCGCTCCAATCACCTGTGGGATTACATCACCGGCATCTACCTCTCTATCATCCACTATTCCATCAATCAACTCCTGCGCTCCCCGTTCTTAAGATTATCAGATCACATCAAGCAGTCCCTTTATATCATCACCCATATTCCAGTACTGAACGCCAGCATTCCAGCTATAAAGCTGAAACTCCTCCAATGTTCAAATCTATCTCTTCATATGAATGCCTTCGAGACCTTAATATCAATTACCTTGAAGAAATCCTGGACATCCTTCAAAACTATCCATCTTCCTTCCTCTGGATATCTTCCATCATCTGGACATTCCTATGACTCAGATTTTTTCTTCAGCATCAAGGAATCATCATCCTCACATATCATGGAAGACTTAGAAGATACGACTCAGAAGACAAGACTCTTCATCAAGTCCTGATTCAGAACTCAGTCCAGTTGCTTAGGATTATCTCCTCGTAGTTTGCCCATACTGAGCCTGTGGTTCAATGTGGGGGGATAGCTCCTCCAACATCCATCATATAAGCCAGATTCTCTCTTCAGCTCCGATTGGAGCATTTCAAAATCACCCTCCATCCTCCCCTGCCTCCTCCTCCTCCTCCTCTGGCACTCTGCTCAACCTTGGTGCAGGCCTTCTATTCCCTGCACTCTACCCATCTTACCTACCAAGGGTGGGAATAGAGAAAGGCCAAACTTCAAGTTCATAAGTATACACAAGTACTAGGTTATGCACCAAATATTGAACCTATGTGCATGTTTCTCCTTTACCTTTTCATTCCTTCACCCCCGAATATTTGTTGGTCCCAGTGTTTATGACTGCATAACGAGAGCTATGCTGACATATTGCTGATGTAAGTGGGAAGAGAAAAGGGGGCTTGGAAGGCAGTGACCGGATACCAAACACATCACGTAATTGCAGTAATGCTTGCTCTATGCGCAGTAAAGTTGAAGCACATCACCAGTATGCACCCCCCCCGTGGGGACTTACCTGTTTGCCCCTTTGGACTGCCCTCATTTCCCATTTCCTTTGGTCCTGTTCAAGTCCTGGCCTGAGCCCTGTTTGCATCTTGAGTCTACATCTGGTCCCTGTGATGTTCTGCCACTGGGAATGCGGCTGGAGGACGCGGGGCTGCCTTGCTGCCTGCAATATAAAATGTGTAGCGGTGGCCCGCACATATGCACTGGTGCATTTCTGTTTTTGGGCTGTTTCTGTGGCTTAACAGATGCCTCTTCAGTGGTCCCAGTCCCAAGATTAAGCTAGACGAGGACCAGAGACTTGTAGGAGGCATGTAGAAAGCAGAAAAAGTCGGAGTAATTCCAAGATGGCGGCCACGCTGGGCTGACAATGGTTGTAGCTCAGTTGCAGCTTAGTTTTATTCACTTTTTACTGTAGTTTCCTTTTAAGTTTGTAATTTGTCTTACTTTGAATTCCGTTTTAAAAGTTTTTTATTATTGAAAAGCATGGTCGTTTGCCCCCGTTTTTGTTTGTGAGGTTGGAGCGGTGGATCGTGTACGACTTTGCCGGTGTTGTTTACCTCCCCTGGATGGCAAGTTGAGGACCGTTGACCTGCAACCTGTGCGCTTTGGATTACTTTGCAGCAGCTCCTGTGAGTAGTTCAAATGGGCTGAGGACTGATTGGAACTGTTTTCTGCAGCAGTTCTCATGAGTGTATCGAATTGCCTCTGACTTTGTTTGATTATAGACAACCGGCTTAAGGCTGAGGACTTTAGTTCTTCAGAACTATAGACTGCTGATGTGAGGATGAGGAATGCCTGATCTCAGCCTGTTTGTTTGAGCTGCCACTTTTGGAGGCAGTTTTCGGGGGTGGTTTTTATTGCCCTCGGGCTTTGTGGAGCTTACTGCCTGAGTAATTGTGTGAATTTTGCCGGAACACAACAAATTGAGGAGTTGGCAGTGTTTTGTCCTGGGGATCTGTAGCGCTAAGCAGAGCGCAAAGATTGGAGGATTGGGAGGACTCTGAAACTGTATGGATTTTTTATTTTATTGTCTGACACATTGTTTACTGGGAGGTTCTTTGTGGTTATGCAGAATCCATCAAACTGGGACTAAAGAACCTGGAAAGTGTAGGTGGCCAGTCTTGGGAGTTGGTTTCTACTCAGGAGGCTGGGCCTAGTCATGCTGGGGAGCCGGCGGTTGGGACCCAGGTTTCTCCTAGGCCCCTTGCTGGCAAGTCGGAGGGCTTGCATAAGTAGGGGGTGAGGTGGTGGGGCTGATGTTCTGGGTGGTTGGGCTGCACAAAAGGGTTTGAAAGAATCCAGTTGCCTCTCTGAGTTAGTCTGTCACTGAGACTTGAACTTTTTCAAGAAGATTTGTTTGGACATTTCTTACCACTGGAAACTGCCTTCTGGGAATTAAAACTGTCATTTCTGTAGTCTGAGCAGTGAGATTGCTAGTTTTTTTAGGCACCTTGGGAGTGAGAGGTCCTGGTTGCCTACTAATTTGTATTGTTTATTTAGTTCATGTTGATGTTTTCTGTATTTCGAGTGCCCGGTTAGGTTGAGCATCCACGCAGTGTGAGGACTTGTGAGCCCAACTAATTATTTTGTTTGTTTAGTCTATTGTTTGCCTTTTTATTTCCTGAACGCATTTCCTGATGGTGACTTAACATCCTGTTTAGTTTTCTTTTTAGTTTTAGTTGTTTATATTATTTATTTAGATTTCTGTTTGTATAGATTTGTGTTTTTAAGCTAGATTGGAAGTATTTTGGACTTTCCTGTGCCATGTTTGGGTTTCGGGATATGCATCATTGTTTTTCCCCCCAGGTCATGTGCTATTCACCCTCCATGCTTCATGCTCTCTGCCCTTTCTTTTCCCCACCATTGCTTTTGTCCACCTACCAACACTGCCAGGCTTTGGGTATTACCCGCAGGAGGGTGGGGAGGAGTGGGGGGTGTGAACGGTGGAGAGTGGAAGAGCGCAATTCTCACATTGGGGTAATTAAGCCCAGAAGATGCCCTGGGGCAAAATGGAGACTAGAACGTGGGTTTCCTTGTTTAGTCCCCATACCCAAGGGCACCTCCATTGACGGTGGGCAGGTGGCTGGGGCAACCCAGGAGTTCTGTCCAACTCGGGCCGTGTTATGCAACGCCAGATCTTTTGTGAACAAGACTGCCATTGGCGTGGACATGGTGGGTACAGAGGATCTGGCGTGTATCACCAAAACCTGGCTGGATGGTAATTCTGGCCCCGTACTTGAGACAGCTGTTCCGGATGGGTATTCGGTGATACACCGACCAAGATTGGACTGCAGGGGAGGAGGGGTTGCGGTCTGTTTTAAGATTGAATTGGGTCTTACAAGTGTTCCAGTTGAGGAAACCAGATCATTTGAATGTGCCATAGTGGCAGGTGGGTCTACAGGTTGGCTCTTGTCTACTGTCCACCCGGGGGATGAGAAGCTATTCCTTAAAGAAGTGGCGGACTTCGCGGTCGACCTCGTGTTTGAGTCACTCTGGCTGATGATCCTGGGTGACTTCAATGCCTGGATCGACGATGAACTTTTGCAATTTGGACAACACTTTCTCCAATTGATGAATTCATTGGGCCTCACACAGGTGGTTACCTCTGCCACTCATAAACATGGCCATTCTCTTGACCTGGTTTTCCTCCTGGGGATGGTGGTCTCTGACGTGGGGGTGGAACCCATCGGATGGTCGGACAATTACACTGTGCGATTCAATTTTTGCACCCCTCTTCATAGCCCAGCCCCCTGTGGAGATCGTCAAGTACCGCCCTTTACGGGATTTGACTCCTGATGGTCTAACTGCGGTACTTGATCTATCAGAATTTCCTGTGGCAAGCAGGGATCTGGAGGTTTTGGTTCTGGCATATAATAATGCCATTACCTCAGCACTGGATTCCATTGCTCCAGTCCATGTGCATCCTCTCTAACTTCGCCCTCGGTCCCCGTAGTTTGATGGGGACCTGAGGGAGATGTGATGACAAGGACGCAGGTTAGAGCAGTGCGGGCAGAGATCCTGCTTAGATGCCGACCATCTTAGACTGCTAGAGCATTATAGACTCTATCAGTCAACAATTTCCCATAAGAAGGCAGAATTCCTGCCTGGGGAAATTGCTGCGGCTCAGAACCAACCAGCTTAGCTCTTTCGAACTGTGGACAGGCTGTGCAACCCAGCCTGTCTACAAGTTCATAGAGCTTTTTCACAATTGCAGTGTGATGAGCTTGCATGGTTCTTTGCTGATAAGGTGGCCAACATCAGGACGGAGACCCATGCAGCACTCTCTATGGGAGTTGGTGTGGACCAGCGCTTGGCCACTATCCCTCTTCCTTCCTGGAGTTCCTTCGAACGGCCGGAAATCACAGATGTTATGAGGATTGTCCAGGGTATGTGCACTACAAGCTGTAGTTTAGATCCGGGTCCTACAGCCTTGATAATGGACTGTGGTGATGTTATCAGCCTGGTTCTGGCACAGATAGTCTGGTGCTCCCTTGATTCTGGTGAGTACCCCTGCTCCTTGAAGGAGGCAGTGGTGCCACCTTTATTGAAGAAGACTTCTTTGGACCCAGACTCTCTCGCTAACTACAGACCAATCTCTAACCTTCCCTTTGTGGGGAAGGTGATTGAGAAAGTAGTGGCGGCTCAGTTGGAGAACCATATGACCATCCCTAGCATCTTTGAACCTCTCCAATCTGGCTTCCAAAAGAGGCACAGTACTGAGACTACACTGGTTCAGGTGCTCAATGATCTCCTGATGGCGCGAGACCATAAAAAATGGTCCATTTTGGTTCTGCTTGATCTATCATCAGCATTTGACACAGTGGACCATGGGGTTTTGCTCGAGCACCTGAGATTCATCTGTGTGCTTTCTGGTTTGGTCCACAGATGGTTTACTTCATTCCTCACTGGTAGAACACAGAGGGTAGTGTCAGGGAATTTTTCCTCTGACCCTATCTCTCTGTCCTGTGGAGTCCCTCAGGGCTCAGTGCTGTCTCCCATGTTGTTTGCGGTGTACATGCTTCCCCTCGGAGACATTGTAAGATGGTATGGGCTGAAGTTTCATTGCTATGCCGATGATACTCAGCTCTACCTGTCTTTTGCACCAGACCAGGATGGAGCACTCTTGGTATTTAATAATTGCCTCGGCAAGATCCAAGGTTGGATGAGGACTAGCTGGTTGAAGTTGAACCCAGGGAAGACAGAGGTGATGGTTGTAGATCCAGGTCACCGGATAGGGGGGCGGGGAGCAAATCATTCCACAGGTTTATTCCTTGAGAATGCCGAGCTCCCTGTCTCTGAACAGGTGCGAGATCTTGGGGTGATTCTTGACAATGGGCTGACACTACGTTTGCAGGTGTCGGCCATCGTTAAGTTATCCTTTTATCATCTTAGGAACATCGTTAGAATCAAGCACCTTGTTCCGTCCGGGGATCTGCAGGTGTTGATCCACACCTTTGTGACCTCATATTTGGACTACTGCAACTCCCTCTACTTTGGGCTTCTGGGGTTGATATCCACCGCTTGCAGCTAGTGCAGATCTCCGCAGCCTGGTTGCTGATGGGGACTCCTCGATCTTCCCACATCACACCGGTGCTGCAGGAGCTGCACTGGCTGCCAGTTCAGTGGTGGATCACCTTCAAAGTTGGATTACTGACTTATAAAGTCCTACACGGACTGGGCCCTGACTACCTGAAAGAGCTTCTGGTTCCTTACACTCCGGAGCGACAACTACGCTAGGCCAATGAGGGGTTGCTAGAGATTCTGAGGGTGTCTTTAAAATCTTCTGGGCCCGGGCTTTTATGTTCGTGGCACAAACCCTCTGGAACCCCATTGGATTAGGGAGTGCATGACTGTGGGGGGCTTTAAACAAGCATTAAAAACTTATTTATGGAATGAGGCATATGGTGATGGTATTGAAGATGGTAGATCTTAATGGTTTTATGTTTTAAAATTATGTATTATTGTTTTAAATGTTTTAATTCTGTACTGCGCTTTGATATTGGAAAGGCGCATTAAAAATAAACTGTATTATTATTTTATTAAAGAGCGCCTATGAGCGCTGCAGGATCAAGGGGCAGTTTGAATATTGATAAGGGGTTCATAAATATTAGAGGTAGGCAAGCCTAGAATTTTTCACCTAGAGCCAAGCCAGAGCTGAGCCAGGGGTTTGACTTGACTCTACAAGCCAAAACATGAGCCGAGCCCTGGCTGTGGTTCTCTACATAGAAACTGAATGTTTCAGACTACAATAACTGCTCGAGCTGACAGAAATCCTTAATTTGGCCATAAGTGGCTTGGCTTGACTTTGGCTCTCATTTGCTTATGAAGGTCAAGTCGAACCAAGCCAGGCACTAGGCTCAAGCCAGGCTCGAGCCTGTTTTAGCTTGCCCACCTTTGATGAATATTAATAAGCCAAGCCTGCCTAGCACCTGGAGACAGTGGGAATTGGCACTAGCAACAGGCAAGGTGGCTAAGTAAAAACCCTGATATTGTGTGAAAGGGCAGGGGGCTCTTCCACAATTCTGTGGGGCAATGGAAAGGTGAAAATGTTCATGTTGGCTGCACCAAGGAGATACATTTGAGACCATATATAAACTGCAGTACGGACTTGTATGAACTACAGTGGGGACACTGACTTTCAAGGGCAGTGACAGGAAGAGGATTAAATCAAAATGTTGAATTGTGCAATCGCTTTACAGGGCAAACAGACTGCTATTAAAAACTGGGGCATTTGTGTGATATAAATGTTGGATCTGGCTCCACCAGGACATTTAGTGAGGACACTGTGAGGACTGCATCTGGAGTATATTTGCCAGCAGAGATGTTGTGCAGCCTTTGATCTAGGTACAGCCAATATGAAGCCAGGATTTTCAGAAGAGACTCCTGGGACTGCATCAAGAACTTATGGGGGGAAAAGTAGGGGAAATACTTGGCTCCCTTCTACATAGCCAATCAGGTGTCAAGGGAGCCTGATGCATATTAAGTTTTGGAAGGGACTGTTGTTTCGGCCAATGGGGAGCTGCCAGAGAGCTCCCAAAACCCAAGAACCTCTAGTTCTAGAGTCAGTTTGGCTGGAGCCCCTCCAGAGGGGGGGGGGGGCTCCAGCTCCTTGGAAGAAATTGGGCTGCAAGGCTTGGGAAAGGCCTGCCTGGGGTTGCCAGTCACTTGTCCCCTAGGGCCTGAGTTTGCCTTTCCCCATGGTGGAGGAATGTGTTCAAGGAATCTGGTTTCACAGTTCTACTGAAAGAGAGAGAGAGAGCTGCAAGGCCCTGCAACAGTAAGCTGTGGAAGGAAGCTACACCATAGCGGGGAAGATTTTGTCTAAAGGCGATCAATGAAAAGTTTGTCTACTACCCTGGATGACAGTGTCACAAAAAAGGGTATAGACATTTGGCCAAAGGAAGGAAAGTGGAAGGTTTTGGTTTATGGAAAATGGATTAATGGAAAAAAGAAGGTTCAGCTTTATGGAAAAGGTTATGGGAGTCTCCCGGACATGTGGAGGCTTGCTAGTAAATCAAGGCTTGTCTTCAAAATGAAAAGAGAGAACCTCTTCTGGTTTGTCAGCACCTGCATGGTGAGGAAAAGTGATTTCTAGTATCAAGGGACTGTTTGAGTACTTGGTGTGTTCGGACAGTGCCAAAGTCAGGGTCCATTGGAGGAGCCCATTTGAACGTGCTCAAGTCTCACTGAGACTGTATGCTCAGTGAGAATTAAGAGACTGTATCCTGCATGAAAAAGGCCATGGCTGCCATGCTGGCAGTGTGGCTGAAAATGTTCTTTAGGAGCCGAATGTGATGAAAAGCTTCTTCTAAGATGAAGCTGCCAACTTGATTGTGAAGCTGTGAGAGACTGAGTTTCTAGCATCAGCCACTAGCAAGACGGAGTCCCAGAGAAAGCATTGCTGCATCAAGATGCTATTAATTCCAACTCAGGTGGAAGACCATGGCTGCTAGCTGCAATCTGGAGCCAGATAGGGAAACTGCAAACCCCTATTGAGCTGGCAGACTGGGCCACACGGAGACATGGTGCGTGCCTGAGTGCTAGGGCACTCTGGATCCAGTGGGGAGCTGGATCTTAGGCTCACTCTTGGATCTGGGTTCCTTTGTGGTCTGGAAACCCTTGTGTTTGTGCTCTGCAACCTGGCCTGCTTGGTGGGCTGAAGGGAACAAGCTGCTAGATTCTACAAGCAAGTGGAAAGGTGCCAGTGTTCCAAGCTGCAAGGTCCTGCTACATATCTACCCATCTCCAGCTTCTCTAACTCGAGAGCTCTGCTGTTCCTACTGCCTAATTCTACAGTCCCAGTTCCACCGAGACTGTCTGCAGAACATGAGTAACTGCAGGAATTGTCCTGAACCTGGAAATGTACATAGCTGTCTTCTAGTTATGCCCAATGGTGTAGTAAAATGCTAATTCATCAAAGAGGAAGGGAGAAGTTAGTTTGATTTAAAGCAAATGTGTCAACACCGGCCGACCAGCTGCACCTCAGACCTGCAACCAGTATCTGGCTACCCAGGGACAGATTTGGGGGCATCATCTGGACTGGGGACTGATACCAGTTGGGGCTGTGTAAGGGTTAACATCTGCAGGTAGTTAGTCAGAAAGTTAATTCTGAACCATCAAAAGGGTTGGTGTGTGACTTGCCTTAATAGTATTTTGAAATGCAAAATGCAGAATGATTGTTTGTTGTGCCAGTATTAAACAATGCAAAATGTTACTTAACCTCTGCTCCACTCTACCCATTTCTAACCCTCCCTTGTAAATAAATGATGGTTTACTGTTTTTGGAAGATCGTTGACTCGTGAGCATATTATTAGCAGAAGCCAAAAATGCAACCCGTTGAAATGAGAGGTTTTGGTGTATGGCAAATCCATGTGCTGGGGTGACTGTATGGGGAGGTGGGTTGGTACAGCATCCCAGGGGGTTGTACTGCTAAATATCAGACCCACTTGAAATGTACTGTGAGTGGAGGCACCGTGCATTATACTATTCTATCTTGGGAAATAACCCCCCCATTAGAAAAATGGGAACCCAGGCCTCTCAACCTTGTACTGACCAGCAAGGCAGGGGTAGTAGCCCTCTGATACATGGCACTGGGATTACAAGTAGTATGCATGGCTCAGTTTGCAATCTCTGTTTCTATGTCTCCTCATCTTCTTCTGTCTGTCATTTTCTCACCTGGTCCCCACCTCCATCTAAAAAATAGTTCCTTTCACCTCATTGCTCCGATCCCCTCTTTCCCACTTATGCCCCTAAAGGCCTGTGTATGGCGGCACTTAATTTCACTCCTGCTCCCCCAGCAAAAGAGACCTGCTTTATGGCATTCCATTATGGTCGAGTTCCCCGAACAAAAGAGCTGTGCTCAGCTGCACTCATCCTCACCAGCTCACAGCTAACATGGCTCATTCCCCCCCCCACACTGATTGTGCTTTCTGTCTGACTCCTTTTCAGTGCTCTCTCATTCTCCCCTTCCTTCAGCCTGCTTGTCTTTTTGTCTCTTTCATCCTTTCCACCCCCTCCCGGTTGCCACTCCTTGCTCATCTCTCTCTCTCTCTCTCTCTCTCTCTCTCTCTTACTTTCCACTTGCCCAGTCACCACTCCTTGCTTGTCTTTCTCTCTCTCCTCTTTCCCACCCCTGCCAACCACCAGTTGAGACTCCCACCCAATTCCTTGGCTCCCCGCTTCCCTGACTCTTTTTCCTGTGGGTGGAATTCTCATGAAAGCTCCTGATCTTTTAAGATTCTGCCACATGTGCACAGCAGCACTTGCCCCATAGCTGGTATTTCCAATCCCCCCCCCCGCTGCCTGTTCTGGAGGTGGGGGGGCACTACCATGAGTCCCTGAAACTTTTTTTTACAAATTTAGATAATCCCTTCCCTTTAGTACTGTCCATCATTGTCTTTTTGATACTGCTAGGGCTGCTTTCTTTTTTCCCATTTTGTTTTGTAAATTCTCTCTCTTGGCAGAGGTCATTCTGCAAATGTACAAGTCTCTAGTGAGACCACACCTAAAGTACAATATGCAGTATTGGTGCCATTATATTAAAAGGATAACAACTTGCTGGAAACAGTCCAGAGAAGGGCAACCAAGATGATTCAAGGCCAGCAAGCCAAGACCTACAAGCAGAGGCTCAGGGGGCTCAACATGTACTCTCTGAACAAAGTGGAGAGGGGGGACATGACTGAGACCTTCAAGTGTCTTAAAGGTATAAACAGGGTGAGCACTGAGGGCCTATTCAGCCGAAGTGGAAACGAGACCACTATGGATAACAGCCTAAAGCTAGTGGGGGGGAGACTCAGGAAGGAGAAGAGGAGGCACTTTGTCACCGAGAGGGGGGTGGCTAAGTGGAATGAGTTACAGGAGAAGGTGGTATCCCTTAAAATGGTGGACAGCTTAAGAGAAGTTGGGATAGGATGAGGGTGGGGGGTCTGTCCACATTAAATGAGTACATTTATGTCATACCGTCTTTACATGCCATTAATTCACATAATCTAGCAATTCCAGTCTAAAGAACTGCACTACACTGTGCCATATAACAAGCTTAGAAAGGATTTATAACCTTGAGTGACAACACTAGCCAATCTGTTTTATTTTAAAAAATTGCATAAATGTCCCCTCCTTTTTTCATGCTGAGTGGGACATTTAAATGCAGTGTGTCTTGTGCACAGTATTTGTGTTGTTCAGCCTACACTACCAAACACTAAAGATTGTGTGTCGACTGGCAAAATACACACTTCCTAACATAGTGTGTGTTTGTCAGTTTGCTGCCTTTGCCTTTAATTTTTAATTTAAATGCTACCAAAAATGGCAATCACATATGTAACCTACTCCGTCCTCCTTGGTTACATTCGTGATTGCAATGCATATTCCTCCTAGTCAGTGATATTTTGGTTTTCCGATGCCTGCTCACAAAAACCGAGGGGCTTACCAGAAAATTGCTGCTCTATGTTTCCCCCAGAGCTGCAAGCTTTCTGAGAAGTCAATTTTTCAAATTGAACATCTCCGATTCCATCCCTCCCCCATTCCTGTATGTAATGGTCCTCTTTCAAGCCCTGGGAATGTGATCAGTGCAGGAGAAAGGATTGGATTTTCTGTAGCCAATCATCCGCAGACCCTGAAGCTTTTCAAGTGTATTTGCCCATGAACCTGAGCCATTTTGTCCTTGGTAGCAATAGTAAAATGTTCTCCATCCCCTGCATTCCAGAGTTGTTACATACAGGATCATTTGCATTAAGGTACTCTTTTTATTTAAATTGCAGCACATTCTTGACCAGTATGGTTATTTAGGGCTCTATTCTTGAACTAGGGATGTTCATGTTCAGCCCATTCAGCCGATTCAGCTGATGCTAGCAGGCTTGAATGCAAGGATCTGAATTTAAAGGGCAATCCTGTTTGTAACAGGGACAGCAGTGGCAGTATCTGTCCCTGTCACAACGGGATATAAACATTGGTCAATTTTCTTTTGTAGCACAACTCAGCATTATATTATTTATTTCAATGTAATTAATAACTGCCATTGAAATAAATAATATAAAGTCAGAAAATTGTATCTTATGACAAAAATAGCAAAAGTGGCAATAATTGTTCTAGGCAGAGTATGGAAAACTAATGTTTAGTGGTGTAAACACTGTAAAGATGTGGTGCTGCTATGATCTGGCAGGGAGTTTAAAGTCAGTTCATCTTTTAAACCTTGCTTTAATGTCCAAAAGTTGTTTTAAAAGCTCCCTCCCCAGTGCAATCCTGTTTGTAACAGGGATGGATTTTTCTTGTTAAAATTTGTAACTGGGGACATGTTATTAATATCCGTCCCTGTTACAAACAATACTTTTAGTGATTCCCTTTTTTTGTCCCATTATTATAGTATTTGGGCTCATTTTAGAAGCATTGTTTCAATGGTTGTAACAAAGTACTCTTGGTTTCAAAATGACCACTGGCTTGATGGGGGGGGGGGGTTAGCTGGTGCAGTAAAAAAATATAAAACGTAATATGTACTGAAAAAATGTTATTAAACTCAGGAAATATACACTGCTACAACAATTTCCTAACATGTTTAAGCTGCAGAAAGCTATTTATGTATTGCTTGCATTTGAAAAGTTTACTTAAGAGCCCCCTTCCCAGCTCAGTCATGTTTGTAACAGGGACAGAGTTTTCATATTAAGGTTTGTAACTGGAGACAAGCTGTGAATCTCCATCCCTGTTACAAACCAGACTTTCAGCACAGCCCTTTTTTGTGTGTGATTATTACACTATTTGGTGTTCATCTTAGTATGATTTATTTCAGTAGTGTAACAAAGTGCCTTTGGTTTTAAAATTGCCACTGGCTTATTCTGTGGGGTGGGGTGGGGGCTGCTTGGTACTGCAAAGCAAAATATAAAATGTACTTTTGACTCCAAAAATGTTATTAAACTCAAGAAATATACACTGCTACAACAATTTCCTAACATGTTTTAGCTGCAGAAAGCTATTTTTATGTCTTTTTTGCTTTTGAAAAGTTACTTAAAAGCCCCCTTCCCAGTTCAATCCTGTTTGTAACAGGGACAGAAGTGCAAATATCCATCCTTGTTACAAACATGATATTTATTAAAAATGAAAATTAAAATGCCATTGGGGTGGTTTATGAGTTAAAGGCAGGTGCTACATGGGCACATAAAAGGCTGACTATTTTGGGGAGAGGGAGAAAGTGTGCCACAAGGCCTCAGGAAAGGCTGTCCTGATAGGGAGTGGTAAGAAGGTGCCACCAGGTTCCCATGGATAGCTGGAAGGGTGTGGGGTGGGATATGGGAGGCACCAGGTCCTGGAAAAGGCTGAAAGGGTTAAGGATAGGGAAGCTGGTGCCAACACATCCCCAAGGACAGCCAGCAGGGTGTGAGGTGGGAGACAGGAGACACCAAGCACAGGAAAAGGTTGAAAGGGTTTGGGAGAGGGAAGCCAGTACCAACAGGTCACCACGGATAGCTTTGCCAGGTGTGGGGGTGGGAGACAGATGACACCAGGCTCCAGGAAAGGCTGTCAGGGTTAGGGAGAGGCAAACAGGTGCCACCAGGTCTTCAGGGACAGCTGACAAGGTGTGGGATGGGAGATGGGAGCCTCAAGGCTGACAGAGTTGGGGAGAGGGAAGCTAGTACCAACAGGTCACAGCTTGGCAGGGTGTGGGGTGGGGGACAAGAGATACCAGGCCCTGGGAAAGGCAGAAAGGGTTAGGGAGAGGGAAGTAGGTGCCACCAGGTCCCCTGGGACAGCAGGCAGGGTGTGGAGGGGGAGATGGGTGCCACCAGGCCTCAGAAAAGGTGGACAGGGTTGGGGAGAGGGAAGCAGGTGTCAGCAGGTCCCCTAGGACAGCAAGTAGGGTGTAGAGGGGCAGACAGGTGCAACCAGACCTCAGAAAAGGCTGACACAGTTGAGGAGAGGGAAGCAGGTGCGTCCATCTCCCCTAGGACAGCAGGCAGGGTGTGGGATGGGAGATGGGAGCATCCAGGCCCCAGGAAAGGCTAAAAGGGTTAAGGAGAGGGAAGCCAATGCCAAAAGGTCACCAGGGAAAACTTGGCAGGGTGTGGGGTGGAAGATGGGAGACACTAGGCCCCAGGAAAGGCAGAAAGGGTTAGGGAGGTGGAAGTAGGTGCCACCAGGTCCCCTGGGACAGCAGGCAGAGTGTAGAGAGCAGACAGGTGCCACCAGTTCTCAGGAAAGGCTGACAGGGCTGGAGAGAGGGAAGCAGGCACCACCAAGTCCCCTGGAAGAGCAAACAGGGTGTGGAGGGGCAGATGGGTGCCACCACACCTCAGGAAAGGCTGATGGGGTTGGGTAGAGGAAAGCAGGCACCACCAGGTCCTCTGGGACAGCAAGCAGGGTGTGGAGGGGCAGACAGGTGTCACCAGGCCTCAGGAAAGGCTGACATGGTTGGGGAAAGGGAAGCAGGTGCCACTAGGTGCCCTGGGACAGCAGGCAGTATATGGAGGGGGAGACGGGTGCACCAGGCCTCAGAAAAGGCTGGAAGGGCTATGGAGAGGGAAGCAGGTGCCACCAGGTCCCCAGGGATAGCTGGCAGGGTATGGGGAAGGAGACGGGAGATACCAGGCCCTGGGAAAGACTGGAAGGGTTAAGGAGAGGGAAGAAGGTGCCATGAGGTCCCCAGGGATAGCTGGGAGGGTATGGGGTGGGAGATGGGAGACGGGAGACATCAAGCCCCAGAAAAGGCTATCAGGATTAGGGAGAGGGAAGCAGGTGCCACTAGATCCCCAGGAACAGCTGGAATGGTGTGGGGTGGAAGACAGGAGCCTCCAGGCCCTGGGAAAGGCTGTCAGGGTTAGGGAGAGGGAAGCCAGTGCCAACAGGTCACCAGGGACAGCTTGGCAAAGTGTGGGGTGGGAGACAGGAGACACCAGGCCCCAGGAAATGCAGAAAGGGTTAGGGAAAGAGAAGCAGGCATCACCAGGTCTCCTGGGACAGAAAACAGGGTGTGGAGGGGCTGTCAGGTACCACCAGGGCTCAAGAATGGCTGGCAGGTTGGGGAGTGGGAAGCAGGCACCACCAGGTCCCCTGGAACAGAAGGAAGGGTATGGGGTGGGAGACAGAAGCCATCAGGCCTCAAGGACAGTTGACAGGGTTAGAAAGAGGGAAGCAGGTGCCACCATGTCCCCTGGGACTGCATGAAAGGTGTGGGTGGGAGATGGGAGCCTCCAGGCCCTGGGAAATGCTAAAAGGGTTAAGGAGAGGTAAACAGGTGACACCAGGTCCCCAGGGTTAGCTGGCAGGGTATGGGATGGGAGACAGGAGACACCAGACCCTGGAAAAGGCTAGAAGGGTTAAGGAGAGGGAAGCAGATGCCACCAGGTCCCCATGGATTGCTGGCAGGGCATGGGGTGGGAGACAGAAGACGCCAGGCCCTGGGAAAGGCTGTCAAGGTTAGGGAGAGGAAAGCAGCTGCCAACTGGTCACCGGGAACAGCTTGGCAGGGTGTGGGGTGTGAGATGGGTGACACCATGCCCCAGGAAAGGCAGAAAGGGTTAGGGAGAGGGTAGCAGGCACCACCAGGTCCTTTGGGACAGCAAGCAGGGTGTGCAGGGCAGACAGGTGCCACCAGGCCTCAAGGAAGTCTGACAGGGTTGGGAAGAGGGAAGCAGGAGCCACCAGGTCCCCTGGGACTGCAGAAAGAGTGTGGGGTGGGAGACGGGAGCCTCCAGGTCCTGGGAAATGCTGAAAGGGTTAAGGAGAGGTAAGCAGGTGCTAACTGGTCACCAGGGACAGCTTGGCAGGGTGTGGGGTGTGAGGCGGGAGACACCATGCCCCAAGAAAGGAAGAAAGGGTTAGGAAGAGGGTAGCAGGCACCACCAGGTCCCATGGGACAGCAAACAGGGTGTGGAGGGGCAGACAGGTGCCACCAGGCCTCAGGAAAGGCTGACAGGGTTGGGGAGAGAGAAGCAGGCACCACCAGGTTGCCTGCTACAACAGGTAGTGTGTGGAGGGGAAGACAGGTGCCACTAGGCCTCAGGAAAGCTGACAGTGTTGGGCAGAGGGAAGCAGGTGCCAGAAGGTCCCCTGGGACACAGGCATGGTGTGGAGGGCTGTGCATGCTGTCACCTGTGGTCTTCCAGGTCCCTGGTCCATTTTCTTCAGGGCCCTGGTGGGTCCGTATGAGGGGTACTGCATACACCTGTCTGAGTATGTCACTGTAGGTCAGCACCTGTGTTCTCATCTGGTGGATTCAGCTTTGCTGTCACCTGTGGTCTTCCTGGTCCCTGATCTGTTTTCTTCAGGGCCCTGTTAGGTCTGCATGAGGGGTACTGCACGCACCTGCCCAAGTATGTCACTGTTGGCCAGCACCCATTTTATTGTCTAGTTTATTCAGCTACACCATCACCTGTGATCTTCCAGGTCCCTTGTCCGTTTTCTTTAGGGCCCTGGTGGGTCTGCATGTGGAGTACTGCACACATCTGCCCAATTATGTCACTGTAGGCAACTGCCTGTGTTCTCATCTGGTGGATTCAGCTTTGCTGTCACCTGTGGTCTTCCAGGTCCCTAATCTGTTTTCTTCAGAGCTCTGTTAGGTCTGCATGAGGGGTACTGCATGCACCTGCCCGAGTACGTCACTGTTGGCCAGCGCCCATTTTCTAGTCTGGTTTATTCAGCTACACCATCACCTGTGGTCTCCAGATCCCTGGTCCATTTTCTTTAGGGTCCTGGTGGGTCTGTATGAGGAGTACTGGACATACCTGCCCGAGTATGACACTATAGGCCAGCACCTGTGTTCTCTTCTGTTGCATTCATCTACGCCATCACCTGTGGTCTTCCAGGTCCCTGGTCTGTTTTCTTTATGGCCCTGGTGGGTCCGCATAAGGAGTACTGCAGAATATTGACAAGTAGATGTAAACTATACAATATGTGGACCACTGGTCATTGTGGGAGATGGATCTTATGTGGTATAAGGCATAGAAACTGTCAACAAAGCCTTCAAAATAATGACGCTGCAAAGCGATTGTGCAGTATGAACATTTACTGATGTGATTGAGGATGTAGTAATCAATGTATATAGTGTGTTTAGTGTGGTTTGTGTATAGTGTAGAGTTTTGGTTAAGGTTTTAGTAGAAATTTATTGTGTGTATCTTCTATTTTATTTAGTAATGGTGTTGATCTGTTGTATGATGAACTTCCTTTGTGGTGGTATGCAATATTATACCTTCTCCTCTTATTAATTCATTAATAATATGACCTTAAACAGTAAAAATATTAATTGGAAAAAATAAAGCACTTCAGTAGCCTAATTTTATGTTTTCCACAATGTTTTGAGTGACAACTTGCACTTTCTGGATTTTTTTTTCCGTCCTGTTACATACGTTAATATATTGCTCTTTCACTGGTTTTGGGGGGTTAATTTGTAAAATAATCAAAAAAGTTTTAAATGTTATCTACTCTTGTTCCCATTTACACACAAATGCATTTTAATCGATGAATACCCAGGAATTCTGGGTAAAGAAACACTTTGAAATTACTTTGCCCCATAGAATTGCACCATGCGTTTGATTGGTGGTCATTGCACACAGCTGCATGCAGATATTTTGGTATTGCTTAGTGAATTAACTAAATGAAGTGAAGTACTGCAAATTCGTGTGAAGACTAAAAAATATTTACACATAATTGTTTTTTATTTTGCATATTCTCTGTCCCTGTTACATACATTACATGGTTACTCTTTCCAAACATTGGGGACTGTACCGGGAAAACCACAACTGACATTATCTTCCTGTTTACAGTTTAAGTAAAGGCTCTTTAAGGTAATATATTGATGGTGAAAGAAGAAAGAAATGATAAAATGTTTTTTTCCACAGTCATGTCCCACATATGTTCCCTATTACTGTGGACAGGCCCAGGGGGAAGTTGCAAGTAGAGAGGGAGAGAGAGGGGTGGAGAGGGGGTGTTTGACATGGGTCAAGGGAGATGTGGGGAGGGAAGGCAGTTCTCTCTGTAAACACAGTGGGAACTGCACACTTGAGCAGACTAGACAGAACAAAGGGCCTTTATCTGCTGGCACATATGTATGTTCGTATGTTCATATGCTCTCTCTCTCTCTCTCTCCCCCTCTCCCTCTCTCCCCCTCTCCCTGTCTTACTTGTGAATTGACTAAATTCTCAGTTAAGATTAAAATTCCTCTGCATCTGTCTCTGCTTGACTGACATTTTAGTCTGACCAGGCTTAGTATTTGGAAAGGAGAGGAATTTGGTTGTATACCTTTCATACACACAAACAGATTCCAGTGCTTTACAATCCAGGGAGAGTTAGTAGCAGCAGTAGGTACACCTGCTGTATGCAAGGTGAGAAGGAAGGTTAGGTGAGAATGAGAGAGAGAGAGAGAGAGAGAGAGAGAGAATTAAGCACAGGGAGGTTAACTATCATGTCCAGGGTCACACTGTACGTAAGTGGCAATTACAGCATTTAAACCTGGGTCTGCTGGGTTTCCAGGTTTACAGCTCTTTGCTGTAACCACTAGACAACACCACTTCCTTCTGTAATCCTTAGTTCTCAATCTACTTCTTTTGAACATTTCTCCCTCTGTTTTGGATTTTTTTTTCTGTGTTTCTGTCTTGCAATCTGATTGAGCTACAAGTTGCATAACAGAGTTAGGACATATGTGTTTAATTAAATTGCATGGAGTAAAACTGTAAACCAACTCCAAATTTTCCAGAGCTTCAGCCTTCCTGAGCCACTTACCATGCACCTCTCTGATTTTACCCCCACCACGCTGCCTGTCCTGGAGTCATGGAGCACTGTAGTAGTGTCGGGATGGCACTCTTCACCTGGTCTCAGCTCCACCATCAAATTCTGGGGGCGGAGAGCATGGGTCTGCTGTGGCTGTAGCCGTAAGGGAGAATGGAGTGCAGGTTCAACTCCCATGCTAGCCTCATCCTGCCAGCTGATGTTAGGATTCCCTGTTAATCTCCCATTGCAGCAATCTAGTCTTTGGGGAAATGAAGAACAGAAACAGGCCCCAGGATGTGGCTTGAGGCAGCAGTGGAAGGTGACAGAGAGAGAATACAGAGTGAATGAGAAAGATGGGAGGCTTGGGGCCACTGCAGCAGGAGGAGGAGCAGGTAGCAGAACAGCAGCTGCAGCAGAAACAGCTGAGAGAAGAGGCAGCAGAGGAGGATATGCCCATCTGCAAGTCTGACAGGTATTATTTATTTGTTTCAAATGTTCTACCAGAAAGACCGACTTAGTGAGTTCTAGAGAGTGGACTCATGCTGTCATCCATTGGCTAAGTTAAAGCTGTGTTTCAGCCATGATATGAGACAAGTCAGCAACCAGAAATTTAGAAGTGCCACATGGTTTACAGCACTAAGCTGGCTCTGCTTTGATTGTGATTTCTAAGCACAATAGAAGGTTCAATGGTGCTTATGCAACTGGATGAGATGATGCTTGTGTGACTTTGACACATTACGGCTATTCATCTCTCTATCCGTGGGATATACCACCCTGTAAGGGTGTGATGCAAGGAAACCTAGAGGAGGGTTCCCCCTTATAGGTGCGCAGGAATAATTCCATTGGCTTAAGGTAGCTTAGGAAGAAGCCCAAGACTAAGAGAGATGAGCTGCTGGAGGAGGAGGGGTGGATGGTGGGGCAACAAGAAACGAATCCTGGGATGGCCCAGAATGAGTGACCTTTTAAAGCCTGATGGGGGAGTGATGTAGTTGCTCCACCCATTGAACCTCAGGCTTAAAGCCTTCCCATTCAATTGTGCTTACACAATTGGATGAGATGATGCTTGTGTGACTTTGATACATTGTGGCTATTAGCCTCTCTATCCATGGGATATACCACCCTGTAGGGGTACGATGCAAGAAACCCTAAAGGAAAGTTCCCACCCATAGGTGCTGTGAGAATAATTCCATCGGCTAAAGGTAGCTTAGGAAGAAGCCCAAAAAGAATACTCAAAAGGGTGTCGAGCACCGAAGAGGTGAGAAGTAGCAGATATCTAGACCTGAAATAAATGTGACAGACATAGATAGGAAGGACAGTATAAGACGAGAAAAGGTGAGGATGATGAACGAAAGGAAATCTGAGAAGATGACGAAGGGAGGACTTCCTAAGGAGAGAGGGAACAGCCAGGTGCCACCATCCGACTCCATCCAACAGCAGAACCTAACTAAGGAACCTAAGAAAGCACTAACCCTGACTAATATTATAACCATTCGCATGGAGGAGAGGGAAAAAAACCCTTTGAGGTGGAAACCTCTGGGAATCCAAGGCCTAGGTCGCCTTCCCTTCAGGCTGAAGGACATTCGATTAGAGATGGCACTGTTACTGAAATACCACTGGGGGGTGGGTTTGAGGGCTGTGAGGGAGAAGCTTGGGGAGCTGCAAACTGACCTGAGCCCTCAGAACAGGCCATTAAGCAGGAAACAAGGAACAGCCATATGAGCTAATTCTTAAAGACATATAAATATATAAAACGTATGAAGTCCTTATGAGTAGGATTGTGGTTTCTAGTTAGTACTGTAGTTGGCTGTCTTATGCTGCATGCAAGAGCATTTAGGATAACAATTTCTGTTAGAGGCTGGGCTAGGATTAGTTAATTCCACTTGCTGTAGGGAGAGTTAGTGTGGAGAGACTGTATAGGTAGTGTGAACCATGATTAGGATTGTAGGGTGCAATGGTTGTGGGGCAGCAATGCAGATGAACATACTGTGGAGCCTAGGAGGGTGCTCAATATGCCACAGGCTAAGGAGGCTTGGGGAAGAGGTTCAGTGGCTTGGCAGGGAGCTTGGGAGGTTGAGAGATGAGGGGAGGATTGTGTAAGTAGGAGGGTTGACATCTGAGAGTATTGTGGGGGCACCACTGAGAAGGAACAGTGGGGCAAGGGAGGGGTCAGGGGGAGGGGGCATAGTAAACAGGAAGCCAGCTGATGAAGGGTGGACTCTAGTAAGACCTAGAAAAAAAGGAGCAGCAGTAGGCAGGAGGGAGGAGGAAACACACAGTAAGGCAAAGGGGGGAGGGAACATGTTTGCTGTAGTAGCAACACATGGGAAAGAGGACACAGGAGGAGATTGCACAAGGGATAGTACTCACAAAGAGAAGGGAGAGAGGGGCATTACTAGTGGAGAGCTTGAGCATGGCATGGCAGGGGGAGGAATAATATTCAGAGAGGTGAGAAGGGAGAGGAAGGTTGGCAGTCAAACAGGATGAGGGGGAGGAGTCTCAATTGAGAAGGGCATGGGGGAAGACACTGGGACACATTGTAAAAGCACCATCTTGAGTGGCCCCAGAAATGAGAATCTCAGTGGGGAGGGGTGGCGATGGGCACAAGGAAAGAGGAGGGAGGTGTACTGGTGTTGGAGGACTCCATACTCAAGGGGATTAGATGGGGCAGTAAGGCGGAGAGGCACAGTTGGATATGTGTGGAGTCCATACCAGGATTAAAGGCAGACAAGGCAGGACAGGCAATCCTAAGGTGCGTAAGGAAGGGTAGGAGGAAACCACACATTGTGGTACATATGGGGACAAATGACCTAAGTGGTGGAAACGGTGGTGGTAACAAAGAAGAGGATTGAGGAAGTGGGAAGGTTGTGTGAGAAGACTGGGGAGTCTGTGGCATTCTCTGAGGTGCTCCCAGAACCCTGTGCAAGCACAGTGAGAAAGAAGAGGATTAGGGAGTTGTACACATTGTTGATAGAATGGTGTCAAACTAAGGGATATGGGGTTGTGGGTGGCTGGGGCAGTACCTGGGATAGTAACAATCTGTTTGCAAGGGATAGGCTGCACCTGAGTGGGAAGAGGAATGAGGTATTAAAGCAAAGACTGGGGAGGTATATTGAGACCAAATTTGGATTTAAACTAGATGAGGGGGTGGTAAGTGGACAGCAGGCAGGCAGGGATCCGGTAGAGTGGAGTCACAGCCTACCCCCCAGACTAGCAGGGAAGGACTCAGGGCGTCCAAGAAAGGTGGGAGTAGAAGGAAGGAAATGGAGGCCAGTGAAGGGAAGGGGGCAGGATGGAGGGTGGTCTCGCTGAATGCAAGAAGCTTAGACAACAAATCAGTTGAGCTACAGGCACTCTTAGCAGTGTGTAGGGTGGATATTGCATCTGTCACAGAAACGTGGGCAACTGAACACCGGGACTGGGATCTGGTAATCCCTGGATACAAATTATACAGGAAGGACCATAAGGAAGTGAGGGGCGGTGGGGTGGCAGTCTATGTAAAGGACGGGATCAAATGCACAAGGGACGAGGGGGAAGAAAGGAAAACAGAGGCAATCTGGCTGCAGCTCCTAGACTCAAGGGGTAGGAAACTGAGGTTTGGGTTGGTATACAGGCCACTGTGCCAGTCTGAGGAGCTTGACAGGGAATTAGCAGGACAAATCAGAAAACTATGTAGAAAAGGGAAAGTGGTCATCATGGGGAATTTCAACTTGCCGGGGGTTGACTGGAGCATTCCGGTCACCTCCAGTGCTAGGGAGCAAGTGCTGCTGGACATGATCCAGGAGGGTCTTCTGACACAGTTGGTTAGTGTACCTACTAGGCTAAAGAACACTTTAGATCTGGTGTTGTTGAATGGGAAGGCAGTAAGGGGAAATAAAGGTGGAGGACCCACAAGCCGACAGTGATCACCAAACGGTGTGGTTTAATATCACAATGTGAGGGGAGCCAGAGAAATCAGTTGCTCAGGTGGTAAACTTCAGAGGGCAGACTTTGGGAGGATGCAGGAAGTACTGAAAGGGAAACTAGAGGGCATAAGGCAGGAGATGGACGCTGACCAGAAATGGGATATTATTAAATGGGGGATTACAGAGGCAACAGAAGCCTGCACCAAGACACAGAGTAAGAGAAGCAAAGCAAGAAAACCATGCTGGTTGAACAGCAAGGTAGTGGAAGTGGTGAGAGCAAAATGAGAGGTGCACCAAAGGTATAGGAGGACAAGGAAGGAAGTGGACAGGGAGGAGTATGTAAGATGGTCCAGGGAGGTGACCAGAAAAGTGAGAGAAGCCAAGGCCCAGAGGGAGCTGAGATTAGTGCAGGGAATTAATGTGGTGGAGAAAGACATTTTCAGATACATCAGGGAGAAAAGGAAGTGCAAGAAGACAATAGTGAGAATAAAAAGGGGTGGGGAGGGGACAGAAAAGGGGGAGGAGCAGGCAGAAGCACTGAATGAATACTTTTGCTCAGTGTTCACAGAAGAAAAAGGGGGACCGCTACTACCATGGGCTGGGAGGGTGGGGACAGGAGAGGAGGCAACAGATGTAAGAATTGGGGCAAATAGAGTCCCTAGAGGACTGAGGGCACTGAAGGTAGACAAGGCACCAGGGCCGCATGGTTTCCACCCTGGGGTGCTGAGGGAGATGACGGAGGTGTTGGCGGAGCCACTAGCAGATCTGTACAGTACCTCACTGGAGTCGGGATGTGTGTCACTGGACTGGAGGATGTCATATGTAGTACCATTACACAAAAGCAGACCAAGGGATGACCCGGGTAATTACTGCCCGGTAAGTCTCACCTCCATAATGTGCAAACTCAGGAAACAATACTAAAGGAAAGATTGGTGTTGTACCTGGAGGACAATGGCCTCCAGGATGTGAGGCAGCATGGGTTCGATTCAGGGAAGTCTTGTCAAACCAACCTCATACAATATTATGGCTGGGTGACAGGTGAGTTGGATAAGGGTCATGCAGTGGATGTTCTTTACTTGGACTTCAGCAAAGCCTTCGATTCTGTGCCTCATGGGCGGCTTGGGGGGAAGCTAACTGGTGTAGGGGTAGGGGCCAAAATGATGAACTGGATTACAAGCTGCCTGAGTGGGAGATTGCAATGGGTGGTGGTGAGAGGGGAGCTCTCAACTCCAAGGCCGGTGATGAGTGGGGTGCCACAGGGCTCTGTGTTGGGGCCCGTATTGTTTGGGCTCTTCATATCAAACATTCCACATGGGGTGGTGAGCAAGGTAAGTCTGTTCACTGACTACATCAAAATCGGAGCAGTAGTGGATGGGGAGGAGGGATGGAAGCAGCTGCAGGGGGATCTAAGCAAGCTAGAGGAGTGGAAATAGAGGAGGTAGCTGGGGTTCAATGCAAATAAGTGTAAGGTTATACACTTTGGGGTGAAGAACCCAAGGAGAGAATACTGGCTGGGAGGTTAAACTGGGGATCACTGAGGAGGAGAAGGACCTGGGGTAATGATAACAGGGACCATGAACAACACTGCCCAGTGCAGGAGAGCATCTGCAAAAGCGAATAAAATGCTGGAGTGCATAGTGAGAGGGTTTTCATCCAGGCAAAGAGAGGTGATCTTGCCCCTCTACAGGTCGCTGGTAAGGCCACACTTTTGAGTATTGTGTGCTGTTTTGGAGGCCATACCTAAAGCATGATATTAGGCTACTGGAGGGGGTGCAAATGAGGGCAACAAAGATGATAAGTGGAATGAAGGGCAGAGACTATGACAGCAGGCTGGGAGATCTGCATATGAACACCCTGGAGGATAGAAGGGACGGGGGGACATGATAGAGACATTCAAGTATCAGAGGGGAATTGATAAGGATGGGGCAGATGGGGTCTTTAGGTTAAGGAGGGGGAGGGTCACAAAGGGGCATGGGCTACGAATAGAGGAGGGAAGATTTAGGAAGGAAATGAGGAGACACTATTTCAGAGAGGGTGGTAGCAAAATGGAATTCCCTACCAGAATGGGTGGTATCATGTAAATCTGTGAACACCTTCAAAAGGGCATGGGATAGAGAACAGGGGAGAGTGAGTGTGGGGGAGGTGGGGGGTGGCAGTGGGATGACAAAGGGGAAGGGGTGGGGCAGCTGCAAACTAGGGGTGCTAGCTACATACTCGAGCAGACTTAGACCGTGTGGTCTGTTTCTGCTGGCACATTCATAGTAATTTAAAGGAGAGATGAAGGGAAGAGAACAAGTCCAATTGTAGAGGAATATCTCACTCTGTTCTGCTAAATGGGCAGCTGTCGAGGGATCCAAGTGATGTCTGCGATTAGATGCTCAAAAGCAAGACAGGAAGTATGATGATGGTGTACGATGATGGAAAGAAGCCTCGATGGCTTACATGATTTAAAGTGATACATGAAAGGAGCGATGAACGATGATGGAGAGAAGCCTGCCTGCCCCTAGCAAAGGGGCAATAGACATGAAGGCATGTCTCTAATGGAGAGCAGGTCAAGTTAAGGCAGCATAGACCAGAGAAGGTTATGTGTGAGTTGTCGATGTGAAGGAGTAGACCCACATAGAGGTTGGATGAGCGAGAGATACCCAGATGCGGGCATGAGAAGACTGAAGATGATAATAACCGCAGGAGTACAACAGTTCGATGAGGTAGCATAGGACCCAATGAGAGGTATGCTCAATTAAGCAATGTAATGAGTAGACCCTGAGGTCAGACTGAGCAAAGCAGAACCGGAATCACGCACATTGACACAATACAGATTAAAGTAAGAAAAGATTAATTGATGTGAATAAGTGGATCTTGAGGTCAGACTGAGTGAAGGAGAACCAGGCTCGGGCACCAGACGGACTAGGGTAAAGGGAGGATACAAATAGGAATATGATGGCAGGATAGGGAAAACCCCAAAAGGAAGCAAAGAGCAGAGAAAGAGTGGAAGGGAGGGCAGAGGGAACGGGAGGAGCAGGGTGACAAGAGGAGGCAACGGGTAATACAGAGGACATAGGGAGAGAGAAGGACTGAGTTAAGCAACAGAGGTTGATGATGGAACGGGATGGGTGGCTACGAAGAGTGCCAACAGCAGGAGAGGCGGCAATTGATAAGGTCACGCATGAGATTATGACCAACAAACTGAAGTAATGACAAAGGAAAATATAACAACCCGGGTAGGAAATTGAGTGGAAGGTAGAGCACACCGTATGTGAGTCGAGGGAAATGTAATGGAGGAGGCCGAGGTGAGGAGTGGTGAGCTGGAGGGTCCATCCTAGACCCATGATCTGGTCCCCATAGATCTCCTATAAGCAGACACAGGGAAAGGGCCAGAGCAGAAAATTAGCAGATTAGAAGAAACAGGGGGGTTGGGGGGGACAGAACAGACTAGAGTGAAGGGAATGAATGAATGAATGGAAGCATGCAGAGGAGTGGGAAGGCAAAATCGAATACAGTAGAAAAAACAGAAAATGTGGACAGGTGTACATGGGGAAAACAAAAGCAGAAATAACACAGTGAGAGTGGAATCAGGGTAAATTCACAGAAGCACAGTGAGACAGAGGAACAGAAACAGAAAGGAGTTGCACAGCTCAAAGTCAAACACCACACAGAATAGAAGGCTCAAGAAGGGACCTGGTGATGTCAAATCGTCTAATTGAGAAAATCGTAATGCGATGGGAAGAAGTGAAGTGAGGTCATCTAAAAGGAAATGCGAGTGCCAAACTGTGGTAGAAGACAGACAGGACGCATGCAGTCGAGGAGCCCAATGGTACTCAGTACGGAACAGAGGAAGGCAAGAACAGCACACCTGAAGCGCCAGCGGGCGGTATGGAGGAGCCGCGAGAAAACTCCCGAAAGAGAAAATGAGGAGAGAAAAAAAACTGCAAAGAGGTCTTGAACAGCTGGGAGCCTCATGGCGCAGGGGCAGGCAGGCACAATTGAAGTGCTAAGACAGAGCCGATGTGGCAGTTGACTTTCGACTCACAGAAGTGCTGGCAAAATGAGGCAGTGGCTCCACCAAGGAGATTGAGGGACACATAAGCCACGGACGGAGGAAACAATAAGACACGAGTGCTAAGAGAGGCTGCTGATCCGGTGCAGCAGGAGTGGGATGAGGCATGGGCTGAGTTGTGAAGAACCAGGATAAGGACTAGGAGGTAAGACACAGAGGAAGAGGGGTGGAGAGAAAGAGGAGAGATGGGGGGAATGGAAGGCAAAAGTGAATGCGAGGGAAAGGAATGAATGAGGCAGGGAGATGGAGGATCGAAAAGGTAAAAGGGTCAGGTGGGAGAGCTGGTGGCTGGAGGCACCACAAAAGAGCAGCAACAGAGAAAATGAAAAAGGAGAAAGAGGGATAGGGATAGGAGCGAGTGACCTGCGGCGCCCCCGGCCACAATGAGAAATGAATCCTGGGAAGGCCCAGGATGAGTGACCTTTTAAAGCCTGATGGGGGAGTGACTTAGTTGCTCCGCCCATTGAACCTCAGGCTTAATGCCGTCCCATTAGTTTGGTGTGTGTGTGTATATTGAAACAAAAGAAAGCTGACTGAGTATGCTGGGATTCTGATATGCCTGCACCTCTCAAAATCATGAATGAGGTTTCTGGGGGAGCATGCAGATATTCAGGACCTGGGGTAGTGGAATATCTAAGATCAAGCAATGATTGGTGGACATCACTGGACAGCACATATTACTAGATTTTTCACAGTGGATCTTCCCTGGACAGAATGATGTGTTGTGGCAGGTTGGAAAACTTGACACTAGGTAACATTTCAGGGTAAGGGATCCTGGATGCAAGGGAATGCTTAACTGGCACAGTGGGGTCTAAAGAAGAAACAGGGAATGCTACACTTGATTGAGCTAGGTCAGGTAGGTCCCAATGCACACTGGAACATGCTTGACTGGGGCATGTGATGCAACATTAGTCACAGAGAATGGCCAGTTGAAGTGAGACAAGTAACCACTGCATACCATCGAATGTTAGACTGCAGCAAACATTATCACTGGATATCAATTAATGCTCAAACAGAAATTAAAGGTTGACTGGAAGTGTGAAATCATTAGATACCAGGGGATGTTTGACTGGGTGGAGAAGAGGGTAACAAGGGGCATAATTTTCTGTCAAATTTTGTGGGTTGGTGGGGAGTGGAGACCAACTACTCCAGTAAATGATGTATTAGGGTAGGAGGGAACTCTGTATACCAGGGATTGATGGAATGAAGACTGGGACAGTGAGCTGGGGGAAGCACAAATGGAGCCCAGCAAATCTTTGACAATGCTTGAATGAGATGAGGCAGGGAAGAATCAAGAGCATGCAGGTCCTCATTACAAAGAAGTTCTCTTAGCCAGCCAGCCCTGCACCCAAAGATGCTGAATGGGATGTGACAGGCATTGGCAGTACTCTGAGCAGCTTCATTCAAAGAGTCACTGGCAACAGGTGAATTATTGTTGCACTGGAGAGTAGGGCTATGTAGGGGCCAAACAATATTTTCCAAATACCATGAGTAATGAGCTGTCCGAATATTCGGGACCAATAACTTACTGTTCGTATTCAGGATTTTCTGTTTAGGCAACGGTTAAAAAAATGCAAACCCTTTCTTCTGGTAGTTACAGCTGCAGCAACAGACATGGTGAGATATTGTAATTCCTGACATTTCTGTGATATCACTAGAGAAATTCCCTGCCTGCCTACAGTAGCGCTGCAGATCCACCAGAGAGAATCTCTTCAGAAATATTGCAGAATGTCTGGAAATATATGACCATATCAACTGCTGCAAGTGTATCACACACCCACTTTCTCCTGATCTGAATTACTGAAACACTGACCAGTAAGCCAATCAAATAGGAATTCAAAAATACCCCCCATTGTAGGCACCCATATCCACCCCACCCCCACTCCATGACAGTGGAGCCCCAGGGATATCTAACTGGTCCCATTGTGGGTGACTAACACATCCCTCCTACCTCCATAGCCGGCCACTGTTTTCTGAATTGGACCACACTTATATCTCACCTTTGGCTGCACTATCACCTGATTACAACTGTGAATGATTGCCGTGATTAGGTTATGTAGTAATGCAGTGTGAGGCGAGTTGAAAGCACAGTTCTATTAAGAAAATGGTGTCAGGTTATGGAGGCGGGCGGGCTGTGTCAGCCGCCCATTGTGGGACCAATTCAGTAAGATCTACAGATATCACGGCCATGGGGGGATATAGTTACCTACAATGGTGGGAGAATGGGGGCATTTTTATTTATTTATTTAGTTTTTGTTTACCGGGTAAGTGCACTAGCCATAACCATGACTATTTTCAGGTATGACCCAGGATGATACAGTACAATATAGCAACAAAACATGACAATTTACCTAAATATCTTTGGGGATAACAATATCAACAGTAAAACAAAGTAGGTCTGGAGAGATAGGTAATTACATCAAACATTTCAACAGTAAATCATAACAATAGGCTTACGTTAATTGATACACAATAGAGATGCAGGAAGGAAAGAAGCAATGCTGAAAGGTGGTTCTACAGAATAGAGCTTAGAGAGATTGAGAAAAGATAGAAAGGGATTACAAATTTAATTTTTAACAGTTTGGCTGGTTGGCAGGGGTTTCAGGAATTCAGATAGGATAAGGAGATAGCATAGGTGGAAGGAAACACAAATGACTATAACATACTAACATACTAAAATGTCAGCAGAATAGGCCTAACGGTCTTTCGTGTCTGCTCGTTTGGTCAGCCCCCACCCTGGGAGCTGACCTTGCTGCCCCCCTCGCCTTCTCTGGCTTCTCCCTTCCCAGTTCCGGATATTCTCGCTGCATTGGATTTTGCTTCCAGAACCCTTCCCCTGTACCTGTTCCACCCCCTCTTGAACCCCTCCACCGTCTCTGCCTCCACCAGCCCCTGGGCAGCGCATTCCATGGCTCCACCACCCTCTCAGTGAAATAGCACCTCCTCCTTTCTCCCCTGAATCTTCCCCCCTCCAGCTTCCACCCATGCCCTCTAGTGGCCCCCTCCTCCTTCCTTCAAAGCACCCTGACTGCTCCTCCCCTATTTACCCACTTCATGTACCTGAAGACCTCTATCATGTCCCCCCGGTCCCTTCTCTTTTCCAATGTGTACATACTGTATTTAGCTCTTCGAGCCTTTCCCCCAAGCCCCAAATCATTTTGGTTGCCATCCTCTGGACCCTCTCCAGGAGTTTAATGTCCCTCTTTAAGTGTGGCCTCCAAAACTGCACGCAGTACTCAAGGTGTGGCCTCACCAAGCAGTTATACAGTTATAAGAAGTAAGGTTTTTTAAAATTTATTGACATTTACTTTGCTGGGACTGGGGTGGATCATTTTGGGGGGCTAAAAGGGTATGTGGGGGCATAAACACTGATCATGTTTTTCTGCCTTGATAAAATGCAAACTGTGCACTATACACTATCAGTTTTAGGCATGGTACGCAGACGCCATTTTTTTTGTTTTGTTTTTTGTTAACCCTTGACAGAATGCTGAATATTAAATGTACCAATAATGAATATTTGGGAAAAGCTATTCACACAGCCCTACTAGAGAGTGTCAAACACGGTCTCCCACACAAGTCTGATAACAGGGAGACTACAGCTTAACTAAGCAGTGGGCGTGCTAGTGGAGATAGATAAAATGTCCTTCTCTCAGCTACAAAATGCCACTCTGGGTGTCAGATTAGGACTTGGTGGAAACTGGATAGGACTGGAAAATGCTAGAGTAGCTGCAAGTTGTGTCAAATTTGTCAGTCTATCCACTCTGTCAAGTCCGGATTTCACCGATATGTTTTTAGGGACTGTATGGACTCTCTGATATCTTTAAAAGTGGCCCAACCCTTAACCAGCTTCCTTCCCATTTGACCCCCCTGCACCTTCCACACGCACCGAGCACCTGGACCACCATACAACCTGTCATCGAGGCACAGGTCAGGAAGCATAGGAAAACCAGGAGCAATTGTAGAATTCACCAAAAATATTTATTTGTACTAGCAGTAACATAAAAAATAAAATTGTTCAGTATAACTATTTACAAAATTAAAATAAAATAGAGGAGATCCATCAGAATTTTCCTTCAGTCTGTGTGTCCAACTTGCAAGCAATTTCAGCTCTGTCTTATAAGTCCTTCCAATCCCCGATTCTTAACAAGCATCTTCCAAAATGTTCTTGTATGTTTCAGGCAGGTGCTGGTAGGAACACAGTGTGGCTGAGCTGAGACCCTTTTTCCACAGCTCTTCTGCAAAAGGCTTAAAAACTGCACTCAGGTAACCTCTTGAGTTTCCAATAGCTTTTTTCAATCATCTCAATATAATTATATACATTTCAAAAAGTAACACTATGTAATTTCTAAACAAAGGGATCCCAATATCAGTTACATTTCCACATATTGATTTGCATATATTTTTATATCAGTAGATATGTAAGGGAGAAAAAGACAAACAGCAAGGGAAGACTGAGAGATAGCAAGAGGCAAATAATTGCGAGACTGTCAGGGTGATCAAATCCTAGGTCTCACAGGAAAATTTGGTTGCAGAACCAGACAGACAAGAGACAGAAAAGGAGAGAATAGAACAAATCCTTGTATTTAAACACTTTCTCCTTAACAACTGGGACAGGGTCCTATTCCATCCTGTCACACAACCCCCAACCAATGAGTCTCCCTGTAGCTTGAACCGCCTCCCCCCACCTAGGAAGACCACTCTTCCTGAAGATGGATCAACCTTCCATCCCCTGGACCAACCTACCCATCCCAGTTGACTAACCTCCCTGCAGAGGGCCCCCCCCTTCCACCCCTGGACCAGTCCTCCTTCCTTAGCAGACAATCATCTCTACAGCTCTCGAACTAGATTTCCATCCCCAGTCAACCAGCCTTCCTGCAGTTGGACCACCCTTTCAGCTCCTGGACCAGTCTCACACCCTTCCCAGTCAACTACCTCTCAGACACAGGACAAGCTTCCAGTTCCTGAGTGGGTATTCCATGGTGGTTGACAGACCATTTGGGGGCAGGGTGGGTGCTTCAAGTGCAGAGAGGGTGGTTAGTTGGGGAAGAAAGGCTGGTAGGGTACTCCAGGTGCCAGGTATGTGGCTACTTGGCTAGTGTGGGAGACTAGTCAAGGGGTGGGTGGCCTTCTAGGGAATCTGGCCAGGGTGGTGGATGAGTGTGGAAGTGCAGGGTGAGTGAGTAGTCAGATTGGGGGAGGCTGACCCGGGGACTGGCCCACTTTTATAGGGTCCCTACACTCTTCAAAAACACACTGGCGAAATCTGGACTTGATGGACCAGCCAGAATGGCACATTTTTTTTCTTTTTATTCTCTGGTAAGCAGGTCAGGCCCACTAGGCACAAGTGCCTGTTTTCAGAGGTAACCTAGGAGCACTGGGGAGGTTAAGTGACTTGCTCAGAGTCACACAGTACGTAAGTGGAGGTTGTGAGAATCAAACCCAGGTCTATCTGCTAGATGTACCAAGCTCATTACCAGTTCATTACTCTAACCTCTAGGCTATACTGCCAGCCCATTTCTTGAAATATTTCTTGCAACTTGCACCTGCTTCTGTTTTTACTAATCCTCTGTCATACCCATCTTCCTGTATAAGGTCCAAGTGACATCCTAAGGCACTCCTCCCAGCTACCCAACACCCCCTAAGTTTCACAGCCCCATCTACCTATCAGCAACTCTGGAATCCCCCAGTTCATTTACACTTGACCCTCCCTTGCAGATCATCCAGTTTCTACTCTTGCTTATCCGAAAAAATGTTCATCTGCACCCCACCTACTTGGTTTACCTACTCAAAGCACAGTTACAAGCAGAAAAAAACAAACACAAACACACTCCTCTAAAGACTTTTTTCTGTAAACCAAATTACCCAGTTTTCTGACTGCACTAAAAGTATGGCTGGTGCTAAAAAAACTGATCGGTCATAGGTCCACCTTTAATACATGAAGGCAGCTGCTTACTTCCTCTACCCTGTGCTTTTTTCTTCTCACATTATGGCCGACAGAGATGTCACCAATTAATCATGTTTCAGCCCTCTAGTCTTAAAATGGTACTCAATGGTATGGACTTGAGAGTAGGCAAAGTTATCTGAGTAGGGATCTTAGCCTGTTACTGATATGGTGTGTTTAGAGAAACACACGGCAACACATGGTCTGTGCAGTGCTACAGTAGAAGCCACTTAATCAGGACATGGTTAAGTGGGACGTTCACTTTATTGGGACATCCCGCTGGGAACTGATTAAGTGACCATTCATTTCAATGGTCATATACTCCCTTTAAAGGGGACGGGGATGCCCGATATTTGGGATGATTCAGCCCTTTCAGTCTGCCACTGACTGCATTAATGGGCTTCCGATTACCTGGTAAACCTGCTAATTGGTATCTCAGCCAGCCTCCCGTGTGCCATTTCCTGACATTTTACTAGCCCATTCACCCCTTGTACTGTTCTCACTCAGCCCCCCCGCACCATCTTTACCCTTCGACTCCGTATGAAAAGTAAAAAATAAACTGATGGCTTGTACCAGCACTAGTCTGTTTACTGAACTCTGCTCTGTGTCTGTTTTTTGGACTGATTGATGACTTGTACCTGACACTGGCTAAAACCACCACATCACTTGATCGAGTTCAGCTCTGTGTAAAAAGTAAAAAAATAAACTTGCTAATGTGAACTGATTGTCTCGTATCATAAAGTTGTTCACGTTTGGGCTTGTTCCTGCCTGCTGTCCTTGTCTTTTCCTCCTAACAACACTAGACTCTGGAATTGGAAGGTACAGTGCAGTGTAAAACATTTACAATTTTGATCTACGGCACTTAGGCATTTTCAGCAGCAGCAGCTCTTATCTTGGTTGAGAAGATAAAGTGCTGTTCTGTGTAGAGGGAGGATACAGTACTGGGAGAGCTAATGCCCGAGCTTCAATGTGGGGGAATAGCTCCTCCCACATTCCAAATAAAGTCACCCCCTACAGCAGCTCTCGCTTAGCACATTGTAAAACGGTTTCACAGCACCCTGGGCTCCTGCATGACTTATGTGGCTGAGCCTCCTGTGCTTCCTGTCTTTGCTACTGTTTTCATTTTTCTCTTCTCTTGCCCGTTTCTGTTTACTGTTTTCCACACTGCTGTTTTCTTTCTCTTTCCCCTGCTCCTTTCTGCTTCGTGCTCCCCCTTTTTCATTTGCTCTCCATTTCTGCTCTTGTCCCATTTGTTGCTGTTGTGCCTGTCCCTCCTCACTGTTTCCACTCTGTTCCTTGGGTCCACCTTCCTTCCTACTCCTGCCTTTGTCCCTTGCTTTGAGCTGCCCAATGCAGTTGCTGTTTGTCTGTGTCAGGGTTCTGGTTCTGCTTTGCACTATACCTCCCCTGGGCTCCACCGCAATTGTTTTGATTCCTCCATCCTCTGTTTCCACCAGGACTAGCCTCCTCATTCTTCCTTTCCTGTTTTCTCTTTTTGGGTTTCCCTGCTTCTGTCAGAGCTACTGCACTATTTGCACTGGTGCATCTGGATTTGCGTATCCCCCCTAGCGCTAGTGCACTTGCCCAGGACAAGTCTGACAGAACGGTATGGAGCTTCTCTATTTTGCCCTGGTTGGAATCTTCATTCGTCCCTAAGCATGCACACTCACTGTGAGACATATTTTTGAGCAGCATTGTGTTATTTCAATTGGGCTTATGCAACTGGATGAGATGTATGCTTGTGTGACTTTGATACATTGTGGCAGTTCTCCTCTCTATCCATGGGATATACCACCCTGTAGGGGTACAATGCATTGACCCCCATAGGTGCCATGGGAATAATTCCCTTGGCTAAAGGTAGCTTAGGAAGAAGCCCAAAAATGTCAAGCATCAAAGAGACAAGAAATCAGAATATGTCGAGACCGGAAAGTATGGAGCTATAAGTAGAAGGAAAGGACAGGAGAAGAATGAGTTAGGATGAGAACAAGGAATGAAAGGAAAGCCGACAAGAGGCAGAAGGGCAAACTCCTAAGGAGAGATGGAACAGCCGAGGCCACCATCTGATTCCATTCAACAGCAGAACCTAACTACGGAACCTCTGAAAGCACTAACCCTGTCTAATATTATGACCACTGGCATGGAGGAGAGGAAAAAAACCCTTTGAGGAGAAACCTCTGAGGATCCAAGGCCTAGGTCACCTTCCCTCTGGGCTGAAGGATGTTTTGATTAGTGATAGCTCAGCTACTGCAATTTAGAGTCAAGATCGAGGGAGGAGGAAAATATTCCAAGTTAGAGGAAGCTCTCACTCTGTCCTTCTAACTGGACAGCTGCTGAGGGTTGTGAGCAATGTCTCTGCAACTAGACACTCAAAAGCAAGAGAGGAGAGAGATGACTGCTGAGGCACTCAGCTGGCTATGTGAGCCTATGAAACAGACCAGGTGAACCAGAGGCGGTCTTGGCGGAGAATAGCATAGAGGATGCCTTCGAACCTGCTCGGGCAGCCAAAGGGGCTCAGATGATGAGAGCCCCACCCCTTGCAGCTGGAAGTCATAAATTCTACATCCAGAGGTGTCACCAGTGTGAGGGGTGACTGAAGGTCCACCCAGAGCAAAGACATTCTCACTATGGATCAGGGAGAAGGATCCCGCTCTGAGCTTCGCATGCTCTAGATTCCAGCTTCATGTGTGCAGAGTGAGACCATTGGCTACAGGCTTGCTCCGAGCCAAGGAGCAATGGACATGGAAGGCATGTCTCCAAGTGGAGAGCAGATCGATGAGGTAGCATAAGACCCAATGAGAGGTATGCTCAATTAATTGATGTGAATCAGTAGACGCTGAAGTCGGACTGAGTGAAGGAGAACCAGGCTCATGTTATGAGGAAGCTACCATTATTGGTAACTATGGGAGTGCATGCCAACCGGGTCCATTGAGAGCCAAATTAGGAATGGATAAAATTGCATGAAGGTAGGAGCGAGAGTGGCTGGGCGAAGCCAGCAGCCAATGGTGAGGTAGGCAGTATCAAGAGGACATCTGAATAGGTTTGACTATAACGAGGGAATAGGGTCAGAGGAGGAGATGCGTAGGCAGGGTGTTATGCAGAAGGGAATATTAGGTGATGTGAATGAGTAGGATATGGTGGTAGCAGGACAGAATAGCGGTGGTATAGCGGGATGGCAGGATAGGGAAGTCCCCAAAAGAAAGCAGAGGTCAGAGAAGGAGAGGAACAGAGGGAGGATGGAATGGGAGGGCAGTGAAAGCAGAGCATTGGCCTTCAAAAAATCAGCAAAAGGCCAGAATGTGTAGCACATTCCACTGGAAACAAGAAATGTCTACAGAGAGCGAGCTCCAGCTAGGTAGAGATGAGGAACTGTGGTGCAAAAGTTTAAAACAATGTTTCTTTTTTTTTTTATTTTAATACAGCATCATCGAGATGTTTATGAGACGTGACTTGAATGATGTACCAGTAAGGTATCTATATTAAAGAGACATTTTAACAATGGCTCAGAAAGGAGGGAACCCCTAAGGCCTGTAGTAGATTTGATATACAATAAATTTTCAACATTTTGTTCAAAATATGGGGTTAGTAAAACCCGAAAAAGATGCACATATTAGGAAGCCATTGAAAGCAGCTGAATAATCCTTGTCCGTTAACACATTCCTCTGTCAAAATCAGTTTCTTTATGACAACTGCACTTTGGTATCCCATGAACATGTGAAATGGCGGCTAGTTGAAATGCTACCAGCTAATTCCATTTCCAGTCAAAGATAGTACAAAAGAGAGCTAGGACAAGAATAAGAAAATATGAGGAAGAAGAGCCAGAAGAAAGAACAAAATAAATAGGTTGAATGGGCAGATTAGGGAAGGAGAGAGAGAGCAGCGAGGAAGACCCAGGCACCGAGGATGACGACGCACCTGAGGCGCCCCATGAGGAGAATTAGGAACGGTAGCCATGAGGCAAGGGGGTTGAAAATGAGGACCCTTGCATGGCCCAGTAGCTTAGATGGCTGAGGCACTGGCACCTTGCCTCGTGCTACACTGGCGACCCGGGTTTGGGAATGACCTCAGGTTGCTGGGGTGCCGGCTCGGTGGGAGGTTGGAGTGGGATTGAGCCATGGCTCTCCTCTCCAAGGGGTAGATGCCCACCTGTCTGTAGCCCTGCTCCCATCAGGTGGGCACATAGGCGGCACGGGCGGCGACAGAAAGTCAGGGGAGGGGCAAAAGGGGCCACTGGATCCTGGCATGTGCGTACATGCATGTGTACGCTGTGGCCCCAGGGGAGAAGAGAATAAAAACCAAAAAGAAAAATACGTATGGAAAAAAAAAAAGGAAAATGAGGACCTTCCAATTGGAGGAACGTTGCTGCAAAGATGAGGTACGGAAGGGAGGGGGTGAGAGTAGAGTGAGAGAAAACTAGCACTAGTGAAGGAGTCCCCAGGAATGAACCGGAGTGGTGAGCATGGGAAAGGGCGATAGCACAGAACAAGGACCAGGGGTGAGAAGGTCAGAGAACAAGCAAAAGCATGGAGCCAGGTGCCGGGCGCTCTCAGGTGATGGCATACCTGAGCGCCGGCAAGAAAACGAGGAGGGGAGCAGGCAGCCTGGAGCCCAGGTGGAACATGAAGATGAGAAAATGTGACAGCAGAACTAGGTATGGTGAAGGGGGGAGAAAACAAAAGTAGAAGGAGCAAGGAAGAACAAGCTGGCGGCCTGAGGTGGCCAAGGATACACGAGCGAAAGTCCAAATGAGGAGACAGAAGGGGAGCGAGAAAGAGCGGTGCCTCTGGCCACAATGAAGAACAAATCCTGGAACAGTCCAGGAGCAGTGGCCTTTTAAGGCCTGATGGGGGAGTGACATTTGTTGCTCCTCCCATTGAACCTCAGACTTAAAGCCTTTCCAATGTGCACTTGATATCACTGCTCCATGAACTAAGGACTTTCTTACACTTGCTCTACCAGCATTATAAAAATTGACTTTACTTACTATCTCAAGCAACCGTCCAGCTCAGTGCAGGACCTCCAAGATCTTATGCCTCTGCTCCTTCAGCCTGTCCACAGGCTTCAGATTCAACCTCCTATATCAAAGACTGGACTGTTCTAGCCTTGTGGCCATGCTTCCGTTGCTGAGCTGTCTTGTACTCAGTTTCTGCATCTTTACTGCATCAGAATTCATTCTTGAACTCCGTCCATGCCGCGTGACACTGGCCTTCCATCTGTTGTGCAACTTCTATCCTGGATTACATTTGGACCCCTCTGGCTTAGAAACATAGCAACATAGAAATTGTTGGCAGGCAAGGACTGCTAGGCCCATCCAATCTGCCTGTAGGCCCTATACATTGTATGTGGCCACTGACCCAATGTGACAAATGGCTTTTCATCACTCTCTCCCTCCCCTCTCAATCTTGCCTTGTGCCTGTCCCAGGCATGCTTAAACCCTTCCACTGTGCTTGCCCCCACTACCTCCTGTGGCAAACTATTCCAACTGTCGACTACCCTTTCTGTGTAGAAAAACATCCTCACATTACTTCTTAATCTACCCCCTTCCAATTTCATATTGTGCCTCCTTGTTCTAGTACTTTTCCTACATTGGAGAAGGCCCCCCATCTGCACCTTGATAATGCCCTTGAGATACTTGAAAGTTTCAATCATGTCCCCCCGCTGTCTCCTCTCCTCCAGTGAGTACATATTGAGGTCTCTTAGTCTCTCCTCATATGTTTTGTGGTCCAAGCTCTGCACCATCTTTATTGCCCTTCTCTGGATAGTCTCTACCTTGCACAGGTGTGGCCTCCAGAACTGCATGCAATTCTCCAGGTGAGGCCTTACCAATGTTTTATACAATGACATCACCACCTCCCACCTCCTGCTAGTGATACCCCTGCCTATGCACCTCAGCATGCCACTGGCCCTCTCTGGCTTATCAGTGCTCTCTTCCTGTGCCTTCCACCATCCTCCTCTTCAGTCAGCTGAGAAGAAACCTGCTGTCATTCATCCATCCCGCTCTGATTTTCTGAATAGATTTCTCCTAGGTCCTGTTCCATGCCTGCCATTCCTTCCTGTTGGATCTGTCATCTCAATATCACTTCATAGCCATTTCTGACCTGCAGTGTCTCCTTGTTAGCTCATTGACTCCGTAGCCATCCTCCTCCTCCCCTGGCATTGCTTCCCGCTGATGTCAGATCTGTACCCTATGCTCATCTCCATGATGCCACAGCACTCCTTGATCACTTGGTCCTGCCTCCTATCTTTCAACACTTAGTTTCCCAGACTCCTTTGGGCTGTTTCCTGCTCATCCATCTCTGAAGTCTCTATGGCATTTCTTGAAAGGACCACTGTTCTGTCATGGTGCTTTCTGTTCCACTGCTCTGGCGGCCCAGGGCTTCGACACGTTTGTTGGCATGTTTTGTCGTTTTAGGCATTTCTCTACATTTACTGTGCCCAGCACTCACTCATCTGTTTGATTACATTTCCTGGCATCCAGCAATCAATTCATTGGTTGATTACATCTCCTGATTGCTCTGCCTTATTCTTCTTCCACGGCTGGAATTACTGCTACTGTTTGGCATTTCAAGGATTATCAGTTCCTCCTACCAAAGTGAACATCCCTGGTGTAGTGCCATCCTTCAATCTGCACAGCATCACAGACTCAGAAGGTATGGAAGCACCGTTACCTACCAATAATCTCCATAGAATCATTCCTTGGCATCCTACTTGATTCGGACCATATAGAAGCTCTTACCTCTTGATCAACTCCACAGGATCATTCTTCAGACATCTTATTGGATTCTGACCCTATGGAAGCCATTACCTCCTCATTTACTCCACATTTTCCAGGCTTAAGTGGAATTCTCTTTAAACCGATTCTCTTGCAACAAAAACATGAACTTACTTTTTCTATCGGGATACCTTAATTGCTCAATAACCATAATTTATCAAGGGAAGGCTTTCATACCCTACTTATTGGCTCTGACATTATTGATTATTCAAACTGCACCATCAGATCCAATCCCTAGCTATGTCAAATCATAATTCATCATGTCATCCCACTCGTATCTTCCTGGTATACCTATCTCATATTTTTCAAAGACCCTTCTCCTTCTAGCATCTCAGAATATGCACCAACGTATCTCCAATGCATAGCTATCCTGCTATCTTCACGCAATCCTAAATCCTGCTCCTTGGCCTCCAGACATCATAATACTTCATGAAGTAACCTAGATCTCCTCTTTAAGATTCACCAATCAAGATAATCACCTTTTTAAGGGTCTTTGATCCCAGTAGACAGTATCTATCTTCCTCATACTCATTCCATTGAATGCCATCACCAAAGACAAGTCTTTGTTCCTTTCCATCATGCTGCTCATGTGCAACTGACTTGGTTATCCCTTTACCATAGTGTCGCACAGCAACGGTTCCACATCAAGACTTGCAAGACTATGCAATCGACTTACTCCATACGTTATACTGCTCCACATAGCAGACCTTTCATCGCCACATCAGTCAGCAGACTCAGTAAAGACTCCTGCTTTTAGCACGTGTTGGAATTTAATCACCAGCAAGTCAATGTCTCATAGGCCTGCCTACCTCCTGCTATCAAGCTACTTATACTACAGCAGGAAACGTATCCATCATTTTGCGCATTGCAGCTCTTCCCAAATATTTATTCTCGTAAACCATAAACTAGCATTTCTAACTTATTATCAAGCCTCAAAATTTCATACAGAACATTTCAGCTATCTATATCAAGTATCCAGGTACTGTCTTACAGCCTAATCGATCCTCGCTTTCACTGTTTTTAATCCTCCAATTACACTCTTCATCTAGGAATCCAAAGAGCTTTATCCGCTTAGACTCCTTGCCATCTTTCTGTAGATGCCTCCATAGTGAAACAGTAATTTACTGAACTCAAATCCATTTGACTCTATTTTGAACATCATGGTTTCTTCAGCTATTTGTCTAATTTCATTGGATTCCTGCATCCTGAGGATTCACTATCTCATCATCCTTAAGCAATTCATGTTGTCCTTTCCTTCCTCAAAGTCTGACAAAATTCAGAAAGGAATTCTCATAACCTATTTTCATCATGAAAATACTAGAGTCCAACAGCCCATCTAGACAAACTCATACCTTTCTCACACACAGATCTATCATGTCCTCTCAGTGCCACCAATAAACAAACTCTGGATCTTGTTCAAGCCTTCCTTCAACAGCCGGACTGCATTCATATTCATTATCTGGACATTCATCTGGATTTGCATCTGCTTTTTCAACTACAAGAACTGACCTTTCAGCACACATCATCAAAGACTCAGAAGATGGAATTTGCCATGCTATGAACACTACATCCTAAATCAGAATCAGGACTCAGTTCAAGCATTTAGGATTGTCTACTCTTACGTTGCCCTGAGGACGGGCAGATCAGTAGCCATGAGACTTCAGAGGTTCCTTCCCAGGGGGGTTTCCTCTCCTGCATGCTACTGGTCACACTCTCCATGAGTTGGAGGATGTAATCTTTTGAACCACAAATAAAATCTTTTTGGGCCTTCTATTCCCTACACACAACCTGCTTACCTACCAAAGGTGGGAACAGAGAAAGGCCAGAGTTCAAAGTTCCTAAGTTTACACAAGCACTACACTATGTACCAAACATTGAATGGGAGAGCTGAAGCCCGAGGTTCAGTGTGGGGGAATAGCTCCTCCCACATTCCAAATAAAGGTCAGCCACTCCCAGCAGCTCTTGCTTAGCACATTGTGAAACACCCACCATCCTCCCTTGCCTCCTCCTCCTCTGGCATTCTACTCATCATTGGTACTGGGCCTTCTATTCCCTACATGCTACCCGGCTTACCTACCAAGGGTGGGAATAGAGAAAGGCCAAAGTTCAAAGTTCATAAGTATTCACAAGCACTACGTTATGTACCAAACATTGAATGTAATGTATCGAGGTACTGAACAACAAAGTAAAACATGCACTTCTGATAATCGGGACAGCCGCTTATTCAAGATGAAAGGGCCACCACCCAGTTGTCCCAATTAAGCGGCTTCTACTGTACTGACTCAGTATCTATACATCGATGGCTTCATCACTAGGAAGATCCCAATATGTCTACCTATGTTTTTTTTTATTTAACTTACAGTTTTGGCAGGGAAAGGCACACTTAGCTGCTCTTACAGGTGCAACCCTGTAAAGAATTGTGCACAGAGAGGCAGGTTAGGTAACTTTCTCTGGGACCATGTCACACAGCACATGCAAGTGAACAAACAGAGTCCAGTGCACAACCCCCGCCCCCCAAAAATGGTAAATCTGAGGATTTATTGATCTATTTTGCATTTGATTACTGGGTAGGTGCACTGGAGGACCATTTTCAGGCATGACCCAGGCCATAAAGATGGCACAATGATAAGGTAAAGGTACATATACATAGCAGTAATGTCATAACAGCTAAAGATATGCAATGCAATCCAGGTACAGCAGTCTGAGTATGATATAGTACAGTAGATACAATGGTGTACGTACAAGCATGGTGAGAAAATAACAATACATAGTGAAACATTGTGTGCAAAATGCAGGATAGTATAAAAGCAATATATACAGTAGGTAAACATTGTATGGATGGAAGTGGACAGTGCATCTGTGGAGCAATGCCTAGCTACTTGGGAATCGCAAGACAGCGTTGTGTTACTGAGAAGAGATAGGAGATAGCAGTGCAATCTCATTGGGTGGAAAAAATGGGTTTCTGGATAACTACTGTGAATCCACAGAAAGCCTGGGAGGGGGAGTTATCCTGTGGAGCAGGCACAAATGGCATTAGCCATTAGGGATGTTTTATAGTGAGCTTTAAAGAAGAGGTGGGAGCTCACTTGAGTGACATGCGGGGGACAGACTGTTCCACAGTTTTGGGGTGGCTGTGGAGAATGCTTTGCCGCCCAGGCAGGTGGTGATCTGAGGTCCATACAACAGAGGGCTAGTGGAGTGTCTTAGTGTACAGGGGCATGTTTTTGGTTTGAGCAGGGGGAATAGGGGTGATTTGTCCCCATCTCTAATGGCCTTGTCAATGACGCATCCGAGGCTGTAGTCTCTTTGAGCTTGAGGGGGAGCCAACCAAAGGACTGGTATAGGGTACAATGATGGGTATTGTATTTTGCCATTAGTGCAAATCTACAGATATTATTATAAGTTGCATTTAGCTTGTTGAGTTGATGACTGGAGGTTTGCACATATATGGGGGCGGAGTAATTAATTAACGGGAGGAGATTACCTTGGGCTATGGCAAGACGGGCCTCTGGGATCAGGAACTGTTTTAAACGATAACCCACTCGTAGTTTTTGATGGATGTGCCAGATGATGTTCAGAAAATGTTAGTGCAGGGTCTAGGATAATGCCCAGGTACTTAAAAAAGTGTACTGTGTCCAGAGTGGCACCAGCAGGGGTAGATACGTATAGGGCAGAGGGGGTACTGACATGCCTCTCTAACTTGGGTTTGGAGCCTAGGAGCATGGCCTTAGTTTTGTTTGTGTTGACCAGGAGCCTTTTCTCCAGGAACCACTTATGGGCAGCGCTGTAGTTTTAACTGAGCATGGTGGAGATGTTATCCAGTGATTTGTGGTACAACACCAGGTCATCCACGTATAATATGGCATTATATGTGAGGCTGTCATTGTGGAGTGAGTTTATGAATAGGGAAAACATGAGGTGGCCCAGGACAGTGCTCTGGGGAACACCTGTAGTTACGACCTTAGCCATGGAGGTGGCTCCCCACACATTCATGGTTTGGGAGCATCCTGCGAGATAGCTCCAGAACCAGGCAGAGGTCCCTGTGGAGCAAACACGGCTCTTCAGTTTACCACATAGAGTGTTGTGGCCACCAGATTGAAAGTCTTTGTTAGGTCTACAAAAACAGTACCTGTAAGGTTCCCTGCATACATATTTCTGAAGACGTGGTTTGTTAGTTGGGCCAGAACTAAAGTTGTGCTGTGATATTTCCTAAAACCGTGTTGCTGGGGGCATAGAAGGTCAAATCTAGTGACATGCTCATAGAGTTGTCGGTGCACAACTTTTTTTAGGAGTTTGCTAAGGTGTGGCAGGATTGAAACAGGTTGGTAGCTGTCTGTGGATTGGGGATCCCCAGATTTAAATAAGGGGATGACCTTGTATTCTTCCAGATTTTGGGTACCGAGGAAGAGGTGAAGGAGAGATTAAAAACTATTGTCAGTGGGTATGCTAAATGCTGGGCTACTATTCTTAGGAAGCATGGGGAGAGCCCATCACTTCCTGGGCCACCCCTGTTTAGGAGGCTCTGGAGCAGTTTATATGTTTCTTGGGGGGAGATAACTTTGAAGTGGAAAAGAGGAGTGTCAGTGCCAGCTGAGGAGGTGAAATGAGGTGGGCTCCCCATGTTGACAGGAGGCAGCTTATCGAGGTGGGTGTACAAGTCTGTAAATTTATTTTTGAGGGCATTGGCCACATAGATGGGGTCAGTCAGTGAGCCACCTGGGGTCTTTAGTTATGTGGCTGACAGGCTGGATCTAGGGGTGGTCATCGAGCCTGGTGGACCAGAACAGATGGGGGTTGCTAATTTAAACTACCTGAATTGGTTATTTTCTTACTTTTAACTCCATGAAAAAGGGGTTCTCTTAGTTTTCAGATCTGGGTTGCAACGACTTCCCCATACTATCTCATTCACTCCGTGAAGAAGGGGAAAGAGGACACCGGGACCTGTTTAGATAATAAAATGCTGCACTTCTGCATAAACCACATTTAAACCCAACCAATAACTGTACTAGCACAGCTGCCCAAACCTTGGCCTTTTTTCTGGAGTCTACACACAGCTGAGATCTTGTAATAGTTGTTTTATTCATTGCTAACTGGGTAAAACCCACTGGGCACAAATCCTTTTTATAGAGGCGACCTGGGGACACTACAGGTTAACTGACTTGCTCAGAGTCACATAGTATGCAGGTGGAGATTGTCAGATCAAATCCAGGTCTGCTAGACATACCAAGCTTGTTCACTGCAACTTTACTTCCAAACTTCTGCACCTCACATGCTGGACCTGGTCTTTTACATTTAATTATTTCATAATGCAGTTAATGTCAGTAATATCACACTGGTATTATTACATCGGCAGCTGTTGGGACTGTGACAAGGGTTTGCTAAATAAATAAATGAATTTACATTTGTAAATAATGGGTTTGTCAATGTCGGGTTAGCAAATAATGAAGTAGATAACAGGTCTGCCACTGTGAGGTTACTAAATAATGAAGTGAACCACCAGCCCGGTGGCACTGAGGGTTGAGGTGCTGGATACCACACCTCATTCCACACCGGTGACCCGAGTTCAGGAACAGGCTTGGGTTGCTCAGGGGTCAGCAGCGGTGAGGAAGGATCAAGTGTCCGCAGACAGCTTTCCTTCCTTGTGGGGGGGGTCACTGCAGTGCGCTGATGCCTGATACCCGTGGTGGTTGGGTGTCAGCACAGGCACACCGACAGAATGGGGAGGGCCTACATCCAGGGCATATGGCTGCCTCCATGGAGGAAGAGGCCAGTCGCTCTGCTCATTGTAAGTTTGTGGGCCCGGGGAGAAAACATGCAGAAAAACCGAGAGCCAACAGGGTTCATGAAGACCCGATGCACTCCCCCCACACTATACTGCCCCTGACTTCTGGACTGTGCTCTGAGGGGGAAGGGGAGAAGCTGGCACTCCTCACCCTGGCCCCGCTGCAGGGGATAATCTGTGGGGGAACTATGAGGGTATGGCTGAGCAGGGATGGTTGGAGTCAGAAGATGAGTCCCACTGAGGGAGGGCCATAACCACTGGTCAGCTCCACGGAGGCAGAGAAAAGTGCAAATTAAAAAAAAAGATAATGAAGTGAACCCTGATTATTAGTTTTATTATGTGTGACATGGCTTCTGCACTGTTTTGAATTTACACACCAGTCACTTTAAAAGTACTGTGGGTATAAAAGCAGTACCACTGCTGTAATTTCGCTTCCTTGAAAAGGCGAATAAACCGCATGAATTGTCAGGAGTGTGTTGAGGTGGGGGAGGTCTGTGTTTGCATGCTGCTGCTGCTACAAGGTTCCTTACTTGCTAAGGATATATTAAGTAAAGATTACATGAGAAGTAACTACTTCAGAGACTTCAAATTTCCATCTGTTTAGTGAATGCCTTTCTTTTTGATTTCCACTGTACCAAGACTACACTAAGTGTGCACCACAATCTTAAGAGTCGACTGGCTTAAAGACCTGCAGTAATTTAGCTTTACCTCACACCCCATCATAGGTTACTGCTCACAAAAAAGGAGAAGGCTAAATACAGAAATTGTATGGCATATATTCGAAATATGTCTAAAAATAATGCTTTTTAAAGTTTCCCCTTCAATTTTGGGACTAGAAGCTGTTTGGCTTTGTGCTAACTGCTGAAATAGGTTATTTCATTTTTACGTTCGCTTGCGAGCATGCGCAAGAAACGTTTTGGGAAAGTAGCACACTTTGGAGGTGTGCCTCTCCATTTCAATCCACTGCTCCGTTGAGCAGGCGTGGCGGTCCTGCACCAGTGGGCGCTGAGGAGCTGTGTGACAGCCCGGTGGTCTTCGCTTCAAAGAAAACCACCGCTGTCACACACAGCACTGGTAGGCCCCACGCCCAAGCCATCCTTTCTGCCACGCCTGAGCCCACCCCAGCGAGGCAAACGCCCCACGTTGTTTGCGGACGGGTGCCCAATCCCTGTCGGCTCCTCGGCCCCCAGCCATCCTTCTGCCATGCTGAGAGCCCACCCCAGCGTGGCAAAGCGTCCACGTAGTCTTTTTTTTTTCACCTGTAAAGCAAAACAGTCCCACGGCGCTTCTCCCAGTCCCCCTCCCACAACCCGCAGCCACCCTGCGCACCCAGCCTCCCCACACCCCTCACCCATAATTACCTCCGGAGCTTCGGGCGGCGATCTTGATGGACGGGAACGTCTGCACTCTTCAAAGCCGACCCGCGAACTGAGGAAATGCCGGTAAGTTGTATAATGAGGCTAGATAGGGGTTTTCAACTTTATTGCATATCTGGCATTTTTGGAATTTTTGCACCAAATTTTCAACATGGGGTTTTGGGACCCCTTCTCATGAATGATTTCACTGTCATGGCGTTGCTATTCGGGCCCGGGGTGATTTTACGTAAGTCACTGTGCAGTCACTATGCGAAATCACCCTTCAGGCCTAAATAACACCATGACAGTGACATCATTTATGAGAAGGGTCCTAAAACCCCATGTTGGAAATCATGCAAAATTCCTAAAATGACTGTTTTACTGAGTTGCATTGCGCAGTTCCACGCAGGCTCGTAAGTTCACGAATTTTCAATATTTTCACTCCAGATTTTCAACATTGCCATTTTACCAAACCTCCTTATGAGCAGTACAGCTGTCATTTTCACATCCTGCTCAAAAACATGATTCCGCCATGATGGCGCTACAATGGCGCAGTCGGTGTGCAAAATCAATGTATGGGACACATTAAGAAAATCACAGTGACACTGTTCATGAGCAGAGGTCTTAAAATGGCTGTGTTGAAAAATTTGAGTAAAAAAATTCCTAAAGTGACTGTTTCTTGTAGCGCTGCATTGCGCAGTCCCTACGCGACGCTCATAGGTTTAGTGAATATTCAATATTTCCACTCCAGATTTTTAACATTGCCATTTTACCACACTTTCTTATGAGTAGTATAGCTGTCATTTCACTTCTCACCTGAAAACGTATTTACCATGAAGCATAATGGCGCAATCGGCAAAGTAAATCAATGTATGGACACATTAAGAAAGTCACAGTAACACTGTTTTATGAGCAGAGGTCTTAAAATGGCTATATTGAAAATTTGGTGAAAAAAATCCCTAAAAATGACTGTTTTATGAGTGTCGTTGCGCAGTTCCTCATCGCCTTCGTAAGTTCTTAATTTTCAATATTTGCACTCCAGATTTTCAACATCACCATTTTACCACACCTCCTCATGAGCAGTACAGCTGTCATTTTTCATCCTGCCCAAAACATGTTTCCGCCTATGTAGTGCACAATGGTGCAGTTGGTAAAGAACTCAATGTATGGGACACATTAAGAAAATCACAGTGACACTGTTCATGAGCAGAAGATCTTAAAATGGCTGTGTTGAAAATTTGGTGAAAAATTCCTAAAATGACTGTTTCATGAGCGTTCATTGCGCAGCTCCTATGCACGCTTCGTAAGTTTCATAATTTTCAATATTTTCACTCCAGATTTTCAAAATTGCCATTTTACCACACCTCCTTATGAGCAGTACAGCTGTCATTTTACATCCCTGCCCAAAACATGTTTCTATCAAACGATCAGTTTATCTGTGAGAACTCAATATATGGGACACATTAAGAAAATCACAGTGACACTGTTCATGAGCAGAGGTCTTAAAATGGCTTGTGAAAATTTGGTGAAAATATTCCCTAAAATGACTGTTTTACAGTGTTCATTGCGCAGCTCCTATGCACGCTCATAAGTTTCGTAATTTTCAATATTTTCCTCCAGATTTTCAATGTTGCCATTTTACCACACCTCCTTATGAGCAGTGCAGCTGTAATTTTTCACATCCTGCCCAAAACGTGTTTCCGCCCATGTAGCGTACAATGGCGCAGTCGTTGTGCAAAATCAATGTATGGGACACATTAAGAAAATCATGGTGACACTGTTCATTAGCAGAGATCTTAAAATGGCTATGTTGAATGTTTGGTGAAAAATTCCTAAAAGTGACTGTTTCTGACGTCGCGTTACGCGGTTCTACACTCGTAGGTTTGCAATTTCAATATTTCCTCCAGATTTTCAACATTGCCATTTTACCAACCTTCTTATGAGTAGTATAGCTGTCATTTTTCACATCTCACCCAAAACATGTTTCCGCCTCATGAAGCGCATAAATGGCGCAGTCGGTGCGTAAATCAATGTATGGGACACATTAAGAAAATCACAGTGACACTGTTTATGAGCAGAGGTCTTAAAATGGCTGTGTTGAAAATTTGGTGAAAAATCCTAAAAATGACTGTTTTATGGGTAATTCTGCGCAGTTCTCATGCCGCATTTGTATGTTCACCAATTTTCAATATTTGCACTCAAATTTTCAACATCACCATTTTACCACACCTCCTCATGAGCAGTACAGCTGTCATTTTTCACATCCTGCCCAAAACATGTTTCCGCCCATGTAGTGCACAATGGCGCAGTCGGTGTGCGAACTCAATGTATGGGACACATTAAGAAAATCACAGTGACACTGATCAAGAGCAGAGGTCTTAAAATGGCTGTGTTGAAAATTTGGTGACAAAATTCCTTAAAATGACTGTCGTACGAGTGTTCATTGAGCAGTTCCTATGCACGCTCGTAAGTTTGTGAATTTTCAATATTTTCACTCCACATTTTCAACATTGCCATTTTACCACACCTCCTTATGAGCAGTGCAGCTGTAATTTTTCACATCTTGCCCAAAACATATTTCCGCCCATGTAGTGCACAATGGCACAGTCGCTGTGCGAACTCAGTGTATGGGACACATTAAGAAAATCACAGTGTCACTGTTCATGAGCAGAGATCTTAAAATGGCTATGTTGAAAATTTGGTGAACAAAAATTCCTAAAAATAACTGTTTCTGAGTAGTTGTGATTCCTACGCACACGCTCGTAAGTTCTTAATTTTCAATATTTTCACTCCAGATTTTCAACATTGCCATTTACACACCTCCTTATGAGCAGTACAACTGTCATTTTTCACATCCTGCCCAAAATGTGTTCCGCCCATGTAGTGCACAATGGCACAGTCGGTACAGAGAATCAATGTATGGGACACAGTAAGAAAATCACAGTGACACTGTTCATTAGCAGAGGTTTTAAAATGCCAGTGTTGAAAATTTGGTGAAAAATTCTAACAATGACTGTTTCTGGCGTCGTTGCACAATTCCACATGCGGCGTAGGTTTTGCAATTTTCAGTATTTCACTCCAGATTTTCAACATTGCCATTTACCACACTTCCTTATGAGCAGTACAGCTGTCATTTTTCACATCCTGCTCAAAACGTGTTTCCGCCTATGTAGCGCACAATGGGGATAACAAAAAGGTCATGCTGAATATTTATTGTGCAAATACCAGCAATCGCACAGGGCATTAGGGTAAAGCACCATACGTGCCAAACACCACTGCAAATACCTACAAGCGAACGTTCGGCATTGACAAATGCTTGTTAGTATTAAAATATGAACTTCTGCTTTAAAGTATCTGGATATGACACTTACTAAAGATATGCTTCTGGTATAAAAAAAAAACATGTCCTTGAGTCACTGTACAATGGAAGAACTTTGAAAAGAGAAGCCATCTGCCTCTTTAATAGAAATCACTGTAACAGAGACAGGGCGAGGAGAAGCCGAGGTGTGCAATGTAAAATTAGATCAATCTGAGAGCAGTCAGCTGCGGTGTGTGTGAGTGTGTGTGTGTGTGTGTGACTGTGTGTTTGTTTGTTTTTTCCTTTTTCAAAGCAAATTCTTGTGCATTTCAAAGGGAGAAAGCACCATAGCAGGAAGTTTCTGCTAGGTGCTTTGAAGGCTGTCGGCTCTTTTGAAGTGGAATCTCTCTGTGCTTAAAGGTCTAAAGGCCAAGCTCCCTTTCAAACTGCAGCCTTTCTTGTCCCACAGTTTCATGTCACATGGATACCAGTGCAGAGCTTTGCCGATTCCCCACAGACCTCTTGACATGAAAAAAACTGAAAGAGACACTTCCATAGTGGGAAAAACATAAGGATGGATATGATGCCTCTGGAGAATCTGTTTTGAAAACAACCTATAGGCTATTACATTTAGGCCCATTTCAGCTTGAGTTTCATACATTTTCTATACTGATCGACCCCTTTTTTTTGATATTGCCCATGGACTCCATCCAACAGCTAATTGTCTACATCTGACATAACAAGCCCCTGACTGTGGCATCACAATGATTTCCACAGCAACAGTGTTGTGAAGTGAAGCACACATTGACATGCAGATGGCCCAGACAGAGTCTAGGGGACAGTGATACTGTTTTCATGTTAATGTGCATGGTGCATAAAGAATATCAGTGGCTGTACTGACTCCTTGATACCACTGAAAGGTGTTTGGTTTGGATATCCTTATCATTAACATTTTATCTTTGCCCCAGTTACTCTAGGGAAACTAGCTTAGGCTGTTCTTTTTCTATTTCCAATTGCATATTATAAAATGGATTGGACAAATTATACAAGGTGATTGACTGAAGTAAACCTTGACCCAAGAGAATATGTAAGCAATAAGACACGACAGGGTGTGCATGGAACGAATTTTACTGCACGGCTAGGGGCGTAATGAGGCACGAGGCCTTGGCCGAGTGCCTTAGTTCCCGGCGCAGTAAAATCTGTTCCATGCACTCACCTGGAGCTTCTTATTGCACTTATAAAATGGGCTCCTGTTTTAAAAACTTTTTACATTTGAAAAGCATGTTTATATGTAGAAACAATAGATTTACTTGTGTGCATTTATGATCAAATAGTCCTTCCACTCACAACAAATGATGTCACTGATGATGTCATTGTATTGCTGCCTACCTTCTTCTTCCTGTTTTTCTGTTTTTCCCACATTCAAGATATGGAATGTTTATCATAGAATGTTTACCATGGAATACATGGATTCAAAATTCTGCTCAGTTCCATTGGCAGAATGTTTTCTGCTAACACTCTGTATGCATAGACAACAAAGGCCTTTGTTACAGCCAGAGCCTCAGTTATCTCTCTGTCAGGACAAGAAGAAGAGAGTTACCTGATGAGCAGGTAAAGATAGAAGGGATTTTCACTGTAAGCAAAGAAACAGTTGTAGTGAAAACTATAAACAATACTTATTGTTTCTAATTTGTTCATGTGTGTAAGGAGAGTGTGATAATCAAGGAAACTACCGTAAATTAATTTGTTTTATATTTTATTTAAGGTAGTTTTATTTTAGGGCCCAGATGAAGTTTTTTTTTCACAGTGTAAAGGTAGCAGCCATGTTTGTGGTGGAAGATCAGTTCTGGCTGTAGAGGGCTAACTGAAATGCCTGTGTTCCAAATGCCCATTGATCTGGTTTCCAGACTCTTCACAGTCCTTTTTTTTAGCCATGTGTAAACCATATTTTACACATAAATACCAGCCAATCAGATTCCATGATTTTACCCTGCCATTTTATAAATAGAGAATACTGCTTTGGCTATCATGCACAACCAACTCTTGCTGCCGCAGAGGGGTTCTGAATACAGCAGATCTCAAGAGATAAGCTTGAGAGGTCCCATGTAATCAGAAGCCCGGTGTGACAGCATAGGCTGGTTGGGCATGTGGTTACCAAACCAGTATTTTTTATAGTGTATAGTGTTTTTGTTTATTTTTTTTAAACAAATGTTTCACAGCACATTGTGACATCAAAGAACATGCCGGTGGTTTCAGTTCAGAACTTGAACTGATTGCTGTGTGCATGGCACCGCTGTGAAAAACACCAGCTGCCTTGAGGATTTCCAATCAGCTGGATTCTTGTACCACAGAAGGTACAGCCGCACTTCATGACCTTTGAACTGTGGTACAAGGAATCAGCAGACCAAAAAATCCATGCAGAACAAACCTTCACTATACACTATGTCAGTATATCATCCTGTTTCAAAACTGATAACCAAGATCATAATTTGGGCCATTTTATAATTCCAATAATACATAGAAACATAGAACTTGTCAGCAGAAAATGACCGCTTGGCCCACCCAGTCTGCCATGTATTCCCTGCATAATCAATCTCTGCAGACCCTATCTGGTCTGCAGTGATCCTCCTGCCTACCAGCCTCTTTTCTAACATACCCCTATGTCCACCCCATGCATGTTTGAAGCCACCCACTATTTTAGCCTCCACCAAGTCTACTTGCATTCTGTTCCAGTCATCTGCCACTCTTTTAGTGAAGAAATATTTCCTCATATCTCTTCTGAACCCCTCTCCCTACACCTTCTTTGCATGCCCCATGGTCCTGCTGCTCTTTCTTATTTGAATGAGACTCCCCTCCTGCACCCTGTTCATCCATGTGAAGTACTTGTAGGTCTCTATCATGTCACCTCCCTCTCTCCTTTCTTCCAGGGTGTATATGTTGAAATCCCTCAGTCTTTCTTGTAGGGCTTCCCGCATAATCCCTTTACCATTTTAATTGCCCTCCTCTGGGCTACCTCCAATCTGTTTATGTCATTTCTGAGATGCAGTCCCCAAAACTGGACAATGTACTCCAGGTGGAGTCTTACCAGTGAGTGATATAGTGGCAACACCACCTTCCTCCTCCTGCTGGAGATACCCCTCCTTATGCACCTTCGCATCCTGGTAGCCCTGCACACTCTTTTGTCACATTGCCCTGCCACTTTGAGGTCTTCAGATGTGATAACTACATGCTCCCTTTCTTGTTTCGTAACTGTCAGTGCCTCCCCTCTATCCTGTACTCAGCTCCTGGAATCCTATGCCCTAACTGCTTTGCCTGCTTCCCTCTCTTTTGCTTGGTGTAAATAATAGCAAGTATTTGTTATTAATCTTCTTACACATTTTCAAATGTCATCATAGAATTTGCTGCTATATTGTTCAGGAATCAAACCCAGGTCAACTGGTTGGAAGCAAGCTATGCTTGCTCTATACCACCAATGTAATATACTCCAGGGTGTGGAGTATCATGCAATATCATCACTCCTTGGGTGATTGAAAGCACTCAGCATTGCCTCGTGCCTCACAATGTAGCTAAGGCATGATGATACAGTATCTCATGATATACCACACCCTGGCATGTATTATTGCTTAAATATACTGGGGGGCATCTATTCTACCTCTTTTTTGCATTGTAATATGATGTAGTATCTTAGCATCTTTCCATGCCAAATTAGATGCTATGTATGAGATTCAGTATGAGTTATGTATGCTGGTTAATGCCAGTGTAACTGGCCTACGGAGTGGGGTGATCATTTTTGCTGTAACCCACTACCTGGCTAGCCTGGGTTCGGGAAGAAAACATTCGCTCAGCATCAGGGCTAGGTTCGCACTTCTGGTCAGGGGTACCCAAGTAATCCTGGACACAGGAAGCAATAACTGAAAATGTCCAAACCAGGAGTGGGATTCTAAAGTGTGGCTTTTATTCACTTCAACACAAGAATACAAAGCAAGATGGACCCCCACAGGGCTACACTAACTGGATATGCAGATCTCTAGAGGTCAGAACACAGCTTCTTCATCACACAACAACCCTCAGGTTCTAAACACGTCTGGGTTCACACGCCCGAACTGGTACTCTCACTCTTCGATTCCCGGGCATGGCATCTCGGCCAGCACTAGTACACGTTTCCATATGTCATGGAGTTTTGGTGGTAGCTTTCTCAACCACCCTCAAACACTTTCTAGCTCTAAAGGGAAAATCTCATACTTAATCCCACATCTGGGTACTTTCTGCAGACACTGGCCAAGTGCCTGGGAGAAAGCTATAGGTGCCCAAAGTGAATCCGTGGAGGTAGACCTGGTTACTCCAGATGGGGGGTCTCCCGCCACTTGTTCCCAAATCCATACCCGACCATTCATTTGGAATCAACACCTTTCTTTGAACTCTCTGGTTGTAGATGCTGCCTCGAAATGTATATCACATTTAACATTCTACTCTCTCTGTAGCTGGTGTCCTGACTTGAAATGTACTGTAAGTGGCTATGTCCATCCCTGTAGACCCCCACTGGTTAGATGCATTTCAAGTCATACACATATCTCAAAGTACTGCACTTGGCTAGTCTTTTCCTGACCCCACAGTAGGCAGATACTTTTACACAACTGTACTGGTGAAAACATGGGCTCTATGTCAGAGCAGACTCACCATGGTTCGCTGGTGCCCCACGGCTTCTCTCAGAGGAAACACAAAATTCTCTGGTAACTCAGAACAAACTCTTGTCAGGCAGCTTTTCCCATTCCCAGCAGGGCCAGGGGATTGCACCTGAAATGCTGGTGTCCCCCCCCATCCCTCCAGGGATGGAGCACTGGAACAACTCGGGGAGCGGTTTCTACCACTTCAGCTGGTATCTTCAGTGTTCTTCTCTAGGATGAGAACACAATACCCTGTTTCTGAAGTAGCTCTATGACAGAGCTAGGCTCTGAGGGGCTGCCAACTGCAGCACACCTCCTGCTTCTCTTGAGTCTCCTGCTAGACTTCTACAGACTTCTACAGACTGACTTTGAAATCCTCAACATTCTAACCTAACTCCCTGCTGCAGCATTCCACTGTGACTTATGCTGCTGCAAGAATTCTATAGTGATGTCATCCCTCCAGCTCAGCTGAGACTGAGGACAGAGTGAGACAGTGTGAACCCCATTTCACTGGTGTCTCACAAACTGCCTTTCCCTGCCTGCCACTAGATCTAAATGGGATTCTAGTAACTCCGGGTGACAAGGAGGTTACACCCACCCTTGGCCAGGAAAATGACTGTCTGCAGTCATTGCTTACCCAGCCCAGGCCATCCTACCCTCTGTGCTACCTACAGAGAGGGGTAATCAGGCACTCTTTTACCATGTGCTAGGCACAGGCAGGCAACACTAAGGGCCCAGAGGCCATCGGCTAACACATCAGCCTCTACTGTACGATGTTTCTATGGTTACCTAGTGGCCCTGGTAGAACTTCCCAGAGCATAGCCCTAATAGATCAGTACTGCGGCCCCTAGTGCAGGTTAGGACCACAGTCTGTCTATCCCCCCAGCCCTCTAGGGATAACCTATCTGACCAAAATCCAAAATTACCCAAAAACACTGGGGACCTCCCCCCAACCCTGGACACCTGCAACCAACACACAAGGGAGCTATCACTATTCTCTATGCATTACTCCCACACTCCCCCACAACCATGCCTGTGGAAGGAAACGTTAAACACAGTAAACAACAACATCTACTTTAAACACTACTACTTTAAATCACTTGAGGGACTCCGATGAGTCCCTCCTCCTCTTCTTGTCTTCTCTTCTTGGGGATCAGCTGCAAGAGAAAAGACAAAACAACCCCTAATCTGCAAACACAGTACTATCTAAACCCCTACCATCAAAACACTGGAGAATCCCCAAAAATATTTTTTTAGAAAAGTAAAAAGACAGTATAAACAGTAGAAAAACAACAACATTATTTACAATACACATTTTTGGGGATGGAGTGTCCTAAAAGTCCCATCTAGTGACAAAAGTGCCCGAAGGCAAGTCCAAGAAAGAATTTCTCCTGGGCCGGAGCCTGGTGAAGCACAGTTCTGGTAGGACTGTAATCCCGAAGGGGAGAGTCTTTGAGGACAGTTCAAGCAGTCTGAAGTCTGCTAGGTGTAGGGTGTGTACTGCAATATCATTAAAATAAAAAACTTTGGACTTACCAGTCCCTTGAAGAACAAAATCAATATGACACCTGGATTTCCAGCCAAAGACTCTCCCTGGCAGCATTCTTCGGATACAGCTGGACGGACATCTTCCGGAGAACGACAGGATGGCACATCTGGAAACTGCTTTGTTGATGTCATCTAGGAGATGAAACCTTGGAACAGAACAGGAAACAGCTGGTCTGAAGTCATCCGAAATCCCAGGCGATGAATCGGGATACAGTTGGGCTGGTGTCCTCTCTGGATATGGAGTGTTCTGGAAGGCCAGGCAATGGAATCTGGAAAGCCAGTACACTACAAGGCTGACGAATCTGGGGCACCTGGTTCCTGTAATGCCAGTCTGGCGGAACAACATAGGTACGACAATGGCAGGATGGCAGCACTGGCTACCACTGCTCTGCTTTCCACTTGGTAGGCATGGGCACATTTACAGGACATGGCCTGCATTGAGGGAAGTAACACAATGGGTCAGGTGCAAGAATTATTACCCCGACTGGGTGCTCATAATTCACACTGAAAAAGGTTTCATGTCCCTCTCCATCCATGATCTGAACAGTGTCTATGAACAGTGTTCTGCCCACTTTCCATTGATTAAATTTTTCTTTGAACACTCTGTCTAGGACATACCTACTTGCACCAGGATGCACATGTTTTGTGGCCTCTTCCACTATCCAGGATTTCCTGTTTCTTTCAATCTCCTCCCAGACTCTTCGAGGAAAGGTAGGAAAGAATATCCCATAGATCTCATTCACCTTCCTACGAACCACTCTTTCCTACACTTGGTCAACTTGAGACCTCCGGCCTGGAGTGGGGGCGGCCAGTCCTGGTTTTGCCAGCTACGCATACTCAATGCAATGTGAAATGGATCTTTGACTCCTCCTTGTGGGGACAGGGCTGTGGAGTCACCAATCTCTCCTTCTGTTTGCTCCTCCGAGGCAAGAGCCCAAGGCTGTGGACCCATACCTTCTTCATAAAGCCACATAGGTTCCCCCTCATCTTCTTCCTCGCTGAGGATCTGAGCCCAGGAGTGAGCAGTCATCCTCACTCCTGAGACTATCCACTCTTCACTGGGTGCGGAGGTCGACACCTCCCATTCAAGAGTCTCTGTCATCTCATCTTCTCCGATGAGACTAGGGCTCGGCCCTTCTCTCCAAGGATCTGCTGATGCTCCCTTCGCACTGTCTCTCTGGGACCTGGACTCAGATACATCAGTAATTTGCTCTGCCTGTAGATCTACACTCTCTTGCTTCTTGCCACACTCTACTGATCTTCCTCCAACAGGCTCCACCTGGTGCTGTGTGCTGCCAACTGCAGATTCTTTTTTTTTTGTATAATATTTTTTATTTGCTTTTCAAAAAAACTTCAACAAACAATCAAATACACAACTTATTCATTCTACTGCTAATATCATACATTATAGTAATCATCCTTTTCACTTCAGTACCACCTATATTCCATTCGCATTAAGCTACGTTAAATTAAATTAGGTTAAATTGAATTAAATTAAGTTAAAATTAAAATTAAAATGAAAGTGCAACCAGTATACCCATGCTTTTATCATCCAATCATTTCCACATTCTTATTTTCCATCCATCCACTGCCCCCATTCCCAACTCCTTCTTTCTACTTTCTATATACCTTCTCTCATCCTCCTTCGTTTTCTCAGTTTATTGTACCTTCCCATAATATCTAACTCTCTTCCTCCAACAAAGAACCCAAAAATTGGGCCCAGTGTCTTGCAAATCCTTCTTCCCTCCCCTCCCCCCCACACATAAGTTAGCCTCTCTAACCCCAAAGTCTGCAACACCATCTTCCACCATCCTTGGATTGTTGGTGCAGTTTGTGAGACCCAAGTATTCTGGATCCCGTGATGAGCCAGGACATATAGTACCCTGATCCATCTGGGCAATAATGTCCACTCATCCTCCTCTCCATCTTCCACCCCAAACAAACAACCCAGAGGGTCCAAAGGCAAGTCCCTTCCAGCAATCCTTCCCACCCTAGACACCACCTCCTTCCAATATTTCTGCAGTATCGGGTACTCCCAGAAACAGTGCATGTATGTCCCCCGTCCTGAGCCATACCTTCCACATAAAGGTGATACTTCAGGGTACGTCTTATGTACAATCACTGGTGGGTGATACACCCTGTGAATAAATTTAAAATATGCTTCCTTATATTTATTGTATGCCATAATCCCCAATTGCATTGGGAGCAGTAATTTCCAATTTTTATCCGTTATGCCTCTGCCGAGGTCCCTTTCCCACAATTTTTTGGTTCCTAATGTCCAATCAGGAAGTATGATCTTTTCTCTCTTCACCACTTGGCCTATAAACCCTTTCTCTTGGTTTTGAGCTGCATAGATCACTATCTCTACCTGGTCTACCTCATATATCCCTTTATTCTCCTTCCCCAAACTTCCCATATATGCCCTTGTTTGCAAGTACCTGAACCTTTCTCTTTTCCCGCATCCTACCACCTCCTGCAGTTCCTGTAATGAACAGAACTGTCCACCTACTAATAGGTGCCCCAGAATCTTTATTCCTTTTCTCTCCCAATCCCCCAAAGCCTCTATCTTCCAGCCCTGGCAAGAAGTAGGGATTACCCACCACAGGCATCAATAGTGTCTCCTTCCCTTGTGTCTACCCTTTACTCCTTAATTCCTTCCATGCCTTAAGTACCTGCACTACTAAGGGATTGACTTCTTTTCCCATTCTATATGCTCCCAGCCCTTTACTATGGAGATATGCCGCTATTTTACACTGGGCCGTACCCTGTTCCAATTCAACCCAGCTGGCAACCTTGGGTTTGTGAACCCAGTCTGCCACATATCTTTGCTGTATAGCCAGAAAATAGTTACCAAAGTCTGGGAAATTTAGTCTCCCTTTCTCTCTATCTGCCTTTAACCTCCCCAAACTAACCCTCGGGTGCTTCCCTTTCCAAATAAAGGTCGTAAAGGCCTTCTCCAACCTATGAACGTCCTCCCTAGACAGTCCTATATGTAACATTTGTAGCAGATACAAGATCCTGGGCAACACATTCATTGTTATTATATTAATTCTACCCAGCCATGACACTGGTAGCTGCATCCACCTTCTTAGATCTGTCTCAGCTATTTTTATCAATTTGGTATAATTTTAATTATATAAGGACCCCAAGGATCTACCTACCTGAACCCCTAAATATGTCAGACTCGTCCCCGCCACCTTGAGTCCCCATTGTCTTACCTCTTCTCCAGCTCCCTTAAACCACAGTATTTCCGATTTTCCTAAATTGATTTTATACCCCAAAAATACTCCAAACTCCTTTACCAATGACAGGAGAGGGGGAACCGATCACTTTGGATCCTTCAAAAACAACAACATATCGTCCGCGTATAGTTCCAGTTTATGTTGTGACCTACCCTCCCCCCCCCACTCCCCGTATGCCCTCACAGTCTCTAATTGCTATAGCCAGAGCGCAAACAATAAAGGGGAAAGGGGGCAACCCTGCCTCGTACCTCTCTCCAAATTAAACCTCTCTGACCTACTGCCATTTACTACCACCTGCGCCAGGGGCTGTCTATACATCACCTTTACCCATCCCAGAAATGGTTCACCCAGACCAAACCTCCCCAATATTTCAAATAGATAATTACATTCCACCCTGTCAAACGCTTTTTCCACATCCATTGAAAGAATTCCTATAGCTTCCTTTCCCCTGTTCGCTCTCCACAGTATATTAAGCAGCCGTCTCATATTATGATATGACTGTCTTCTTTTAATAAACCCCGTTTGGTCCGGGTGAACCACTTCCAGGGAGTATCTCCTCCAGCCTACCAGCCAGCACTTTAACCAATATCTTCAAATCACAATTTAAAAGTGAGATGGGCCAATATGAGGCACATAGTTGCAAATCCTTCCCCTCGTTTGGTATGAGGCATATGGCAGCATCATAACACGTATCTGGTAAGCTAACCTCTTCTGTCTCTCCATTCTGTTGGAACACCCTACAAAGCACCCTTGCCGTTCTGGCTCCCATCAATTTGTAATACTCTACCGGGTACCCGTCCGGACCGCTAGCCTTCCCCTTCTGCAATTTTTGGATAGCTTGCATCACTTCCCCCTCCGTTATTGGTTTCCCCAGCTTTTCCCTCTGTGTCTGCATGACTTTCGGTATTTTTATTTTCCCTAGGAATTCCTGCATCTTTTCTTTCATTCCTGTGTCCCCTGCCTGATATAAACTTTGAAAGAAGGCCTGAAAGGCTCTCTGCATCTCCTTATCCTTTTTCTGCAGGGTGCCCTGATCATCTCTCACCCCCACAATTCTTTTCATCATCATCATCAAATCTTTATTTATTCAGGCGAGCATCATTGAGCAAGGCTCATTTACAAGATGGACCTGATAAGGTCAAGGTTCAACAATTGATACACAACAGATACATCATACACTTATATAAAACAGTTATACATACAGGGGAAAAAACATTTATAAACACAGTGATGTACAGTAAAATTCACATGATAAAGTGGGTTATAGGAAAGTTGAGCTAATATTTACAGTATATACAGTGTATACATATCCCAGTGGAGGGGCCATGGCAAACACACAGCATAATGTAATACTAGGATGGTGGAAGGTATTACTGGTGCCATAAGATGGGGTGTCTACCTGGGAGGGAGAACTGAAGAACAAAGATTATGCCATATATGGTGAATTTTTGGGAGGGAGATTGTGAGATGACAAAGCTAGCTCTAGCGATAGCAACTGCATTTCTCTGTGAAGAAAACTGTACAACGCTGTTTAAAGGATGCAATTGGAATAATATTGGACAGTTTTAGGGATTTTTGTAGGGTGTTCCATGCTATAGCTAGAGAATAGCTGATTGCTGCCCTCCCTAGCCGGGTGCTGAATTTTTCATCCTCTTACCTCCCTTCATAAGGTTAACCACCAATGGGCCTGGTTTATTTCCCCATTCAAATATATATCTCTTATTAAATAAACCAGCTCTCCCTGCTTCTGATCTCAAATGCGGCATTCAGAGCCTCCCTCACCATGTCCAGCATTTGAACGGCCTCCCCCCTTTCTCCCTGAGCCACTCTCATCTCTAACTCCTTTAATTTATTTTCCAGCTCACTTCTTTGTGCCCTCCATTTCCTCTTTATCCGAGACACATATTCAATAATTACTCCACTCATGAACACCTTGCCTGTTTCCCAGAGTATATTTTTTGAGACCCCCTCTTTATCATTTGTTGCCATGAACAAATCCCAACTGTCCTCCAGATGCTTTCTGAATTCCTCGTTCTGAACCATATATGTGGGGAATTTCCATGGGGGGGTCCCTGCTTCTCCCTCTTCTGTATTTTCATTACCACCATTGCGTGATCCGAAATATGTATAGGGCTGTGTCATACTTCCCATACCCGGGCATACCATTCCCTCACGGCGTAAATATAATCTATCTGCGGCCATGTTTTGTGAGGGTTCGAATAAAAGGTATACTTCCTCACTCCCAGGTTTGCTGTTCGCCATACATCCACCAACTCTAGTTCTGCCATTCCCTTATGCCATTGTTGCATCCACCCGATGTCCTCCTTTTCCCTTCAGAATGGTCCATTTTCAAATCCATTGCCCAATTCAAGTCCCCCCCTTCCCATTATTAATCCCGGATCAGTAAATCCAGCAAAGAGGCATACAATTGACAATCATGTACCGCCGGGGCATATAACGATCCCAAGGTGATCTGCTCCCCATCCAGAGTCCCCGAGATAAAAATATATCTCACCTCCTTGGTGTCCCTAATTACCCTATGTACCTCCATGTTCATCCCTTTATGTAGCAAGATAGCTACCCCTCTTTTACAAACAGAGGCAGATGCCACATAACACTTCTCCACCCACCCTCCCTTGGGCCAGTTTAGCGTGCTCTACCTCTGTTAGGTGCGTTTCTTGCAATAGAGCTATTTGGGCTCTCCCTCTTTTGAGGGCTGACAGCCGAACATTCCAAGTAATCACATTAATACTCTTGTTAACAGACATTTCTATATATTATTCTTTTCCTTTCCACTTTACATTTACCCTTAATAGCATGATAACCTCGTATACTCAGTTTCCCTGGTTGCACTTTGTTCATACGAAAAAAAACAACAGTGTCATCACAAACAATCTTAACAACAATTTTAACATATAACTTTGTACATTTTTCCCCACATCCCCCTTTCCTCCCTTATTCACTACCACCCCGATCTCTTACCATACCCCCTCCCTTCAACCTTCCCCCAACTTACTCCCTCCCCCTTTCCCTGGTCTGATGCATTCTTCCCTCCTCCTCGCACTGCTCCCTCTGTCTCACATGTTCCTTCTTCCCTTTCCCACTCTCCCCCTCCCTCCTCTCTCTGGAATACCCCCCATTCAAACGTGTCCTTCCTTCCTCTTCCCTCCTCTTATATATCACTCTTTCCTTAGACACTATCAGTCTCCCAACTAGTGTCTGCCTCATCCCAGGTACTGAAAGAAATGTCGCTCTCCCCCACAGCCTGTTTAATTTGTGCCTACCCTGGAACTTCACTCCTCTAATTATCCCTCCTCCCTGCAGTTACCACCATTGTTTCTCATCACCTCCTCCCCCGTCCTCCTCCACACAGCCCCTTCTTTTCCATAATAAGGCCCTTCCCCTTCCTTCTATCCCTAATCCTTCATTAATTTCTCCTCTTTGCTTGCCCCACACGGGTGCTCTAGAGATAGATAGTTTGGGACACCAAGAAAGACAAGCAGGGAGATTAGGCCGCACTTAAAAACTGACGCGCTAAGCCCTCCTCTCCTGCCCGCCTCCTCACTGTACCCATACGCTTTTCCATCCGGCCTTTCTCTTCTCGAACGTCTCAGGCCTTCCTTCTCACATCCGGGAACTCTGTCACATAGTGTTGGCTCCCATCCCACAGTGGCACTGCGAGCAGCCTTTGTATATGCCCCCTTCATTCCTCTCCGCCATTTTCAGGACAGTCTGCCCCTGCATTCATTTCTCAGTGTCCCAATCTATTTCCACAGGCCTCATTGTTAGAAAAAAAAACTTTCCCAAGAAACACTCTTTTCTCTCCAGCATGAACTTGAACAACATAACTGCAGATCAAAATACAAATAAACAGTAACTGCAAGACCAGTCTCTCCTCCTTCACTTTAAGTCTATAGGCAGGGTTCCCAACCGCTTTACTACGTTTCTGGGCTATACTTCAGCGCAGCTTTTGCCTCAGGTTCTTCACAAATTCTTCTGCTTTTTCCACCTCCCAAAAGGAATACATGGCCCCCTCATGTTTTATTTTTAAGGTGGCCGGGTAAACCAAGAAATTCTCTATCTTTGGGTCGCGTAGTTGCTGCATGGAATTGTTGAACGATTTACTTATTTTCAACAGTCGGGCCGAGTAATCTTGTGACATGTATAAACGATGACCCTCGTATTCCACCTTCCCCTTCTCTCGAAAAGCCTTCAGCATTAGCTCACTATCCTGGAAGTGGTGAAACCTGAATATTATTTGTCTTGGTGGTTGTTCCTTCGGTGGCTTGGGCATCACAGCCCTATGAGCCCTCTCAAGCTTAAACTTTCCTTTTGCAGGTTGAAGGCCCAGCAAGCCAGGCAGCACTCGCCCACAGAAGTCTAGCGCACTCTCCCCCTCCATACCCTCTGGCAAACCTCTCAGCCTCAAATTTAGCCACTTGTGATAATTTTCTTGATAATCAAAATCAAAAATCTTTTAAATCATTCAGCTCTTTTTGTAGGGCCACAACCAGTCCAGGAGTCGCCAGCAGTTCATCTTCCACGTGTGAAATCCTCTCCTCCATCTCCAAGATTCTACCCTCTTGCACCACCTGTTGATCTTGGATTTCCTGAAGTTTTAGATCTAATTTCCCTTCTAATTTTATTAACCGGGGCTCCAGCGCTGCAATTACCTGCCCCGTAACTTCTCTCCCCAGAGCTGCAACCTCTGCCACCGATAGTGAGACTAGGCTGCCACCATCTCCTCCTCCTTTCTTCACGATTTTTGCCGCAATTCTCTGACCCTTCAAGACTCCTGGAGTCAAATAGTCATCCATCCTAAGTTCACACACCTCAAGGTATGACTTTTCTGCAGTTTCAGGCACTTTTTTAACTTTTTATTTGTACTTTTAAGCTGTTGAGAGGGAGCAGCGTGGAGATTCGCATCCATTCAGCTAGCTGCTCATTAGCGCCCCCCCCACTGCAGATTCTTGAAGCTTTGTCCATGTGGGAGCCAAACTAATCTTGGGTGCTTTGGTTAGGCCATGTCTCTCTAGGCACCCAGAACAGTGAGGAACCATGAAGATGTCCCTTCCAGCCTTTAAGCAAATTATGCACTCTCTAACTGGATATCCAGGAATTGCCACTTGAGGAGGCAAATGTCCCCCGTAGTAACATCTCTCAATATCTTTCAATCTGTTAACTTCTTCTATTATCATAGCCCGGGCAAGATCCGGGTAGTGGGCTAGTCCCGAAGCCATGACTGCAGAGAAAAACAAAGCTCACTGTTATCTCAAGTCCCACTCTATTGGAAATACTTTTACAAAATGGCTCCTCTGCTGCTGTGTTTACTTTACTACCCCACACTGTAATGGCGGCGGCAGCACTCCTGCATATCAACGTTCTGTTTTTGACTCAAGCCACTGCGCATCCGATTTACACGGTCTACTGATAAAGTTCACTCAAACTGCTTAAACTGCACTGCCTGTTTTCACAGCACATTTATATGATTTTTACTGGACTTTCTCATTTGCTGTAACTCACTGTTCTTGCTTAAAAGTCCCTAAAGCCACAGTATTTAATTGCACAGGATTGCCTGTATTTCTTGTTGCATCTTTCATACAGTCTCTTACTTTGCTTTGAAAAAGCATACTGTTGCTGAACCCACAATTATGCTCACAGTCTAATGCTTAGAATTCCTGCTTTGCTTGATCAACTTGACACAGTCCTTCTTTGCAAAACGATCACACTGCTCCACTCAGATTCAGCTGGCTTTAGTTAAAATCACACACAGTTTGAGTGGTTTCTTAGGTTGGTACTCACTTAATCAGTAGCTTGTTATTGCGATGGAAACATTTTGGCCTACAGTCAGTCTTGAAGGCCTCTGGAAGGAAGTGGGCTGGCAGTCCTGCTGATTGTCCCTCTGAACACCTCGCTCTCTTCCCATACTATCGAAATGAGGGTTGAGCCTGATTTTAAATGGAAAAGTCCGATTTTATCACTTTTGTAATGTTTTCAGTCACCGCAATGCTCCTGCTGGCAAGCCAGTTCACACACTACTCTCTCTCTCTCTCTCCCTCTCGAACACTGTGCAGCCGCTCTAGAGCTGGCTTGGGGGAGGGACTGACTGCAGTCTTACCAATAACTCGACGCCATGTAAATGAGCTTCTTTCTTCTTGTGCTCTTCTCCTCCATGGTGATCATCAACAGGCAAAATTTAAACTGCAAACCACACTTTTTTTTTTCAACTGTGACTCCTCGGTGGGAGCACCATTTCGACCATTTTTCATGGCATTTCACTCAGCGACTCTCTCTGTCCATACGACAAGCACTTTCAACTTCTAGGGCACAAATCTCTCTCTCTGTTTCCCACAGTTTTCCACACTTTCTCTTGTCACACTTAACTTTAGAAAGCTGGCAAACGTTATAACTGTGATGCTGAACAAGGGGCATACACAATCTGGCTTTACTGCACCTCGGTAAACTGGTGGCACAATTACAGCAGCACATGAACAGCAGAACACAGCGACACATTTGGGTGGCAATGCTTCCAGCTTTTTGGGCTACCTACTGCCAGACAGCCAAAAAGTTAGCCCAAATCCGAGCAAATCTTTCTTGTTCTCTCCCTAGATTCTAAATCAAATTCTCAGCGGTGCCTCCATTTTGTAACTAGCCTAGGGAGTTGGGTGATCATTTCTGTTGTAATCTACTACCTGGCTAGCCTAGATTTGGGGAGAAAACATTCGCTCAGCATCAAAGCTAGGCTCGCACTTCTGGTCAGGGGCACCCAAGTAATTCTGGACACAGGAAGCAATAACTGAAAATGTCCAAACCAGGAGTGGGATTCTAAAGTGTGGCTTTTATTCACTTCAACACAAGAATACAAAGCAAGGTGGACTCCAACAGGTCTACACTCACTGGATATGCAGATCTATAGAGGACAGAACACATCTTCTTCATCACACAACAACCCTCAGGTTCTGAACACATCTGGGCTCACACGCTTGAACTGGTACTCTCACTCTTGGATTCCCTGGCATGGCATCTTGGCTAGCACTAGTACACTTTTCCATATGTCATGGAGTTTTGGTGGTGGCTCCCTCAACCACCCTCGAGCACTTTCTAGCTCTAAAGGCAAGATCTCATACTTAATCTCACGTCTGGGTACTTTCTGCAGACACTGGCCAAGTGTCTGGGAGAAAACTATAGGTGCCCAAAGTGAATCTGTGGAGGTAAACCTGGTTACTTCAGATGGCGGGTCTCCCACCTCTTGTTCCCAAATCCATACCCGGCCATTCATTTGGAATCAACACCTTTCTTTGAACTCTCTGGTTGTAGATGCTATCTCAAAATGTATATCACATTTAGCATTCTACTATCTTTGTAGCTGGTGTCCTGACTTGCAATGTACTGTAAGTGGCTATGTCCATCCTTGCAGACCCCCACTGGTTAGATGCATTTCAAGCCATACACATATCTCAAAGTACTGCATTTGGCTAGTCCTTTCTGACCCCACAGTAGGCAAATACAGTTACACAACTGTACTGGTGAAAACATGGGCTCTATGTCAGAGAAGACGCACCATGATTCACAGGTGGCCCAGGGCTTCTCTCAGAGGAAACACAAAATTCTCTGGTAACTCAGAACAAACTCTTGTCAGGCAGCTTTTCCCATTCCCAGCAGGGCCAGGAGATTGCCCCTGAAATGCTGCTGTCTCCCCCCCATCCTTCCAAGGATGGGGCACTGGAATAACTAGGAGAGTGGTCTCTACTACTTCTGCTGGTATCTTCAGTGTTCTTCTCTAGGGTGAGAACACTCTACCCTGTTTCTGAAGTAGCTCTATGATGCAGCTAGGCTCTGAGGGGCTGCCAACTGCAGCACACCTCCTGCTTCTCTTGAGTCTCCCTCTAGACTTCTACAGACTGACTTTGAAATCCCCAACATTCTAACCTAGCTCCCTGCTGCAGCATTCCACTGTGGCTAACACTGCTGCGAGAATTCTATAGTGAGGTCATCCCTCCAGCTCAGCTGAGATTGAGGACAGAGTGAGACAGTGTAAATCCCATTTAACTGGTGTCTCACAAGCTGCCTTTCCCTGCCTGCCACTAGATCTAAGTGGGATTCTGGTAGCCCCGGGTGACAAGGAGGTTACACCAGCATGGGCATTAGAGTGACAGTTCAGAGGCTGTATATATTAATTTGTAAATATAGTGTATGCTAAAAAGTGTCCCTTTCTCTGAGCACCTCTGGCTTTCTATGTGCCATTTTATTAGCTTTGTGCTAAGACCTCCCAAACTGGAACAGAGAAGCAGAATATGCAATTGCTTCCAACATTACATGTTTTTATATATCACTTTGAAAGTATCCCTAATGGGGAAGTGTTCTATTAATTTATGTATATATATAAAAGCAATAAAATACTGTATTAACAGTGACCCCCAGTCATTGTGGTTTGAAATCACAGAAAGAGCAGAACCAAACCACACAAAAACATGTATCCTGGATTTTAGGGGGGCAGACTTTGGGAAAATGGGGAGATACTTGAAAGAGGCATTAAGGGGAATGGGGTAGGAATCAGGGGTTGAGGAACAGTTGGCAGTAATTAAAATGGGGATTACAAGAGCAACATAATTATGCATTAAGCAGGTTAGCAAGAGGAAAAGGAAGAGGAGACCATTATGGTTTTCCAAAGAGGTAGCAAAGAAAGTGAAAGCCAAAAAGATTGCATTCAGGCAATACAAAAAGAGACAGGCAGAAGGGGATAGGGAGAAGTACCAGGAGAAGCAAAGGGAGGCAGGGAGGTCCGTAAGGGAAACCAAAGCTCAGACAGAAGAACACATTGCAAAATCAGTGGGTAGAGGGGACAAAACCCTTTACAGGTACATAAGTGAAAAAAGAAAGGCAAAGGGAGGGATAGTGAGACTGAAGGGGGAGGATAAGGACCGCGTGGAGGATGACAACAGTAAAGCTGGCATATTGAACAGGTATTTCTGCTCAGTCTTTATTGAGGAAGAGGAGGGTAATGGGTCTGAAGGAGTACAAGGGGTGAGAATGGTGCAGAAATGGACACAAGTCCTTTACGAGAAAGGGTCCTGAAGGAACTGGAAATAATAAGAGTTGATAAAGCAATGGGGCCAGAAGGGTGCACCCCAGGGTCCTTAAAGAACTAAGAGAGGTGGTGGCTGAACCTCTGGCTATCCTGTTTAGCTGATCACTGGAAACAGGGTAGGTACCCAAAGACTGGAGGACAGCAGATGTCCCCCTTACGCAAAAGTGTGAACAAAGAGGAAACGGGGAACTACAGACCAGTCAGCCTCACCTCAGTAGTGGGGAAGATCATGGAAGCACTACTGAAGGAGAGATTGGTGGAACATCTGGTTGTCAGTGGACTACAGGACCCAAAGTAGCATGGTTTCACCAGGGGGAGGTCATGTCAGACAAACCTCATTGAATTTTTTGACTGGGTGACTAGGGAGGTAGATCAGGGGGAGGGCAGTGGACATGGCCTATCTGGACTTCAGCAAGGCCTTTGACACTGTGCAACATAGAAGACTATTACACAAACTGGGGAATATGGGTGTGGGCAGGACAGTAGTGTGGTGGGTAAGTAACTGGCTGGGTGGCAGGACACAGAGGGTGGTGGTAAATGGCTGTCACTCCACAGAGGGAAAAGTGACCAGTGGGGTACCACAGGGATCAGTGCTGGGACCAGTCCTATTCAACATCTTCATCAGTGACATTGCGCAGGACCTAGAAGGCATAATTTCACTGTTCACTGATGACACAAAGCTCTGTAACAGAGTAGACACACCAGAGGGTGTAGACAGAATGAGAGGGGACCTGCAGAAACTTGAAGAATGGTCAGGGGTTTGGCAGTTGACATTCAATGCAGAGAAGTGCAAGATAATGCATATGGGGCACAAAAACCCTGGCACAATATATCAGTTGGGGGGTGAGGATATAGCATGCACCAAGCAGGAAAGAGATCTTGGGGTTATCATCTCTGATGACCTCAAGGTAGGGAAACAGTGTGACAAGGCAGCAGGTAAAGCAAATAGGATGCTGGGATGCATAGGCAGGGGCATCACCAGCAGGAAAAGGGAGGTCATAATTCCACTATACAAGACACTAGTGAGGCCTCACCTGGAATACAGTGTACAGTTCTGGAGACCTTACCTGCATAAGGACACAGACAGGGTAGAGAAGGTTCAGAGGAGGGCAACTAAGATGGTACATGGATTGCATCACACGTCCTATGAAGACAGTTTGAAGGAACTGAATATGTACTCCCTGGAGGAGAGGAGGGAGAGAGGGGATATGATAGAGACATACAAGTACCTTACAGGGAGGAACAGGGTGCAGGAATACACTATTTTTAAGCAAAAAAGATGTTCCAAGACTAGAGGGCATGGGATGAAGTTGGAAGGAGGATGATTCAGAGGAAACGTGAGGAAGAATTTCTTCACAGAACGGGTAGTGGACAAGTGGAACACCCTGCCAGAGGAAGTGGTGGGGGCTGAAACAATCATGGGATTTAAGAATGTATGGAATAGACATAAAGGAATTCTGGAGGTCAGGGGTAAGGGGCAACAGACTTCTAGGAAAACATAAACTGAACTTACAAGCTCAAATGGGCAGACTGGGTGGGCCATAGTCCCTTATCTGCCGACACTGTCTATGTATCTATGTATCTATGTATAAGTGCATAGTTGTATAAAATTAGGGGTGACCCAGCTGCATAGTGGTAACATGTTGGACTACCACCTGGGAAAATGGGGTTCATAATCCCATGCTGAATCCAGCTGGGGCAGTGTGCTTCACAGAAATGAGGGGAGGCTCCTGGGTAGGAGGACTTGGCAGCTGTCATTCATGCATGCCCTGCCAGCCAACCAAAGAATGGCATTGGTGTTAGTTGTGAAGGCAGACCCTCACTAGCACTAAGTCTTTCTGGCCACATGATGGGTGTAGCAGTGGGGTGCTGGTTCCATTGGGTGGTAGACAGGAAGAAAAGAGACAACACAGTAAAAGTCTGCCTTCTATCTGGATTTCACCAAGACTTTGACTCTGTGCCCCACAAAAGGTTGATCAGGAAGCTGGCAGATCCGGGTTGTGGATAAGATGGCCAGATGGTTGAAAAACTGGTTGAGGGACAGAACCCAGAGGGTGGTTGTGGAGGGAGAGTTATCTGGCTCCATAGAAGACACCAGTGGGGTCCAGCAGGGCTCAGTGCTGTGGCCGGTGCTGTTCAATCTCTTCATCAGTCACATTGGGGATTGCATTAAGGGCAAAATGTGCTTATTCGCAGATGACACCAAGCTCTGTGGAAGAGTGGACACAGCAAGGGATACAGGACCTATAAGATGATCTGGAAAAACTGGGGAGATGGTCCGGGATCTGGCAGCTTGACTTAAACGCCAAGAAAATGCAACATTATGTGCACTGGAGCCAAGAATTGCAGGACAGAATACTCCCTGGGTGGAGTCTGGGTATCTGCATCAGAGGAGGAGGAGGAGGAGGAGGAGAAGGATCTGGCTGGGAGTGATGATCATTAGTGATCAAAAGCATGTGATGCAGTGCAAAAAAGCAACAGCAAGGGCAAACAAGATGCTAGGATGCATAGCTAGGGGGATCAGTAGTAGAAGAGAGAAGGTTATACTGTCCTTGTACAGGTCACTGGTGAGGCCACATCTCGAGTATGGAGTTCAGTACTGGTGCCCTACCTCAAAAAGGACATTAGCCTACTGGAGAAGGTCCAGAGGAGGGCTACACAGGTGATAGTGGGTTAACAGGGTAAGGCATATGAGGAGAGGTTGAGGGCGTTGAACATGTACTCCCTGGAGGATGGGGGGTCATGATTGGGTCTTTCAAGTACTTCAAGGGGATAAATAAGGTGGATATGGAGGGTCTCTATAAGCTGAGTGACAACCATAACATGAGGAGGCACAGTCTTAAGCTGAAAGGAGGAGGTTTAATGAGGGGGGGTCAGGAAGCACTTCTTCACAGAGAGGGTGGTGGACACTTGGAATGTGCTGCCAGAAGAGGTAATCTCTTGGGAGACAGTGAGCAACTTCAAGAGTGGCTGGGATAGGCATAGGAGGAAGGTAAGGATCATGGATAGGGAGGATGGGAAGAGTGGGGAGGGGGTCAGGGGCAGTAGCTCAAGCTGTGGACCCTGCAATATGAGTAGACTAGATAGATCAAATGGCCTTCTTCTGCTAGCTTCTTTGTATGTTCGTATGTAAGTTAATTTTTGACTACTGTGATGTAGTGTATGGTGCTGCCCCTAAGTCCTCCCTGGCCAGACTGGACACCCTCTTCAATTCCTTTTGCCGCTTTGCCCTGGATGCACCCCCCACACCCACCACTGTGAACTTTATCATGCCCCATCCTTCACCTCTCTTATAAACAGGCAACTCTCCCACTGTGCTAAATTCACCTCCAAGTACTGGTTTGGTGAGCTCCAATCCTACCGCACCTCCTCCTTTATAACACCCCTCATCCTTCCATTCCCTTACATCAACTGACTCCCACACCCTGGTAGTCACCCACAGATCCACCAAATCAGCCAATCCGGTTACTCCCACTGCCTCCCAAAAATATGGAATTCCCTCCCCCTCAAATCCAGCACTCATCCTCCACCTACTCCATCAGCTCTGTCCTCAATAATTACCTTGCACCTAGCTGCTCCTGCCATATCTCTCTCTAATTCCCTCTTCTAAGCCCTGGACAAACCCTACCCCTCTACCAGCACCTTCATTTTACCCAGTGCACCCCCAACCCCCAAATTTCTAGTTTCCTCCCCTTCCCCCAAACTGCTCCCACTTACTGGCCTCCCTTGATCTCTCACAGAATGTAAGGAACCCCAAATGCTCTCCATGGGTCCCACTCCTGCCCCACTGAGAGGCTTGTATCTCTCATCTACTCCCTTCCCCCACCATCCCTCCTATCTCCCTAGACCTGCAGTCCTCTTGAAGGGTTCTTAGCATCCTGAAGGGTTCCTATTGCATCTAGGCTTGTCTCCTCTCCTTCCCACTCCCCCATCTACCTGTCCCCCTAGCCTTTGCAGTCCCCTTGCAGGGTTCTCAGCATCCTGAAGGGGCCCTACTGTGCCTAGGCATGTCTCCTCTCCTTCCCCTCCTCCATTCTACCTTTTCTCCCTAGCCTTCACAGTCACCTTGCAGGATTCTCAGCATCCTGAATGGGTCCTACTGGGTGTAGGCTTGTCTCTTCTCCTTCTCCTCCCCCATCTACCTTTCTCCCCAGTCTTTGCAGTACTTCTTGCAGGGTTCTCAGCATCCTGAGGGGATCCTACTATGCCTAGTCTTGTCTCCTCTCCTTCCCCTTCCCTGTTTACCTTTCTCCCTGGCCAGCGCAGTCCCCTTGCAGGGTTCTCAGCATCCTGAAAGGGTCCAACTGAGCCTATGCATATCTCCCCTAGTCTATCTAGCCACTATCTTGGCTTTCCATGACTACTAGCAGGGTCCAATGCATCCTGATGGATTATTGATTAGGCCCCATCCCCTCCAAAGGTACAAATTCTCTTCCCCTCAAGGATTCAGTTCTCACTCCCTCCCTCCCTCCCTGTCCTATCACTCTCTTAACCCCTGTCTACTGACCTTCCTCAACCCCATTGCAGAGTACTCCACATCCTGAAGGATCTTCTCTTGGATTAGGTCCTATTTGCCCTCCTAACATTTAAGTCACACCTCCTCCTTCTCTCTCCTCCCTCTTTAAATCTCTACAGCCTTATCCCCCTTTATATCTAGCCCCACAGCACCCTTGTAGGGTTCCCCTCATCCTGAAGGGGTCTCTCTGGGACACTGCCTTATCCCCTTTTCTCTGGTCCCCCCAGTCCCCTTACAGGGTTCCTTGCATCCTGAATGGATCTCCATGGACAGGACTCTTCCCCCTCCCCCCTCCTCATCCCTCCCTCTCCTTCTCTCTTTTCTTTCACGTAAGCACTTATTTACTTATTAACTCAGCACTTATTATTGTCCACTCCTTCTACCTGTTATGCGCAACACAGTTGTAACACTGTTTGTAACTCCTGCCTCACAACTGTATGTTAATGTTGATCTTGTTTAATGTCTCATTCCTATTGTACTCCTTCCCCACAGGTTGCACTGGGAGATGAGCAACTTGTTGCTCAGTGTGCCTTCCTGGTGAAACATTTCAATAAATAAATAAATAAATAAAAGAAAATAGAGGGGAATCTTAATATAGAGAATACAGTATATGAAATATAAACAGTTTTTTCAAAGTTTCACATTACACAACAGGGCCTCTATAAAATGAAACACATTTCTTGCCCTCTGCATTCTTTCTGATTATTGCTAATTTTCGAAATATTTGTGTTTCTTTTAAGAGTGTGGCCCAGCCCTTTTTGGTGCTACAAATATGGTCCTGGATTCCCCTAATTTGGGACATGCCAGTTGCTGGTATAGTCCGGTAGAGCGAACAAAGGGCTCCCAGAGACAGAGAGTCTGGTTCTGTGTAGCTAGTCCATTTAGAGCAAGAGTTTAAGAGAAGACAGATTTTTGCAGAGGCTACCAAGTCTGTTTTCTCCAGGTGCCTAAAGTAGCAATTAAGAGAAATGGCAGAGGCTGTGTGGTAGGACTGGTCATCCTACCTTAGAATTAGAGGGACTTTATTCTAAAGCCTGTTGCAATAGCATTCTAACTATTCTATACTGTACTATCCTGTCCCTGTTCTGTTAGGATGGCCACCTATAGACCCCCCTTTTTTCCTCTTTACTCCATGTTTCCTTTTCAAGTCCCTCTAAAATGCATCTTGCATGGCTCAATGTGACCAAACAATGTAAGAGCTAGCTAGCACAGATTCATTTGCCAATATAAATACAGACAGCCATTGTTAAGTATTTGTACATTTAAAATGAGCCATTTTTTGCTGCACTGTTGTTAACGCTGCACGTATAGTATATATTATGTTTGATTGCCTAAGTACAAAAAAATTTATATATTACATAGTAGTTTGGTGTCTGAGAAAGCCAGAGTTTGTATAAATGAGAAGTTTTCCTCGATAAGGAAAAGGCTGGAAGACGATATAGAAAGCTATTTTTTCAGGTTCCTGAATAAGAAAATAGATGTTTTTCCTTCTCCTTTTGTGGTTAATGTATTTGTTTTATTTTAAATTCATAATGGCATCTGATACAAACAGCCTTGGTTTTTCAGTCTGCCTGGAGCCTATTGCAAAGAGCCTTGGTTTCTCAGTCTGCCAGAGCCAGTTGCAAACAGCCTTGGTTTTTCAGTCTGCCTGGAGCCTTGGAGAGGGAAGGATATTCAGTCTTCACGTCCTCAGAACAGTCTGAATTACAGATGAGAAAAGGATCCCCGCAATGTTATGTGATCCTGACTGTTGCATCCTGACAAATGTTATGCAATTATTTATTTTCTTTTTTTTATTTATATTTATTTTCTTATGTTTTTTCATTTTTGGAACCTTTTTGAAATAAAATTATGCAGCAAGTGTGATGTACCTTATAAGAACTGAACCTGTGTCTGCCTTTTACACCCACATCCTGGGACATGTGGTATAAGAAGTGGGTTACTGATTGATGTTCAGATGGTCAGGAGAATGTCAACCAGCAGGTACCAACCCTGGTATCACAATAGACCTAAGGTACATGTCTCAATACCAGGAAGATAGCCTAAAAGGAGCATTAAGAACATGAGGGGCATTAACAAGGGCCAGGCTGAAGACATTGGGGAAAAGTCACTGCTTGGTCTGGAGCTTGGAGCCAGAAGGAAGACAATGCGTGATCCCTTATTTGATGCTAGTATGGATAACACAGGTGAAGAACTGGCCAATAAACCCCCAGAGAATATAAGTGAACTGTTGCGGTGATTGGCTGTGCCAGAGATGGAGAAATGGAGAGAAAGAGAGAGAGAGAGAGAGAGAGAGAGAGAAAGCCAAGAAAGGGAGATAGAGTGAAGAAGACAGAATCAGAGGTGGACTGATACAATGCGAGCACTCCAAGTCATTGGACCAGTCGTCCTACTGGTTGGACTGGTACATCCCCAAAAGACCTGCAATTTACCAAAATGACTGGTACAGATGATACTGAGGCCTACCTGGCTACCTTTGAAAGAATTGCAAGAGCTTGTGAGTGGCCTCAGGCCCAGTGGGTAGTACAATTAGCTCTATATTTAACTGGTCGTGCCCAGTTAGCCTACAGTTATACAGACAGTACAGATGCAGATGACTATGAGTTAGTAAATAAATTTTAAGACAATTTGATATTAGCACTGAAACATACAGACAAAGGTTTTGTTCACTTTGTTATCAAAATATGGATTCTCAAAGAGAAGTGTATACTGAGCTAAATGAGTTGTGCACCAAGTGTCTTCACCTAAACGGAAGACAATAGCTGATATCTTGGAAACCGTGGTGATCAAGCAATTCTTAAAAATATTAACTCAAGATGTCCAGATGGGTGGCTGAGGGAGCATTGAGTGGAAACTACGTAGATGACCATCATGTTGGGAGAGGATTTCATGGCTGCCCAATAGTCTAGCACAAGGAGATATAAAGGTACTGGTTTTTTTAACTCTACCACATCTAGTATACTAAGACAAACCCCTTTTATATCTAATTGGATCCCAGTAAAAACCTAAGAGAAACTTCAGGGGAAACCAGGAAAAGGAGGGAGTAGTTTTCTACCTGACATTATCTGCCACAATTGCCAAGGGGCAGGCCGTATAGCGTGCTATTGCCAGAAAAAGAAATTGGAGCCCACACATCTGGCTTTAGCCAACTGGGGACATTATTTAATTATGTTAGCACTAATAACAAGCAAGTGATGGGGATGATAGACTCTGGCAGTATGCAGACATTAACTTGATTGGATCTCCTGGACAATGTGCCAAAGAGAGGTCCTTATACAGGTGTCATTTGTATTCATGGGGACACACACACCATTACCCTAACACTGTTGTAAATATCACCATACAAGGTAAATCAGCTAGAGTAACTGCAGAACTTGTGCCTAGACTCCCTGTACCTGTGGTTATTGGGCATAATTTCCCAGGCTTTGGCACTTTGATAAAAAGGGATGAAACTGCATTTACAGTGACTAGCAGGGCACAGGCTAAGCAAGGAAAGACCCTTAATGACACCTTTCCTTTTGAAGGAGATATAATAGGGGCTCCAGGAATGGATAAATATTCCAGGAAAAAAAAAAGGAAAAAAACTAAAGAAGAAACAGAACAAAGAACATAATGGACTGTCTGAGGTTCACTTAGACAAAATGTTTGAAGGGTGTGATATTGGTGTTGAACAAAATAATGATAAAATAATAACTCATTTTATCCAACAGGTGGGGAAAAGCATGTGTCAAAGAACACCTGAGTATAAGGAGAAAAATAATATTTTAGAATCAGTCTGTGTTAATCCAAACACAGAAGAAGTAGTTGGTCATCCCTGAAAGGTTTCATCCCCAATTGCTCTACTTGTTCAATGATTTAGCATTAGCAGATCATGCTTGGAGGGATCATACTTTGTCTCACTTATTGCAAAGGTTCTTTTGGCCCAATATCCATGAGCATTTAGCTGAGTTTTGTTGAGCTTGTGCAGAATGTCAAAATATTGCACAGATAGGGAGGAAGGATATGGTTCCACTGATGCCCTTACCTTTGGTGACTATATACTTTGAAAGAATAGCTATGGACATATTAGTCCCATTGGAGAAGAGCTTTTGAGGGAACTGCTTCATGCTGGTTGTGTGTGACTATGCCACCAAATACCCAGAGGTCATACCCTAACGTGCAATCACTACCCCAAAAATTGCCGACAAATCAACCCTACATTGCAGTGCACACAACAGAATTAGGTAAAACAACTGTTGCAGACTTCTCAAACCACTTTTACGAGCATTCCAGAAAAAGCAGAAGGGGTTGAACATCAAATAGTTGTTACCCAAGCACAACCTATAAAGCACAAATCCTATAGACTCCATAGAGTTAGTGTGTTTGTCAGAGGTAGTTGAAGTAAATTGTTATCTGTTATCTGTGTTATCTGTGTACTTATCTAGGTGTTTGTCACAGGTGTCAGAAGGGAATTGTTATCTGTGAAATTAACTAAGTGTAGAAAGATTTGCAAAGCAGGGGGAGTGGCTTAATTAGAAGGAGCTAGGTTAAAACCAGATTTAAGTACTGCCCTAGATAGCTTCTGCCAGACAACAGACAGAACACCAGGAGGAAGGAGCTACTGGTATAAATAAAACTTCTCTACTGGGGCTAAGAACTATAAATCTTGTACTGGGACCTTCAATTTAGGGTAAAAAGAGAGTTAGTGTGTTTGTCAGAGGTAGTTGAAGTAAATTGTTATCTGTTTTATCTGTGTACTTATCTAGGTACTTGTCACAGATGTCAGAAGGGAGTTGTTATCTGTGAAATTAACTAAGTGTAGAAAGATTTGCAAAGTAGGGGGAGTGGCTTAGTTAGAAGGAGCCAGGTTAAAACCAGATTTAAGCACTGCCCTAGATAGCTTCTGCCAGACAACAGACAGAACACCAGGAGGAAGGAGCTATTAGTATAACTAAAACTTCTCTACTGGGACTATATTGCCCTCCTTCCCTCCCCACCCCCCACCCTAAACCAGTTCTACTTTTATAGGCACAGGATTTAACTGACAACAGGAACTTCCTGTTTGGGAGCAGGCAGTGAGTGATCACAGAGCTACCAAAGACTCACCATCCTAGAAGGGCAAAAGTAGCTCTATGTCCCCCCTAGCTGCTGGAGGTCTGACTCTGAGCAAGTAAGGAGACTACTGAGAAATATAGGAACTTTTTGTCTTAGAACAGGAAGATCAGGAGCTAAAAGGGCACAGAGGCAGTAAGTAAGTAGGGGAAGAAAAAAAGAAAATAAACAAAACAGAGGAAAGAGTAAGTATTCCAAACAACAGTTAGGGGGCCAGAAAAAAGACATGATGGGAGTGGTGCAGTGCAGTGGCTGTGGAGCTGCAGTCTTCTGGGAGATGTTCTGGAGGATGCAGTGTTGTCCCATCTGCAGGCACCTCTCTGGGCTGAGGGAGGAGGTTGCTCATCTCCAGGCTGAGTTAGCCAGGATTTGTGGGACCTCTTCTCCGCCCAGGGACCACCAGAGTCACTGCCGCTGCCTCAGAGGTTGCCAAGAAAGAGGAGTGATTGGACCACAGTGGGCTCAGGGAGGGTGAGGGTGGTGGAACAGAGGCTCATCCCTCCAGTTGTACCTCTCCACAGTTTCTATGCCATTCTGGAAAAGTGTGGTTTCTCTATGGAGGCACCTACAGTGGAGACCAAGGAGGATGCAGGGAACCTCCACAAAGGAGACCCATAGGAGGGTGGCATAGGACCCCACAGGGGAAGGAAACAAATCCTGGTGGGGGACTTCATTGTTAGGAAGGTTGAACTGGGGGAGGAAGGGGAGAGGGAGGAAAGGTGCCTGCCTGGCACCATGGCTTAGAGGGACAGGGAATGAATCCTCAGGATCCCAGGAGCAGCTGCACAGGGGAGGGAGCTGGATGTCATTGTCCACCTAGGGACAAATGACCTGGCTAAGAATGGCATCAGAGCAGTGCAAGAAGCATTTGTGGAGATGGGAAGGGGCCATAGACAAATAGCACACACAGTAACCTTCTCGGAGGTGCTGCCTGTCTATGGCACGGATGAGGCTAGGGTGCTCCACACCATGAGATTCAATCAGTGGTTGAAAAACTGGTGCAGAGCTTAGGGATTTGGCTTCATTGGGGACTGGGGGTCCACCTGGACGGATGCTGGCCTATACTGGACTGATGGTCTGCATCTGTCCAGAAGGGGAACCAGGATCCTAGGTGATAGGTTTAAATACTTAACTGGCAAGCATTTAAACTAGCCAAGGGAGGAGGCACTGGAAAGGAGCAGGGAAATTCTAGCCATTCCCCAAAAATCAGGGTACTAAGTGAGGTAGACACCAACACAGAGATGTCATTATGGAGAAGCGCTGGGGTAAATGGAGAAAGTGATAAATGCAATAAGGACAGGGATGGGGCAAAAAGGGGTAAGGCCATCAAGAAATGGAGGGTGATGAATACCAAAGCCTGTAGTCTGGGCAACAAGCTCCCTGAACTGGTGGCCTTGATGGAAGAGGGATACCTGGATATTGTAGCAGTCACAGAAACATGGTACACAGAGAACCATGACTGGGATGTTAACATACCAGGGTACACAACCTACAGGAGAGACAGGGAGGGCAGAAGAGGGGGGGAGTAGCTCTCTATGTAAGGGAAGGGATAAAAGCAACTGAGCAAAAGAGTAAACAGGGAGGAGAGGAGGCACTGTGGGACACCTTAGAGACTGGAAACAGCACCACAATCCACACAGGGGTTGTATACAGACCCCCATGTCAGGGGGAGGGAATGGGCAAGGATATGATAGAAGGCATTCTTAGGATGGCAGAGAAAGTGGAGATACTGTTGATGGGGGACCTTAATATGCCAGATGTTAACTGGAGCACCTTTGCTGCAGCCACATCCAAAAGCAGAGCCATTCTTGCCCTTCAGGTGGCATGCCTTAGACGGCTAGTTTTGGAACATACTCGTGAGGGAGCAATCTTAGACCTCATACTCTCAAATGGGGACAGTGAGAGGATCTCAGATCTAGAAGTGGGTAGCCATTTGGGAACAAGTGACCACCAAACAGTGTGGTTCACGATAAACTCAGCTACAGAGTCAAGCCATACAAAAGTGAGGGTTCTGGACTTCAGGAGGGCTGACTTTGGCAAGATGGGAGAGTGCCTTTGAAAAGCACTAGCAAACAGGCTAGAAGGAGGGGTGGAGCAACAATGGGGAAATATCAAAACTGCCATCACAGAGGCAACAAGCCTTTATGTGAAGCAAATAAACAAACCAAAATGAAAGGAAAAGCCACTATGGTTCTCAAAGAAGTGGTGATGAAGGTTAGGGAGAAAAAGATAGCATTTAGGAAGTATAAGGAAACACAGAAGGAGCAAGACAGAGAACTGTACCAATTAAGGCAGAAGGAAGCAGGAAGGGTAGTCAGAACAGCAAAGGCACAAACTGAGGAAAAGATAGCCAACTCGGTTAAGAAGGGGGATAAAACCTTTTATAGGTGTATCAGGGAGCGTAGAAAGACAAAGGGAGGGATAGTGAGGCTGAATAGAATGGATGGTGGGTGGGCAGAGAGTGTCAGTGAAAAAGCAGGGATACTGAATGAATACTTCTGTTCAGTATTCACAAAAGGGGAAGTGGGGAAGGTGCCTAATCCAATTAACAGAAGCACTCTGGAGAGGGAGGTCAATCCCAGTCCTTACACAGAAGAAAGGGTTCTGAAAGAACTCCTAAAACTGAAGGTGGAGAAAGCAATGGGGCCAGATGGAATTCACCCCAGAATTCTAAAAGGATTAAGCAGAGAACTAGTGACACCACTGACTACCCTTTATAACAAATCATGGGAGGATGGTGTGGTACCTGAGAACTGGAAGAAGGCTGATGTGAGTCCCCTTCACAAAAGTGGGACCAAGACAGAGGCAGGAAACTACAGACCTGTCAGTTTGACCTCTGTGGTAGGGAAAGTGATGGAATCACTTCTGAAGGAAAGAATTGTTGAGTACCTAAAGGCCAGTGGGACACAGGACCCCAGGCAGCATGGGTTCACAGTGGGAAGGTCATGTCAGATGAATCTAATTGATTTCTTTGACTGGGTGACCAAAGTAGTAGACCAGGGAGGAGCTGTGGACATGGCCTACCTAGACTTTAGCAAGGCATTTGACACAGTCCCACACAAAAGATTAGTAGTCAAATTAACTAGCCTTGGAGTGGGTCCCAGGGTGGCAGCCTGGGTAAAACATTGGCTGAACAACAGGACACAGAAGGTAATTGTAAATGAAGTCCACTCTGAAGAAAGAGGGGTTACTTGTGGGGTACCGCAGGTTCAGTACTGGGTCCAGTCCTTTTAATGTCTTTATAAGTGACATTGCAGAGGGACTGAAGGAAAAGTATGCCTCTTTGCAGATGACATAAAGATCTGCAACAGGGTTGATACACAAGGAGGCATGGAAAGGATGAGAAGGACTTGCAAGGTGGATGAATGGTCAGAAGTATGGCAGCTTGGACTCAATGCAAAGAAGTGTGAAGTAATGCACCTGGGAAACAAAAACCCAGGGGAAGATTACACAATGGGGGGGAGGTAGTAACAACAGCAAAAAAGGAAAGGAACCTGGGGATAATCATATCAGATGACCTTAAGGTTGGCAAGCAATGTGAGAAGGCGGTAGGGAGGGCTGGAGGGATACTGGGATGTATAGGGAAAGGCATCACCAGCAGAAAACAGGAAGTTGTTATCCCCCTGTACAGACAGTTGGTGAGACCCCATCTGGAGTACTGCGTCCAGTTCTGAAGACCCCACCTCTGCAAGGACATAGACAGGATGGAGGCAGTTCAGAGGAGGGCAACTAAAATGGTGCAGAGTCTGCAAAGGAAGCCATACGAGGAGAGGCTAAAGGAGCTTAATATATATACCCTTGAGGAAAGGAGGGAGAGGGGGACATGATACCTCAGTGGAATCAACAAAGTCCAAGAGGGTAGTATCTTTCAGAAAAAGAGATGTGCAAGAACAAGGGGACACAATCTGAAGATGGGGGGACGGCTCAGGGGCAATGTGAGGAAGGATTTTTTCATAGAGAGGGTGGTGAAAGCATGGAACAGCCTTCCCGAGGAAGTTGTGGGGTCTAAAACTGTGGGAGAATTCAAGAATGCATGGGACAGACATAATACAATTTTTGTTGGGGGTGGGAAGAAATAGGCTGTTGGTTAAATAGGATCTGCATCTTATCCTGTAGGTAGGGAAATGGGCAGACTAGGTGGGCCAAGCGGTCCTTATCTGCCATCAAAGTCTATGTTTCTATGAGAGGGTGAGACATGAGGTTATGGCAGAGACAAAAAAACTGAACAGTTAGGCATCATAGAGCCATCTACTAGCCCCAGTGTGTCACCTATTGTAGTGGTTGGTAAGAAACAGGGTGGAATCAGACTATACTTGGATTTCCAGAAGCTAAACATTGTATCTAACTTTGATGGTTACCTTATGCTACCAGTAGATGACATAATAGACTGCATAGGAAATACCAAATATATTACTACACTGGATCTGACAAAAGGGTACTGGAAAATCCTTTTGGAAAAGAAATCTAGGGATAAGACAGTCTTTATTACCCCACTAGATCTTTTCCAGTTTTTAACCATGCCCTTTGGTCTACATGGTGCCCCTTCTACTTTCCAGTGGTTTATGGCTCAGATTTTAACACCACACACACAGTATTGTTCGGCCTACCTAGATTATTTATTTATTTATTTATTTAAACATTTGGTAACTGGGAAAGGCACACTGAGCTAAGGCTCATTTCCAGGTGTCACTCAGGGACAGGAGCAACACATTTTATACACATGAGATAGATATATACATACATATAGATACATATAAGAGCCATAATTAGTTTGGCAATACATTTGGTAATACATTTATACAGAATTTATACAGTGGCAACATTTTACATAGTGTATACAGTGGCAACATTTTACAAAGTGTATACCGACAGGACATGCATAGATAAAATATTGATTAGCTGCTTCTGAGAAGAAATGGCCAGGAATTTTGCATAGTTTAACTTTTTGCAGGGAGGTTTGGATGACCTGGAGGTGAGGCCAGGGGAGATGAGAAGCAGCAGCAGGTGGGGGGTGGTAGCACGTGAAGTTGCTGTCTGATAGCATTATGGGAGGGAGAGTTTCTTAGGAGAGGAGATAGTTGGTTCCATAAGAAGGGTAACCTGTAGGAGCAGGTGGATTTGCCAGAAGATAAGGATAGTTTGGGCAGTGAGAAAGAGTGGGTGTCCCTTGATAGTAGGATATAAGGGGATGGGTTCACTGGGGATAACCTCACTGAGAGGCAGGGAGATAGCAGGTTGAACCAGAATTTGGATATTAGGGAGACTGAGTGGATCATAGGTGCCAGAACAGGGGGGCCATTATAGCCATGGCTATACCACTTTCATAAGTGACCCTATCAGTTTTTGCAATCAAGTTAATTTATTACTAGGGAAGAATGTGCCCCTTACATCCTTGGCTCTACTACTTTTCAGACCCTTCTGGCACCAATGGAGTGGATGTAGTGGCAGTGGGATAGGGGTGCAATACCGAGAGTGGAGTAAAGAGAGAAGTGGTGAGTTCTGAGGGGGGGAGTTTGTGGCAAATTGGCAGAAGGCATTTAGAAGGGAGTCTCACCTGGATAAAGATGAGGCAGGTGCTGTGCTGTATACTACATCGGCGTAGTTGAAAATGGGTGTGATCATTTTGTGAGTATTTCACGCCTCACTGATAGTGGGCTGGAGTCTCTGTTGCGGTAAAGCATACCAAGCTTGGGGTGGAGTTTCAAGGTGATGGCTTCTCTGTGGGTTGAGAAGTTTAAGTGGGAGTCCCAGCCATGTACCTAGATATTTGTAAGATGAGACAGAGTTTAGTGGGAGGTGATGGTGGGGAGTAGAAGAACTCTGGCTAGTTTCTGAGCAGTCCCAAAAATCATTGATACAGTTTTGGAGGTGTTGATTTTGAGTTGATTTGCCTGGAACCAGGACTGCATATTATGTAAATGCTGCTGTAGCTGGGATTGGATATCATCTAAAACTGGCCTGGAGGTGAAGATGATGGTGTCATCCACAAACATGTGTATGTGGGACCTTGAGCAAACAGTGGGGAGGTCATTGATGAATAATGAGAATAGGATGGGACTGAGGATTGATGCTTGGGTACACCTGTGAGTATGGGGGGAGAAAGGGAGGAGGAGTTTTCCACCCTGACAGATTGCAGCCTATTGCTGAGGTAGAATTTCAACCACTGAATTGGGGGGGGCCACAAGACAGCTGCCTCACGTTTTGTAAGAGGCAAGGGATGGGAGACTGAATAAAGGCCTTGGCCAGGTCTACAAACACTGTTGCAGTTAGGTGGCCTTGGTCTGAGGCTGAGTGGGTATATCCGGTGGCTCGAAGCACAGAAGAGATTGTGGAACAGTGCTTTATGAATCCTGACTGGTAAGGAGAAAGGAACTCAGAAGCTATGAGGAATTCAGTCAGCCTGGATTGGACTAGTGCTTCCTGTATTTTGACAAGGGCTGGGAGGAGGGAGATTGGCTGGTAGTTACCTGGTACCGAGGGGTCACCACCCTTATGTAGGAGGATTATGCATGCTGATTTCCAGGCTTGAGGGACAGTTCCAGAGAAGGAGGACAGGATTAGCAGGTATGCTAGTGGTGAAGCAATTTCTGGGGCTGGTATGCGTAGTGACATTAAGGGAGCAGAGAGCATCCAGAACTTCCTGTGTGGAGATGGGAGCGAACAGGAAGGTGTTGTGATGTGAGTTTTGGGGAGGTCCCTTGGGAGGGGGGTGAAGGATGGTTAGGGAGGACACAGGTGGTGAAGAATTAATTTAGGATGTCAACTATACTGACAGGGTCTACAATTGGCAGGCCATTTTGCTTTAGGGCAGGTGTGTTCATTTGAGTAGGGGGATCAGTTAGGGAGTGTACCACATTCCAGAAGGAGGAAGGCTGTGCGTTTTGCAGGTGTGATCTAAAGTAGTCCACTTTAGCTTGCCTTATGGCCTTGGTGCAAGCATTTCTGAGGGTGTTGTAAACTTGCCTGGCTTGGGGGTCTGTAAAGATCTGAATTGAGACCAGGCTTTGTCTTGGGCTTTGCACTGGCCAACAAGTGGAGCAGTGACCCAGGGATGGTGGTGTTTCTTGACTCTAGTTTTGACCAGAGGGGCATAAGAGTCCCAAATCTGGGTGAACATGTGCAGGAACTGGGATAGGGCTGTAGCAACATCTGGTGCTGAGTAGACTAGGTACCACTCTGCATGTCCCACATGCCTTAGATCATGCTGGAAGGTGTTGATATCCAATGAGTTTAAAGGGAGAATGTTTATGTATTTAGGGGCTGATTTGGGTAGTTGGGTTTTTCTAGTACAGTAAGTGATACAGTGGTCACTTTGGGCATTGACCAGTACACCAGCTGTGGATGGGAGGAGAGGATCCAGTCAATTAGTGAGTGGTTTGTGGAATGGGAATTGTAGTGGGTGGGCTCTGTGATTAACTGGGTGAGGTTGAGAGACTCGATTTTGGAGATAGAGGCTTTAGAGGAGGAGAGAGCGAGTCTAGATTGTAGTCGCCTAATAGTATTAACTCAACCTTTGCCACAAGAGGAGGTAAGCTGGATAGGCATGAAATAAGTGAGTCTTGGGCTAGTCAAGGGGAGGCATAAATCATCTATATGAAGATTGGAAAAGTAGAGGGGAGGGTGATGTGGGTGAGGATCAGTTCATGGGAGCCAGGGCAAGTTTCTTGCTTGGTGACAGAGCAAGATATTGGTTGCTTTACGTAAACTGCAACCCCTCTACCATACTTGCCATGGCCTTGTCAACAAAGTGAGTAGTCTGGAATCATCAGGGAGGAGTCTGGTGTTTCCACAGATAGCCATGTTTCTGTGAGGCAGAGAATGTCAAGGGAGTGTTGAGTTTGCCAGCAGTGAACTAGGTCCAGTTTTGGTAAAAGGCTCCTGATGTTCCTGTGCATGATGCACAGATTTTTGAGGGAGTTCATTTGCTGGGGTTCTGCTGGTGGACCTGGGTTAGGTTCAACATCCCAAGCAAGGAGTGGGATGAGCAGGAGAAAGGAGAGAGTGGCTGGAAGTTTGCATCCCCCTAGTGATTATGGCAGATTTGGGAGCAGCATGAAAGCACCAGAGAAAGGTTATGCATGCATCCATCTTTGGGGGTAAGATGCTGGAGTTAATCGGAGGGAGGTGATATGAAGCGAGGGATGGGTTGAAGGGGGGTTGGAGCAGAGTAGGAGAATGGAGGTGAGAGGGGCTTTAGGAGCTGGGGGATCTGGGTATATGCACTTATATGGGAGTGGGGATGAGGATGAGAAGAGGAAAGAGATGTAAGAAAAAAAGTAGGAGGTAGATATGCATTTTCATTTTGGGATTGTGAGGCAAAGGCAGAGTCATCAGACTGGGGAGAATGGTACCTATCCAGGGGAGGGCTCCACAGAATAAGGGCTATAGAATTGTCAGCATTTAAATTGGTTCAGAAAAAGAGTTATGGGTGTTGGAATGGATGGTGAATTAACCATTGTAAGGGTACTAGCTGGAGAGGGGGATACAGGGACAATACAGGGTGGTAGTAGTAGTAGTAGTAGAAATAGTAATAGTAGTAATAGTAGTAGAGGACACCAGATGACTTACCCTATGATTTAGTGACTCAAAAACTTGTGAAATGGATTCTGGCTATAGCAGTAGCTGCACCCTCTAATTTCTAATCACCTTCTAATTTCTAATTGGCAGAACAATGTTTTTATCCTGTTACCGTAAGTATTCCAGATTTTGTTTACTAACGTATCCACCTATGGAACTAAAGCATATGGACTGGTGGGAGGGAGGGCCAAAAACAAAAGAATCAAAGATGGAATTGACCCCTAAGAAACAAAAGAACCAGCAGAGAGATTGAAATGTACAGGTTAGCTCCATTTTGACAAGGAGCAGACAGGAAAGGTTTACATACTGCGCTGTTTCTCTTATCTGTGGAAATGGTCTGTGGCAGTCGTTTTGGGGGGAAGGCAGTGTAGTTGTCCTCAGCACCTCATGACCCCATCTGGCATCCAGACAAACACTGGAATCCTCTGCATGTAAGGAGAAAAATTTTGGAAAAGATTGTTATGGACCAAACCTTGGATTTTCTTGGGAAGTATTCTTTATTGCCTGAGAATCAACATGGCTTTAAGTCAGGGTATAACACTGAGACAGCCTTGGTGGGGTTCAGGGGCAGTGTTCATGGTGCACTTGATAGTGGACATTCATGTGTGGCACTGTTCGTGGACCTTACCAAGGCTTTTGACCTGGTTGAATTTGATCTTCTTCCAGGTGTGCTTCGTGGTGTTCAATTTTCTGGTGATGTAATCATGTGGTATCAATATTTTTTACGTGATAGATCCTTTAGAACTATTATTGGTTCATCTTTATCCCATCCTCTTCCATTAGTTTGTGGTGTGCCCCAGGGTTCAATTCTGGGACCATTTTTTTTTCTTTATTTATGAATTCTGTTTTTCGTATATATACAAAAACAGAAATGATTCTTTACGCTGATTATGCTGTTATTTTTTGTTCTGACCCCAGACCCAACATTGCTCTCTCCCATCTTCAAACTGATTTCAATCATCTGCAGGATTGGCTATCTTTAAGTCACCTGGTTTTGAATTCCCAAAAAACTAAGGTAATGGTTTTTTCTAGGAAAAAAATTTATCCATTGACCCATCTCCAGTTTTTGATAGGAAAGGTAATAGAATTGAAAATGTCTCCATTTTCAAATATTTAGGTATAACTCTGGACAATCATTTTTCTTTTGAACCTCATATTCAGAATCTTAGGAAAACTCTTCATCAGAGATTGGGCACCCTTTATTGAGCTAAATTTCTTTTGACTCTTGAATCTAGAAAGCTTTTAGCTCATAGCTTTCTGTTTTCAATACTTGGTTATGGAATATTGATTTACACCTCCTCATGTTGAAAATGTTTTGAGTCCACTTAGAGTAATTTATCATTCAGCTTTGATATTTTGGCTAAACTTACCTTTTCGAACCCATTGTTCTGATTTGTACAAACAGTCTTATTCTTTATCCTTTGAAAATCGAGTTCTTTACAAAATGGGTATTTTTCTATTTAAAGTAAAATGTAATCTTCTTCCTTCGTTTACCTCTATAATGTTTTCCAGATCAATAAGTGCATTGTCCACTAGGTCTCAGTGTAATTATAAATTTAAAATACCATTTTTTAAGACTACTTTTGGGCAAAGATCTTTAACATTTAGAGCACCCATTTTTTTCAACAAAATACCGTTAGAAATTGTTGAGAACAGTCCTACTCAGGGCTATAAGAAATTGTTAGAAATTGTGAGAACAGTTCCATTCAGGGCTTTAAGAAAAGGTTAAAACATTGGCTATTTTCTCAAACATAATGTATTTCCATATATTGCACTTTATTGATTGATTGTATTGTCTGCTTCAATGTTGTTTGCTTGTACTTTTGTATTTATGTTTTTAGCTTTGAACTTGTCTCCAATGAAAATGGGCAGTTTTGCTCATTTGGATTTACAAGTATAAAAAATTAAAATGAAAAATGAAAAAAAAGATGGGCAACAATGATGTGGTAGTGTATAGCCCAGACTGGTGACCATCAACCCAACTAAATGTGCTGTGGCTATGACTGAAAACAAGTACCTAGGATTTATCTGGGAAATGGGCAGGTCAGGCCCGGGACTGAGAAAACAGAAGTTGTGGCCAGGTGTCCTATTCCCCAAACAAAACAAACTCTGGCCAGAGCCAATAGGGCTGCAGCTGAGGAATTTGGGGTAAAATATTGTAAATTATCAAAGTGACAAGCGTGCATTTTCAAAATGTAATATAGGCTCATAAATGTGTTGGTTTGTAATATTTTTACACCAAATTTTCAATATAGCCTTGTTATGAACCTATCTCATGAACACTGGCAGTCAAAATGTTCAACTCCTGGCTTAAAGATGTTTTTGTGCAGGGACTGCAAAATCAGTTTTCTGGATACAAAAACACATTTTGGGAAGGAGTTGAAAAATGACAGCTGTCACATTCATGAGGTGCTGTAAAGAAATGGCTATGTGGAAAATTTGGGGTAAAAATATTGAATATTACTGAACTTACGAGCGTGATTCACAAAAATCAACGTAGGCTCATAACTTGTTTGTTGATGAATATTTTTACATCAAATTTCCAACATAGCTTTCTTATGACCCCACCTCATTAACAAGGGGAGAGACAATTTTCAACTCCTGCCCAAAAGGTGATTCCATGCAGGGACTGTAAAATCACCTTTCGGGATGTAAATAAAACATATTGGCCAGGATTTGAAAATGACAGCTATCACAGTCATGAGGTGCTATAAAGATATGGCTATGTTTTCATAATTTGGGGTAATAGCACTGTGCTAGACTAAGCTCTGTAAAGGTTGATGATAAATACTCATCTTTTTGCTCTTGAATTTGCACTATTCCCAGTTTTTACACAAAACTTGATATGGCTTTTTATGTTACTCCTTTTTATTTCTTGTGGCGACAAGGGGGGAGGGAAAGGGGGAAGGTGTTATATATTTTATATGATCCTTTCTTCTTTGTTCTTAGATACTATTAACTACTTTCTAACAGACCTCGATATCTACTATAGAGCTGCTAGCTTATGTAATGACAATATATGCATATATGAATATTCTATCTACAGATATCTATATTCCTGAATGTTTGGGGAATATAAAGTAACACAAGTCTTGTTATGTATCGTTGTTGTTCCTTAATTTCTTTGTATAGGATTGATCTGTTTACAATGTGTAAAACCAACTAAATACCCAATAAAGCTTATTAATTGGAAAAAAAATTAAAAATTGGGGTAAAAATACTGAAATGTACCAAAGTTATGAGCCTGCATTTGCAAAATTCAACACAGGCTCATAACTTTGTTATTATTTAATATTTTTTATACCAAATTTTCCATAGAGCCTTCTTATGACCCCACCTCATGAACAAGGGCAGAGAACATTTTCAACTCCTGCACAAAAAGTGATTTTGCACAGGGACCACATAATCACCTTTAGGGACAGATTTGCCTAACAACAGTGACATTGTTCATGAGGTGGGATACCAAAGAAGGCATGTTAAAAATTTGGGCCAAAAATATGTAAAAATACCCAAGGTATGGTACTAAGTTCTAAATCCCATTGAAATACATTGAACTGCATGCCTGTGTCTTCAGTTCGTGGTTTGACTTTGAAGAGTAAAGACATGCCTGTAGTCCAGAGAGAATTAGGCGTTGGACCCTGATGGGTAAGTAAGGGCTTGGGGGGTGGAGGATGCTCAGTGGGAGGGTCAGGTGGGGGTAAGGCATGTCCACAAAAGACAGCAATTTTTTTTTACAGATAAAAAAAAATAAGAGAGACCGACAATCCCTGATTGTGACACTGGGGTATTGGGCATTCCCGGTGTTACAGTTATGTGGGGGAAGACATTGATGGACAGTTTTTTTTCACAAGTGAAAAAAAAAAAAAAAAAAGACAGACAATCCCCGATAGTGACACTTGGGGATTGGGCACCCCCAGTGTCAGAAAAAACACTGACAATTCCCAATTGAGACACTGGGGGATTGGGCACACCCAGTGCCATTTCTATGTTTCTGGAGAAGGGGTGCTGAGAGGGAGGGTCAGGTGGAAGGAATTTCCATAATATAAAAAAAAGTATACATAAATAAGTGCCAGCGGTTACGGAAGAACATGGCTCACTCTGCCATGACCAAGATGGCTGCTGCATGCTACTGCACATGCCCAACTGCTAGTGCATGCACAGTACAGTGCGGAGGCCATCTTGGACATGACAAAGTGTTCTGTGTTCTGCCGTGACTACCACCACTGTGAAATAGTGCAGTGTAGCCAGCCCAGTGCTGCAGAGGACTGAGGTGCTGGACGCCTTACCTTGTGCCACACTGGTGACCTGGGTTCGGGAATGGACTCAGGTCATCAGAGAGCCAGACTGGGGGGGAGGGGGGAGCAGGATTGAGCTGCCTAATGGCAGTTCTCCTCTCCTGGGAGTGGGAGTTTGCCCTCCAGCAGTCCCACTGCCTCCGGGTGGAGGTCCGGTAGAGGTGCAGGTGGATAATGGGTGACCGGAAGGGTGGGGCATCCCACAGTGCATGTTTCCACATGAGCACACTCATGCCAAAGACATGAGGGTGGGCAAAACTGGGGGGGAGCTAAACAAATAATAAAAAAAAGAAATAGTGTAGTGCTGTGGTCTGTAGGGACAACATGGGCGGACTGCTTCACAAACGTGGAGGCAACTGTGATGCAATCCAACATGTTGTTCATTCAGAAGGAATGCTCACTGATTGTAAAAGGACTGCAGGGCTACACTCACTGCAGCCCTAAAAACATATTAGATAATTCCTGGGCTTGGCAGGTTACCATCAAAGGTTCATCCCTAATGAAATCTCATTAAACAATAACACCATTAATGACAGGCTGGAAGTTCTGGATGCCTTCAATAATCACTTTGCGACTGCAGGCTTAGCCTTCGACAATTCCCCTGCGAATTTGATACACCATCAGGTGGATAATCAAGGTGCAGATCCTAGCGTCACCAATTCAGTCTTCTCCTTGCATCCTACTACTCTGAAAGAAGTGGAAGACCTATTGCTAAAACTGGATGTAAAAAAAAGTGCTGATGCGGATACCCTCGACCCATATTTCTTGAAGGTAGCCATCCATGTGTTAGCCATACCCATAACCCATTTATTTAACCTATCATTAACTCAAAGAGCCATTCCTTCAATGTGGAAAACAGTGCACATCATACCCCTGTTCAAGTCCGGAAATCCCTGTGATCTAAATAATTACAGACCAATTTCGATTCTCCCGGTCTTGTCAAAATTACTGGAAAAAGTCGTAAGTAACCAGCTGAGGCAGTATCTAGAAGCTAATAGCCTGCTTAATCCAGTCCAATCAGTGTTTAGAGCTAGACATAGCACCATCACAGCACTTGCCAAAGTGACTAATGACTAGCAAACAGAGCTAGACAATAGGAATTACACCTGCGCCATATTCTTGGACCTGAGCAAGGCCTTCAACACTTTCAACCATTCTCTGCTACTCTCTTCCCTGACCTCACTAGGTGCTGACCCATTATCTTTACAGTGGTTCAACAACTACCTCTCTGATCATTTCCAGCAGGTGAAAGCAGAAGGAGATCTCTCAACTCTCAGACCTCTCCTAAGAGGTGTTCCCTAGGGTTCTATCTTAGGACCAATTTTATTTGCAATATACATATATTGCAAATACATATATCAATAACAATATTGATGAAAGCATAACTAAGGCCAACATTCATCTGTTTGCAGATGACACAGTTCTTTACGTTAGCCGCCCGTCATTACAATCTGCATGCAATGACCTTCAATTTGAGTTCAACCTGCTGCAACATCAACTCCTAAACAAAAAACTATTACTTAATGCCAAGAAAACAAAAGCAATGCTCTTTTCTCCCTCTGCCCAAATGGTAAATTCAGCCCTATCAGATCCTGTGCCACAGACTACTACAATTCTTGGTGAGAAGTTGGAATCTGTCCCTAAATTAAAATACCTGGGAGTATGGCTGGACCATAGGCTCTCCTTTATAGAGCACATTGAAGAATTACTCAAAAAATTATGACAGAGACTTGGCCTGTTCTTTAGGATAGCCCACTTCTTAACTAGAGATGCCAAACTACAGCTGGTACAATCAACCTTTCTATCCTTGTTAGATTATGCTGACATCCTCTACAGTCACTGTCCCATTTCCTACCTCACCAAACTTGACACATTATATCATAGAGCTTTGACGTTCATCACAGCCCTGCCTTATTCCACTCACCATTGCTCCCTATATCAATCAGTGGGGGGGGGGGGAGTTCTCAATTCAGGCGTGAAAAATGTAGCCTTATGGACCCTGAGAGCCATCTCAAAAAAACTGCCCCAATACATTACAGACTGTCTTTCTATAAAACCAATAGGTAATTACACCCTGAGAAGTTGCAAATCTCTCCTACTGATGGTTCCCAGAGTTAGCTTTCATTTTGGCAGGGCTGCTATAAGCTTTACACTGTCCTCCTTGTGGAATAAATTGCAAAAAATACTGAAACTGGGGTCACCCATTGGCATCTCATCTTTCAAGTTCTTATATTCACGTCTCAGAAATGATCAGTGCAATTATTTCCCATGACCATGAATTGTCATCATGCTAACCTGTACCATTTAACCATGAACAAATTACTTCTAGTGCTTGTCTCCTCCTCCTTGGCTCTGGTCTGTCATCATGCTTTCATGTAACACCTTGATGCCTCTGTCCTCCCTTTGACATTGATCTATCTTCCCGCTTTCTCCAGCCATCTTTTCACAACTCTATACTGCACTCATCCACAATCTACACGCAATCATACTATAAAAGTCCTAACTCCCTTTTCCCTCTCCCCATAGGCCCCCACCGCCACATCAGTTCTACCGACCTATCCTTGGGACTTCACTTCTCACAATGTTTATCCTTCGCTTACATATTACATACCCCTCCTGGTACCCCATCTACCATTAGTTGGTGGTTCTTCAAGCCATTTTCATGGCTAGTACTAGTGACTGCCCCTGGTAAATGAACAAACTGGTACTTCTATACAGAGAACATGGTTTAAATACAGTTTCATGGTTCAATGGCGGACCTACCCCCTTGTATTTGACTCCTCCTCTGTTATGGCTTGCATTGTTTTCCTTTTATCATTTGACTCTCCTATTACCGCACCATTGTATTTGTGTTTATATACTTATTTACATGTAGTTACAGTATATATATATATACATATAAATATATGTGTATATTATGGTAGCACGGTAGTGCTACCATAGTTAGGGTTGAGGAGCCATTTCTATGTTAAACCCCAAAATTTTGCACCTTAATAACTTTGCAACTGTTTTATGGATTTGCCTGAAATTTGGAATATGCCATCAAGAACCATAGGCCTTGGGATCTGCCAAGTTTCATACTAGTCGGATATATGGCTGCGGAGTTATTAAGCATGATCTGTGCGCGCGTTTATGCTTTTTCTGGAATTCTACGGTCACAACTACAGGTCGTACAGTTTGCGCGACTGGCCCAAAATCTTCAGGGAACATGTGGCCGGGGTCCCTGATGTGCCTTTTGAAGATTTCATGAAAAAATATTAAACGGTTCAAAAGTTATTAAAAAAACAGTTTCCCATTATAAGTCAATGGGAAAAGTTAACAAAAAGTTCGACAGTGTCGCAAATGCATTTTTACTTTCGCAAATGGGCCTGTTACTTTCGCAAATCAGCTGTTTTGTTTTCAGTTGGTGATCAGAAAAATGGTTGGCATTTAAATTTGGGACCCTCTAGCAACCTCATTCTTTTTGTATTCACCTAGTCGGACCCTGAGGATGCTTGCCATGTCTTTATTTTGTGGTAAAACATCCCAGAAATATGTTTTTCAAATTTCTGGAAAAAGTACTTTCAGCAAATTACTTTCGTGCTCTGCAGAAAGTGTCGAACCTCTGCGAAAGCTTTCGCAAATTGCGGCAGTAGTTTTCCATCTGTGGGAAAGTGACAGCAATTCTTTGACACTGCACTGCAAAAGAACTGTTGGGAGTTTTGGGCTGAAATTTGGAGGGAACGGAGCTGACATTTCACAGATGTGCCTTTCAGTGTTGTATTGAAAAAATATTACATGACGGCAAAGTTATGGCACTCCAAAGTTGACTTTTTTCCCATAGGATAACATTACGGCACCCGACGCATTACAGAAATCATTTGGATCCCTGCTGCAAAATAACGGTTTGGTCTTTTTTCCTGAAATTTGGAGGGAAGACAGCCAACAGCCCACAGATGTGCCTTTCAGTGGTTTGGTGAAAAACGATTACGTGGCGGCAAAGTTATGGCACTCCAAAGTCTACAGTTTTTCCCATAGGATAATATTACGGCGCCCAACGCGTTACAGAAATCCTTTGGATCCCTGCTGCAAAATAACGGTTTGGTCTTTTTTCCTGAAATTTGGAGGAAAGACAGCCAACAGCCAACAGATGTGCCTTTCAGTAGCTTGGTGAAAAAATATTACAGGGAGGCAAAGTTATGGTGCTCCGAACTTCTCTTTTTTTCCCATAGGATAACATTACGGCGTTCGCCGTGCCTTTCAGGGCCCGTATCTTGGAAACGGTGTGAGATACGGACTTTTCGTTGGAAATAGTCTTAGGTATGAAACTAGCCAGGACAGTCATAAATCATATGACTTTTAAATTTTTTTTCTATGTCGTACGGTTCCTGAGATATAACTTATTTAGTATTCCAAGTCCTCATTTTCTGCTCCGATACCGATTATTATGCATACATTCTTTGTACTCACTGTCTTTCTCTATTCAGCTTTTAGGGAAAAGCAGCCTGTGCGCTTACATTACTGTTACCATTGCCCTTTCCGCTTGCTGTTCCATGCCCGTTTCACTTATGTTGATGTCTACGCCACCACGTGCGTCATCCTTTGTGTTTTCATTTGCGCTTGCGTTTCTGTTACTTTTTTGCCATTTGTGTGTACCGTACTGTTTCTCTTTCTGTTTCACTTTGCGTCACCATGCCCATTGACATTTCCATTTACAGTCACCATGTTACTATGTGACAAGACATCACGTGGCACAACGTTCCCGTCTATGCCACCGTGTTTGTTACCCTTTCTGTTCTCATTCGCACTTGCGTTACCTTGTGCACCACTGTTAGCGCTTCTGTTTGCGTTGCTGTTCCTGTTACTATGCCACAAGACATCATGTAGTGGGAGTGCAGGGCCCTTTGGGCCCCGCGCTCCTGCTGCTGCATTATGTGCTGGGATCACGGGGCCCTATGTGCATTATCCTTTGCGTTTTCATTTGCGCTTGCGTTTCTGTTATTTTTTGCCATTTTGTCTACAGTACTGTTTTTCTTTCTGTTTCACTTTGCGTCACCATGCCATTGACATTTCCATTTGCAGGCACCATGTTACTATGTGACAACACATCATGTGGCAGACCGTTCCCGTCTACGCCACCGTGTGCATTACCCTTTCTGTTCTCATTCGCTCTTGTGTTACCATGTGTGCCACTGTTAGCATTTCTGTTTGTGTTGCTGCTCCTGTTACTAGGCCACAAGACATCATGTGGCGGGATGCTCCTGCCACTGCATTACATTCACTATTTCTCGTTATCATTCTCAAAAAGAAGGGAAATTAGAGGCAAAAAACTCAGTTTAATGCATTAGTTAGGGTTGTTCCACAGCGACAAAAGTGAGGAAATTCACTGTTAGGGTTGAAAACCACCCTTTGACCCCCGCACCCACCCCCCCAACCAGCATTGGGGTGCACATTGGGATCGTGGGTCCTAACTCTCACCTCATTCTCCTATACTTTTGCTGCTTTACACATGTGATGGGGTGAGAGTTACGTCTAACGACAACCAATGTGCATCCCGGTGTTAAACCTTGTTCAGGAAATGGTTTACCTCTTCATGTATGTCAATAAAAGATTAACATAAGGCTGTTAGGATGTTTGCAGGGAATTACAAACCTCCATTTAACGCATCACATGACAGACCATTGTCATCTGTGTCACTGTGTGCCTTGCCATTTATGCTGTCATTTTCACTTCTGTTACCATATGTGCCACTGTTAGCACTTCTGTTTGCATTGCTGTTGGTGTTACTATGACACAAGACATCACCAGCAGGGTCAGGTAGGCAGTGGAGTACCCAATGTCAGACAAAGTTAGGTAGTATATTGTAATTGTAGGTGTAGATGACAACACAGATGTATTTGTAAACTGAAGCATACTGTATACCCTCAGCTTGTATATGTACCATTGTGTTCTATTTGATCTACTGTTTGCTTTCTGGGTCACCCCTGAAAAAAGGGATGTCCAGGGACCTGTGGGCTATACGGTTATTAAAATTCAATTAAGCAATAACGCATGATGCAGGGTTATGTTAATGGTCTGTTAATCATCTTCAAGGGGTGTACTGTGGCACGAGGTGTAGCTGAGTGGCATATGTCCGATAGGGTGGTTAACTGACTATTATCATTACCGTTAGTAATGCCTTATTGCTATTATTATAAAAATGTTTTTAAACTGTTTAAAAGCTTGTTCAGGAAATGGTTAACCTCTGTATGTATGTCAATAAAAGATTTACAGAAGGCTGTTAGAATGTTTGCAGCCAGTCAGAAAGCTCAGTTTCTGAGACCCTTTTTTATAATTAATTAATAAGGCATGACAAGGGGTTATGTTAATGGTCTGTTAATCACGTTCTAGGGGTGTGCTGTGGCACAAGGTGTGGCCGAGTAGTACATGTCTCTACAGGGTGATTGACTGACCATTAACACAATTCTTGGGAGTGACTTATTGCTATAATAATGAAACATGTTTTTAAACAGTTTTAAACCTTGTTCAGTATATCGTTAACCTCTTCATGTACGGTAATAAAATATTAACATAAGGTTGTTAGTATGTTTGCAGCCAATTAGAAAGCTCCATTTTGTCAGACTCTGAAGTACACATAGTAGTGACTGCATGGTACATGTATAGTCACAGCTGTGTACTGTTGGGTGCTGATGTGTGGCACCTTGGTATAGTAATAATGACTGCATAGGCACAGGAAAAGCAAGTACCTTGCTGAATTTTTTACACTGTTAGGAATTATGTCAAATGTGACATGCAATGTTCCACATCATTGCATATGCTGTGATACTGACTGTATGTAATAGGTACCAAACAAATTGATGGAGGTATAGTTGTAGCAGTATTAGTTAACATTGATTTGTATGCTTAAGTCATACACGCTTATTTTTATGTCATAATGGTATTTAAAGTAAAGAGTCGACACAGGTGGTTATGGTTTGAAAACATTTATTGCCAATTTGTCAAATGGAGAAAAGGTCCAATCAAGACTGAAATTTAGTTAATAGAAGCAGTCTCACAATACAATCTTTGTATGTGTGCAATCATTGCTCGTCATATATGTAAATGTGTAAGAATAATAAGAACTGTATAATATGGATTGGAGTAAGTATGTGATATTATAGGAAACTAATCAGGTGTTGTGTGTTTCTAGTCATGTTTCAGTACTCACTACTCTTTATGTGAGGAAGTAGTTTCTGACATTCGACCTGGAATTCTAATAGTCAGGCTGAAGCTGTGGCGCTTCATTTATATATTTACTACTGAATATGAATACAGTTTGTAAAAAAATGTAACTTTTTTTAAAATGGTTGTATGTTGTAATTATGTGTAGTGCATTACTTGTGTGGTATGTTAATAAGGCAATGTCAGTAGGTTGTGAAGAGTGATTACACACATGATAGACAAGTGTTTTGTTGTAATTGTGTGACTGCTAATGTGGATGTTCCTGGGATGGGCGAAAAACCATATGCTCACTGTCTAAGCAATACAATATACAAAAATGTTAGTTTTTGTGACATTTGATTGGTGTTATTTAATAATATGTCACTGACTAGGCGCAAATGGAAAATTCCCACCGACCCCTCAATTGAGGCGATCATAAATATTGTCAGGAACAGGTATGCAGTGTGTTGTGATCAGTAACAGTGTCTGATTTACAATTGTCAATATTTTTTACATACGTTAGAATTACTTATGTGACAAGTTGAAAAAATAGAATATTTTTACATGAACAAATGACATATTATCAATTCTTACATTGGCTTCTATTAACTTGTAAATACTAAAACTGTGCATGGAATGCATTTTTTAACAAACTTATGGTTAATTAAATGTAGTTAGTATAGTGCTGAATAATATGTAAAACATTCAGTTGTACTTTAGTGTTACACTAGTATTTTTAGTACAAGTATCAAAGTAGTTATTAACAATGTACACCTGAATACAAATGTTTATATTATGTACAAGTAATTGCAAACACATGTAAAAGTCAGTAAATGAGATTCTGCAATTGGTTCTTATTTACAGTTGTGTAATTCAGCTTCTTGCATTATCAATAAAGGTAGTTATTTTTACATATGTACAATACTAGTATTACGCATGAAGGCATGATAGTTCTACACTGTTGCATGGTGAGTGAATGATGTTCTCTATATGTCAAGAGTCAATAGACAAATTGAAGTGTTGATAGACAACTTGTGACAGAGTAGAATGTTTACTGAATATTAGAAGTGTTGCTCAGTTATTTACGATAATAACTGAGAAGTTCTCTTTGTTTGCAAAGAGTAACAGCTTATAACTCATATCAATTTGTTGTTATGTATGATTTGATACATGGATGATTAAAGATATGTACAGAGGAGGAGAGCAGTAAGTCCTCAGTTTTTAGATGTACAATCTTTGATAGATATGTAATCATGGTTTCTCTAGTGACTGTGAATATTGTTGGCGCTGATTGAAGCCACTACAACAGTTTTCATGTAGTCACTGATCCACATAAGATCTTACATGTTACAGTGTATGGAATGTCTCTGTCAGAATTGCATTTTGTTGAAATTGTATGGTTTGTTTAGAGTCATACATTATACAACATTGTAATGAGGTATGAATATTTTTGGGACAAAGTAGTCATGTTTTAAATGCAACATGTTTTGTCCTATTCTTCTGAAATATGCAGATTATCATAATTCTTCAATATTAGAAGATCAAATTGAAGTGTTGATAGACAACTTGTGACAGAGTGGAATGTTTGTTGAATGTTAGAAGTGTTGCTCAGTTATTTACGATGATAACTGAGAACTTCTCTTTGTTTGCAAAGAGTAACACTTTATAAGTCATATAAATTTGTTGTTATGCATGAGTTGATACATGGATAATTAAAGATATGTACAGAGAGGAGCAGTAAGGCCTCAGTTTTTAGATGTACAATCTTTGATAGACATGTAATCATAGTTTCCCTAGTGACTGTGAATATTGTTGGCGCTGATTGAAGCCACTACAACAATTTTCATGTAGTCACTAATCCACACAAGATCTTACATGTTACAGTGTATGGAATGTCTCTGTCAGAATACCATTTTGTTGAAATTGTATGGTTTATTTAGAGTTGTACATTATACAACATTGTAATGAGGCATGAATGTTTTTGGACAGAGTAGTCATTTTAAATGCAACATGTTTTGTCCTATTCTTCTGAAATATGAAGGTTGTCATAATTCTTCAATATTAGAAGATATGCATTTTCGAGTGTCGTGGCAGTCTCTGTTTAAAACTGCTTGTAGAGTCGTCACACTCTAACCATCCAGTTCTGCACCTTAGTAAGGAGGTGAAATGACCAGAATGCATGGATTGACCATGGTGATAGATTATACTGTGAGTGTCAAACACTGATTGGTTGAAGACTATTCTACTAGCTGTGTAATCTGTGATAGGAGTATCAACTCTGAGCCCATTGGGGTCAAATCTGTGCAACATAAGCAACAGATATTGAGATGAACTCCTGAGATGTATGGACTGAGTGCATCTGCCTCCACACCTTCCACAGGTATGACTACATCAGCATTGGTGAATAGCTGTTGAAATTTGACACTTTTGGTTTGAGGGACAAAGAGAGTAATCCACAGCATGTCTTGTGTGGTTTCATGCTGTGAAGTGCCACATGAAACACATACATATTTTGTAACATATGTTACTGTGAAGTACTGCCACATTGGGGTGACGTCTTCATCCAGGTTGTTTATGACAGCCATCATAAACTCAGTAGTGTTTTGCTGTATGTCTGCAGCAAACATACTACATCCAGCATATGTAGCTAACACCTGTCGTAGTGGTGTTAGTGACTGTACATTGTTAGAGTGGTCAGAAGTCATGTTGATAATCTGCTTCAAAGCATTTGATAGGGATTGTCTTGTAGAAGCAGATATTGCCTGCACAAACTGTGGCATGTGTAGAAAAACGTGCATAGCTGAGTTAGCATAGCAGTTAACTCTACTGCTGTTGTCAAAGACTGGTACAGCAGCTACACCAACTGATTTCTGACAAATTGCTGGTTGTGAATGTTTACTTGAAGTTGTGGCCTTTGCTGAACTCTTTTTTGTTGAATCACTTTGGAAGCTTGCTGCTGTTTGTTGCTACCTCTAGCTGTGACTGAATTACGTGAGACAGACAGATATGTAGCAGTGGTATTAAAGACATTTGTGGCTGATGTAGAGTACGTAACTTGTTGTACTCAAGAATACATCGCTTGTCAGCTCGTATTTTCTGAGGTGCTATAGTAATGATGTGCAATCCAGAAAGGCTGCGTACACGTAAAAGTGTGATGTAGCTCATGCCATCCTTGAAAATGTCTGTACCTATGTCTACCATTGCTGAATCCAAACTCAATCCCTGAGATCTGTGAATGGAGACAGCATATGCAACACATAATGGGAACCGTTTCCTGTTTACATAGACATCCTTAAAAACCTGGAATTTAACGCAGGTTCGAACTATGTGTACAGAGTGTTCCATGTTGCCAAAGTGCACTACAAGTGTCTCAATATATGTCTTCTGGACATTGTAGACAAAGTCAGTGATGTTTCCCATGGCACCGTTTACCATACCTTGTTCTACATCTAGATTACGTCGCAGCATGATACGTGCATTCTTACAAACTGTGAGAACAGCTTCTAGGCCAGCTGTTCGTGAAACATCTGACTTCAGTTCACTTAGTCGTTCAGTCATCTTTGCTACTAGCTTTTGACTAAGAATAACGCCATCAACTGTATGCAGAGTTAGAATCTCTTGGTTTTCTCTCTGCAGCATTAGATTGTTGAATTCAGTGCATTTCTTTAGTCGTGGCATAAGACACACTATGTGTCTGCCAGTTGAGTACATATCGCTGAAGACATTACATGCTGTTTCTATGCATGCACTATGTACTGTGATTTTTCGATCATTTAACATACAAACGTGTTCTGGTGATAGATAACCTGTACGAGCTTCATCTAAAAGTGATTTGTAAGCTAGATCACCACTTTGGCGCATGTTCTCAGACAACTCAACATAGGTAAATAATTCCCATATGTTATAGCCTGCAATGCAACCAAGGATATTCTTAGCTTGCTTAGCAGTTAGAGTTGTAAATACATGCTCTGCATTGACTGGTGCAAGTTGTAAATGGTCTCCCAACACAAGTATACTTTTGCCACCTAATGGCACTCCATCATCAGTACCTAAGATCTGCTGTAGACGTAGATGAATAAAGGTAAGCATGACATTGGAGACCATGCTGATTTCGTCAATGATGAGTAACTGCATCTTTGTGAACATGGAACGGAGCTGAGATGCAACCTCGAATGACAGTTTACAATACTCTCCAGTTCTCCCATGTTTGACTGGCAACATAAAGAGATGGTGTAATGTTACTCCACCAATGTTGTATGCTGCTAGTCCTGTGGGAGCAGTTACAGCAACAGACATTGAAGAGCCTGTCACTCTGTACTTCTGCAGTGATGGCTTCAATCAGGAAACTCTTTCCTGTGCCAGCTGAACTGCTAACAAACATTAGTAGTGGCTTGTAGTCAGTGCAGTCACATTGTTTTGTTTCATGTAGTATACCATGTTGGACAGCTTCAAGTACTTGAGAGTGAACTGTATGCTACAGCTGATTTTGTCTTTCTCTTAAGTCAGCTGGGTTGACCATAGAGTGTGTGCCATGTTCCATGGCTGTCTCAATTTCTGACATTAACACTTCTGGGGCATTTAAGGGCAGAGGGTCACCTAGAACACCTTGTCCTTCTGGATCAAGGTTGTCTTGTGAACTAACTGAAGTGTCTTCCTGAAGCTGCTTCTCTGCCTTCTCAAGCTGTTCTTTCTCAGCTTCTAGTCTTTGTATATATGTCTGTGAGTACTCAGTTTGGAAATTCTCATAAGTGAGATTGAACTGGTCTTCAAATGTGTCACAGTCACCTTTTAATTCAGACTCAGTCCTCCAGGGTCTAAATAGGAATAGGAGAACAAAGTAGTAATGTTCTGTGCTCTCTGATGTGCCTAGATGCAGTTTGCAGTGATCTATAAGTCATGGCTTGTGTCTCTTTATGAGACAGCCATCTAGTCCATTGACCTTGTAAATCTGGCGTGTTGAGTCAGGTGCTGCACCTGTCTTGTAGTCATACCACTTAGCCACCTCAAAGAGACACATATCATTCATGTCATTGTGTCTACATGGGTAGTATGTGTCTATCAGGTTATTCTTCAAGATATGTTTTGAAGGTGTATTGACAGCGAGCTCCTCAATTTCAGCATGAGGAATCAGTACACGTTTCCGTTTCTTTTTGTAGTTTACACTGAGAAAACATACAGCATCAGACTTCCCGTACAGATGTGTACCCATTAACTGGTCACTGGCTTCGTAAGCTCCACATTCTCTGTGTGAAAGAGTCTTCAAACCCAATGACCACAGCTGAGATGTCAGGCTTTTGCTTGAAGTGGCAATATCTTCCCAAAGATCTTGCAAGCTAGTCTGTTCATGTTTGGTTATGTATGAAGTGATGTACTGAACCAGGGCCAGTAAGTTATCAGCCACAAACTGAACATCTATGTTTGCTTGCCACATTAGGAGAAGAGTTGGGTTGTAGTCATTGATGTACACCTCTTTTTCATCTCTGGGTAACTCGCATACCCTCTTGGTTGATTTTGCCTTCAAGTGGTGTTGCATTGCTGAGAAAAGGTCATTCATGGCACCATTCTGACAAACTCATCTAGGAAATCCAAAGCGACATCGTGTGTACCAATTAGATTTGTTCTTTACTATTCGCTGGCAATACTTTGCGAAAATATGTCGCTGGAACTTTTGTACCAACTTCCATAGTGTAGGACGGTCATACTTGTCTGGAATGTGACAAGTGATATATTTTTTGATGAATGATAGCACTTCTGCTGCTTCATGTTCACCAATGCGTGGAGCATCCTTGATCCACAATAACATATGGATATGAGGGGCACCTCATGCTTGATATTCTGTCCTCCAAAAGTAATGTTCCACAATACCTAGAGGAGGATTGTCCTTTGACAAGATGAAAGTCAGAATGTCATGGATCCGCTTATGAAAATGTCTTGTGACAGACACAGGATCAAGTGAACACATTTCTCCGACAGTCATTGATGAGATGCCTTTGACATCAGAATTTGCCCACTTCAACAGTTCAATGAGTTCATCCCAGGCATATTCAGCACAACTAAGTGTGACAAACCATGTGGCTGCACCATACTCTCGCAGCATTGTCATCACTTCAGAGTGTCTGCGATACCAATATTCTTTGGTGCCACGGAGACTTGAAAGTATGGAAGACAGATTCACTTGCATTTCATCTTTCTGCTTTAATTTCTCTGAAATTGAGCAGCTGTTATTCCATCTAGTGGACTTGTTAGACAAATGGTATGTGCTATAGGCAAGACAGAATGCTAAGTTCACTCTCCCAGAGGAGATGGAACAGGTACTGTATATTCGTCTGAATTTGCCATCTTTGCTGAGGACATGGCTGGTGCAGTACTCAGCACCCTGTACACGTACTTCTCTTTTATCTAGGCATCCACCTGACCCTTTGGAAATAGGTCTGAAACAGCGTGCTTCTAGTGTTGCCTCCCAAATGCTGACAGTGCACCTCCACCTGCTTCATTTGATAGAGATCAATGTTGTCTCTAATGGATCTCTGCCATGTAGTGGTGAGTGTGTACTGTTCATACACATTGTCACTTGTCTGTGTATGACCTTCTTAATGATTGGCTTACATTTTCTAATAGATCATGTTGCACAGAGACTGGCCATCTGATCTATGTCAAGGTCCATATAAAAGGTTATTAGCCTTTAAATAAGCAAGAGCAAGCTTTACCTTTTGCACATTGACAACATCTTGCCAGATGACCTTGGCCTTTGTAGGCACACCATTTGCAAGAATTACCAAGCAATTTTCAGTTGAGATTGCTTGAACATTTTCCTGTAGAGGAAGTTGTAGATACATCACAGAGCCCTTTAGAGATCTAACAAGCTCTTTCTGTGGAATGTTCCGTGTCTTTGTGTTCAGACATAGAATCGTTTGGAATGGTTTCATTGTCTGAATTAGAATACGTTCAAACATATTCAATGTTGAAATCTCACTTGGTGTAAGATCTGTTTCCATGTTATTCAGCATTGACCTTGCTGGCAAAGTGTTACACTTCACTTTTGAAAAACAGTGTTTGCATAGCACAATGGTGTCTTGTAAGTTAAAGTCAGATTTCAGCAGCAAGAATGCTGCCAGGCGGAACCACATGTCATTGTATGGTGTAGTGATAGTATAATATGTTGATTATTGTGACTCCATTTTGTATTGTGTGACTCCATTTTACATGCTGCTTCATTTAATTGGTGTTTTGCCTCTTTAGATAGCCTCATTATTATGTTTTGCTTCAGACAGTGTATTTTGCTGACTTGAAGGTCGCATACAAGATGTTGTGAGAATCTCTGGCATTGTTTGGCTCATAATGTTCTGGACACCTGGCCAGTGCTTAGGGCATGGTGATCTAATGAATGCCAACTATTTATTATGAGAATAAGTGGTGTTTGTCATGCTGAACTTGTGATGTTCTGGGCACCTGGCCAGTGCTTAGGACATGATGGTTTAGCATTTCTAAATACCAGATAAAACATATAAAATGGGACTTTCCAGATGCCTGGTTAGAAGCCTCTCCTGCAGGGTGGACGCATCGCTGTGGGGCCAGTTCCGTTCGAGAGAGACTCCTAGCCAGGCTGACAAGGAGCTTCAGCCATTGGAAGAGGCTTGGATGATGCTTTATTGAATCGGTGATGTATAACCTTTTGTATTATATTTTGTTATAATAAAGCTTTGGCTTGCTGGTATTGTTTGTTATTGTGTGTATGAGAGTGTGAATGGCAAATAGCTGCTTGGTTTGAGTTGGCAGAACATTTTTTGGCGTAGTCGGCAGGATTCGAAAATAAAATGTCTATTTTAGGAAAAAGGATGAGTTCTTTTTTAAAGGTGTATTAAGGTTCAAACAAGCAAAGAGCTGCCCTTTGTACTTGTAATTTGTGCTTGCTGCAAGTATATACTGTTAGAGCCAATGATGGCTTTCACAGTTCAGGCTAGCTTTAGGAGAAAGCAGCAGCTGGATAAATAAAGTTAGATAAGCAACATCTAGAAAAAGAAAATAAACTACTGTGGATGTACGCACAGTAGGGTGACTACAGACAGGATGATTTGAAAATCCTCCCCCATGTTGCCTATCTGTGTAGTTTGAAGTTTTCTGTATACATTTGATCCTAAACCAAGTACTGGGGACCTCTACCAGATGGATCTCAACCTAGTACTGTTAGAGATTTTGTTTGTTTTGTTTTTAAACTGCAAACCAGAGCTCTGGAAAAAGACTTGGTTTGGCAGGTTACTAAAATGGCCAAAAAAGAAAAACCTTTCAAAGGGTTAAAACCTTTGAAAGAGTTAATAACTGCAGCGTTTGGAAATTATCATGAAGGTCCTGCAGTCAGTTTTCTTACTTAGACTAGTGTATCAGAAAAGAAGAAAAATACACTTGGCACCGGGTAAGTCTGAATTTTTTTATTCAAAGTTGTTTTTATATCTGTGTTCTGTAATTATGTTCTGTTGTCAAGGTTTGCGAGATAGGATTGACTGCCTTCAGTGCACAACAGGTTACAGAAAAAAAAAAAAAGAGAGAGGAAGCTTCTTTGCCTCATAGCTGACTGTTTTAATTGGCTTTGTTTTTAATGGAACATTTGTGCTGCCTAGATAGGGTCAGTGAAGAACTTTTGTTTGCTTGGAGCAGGTAGCGTTGATGGTGAAGAATTATGGCGTCATATAGTTGCAATGTGCAGAAAGAGTTGTAGTTTGCAAACAACGTGCCAAGCCACTGCTAGAATGAAAATGTAATGTGTCAACAGCTATAAATGGCTTTATCATACTTCTAGTTAAAACCAAAACTTTTGCAAAATGGCAGTGCCATATTTTAGTTATGTGTGCAAAAGGTGTAATCATGTTATACAAGATGTGTTCACTTACAGATGATGTGTTTAAACAGTGTTTTGTTCTGGAAAGATTTGGCATGGCAATATGTATAAATGTGTTGGTTTAAAATTGTCAGTGTTACAAGACAGGCAGGAGGCAGCACATATATCTAAACCATTACAGTTTCTAATGGAACTATAGGCATTACCTCAGCAAATTGGTGTGAAACAATGTCAGTCTTATTTTGTGTTAAGTATTTCTTTTGTGTATGTGTATGTGTGTGTACTGTCTTGGCCAACAGTTTTATTGTTAAAGATATTTTAATATTGGTGGTGTTCAAGGACACTACAGGAATAGCTGAGTTTGAATGACCCTTGTATACACCTGTGACCTTTTGCACGTTATTTGACCTTCTTGTGTTTCAACATTTATGTACTACCAGTTCAAACTTGATGTGTATTCCATGCCTAAAGCACAACTTTCACACAAAATGTATGTTTTCATGAAAGCACACAAGAGTGAACCATGTAATTTGACTTTTTATTGCAAAACTAGTATTCTAAGTGAAGAGGAACAAACTTTTACAATTTTGAAAAAGGACTATTACAGCTGTTTTTGAGAGTTTACCATCTACAGAGATCGTACGTGCAGTATTACCATCAATCTGGACATTTGTCATGCTTAGGATAAAGGAACCCAGGGACGCTTGGCTACTTTATCCTATGGAAATAATCTTGTTTTATTTTAAACTGATGTGTGTTTGTTTTTGTTGTTTGTCTGTGTTTCACAGCTAACCTTTTATTGCTACAGTATTAGAGCTGTGTCTTCCACCAGTAGGAGCTTGGAGGGAGGTAAGCTACCCTTCCTCCCTTCCAGTGTAATATCCACAAAGGTTGCCAAGGTACATGTCATATTTATACTGATTCATGGTCTGTAGCCAATGGTTTAACAACCTGGCTGCCCACTTGGGCTAAGGATGAGTGGAAAATGTATTCGAAAGAAATATGGGAAAAGAACTGTGGCGGAAATTGGACTTATGGTGAAAATACTCAGACCACTATTTCATGTTGATGCTCATTGTGCTTCAGATACACTAGAACGATGGTATAATTCTATTGCAGATGAAAAAGCTAAGATTCTTCCAGTGGATATTGAAGAAACTCAAAAGTCAGCAGTTATCAGGGCTGGCAAAATGGGCACATCAAAAGTGTGGACATTTGGGAGAAAGCCACTTACAAGTAGGCATATAGTAGGGTGTACCTAACATTGGTTAGTTAAAACTGTTATTGCTCAGTGTCCTATATGCCAACATGGGCAACAAGACCAATCCCTCAGATTGTGAAAAGGACAATTGGGGAGAGCCTCACGAAAATGGAAAGAGAATTTGCATGAGCATTACAGATTTTAAATAATAGACCAATTGGAAAATCTGAGACCCCCTTAATGCGAATGATAACTCCTAATTTGCAAGTGCAGGCTAACTCAACTACAGAAACAGTGTTATATTGGGAAATACACCAGGAGCTCTGTCTCCTTGCAGAGCAACCCAGAAGCTGCTGGACTTGATTTACATGCCTTCAAGAATACAGAATAAACAGCAGAGATATTCAAGTGATAGAAACTGGTATTGGAATACAAATTCCACGAGACATTTTGGTTGGATAGCACCTAAATCAGAACTAGCCCTCAAGGGAATACAAATTTTGGGAGGGGTGATTGATTGTGATTACCAAGGAGAAGTGAAAGTAATTTTGTTGAATAGTAGAACAAAATCTGTTAATTCAACAGTATGACAGAGTGGCTCAATTGTTAATTATTCCAGTTAACAAATGACCCTATAAAGGGACAAGCCCCACTCTTAACAGCAGGGGGATAAAGGTTTTAGATCTACAGGAGGTTTTAACAATGGTGCCAAAATATGGGTTACAAACCAAATGGCCCTCCTGAACCAGCTGAGTGATAGCCACCGGACGAGACAACACAGTGTTAATTATCAGATCAGGGAAAGAAAAATGGAATACGTGCCTGCATAAATGTTATCTTCGAGAATAATGAAATTTGTGTCTTTCTAGGTCCAGCAATGGATTTTAAAAGGAATGCTGATGTGTCTTATGGTCCATTTGGCAGAGCTAGTTACCCCTGGAGGAAGGATTCAAAGGGTTAACTGTAATGACACTGGTTGTAAAGGAACCTGGAGTTGGAAAAATGATACCAAAGATGGAGCCAGGGAACTTTAGCTGCCCATCCAGACAGAAGTGTGTGGTACTGAACATGACATTTTCTGGGGTCAATCTCTGGATGACAACTGGTGGCTCAGGACAATATGCCTCGAAACAGATGAAATCTCTTTGCAGAATAAGACTGCTATTAAATGCTGCAACTTACCAGAATAGTTGCATGGTGACTATACAACATAGACTTGATTGCCATAAATCAAACAGACATTTTCAATGCAAGTATTACTTTGATTGACATAGACACGTTATTCTGCATGAATACTGCAATAACTAATAGAACTACTTGGGCAGATCACATTACAGTGTTGAAAAATCATCCTGTGATTGTAATGATAGTATAGTTAAGGTTCCATCCACATGTACATCAGTAGCGCAGCGGTATCAGAAAAATGTAATCCATTTTAACATAACGTTTATGTTTATAGAAAATGCAAATATAAAAGAGCGGTATGATATGCTATTAGGTGGAGCAGGGGCAGGCATGGGAATTTTAAATAGTGTGGATATAGAAACACTGACTAACAGGCTTCAGGCAGTAGGAATTGATGTGTTGAGCAATTAACTTACAAGCAATGGATGCCAACTGTTTTCTTACCCCAAAGAGTAACTTTGAATTATGATTTTGAGTTCTTGCAGTTATTTAATGCTTCACAGGTATGGGAATGGAGTGCAGAAAATATTTCACGATTTATTGATTGGACAGAATGCACAATCGACATATGTATTCTATAATGCAAGAAATAAGGCCCAGAGTGATTTAATGAGTAATAATGAATATATGTGGAGGACCGTGTTCAAATCATGGATTCCTAGTAATCATTGGATTGTAATGTCATCCCACAGTAAAATACAGGTCCCTGACAATGAGCAGAAGCTTATTTTGTATTGGCAGCCCAATATTTTAGATCAATCAAGATTGAATATCTTGTTAAATAAAATTAAACAGATAATTCAGAAACAGATGTAATAAGAGGCTCATTTGGCAATAAAATAAATCATTAGTGCAAAGTCAGGTGCAAACTCGATGGTTAAAAATAAAATGATTGATTTAAGTTCAAGATTCAACAAGAGACTACTCATTATTGGTGGGATATGTTTACAGGATGGTCTCCATCAGCTACAAAAGTGTTAAATATTCTGATACATCCTATCATAATCATTGACTGTAGTGACAATTATCTTGCTTATTTGGACTTGTTACTTATCATGTTATATTATTAGTAATTTTGCTATAGTTACCAATATCATACAAATAATATTCACAATAATCAAAGGACGAATGTAGTGATAGTATAATATGTTGATTATTGTGACTCCATTTTGTATTGTGTGACTCCATTTTACATGCTGCTTCATTTAATTGGTGTTTTGCTCTTTAGATAGCCTCATTATTATGTTTTGCTTCAGACAGTGTATTTTGCTGACTTGAAGGTCGCATACAAGATGTTGTGAATCTCTGGCATTGTTTGGCTCATAATGTTCTGGACACCTGGCCAGTGCCTTAGAGCATGGTGATCTAACGAATGCCAACTGTTTATTATGAGAATAAGTGGTGTTTGTCATGCTGAACTTCGTGATGTTCTGGGCACCTGGCCAGTGCTTAGGACATGATGGTTTAGCATTTCTAAATACAGATAAAACAATAAAATGGGACTTTCCAGATGCCTGGTTAGAAGCCTCTCCTGCAGGGTGGACGCATCGCTGTGGGGCCAGTTCGGTTTGAGAGACTCCTAGCCAGGCTGACAAGGGGGCTTCCCAGCCATTGGAAGAGGGCTTGGATGATGCTTTATTGAATCGGTGATGTATAACCTTTTGTATTATATTTTGTTATAATAAAGCTTTGGCTTGCTGTACTTATTGTTTTGTTATTGTGTGTATGTGAGTGTGAATGGCAAATAGCTGCTTGGTTTGAGTTGGCAGAACATATGGTGACAAGGTTTCTAGGTTGACTGTGACTGTTTGTTTTGTATAGTACAAATGGTTGCATGACACACATACAGAATCAAACTTCTGAGACTTTGCAACTTCAAACTTAACAATTTCCTTCAGTACTGTTTCAGAATGTCATTTCTAACACTGAAACAGATTTTTCTACAAGTGTTACACTGAAAATTAGTTGTTTCTGGTACAGAAGTAATGTATTCTGATTTTGGGAAAGTGATGGCACCTGCATGTCACCTGATTGCAATAAGTCATTTAAACAAGTGTACTGATGTACAGCTCGCTGTACTTCATATACTCTAGACAAAGTTTCATGCCTATTTGATGCACTGCAAGCATCCGCATGTTGTGAGAAATACTATCACAAACACCACTATCGAGACATGCAAGTGAGGTGACCCATGAGTCCAGTATGTGGCGGATTCACAATGGTCAATTTTGTAAACAGTTTATGTCTGTCTTTTGCGAGTCTATTAGTCAAATAGGGTTTACAAAGTGTTCTACTTTTGAAATGACAATTGCCTATGGTTGCAGAGTATCATCCACATGACCATGCCAGAACAGAGTGCCGTTTATTGAAGACTGTGGATTTGGATCACAGTCATCATCAGTATCCAGTGATTGCCATCAAGATACTGAGGGACATTTGTTAGTTGCCAGACTCATCAATACTGAGCGTGTGTTCTTTTGTTAAGTAATGATAAGACTCTTCCCAGAAATATGCCTCTGAGGTGCTGTGTGTAGCAGCCACTGTCCTGTGAAAAATGACGAAGTTGTCAACAGTCAAACAAGGATACTGTTGAAAGCCTTTTTTTATGGCATATACAAGTTTCCTGAATTGTTCAAGCACATGACACATCTTAGCACAGTCACTGTGGTACAAACAGTGCTCTGTTGACAAAAGTTCGATACTTTCAGATGTAAATTCATCAGAGAAAGGTGACTCTTGCTCTTTTTGCATGTGTGCCGCGCTTTTGACAGCGATAAGTCTTCGATCTTAGCTTTACTTGCTAGTGATCGAAATACTTTCTCTTTCTGAGTTGTAAATCAAGTTGTGAGTTTACAGCGTTGTTTTGAAGCGTTTCTTGATGGTTACACTCAAAATAGTTGTGTTTTGTCTCAGAGATCTACACAACATTTGTGATGGTATACATTTTTTCTTTTCTGTTAAGGAATTTCGTTTGGTTGTGCAGTGACTTGATGTAGGGGTCACTGTTACAGTAAAGGTCTATCGATGTTCATTTTTTGGTGTGCCTTTACTGTTTTGTTCATTGCCGTTATACAACAGTGTAGTACTATTATACCGCTCTTGTTTTGAGACACATCTACGTCTGTATTTAGTTGGCATATTTTGCTATTATGGTTGACAGTGACAGTAAGCAATCTTAAAGAAGTATCAGGCACCTGTATGAGACAGAAAAAAAAGTTTTAGAATAAACTCATAAATTTCTTATAACAGTGTGTGTTGCTAGAATTGTAAGTTAAGTATGTTTACAATTTGGTAAAACATAACTAAACAATAGTTTTTATGAATATGCATTGCGAGCTGCTATATAATATCAGAAGTTTGTGCATTCTCAATATTTCTAGTCCACATTTAAAGCTTTTTTCCCCATGTGTACTTATGATTAGGATAGGTGTAATTTGTTACATGTGGATGAAATGTGTTTTCTACCATGTAGCGTGTCATGGCATAGTTAGTATGCTAATTCACTATATGGTAGACCAAAAACTTGAAGTGAAAGTGTTCATTACCAAATCTGTTACAATTAGTATGTTTTACAATTAGAGGAGAACATGGCACTATTACTGTTGTGTGATTTCGTCTACTGATTGCTAATAGTATGCTTGTATGTTAACGAAATTTCAATATAGTTGCTGCATATTATCAACATTGTGTTTTTAGTACTTCTGTGTATGACTATTGGAGCTGTTATTTTTAACAACATGCAAAAAATGTTTTTCTGCACATGTACTGTGCAATGCTACAGTTGATTAATGAAATCACTGTATGGGGCACAGTCACAAAATTACAGTGCCAGTGTTTATGAGCAGACGACTTAAAATGAATATGCCAAAAACTTGGTGTGAGAATTCTGAAACATTTCTGATTTACAAGCTTCCATGATGCAGTTCAATGCACTTATGAGGTTTGTGTGTTATACTTTTCAGTTGAGATAAAAAATTTTCTTTTAACACAACCACTTATGAATAGTACAGATTGCATTTCTCACATCTTGACAAAATTGTGTTTCTGCTGTATGTGCTGCATTTTGGTTCAGTTGATGTGAAATGACTATAATACCTAAATGTATAAAAATCAGAGTGACACTGTTATGAGCAGAGGTCTTAAAATGGCCATGTTTTACATTTGGGTGTGCTAATTACAACAAATAACTGTTTCACAGAATGCATTGCACAGTTGTTATACAGCGCTTGGAGCGTTGTAAATATTAAATATCACAAGTGTACTGAGTTGAGCAGCTCGGTTGAGCATGCATTCATTTGCATTCGCGCTGTTTCTCAACCTGTTTTCAGTGGCTAACTGTCTCCTACTGAATATCGCAGAATAGCACAATTGAGTTGCAGATATGTGCAACTAATGCGACATGGTGCAACCTCTTAAATATCCCCACCAAAAATATGCTTTAAAAGGTGTTAATCAACTCTAGTGAATGTGCAGTGGCAGCATGGCACAATATCCTGTACTAACATAACAAACTAGTACTACACATGTGACTGGGATACTATTCTTCATGAATGTGACAATGGATGTATGTCCATAGCGGTACATGTGGTGTTGTGGGGGGGGGATGTCTTCTCCTCTGCTACTTTTGGTGGTGGACCTTTATGTACAATGAGTAATAGATAGCCAATTGTAATGTTGTAGGTGTCTCACTGGTATGTTGCTAATTACAACATGTCCCTAGATCTGATTCACTTAGTACTTCTATATCTGCTGCCAATGTTTCATTTTTATTATTGTTATACTTATTAATTGACAGCATAGAGTATCTACATGTTTGTTAATGTGTTTTAATAGCCCTGTAGGAGTAATATGCATAACACATAAGCGACTGCCATATTCAACTAGAGGTCATTGAGTGAAGAGTAACATTATAGTAATGTTTGTTCTTCTTATTATAATAACACATTTTAAAACTATTTAAGAAACAGATCGTCATATAGTTAGGTGTACAAGTGTGTTAATTGAAAGGTACATGTAATGTTTTAGGATGTTTCTGTGTAACAAATATGCATTATGACAATGTTATAACTATTGCCATTGATGGGTAGGCACTGCTTGTTCTGCACCATACTACCAATAATAGATTTCTGAGTTTTCTTTCAGAGAAAACGTTATGAAACAGTGTTGAGGCTTCAGGGAAAAAATGGATTTCTTATATTAAGTGTTCTGGATTGGATGGACATTAGTCTTGGAAAAGATATACACATGGTGTCATTATTTCAACTTTGTGTGGCTTTTTGCAGATGAGAAGACTTGTTATATGCGTGTAATACTGACTTAAGAACATACATCTAGCTGGAGAGACAGCTGTTTTTGTAAAGAGATATGTGTTCATATGATAGTTGTATGAATGATGTAGTATTAGAAATTGATGCTTTAAAGAAAAATACTTTTATCTTGATATTTAATCTATTAATGTGATCATTTTTTTTACTTCTTTGCTTTACTAGAGCCCGGGGAAGCTGCTGCTGTTGAACAAGTGGAGGTGAAGCAGGAAGCCGGCGCCAGCCCACCACGTAAGTGAAATCTGTTGTTGCTATTATCTGCATGCTTGAGAAGTACCATATGGTTGTCAACATTCATGGTGATCAATGCTCCTGTTGATAACTACGCCTTGCTGTTTTACTGTGTGACGGGGGAGCGCACTGTCTGTTGGCATACTTAGTCCAAATGTTAAATTGCGTGGGGTGTGTGCAATACACCTTCGATGCCAAACCAGTACCACTTTCTTTTGTTTGTTGTGGGGGCCCAATCACTGTTGACATTATTGACTTTATATGTGCTGTGACCTTGCAAGGGTGGCAATCGTTGATGACTACACATACCCAATCCCCCAAAAACACGACATGGTGGGAGGATATTCTAGTGACCTAAATGGTGTGCAATGCAGAAAGTGTCAATTATGATTTTTGTTTTTTAATGTAAAGTTCAAATGTGCCTTGTAGTCTTCAGACCCACTTTTCACAGTTAAACTCAATTGCTGTGCAGTGTGTCTGTCTTCAGCCTTGCCAACCTCACACTTACCTGTACAGTGCAGTGTAATGCTGTTCAGTGCACTGTCACATATGTATATTTTAAAGGTGATCATGAAGTGAGGAATGTTGATAAAAGTAATAAAACAGTGAATAATGGGACTGTTTGTGTGTCACACTATGAATATCACATTTATATACAGCACTATGAGTTGTCTCACCACATGTAAAATGCAGTACTCTGACTACTTGCAGTGGTGAAAAATTCCACTACATCATCGCTGCCTATTACTGGGTTGGGTGCTATTACAATGAGTTCTTGAGTAGTGAAACTGTGTTCAATATTGGCCCACAGACATTAGATTGCTACATTATTCAATGCTGCATGGCCTTACGACACACAGTGTCACACTTTTATCTCACCTATACTGTCAAACTGTGTTTTCATACTTTACAATATGATGCTGTAGTTGCTGTGCGAAATCACTTTTTGGTACAGTGTGAGGACTAACAGTGAGACTGTATGTGAGGAAGGTATTAATATGTCTATTTAAAACATTTGTTGTGAGATGAGTATTACATTATATGATTGCAATCAGGTATTAGATATTTCCATGCACTGTAGTAGGTTTGAAAATGTTGTGTATTTATACAAAATGTTAACACTGTAATATATTTTTCACCTGCTAATGTACTGTACAGCTGTTTTTTTCTCACAGCAGTATGAAAAACATCTTTTTCTGCCCTGCTATATCTAACAGCCAGAGGGACACGCTAATGCCTGTCAGCCTCTGCAGGGTGTGAGTGCTTTCGCATCAGTAATAAACTTTATTACTATTACACTATCAATGTTAATGATAGCAAATCAATAATTCTAATTGATTATTGTTAATTTCATATTATAGAATGTTAGTGTGCGGACTGCTGTGCTTTACTGGGAGGGGGTGGGTGCAGGAGGAGACAGCAGACGCACAATAACATTACAACGGGACTGTTTCTGTATTCACTGTGCCTGACCATTGAGAAATTGAATTTAAAAATACTTTTTAAGACTTTTTGCAAAAATTTTTCTTTTACTAGTACCAACAAGACATTGTATAATAGCAATAATGTACTTTGGGGTGTGTGTTGTGCTGGGATAATGTTACTTTTGGGGTGATTAGTTGCACTTGGCCTGTGGCCTCTGGTCTAATGACCGGCGGCGTTATCCCAGCACAACACTACCTGGAGTGCATGTGCTTAAATATCAGATACTACATTGAAGAACCTTATTACTGCTGTGCCACTTTGTTTTGAAGATTTTTACCCTGTGGCAGTGCAAAAGCACAGTGATCTAGATATTATGGGCATCCAACGGTACAGCAATGAATTAAATGTGTTTGTTTTGTCTAGATTTTCCCATACTGCAGTTTAAGTTTTAGGTTAGTTGTCTGAATGTCTTATAGTTATGCTACCTAGAAATCTGTCATTTATGTTCTTTATGTACTTGAAGATCTCTGGCATGCTTGCAGGAGCACATGTCATTTCAGTGACTTAATTATTTACAATAGTGACGTGTGTTGAGCTGCTGAAATACGGCTGAAAAACTGTTTGCTTTCAAACTATCATTAAAGTGATCATTATTGTGTACACATGAAAAGTATATTATGATAGTGTTAATGTCAAGGTAGTTTGTTTTTTATTGCAGAGATGACTAGACATTATAGGCAGACATGGTGAAGTAAAAATTCTCACACTTGATGAGGATCTATTTCAATTCTATGGTATAATAGTGTTGATAATGCAAAAGTATGTACATACTGAATATTTATGACTACTGAAAAAATATAAAGATAGCATTGTAAGCCATCTAACTATACTTTTTTATGTTGTCAGCTCATTGATTATATAGATAATAAAGTATGACAGAGACAGAAATAAGATAGCTAAATAGTTTAGAATCATACTTAAAACTATTATCATAACTTTGAAATGAATGCATTTCTGATATTGCAGTAGATAAGAAATATTTGAAGTTAAATATTTGAAAGTCATAACTGTTTAATTTGTGTTGTATATTCATCATTACTTTTTTAAAAATCTTTGTAGGGCGCCGGCGACTGCGAAAATGCACAGCCCACTGCCGCTGCTACAGACGGCTCGCGCGCGAGGTTGGCAGTCTGCGTGAGCAAAACAGTGTGATCCTTGAGAGGCTGGACAGAATCCAGTCTCTCTTGGATGCACAACAGCGGACTGTCAACCTCATGCTCGAGCCAGTTGTAGCAGTGGCTGACGGAGCTGTGGCCAGTAGCAGTACTTCACCTCCACCAGCACCATCTGTTCCTGCAGCTTCCTTGGGCCAAACTGACCACCCTTCATAGTAGTCCGGTATCTCCTCCAGAGGGCGCAATAGCTTCCACTTCCTTTGCGCCTCCACATCGAATCCAGTTTCCAGCCTGGATTGCCTCAAGCAGTGCATACACCTCTAGCAAGTGTTGCACAAAACTTAAAAAAAATTATCTACAATTTTTCTATATTTTTTTATTTATGTAAAGAAAAAATATTTTTATTAAATATTTATTTTTGTGTATGAGGCAATACACACTTTAATAAGTGTTTTTTTTTGGTGTATACATATTATGTTTGTAAATATATATTTTTGTATTGTTCATAAAAAGTAAAATATTTTTATTTGTCATTTTTTATATCTAAAAAATTTTTGTAGTAAAAAAAGTTAAATTATACTCTCTTGTGTTTGGTGTGTTATTGTGTACTGGAGATGTTGCTTGAAAATAGTTTTAACAAGATTTATACAACTGTGATTTTCTCATTTGCTGAAAGATCATACCACACTATTGTGGTATTGCAGTTGGGATTCTCCATACAAGTAACTTAGATGTGTGACAATGCTACCTTTCACTATTTGTGGCACACTGTTGTTGTTTTATACACCTAGTGCTACAGAATGTTTGTATGTGTATCATGATGAAGATGAGTATGTACCTGCTAGTACAACAGTGAAATGTCTGTGTTGACATACTTATAACAAAGTTATGTATTCAGTACCAGCAAACCTCTTCCACCTCTCTTCACATGATTGGTGCTACCACCTCAGTTGGTAGTACAAACAATGTCTATCAAATGTCAAGCTACTACAGTAAAATATCCATTTGTTCAGTAGATGAACTAATGGTGTCCATGTCATGTCATATAGTCTTTTACTTATGTACATCTTTTTCTTTATATATGTGCTCACAAAGAAAAAGAGTAAGACAGTCTTACATAAAAAATATTACATGGAATAACAATGACAAATTACAATTTATAAAGTTATAAAAACAATATGATTCACAGTGAACTACTGTTACTGTTAATAACAGTAAATGCAACTACAAGAGTTGAAGTATTCCTGATATTGGAACATTTTTTATGTATGTGCAGTATTCTTACAACTATAAATCATGTACTATAGTGAGTAATAGTTCTTAAAAAGACAGGATATTCATGGCAAAAAACTCCGTTTAATGCATTAGTTAGGGTTGTTCCACAGCGACAAAAGTGAGGAAATTCGCTGTTAGGGTTGAAAACCCTAACTCCGAATTCACCCCAGCACCACACACACACACACACACATTCAAGTATAGGGGAGGACCAAGTCAACACAACCAATGACAGACATCCAGCAGCAGGTGACAGAAATAATAAACAATTGTCTAAATGTACTACGAGACATCCCCACCCACCTGACCAGGTATTGCATGCTCAGTGGAGATCAACAGCAAAACTGAGGCCATGTACACCAAATGTACACATCCTGATTGCAGCTGCACGCAGCTACCACACTTAGTAGTTGCATGGCCTTACCTACCGATGCCCACCACACCCACACCACAACTGGTACTGTGCGTTAGTCAATATAAATGCTGAAGGTGCATGATGACAGTTGTAGAAAGATTTAACACTAGTGAGTATACAATAATTAAGAGAAGTACATAAATTAACTACAAGACACTAGCATGCTCAAGATAAAAGTAGTGCTACATTTAGTATGTGATTTACATAGTAGTACATTTACTGCAATGGTTTACTCAAGATAGAGAGGCTGATGTAAACATATGGAAAAGCATTGCCTGTTCAACGCTGTGAAATTCGTGCTGCCGGTATCAGATGCATTCTTACTGATGAAGGTGTACTGCTGATGTACATACATAGACCTTCAGTGTGTTTCAATACTAAAGATGCAGTAAGTATTCTTTATGAAACAGTGTAATTGCATGGATCAGGCCAAGCAACCTCTAAATATCACTTAGCACTACTGAGCCAACAATAGCGTACCTGTATCGAAATGTATATAGGATAGATTTTCCTGTAGGCACTTACTGAGTATGTTGTACCTGATAAAGACAATCTCATTGCATCTGTGATGACTAACTTATTCAAATAATAATACATTTACTATTGGTGCAATGAGTGATCTATGCCACTTATGGACACAGTGTAATTTTTTTAACAGTTGTTTCATACTCAGGCTGTATGCCTAGTGTTTGGGTTTGCCACACTTCTGTCACTGATGCTATCAAAGTGATAACTATGTTAATTGTGGTACAACAGGAATCAAGTAGGTATGGTGTAGATATAAACATAATGGACCAGATATTCAAACTGCGCCAGTCTGAGGCGCAAGCCCCTGCGCTGCTCAAAATAGTTGCGCAGGGGTGTGGCCGGGGTGATATTCAAAGGAGTTGCCCTGTTGAACGCTCCTTTGAATATCACCAGCCACAGCACTTGCGCATGGCGCAGTGGAACTTGCGCTACCGCAAGTTGCCAGAGTTGAGCATTAAACTTGAGGTGGCGCAAGTACCATTGCGCAATGCTCAAATTTCCGATATTCAAAAGGTGACATGCAAATGGGGCCATAATTTATGCAAGGCACAGGGGGGGCCATTTGCATCTATTTATGGCCCCATTTGCATGCCATTTGCATGTAGGTGCGCCGATCCCCGAGGACTTGCTCCTGGCCACCCTGCCAGGCAGCAGCCGTCGGGGACCGACGCCTAATGCAGCCCGATCACGGGCATCACAGTTCATGACACCCCCACACATCTCCCACAGCCCGATCGCTGGGCAGAACACATACATGTCCCCCCACACATCTCCCACAGCCCGATCGCGGGCAGAACCTGTATAGAACCCTCCCAGTGCCCGGTCGCGGGCAGAACCTATATAGAACCCCCAGTGCCCGATGCGGGCAGAACCTATAAGGACCCCCAGTGCCCGATCACAGGCAGAACCTGTATGAACCCCCGTGCCCGATCGCGGGCAGATGTAACCCTCCCCCAGCCGAATAACTCCCTGGTGGTCCAGTGGACCGTAAAGCCCGATCGCGGGCAGAATGTCACAACACAACTCCCCACACATCTCCCTGGTGTCTAGTGTCCCCCCCACCCACGAAGCCCCTCCACCCTGCTCCCCACGGCGGTGACAGCATCCACCCGCCTGCCGCCCGCCGCCCGCCGACCTGACTGTCCGGTGGGGCTGCCGCCCATTGGTGCAGGCTACAGCCAATGGGTGTGCAGCCCATACCATTACATGACAGTCCAGATTTGTGAATGATCGTTTCACAAATCTGGACTAGTCATGTCCGATATGAACTACTGCGCCCATGACAGCAGCTCTGCCAACGAAGCGTGCAGCTACTAGACAGATCAGTCGGCAAGCCCGCAGGCGACAGCCAGTGGATCTGTCACCCGCCGGCGCGAAGCGAGGTGGAGGGCCTCGTGGTGAGACACCAACCAAGAGACTGAGGGCTGTGGTTGCTGCAGGAGCTTCCGGTCACTGAACCCCAGGAAAAATAGTTGAAAGGAAAATCTGCCAGGTCGCTGAAAGTTACTCAGGTTCTACCTGATCGAGCTGTGGAAATGTGGGGGACATATACGTGTTCCCGGCGATCGAAGATATTGTGTGGGGTTCATGTACCTGTACTGCCATGATCGGGCTGGTGAAAACACAAGGACGAGTTAGGGGCCCAGCCAGGATGGCAGCTGCTGTGTTGCCCTGCAATGCAGCAGCTCACCTGTGGGTGGCCCTCAACTAACCTTTTTTGGCTCAAGCTTGTGGGTGCAGGTTGGGGTTGCGCATGCACAACTCTCGCTAACCCGACTGAATATCGGGTTGCGCAGGTTATGCATGGATCCTCCCCCTCCTGTTGAGCATGCATTCATTTGCATTGCTCTCTTGCGCAACCTGTTGCCAGTGGCGTAACTGCCTCCTGCTGAATATCGCAGAATGGCGCATTTTGGACTTGCGCATGCGCAACCCTGTTGCGCATGGCCCAACCCTTTTGAATATCTGGGCCAATGTCTTTTAGTATTGATTTAACTCACAATGGGGTAAGTGTACTAGGACAGCAGGGTTTATTCTCTATCACTGACTCTGTCAGTTATAATCACACTAAGGTTTCGATGACTGTAATGAACAAGTTACACTGTTCATCTTCATGAGTTCATATTCACAGCCATTCTCCAGTAACTAGACAGTGTATGGTGCAACTGGGTGGGACACTGTGTTGCAAAGCTGCTACAGTGCCTAGCAGAGGAGAGTATCTACTCATAAAGACAATTAAGCAATAAGGCATGACCAACAGTTATGTTAAATGGTCTGTTAATCACCCTGTAGGGTTTAATGTTGAATGAGGCATGGCAGTGCCACATGTCGCTAGACAGTGATAAACTGACCATTAACATAATACCTGGGAGTGGCTTATTGCATCATAATAAAACTGTTTTTAAACAACATTAAACCATGTTCATCATATGGTTAGGCTCTACAAGTATGTTAATAAAAACTAAACATAATGCTGTTACAAAGTTTACAGTCAATTAGAAAGCTGCATTTCTCAAACCCTTGTTATAATCAGAGATATTATACCTGTACAACTCCTTGGTTTTGCTGAACTCTATTGCTCAGGTGGCCCACCACATGTGGTGTGGTCTGGTGTGGGGCATCAGTAGGTAAGGCCATGCAACTACTAAGTATGGTACATTGTGTGCAGCTGCAATCAGGGATGTGTACATTTGGTGTACATGGCCTCAGTTTTGCTGTTGATCTCCACTGAGCATGCAGTACCTGGTCAGGTGGGTGGGGATGTCTCGTAGTACATTTAGACAATTGTTTGTTATTTCTGTCACCTGCTGCTGGATGTCTGTCAGTGGTTGTGTTGACTTGGTCCTCCCTCCTTGAATGTGTGTGTGTGTGTGTGTGTGTGTGGGGGTGCTGGGGGTGGAATTCGGAGTTAGGTTTTCAACCCCTAACAGCAAATTCCTCACTTTTAGCCATGTGGAACAACCCTAACTAATGCATTAAACGGAGTTTTTTGCCATGAATATATATATATATATAGCTATAAATATAGATATAGATATAGATATATGTAACCCCCCCCCACTACTTTACACAGTTAGCTACCCATGTTTCCCTTGACTGGGCACAAACCACTTCAGACATTGGTACCATCCCCAGCTTTGGGAATGTATACCAGGCCCATTACTTCTAGATGTCAGAAAAAAAGTGGTGGGGGTGTATAAAAACAATACTTATGACCAATTAACCCAGGTCCTGAGGAGAGAATGTTTTGCTAGGGTTATGCTAGATCTATGCTTCTGGAGGGGTACCCAATAACCTCACACAGGAAGCAGTAATATGAATGTCCAAATCAAGTTGGGGTTCTAGAGTGTGGCTTTATTCCAAAAGATGTTCTCTAAAGCAAGGGTGGACCCCCAAGGTTTACACATTGTGGCACATGGCAATTGCAGAACAGCAAAATGACTATATCTGACAGAAACTCTATGTATTACCATACGTCATAGGGCATTGAATTCTCTTCAGTGATAATGGCCTTAACTGAACACACATTTCCTCTAGTAACACTGGCCACAACTGAACCTTTCTTCTAGTGGCAACTGGCCACAACAGAGCACACATTTCCCATGTGGCATAGGACTTTAAAACCTCTTTAAGTGGCAACTCGCCACAACGGAGCACACAATGGCTCATTACTAGCACAACCCACACCAGGGGGGTAAACTTCTCTTTAGACATTGGCCACCATGCCCTGAATAACCAGGCACCCTTACAGATCCTGTAGTGTTGAACTGGTTACTCCAGAAGGGGGGCTGTCCCCCCCTTCGCTTCCATGTCCATACCCAGCCATTCTTTCAAAGTTATACTTTAAAACTTCTTGTAAAACATTTAGGAAAATGCATCTTGGGATGCACTTTCACATCCAGCATATGGAAAACACTACTCCAGAAGTGTAGAAATTAAAGTCCTGAACAATGTGCATTAGTCTGCCTCTGGAGGTCACAATTGTCAGCCAACTTTAAACTGAGAAAAGTCTCAAACTTAGAACAGAACTGGTGTACCTTTTCTCTTTTAGTCAGAGAAACACCAAAACACAGGTACTTTCTTCAGGAAACAACAAGTCAGATCTACTCAGTTAGAACATACAGGAAGCTTCAAAGTCCTGGATCAAATAGGGGATTGTCCCTAGGATCCATTGTCAAGCAGTCCTTGTCATCCCCATGAGGATGTAAATCAGGAGCTCCTGCTATAGACACCGGTTTCCACCACTTCTATTGCAGACTGATGATTTCCAGGACTAGGGTGAGAAATTAGACTTTCCTCTCAGAGCCCACAGCAGCTCTCACTCTTCACACTTCAACTACTGACCAGAACTCCTATCAACAACTGACCCCAAGATTCTAAAACTCCCCACTCAAAGACAGCTGCTGTAGCTTATGCTGCTGCAAGAGTTCTAAATGATCTAATCTCTCTCATCTCTGCTGAGACCAAGTAAACAAGAGAGTGAGTAGGTGAAAAACATATTTAACTAGTTATTCACCAGCTGGCTTCCATACCTAGCACTGACATTGATGAGATTCTAGTAACCCCAGGGGACTGGGTGGTTACACACACACACGCACACACACACACACACACACATATATATATACAGTATGTATATATATATATATATATATATATAGGAAATTGTACAAAAACAGAACAAATATTCAACCATTGAAAAAGTATGCTTGGCAGTTAGATGGGCCATAGAAGCTCTATGATTTTATTTGTGGGATGCACAGTTTAAACTGACTACAGACCATATCCCCCTTTGCTGGATACAACAAATGAAAGATACAAATCCACAAATTATGAGGTGGTATCTTACTTTGCAGCCCAACACAAAAATGTAGATTTTCTGTCTAGGCATGGAGCAGATACAAGACATATATAAGACAACGTTGTGAAACGTATCTCAGATGCTAGATACTATATAACCCCAGTGTAAATGTTTATTTATTTAGTTATTTAATTCAATTTTGTTAACTGAGTGGGCCCACTGAGTCCCGAATGTCCCTTTTTCAGGGGAGACCTAGAGTTAGTTACATAGAGTAATGACATTTTGCAGCTACAGTACATAGGAGCAAACAACAATTGCTTACAGTCAAAACATTACACATCAGGGAATCATACGGTCAACAGTAGTCAATTCATTATACACTCACATTAGGATTAGGCTTTGGATCTGGGGTGGAATTAGTACAGAGCAATAACTGACAGTACACTCAATGGTTGAGGAGCATTCAGTAGGACAGTTAGGTTTGGGGTGGTCTAGGTTTTTCCCTGGTATAGTTATGCTCAAGTGCAAGCGCATTTGCTGTTGTCCAGCAGGTGCTTCTGGAGTCCCTTACGGAAGGCTTCCAGGGAGCTAGCTTCCTGCAGGTGGGCAGGGAGCTTATTTCAGAGTACAGGTGTGGCATGGTTGAAGGATTTTCTGCCAGCCATAGTCCTTACCCTGGGTTCCTCCAGAAGATTTTTTCCAGCAGTGCAGAGCTGTCTACCTGAGTGCTTGGGGGCCAGCAGACCAATGAGGCTTACTGGGGGTGGTCCTTAATGAATTTGTATACATTGCACAGGAGAGGTTACTGTAGCTGGTGACTAAGGGATGGCCAGTTTAGGGAGGCCAGTACTTCACAGTGATGTCTCCTCAGGTGAGACATTGTGGTGAAGTGTGCAATCTTATATATAACATTTACATCCTGCTGTGCTCCTGTTTTGCAATTGAGGTACCTTATGAACCAGTTTAGTGAGTGCTGATCAAGGCCAAATTGACTCAGTCTGTATACCAATAGGTCGTGGTCCATCAGATCAAAGGTCTTGGTCAGATTGATAAATACAGCCCAGGTTGGGGTGTCTTTGTCGAGGGCCTTAAGGACATCCATGGAGAATCTGATGAGAGCTGTATCAGTCCCATGCTTTCGTCTGAATACGTGCTGGGTGCTCACCAGCAGCTGGTTTGCTTCCAAGCAGTCACGGAATTGGCAATAGACTAGCCACTCTTGTAGTTTGGCTAGGATGCATAAGAGGGAGATTGGCCTGTAGTTAGCAGTAGGCTCCCTGGGGCCTCTCTTGTGGATGAGCACCACATATGCCTGTTTCCATGTGTTAGGTACAACTCCTTCCAGCAGGGACCTGTTAATGAGCCATGTAACGGGTAAGGTTATGGCAGGGGCAGCAACCCTGAGCAATCTAGGGTCAAGGCCATCAGGGCCAGCTGAGCCCTTTGTCTTAATGCTCTTTAGCAGGGGGAAGTGCTTCCTTAGGATTACTATCCATAAATGAAATTGTGGGCACTGAGGATCCAGTTTCTCAGGGCTCGGCCACTCAGAACTTTGTGGGGGGAGACCTGTCTTGTAGTTTTCAAGGTCGATAAAGAACCTGTTGGAGGCTGTGGCAGCCTCCTAACCTTCACTGAGTGTTTGGCCGTTGCAGTCTATCAGATCTTGGGGGAGTTTACCACTGTCCTTCATCATGGCATTAATATGGGTCCAGAAGGACCTTGGGTCAGTTAGGTTGGTCTGCTGGAGGTTCTTAATGTACTCCAGCTTTGCAGCCTCTGCTGTTTTCTTACATTGGTTTCTTAGGGTCCTATAGGTTATCTGGTCTTCTGGGAGGGCTGACTTCCTATACTGACCCAGGCTTTGCCATGCTTGATCATCATGGATTTTAGCTCAGCTGTTTTACATTTGTAGCAGCACCTCTTAGCTCTAAGTCTCCTTAGAGGAGCATGCAGGTTGGCTGCCAAGGTAAATGTATTTTGGAAATATTCCAGTACTTCATCTATATTAGGGAGAAGCTGGATTGGGCTCCAGTCAAGACTGAGTAGGTATTCCTGGAAGGCCTCTGCAGAGAATTTGGTACAATCTCTTGCTGTGAGGATTCCTGAAGAAACCTTGGGTGAGCGGTTCTTCCATATGCAAAATATTGGAGAGTGGTCGCACAAGGCATTCACCAGAGTGCCAGCCACTTGAATGTTTAGATGGTGGAATGGTTCCCTGATTTGGCATTATACCTTGTGGTCTCAGTGATGACCTGGGACAGATTGGCATCCATGAGAGTGGCCCTAAGAGCCTGCTCAGAATCAGGTGCACAGTTCAGGCTAAAGTCCCCTAGGATTACCATCTTGGAGGGGGCATGTTCTGCTAGTAATTTGGTTAGTGCCTCCAGAGCCTGGGGGGGTGACCTTGGGATGGTTGTAGAGGCATCCTGTCTTTAGGTACTTGGCATGGCCAAGGGTAATCCTAATGAATATTGACTCACATCCACTGCTGCCGATAGGGGGCAGGGAGACTAGCAAAGCATTCATGGAGTCTTTTACATAAATAAGTACCCTGACCCCTTTTTTGTCATCTCTATTTTACCTGAAGATATTATAATCATTGAGTTCAATCTCATGGGTGAAGATATAGGGCTTTAGCCAAGTCTCAGATACTTCCAGTACATCTGGTTTGTAAAGATCCACCTAGCCTTATTTTCGATGTACTTTGGGGCTCAGACTGCAGACACTCATGTGGGCTAGTCTTAGGCCCTTGAGGAGACCCAATTCAGGTCATGCGGGGATCCAATGATAAAGTTTTCCACAGGAGTTCCAGGGTTGGGTTTGATGTCTCCTGCAAGGAGGACCAGCAGTGCTGAAGTTAGGCTTAGTACTTTTGATATTTTGAGAAAGATCATCTCTAATCCTTTTACTTTTGGTGCCTTGGAACATTAAGTAGCAGGTCCCCTTTCTAATTAGCTTATGCATCACCAGCAGTGAGCCCACAAAGTGCATTGCAAGTTGGTAATTCAGGCTAGGTTGGTGGTAGTCCTGAGGTCCCCAGATCGGGTTGCACCCCTCATTCACACTCAAGAGCTGATCCACCCAACTAATATCACAAATGTACATAACAACCAGGATTATGCTCCTGTATGGCATTATGTTAGGGCCATTATGCCTGAATATTGGGGTTATGAGGCTTTGGGGCCTTCCGTCACTTGTGTTTGGCATACCTACATGGTACAAGCTTTAGATACTGATGTGGCAATGGGGGAACTCAGCCTCTCATCACGGCCGGGCCACTTGGGTATTGTGACCTACACGTGCCTTTAGGAGACTGACAGCAGAGACTTACCCTACAATCATTGGCTGTGACCTTAGTTCTAAAAGCAATCCCTATGGACTGTATAACTTATCTTGAAGAGTTGTCTGTTCAGTTCAGTATATATATGGTTCAATAAAGCTGTGGAACACGGTTCCACTAGAACACATTGGCTACCAATCAGGGCAGTCCAGCTCTTTATAACTCTTTGGACTAGTTACCAAGCAGAATACTCTTGTTAACAGTGACTTATTAAGCCACAAGTTACAAGGCAACCCAGCTCTTACAACTCTGATAGATACTAGGCACTGTGTACACCTTTAAGCACAATCTCTAAGTGCAACTGTGGTATACAATTACACTAGAACACATTGGTCAACAACCTGAGTCAAGGGGGCAGAGCTACCATTGATTAAAGAGATGCGGAGGTAGGGGAGGGTGGATGGGAGAATTTAACAAGCCAGGTGCAACTCCAACAGGCAAGCTGCCCCAGGCTGGCATGAGTCCTTGATATAATTTGAGCTCCAATGAGCTCCAAATACAGTTCAGCAGGTCCTTGATTTAATTTGAGCTCCAGTGAGATCCAAGACAGTTCATTGCTGGAAGAAAAAAATCAGTTGCTGCAGCTCCGGTGAGCTGTAGGAATAGTCCATCCTCTGAAAACTCAGTTGGGCTAAGAATATGAGCAGCAGCCCTCTGGGAGCTCCAATGTGCTCCACATTCAATTGGAAGGAGAAAGAATATTTTTTGTGGCTCTGGCGAGTTGTGGTGAAGCTCATGGGTCTCTGCTGTCCTCTGAGGAGCGCTGATGAACTCCCTCTGCCAAGCTACCTGAAGAAATCAGCCCCTTTTAAAGGCTGAATGGGCTAAGTGGCTTGGTACCTTTTTTCTGGCCATTGCAGTTTGAAATTTAACAAGCCAGGTGCAGCTCCAACAGGCAAGCTGGCTGCCACATTCAATTGGAAAGAGAAAGAATATTTTTTGTGGCTCTGGCAAGTTGTGATGAAGCTCGTGGGTCTCTGCTGTCCTCCAAGTAGCTCTCTCTGCCATATGTATATGATTGTATATCAATAGAAACTTGAAGAAATTTTTTTCTATTGCTTAAGAGGGACCCTAGGGTGGAGCTTCTGTAGAGGGGGGGTGGAAGCTCTCATTGCTCCATTATGTCTAAGTACTGTATATGAAATCCAGCTATCTAAAAAGTCACTGGTTTCCTCCTGAACAGGTGTGTGTGTGTGTGTGTGTGTGTGTGTGTGGTAGGGCTGATCATTGTACATTTGAATTACAGGGTCTCTATTCTAATTTATCTTTCTAAAGCCTATTACAACATCATTCTAATGATTGTATACTGTACTATCATCTCCCTGTTCTGTCAGGATGACCACCTATAGAACCTCTCCCTTTTTCTCTTTCCTACTCTATATTTCCTTTTCAAGTCCCTCTAAAATGCATCCTGCATGGCTCAAAGTGACCAAACAATGTAATAGCTAGCTAGCACAGTTTCATTTGCCAATATAAAAACAGATACCCATTGTTAAATATTTGCACATTTTAAATATGAGCCTTTTTTTGCTGCACCGTTGTTAATGCTGCATGTATAGTATAAAATATGTTTGATTTCTTATTGAGAAAGACAGATATCATATAAATGAAAAGTTTTCCTTGATAAGGAAAAGGCTGGAGGATGTTATACTCCCTACCCCTCTCACCTACTCTAGTTTGGCCAACCCCTCCACCAGCTATGACCTGCCCTCCCACATACCCATCCTTCTCACCTCTTTCTCTTGAAATATCACAAGCTTATCTGCCCTCCTTTTTGACCCTGCATAACACCGCCACCCACCCCCTCTCCCACTTCCTTTTTTGCCCTAAAAACACCATAGGTGCCCTGCACCTATTCTCTCCCCCCCAACTAACTCTTACTTTATTACTACTTCATCCTATGTCCCTTCTACACTCTCACTATGCCTACGAAATGTCCTTTGTACTATCCCCTGTTTCATCCAACTTCCTTAGGCCAAATGACCAGTGGGGTGATGGTCTAATTTAAGTCATTATTATTGTCTTCTGCACTTATGATAAGAACTGTTCCAAATGAGTTCGCTGCTTACCCCTCCTCCCATTAGTCACCTTGCATGCAAGATTAACTGCATCCTAAATGTTGAGTTGAAATTTTATAACCTGCCTGTACCTGTATGTAAATATGTATCTTGTTCATTACTGATGAATTGTAATTGCCCACCTTTCATGTTCCTGTATGTAAACTATATTTCCTTGTAATTACCAATGTTTTTCTTACTTGACATGGACACTCTGTAAACGAGCTTTCAGCTCAAAGGTACTTGTAATCCTAGTATTGAATAAATAAATTAAAAAAGCTGTTTTTTCAGGCTGATGAATAAGAAAAAAGATGTTTTTCCTTCTAGAATGTATTTGTTTTATTTTAAATTCATAATGGCATCTGATATAAACAGCCTTGGTTTCTCAGTCTGCCCAGAGCCAGTTGCAAACAGCTTTGATTTTTAAGTCTACCTGGAGTCTGGGAGAGGGAAGGACATGCAGTCTTCATGTTCTCAAAGCAATCTGAAGCACAGATGAGAAAAGGATCTCAGTGATGTTATGTGATCCTGACTGCTGCATCCTGACAAGTGCTATGTGATGATTTTTCTTTTATTTCTTTGTCTTACCTGCAGTGTGTTTTCAGTATGTTGACTCAATTATATGTCCTGCCTCTGTCATGCTGCTGTATTTTATTTCGGTTTTCTCAGTTTGTTTCACCTGCCGTTCATAACCAACACTAGAAACCTCTTCATTGCAACCCCTCTGCATCCCTTGCATTCCAGCCAGTAGCTGAAATAACCACGAACTCCAACCATTTCAGTCAGTCTTTCATAGTCATTCAGCCATCACTCAGTCAGTCTGTTTTAGTATTTTTATTATAGTAATGATTGTACTATAGCTTCCTGTAGTTCCTGCTCATGGCTGAGTGGTCACCATAATAATGGCCTTAGATACTGTATGTGTTCATATTTTCTGTACCTCATTCAGGTTAATTCTGCCCCATCTTGGTAAGCTCATAGAGAAAGCAGTAAACTACAAATTACAGAGCATATCTCCAAATATAATCTCCTTTGCCCTCAGCAACATGGCTTCTGGAAGGGGCACAGCACTACCATGGTCCTTGTCCTCTTCACTGACCATGTGCTGAGGAATATGGATGAAGGGAAGCTAACTGGTGCAGTGTTTGTAGATCTGTCCAATGCATTTGACCTTGTAAAACACAACATCCTGATAGCAAAACTTGACGCCCTTGGTTTCTCCCCTGCCTCCCCGCTTGGCTCTCTAACTACCTTTCTGGTAGAACACAGATGGTCTGCCTTGGTGGTGCCACGTCCCCCCTCTTGCCTGTCTCTTTGGATGTCCCCAAGGGATCTGTCCTTGGCCCCCTCCTCTTTTCCCTCTTCATCAACTCTCTTCTGTCAGAGGGCCTATCCTGTAAATCACTCCTCTATGCCGATGACTTAATACTATACAAAAGTGACCCTCCCCCCCTCACTATCCGCCACTCTTATCAATGATTTCTGAAAGGCACATTGTTGGTTCTCTACCAACAAACTGTTGGTCAATGCTGTCAAAACAAAGGGCATGCTTTTCAGTTTCAATCCAAAACTCTCCACCCTTGCCCACAATGGCAGCCTTCTCACTGTCATGTCCCCAGAAGGATCTCCCCTTGACACTGTTCCCACCTCCAAGTATCAGGGGGTAATCCTGGACCCATCCCTAACCTACACTGACCACATTGCCTCACTGATGAGGCACATCATCCAGAAGATAGGGCTCTGCTATCCCCCGATCAACCACCTCTTGCCAGAAGCCCACCTTGTTATTGCCTATGGCAACCTCCACCCCCTCCTTGACTATGGCTGCCCAGTATAGTCCCTCACCTCTATTACCAACCTGAACTGCCTGGCTGCTACTTACAATCATATATGCTGCCTTGCCCTCTGCACCCCTCTACTCACTACTGCTCTCTTTACCAGTCCCTTAACTGGCTTCCTCCACAAGTGCAGCACTCCTACCTGCTGGCCCAGACTGTTGCTGATACCTTGCACAATCCCCCCCTACTCTCCATGATTCCTTCTTATCTGGCCCAGAACCTACTGCCACAATCTAAGACAGTCTTTCCACCTCCAACTAGAATGTCCTAACATAACTACGAGGTGGGGTCGAAGAGCCTTCTCCGCAGCTGGACCCTTATGAATGACCTCCCCTCCTTCCTATGTTCCCCGACCCCCCTCTAAATGTAAATTAATCAAAATTTATTTGTAAGCACAATTCCATCAGATTTAAGCACTTCACATGCTAAAACAGATTAAAACTAATACATACATGAATCAATAAAAACAGAATATAAACATCTTAATAAATATCAATCAATATCAATCAGATAGTGGTACAACTAGACTTGACCCTCATCATGAAATGCCTAGCTGAACATGTATGTTTTTAATTCAGATTTGAAACTATCAGCAGTCCAGCATTCTTTAATCTGATGAGGTAGAGCATTCCACAGGGTTGGGGCCGCAAAAGTACGCACCCTGAAAGTCTTCAGCTGGACCCTGGGAACCTCTAGCAATCCCTCTTCATTGGAATGGAGTGGGCGGAGGGGGAAGTAGGGGCACAGAATATCTAGCAAGTAGCCAGGTCCCTGTCCATGTAGGGCTTTGTAGATCAGTAACCCAACCTTGCAGGTGATCCACCAATATATCGGCAGCCAGTGCAGATTGCAGAGCACACACATGATATAGCAAGATCTTGATAAACCAGTCAACAACCTGGCTGCTGCATTCTGCACTAACTACAATCAGCAGATATCAACCTCTGGTAGCCCTAGGTATTGGGTGTTGAAGTAATCAAGGCACAAGATTACAAAGGCATAAACCAGAGTTGGCATATCACCCTATTATTCCGTATTAAGAATACACTTTCTGTCCTCCATGACCTGCGTCTGCCCACAGGCTGCTAGCATGGCTGCACCTCCCTTGCAGCCCATCCTTAACTCCTTCCCCCTCTAGTGCTCCTCTCTTCTCTCCCACCCTGAATACTATTGTTATTCTTATTGTTGAATGATGGAACAACCTTATCCTGTTTACCATCCTAATTGTTATATACCTTGGTATGCTCAATTGTTGATGTATCTGGTACTGTTTACTTTATATTTTCTCTGTTAGATTGACCTACACTGGATTCCCTGTTATGTCCCCTATATGATCCACACTTTTCTCTCACTATACTGTATTTTATGCTGTTTGTGCCAGTTTCTAGCCCGGACCATGCCCAAAAAAGGTCTTTGGATCAGTGCACCAATCTGGTTACCAAATGAATAAATAAATAAAATACATTTCCTATTGTATCAGTCATTCTTCAGCATTCCTCTTTCAGTCCAATCCAATCTATCAATTGTTCCTTCTGCAGTTATCATTCAGTCAGTCCCTTCCTGTATCATGCCATCAGGCTCTATGAATGGATTCCTATTGCCCATTATCATATGCTCAGACTCTTGTTCATGCACTCTCCTTGAAGTTCACATCTTGAGGATGAGTTCCTCATCACACAGGTGTTGTTTGTCTCCTGGGGTTCCTCCTGGTAGTCCCACCAAGTGGTGAGAATGTCCAATACTTGGGAGAAGCTTCAGCCATGCAGACCCACAGTCAGTGGCACCTCACAGTGTAGTATGTAAGACATTAGCTACTGGAGGTGGGGGTCTAAGGCAACATGGCATCCTTTAGCTGTGCAGACCAGTTTGGCAGCATCTCCAAAAGCTGTTCTCCATGTCTGCCTAAGAGCAACCAAGTCTGTTTCCATAGCTCCTTCCTTTAGTTCCAGTCAAGGTTTGGCTTCCTCATGGCCTTGAGGCTGGGTGTTATCCTTTCAGCAGTCACTACTCTTAAAAGTTTTCCCATGAATTGGAATTCCAAATTAGCAAAATAAGCCATAATAACAGGGATCTGTGCCAGGAGAAATGGCGGACAAGGCCATGGATCCCCAAAGATTCCTTCCCCAGGGTTTTCTCTCCTGAGTGCCAAACATCTTAATGCACAGTAGTTTTCTATTATAGCTTTTACCTAGTAGCAGGATTTCTGCTGCAAGATGGGGTCAGGTGGAAGCTTACCTTATCCAATATTCCTGCCATCCATCTCTCCTCTGGAAGGCATGCCTCATTCTACTGTCTCATAACCAGCAATCAGCTGTCTGTGTCACTGTGACAGGATAGGTGACCAGATGCATTTATTCTTTGTCTATTAGTTTACATATTCTTCTGTTAAAAGTTATGTTTGGGATGGACACAAAGATGGCTGCCTGATCACATGTACAGACAACTCATGGGGGCTGTTCATCTACTGTGAAAGTGCCAGCTCTCTCATGGGAAGTTTAACAAGACTTACTGGCAGATAGGAGACAAGCCGGGACCAAGCTGATATAGGGAGATTCCCCCCAGCCATTGGCTGAGGGCCAAAAAGAGCAAAATAAAAGAACAAAACAAACATAAAGCCTACGTGAGGGCCTTTTTCTGCTATATAATTCCATGGCAGACAACAAAGCAAGTGGATGTCATGAAAGCTTAGAAATACTGAGGAAGTACAAAGCAGATGATGTCACACACACACATGTGCACACACATGCGCGCGCGCACACACACACACACACACACACGCACGCGCACGCATGCACACACACACACACACGCACATTCACATGGGTGGGGTTACTGTGGAGAACTGTCACTCAAGGGGTGAGGTCACTCCACACAGCCAGATGGGTATAAATGAGGGAGCTGGACTGGCTGCATCTTCTCTTGGACATCCAACATCTAAAGAAGGGGAACCCTGCCAAAGGAACCCAGCTGAATGGTGAGGGGAGCCCAGCCAAGTGGAAGCATCTTCTGTAGCTAGTGGTAGGTAAAAAAAGACTTTAGGTGAGGCTAAAGGTTCAGATTTTTCTAACCATCAACTGTCTGCTTAGTTTGCTTAATTTTATATTCTTGATAAATGTGTAAAACCTTTATCTTACTTAAATATATCCTGTATGTAAATACATGTAACATCTTCTAGTAAGTCTGCTTCATTTTCAAAAAGGTAATTTTTATTATTTCTGCTGGACTGTTTACAGTCTCTGAAGGGCACTCTACCAATAGTTATTGTGATGACCTTCATGACATTGAGCATGGGGCAAAAGATGGTTTTCTGGTTCCAGACAAAAAAAAAAAAAATAAACTGGTGGCAGAGAATTGTAAGTCCTGATTAAAACTGTCCTATAAACTGGAACAGCCTCAAGGGTCAGTTTTTGTCACAACTGGTGTTTGCAGTAGGAGCATTGTCACAGCTGATGGCTGTGCAGTGCAGATCAGTTCATAGATTTAAAGCCAAAATTTGTGTGTGTGTGTGCTTTCCTGTAGAGGCAGGAACTCTATGAAAGCAGTAAAAGTCTTACCTTGCTCATGGGGTGACAGAGTTAGAACTATACCTTAACAGTCATGGAACCGGATATACTAAAGGTCACACTATTTACTACTTGTTTACTACTTTTCTATTTCTAGAAAACAGCTTAGTGCAGAACGGTTAGAAAAGATGAACACCTCATCATATGGCAGATTTAATGTGCAGCAGCTTCATGAACTGTGCGCAGACAGGGTGATTGTCTATGATGGCCTGACAAAGAATAGACTCATGGAAGTCATGTTGGTGCATGACCGAATGCAAGGTGGGGGCAGAGGGTCTCAGAGGTGTATCACTAAACATCTGTGCAGCAGATAGTTGCAGAGGAAAGTGACCCAGGTAGTGAGCCTGAGGTCATTGCGGCTGGGTCAGAGGGGTACCTTGAGGCACGAGCTGGTGGAGCAGTACAGCCCAATCCTGAGCTTAGAGTTGGTGCATCAGATGTTCAGATTCAGCTGGAGTTCCTAAGGATAGAGCTTGCACTGAAGGAGACTGAACTACAGAGGGCAAGACTAGAGGCTGAAAGGGAGAAAGTAAGGCTGGAGGCTGAGGAAATAGAGAAGGCTCACCAGCATGAAATCCTGATACAGGAAGAAAGAGAAAAGGAATGGGAGAAAAGAGAGAAAGCTTGCCAGCATGAAATCCAGATTCAGGCAGAAAGAGAGAAGGATCAACATGCACAAGATCGAGATGGTGAAACTGCATCAGCAAACACCGCAGCAAACCATAAGTAATGGTGTAGGGGGTCCCACCCACAAAGACACAATTCTAAAATGTTTCCCCAATACAGGGAGAGGGATGCTCCTGATTTATTTTCAAAATCATTTGAGAAGGAATGTGTATAGTTTAAATTGTGCAGGTCTACATGGATGACCCACCTTACACCATTGCTTACTGGCTGTGCTTTGCATGCATTCACTAGAATGGATGATCAGGACTGTTCAGACTATGATAAAGTTAAAAGGGTGTCATTGAAATATTTTGACCTGACTCATAAGGCTTATAGGCAAAAATTCAGAGAATTAAGAAAAAGCCCAGGAGACAGCTATGCAGAATTTCATGTCCAAATGGCCTATCTAGACCATTGGGTAGATGGGACTAAAGCTAGGACTGTAGAGCAAATAAAAGATTTGTTTGTAAGGGAACAATTTCTTAAAATCATACCTGAGGACCTGCGCTTATGGCTACTGAACCGGGCATGCAACCCCGCAAGGAAGGCAGCAGAAAGTGTTGATTTGTATGTGGCCAACAGACCATATATGCAGCGTAGGAACAATGGGGGTGGGGCAGCACATGGTTTTAAGGGGACCCAAGGAAGGCAGCCTAAAGTAAAGCTGCCTGCATCTAAGTCCAAAACAGAACCCACTGGTCCTAAAGAGAACAAGGAGCCAGGGGCAAAGAAATGCTGGATTTGCCAGAGAGTGGGGCATCTGTCCTATGACTGCCATAAAAACATGAGCAAAGGGCAAAAGCCTGGGGGATGGGGTGATCAAGACAGGACCCAGCAGATAGCAGCCTGTGCATGCACTGTAGTGCCACCAAACTCCTCCATGCACATGCATCCTATCTTAATTAATGGGACGGTAACACAGGGATTGAGGGATGTGTGCACCTCCATCTTCATGGTGAGGCAGGATCTAATCCAGGCAGAGCAGATTCTGCCAGGGCAGTTTTCCAAGATTCATTGAGTCATGGGTCCAGTGGTCCAAGTGCCAATGGCTTGAGTCCTCCTGAGCTGGGAAGGTGGCCATGGGGGGGCTCTATGATGCCAAGTCGACAATGAAATCATCGATCAGCATCACAGCACCAGTCTCCCTGTTGACTGCGATTAGCAGTTGGCAGGGAGCCGCGCACAGCAGGGTCTGTTTTTTCTTCGGGAGGCTTTGTCCCCTGATCCCCTCACGTGGGGGACTTTGCCACCCCCCATTACTAAGAATACCAGCTCTGAGTCAGAGTTGGTTCTGGGAGGAGTGCAGTATGGGGGAAATGTTACCCGGTCCCGGGCGCAACCCCTACAGTGATATGTCGCTGTTGTCAGCAGTGACATATGTTGCTGTAGGAGTTTTGCTGCGGGATATGCATACCACCATGGGGCACAGGAGGTGGGAGTCATACCTGACCTACCTGTTGATGTAATCATGGGGAATGATTTTGACCAGAGGGTAAACCTAGTGTGTTACTACCCCTAGTCATGGAAAAGGCAAGATTCTGAGGGTGAGGAGAGGGTAAGACAGTCAGTGCTAAACCCTCCCTCAGCAGCTGAGGATACAGCTAGTGTAGGTGAGTGGCTAAGTGTAGCAGCCATGAGTCCCAGCTGCAAAAAGAGGAGGTATCAGTTGGGGGCAGATTTCCTTCTGAAATGGAGTTGAAGAGGGTCAGAAGGGAGGAGATGGACAGAGCTCAGCTGGCTGATCCTACCCTCCAGAAACTGAAAGAGATAGCAGATAGTGCTCAGGACTCTCATGGGAGCAAAAAGTCAGTTTACTGGGCCCTCTAATATTCAGCCTGTTTGTCAATGGCCTGCCTAAAGTGAGTACTAGGGCAAAGATGCTGCTATGTGTAGATGATGCAGTGGTATACTACAGCAGCCCTCTGCACAACAACCTTACTCAAGAACTCCAGCAGAACTTTGAGGCCCTAGAATCTTGGTTTAAGTACAATAAATTTGTTCTTAACTAGTAGTCTAGGTAAAAAGCTCCCTGAAATGGTGGCCTTGATGAAAGAGGGGTGCCTGGACATTGTGGCAGTCACAGAAACATGGTACACAGAGAACCATGACTGGAATGTCAACATACCACGGTACACAATCTACAGGAGGGACAGGGAGGGAAGAAGAGGAGGAGGAGTAGCACTCTATGTAAGGGAAGGGATCAAAGCAACAGAACTAAAGGGCAAACAGGGAGGAGAGGAAGCACTGTGAGTCACCCTGGAGACTGGAAATGGCTCCACAATCTGTACAGGGGTTGTATACAGACTCCCATCTCAGGGGGAGGAAATGGACAAGGAAATGATAGAAGGCATCCTTGGGATGGCAGAGAAAGGGGAGATATTGCTGATGGGGGACCTAAATATGCCAGATGTTGACTGAAGCACCTTTGTTGCCGTCACATCCAAGAGCAGGGCCATTCTCGATGCCCTACAGGGGGCACGCCTCCCACAGCTAGTTTTGGAGCCCACTCGGGAGAGAGCAGTCTTAGATCTGGTACTCTCAAATGGGGACGGAGAGAGGATCTCTGATCTTGAAGTGTGTAGCCATCTGGGAACAAGTGACCACCAAACAGTGTGGTTCACAATAAACTTAGCTGTAGAGTCAAGCCATACAAAAGTGAAGGTACTGGACTTCAGGAGGGCTGATTTTGTCAAAATGGGAGAATGCCTCAGAAAAGCGCTAGCAAACAGGAAAGAAGGTGGGGTGGAGCAACAATAGGGAAACATTAAAACCACCATCACAGAGGCGAGCCTTTGTGTGAATCAAATAAATCAAAATGAAAAAAAAAACACTATGGTTCTCAAAAGAAGTGGTGGGGAAGGTAAGGGAGAAAAAGATAGCATTTAGGAAGTATAAGGAAACAGAAGGGGCAGGACAGAGAACTGTACCAGTTAAAGCAGAAGGAAGCAGGTAAGGCAGTCAGAATAGCAAAGGCCCAAACTGAGGAAAAGATAGCCAACTCGGTTAAGAAGGGGGCTAAAACCTTTTATAGGTATACAGTATTAGGGAGCAAAGAAAGACTAAGGCAGGGATACTGAGGCTGAACAAAGAGGAAGGTGGCTGGGCAGAGAGCGACAATGAAAAAGCAGGGATATTGAACGAATACTTCTGCTCAGTATTCACAATGGAAAAGCAGGGGGAAATACTTAATCTGGTCAATAGAAGCACTCTGGATAGGGGGGTTGATATTAGTCCTTTCACAGAAGAAAGGGTTCTGAAAGAACTTTAAAAACTGAAGGTGGATAAAGCAATGGGGCATGATGGGATTCACCCCAGAATTCTAAAAGAACTAAGGGAAGAACTAGTAACACCACTGACTACCCTTGTTAATAAATCATGGGAGGATGGTGTGGTACCTGAGGACTGGAGGGGGGTGGATGTGATTCCCCTTCACAAAAGTGGGAGCAAGACAGAGGCAGGAAACTACAGACCTGTCAGTTTGATTTCAGTGGTAGGGAAAATGATGGAATCACTTCTGAAGGAAAGAACTGTTGAGTACCTAGAGGCCAGTGGGGCACAGGACCCAAGACAGCATGGATTCACAGCGGGAAGATCATGTCAGACAAATTGATTTCTTTGACTGGGCAACCAAAGCAGTAGGCCAGGGAGGGGCTGTGGACATGTTCTACCAAGACTTTAGCAAAGCATTTGACACAGTCCCATACAAAAGATTAATAAACAAATTAGTCAGTCTGGGATTGGGTCCCAGGGTGGTAGAATGGGTAAAACATTGGTTGGACAACAGGGCACAGTGAGTAATAGTAAATGGAGTCCACAGTGAAGAAAAGAGGGTTATTAGTGGGGTACCACAGGGTTCAGTACTGGGGCAGGTCCTTTTTAATGTCTTTATAAGTGACATTGCAGAGGGACTGGAAGGGAAAGTATGTCTCTTTGCAGATGACACAAAGATCTGCAAGAGGGTTGATACACAAGGTGGGGTGGAAAGGATGAAAAGGGACTTGGCAAGGTTGGAGGAAAGGTCAAATGTAGGCAGCTTAGATTCGATGCAAAGAAGTGCAAAGTAATGCAACTGGGAAACAAAACCCAGGGAAGAGTACACAATGGGGGTGAGATACTGACAACAACAAAAATGGAAAGGGACCTGGGGGTAGTCATATCAGATGACCTAAAGGTGGGTCAGCAATGTGAGAAGGCAGTAGAGAGGGCTGGGGGGATACTGGGATGCATTGGGAGAGTCATCACCAGTAAAAAACAAGAAGTTATTGGCCCTCTTTACAGACAGCTGGTAAGACCACATCTGGAGTACTGTGTACAGTTCTGGAGACCCCATCTCCGCAAAGACATAGGGTGGAGGCTGTCCAGAGGAGGGCAACCAAAATGATGCAGGGTCTGCATCAGAAGACATATGAAGAAAGAGTAAAGGAACTAAAGATGTATAGCCTCGAGGAAAGGAGGGAGAGGGGGGACATGATAGAAACTTTCAAATACATCAAGGGAATGAACAAAGTCCAAGAGGGTAGCATCTTTCAGAAAAAGAGATATGTAAAAACAAGGGGGCACAATTTGAAGATGGGGGGATGGCTCAGAGGTAATATGAGGAAGTATTTCTTCACAGAGAGGGTTGTGGATACATAGAACAGCCTTCCTGAGGAGGTCATAGAGTCAAAAACAGTGGGGGAATTCAAGAATGCATGGGACAGACATAAGGCAATTCTAGTGGGGGGTAGGAGGAAGTAGGCTGTTGGTTAACTAGGATCTGCAACATATCCGTTAGGTAGGGAAATAGGCAGACTAGGTGGACCAAGCGGTCCTTATCTGCCATCAAATTCTATGTTTCTATAACACAACTAAAACTATGCTCTTCACAGGGACACACAGTAAGAATAGTTCAACTCCACTCAACTTACACAGTGCATTGGACGCCCCACTGGAGCAAGAAAAAACCTTAGATATCTGGGGGTCATGCTAGATGATACCCTATCATTCAAAAAGCATGTGGACAACGTCATACAGATTGGAAATAAGAAGCTGAGAGCCTCTTCAGACAAAGGCTGAATCTAACTGAGGAAGCAAAATGCCTGTCAGAATCCAGCTCTGTGCTCTCATTTGTTGACTACAGTCTTCCAATCTATGGGTCAGCCACTGACAAGGTCTTTGATAGAGTCAGGATGTTGCTCAGCAAAGCATGCCGCTTTGTAACTGGCTTGCCTAAATACACATGCACCTGGAATGTATATGCCCTTATAAACTGGCTCCCCTTCTCTACAAGGCTCTGCTATCAAACAATCTTACTGGCCAAGGAAACACTCCTAGGCCTTACACCACCCACCGTTAGGTCCCTTATGAGACCCATCCACAACACCTGCACCACACGGAACATGACCCATCAGGCTCTAGCAATCCCACTGGGAAGAACAAGCTTGGGTCAACGCTCCTTTACTAACCAGGCAGCCATGTGGCTAAATGAACTCCCTGCCAGCATAACCAGTCTACCCAAGATCTCCCAATTCAAATGGGCCCTCAGGGCTAATATTGCCCAGAACTCAGCTTGCCACTGCCTTGATCCCACCTGAACAGTGGTGGTGTTAACATTTCCTGAACATACTTTGTAATATGCTATTTCCTGATCTTCCCACAAATGTGTTAATTATTTTGTAATAATTAATGGCTTCCTCTTTTTACGATGAAAACCCGTGGCATAATTTGCCGTTATAAGGAGCATTTATAACGGCAAACACCTACCCAGTTCCCCTCTCTTGTTCGCCTGCTCAAACTCTGCTCGCTTTTAGGATGGTGATGGCGAAGGGACTGCGTCATTGGGCCATGCCGGCTACAGCAGAAGTGAGCGCGGTTGTTATGGCAGAGAAGAGAGCGATGTCCAGCAAAGAAACAGCTGCGGGACTGTCTCCTCAGGTATTTGAAGGGGATGGGACGGGGAAACAGAGAGTGCTTTTACTTTCAGACACCAAACCTGCTCGCCTTTTTATTTTATATAATTGCTGATGGAAAAAGAAAGCCAACAATTATATAAAATAAAAAATACGAACAAAGTGTGTAAAACTTGATTTACACACCCTGGAATTAATGGGATACTTGTCACAAACCCCTCGGGCTTCGTCCTCAGGGTTTATGTAGCATCCCACAACTCGGGTGTGTGTAAAATCTCGTTACACACCCCGATCCATACTTTATTCTCTATTTACATTATGTCACACTTACTTTAATTTACTGTAAATGGTTTATTTATTCGTATTATAGTGTACCATACTTATGTCTACCTTATGTAACCACTAGTAGCCCTGCAACAAGACTCCACTTGAGCTGACTAATGTGAATTTGCACTGAACATATACTCTGTTTTGTCTGCTGTACTGTTCTCATATAACATGGAACCTTTGCAAACAAGCAATTTGTGCTCAGAGGTAGATTCTGATTATTTTCAATAAACAATGAACAAATAAACAATGGGCTGTTGTACAGGGGGTGTACACCACAGAGAGGGCTAGATGGAAAGGTGCTCCAACAGCTGGTAGTCCCCCAGGACTACCACAAGCAGCATTTGGCCCTGGCCCATGACATCCCTTTTTCAGGCCACCTGGGTATTAACCGAACAAAAGGGTAGCTCACCAACAACTTATTTTGACTATGTACACTGATGTGGCAAATTACTGTTGAATGTGTCCACAGATCCAGAGGGTGGGAAAGGTAGGGGACAAAGGAACTTGGCTTTGGTGCCCCTGCCTATTATTGATGAACCCTTTAAGAGAGTACCCCAAGTCACATGGCAAAAAATACATACTGGTTGTCATGGACTATGCAACTAGGTACCCCAAGACAGTGGCCATGTCCTCCATTGAGGTGGAAAACATAGCTGATGAACTCTTGGGAATCTTTAGCTGAGTGAAATTTACCTAGGAGATTTTGTCAGACCAGGGGGTGAATTTTATGTTGTCATTAATGACTAATTTGTGAAAGAAGCATGGGGTGAAACAGCTCCATGCTTCATCATATCAACCCAAGACAAATGGCCTGGTCGAGCTGTTCAGTGGGACCTTCAAAACTATGCTCAGGACATTTGCTGACCATCACAAGAGGGCGTGGGACAAATATTTGCCCCACCTCCTGTTTGCGTACAGGAAAGTCCCACAGGAGTCCAAAGGGTTCTCACCCTTTGAGTTCCTGTTTGGTAACAGGGTAAGGGGCCCCTAGATTTAGTCAGGGATGAATGGGAAGGTGACCTTGCCTCCCAAAGAGAATCTGTTGTGGAGCACATCCAGAATTTCAGGACCCAGCTTAAGGAGTTCATGGGTCTTGCTCAGGAGCACTTAGCCACTGCACAACAATGGCAGAAAACCTGGTATGACCATGGGGCCAGAGCCTGGGAGTACAAAGTGGGACAGTGAGTGCTGGTACTTGTCCCAGTCCAATAAAATAAACTGCAGGCAGCATGGGAGGGTCCATTCTCCATAATCAGGAAGGTGAGTGAGGTCAATTACTGTATGTAGTAGGACTGTCTAACAGAAGGTAAAGGCAGAGGGTATATCGTGTTAACATGCTGATGCCCTACTGCAATATGGAGCAAGTGGTCCTTGTTGTGTGAGGTGTGCCAGAAGAGAAAAATAAGGCTGATCCCCTGGTGGACCTCCTTGGGGAGGCACCAGAAGGAATCTCAGTGGATAATCTGACTCTCTCAGGGCAGCTGACACCGGCCCAGGCAGAGGAGATGAGGAGGGTGCTGCGAGCATTTGGGGACATGTTCAAGGGGAAACCTGGGTACACCACGATGGCTGAACACCACATGGGAGGGGGTCAAGCAGATTTTATGCAAGAGGAGCTCAGGGAGATGCTGGCCCTTGGAGTGATCCAGGAGTCCAGTAGCCCCTGGGCCATGCCTGTGGTCCTGATCCCCAAGAAGGATGGTACCACATGGTTCTATGTCAACAACTGGAGGCTCAACAGCTGCATGGAGTTAGGTGCCTACCCCATGACAAGAACGGATGTGACCTTGGAACAGCTTGGGGGAGCCCAGTTGCTGATCATGACAGACTTAATGAAGGCTACTGTCAGGTACCTGTAAACCCTTCAGCTAGGGAGAGGTCTGCTTTCATTACCCCATTTGGCCTATTCAAATTCTGAGTAATGCCATTTGGAGTGAAGAATACAACCACAACCTTCCAGCAGCTTGTGGACCACATTCTGTCTGGGGCAAGTGAATATGCACTGGCATACATGTATGACATAGCCATTTATAGCCAGACATGGGAGGATCATGTCAGGCATGTGAGGGAGGTGTTCCACCAACTGTAGGCTGCAGGGCTGACAGTCAAGGTAAAAAATGCCAAGTAGGCATGGCCGAAGTGTCCTATCTTGGACACAACGTGGGCAGTGGATGCATCCATCTAGAGCTGTCGAAGGTTAATGCCATCCAGGCCTGGCCCACCCATGCCACAAAGAAACAGGTAATGGCATTTCTGGGGACAGTCAAGCACTACTGGAGATTTGTCTCACACTACAGTGATGTGGCTAAGCCCCTGACAGATCTGGCAAAAAAGAAAATGCCAGAGAAAGTTCTTTGGATAGAGAATTGTGAATCTGCCTTCTGACAGTTGAAGGAGGCATTAAATTGGTCTCCCATGCTTGCTAGCCCCAGTTATGACCTCAGGTTCACAGTGCACATGGATGCTTTGGACCATGGCTGGGCACTGTCCTGAGCCAGGTTACACCACAGGGGGAGGAGCACCCCATAGTGTATCTGAGCAGGAAGCTTCAACCCAAGGAGAAGACATATGCCACCATTGAGAGGGAGTGACTGGGGATAGTGTGGGCCCTTCAGAAGCTGCAGCCATATCTGTACAGCTGGGAGTTCACTGTGGTAATAGATCATAATCCCATGATGTGGCTCCATAGATCTAGTGGGCAAAATACAAAATGATTGCGCTGGAGTTTGATCCTACGGTCTAATAACATGACTATCCAGCACTGGAGTGGTGCACAGAATGCCAGTGTGGATGGACTGTTGAGGCAGGCACTCCCTAGTCCCTACATGAACAGAAGTGTCTTATGTGGGTCACCCAAGAGAGACACGTTTTCATTGTCTGGAAGGGGGAGATGTGACAGGATAGGTGACCAGATGCTAGTTTATAAATGTTCTTTTGTTTAAAGTTCTGTTTTGGATGGACACATCTCAAAGATGGCTGTCTTCCCACATGTACAGGCAACTCATGGGGGCTGTTCATCTACCATGAAGATGACAACTCTCTCGTGGAAAGTTTAACAAAACTTTCTGTCAGTTAGGAGACAAGTCATAAAGTCATTGTGAGGGTCTTTTCCTGCGATATGTTTCCATGGCAGACAATAGCGGAGGTGGATGTTGTAAAATCTCAGAGATACTGAGGAAGTACAAAGGAGATGATGTCATTCAGATACACACACACACACATATGCACAGACACACTCACACGCCCACCCACATGGGTGGGGATACTGTGGAGAGCTGTCACTCAAAGGGTGAGGTCACTCCCTACAACCAGAAGGGTATAAATGAGGGAGCTGGACTGGATGCTCTCTCTCTCTCGGACATTCAACATCTAAAGAAAGGGAGTCCTGCTGAAGGATGCTAGCTGAATGGTGAGGGGAGCACAGCCTAGGGGAAGAGTCTTTTGTAGCTAGTGGCAAGTATAAGAGACTATGTGAGGCTAAAGTTCAGATTTTTCTAACAATCAACTGTCTGTTTAACTTATTTTATTTAATATTCTTAGTAAATGTGTAAACTTTTTGTCTTATTGTAAATATATCCTGTTTGTTTTCTAGTAAAGAATCTATTTTTGATAGAACAAGTGATGGCTTCATCATTGAAAAGGTAATTTCTGCATTCACTTGCGCTTGCACAAGGAATGTCTTGGGACAATATTGCATTTGAGAGGTGTGCCACTGCTGAGCCAATTACAGTTGAAACTGCAATGGGTTTGGCAGTGTACACCAATGACTAGGCACTCTGGTCATGACACAAGTTCAGCTTTGCTGACATGATGCATTCTTTAGTTAAAAGAAATGAACCGCTCCAATGGGAGTGCTTCATTTCTTTCTGTAGACCAAACTCCAGCCATGCGCATTACAGTTCACGCTAATGTGGATGGCTGGAGTTACAGCTGCTGTACTCTCACTCTCTCTCTCTCCCTATATTTGCTCCTCTGCCCCCCCCAAGGTGTCAACATTAGCCTCAGTGTGGCTTTCTCTCCTGGCCCTCACTCCTCTGCCCCCCCGCTTCAACATTAGTCGCGATGTGGCTTTCTCTTAAAACTGACATTGGAGTGCCCAATTCCTGTGTCAGCAATACAACCCCCTCACCACCACTGAGGGACACTGGGGAGCCCACTCCCAGTGTCCCCATATCTATACCCCTCCAATAGTCAGGGACGCTGGGGAGCCAACTCCCAGTGCCCCCACAGCTATATTCCCCTAATAGTCTGGGACACTGGGGAACTCACTCCCAGTGTCCCCAAAAATCATTTGTAAATGTACCTGCTGTAAAAAAGAAAACAGTCTCCAACATCTTTTTTTTTACTTGAAAAAAACGGTTCCCTGTCGTCTCCCCCATCCCCCTCTCCATCCCGATCCTCCCTCTGTGCATCCATCTCCCCTAATCCCCCTTACCCCATACTTTTCTCCGGGTTGGCGGCTGTGTTCTTCTCTGGACTGGGACATGTCTGCTCTCTTCAAAGCTGAACCTCAAACTGATTAATCAAGGTAATCATCATATAATGGCTGTCAATGGGGTTTTAAACTTATGTTGATAACGCAGTCATTTTTAGGAATTTTGACCCCAAATTTTCAACATGGGATTCTTGGGACACCACCTCATGAACACTGGCATTGTCATTTCATTACTTGGTCCCAAAAGGTGATTTAGCAGTCACTGCTTGGAATCATTTTTGGGACCAGTGTCGAAATGACAATCATGAGGAGGTCCCAAAGATCCCAAAAACATGTTGAAGATTGGGTACAAAAAAGCTAAAAATTGACTGTGTTATGACCATGCATTGTGCAGTTTCTATGCATGCGTATAAGTTCGCCAATATTTAATATTTTCACTCAAGGTTTTCAACATTGCCATTTTTTCACACCTCCTCATGAACAGTATAGCTGTTATTTTTCACATCTAGCCCAAAATGTGTCTTCTTACCTGTGATGCAGAATGGCACAGTCGCTGTGTGATATCAACTTTTGGGATGAAATACCCAGATCACTGTTCATGAGGTGGGGTCCCAAAAATGTCATGTTGAAAAGTTGGTGTAAAAATTCAAAAAATGGCTGTGGTATGTGCATGTGTTGCGCAATATCTATGGAGGTGCATAACTGCCAATTTTTTATATTTTCACTCCAAATTTTCAACATACACATTTTATCACACCACCTCATGAACAGTACAGCTGTCATTTTTCACATCCTGCCCAAAATGTGGTTGTGCACCACTGGCGCAGGATTGTACGGTCACTGTACAAAATCACCCCTTCAGGACTGATTCAGGAAACAGCAGTGCCAGTGTTCATGAGGTGGGGTACCAAAAAGCCCATGTTGGAAATTTGGTAGAAAAATTCCTAAAAATGGCCATGTTACACAGATTCATTGAAATTTTCCTACACACATGCGCAACTTTGATCATTTCCAATAGTTTCACTCCAAATTTTCAACATAGCCATTTTTCCACACCACCTCATGAACAATACAGCTGTCATTTTTCACATCTTACCTGAAATGTGTTTTGCACCTGTGGCATGGAATGGCACAATTGATGCATGAAATCACCTTTTGGGATTAAGTAATGAAATTATAGTGCCATTTCTCATGAGGTGGGGTCCCAAAAATTCCATGTTGAAAATCTGGAGCAAAAATACCAACAAACACCTGGGGCATTATACATAGATACATAGACAGTGTCAGCAGATAAGGGCCTATGGCCCACCCAGTCTGCCCATTTGAGCTTATAAGTTCAGTTTGTTTTCCTAGAAGTCTGTTGCACCTTACCCCTGACCTCCAGAATTCCTTTATGTCTATCCCATGCATTCTTAAATCCCGTGATTGTTTCAGCCCCCACCACTTCCTCTGGCAGGGTGTTCCACTTGTCCACCACCCGTTCTGTGAAGAAATTCTTTCTCATGTTTCCTCTGAATCGTCCTCCCTCAACTTCATCCCATGCCCTCTAGTTCTGGAACATATTTTCGCTTAAAAATAGTGTTTTCCTGCACTCTGTTCCTCCTGTAAGATACTTGTATGTCTCTATCATATCCCCTCTCCTCCTCTCCTCCAGGAGTACATGTTCAGTTCCTTCAACCTGTCTTCATAGGACTTGTGATGCAATCCATGCACCATCTTTGTTGCCCTCCTCTGAACCTTCTCTACCCTGTCTATGTCCTTACGTAGATATGGTCTCCAGAACTGTACACTGTACTCCAGGTGGGGCCTCACTAGTGTCTTGTATAGTGGAATTATGACCTCCCTTTTCCTGCTGGTGTTGCCCCTGCCTATACATCCCAGCATCCTATTTGCTTTACCTGCTGTCTTGTCATACTGTTTCCCTACCTTGAGGTCATCAGAGATGATAACCCCAAGATCCCTTTCCTGCTTGGTGCATGCTATATCCTCACCCCCCAACTGATATATTGTGCCAGGGTTTTTGTGCCCCATATGCATTATCTTGCACTTCTTTGCATTGAATTTCAACTGCCAAACCCCTGACCATTCTTCAAGTTTCTGCAGGTCGCTTCTCATTCTGTCTACACCCTCTGGTGTGTCTACTCTGTTACAGAGCTTTGTGTCATCAGAGAACAGTGAAATTGTGCCTTCTAGGTCCTGCTCAATGTCACTGATGAAGATGTTGAATAGGACCGGTCCCAGCACTGATCCCTGTGGTACCCCACTGATCACTCTTCCCTCTGTGGAGTGACAGCCATTTACCACCACCCTCTGTGTCCTGCCACCCAGCCAGTTACCTACCCACCACACTACTGTCCTGCCCACACCCATATTCCCCATTAGGGTTTCCAGCTGTAACACCCCACCTCCCCACTCTTCAGAGATTGACAGGCATTGGGGGTATGCCTTGGGGTCATCAGGCTTAATGCTCTTGCCATACCACCCCACTCCCACTCTGCAGACAGTGACAGATGTCGGGGTGTGGCTTGAGTTCTTCGGCCCGAATGTTCCACCCATTCTCCTATACTGCACCTATCTTAGCTTATTTCCTTATGGAATGAGATGAGTGTTAGGGATGAAGACTCCAAGGCACAGCAAGCTGCCTGTCAGTGTCTGCAGGGTGGAGGTGGAATGCCGTGAGCATTATGGCTGATGACCCAAAGGCATACCCCCAATGCCTGTCAGTCTCTGCAGGGTGGGGGTGGAGGTGGGGCATTAGGGTTGGAAACCCTAATACCTCATTAAGGAAGCAAATCAGGAAGGGGCGGTGGACGTCACCTACCCTGATTTCAGCAAAGCCTTGACATCTTCCAACACAGAAGGCTGATAATCAAGATGGGTAGTCTTGCCATGAGGCACAAGCTGATAAACCGGCTTACAAACTGGCTGATGGACAGGAGGCAGAGGGTGGTGGTAATGGGATCCAATCCAGGGAGAGGGGGGTGACCAGCAGGGTACCTCAGGGATCAGTCCTGGGACCTGTCCTGTTCAATGTCTTCATTACAGACATTGTGAAAGGCCTAGAAGGAAAGGTCTGCTTGCTTGCAGATGACACCAACATCTGTAACAGAGTGAATACTCCAGAGGGGGTGGAGAAAATGAGCAGGGACATGGAGAGACTAAAAAAATGGTATGAGGAGTGGCAACTGACATTCAATGCAAAGAAGCACACAATAATGCACCTGGGAAGAGAGAACCCTAGGGTGAGGTACAGGATTGGGGGGGGGTGTGCTGACAATCAGCAAGGAAGAAAGGGACCTAGGAGTTATCAGTTCTGATGACCTAAAGGTGTCAAAACAGAGCACAAATGTTGCAAGGTGGGCTAGTGGCATGCTGGGGTGCATAGGCACAGATAACACTAGCAGAAGGCTTGAGGTGGAATGCCATTGTATAATGCACTAGTGAGGCTTCACCTACAGTACTGTGTGCAATTCTGGAGGCCGCAACTCCATGAGGACATTGACAGAGTGGAGGCGGTCCACAGAAGGGCAACCAGGCTGGTACATGGCTTGCAACACAGAACATATCAGGAGAGATTAAAGGACATCAATATGTACTCACTAGAGAAAAGGAGGGAGTGGAGGGACATGATAGACACATTCAAGTACCTTAAGGGCATAAGCAAGGTGCAGGGGCAGACACCTTCCAATGTACAAGGAGTAGAAGAATGAGGGAGCATGATGTTAAATTGGATGAGGGGTAGATTAAGAGGAAATGTGAGAACAGTTTTCTTCACAGAGAGAGTGGTGATCACATAGAATAGTGTGCCATTAGAGGTGGCGAGAGCAAGCAAGACAGCTGGTGGTGGTAAATGGGATCAAATCAGGGGAGAGGGGCGTGACCAGCAAGGTACCTCTGGGATCAGTCCTGAGACCAGTCCTGTTCACCTCCTTCCTACATGTATGGTGCAGCTTCCACCAAGCAGCACCTGTTGCTCTCACTGCTGCCTCCTCACTCCTCTGAAGCCAGTACCAGTACCAAACACCACTGCAAATACCTGCGCGTGAATGTTTGGCATTGACAACTGCTTGTTATTATTTCTGCTGGACTCTGTTTTCAGCCTGTCTCTGAAGGGCACTCTACCAATAGTTATTGTATTGACCTTCCTGACCTTGAACGGGGGTAAAAGGTGATTTCCTGGTTCTGGACAAAAAAATCAGGCAGTGGCAGAGAATTATAAGTCCCCAGCCAAAACTGCCCTGTAAGCTGGGATGGGCCAAGGGGCAGTTTTTGTCACAGTCATCATTCTGCTTATCTTTGTTTGCAGCTCCTGCTTTGCATTTCTTTTGGGTTCCATTCTAAGGTACCTTTAGCCTAAAAGAATTATGTTCCCATGCACCTCTAGGGGTGAAACCCTCTTCAAAAGGTTCCTTTGGCTTCTCAGTACCCCAAACAGGTGGTAGTCCCTCAAGGGACAGAAAGTGCAAATGGCCAAAGTAACTACACGTGACAAAGAATCCAGTTATACAACTAGCCTTCATCTATCAACATGCTGCACAAGCATCACTCCACATTGGGGTTGCATACACCCATTAAAGCATAAGCAATGCTAGAACTGTTCATTTAAACATATTGACGTTCATCTGCCATTTCCCTGCTCACTTATCAAGCATGTTTAGATCCTTCTGCATTTCATCTATCTTCTGTTGTAATGCAATTACTCTCCCCCATTGTGGTGTCAGTCTTGGTCAGCAAACGTGGCAATCTAGCTGATGGTGTCCACTTCCAGATCACTTATAAATATATTGAACAATGTTGGTCCAGGGCAGACCCTTGTGGAACCCTGTCACATGCTTTTATCTTGATAAATCACCATTTATTGTGTCCATTTGTTTTCTATCATGCAACCAGTTTTGACATTTTCATCACTCATTTGATCATAGCTAGGTGTCATAATTTATGATCTAGTCTTCCTGGTCTTTTAGACCAGCTCTGTATGTAGTTCCCAACTGCACCATTATAGGTTTTCCAACCAGTGACATCATCAGCTGCAATGAGCTAATAGTTCATAATACAGCTTCTTGCATAAATTGCTACTGCAATGAAAATGGAGTGCACTGAGGAGCTGCTCCATTTTCATTAGTGTAGCAACTCATGCAGCTAGCAGTATCAGCATCAGGAACCACTTACTGATTGCAACTGAGTATGTCATTGGTGGGCATAGGTGGGAGTATATATAATGACACAATAGAAAGGCTGGAAATGCTATATAGACAGCTGGTTTTAAAGACCAGGGAGACAGAAAACAACAAGAGAGACATACTGTATACAGAAAGAGGACAGAGGGTCACACATGTTAATTGGGAATGCTGAAATGCTGCCTTTACACTCAAAGCAACTCTTACTGCCCAAAGAATAGTCTACATGAGTTTAGGCACTACACAGAGGCTCCTCATAGTCCAGTCTTCATGACTTGTGATGGTGCTTCTAACATGAAGAAGTCCCCTGCTTTAAATACCTTGGTGTGTGGCTGGATTGAAATCTTAATTCCTCTTCCCATGTCAATGCCATGCATACGTAGCTGTGTTCCAAACTTGGCATACTATACTACAACTCTGACAATGGCTGCCTGGTCAGCTGTTTCTCCTCTTTTCGGCACTAACCCACTGTTGTCCCTGTCTTTCTATCTGTCTCCTAATGTCCTAACTTGGCACAATACAATTATAGCATTCTGTTTCCCTTATGATTAATTTTCCCTTCACATAATTGTTTACATAGTTTTGAATTAGACTGTTTTCTTCAATGTTCCTGTTTATATGCCTGATAGTTCACTATTTGTTTTTCACTGATGTGGAACCTATTTAAAGGGCTTGTAGTTCAAAGGTTTATCTGAAGATGTTTAAATAAATAAATAAAAGTCCTACCTTCAACTCTTGGTCCACCACTATGTTATTCTAAACGTGATTCTGCCAGTGTTGGACTACATGGAAGTGGTGTATAGTGTTGTCCCGAAATCTACCTTCCAAGCCTGGACTTCATCTTCCACTCTTTCTATTCTACCGTTAACTGCTCCAATCACACCCACTATTCATCCTTTTACATTAACCTTTTCCTCTCCCTTCCCATGGGTATAGATGTCTCTCTCTCTCCCTCTCTTCTTCTCCTCCTTGTCAAATACTGCTTCTTTTTCTTTCCTTGCTACCTTAGATCTGCCCTTCTCTCACCTCATCTCCTTCTACAGTCTCTATCTGTCAAATATCCATTCCCTATTGATCCCCCACTGCAAAACCACTGCTGAGCCAATATGCCTTCTTCTCCTGTTACCTCTGGAATAGCTCCTTCTCTCATCCATCCCCCCCAAGCCCTCTTCAGGAATCATTTCCCTTCTGCTCCCATTCCTGTACTTAACTCTTCTCACTCTATTCCTATATTTCTCTCCCTCCTCCTCCCCCTCTAGTAACCTTAGTAGCAGTTTTGTCCTTCCTTAAGTGTCTGCTATCTCTCCAGTAATACTTGTTCTCTTTGCTCATTCACAACTCCTTGTATTACCCCCCACTTCCACTCCACTAACTCTTCTCATCTTTGGCCACTAAGTGCAGTTTATTTTAAATAACATTGTTTTAATATTTTTATTCATCACTGCACTATATACACTTTGTCCAGCTGATTGACACTGTATGCTCAATGCTTTGGTGTATCCAGCATTATTTTTGCATTTTTTTTAATTTGCACATTACTGTTAGTCTGCACTATTGTTGTAAGTTGTCTCTTAGTGTATGTTGTTTTCTCACTCATGTAACTCCCCTCCCCAGTTTACATCCAGAGATGAACATAGTATGTCTTTCCTGAACAATTTTTTGAGTCCATTTTGTACCTACCACTCTGGCCAAAATATTCTTTGGTCACTGCCAGTGCCACCTTATGTTCATGAAGTCTTCGCTCACCTGGATATCCAGATACTTCTCTCACCCAGATATTCTGGGACTCCACAAGACACCTGTGACTTACCACTTTGTTGCTGCCTTGGTTTGAGCCCACAATCCAAGGCCTCCCTTCAGCTTCTGCAGCAGCTCAACTCAAATATTCAGCTGCTCGTGGAGGAGGTGAAGCACAGGAGTGTTCTGGGAACCAGGAGGAGTGGGCTTGATCACAGAAGTGGAAGGCAATCAATGTATCACCTGCCCAGCCAGCTGCCATTTTTCTTAATATTTGCTTCTCCTGAGATGCTGTCATGTGATGATGCTCCTGGGCACGTACTCATGCATATGCAGTCAGTGCTGGTGTCCGTAGAATCACATATTTCCCTCATTCTCAATCAATCTATCGATCAGTCAATCAATCAATAATCAATCAATCTTTATTTTTCCTGGTGAACCATCATTGAGATGACTCATTTGCAAGATGGACCTGCACATATAAAAATAGTATTGACAACAGTACAGCAACTAGGAGAAGGGTCTAATGGGATACAATACATCATTTCATGTAGCATATAAGAACACAAGGCAACATATAACAATGTGACAGCACATCATGACTAAACATAGAGGAAAAGTATTATTGTGAGTTGTAGTAGCAACAAGGAATGGTAAGTGTGAAAGGAGAGAGGATGCGGGCAGTAGGTTTGCACAGAAAGGAAGAGTGCCAGGAAGGGGCAAATAGCAAGTCACTGTACACAATGCCTCAGGTCCTACAGTTGCAGGATTCAGAAAAGGCTCGAGAAAACAAGGTCCTGAAGATGGACAGTTTAATAGTTGTGGTCATTCTAAGGGTTTTCTGCAGCTTGTTCCACAAGGACGGTAGGGAACGACTGATGGCCAATTTGCCAAAGTGAGTTCTGACTTTAGGAATAACAAGAGATATGTATGTAAGACTTCTCAATGTGTAGCTTCAAGGGGAATATATAGGGAGGCAATCGGAGATATATGGGGAAACTTCTTAGTAATGGCTCAGAAGGTCCAGAGGGCTGCATTTTTTTGTCATCTGTAGTTAAGAGAGGTTCAATTTATTAGTCTGTTTAAATCATAATTGTGAGTGGAATGAGGAGCCCCTGTAATTAATCTTATAGCCTGGTGGTATAAGGTGTCAAGTTTATTTAAAGTGGTACTAGTACCTTGTTCATATAAGAGGTATGCATAATCCAGTACGGAGAAAGATGTTGTTTGGACTAGTCTAGTCTTTGCTTCCACTGTGAGTAGGTACTTAATCTGAAAGAATATGCCATGACTCTACTTGAGTTTTTTTGGTAGTTCATCTATAAGATCGGAAAATGACAGTGCTGTCAATCCAGACCCCCAAGTATTTAAATCTGGACACAGATTCTAGAGGTTCACCAAGGAAGGTGGTGATCTCGGGTGTGAGACTCAGGTTGGTGGTATAAGAGATCTTGAAATATGGTGCAAAGAGCATTGCTTTAGTGTTTTTTGCATTGTAATTGTAATTGATGTTTGTGGTCCTTGTAAGCTTTGTGCACCGGTTTCTAGCCACTCTGAAGGCTGTCCAATCAGCTGATGGTTTAGTCTTCCTGGCCTTTTTCCATAGATTATCTTCATGGAGTAGTTCAGATTTAAGGTTGGAAGAGAACCAAGGGTATGACATTTTCTTTGTTAGTATTTTCACAAGAGGTGCATGCTGATTTACAGCATATAGGACTATGTTGTGGAACACATCATAAGCTTTATTAATGGTAGGCTCAAGATAAAAATCTTGCCATCAGGAGTATTGCAAATCAAATGCAAAGGCGTGAGGGTCAAAATTGCAGTGATTCCTCTTGAAAAGATATCTAGAAGCTGAGATTGGTTTCGGCAAGGACCCGATGCATGCAATAGTACAATGGTTGCTTAGGTCATTGAAAAAAAACACCTGAGTGTGTGAACAGGTGAGGTTTATTTACTAATATGATATCAAACAATGTACTACGGGCTGGATTTTTCATGTTGGGAAGGGTAGGTTCCATAATGAGTTGTGTGAGTCCAAAGGTGTCACAGAACTCTCCAAGAGGTTTAGAGCAAGGGGATAACCAGTCAAGGTTTAGGTCACCCAAGATAATAGTCTCAGAGGATGAAGTATCCAGTAAGTTGCTCAGATGGTTTATGAGCTTAAGCCCAGCAGAGGGAGATCTATAGCACCCTATTACCAAGAATGATTGTGATGTCGAGATTTGAACCTTAATGGTAAGGCATTCAAACTCCTTAGGCTCTGTAGTGGAGTTTGCAATGGATGCAGAAAGTCTATCCTTTAGGGAGATAGCTACCCCTCCCCATTTGGCCTGCTGGGCTGTTCTGAAGACCTTGTAGGAAGGAATATTAATTTCAAAATCCTGGGTAGTCGGTTTTAGCCACGATTCAGTGACCACCAGTACATCTGGGGCTGTATGATTTAGCCAGTTTTGTATAGCGTCTAATTGTTTTGTGAGGCTGCAGGTGTTCACGTCAAGCAGGATCATCTCCTTTAAGTTTGCTAAGTCAGCAGGTGCACTGATGTGGCAAGTGGACCCAGATTCAGTTCAATGTCACTCGAGCAGAGTAAAAAGATCAGTAATAACTTTTTTAATGCACCAAGTAACATTCTCAGAAGCCTAGTGCTGAGGTTGAGAGTAGAGCATATAGAGGAATCATCAAGGCAAGGTCCAACAGGTTCTAATGAGGCAAGGAGAAGCATCCTAACCTTGTAGGTAAGGGAAAGCTGTGCATAGTGAGCTGGCAATACTGGTAAAAAATCCTGCCAGATGTGGTTTGTGAAAAGACCATGTTGCTTTGGGATACAAAATGTTGGAGTCTCATACCTACAGGGACAATTTAGGTGAAGGGGGCTGATGACATCACACCATGCAGGGTCTGTTTCAAATGTTTGTTCCATATCAGTGCTGTGGTTAAGCAGTACAATGAACATACTAGCTAGCTGGCAGTATAGGAAGGTGTTAAACATCATTGTTGGACTGTGCAGGCAGGTTCTGGTACCGCAAATAGCTGTGTAGTTCAGATACAAAAGTCAGCCAATAGGAATCTCCTTTCAGCAGAAGAGTGGGGAGAAGGTGTATTTAAAAGGGATGGTGAGCAGGGGTGGGAGGAGGGCAATTTTCTATGGTTAGGCTGAAAAGCCGAAATCGGGTCCCCGAAGGGCCAATAAGAAGGCAGCCAATAGCGGCTGTAGCAAAAGAGTTTGTCAGCCAATGGGGACTCCAGGCTTCAAGCCAGAGGTAAAGCCATACCTGGATGATGTGGGAGTGGCCTGAGCTGTCATGGGTAGTGGGAAGTGAGAGCAGCAGTTTTGGCCAGTGGAGTGGTTCCTGCCGCTGCTGGATGCTGGCAAGGGGGCACTTCAGCTGCCCGATCAGGGCTGATCCAGATAGGAGGGAGACAGAAAAAACACAGCAGTATTTAGTAGGAGGAACACAATAGAAACAAATGCTTCTAAATTGGGGATGAGGAAAAAAACATTTAGTGCTGCAGTCTTTAGTTAAATTGTTTGGCTAGGGTGCAATTTCTAGGGACAAAGGAACCAATTTTGAGAGGTGTCTGTAGGTCAGACAGATGGGGAGGGGGTCATTTAGTAAGGTGTCAATCTGTAGACTAAATTTTGGGGGTTAATGAAGGCACTACTTTTAAATTTAATTTTCAGCATCTAGTGTTGATACCAAGAATAAAGTGGGGAAAAGAAAAAAAAAAATAAAGAATGGCAGCCGAGGAGAGCAGTAGCAGATAGGAGTGGGCAAGCTTAGAGGAGAACAGATTTGAGTGGGCAAACAATAGGGAACACTGCTAAGCCCCAGCCACACTGCCACCCAGCCTTCACTAGATGACAGTCAGATGGTGTGCCATTCAACCCACCCTCCTTGAAGGAGGCAAGCTGTACTTGGGATGCTCAGTCCTCATTCCTCTGGTCGATCCCCCAACAACACAAGCCAACTTCCGAAGGCAGGTTATCAGCATAGCAAATGGTAGTGCTACCACTGCACTTATGGACAACAGTTTTGAATAAATAAAAACATTTCCCATTTCAAAGTAAAGTCTGTGAATCTGTAATCAGGAGAGGATGCTGTTTTGAAAAGATTAGTCATCAGTGCTGAGTGAACCACTGCTCAACTTTGCTCTTCTCATAAGAATCTCTTATTACCATAAGAGGCCCTTACACTGTGAAGAGTTGGGATTTTATTAGTTTTGAGGACTTTCTATGAGTGTGCATGTGTTTTGTGTGGGCATGCTTATACTGCAACAGATGGATAAACACTGAGTGCTCTCACAGTACGCTGAGTACATTGATCAAATCTTCAGTACAGGATGCTTTTTGAATTTCAGATGACCAGTTCCACTATCCTAACTGTTCTCTGTTACTTGATGCTATACTACAAACAGCAGCAAGGTATGAATTAAGCTGATTTCTTGATCATTGTTGGTACCTAATTGATGAGCTGTTTATTTTGTCAGGGGTTAGTGTGATTAATATGGGTCTGCGGCATATAGCTTAACTCCTCACTGACGGGCTGCCTTTTTATCCAACTCCTGATTTATCACCATTATTCCTCCTATCCTTGACCCTACCTCAATTTGTTGATGGTTGCAGATGTAGCCAGAGAACCAGTTAGTGGCAGTGGTGGGCACTCTGAGGGACACCAATTAGTATTGGAGGAGGAAGTGACTGACCAAGTCAAACACCTTGGTAAGGTCAATGAAAATAGCCCAGAAAGCATGCCTTTGTCCATATTAGACTTTACATCACTAGTGAACTGGGCAAGGGCAGTGGATGTACTATGAGCAGGCCTAAATCCACATTAGGCAGAGGATAACAGGACAGATTGTTGTAGGTGGTCAGTGACCTGGGAGGAAACAAATGTTTCCAGACATTTATAAAGGGTAGGCAAGCTTGCAATAGGGCAGTACTTATCAATGGATTTGGCATCACCCTTTTTGAACATGGTTATTATCTTAGCCACTTTCCAATTTCTGGGGATGGTGGAAGTGGTGAGAGAGAGGTTAAAGAGTAAGGTGACTGGGAAAGCAATGAGAGGGGCGGCCAACTTGAGTATTTTAGGTTCAATCCCAACTGAGTTGACACTCTTGAAGGATGACAAGGAATTTAGGAGTCAAAAAACCTTTCTACGCAAGACTGTATGAAGGTACAATGGAGGGCAGGTTGGGGGAACCTCAGAGGGACATGGCATGTGTGACTCAAATCCAGTGATATCTGAGAAGTACTAGTTGAAGGCATTAGCAATAGTGACAGTGCTATTACAGTTAGAATTATTAACGACCATATCAGGAGGGGGGTTTGACCTCAACTATTATCCAAAAGCCCTTGATTTGGAACCAGAAACTCTTGGGGTCCCTGGCTGAAGTGTGAAGAAGATCCATGCAGTACTTGTTGTTTGCTAACTTAATTTCTTTTTTACAAGCAATTTGTCATGTCCTGATAAGTGAGTCAGTTGGAGTGTAAGGATAAGGAATTGAATGTGGCCCAACATTTGTTTCTGGACTTGAGCATGGAGAGTAGACAGCTGTACAGCTATCCAGTAGGTTTCCCTCTAACCCAGTGCCTGGTAACAGGAATGCATTTCTTTTTTAAGGAAATGAGGGTGTAGGTGAATTAATCTAAGGCTGAGTGAACATCACAACAGGAGTGTAGTGGGGATCACTCAATATAGCTGAGATCAGCAAGGAAGGCATCAGGATTGAGAGCTGAGAAATCTCTCAGAATTAACTCTTTAGAGGAGCAGGAAGGGAAATGGTCATTCCACACCAAAAAGACTGGGGAGTGATCACTAACTGAATCAGCGAGGATACCTGTGGCAGTGATCCTGTCCATCCTATTAGTTAGAAGAAAATCAATGAGTGAGTTGTGAGCCCCCTTAGGGGAGTATCTTGTAGGGTCAGTTATCAAGGACTCTGACCAAACATGTTTTTGTGTGGCAACGCCAGGATGGTGTGCTCTCTGTTTTAGACTTTTAAAAACTACCAAGTAGTGAGCAATCACTAAATATGATTTTCTATGTTTGCTTGCGCGCATGCGCAAGAAACATGTTGCGACAGCTTGCTGCAGAAGTAGATTATGGAGGTGTGGCACTGTTGTGTTGACTGGGTGACCAAAGTAATAGACCAGGAAGGGGCTACGGATATGGCCTACCTAGACTTTAGCAAGGCATTTGACACAGTCCCGCACAAAAGATTAATAATCAAGTTAGCCAGCCTGGGAGTGGGTCCCAGGGTGGTAGCCTGGGTAGCAAACTGGCTGCACAACAGGACACAGAAGGTAATAGTGAATGGAACATTCTGAAGGGAGTTACTAGTGGAGTACCTCAGGGCTCAGTACTGGGTCCAGTCCTCTTTAATGTCTTTATAGGTGACATTGCGGAGGGTCTGGAAGGAAAGGTATGCCTCTTTGCAGATGACACAAAGATCTGTAACAGAGTTGATACACAAGGGGGGGTAGAAAGGATGAGAAGGGACTTGGCAAGGTTGGAGGAATGGTCAGACATATGGCAACTTAGATTCAATACAAAGAAGTGCAAAGTAATGCACCTGGGAAACAAAAATCCAGGAGAAGAGTACACAATAGCAGGGGAGGTACTAAAGGCAACAATAATGGAAAGGGATCTTGGAGTAGTCATATCAGATGACCTAAAGGTGGGTAAGCAATGAGAGAAGTCAGTAAGGAGAGCCAGGGGGATACTGGGATGCATAGGGAGGGGCATCACAAGTAGAAAAAGGGAAGTGGTTATCCCTCTGTACAGACAGTTGGTGAGACTCCATCTGGAGTACTGCATGCAGTTTTGGAGACCTCATCTACACAAGGACATAGACAGGATGGAAGCAGTCTAGAGGGACGGCAACTAAAATGGTGCAGGGTCTACATCAGAAACCATATGAAGAGAGACTGAGAGCTTAATATGTATACCCTGATGAAAAGGAGGACAGGGGGACATGATAGAAACTTTAAGTACCTCAAGGGAATCAACAAAGTCCAGGAGGGTAGCATCTTTCAGAAAAGAGATGTGTAAGAACACAAGGGACAATTTAAAGTTAGAGGGATGGCTCAGGGTAATGTGAGGAAATTATTTTTCACAGAGAGAGTGGTGGACGATGGAACCACCTTCCTGGAGAGGTTGTGGGGTCTAAAACAGTGGGGGATTTCAAACATGCATGGGACAGACATAAGGCAATTATAGTGGGGGGTTGCAGGAATTAGGCTGTTGGTTAACTAGAATCTGCAGCTTATCCAATAGGTAGGGAAATGGGCAGACTGGGTGGGCCAAGTGGTCCTTATCTGCCGTCAAAGTCAAAGTCTATGTAATGCCCCTGGTACCTTTTGAGGCTTGGTCTGCTTTCCCCAATGCGGTGGCACACTGTTGCTGACACTAGTTCAGCCAGCATGCATCCACCTTGAAAGGTTTTGGCCGCTGCAATCAGGTGCCTCCTTATCATTGCAGCGTCAGCCATTCTGCTGCAATGAGGGAGCAACCTGACATTGCAGGTCAGTACCTAGCATGCCCCCGACCCAGTTTGCTGACAGGGAGCCCAGTCCCCATCGGCATAATGTCCCCACCCCCAAGTTTCTTTTGTATGCTGAAGGGGTGGCTAATCCACCTTGGCATCGTGTGTCCCCCCCGTCTTTCTTTGACGATGGGGCGCCCAGTCCCTGTCAGCTTCAGTCCCCCCTTCCCGATTGAATTTGCCAATGGGGAGCCCACTCCCATTGGCATAATGTACCCCTCCCCAATGTGTAGTCTACCGAGGGGGTGCCCAATCCCCCTCGGCTCTTCTCCCAACCCTGTATGTGTCGAGGGGGCTGCCTAATCCCCCGTCAGCTAGGTCCCCCCAAAGAAAACACTCAGGTGGCATGCTGGGAGCCCTCCCCAGCATGCCAAATGTCCCTGTAAAAAGAAAAGCCGTCCCGCAATGTTTTTTTTTTTTTAACCCTGTAAACAAGAAAACGGTCCCTCATCGAGTCCGGCAGCCCTATTATTTTTTTATTTTTTATTTGCTTTTGTTGACTGGGTAAGTCACACTAGACAGGAAAGTGCCTATTTTCAGGTGCGACCCAGGAGAGTTACAAACTTAGGTAGGCAGGTACAGTGATAAATCAGTTTTACATACAATGGAATAACAGGTGATGGAATAGAATGACAACCAGTAACAAGTCACAAACCCGGGGGGTGTTACAGACAACCCGGGAGAGTTACAAGCTAGAGCATACACAAACAATGAGTGAGTCAAGATTTACATATAACGGGAGAGCAGACGAAACCAATATGGCACTCAAGGAGGAGATGGTACACTTTAGAATGATTTGGGTAGGTAGTTGACAGTGCTCAAAAGGATTAGGACAAGGTAGGTGCAGTGCACATAATAACCATAACACAGGTTCAGCCATATTAAGCGAATAAGTGCCAGCATGTGGGGGGACCTCGGGATGAGCTAATGGGGGGGAGGGCCAGGTGACCTCTTTCGGGAGGTAAGACAGGGAGTCAGCCATTGCTTGATCAGTGGACGGGAGAATAAGTGAGGTGGACCCTGAGGGCACAGAGACCCCCCCCATGCATGCATAGTGCAGGGGGCTACGAGGTGCATAGACAGGTGGAGAAGCCCTTCAGGAAGTTCCAAAGGGAAGTTTTAAAGCTTGGATGGGAGGGGGTGGACCGAGTAAGGGCTGGGAATGAATTCCATAGTTTAGGGGCATAGTTGGCGAAGGCCCGATCACCCACAAGGGTGCGTGTCCTAGGAACCGGACAGTTGAGTGTCGTGCTTGACCTAAGGTGGTAGGAAGAGGTGTCAGGGTTGAGGGGAAGGGCAAGGGCAGCAGGGGTGGCTGATCTTACAATGCTGTTAATGAAGTTCCTACAAAGGTGTGGTGTTTCTGGGAGGGAGCCACCAGGCGTGTGTAGAGGTTGCAGCGGTGTGTTATGGTAAAGGCAGAAGCAGCCGGGCAGATGCTGTTGCAGGCCATGTCCCATTTCAAGGGCTGGTTTTGGCATGGGGGCAAAGGTCACTAGCCCATAGCAGAGAGAGGGGAGGAGAACAACCCTGGCTAGGGCCACCCGAGCAGCCAGGGTCAGGCAGTTTTTGGCTCTGTAGGCGAGACCGAGTTTAATGCTTGTAGACTTGCAGATGTTACGGATGTGCAGGGAAAGATCCAGCTGAGGGTCCAGAGTGACGCCCAGGTATTTGACAGTGGCCACCGTCTGCAGGGGTGTGCCATCAGCCCTGTAGATTAGTAGGTGGGCAGGGCTGGATTTTGTTTTGTTCAGGGAGCCGAAGAGCATAGCCTGGGTTTTCTTAAGGTTGATGGTAAGCTTGTGTTCCACCAGCCAGGACTGGATCCGCTTGAAGTCGGAGTTTAGTTGGGAATTGATGGTGTCAATGTCACGGGTGCTGTCCAGAACGACAAGGTCATCAGCATACAGGGTGGTAAGCCCATGGGTGGTGTATAGTATCTTGCAGACAGGAAGGCACTCATTGCAGTGGTGGGTCAGAGCTCTTAGCTGATTGTTTTGTGAGGGCACAGTTTAGGCCCAACTCCTTCCCACCCTCACCCCACCCACCCATGGAAATAGTTCCTTTATACCTGGGGTTCTGACATCATTTCTCAAGAGTGCAAGGTGCATATCAATGTCATAACCTCTCTAGCACACAGCACTGAAAATATACGCATACACATTGTATAATATATATATATATTTCTATATAACAAACCAATCACATACACAAGCACACACACACACACAAAAAAAAAATAGTCATGTGGGGAGTAGTGCAATGTAATGGCTGTGGGGCAGCAGTCTTCCGGGAGTCTTTCTGGAGGCTGAGATGCTGCCCTATTTGCAGACAACTCTCTGCCCTGAGGGAGGAAGTTGCCCATCTTCAGGCCACACTGGACAGCAGTAAGAGAACCTGCCCCAGGCCAGACTGGATGGTAGGAAGGAAACCCTCCCCATCCAGGGAGCACCAGAGCCACCACCACGACCTCAGAGGTTGCAAAGAAAGCACAGCAGTTGGACCACAGTGGGCTCAGGGAGGGTGAGGAGGGTGGAACAGAGGCACACCCAGTCAGTTGTTCCACTCCACAATCCATACACCATTCTGGGGGAGCACAGCTCCCCTATGGATGCACCCAAGGAGGAGATTAAGGAGGCTGAGGACACCTGTCACAAGGGAGGCCCACAGGAAGGAGACAGAGGATGCCACAAGGAAAGGAAGCAGCTCCTGGTGGGGGACTCAATTATTAGGGGGATAGAACTGGGGGGAGCAGGGAAAACTGAAGTAAAGTGCCTGCCTGGTGCCATGGCTTGTAGGGACAGGCGCATCCTCAGGATCACGAGAACAGCTGCCGGAGTCTGAGCTGGATGTCATTGCCCACCTAGGGACAAATGACTTGGCTCAACATGAGATTAGAGCAGTGCAGAAGGACTTTGTAAACTGGGAGGGGCCTAAGACAAGTAGCACACAGTATCCTTCTCAGAGGTGCTGCCTGTAAATGGCATGAGTGAGGCAAGGGTACTTTGACCATGCAGTTTAATGAGTGGTTGAAAAATGGTGTGGAGCATAGGGTTTGGCTTCATTGGGGACTGGGGTTCCACCTGGAGGGACACCAGCCTATACTGGCAGGATGGTCTGCATCTGTCCAGGAAGGGAACAAGTCTTTTGAGCAATCGGTTTAAATGCTTCATTGGCAAGCTTTTAAACTAGTCAAGGGGGGAGGCACTGATAAGCAGCAGGAAAATCCCAGCCTCTTCCTACAAAACAGGGTACTAAATGGGAAAAAGACCAAGGTAGAAAGGTCAGTGGGGGATGCTGCAACCGAAAGTAAAGCCATCAAAAAATGGAAAGCAATGAGTACCAATGCATGTAGTCTGAGTAACAAGCTTCCTGAATTAGTGGCCTTGATGGAGGAGGAACATCTGGATATCGTGGCAGTCACAGAAACATGGTTCGCACAAAACCATGACTGGGATGTAAACATACCAGGATACACTATCTACAGGAGCGACAGAGAGGGTAAAAGAGGAGGAGGAGTAGCTCTTTACATAAGGGAAGGAATCAAAGTAACAGAACAAAAGAGAAAACAGGGAGGAGAACAAGCACTGTGGGTAAATTTGGAGACCGGCAATGGCACCACAATCCGCACAAGGGTTGTATACAGACCCCCTTCTCAGGGGGAGGAAATGGACAAGGAAATTATAGAAAGTATACTTAGCATGGCAAAAAAAGGAGATATTTGATGGGTGATCTGAATATGCCAGATGTTAACTGGATTGCAGTTACGCAGCCTCTTCTAAGAAGTGGGGTTATTCTAGATGCCCTACAGGGGCATGCCTAGACAACTAGTATTGGAGCCCACTCGAGGAGGGAGCAATCTTAGACCTGGTTCTCTCAAATGGAGATGAAGACAGGATCACAGATGTGAAGTGGGTAGCCATCTGGGAACTAGTGACCATCGAACAGTATGGTTCCAATAAACACAGCAATAGAGTCAAAACATACAAAGGCAAAGGTACTGGACTTCAGGAGGGCTGACTTGCCAAAATGGGTAAGTGCCTAAGGAATGCACTAGCAAATGGGCAGGAAGGAGGAGGGAAGAACAATGGGAATAATAAAACTGCCATCACAGAGGCAACAAGCCTTTGTGTGAAGCAAATAAACAAAACTAACGATATAAGAAACCACTATGGTTCTCAAAGGAAGTGGCAGTGAAGGTTCAAGAGAAAAGAAAGCTTTCAGGAAGTACAAGGAATCACAGAAGGAGCAGGACAGAGAACTGTATCAGTTAAAGCAAAGGAAGCTGGAAGGCAGTCAGAACAGCAAATGCCCAAACCGAGGAAAAGATAGCCAACTCAGTTAAGAAGGGATAAAACCTTTTATAGGTACATCAGGAGGCGAAGGAAGACCAGGAGAGGGATAGTGAGGCTTAATAAAGGGGAGGGTGGGCAGAGGAGACTGTGAAAAGGCAGAGATACTAAACAAATATTTTTGCTCAGTATTTACAAAGGAAGGGGTACCTAGAACAAACAGTAGAAACACACTGAATACAGAAGGTGATACCAGCCCATTTACAGAAGAAAGGGTTCTGAAAGAACTCTTAAAACTGAAAGGTAGACAAATCAATGGGGCCTGATGGGATTCATCCCAGAATTTAAAAGAACTAAGGGTAGAATTAGTGACACCACTGACTACCCTGTTTAACAAATCATGGGAGGATGGGGTGGTACCCGAGGACTGGAGGAGGGCAGATGTGATTCCCCTTCACAAAAGTGGGAGCAAGGCAGAAGCAGGAAACTACAGACCTGTTAGTTTAACCTCAGTGGTAGGGAAAATGATGGAATCACTTCTGAAGGAAAGAATTGTCGAGTATCTAGAGGCCAGAGGGGCACAGAACCCAAGGCAGCATGGATTCACAGTGGGAAGGTCATGCCAGACAAATCTGATAGATTTCTTTGACTGGGTGACCAAAGTAGTAGATCAGGGAGGGGCTGTGGACATGGCCTACCTAGACTTTAGCAAGGCATTTGACACAGTCCCACACAAAAGATTAATATACAAGTTAGCTAGCCTGGGAGTGGGTCCCAAGATGACAGCCTGGGTAAAAAATTGGCTGGAAAATAGGACACAGAGTAATAGTAAATGGAGTCCACTCTGATGAGGGGGTTACTAATGGGGTACCGCAGGGTTCAGATAGGACCAGTCCTCTTCAATGTCTTTATAAGTGACATTGCAGAGGACTGAAGAAAAGTATGTCTCTTTGCAGATGAAACAAAGATCTGCAACAGAGTTGATGCACAAGGTGGAGTGGAAAGGATGAAAAGGGACTTGCAAGGTTAGAGGAATGGTGTCAAATATATGGCAGCTTAGATTCAATGCTAAGAAGGCAAGGTAATGCACCTGGGAAACAAAAACCCAAGGGAAGAGTACACAATGGGGGGTGAGATACTAATGACAACAAAAATGGAAAGGGACCTGGGGGTAGTCATATCAGATGACCTAAAGGTGGGCAAGCAATGTGAGTGAGCAGCAATGAGGACTGGGGGGATATTGGGATGCACAGGGAGAGGCATCACCAGTAGAAAACAGGAAGTTATTATCCCTCTGTACAGACAGCTGGTCAGACCCCATCTGGAGTACTCGTGCAGTTCTGGAGACCCAGTCTCATAAAGACATAGACAGGATGGAAGCTGATCCAGGGAGGGCAACTAAAATGGTGCAGGGTCTGCACTGGAGACATATGAAGAGAGACTAAAGGAGCTTAATATGTATAGCCTCAAGGAAAGGAGGGAGAGGGGACATGATAGAAACTTTCAAGTACCTCAAGGAATCAACAAAGTCCAAGGGTAGCATCTTTCAAAAAGAGGTGTGCAAGAACAAGGGGTACAATTTGAAGATAGGCAGGGGCGGCTCAGAGGTAATTTAGAAGTATTTTTCACAGAGAGGGTTGTGGATGCATGGAACGGCCTTCCGGAGGAGGTCGTGAAGTCAAAAACAGTGGTGGAATTCAAGCATGCATGGGACAGTCATAAGGCAATTCTAGGGGATGGGTGTAGGAAGAAGTAGACTGCTGGTTAACTAGGATCTGCAGCTTATCCAGTAGGCAGGGAAATGGGTAGACTGGGTGGGCCAAGCGGTCCTTATCTGCTGTCAAATTCTATGTTTCTATGTTTCTATGACAGAGGTAGTTCGTTGACTTCGCGCGCCACCCTCTACACACCCTGCCTCCCACACCTCCCTCACCCATACTTACCTCTGGAGTCTGGCACGTGAGATCTTTGTGACCGGAACACGTCTGCACTCTTCAAAGCCGACTGCGAACTGAAGAAATGCCGTAAGCTGTATAATGGCATAAATAGGGTTTTTTTTCAACTTTGGTGCATATCTCAGGTACTTTTTGGAATTTTGGCACCAAACTTTCTACATGGGGTCATTGGGACCCCTCCTCGTTAATTCAGCCACTGTCATGGTGTTATTCGGTCCTGAAAGGTGATTTTGCGGTCACTGTGCGGAATCCCCTTTCAAAACTGATTAATGAAATGACTGTGCCAGTGTTCATGAGGTGGGCTCTCAAAAAGCCTATGTTTCAAATTTGGTGGAAAAAATCCAAGACATGGCTGTTTCACGAATGTGCGTTGCGCAGTTGCGACGCACACTCAGAACTTCGTGAATTTGCAATATTTTCAGTCCAGATTTTCAACATTTGCATTTTTCTGCACCTCCTTATGAACAGTACAGCTGTCATTTTTCACATCCTGGCTGAAATGTGTTTTCGCACTTCCTGCGCAGAATAGCTCGGTCGCTGTGGGAAATCAGTGTTCAGGACACATTAAGAAAATCACAGTGACACTGTTCATGAGCAGAGGTCCTAAAATGCCTATGTTGAAAATTTTGTGACAAAAGTCCATAAAATGACTGTTACTAGCGTGCGTTGCGCAGTTTGCATGCACGATTGTAACTTCACAAATTTATTATATTTCACTCCAGATTTTCAACATTTGCATTTGTCTGTACCTCCTTATGAACAGTACAGCTGTCATTTTTCACATCCTGGCTGAAATGTGTTTTCACACTTCCAGTGCCGAATAGCACGGTCGCTGTGGGGAAATCAGTTTTCGGGATAGACTGACAAAATGAGTGACACCGTTCATGAGTAGAGGTCCTAAAATGTCTATGTTGAAAATTTGGTGATGCAAGTTCATAAAATGACTGTGTTACAAGTGTGCATTGTGCAGTTTCCACGTACCCTTGTAACTTCGCAAATTTGTAATATTTTCACGACTGGCATTTTTTCACACCTCCTTATGAACAGTACAGCTGTCATTTTTCACATCCTGGCTAAAATGTGTTTTCGCAGTTCCGGCGCAGAATAGCGCAGTTACTTTGGGAAATCAGTGTTTGGGACAGATTAAGAACGAGCGAGTGAGAGAGGAGGAGTGAGCAAGCTCAACTGAGCTCTGTCAGGACTACTGCAGATTTCTTTGTGGGCAGAAAAAGGCACCAATGCAGGCAGGAGCCCAGTACAAAAGGGCAGCCTGGAGCGCCAGGAGAAACAGAATGAGCGACTGAAGGAGGGGGAGTGAGCGAAGTCAGCGGAGCTCTGTTGGGACTGCTGCAGATTTCTTTGTGGGCAGGAAAAGGCGCCAATGGATGCAGGTGCCCAGTACAAAAGGGCAGCCTGCAGCGCCTGGAGAAATGGAACGAGCGAGTGAGAGAGGGGGGGAGTGAGCGAGCTCAACGGAGCTGTATTGAGACTGCTGTGGATTTTGTTATGGGCAGAAAAAGGTGCCAATGGAGGCAGGTGCCCAGTACAAAAGGGCAGCCTGCAGCATTGGGATAAACAGAATGAGCGAGTGAGAGAGAGGGGGAGTGAGCGACCTGAACGGAGCTCTGTCAGAACAGCTGTGAACTTCATAGTGGACAGAAAAAGGCACCAATGCAGGCAGGATCCCAATACAAAAGGGCAGCCTGCAGTGCCAGGAGAAATGGAATGAGTGAGTGACAGAGGGGGAGTTAACAAGCTCAACGGAGCTCTGTCAGGACTGCTGCAGACTTCTCTGTGGGCAGAAAAAGGCTCCAATGCAAGCAGAAGCCCAGTACAAAAGGGCAGCCTGCAGCGCCAGAAGAAACATAACAAGAGAGTGAGAGGGGGAGTGAGCAAGCTCAATGGAGCTTTGCTGGGACCTTAGAGTTGCTCACCATCCCACCCAGGGTCCTCTGTGGTCCTATATTACAGCAGTGTCTCTGGAGTGGAGATAAAGCAATGATTGGATACTTTTAGGAATGGTGTAATAATACAGATTTAGTTGTTCTGTTTATTTCTCTAACTGAGTTAAATTCTGAGCTATCTTGTTATGATTGCTGTAATAATACATATTTATTTGTTCTGTTTATTTCTCCAGCTGAGATGAGTAATACTTGGAGTGCAACAGGATTTCTAACTGGGCTAAGTGAAACTATGTGAGAGCTGAAAACAAAAAGTATAGTAGCTGAGGGGTGAAAAATGGACAAGGAGGCTTTAGGATTGCTACAGTAATACAGTATCTAATGGATGAGATGAGACTGAATTAACCCGTTCGGCAAGGTGGCAGTAGGGGGACTAGTGTGGGGGGGCAGGAATTTGACTAAATAAGGGCCTAACAGTTGTAGTATGGTACAGAGCCTTGAAGTAAGAGTCTGTAACATAAGATAGGGGCCAAAATGGGGCAACTGCCACATGTCAATAGGGTGGGCATCTTTGGAAGGGTGGTGGGGCGTGCAGTGTGTGGGTCCACCATAATCCTGGACTGGGCTTGGAGGATGGGGGGTGTATGGTCTGTAGACAACAGGCTAGTTTGAGGGAGGAACTGTGGAGGTTAGGGAGGAGTCGAAGTGGCAGGGCAGATGAGTATGGTAGGCATCCTGGCTGGGGGGGTAGGGGATGGCAAAGGGGGATGGGGGAAGAACAACTAGGGAGTGAACCTGACCCCAGTATCAGTGCCACTAACAGAAAAGAGAGGAGAAGGGAGGGGTACCCGAGGTGAGGGGGAGGCCTCCTGATGGGGGAGGAAGAGACCACGAGGAGTACCAGGGGAAAGAGCAGATGGCTGCAGGTAGGGAGGGACCAGGGGTGGCACGGAAGGGAACAAGTAGGGAGGGAACTGATAGGAGAAAGAGATGTGGGAGGGTATCAACTAGGAATAGATTTGAACCTCTGCTATGGGAAGGGGGAGGAGGAACATATTGAAGAGGGGAGGACAAGCGGGGTATGAGAGGGATGGCAATAGGTAGGGGAAGAAACAGCATGGACAAAATGGTAGAAGGGGGCTAGTAAGGAAGAAGGGGGTGGTGACTGGAGGGGAGAAGGCTACGGGAAAGGGAAGGATGGGAGGGGCATCACTATCGGGGTAGAAGGGAATGGGGTTTCTAAATCAACAATAGCAGGGATAGGAGAGGGGTTGGAAATCAGCAGGGGAGATGAGGAGGTCAATATGGGAAGCCCAGTAGGAAGTAGTCAGGCTGGAAAGGGGTTCAAAGGGGATGGGAGGAATAAGGCAGAGAAAAGGGGTGAGGCGGAAGTAGGGGGTACAGATACAGAAGTCACTGAGGGAGCAGCTGGCGAGGGTAAGGGGCAGGGAAGAATGAATACTGGGGTAGTGGAAGGGACATTAGAAGGGAAAGGGGTAAGGGACGGGGGTACTCATCCTGGGGGATTCTATACTGAAAGGGATGAGATGGGGCCAAAGGGGGGAAGGCACAGCTGTATTTGAGTAGAAGCTATCCCCAGGTTGACTGCAGGAGGGGCAGGGCAGGCACTGCTCAAGTGTGCAGCGAGGTGGAGGAAGAAAGCTCATTTAGTGTTGCACGTGGGTACAAACAACTTGGTAGGGGGACTGTGGAAGTAGTGAAGGGGAAGTTTGAATAGTTGGACTCGCAGTGTGAGGGGGTGGGGGAGTCAGTGGCATTCTCTGAGGTACTGCTGGTACCATGTGCAAGCATGGGGAGGAAGGGTAGGCTTAAGAAGTTCAACAAGTGGCAGAGGGATTGGTGCCACACCAAAAATTATGGGTTAGTGACTAACTGTGGTAGGATCTGGGGGGAATAGTAACTTGCACATGGGGGACAGAGTACACTTTAGCAGGAAGGGAAGGGGAGTATTAAAGGCAGGTTTAGAGGGGCATATCTCTACTAAGATGGATTTAAACTAGTGGGGGGGGTGGCCAAAAGACTGAGGTTGGTAGGTACAGACAGGGGAGCCTAATGACCTCACCCCCCTAGATATAGGTAAAGGTGGAGGCGTAGTAACCCTGAGAAGGGGCAGGCAGAGTTTTCTGAGTGTAATACAGAAGACACCACCACCCAGTAAGAATAAGGAGGAGAAAGGGTGCCGACTACTGGGAGGATAGACACAGGCCAAGGAGGAGGAGAAGAATGAGGAGAAGGAGGGGTATGGGTGGAAGGTGGTCTGACTAAATGGATAGAGAACTGGTTACAGGGTAGAGTGCAGAGTGTGGTGGTGGTGGTGGTGGGGTAGCTCTCAGCACCAAGAGCAGTGACAAGTGAGGTGCCACGGGGTCATTGCTGGGCCTGGTGCTATTTGGCCTCTTTATCTCCAATACAGCACACGGACTGGGGAGCAGAGTTAGTCTGTTTGCACATTATACCAAATTGGGTGCAGTGGTGGACGAAAAAGATGGATGGGAAAAACTGCAGGGGGGCCTAACCAAACTACAAACATGGTCAGTGGAGTGCCAGTTAGGATTCAGTGCAAAGAAATGTAAGGTGATGCATTTCCGGGCTAAGAACCAGAAGAGGGACTATTGGTTGGGCATCAAAGAGGAGGAGAAGGACCTAGGGGTGTTAGTAACTGGGAGCATGAACAACTTGGCCCAGTGCAGGAAAGCAGCAGTGAAGGCAAACAGGTTGCTGGGATCCATCACAAGGGGGTTCTCATCCAGACACAGGGATGTGATCCTACTTCTCTACATATCATTGGTCAGACTGCACCTACAGTACTGTGTGCAATACTGGAGGCTATACCTGAGGAGAGATACAAAGTTACTGGAGGGGGTACAAAGGAGGGCAACAAAAATGTTAAAGGGGATGGAAGGAAAGGAATATGAATTTAGGTTGAAGGAGCTGAACATGTACACACTGGAGGAGAGGAGGGATAGTGGGGATATGATTGAAGCATTTAACTACCTGAGGGGTAAATAAACCTAGCACCGAGGGGGTGTTTAAGCTGAAGAGTGGAAGAGAGACAAGGGGGCACGGACTAAGGTTGGAAGGGGGACGTTTCAAGAGGGAAATGGGGAGGCACTACTTCTCTGAGAGGGTGGTGTCTAGTTGGAATGAGCTGTCAGAGGGGGTGGTAACATGTAGGACAGTCAATAGCTTTAAGGAGGAGTGGGATAAAGCAAAAGAAAGAGTCAGGAGGGCAGGGGCTGGGACAAGTGGGGAGGAACTGAGGTGGAGGAGGCTGGGGCAGCTGCAATCTAGGGTGCTAGCTGCACACTCAGGCAGACTTACGTAGACTGATTGGTGTGTTCTGCTGACAGATTTGTATGTTCATATGTTCGTATGTAAAATTACAGTGACACTGTTCATGAGCAGAGGTTCTGAAATGCCTATTTTGAAAATGTGGTGACAAATGTCCATAAAATAACTGTGTTGCAAGTGTGCATTGTGGAGTTTCCACGTACCCTCGTAACTTCGCAAATTTGTAGTATTTTCCCTCCAGATTTTCAACATTGCCATTTTTGCGGACCTCCTTACGAACAGTACAGCTGTCATTTTTCACATCCTGCCCGAAATATGCGTTTACACATCTGGTGCAGAATACCGTGGTTGCTGTGGGAAATCAGTGTTCGGGACAGATTAAGAAAATCATAGTGACACTGTTCATGAGCAGAAGTCACAAAATGCCTATGTTGAAAATTTGGTGAAATAATTCCACTAAATGACTGTGTTACGTGCATGTGTTCTGCATTTTCCAGGTACGCTCAGACGTTTGAGCATTTTTAATATTTTCACTACAGATTTTCAACATTGCCATCTCTTCACACCTCACTATGAATGGTACAGCTGTCATTCTTCACATCCTGCCCGATCTGTGTTTTCATGCATCTGGTGCACAATGGCACGGTCGCTGTGGAAACTCAAATTTCGGGACACATTGACAAAATCACAGTGCCACTGTTCATGAGAAGAGGTCCCAAATGCTTTCATGAGGTAGGGGCAAAAAAATGGCCATGTTGAACATTTGTACTGCAAATACCAACAAACGCCTGGCGCGTTATGGTTTCTAACCATAACATCCCACCCTTTACAGACTGACAGACCTCAGGGGTGTGCCTTTGGATTGCCGACGGTAATGCTCATGCCATTCCACCCCCCCCCACCCTGCATCCAGTCACAGGCATCGAGGTGTGCCTTGGACTTTTCAGCCCCAGAGTTCACCCCATTCTATACTGCACCCATTTCACCGTATGTCCTTATGGAGTGGGGTGACTGTAAAGCCGAACACCCCAAAGCACACCTCAGCACTTGTCAGTGTCTGCAGGATAGCGTGAGGTGAAATGGCATGAACATTATGGGTGACAACACATGTGCATACCCCAACATCTGTCCATCTCTGCAGGGCAGAGGTGGGGTTGGCGTGAAGTTCAATACTTCATAGCCATTCCTACTCTGCATCTGTCTAACTCCTCCATTTCCAATGCTAATACCAGTAAGCAAACATTCGGCATTGACAAATGCTTGTTTAAACTAGGGACACTGTGAGTCATAAGAGGGTTGAGAGTATCCCTTTAAAATATGTGCAACCCCTCTCCAGAGGTGTGACTTTTCTGGGTGCTGCTCTACCCTCCTGCCAGTTCCATTCCATTTTGGTGCCCTTGGTGTTGCTCCTGCCAGCACCCGTGTGTCTGAATTGGAGGAGTGAGGTAAAAGTGAAACTGCCTACTTGGCAGTTCGCCGATTCGCTGCACAGCTCGAATGTGTGAGCTGGCGGATCGGCTGGCAGGTTTTAACAGCATTGTGATGCTCAATGCGATTGCCATTCTGGCGTCTCCTGCCAGCTCTGTCTTTGTGTGCCCCAGCCCCTTTGGGTATAAAAATGGTAAAGGGATTCCAGAGGCACTGGGGGGGGGGGGAAACTGAAGTTCGTGAAAGCACCTTCAGGTACTGTAGGGGCACTATACCTTTAAGAGCAGCTGAAGTTGCTGAATAAATGGGAGCTCTGCCTGCTGCCTGAAGGGACAGCACTACGGTACTAGTGCTGGGCATGGGGAGTCTTGTTTTCTGTCCACTCTGCCACCGGACACCAGGGCAGAGGGGCTGCTTCCATTTTCTGGGGGCAATTACAGTTAAAACTATGTTGTTTGCCTGTACAATGAATTTAAATCTGGGACTTTGAATAGACTGTTTTACAGTAGCCATATATGACACCTTTGACCAGCCAATGAGAGAGCCAGGAGCACTGGAAGGTTTAGTAAAGAAACTTCTGGGAAGAGGCAAGGACAGTGTCTTGACGCTAATACAAGGAACCAATAAGACATCAAGTGAGCTTGATACATATTAATTTTACAGATGGATAGCGAGGTCAGCCAATCATGTGCTGTCATGATCTCCTGAAAGTCAGAGTACAGATTCAGCTTGGTTCATTTCGGTGGAGCCCCCTACTGGGGGATTGGGGGTGCTCTGGCTGTTTCTCCAGAAAGATGAAGAAGGCCTGGGTGAAGTTGGGAAACTTCGATCCACAGATTAGTCTGTGGAATTGTCTTAGTTACGGAGTTAATCTGCATTACGAAGTACAAATTCATGCAAAAAAAAAAAAAACTTTGTGAAATGTGGAGTTTGGCACTGTTCAGCTAAAACTGTCCCTGGTGTCTAGTGGTCACCCACTCCCCCCGCCGGTCACCAGCCCGATGTAAAATAAAATTCCCTGGTGTTTAGTGGTCCCCCACCCCAGCTGATCACTGGCCCAATGTAAAATATAATTCCCTGGTGTCTAGTGGTCCCCCCCAGCTGATTGCCAGCCTGATGTTAAAGAAAGGTATACTTCCCTGGTGTCTAGTGGACCCTCCTCTCTGTCCCCGATAATCCTCTGTAATAAAAAAAAGGTATTCTATTCCCTGGTGTCTAGTGCCTCCCCCCATCCCTGATCTCCTGTATAAAGAAAAAAAAAGTAGTCCATTCCCTGGTGTCTAGTGGACCCCCCACCCTGGCAAATAGTGCCCTTCAATCAGCTCCCCCCAACCTGACCCTGAATCGGTGACTGGCACAGCACTCCACTCTCCTTCATGGCTGACTGCTGACTGAGCTGTCAATGAATGAGTGTGTACTTGTACAAGTGGTCTCCCCTACTGACTGAAACAGCCCTCCACTCTTGTCTCCACAGTGAATGCTCACATACTTGTACAAGTATGCACATATTCATTGACAGCTCAGTCAACGGCCAGACATGGTGGAGAGCAGAGGTCTGTGCTGGTCGTCGGCTTGGGGTTGGGGTGGGGAGGAGCAGGATGGGGGGCACTACCTACTTGGGGGGGGGGGTCCGATAGACCCCAGGGAATGGACTACCTATTCTTCACTGCAAGGGACTGGAGATAAGGAAGGGGATCCACTAGACACCAGGGAAGCCTAATTTTATTTTACATTGGTCCAGAGATCAGCATGGGGGTGATCACTAGACACCAAGGAATTTTATTTCACATTGGGAAGCAACTGGCAGGGGGGGACCTCTTGACACCAAGGAATTTTATTTTATGTCAGGTTGGCAATTGGTGTGAGGGGGTTACTAGACACCAGGAATTTTATTTCGTCGGGCCAGCGATTGGTGAGGGGGGGCCACTAGACACCAGAGAATGTTATTTACATTGGGCGACAATAAGCGGAGAGACCATTAGACATCAGGAATTTTGTTTTACATTGGGCCAGCGATCAGTGTGTGTGTGTGTGGGGGCACTAGACACCAGGGACAAAATGGCACATTTTGCAAGTGAATTTAGCACTGGCAAATTATTTAATAAACAGGTGAACTTTGTGAAGTGATCCACAGAAAGTGGATTTCGGGACTTAGACTGAAATTTGCTGATGAATTAAAACATTGTTGCATCCCTATTGCACAGCCACCAGCCTGGGAGGTGCACTGTGTTGCCTTTTAACACTTAGACGGAGCTGTTTCAGAATTAAAGTATTGATTTGCTGGCCAGAGACAAGGAAGTTGACTGAGAGCTTTCCTGAGGGAAAGGAAGCCCTGCTGCGATCTTCAAGAGAAGAAGAGGGTCTGCCTGGGGGCTTGTGTAGCCACTAGCCCAGGAGATGCTCTGCATTGCTCTGTGTTGCCTTCCAATCATTAGAAGGAGTTGTTTGCAGAATTAAAATGTTGTTGCTGAGCAGTGTCAAGGCAATTGTCTGGGTATTTCCAGATGGATAGGAAACTCTCTTGCTATGTCTGAGAGGTTTACAGGCTACCTGAGTCCTGTACAGCCAAACAGCCAAGGGGAGCCTGCCTAACATTTCCAGTAGCTGGAGAGAAATGTGAGAAGATCCATTATTCTGGTCAAGTCTGAGTTTTTAAAGTGAGAAGATCCATCTTCTGATTAAGTCTGAGCCTTTAAGGCTTGAAGGTGTGAGCTGCCCCCATTTAAACCTGAGCAATTAAAGTTGAGGCTAAGAGACTGTTTCCTGTTACCATCTAGTGGAAAATCCAAGTACTATGTAACAGTTGAGAGAGACAATCACCTCTGCCAGATGGCAGTATGGCTGAAGCCATTTACAGCTGAAGTGTCCCTGAATATCAGAAACAGAGTGACTACAATTCAAGGATGGTCTGGGGAACTGGCCAGGTAGTGTCGTCCCCAGGCATTAGGCATTGTCTTCCCCTGTGGCATGTGGCTCTGGTCCCCAGCACTGGTCTGTTCCAGTCCTGTGATGGTGCAGAAAGGAGATGACAAGTTGCAAGAGAAGCTGAGAGGCATGCAGCCTGTTAGAGATGCAAGGGCCTGCTGCTGAGAAGACCCTAACTGCAAGAGATGCAGAGGGAAGGTCCAAGCTGCAAGAGCCTGCTGCTCATCTCAGCTATTCTAGTTTCCAAGTTTCTACTGATGTCAAGTACCCCAGATCCACAGTCCAAAACTCATTGGCTTGACAAGCCAGAGACTGTTCTAAAGAACTATGAGTAACCTGACATTTTAATTATAACTAAGACATGGCTCACAAAAAACATTCCAGACAACACCATCATTATTCCTGGCTACTCCCACTCCAGGCAAGACCAGGCAGGATGGGGCGGGGGGCTGGTGGCCATGTACATCCAGTCTTCATTGCAATTTATAACTATTCTTTCCTCTTCTGTCTCAGGATATTATACTTCCTTTCACGGTCTCAGTTTTCATGGCTGGCATCTACTGTCATCCTAACACCCACCTTCAGTCGTAGCTGAGCTTATATCTTCCATTACTTCCATCTCGCAATCTAGTGAGCTGTTCGTATTGGGTGATTTGAACATAAATTGGTTGTCTCCCAAGTTGAGTAAGATACGGAATGATACTGCTGCACTCAGCCTCACTCAACTTATCCTTGAGCCCACACGTTCAAATCATAAAAAGCAAAATCACACCCTGCTTGACTGGGCACTCACTACTCATCCACACCATGTTATCAAGTTAGCTATCCTCCCAGATGCCCTTAGCAACCACAACACCATCTTCCTGGTTCGCAAGATCCATCGACCTGAACCACCACATAAAATTATCCAGCTTCGCTCCTTTAAATCCTTGGATCTTGCCCCACTCCAGTCTGATCTTGCCTCCACTGACTGGGTCCCTCTCTCCTCTCCCCCTTCTGTCGACCATGCCCTCGTTTACTTCAAGGCAAAATTAATCTCCACCTGGAACACATTTGCTCCCTTTAGGCGGACCAGAGTTCATGGCATACATCTCCCCTGGATTACCCCGGAATTACTGGCCTGCCTCAGGGAGTGTGACTGGGCCTGGAAAAAACACAAAACATCTAAACTCCCCAGCGACTACACCACGTACAGAATGCTCCACAATTCCTGTACCAAAGCTACCAGATTGGCAAAGTCAGAGTATTTCAAATCCTCATTCCTCTCAAATATAAACACCCCTTCCAAATTCTGGCAGGTGGTCCATACCCCGTTCTCCCCTCCTTCTCAGCCCCCCAGTTCTCAAAATAAACAATTCCCTGGTATCTGACCCCTGCTTGGTGGCCAATGAATTCAATACCTACTACACCTCTTGTGCCACGACTCTTCAAAGCTTCCTCCCCCACCTACCCCCTTCTCATGCTTACCTCCTCATCCTGCATCAGACTCCCCTCCTTCTTCGCCATCTCCCCAATGAAGCTTTAAGTACCATCCTCTTCCTTAACCATTTAAAAGGCTCCTCACCTGACTACCTTGATCCTAAACTGTTTTACCTCTCTGCTCCTGCTATCTCCTACCCTATTTCCTTAATTTTAAATCTCTCGTTTAAGTCTGCTCAAGTTCCTACCTCCTGGAAACACGCTGTTGTCCTTCCACTCCCTAAGGGTGGTGACTCCTCCGCTCCTGGCAACTATCTCCTTCCTACTCTTGCTAAACATCAAGAACATCTGGTTCTCTCCCAACTTTCCTCCTTTCTCTCCCTGTTCCAATCTGGTTTTCAGAAGAACCATTCTACTACCACCTCCCTCCTCAGGCTCACCAACTCCATCCTTACTGGGTTGGACAATGGCCTGTTCACTTCAGCCATCTTTGTCGACCTAGCCAAAGTGTTCGACACAGTCTCTCACACACTGCTTCTTGATTCACTTTCTGCTGCAGGCCTGGCCTCATCTGCTATAAACTGGTTTACATCCTACCTCAGCGGTAGGACTCAATCGGTAAGAATCTCTGATTCCACTTCCCCTCCACTCCCTATCAACACTGGAGTCCCTCAGGGCTTAGTGCTAGGTCCCCTGCTTTTCTCCATCTTCATTAATGACCTTCCTACAGCCTGCTTCACCACCTCCATCCATATGTACGCTGATGAAACTGTCTTGTACAGCTATGGCAAAAACCTTGCTGCTGTGGAAACCAGCTTACAGCATGACTTCAACCAGGTTCAGCTGTGGTTTGCCTCCCACCAGCTCTTCCTAAATGCCAATAAGACGGTCTCTATGACCTTTGCCACCAGGCAGAGGGTAGTCCGTGGCCATAGCGACTGAGATTGAGCGCCTTGAAAAATGGCAAGTCAATCTGTGAACTGTGATCATGGCTACCTAGGGAGGAGGGTGACCGGATGCTGCAGTTGGCGAAAACTGGGTCAGGAACTCACGCATATGGACGCGCTCATGCACTCATGGGGGGGGAGGCAGGGGTGGGATGGCATGTGGGAGGGGCTTGGTGAGCAGCTGCTGAGCTGGATCGCTGGCTCGTGGGGAGGGTGGTGGGACTGAGGCATGGGGTACTGGGTTCTGGTTCATCGTAGTGTTTTGTTTTTCTGCCACTTGGCGGTGTGTATTTTGTCAAGTTTTCACACACCCAACATGCACCCCCCTGGAGTTGAGAATCCATAGTAGGGGATGCAGGGGCTAACCCCATAAAAATGAGACCTGTAGGTCTCTGGTGCCTTTTTTCTGTGCGCTGCCAGTGTGCATTGCAGAAAGTAATTTTTAGCGATGTACACTCACCATAATAGCGATCACTATTTCTTGATCGCTATTATGACATGGAACCCAGGCCGAGACTCTCTAGGCTTACTGGCTTGCCCTCTTTCCACATTCTCAATGGGACAATCCTTGAAGACACATCTTCATTTAGTTAACTTGGGGTTTGGTTGGACCGAACCTCAACTTCTCTGTACACGTCGACATCATCCTGAAGAAACTGCACCCCAAGCTTGGTGCCCTGTACAGGAACTGTAGTTGCATCCCGCTGAATGCGAGGCATGAACTCGTCCAGAAGATGATACTCCCTATTTTTGACTATTGTGATGTGGTCTACAGTGCTGCTCCCAAATCTTCCCTGACCAAATAGGACTGTCTCTCTCTCTCTCTTTAACTCCTTCTGCTGCTTTGCCCTTGATTCCCCCTCTCGTACTCATCATCATGCCCTAGCCTTTCCCCCGCTGTCTAACAGGTGCCTCTCCCACTGTGCCATACTGACCTCCAAATAATGGCTTGGTGAATTCCCACCTTACCTCTTATCTTCCCTTTCTACCCCTTCCCAAACATCCTATTCCCTCAGATCTAGTGACACGTGCTCCTTGATGGTCCCACACCATTCTACCCTCATCGGCCAGTCAGGATCTTCCCACCAGTTCCCTAAAATCTGGAACTCCCTCTCTCCACAAATATGTCACTCTTCTTCCACCTATTCTCTCAGTACTGCACTTCATAAGTAGTAGTAGTAGTAAAAATGTTATTCAATTGACAAGCAAAAGAATAGGAGAGTCAACTGAGACAAGTTCATTTCCAGCGAGGTCCTTAGTACAATTATTTATAATTACAGCATATATATAAAATTAAACAACAAATTTACATATATAAATATACATACAGTATAAACTAACATCACAATAATTATTAAATTACGATTAACTACTTAAGATCTATATAATAGATATATATAAACAACACAGGTCACAATTCATTCACATACATATAGGAAACCTGCATAATATTCATGGTGGATCACTATCAATATCAAACCTTCTATTAGCTTCAATTCTAAACCATCTTTTTATTTATCCTATACAAAGACTAGAATTAATTGGCCTAAGATAAAGTGGCAATGAATTTCATATATAGGGACCTAAAAAGAAGAAATGCGCTCTACCCATATATGTCCTTCTTCCGGGCAGTTCAAATTCCATACCCTCCACAGAGCGCAGTCCTCCTCTAACCGTCCTAACCTGTAGTTCATCAGTAATATATTCAGGTACCTTACCCCTGACTGAATTAACCATATACAATAAAGCATGAAAAGACCTTCTATCATTTGGATACATCCAATTTAGAGACTGGTATAGCTCACTTCTATGAGTTCTCTTTGGAACATTCAAAACAAACCTTGCTATTTTATTAAAAAAAAAACATCTATCTTAGATAACCGAGTAGAGGTTGCCCCCATATAGACTATGTCTCCATAGTCCAAAAGTGGTATCACTACAGTTGTAGCTACATACTTCCTGACTCTCTCATTCATACAATTTCTGATTCTATATAGTGCACCCAAGCATCTACCAGCTTTCTTTATTATGTATTCTATATGGGTAACCCATCCAAGTGATATATCTAGGTACATTCGTAAGTATCTATAACATTGCACTTGTTCAAGAACAATTTTATCTCTAGTTACTATATTCAAACTTAGTTCAGAGTAAGTTACATTATTCTCTTTAGAGAACAATATAAATTTTTTTTTATTCGAAACAAGTTTAAACTCACCATAAAATGTCTGCAACTCATCAAACGCACACTGCAGAATAGGTTCTATTTGCAATACCGATGTACCTTCCACATAAATAATGGTATCATCTGCATATAAATGACATTGTACACCAGGATGGGTTAAAACAAGATCATTCATATACAAATTAAATAATATTGGGCCCAAAATAGATTCCAGGGGCACTCCAGAAATGATTGCCCTAAGGCCTGATCCCCAACCATTAATTTGTTTCCTTCCAAATAAATAAGCATCAAACCACCTAATTACATTCATGGATATACCCAAAGCAGGTAGTCTGGACAGGAGGATGTCATAATTCCCTCTCTTCCAGCTGTTCCTGTTTAATCCTCCTTGATCTCCTCTGTACTTTGTTCCTGTTTGCCAGCTCCCTGCCCCCCCCTTACAGGGTTCTCAATAACCTGAAGGGGAAATAGGTTTTAGCAGTTTGCTTTAATCCTCCTTAATTCCTTTACACATTGTTCCTGCTTACCAGCTCCCCACCCCCCCCCATTGCAGGGTTCTCTACATCCTGAAGGGCAAATAGGTACTGGTGATCTTCCCTCCCTCTCACTCTCCTCCCTTTTCTCTACACCTCCTTATATGCCTTTCAGCTACTTCCCTCCCTACTCCTTCAATTGCTCGTGTTTACTACCTTTGAGCCTAGCACTCGGAACTTTTTGCTCTATGATTGTACTGTCACATTATTGTACCGTCTATCTTATTTTTATGAATTCCTGTTGGTTGTATTAATTTTACAAGCAGTAATGTATGTACTGCTCGCTAACTGTAGTATTACATCATATACATGCATCCTACTTAATTGTAACTGTTCTTACCAACTATTTTCTGTCTAATCTCTGTTCTTTCATCCTTATTGTACCCTCCCCAGGTCGCACCGTGAGACGAGCAACTTGTTGTTCAGTGCGCCCTCCTGGTGAAACATTTCAATAAATAAATAAGTGGTAGTTTACTCACCTAGTAAAGGTGATTGTGGGGGTATACATCTCTGAGGCACTCCACACTCCTTACACCTGGGTATTGTGTTCTCCTGATAGGTTGCTGATGCACATGTGACTTCAAAAGAAGTCTGTCCCCTCTTCCCTGTGATGCTGCCTCTCCTGAATCAGTCTGATGTCTTCCAAAGCTGTCCCTAATAAGAAATTGTAGTCTCTTGACCTGTTATGCAGCCTTCTACCTTTGAAAAGAGAATAAAACACCTATGCATGTTGACATCACTGTATGTAAGAAATCACACACTTGGCAGAGTTAATCACACTCTGGACCTACAGTCCGTTTATTTCCTATTTATACAAACTAGTCATGACCGGCCCGTACAGCATGCCGTTAAAAAAAACTGTATGAACTGAGGGAGCACCTCATCTGATCTGACTAATTGGGCAGGCTGTGGAGTGCCTCAGATATGTATACCCCCCACAATCGCCTTTACCAGGTGAGTAAACTACCATTGTGGGGGAAAATCTCTGAGGCATTCCACACTCCTTACACCAGGGTAACGATTTAAGTAGCAGTACCCAAAATGGGGTGGGTAGTCAGACAATACTATTCTTTTCCATCTGCTCTAGCAGCTAGCAGCACTGTCCTCCCAAAGTTTACCTTTGCCTCCAGAGACACATCTACTCTACAGTGTCTAGTAAAAATGTGTGGGGAACCCCATGTGGCGGCTGCACAAATCTCTTCCACTGATGCCATGTTTCTTTCTGTCCAGGATGTGGATATAGCTCTAGTTGAGTGTGCTTTGACATCTGTGGGCGGATCTTGATTTGTTGCCTTATATGCCTTGGCGATTGCAGATTTCAGGCGGGTGGCTATAGTGGATCTTGTAGCTGCCTGTCCCTTTCTGTGAGTGTGAGTGATAATAAATAGTCAGTCTGTTAATCTAATGTCATCTGTCCTGGCGAGATATGCCGAGAGTACCCTCTTCATTCCCAGCAATTGGAGTTGAGGTTCTTGGTCCACTTCTTAAGCTGGCATGTACACTGGGATCTCAGTGATCTGCTTAACATGGAATGTTGCGTAGACTTTTGGTATGAATGAAGGAATAGTTCTTAAGATGATTTTGTCCTTCATGAAACACTAGAAATGGTGTTCTACACGATAGGGCTTGAATTTCACTGATACGTCTGGCTAAGCAAATAGTGATTAGAAGTATAGTTTTTAGTGTCAACCATTGAAGAGACACCATCTTCAGTGGCTTAAATGGTGTGCCCATTGTTGCCCTAAGCACTAGGCTGAAGTCCCATGGGGCTGTCTATTACTTGATTTTTGGATGGAGGTTGGCTGCTGCCTTGAGGAAATGTATATGTCTGTGTGATCCCGGAGTTGTTCCTTCTATCATGCCCCTGGCTGCCCCAATCACTGCCAGTTGTACTCATAGAAATGCTGGTAATAACCCCTTGTCCAGACCTTCTTGTAAGAAAAGTAGAATATTGGCTACTGATGCTGTTAATGGGTCTATGCCTCTCTCTGTGCACCAGTTATGGAATACCTTCCAGTGCCTTTGGTGTGTCAATGCTGTGGAGTTTCTTCTGAAATTTGCCATTGTGTTGATGACTATAGGGTGGTAGCCTGCTTTTAGCAATCTCTCCCTTTCAGGAGCCAGGCCATCAGTTTGAGGTTGGTGGGGTTGGGGTGAAATATTGGACCTTGAGAAAGTCATGTCTGCGTGGTAGGGGCCATGGATGATCCAGTGCCATCGCCACAATCGTGGTGAACCAGCTTCTTCTGGGCCAGTATGGTGCAATTAAGATCACCTTCGATCTGGTCCTGTGGACCTTTTTCAGGACCTGTGGTATTAATGGAATGGGTGGAAATATGTAGGCTATGTGGAAGCTCCAAGTTGTTGAAAGTGTGTCCACCCCCATGGATTTGTAGTCCCAAAATCATGAGTAAAACCTGGGGCAATGGTTGTTCTTGTGGGATGCCATTAGGTCTAACTCTATTGGTCCCCAGCGACTGGTGATGGACTGGAATATCTGTGGGTGGAGCATCCATTCTCCTGAATGAATCATTTGTCGGCTGAGCCAGTCCGCCATGGTGTTCAATTTTCCTGCTAGATGGATGGCTGTCAGACTTGCAAGGTGTTTCTGTGCCCAGGGAATAAGCTTTTCTGCCTCTCTTTGCATTGCTCTACTTCTTCATCCCCCTTGTTTGTTGATGTATGCTACAGTCACTTGATTGTCTGACCGAATCAGCACATTCCTTCCTCTTACCTCCTTTGTGAAATGCAGAAATGCTTTGAACACTGCCCTTACTTCTAATACATTTATTGGCAATTTTGACTCATTTATGGACCACCTTCCCTGTGCCGATTTGTGACCTGTCTTTGCACTCGAACCTGTTAGGCTGGCGTCTGTGTCTACCTGGATGTCTGTTTGTATGTCTAGTGGCATACCTTTTAGTAAGTTGTCTTTTATTGACCATCACACTAATGAACGTTCAATGTTTATAGGAAGCTGCACCTTTTTTGTAAAATCCAAGTCGTATGTAAGACCTTGTTGAATGAGGAATGATAACAGTGGTCACATGTGCCATCTTGCCCATGGGATGGTGTCTATACAAGATGACATTAGGCCTAGTGTATGGGAAATGGCTTCTAATGATGGCCGTATTGTGTTTCTTAATTTGTTTACAGTGGATAGTAGGGTTGAGACCCTTTTTTCTGATGGCTGAACCCTTCTCTCTATAGTGTCTTTGAGGTTACCTAGGTGTTCTAGCCTTCTGCATGGGTTGAGTTGGCCCTTCTCCTGATTTATAACCCACCCATGAGTCTTGAGACATTGAATTGCAATCCTTGTCTCCCTCCTTGATTGCTGAACTGATTTATATTTACATAGACAGTGTTGGCAGATAAGGGCCTATGGCCCACCCAGTCTGCCCATTTGAGCTTGTAAGTTCAGTTTGTTTTCCTAGAAGTCTGTTCTGGTCTGATCTTGTTCTGATCAGCCAATCGTCCAGGTAGGTATTACTTGTATTCCCTGCTCACTTAATTTTGAGGTGAGTACTATGGACACCTTTGTAAACACTCTGGGAGTGGATGCTAGGCCGAAGGGGAGTACCTTGTACTGGAAGTGTTTTTCTATGATGTGAAATGTGAAATCTGAGGAATTTTTGGTGAGATGGTCTTACGGGGATGTGGAGGTATGCATCTTTTAAGTCTATGGACATGAGCACATCCCCTGGGTGGAGTGCTTTTAGAGTGGATCTTATTGTTTCCATCTTGAAAGGCTTGTATTTTACACTTTTGTTTAAGAATTTTAGGTTGAGTACCAGGCGATAGTCGCCTGTCTTCTCTGGAACTGTGACTAGCACTGAATAGACTCCCTGTCCCTCCTCTGCTTGGGGGACCCTCATGATGGCATTGTTGTCTGTTAGTTTTGTCAGTGTGTCTTGTAACTGTTGAGGTGTTGCCTTGTGTTTTGCTACTGGTGATGTTATTAGCCTGTTCAGCCTTGGACTTTGTGCAAATTCTATTGTATAACCTTCTTGAATTATTTCCAGGACCCATTTGTCCTGAGTGGTCTTTATCCATTCATGAGCAAATTTGCTTAAATCGGGCACTGACCAGTACCTTGGGCTGTGTTTCGCAAGAGGGATAGTCACTGTTTGTTGTGACCCCTTCTTCTGTGCTGGTAGGAACCTGTTGCCCATCTGATGTATGAGTTGTAGGGGTTAAAATTTGTATTGTGGCTTTGCCCTCTGTATGACAGTAGAGCTCTTCACCTGTCTCGAAAGGAATGAGTGCGATTAGCTTGCCTGGCTGGGAGGTAAATGGAGCTGTTTACTCTGTCCTTCCCCAGTGCCTTCCCATCCTCCTTTCCCCTTTAAATATTTCTCCAGTCCTTCTTCGAACAGAAGTTTGCCTCTACATGGCAATTTTGGTAGAAGAGACTTGGACTCTGGATCTGCATTTCAAAGCTTCATCTATATACATCTTCCAGCTCTGTTTAGAAGTGTGGTGGCTCTAGCATTGATCTTCAGAGAGTCCACTGCCATGTCTGCCAGATATTTGGTAGAGAGTAGGATGTTGTCGAGCAAGTGTGACTCTGAAGATTTGGCTGTAATCAATTTTTGAGTGTCTTGTAGCCATTTGAGTTGGGCCCTTGTGGTGTAAATGGCTGTGGTAACTGCCCTAGCCCCTAGACCCGCTAGCTCAAATTTTTTCTTTAATATGTCCTCCAACTTCCTGTCCACTGGGTCTCTTAGTGCAGAAGTGGACTTTGTCAGTAGGATGGTCTTTTTATTGAGTGATGCTATTTGAGGGTCCACGCTAGGGGGTGTGCACCATAATGCCAGCTTGTCAGCCTCCAGAGGGTACATTTTATCCCATGACCTTTGTTCTGGGATTCGTGCAGGGTTTCCAGATTCCCATTCTTTATTAACTATCTCATTTATGGCCTCGCACATGGGAAATTTGTCAGATGCTTTGGTGCCGGTTGCAGAGAAGGCATCAGCTTAGGCCGGGTAATGGGTGTGGCTGGAGTCTCGAATCCCACCATGGCCATAATTCTGTGAACTAGTGCGGGTATTTGATTGGAAAAGCACCACTTGGCCATGAGTGATTGTGGGTTGACCTCCTTATCATCCTAGTCCTCAGAGTTTGGATCAGAGTGGGAGGACAGCTCTGTAGTATTTTGGATGGCTCTGTCAGTGTGGTTCTGAGCACTAGAACCTGGAGCTTGGGATAAGTGGGGTGTGGCCGAAATTTCTGTTAATTTGTCCCACATAGCTGTCATGAATTGCTGTTGTAGCTGAAGGACCTGTTGATTCTGAAGGAGGAAGGCATTAGTGTCTACATTGCTTTGAGAGGTAGACGGAATGGCCTGTGTAGGTTCAGCAGCTCCTTGGAGCTCACTGTGGTCAGTAAATACATCCTCATCTGTTGTGTGTGCTGATGTGGAAGGCTCCTCAGTACAAGAAGCGCAGATACGTCCTAGCTGTGCTGACGGAATGGGGACATTGCAGAGCCTGCAGCTTTTGGTTTTTCCCATGTATGTGAAATAATGGAAAAGAAATTGGGATGGCTTAGGATCATATTCCAAAAAACTATTCACAAAATATAGCTTAATATGTCCTCCTGTAAATACCAGTAGTAATCCCCTCTGCAGTCATACACAAACTGAAATAGGGAACAGATATATCAACAAATAAAATTACTCATGCACTGTCTAGTGCCTCCAATATGGGCTGATGTGCCTTTAAGACCCTCTTATTCTGTACCTTAATCTGTGAACAGTGTGCACAACTAGTGCCCTGTATGCCAAGAGTAGGGGGAAAAAGCAGTCTGTTTCCTTGGTGCACTATGTTGAGCCTTTAACAAGGGGGCATAAAAAAATAAACACTGCAGTGTGGTCCCTCTAGAAAGCCTAAGAAGTAATCGAAATTGGTATGAGATTATACAGAACTGGAGATCTCTGAATATACTTAACTATGTCTGTCTGCTATCACCATTACTCTGCATTGTACTACTCTAAATGTATCTATGTATTGCATCTGGTATTATAACAAGCTGCTAAAACCAATAAAAAATAATTGAAAAAAAAAAAGGAAAGCCTAAGAAGTGAGCAGCTCAATGTATTTCCCCATAGAAGAAATGCTTAAGTACACTGGTGAATGGGACTGTGTAAGTGCTCCAAAAAGATTCTCTCACAGATTGCGAGTGGAAGCAGGGGCTGCCAATATAGGGACTGGAAGAGCAAGTGCACTCGTGCTGGCGCGAGTCTCCTGAATGCCTGCCACATGCAATATGGTGTAGGTGTAAGGGGCATGCGTGGGCTAGAAGTGCGAGAATCGCATGCACGAATAGTGCTCAAGCGCATGTGTGAGGGAGACAAGCTCCAAGATGAGAGGGAAGGATGGGGGAGTCCAGGAGACCCAGCAGACAAGGAGAAACATGGCCAAAACCCACCGTGAATACACAAGAGACGGGGAGGTATGAAAAAGCACCATGTTAGGACGCCAGGACTCCAGACCATTCACAGACAGAAACCAAAGCAAAACAAGGAATAAAACCTCCTGGGAGCCGCTACAGCTGAAGATAGGCCTAAAGAACACTTGGGATAAAAAACTTGCAAATAGTGACCCAGTGCCCTAGGATGCAGGCTAAAAGAAAACAGGAGAACTAAACACTGAAATATAATTTGCACATTGAGGGACTGTCTCTGTGGTAGCTAGCAGGGACCACAGGATGCCCAGAAGTTCCCGCAACCAGAAGTTCCTTCAAAATGTACATTTATGTGGGTAACTGGGGCACTCTTGAGACCTCTAGCTGGGGTGCACAAGTAATACCCAGCAGCAGAAAAAATGGCAAAATACAAACTGAGGTCTGCAAACAGGAGACCCAAGTGAGCTGCTTAGCCACAAACACAGAAATCATGTAGAACACAATGCTCCCGTAAACAACAGCTGAGTCCCAGGGATCTGGTCAGTAGTTCATTGTAGGACTGTGAATTTGGAAAAAAAACTTTACACAAACATGACATTTCCTTCTTTTGTTTAGGGCCAGACTGAACATAGTGAACATTCGTATTCAGTATATCATACAATCTGCAAATTGTTTGGCACTTGATCAACCATATTACTAAAACATTTTATTTATTTATTTATTTATTGAATTGTGTTGACCTGGTAAGTCCACTGGGCCTAGAAGTCCCTTTTTTAGGGGCGACCGGGGAAGGGAGGGAGGATACAGATGGTAAGCAACTGGAATTGAACCAGATTAAGCAGTTGGTGGTATTTTTAATGAACTCATTAGCCATTTACAATGGATCTGTTATAAATTTATCATTTAAGTGTTACAGTTTTGCTACAATTTTATTATTTCTGCCATGCATCTGACTTCTAGTATCCCAAAACTTACTGGGGTCCTACACGGTTTCCTTCTGTTTATTACTGTGAAACTGGGCTTTAGACTTTCTTATAAGCAATTTACTGTAATTCCGTAACTGAAGGCAGTGTATTAAGTCCAAGTCTGCACCACTTCTCCTATACTGAATCCAAACTTTATCCCTTTCCTTTATGTAATTTAGCAAGTTGGTTGTTAGCCAGTTTTGTATACTGCCTTTTCTATGTACCCTCCTCTAAGGTGCAAAATGATCACAAATTCCATTGACTTCACTTGTAAAATACTCAAAAGCCAGGTCCACAGGAGGAATACAGTCTAGGTATGAACAGTCAGTAGTTGCAACCATTTCTCTGAAATCTGAGATAGTTGCATTAAGTATCCTAATAGTAACAATAGCTGGTTCTGGCCTTTTGAATTTTTGCAGACCGGTTACACTATAAAGATTAATGATCATTCATTGTTTCTGGAAGAAGCTCACCTTTATTAATACATTCTTGTTTTGATATTAAAATGCAATCCAAGACAGTACCTGCTTTCTTGTTATACTAACATGCTAAAATGGCAGCAGAATAGGCCTAATGGTCTCTTGAGTCTGCTCTATTTTCAGCACCCGCACTGAGTGTCGATTTTGGTGTCCCTCCCCCCCTTGGGTTATACTGTCCCCAGTCCCAGATGTTCCACCTGTATTGGGCCTGGTCAGATTTACTCTCCCTTTGTACCTGTCCCATCCCTATTTAAACCTGTCCAGTCTCCACCTCTACCAGCTGCCTGGGCAGTGCATTCCATGGCTTCACCACCCTTTCAGTGAATAACATCTCCTCCTCTCCCCTCTGAGCCTGTCCCCTTCCAGCTTACACCCGTGACCTCTCGTTGCCCCACCCTCCTTCCTTTGGAGCACCCTGACCGGGCCTCCTTTATTAATAATAATAATAATAATAAATTTATTTAATTAAGCGCCTTTCAAAATCTCAAGGCACTGTACAGCATAATACAGAAACAAACACACATTCAGATACATCCAATATAAAATCAGAATAAAACAGGAAACGCCTTTTCCCATAAAAAAGTCTTCAGTGCCTGCTTAAAACTCCCCACCGTCCTGCACTCCTGGAGCTGACGGGGCAGAGAATTCCAGAGGGTAGGTGCCTCAAATCCAAATGCATGAACACCAGATGACTTCAAGTTTACCCTCGGAATCTCCAGCAACCCCTCATCAGCCAAGTGGAGCTGTCACAGAGGGGAGTAAGGCAATAGAAGCTCTTTCAAGTAATCGGGACCCAATCCGTGCAGGGCTTTGTAGGTCAGAAGACCTACCTTAAAGGTGATCCGCCACTGTATTGGCAGCCAGTGCAAAGCATGCAGCACTGGGGTGATATGAGATCTTCTAGAAGCCCCAGTCAACAAACGTGCTGCCGCGTTCTGCACTAGCTGCAAGTGGTGGATATCAACCCCAGGAAGCCCTAGGTAAAGGGAGTTACAGTAATCAAGGCACGATGTCACAAAGGGATGGACCAAGACCGGCAGGTCACTGGGTGGAACAAGGTGCTTAATCCTGGCAATGTTCCTAAGATGAAAAAAGGCCAGCTTGACGACTACAGACACCTGATGTCGAAGTGTCAGACCAACATCAAGCTCCACTTCCAGGTTACGCACCCATTGAGGAGGTGAGGATCTGGTCCTCCCCCAGGACTAAACCAGAGGGAAGCCCAGTCCTCAATCCCTCTACCCTATGACCCGGGTCTACAACCAAGACCTCAGTCTTTCCTGGGTTCAACTTTAAACTGCTGGAATTCATCCAATCTTGGATTTCTGTGAGGCAGTTCAGTACCGAGATAGCACCAGCCTGGTCAGGTGCTAAAGACAGGTAGAGCTGGGTATCATCAGCATAGCAGTGAAACCTCAGCTCATACCATCTTACAATGTCTCTGAGGGGTAGCATATATACTGTGAATAACATGGGGGACAGCACAGAGCCCTGAGGCACCCCACATGGCAGAGAGAAGGCCCCGGATGAAAACAAACCCGAGACCACTCTCTGCATTCTCCCTGCGAGGAAAGATGAAAACCATCTGAGGACTGTGTCCAACAGCCCACAGATGGACCTCAGGCATTCGAGCAGAACTCCATGATACACAGTATCAAAAGCTGCTGATAGATCAAGGAGAACCAAGATAGAACGGTGTCTCTGATCTCTCGCCATCAGGAGATCATTGAGCACCCGAACCAGAGCAGTCTCAGTACTATGCCTCTTATGAAAACCAGATTGGAAAGGTTTGTATAAACTATGGATGGTTAAATGGTTATCCAATTGAGCAGCCACAACTTTCTCGATAACCTTCCCCACAAAAGGGAGGTTAGAGATAGGCCTGTAGTTTGCTAGGTTCTCTGGGTCTAAAGAAGCTTTTTTCAGAAGAGGGATCACCACCCCCTCCTTCAAGGAGCTAGGGAACACTCCCATATCTAAAGAGCACCAGATAATCTGAGCTAAGACTGGACCGATGATCTCGCTACAGCCCAAGATCAGGGAAGTAGGGCCAGGGTCTAAACTACAGCATGTGAGGTGAGATGCATCTCCTGGACAATCCTCGTAGTATCTACAAAGTCTGGTAGGTCAAAGGCACTCCAGGAAACTCCGGGCTCTGCGACAGGGCACCAATCAATGGCAACTCCCTTACAGTGAAGTTGGAGGCACTCTCTCCTGATGTCTTCAACCTTATTCACAAAGAATCGAGCAATCTCATCACAATCACTTTGTGTAAAAGCTCAACGGAGCTGCTGACTGGCTGGGTTGCACAGTCTGTCAACAGTTCTGAAGAGTTGGGCCGCTCGATTCCATGTGACAGAAATTTCCCTGGACAGGAATTCTGCCTTCTTATGGGAAATTTCTGTTTGGTAGAGTTTATAATGCTCTAGCAAAATACAGTGGTCGGTATCAGTGGCCTTCTTCCTCCAATGATGCTCTAACCTACGCCCCATCCTCCGCAACCCTCTCAGAGCTCCGTTAAACCACAGAGCACCAGGGAGACATGGAAGGCAGCGAACATGGACAGGCTCAATCTGATCGAGGGCTGCCGATATGGCCCCATTATAGGCCACTACCAACTGCTCAGGATCAGTGCAAAACTCGTCCAACATCAAGAGGTCAATAACCACTATCAGGTCTTCAGGGACCACATCCCACAATGGGTGGTACCTGACCAACTCCACAGGAGCTGACCTACAAAGGGGGGCCTCAAAATTGAACCCAACTAAGTAGTGATCGGACCAACTGACTGGTTCCACCACCAAATTGGAGGCCTCGATCCCCAGGAGGAAGACCAGGTCAAGAGAGTGACCTCCCTTGTGTGTAGCTGAGGAAACAACCTGTGTAAAGCCCTGAGATGTCATCTCTTGGAAGAAATGTTGACCAAAATGCGAAGATTCAACATCGACCCATGCATTGAAGTCACCCAGAACCATCAGTCTGGGCAACTCCAAAGCCATGTTGGCAGCGAAATCTGCTATTTCCTGCAGAAAAAGCTTCTCATCACCTGGTGGACGGTAAATGAGGGCAATCCTGCACCCTACACCAGCTACCACAGTACATTCAAATGACCTGGCCTCCTCAACTGGTACACCATTTAGGCCCAATTCAGTCTTGAAACAGAACGCCACCCCACCCCACCCGCGATCCAATCTCCAGCGATGTATAATCGAGTACCCAGTGGGAACAGCAGCCTCTAAAAAAGGGGCCGCATTCCTGTCCAACCAGGTCTCGGTAATGCAAGTCAGATCTGCCAGATCTGCCAGATCTGTCTTTCTCTGTTTGATTAGCAGGGTATTTTCTCTGTCAAATTGGTTTGAAGCAGCATTACAAATTGTCGTGTATGGCATCTTGCTGACAGGAAGGCACTCATCGCTTCGGTAGGTCAGAGCGTTTAGCTGATTGTTTCGTGAGGGCACAGTTTAGGCTCAACCCCTTCCCACCCTCACCCCACCCACCCCTGGAAATAGTTAATTTATACCTGGGGTTCTGACATCATTTCCTCAAGAAGGCAAGGCACATCACTGTCATATCCTGTCTAGCACACTGCACTGACAATATAAGCATACACATTATATAAATATTATATTTCTATATAATGCACCAATCACACACACACACACACACACACACACAGAAAAAAAAAACTAAACAAGGTAGACAGTTATGTGGGGAGAGTACAATGTAATGGCTGTGGGCAGCAGTCTTCCGGGAGTCTTTCTGGAGGCTGAGATGTTGCCCTGTTTGCAGACAACTATCTGCCCTGAGGGAGGAAGTTGCCCATCTTCAGGCCGACTGGACAGTGGCAAGGGACCTCCCATCCAGGAGCACCACAGCCACCACCACTACCTCATAGGTTGTGAAGAAAGCACAGCAGTTGGACCACAGTGGGCTCAGGGAGGGTAAGGGTGGTGGAACAGAGGCACACCCAGTCAGTTGTTACACTCCACAATCCATACACCATTCTGGGGGAGCATAGTTCCCCTATGGATGCACCTGCAGAGGAGACTAAGGAGGGTGCAGACAACTGTCACAAGGGAGGCCCTCAGGAAGGAGGCAGAGGGCACCACAGGGAAAGAAAGCAGCTCCTGGTGGGGGACTCAATTATTACGGGATAGAACTGGGGGGAGCAGGGAAAACTGAAGTAAGGTTCCTGCCTGGTGCCATGGCTTGGAGGGACAGGAAGCGCATCCTTAGGATCACGAGAACAGTTGCACGTGAGTCTGAGCTGGACATCATTGTCCACCTAGGGACAAATGACTTCACTCATCATGAGATTAGAGCAGTGCAAAAGGACTTTGTAGAGTTGGGAAGGGGCTTAAGACAAGTAGCACACACAGTATCCTTCTCAGAGGTGCTGCCTGTCAGTGGCATGAGTGAGGCGAGGGTACTTTGCACCATGCAGTTTAACAAATGGTTGAAAAAATGGTGTGGAGCACAGGGTTTGGCTTCATTGGGGACTGGGGTTCCACCTGGAGGGACACCAGCCTATACTGGCAGGATGGTCTGCATCTGTCCAGGAAGGGAACAAGTCTTTTGGGCAATCGGTTTAAATGCTTCATTGGCAAGCCTTTAAACTAGTCAAGGGGGGAGGCACTGATAAGCAGAAGGAAAATCCCAGCCTCCCCCTACAAAACAGGGTACTAAATGAGAAAAAGACCAAGGTAGAAAGGTCAGTGGGTTGTCACAGAAGGTAAAGCCATCAAAAATGGAGAGCAATGAGTACCAATGCCCATAGTCTGGGTAACAAGCTTCCTGAATTAGTGGCCTTGATGGAGGAGGAAGATCTGGATATTGTGGCAGTCACAGAAACATGGTAAACACAGAACCATGACTGGGACGAAACATACCAGGACACACTATCTACAGGAGGGACAGGGAGGGTAAAGAGGAGGAGGAGTAGCTCTCACATAAGAGAAGAAATCAAAGCAACAGAACAAAAGGGTAAACAGGGAGGAGAAGAAGCACTGTGGGTCAATTTGGAGGCAGGCAATGGCACCACAATCCGCACAGGGTTAGATACAGACCTCTCAGGGGAGGAAATGGACAAGGAAATGATAGAATGTATACTTAGAATGGCAGATAAAGGGAGATATTGCTGATGGGTGATCTGAATATGCCAGATGTTAACTGGAGTGCAGTTGCAACAGCCACTTCTAAGAGTGGGTTATTCTAGATGCCTACACAGGGGCATGCCTTAGACAACTAGTATTGGAGCCACTCAAGAGGGAGCAATCTTAGACCTGGTTCTCTCAAATGGAGATGAAGAGAGGATCACAGATGTAGAAGTGGGTAGCCATCTGGGAACTAACACCATCGAACAGTATGGTTCTACAATAAACACAGCAATAGAGTCAGTCATTCAAAGACAAATGTACTGGATTTTAGGAGGGCTGACTTTGCCTAAAATGGGTGAGTGCCTAAGGAATGCACTAGCAAATGGGCAGGAAGGAGGGGTGGAAGAACAATGGGGAATAATAAAAACTGCCATCACAGAGGTAACAAGCCTTTGTGTAAAGCAAATAAACAAAACGAAACGAGGTAAGAAACCACTATGGTTCTCAAAGGAAGTGGCAGTGAAGGTTCAAAGAAAAGAAAGCATTCAGGAAGTACAAGGAATCACAGAAGGAACAGGACAGAGAACTGTATCAGTTAAAGCAAAAGGAAGCTGGAAAGGCAGTCAGAACAGCAAAAGGCCCAAACCGAGGAAAAGATAGCCAACTCAGTTAAGAAGGGAATAAAACCTTTTATAGGTACATCAGGGAAAAGGAAGACCAAGGGAGGGATAGTGAGGCTTAATAAAGGCGAGGGAGGGTGGGCAGAGGGTGACTGTGAAAAGGCAGAGATACTAAACAAATATTTTTGCTCAGTATTTACAAAGAAAGAGGGAGAGGTACCTAAAACTAACAGTAGAAACACTCTGGATACAGAAGTTGATACCAGCCCATTTACAGAAGAGAGTTCTGAAAGAGCTCTTAAAACTGAAGGTGGACAAAGCAATGGGGCCTGATGGGATTCATCCAAGAATTCTAAAAGAACTAAGGATAGAACTAGTGACACCACTGACTACCCTCTTTAACAAATCATGGGAGGATGGGGTGGTACCGGAGGACTGGAGGAGGGCAGATGTGATTCCCCTTCACAAAAGTGGGAGCAAGACAGAAGCAGGAAACTACAGACCTGTTAGTTTAACTCAGTGGTAGGGAAAGTGATGGAATCACTTCAAGAGAAAGAATTGTTACGTATCTAGAGGCCAGAGGGGCACAGGACCCAAGGCAGCATGGATTCACAGCAGAAAGGTCATGTCAGACAAATCTGATAGATTTCTTTGACTGGGTGACCAAAGTAGTTGATCAGGAGGGCTGTGGACATGGCTTACCTAGACTTTAGCAAGGCATTTGACACAGTCCCCCACAAAAGATTAATATACAAGTTAGCCAGCCTGGGAGTGGGTCCCAAGATGACAGCCTGGGTAAAGAATTGGCTAGAGAATAGGACACAGACAGTAATAGTAAATGGAGTCCACTCTGAAAAAAGGGGGGTTAGCAGTGGGGTACCACAGGGTTCAGTATTAGGACCGGTCCTCTTCAATGTCTTTATAAGCGACATTGCAGAGGGACTGGAAGGAAAAGTATGTCTCTTTGCAGATGACACAAAGATCTGCAACAGAGTTGATGCACAAGGTGGGGTGGAAAGGATGAGAAGGGACTTGGCAAGGTTAGAGGAATGGTCAAGGTATGGCAGCTTAGATTCAATGCTAAGAAGTGTAAGATAATGCACCTGGGAAACAAAACCCAGGGAAGAATCGCAATGGGGGTGAGATACTAACAACAACAAAATGGAAAGGGACCTGGGGTAGTCATATCAGATGACCTAAAGGTGGGCAAGCAATGTGAGAGGGCAGCAAGGAGGGCTGGGGGGATACTGGGATGCATAGGGAGAGGCATCACCAGTAGAAAACAAGAAGTTATTATCCCTCTGTACAGACAGCTGATGAGACCACATCTGGAGTACTGCGTGCAGTTCTGGAGACCCAATCTCCGCAAAGACATAGACAAGATGGAAGCTGTCCAGAGGAGGGCAACTAAAATGGTGCAGGGTCTGCACCGGAAGACATATGAAGAGAGACTTAAGGAGCTTAATATGTATAGCCTCGAGGAAAGGAGGGAGAGGGGGGACATGATAGAAACTTACAAGTACCTCAAGGGAATCAACAAAGTCCAAGAGGGTAGCAACTTTCAAAAAAGAGGTGTGCAAGAACAAGGGGTCACAATTTGAAGATAGAAGGGGGCAGCTCAGAGGTAATTTAAGGAAGTATTTTTTCACAGAGAGGGTTGTGGATGTATGGAACAGCCTTCCAGAGGAGGTTGTGGAGTCAAAAACAGTGGTGGAATTCAAGTATGCATGGGACAGTCATAAGGCAATTCTAGGGGGTGGGGGTAGGAAGAAGTAGGCTGCTGGTTAACTAGGATCTGCAGCTTATCCATCAGGTAGGGAAATGGGCAGACTGGGTGGGCCAAGCGGTCCTTATCTGCCGTCAAATTCTATGTTTCTATGTTTCTATGTTTGCCCTCGCAACAAAGTCTGAAATAAGGCCAGTCTTGTTGCAGACAGATCTGGCATTGCATAACAGTGCCCGAGTTGGACGAGGATGGCGAGTTGTCCCAACTACTTGCCCTCCCAAACTGGAGGTGCCCTTGGGTATGGAAACCAGAACTGAATCACCACGTTCTATATACCATTTTGCCCCAGGGTGTCTTCTGGGCCTAACCACCCCATGGAGAACTCCCGGCCACCACTGTCCACAACCCCACTCCACCCCGACTTCCCCATGACCAATCTCCAATGCCTGGCAAACGATGGTGAATATGAACAGGCGGGGGGGAGAAGAGAAGGGGTGCAGGGCATGGAAAGCGGAGGCCGAATAGCATAGGACAGAAGGAGCGGCAAGCAGCCACATCTAGCTGCTCAGTTTATAACACAATAAATATAATAAAATCCCAAAAGACACCACCAATCCTAAGCTTCTCTCAGACTTCCTACAACTAAAAATTATATTACTTCAAATTATAACAAACAACTAAAATTAAAATTAAACTAAACCATCTCCCTAACACATAGTCTTATTTATTGATTAAACCCACAGGTCCTCTCACAGCCTGGGGGTCAACCAAAAACTAACCAAAAACAATTTAAATTGCTCCCAGGTCCTCTCACTACCTGGTGTCTACAAAAAAACTAAATACTCACTACTAATTTAAACAAAAAAATAAATAAACATTGAAATAATAATGAAATAATAATAGTGATAATAAACAAAGGAAATAATTTAGAAACCACCCTCCAGATAAAATCTCTCACTATATCGGGAAACAGGTGGATTCAAAGATGTTATAGAGCACTCTCACTGCTCACATTATTTCCACTAAAAAATATGTGAGGAAAAAGTACTTGCAGTCAGCAGAGGTCCCGTCTAGCTGTGAGTATTTCCAAACACAGCCATTATATAAACACAGGATACAAAAGTCAGTATACCAGCCCTAATGTCAACAAAAAGTAGCAAGCAATATAGATCCAGTCTTCAGATCTCAGACTTCGAGTTCCACCTCCGATTCAAATCACAGATAGGCCACCAGCGGGCCACAGGTTCCTATCAACCTTTCCAGAGGAAAATTACCCCTTTCATGTACTGAAAGACCTCTATCATGTCCCCCCCATCCCTCCTCTCCTCCAGGGTGTACATGTCGAGCTCCTTGAGCCTCTCCTCAGAGGTCATCTCCCCCAGGCCCCAGATCATTTTGGTTGCCCTCCTTTGGACCCTCTCTAGAAGGGGTCTATGTGATAATGGTGAACGCTTAAGGCGATCATCATTATCGCTCAGAGTGCTGAATACATTTTTGACACTCTGACAACCCTAGCGCACCAGCACAACAGTGCCAGGACATATTTTTACTACTTTTTGTGAGGGGGCTGCACTCCCCATACAACCCCTCACGGGGGGGGGGGCTTCACCCCCTGCACCCCCCTACTTAAGGATTCTCAACTCCAGGGGGGTGCATGTCGGGGGGTGAAAGTAGTAAAAATAAAAAGATTCGGACCGAGTGAAATAAAAATCACACCAGCGCCCAGACTGAACCCAGTACCTCAGCGACCCTGGCCATTAACCAATCCCCGATGCCACAACGCAGCTCGACCGGCAACCGCAGCACCACTCCCTACAGCCTCTCCACCCCCTCCCAGCCCACGCTTGCCGTGCTCGCTCCCACCCCTGCCACGTGCATACCTATAGCGACATCCTGTCACCTAGTTCGCCCACCCCTCATCCGTTGCCCTACTTGTGGGTCGCCATGAGTGGATTGCTAGGAAGTGTCGCTGCACAGACGGCACCTCCCGCATGCGCCCACTTCACGGGTTACCCTCTAGAAGTCTAATGTCCCATTTTAAATGTGGTCTTTAAAACTGCACACAACACTCGAGGTGTGGCCTAACCAAGCAGTTGTACCGTGGATGGATCACTTCCGCTTTTCTGGAGGTAATCACCCCCCCCCCGGTGATGCATCCCAGCATCCTAGTTGCCCTTGCTGCTGCCCCCCTACAGGTCTCTGAGCTGTTCATTTTGACTTCTACCACTACCCCAGGTCCCTCTTACTCTCCGTGACTTGAATCATGTCTCCTCCCAGGGTATACCCCTGGCCTGGATTTCTGACTCCCAGGTGCAGAACCTTGCACTTCCCCACATTGAATTTTAGTTTCCATTTTCCCGACCACCTTTCCAGAGCCTCCAGGTCCTCCTGCAAGGCCACCTTCCCCTCCTTCTCCACCACTGCACCCAGCTTTGAGTCATCTGCAAAGAGACTCATCTCACTCCTGATCCCCCTCCTGATGTCCGAGACATAGGCATTGAACAGGAGTGGCCCCAGCACTGACCCCTGGGGAACCCCACTAGTAACCCATCTTAGGGATGAGGCTAACCCTCCAACCACCACCTTCTGAGTACGTTCAGAGAGCCAATTTCCTATCCATCTTAACAACTGCCTCCCTACCCCCATTTCCTTTAGGATAGCCAGTAGGCCACTGTGGGATACTGAATCAAATGCCTTGCTAAAGTCCAGAAAGAGGACATCCACTGGCCTGCCCTGGTCCAGGGCCCACATCACCCAGTCATAGAACTCAAGAAGGTTTGTCTGGCAGGATCTTCCCATGACAAAGCCATGCAGCCTGTCGTCCAAGTACCCAGTTTGCTCCAGTAACCCCTCTAGCCTTTCCTTGACAATACCCTCCATCACCTTGCTGACCACCTATATCAGGCTAACGGGCCTGTAATTTCCTGCATTCTCTCTTGATCACCCCTTGTGGATCAGCACAACATGGGCCACCCTCCAGTCTTGGGGCACTGATCCAGTCCTCAGAGAGATATTGAAAAGCTCCACTAGAGGGACTGACAGGACATCCATCAGTTCCCTCAGCACCCTGGGATGTATCTCATCTGGCCCAGGTGCTTTCTCTGTCTGAAGGGACCTAAGGAATTCCTTTACTCTCTTGACTGGGATTTCAGCCTCCACGTCCTTGCCCTTTTCACCCTGCACTGCTGGCCCCCACCTGCCTGTGGTGGCCACTCTCTTTCCCCAGACCCGTCAGGGCCCCTGGTCTCTACCGATCCCACCCGTTCCTCCTGTTTGCCTCCACTCCCCTCGCAAGACATAGCTCCTCCACCCCCCCAGTAAAAACTGAGGCAAAGTAATCATTTAGGACTTCTGCCTGTTCCCCCGCCTCCTGTGCCCAACCATCCCCAATCCTTATCTTGCTGATCTGCCCCCTTACTTTCCTTTTTTCCCCATGTATCTAAAGAACCCCTTGTCCCCCCTCAGGATCCCACTGGCCAAGGACTGCTCCTTTTTTGCCTTAGCTGCTCTCACCACCCTGGTGACTCTGCTAGCTGTCAGCTCATATTCCTCCTGATCCCTTTCACTCCTTGAGCACTTGAAGCATCTATAGGCTGCCTTCTTTTCCCTCACCACCTTCTGTGCCTCCCAGGTCCACTAGCAGGATTTTCTGGCCTTACCGAACTTATGCCTTTCCCTTGTGCAGGATCTGGTAACCTCCTGTATTCCCCTCTTAATGATCTCCCACCTGCTGTCAACATCCATATCCAGCCTTATCCTGTCCAGATGATCTTTAAGGATCCTTACCATCTCCCTGAAGTCAGTACCCCTAAAGTTGGTTACCACCATCCTTGTTTGGCTTTCCTCCCCTGCCTCAGGTCCAGGAAGAACCAGACTGTGGGCGAGATCACTCCCTGCCAATGGGTCCCTCACCTCTAGGCCCCTAATCTGATCACTGTCCACCAGGACCACACCCAGTGTCAGGCCTCCCTAGTTGGCTCACCCACCTGTTGTGTCAGAAACACATCCTGGAAGACATCCAGCATCCTCTGCTCTTTGGCCAGTGGTGACATCATAGTCCCCCAGTCTATTCCTGGCATGTTGCGGTCCCCCATTATCATTACTCTTCCCTTTCCCAGTCCACAGTGTCCCTTGAGATTTGCCCACCAAACTTTGTTCCAGGACCTCCACCAGTGCTGGTGGTCTGTATACCAGTCTGACCTTTACTCTTACCCCCCCATGTCAGAAAGGTGACCCAAATAGCCTCCACTTTCCCCTCTGCCTCCTCTACCCCTCCAATACCCATGCCATTTCTGACTAACAGTGCTACACCACCCCATCTTCCCTCCCTCCTATCTTTTCTAAACATAGTATAGCCCTCCAGATTTAGGTCCCACTCATGTCCTTTTGTGGCTCAGGTCTCAGTGACTGCTGCCACATCTACCTCCCCCTCAACTAGCATCACCTGGAGCTCAGGCAGTTTATTTCCTGAGCTCCTGGCATTTATCAGGACCACTCTCCACCCCTTTTCCCTCCTCTCCTTTCTCCTCCTTGAGCTCCCATTCCTCAGCTCCTGCACTCTACCTGGTGACCCATTTCCACATCTCCCTAATCCCCTAGAGGAGTTATACTATATTCTTGTTACAGTTTTTACTATTCGAACCAAATTTAAAGATGATATTTTATCCCTTACATTGTTATGTGCCTTTTTTAGCCAATCAATGTTAAAATCACCCCACAATTGTTATTTTTTCCTTGGTTTGCATTTAGCAGCTCAAGATACCCAGTAAACAACAACAAATCCTGGGCCCCCATATTCAAAGGAGATGCGCTGCACATCCCGGCAGAAAAAGATGATGTGCCATGCAAGTCCAACAATCCGCTAAAGTGCGATATTCAGTGAGGGGAGATGGGCTGCCCAAAAGCATAGGGGCCATGGCCCAAACATAATGTGTGCAGCCCAAGTTGAGGGGGTGTTCCCATGAATATGCCACACATCATCATATTCATTGGGAATATGCACCGCAATGGCTGAAAATGTGTCACGCAGAGATAGGCAGCAAAAAGCTGGCTAAAATCGGCCAACCACCCATGGCAGGTTGCCAAAGTACAGGCAGATGCATGGCAGCCTGCCTGCCAGGGCTGTCTCGTGGTACTCCCTCCCCCATCACCATATCTACCAGACTGTCCACCCAATCCCTGTGCCATAGAGTAGGGCCCCCCATGCTCGATCCTCAGTCGATGTTGTGGAAATCCCCAGACCCCTGTCCACAGCATAGGGACCCCCCACCCATGCCCCATCCCAGGAGATGCAACCCCCGATGCCTCCACCGTTGTGTAGTTGCCCCCACCAGGCCCTGATCCCAGTCCACACTGGTAAGAAACCCCCACCCAGACCCAATCCACAATTGCAAGGGGACACACACACACATCATCATGCCCCAACCCTGAAGACTACAGTACAAGATGCCTCCCCATAGTTCTGTAGTGCAGTAGCCCCCCCCCCTCTCCCCATCAGGGCCGGACCCCAATCCCCGTACCCCCCACCCCACTGGAGCCGGTGACTTGAACAGCCCTCCGCACACCACCATGGCCAGCCGCTGACTGAACAGTCTGGGAATTGTACTGTACAGTATACACGCTCAACCAATGAGGGCGTATTCAGAACAGTGCAGTTCCTGGACTGTGCAGTTGGTGGCTGGCCATGCTGATGAGTGGAGGGCTGTGCCAGTCACCAGCATTGGAGGTGAGGGGGTGCAGGGAGGGGGTTCAGCCTTCTGGGTTGGGGTGGGGGGACACTACACTACGATGCGGCAGGGATTTGTCACAATGGGGGATTCAGCTGTGGGACTTGGGCAGGGGTCCTTCCACTTTGGTAAAGGGGGGGTGTACATGGCATCCCAGGGGATGTACTGAAATCAGAGCCTGTCTGTGGCTTGGGGGGAGTATAGCCCAATGCATCCGGCTGGGTGCATGCAGGTGAGCCCATAATGGGCATGCATGGGGGCCATTTGCACCATGCATGCCTAATGGACTCATTTGCACTACCTGGCTGAATATTGCCTTTGGGAGATCGGCGCATCCAGGATGCGCCGGAGTATCCCCCATGGATGGCATTTGGCCCATCCTCGGGATGCACTGCGTGCATTGGCAGCCACCTATTTTTTGTAGCGCCTGCCTGGATCAGCTTGTCTTGCGCATTGTGTTTAAATATTGCAGGCAGTTGTGTCAGCCCATCTTGTTGGGTGGCACATCTGGTTGTGCCACACATCTCCCCATGACTGAATATGAGGCCCCAGTAGTATCATATTATGGGGGATACTTACTTCAGTGCTTTAAGCCTTTCTATCAGCCAGATGGTGAGTGTGCACACAACTTTGTGTTCTCTGTGCATAGAAACATAGACGATGACAGCAGATAAGGACTGTGTGGTCCACCCAGTCTGCCCATTTTGCCTACCTATTACAAATCACAGATCCTAGCTGATCTGCAGCTCACCCTTTCTTTCTTGTCCCTAGGAAACCCTTATGTCTATCCTACACATTCTTGAAGTCCCTGTTTTTGCCCCTACCACCTCCTTTGGGAGGCCGTTTTAAGCATCCACCACTCTTTCAGTGAAAAAGTACTTCCTCATGTTACCCTTGAACTCCCCCCAACTTCATTTCATGCCTCCTTGTTCTTGCACATCTTTCTTGAACAATGCTATCCTTGTGTACCTTGTTTATACCCCTGAGGTACTTGAATGTTTCTATCATGTCCCCCCTCTCTCTCTCTCTCTCTCCCCTCTCCTCCAGAGAATACATATTGAGTTCCGTAGCCTCTCCTCATAGGGCTTTTCATGCAGACCCTGCACCATCTTTTTAGCCCTCCTCTGGACTGCCTCCAGTCAGTCTATGTCCTTCCAGAGATGTGGTCTCCAGAACTGGACACAGTACTCTAGCTGAGGTCTCACCAGCAATCTGTACAGTGGCATAACTCCTTTCTGCTGGTGATACCTCTCCCTATGCACCCCAGCATCCCACTGGCTTTCCCCACAGCCTTCTCACATTGTTTGGTTGCATTTAGGTCATCCAATATGAGTACCCCCAGGTCCTGCTCCTGCTTGGTGGCCGCCAGTATGTTCCCTCCCCATCTTGTACACCTCCCTTGGATTTCTGCTCCCCAAGTGCATGACTATGCACTTTGTTGCACTGAATCGTAGCTGCCACACTTCTGACCACTCCTCCAATCTGCTTAGGTCTTTTCTACCCTCTCTGGAGTGTCGTCCCTGCTGCGGAGCTTAGTGTTGCTTAAAAAAAGACATACTTTCCCCTCTAGCCCCTCCATAATGTCACTTATGAAGACATTGAAGAGAACTGGTCCCAGGACTGATCCCTGTGGCACCCTGCTGGTCACCTCCCTCTCATCTGATTGAATAACATTCACCATCACCCTCTGTGTCCTGCCCCTCAACCAATTTCTGACCCAGTTTACCACCTTAGGGCCCATCCCATGCTGCCCAACTTGTTTGCCAACCTTCTATGTGGGACGGTATCAGAGGCTTTGCTGAAATCTAAGTAGGCCACATCCACCACCCTTCCCTGATCTAGCTCCCTGGTCACCCAGTCAAAGAAATCTATTAGATTTGATTGACATGATCTTCCCACTGAGAATCCATGCTGTCTTGGATCCTGTGCTCTGCATGTATAGGCTGACCACCTCTGTCTGTGCACCAGACTCTGGCACTCAGTGCTCCTCTGGTATTTCTGCTAGATCTTTCCAGGCATTCGCTTTGCGTTCTTTGTGCTTTGATTTTGTATGTGTAACTCCCCCCATTTTCACAGCTTTGATAGGAGCCCATGTTTCCTCTGAATGTGTAAATGAGCTCTGGGTGGGGATAAGGGGTAAATAAGAGAACCTGGGAAACATTACTGAAGTACTAGTGGTAGTAGTATTGACTACATCAGGAGCACTCCATGGAGTGGCTCCCATATTCTTTGTCTTCCTGGTTCCCCAACAAGATTCAGAATTATGTGGTGGTGGCCGCTCCAGTAGGAGGTCCTGGGTGAGACTTAAACCCACTAACTTTCCCCAGTGAGAAAGGTACTAGCAGAGCTGGCTTTCCAGAGCCATGCAGAGATTGTACCATAGAGCTCTTTGGAAAATGAGGCTGATGGCGTTGAAAAGCAGAGGAGTAAATAAAAAAAGACACACATAACAGCAAGGAAACAAAAGGGATCTTTTTATTAACTCATACAGGTAAATACACTACTTGGCACTTTGAGGCATATACTCTCTTCTTCATTGGCTTGTATGTAACCCCAACTCCCCTTTTGCATTACTCAGAGAAGGCAACCACCACAGTTGGCAGAAAAGGTATCACCCCTGGCGTTAGGGCAACACCTGGCTTGGGCATCTCAGAGGTGGGGGAGAGGGATGGCACAAAACAACATTTCTATTTCTACCCAGGTCCAGGGGAGAGGTGCCAGGGCTATGGTGTGTCTCCTGTCTGTTGGGGGCCCCAAAAACTCACACAGGTACTCAGAGATGGAATGGCTTCAACCAGAAATTGGGATTTTACTGTATGGCTTTATTCCTGACAGAGTGTTAACAGAAATATGGTGATGCCCCCAGGGCTTATAGCTGTAGACACAGACGGCATACTTGTAGCAGGCAAAAATATTTCACAACTGTTTCTTGCAATACTGAGATTTCTCACAAGAACACTTCCCACGGACGTCCATCCCTTTGATTAGGGATCTCTGGACTTTACCAGTGCATTTATTGTGGTTGATGCCACAGCACTAAATTTGAGCACCACTATGTGAATGAAATTAACACCTTAGACCCTTCCTTATAACCAGTCAGAGCCCCTTGAAACCTGGATGAGTGAGTCAGTTCACTCTGACCAAAGCTAGACTCTCTTCCATTACATTTTAGGAAAACTGGATTCTCCAGCCACACAGACCACAAGAGACATCCTTACAGCACATGCTTTGTGCCAGGGTTCTGAGTACCTGCATCTTAACCTTGATGGGCTCCGAGCAAGGTACAAGCCAACCCAAAGTTGAACAACAAATGAACCTTGTACTTACAGCATAATGTGCCCCCCAAGGCATTTGTTAAGAACACTTGAAATTCCACAGTTCACACACAAAATCCATAGCTTTTGGTTTGTAAACACACAGGGCCAGATATTCAAAGCGTTGCGCAGTGCGCAAACTATTTGTGCGGGATTAACACAGGTCTGCCATATTCAAAAGGCCAAATTGCATGCAGAAAATGCATTAGCACTGGGCAAACCATAATTATATGCAAGGGGCAAAGTGAACATGAATACAGGTGCTATGAGATATTCAGCGACTAGTGCCGCGCTATGGTGTTTAGCGTGACATAGCACGACCCTTAGCATGGTACAAATTACCACCCAGGAAAAGCTGGTCTTAACCCTGGGCAAACAGCTGTGCATGACATGGGACTAGCGTGGTTTGCACGACCCTGACATATGATCATGACACTTAGAAAATGCCAGACATGGAGGACACATGCTGCTCACTGATGGCACCACCATGATGCCAACAGCTGCCACCAGTCCCAGCCAAGCAGACAGTAAGGGATGATCCGACCCACAGGGGACATCATGGTAGTGTGGCCATACAGCACACACCTGCACACCATACGTCTGTGGCGACCAACAGATGTCAGCACACACATGTAGCACTGTGGACATGGTGGCCACTGAGGGGAGGATGTACGGGTGGCCAGACCTCACCACAGCCCAGGTGTGGCCACAAGGCTGGGACACATAACGCAGTGCACATGGGCCAATAGTGGGAATACCCCACCACCTGTGTGCCTGTCGGATCTTACATGTCCCCCCCCCAGCCAAATACTGTGCAACTGTACAGATGCCACAGCACACACAGCCGGCCATGTATATGTCACTGTGAGCATCCCATGCCACAGGTGTAGCATCTGTGGAGCACACAACAGCGAAACAGTACTGTCCACTGTCAGTAATCACCTGTAATTAACAATTGTAATTGTAAGTAATCTGGTGTAATGATAACCACGACTGGGAGATGGCCATACCTGGCTACAACATATTCAGAAGAGGCAGAGCAGGCAGGAAGGGAGGAGGGGTGGCACTCTATGTGAAAAATGACATAAGGGCCACAGAGATCCAGGAGGAACAAAATGGGGGGAGAGATACTGTGGGTTAAGCTGGAAAGGAAAATGGGGACAGCCATCCGCACAGGTGTGGTCTATAGACCACCAGCCCAGGAGGAAGAAACAGATAGGGAGCTGATGCTAGCCATCCAAAGGATGGCAGACAAGGGTGAGGTAGTACTGGTTGGAGACTTCAATATTCCAGACGTGGACCGGAGCATCCCAGCAGCAGCATCAACTAGGAGCAGATTTATCCTGGACTCCCTTCAGGGTGCCTTCCTCAAGCAACTGGTCATGGAATCAACTCAGCAGAAGGCAATACTGGACCTTGTGCTCACAAACAGGGACAGTGTGATGGGGGTAACAGTGGGGTAGCACCTGGGAAACAGTGACCACCAGTCATTGTGGTTTGAAATCACAGAAAGAGCAGAACCAAACCACACAAAAACACGTATCCTGGATTTTAGGGGGGCAGACTTTGAGAAAATGGGGAGATATTTGAAAGAGGCAGTAAGGGGAATGGGACAGGAATCAGGGGTTGAGGAACAGTGGGCAGTATTTAAAATGAAGATTACAAGAACAACAGAATTATGTATTAAGCAGGTTAGCAAGAGAAAAAGGAAGAGGAGACCATCATGGTTTTCCAAAGAGGTAGCAAAGAAAGTGAAAGCCAAAAATATTGCATTCAGGCAATACAAAAAGACACAGGCAGAAGGGGATAGGGAGAAGTACCAGGAGAAGCAAAGGGAGGCAGGGAGGTCAGTAAGGGAAGCCAAAGCTCAGACAGAAGAACACATTGCAAAATCAGTGGGTAGAGGGGACAAAGCCTTTTACAGGTACATAAGTGAAAAAAGAAAGACAAAGGGAGGGATAGTGAGACTGAAGGGGGAGGATGGGGGCCACGTGGAGGATGACAACAGTAAAGCTGACATACTGAACAGGTATTTCTGCTCAGTCTTTACTGAGGAAGAGGAGGGTAATGGGTCTGAAGGGAGTACAAGGGGTGAGAATGGTGCAGAAATGGACACAAGTCCCTTTACACGAGAAAGGGTCCTGAAGGAACTGGAAGTAATAAGAGTTGATAAAGCAATGGGGCCAGATGGGGTGCACCCCAGGGTCCTTAAAGAACTAAGAGAGGTGGTGGCTGAACCGCTGGCTTCCTGTTTAGTCTATCACTGGAAACAGGGGAGGTACCCAAAGACTGGAGGACAGCAGATGTAGTCCCCTTATACAAAAGTAGGAACAAAGAGGAAGCAGGGAACTACAGACCAGTCAGCCTCACCTCGGTAGTGGGGAAGATCATGGAAGCACTACTGAAGGAGAGATTGGTGGAACATCTGGTTGTCAATGGACTACAGGACCCAACGCAGCATGGTTTCACCAGGGGGAGGTCATGTCAGACCAACCTCATTGAATTTTTTGACTTGGTGACTAGGGAGGTGGATCAGGGGAGGGCAGTGGACATGGCCTATCTGGACTTCAGCAAGGCCTTTGACACTGTGCCACATAGAAGACTATTACACAAACTTGGGAATATGGGTGTGGGCAGGACAGTAGTGTAACTGGCTGGGTGGCAGGACACAGAGGGTGGTGGTAAATGGCTGTCACTCCACAGAGGGAAGAGTGACCAGTGGGGTACCACAGGGATCAGTGCTGGGACCGGTCCTATTCAACATCTTCATCAGTGACATGGCGCAGGACCTAGAAGGCAGAATTTCACTGTTCACTGATGACACAAAGCTCTGTAACAGAGTAGACACACCAGAGGGTGTAGACAGAATGAGAAGCGACCTGCAGAAACTTGAAGAATGGTCAGAGGTTTGGCAGTTGAAATTCAATTCAAGAAGTGCAAGATAATGCATATAGGGCACAAAAACCCTGGCACAATATATTAGTTGGGGTGAGGATATAGCATGCATGAAGCAGGAAAGGGATCTTGGGTTATCATCTCTGATGACCTCAAGGTGAGGAAACAGTGTGACAAGGCAGCAGGTAAAGCAAATAGGATGCTGGGATGTATAGGCAGGGCATTACCAGCAGGAAAAGGGAGGTCATAATTCCGCTATACAAGACACTAGTGAGGCCCCACCTGGAGTACAGTGTACAGTTCTGGAGACCATACCTCACGTAAGGACAGACAGGGTAGAGAAGGTTCAGAGGAGGGCAACAAAGATGGTGCATGGATTGCATCACAAGCCCTATGAAGACAGGTTGAAGGAACTGAACATGTTCTCCTGGAGGAGAGGAGGAGAGAGGATATGATAGAGACATACAAGTATCTTACAGGGAGGAACAGGGTGCAGGAAAACACTTATTTTAAGCGAAAAAGATGTTCCAGGACTAGAGGGCATGGGATGAAGTTGGAGGAGGGCGATTCAGAGGAAACATGAGAAAGAATTTCTTCACAGAACGGGTGGTGGACAAGTGGAACACCCTGCTAGAGGAAGTGGTGGGGGCTGAAACAATCACGGTATTTAAGAATGCATGGGATAGACAAAGGAATTTCTGGAGGTCAGGGGTAAGGTGCAACAGACTTCTAGGAAAACAAACTGAACTTACAAGCTCAAATGGGCAGACTGGGCGGGCCATAGGTCCTTATCTGCCGACACTATCTATGTATCTATGTAAGCTGGGCCTGTCACTCTGTACAGTGCAGTGTTCATCACTGCCCTACATACCAGAGGCATTGCTGTGTCCCTCACACTACCTGCTCCCTTGCTACTGTAGCGTCTGCTGTGCACTGTAGCATGGCCTACAGTGTGACGGTTGCATGCAGCACCACCACCACCACCACCTGTGCCAATGCTGTGTTGTTCCCTGGGGCACACAATGCTATGCTGTACTGCATACATGTAGCCTGCAGCAACTATCATGCACTGTCAGACTGACCTACAGGTGGAGCTGTGGCCAGACCTGGACAGCCCCTGTAATTCCAGACTGACCTATAGGTGGAGCTGTGGGACCCTGCAGTAATGCTGGGCAAACTGCATGCAAATCAGGGAATAATGAGATACTAATTTAGCTGTTTGCCCAGAGACTACATAAGTAGGCTCATTTGCATGTCACTTTTGAATATGGCAAATCTTAACAATGGGCAAACAGCTTGGCTCTGTGCTAAAGCCCTAACGGTTCGGGGAAGATTTTACAGTTTTGATCGCTGTTCTTTCACATCTGCTGCTGCCTGCAGCTGTACAGGGTCCACGCATTTGCTGGCGCACACATTGGCAACATAGTTCATCTCTACCTGCCCTCACGTCGCAGTGCACTGTGTTGTTGTTGTGGTTTGCACTTCATGGTTGCTATATTCAGTGCTGTCTTATTTCAGGGCTACATTTGCCCTGCACTCCCAGCCCAATTTGCATGGCATCATTCCCATGCTATATTCAGAAGCTGTGTGCCCCGGGCTATTCCTTTTGAATATAGCTTGCTTTGCGCTCTGGGCTAAGTTTGCCCACCGGGTAGTGTTAACTTAGCTCAGGGGCAAAGTTTTGAATATCTGGCCCACAGTCTCTACATTCTGGGCAGTTCTGTTAGTTCTCACAGTCTTTTGGGGATTGCTCCAAACTACTCACTGAACCTTCAGTCCCATTTCTCCTTCTTAGGAAAACTTCACTCCCTCGGGACTTCACAGGATCTTGTAGCCACCACATCCCACAAAACCGGCTGCTAGTTACTGTACTAGGGCAGAAAATAACAAAACTGAGGGTCCTTCCCTCTGACAAGAGCTTAGCAGGTGATGATGTAATGTTTTACAGAGAGTTTTTATACCCTCTGGAACTGCCCAGGCTGTCTGCATGATCTAAAACTGATGGGATCATAGTAACCCCAGGAACTGGCTGGTTACATGTATATAAGGAATGGTTCAAATCTCTGTGGGGCAGTGATGTCACTGTTGCACCTGGTACTGCATCAAAAAACAAAAGGTTTCTTAGAGAAAACTATAAGTACTTTGTGAAAAAGGCTGTTCCAATTTAAAAAGTAAGAAAAGAGCCTGTTCCACTTTAAAAAGTAAGAAATGTAAAGAAGTTTGCAGGACTCAAAGTCTGAAAGACCATGAAAATCTATTTGAAACAAGGTACAGTATTGTATTTACTTGTAGGTCTTAGCAGTCCAGAGATATTTATATATGGAGCAGTCATAAACTAAAACAAAGCAGTAACTGTTATGTTAAGTTGATACTGGAAGTTACGTCATGGTGGACAAGCTATGCTTAAAGTAGGGATGGGAGAGCTACAAAGTGTTCTGAGGTGCTAAGAGGTTCTGATAAGTCATAAAAGGTTCTGATAGTTACCCGAACCATATCAGAACTTTCATAACCTTTTAGTTTAAGACACAAAAACTATTTTAAGCATCATTGTTCACCAGAACTATTGTCAGTGACGGGAAAGGAATCCAGAAACAACTTGCAGTGCATACTACACTACCTCCAGCCTGCTCTTTCCATCACCAGCACCAGCCTTCTTACTAGATAAAGGACCAGCAGGTAGAGGGTATTAAGCTCCAAAATCAATGTTTCAAAATGATCAGAACCTTATTAGAACTTGAAAAAGGGTTCTGATAAGGTTCTTTTACCATAAATAACATAGGTTCTGAGTAGTTCTGAACGTATCAGAACCAATTCTCCCATCCCTAGCTTAAAGAGCAGGGCCCTCATATTCAAAGCTGTGGGATGTGCCGTGCATCAAGAAGTGCCGCCCAAAGAAATGGGCCAACTGAAAACAATGCTATATTCAAACAAGATGCGTAATCCCAATGGATCGCACATCTTGTCTGAATATAGGAAGTGCTGGTGGCGCAAAAGGGGGGCAGCCGACAGAGCACCCCACGCATCCCTGAGATGGGCTGAATATCATCAATGGGGGATGTGCTGCACCCCTACGGGTGATATTCAGTCACAGTATGCAAATGGCTCCATTAGACATGCATGGAGCAAATGACCTACATGCATGCCCATTATGGGCCCATTTGCATGTGTGCCCCTGGCAATAGGTCAGCCTGCCCACCCCCAGTCCTATACTGGGAATGCCATAAACCCCTGCTCTTTTCCATAGTGTAGGACCCCCCTCCTCATCCTGACTCCAGTTTGAAAACATAGGACCATATCCTGCAGTCCAATTCCATAGTGTAGGGACCCCTCTCCCGGTCCCCAGTCACCATACAAGTTGCCCCAATACACTGTCCCATATAGTGTAGCAGCTCCCCGGCCCCACCTCGATCCCCGATTCATGTTCAATATATAAGAAGACCCTGAGATGTCTCCATAGTGTAGCAGCCCCCCACCCCACCAACCCAGCAGGCATGAACCCCTCCCCAAACCCTCCAACCTGACTCCATGTTGGAACATTACACAGTTTCCATACTCTTGCCATGGCTAGTCACCGACTGATTGACCAGATCCTGTACTGTGCAAAGGACATGCTCATTGGTGACAACCAATGAGCTTGTTCTCTGTACATTACGTGATCAGACTGATCAGTCTGCGGCTGGCCATGGCAGGGTGTGGAGGGCTGTGCCAGTCACCAGTACAGGTCGGACTGGGGCAGTGGGGATGGGTTCATGCCTGCTGGGGAGGTGGACCACTACACTATGGAAACATTTTGTGGTCTTATTTTATATTGAACATGGATCAGGATCGAGGTGGGGCAGGGGACACTGCACTATGTACACATTCCGCTGCACTATGGACACATTCCGGGGTCTCTTTTTATATCGAACAGGGATTGGGGAGCGAGATGGGGCAGGAGCACTGCACTATAAGAAAGGGTGTATCGGGGCACAGTGTACTGGTTAAGAACCGTGACTGGGGGCATACATTATAGAACTGGGGGGGGCTGCATCTTGTTATGGTGCTGGGCAACGGGCTGGGTGGGTGTGCCCTACACTGGGGCTCATGGGTGATTCTGCCCATACCTGAGCGACAGAACATGTGAGTGGGGGAGGGTAGTCACATGACTGCAGGGGCTGGTGGCTGCTGTGCTGCTGTGTGCAGTACAGCAGTCTGCCTGTGGGTGGCCAGCAGTTAGGCATGGTTTTTCCATGCCTAACTTTGGGCGGTGCATCATTGCAGATAGGAGGCTGCTCCATAGGTTTGGGCTGAATATGGCATTGTGCAGCTCATTCATGGGGATGCCCCTTCAGAATGCACCGCATACATTATAGATGCTCTGGGGTGCATCCGGAGATTCACAGAGCATCTATCCTGTTTGAATATCATGGTTTGCACATATCTTGTGTTGCACTAGCCGACTAGCGCATCTCAGATTCGCCAGCACATCTCCTTTGAAAATGTCCTCCCAGATGTTTACATCTATTAGATAGGTAACTATTTTATTATCTTTTAATATATTACTTAAAGACTTAACTGTTATAACTAATTGCTTTGCATATATAATGAAACTAGTCAGTTTTCACCTTTACTTTTCAAACTGCAATTAAAAAGAATTTAATGAACAATGTAAGCAATGTTTTTTAAATAATGTTTTTTCTTCATTTGCATCTATTGCCTTTTGTGTGCCCCAGGGTCATTCTTAGGCCCTCTTTTATTTAGTTTATGATTTAATTTCTTCCTCAGGTTTATGTTTAAACTGATCTTCTGCTTTATGCTTTGTGTTGTTCTGTAAAGGTAATGATATTGTCAAATTAAACAGTGACTTGCAATCTAACTCTTATCAAATTCAAACACAGTTCTGTAACCCACAAAACACTGACAGGGGTTACAAGTGGCCCAAAAAGTTAATACATTTATTTGTGAAAGTTTCAGCAATTGAAATGGTTAGGTATTTCCAGATGTTTTGTGATATTTCTAAAGAGATTCTCTCTGGTGGTACAACAGCGGTACTGTAGATATGTAAGGAATTTCTCTAGAAACATAAAATGTGTTGGCAGAAAAAGACCACCAGGCCCACCCAGTCTGTCCAACGTTCACTACCTAAAAGCCATTTCTTAGGGAGCTAGCCTTCCACACTAAGCCTCCTAATAATTCCCTCTTGCCTATTCCATGCCCTTTTAAAGCCCCTCACTGTTTTAGCCCCCACCACCTCCCCTGGGAGCCTGTTCCAGCTGTCCACCACCATCTCTGTGAAACAGAATTTCCTAGTGTTACCTCTGAATTCCCCCCCTTTTATCTGAAACTCATGATCCTTAGTCTTCGAGTGTCTCTTCAGCTGGAAAATGTTGCTCACCAGTACGCTATTTATGCCCCAGAGGTATTTGACGGTTTCAGTCATGTCCCAGCTCTCCCTCCTTTTCTCCAGGGAGTACATGTTAAGGTCTCTCAGCCTGCTTTCATATGACAACTGACTAAGACCCCCCCCCACACCATTTTAGTTGCCCTTCTTTGGACCATCTCCAACTTTTCCACATCCTTCTTGAGGTACGGCCTCCAGAACTGGACTCCATACTCCAGGTGTGGTCTCACCAATTGCATGTAAAGGGGCATTATGACCTCCCACTTTCTACTAGTGAGCCCCCCTGCCAATACATCCCAACATTCTACTGGATCTTGCCACTGCCCTTTCACACTGCTTTGCTACCTTAAGGTCTCTTGAAATGATTATGCCCAGGTACCTTTTCTACCTCAATTGCCTCCAGGCCCCCCCCAATCCTGTATTCTGCCCCTTGGTTTTTCCTCCCTACATGCATGATTTTGCACTTTTTTGCATTGAATAACATTTGCCACTCTCTTGACTACTTCTCCAGTTTATCCAGGTCCCTGCACGTGTTTCCAACCCCTTCCTCGGTATTCAGCCTGTTGCAGATCTTCGTATCATCTGCAAACATTCCCCTATAGCCCTTCAGCTATGTCGCCTATAAAGATGTTAAACAGGAGCATCCCTAGTACCGACCCCTCAGGCACCCCACTAGTGACTGAGCCCTCCGTTGAGGGCACCCCATTTACAATTATCCTTTGCCTTCTGTCCCTAAGCCAGTTCCCAACCCACCTTACTACTTCCGGATTTAGCCCTAAGCATCTCATTTTGTTCAGCAGCCTCCTGTGCGGCATGGAGTAGAACACTTTGCTAAAGTCAAGGTATGCAATGTCCACCCCCCCGATCCACTACTCTGGTGACCCAATCAAAGAACTCAATCAAGTTTGTTTGACATGACTTGCCCTCCGTGAACCCAAGTTGCCGATGGTCTTGTAGACCATTGACTTCAAGGTAGCTACTTATCCTTTCCTTTAGCAGTTTTTCCATAAGCTTCCCCACCACCGATGTCTAGCTCACCAGTCTGTAGTTGCTTACTTCTTCTTTTTCACCTCCCTTGTGGAGGTGAACCACATCTACTCTCCTCCAGTCCACAGGAACTGCCCCCATTTCCAGGGACCTATTGAATAGGCTAGCCAGAGACTCAACTGTTTATTTCCTGAGCTTCTTTAATACCCTGGAGTGCACTCCATCAGGACCTATGGCCTTGTCTGCCTTCAGCCCCTCTAATTCTCTCAGGACTTCTTTTTCTAGAAACGGACTAGTGTCCATCACCTTTGTTGCCACCCCCCTAATCGCTGATCCTACTGCCCTCCCCCCTCCCCCTCCACCGTGAATACAGAATGGAAGTAGCTGTTTAATATTTCTGCTTTCTTCTGGTCATTTTCCATCAGCCCTCCACGCTTGTCCTTTAGCCTAACTATCCCCCAATTCGACTTTCTCCTCATGCTCACATACCTGAAGAAAGTTTTATCCCCCTCCTTTTTATTTTTTTAATTCAAAATTTATTAACTTTTTATACATACCAAGTATAATACACCATGGATAATGAAAAGTATCAACAAAGCATAGCAAACAGATTGGTGCGTCCTTCCCCTACCCTCCTTCCCCCCAAAGATCACCCTTCCCCTAAATCGTGCACGGAATGAACAAGCATATATCACCAGAATTAATAGTCGGGTGTACAAAATTAGACAGATTATAGGAAGTAAAGAGTTTGCAGAGGGCCCCATATTTTATTAAATTTAGTTGTAGTATTCCAGAGACTAGCTATAGATCTCTCTCTCTCTCTCTTCTAAGATTAGCTAGTAATTCTCTCAGCCATTCGGTATAGGAGATTTTTTCACTATCCTTCCAATGCTTTAGTACTAGTTTTTTTAACTGACATGGATATTAAGGCTATGTGGAACTTCTGAGCGAGAACTGGAATCCTGGAGAAATCGCACAGGAGACAAATCCTAGGGGAAAATAACTCATTGAGGCCTAAAAGAGGGTCAGCTCTCTGTTTGATAAGCTCCCAGAGGGGGGATATTTTGGGACAGGTCCAAAAGATATGAAGTAAGCTACCTTCGTCCTGTGCACATCTGGTGCAAGTGGAGGAAGAGATTATACCATATCTAGCCAACTTTTGTGGCAAATAATAGAGGTTGTGCAATATGTGGAATTGCATGAGATGGAGTCTACCTTGCGTGATGAACTTATGGCATCTCTGCCATAAAACAGGCCAGTTTATAGGTATCTCAGGGAGAAAAGGTGCCCAGTAGGTCAAAGGACCCAGATGGTCTGGATAAATCCAGTCAAAGAGGATATTGAACAGTTTAGACACTGCATGTGGAAGGCCAACAAGAGGGACCATTTCTGTGATAAAAGGTGGATTTATGGAGGGAGAGGGGGCTACCCCCATGGTTTTTATCAACAGGTGACGTAGTTGATACATTTTAAAGATATAGGAATTTGGGATGTTAAACTTAGCTAAGATCTCGGGTCAAGTTAACCAGGACTCTCTTCTTCCACCTAAAAAACAGGAGAGAGTAGAATTAGGGAGGTGTCGCAGTCAATGGGTGGAAAGAACTTTACCAGCGATTCTAAGGTTGGAGTTCCCCATTAATGGTTGTATCAGATCTGTACAGTGGTCATACTTCAAAAAGGCACACATTTGGGAATGCACTTTGACAGAAAGGGCAAGCAGGGTAGAATGAAGTGGTATACGAAGATGTTTGACCTTGGTAAATAAAAGCTCAGAAGGAGAAAAGCCATACAGTTTAATTAGATCTGATTCAATTTTAAGCCAGAGTGGGGTATAAGGTGATGATGTTCCTGGAGTTCCTGTCCCAGGCCATCTAAGATATTTGCTGGCATGACATGCTCAGTAATAGAACCCTAAATGTGGAAGACGGAGGCCACCCTTTGCTTTAGGCGCTGCCAGTTTGTGGAAGGCCAGTCAGGGTTTTTTATTATCCCAAATGAAATTCACAATGATACTGTGTACTTTTTTGAACCATGAAAGAGGAAGCCATACATTTAAAAGATTGAGCGGATAAAGGAGACGAGGAAAAACATTCATTTTGACAATGTTGATTCTGCCTCATAGTGAAAGAGGGAGAAGGGACCACCTTTTAAAGTCCTGAGCAATTGTAATTAATAAAGAATCCAGATTTTTCTTTTGGAAAAGAGTTGGATTTCTTGAAAGCACGATACCTAGATATTTCAAAGATTGTGCTTCCCAAGACAAACCTAGGGTTTGGATTTCTTGTTTTGTTAGTTTATAATTAAGGGGAAAGACAACTGTTTTGTCTACATTTAATTTATAATTTGAAAAGGCGCTATATTCTCTTATAATCTCTAGCATGGGGGGATTGATAAGGTAGGATGGGAAAGCTGAAGTATTAGATCATCAGCATAAGCAGAGACCTTAATTTCATGGTTTAGCATGGAGATGCCTTGAACTTTAGGGCAATTTACCAACCGCCATATTAAAGGTTCCAAATGTAAATTGAAAAGAATAGGAGACAAGGGGCATTCCTGTCTCATGCCTGAACACAATGGGAAGAGGTTCGAGATCACTCCATTACACATCACTCTAGCCGAGGGTAGTTTATACAGTGTGTGGACCCATTTTAGAAATGTCAGGGGGAAACCGAAGGCTTGTAAGGTATGGAATAGGAAGTTCCAATTGACTCTATTGAATGCTTTTTTGGCATCCAGGGAAACCAAGGCGCCGGGGTATTGAGCATCCCTGGATGTTGAGAAGACATGGATCAGGGTACATAAGTGATCAACAGAGGATCTACCTTTCATGAATCCCACCTGTTCTTGTCCTAGTGGATCAGAGATGACAGTATTGATGCGGTCCACTAGTAGTTTAGACAGGATTTTAATGTTGTGGTTAAGAAGAGAGATTGGTATATAGCTGGATGTCAGCTCAGGGGGTTTGCCAGGTTTAGGTAGGAGAACAATCAAGGCTTCAAATAAGGTGTTATCTATGCTGGACTCAGAGAGAACATATTGGTATAAAGGAACAAGCAAGGGGACCAGTTGTGATGCATAGACTTTATAAAAATTAGATGAAACACCATCAGGTCCAGGGGTTTTCTCTGAAGGGAGATCCCTGATGATTCTAAAAAGTTCTTCTTGAGTAATATGGGCACATAATGTAAGTTGTTGAGATTGGGAAAGTGAAGGCAGATGAGAGTCAAGGAGTTACTTATCTAGTTCATCTAGGGAAGGTGGATTTGGCATGGGACTGTATATTTGTTGATAGTAAGAGTGAAATTCAGCAGTGATCTCAGATGGGGTAAATTTCAAGGTACCGTCTACAGACGATAGGATGGTAGAAATAAATCTAGATGATTCTTGTTGTTTGATTCTTAATGCCAGGAGACGTCCAGCTTTTTCTCCTTGGTCAGTATAGGAAGCATTTGTTTTAATAATTGAGAATTCAGCTTTCTCTCTCAGAAGGTTCAAGTAAGCATCCTTCAGCATAAGTTTTTGCTTAATTTGTTCTGGGGTGGACGGGGCCATGTTATTTTCAAGGGTTCTGTTTTGGGAAATGAGATTCAAAAGTTGATTCTCACTCGCCTTCTTCCACCTGGAAGCCAAGCCAATTAATACACCTCTTAAATATGCTTTTAAAGTGCACCATTTCACATCTGGCTTACCGGTAGTATCGTGGTTGATATTTATAAATTGTGTAATATGGTCTGTAATATCCTATACTGTACCTGGATCTTTTAGAAGCTGGTTATTGATTTTCCATCTTCCCCCTAATTTGGGAAGGGAAAAAATGAGAGTTGACATGTGACCAATGAATGATCAGACAGGGGGCCGGGAAGAATGGAAGATTCTATTACCCCAGGAAATAAATCCTGGGAAATCAAAATGTAATCAAGCCTTGAAGAAGTCCCATGAACCGGAGAGGTAAATGTGTAACTCCTTTCTGAGGGGTGATGAATACGCCAAACGTCATGCAAACCTGTTTGATCTACCAGCTGCTTCAGCGCCCTTTGGGTTGGGGAGAGGCCTCTAAATTTACCCCCAGTATGATCTACATTCGGGTCAAAAGTTAAGTTTAGGTCCTCTCCTAGAACCATAGGGATGCATAAATAAGGAGTCATAATCTTGACCAATTGTACAAAAAATTTGGGGGAATCAATGTTTGAACCGTAAATACTGCCTAATAAAATATTATTAGTATGTATTTTTCCCTGGACAAATAAAAATCTACCATTAGGGTCGCTGATAACTTTAATGGGTGTGAATGGGATGGATTGGGATATTAAAATCAGAACCCCACGGCTTTGAGAATTCCCTTCTGCAGCAAAAACTTGACCCATGTGTTGCCTTCTTAATTTTGGGGCTTCTGAGATTAACAAGTGAGATTCCTGTATAAATTCAATGTCTATATGCAATAAACATAGATGTTTCAATAATTGATATTGTTTCAGCTTCCTGCGGGCACCCTTGACGTTCTATGTGGTAAATATTAAATCTCTAGCCATCATCCCAGATAAATTGTGGGTAAATCTCCCTGAATGAAAGAGAACAGATTCCTACTAAAGAAGAAAAAAAACAGAAAAACATACAAATTAATTTAACCGTGCAAGATTCCTCCCCATCACTCCCTTCCCCCCTTTCCTCAATCCCCTGCTATCCCCCAACCCCTTATAACACCCCATTTGCCATTGTATGAGTAAATAGGATCCTCTATGCCTGAATAGCACCCATCCCACCCTACCACCCTTACTGCAGCAAACTACGATCTGCATACTACAGCATCTCTTCTCCTCCCCCCAGCCACCCAATAAGCTAAAACAGAGCAAATTCCTATTACATTCTGTAAACAAGAGGCTATTGAATCAGCAAAACAATTGACTTATCTCTGTAATAAACATATCACGAAATATCTAACCTAGAATTATCAGAGTACAGTACTCAGTTCTTTAGAGCCGACTGAAAAGGAACACTAGAAAAAATAAGTTAGCTGCTTTATTCCTTGTGAAGAGTCAGAAATAAAGTAAATTAGTCATTAGAATCATGCTTATTGCAGGCAGGTAGGAGTAAAACTTGGCATCACAAAGCAATAATAGCAGCTTGGGTGGGTGTCCCCCTTCAAAATAAATGAAAGTACTGCGAGGCAGATCTCGAGGGTATACAGCATTAAATGAAACTTTGAACACATAAAGCAGAACTGGATTTTGGAGAAAAATGTACAGGGAGCTCCCTCTAGCGACGCAAGATTGCTAAAACTTTGCGAGATGCTTAGATGAAAGTCAGCTGTGCAGTGGTGCGCACCATCGCAAAAAATGAAATTGACATATATAAGGAACAAAGGGCAAAAGTACCTAAAAGGAAAATCCTTAGTCAAAAATGCTTATTTCCTTGATTCTGTGGCTCAAGCTAAGAAACAAAATAGAGATGTCTTTATGTGGTTGCTATCCACTTGATAAAGTGAACTGAATCAAGAGCTCTCTAGTTATGAAGACACTCAGAGCCAACAGATTTAGAGCAGTAGCATGTTGTCCCATAGAACTACGTTACCAGGCTCACTAGATTCTAAACAGGAAATAACTTCTTTCCCTTCTTCGCTTCACAGACCTGCAGTGACTTTACTGAGCAGGTATCTTCTGCTCTCTGAGTGTGAGTCATGAATCCCGGAATAAGTCAGGAAGGGCTATCTTAAGCCCAATGAGTGCAGCTTCTGGATCCTTGTACGAAAGCCAAGTACCAGCCACTTGTACTTGTATCTGGCTGGGTATACCATCTTAAACTTTATCCCCGAGGTGATAATCTTTGAAACCATTGGGTGAAACGATATTCGTCTCTGCCTTACTGAGACCGGGAGATCCTGACCTACTCTAATTTTATTATCTTCCCATCTTACTTCATGCAGTTCTTTTATTTTTGCTAGAAAGTGCTGTTCTAGGAAATTCAAGAAACGGCAGATAATAGGTTGAGGCAGGGATCCAGGTGGAGGTTTTGGGTGAAGTGACGTATGTGCCCTCTCGATAATATACTTGGATCCGAAGGGAGAGGGGCCGGCGATCTTTTCAATCAGTTTTTGTGTAAAGACAATAGTATTCTGGCCTTCTTCTCCCTCTGGGAGGCCAGTGATGACAACATTATTCCTGCGGCTGTGGCCCTCGAGATCCTCCAACTTTAATTCTAGTCGGGATATTTTCTACCACATAGATGCCAGCCCAGGATCAATTTTATCTACACGCTTCTCAAGGGAACAAATACTGGTAGCGTTATCAGAGGCTGTACGTGAAACATCTTCTATCTTTTTTGTAAGTGATTTGAGCTCAGAAGAGATGTGTCTCATTTCTTCACAGAAAGGTTTAAATTCTTCCAGGAACCTACCTAGAGTTAGCGGTTCCTGGTCCATAGTGACAGTTGTATGCACTGGCCATTCTGCAACACCTGAGGACCGTGGTTTCTTCGGGGCCTTTTCAGGGGTAACCGGAGGAGTGTGTTTCTGTGGCGCTTTTTTCATATAAACATCCATTGGAGCAACAGTATGCAAATCAGGTACTCTGAATATTGAAACAGTCTGTTAGAGTGGTCTGTGAAGATTTAAAGGGGTTATTCCAAGTATAAAATGAGAAAATAAGGAATCGGGTGGCTGGAGCGACGTGGAGGAGCTGTTATCCGGCACCCTGCATCACGTGGTCCCCGTTTTATCCCCCTCCTTGACAGATCCTGCTATATTCTCCTCCATTCTTGCCTTTGCTTTTCTGACCTCCAATCCTGCCTCCTTCTGCCTTATCTGGTATTCCACCCAATCTTCCTCTTTCTGAGTCTGTTAGTACAGTATCTCTTAGAGCTGGTTCTCTTTGATCTAACCTTCTCTCCCACCACTTTGTTTTAACATAGTTGCTCCCAATTTTTCCTGTTCTTTCTGACCTGCTTTATCTAGTGATTTGTGGCCTTCAATATTGCCCCCTTAATTGCCACCCACATTTCCTCCACCCCTGCCAGTGCTTTTTGAAGACAGACACCCATTTTCCTAAAGTCAGCTCACCTGAAATTCAGTACCTTCACCTTGGATTGTGACCCAGAGCAGCAGTTTCCACCTTGAACCAAACTGTACTGTGGTCCCACTGAGATCTCCCTCACCCTGTCCCCATTTGTAAAAATAGGTCTAGGATTTACCAGCTGTTACATCAGAGCTCCATGCAGTGAGTCAATGATTTTCCTACTTCTGGTGGATGCCGCTGATGGTGTACCCCACTCTACATCCTGCATATTGAAGTCCCCCATCAACAGCACCTCCCCCCTGTTTGCTATCCTCTGGATGTCCTCCAGCATTGCCCTATCCCCCAACTCTTCCTGCAAAGGTGGCCTATACACCACCCCTGCTCTTATGGCTTCCTCTTTTCCTGGCTCTAATGATACCAGATAGCTTCAGCCCCCACCCCCATTTCCCTGCACTTCCATAGCCCTAATGTGTTCTCTCACATATAGTGCAACCCCCCCCCTTTCCCTCCCGGTCCTTTCTGAAAAGCACATACCCTGGTACTACCACGTCCCATTCCTGACCTTTGTTGCCCCATGTCTCAGTGATTTCCACTATATCTAGGTCTGCCTCAGCCATGACCACAGCCAAGTCAGGGATCTTGTTTCCCACGCTCCTGGCATTGGTGCACATGGTTCTCCATACATCGGATCTACTCTTACTTTCCTCCCATGCGCATCCTTTTCCCCCTCTACCCCCAAGGGGTTACCCTTGCCCATCCTAGCAGTTAACTTTTCACGTCCTGGCAATTTGCCCCCAGGCCTTATGTACACGCCCCCCCCCCCGAATTTCTACCAGTCATGGCTCCTGAATCTAAGATGGCAATCTCCTCTTGGTTACCTGCAGTTGCCCCAGTCATCTCAGGCTGTCTAGGTACACATCAAATTTTTGCACTAGTGCACTGACCCCTTCCCACCTTAAGTGAAGGCCATCCCCCTTGAATAACCTCCTATCCCAGAAATCTCCCCAGTTGCCCATGAAATTGTACCCTATAGCCGGACACCACATTTTCAGCTAATCTTTCAGTTCCGTGATTTTGGCATGTCTGATTTTATCTCCCCTACCCTCCTCCCATACTGGCAGTACCTCAGAGAATGCCAGGGAAACTGCCCCTACCCTCTAGACTATCTGCAAGCTGTTCCAAACTGTTCTTTGCCTCTTTCACCAATTGTCTTGCCAAGTCAATTGTGCCTAGGTGAATCAGGACCCCCAGGCCCCCGTCCTTTCCATCGAGCATCCCTCCAATCTTCTCCCTATCCTTCTTGGCTGATGCTCCTGGCAGACATTTGACCATCACTCCCTTACCTCCCCTCCAATTTGGAGTCCACCCCTCTGACCATTGAGTCCCCTATCACCACTAATTTATTTATACTCCTATGCCCTTTTATCCCTTCCTTTTTTCCTGTCTTTGGGTCTTTTATAGAATCCTCTGCTTGTTTTAGCTCCCTCCAATCTGCTGTCGGTTTGGCTTCCTTGGCCAGAGGCGCATGTTGATTTTGTGTCTGGGTGCTGTCAACCTTAGCCATGCTGCCCTTAACCACTTTCCCCCTCCCTCCGTCTTCACCACCTTCCAACCCCCCGACTACATGGGGCCCAATGGTGTATGATGTGCTGAGGGAGCGTCCCTGACAAAATGTGTCTCAATCTTGAGATTTCCCCCCAGGCTGCCTGCAGCTGCCCCCAGAGCCCATCCAGGTTGTCACATATTGGGCACCCCCCAAATCATCTTTCTGGAGATGAGAGCACCGCATCGACAGCAATTGATAATTACCATTTTTCCCCAGTGAAACTGCTCCGGCCCCAAAACAGCATTCTCCCATATGCTTTACTCCACGTGGTACCAAAACATCCCTCAGATTCCTAAAACAACTCTAGCATATGTATGTATTAGACATAGTCCTAGACAGTACCTAATACAGTATCTTCGGCCCTAGAGCTTAACCATACAATTGCATAACAATTAATGCACACAGCCCCCAAAAGCTAGCAATTGCCCCTTATCAAAAAGTTAGCAATCTCTTATCATAACATTTAGTGCACTCAGCCCCACAAATTATCATAAAGTTAGCATACTCTTATCATATCACAACATTTAGTGCACTCAGACCCAAGAATTCAGCACTGCCTTTATAAAAGTCAGCAATTGTCCTTATAAAAGTCAGAGCTCCATAAATTTAGCAAATGCCCTCATTCTACATTTAGTGCATGCAGTCCCAATTAGACAGCAAATGCCCTTTTAAAAGCCTTCGATCAAGTGTTCTCCCTGTAGCCCCACCTTTTACCATATTCCACCCCCCGCTCCTCCTGGTTGGTGTATCTGCTCACAGGGTAGAGACCTGTGGGAGCATTTAACTAGGAGGGTGTGGGGTGGGCAGGTGGACCAAAATCTCTGGGCCAAGTGCATGTCTCTGTGGCTGGACTGTGGCTTAAATAGCCCAGACACTGTTTAAATCCAGTGCCTCCATGTGCGATTGGCTCTTCTGGGAGCCTGACCAATGCGGCAATGGCCGCCAGAAATCTTGGCCCCAGTGGGAGCCCCTCCACAATGCAGATTTGGCCACCAACCCTTTCAACAGCTACAACTGTGTATGTTCTCTATTTAAGGCTCCTGCTGCCTCATGTTCACCATGGATGTGGCTGAGAAAACTCTGGGCCAAATGTGTATCTCTGTGGCTGGGCTGTGGCTTAAATAGCCCAGCCACCATTTAAGTCCAGTGTCTCCTTCTGCGATTGGCTCCTCCTGGAGCCCAACCAATGTGGCAATGGCCGCCAGGGATCTTGGCCCCATAGGGAGACCCTCCCTAATGCGGCTTCAGCCGCTGACCCTTTCAGTGGCTGCGACTGCTTCTGCCAGAGATATCACAGTAACTTCAGGAAATATTTGACTAGGACAATTGCTGCAGCTATAAGATATATTGCACTAAAAGGGTTAATATTAGCCCAGGGTTTATAAACTGTGCTTTCAAGTTCTGCACTCAAGAGACTAAGCTAACCTAGTGTTTCTGAAGTGTCTTAGAATTGTCCTTGAAAGGTTAATGAGGCATTTCCTGTTGTTGGACTGTTATCTTCTTGGTGATGAACTATGTGTGTGCCACTGCACAGCAATTTCCCATTGGCCAGGAACCTTCCAAGGTATTATCCCCATCCAATTGGGGCATGTAAAATGGGGTTCTGGCCCACCGATAATTCAGTTCTTGGCTCAGTACGGTGCAGCAGTTCCAGACATAGCCCTCTGGATTCCAAGCACTTCTGGGTGCACTTCTCTGGCTGCAGGCAGCCAGAGAGGGGCCTGCAGGTCCAGGAATAGTGGCAAGATCCTGGGCCTGAGTGGCACTGGCCTCTTCCTGTGTGGGTCTGAGAGGCTCAGGTCCCAGTCAGGGTCCAGGATTGGAGACAGTGTGGGCCTGTTTGAGGCCTACCCTCAAGGAAGGCCTTCTGATGGCTTTCATACCATCTGTTCCAGCCTGAAGGTACAAATAAGGCATTGGATACAAGAACCTGCTCTAGTGGAGGCTAATGGTCTAAAAGAACTTGTAGCAAAGGGCATGCTTAACAGAAGATTCGGGTCAGTTGCCAGGCACCAATGATCTGAACCCCAGGGTAAATGGGTGGACACAGTAAGTTGGTAAGCCTCTGTTGCTGTGACAGTGTTGCACTGGACTCCAAACTCCCAGGAGGAACAGGGCTAGGGGCAGCATCTGAAAAGGTATCTACCTCAGTTTAGTAAATGTCCACGCTGGATACAGTGCTTAAGGAAGATTAGACAAGGCTCATCAATAGGTGATTCAGCATGGCTTGTATGTGTTTTTTATTTTCTAAGTCTTGCCAATTTTGCCTAATAAAGTAAAATAATAACTAGTGGTCCCCAATATCAACCCTTAAAAGCATATTTTCAAATACTGTATCAACCTACTCAGACGTTCTCAGAGTTGATATGGCATTTGCAACCTCGCGACCCACTGTGCGCAAGTCCGTCCACCTGTAAACTGTCACACTGCATGAGACAGTCTCCCACATCAGAATATCAGTTCTGCACCAGTTTTAACGACCCGTGCATCATTTCTTCACCAGCTATTATAAAAAATAAAACATATGCAATTGTGTGAAATTCGTTTTTTTGCATACACCCTCGGTGTGTGATAATCTACAAACCTCTTGAGGTTTATAGTTTATCACACATCTGGGTGTGTGAAAAAAACATATATCACACACTGCATATTCATTATTCTCTATTTATTTTTATTCTGATACAGTGGAGTGCTTGTCTAATCTTCCTTAATCATATCTTTATTTACAAGCATCCGGTCCTTGCTGAGGGTGCAGCCCTTGCTCAGTTTGTGGTTGCAATGTTTACCCAGGGAGGGTATAACCCCCTATATTTAACTTCCACTGGAGGCATCATTCTATGCTGTGCCTAATAGGGCTGGGTACAGTGGGGACCCCTTTCCCACTTGTAGCCGAGAGGGAAACTTGATTGCCATCCCTTGAACTATGCCACTAGTGTAGCTGGGCAAAATGCATCACTGTAAATATGTTAAATGTGATAATTTGGTGGAGAACTGAACCCATGACTGGCTAGTAAATGACACTGTACAGTAAAGTGATTTATGCTGAATTACAATGACTGTTAAATGCTGATCTGAAACTGGGTCTTAGATGTGAAACGTGGTTGGGATTCCGGCTGTATACTCTTCATCATCAGCTAGCAGAATGCACTTACTGTGTAAATAAATTATTAGTTTTGCAAGCAACGGTTATGCCTAGGTGTTGTGCCCTGTGTCCAGTATTTTATTAAAGAGTACAGTGTTTGAGAATGCAATCATAACAGTTTAATGCAATTGCAATGAAGTTTATTGTTAGAGTTCAAATAAATTATGTGATCAAAAGTTGCCAGGCCAGGATGCAATTTTCACAGTGTAGTACAAAGACAAATCTACTTTTGACCAAGAAAGGGTGGCTACATTTGATGCTGGAGCCATGGGAAAAAGAACGTGATATGAGGCCCTGCAGCGGGTGTGGGTCCAGCACAGAAAAACAGCTGCAAGAATGGGGATCCACTGCCAGTGTGTCCCAAAAAAAGTAACTGTTGTGGTAAGCATTTTCCCCAAAGGACCAGAGGTAGTGTTGCCAGAGCACGTCTCACTGGGCAGAGACTTTAGAGACAGCACCTCAATGGGCCACACCTTCATAACGGAGAGAGGAGAAAGACAGAACCGGAGAACCTGACAGAAGATGACTCCTGGCAAGATGTTCCATACAAATTATTCCTAGACACAAGATTTGCCCCTAAAATCATTACCCGTCCACCCTTCAGTGTGCATGGTGGTAGTGGCAGCATGGTGGGAGAGCTGTCTTACAGTTTATTTTGAATTATTTTATACTTGATGCAAAAACAAATGAATACTATGGTTTTCAGAGGTGCTCAAAAGAGATTAGTTATTGATCAGGATTTTTCAATTAGGACTTTGGATGGTAGAAATATTACACTGGTGGAGCACTATTCTTATTTGTGTGTTATTTTAAATAGTCCTTTTTATTGTCATATGGAGTCAATAACTAGATATATCCCTTGCTTACTTTGATTACTCAATAGAGATAATAAGTTGCTTTTACTAGAATCTCTAAAAATGTTGATGGAAACTTTGTTATTATCAGTCCTGGACTATTGACTCTTATGTTATGGCTCAGCTTCTAGTACAGCACTTGTAAGGGTAGGGACACTACAGTAAGATTTTATGTTTTGTAACACAGGCCCTAAGATTAGCCCATCATTGTTTTATGCAAAGCATAGTCTTGTGGTTATCTTTGCCAGAGCTTTATAATGTTCAGGCTGCCTCTTTCTTGAAAAATTTAACCTTGGTTTACTGTTGAGTCTGTGGGTGTCTTTTTCCAAGAACCTCTTTTGAGGTCATCACTAACGCAATATGTATAAATTTGTTTGAAATTCCATTCATGAGACCTAATCAGTGCCAGTGTTCTTTGTGTTACAAAGCAACTCCTAATCCCTATGATGTGATCTAACTGATTGTGATTCTTTTCATGTTTTTAAAACAAAATTGAGTTCTTATCTTCTTATAAAGAATGTTTGTAATTGTTTTGATTGATATACGTACTTGGTACATATTGTACTGTATTGTGTTGTTGTTTGTTTGATGTCCTGGCCACCCTTGAAAACAGACAGAACTTTTTGCTCATCTAGGTTTACAAAAATAACGAGAGCTGGCTCCAACTGATGGTTGCTTTGCCAATGGCAATGTAACAAAAACAGCAGAAATGAATGTTTCATGATAATTCAAGAGTCAGCAATAGCTAATGGGCTTGCTTTGCATATGGTAATACAATAAAAACAGTCAAAATGGATTTGTTCAAAATAATATAAGGCAGAACAAAGGGTATAGATGAAGATAAAAAATGCAAAAGGGAATGTGAGGCTTACAAAATAGTTTAAAAATATTTAACCTCCTTGTACTTTGCCCTTCTTCCTGAGTCAAACAATGTTGGCTTCTGGACTGGAACTTGAATCTCCAGGTTCACACAACCACTAGATTAAGCTATCCAGTTACTTACAGTACACTCCCGACAACATCACAGTAAGAAAGTGGTGGTTGGACACACACATGTGTGCATGTACACACACACACACGTCACCAAATGCAGTTGCACATACTTGTATGCAGCACTTCATACACACAAAGCACCAAATTTAAAGATCGTATACCCAGCACAAGACATACATACATACATACACACACAGCATGCAGACAGACATACACATACACATACACGCACACACACACACACACACCACATTGCAGTACAAACACATACAGACTCACACAAGCACTACATAATACAGTTGAGAGAAAACACACTGCCGTACATATATAGATTCACTACATACAGTGGCATCCCCCAGGATGAAACTCAATTCTGTAGCATTTTGCAGCACTCTGCAGAATGCTGCAGCAGACCTACTGAATAAAGCAATGTAATTTCAATGACAATTAGTCCCTATTGTCATTCAGGAAAATGTGACGCTGCCAGGATGAAGTGAATGCCACTGTTTCCTGCATGACAAAGGGGACTAATTGCCACTGAAATTACATTGCTTTTTTCAGTAGGTCTGCTGCAACATACTGCAGAGTTCTTTAAAAGTGGGTTTTATCATGGGGATGCCACTGATACATGTACTCAGCACTACTTGCACAGACCCCCACACAGTACTACATATACAAACATGCCTGCTACATGCACAGCACTACATACACAAATGCACACATGTACACATTTACACTACATACCAAATGTGCACACACAGCACTACATACACAGACTTGTGCACACAGCTCTGCTACACAAATGCATGTCAACACTAAACTACATACAGACACATGCACACAGCACTACAGATGCACACACAGGACTACGCATACACATCACTATATACAGCATTGCATGCACTCACACAAACACAGCATTATGTACAGATAGATGCACAAATGCAATACTACATAAACAGCTGTACACATACTACATAACAATGCATACATGCAGCACTACATACATAGTACTACATACAGTACATGCACACACTCATACACAGTACTACATACAAATGCACACACATATACAGACATGAGCGCTCATGCAGTACTACATAAACTTATACACAACATTATGTACAAATAGATGCACACACTCAGCACTACATAAAGAGCTGTATATGCACAACACTACATAGTGATGCACACATACAGCATGACACAGAAACACACATGTGCAGCACCACATACATGGCACTACATACATGCACACACCCATATGCAGCACTGTATACAAATGTACATGCACCAACACATATACAGACATATACACAAAGACAGCACTACATGCACATACACATCATTATGTATGGATAGATGCGCACCCACAGCACTACATAAACAGCTGTACACACACTGTACATAGGTATGGACACATGTAGCACAATACAGAGATGTACACATGCAGGACTATACACAGTACTACATGCATACACCCATACATAGAACTACATACAAATGCAGGAATACATATATGGACATCTACACACGCAGCACTACATACAGATCAGGGGTGCCTGGAACTGGCCAGTTCTGTTCCACTGACCATTCATTAGATTAGAAGTTTCCACTTCAGAGCCACTTGACTACAACACAGTCTCAGCCCAAGGATAGGCAGTCGGGCTGGGATCACAGGAGGTCCATGACATTGTGCATACACTGTTGACCACACATCCAGAACATGTGGGGTGAGCTCACACCAAGGGCAGCTAACCCTGCTCACAACAGATTCCACAAAAGTTGTGGCACTCTCCTAACTCAGTGAATATTTATTTATTTATTTTAATTAGGATTAATACCTTTGAGTCAGAGACTCATTTTCAAGGGTTCCAAGTCAAGGACAAAACAGTACAATACAATACAATACAATACAGATAGCAGAGATCATAGGGCAGGCATCATGAAATCAATATAGCGTCACATGAGGTTCAAGACGTGTTAGTTTCAGGTACAGTTTAACAATAGATAAAGTGCATTACATCATTTGTTAAAGGGTAGGGCTAGCCAGGTAGGAAATAATATGTCAGCAATATGGCAATGTTATGGCAGGAGGATGATAGGGAAGGGGGGTAAGCAACCAAAGTGGTGTTGTCAAAATGGAGGCGGTATGGGTAGGGAGAAATGAGGAGGGGTAAAGTGGTGGTGGTGGAGGGAGATAAGTTGATTCATGGGAGGATTAGGTGGGAGAGGGGGTAGGAGAGAAAGGTGAGTAAAATCAAGAGGATTGATAGATCATCTGTTTGCACAGTTACAGGTAGATACAGTCTTAAGATGGGACCGTTGCCCTCTTTTGAATTGGCTCAGCTTTGTGTCTCATGTCAGTGTGTCATGTAGCTCATTAAACCATTTGGGGCCCTTAAAAATAATGGATTTCAGGGCCAAAGACGTGCACTTGAAAAGGACTTGGAGTCCTCCTTTTGACGCGCTTCTGGTTTGCTTTTTATGCACTATCTTCTTGAACAGACTACTTAGGGATTCCAGCATGAGGCCTAGTTGTGCTTTTTTTATGATCAGGCAGGTTTGGTATTGGGCTCTTAAGTGCTGAGACAGCCAGACAGTATCGGAGTAGAGGACAGAAGTGTGAGTCCAGCGATCTGCCCCAAGTGCCGGATGACAAGCCCTGTTATAATGAGTGTTTGTATCCTGTTTAGGGCAGTGTCTGACCCTGCTATGTACTGTATATTGGTAACCCATAGTCAATGGATGACTATACAGTGCTACCTGTGACTAATTTGAAGGGCGCAGGTGTCATCGAGTGCTTATTTATATGGAGGATGCCCAGTTTCATGTTGGCAGTTTTGACAACTTGATCAATGCGATGAGAGAAATTGAGAGTGTTGTCACGGTAAACACCCAGATATTTAAATGAGAAGGCTTGTTCTAGTGTGTCACCTTTAAGGTTCTCAATTTGAAGTGGGCAGAAATTCCTTTTGTTCTCAGGGACCATGAACAGCAAGCTTTTGTTTTTTTTATGGTTCAGTAGCAGTTTGTGTTGGCAGAATCAGGTTTTGAGTTTGTGGAAGCTACTGAGAAGGCCTTCCTTGATGGCCAAGTGGTCCCTGCCTGGGACCGATATAACGGCATCATCTGCATAAAATATGATGCTTGCCGTGCAGGCTTCAGGGAGGCAGTTAATGAACAGGTTGAAAAGGAATGGTCCAAGTATAGACCCTTGAGATACTCCAAGGGCCACTACCTTTGGGTCTGAGAGTGAGTCGCTACATAGATACATAGATACATAGACAGTGTCGGCAGATAAGGGCCTATGGCCCACCCAGTCTGCCCATTTGAGTTTGTAAGTTCAGTTTGTTTTCCTAGAAGTCTGTTGCCCCTTACCCCTGACCTCCAAAATTCCTTTATGTCTATCCCATGCATTCTTAAATCCCGTGATTGTTTCAGCCCCCACCACTTCTCTGGCAGGGTGTTCCACTTGTCCACCACCTGTTCTGTGAAGAAATTCTTTCTCATGTTTCCTCTGAATTGTCCTCCTCCAACTTCATCCCATGCCCTCAGTCCTGGAACATCTTTTTCACTTAAAAATAGTGTTTTCCTGCACCCTGTTCCTCCCTGTAAGATACTTGTATGTCTCTATCATATCCCTCTCTCCCTCCCTCCTCTCCTCCAGGAGTACATGTTCAGTTCCTTCAACCTGTCTTCATAGGACTTGTGATGCAATCCATGCACCATCTTTGTTTGCCCTCCTTTGAACCTTCTCTACCCTGTCTATGTCCTTACGAGGTATGATCTCCAGAACTGTACAATGTACTCCAGGTGGGCCTCACTAGTGTCTTGTATAGCGGAATTATGACCTCCTTTTTCCTGCTGGTGATGCCCTGCCTATACATCCCAGCATCCTATTTGCTTTTACCTGCTGCCTTGTCACACTGTTTCCTACCTTGAGGTCATCAGAGATGACAACCCCAAGATCCCTTTCCTGCTTGGTGCATGCTATATCCTCACCCCCAACTGATATATTGTGCCAGGTTTTGTGCCCCATATGCATTATCTTGCACTTTGCATTGAATTTCAACTGCCAAACCTCTGACCATTCTTCAAGTTTCTGCAGGTCGCTTCTCATTCTGTCTACACCCTCTGGTGTGTCTACTCTGTTACAGAGCTTTGTGTCATCAGCGAACAGTGAAATTCTGCCTTCTAGGTCCTGCTAATGTCACTGATGAAGATGTTGAACAGGACCGGTCCAGCACTGATCCTGTGGTACCCCACTGGTCACTCTTCCTCTGTGGAGTGACAGCCATTTACCACCACCACCCTCTGTGTCCTGCCACCCAGCCAGTTACCTACCCACCACACTACTGTCCTGCCCACACCCATATTCCCCAGTTTGTGTAATAGTCTTCTATGTGGCACAGTGTCAAAGGCCTTGCTGAAATCCAGATAGGCCATGTCCACTGCCCTCCCCTGATCCACCTCCCTAGTCACCCAGTCAAAAAATTCAATGAGGTTGGTCTGACATGACCTCCCCCTGGTGAAACCATGCTGCATTGGGTCCTGTAGTCCATTGACAACCAGATGTTCCACCAATCTCTCGCTGATTCTAACTCATTGAGTTCTTTGCACAGATAGCTGTGAAACCAGGTGACTGCATCTGGGGCCAATCCCATAGAGAGCTGTGCGTTTAATAATAGCTGGTGGTTAACTGAGTCAAACACTTTTGTGAGGTCAATGAAAACTGACCCCATCGCCATCCCTTGGTCAAAGGCATCTTAGAGCTGGGTGGTGTAATCCGCCAGTGCGGAGATGGTAGAGTGTTTTTTGCAAAAACCATGCTGATAGCTGCAGAGTAATTTGTGTCTGTCGAGGAAGTCAGTGAGCTGTTCAGAGACTATTCTCTCGAGTGCTTTGGAAAGGGGTGGAAGGACAGACATTGGCCTATAGTTGGCGGTGAGTGTTTTATCCCCAGATTTGAAAACTGGTGTAACCTGCACAGATTTCCATGCATTTGGGAACATGCCCGATCTTGAAGATGCATTAAAAACCTTGGTAATTGGGGCTGCTAGCTCATCAAGCGTTAGGGCAAGCAACTTCATATCAATTAGATCACTCCCCATTCTAGTCTTTCAAAGGACCCTCTTTACATGCTTCATGGTCTCGGAAATTGTAACTTGCTGTGGTAGGGTCAGTGATCCCCCCCCCCGAACTTGGATATGCTCTCATGGGTTCGGAGCATATGTAATTACCTGCCTGAGTTTGGAGGTAATTCGAGAACATTATGGGCAAAAACATTAATCTAAATCTGTTGCAACAGTCTCCTGCTCTTCTAATTTCTCCCTTTTACTATCGCTCCTTTTCTGCCATTCCCATACTCAAGCTTGGCCACCTTTGAGTATTCTTACTGTCCCTTTCCTTATTTCCAGCTTGTTTTCTCGAAATAATAATGGCCCAATGTTCAGAACATTCTGTGCTTGCAGTACTAGCTAATTATGCTAATTTTCCTGCACGAATGTGCGAACGTGCGACTGTGAGATTGTGTGAACGTGCGAAGACGCCGAAAAAGGGTTGATGATGGCATTTTCATGATCTAGTGAATTCTGAACAAATTAGCAGCCTTTTTTGTTGGTTTTAGTGTAAGAAGTTCAGAATTATGTTATATGTCAACATTGCAACTGAGAATCATTTGAGAAATGGTGTTTATTTGTTTGTTTAAATAAAATGGTTAAAACTAGTACTTTTAACAGAGAAAGGCAACGTATGCCACAGTTAAAAGAGAGAGATAAAACTGTTTAACATAAAAGGATAAAGTCTCCTAATGTGATCCAGAAATGACTTAGATTTACAACTCTCTTTGAAATGTGCTTCCAGCTCTGCTCAGTCCAATTTCCTTATAGGACTGAGCGGCCCTGGTTGTCCCTTTTTTATGATGTAAGTTGGGGGAGGAGCTATCTGAGTCATGTACTCCTCCACTGGTATATAAGGAGGTGAATGTAAAATGTTGTCAGTGTGTGGTAGGAAGGCATACCTACCAGATGCCTAGCCGGATTCTAGGTACCTTTATGACAGGAATTGTTTATTTCTTGTAAAAGGTATGATTTCCTGTATTTTATTTTTGTTAAAGTTATCTACAAGTTCCGCTTTAAGTTCATTTTATTTTTTTCTGTTCCTAATAAATTTTGAAATATCGGATCCTGACTGCTCTCTGGACTTTATTGGACAACTCCCACGTGCACACTTGCCTAAAATAGAAAGGTGGCAGCCTATCCCTCACTGAGGAGAGTACGGTGTTGCTGTGCAGCTGGTTATTCAGTGGGTTTAGAAACTCTCTGGGAAGCATCCCTGAGAGATCAGAGAACGTGGCACTGAACTCGTTGGCAATCAGTAAGGGTTCCTGGATAGACCCTTCGCCAGTGGTAATCAGGTTGGGTAATGCCCTAGAAGTCCTTCCAGTTAGTGATTTTAGTGTGTTCCAAAACCCTTTCGAGAACTCCCAGTTTTTGTTAAGGAGATCCTTGAAATAGCTTGCTTTCACCAAGTGAATGAGCCTAGTACAGAAGTTCCTTGCAGTTCTGTATGCAGATACATCATGCAGCTTTTCTGAGGCCTTAGCTTTGTGCCACAGGTTGTTTATATCACACATTTGATCTAGGAGTGTGGCATTCATCCAAGGAGTGTGGGTTCCTTTGACTTTTTTGTTTTTTTGGGGGGGCAAAGATGTCACAAGCCAGGGTAAAAGAGTTTCGGAAGAACTATAGGGCGAGGTTGCCATCAGTTGCATGGTCCAGCAATGACCAGTCAATCAGGGATAAGTGGTGTTTGAAGGCATTTAGTAGCCCAGGTCTCAGCACACGATTAGTTGTGATCTTCGGCGGGCACTTTGTGAACTTGTTTGTCCAGGTGCACATGACTGGCAAGTGGTCGCTGAGGCTATCAGGCAAAACCATAACATCTGATACGTGATCAGGATTGGAGCAGAGTAGCCAGTCAATGAGTGTACCAGTGGCTGTTTTGTAGTTTTGTCTTGTGGGAAGGGTAACCATCCGCGTAAGGTAGAGGCCAGCTATTAGGTCTCTGGCTATGGTTTCCTTATTTGAGTGCCAGTTTACGTTGAAATCCCCAACAATTACATGCTCCCATTTTTTCCCCAGTTGCTGCAGATTCTCCTCAAAGAGTTTGAGACCAGCAGCCTGCTTCACTGGGGGTATGTAGACTGTTGTTAGCAACAGTACTTTTTCTGCTATCCAATGGTGAGTTTGAGGTGGAGGATTTGCCCCTCACTGGTATGCAGGCTGCAGTCCATCATTTGCACTTTAATGTTGTTTTGGACATAGACTAGGCAGCCTCCACCCCGTTTGGAGAGCATGTCTTGGCAGAAAGAGTTGTAACCTTCCAGTGATGCAGATGTGTCTGTGATCTTAGGGGATAGCCAGGTCTCAGTGAAGGCAGTAATGTCCGGTTTTAGCTGTACCACCCATGCTTGGATATGAGGGAGCTTAGGGAGGAGGCTGTTTATATTAAGTGAGATGATTCTCAGCGCTCCTTTTAACATGGACTGCATGGGGGTGGTCCCAGCATTGGGATGCATGCTTCCCTGCCATAGATTGCAGAGGGGTGACCCTGGGTTAGGGTGGATATTCATAGATAGCAGCAGGAGGAAGAGTATGAACTTGCGGCTTTGGCGCATCCAGGGTATTCTTCTAGCATCTGGATGCCTAGACCCTTGTTGTACTAGAGCATTTGAGCTTATGTAGCCTAGTTGGCTACACAGTAGTGCTGCTATGGTTTAGGAATAGATTTTAGCCTCCAGGAGCTTAGATAGTGCTTGAGGGTGGTTAAACAGCCCCCCACTACCTGTGGTCATCCTTATAATTAGGGACAAGTTCTGCTCCTGGATTTCTAATGTTGTGGGAGATTCCTGGTCAGGGGTCCTAAAGTGGTGAAGCTTATGCCCACCAGTGGGACCAGAAGCAGCAGGAGAGGCAAAAAACCTCTCATTGTGTGCCTCATTGTGTACCTTGGATCTGACATTCTGGGGTATTCAGTGGTTATAGGGTGATTTGGCTATCCCTGTAGCTTTTCCACCTGATTAAATCAGTGGAATAAATGTGCAGAGGGCCAAGGTGTGATTAACAGCAGTCAAGCTTGGGGTGGGTGGGTGGAGAAAAATTATATGACCTAACAGTGAGAAGACATCAGCTATGCTGTCAGAAGTCAGTCTAGCCCTGCAGCGCAGACAATAGGAGTAGTAATCATTCGCCTTAGAATTGTCCCATATGAATCGCTTTTCTTGTGGGCGGGAAACAAAAGAAATCAGGCCGACTGTTCAGGTTCAGTTCAGGTTTGAGAGGAGCAGGCAGGGAAGGAGACGGACAGAGCAGTAGGGAGTAGAGGAACAAACTGTAATGATGAGGAGTACAGCAGTTAGCACAGATTAAGCTATTTACACTTAAGCCCTAACAGGATGACAGGTGATAGGCATGGTAAAAGTAAACCAATGATATTGCAGATATACGAGAAAGGAGGGGCAAGAAGTGTATTTAAAGGAGGCCTGGGAGGGGGTGAAAGGGGTGGGACAAAAACGGAGCGAGTTTTCGCTGTTAAAAAGGTGCAGAAACAGCTATTTTTAACATAGTCAAAAGCGCTCCAATCGGATGGCTCGGGGATGTAGTACAGACCAATCACAGTCCGGTTAGCCAAGCGCTGCACCAATTAGAAAGGAGCCGGAGCGAGATGTTCTAGTGGCTGTACTTACACTGTTGAATCTGGGCTGGAGAACCAGGAGGGTGGGCAGGGATGGCAGTTAAGTGGGGCGGCTATAATATAATATCATATGATATAGTAAAGAGTCACTGCCAGTCATATATTAAAGATTAGCTCAGATGATGGATATTTTTTATTCTTTCAAAATTCCAAGTTTAAGCCAGCATTCAGTCACAATATTTCAATACCCATATTCGAAAGGTGCAGTGCAAAGCTGTATAAATTACAAGTTGGTGCTCTGTGGAAAATCACATCTAACAGCTTACTCCAGCCAGGCCTCTCTCCAATGCCCCAATGCTTCAATTCATGCAAGAATCTTTGTCGGGTGCAAGATCATGGAAGTGAAGGAGTCCATTAAATAGCCACTAATAGGCTAACATTTTAAGGTACAATACCTATTGTACTAGATCAATGTGGCTTGTGGAGGGATAGCAGCTAAGCAGAGCAGAGTTTGTGTTAAAAAACATACAAACGAGGTCATACAAAAAGTGATTAAAGCAGTTCTAATACAAAATAGCATATCAAAAGATGTATTAGGCAAGCAAAACATCATCATATCGATCCAGTATTCTTTTATAACAATTAGTACCTTATAACGTATGGTAGAATGTTATTAGCAAACTTTAATCAATTTACAAGGTTGTTGTATCCTCAATGTGACATCATTATGTTGTTATACCATTGTGAGTATGTCACATCGATGGTACAACAACATGGCATGCATTTGCACATGTGTGTTATGCAAACCTCTGGTCTTCCTGAACCAGCTGTGGTGGTGACAGCCGGACCCGGAAGAGAGCGGCAGTGATTAAAAAAAGCTTAAAAGTATGGTTCCTGCTCTATATTTTTTTCTCTTTATGTGGATCATACACTATTAATTACAATGTATGGTCCATTATTGGCAACAAAGCATGCGTTGCCATCTTGAGGTAGCCAAGACGACCGATACCTTTCAAGTTTCGATCTCAAGGTTTAAATGGTTGTCATGGCAACCTCTGAATGGGTACACATGCTTGTTTCAGATAGCGGCCCATACATTGTCCTCTATATTATTTGATCACTAATCCAGACAGAAAAATGTTATAAAGGAGACACATAAGAGGAGTATAGTACTGGGGTATGAGGGATTAATGGTACAGGGCAAAGTATAGGTAGGGTGGGAGGTTTAGAGGAAATAAGGAAGAAACAAGAGCAAGGAGGGTAGGGATTTACACATTTCCACTGTAAGGGTAAAATTTAAGACCTCTGTGATCTCTCATTATGTCAGCAACTCTGTTTCCCTACTGTCTCAGTTCATATGGCAGGTTTTGGGTGCCCCCTTGCCCCCCCAGTGACTCCTCTGAATAGCTTCATCAGTTTTTCAAAATTTGGCTATATAACCATCCACTCTCGGGATTTTCTAATTTTTCAAATCCCTAATCACCTCCCTCACCTCTTCCTTCATAATGGGGCTTCCAAAGTCTTCATATCCTGCTATGTTTTGGTGGGCAATTGTATTTTTTGAAAGCATGCCCTGGTTAACTGCTTATGTATGACCCGACACTCCCTGGTGTATAGGGTTTGGTAGTATGCTGCAAATGTATCTGCTATTTGCAGCGGGTGTGAGAGTAGCTGCAGAGTCCCCCCCCCCCATTCCTGTATACAGAGGATGGCTCTGCTGTCCTGTTGTTTTCACAAATGACAAGCAAGTAATTGGCTAGCTCTGTTTCCTGAGTCATGGAATTGTTGTCTGGCAAACCCCACTTGCCCTTCTATTTTTTTTTTTCAAGGTACTGTTGAACTTTATTTTTACAGTCTTGTATTCTGGGTGTAGAGCCTCCTCCATAGTGATCTTGGGGGTTGCTTTTAAATAAAAATGCTCCTGTTCCAGTGCCAACTTATTTTTTGCTATATTTTCTCTTTTTATCCTAGACGCAAAGTGAATAATTTCCCCTGTTAACACGGCATTCAGCCCACCCCATCTGTCTCCCAACAACGTGTCTCCCTCTTTATTGTTACTAAAATATTCCATAATCTTCTACTTGAGAAGGGTGGCAAAGTCTGGCATATTGAGGAGTAAGTTATTTAAGTGCATGGAGGAATTCCTATGGAGGGCAAATAGTGAGACCCATCCACATAGGTACGCAGTCAGGCAATGTAAACCCCTCAATTTTCACCTCCACTGCTTACAACCAGTCCAATGTTAAAAAAAAATATCAGTCCTGAAATAAGAATGTTGGAGAGGCAAAAAGAACATAAAGTCTCTACCCTTGAGGTGCAGGACTCTCTAGGTGTCCTCCGACCCCAACTCCTTTAGCAGTTTTTTAAGGACCGCACTACTTGTATCCTGTTCTCTGACCCTGTCTCCCTGCACTTGTCTATCCAGATTGTCACTAAGAGTCATGTTAAAGTCTACCCTCAAGATAAATAAATTCACAGTGCCTGGGATGAACTTCAGCAAGGTGTTTTTGTGGAAAGACACCCTTTCCTTATCTGAGTTGGAGGCACAATGTTGAGCAGACCACGGGGGAGTTACGCTACACATCCTCTCTATGTATGTATTGGCACTTAACATCCTCTTCTACCCTCTCAATCTTTAATGTGATACCCCTCTGGATAAGTACCACCACCCCCCTTCTGTGTGGGTGCTATTGAAAGGAGGATGAGTAGCATTCCCCCACTCAGGACCGTTTAAGTTTTTTATGCTCCTCCTGGGTTAGGTGCATTCATGCAGTAGGGCAACAGATGCCTTTTGTTGTTGTAATTCCTGAAGCACCCTAGCCTGTTTGACCAGGTGAGCAAGACATTTAGCATTATATGTAATAATTTTGAAGTCACTTCATACCATTTCGAGGACACAAGGTGTGTTAAACCCACGCACACCGGTGACAGTCGGCATATCCCAGTATATTCCCTTAAGAGTAGACTGGAGTGTAGCATAAATTCTTTAACACAACATTTGAAACCATTAAACAGCAACAGTGACACTCCAATGTGGATAGGCTTATTTTGTGCCCCCATGGAGTTAGTTCCTCTCCACCAAGCCTTGGGTTTCAACCCTGCTGCGCCATCATACTCTCCTACCTACTGTGTGTGGCATAATAATTTTGATGCCCCACCATCCATAATACATTAATCCAGAAAAATGTCTCAGTTTAATGTAGAGTCAGACCATTTCTCAATGTCTATTAGTAATGCTGATTGGACACCCATTACTTGCCTTCCCTCAATAGACCAGGCACTCGATTATTTTATCCTTACCTTTAAAAACATTATCAACAGACATGCTCCACTTACTAGATGTAGATCTAAGGGTATTAAGGCACCCTGGCTCTCTACTGAAATCAGGACCCTCATGAAGAGTCATGATGCAGCCTGGAATACCTATAAACACAGCCTCCTTCATTCTGATTGGCTATATTATTGACGGCTGAGAAATAAGTGTAAACATAGGATACAGGGTGCTAAACGTACCTATCTCCGCTAACTTCAGACTGAGAATCTCAGAAAACCCAAAGAATTCTTGAAACATATCAATTCTTTGATTAAAGGTAAATCAACCCAATATCCAAACTCCATATCGTCTGGTGGCCACCTCCTTCAAGATCCCCTTCCATTGAAGAAGGAATTAATCAGTTCCTCATTGACCTTGATAGGTACACAGCTCATCTGCCGTCAGTCTCTGATCTCTCTATCCCTACTCAGCATCATGCTGCTCTTGGTTTCCGACACCCTTTCCAACCAAAAATAGCCACTAGAAGAGAAGTCCTTGGGCTGTTATCAAATCTCAAGTCAGAGAGCTTCCCTGGCCATGAAACATTAGAACCCAGGTTTCTCAAATTAGGGGCAGCAACACTCACTGCACCTGTTTGTGATCTTCTAAATAGAGCCATCCTCTCTGTTGAAGTGCCAAGTCTTTGGAAAGTGGCTGCGGTGGTCCCCCTCCATAAGGGAGGGACCCACTCTGTGGAAAATGATAGGCCCATTTCAATTCTCTGCTCACTGGCTAAGATCCTGGAACAGATCCTGCACATTCAGCTACAATCCTACCTAGGCTTACATCATTTTCTCACAGACTGCCAGCATGGCTTCAGGAATGTCCATAGTACTACCACAGCCCTTGTCAAAGTCTAGACTGACATTCTTAATGCAAGTGATGCTGGTCTTCTAACCTATGGAGTATTCATCAACTTGAATAAGGCCTTCGATGTCAACCACCACCTTCTCCTTGGTAAATTGCATCAATAAGGTCTAGATCGCTTAGCACTCACATGGTTCCATGACTACATCACTGGAAGATCGCAAAGGGTAAAATAGTCTGGTTCACTCTCCTCTTCAAGGCCTATCTCACATGTAGTACATCAAGGTTCTATCCTTGGCCCGATACTATTCTTGCTTTTTATCAACGAGCTCTCCAACTTCTGTGGCGGTGCACCCATGCAATTATATGCTGATGATGCAATCTTATACCGCTCATCTAACAATATAGACTGGCTTAACCAAAGCCTTAACTCTGATTTCATTGCACTCGAGACCCAGTTCTCTGACAATCACCTAAATCTAAATACGAAAAAAACAAAAGCTATGCTTTTCCATAACCCATTCCCCAAACCTACCAAACAGCTCCAGATCAGTACACAGTCAGAAGACCCCATAGAGGTGGTTAGTACTTTTAAATACCTTGGGGTTCACTTAGATGCCTCCTTCTCGATGGAGCATCATGCAACCCAGTTTACCAAAATGGTAAACCAGAAGCTTTGGTTTTTATACTGCCTCTGCCCTCTTTTGTCCAACTCCGCCTGTAAAAAGATTGCGTCAACATCCCTTCTCCCTATTTTGTTCTATGGTGCCCCTCTACTACTTCTGCCCAATCCTTTTCCCTTGCACAGGTGCATCAACTCTATCATAGGATTGGACGTTTTGTCCTTGGACAGGACTCCAGAAAACACCACTGTGGGTCCCTGTATTCTCTTCAGTGGCCTACCTATGACTCAAGGTTAAAGTTTCACACCTTATGCCTTGTATTCAAACTTACCAAGCTCTTTAATCTTCCTTGCCTAAGGGGAATCATTTATAAAAAAGCACCCACACGCATGCTTAGATCTACTTCCTTACTCTTATTAGCAATACAGAAGACGCAATGCCTATCGGGTAAGCACTCATTCACCTTCTCAGCTCCCTCTGCTTGGAATTCCTTCCCCCCAACTTACTCTCCTGACCCACCCTATTCTCCATCAAAAAAAAGCTTACCTCTTTCCTACCTCTTTCCTACTAACCCCCTTCCTCTGCAATTGCTTTAAATAACCCTTATAGCATTGTTAATACATAGTCTATGTTACCCTGATAGATGTATCTTGTAATCCACCTGCTCTCATGTTCCTGCTATGCATATATTGCATAATATTAGTTATCCTGTTTATTTATATATGCTTAATGCCTGATTTGTTTTAAGTTACTTACCTGGCTTTCTACTGTAATAATCTTTGCAACATTGTTAAATCTCTCTGTATCCTGTATATTATTAATGTATTTATCTATTGTACTGTGTTCACCATTGTCACCTGGGTCATCACTTACCCAGTTACCAAAATTCTAATAAATAAATAAATAAATCATGCAGCACCTGCAGTTCCTGGTCCTTCCTGTTTGTAACTTGTGGCCATGTCCACCAATACAGTACATCAGCATGTAGTTTGAATTCCCCAGATGTATTCCTGCTCCACAATCTGACATGAGAAATAGTAGTTTATAAAAATAAATTATGTTAGGAGGAAAGGTTGGAATGGCCCCCCCCCCACCAAGACACATCACATGTCCCACCTTTCGTGTGGGGGCATACCCCAAACCTCAGAATTATTAAGTAGAACCCATACACATATTATCAGTACTGGTGCAAAATCTAGGTATTTCAGTTAACAAAGGTTAGATGTCAGTAACTAGTACCGCCACTCTCCTCCGAACTGGGTATGGTTGAGATATTAATTGGTCATCCCTGTTGGCTGCCAGGGTAATGCACATCCAAAGCTCCATGGCGCACCACAAAATCTCAACATATATTTGAGTCTCTGGATTGTGATGTTCCTCCCCTGCCATCATAGTGAATCCTCTGATCCTCTCTGTAAACTCATGGCACTAGAACAAAAAGGCAATAAAATAAAATCATATGGTACTAAGGACCATCTCCTGTTGAACAAAGCCATTATGGAGAGCTGCAAAAAATGCCGAAACCTTAGTGTAGCATGGATCGACTACAAAAAAGCATTTGAAAGTATCCCACACTCTTGGATCACTGAGTGTTTATGGATCTACAAGATACATCCCGCACTGATAAACTTCATCACAACAACGAGAAAGTGGCAAACCACCCTGCAATTAAATCATGAGAAAGGTCAAATCACCATCCCAAATATAAGCATCCAATGAGGGATATTTCAAGATGACTCCTTGTCACCACTTCTGTTTTGCCTTGCCCTCAATCCCTTGAGTAGCCTAATCAACAACCTAGGCTATGGATGCAGCTTGAACCCCAGAAACAAAAACAATCAACAGCTAACATTTCACCTTCTATTTGTAGATGACCTAAAACTTTATAGTTCATCTGACAAACATTTGAAAGAACAACTACAAATTGTTAAGACCTTTTCTGATGACATACGGATGATGTTTGGCCTAGACAAATGTGCCAAAGCAACATTTGTAGTAGGAAAGTTAACTCAAAGAAAACATGAATCTGGTGGAGGTTTGTGACATAAAAGAACTTGAGCAAGAGGGAGGGTATAAATACCTGGGAACAGATGAAGGAGCAACAGCACAGCATGAACAAATGAGTAAAAGTAAGCAAGGAATATTTTAGAAGATTAAAGCTAATTCTGAAAACTGCTTTGACAACACGAAATAAAATGCAAGCTATAAACCAACTCGCCCTTCCAGTGATATCATACAGCTCTGGTGTGATAGACTGGCCACAGAAAGTGTTGAACCAGCTAGATACAAAAACAAGAAAAATGTTTCATGCACACAAATTAATATACAAAAAACAGTGCATGCCAAGATTATACATCCCAATGTCAGAGGGAGACATGGGCTTGATTGCGATTGATTACACATATAGAGCCACAATAGTGGGGCTACATACTTACTGACATCCTTGGACCCAAATATAGTCAAGGTCTTGCATCATGAAGAAAATAAGCCTAAAATGACTTCACTCATCAAATTAGGAGAAGCCTTCAAAAGGGTAGCAGAGATTGATGTCAGTCCACATGTAGATAAGGAACTGTCAGCAACAGAAAACACAAAGAATCAGAAAAAGGAGTATAAGGATAAAGACCAACAGAAAAGAAAAAACAATTGGAAAGCCCATAATTATAGTGGAAAATACAGGGAGTTACTGGAGCAACCACAGGTCGATCAAGCCCTGACCCATAAGTGGTTAAAAAGAGGTGAATTTAGGCCACAAGGTGAGAGACTGATAGTGGCAGCCCAAGATAGTGAGCTACGCACAAGATGGTTCACAAAATCCATAGAAAAAACAGGAGAAACAGACAAGTGCAGGTTCTGTAGTACAGAATTAGAAACAGTTGCGCACCTCGTGGCTGGATGTAAAGTACTCATGGCAGAAGGCCTATATACCGAAAGACACAACAGTGTAGCAAGATTGATCCACTGGAAACTGTGCAAACACCATAACATACAGGTAGCAGAGATACACTGGAAACATGAACCACAAAGAATCACAGAGAATGAAGAAGTAATGATCACATGGGATCACCCAATACCAACAGCAAAGAAAGTGGAAGCAAGAAAACCTGATATTGTAATACAAGAAAAGAGAACAAAGGTAGCATTTCTGATTGAAATAGCCATCCCTAGTGACTGCAGTGTCCTGCGTACAGAGAGACACAAAATCATGAAATACCAAGATATGCAGTCAGAAACCAAACTGATGTGGAATAAGGACACACAAATTGTTCCAGTAGTGCTTGGAGCAATGGGACTAATCAAAAAGAAGAACTTTCAGGCACATTTAAATATGCTACCAATACTTGTGACACCTTATGAACTTCAAAAGGAAGCCATTTTGGGGAAGTTGTGTGTGCCGAGAAGAGCGCTGTCAGCAAACATCAAAGATTAATACAGTACTAATTTCTTGAGTTTTGAATATGCCCTGGCTAAAGAATGGGGTCCATTCTTGCCACGGTATTAGAAATCCCTAAACATTTTGGAGACACTAACCCCTAAGAGATATACTGACCCCAGCTGGGTCATCAGCAGACTCTCGACACAGCATAATGTAAATAATGTCAAGTCCAGTTTTAATCCACTTAGGAAGAGTACATGCAATATTAGGTATAGTGTACACATTTGCACAACTAATTTGTGTATTTCAAATGAACAATTTATGGATCAAAATAATGATAATTTCTATTTGTAATATAATTTTGCCATGACAGTATTAGTTTGCAGACTTTTAGGAAAGGTTTTGAGCACACACCAGGTACCTGTAGGAACACAACACAACCATAAAAGGAATCAGGGAACGGAGCTATGTAAACCAATTTGAGCCTTTATGACACTAGTAATAGGATTACCACCTGTGCTGACGTGCACAGGACAGTCCTGATTTGAGCAGTTATGTCCTGCAAAAAAAGATGAAAAATACTACATGTCCTGACCTTAATGTAGGAAAAATTATTTTTTAATTTTCCTCTAAATGTTGCAGAAAACTGTATTACCATAACTGAAGTCTCTTAAAATGATAAGAGACAATAGAAGCAACTAAAGAACTCCAACACTTCATCTTAATTCTGATGACATAGAGAACACATATACACTGCATTAGTGGAGGGTAGACATTGTCCTGCAAAAAAAAATCATGTTTCAACAAGAAATGTCCCACTTTGGACTTCTTAAAAGGTGGTAATCCTAACTAGTAAGAAGTGAAGCATAAAAATAAGTATAACTGAAAGCAATGTGTTTGTATAGAAGATGTATAATAACTGATAATTCTAATAAAGATGTTCTAAATAGAAGACAATATAAATTCCCAAAGTATCGCAATATGATAATTTGTTTTTATTTATTACAGTAATATTGACCATGGGTGATCATGAAAAATCAAGATGTTACGAGATCATCATTAATCACAATCACCTTTTCTATAACATTATGTTTTTTTGATTGGTGGATATTTAACATTCATGTTTAATTATTGTTAATTTTGGGCACAGTAATGGTTTTGAAGCTTGAACATGGTATTTGAACATAACTGATAATGATCATTCATGATTACAGTCCCGTGAAATTCTTTTAATTTTTTACAATTTTTCTTTTTGTTTTTCTGGAATTTCTTGTTATTTCTTTTTATTCATTGACAATTTAGTTTTATTTCTTGTTATCACATTTATGTTCATAAACTACCTCAGAATTACCTTATGCACACTATAAATCACATTCCTAGTATACTGCATTGTACTAAACTCCTTGTTTATAAATGATCTGCACAACCACTGTGGGAGCAGTAATATCATCCAGTACGCTGATGATGCCATGATTTACAGATCCTCTGACAACCTGGATGACCTTGGCCCATCCTTCCAAGAGGACATTCTCACTATGGAGGACTGGCTCACTAAGAATAAAATGGTCCTTAATACTGCCAAAACCAAGGCCATGTTGTTCGGACCCAGATTCCTTGGCCAAAACAGAGCACAACTCCTACAACTCATTTTCAGAGCGGGTAACAAACTTGAAGTGGTTGCCTCCACAAAATACCTTGGCCTTACTTTGGACCAAGGTTTCACCCTAAAACAACATGTTGACCAAGTCACCAAAGTCATCCATGGTAAACTTGGTACACTCTATCGTCTCAAGGATCAGCTGATCCCTGAAGCCAGGACTGCCATTGCCTCGTATGTCTTACTCCCAACACTCACCTATGCTGCCCTGGTACTTCAGGGAGTGGCCAAGTTGGAGTTCAGTAAGTTACAGGTCTTGTACAACAAGGTGGTCCATTTCGCCACTCAGTCCCACTCTAGGAGCCACCATTGTGATTCACTAGCACTACTCAGCTGGCCATCATTCAAAGCCCGTCTCAGGTACCCAGTGCTGTGCCTAGCACATACGCTAATTAGCTCTACACCTCCCCCAAGCCTCGCAGGTCTCATAACTGGCAAGTGAAATCCCCGCAATCTATAGACCTCAGGCCAAACTCTTCTTGAAGTCCCTAGGGTGAGAACCAAGGCAGGGGATATGTCCTTTTCCCACACCGCCCCTTCCCTATGGAACAACCTTCCTCCTGAGGTCTGGGAAGCTCCATCACCAGTGTGCTTCCGAACAAGACTCAAACAACATATGCTTGCCATGAGTCAATGCCAATGCTACATTACCTGACACTTCCACACTACCCGCCTGCCTGAACACTAACATCACTACCACCTGAGCTGGCAGCACTAACCCTTCTCTATTGTCTCTCCTCCCAAAATATTCTACTTGGGTAACTGTGACCCAGTTAAGGCTCTTGCTCTCCTATATTGTTTCACTTCAATAATTGATGTAACCTGCTATGTAATATATCACTGCTCTCTCTCTCTCTCTCTCTCTCTCTCTCTCTCTCTCTCTCTCTCTCTCTCTCTCTCTCTCTCTCTCTCTCTCTCTCTCTCTATATATATATGTATAAACATATGCCATAAGCTATATCTGTACTAATTGTGTACCATACTAGTCCTTTAACTCCTGGGTTGCCCCTGAAAAAGGGACCTCCGTGGCCCAGTGGGCCTACCCGGTCATCAAAATTCAATAAATAAATAAATAAACAGCATTATGCTATGGTCTTGCAAGGTTTTGTGACTGAAAGAATTCACTTTTGCTTCCTTGTGGACCGTCTCTGTCATAGCAACAGAACCTAAACAACAACTGCTGCAAGCATTTATTTAGATCTGGCCCACCAAAAAGCATTTTTTTCAATTTATTCATGTGTTTTTTTTGTTTTATACCTTTTATATGCTGAATTTCTTTTATTTCTTGTTATACCTTGAATTCCTTGTTATACCTTACATTTCTTGTTATTTCTTATTTAAGAAAAACACGGGTCTCTAGTCATGCTATGTCATTATAAAATCAACATTGTTTTCAGCTGGGTACTGAAGGGTAAGGCTTTGTAAAGCACTTAGTGATTGCTCATGTAGGCCAAGGAGTCCCAGAGCACAGGTGTTAGCGTCATGATGGGCTGATGTCAGAAACATTCTCATTTAGTGGTGAAACTGCCTGTCCCCATCTGGCTTGCTTCTCTACATTTTTAGACTCACACTATCTGAAATGAGTTTGATGGAGCAACCAGAAGGATTTATTAAAGTAAAAATATCTGCTGCTATACTGTCTGCCATGTCTTTGTCTAACACAATTTATTCAACACTTCAAAGGGATATGATAATCAGGAGTTGGATGTCAGTCACTTAGAAAAGATAATTTTTATTAAAGATGCCTAGCAATTGAAGTAGATTGCCTTTAAATAAGGGCTGTCTGCTTCAATTGCCAGGTATCTTTAACTAAAATCATTTTAGATAGTGTGAGTCTACTAATTCAGGCCATTGGGACAGCATACACATGAGACTGCATCTATCTCACATCCTGCTTACATGATCTTTGGCCTTGGAGCAATAGCAGACTCCCATCTGGGTCTTCCTTTAATTTAATCAGGCCATTTCAGGTTAGGGACAGTCAGAAAATCTGTCAAAGGTATCCCTTCTCCTGGACCTGCCCACCTGCACAACTGTAGAGCTATCATCTGCAATGCTGACCCTGGTTCAGGAATGAGCCTGGGCTGTTGGAAAGTCATTCAGGAAGAGGAGGAAAAGGATTGGTCTTTCACATCAGATGCTCTCCTGTAGGTGGGGTGGGGGGGTTACGCATCCTGCTACTATACCACCACATGGGTGACCACAGATGACACTGCAGGGGACTTGTAGTTAGACGGGGGAGATGGACCCCTTTCATCTGGTGCAACAGGCTTGCCAGCATTCTGAACATGTCACATGCTCCTGGTGGGAGGGGCTTTAAAGGGGGAAAAGGGCACTGGTTGGGAGGATGAATCCTCTGCTGGCTCCACATGCCCATCTCAGGCTGCCATCGCTGTTTTCCAATGACACTCACTGCCTTCACCTCCGCTGTGGGGTGGGGGTAGCACAGACCCTGAGGAAGCTCATTAGAGTGAAATGCTGGGTGTTTTCTTGGGGTGTCTCTGTATGGCACTGTCTTTGCTATATTGCTATATTGCATATCAAATCTGGACACATTATCCAGCTGAGGCATCTTTTTATTTTGAGGTCGATGGAGCTGGTATGAATTTACTGGGAGTCCAACCCCATGGCTTCCCCCAACAGTTCTGACACCAGGTGCCAAACACCGATGTTGGAAATAGTGAAATAATATTAAAAAAGTATTTTTTCCTTCTCCACACAAACATGCACACATTTCTCCCTCTTCTTCCTCCACACCACACAACAACATAACCTCCTTTTCCACCTGCTCATTACCACCCCATCCCCGCTCTTTTCCTCAATGCTAGCCAAAATTAAAATAGAAAGATACCAACTGGCATAGCCCTCCTCTCACTACATTAGCCAGCAGCTGTCTGAATGAATGAAAGTGTGATGCTGAACAGCTAATTGTGTTTTCCCTCATTCAGAAGGCATCTGGCTGAGGTAGTGAGAGAAGGGCTGTATCAGTTGCTGTCATTTTTATGTTTGCTTGCACGCATCTGCAAGAAACATAGTGTGGTGATACGAAATGCAGTGCCGTACAGTTAAAAGGGAGAGCACCGCTTCAGTGAGCAGCGCTCCCCTTCCCCCCACACACACACACACAGACGCAAGCACGCATATTGCGTGCTCATGCACTCTTCCCCCCCACGCACACACTGTATGGCGTGAGGGTACCCCAATCCGTCGGCTTCACACCCTCCCAAAAAGCTTTCTTGGGAGCCCACCCCAGCGTGGCAAAAATTATTTTGCTGATGGGGTGCACAATCCCCCATCTGCTCTAAGCCCACAAACAGCCTTCAGCTGCCACGCTGGAACCCACCCAACATGGCAAATGTCACGTCATCTCCCCGTCCCAAAAAAAATCTGTAAACAGACAACTGTCCCTCGTGGTCTCCCTGCCCACCCGCGACCACCCACTGCACACCCTGCCTCCCCACACCCCCACACACCATACTTACCTCCGGAGTCTGGCACAATGGTCTTCGGTGGACCGGGAACACGTCTGCACTCTTCAAAGCCGACCGCGAACTGAGGAAATGCCGGTAAGCTGTATAATGTAATAAATAGGGTTTTTTCAGCTTTGATGCATATCTCAGGCATTTTTTGGAATTTTGACACCAAATTTTCAACATGGGATTTTTGGGACCCCTCCTTATGAATTCTTGAACTGTCATGGCGTTAATCGGGCTAGAAGGGTGATTTCACGTTCACTGTGCAAAATCACCTTTTGGGACTGATTAAAGAAATTACAGTGCCAGTGTTCATAAGGTGGGCTCTCAAAAAGCCTATGTTGCAAATTTGGTGAAAAAATTCCTAAAAATGACTGTTTTACGAGTGTGCATTTTGCAGTTCCTACGCATGTTCATAAGTTTGCGAATTTTTAATATTTGCACTCTGGATTTTCAACATTGCCATTTTACCACACCTCCTTATGAGCAATACAGTTGTCATTTTTCACATCTTACCCAAAATGTGTTTCCATGCATGTAGCGCACAATGGCGCAGTTGGTGTGCGAAATCGATGTATGAGACACATTAAGAAAATCACAGTGACACTGTTCATGAGCAGAGGTCTTAAAATGGCTATGTTGAAAATTTGGTGAATAAATTCTTAAAAATGACTGTTTTATGAGCGTGCGTTGCGCAGTTCCTATGCTCCTTGTAAGTTTGCAAATTTTTTATATTTGCACTCCAGATTTTCAACATTGCCATTTTACCACACCTCCTTATGAGCAGTATGGCTGTCATTTTTCACATGTCGCCCAAAATGTGTTTCCATGTATGTAGCGCACAAGGGCGCAGTCGGTGCGTGCAATCAATTTTTGGGACAGATTTAGAAAATCACAGTGACGCTGGTCATGAGCAGAGGTCTTAAAATGGCTATGTTGAAAATTTGGTGACAAAAGTCCATAAAATGACTGTGTTTTGGTGAGCATTGCACAGTTTCCACGCAACCTCGTAAGTTCATGAATTTGTAATATTTTCCATCCAGATTTTCACCAGTGGCATTTTTCCACACTTCCTTATGAACAGTACAGCTGTCATTTTTCACAACATGGTCAAAATGTGTTTTCACACTTTCAGCACAGAAATGCATGGTCGTTGTGGGAAATCAATCGTGACTTCACCAGTTTTTTTAATATTTTCACTGCAGATTTTCAACATTGCCATTTTTTACACCTCCCCACGAACAGTACAGCTGTCATTTTTCACATCCTGTTTGGAACATGTTTTGCACCTGTGGTTACAAATGCTGTAGTCGCTGTGCAAAAGCAGTTTTTGGCTAACAAACTGATATTGCCACTGTTCATGAGGTGGGGGTCACAAAAAAAACCATGTTGAAAATTTGGAGTGAAAATGCCAATGAATGCCTGAGGCATTAGGGTCTCCAACCATAACGCCCTACCCTGTAGAGAATGACAGGCATCAGGGCTGTGACTTGGGATTGTCACCTGCAATGCTCATACCATTCCACCCCATCCACACCCTGCAGCCAGTAAGAGGCATCGAGGTGTGCCTTGGACTCTTCGGCCCCAAAGTTCACCCCTTTCTCCTATATCGCACCCATCTCACCTTATTTCCTGATGGAATGGGGTGCGCATAAGGGCCAAAGACCCCAAGACACACCGTGACACTTGTCTGTATCTGCAGGGTAGGGTGTGGTGAAATGGTGTGGCCGTTATGCCTGACGACCCAAAGGCACACCCCACTGCCTGTCACTATCTGCAGGGTAGTGATGGGGTTGGCTTCAGTTCAATACTTCACTGCCATTCCTATTATGCAGCTCCGTAACTCCTACACTACCAATGCCAATACCAGCAAGCAAACATTCGGCAGTGACAAATGCTTGTTTTATTTTGAATTTCTGGTAAAGTCACCAACTTTATCTTCACAGATCAATTTGCAAATGTTTGCCATTTACTAGGAAATTTGCCTTTTGTAGCTTCATCTGACAACTTTGCCTACAACTTTGCCTTTGATGCATTTGGGCAAAGTTTGTTCAAACTGCGGTTTCTGGTAAAGTTGGTCACATGGAAACAGCACCTGCAGGTTTTGTGCTACTTTTCTATGTATAGATTGAACCTTAGTTTCATCTTCCAGTCTGAATGAGTTAGTGGAAGAGGTCAGATCTGCTGCTTTGCGAGGGTTTAAAAAAATGAACAAAAAACTTCTTTTACAGTTTTTTTTGCTTTTCTTGTCATCTTCTATTTAGCAAACAGTTTGTGCTGATTTTTTTATTTGTTGTTTCAGTGTATTTTCCTTTGTTTTATATTTCTTCATTTTACTATTTTTTTTATCTTTCTTTTCAAACTCAAAATGAGTTTAACTGGAGAGAGGGAGACTGGGAGAACTGGGGCTGGGACCAGTCCCAGTAAGGAGGGGATGCAGTCAGTGAATGGGACACGCTATCCCATCCATCTAAAGAGACCAGCATTGGCACCAGTAGCACTAGATGAAGATTAAGGGTCGGAAGTTAGAGTGCTGCTGGCAGAGGACCAGGCTAGTGAAGGACAAAATGGCCCTGCCTGCCCACTACAGTGAGTTTCAGGGGGCAATCAACCATAAGAAGGCAGAGTTCCTGTCTAGGGAGATTGCTGCAGGGAAGAATTGACCAGTTGTGCTATTTTGGACTGTCGACAGGCTTTTACATCCGGTCTGTCAGCAGCTGAAAAAAGCCTTTTCTGACACTCTATGTGATGAGTTTGCTCGATTCTTCACTGACAGGGTGTCCTTCATCTGGCAGGGAATCCCATCAGTGAGCCAGATTGCGGCTTGCAGTGATTGTCTTGGACATGATGGAAGTACTCCACCTGTCTGGGCAGAGTTTAAACTGGTGGAGGTGGCAGAGGTCACTGAGGTTGCATTAAAGCTGAAGCACACATATTGCGAACGGGACCTGGTTCTGACACATTTCTTGATGGGATGCATTGGTTCTGTTGGCCCGGTGTTTGCCTTGATTGTCCAGTGCTCTTTATTGGAGGGAGTCTTCCCATATTCCTTGAAAGAGGCTGTGGTGAGGCCCCATCTTTAGATCCAGACATCCTGGCAAATTTCTGTCCCATCTCCAATCTTCCATTTTTGGGTAAGATTGTAGAGAAGATTGTGGCGCAACAGCTTGAGGAGCACCTCGTGACCTCTGTCATCAATGAGCCACTCCAGTCTGGATTTTGAGATAAGCATAGTACCAAAATGTTCTGGTTCACAATGACGTCCTTAGGGTGAAGGATAGAGGAGAGGGGTCAGTTCTCATTCTCCTTGATCTTTCCTCAGTGTTTGAGACTGTAGACCACTCTGTGTTGCTTGATCATCTGAAAGAGTACTGTGGGCTTGCTGGCACTGTCATCTGCTGGTTTGAGTTCTATCTCGCTGACAGAAAGCAACGGGTAGTGATGAGGAATTTCCCCTCCTCCTTCTCGAGACTCCTGTCATGTGGAGTACCTCAGGGATTGATCTTGTCACCGATGTTGTTTGCAGTGTACATGTTGCCCCTAGGTGAGCTCATTAGGAAGTACAATGTGTGCTTTCACTGCTATGCAGATGATACCCAGTTGTATCTGTCCTTTGCCCCTGGGACATCCAGTACTGTGAAAGTGCTTAAAATCTGCCTGGCCAAGATCAATGAATGGATGTCCTCCATCTGGTTGCAACTGAACCCTGATAAGATGGAGGTTCTGGTTGTGGAGATGGGCCAAAGGCATGATAGGATTGCCTCTGGTGTGGCAACTGGTCTTTCTTGGGGCCTACACCATTGATGGCTTCTTCTAGGGTGTGAGATCTTGGTGTGTTCCTGGATGACAGACTGACATTTGAATCTCAGGTGTCATCAGTTGTCCAAAGTGGTTTTTACCACTTGAGGAATATCACCAGGATCAAAACCCTAGTTCTGCCTGAGGACCTTCCTACAATGGTTCATGCCTTTGTAACATCCAGGCTTGATTACTGCAATGCTCTTTATTTCGGAGGTCTCAGGAGGTACCCTCTGCCTGCTGCAGCTAGGGCAGAACACAGCTGCAAGGTTGCTGATGGGCCTTTCGAGGTTCAGTCATGTAACTCCAGTGCTGCATGAGCTGCATTGGCTGCCAGTCAGGTGGAGGGTTATCTTCAAGGTGGGCTTGCTCACCTTTAAAGCCCTGCATGGATTAGGCCCTGACTATTTGTCTGACCTCCTAATACCTGCCACCCCAGTCTGCTCCCTCCATTCCTCCTCTAGGGGCCTCCTGGCGATTCCCAGGATGAGACCAAAAACTGCTGCCCGACAGGGCATTTAGCATTGCCAGCCCTGTGCTGTGGAATTTGCTACCACTTGCTATCAGTGAGGTCCCTTCGGTTGAGATGTTTTAGAGCCACCTCAAGACCCATCTGTTCTCTTTGGCCTTCCCAGATATAGAGAAAGAAGATCTTGACTAATGTTAGCAAACTGAATTATGTGTTGATTTTATTATAATAACTGGGGACATTTTCTCCCATAGGAAAACTGGGTTATAATTTCTTCATTATAACCAGCTGGTTATGATGATGAACACGCGCCCGGTTTCCCCAATTCACTACACGCGCCAACCGCAATCCTCCTCTTCTCTGCACTGCTTCCCGCCATCCCCACTCCTCAGTGCTGCAAACTTCGCCGACAGAAGAAGTCGGTGGTAAGTTCTTTTTTTTTTTCAAGCAAAAGTATCACTGAACACAGCAACATTTTTGGAATAAAAAAAATACTACTTCAGTTTAGGAGCTGAGCTTCAACAGACTGCACTGAAACCCCAACGATCCATGGCTCAACTTCATAGACAAATCCATTCATTTTGTTTAATTACAGTGGTGAAAAAATGATCCCCAGCAATTATACAAAATAAAGGATGGGTAGGTGTGTAAAACTCAGATTTTACACCCACCCCCTTGGGTGGGATACTTTAATAAACACCTGGAGCTTTGCTCTTGGGGTTCATGTGGCATCCCACCCCTCGGGGGGGAGTGTAAAATCCTCGTTATAACCACCTACCCATCCATTGTTCTCTATTTATCTTACTACTGTTTTAAGCTGTATCTATGTATTATCCTGTTCTCCTTTTAATGCTTTGTATGTGAGGCGCCCAGAGCCTCTGGGAATGGGCACCATAAAAATAAACTTTGCCTTGCCTTGCCACTAGGAAGTGGAACCCACCCCTCCCAAGAGCACAGCACCAGCATGCAGTGGCACCGCACCACCTACCAGTTGACCCTGCTCCAGTACATCCTGTACCTGTTTCAGTACCTGCCCCTGGGGCCCTCCTCCATAGTTGTGCCACCAAATAAGTTTTCCCTGGGAACATCTTTTTTCCTCCCCTCTTCAGCCACAAGAGTCCCTTGTTAAGGACAGTTTTGTAATTGACCTGCTAACAACAATGTGGAGACTTGCAGCTTGTGTCACATTGTTGTTCAGTAAGGGAAATAGGGAAGACATTTTTTTTATGCAACTTTTTGCTCCTCCATGGCCACTTACACCTTTTGTCAGGTCCCCTTCCACTCCCAACCCTTTCAGTCTCTCCACAAGGAACAGGGTCCAAGAGCATTGGAGGCTGTCACACATGACCATGGAGAGACACAGGCTTTCTGTAGTTTTTCTCCTTTCCTGACCAGGAACTGTGGCATACACAGCAGGTGTGTGTGTGCATGGAGGCGTAGGCGCAGTGCCAAAACCACATGCTCCCTCTACCCTCCCAGTGTAGCATCAGTCCCACAGACCTCTGCTTTGATACCCAGCTTCCACCACATGTCAGCCAAGAATGAGGAAACTCGCATCCCCATTCCATGAGACAACAGCATCCCAGCGGCCACTACTATTATCTCCAAGCCCCCCCAACCCCTGGCTACCCAAGCTCACTCCCAGACTTAGGTCACTGGGTGTGGTGTGAGGTGTGGCATCAAGTGCCTCAACCCTTAGCACCACCATACCACATGGGGCAGACATTTGGGTATAGGTTTGGCAGCACACCCACCATAAAATGAGGCATCACTAGGAATGGGAGGAGCATGTCAGGAGGAGAAAGACCATGGCATTTGAGAGGGGTGGAGACAATGGGACCCATAGTGCCCTTTCTGTGCTGCAGGGTGGGCAGTGCAAAAAGAGGCAATGTGGTGGGTTGTCATGCAGTGCACAGGTCTCAAAGGGGTGCAGAGTGGGAACACAGTGAACTAGAAGAGGGTGCTGCTGGCAGACACCAATGCTGCAAGGTTGGCCTGAAAGGCTGGCCTCAGATCTTCCTCCTACATCCCTCTATATGAAGTGGTGCAGCTACGCAGGAGCTAGAAGAGTTCACACAGCAAGTTTATTGCCATAAAGGCATAAAGAAAACTTAGGAGGTGTTGCTCCAAAACTAGTGGAGCATTCTTGAGGGTTTGATGGAACTCCATGGTGGCAGTACACCCTCTCTCTGAAGGTCATAGCCTTATCCTCTCAATCTCACACTCCTTGATTCAAGATATGCTATTGGTATTTCTCTCTCCTTTATTATCTTCACCTGTTGTAAAAAAACAAATTAAAAAGTTTCAAAAAGTTAAAATAAAGCAACACATTTATACATCTTCATTTCTCTCTGTCCTGATTTCTAATACTGCTTCCTTCTATCTATTCTTAATTCTGCTTTCAGCTATCCTCCTCCAGAAAACACAAAATTCCAATTTCCTCTCTATATTGTTTTGTTTCTTGTGCAACTGTGTAGTCTATACACTGTCACTGCTTTCTTCTCTCACTATGGGGCCTATGCACAAAGGCGGCCTGGGTATGTGTGATATGTGTGTACCCCGCCCATATAGCTATGCGCCTATGGATAGGTGCCCAGTGGCCAGCATTCCCTAATGCCAGCTGACTGTCCTTGTCCCCACCCCTCATTGTGCAGCTGCACGGGTTGGATCATGGGACATAGGGGGGCATTCAATCAGATGCTTGTCCTGGGGCTCTCAGTGCATCCTCTGCTGTACACCAGCAGAGGACCAGAGAAGACACAGTGTGAAACATTGTTTTCTGTTCCCAGTGGCTATCGTACAAAGCAAACAGGTATTGTGGATCTACCATAGATACCACCTCCCAGACACAAAACACAGAAGTCGAGGACTCACCACCTTATTTATTTAGTTTTTGTTGACCGAGTTGGTACACTAGATGGAAACTGTCTTTTTAGGCACTACCCAAGAGGTTACAAAGTGAGTAATGAGTACAACAACATAAAATATACAATGAATTTGCAATAAGTATAGAGACTGAGAAAATTATAATTGGAACAAATATGATAACAGAGGTACTCAAAAGGAAGCATTTAAGTTTAGGAAACATTTAAGGGGAGCAGAGTAACATCAGCGCTTGTAAAATGTTAGATGGAGGAGCAAGCTTTCACTAGATAGAGCAGTTACACTTGGCAGAGGATAGTAAGTGCTAACAAAGGGCATGTCGGAAGGAACCATGAGAGGCACAACCATGTATCTATGGGGGATTGTGACAAGGTGCAGCCTCGCCACGGGATTCAGGATCAGCTTTGCGGTGGTTAAGAAGTCTCAGGAAGACCAGTTTGTTAACAACAAACCAACCAGGTATATTTTTATTTTCTTAATATGGTTGGTGACACAGAACTTTGGGCTTCTGCCCTTTTCCTTTTTAAGCCCCACCGGGGAAAATGAAACAAAAACTGAAATAAAGAGGCCTAGCTCTGGGTGGGAGCACTGACTAAACCATCCCCAACCCTAACTAGAAACCCCCCTTTTCCAGAAGGCTAGACCTTCTGGAAGAATACAAACAGCAAAACAGAAAACTCACAATAGAAATAACTTTTTCCTTTTTGGCCTAATTCAGGAGAGCAATCTCCTGAGGGTTGCTTAAGGGACTCCAGTTCTGGAACACATCCAAGCAGCTTGTCAGCCCTCTACCCCTGCAGCAACTCTCTGCTGGCTTTTCCTTCCTGTTTTTAAAGCTCTCCTGTCTGTGCAGCTGCAGCCAATCAGCTGAATCAGCTGCAGCTGTACCCTGACTGTCTTACTCAGGGAAACACCCTCTCCTCCAGTGCCTGAGTTTACCACACATCCCCCTCCCCAGCTCGACACTATAGGGTTGGGTGGTGCCGAGAGGTAGAGTCTTTGGGAAAGTCTGTCCGCTTTTCCGTTCAGTGTCCCCGTTCTGTGCTGGACCACGAAGTGGTACGGTTGTAGTGCAATGAACCATCTTGTCACTCTGGCATTTTTTTCCGTTTGTTTGCATCCACTTGAGTGGAGCATGGTCCATCACCAGAGTGAACTTGTGACCTAGTAAGTAATATCTGAGGGTTTCCGTCACCCACTTCACTGCAAGGCACTCCTTTTCCACTATGGCGTACCGCTGTTCCCGGGGTAACAACTTCCTATTTAGGTACAGGATGGGGTGCTCTTTACCTGCTACCACCTGGGAGAGTACTGCCCCCAATCCAACATCCAAGGCATCTGTTTGCAGAATGAATTCTTTATCAAAATATGGGGAGACCAGTACCAGATCAGAACAGAGGGCCGTCTTGAGGTCAGTGAATGCCTCATACGCTGCTTCCGACCTCGTCACAATGTCCGGTGCTCTCGCCCTGGTTAACTCTGTTAATGGAGCGGCCTGAGTGGCAAAGTGAGGGATGAACCTCCGGTAGTAACCGACTAACCCTAGGAAAGCCCTCACTTGCTTCTTGTTTGGTTGGGGCCAGTTTTGAATTGCTTCTACCTTCTTCACCTGGGGTTTCACCAATCCGCGTCCAACCACATAGCCCAAGTATTTTGCCTCTGACAAGCCGATCTTACATTTGGTGGGGTTCGCTGTCAATCCAGTTTCTCGTAATGTATCTAGTACGGTCTCAACCTTCTGAAGGTGAGTTTCCCAGTCCATACTATGGATGACCACATCATCGATATAGGTGGCAGTATAGTGAGAGTGTGGGCACAGCAGTCAGTCAATCATGCGCTGAAAGGTCGCAGGTGCTTATGCAGACTGAATGGGAGGACTTTGTAGTGGTATAAACCCCCTGGGGCGATGAAGGTGGCCTTCTCTTGGGCTGTCCTTGTGAGTGGGATCTGCCAGTGTCCCTTCATAAGGTCCAAGGTGGAGAGGTATCTGGCCTTCCCCAACTGGTCAATCAGTTCGTCGACCCTAGGTAGGGAGTAAGCATCAAACTGCGATACCTCGTTTAGTTTCCTGAAATCATTACAGAACCTCCAAGTGTTATCCAGTTTTGGCACGAGGACGATGGGGCTTGACCATTCACTATAGGACTCTTCTATGATGTCGAGCTTCAACATCCTCTCGACTTCAGCTCAGATTTTTTTCCTCTTGGCCTCTGGGATATGGTAGGGTCTTTCCCTTATCCTTTCACCCGGAGCTGTCACAATGTCATGGTAGGCTGCGACTGTCTGACCAGGTCATTCAGAGAACACATCCCCTTTTCGCTGAACCATTTCCATTGCTTCTTTGTACTGTGTAGGAGACAGCTCAGGTGAGATATGGACTTGCCCCTCTGTTTTACCTTCTGCCGAGGTTACGGCCAACGAGACACAGCAGTTCTCCTGGTCTTGCCATGCCTTCAGAAGGTTAATATGGTATATTTGGAATTTCTTCCTGCGATTGGGTTGGCTTACTTTATAGTTCACATCACCAACAGTTTCCATGACCTCATATGGACCCTGCCACCTGGCAAGCAGTTTGCTTTCTACTGTGAGAACCAGGACCATCACCCAATCCCCCAGCTGGAACTTTCAGGATCCTTGCCTGACTGTCATAATAAGTCTGTTGGGTCTCTTGGGCCTTTTCTAAATATTCCCGGACAATAGGAGTGACCCAGGCCAACCTTTTCTGCATTTGGGAGGTATACCCAATCACACTGGCTCCTTGTGGTGGTTGTTCTTCCCAGTCCTCCTTTAGTATATTGAGGATACCCCCAGGCCAGTGGGCATATAACAACTTGAAGGAGGAGAATCCGGTGGATGCCTGTGGGACCTCTCGGATAACGAGCATTAAGTAGGGAAGGAGTAAGTCCCAGTCCTTTCCATCTTGGCTCACGACTTTCTGCAACATCCCCTTCAAAGTCTGATTAAATCATTTGACCAGACCATCTGTCTGGGGGTGGCACAATGAGGTTCTCATGGCTCGGATCTGGAGGAGTCTGCAAAGCTCCTTCATTATACGCGAGACAAAGGGAGTACCCTGGCCCATCAGTATCTCCTTTGGGAATCTGACCCTCGTGAAGACGTGAATTAGCTCTCATGCAATCGACTTTGAGGCCATGTTATGGAGCAGGATCACTTCTGGATATCTTGAAGCGTAGTTTACGATGACCAGGATGTGTTGATGGTCCCGGGCTAACCTGTCTAGGGGGGCCTACCAGGTCCATCGCAATCCTCGTGAAGAGTTCATCAATGATTGGCAAGGGCACCAACGGGACTCTTATCTTCGGCAGCGGGGACGCCAACTGGCATTCTGGGCATGAAGCAAGGTACCCCCTTACCTCGGCATAAATTCCAGGCCAGTAGAATCTTCGGAGTATGTGGCGCAGTGTTTTTTTGACCCCAAGGTGTCCTCAAGAAGGTGAGCATGTGCCAAATTCAGTACCGCCTTCCTGTGCTGGCTGGGGACCAGCAACTGTTCCACATCATGTTCTTCATCTGGTATCACTCGATATAGGAGGTCATTATTTAATGTGAAATACAGTCTGGGTCCCTTGGCTTTGCCTTCTACCGGCACCCCATTAATCTCCACAACCTCTGACTGGATATTCTGAAAGAGAGGCTCATCTATTTGGTCCCGACCAAAGTTCCTGGAGGCTATCCCGAAGGTACTCAATTCAGGGGGATTTGACTCTGTCTGTGCTTCTGGGTCCTCCTCATCCTCCCTACAACTCTCCCTTTGGGCACCAGACCACTCACCCTGTTGTCCCTCTAGGAGCGGGGTTCTACCTCCCACCAGCATGAACCTGCCACTGGCAGGCAGTTTCTTGGTCCCTAACTTTTTACAATCCCTGCTTTCCTTTCATGATTTCTGAGACTTTCCTGCCTCCCTATACAACTCAGGGTCCCAATGCCCATAAGGGAAATAATCAAGTGACTCCTCCAACCCCTCAGGGATTCCTAGCACCATAGCCTCGGTTACTGAGGCCCTGGCCTCCCAGGTTCCTCCCTCATGGAGTAATGTCTCAAACCCCGGAAAATCTCAACCCACCAGGACATCCTGTCCTCCATCCTGCACCAATCGAGGGAGGACCCCCCTCCGTGACCTGCCTCTCCTCCCCCTGTGCTTCCATGGTAACTAGCACCCTGGGGTAATAAAACACTGTACCATGGACACAGGTGATCCTGGTATGTTTCTGGAAATTAATTTGGGAGGGTTGCACCAAACTGTGAACTATAAGGGTGACCTCACTCCCCGAGTTGACAAGGGCCATAATGGCCTGTCTGGTTACCTTAGCCACCCGGGTAAATCAGTGTGAAGTGGCTACCACCACTACTACATTAATAAAATGGCAATCACTCTGTGGGGACCCACCCCAGTTGCACTGCATTGGTTCAATCCCAGTCGGGCAGTTGACAATTACATGTCCCCACTCCCTCACCCATAACATTGGTAGCATTCTCAGGGTGACCCTGGACCCTTTGGGCTTCTAGGGGAGGTCAGGTTCCCCTCTATTTTTGAACCTGAAAGTCCCTTCATGGCCTCAGACCACTCTTCAGTAGTCCTTTCTCCCAGGCCTTATCCGGTCTGACCTCTCGGGGGGTCGGTATCTTCGATTTGTAGTCCGCCCTCCCAAGTCCCGGGGGTAGCTGATCCCATCATCCGGGGAAAGTTCCTTAATGGCATAATGCCACTCCACCAAGGCAACCAGTTCATCACAGGAAGCGGGGTCGGCCTGTCCAACCCACTGTCGTAGGCTGGGCGATAGTCCTCTTAAGAACTGGTCCATTACCACAAGTGCCACGATTTTTGCAGCGCTATGGAGCTTGGTTTGCAACCACTTCTTGGTCAAGTGGAGGAGGTCATACATCTGCGACCGTGGCTTCGACAACTCCCAGAATCTCCAGCTGTGGTACCTCTGGGCTTGAAGGGCTGGAGTCACACCAGCACGGGCCAAGATCTCATCCTTCAGCTTTGGATAGTCAGTGGCTACTCCCTCATCCAGATCATAATACACCTTCTGGACCTCACCACACAAAAACGGAGCTAAAATGCCGGCCCACAGTTCCTAAGGTCATGATTCATGAGTAGCCGTCCTTTCAAAAATGAGCAAATATGCTTCAATGTCATCAGTCGTCGTCATTTTCTGCAGACAGTGGGAAGCCCATATAGTTCAGTAACCCTCTGGGGTAGGCCTTCCTGGGCAACCTTCTCCCGGCGTGATCTCGGTGAGATGCTTTACCATTTCCTGGAGGACAGCATGGTCCTGGGCCATCTGTGTGAGCAGCAACTGGTTCGTCTCTTGTTGAGCTTGTGTAGCTTCCTGCTGGGCTGCCATAGCCTGGATCAAGGCTTTCACCACATCCTCCATGCCTGGTCTCCTTTACTACAGGGTGGTTTGGATTCCAGCCAAATTCTACACTGACCTGATCCCACTTCTCACACCACGTGTGACAAGGTGCAGTCTCGCCACGGGATTCAGGATCAGCTTTGCGGTGGTTAAGGAGTCTCAGGAAAACCAGTTTGTTAACATCAAACCAACCAGGTATATTTTTTTTTCTTAATATGGTTGGTGACACAGAACTTTGGGCTTCTGCCCTTTTCCTTTTTAAGCCCCACCGGGGAAAATGAAACAAAAACTGAAATAAAGAGGCCTAGCTCTGGGTGGGAGCACTGACTAAACCATCCCGACCCTAACTAGAAACCCTCCTTTTCCAGAAGGCTAGACCTTCTGGAAGAACATAAACAGTAAAACGGAAAACTCACAATGAAAATAACTTTTTCCTTTTTGGCCTAATTCAGGAGAGCAATCTCCTGAGGGTTGCTTAAGGGACTCCAGTTCTGGAACACATCCAAGCAGCTTGTCAGCCCTCTACCCCTGCAGCAACTCTCTGCTGGCTTTTCCTTCCTGTTTTTAAAGCTCTTCTGTCTGTGCAGCTGCATCCAATCAGCTGAATCAGTTGCAGCTGTACCCTGACTATCTTATTCAGGAAAACTCCCTCTCCTCCAGTGCCTGAGTTTACCACAGGGATCTTTTATTCCAAATCCTAGGCGTGAAGTTCTGAATCCATAAAAAGAATATGGCTTCAAATCTTTGAAGGTGATGAAAAAATATTTTATTTCATCTTCAATACATATTAAAAAATAGATGACCCCTGCATGCCGGACACATTTCAGATCATCATGATTCTTTCTCAAAGGCTGCTGTAATTAATCTCCAGTCTCCTTAAATACACACTAGTGATGATGTCACACAATGACGTGGCAACTCCAACACCATTTGTAAATTACCCCACCTGTGTGTATATGTTCAGACAGATTGTTAGGTGAACAACCCATTTCACATGTAATTCAATCACTCAACTAAAAAACAATAGATAAAATACATATTAAAGACATACAACTCAAGATAACCATCATTAAAATATCATACTTTTCTTACTTTTTGGAGCTGAAAAAGATCTTTTATTAGTCCCTTTAAAAGTTACTGCTACTACTGATTACTTAATTTTATATTATTACTATAACTTGAAGTATAATCAGAGGGCTCATAACATAAAAGGTATAGTCTCTAGTAGGAGCTTCATCGCTTTACATATTTTTTCATCATCTTTTAATTATGATCTATTGGAACTCACATCAACACTACAAAAAAACAAACAAAACATTTCAGATGGGAACAGGTTTTTTTCCTTCTCAGTCACCACTGATGTTTACAGCTACACATTCATTTTAAATACAGTTTTAAATCAAAACCATATTTAATCCTGGTGCTTTGGTAGCTTATAGCAAAGAACAAGAAATCATGGCACGTACCCTCCACACTGCAAAATTAGGAGCTGACTCATAATTTTAGTCCATAAAAACTCTAGTTTTACTTGAAATGATGCTCTTGGGTGGGGGAGAATGAGCAAACAAAACTTCTGACATTTCAACTGAACACAGGCTTTATCAAAGATAATGCCCCCTAGGAGATAACTCCTTTATATCCATACAATTGTGCCACCTCGTAATTTATTTATTTATTAGCTTTTGTTTACTGGGTAGGCACACTAGACAAGGAATGCCTATTTTCAGGCACAACCAGGGAGATTACAAAAGCATGGTTTACAAAACAGTGCGAGGGAATGATAACAATGTGAAATACAAACAATGAGTAGGGTGATACAAATAAACATGTACAGGATGAACAGATAAGCATATACTGTACATCAAGGGTAAGAACAAGCAAACAATAGTTACATTTTGTGGAAATAATACAAGCACAATTTATTCCATTTTGAGGATGGTAAGTGCTGAGGTGAAGGGCATGCAGGGTAAATAATTCCCCTTACTAGAGCTCAGAGGGGGGTAGGGGACCAGGGAAGTGGAGGGTGCATACCAGGGTCCAAGCATGGGTAGAGGATATCAAGCAGCCTTGGAACAGTTACAGACTGAGGCAGACTTCAGGTGCAACCAGATGGAGCTCTTAAAGATGGGATGGGTGGGGGTACATCTGATGGTTGCAGGTAGGGTATTCCAGAATCTAGGGGCATAAACAGCAAAGGCACAATCACCTGACAGTGTAAGAGTTTTTGGGACAAGGAGGGGGTGCAAGTCAACTAACCTTAGCTGGTATGATGGTAGAGCTGGCCGAATGAGTTTGGACAGTGCGGGTGGGGTGGCATTGCGGACAGTTTTGTCTGTGAAGCAGCCCAAGACAAATGAGTGATAATTACCTGGGGACAACCAGTGTAGATGATTGTATAAATCACAGTGATGGGTAAGTCAAGGGATGGCAAGAGCAAAGTGGAACATATTATTATAGGCCACATTCCATTTAGAAAGGCTAGTTTTTGCAGAGAGGAAAGAAATAAACCTTTGGCAAGGGCAAGTCATGCAGCAGTAGTAAGGGACCCAGAGCCCAGTATGCATGTCCATGCTTGATATTTGTTGCCCTGCAGACATTTTGAATGTGTAGAGACAGGTCTAGCTGGGGGTCAAGAGCAACTCCCAGGTATCTAAAGAAGCATATAGTGCCAACTGGGGCACCATCAAGACTTAAGACATTGAGTGGGACAGGACACTGTTTAAGTTTTGCAGAGGAGCTGAAGAGCATGAGTTGAGTTTTCTTTAAGTTCAGCACAACTTGTCAGGAGCCAGTGTTGCAGTTTACTGAAGTCAGCTTGTAGATTGTGATTTATGGCATGGACATCACCTGAGCTAGCTAGGAGGACCAGGTCATTGGCATATAGGGTTGTGGTGCTATGGCTAGGGACAGTTGGGAGGTCATTGATGACAACAGAAAATAGGATAGGACCCAGAATAGATCCCTGAAGGACACCAAAAGTGATAGGAACAGGTTCCAATAGAGCTCTATTGTGCTTAACAAGCTGTAGCCTGCCAGTGAGATAGTTAGAAAAACAATTTAGAGCTGGACCAGCAGCACTGAAGGAGTGAAGCTTGGTACAGAGTAGGGAGTGATTCACTAGATAGAAGGCCTTTGACAGGTCCAGAAAGATAGCCCCAGTCAGCATACCCTGGTCCATGGCAATCCTTATATCAGATGTAAGTTTAGCAAGGGCGGTACCAGTGCTATGTCCTTTACGAAATCCGTGCTGTTCAGGTGACAGTAAGGTATCTTTAGACAAGTAGTCTGTCAGCTGTGCTTCCTTCACCTTTTCCAGTATCTTGCTAACAGCAGACAGGGTGGCTATAGAATGGTAGTTTTCTATGCATTTCTGGTCACCCTGCTTGAAAACAGGAACAACCTTTGCTACTATCCAGATTGCAGGAGCAATTCTGGTGGTGCAAGCAAAGGGGTCCCAATCTTTAGGAGTTTTGGTTCAAGGTCATCATAACCAGCACTCATATGAGGAGAAAGGCCAAGGAGAAGCTTGTAGGTTTCCCCCACTGAGATTGTCTTACGTTAGAAAGGTGGGTGGGGCAGAGATTCTGGAGGGGAGGAATGGTTAGAGGTAGATGACTCGTCATTTTCAGTAGTAAACAGGGAGGTGCATGTCAAAAGACTGGAGAATTGCTTGTTAAAGGCATTGGCAGTGGTAGTAGCATTATTGCAATTTCTACCATTGACAATCATATCCGTAGTATCACACCGGCTATAACCCCTGACTATGGTATTAATAGTGTACCAGAAGTATCACGGTTCCCTAGCAGAGGATAAGAGGGCAGCCTTGCAGTATTCACTCTTAGCGTTATGTATGGCTTTTTTGCAGATGTTGCAGAGCCACTGGTATTCATGTTAGTCAGACAATTCCTTAGAGGCTTTAAATTTACCCCAGTGCTTATCATAGGCTTTCATGAGGGAGAGCAAGCCCCCATGTAACCATTTAGTGATAGTGCCTCTAACTCTCTTTCTGATGCGAGGGGCATGCTTATCCTGCAGAGGGCGGATGTCCGTGGCAGAGAGTACTGGGGCCCAATCTGTGGTTGCAAGATACTGAAGAAAAAGAGCAGAGTTTAAGTGGGAGAAGTCTCTCACTTGTATAATTTTATCCAGCACTTTGGGAGAAGAGACTCTCCAAATGCAGTAAATGGGGGAATGGTCAGATATGGAGTCAAGAAGGACTCCAGATGCTGAGATCCTAGCAGGCCTGTTCATCAGAAATCAATCGAGGAGTGTTCCTCAACTCCCATTGGGCTGGTTTTGTGTAAGCTCACTGATGAGTTAAGTAAGGCTGAGGGCCACTGGCAGTGGTTCATACTGCTTGACATTGTCACCAGACCAGTTTAGGTTGAAGTCATCACATATAAGTACCTCATTTGAGGTGATTTTAGGGTTAATGCTATCAAGGACTTAGGACAGCACCTTGATACCCTGCTTTGGAGGGTTGTAAATGCAGATGATGTGAATTTTCTTTCAGCATTACCTAGTAGGAGGATCCCATGAAGGAATTCACAGGTGGCAGAGGGAGGAGCTAAGCCGTACTGGACTATGGATATGTTAAGGTGACTTTTGTAGTATATTGAAAGATCCCCCCAAGCTTTTTACCCAAGCGATCGTGGCACAGGAGGCTAAAGTTGGGGAGAGTGAGGGTTGAGTCAGGGGTGGTAGGTTTCAACCACATTTCTGTGAGACACAGAATATCAGGGTTGTAGTGGTCAACCTAGGGGCAGTCAGTTCAGCATGATTGTTGATAAGACTGTGAACATTGAGTTGTATAATTTTAAGACCCTTAAGAGAGGACCAGGAGGGAGTATTAAAGGTCTGTTGTGAGGTAGGTCCAGGGTTCAGTTCAACATCTTCAGCAAGGGGGATGAGGAGTACGGAGAACCAGAGGAGTTGGCAGAGTCAGGTCCTCCTATCAGGTATTTTATGAGGATGGTATCACGAGCATTTGAGCAACCTAAATACAATTCTCATAGAATTTGGTGGGAAGCACCAGACGGGATGCACGTTTGCTTGCCATGAGGCTATAAGACTGGAGTAAGAATAGTCATCAGTGTGATGCATCTCCAGAGGGCCTACGTATGGTAGGAGGGAGATAGTAGTGAAGTACAGGGACCACAGGGAACAGAATAGACAGGCTAGGAGGAACATCACGGCTTTGTTAATAGCAGAGCCTCAGGAAGGAAGTATTCAGTAATGCCCAGTTACAGTAAGTAACAGGTCCAGATAAGGTGGAGTTGAAGCCGTATGTAGAAACTAGTTAGGGTGGAGCTGAGGCAGTAAAATTGAAGTAGGAAAAGGCAGGACAATTTCTTAATGATTTAAAGTCATGTGATTTGTCAGAAAGATAGAAATATTCTTGCCCTTTAAGTAGAGCTGGCTTAGGAACAGTGCCCTCAATGGTAGAGATGTATAATTTGCAAATAGAAAATTGGGGAGATTTAGAAAACCAAAAAAGGCACCAAGTTTAACAGGCACAGAGCTTTGCTGGCTGGAGGACCTCAGAGGAGTCTCTGCTCTGTATCTCAGCAGCACTGTATCTAAGCCAGATACAGATTGGTCAATACCAGCAGGAACATCCACCAGAACTAGACACATAGTGGATTCCTCGCAGGGGGAGTGCCTCAAACAATTGGTAGAACAACTCATAAGAGACAGGGCTATCCTATATCTAGTAATGACTGATGGCGAATGGATCACAGATCTCCAGGTAGAAGGTCACCTGGGGGCCAGTGACCATTACATGGTAAGGTTCAAGTTTGGCCACTAGAACTAAATTATCCCATTCCAAGGCAAAAATATGGGACTTCAGAGGAGCTGACTTTGATAAGATGGCCAACGGAGTTAAGCTAGCCCTGGCAAGAAGAAATACAGGTGAGGGGACACAGGCAAAGTGGGCAAGCATTAAGGATGCAATACTTGAAGCAACATCCCATTGTGTTAGGGAGACTAGCAAGAGCAAAAGAAGAAGGAAACCACTTTGGTTCTCAAAAAACAGCAGAAAAGATCAGAGCCAAAAGGTTGGCCTTCTGGAAATATAAGGGAACGCAGCAGGATGAAGATAGGTAGGCATACCAAACTTCCCTAAGGAAAGGCAGTAAGGCAGGTAAAGGTCCAAACTGAGGAAACACTAGCATGAACAGTAAAAGAAGGGGGACAAGACTTTCTATAGATACATGAGTGAAAGGAGAAAGTCCAGAGGGGGTATTGCTAAGATCAAAGGGGATAAGGGGGATTGTGTAGAGGAGGACCAAAGAAAAATATCTATCTTAAATAGATTCTTCTGCTCAGTATTTACTGAGGAGAAGGTAGGGCAGGGACCAGAGCTCAGCACCATGGACACGGGGGAGATGTGTGCACAAGTCACATCACAAAAGAAAGGGTCCTACAAGAACTCGCTAAGCTCAGGGTGGACAAGGCAATAGGACCTGATGGCATACATCCCAGGGTACTAAAGGAGCTAAGGGTGGAAGTAGCAGAGCCATTATCAGAACTGTTTAATGAGTCTCTGAGCACAGGAGAGGTCCCAGAAGACTGGAGAAGAGCTCACGTGACCCTGCGCCACAAAAGTTGCAGCAGGGAGGAAGCAGGGAACTACAGACCAGTCAGTCTTACCTCAGTAGTGAGCAAGATTATGGAGACACTCCTTAAGGAAAGGATAGTGCAACACTTGGAATCCATAGGAGCACAGGATCCAAGACAGCATGGGTTTACAAAAGGAAAGTCCTGTCAAACTGATCTCATAGATTTCATTGACTAGGTAACCAGAGTTTTGGACCAAGAGGGTGCAGCTGATGTCGCCTACCTTTACTTCAGCAAAGCTTTCGATACTGTTCCACATAGAAGATTGATTAATAAGCTGGGTAGGCTCGGGGTGGGTCAGAGGTTGGAAAACTGGGTGGAAAACTGGTTGGTGGGCAGAAAACAGAATGGTGGTAAATGGTATACAGTCAGAAGAGATGCAAGTCACAAGTGAGGTACCTCAGGGATAAGTCCTGGGGCCAGTCCTCTTCAATATCTTCATCAGTGACATTGCAGATGGACTAGAGGGTAAGATTTACCTGTTTGCAGATGACACCAAGATCTGTAACAGAGCAGATGATCCAGATGGAGTGGGCAGAATGAGAAGAGATCTAGAAAAACTGGCAAAATGGTCTGAAGAGTGGTAAATGGAGTTTAACGCAAAGAAGTGCAAGATCATACACACAGAGAAGAGAAACCCTGAAGCTACCTATAGGTTGGGAGGGGAGTTGCTGGCAATCACAATGGAAGAAAGAGACTTGGGCATCATCATAACAGATGACCTGAAATCATCCAAGCAGACGCCTAAAGCAGTAGGTAAGGCTAGAGGGATGTTGGGGTGTATTAGTAGGGGTATCACAAATCGTAAGAGGGAAGTAATAATTCCTCTTTACAAGATGCTGGTTAGGCCCCATTTGGAGTACTGCGTGCAGTACTGGAGGCTGCACCTGCACAAGGACATTAAAAAAATGGAGGCAGTCCAGAAAAGGGCAACCAAAATGGTGCAGGGACTGCATCAGAAAACGTATGAGCACAGATTAACAGAGCTCAATATGTATACCCTAGAGCAAAGGAGGGAGAGAGGTGATATGATTGAAACAATCAAACATCTTAAGGGCATTAACAAGGTGAAAGAGTCTAACATGTTTCAATATAAGAAAAATAGCAGGACAAGAGGACACAGCATGAGATTAGAGGGAGACCAATTAAGGGGTAATGTGAGGAAGTTCTTTTTCACAGAAAGTGTGGTGGATGCATGGAATGGCCTACCTCAGGAAGTGGTGGATATAAGTACAGTGCAGGGCTTCAAACAGGCATGAGATAGGCATAAGGAAGCAATACAGATGCGTATGAATAGATTGGTCATTGACAGAGTAAAGGCCCATGGCACATTGATAAGGTAGAAAAAATGGGCAGACTGGATGGGCCTTGTGGTCCTTATCTGCCATCAACTTCTATGCTTCTATGTACCTGCAGTTTCAGTCAGAGGGGGAGAGTGGCCTACTCTGGCCACAGCAGGTGGTCTCTGCAGACAATTAAACTTGAAGCTGCAAAGAAAATACAGAGGTAGGGCGTGTAAGATAAATATTCTGGGGGTGGGGGTGAGAACAGAGAACTAGCACAAAAGGAGATTTACTGGAGACAGGGGCTTCCCCTGCCTAAACAGTGTCTCCAAAGAAATTGGAGAAAAACTCTTTTTTTTTTAAAAAAAGGCATAAATAGTTTTAAAACATATTCAGTTAAGGAATTCTAAGCGGAAAAGTTATTAAATAGCTATGCAGTAGTCTACCAATGGGCTTGCAGTTGTACAATAGCTGTCTTTCACAGACAGTTCTGTCGGTGGGCAACAGTGGTGGTATGAGGGTGGGTTGAGCTGCCCGCTTATGGTGGGACTGTGCTGGGACATGGGAGCAGGGTGGGTTGCGGTGCCAGGTGGGTGGGGGTGGGAGATCTGCTGGGCTATGGGGGGTCTTCGGAGGCAGTCACCAGTGTACCTGGGTCAGGGTGGGGAGGGTTTTTATTTTACTACAATTTCACCGTAGGGAGTGGCAGTCTTACTGGGATGCAGGTGGGAAGGGGGGGGGTTCTATTGCTACAATGCCACTGCAGGCAGCTGCAGTCTTATGGAGATATGGGGTTCTTCTTTTTCTACAATTTTGCCGCAGGCAGTGGCAGTCTTATGGGGACGTAGGCGGGGAGGGTGGTTCTTGTTTTTCTACAATGTCACTGCAGGCAGCAGTCTTACTAGGATGTGGGCAGGGAGGGGAGATGGGTACCAGTTGCCTGCCTAGGCACTTCCGGATGCACCGTACAGCACACAGCCCTTACAGAGGGCCTGGAGCATTCCTTCAGGTGCAACTCTGCTAGGCGCATGCAAATGGGGCCACAATGACATGCAAATGGACCCACTGCACCTTGCATGTCTAATGGCACCATCTGCATGTCCATTGCAGTGAATGGCAAATTTCGGTGCAGTGCATTGGGAGATGAGCTGCCCCATTGTATACCCAGTCTGACCGGGGGTTGTGCCGGCACATCCCAGGCTGGGTGCAACAGTGGCATTCACATAGGGGGTGCACCGGGAGCATTCCCCCAGCACATCTTCTGTGAATACCACTGTTTGTGCTCGACACATCTCATTTGCACTGGAGCATCTGAGATGCGCCGAGTGCAAGTCCTTTGAGAATCCTGCCCGTAGTTTTTTTTTTAAAAACTATCTCTTGGGTGTTTGCATATATAACAGTTTGTAGCAGTGTGTAATTTATGGTGCATATATTTAAGTTTAATCACAAAATACTTTGAAAAGTTTTTAAATGTGTAACACTTTAAGAATTATGATGTGGTACAATTTTATGTCTATAAAAGGGGATATCCCCAGGGGGCATTATCTTTGATAAAGCCTGTGTTCAGGTGAAATTTCTGAAGTTTTATTTGTTCATTCTCTCTGACCCAGGAGGGTCGTTTTACTAGCTTTCAAATTAAATTGGAGTTTTTATGGACTAAAATGTCAAGTCAGCCCTTAATTTTGCAGTACGGAGGGTTAAGTGCCATGACTTTTTTGCTGTGGACTAAGTTTTTGTCACTGAGCACCCCAATAGCCTTGGTGTGGCTCTGTATGTACTTGCTTTGTCAGCTTGTAAAAGAAGATTCACAAATTAGATAGTCTGATACATTTTATTGAACCAACAGGGATTACAGACAAAACCTTAAGCTTTCAAACTCAAACAGAGTTCTTTTTCAAAAGAAATGGCAGATCTTTTAGAAAACTCACTTTTAAAAGCCTGGAAAAAAAAAGAATATTTTACAGATGAGTGTGACAGATTAGCAATTAGTTAAGAAATGCAACCAGAGATAAGCAGGTATCCCTGAGACTAGTAAATCAAATGTCACAGAATGGAACATTACGTAGTGAAACATCTGATATTACAAGTCTCACTGAAATTAAGTTAAAGAAAATGCATGTGTGTTTGTGCATGCTAAACCGTGTTAATTAGAAATATGTAAAACACATCTGTGGATATTTGGAGACTGCATGTGTGTATGTTTTCTGAGCATTTATAATAGCAGTTTTGCATGTGTAAAACTTAAGACTTAGAGATTAACCCACCCCCCTTTTTAATTAAAATCAACCTTATAAACCCAGGAAGCATAATTAGAAACTGTGTTTGCATGCTGAACACTTAATGAAATTGCAGACATGCTGCACTAGCAGAAAATGAGCATACACATGATTTTTACACATATTTTCAATGCTGGCACTATGTAAACATGTTTCTGTCTGTAACTATGTGTTCATCTGTTAATATTATTTGTCAATATTTAAACTCACACTGTTTAAGCATGTTCAGTCTGCAACTAGTGTTCATTAGTCAATATTATTTGGGAGCTTGTAAAGTAACGATCCAGAAACCTTTCCATCTTAATACCAATCCATTAAAATCCTCTCCTCTAGGTTTATGGCACACTTTATCAATCCCTCTGAAATTAAACCTGTGTGTATAAGTCTAGACCCCTACTAGTAAAGCTTATGAAGGGGGAGGGTATCAAGTAGAATAGTGGCTATTCGAGATAACATGGTGAGATCACTCACAACAGTCAGGCTATTCGCACCTGCTTTAAGGACTTTTATAGCACCTTGTATAAGGCAGAGTGCATGGGCACTGAATCATCAACTAAAAACCTTTTGGATGGTGTATCTATTCCTTCCCTGGATGAGGTACAAAGGGAGGCACTAGGGGCTCCAGTTACTACTAAAGAGGTTATTAAAGCTATAGGGAGCCTCAGATCTGAGAAAGTGGGGGGCCCTGATGGGTTCATAGCTGAATATTATAAATAGTTAAAAGGAGCTCTTGGAGGAGGCTGGGGGGGGGGGCTTTCCAAGACCTGCCTGGAAGCAAACATATGTGTTTTGGCGAAGCCTGGTAGGGACAGCCTGAAGTGTTCATCATATAGACCCATCTCCCTCCTCAATTACGACTGTAAAATTATGGCCAATGTGTTAGCACTGAGATTGGAGAAAGTGTTACTGGTTAGTGCACCCCAATCAGACAGGTTTTGTTCAGGGAAGGATATTCTACCACGATATGAGGCACCTGATTAATGTCCTGTGGTGGGGCACTCGGCATCCTGGATGAGCCTGTGTGCTCTCCATGGACACCGAGAAAGCCTTTGACAGGATTGAGTGGGACTACCTGTTTGAGGTCATGTGTCAATTTGGGGTGGGGGATGGGTTTGTGACTCTTGTTAAAATGCTCGATAGAGACCCCAGAGTGAGGATTTTAGTAAATGGCATTCCCGCTGAGGAATTCTGGCTGTTCAGGGGTATGAGGCAGGGATGCCCCCCCCCCTTCTTTTTGCTATAGCTATAGAACCCTTGGCTATTCAGATTCTGGAGAGCTGGGAGATATGGGGGATCCTGGGATCAAAGGGAGGTCAACACAGACTCACTCTTTACGCTGATGACCTCCTTTTTTGGTTACACAGCTGGAGGAATCAGTGCCAGCTTTACTCTATGTTATTGAGGTGTTTGCCTTGTTTTCACAGTACAAGTTAAAACCTCCAGAAATCAGAAATCCTGTTTCTGGATGGGGGTAGAAATGGCCTACCTGATCACGCCTGAGGACTGAAGAGGGTGATAGACTATTTCACTTACCTGGGAATTAAGGTGGGGAGTGATGTTAAAGAGGGAGTCTGTTCAAAAGTATTGCATTGCAGAATTAGAATAAGCCTACATCCAATAATTCCCATACCAAAAATTAGGTTTCTACATTACTTCATTTTAAAGTTATAAGTTATTTTGTAACCCTGGTTTCACTCGCTGTTCAAAAAAGCCAGTTTCAGTGAAGAGCCACTTATGATGTCGCAGCCAGAACTCACAGACTAGTCCTCCTTGTCAGCAATCTAATAGGACCTTTTTCTCTGAAGTTATAGAAAGTGTAGCTGTAGTAATCATTTTAAAAAAACTGACACAAGGTTGCCTGCAATGTTTGCATTTCCAGAATGTTCAGGTGCACGGTACTGTACTTTAGAACACATCAGGAGGTGGTTTTTGAATGCAGCACTTAAAAAGGGTATAGAATGTTAAAGTGGTGCACAATTTAGAATGTTTGGGGGGATATGCAATCTCAGTGTGTGGCAGGCAAGTGCCATCTCGCAGTGTGGTGGGACACTCAATCTCAGAATGTGACAGGAACACACATTTTTAGTTATTTATTTTTTTATTAGCTTTTGGTGACCGGGTAAGTGCGCTAGGCAACAATCCTACCCATTTTCAGGCACGACCCGGGAGAGTACAAGACAAAAGAACAGATAAATACATTAGTGCAAGTTAATAAATAAGAACTACATAAAGAGTTAAATTGACTTTGTACAGAATACATGCTAGGAACAAATCAACAAACTAATCAAGGTATTTAGAGGGGACTGGCAAGTCTGGAATATAGTAAGGATGTACACTGTTGGAATGTGACAGAAAACACCATCTTATTTTGAAACTGCTTGTCATTGCCACATTCCAGAACTGTACCCATCACTTTTCAAAAGTGCGCATCACATCACCACCGCAATCCAACATTGTGCATCCCAGCCATATTCCAAAATCGGGCCTCCCCATAACATTCCAAAATGGCACTTTCACACCAGTTCCAAAGTTGTGTTTCAGTGCTACATTCTGAAACTGTCTTCATCACATTCCAAAACTGTCATTGCCCCATTCCACAACTGCATGTCACTACCATATTCTGAAACTCTGCGTCACCTCCACATTCTGAAACTGCATGTGGCCACCACATTCTGAAACTATGCGTCACTGTCACATTCTGAAAATGAGTGTCACCTCCACATTCTGAAACTGTGCATCACTGCCACATTCTGAAACTGTGCATCACCACCACATTCCAAAATTGTGCATCACTGCCACATTCTGAAATTGTGTGTCACCACCACATTCCGAAATCGAACGTCACCACCACTTTCCAAATTTGTGTGTCACCACCACATTCCAAAACTGAGCCACTGCTACATTCCAAGATTGTGCGTCACTATCCTACCACATTCAGAAATTGTGCATCATTGCCACATTTTGAAACTGAGCGTCGCCGCTACATTCCAAATTTGTGCATCACCGCTACATTCCAAATTTGTGTGTCACTGCCACATTCCAAAACTGTGACTCACTGCCACATTCTTGAAATTGTGCATCACTGCCACATTCTGAAATAGTGCATCCTCTCCACATTCTGAAATTGAGTTTCACCACCACAGTCCAAAACTGTGCATCACTGCTACATTCCAAAACAATTCATCACTGCCACATTCTGAAATTGTGCATCAATGCCACATTATGAAATTCAGCATCACTGCCACCTTCCAAAACTGAGCATCACCACCACATTCCAAAATGGCAAAAGTCTACATTTTAAAATTGAAAGTGTGTGTGACCTTTCACATTTCATTATTGCATATTCTTGTCACAATCAGAAAAAAAGCATTTGTCAATGCCGAATGTTGATTGCATTGGTCCATTGAGCTTGATCACTGCCAAACTGTCACTCGCTCGTTCTGTTTCTCCTGGTGCTGCAGGCTGCTGTTTTGTACTGGGCTCCTGCCTGCATTGGCACCCTTTTCTGTCCACAAAGAAATCTGCAGCTGTCTCGGCAGAGTTCTGTTGAGGTGGCTCACTCCCCCTCTCTCGCTCATTCTGTTTCTCCTGGTGCTGTAGGCTGCCCCTTTGTACTGGGCTCCTGCCTCTGTTGGTGGGTTTTTCTGCCCACAAAGAAATCTGCAGCAGTCCCGACACAGATCTGTTGAGCTTGTTCACGCCCCCTCTCTCTCACTCGCGCGTTCCATTTCTGCCGGTGCTGCAGGCTGGCCTTTTGTACGGGGCTACTGCCTGTGTTGCCATCTTTTTCTGCCCACAAAGAAATCTGCAGCAGCCAAGATAGAGCTACGTTGAGATCACTCACTCCCCATCTGTCACTTGCTCGTTGTTTTTCTCTTGGTGCTGCAGGCTGCCTTTTTGTACTGGGCTTCTGCCTGCACTGCCACCTTTTTCTGCCCACAAAGAAATCCGCAGCTGTCCTGACATAGCTCTGTTGAGCTTTCTCACTCCTCTTGTCTCACTTGCTCATTCCATTTCTGCTACCACTGCTGGCTGGCCTTTTCTTCTGGGCTCCTGCCTGCATTGCCACCTTCTTCTGCCCACAAAGAAATCTGCAGCAGTCACAATAGAGCTCCGTTGAGCTCGCCTACTCCCCCTCCACTTGCTCACTCATTTTGTGTCTCCCACTGCTGCAGGCTTCCCTTTTGTACTGGGCTCCTGCCTGCATTGGGGTCTTTTTCTGCCCACAAACAAATCTGCAGCAGTCCTGACACAGGTCTGTTGAGCTTGCTCACTCCCCCCCCTCACTCATTCTGTTTCTGCTGGCACTGCAGACTGGCCTTTTGTACTGGGCACCTGTCTGCATTGCCGCCTTCTTCTGCCCAGAACGAAATCTGCAGCAGTCACAATACAGCACTGTTGAGCTCACTCACTCCCCCTCTCTCACTTGCTCATTCTGTTTCTCCCACTGCTGCAGGCTGCCCTTTTGTACTGGGCCAGTGCATGCATTGCTGCCTTTTTCTGCCCACAAAGAAATCCACAGCAGTCCCAACAGAGCTCCGTTGAGCTCATTCACTCCCCCCTCACTCGCTGGCTCATTCTGTGTCTCCTGCTGCTGCAGGCTGCCCTTTTGTACTGGGCTCCTGCCTGCATTGACGTCTTTTTCTGCCCACAAAGAAATCTGCAGCAGTCCTGACACAGGTCTGTTGAGCTTGCTCACTCCCCCTCTCTCACTCTTGCTCATTCTGTTTCTGCTGGCGTTGAAGACTGGCCTTTTTGTACTGGGCTCCTGCCTGCATTGCTGCCTTTTTTGCCCACAAAGAAATCCAAAGCAGTCACGATACAAGTCCATTGAACTTGCTCACTCCCCCTCTCTCACTCGCTCTTTGTGTTTCTCCCTGTGCTGCAGGCTGCACTTCTGTACTGGGATCCTGCCTGCATTGGCACTTTTTTCTGCCCGCAGACATATCTGCAGCTGTCCTGACAGAGCTCCATTGAGGTCGCTCACTCCCCCGTCTTACTCGCTCATTCTGTTTCTCCTGGTGCTGCAGGCTGCCCATTGGACTCAGCTCCTGCCTCCGTTGGTGCCTTTTTCTGCCTACAAAGAAATCTGCAGCAGTCCCGACAGAGCTCTGTTGAGCTCGCTCACTCCCCCCCCTCACTCACTCGTTCTGTTTCTCCCACTGCTGCAGGCTCACATTTGTACTAGGGCCTCTGCGTGCATTGCTGCCTTTTTCTGCCCACAAAGAAATCCACAGCAGTCCCAACAGAGCTCTGATGAGCTCACTCACTCCGCCTCCCTCACTTGCTCATTCTGTTTCTGGTAGCGCTGCAGGCTGGCCTTTTGTACTGGGCTCCTGCCTGCATTGCCGCCTTATTCTGCCCACAAAGAAATTAGCATCAGTCATGATACAGCTCCGTTGAGGTTGCTCACTCCCTCTGTCTCACTCGCTCATTCTGTTTCTCCTGGCGCTGTGGGCTTCCCTTTTGTACTGACACCTTCTTCTGCTTACAAAGAAATTTGCAGCACTTACAATAGAGCTCCGTTGAGCTTGCTCACTCCCCCTCTCTCACTCACTCATTTTGTTTCTCCCACTGCTGCAGGCTGCCCTTTTATACTGGGCCCCTGAGTGCATTGCTGCCTTTTTCTGTCCACATAGAATTCTGCAGCAGTCCTGACACAGCCCTGCTGAGCTCGCTCAGTCCCCCCTCTCTCACTCACTCATTCCGTTTCTGCTGGTGCTGCAGACTGGCCTTTTGTACTGGGCTCCTGCCCGAGTTGCCGCCTTTTTCTGCCCACAAAGAAATCTGCAGCAGTCATGATAGATCTCCGTTGAGCTCGCTTACTCCCCCTCAACTTGCTCATTGTGTGTCTCCTGGCGCTGCAGGCTGCCCTTTTGTACTGGGATCCTGCCTGCATTGGCACTTTTTTCTGCCCACAGAGATATCTGCAGCTGTCCTGACAGAGCTCCATTGAGGTCACTCACTCCCCTGTCTCACTCGCTCATTCTGATTCTCCCAGCACTGCAGGCTGCCATTTTGTACTGGGCTCCTGCCTCTGTTGGAACCTTTTTCTGCCTACAAAGAAATCTGCATCAGTCCCAACAGAGCTCTGTTGAGCTCACTCACTCCCCCCTCTCACTCGCTAATTCTGTTTCTCCCACCGCTGCAGGCTGCACATTTGTACTGGGGCCCCTGCGTGCATTGCTGCCTTTTTCTGCCCACAAAGAAATTAGCAGCAGTCACAATACAGCTCCCTTGAGATTACTCACTCCCTCTGTCTCACTCGCTCATTCTGTTTCTCCTGGTGCTGCAGGCTGCCCTTTTGTACTGGGCTCCCACCTGCGTTGCTGCCTTCTTCTGCTAACAAAGAAATTTGCAGCACTTACGATAGAGCTCCGTTGAGCTTGCTCACTCTCCCTCTCTCACTCACTCATTCTGTTTCTCCCGCTGCTGCAGACTGCCCTTTTATACTGGGCCCCTGAGTGCATTGCTGCCTTTTTCTGCCCACATAGAATTCTGCAACAGTCCTTACACAGCTCTGCTGAGCTCGCTCAGTCCCCCTTTCTCACTCAGTCGTTCTGTTTCTGCCGGTGCTGCAGGCTGGCCTTTTATACTGGGCTTCTACCTGAGTTGCCACATTTTTCTGCCCACCAAGAAATCAGCAGCAGTCATGATAGAGCTCCGTTGAGCTCTCTCACTCCCCCTTTCTCACTTGCTCATTGTGGTTCTCCTGGCGCTGCAGGCTACCCTTTTGTACTGGGCTCCTGCCTGCATTGGCACCTTTTTCTGCCCACAGAGATATCTGCAGCTGTCCTGACAGAGCTCCGTTGACCTCACTCACTCCCCCTCTCACTGGCTCTGAGGAAGGCGTAAGCCGAAACATCAGCTGATACTGTGCGTCATCACGCACGTGGGCTGCTCTGCTCGGTTGGCCTGGTCAAAATCGTGCTTAGCTTTTAACACCAAGATGGTGAAAATATATTTTGGTTTTTTTAAAAGTTAAGTTAATCAAGTGGTCGCCGCCTGTGCACTCTATTTCTGCTGCATGTTTCAACAGTTTTTTACACCTGAATAAATTGTGATGATACGGTAAGCCGTGCTCTCTAAATCTGTTTTGGGTCTACTGGTGGGTAAAGTGCAGTTGGTTTTGCTTTTGTTTCTCAAAAGTGGTGGCTTGGACTTTGCAACTCTGATACCTTCTTGCACCAGATCTGAAGTACTCACCGTGAGTGAGTCGAGACCCTCAGTTGTTTTGTTTTACTCATTCTGTTTCTGCCGGCGTTGTAGGCTGCCCTTTTGTACTGGGCTCCTGCCTGCATTGCCACCTTTTTCTGCTCACAAAAATATCTGCGACAGTCACGACAGAGCTCCATTGAGCTCGCTCACTCCCCCTCGCTCAGTCTCTTGTTCTGTTTCTCCCACCGCTACAGGCTGCCCTTTTATACTGGACCCCTACATGCATTGCTGCTTTTTTCTGCCCACAAAGAAATCCACAGCAGTCCCAACAGAGCTCCGTTGAGCTCACTCACTTCCCCTCCCTCACTCACTTGTTCTGTGTCTCCCAGCGCAGCAGGCTACCCTTTTGTACTGGGCTCCTGCCTGCGTTTGTGCCTTTTCCTACCCACAAGGAAATCTGCAGCTGTCTTGTCTGAGCTCAGTTGAGCTCGGCCACTCCCCCCCTTACTCACTCGATCTTAATCTGTCCCAAACACTGATTCCCGACAGCAACTGCGGTATTCTGCACCAGAAGTGTGAAAACACATTTTGGCCTGGATGTGAAAAATGATAGCTGTACTGTTCATAAGGAGGTGTGGAAAAATGCTAGTGCTGAAAATGTGGTGTGAAAATATTACTAATTTGTGAAGTTACTAGGGTGCGTGGAAACTGCACAACGCACCCTTGTAACACAGTCATTTTATGGAGTTTCATCACAACATTTTCAACATAGACATTTTAGGACCTCTGCCCATGAACAGTGTCAGTGTGATTTTCATAATGTGTCCCGAACACTGATTTCCCACAGAGACCGCACAATTATGCGCTAGAAGAGCGAAAACACATTTCGGCCAGGATGTGAAAAGTGACAGCTGTACTGATCACAAGGAGGTGCAGAACAATGGCAATGTTGACAATGTGGAGTGAGAATATTACAAAGTTGTGAAGGTACGAGCGTGCGTGGAAACTGGACAACGCACGCTCGTTACACACTCATTTTATGGACTTTCATCACCAAATTTTCAACATAGGCATTTTAGGACTTCTGCTACTGAACAGTGTCACTGTTGTTTTCATAATGTGTCCCAAACATGGATTTCCCACAGTGACCATGCTGTTCTGTGCTGTTCATAAGGATGTGTGGAAAAATGGCAATGTTGAAAATCTGGCGTGAAAATATTGCAAATTAAAATTACTGAACATGCATAGCAACGTGCATGATACGCTCATAAAACAGTCATTTTTGGGATTTTTTCCACTAAATTTACAACATAGGCTTTTGAGAGCCCACCTCATGAACACTGGCACTGTCGTTTTGTTAATTGGTCCCGAAAGGTAATTCCACACAGTGACTGCGAAATCATCTTTTGGTGCTGAATAACACCATGATAGTGGCAGAACTCATGAGGAGGGGTCTCAAAAACCCCATGTTGAAAATGTGGTGCCAAAAGTCCAAAACATACCTGAGATATGCATCAAAGTTGAAAAAAAAACAAACAATTTATTCCATTATACAGCTTACCAGAATTTCCTCAGTTCGCGGTTGACTTTCAAGAGTGCAGACGTGTTCCCGGTCCACCGAAGATCATCATGCTGGACTCCAGAGGTAAGTATGGGGTGAGGGGGTGTTGGGAGGCAGGGTGCGCAGTGGGTGGGCATGGGTTGTGGGCAGGGAGGCCGCGAAGGAACGTTTTCGTTCTTTATAGGTTAAATATAAAAAAAAACATTGCGGGAAGATTTTCTTTTTTAGAGGTCTATTTGGCACACTGGGGTGGGCTTCCAGCATGCCAACAGTGTTTGTTTTAGGGGGAAGCTCTAGCCGATGGGGGATTGGGCACCCCCTCGGCACAACTGCACTGGATGTTTGGGGGGGGTTATGTCAACAGGGAGTGGGCTCCCCCATTGGCAAAAATAAGTGTTTTATTAGGGCCACTAAAGCCAATGGGGATTGGGGCCCCCCACAGCACACAAACACTCTGGGGGGGTACATGCTGCCGAGGGGGATTGGGCCCCCCTCAGCCCTGGGGTTCAGGAATATTGTTTGTGACCATGGCGGCTAGCCACCACCTTGTTCACAAACAATATTACAGTACTAACTTTCCACCCAGCAATGATGGGTCGCTCCCCCATTGCAGTGAATGGCTGACGCTGCAATGATGAGGAGGCCCCTGATTGCTGCAGCTGAAACATTTCAAAGTTGTGGCATGCTGACTGAACTAGTGTCAGCAGCAGTGTGCCATGGCATTGAGGAAAGTGTCTCAAGCCTTAAAAGGCTGTGGGTGGCACTAGCCACAACAGTGCCGTGCCTCCACAACCTGTTTGTGGAGCAAGCTGCTGCAACATGTTTTTTGCGCTGCATGCAATCAACATAAAAAGCATTGCCACCATATTCCAAAACTGCACATTCCCCACCACATTTTGAAAATGAGTGTCACTGCCACATTCAAAAATTGCATGTCCAAGTTACATTCTAAAATTATGCATCCCTGCCTCATTCTGAAAATTGCATGCGACTACCACTTCTGAAAGTGCACCACCACCACATTCTGAGATTCTCTGTCCACATCACATTCTGAAATTGAATGATGCCACCACAATCTGGAATTAAGCATACCAACCATGTTTTGTAATTGTGCGTCACCACCACGTGCCAAATTAATGCATCCAAGACACATTACGAAATTACATATCCCTGCCACCTTCCACAACTATGTCTCCCGCATTTCAAAATTGCGTATCTCTGCCACATTGTAAAACTATATGAGACTGCCACATTATGAATTTTAACATCCCTGCCACTTTCCAAAAGTGTGTGTCCCACCTACTTTCTGAGATTGTGTCAATGCTATGTTTCACAGTTGCGGTATGGTGGCATTTCGAAATCTCAGTCCTGCAATATTCTAAAAACTGCACACATTTTTGTCATTTTAAAGCCATGTTTGCCACTGTATTCCAGCCCCCCCATCACACTGTACCTTGCATCTGCACATTATGGAAATGCATGCCTAGACCCACCCAGTGTCAGCTTTCCTTTCTCAGACGTTTACTACAACCGCAGTTTTGCGTAATGTGGGAGAAAGAAGTCTTATAAGGTAGTCTGCAAGAAGGGTTAGGCTGTGAGTTCTGGTTGTGACATCATCAGTAGCACTTTATTGAAACTGTTTTTTTTTTGAAAAGGCAGTACATTTAGGGTTACAAAATGACTTAACATTTAAACAAAGTAACTTAGAAATCTCATTTTTGGCATGAGGCTGATTGGATATATACAGATCCAAATTTTGAATGTATTTATTATAGAAATTTTGCCAGACTCCCTCTTTAATAAGTTATATGAATTAAATTACACCCACTCTTTGACACCATTTTGGTGGATCTCACTCAGTGGAGGGCTCTTCCAATCTCCTGGCTAGGTTGAAAAAACTTATTGAAAATGAACATCCTGCCAAGGATTTCATATGTTATGCAAATGGTCCTAGTTTGTCCATCCTCGCGGGATATTAAAAGGTTTGAAAAAGGGTTTGCTGATTTTATTTGGGAAAGGAAAAAGTCTAGGATGAAACTTGCGACACTGAAGCAACCAGAGAGAGGGGAGGATTGGACTTTCACAGATTTTAAGGGCTATTTCCTGGCATTGCAATATAGGTACATTCATAATTGGGTAAATGGAGGAGAGGCTGCTTCTTAGGTAGAGTTGGAGGAAGAAGGGTGTTAGGGTAGGATAAATTCATACCTGTCAAAGGAGGATATAAGGCATATAGGCATTTGACTGCTCCAAATCCACTGGTTATGGTGGTGTTAGATGTTTGGGAAGCAATTAAGAGACGACGAGGTGCAGGGGAGGACCATACTCTCCTGGTCCTGGTGGCACGGAACTCTGAGTTTTTACCAGGTTTAGAAGACCCGGGTTTTGCAGTAGAGGAGGAGAGGGGCATAAGATGCATGGGAGTCCTTTTACTAAAGAAGGCTTATACCCCTTTGTGACAATTAGGGAGAGTCTGAGACTGACAGCATCACATTTCTACCATTTTCTCCAAGTGAAGAATTATGGTAAAGGTTTAGATAGAACACTAGGGGAGAACTCTCCATTAGTAGCTGTGGAACAGGAAATCTATAAGGCTAAGCAGCAGGAAAGGGGATTAATAGGGAGGGCTGCCAAACAGGACAGGGCATTTCTACCAGATTCCTCTGGGAGAACTAAATCTCAATGGGAGACAGACTTGTGGGCACCCATGATGGATGACAATCGGCAAACAAAAATTACCTCTCATATGGGGTTGTTGTGCAACAGATTTAAAGAAACACAATATAAATTTATTCACAGACTCTTACCCTCCCAATATGGTTCACAGGTTCTACCCGGGGTGTCTGCTGCTTGTGCGAGGTGCACAGCAGTGCAAGGCACATGCTTCCATTATTTCTGAGCATTCTGAGCTTTTGAAGATAGAGGAACGGATGGCTCAGAGGTAATGTGAGGAAGTATTTTTTCACGGAGAGGGTTGTGGATGCATGGAACATCCTCCCTGAGGAGGTCATGGAGTCAAGAACATTGGGGGAATTCAAGAATGCATGGGACAGACATAAGGCAGTCCTAATTGGGGGTAGGAGGAAGTAAGCTGTTGGTTAACTAGGATCTGCAGCTTATCTGTTAGGTAGGAAAATGGGCAAACTAGGTGGGCCAAGTGGTCCTTATCTGCCGTTAAATTCTATGTTTCTATGCCCAACTCTCCAAACATACTGGAAAGACATTGCATTAAAAATATTTAATATATGGGGAAAGGACTTAGAGTTCTCACCTCTCTCCCTCCCTCCTCTTTGGGGTAGAAAAAACTGCAGAGGTGGAATGGGAACTTTTTCCCAGATGGTTGAAGATAATGCTAGTACTGGCCCGGCAGATTATACTTAATACATGGGTCTCCTGTGTATCTCCCACACTCACAATGTGCTATTGACAACATTAGTCACATACAGACTCACCTACACTCTTAAAGGCAGAGAGGAATGGTTCCTCCTGGAATGGGACAGGTTTTTAAATTCCCTTCCCCCATAGAGGCACAGATTCTATGGGAGGGAGTGAAGTATTAAAGTGCTGGGAAAACTCTCCACTGATGCATTTTCAGGGGACATAATGTCCCATGGACCTACATATTTTAGTCATAGGATATAGGGCAGACATGTACTGACTTGATATAAGGTATAGTTTTATAAACAGCAGAATAAACTTTTCTTCTTTTCTAACTTTCTATCTCACTGTTCACTATAATATAGCAGTTGTTGCTTATATCGCTTCTTGCTACATACAGTGGTACAGATTCATGGTTGGTGCATGTGGGGTTAACTCATGAAGTTGATAATGAATGAATTATCATGGCTGACATGTCTCACCGGGACCCTGTTACAGGCATGGTAGCTGATGGACTTTATATCTGTTTTTGGGAAGGATTTTATATATTTATAACGAACACAGGTTTGTGTTTTTGGCTAAATGTGGTTGTTAATCCCAATGCAATATAATGAATTATGTGAGCATTCTGTATCTTGTTCACCTGTTTTGAAAATTTAATAAAAATATAATACAAAAAAAAAAAACTGTGCACTTTTATCTTCTCTTTCCATGATATGTACAGCCATGGTATATGTAGGGTCACACTAATTGATGGTCCTGCAATGATCCCCCACCCTCACCTTCAGACACTGTGTAGTCTTCCCAACACAGAATGACCCATACAACCATTCTGCCAAACATATCACCACTGCTGTATCGTAGGTAATCAGCTGCCTTATTTCAAAAGTTTTCCCTGTCTTCTTGTCTTCAAAGTATCCCCCCATAAAATAAATTTACAGTATATACACCTTTTTCAGAAGTAACAAACTTTTACATTTCTATCTAACCACATAGTAGCCCCTTTCTGTATATAGTGACTGTGTACCAAACTGTCTTTAATAGTAGGGGCTCTACAGCTGCCATTCTGAGGGAGTGGGGTATTCTGTCAAATCTGATAAACCCTTATCACTGCTCATAACATGTCAGTGATAGACATTGGCGTGTTTTGAGCAGTGATAAAAATGTTTTACCTATATATCTCTATTATATTCCATGTTTTAAATGTTTTCTAAATGTTGTGAATTAGCAGAATAAGTAGTAACAAAATTAAATCTACTTATATCTTTTTCCTCGAGCAGATCCTGGCAATCCCTAGTTTCAGCAAACTCCCCAGCTTAGCTTATGGCTTCACAGCTATAACCTCTCTCAAATAACATTGCCTCTAAATCTTTAGCCCATGCTTCAATTTCTCATCCGTACCACAGTTTTGTTTCATTCTCGAAAACTGTCTCTTCAGAATATTCTGCATCGTATAGTGGGGATGACAACTACAGGCTGATAGTAAAGTGCTTCTGTCTGTAGCTTTTCTATAAATATCCATAACAATTGTACCGTCACCCTGGTTCTGTCATTTTAAATCTGAATAATGAACTGTCTCCTTACTCATAGTATAGGTAAATCTCAAATTTGGATTAGTACTATGTAAATACTGAACAAACTTCTCAAAATCACTTTTGTCCCCACACCATACTGTATGACATCATTAATATAACGACACCATAACACTAAATGGGCATCTGCCTCCAACTTCTCCTGTGGGAGCTGCACCTTCTCCGGGTACTCTTCCACGGTGACCTGCTAGACTGCCAGCCAGCCCTGAGACCCACAGGCCACTAACCCTAAACGGGTGTCTGCCTTCAACCTCTCCCATGGGAGTTGCACCTTCTCCGGGGGGCTCTTCCATGGTGACCTGCAAGACTGCCAACCAGCCCTAAGACCTACAGGTATGGACACAGAGATGCAGCCCGGCCTTTGGAGCTACCGGGCTTGAATCTTGACGCTTTCTGTCTCCACTGGTTGATTTTGTTCTGTATCTCACTTCCTCAGTCTTGATTGGACACTTCAACCTTCTTCTGCCCTCTTATTCACTACTGCTTTCATCTCCATAAGCTGCTTAGTTTGCACAAACATTTATATTGCTGGGTTGCAATTACTGCTCTGTATGCTTTATTGAATTCAGCATTCTATTTTGTTTTTAATAATGCTTAGTGTCTACTCCACTGTGATACACATTGCGAAATTTTGTTAGAGGTATAGTTTGTATGCTCTTTACCAACCTGTAAGCCTGCCTGAGCTGAGGGAGTAGCGCTAAGCACGCCACAGTACCCTATATCCTTTCTTTAAACTTCTATTATCTGAATTAGTGTCCTGCATTCTAGCACTGGTACCTAGTTTATTTATTTATTTAAGAGTTTAACCAGGAGGGCAAGCTGAGTGGAGCATCACTCGATTCCAGATGCATCCTGGGGGTAAGGGAACTGGTAGTATAGAAAATAAACAATAGAATCATAAAATAGCGGCATAAAATATTTACAGAACAACAACAATTTGCAGCAGTACAGGTAATGAGAGGAGAAATCCTTGCAGACAGAGTAGACAATTTAGCAAACAAATAAGATTGTGGTTGATCACTAGACTGATGTGGGCACATAGCAGCCGTTAGTACTCACAGCAAGCTGAGTATAGGGTTGGTAGAGCTGGCCTAAGTCTAAGGTGCAGTGTTGGGAGGGAAGTTTGCTTTGTAGCCCTGATGGAAGGAACAGAATGACCAGATTAGGGGTGTGTGCTGACCATGGGCCAAAAAGGAGAGGGCAGGTGGGCAGAGAGCGCTAGGTGCAAGCACAGCTGGTGGAGAAGTGGGCATAGAGGAGGGAGTTGAGACTTTGAGAGTTTGTGGTATGCCTAATGGCGGAAGGCAAAGTGTTCCAAAATTTGGGCAACCAGTATTTGAAGGCAGCTTGGCCTTTGGAGGAACCCATAAAGGGGATAAGTAGAAGCCTGGAATCAGTACTCCTAAGGGCATAGACCAATGGTGGTCGTGTTGAGAGGGAAGATTCGAGGTAAGGGGGAAGCAATTGAGTCCAGTATTTTGCTATGACCCTGGTGCAGTGGATCTGTCTCCGTCCCTGTAGTGAGGGTAGGGCTAGTGAGCTATAGAGGCTGCAGTGGTGAGTCTTTTGAGGACAGTCCAAGAGGAACCAGCAGAAAGAATGAAAGAATGTGTCAAGGCTGGCTAGGGAAGAGAGGAGGGCTGAGCTGCAGACTCTGTCGCCGTAATCTATAAGAGGGAGAATCATCTTTTGAACAATTTCCTTTCTAGCCGAAATGGGGATGCAGCCCTTGTGGCGCTATAGGGCACCAAGTTTAGGATGTAACTTCTTATGAATAGATTCAGTGTGTGTGGAGAAGTCAAGGTGGTGGTCTAGCCAGAACCCCTAGGTACCTGAAGGAGGTACAAGCCTGAATTGGAGTCCCGTCCAAGGTAAGAGAGTCTAGCCGGTGAACCGAAAGTTAACAAGATGGTTTTCTTAGAGTTTAGGATCCTGTTGGAGTGTAGTGGACACTTCAGTGATTGAGCGGCCAGTGGCAAATAGTACGGTGTCATCCTCACACAAATGGGTACATGTGCGTGGGCAGGCAGATGGGAGATCGTTCAAAAAAAAAAAAGAGAAAAGTATCGGTCCCAGGATTGAGCCTTGAGGTAGAGACTGGTAGGGGGTTTGAGGTGTATGGGCCAGATTTTAAAGATTGGTGTCTGCCTTCCAGGTCAGAATGAAACCAGCTGGTGGCATGATCAGTGTGACCGGCGTTTTTTAATTTGGTTAGTAACAGGGAGTGGGAGATGGTATTGAAGGCCTTGGCGAGGTCGATGAAGATGGCCGAGGTGATGTGCCCTCTATCTATCCCGGTGAGGATGGCATCAGTGATTCTTAGTAGGGAGGTGATGGTGGAGTGTGATTTGAGGAACCCGGACTGATAGGGGGTAAAGGAGGAAGCATCTAGGTACGAAGTGAGTTGGGTGTGAACAAAGGGGTCGCTGCCTTTAGGGAGGGGGATGACTGGCCTGCTTCCAATCAGCAGGGAGTTCTGCTGTTGAGAAGGAGAGATTGAAGAGGTCAGTGAGTGGGGTGGCGATGGCGGAAGCAGACAGATGTAACATTTTGGCATCCAGGCCAGTGGGGCATTTGCCTTTATTTGGGTTGAGAGCCTGCAGTGCTGTAAGCACTTTGACTGGGGAGATATGGTGAAAAGAAAAACTGGGGGGGCAGGGAGGGTGGTGATGAATTTGGGGGGTTGTGATACGTGGGTAGCAGGAGGGCCGATAGGAGAGAGTCTGCGCAGCTGGTGAAGAACTTGTTGAAAGCAGTGGCCACTTCACCAGGGTCGGAGATGGTAGCTCTTTGGATGGTTAGGGTCAGGGTTGGTGGTTGGGTAGGGGGTCAGTAGTGATTTGATTGTTTTCCAGAAATGAGTGGGGTGGTGGAGGTTAGAGTTAAAAGCCAACCTGAAATAATTCTTTTTGGCCTGGTGTAAGAGTTTAGTGCAGGAGTTACGGAGGGTTTGCTAGTGGTAGAGAGATAGTTGGGTGCCCGTGGTCTCGAAAATTTTCCATGCCTGATCCCTGGTGCGGAATTTACTGATGATATCAGTGGAGACCCAGGGGAGGTGGGAGCCCCCTGACCCTAGTTTTCCTCAGGGGGCCATATGCATCCCACACTGCAAGAAATCTGGCTTTGAAACCTTCGAATGTGTGGTTGATAGAGAAAGCCTTGGGTATGAAAGACCAATCAACACGGGCTAGGTCATGCAGGACAGCCGCTAGATCTAGGGATTTATAGGACCTAGTGAGCAGCATCCTAGGTGGGGGTGCGATGGGTCTGTGAACTTTCCTGACCATGTAGGTCATGTGGTGGTCACTTAGGGAGTCTGGGAGCAAACCAGCAGCCGAGATGAGATGGGGGCAAGAGGAGATGGCCCAATCCAGGAGGGAATGATTCTGTGTTTTATGATTTAGTTGAGTGGGTTGGGAGATTAGCTGGGTGAGGTTTAGAGCGTTTATTCTGGTGCGCATCTTGGCACTGTTGATTACGAGCCAACTGAGGTTGAAATCGCAGAGGATGTGTATCTCCCCAGTGGCTGCTTATGATTTTAGAGTATCCAGATGGTCTAGGACGCTGGTCAGAGGGGTGCCAGGGATACAGTAGGAACCAGCCACATACAGTGGGGTGAGAATGGGAGTGATAGTTTGATCAGAAGAGAGTATTTCTGGCGATAGTGGAGGGAGATGTACCACCGTGAAATGGAGCCTGGTTACAATGAACATGGTGATGCCTCTGCCTCTTTTCTTGCCCTGGCGGTCGTGTCTAATGAGCGAGTAGCCGGGGATGGCAACTGCAGAATCTGGGTGGTGGGGCTTTAACCAAGTCTCTGACATGATCAGGACGTCAGGGCGTAGGGCTAGGACAGTAGGTTGCAGTACAGTTACTTTATTTAGGATGCTGCAGATGTTGAGGTGCAGCAATTTGAGGCCCCTGGGGAGATGAAAGCGGAGTGGGGGGTTTGGGAGGGGTGGGACCAGGGTTGGCTTCGATATCCCCTGCTAACAGGAGTAGCAGCATAAGGAATTGTTTCGTTTTGGGCCAGATAGATTTGGGCCTGTGGGCGGAATGGAGCGCACTAGGGGTAGTGCTGCAAGAGGCAATGGTGTAGAGTATGGTCTGCCCCAATTGAAAGAAGGCACGTAGAACTGTGGCACCAGGAAGCCAGTTGTTTAGTATTCCAGTGGGCTGGATGGCGTAGGTACAGGTTGAAAAGGGAGGTGAAGGAGCTGTGTAGGGGCAGGTAGGAGGGGAGTTTAGGTGCCATTTTGGAAGAATAGTGGGAGGTAGTGAGGCTAGTGAGAAAGTCAGGCTAAATACGGATAGGAATAAGGTTAGCATTCTGCCTGATTTACTAAAACAGCAGGAGTTGTTTGGGCTGCCCCTAGTGGCAGCTCCTGTTAGGCTGCTAATGGGAAAATGGGCCGATTGGTTTAGGCAAACCACGTGAGTACCTCTATATAGCTGAATGCTGACCAAGGGTGGGGGTGGGGTGGTGGGGTGCTGGCATGAGCACTGCTGAGGCAAATACCTCTGTTGGAAACTGCAGGCGCTGGCTGCAACAAGCTGCAGCTTGAGGTGCAGCCTTTACCTTGCTGTGTCTCCGTAGGCTGGGGAGGGCTGGCTCCATGCACCCTGCAACCCTGGACAGTCTTGCTGTGTGTCTCGGAGGTGGGAGGGCAGCTGCATTCCAGCTGGGCTGGGAGGGCTGGTCTGCACCCTCAAGACCCTGGACAGTCTTGCTGTGTGTCTCGGGGGTGGGGTGGCAGCGTAACTCCGGCTGGGCTGGGGAGGGCTGGCTCCATGCGCCCTCGCAACCCTGGGCAGTCTGCTAAGAAAGAAGAGAAGAGGGGAGATTTTAAATCCCAGTTGTGGGAGGAGGAGCACAGCAGAATTAAGGTATGAAATCCTTTGTTAGTGCACTGGTAGAATCTAGGAGGGGATTTCTGATTTTGCTTACTCTGGAAGAGAAACTTGTGCAAAAACAGCAGTAGGGCCACTACACTCAGTAAAACACTTCGTAAGCTATGGGGAAAATTAATGCTGCAGAAGCCAGTCAACATTAAATTAGTATTAGCAGAAAAAAAATGGCAGACAGGTGCAGTCTCCTAAAAAATCCAATCTGAGATTTGAAATTGGCGCCCAAATACTGTCTCTGTTGGAAACTGCAGGCACTGGCTGCAACAAGCCGTAGCTCAAGGTAGCACTCTCTACCTTGCTGTGTCTCTCGGGGGGTTGGGGGTGGCATCATTTCTCTGGCTGGGCTGGGAGGGCTGGCTCCGTGCACCCACGTGACCCTGGACAGTCTTGCTGTGTCTCTTGTGGGGGGTGGCAAAATTTCTCCAGCTGGGCTGGGGAGGGCTGGCTCCATGCACCCTCATGACCCTGGGCAGTCTTGCTGTGTCTCTCAGAGGGTGGCAGCGTTTCTCTGGCTGGGCTGGAGAGGGTGGACTCCGTGCACCCTCGAGACCCTGGGCAGTTTTGCTGTGTCTCTCGAGGGTTGGGGGGTGGCAGCGTTTCTCCAGCTGGGCTGGGGAGGGCTGGCTCCATGTGCCCTCGTGGCCCTGGGCAGTCTTGCTGTGTCTCTCAGGGGGTGGGGGGTGGCAGCATTTCTCTGGCTGGGCTGGGGAGGGCTGGCTCCATGCACCCTCATGACCCTGGGCAGTCTTGCTGTGTCTCTCAGAGGGTGGCAGCGTTTCTCTGGCTGGGCTGAAGAGGGCTGACTCCGTGCACCCTCGAGACCCTGGGCAGTTTCGCTGTGTGTCTCGGGAGGTGGGGGGTGGCAGCGTTTCTCCGGCGGGGCTGGGGAGGGCTGGCTCCGTGCGCCTTCGCAACCCTGGGCAGACTGCTATTTCTGTCCTTTACCCTGATATTTCTTTCTTTTTTTCCCTGTGGCTTTACTTGTGCTTGCTAATCATCCCCCCCCCCCAATAGCCTAAGGTGTAAAAGCTCTTTTTGAAAAAAAAAAAAAACAACATATTACACATACCCCAATAATGCAAAGCATCATGGGAAACGTATGCAAATCCCCAGGAAAGAATTTGGACTGGCTCAACTTTAAGCAGAATTGCATAGTGCCAGAAGGCCTCACAGTGCAATCAGCAAAGGCTGAGAACAGCAGCCCTTGGTTTAATTTTAGAGATACTTTTGTGCAGAGCCTTTGTTATGTAATCAGCCTTCCCACCTTTCTGGGGCCTAGGGGATTAGTTGCCATTGCCTTTTTATTTTTTGCTTTAATCTTAACTGTCCCTTCTCCCATCCGCAGGCCACTAGCCCCAAACTGGTGTCTGCCTCAAACCTCTTCTGTGGGAGCTGCGCCTTCTCCAGGTACTCTTCCACTGTGACCTGCCAGACTGCCAGCCAGCCCTGAGACCCACAGGTACAGACACAGAGACGCAGCCCAGCCTTTGGAGCTACCGGGCTTGAATCTTGGCACTTTCTATCTCCATTAGCTGATTTGGTTCTGTATCTCATTTCCTCAGCCTTGATTGGACACTTTTCCTTTCTCCTGCCCTGTTATTCACTACTGCTTTCATCTCCATAAGCTGCTTAGTTTGCACAAACTTTCATATTGCTGGGTTGTATTTGCTGCTCTGTATTTTTTTTTCCCCATTTGCAAATTATACTGCAAAGCCACTAGAGGGAAAGAACTCAATTAAGTTGCTGCTGCTTGCTACTGTTACTGTCCACCGCTACTCACAGTCACTTTACTTCTGCCAGTGCCACTAATCTACTCCCTACTGCTAATTAGTATAAAAGAGAAAATGAGACCCGCCCCCTGAGGAAGGACCGCTGAAGGGCTAAAGTGTTGGGGCTATAGGGCTCTGTCCAGGCACCTTGCCAATAAATTTTGCACATCAATTCTAACTATTGTTCCAGAGAGTGCTGAGTCTTGTTTTTTCTTTTCCAAAGTTAAAATTGTAGAGGGCAGCTGCTCGACTCCAGCACTGCTGACCGGTGTGCTCCATTCCCCGTCTGTGTGTTTGCTAATTAGTATACCTTGGTCTATTCTTGCTCCCTTGCTCCATACAATATGCCAACCCTTCCTTCACCACTTCCCCTCCTTCTAATTCTTCTATCAATTTTATTTACCTCAGCTCCATACTCTCCTCAGTCCAATAAACCTTTCCTCTTCGTTCTTCTAGCCCCTACTTTTATCCTTGCCATAACTGCTATGCCCCCACAAATATTCTGGTCTCACTTCCCTCTCCTCCCCCTGCTACTCTATTCTCAGCCGCTAGCCATCTAGCTTTATTTCGCCGCCTTATCTTCACCTCACCTAGCCCCCCCCCAAATACTTCCAAAATCCCTGGCATGTCACAAATGCCCTAAACTCTACTCCCTCATAATAGCACTCCTCTTACTCGCATCAGGAAAAGTTCATCCCAATCCTGGCCCCATTACACCCACCTCTGCCAATTGCAGTCCTTCTACTAACGTACCAACTTCTCCCACCCCTTCTGCCCTCCCCAAGGGACTGAAAATCCTCCACTTAAACATCTGCAGTCTCATCTCAAAAATTAACCTTTTACATCCTATGGTAATCTCCCTCACACCTGATAGTCTAATTTTAACAGAAACTTGGTTAAACACTAAAATACCTGATCTCACCATTAATATCTCAGGTTATTCCATAATCAGGCAGGATAGGACTGGCAGGGGTGGTGCAGTAACCATGTGTATCCTGTCCTCAGTTCAGTTCACAACCATTCTATCATCCTCATTACCCTCAGCCTATGAAGCACTTGTAGTTAACATTACCATGCCTTTTTCCTCCACTATCTTCATAGCTGGCATCTACTGTCGACCTGGTTCCAAGGCAACTGATACTTTGGATCTCATTACCTCCATAACATCCCTCTCACATAAAGGTGAGCTATACATCCTGGGTGAAGCAACCCTGGGCTGGCAGTATAGCCTAGAGGTTAGAGTAACAAGCTGTGAACGAGCTTGGTGCATCCAGAAGACCAGAGCTGGGTCTGATTCTCACAACCTCCACTTGCATACTGTGTGACTCTGCGCAAGTCACTTAACCGCCCAGTGCTCCAAGGTCACCCCTGAAAACAGGCACTTGTGCCTAGTGGGCCTTATCTGGTTACCAAAGACTAAAATAAATAAATATATTGGCTATCACCAACAACTGCCAAGACATGAATGACACCACGGCCCTAAATCTCTCTCAACTCCTCCTGGAACCCACCTGCCTAAATCATGAAACCTTTAACCACTTCCTAATAGACTAGGCTCTCACCTCTCACCCACACTGAGTCATTAAATCAGGCATCCTCCCGGATGCCCTCAGTGATCATTACCCAATCTTCATAGTCAGGAAAGTCCATAGACTAAAACCACCACACAAAATTCTGCAACTCCGCTCCTTCAGCTCCTTAAACCTTAATCCCCTTCTTAAAGAACTGGCCATCTCCAATTGGTCCCCTATTGCCTTTGCCCCTTCCATTGACCAAGTCTTTGCTTATTTTAAAAATAAATTTCTAACTACATGGAACTCCTATGCTCCAGTCAAACGCACTAGAGTTTGTGGCAACCATCATTCCGGGGTCTTCCAAGTTACTGACCTGTCTCAGAGAGTGAGACAAAGCTTGGAGGAAACACAAGGCCTCCCAGCTTCTCCCAGACTATGCCAGGTATCGCGTGTTAAGAAATGCCTGCACAAAAGCTACCAGACTTGCCAAGTCTGAATTTAAATAATCTTTTCTCAAAAACATCAATTCCCTCAAAAAATTCTGGAAAGTGGTCCATGCCAATTCTCCCCCCTTCACATCTGCCTCCCCTGTGCTTAAATAATCAACTCATTGGTCTCCGAACCATGCACAGTGGCTCAAGAGTTTAACTCCTATCATACCTCCTGTGCCACAGCAATTCTAAAGTCCCTCCCCTCTAATCTCCCACCTCCTCATCCTCCCACACCCAGCACCCAACCCCTCCATGCCCACCCTTCCTTCTCCTTTTCTACTGTCTCCCCAGAAGAAACACTAACTGCCCTTCTCTCTCTTAATCCTTCCAAAAACTCATCACTGGATGACCTTAACCCTAAACTCCTCTACCTTTTAGCTTCTGCTATAGCCTACCCTCTCTCCTTAATCCTAAATCTTTCCTTCTCTCCTCATTTGTCCCTTCATCCTGGAAACATGCGGTGGTCCTCCTTCTCCGAAAGGGTAGTGACCCTATCTCCCCTGCAAATTTTCACCCAATCTCTCTCCTCCCTGCCCTTGTTAATCTCCAAGAACACCTGGTCCTCTCTCAATTAACCTCCTTCCTCAATGACTCTTCCTTTTTCACCCCGTTCTAATCTGGTTTTTGGAAGAACCACTCCACTATCACCTCCCTACTCAGGCTCACTGACTCCATCCTCACTGGGATGGATAATGGACTCATTACCTCTGCCATCTTTGTTGACCTCACCAAGGCTTTCGACACAGTCTCCCATGCCCTACTTTCTTGACTCCCTTAAGGCTGCTGGTTTGTCTTTCTGAACAAAACTGGTTTAGAGCTTACCTCTCAGGCAGACCACAATCAGTCAAGATCCAGGATACAATCTCTCCCCCTCTCCCTATTTCCACAGGAGTCCCACAGGGCTCAGTGCTTGGATCTATTCTCTTACCCACCTTCCTAAATGATTTGCCCTCAGTATGCTCCCCCTCCTCTATCCATATGTACAGTATGCTGACGACACTGTCCTGTTCTCCTCTGGCAAATGCCTTGCCGATGTACCCTTCAGCATGACTTCCACCAGGTTCAGCTATGGTTTGCCTCACATCAACAATTCCTAAATGCCAAAAAGACTGTCTCCATGACCTTTGGCTCTAGGCAGAGACTCTAGGTACCACCCTTTATCGTCTTTACATACCCTTGATGGGACAATGCTAGAGGACACCTCCTCATTCAGATACCTTGGGTTTTGGTTGGACCAACACCTCAACTTCTCTGGCCACATTGACGCCATCCTGAAAAAAAACTGTGCCCCAAGCTTGTTGCCTTATTCAGGAACTGTAGTTGCATCCCTCCTACAGTGCGGTTTGAACTAGTCCAGAAGATGATCCTCCCTATTTTCAACTACTGCGATGTAGTGCCACTCCCAAATCCTCCATAACCAGATTGGACACTTTCTTTAACTCCTTCTGTCGATTTGCCCTTGATGCTCCATCATGCACGCATCACTGTGACCTCTTCCATGCCCTGACCCTTCCCCCACTTGCCAACAGGTGCCTCATTCATTGTGTCAAACTCACTTCTAAATTTTGGTTAGAACTTCCTCCCACGATCTCCCCCTCCCCCACTCTCAGATCCTCTGACACTTGCACTTTGTTGGTCCCCATTGAACCACTCTCATCGGTCAGTCAGGCTTTACCCATCATTTCCCGCAAATCTGTAAACCCCCCCCCAAAATATGGTACTCCTCCCTTGCCTGTTCCTTACATAACTTTCTCTCATCTGACTGCTCCTGCTTTAACCTTCCTTAACTGTCCTCCTATACCTCTGCTCCTCTCCATGACTCACATCCCCTTTTAAACCTTCCTCCTCCCTGAGCCTGCTTCTCAGCACGCTCTCCTCTCCCTTCACCACATACCCCCTCACTCCTACCCCTAACCTTTTTTTTCCATTAACAACTTGCCCCTGCTTAGTTTTGACCTCTGGCAGGGTTCTCATCATCCTGGAGGGGTCTAGCACTGGGCAAGCCTCCTCCTCCTCCTTCCCCTCCCCCCTCTCCTTTCTACTCAACTTGTCCTCACCTAAATCTGCCCTCTGTTGGGATACTTAGCAACCTGGCGAATCTCTACTCTGAGGTAAGTTTCTTTCCTCACTCCTCTTTTTTCCTTTCCTCTTCTATTCCCCTATTCCTTCTGCCCAACTTGTCCTTGCCTAATTCTATCCCCTGGCAGGGCTCTCTACATCCTGGAGGGCCCAGCACTGGGCAATTACTCTTCCTTCACTCCCCCTCTCCCTTTATCCTTTGTACCCAATTAGTCCTCACCTGATTCTGTGTTCTGGCAGGGTTCTCAGCATCCAGGAGCGGCCTAGTCTTAGGCAAGCTTCTTTTTTCCCTCCTCGTCCTTTCTTTCCCTTCATCCTTTATTTTCTCTCTTCCCAGTTTTTCCTCGTCTAGTTCTTTCCCCTGGCAGGGTTTTCAGTATCCTGGAGGGGTCCAGCACTGGGAAATGACTCTTCCTTCCCTCCCCTTTCCCCTCCATCCTCTCTACCTAACTTGTACTCACCTGACTCTGCTTTCTGGTAGGGTCCTCAGCATCCTGAAGAGGCCTAATCTTAGGCAAGTTTCTCCTACCCCTCCTCCTCCTTCCCTTTACTATTCCTTCTACTATCTCTACCCAACTTGTCCATGCCTACTCCTGCCCCTTATCTTAAGTCCTTGCTTCATTTCACCAGTGGCAGTGATCTCCACACTCTAAAGGGGCCAGTTCCAAGTATGACTTGTCCTCCCCTTCCCTATCCCTTACCCTCACCTCTCTCCTGCCCTCTCTCTACCCCCTGCACTTAATCAAAGGAATTAGTTCACCTGAGCTAATAATTTGCACTTTTTTGTTCTGTCTGAGGTGCTCCCAGATTGCACTAGCCCTGTGTTAACTTGCCCCTCACAGCTGATTTATTTATTTTTTGCTCACTTTTCTCCGGTAATGTTCCCTCCATCTTTATCCTCTCCTTCTCCCCACTGGTTTCCCCTGTCTACCCCTCTACACTCCTTGATGTCCCTCCTCCACACCTCATTCATTCAATAAATGCTAAATAATCTGCCTCTGAACCGTGATCCGTTCCTGCAAGTAGTTGGCTCCAAGGCTACATTAAATTTCTGTACTATGTTCCTCAGATATGCCACTTGTAATTAAATGCATATTCCACAGGTATGATATATTCAGCTGTATGTTATGTTACAAATGCGACTGTATGATTTTTTGTGATATATTTTAACTTTATGTCTTGTTACAAATGTAATTGAATGTTTAATTTTTCTGATATGTCAAATGTTAAACTGTATGTCTAATTCTTCATCCAGTTGTAACCCCTTCCCCCCAAGGTCACACTGGGAGATGGTCAGCTTGTTGTTCAGTGTGCCTTCCTGGTGAAACATTTCAATAAACAAATAAATAAAATCCCATCTAACCAGGCTGAACTGGGCAGTGCTTGACTCCCTCAATGACACCAACAAAGCTCTGGACCTATTTATCAAACGTTTCAACGAAGCCTGTGACATCTATGCACCAGTGAAAAAGATGAAGGTCAAAGGACAGACCAACCCCTGGGTTACTACTGACCTTTAACTCTGCTCACACAGAGACCACCTCTGGCATTGTGCTCGTGCAACCCGACGCAAGTAAACATACTATTATACAAAGCAGCCAGAAATGATTGCACTCAAGAATACGGAATGCTAAACGTATTACAAAAGAGGCTTTGACCAACTCTTGAGGCCAGGGAGACAAATTCTGGAACAACATGAAAGAACTCACAGGCAAGGATCCTAGCACCACCCACTATGCTCAACCTTCATGGCACTCCCACACTGACCTAGGTATCATCACCAGCACTTTTAATAATGCAGTTACAAACCTGGACAGTGTCCTTCCACCAAATCTTTCGACAACCTCCTCCAGCTCCTCCCAAGTTACCCCCAACTAGAACGCATAACCCAACTTTTTTTAAGGAGGTCCCACCACAAGTAGCTAGAAAATACATTCAAAAGGCCATCGGCAAACAAGGGTACAGTGGTGACTCCCTTGACCTGAAACTGCTGGCACAAGTCCTCGATGAAATCTTAGAACCACTTACAAAGATCTTTAATCTCTCGCTTAGATTGGGCCATTTCCCCTCTCTCTGGAAGAAAGCCACTGTCACACTGGTTCACAAAAGCGGAGATAGGACACTGCACACCAATTACAGACCTATCTCACTCCTCCCCCCACTATCCAAAGTGCTGGAGCGAATAATGTCGGACCAACTAGTTGAATTCCTGGATAAGTACAATGTACAGTGTCCAGAGCAGCATGGCTTCAGAAAAGGGCACAGCACCACCACTGCACTACTGGAATTTATAATCTTCATCCATGCCACGCTTGACAAAGGGAATTGTGATGGGGCAGTATTTATAGACCTTACCAAGGCATTCGACACAGTTAACCACCCCCTACTGCTCAAGCAACTGTCCTCCATTGGGATCTCCAGCTACCTTGATAATCAGATCCAACAAGTAAGGATTGCAGAGATCTCTTCGGATGAGAAACCGGTCTGCTCCGGAGTCCCCCAGGGGTCTATTCTGGGCCCTCTACTCTTCTCCCTCTTCATCAACAATTTCCCCAGTGCCTGCCACCAAAAAATATTACTATATGCAGATGATGCAGTCCTGTTTTCCAGCCACCATGACATTGCAGTCCTTGAATCCCAGCTGCAGCTCGACTTCAATCGCATCGAAGACTGGCTCAATTCTCATAAACTTGTCCTGAACCACAGCAAGACTAAAGCCATGTCGTTCTGTAACCAACAGAGCAGGCACAACTCTCTGTCCCTCACCATCAAGAACCATGCTGGGAACCCACTTGAACATGTCAAGGAGTTCAAGTACCTTGGTATTATCCTGGATAGTACCCTCTCCTACACTCGGCATATTGACACTGTTGCCAAGACCGCCAATATACGGATTGGACTACTACACAAACACAAGCGCTGTATGCCTGCGGATGCCCTTAAACTAGCCACCTACAGCTCTGTCACCTCTATCATTGACTATGGCCTTGCCATCTATGGCTCTGCCTCAACAAGTGCCCTCCACAGGATCTCAGTTGCTCTCAACAAAGCCTGTAGACTACTGATGGGTGCAGCCCAACAAACTCACACCTGTGACCTCTATGCACAGGCCAGCTGGCTACCCCTATGCAGCAGAATACAATACCAGACCTGCTTACTTACCAGAAAGATTCTCCTTGGTCTCATACTACCTGGTGTTAGCTCACTCCTTACTACCTACAGTGGCACTCAACAAACACGTGGTGCCCAATCTCTAACCTTTCAGGTTCCCAGATGTCATACCTCCATGGGTCAGTGGTCCTTTATCTATAGAGCCGCTCAATGGTTTAATTCCCTCAATAAAGAAGCACTTTCCTCTACTACACTTGGACCCTTCAAAAGGAATTTCAAACTTTACCTCACCTCTACCACTCAATGTGACTGCTTCTCTGAACAGAGATCTCTCTAAACACCTCCCAACTCACTCATGTCTCACAGCCCGCCCTTTCCCAATCTCATTCCCTCTGGCACTGGGCCTTCCTTGTGACTACTTTCCTGCTTCACATCTCCACTGGTACAAGACATTTTCCACCACCATCAGACAGTGACCCATTAGCCTGCCAATTTCCTCTCCCGGTCGCATGCCTGCAATACTAACTGCCTATGGTGCCCTCTATCTCTTGTTACCACAGCCAGCTGCCTACTCAAGCTGCTCATTTTATGAATATTATCTCAAAGTATGTTATAACTGAGTATCTTTATTCACATCAACACCATAAACAAACATTTGTTCCTATGCTCCAACATATAAACAAGACAAAGAGGGCACTAGGGTTGCCTCCACTGCAGTTCCCTTAGTTTGTAAATAGAACTCATTGTTAAACATAAAAACATTTTTCTTAAGCACATGTTTAGCTAATTTCAGCAAGAACTTAACAGAAGGATTTTGGTCTGGTTGTCTCTGATTTAAATAAAAAGCAACCACATCCAAGGCTCCTTCATGGGGAATATTAATATACAGAGATTAATGTCCAGGGTGACCAGATACAAGTCTCTGTCCCAAACAATATTGCCCATGATTTGTAAGGGTTTATTGTCAATACTGCATGGCTGTAATAGTGCAGTTTGCAACAGTGCCAATAGTCCAATGTTTGTCAAATACAATGCTTGTAAAAAGGCTTGGGAGCATAAAGAGTGCTATAACGTTGCTTGCATTCTTCAGCCACAGTCCTGGAGGGAGACTTGGTGTGGTCAGTCAAGCTAACTTAACGTGATCTCTTTTGAATGAGAATCTTTTGTCATAGTCAGAGGACCTGAAAAGTTTCTCTATGGGGATTTTTGCTAATAGTTTCAAAATGTTTTAAATAGACAGAGCATTGTCTGCTCCATTACGAAGCTGTATGTAAACAGAGCACTATTTTTTTTAATTATTGTTAATATCTAATTATATACTGTAGGTGAAATAGTCTACAAAATCCTAATAAATATTTCCTGCCCTCCCTTAATAAAAAGTCACATCCTCCCTCCTTCCCAACCACATGACATAGCCCTCCCCCGACACAAAGATTTTTTAATAATCCTTGTCATAATGATTTTCCAATGCCCCCTCCCTCTACCAAGGAAGCAGGAATACTCTACATCACCTACCTCATACATTTGTAGAGCACCTGACCTCCTCAATGGCTGACTGCAAGATGACAGAATTACAGCGGCACCACATAACATTAATACAATTAAATGTTTTCATTTGGTGAGGGTAAAGTTTCAAAGTGTGTGTGTGTGTGTGTGTGTGTGTGTGTGTGTGTGTGTGTGTGTGTGTGTTTGGTCTTATATTTTTATTTGGTATTGTTATTCCTTTGTCTATCCTTGAGTATGTTCATGGAAACATAGAAACATAGACCATAAACTTAGTCTGTCCATGTTCACTACCGGTGGCAAATATGTAATGTGCTGTAATGCTGTGGTCACTCATAAATGTCATGCTATTAGGAACGTGTATTAAATGCTCAAGCTATTTTTGTTGTGCAGCTATCACTGGATACCATTTGTAAGACCTCCTTAGTGTCCTTCAAATATGAATGAAGTGTTACTACATGTGGTCCGAGGAAAGAGTCTACATATTCTGACACTAGTTCTGTCAGAGAACCAGTTTCACTAACAGTTGGTCTGCCTGGTGCATTTGTGAGGGATTTGTGAACCATCAGTAGTACATAAAATGTACCTCTGATCGGGATGTCAGTTATCAAAAATTCTTTGATCTTGATGTCAATAAACCCCACATTAAAAGCCTCATTAATTGTTTCATCTTTCATCTAGGAACCATTTAAAGTCTCTTGCCTTGATCTTCATTTAATTTCCAATGAATATCCCTGTTATTTAACTGCCTTTTAATTTCTTTACCATAATCATTTCTATTTATCAAGACAATGCTGCTGCCTTTTCCCACCAGCTTGATAATAAATGCATTGTCTTTTTGTAGAGAAGTCAACGCTTCCCTCTCAGTAGCAATCAAATTGTTATAATTAAGAATGGGGAGATTGTTAAAAAGTTCGTAGAGATCTTTCTCCACTAGATTCTTGAAAAACAATTACTGCTGCACTGGAGAAAAGGCAGAAAGTTGATCTTTCGCAGAAACCATTTTCATTATTTCTAATACTCTGAGTTTCAAAATCCATAGCACCTGCTTTGATGACACTTTGCTTTTCCATTTCAGTGTATTTTTATTATTGTTGTTCAAGAATGATCAGAAGCTTAAGTCACTGCATGCACTATGTAAATCTATGATACTATAGTTTGAAACTTATTAATTAAAACTGTTGGGGCAAAACTAAGTCCCTTATTATTAAAATAATCTTCAGCCTGCATTAAAACATGTTTGATAAATTCATTACCCTGGATTTTGTATTTTCAATCACTGATGTCTCCATCTGCCCCATACTGTTGCTGGCTTGATTGCTGCTGTTGTCTGCTGCTCTTCTGTTTGAATTCTACAGCATCCCCGACATCCACCTCTTTCCTCTCTGTGTCTTCCTCTTATTTCTGGTTGGTATTGTCCTTGAAACTTGGTGAACCTGATGCTGTGTCACAGTTGAAATAATGGCTCAGCTAGTGGTCTTTCCTCATGAAAAGGGGACTGGACTACTTCTTCTTCCATGTCTGAGTCACTCGTATCAGTTTTAAAATTAAAAGACACCTGCCTGTCTCTCTTGAGTATGCCCCTTCTATGATTTTTCTTCCATTTAAAAATGCTATTATTCTCTCAGTCCTCTGTGTCACGTAAACATTTTGTTTGTTTCACTTTGTTCAGCTCTGCATCAAGTTTAACAATTGAGTCCTTCAATTTTTGGTTGTAAATCTCAAAATCACTATGATTATTAAACTTTAACACTTCTGTCCCCTGCTTCTTAATTTCCTCCCTCAGTTCAGCATCTTGTTCATTTTCATACTCGATAATAAGCTTAATGAGCTTTACACTTGCTTCTATAAGTATAGCTTCCCATCTCTTCATAAATTCCACATCCTCCCGTCCATATGATGGACTTTTCACAATTTGTAAGCCTCTCAGTGTCCTAGAGGCCTGCAGATAAGCCTCTAAATTAGTTTTGTTCCAGTATAGTCTCCTGGCTTGATGGGCTACCTCTCTAAACCTTTAAAAGCATCACGCAGGGTTTGAGCTTCTTTCTTAGCATAACTTCCCAGTTCAATCTCGTTACCCAGTAGGAAGGGATTAGTTGCACCTGCTGAAGCCAAAAGTCAATTCAGATACTTCAGGGGGGTCATCATTGCTGGACATAAATGTTGAAATAGAATAACAATTTAAGTTTGAAGTAGCTTCTAAAGACATCTGTCCATTTAAATCTCAATTAACACCAAAAATAAATATTCCTTATATATTTGCCTTAGTGGTATTGAAAGATTTTACACAGCAAATATGCACACAGGTGGAGTAATTAACAAACTTTGTTAGAGTTGCCACATCATTAAGACATCATCCCTAGTGTGTATTTAAGGAGACTGGGGATTAATTATAGCAGTCTTTGAGAAAGGATCATGACGATCCAAAATGCGTCAAGCATCGGGGGATCTGTTTTTTAGTATGTATTGAAGATTAAATAAAATATATTTTTCAGCACCTTTGAAGATTTGAAGCCATAGTGTTTTTTTTTTTTTTTATTATAAGGTAGTGATTACCCGACTTCTGTGTCTTAAGGCTGTTTTTTCTTGTTGACTTCATCACCAGCACATGCATTCTATTTTTGTGTGGTATTTATGGTTGGTTTAGTCTATCGCATGGGTCATGGCCTTTATGATTATTTTGGCTATGTAAAACCTTTCAACACTAGCAAATAGGAAGAGGGGTGCAGCACCCGATATGTCGAATGGGAAGAACACCCTTCCCCCCATAGCTAGTGAGCAAACAGGAGTTCAGCATGTTTGCAGTTCATTTGTATCACCAAGTAAGGATAAAGGTCCAGCTCCCCATACGATGCACAGGGAGAAATGCCAGACCTCACCCAACAACCAACACACCAAAATCTGGCCAGTGGAAAATCATGTACACAAATGCTCACAGTCTGGGAAACAAGATCCCAGACCTGCAGGCAATAATGACAGAGGCTAAAGTGGACATAGTAGCCATTAGCGAGACATGGTGCACCAGTAACCACACTTATGAGACTTCAGTATCCAGCTATGTATTGTTCAGAAGAGACCAAGCTACAAAAAAGGGGGGGGGTGGAGTGACCCTTTATGTCAATGAAAATATCAAAGCTACAGAAATTCAAAATACACATACAGAGCCAGAAGAACTGTGGGTCACCCTGGAAACAGAAAATGGGACAGCCATAAGAACTGGGGTTGTCTACAGGCCTCCAGACCAGGGGGAGAACATAGACACATTACTGTTAGAAGATATATAAAACATGACAGGTAAGGGGGTGGTTCTGATAATGGGAGACTTCAACATGCCAGATACAGATTGGTCAATACCAGCAGGAACATCTGCCAGAACTAGACACATAGTGGATTCCCTGCAGGGGGGAGGGCCTCAAACAACTGGTACAACAACCCACAAGAGACAGGGCTATCCTAGATCTAGTACTGACTAGCAGGGAAAGGATCACAGATCTCCAGGTAGAAGGTCACCTGGGGGGCAGTGACCATCACATGGTATGGTTCAATTTGTCCACCAGAACTAAATCATCCCATTCCAAAGCAAAAATATGAGACTTCAGAGGCGCTCACTTTGATAAGATGGCCAACAGAGTTAAGCTAGTCCTGGCAAGAAGAAATACAGATGAAGGGGTACAGGCAAAGTGGGCAGATATTAAGGATGCAATACTTGAAGCAACATCCCATTGTGTTAGAGAGAAAAGGAAGTGCAAAAGATGAAGGAAACCACTTTGGTTCTCAAAAACAGTAGCAGAAAAGGTTAAAGCCAAAAGGCTGGCCTTCAGAAAATATAAGGGAATGCAGCAGGATGAAGATAGGGAGGCATACCAAACTTCCCTAAGGGAAGTAGGGAAGCCAGTAAGACAAAGGCCCAAACCAAGGAAACACTAGCACGAATAGTAAAAGGTGACAAGACTTTCTATAGATACATTAGTGAAAGGAGAAAGTCCAGAGAGGGTATTGCTAAGATCAAAGGGGATAAGGGGGCATGTGGGGAGGAGGACCATGTAAAATATCTATCCTAAAAAGATACTTCTGCTCAGTATTTACTGAGGAGACGGTAGGGCAGGGCCCAGAGCTCAGCACCATGGACACGGGGGGGGGGGGAGAGGGAGGTGTACACTAGTCCCTTCACAAAAGAAAGGGTACTACAAGAGCTCAATATGCTCAGGGTTGACAAGGCAATAGGACCAGATGGCATACATTCTAAGGTACTAAAGGAGCTAAGGGTGGGACTAGCAGAGCTATTAACAGAACTGTTTAGTGAGTCTCTAAGTACAGGAGAGGTCCCAGAAGACTGGAGAAGGGCTCATGTGATCTCACTCCACAAGAGTGGTAGCAGGAAGGAGGCAGGGAACTACAGACCAGTCAATCTTACCTCAGTAGTGGGCAAGATTAAAGAGGCACTCTTTAAGGAAAGGATAGTGCAACACCTGGAATCCATAGGAGCACAGGATCCAAGATAGCATGGGTTTACAACAGGAAGGTCCTATCAACTAATCTCATAGATGTCTTTGACTGGGTAACCAGAGTGGTAGACCAAGGGGGAGCAGTTGATGTCACCTACCTTAACTTCAGCACAGCTTTCAATACTGTTCCACACAGAAGATTGATTAATAAGCTGGGTAGGCTCAGGATAGGTCAGAAGTTGGTCAACTGGGTGGCAAACTGGTTGACAGGCAGAAAACAGAGAGTGGTGGTAAACCGTACACAGTTAGAAGAGATGCAAGTCACAAGTGGGGTACCTCAAGGATCAGTTCTGGGGCCAGTCCTCTTCAATATCTTCATCAGTGACATTGCAGATGGACTGGAGGGTATGGTTTGCCTGTTTTCAGATGACACCAAGATCTGTAACAGAGTAGATGATCCAGATGGGCGGGCAGAATAAGAGATCTGGATAAACTGGCAACATGGTCGGACGAGTGGCAACTGGGGTTTAATGCAAAGAAGTGCAAGATCATGCACATAGGGAAGAGAAACTCTGAAGCCACCTATAGGTTGGGAGGAGAATTGCTGACAGTCACAAGAGAAGACAGAGACTTGGGCATCATCATCACAGATGACCAGAAATCATCCAAGCAAACCACTAATGTCTAACCTTTCACCCTTAAGTGGTATGTTCCACAGACACAGGACTGCTAAGTAACCCTTTAGATACTTGCAATCTATATAAATCTATGTTGCCATTATGTAAACACCATTGTATATCACAAAGCCTTGTACCATGTTTTCTTGTAGATATCTGTATGTTTGTCCAGACGTGGAGCCTTTGCAAAGGAGTCTCTGACTCAAAGGTTTTAATTCCGAAACTTTAATAAATAAATAAATAAATTAAGCAGTAGGTAAGGCTAGGGGATGTTGGGGTGTATTAGTAGGGGTATCACAAGTCATAAGAGGGAGGTAATAATCCCTCTTTACAAGACACTGGTTAGGTCCCATCTGGAGTACTGTGTGCAGTACTGGAGGACACACTTTCACAAGGACATTAACCAAATTGAGGCAGTCCAGAGAAGAGCAACCAAAATGGTGCAGGAACTGCATCAGAAAACATATGAAGACAGATTAATGGAACTCAATATGTATACCCTAGAGCAAAGGCAGGAAAGAGGTGATAGTATTGAAACATTCAAACACCTTAAGGGCATTAACAAGGTGAAAGAGCCTAACATGTTTCAATATAAGAAAAATAGCATGACAAAAGGACAGCATGAGATTAGAGGGAGACCAATTAAGGGGTAATGTGAGGAAGTTTTTTTTCATGGAAAGGATGGTGGATACATGGAATGGCCTACCTCAGGAAGTGATGGATATGAATACAGTGCAGGGCTTCAAACAGGCATGGGATAGGCATAAGGGAGCAATACAGATGAGTATGAATAGATAGGCCACTGACACAGCAAATGCCGATGGCACATTCATAAGGTAGAAAAAGAAATGGGTAGACTGGATGGGCCCTGTAGTCCTTATCTGCCATCAAATTCTATGTCTCTATGTTACTGCTAAGGCACATATATAAGAGATATTTATTTTTGGTGCTGATTGAGATTTAAACAGACAGATGTATTTAGAAGTTACTCCAAATTTAAATTTTAATTTTACTTCAACATCTATGTCAACTGATGATGACCCCTTCGAGTATGCAAATTAACTTTTGGCTTTAGCAGGTGCAGCTAATCCCTTCCTATTGGTTAATGAGTCTAAACCAGGAAGTTATGCCACAAAAGAAACTCAAACCCTGTATGATGTTTTTAAAGGTTTAGAGAAGCTAGCCCATCAAGCCAGGAGATTATACCAGAACAAAACTAATTTAGAAGTCTATCTGCAGGTCTCTAGGATACCAAGAGGCTTACAAATTGTAAAAAGTCCATCATATGGACAGAAGGATGTAGAATTTATGAAGAGGTGGGAGGCTGTACTCATAGAAGCAAGTGTAAAGATCATTAAGCTTATTATCAAGTATGGAAATGAAGAAGACAATGAACTGAGGGAGGAAATTAAGAAGCAGGAAAGAGAAGTGTTAAAGTTTAAAGAGCATGGCAATTTTGAGATTTACAAACAGAAATTGAAAGACTTGATTGCTAAGCTTGATAGAAAACTGAAAAAAGTGAAACAACATTTTTACATTACAAAGAGGGCCATGAGAATAATAGAATGTTTACATAGAAGAAAAATAATAGAGGGGGCGTCTTCAAGAGAGACAGGCAGGTAACTTTTAATTTTAGCACTGACACCAGTACATATGAAATGGAAGGACAAGAACTTCAGTCCCCTTTTCACAAGGATCGACTGCCAGCCGAGCCACAGTTTCAGTTGTGATGAAGCAACAGGTCCACCAAGTTTCAAGGACCATACGAATTAGAAATAAGAGGAAGATGTAGAGGTAGAACAGGCAGAGGTCAGAGAGGTTGAAGGATTCAAATGGAGAGTGGATGACAACAGCAGCAATCAAGCCAGCAACAGTACAGGGACAGATGGAGACATCAGTGATTGAAAATATGAAACCCAAAGTAATAAATTTATCAAAACATGTTTTATTGAAGGCTGAAGAGCATTTACTTAATAAAGGACTTTGTTTTGCCGCACCAGTTTCAATTAATACATTTCAGTCTAACATAGATTTTATATAATGCATGCAGGGATTTAAACCTGCGATCATTCTTTAATAAGGACACAAAAACCCCACTGAAATAGAAAATAAGCATAATCAAAGCAAGTGCTATGGTGGAGACTCAGAATATTAGAAATAATGAAAATGGTCTCCAAAAAAAATGACTTTCTGCCCTCCCTTCAGCACAGCAATAATCAGTTTTCAAGAATTTACTGGAGAAAGATCTTTATGAACTTTTTAACAATCTGCCTGTTCTTAACTATAACAATTTGACTGTTAGTGAGAGGGAAGCAATGACCGCTCTACAAAAAAACAATGATTTAATTATCAAGTCGGCGGCCAAAGGCATCAGCATTGTCTTAATGAATAGAGATGACTTTGTTAAAGAAATCAAAAGGCAGTTAAATAACAGGGATTTTTAGAAAGTTAAATGAAGATCCAACAAGAAACTTTAATTAGTTTATAGATGAAACTATTAATAAGGCTTTTAATATGGGGTTTATTGACATCAAGACCAAACAAATTTTGATAACTTACTTCCAGGTCAGAGCTACATTTTATGAACTACTGAAGGTTCACAAATCTCTCCCAAATCCACCTGGCAGACCAATGTGAGTGGAATTGGTTCCCTTACAGCACTCCTGTCAGAATATGTAGGGTCTTTTCTCAGTCCACGTGCAGTAACACTTCATTCATATTTGAAGACACTAAGAAGGTCCTTCAAATCATGGGTGATTTTGTTGTGGACAGAGTCTCGCATCTGGTTACCCTGGATATTGAGTCTCTGTACACTAATATCCCCCATGAAGGAGCTCTGGATGCAGCCACTTTTTATTTAAACCAGAGTCAACCAGACCAAAATCCTCCTGTTGAGTTTTTGCAGAAATTAACTGAACATGTGCTTAAGAAAAATGTTTTTATGTTTAACAATGAGTTCTATTTACAAAGTAAGGGAACTGCAATGGAGGTGACCCTAGCTCTCTTTTTGGCTAATTTGTATGTTGGAGCATGGGAACAAAAGTTTATTTATAATGATGATGTTAACCCCTTTTATGATAGGTTGATACTGTGGTGTCATTACATTGATGATGTCATAGCAGTATGGCATGGGGACAAAAGTGATTTGGAGAAGTTTGTTCTGTATTTACATAGTACTAATCCAAATTTGAGATTTACCTATACTATAAATAAGGAGACAGTTAATTATTTGGGTTTACAATTATAGAACCAGGTTGATGGTACATTTGTTATGGATATGTACAGAAAAGCTATAGACATAAACACTTTACTATCAGCCTATAGTTGTCACCCCCACTATATAATACAGAATCTTCTGAAGAGGCAGTTTTTGAGAATGAAACAAAACTGTGGTACAAATGAGAAATTTGAAGCATGGGCTAAAGATTGAGAAGCAATGTTATTTGAGAGAGGCCACAGCTGTGAAGCCATAAGCTAAGCTGGGGAGTTTGCTGAAACTAGGGATTGCCAGGATCTGCTCGAGAAAAAGGTACAGATAGATTTAATTTTGTTACTGCTAATTCACAACATTTAGAAAACATTTTAAGTAGACGATGGCATGTTTTGAAGAGTGATAAGGGTTTATCAGATATGGTAGAATGCCCCTCCCCCAAGAATGGCATCCTGCAGAGCCCCTACTATTAAAGACAGTTTAATACACAGCTACTATATAAAGAAAGGGGCTACTACAGGATTAGATTGAAATGTAAAAGGTTGTTACACCTGCAAAAGGTGTATATACTATAAACCTATTTTACAGAGGGGATACCTTTGAAGGCAAGCATACAGTGAAAACTTTTGAAATAAGGCAGTTGATTACCTGCGATACATCAGGGTTGATATATTTGGCAGAATACTTGTATGGGGCGCTCAGTGTTGGGAAGACTACACTGCATCTCAAGGTGAGGGTAGGGGATCATTGTAGGGATACTAGAATAGGTGACCCTATATATGCCATGCCTGTACATATTATGGAAAGTGAAGATAAAAGTGCACACATGTTTGAAGAGCAAGCATATTGCTGGGAATTAATAGTAATTTTCAGATGCAGTCAGCTATCACTTCTTATATCTGAAGATTTTGCTAATTAGAAGATTTTCCACCTGGCAATACTGGGCTGATGTGTGGAGCAGCACTCTGGAGGCTAAAAAAGTCAATTCTGTTCCTCCCACTACATCATCAGAAATGTGTACAAACACACTGAGGCATCACAGCCTTTGCAGCTTGAGCAGTTACTTTTACATTTACCAATCTAAATGCAGGAAAATGTGACATCACTAGTAACCAGGAAAAGCCAATCCCTGCAGCTTCGTGAGAATGAGAATAATCTGGCAGTGAGAAATGTTTTTCCTTGGTTACCAGTGATGTCAGAGTCAGTGTGGTCTCAGTGTTGATGCTGTAGTGGGAGGAACAGAGCTGACTTTTTTTTTAGCCTCCAGACAGAGAGCTGCTCCACACATCACCCCAGTAGAATCAGGTGGAAAATCTTTTAATTAACAAACAAAAAACAAAAAAATTCTACAGATACATGAAGTGATAGCAAACTACATCTGAAAGTTACTATTAATTCCAGGCAGCACACTAGCTCTTTAATTTCAGAGGGATTGATAAAGTGTGCCATAAACCTAGAGGAGGGGGTTTTAATGGATTGATATTAAGATAGGAAGGGTTCTGGATCATTACTTTACAAGCTACCAAAGCACCAGGATTGAATATGGGTTTTGATTTAAAACTGTATTTAAAATGAATTTGTAACTGTAAAAATGAGTGGTGACTGAGAAGAGAAGAGAACCTATTCACATCTAAAATGTTTTTTTTTTGGTAGTGTTGATGTGAGCTCTTAATAGATTATAATTAAAAGAAGATGATGAAAAAATATGTGAAGTGGTGAAGCTCCTGCTAAAGACCACACTTTTTACGTTATGAGGCCTGTGATTATACTGCAATTTATAGTAATATCATGTTAAATAATCAATAGTAGCAGTACATTTTAAAGGGACTAATAAAGGATCTTTTTTTTAACTCTGGACTGTGGGAAAAGTACAATATTTTAATGTTGATTATCTGGAGTTGTACATTTTTAATATGCATCACTCAGCCACCCACCAGTGCTGGGCATTCTGCAAAAGTGAACCACTCCTCAGCCGCCTGCCTCCAAATTGCAAGCCACCTGCCAGTGCTGGGCATTCTGCCCATGGAGTCGTTCTTCGGTATCCCGCCTCAAAACCACAAGCCACCCGCCAGTGCTGGGCATTCTGTCCACAGAGCCACTCCTTGGCCACCCGCCTCCAAACTGCAAGCCACCTGCCAGCGCTAGGCATTCTGCCCACGGACCCTCTCCTCGGCCACCTGACTCCAAACCACAAGGTAAACAGAGCTTCCAGGACACAACCGGAGTCTGCACCTTTGTCTTTTTGTTCAGACTTGGCACCTAGAAACACCTCTTGCCTACAGGGCTTCTCAGTGGCTCCTCAGCTTCTGATGCCTTGAAAGGAATTTAGTGTACTGTAGAAGTACTTCTGCTCACCAAGAGCCGGAGCTTTTGATCACTTCTATGCAGGATGCTCAATATACAGAATTAATTGCACTGTGAGCCAGAGCTTCATATGAGCAGCTGGAATTATTTAATTTGCAACTACTGCCACTTTTCATTATTCTGTGTCCACTGAGAGCTTTGAATCTGTGCTCCAAGTAATGTAATTTTGTGTGCAGGAGCAGACATTGAAAACTATAGCTGCACTCCAAGTAATTTAATTGTTGAGCATGAACGCATGCTTTAAACACTGTTTCTACTGCATTCAGTGAGTAGATCTGCCCCAAGAAATTAAGGTCTGGTCTCAGTTTAGTTCCACTCCAGAGCGGCCCCTCTTACTAAACAAAATTTATAAATATATGTTGCAGCGGCTGGGCACTGCTCACTTCTGTCTGATAGAATTGTTCCCACTGGCACTGTGCACTGGCTCCCCACCCACCCACCCTACTTGATGCATTACTTTTATAACCCTGGCAGATCACATGACTGACTGCAGCTGATTGACTGGAAAATAATAAAGTGCCCACTTTACCATTAGTTCCTTATACACCTCACCCACTACAGTGACCTTAGAACTTTCTTCAAGTCTGACTGCACTTCTAACCTACTGCACAATATTTTATAGGCCCTGTGCAGATACCCTCTAACAACATCGACCCCGAACATCTCTTGCTGCTGCTATCTTTCTGGTGGCCATAGCCTATACTAGGAGTTTATAGCCATGTTGTACCGTACTGCGCAACACACTCTTCTATGCAATCTCTTGCGTATAGCTACACTTTATGTCTCCAGTGATACTTCTAAACATGAAGATCCCTCTGCTCCATGTGTTATAATTATCATTAGTGTACACTGGTACTACCCTACTGGTATTGACTTCTTGGGTTGCTCAGTATGACCTATGCAAGGCATTTGACACTGTCGATCACAATCTGCTGTTATTGAGTTTGCAAAATTTTGATCTGAATGACACTGCATTGAAGTGGTTCTCCTGCTATCTTTGGGGCAGGAAACAGCAGGTAAAAGCCCAAGGAGAATTCTCCCCTTTAAAACTATGCTGAGAGGGGTACCGTAGGGATCAGTCTTGGGGCCCTTACTATTTGCAGTTTATATAAATGATATTGACTACAGGATCAGTACTGCAAATGTTTATCTATTCGCAGATGACACAGAACTCTATGTTGCAAGGCCCACCCATGAGCTAGCATGCAAGGAGCTACAGAATGAATTCAGTATCCTTCAGCACAACCTGTTGTAGCTGAAACTACTGCTTAACGCACAAAAAACTAAGGCTATGTATCTCTCACCTCATGCTCACACAACGTCTGTAATCTCTGTCAGCACCAACCCACAGATATTGACCATTCTGTGGGAAACACTCAAAATAGTGGACAAAGTCACGTACCTGGGGTTTTGGCTTGATTCTAAGTTGTCTTTTATGTCACATATTGAGGGATTAACTAAAAAACTAAGACAAAGGCTAGGTCTATTTTACCGCATCAAACACCTCCTTAACTACGAGGCAAAACTAAAATTGGTCCAAACCACTTTCCTCCCACTCACTGACTATGCTGACCTTCTATATAGTCACTGTCCTAAAACTGCCTTAACAAAGTTGGATACTTTGTATCACAGATCGATAAAGTTCATCACAAATGCTCTTTATAATACCCATCACCTATCTACGAGCAGTTAGGTTAGTCATCACCTACCGCCAGGAGATAGAGAAAAGTCTCTCTGGAGCTACAGAGCCCTCACAAATAAACTCCCCACATACATCACTGAACTCTTCAAATGCACTCCCCGGATTTACTCTTTTGGCAGATATTCCTAAATCCTATTTGATATCCCCATGATAAAAACACGCTACGTTGCCACCTACATAAACCATGCACTCCCCTCGTTATGGAATAACCTCCAGAAATTCTTAAAGCTTACTCAATTAATTGGCACATTCACCTTTAAATCTCTGCTAAATCGTGCTTTTTAGGATATTTGCAATTGCTACTCCTGAAACTGGCTCAGACTTTGAATAAGTGTACTATTCTCCCTCTTCAGCACTTAACCCTGACTCGATTGTTGGTATAATGAGCCTTCTCTACACCTCTTAATCATCATCTCCACTCACTCCTTCTCTCCACTCTTTAATCTTCATCCCCCTTTGATCACTAATGTTATCTTTGCTGACACTCCTGTCCTTAACCCTGATATCTTATTATTTCTTATGGAACCCAGGTCCTGTCTGGAAGAAATAATTTAGAATTATGTCCTCAATTGCCGGCTGTGTAATCTATGTATTATCTTCCTTGTGCAAAGTACCTTGTAACTGTTGCTTTTGTTATTCCCTGTATTGCTTATGTATGTAGTGCTGAATTGCATGAAATCTTGTTCTGTATTTTGCCCCTACCCTGGCCTCCCAGGACTACTTTGTGAATTAGCTTGGTCAACGGTGTTTTCCTGGTAAAATACAGATTGATTGATTGATTTTATCTGTTTTGTAATATGTAAATAGTTCTATGTTTTGTTGTTTGAGTGATTGAATTATATGTGGGAGGCAGTGATGAAAGTGAACAGGAACGCACAGGAACTCAGTTCCTGTACCTTTTTTGCAGCAGGAACGGAGTTCCTGTACTTCTTCCCACTGACACTGGAACTGAAATTCTTAAACCAGCAACATAATGACAGTTTCTGTCCCTATGACCTGAAATTAGGGTTTCCATAACAACATTTGACTTGTAAAACAGTGCTGTTTTGCTAGAAATACCTCAATATCACTAATTGAATTTACTAGTGTTGAAACAGACAGACGTGTCTTCACATAGCTATCCTTTAGGGTGAAGAGCTTCATTCTATATTTCATATTTGCCAGTGCCTGAGTTCCTGTACTTCTTGGCTACAACTTGCACCACTGGTGGGAGGGGTTGTTCACATAACAGTCTGTCTGACAATATACACACAGATGGGGTAATTTACAAATGTTATTGGAGTTGCAATTATGATGTCATCACTAGTGTGCAGTTAAAGAGACTGGGGATTAATTATAGCAGGCTCTGAGAAACGATCATAACAATCTGAAACATGTCAGGCATGTGGGGGTCATCTGTGTTTAAATATTTATTGAAGATGAAATAAAATATTTTTTTCAGCACTTTCAAAGATTTAAAGCTGCTGTGTTTTGCATTATAAGGTGGCGAGTGCCCAACTTCTGTTTTAAGACTGTTTTTATGTTGTATGCACCACCAGCTTGATGCAAACTATTTTTGTGTGGTATGCACACTGGCAAATGAATGTGTACAGTACACCATTATAGGCACACATACACCTACAGTATATCTTGTTTGCACTGATGTCCAGCATTGGAGCCCTGCTGCACAGTGTTTTTTCCATTACAGTAATGGGGATGTGGTGAGAATTGTGCTGTTTAATGGTAACTATTGTGTGCCATACACCCACATACAATGTACATTTTGTATATGTTATTTGGTGTAGTATAACATGTAGCTTATGAAGCTGCAGTTGCAGACATACTCCCCTAATGGGGAGGCCGATGTTCAGTATGTTCAAAATATACTCCATGTCTGTTCTGAGTGTTGATGAATGTGTTTGGATTGTACTGAACATCAGCCTTCCCTTAGGGGGGATATGGCTGCACATGGGTTGTGTTGCACTACATGTAGTAGTCACATAATACATCTACGTGCATGCCGTATTCTATAAGTAGGGACACTGCAATTACAGGGCATTACATGGTCAATGTGTTCCCATGATACCATACTTATTCACCACATCCCTTGTTACTGTCACAGAACACAGCGCTGTGCATCTGGCATACCATGCTGGCCATCAGTACAACCATGATATCCTGTAGGTGCATGTGAGACTATACTGTACTGTACTGTACTGTACACAGTACGAGCCAAGCTCAGTGATAGTTGGGTGTCAGTATCCATGTTGCTTTGGACTGCTATGGCCATAAGCCTGATTGGCTGCTGCCAGCCCTCCCTGTTATCCCTGAGGGCTGGTGCAGCTGTGTGGAGTACATTCCCATCTAGTGAAGGGGGGCACACAGACTTAACGGCAGGGTCCTCCCTGGCATAACTCAGGTCCCCCCTTGCCTGACATTCTGCACCAGCTCTGTGCCTTAGTGCATGGCATGGAGTGCAGGAATGCCTTAACACATCCCTGTGCCACCCGTGGTGTGGAGCTGCACAGTCAGCCAGGGGATCATGTGTGACACGGCCTGTGCAGCTGTTGTGACTGCTGCTGGGTGTCCAATGGATCCTCGCTGCATGGCATTCAAACTAAAGGATGCCTAAGCACCTCAGATATGTGGCTTGAAGGCAACCAGTACTTTTGTGCATAGACCCCTATTTCAATCAAGCTTGCAGAATAAACATGTCATGCTGCTACAAGGTGCTTCTCTGTGTGTCAGTTCCTCTCACAGTTCTTGTAACACAATTTAGTGGAAAGCATGCAAAAAGCACAATATACATACATTCTGTGCTCCAGAATTGTTCTCAGTTACTAGAAAAACTATCAGGCTACTGCATGCTGCTACAAGGCACTGCACTGAATGTCAGTACCCCCACCACAGTTCTTGTAATGCACTTCAAGGAAAATGGTGTGAACATCACAATATATCTAAATTCTGTGCTCCCAGAACTTTCTCATCTAACAAAAAAAAAAAATATATATATCATGCTGCTGCATGCTGCTACAAGGTGCTGCTCTGTGCGTCACTTCCCCACCACAGTTCTTATAATTCATTTTAGAGGGAATTGTGAGACATGCACAACATACATAAATTCTGTGTTCCCAGAATTTTTCTCAACTACCAGAATAAATACATAAGGCTGTTGCATGCTGCTATAAGGCGTTGTGCTGAGTGTTAGTCTCCCAGCCACAGTACTTGTAATGCACTTTAGGGGAAATGTTGTGAAAAGCTCAGTATACATAAATTCTGTGCTTCCAGTATTATTGTCAATTACCAGAAGAAATTGTATCAGGTTGCTACGTGCTGCTGCAAAGTGTTGTGCTATGTGTCAGTGCCACCACCAGAGTTCTTGTAATGAACTTTAGAGGAAATTGTCTTAAAACCAAAATAAACACAAATTTTGAGCTCCCAGAATTTTTCTTAACTTCCAAGACATCAGGCAGTTGTATACTGCTACATGGTGCTGCACTGTGTGTTTGCCCCACTACCATAGTTCTTGTAATGCACTTTAGGGGAAATGGTATGAAAAGCACATTATACATGAATTCTGTGCTCTCAGAATTTTTCTCAACTACCAGAATACATTGTAACACAGTGAGGGGGGTTGTGTTGCACTGGGATCTTGTAGGTGGAGATATGAGCACACTTTGCGCTACGACACAGGATATTCATGGTAACACAGTACTATGACTGTATGTTTATTAGTAAAAATACTGAGAGAGTAACATTCAGAAATAACACAGGATGCAAACAAACAAAAGAAAATAATACTTGGCTCTTTGTTGAGTGCTACCTACACAGTGAATTTTCAGTTCCCTGTCTATAGCCCAGATAGCTAAGCTATTTCCTGGGGCAAACAAACAAAATCAGAAAAGAGTCTCTTGGTCTGTGTTTCAAACGAAGGTCATTTACCAGTGTTGGGTTTTCAGCCAGTCCAAAGTCAAGATCCAATTCGTAGTCGCACGCCAAACAAAAGGTCAAAGCTGGGACGTCAGTTGATTCAAATTTCTCTTTCTTTCGTTCCTTCTTGCTACAAATGCTCACCAGCCACCCTCCACGTCTGTTTCCTAATCAGGTACTGAAAGAGCAGCAATTGTTTGAGCCTTCTTTTTTATGCAGGCAGTCACTCTCCTGCACCTGTTCTCAATCAAGCACTCAGCTAGGTGGAGCTGTGGTGCAATGCCTTCTGGGGCTTGTAGTGTGTGCACCATGCTTTGTAGACCTGGCAGAGAGAAAATGGAACAGACATGCTGGGAGATAACGCCCTTCCACAACTCAGCCCAATGCTGTGTTACAACATATATGAGATAGCTGCAAGCTGCTACACAGTGCTGCACTGTGTCTTAGTCTCCCGACCACACCTGTTGTAAGGCACTTTAAGGGAAATTGTAAGAAAAGCATAACATACTGTGAATGAATTCTGTGCTCCCAGAATTTCTCTCAACTACCAGAAACAAATATGTCAGGTTGTTGAATGCTGCTGTATGGTGCTATGCTGAGTGTCACTCTCACCACCACAGTTCTTGTAATGCACTTTAAGGGAAATGGTGTGAAAAGCACAATATTCCTGGAGGTGCTGCCTGTACAAGGCCTGTCCAAGGGAAGGGGGGAGGTCAGGACATGTTGCATCACTGACTTCAACACCTGGCTGAAGAAATAGTATGAGGAAGAGGGTTTTGGCTATGTGGGGAACTGGGGACCCCCTTGGGGGGATGGGGACCTGTATAAAGAAGATGGCCTACAACTTTCTTGAGAAGGGTTTCCACTTGCCAAGGGTGGTGGTGCTAGAGTAGTAGGAAAGGATATATACCCACCCCATGTCAGATAAACTCAGTCCCGAGCAGCAAATACACATATGCTCTCCCACACAGTCGCACAAACAGGGATCATAATGACACAATCAGAGCAAGGGAGGAAAGTGGGTCCAATAGGAGGGAGCAAATGGGAAGGGTGAGAGGGGACAAGATCACAAACTGGAGAGTCATGTGCACCAGTGCTCACAGTCTGAGCAACAAAGTCAGTGAGCTCAAGGCTACTATGGTGGAAGCAAATCTGGACTTTGTGGCCATCACAGAAATGTGGTGCCATGACAACCAACGCTGGGAGGTGGTTATGCCAGGATACAATTTATTTAGGAGGGATAGAGCATGCAGAAAGGGAGGAAGGGTGGTATTAAATGTGGGAGACACCATCAAGGCAACAGAAACACTGTGTAAACAGGGAAAAGAAGAAATACTATGGGTCACACTAGAGAAGAGCAAGGGAACAGCTATCCATACAGGGATGGTCCACAGACCCCCATCACAGGATGAATCCATGGATGAGGAAATGTTAAAATTGATTCAAAGAATGTCACATTAGGGGGAGGTGTTGATATTTGGGGACTTTCAACCTCCCAGATGTAGACTGGGGTCTACACACAGCAGCTACAGCTAAGAGTAGAAATTTCATTGAAGGCCTTAATGAGGCATTCCTAAAACAACTAGTGATGGACCCAACTAGAGGGGGGAATATTAGACCTAATGCTTACAAACAGAGAAAAGGTGGGTAAGGTCACAGTAGGGGAGCACCTGGGAAACAGCGATCACCAGACAATGTGGTTTGAGGTATAAGCTGAGCATGAAACAAACCCACAAGGACAAAAACCCTTGACTTTAGAAGAGTGGACTCTGACAAGTTGGAAGATTTCATGAGGGAAGCCCTAGGAGGAGCCATTGTTATGTCAACAGCAGGAGAGCTGTGGAAAACAATTAAGGCAGCCATTGAGGATACAAAAAAAACTCTTTGTCAAGCAGATAACAAAAGGGAAGAGAGGAAGGAGGCCACTATGTTTCTCTGGAGAAGTGGCTGGAAAGGTTAGGGCTAAGTGGTTGGCCTTCAGGACTTATTAGCAGTCTCAGAAAGAAGAAGACTGGGAGAGATACCAGATAAAACAAAGAGAAGCAGGGAAGGTAGTGAGGTTGGTGAAAGCACAAACGGATGAAAAAATTAGCAATCTTAAAAAGCGGTAATAAAACTTTCTTTAGACACATAAGCAACAGGAACAAATCTGGAGGGGGTATTGTCAGACTGAAAAATAGGGAAGGAGAGTGCATGGAAGAAAATGCACTCAAGGCAGAAGTATTGAATGATTATTTCTGTTCAGTATTCACTGAGGAAGGAGACAGAAATGGCCTATCTCTAAAGGTCAGGGAGACAAAGGGAAGGGAGGTGGATACTACTCCGTTCTCAGAGGAAATGATCCTCCAGGAATTATCAGCCATGAAAATGGATAAGGCAATGGGCCCATATGGAGTACACCCTAAGGTACTGAGGGAGCTGAGAGAGGTGTTGGCAGCACCACTGGCAGTTTTGTTCAGTCCATCACTGGAGATGGGTGAGGTGCTGTAAGACTGGAGGAAATCTGTTGTAGTCCCACTATGTAAGAGTGGTAGTAAGGAAGAGGCAGGTAACCACAGGCCAGTAAGCCTGACCTCAGTGGCATGTAAATTAATGGAAAAACTGCTGAAAGAAAGGATAGTGGACCACCTGGCAGCAAACAGTCTTCTAGACCCAAGGCAACATGGTTTCACTGAGGGGAAGTCATTCCAAACTAACCACATAGAGTTCTTCAACTGTGTAACCAGTGAGGTGGATCAGGGTAGAGAGGCGGATGTAGCATACCTAAATTTTAGTAAAGCATTTGAAACGGTACCACATACAAGGCTGCTAAATAAACTAGGGAGCCTGGGTATAGGGGGCAAGTTACTAAAATGGGTCAGAAACTGGCTCTGCAATAGAACTCAGAGGGTGGTGGTAAATGGCATATGTTCTGCAGAGGGAAGGGTGACCAGTGGAGTTCCCCAGGGATCAGTGTTGGGCCCAGTCCTCTTCAATATCTACATCAGTGACATTGCGGAGGGGCAGGCAGGGGAAGTTTGCCTGTTTGCAGAGGACACAAAAATCTGCAAAAGGGTGGACGCTCTGGATGGGGTGGATAAAATGCAAAGGGACCTAATAAGATTGGAGGCCTGGTCCAGGGAGTGGCAGCTAGGGTTCAATGCTAAAAAATGCAAGATTATGCATATGGGTAACAATTACCCAAGTGCAGTATACAACCTAAGGGGAGAGAAAATTTCAGGTTCCAGGCAGGAGCGGAATCTGGGTGTCATCATCTCAGATGACTTTGAAGGTGGCCAAACAGGGTAACAGCAAAAGCTAACAGGATGCTGCAGTGCAAAGGTAGGGGAATAAGCAGCAGAAGGTGGGAGGTTGTACTCCCACTGTATAGATCAATGGTGAGGCCTTATCTCGAGTATTGCATCCAATTCTGGAGGCCCCATCTCCAGATGGACATAGACAGAGTGGAGGCTGTACAGAGGAGGGCACCCAAGATGGTGGGAGGCCTACACAATAAATCATATGGAGACAGTTTGAGGGAGCTAAATATGCATTCATTGGAGGAGGAGAGAGAGAGAGAGGGGACATGAGTAAGACATATAAATACCTCATGTTAAGAAACAGAGTACAAGTTGATGAAATTTTCCAAGAAAGAGGTGCTCAAGAACTAGAGGCCACAACATGTAACTGGAGTGGGGGGCCTCAGAGGAAATGTGAGGACGTACTTTTACACAGAGAGGGTTATGTATAGATTGAACAGTCTACCAGCTGAGATGATGGGGCAGAAACGGTCACAGGTTTCAAGAGGGCATTGGAGACAGGCACATAGGCAGCCTAAAATCACAAAGAACGTGACCATTACTCTAATTAGGGACTTACTGGGAGATGATAGCTACAAAATAGGGCCAACGCAGTGGACCTGAGTGCCTTTATTTGCTGTCAGCTTCTATGTTTCGATGTTTATCTGTCCTCCAAGAATTTTTCTCAATGTCAAGGAAAAAAAGTCAGACTGCTGCATGCTGCTACATGGTGCCACGTTGTGTGTCACTCACACAGTTCTTGTAACGCACTTTAGGAGATGAATGTGGTGTTCAGAAATTCTTAGTCTAATAGATTCTCCAATATGGAAATTGTCATATGAAGAAACAAAATGAAATGGGCTACCTGCATTAATGTGCTGCTTCTGCGCTGTGCATGTTTCCCACCACAGCATCTGTCCTGATGAACTGCAGTGACCAGAAATTCTGGATATTTTTTTATATAATGATAATGCCTGTTTAGGTTGGAGATCTGGATGATGAGCTTCCAGTATTGCTGCATGCCCTACCAGCAAAGGTAAATATTTATTTTTTACTTTTGGGCTGTGAGCAGGGTGTGTGGAAACAGTTTATTTCTAACCATCTTTTGTTCCTGTTTCTCTCTTTTCAGATATTTATGACTAGGGTGATGAAATCCTGTAGGTGTACTGGTCTGGCTATTAAATGTAGCAGTGTTTCCTACCATGAAAGGTATGTATTCATTTTTTTCCATTTTTGTTTTTAAATTCTTAAATATTATTCATAAGTCACTCTCTGTTTTCTGTTTCTGTTTCTTTCGTTTTAGGTATGTTTCAGTTGTGTAACATTATAGAACCAGGTAGCAGCATCAGGTTGATGGCTGGTATTCATGCTGGATGTAGAGGACAGGTTGACTTTAATAAGATCTCACCCTGTGATGGAGATGCTGGAGAAGGAAAAGGAGGTCTGAGCATGAGTCTGCAAAGTTGGCCACATCAACGACCTGGTAGAGAAGATGGCGATAGCTTGCTTGCTGAAGAAGGAGAGATTCATGACAAAATGGAAAGAGACCTATGAATACAAGTTAGAAACTATTTAGATTCTAGTACACCCCCTATTGTGCTGCAGCTGTAAAGGAAACCAAAAATTTACAAAATTAAAGAAAAAATAATTTTACGAAAGCATACTTACCATCACATTGTTGATGGCCATGCCTTGAAATGATATAAAGGTGCCCCAGACAGAGGAGCAGAAGTCTTGCTTGTTGGATGAGAAGACAGCAAGACAGGAGACCTGTGAAGACAAGAGAAAATAATTAGACTCTACTCAGTTAGCCACTGTGGGTGACTGTACAGACATTATACCCATTGTTCATTCCCAGTCTTACCATGCCTGTCACCTGTAAAGGAAAGAGAAATTATTTAGCCTGACTTGGCCACTGTGTCACTGTTTACCTGTGAAAGGACAACTTAAAGTAAAAAAAATAAAAGTAATGACACTTACTGTCAAATTAATGAGGGGCCTGCTTATACTGGCATGATGGTGCCACAGAGAGGAGCGGTGGAGGAAGAGACAACTTAAATCTGTGCCTTGCTGGCTATCAAGCTTTGTGACAGGATTGCCAGTCATCCCTGAAAATGGTCAAACCTGCAGTAAGAGAGAGATAAAAGGAAAAAAAGAAACACATTTTAATGTCTTTCAAGCAAGGTGGAAATCCCTCCCGTGCGAGGACAGACTCACCACCAATAGTGAAGATAAGGAGTGTGAACAGCAATGAAAGTAACACTATCACAGCAGACAAGGTTGGGCCTTGCTGGACCTCAGGTCCTGCTGCCTTGATAGGCTGGCTGGCTGACTGGAGGCTCAGCGTGAGGGCTGCCTAGCTGGCTGATTGGAAGTCTGCCTGGCAAGAGCATTTACACTGGCTAAAGAGTCTGTATTTCTGTCTGTATGTATGTTGTAGAGGAGGTGGTGGTGGTCCATGTTGTTGGTGGATGTCTAGGACACAAGAAGACCAGAAGATAAGGTAGTGTCTTGATTACTGGAGGATGTAGAGAGGGAGGGTAGAAGGGAGGGTAGAAGAGGGGAAGGGTAGAAGAGGGGGAGGAGTAGCTCTCTATGTAAGGGAAGGGATAAAAGCAATGGAACAAAAGAGTAAACAGGGAGGAAAGGAGGCACTGTGGGTCACCTTAAAGACTGGAAATGGCACCACAATCTGCACAGGGATTGTATACAGACCCCCATATCAGGAGGAGGGAATAGACAAGGATATGATAAAAGGCATCCTTAGGATGGCAGAGAAAAGGGAGATATTGTTGATGGGGGATCTGAATATGCCAGATGTTAACTGGAGCACCTTTGTTGCAGCCATATCCAAGAGCAGGGATATTCTGTATGCCATACAGGGGACATGCCTCAGACAGCTAGTGTTGGAACCCACTCGGGAGGGAGCAATCTTTGACCTCGTACTCTCAAATGGGGACAGTGAGAGGATCTCAGATCTGGAAGTGGGTAGCCAACTGGGAACAAGTGACCTCCAAACGGTGTGGTTTATGATAAACTCAGCTGCAGAGTCAAGCCTTTCAAAAGTGAGGGTACGGAGATCACATGATGCAGGGTTCCCGATAGCAGCACTGAAGCAGAGCTCCGTCACCTCGCCTCTCTATTGCTTAATTTTTAGGCTACAGCTTAAAGAGTTCTTGACCAAACTCATCACATGTTAATTCTGAGGACACAGCTCCAAGCTAGAGCAGAAACTAACTTTCGTGGGCAGCTTAAGTACCACGATGGAGGCCGAAATGAAGCAGGCCCTGCCCAGGCATACTCCATCAGCCTCGCTGGAGAAATTGCCTAAAAAGCAGAGGGCTCAAGGTGCTGCTGCTGGCAAAGCAACGTCCCCAACTTCAGCTGCAACCCCGTTAACGGAGGACCACTTTCTGCAAGAAATCTTGCCCTTTAGGGAAACCCTTGCCGATATTGCATTAGAGTTGAAATCCCTCCGTAGCGATCTTAATGGCCTTACAAGGAGGGTGGGTGATGCAGAGGTCCATATGGTGTCAGCAGAGAAGTGGAGGGAGAAAGCAGAGCCCGAGATAGTGCAGCTGCACCAGCAGATACACAAGCTGCAGCTTAAAACTGAAGATCTGGAAGGCAGGAGTAGACAGAAAAATGTATTCGTCTTGGGGCTACCAGAAGCTGAGGAAGGTGCTAACACTGTGACCTTCATCCAGAAATTTCTACAGAAAGTAGTGGACCCCCGAATGCCAGCTACCAAATCGAGCGGGCACACCGCTCCCTCAGACCGCGACCCCCTCCAGGAGCTCCCCCAAGACCAATCATCGTGAGGTTCTTGAGCTTTGTGGAGAAGCAGCATGTTATCGACAAAGCAAAAGAGTTCCAGAAAATAATGTGGGAAAATACCACCCTCAGAATATCACAAGATTTTCCCCTGGAGACCCGACAGAAGCGGGCAGCTTTCCATCCGACTGTCAAGAAGTTAATAGCTGCTGGTATTCCATTTCGAATGCTGTACCCAGCCAAGCTGCGTGTTTCAGTTCAGGGCTCCTGGCTCTCATATGTCTCGCCTGAGCAAGTGGCTGCAGACCTCTCCATGAAGCTACCTAGTTTATTTAAAGAAGGATGATTTCTCTCTTAATGGACTGTAGTGCCTTTATAATCATGGACAGGGGACTTATGCAATTGCTTACCTGCTGGTCTGATTGGTTCAGGGAGGTGCTGGGTCTGCTTAGGGGCATTCGGCCATTTTTTGCACTGGCAGATGCGGTCAGGGTGGTGTCGTGCTCAGAGGGGGACCCTGGTAGCATCTGGGCTCTTGCAGGAACCTTTTTTGAAGGGGGTAGTTTCCCAGTGGGACAAAACCTAGGAGACCAGTGTGAGCACCCTCTTTATCTTCCCCCTTCATCGAGTAGGCTCGATATTCGTGGACTCAGCTCAGGTCAGGTTTTCTTTTTTACTTTACTGGTCGGTGATCGGATTTTAATTTAATCAGGTCATGGGGTACGGTTTCGAAACCAGTAACAGCCATATCACCACCTGGTACCTCTGTGGAAGTAGCCCATAGTGGGGCTAATGCTCTGAACATAACTATGGCTCTGGAGTCATAACAGGGCCTAGCTGGATGGGAATGGTCACACAAGGACTGTGAGAGGAATAAGGGGTTTCTATAAGGGACACATTTTGGGTCATGGCTGTGTTCTTATAAAAGTTAGCTCACTACAGTTTGATTTTCCTGATCTGAAACATGGCTCATAGTTTGAAGGAGCCTTAATGTAACGAATAGGGGGGCAGGGTGGGGGGCTCCAGATCAGGGTGTTCTGGGAGCTCACACAGTGTACTGATTTGGGGGGGTGATGGCGTTTCATTTAGCCTTAATATAAATGCCACTAACTTTAATAGCTCCCTAGTTCAGAGCCCAGCTGTAGTCCTTTGTAAATCATGGGGGGGTAACAACTTCATATTTGTTCTTTATATATGTGGCAGTAGTGGTAATCGCCATTGGGTTTTGGCCTATCACATGGAAGGTTCTTTGGTTGGCATATACTCAGTCTGGAGGTGTTAGGCCTATTGTACATAATTCTGGGGGTTTGCTAAGGGCTAGGGTGGGTTGGGTTTTTTGGGTATCTGAAATCTGGATAATACTGTTAAGTCTTTTAATTACTAACAGGACAGGAAGATTAAAGGTATACATGTTACAAGATAGGTTACTTCTCTCTGTACAAGTGAGTCATAGTGTCTTAAATAAGGTTATGGGGTGGAATGGGAAGGGGGTGGGCTGGAGTGTGCCTTAAGGGGTTGATCTGGGTCACGAAGAATTTTTGAGGGCTGATACCGGAAGTGTGGAGGGACAATGGTTAATAATCTTCCGAAGATAATTACTTGGAATGTTAGAGGAGTAAGAGACGTCCTGAAGCGGTTGCAAATACTTAAACACTGTTCACTTTTAAACGCCGATATCATTCTGCTCCAGGAAACCCATCTGACAGCCGCGGAATCAGTATGTCTGCGTAGACAAGGAATATCCCAGATTTTTGCAGCAGGAAATTCATCTGCAAGCCGTGAGGTGGCCATCCTTATCAAAAGGCACATCCCATTCCAGGCAGATAACACGATTGCTGATCCTCTTGGCCGTTATGTGCAAATCAAGGGTATTTTAAACAACATTGCGGTGGTTCTGGGGTCGATATATGGCCCAGTAGGGGGGGGATTCTGATTTCCTGATAGATCTGGCTAATAAAATTGCCATGCTCCTTCCTGTCCCCTTGATTTTAGGTGGGGATTGGAACTTCCCCCGTCCCAAGATTTGGACAGGACTTACAGACCGCTGAAGCCTCTTTCATCTTCACAGAATGCTTTAAGAGACTTTACAACTTTGTTGGGGCTGGGTGACCCATGGCGCATTTTAAACCCCACAAGTCAGTCATACACATTTTACTCAAGTGTCCATCAGACCTGGTCAAGATTAGACTATCTCCTAATTAGTTGCTCCCTTATGCCCGGTCTTTACCAGACAGGTATAGAACCCATAGTGATATCTGACCACATGGTAGTCTGGATGACTATCTCACTAGATCCCCATACACGGAGGGAAACCATCTGGAGGCTGAATACCCAGTTGTTGAAGGATGGATCGTTGGTTTCGCACATTAAGGAGCTCATTGCTACCTTTCTGGAACAAAATGAGGATTCAGTCTCGAGAAGGGACCTTCTTTGGTGCTCCCTGAAGTGCTATCTTTGGTGCAAGTTTATTAAGACTGCCTCTAGAAGGAAAAAGATACGGGACTCCAAAGCTTTGTCCTTATTGACCCAGATTAAAGAGAAAGGAAACTCCCTATCCTCCTGTACTTCCTCAGGCACCTTAGAAGAACTGTTAGCTATGCATAACGAATACGCGGAATTAATAAGGGTAAAAGCAGAATATGCTCTGGTCAAGACCAAAGCTAGATATGCAGATCAAGGCGAAAAAGCAGGCAAGCTGCTCGCCCTTAGACTCTGTCAGCTGGAGAGTTCCCGTCTAATCCTTTCGATTAGGGCCTCTGATGGCTCTATTAAAATGGAACCTCAGGAGATTGTGCAGATCTTTGAGAACTTCTACAAATTATTATATGGGAAGTGCCTTCCTAGCATAAACTCTCAAGACATAGAAACATATCTGGAGTCTCTAAACCTTCCAACGCTGGATGATTACAGTCAAGCTTTCCTAGCTTCCCCCATATCTTCTGCTGAAGTGGAAAGAGCCATTGGTGGCCTTACCCTGGACAAAGCACCGGGTCTGGACGGATTCCCATCAAATTTGTATAAAACATTCGCTAAATAATTAGCCCCCCTTTTGCTTAAATTATACAATTACATGTTCCAAGCGGATAAATTAGATCCAACCCTCATGGATGCCACGATTATTCTTTTACTTAAACCGGACAAGTCCCACCTAGACCCAGCCAATTATAGGCCAATCTCCCTACTAAATTAAGATATCAAAATCTTAGCAAAGGTCCTCTCGCTCCAAATAAAAGCTCACTGGACCCGACTTCTAAGTCCAGAACAGGTGGGGTTCGTGGTGGGCCACTCTCCTGCTGACCATCTTAGGACACTCACACATATCTTACAAGTGGCTTAATCTTCCCTGTCCCCAATGGTGTTAATTTCCCTCGATGCCAAAAAGGCTTTTGACAGGGTGTATTGGGAATTCTTATGGTTGACCTTGCAGAAAATGGGCTTCCCTTCTCAGTTTGTTGTAAAGATACAATCCCTTTATGCTTCCCCGTCGGCCAAGATTTATTGTAATGGGATTTTTTCTACCAGGTTTCCCTTATACACGGGTACCAGACAGGGCTGCCCCCTTCACCCTTTTTGTTCAACCTTTATTTAGAACCTTTACTCCGGCATAACAAACAGACTCCCCTAATTAGAGGCATCCCTACCCATACCCAGACCCTTAAACTTTCAGTCTATGCTGACGATATTCTTCTTCATTTAGCCCACCCAGTCTCCTCGCTGGAACAAGTGTTAGAGGTTGTCAATCAGTACAGTAAGTTATCCAATTACAAATTAAATATTTCTAAAACAGAAATTTTCCCCCTGAACAGTTACACCTTGAAGTCCAATTTTGCTCACTTGGGTATTAAATGGGTCTCCTAAACTCTCAAGTACTTAGGTATATATTTGTCTAGAGACCCTATTCTAGTTCAGAGGCTCAACCTGGATGACTTGGTTAGTGTTATCCAGCAGGATTTTCTGAGATGGTAGAATCTACCCCCCTCTCTTTATGGGCCCGGATAAACATAATTAAGATGAATATCCTACCCCAGCTTTTTAACCCCCTACATTTATTAAACATATGGCTTCCAATCTCCTTTTTCAAATGTTTACATTCTATGATATCAAAATTTATTTGGTTAGGCAAACACCCCCGCTGAGCTTTCCATAATCTCAGCATACCCAAAGTTCAGGGTGGACTTCGCCTCCCCAATTTCCTCTTATATTACTGGGCAAGCCATTTAACTAAATTGGGGAAATGGCTTGCACAGGAGGAAATGGATTATACCCCCATTTGGCTCCAAATTAAGAATGATCTCCTAAGATCTAATAATATTAACCTAGCCTTGGTCTTTTACCTAACAAAATCATCGCTGTCAGAAAGGTTACAAGACACGGTAATTAGTACTTCCTTAAGAGTATTTTCACAGTGTTGCTCATATCTGAAGATAACTCTTAAAGTTGATATGGGTCAACCACTCATGGTAAACCCCAGCATCAAAATTGGGGGGTCATGTCTTATGTCTCAAAGGCTCCCGCAGCTACAGGAAGCATGTGTAGAGGATCTATTTTCTCAGGATAACCTCCTTTCCTCACCTGAAATTCTTGGTAAGTTTGACATCCCGAGACGGATGATCTTTAAGGTGTACCAAATAAGGCACATTATAGGTACTGTACCTTGTTTGGGGTAAAAAGCCGACCATCTTTAGTCAGACCCTTAATGGTCCAAGTCAGTGAAAGCTCTTTAAGGCCACATTCAGTTTCTACAGTTTATATTCTCCTCCTATCGTTTACCTGTTCTGATCCTCCGCCTGGTTCTTCAATCTGGTCGGCCTTACTTCCAGATGCGAACTTGGACTGGGCCCAGATCTGGAAGGACCTTTACATCTACCACTCTCAGGATGGACTTAAACTCACTCAATATCATATATTGAACAACATGTATTATACCCCCGTGAGACTGGCTAAATTGGGTAGGACACCGGATTCCACTTGTACCAGGTGTGGTAGGGAAGAAGGGAATTTGGTGCACATATTTTGGCATTGTGAAAAGGTTTCCTCACTCTGGTGGGAAATCAGATCTAAACTTGACCCCTAGTTGGGGTTGGAAGACCTTCTCACAATTGAGGTCTGTATCCTAGGAAGATATGAGGGCATCGCTGTTAAGGAACGTAGATATCACATGGCTTTAATTGCCATCATTGTTAAAAAATTGGTTCTGAAACATTGGATGGACCAGCTAACAATTTCCTATAGTGAATGGTTAAAGGACATAGCTTCTTTCTTCAGAGCTGAATGACTGATAGCAGGTTTTAGGAACAACATGGCAAGTTTTGATAAGAAATGGGGGACGCTATATGCATTGTACCTGAAATAAGTATATGATATCTCAACTGTGTGGATAATGGTCCAGTTTAAGCAATGTCTCTCCTGCTCCCTCAAATGACTAAGATAGGCACACTCCAGGGGTGGGTGGGGAAAGGAAGGGGGCAGTTAGGGAGGAGGGGTGGGTTTTGGTGGGATTTAGATAGCTGTTTTTTGTATAGTTAGGAGGCTAGGATCTTTGTTGAACTTGACATATGCAATCTACCTGGCCCATGTGTAACTGTTTCTTTGGAAAACTAATAAAATTTGAATTTAAAAAAAAAAAAGTGACGGTACTGGACTTCTGGAGGGCTGACTTTGTCAAAATGGGAGAGTGCCTTAGAAAAGTACTAGCAAACAGGCAAGAAGGAAGGCTGTAGCAACAATGGGGAAACATCAAAACTGCCATCACAGAGGCAACAAGCCTTTGTGTGAAGCAAATAAACAAATCAAAATGAAAGAAAAAGCCACTATGGTTTTCAAAAGAAGTGGCGGGGAAGGTTAGGGAGAAAAAAATAGCCTTTAGGAAGTATAAGAAAACACAGAAGAAGCAGGACGGAGAACTGTACCAGTTAAGGCAGAAAGAAGCAGGGAAGGCAGTCAGAATAGCAAAGGCCCAAACTGAGGAAAAGATAGCCAACTCAGTTAAGTAGGGGGATAAAACCTTTTTTAGGTACATTAGGGAGCGTAGAAAGACAAAAGGAGGGATAGTGAGGCTGAATAGAATGGACGGGGTGGGCAGAGAGGGACAGTGAAAAAGCAGGGATACTGAAAGAATACTTCTGCTCAGTATTCAAAAAACAGGAGGAGGGGGAGGTACCTAATCCAATTAATGGAAGCACTTTGGATAAGGGGGTTGATCCCAGTCATTCCACAGAAGAAAGGGTTCTGAAAGAACTCCTAAAACTGAAGGTGGACAAAGCAATGGGGCCTGATGGGATTCACCCCAGAATTCTAAAAGAATTTAGGGGAGAACTAGTGACACCACTGACTACACTTTTTTAACAAATCATGGGAGGATGGTGTGGTACCTGAGGACTGGAGGAGGGTGGATGTGATTCCCCTTCACAAAAATGGGAGCAAGACAGAGGCAGAAAACTGCAGACCTGTCAGTTTGACCTTTGTGGTAGGGAAAATGATGGAATCACTTCTGAAGGAAAGAACTGTTGAGTACCTAGAGGCCAGTGGGGTACAGGACCCAAGGCAGCATGGATTCACAGTGGGAAAGTCATGTCAGATGAATCTAATTGATTTCTTTGACTGGGTGACCAAAGTAGTAGACTAGTGAGGGGCTGTGGACATGGCCTACCTAGACTTTAGCAAGGCATTTGACACAGTCCCACACAAAAAATTAATAAACAAATTAGCCAGCCTGGGAGTGGGTCCCAGGGTGGTAGCCTTGGTAAAATACTGGCTGGACAACAGGACACAGAAGGTAATAGTAAACGGAATCCACTCTGAATGAAGGGGGGTTACTAGTGAGGTACCGTAGGGTTCAGTACTGGGTCCAGTCCTTTTTAATGTCTTTATAAGTGACATTGCAGAGGGACTGGAAGGAAACGTATGCCTCTTTGCAGATGACACAAATATCTGCAACAGGATTGATACACAAGGGGGAGTGGAAAGGATGAGAAGGGACTTGGCAAGGTTGGAGGAATGGTCAGATGTATGGCAGCTTGGATTCAATGCAAAGAAGTGCAAAATAATACACCTGGGAAACAAAAACCCAGGGGAAGAGTACACAATAGGGTGGTGGGGGGTAGTAGCAACAACAAAAATGGAAAGGGACCTGGGGCAATCATATCAGATGACCTTAAGGTTAGCAAGCAATGTGAGAAGGCAGTAGGGAGGGCTGGGGGATACTGGGATGTATAGAGAGAGGCATCACCAGCAGAAAACAGGAAGGTGTTATCCCTCTGTACAGACAGTTGGTGAGACCCCATCTGGAGTACTGCATCCAGTTCTGGAGGACCCATCTCTGCATCAACATAGACAGGATGGAGGCAGTCCAGAGAAGGGCAACTAAAATGGTGCAGGGTCTGCAAGAGAAGCCATATGAGGAGAGACTAAAGGAGCTTAATATGTATACCCTTGATGACAGGAGGGAGAGAGGGGCATGATTGAAACATTTAAGTATCTCAGTGGAATCAACAAAGTCCAAGAGGGTAGCATCTTTCAGAAAAAGAGATGTGCAAGAACTAGGGGATACATTTTGAAGCTTGAGGGGGGATGGATCAGGGGCAATGTGAGGAAGTATTTTTTCACAGAAAGGGTGGTGGATGCATGGAACCACCTTCCTGAGGAGGTTGTGGGGTTTAAAACTGTGGGAGAATTCAAGAATGCATGGGACAGACATAAGGCAATTAGTGTGGGGGTTGGAAGAAATAGGCTTTTGGTTAACTAGGATCTGCAGCTTATCCAGTAGGTAGGGAAATGGGCAGACTAGGTGGGTCAAGCAGTCCTTATCTGCCTTCAAAGTCTATGTTTCTATACAGTATTTCTATGTATTTCCTGTGTGGTTGGCAACAGCATTTATGCTGGCTTAAGAGTTTGTGTTTCCCAGTCTGGATGCATGCAGTAGAGGCAGCAGTGGCCTATGTTGTTGGTGGACATGGATGACACAAGCAGACCACAGGAGAAGGCTGTGTCATAATTGTTGGAGGATGCATGGCCTATTTGCTGACAATGGCATTTTCACTAACTTAAAGGGGAAGTAAACATTGCAGGAGTCACTCCAATTGTGCAAACCCATAAAAAGATCTTTCAAATGAGGTATTGGGCTTACCTGTAGGTGTCAGTAGTCCTGAGATATGACTACTTAAATCATTTGAAAATCAAAACAAGGCAGCAGCCAGTTCATTGAATCATGAGACCAACAGTGATGTCACTGAGGGGCAAACTGTAATTAACAACATGCAGCTTGCCCCTTAAGTGACATCACTTCCTGTTTTAAAATGGCTGCTGCCTTGTTTTAATTTACAGATTAATTAGATAGTTATATCTCAGGACTCCTGACACATACAAGGAAGTCCAGTGCCTCATCTGAAATATCTTTTCATGGGCTTTCACAATTTGAGTGACCCCTGCAATGTTTACTTCCTCTTTATTTATTTATTTAGTTTTTGTTGACTGGGTAAGTGCACTAGACAAATCCTGCCTATTTTCAGGCACAACCCGGGGGAGGGGGGATACAGATGAATGCCAACTGACCTTGAACCAGATTAAGCTGTTGGTGGTATTTTTAGTGAATGAGGGAAATTTGACGAGGGCACCAGGAAAATTCCCCTCCTGCATTGCTGTCAGTAGGGGGAGCTGCTGGCGACAGTCTGCAGGATGGCAAACCATGCGCAACCTCACACAGAGAAGGACATTATGTTAACTTCTGGAGGAAACACTATGGATACTGCTGTTTTGCCTGAGAATTCTCTGCCTTTAGCCATGGAAGAAACAGTTTCTACAAGTGTTTTGCCTGAAATTATGAAGGATTTGCAGGAGACTACTGGCTTTGACCCAGTATCGGAGATTACGTCTGAAACATTTCACTCTGACACAGTTGATGTACCAGGTACTGCACGTTCAGGATTACGTGTTATCTCTCCTGAGTCTGTGAAAGGAGGCCCGAAGTTGGTTGGGGATGACCTTATCTCAAAAACGAGTGTTTCGGGTGCTGCAGCTGGTGAACAATATAGTGAGGAAGCTGCTCCTTTATGACAGACAACTTATTCTACATCGCAAGCAGTGTGACAGCAATTCAGACTATCTTCTGCTGATGAGGATTATCTGGGTGACGACTGGTCGGCCGACAAAGCGCCCGGCGATTCAGGGTGGAAACTTATGGATTTGGGGCACTGGACTCCTGATTTAGACTGGGGGAATGATTCACCAGACAACACAGCTGCAATAAAGCATGTCACCAGGGACAAACTCCTGAGCTCGGGTAATGAACTTTTAAGTTTCAGAAGGGCCCTGCCTGATGACACTGTGCAGTGTGTAGAGGATTGAACTGCGGCCTTGCCTAGGCTGAGCACATCCATAGAAGAAGAACAGGAACATAGATGGGGTCAGGCAGGTTTTGGAAAAGATAACACGCAGCATACAAAATGGGTGCCAATGTCAGAATTGTTTAAAAATAAATTAGAACAGGCTGCTAGAAGGAACGCAGTTAGACTGCATTATAAGGGAGGGCTTATTGAACATCCTGATAGGTACTATGTTGCAAATCAGCTTAAAGGGGGTTTGATGCGTTTTTTTCCTTCAGATATTTATGCACTAATTCATATCTCTGGTGAAGACTCTTTTGACATTAGCTTTAAGAGTAATATTAATTTAGAGAAATTTTGGGAAAAATATTCAACTTTGAAATCTACCCCTTTATGGACTCCCTTTTATGCAATTCCCCTTACACGACCCCAGATTAGACATATTACCATTATGTTTAGGAATGAGGGGATTAATGTCAGTGACATTTATCACTGGCTTCAGAACCGTTATGATATTTTAGGTCCCCCTGAGGCTATTCTTGATTTAGAAGGGATATGGACTGGAGGATGGAAGTTTAAGGTGAAGTTGTTTCAAATTAATTTTGATATCTTTCATCTCCCTAATAGTTTTTTTTAGGAAAAGACAGGGGGGTCTGCTTCTATGGGGACAACCCAGATCCTGTTATAAATGTGGGGAGAAAACTCATATTAGTAGCTGTTGCGATATGTTGAAATGATCATTATGTGGGGGATATGGGCACTCTGTGGACTTATGTGATAATATTTTTCAATGTAATCTTTGTGATGAAAAAGGCCATGCCTTTCATCAATGCCCCTGGGCAAAACGGAATCAATCTGAAAGGTGGGATCAGGATGATTTATTAAACAGGGCTCAAGATAAAAGGAGATATTCTAATTTTAGTTCTCCTAAAGAAATACAGGGGAGGAAACAGAGCAAAGAGATACCTTAGCTACAACTGGGCCAGTGGAAGATGGGGAATTACCTTTGGTAGATGAACCTACATCTAGTTCTCAGCAAAACGATGAGGATACTACAGAAATTTTTTTAAAAGTAAAGATACCCCGGCTATCTTAAAACAATCTGCTACTAAATCTAGGCCTCCACCCTTTGAAACAGTGAAAGGCAGAAGGTTTACTAGGGCCTCTCTTAGACAATATGTTGCAGGCCCCATTCCCACTGAGAATCTATTTGCACCTTTGCAAGGTGATTTAGGGATTCTGATTTGGAATCTGATACCTCCCATAGATCAGAAATGGTTACTGAGGATGAGGACAGTAATACCATTGAACTGGCAAAAGAGAAAAAGGGAAAAAAGGGAAGAAAAGGAAAGCTAGTCTCAGTCACAAGGGGGGTCTTAACTTTACTAAATCTTAATGGCTGCTTTACAACTGGCTTCTTATAATGTGTGTAGTCTTAAAGCCTACAAAAAAAAAATCTCAAGTTTGGCTTATTTAGATTTACTTAAAATGGTTGTTATTTTTGTACAAGAAACAAGATTATCATCTCTCTTTGGGATAGATCAGATAAAAAAAAGATGGATTTGGGGTCCTTCCTTTTGGACATTTGGCCCGGATTCCGCTGATGGGATAGGAATTTTATTTAAAAATACTGAATTTCAAATTTCTAAACTAATAGATGTGAGGCCTGGGCGAACATTAGTCCTAGATTGTTCTTTTGGAGATTTTTCTTTTCACTTTATTAATTTGTATGCCCCCCAAACAAAATCTGCTAGAATTGACTTATTTGAGGAAGTAAAACCTTTTTTATATACTAGATGGCATAATGTGTGGGTTGGGGATTTTAATTGTGATATAGGTACTAAATACTCTGGGGCTTCAAAACAAAAATTGTACTGCGATTCGCATGCTTTAAAGCAAATTATTTTTGATGCTGAATTATTAGATGCATATAGATCTTTACACTCTAATTATGGGGCTGCATATCATAGGTATGTATACGCTACGCGTATAGATATGTTTTTTGTTTCAAAATATATTAAAACAATATTTAGTGGTGTTAAACCTACAGAATTTTCAGATCATCAGATCCTATTCTGTGATTTTAGTCTATCTGATGTCCCTACTGGAATATTCTCCACTATACAGATGTGGAGATTAAATACATCCCTTTTAGTCTTACCAGAATACTTTCATGGTTTAGAAGTTTTTTTTGCAGCCAGACACTCTACTATGTGTCTATATGATGATATCAATGACTGGTGGTTAGATACTAATACAGAGCTGAAGACATTATTTGTTAGTTGGGGAAAACAAAGGACTAACTCTAATTATTTGAAATATTTAACTTATAAGAATCAATTGTATAAACTTATGTCCTTTCCTCCATACGATCACTCAAAATTTAAATCACAAATTTTTGAAATAAAAAAAAGATGAAAATCTACCAATATGATAGGGCTAAATCCTTAGAAATGGAATTTAGATTTGGAATGCAGAAACAACCTGCTTCAGACCCCTATAAAGCATGTAAAGCACGATTAGATAAAACCTTAATGACTAGTTTATGTAAATCTGATGGAGTTATAGTAGATACAGATCCAGAAATGTTACTGGTAGTGCAATAGTATGTCACAGATATGTTTAAAGATACAGTAGGGAATACAGACACTTTGCCAGATAATCTTACAGCACCACTGCCTCAAGTAGAGTAGTCCATGAAACAAATTCTGACGAAACCCATTTCTTCACAAGAAGTTGAGGAAGTGATATAGAGGATTGTGTATGAGCAGTCATACATAACAAAGATATTCTTGTATTGAGAGGTTTTCTTGGTAACAGATGACTTGAGAGCAGCTTGAGAGGTTTGAGAGGCATCAAGTGGAAACTCAAAATACAAGAATTTCCTTTTAGCCTAGTATGACTGCTCATACACAATCTTTTATAGTGTATGGGCAGTCACAGCATAGAAAATCACACAAAAACAGCTGGAGAAGACAACAGAGAACAGACATTTTAACATTTTCTATTTTTTAACTGATACAGTGTGCTGCAGATGTTTCTGCAAGTTCAAGTTTAAAAAAAAAAACAGCAACTTCCAGTTTAACTGGATTGAGGAAAGCAACTATGTGACAGCATTCCAAGTTGTTATGCTGCAGTAGTGACATAGCTAGTGCAGCATAACAGCTGAGATGACATAGCTACTGCAGCAAAACAACTCCATTCTAGTTATGGATTTCTATCCATAACAACATTTTACCATACACTATTAAAAAATTAAACATGGTAACGTCTCCAGGACTAGATGGTATTCCTAACAATTTCTATAAAAAATGTGTGTCATATATGAGTTATTTCCTACCTTTGGTATTTAACTGTGTGCTGACTTCCAATTTCCATTTTGAAGCTTTTAGTACTTCTCTTCTGAGTTATATACATAAAAAAGGAATAAGAAATTACTATCTAATTGGAGACCTATCAGTCTCCTAAATAGTGATTATAAAATTCTCTCTAAAATTTTGAATAATCACCTATTACAGGTTGCTGATACTTTAATTCACCCAGCTCAGACCTGTGCAATTCTCCATAGGAAAAATTGAACATAATCTATACCTGTTAAGGGAACTTTCTGAGGCTAGCAAAATGGGGCACAGTTCAGGTTTTGTGGTAGCCTTAGACCAGCCCAAAGCTTTTGATAAGGTTAGACATAAGTACCTTTTTGACATCTTGTTAAAATATGGTATACCTAATCAGTTTGTGCAGTGGGTTGTTCTTCTTTACACTAATGCTACAATAATTTCGACAGTTAATGGACTTTTTGGAGCAGACGTTGAGTTTTATAGCGGTGTTCGGCAGGGATGCCCTTTAAGCCCTCTGCTATATGCCTTTGCGTTAGATCCAGTTATTCGACAGATTCAATGGGATCAGCATATAATTGGTCTTTCTCCCAAACCAATGTTAGAAACAGAAAAAAATCACAGCATATGCTGACGATGTTATTTTATTGATGAAGGATGTTACTTCCCTTAAAAATGCACTAGAGGTTTTTAATTATTATGGACAATTCTCTGGGGCACAAATCAATATGGAGAAGAGTTTTGCATTTTCTTTGGATCATACAGAGACGGAAATTATGGATTTTATTGAAATTCCACTGAGCACCTCCCCCCAAAAAATTCTGGGTATTTGGTTTGGGCACGGGAATATGGCTGTTTACAACTGGGAGCAGCAGTTGGTACTAGGCGAAAGTAAAATTAATGTATGGAAACAGTGGAAATTTGTGAAAAAGAAACGTATTATGATTATTAAAAAATTCCTATTGCCAGTTTTTCTTTATTTAAGCTACCTTTATCCACCCCCAGTCAATTTAGAAACAAGACTATTTAGTTTATTTTTCAAATGGTATGGGGAAATAGACTGAATCCGGTTTAGAGGGATATTACATACCTACCAGTTAAAAAGGGTGGGTTACACATGGTGAATCCTTTGGTATTATATCATTCAATCTTTTTATTTCATTCCTTTAGTTTTTTATGGAGACCGGCCACTGTGACATGGCAGATTTGGACACAATTTCTATGGAAACAATATTTCCAGAAATTGATTCTTTTACCTCCTAAGATATTAGTTTCAGATAATCTTCCAAGTTATGGGATTTCTTCTATTAAAAAATTGCAGCAATGGACAATGCTGTTTCAAAAATTACTTTCTCTGAATAGGAAATCCTTTTATTCCCATATAGTTTATGAAGTACAACAAATATCTGTTATTTTTCCTGAATGTACACCTACTATAATGACTTTTTCTTTACATAAAATGACAGACTTTAGACTACCAGTACAGATTTGGGATATTGTATGGATTTCTGCCCAAGGGAGATTAGGAGTCTGGGGAAATCTTAAATACAAACCACAGGCAGATATATACTGCCCTAGGCTATCATGTCTTAATATTGAGGAAAGTCAGTCACACTTTTATCTTGAATGTACGGACAGTAAGTTATTTTGGAGTGAGGCAGCAATTAAATGGAATATGCCTTTCCTGACATCACTTACATATAATACCTTAATTTGGGGGGATTATATGGGGGTCTGGAAAAAATATCATAAAAGTACTCTGAATGTTTCTTTTGCATGTATTCAATATTTTTTATGGCAAGCTAGGTGTCAATATGTTCTACAACAGCAACAAGTTTTACATTCTACAATAATTTCACAAATAGAGACAGGGATGCTACAGGTTAAAGAAAAAGATACTAGTAAGTTTTCTCAGAATAAAGTTGTTCAATTCTGGAAGTATTTTCCCTTTTAAAATGTTAATAATTGTTTTTGATTAATTTTGTTATCACACAATTTTCTTTTTTGTAAATACTGGATGTCATAATAATTTATATGAGTAATTCTCTTGATGGAAATTTCAGATTTTCTGTGATGTTATGTTTATTTTGCTCAATAAACTTCCCCTACTCTTTTCGGTAAGTGCCATGGGATCTTTAACATATACCTGAACTACCACCAGTCCAGGCAGATGGGACCTCGGTTTAACGTCTCATCTGAAAGAGTCTGTCTTCTCAGACTGGATGCATGCAGTGGAGGCAGCAATGGACCATGTTCATTGGTGGATGTGGAGGACACAAACAAGTCAGAGGTAGAAGAGAAGAGGGAGTCTTGATAGCTGGAGCATGCATGGTCTACATGGCAGGCTATGGCATTTATGCTGCCTTATGACTCTTTGTTTCAGAGTCTGGATGCATGTGGTAGAGGCAGCAGTGGTCCATGCTGCTGGTGGATGTGGAGAACACAAGCAGGCCGGAGGAGGAGGAGGAGGAGGAGGTGGAGGAGGTGGAGGAGGAGGTGATGTCTCCACTGTTGGAAAATGCATGGACTGCATGGCTGGCAATGACATTTATGCTGCCTTAAGAGTCTGAGTTTTTCAGTCTGGATGCATGTGATGGAGGTGGTGGTGGTCAGTGTTATTGTTGGCAAACTTGGCATTTAATGATGTAGTTGTTCACTGATTTTGTAATTCGTCTGTAGGCATCACATAGAAAAGATAATCAGATGGATATATGGAACAGTCGCACAACTTGGGGAAGATATAATGACAGGAAAACAAACTGAATCATAAAGAAAAGGATCCAACTCAGGAGGAAGGGATGACACAACACATTTATTTTTATGCTTCAGTCATCACCATCAAGGAAGCAGCCCTCACAGTCCTCCAGACTGGAGTTGTCCCTGTGACATAGACAGCCAGCTCTGAGTGCTGTATCATTTTTTTTAATATAAAATGTATTACTGACTGTCTTTTCTGAAAAATCTGGTGCTCTTAGAATGACCTCACTCTTCCCCCCCCCCACAGATTTTAGCTAAAAGATGAAAGCCATAAGAAAAATGCTGACAGTATGTCAGTTCACACACACTGGGTTTTTAGAGACCATGCGTTACTAAGGCCTTAATTAAGGATCCTGTCTGTCTGAGTTAATTACAACCATAGTTGCTATGACATATCCATTTTATGACGTTGGAAGGAAAACCCAGGTTATTACATAGAAGTGCAAAATCTTAAAGATGCTTTCATGTCCTGGAAGGAGGAAGCTTATTATGAGATCAAAAGAAGTGTCATTTGAAGGACATGAATTATGCTGAAGTTGCATAATGTAATACTTTTGCATAAGATATATATATTTTTTATACATATCTGACAGAGGAGGAGCTAGCTGACCTCACACGAAAATGGGTTGTCCCATACAGTTGTTTAAGGAATATTCTGTTTTACTACACAGAGACACTTTAACCTAGACTCTGACTGGGGAAAGATCTTTGGAGCACTTATAAACAGATATGTAGAAAGATTTCAAATCTAACTACTGTAAGTAGGAATTTGCACTGTTTAAACCGTGTTTCTTTTAAAAGATTTGCATGTCTGGGGATGTAAGAGTTCTGTATTTTGCATTTTACATATTTTTAACTATTTTAGTAAAATTCTTTTTTAGAACTTACTTGGTCTGTCTTTGACTTCTTTTTAGTTGTAAGAAAAGTATGTGGTTATTGCAGATACTAAACATAAGCTAGAATGGTGGTACCAAACTGGAAAGAGAAGCGTTTTAAAATCTGAGGTCTTTATTAAAGTTTTTAAGGGTTCATCTCTGTATACCTCGTTAGGTGCCCATAGGCAAAGATATCTGGCCCCCGAAGACAGAAATATCTGAGCCTGTGCATTGGGTACACTAGCAAGAGGTTCACAGTTTGAATCCCTCCAGAACTTGAGACCAAAGGTTGATCCGAACTCACAAAAACAGAGAAGAGGGTTACCTTGTCTGTCACACTGTTCATAAGACTGCGCTCAGAGGTTGGCACTTTGGGAGTAGAGGGCCTGACCTGCTGAGTGGGTTTGTGACAGTCCCCACATGGGAATTCTTTCTTCATCTGCCCTTTATCAGCCTCAGTAGAAGGCAGTTTGCCAATGTTGATAACATAAGGATCTTCAAGTTCACCTTCACCACCATCATTTTCATGTGGTTGGAATGTAGACATGATTGTGTTGCATGGAATGTGCCCCACATTCATTTTAATAAATGTTAGCATGCCAACATTTCTGAAGGAAAGATTTATACATCTGCCCTGCAAAATGCCTCCTGCTTGAAATGAAAACCCTCTCCATACTGACACTTGAGGGTGGACAGCTCAGGTATTTGACTGCTTTGGAGGTCGGTTCTTGCCATTCGGTGACCTTACTACTCCAGAGTAGCAAGAGTTCTTTCATGATGGTAAGGTTCCTGCTGTCTGCCAAATATACGTCCATCATGCGTTACGCTGCCCACCATCTTGCTGCTTCATCAGCCTCCTCCTCCTCCTCCTCTTTTTCCCTCCATGTCTTCAATTTCCACCTGGCACAAAACATCCGAAAGTAGATTTGTGGTTATTTTTTCTATTACCTTGCATGTTTTATAAGCTTATTTACTATGTGAGGTAGTAGCAACACCAAGTCTCTGTTTACTTTCATGGTGTTTCTTACATAACTGTGACTTTAACATCTGTGCCCATGTACCTGTCTTATTAGAGGATCAGTTAAATTTTGGACCTGATCACACCCATCTTCAAGTACTGGTGACAGGCTTCACTTATACTGTGGGTCCAGCACGGTGCCAATCCAAAAATCTGCTGAATGCAGAATGCAGGAATACGGCTATTATGGTACAAGGCATGGAGCATGTATTCCATGAACACATAGCTTCCCATATCACCACCTGTCTCTAGCACCTGCTGTACATTCAACAATATTTGCCTCAGCACCAAAATCAGTGGGATGGCCTGACTGAGACAGGCAGTGTCCACACTCACTGCATGTGTTGCATGTTTGAATGGCCTTGAAATCATGATCAGTCCATCCATTAGTCATCACTGGTCTGTTGTCAGGAACACAGATACTCTAGAAGTGCCACAGGTTGTATGTAGCAGCAGATATTCAGAGATGACCTTGTACTGTTCTTATAGGCACGCAGTCCTATACAGTACTGAGTTCCATCTAGTGACAACTTCCAGCTTCATATAGTGCTGCTACAGTTTGTTATGGATCTGCAGGTACCTTAGATGGTCACAGGCCTTTCCAGAATGGGCAAAGGTGGCACAGAAGTGACGGGCCATAGTTAACATGGATTTGCTAGCAGGATATGTTAGAAACTCCTGCACAATGAGATTAAGACACTATGCTAGGCATAGCACCCAGAGAACCCCATCATGGATGCATTTCACTACATTCAAGTCATAATCGCTCACAATGAAACCTGCTTTGAGTGAATGAGGGTGTGACCACTTATCAATCTCTGTCAGGAGCAATTTTAGCAGCTGGGCTTAGTACAATCCCCCCCAGCCAGTGTCAAATACTACTCTAGGTACCTGTGCCCAATGTGCTGTAATGCACAGACAGGAGCTACTAGCAGTTTGGCCAGTGGTCCACATATCTATACTGAGATGTATATATGGTGATGCTGAATGCAACAGGACATGGACTGCTGTATATAACACCATCCCATAAAGTTCAGGAATGGAACATGTGGAGAAATACATTCTTGAGGAACTATGACATTTGGTACAGGACAGGCATGTGCCATCAACCTTCTAAATCCCATGTTTTTCACAAAAGCAAATGGCAATAGATTAATTGCCAGCATTTCAGTTGTGCTGCATTCAATTCAGGTGTAATATAATGACTGGTTGGGTATTTGACATGATGCTCAAACATGCTATGCAGTGTAGGCTGGATCTCTCTGGGTGTTAGGCTAACAAACAGCTGGACTCGGCATGGCAGCATGGCTGGTGGGGATTTACTGGTGCTGCTGGGAAGAAAGCAATAATTTGGGGTGTTTTCTGCACTGGCACTGCTGTGTTTTGGTGCCTCTGGGTACTAGTATTCAACCCACAACTGCTATTATGACCACATGAGGCAATTCCACAGACTCCTCCTTATCTCTGTAGTAATTTTCCTTAGCCAAGCTAGCTCTCCTTCATTTCTATTTCTCTGCCACTTCTTAATGCCTTGGTAAATGCAGATGATGATGGAGAAGAACAACATGCACCGACTTCCATTTGATGCAGAGTCCAGTGTAACAGGCGTCTGGATTTGTAGTCCATCTCAGCCCACCATCCCTCCATTTCTATTTCCCTGCCACTTCTTGATGTCTTGGTAAATGCAGATAAGGGAAAAGAACATGCTGCACCAGCTTTCTTTTGATGCAGAGTCCAGTGTAACTGGTGTTTGGTTATTAGGTGTGTGTGTGTGTGTGTGTTGGACACCTGTGTCTAGATAGCTGCCTTTTTTCTTTATTAACTCATGCTTGCCACAGCTAGCAGATAGCAACTGTTTCATCAGCTGGGTCCAGTATATAAAAATCCCGAACTAGGGAATTTGTACCCTTTCATTTTACAGGGTGACAGGAGTGGGAGAGGGAAGGGGTGGAAATGGGGAAGGGGTGGGAATGGGGGTTTTTTGGAATGTTTATGCATGTCGACACTGGGTGACTCATGTAGTGTGATATGCTCAACACTGGTAAGTGGAACAACTGCTGCAGTATTGGGGGAGGAGGCTTAGGTAATTCCATGGCATACTGGTGTACAAAGACCCACAGGTTCAGCAGTATCACCTTTTCTCTTTCTCTTTTGTGGTTCCCATAGGGGATCCAAATCATCATCCCCACTGCTGCTGATATCCTCCTCCTCCTAAGCCCTGCCCTCCTCATCTTCACTTTCTCCAGATTCTGTCTCTTTCATCATCTTTTATCGGAGATACATTTTTTCAATTTACTCTTTTCTGACTGTGCAACAATCAGATTTCCCTCCTCAGGCTCTGATTCATGCTAGGGCTCCACACTCTCATTAAGGAATGGGACACTGACATCAAGATCAGACTCAGTACCACTACCACCAAGAGTCACAGAAACGTCAACCTCCTCCTCCTCAATCACTGTGCCTGAACCAGACATTTTGCTATCTTAGACTGCTCCTCTTGTTGCCATCTCCCCCAGCCCCCACCAGTATGGTTGATACAGATGTGGCAGATAAAAATTTGGCCACACTAATGCCACTGTCACTCTTACCAACTACTCCTTTACTACTACTACCTGCCCCAGTGCCCAAAGATGCTGCTGCTGCAGATGTTTTTTTTAGCTGAAGCACCATTTTGCCCCACAGAACTTATACTCTTTTTGCTGCCTCCCCAGCACCTCTCCCTTTAGTTTAGTGTCTCTTCCCAATCATTTTATATATTTAGATTTATAATATTGTGAGGAAAAAAATTTGAAGAAATACTACAGTAAAACTAAATAGCAGCAGTAGCAGGCAACACCGCCCCCAAGCGATTTGCTGTGTGATCTTAACCTGAACAGAACAGTTTACTGAGGTAATAGTAGCTACAGTAAAATCACCAAAGCAATGTTTTTTAAAAAAAAAAATTTCTAACACGATGGGGATTAACAAGACACACATGCCAGAGGTAATTAACAAATTACTGTAAATAACACTAAATGATACCGTAAATAACAATAATGTATTAGGACTCTTGTACATATATCTCATTCCTACTAGTTATCTTTCCCAGGGAAGGGGGCTGTGGGATTTTGTTCCTATGAGTTTTTATTCAGATTACTTAGATTGATTCTTTACATATTTGTTATACACTGACACCATGTTGAAATCTGTATATATCAGGCTCATGGTTTCTATTTCTTGGGGGTCCTTGACAAGTAGTTTTTTTTTTTATTTGGCATTTATACTTACAATTGATTTTATCATGTATTAAATCCTGTTACAGCACTGAAGGCCTTAAAGTGTATGGAATATATTAACTGGTTGAGAGTATAGTAGGAAAATATTTCAAGCTAAGTTCTATATTACATTTTGTGTCAAACATTTGCTCACTTTGAGTAAACTTCACTTTAAACCCTCTGTATGCCATCTATATATATATATATATATATATAATTTATGTTTATTTTAATTTGGGGGCTTGTTTTTAACTTGCAATTAGGCCTAATTTTAGCATGTATTTATTTACCCACAGTAGTTATCTATTTATTATCCACAGGTGTGCATGGGTTCATGGGGGAGAGCAGGAAGTTGGTGGATCTCGGGGTTGGGGAAAAGATGGCCTGACGGGTGGAAAACTGGCTGAGGGACCGAACCCAGAGGGTGACTGTGGGGGGAGAGTTATCTGGCACCACAGAAGTAATCAGAGGTGTCCTGCAGGGCTTGGTGCAGGGGCCGGTGTTGTTCAATGTCTTCATCAGTGACATTGAGGATGGCATTAAAGGCAAAATGTGCCTATTTGTGGATGACACTAAGCTCTGTGGGAGAGTGGACACAGCTGAAGGGATACAGGACTTACAGGAAGATCAGAAAAAGCTGGGGAGGTGGTTCAGGATCTAGCAGCTTGGCTTCAATGCCAAGAAATGCAAAGTTATGCATATTAGAGCTAAGAATCCTAGGACAGAGTACTACCTGGGCGGAGTCCAAATATCTGCATCAGAGGAGAGGAAGGACCTGGGAGTGATGATCACTAGTGACCTGAAGTACTCCATGCAGTGCACGAAAACTGCAGCAAAGGCAAAAAAGATGTTGGGATGCATATCTAGGGAGATCTGTAATAGGAGAGAGGAGGTTATACTGCCCTTGTACAGGTCACTGGTAAGGCCACATCTAGAGTATGGAGTTCAGTATTGGTGCCCACACCTCAAAAAGAACATTAACCTGCTGGAGAAGGTCCAGAGGAGGGCTACAAAGATGATAGCAGGTCAGCAGGGTAAGGCATATGAGGAGAGGTTGAGGGCACTTAACGTGCACTCCCTGGATGGCAGGAGAGAGAGACAGGGGACATGAGTGGGACCTTCAAGTACTTGAAAAGGATAAATAAGGTTGATAAGGAGAGTCTATTTAAGCTGAGTGGCAACCATAACATGAGGGGGCACAGTCTTAAGCTGGAGGGTGGGAGGATTAGGAAGGAGTTCAGGAAGCACTTCTTCATGGAGAGAGTGGTGGACACTTGAAATGCATTGTTGGAAGAGGTCATCTCATTGAAGAAGTGGGCAGCCTGAACAGAGGCTGGAACAAACATAGGGGGAAGGTAAGGATCATGGGTAGGGAGGGTGGGAGGAGTAAGGAGGTAGGGCAGGGACATTAGCTCAAGCTCTGGACTCTGCAATATGAGCAGATGTGATAGACCAAATGGCCTTCTTCTGCTGGCTTCTTCGTATGGTCATATGTTTGCCTTTCATTGACTGTGTTCTTTAAAACACAAGGACACTTGTAATTAAAGTTGTAAGCTCCTTATCTTACATGTAATTAGGGTGAATGGTATCCTTAGGTTTTGTTATCAGTAGACTGTTTTCTTGAAACATACTGAAACATTTTAAAATTTATGTGAGGAGAACTCTCTAATTGTTGCTATTTCTTGATAACCTTTGACCTTCGGGGCTTCTCAGCTAAAAGCATACTGGTGTTAATTAGCTTCTCTAATGTAATCTTCTGTTATGTTTCAAATGAATATGTTAAACCAGTGAGAATTATTTCTGCTTTTTATGCATTATCTGGGTGTTAATAGTATGGGATTTTCTAAATAACTGTCATAAAGCTTCTGAAGAAGGACTTGGTTGGTCCGAAAGCTAAAGCACTGTGTTTTTTTGTTGTAACATCTATGTTGGTCCAATAAAAGGTATCAAACCATTTGCTTTTGGATCTGTTCTTACTAGGACCAATACGGCAACTACACTATGTGTTTCTAATTAAAACTGTAACTTTAAGAACTAAATAAAATAGCTACAACTAATAACATAGAAAGAACATACCACAGACATAAATAAACAAGAAAGAATGAGGAAAACAAATACAAGTTATCTGCTGCATTGCACACAGACTTGTGTTCACAGCAAAAAATACCCAAAATCATTGATCTTTTTGGGCTGCCTTACTAGCTGAAACACCTCCTCCACACAGCAGTGATTAACTAGACAAAACAAAACCACTACTTTAAACTAAATAAATCAGCAAACCCAGAAACAAACAACACTAATCTAGCTGCACAAGGCCCTCTAGCTCTTTCTGTAAGTGATTTTGTTTTAAAAGACTCAGTTTTTGGATTGATTTTAAAGTTTTGTTTGTGCAGACAAGCAGGGAGAGATTCTCTCCAATTCTCTCTTCAGAAGACTGCACTGAACACTACCTCTGCATGACATACTACTCATTTTAGTACTCTGTGACCTCCAATCTCATAACACATAGCAAACTTTGCCTCTGGGTCCAACTTTGCTGCCGAAGTTATCAAATTTGCAATTCATGAAGTGATTCCTATACTGCAAATTGGCACCTCACAAGGCTGATTAACTTGACAAATTGTGGTGAATTTGAAAAGTGAATTTGCTAACTTCACAAACCACTAAACCCAGGTTGGGCACCTGATGTTGGAAGGGAGGGTAACCACCACAGTTAGGCTCCCAGTCATTGCATAAGCTGCAATTTTCCTTTTACTTACATGTGTTCAATGCTGGGGTTAGGCACCTGGTTTTGAAATCGGGGTGGGGGGTTGATGGTACTGGGATAGGGCTCCCAGTGGCCACACAGTTTTTTTTATGTGTCTGAAATCAGGGTTGCATGCCCAATGTCAAAATTCGAGGGTGGTGGCAGCAGAGTTGGGCTTTGATGGTCGTAGGAATTCATTTTTAGTTAAAGGGACACTGTCAACCTGTTTTTCATCATAGTATTTCTAGTTGAAAACCCACATTTTATGATTGCTCACTCTCTCTAAAATACACTGATGCTGCTGTTTGTTTTGTCTGCCTCCTTGCTTAGTAGAACTGAAATGCATGTCAGTGTATATTTATAAACAACCTTATTTTTGTTTACAATCCTGGTTCTGTTCTTACTGCATACTTCCTGAGCATTAGAAACACACCCAAACAGTGCAATCACTTCTAAGGCAATAGCCTCCTAAACTCCTATTGCATCATGAGGGGCTAGACTGTTTTGTGGGTGTTCCCAAGTCCAGGAAAGATGCATTTGGAGTTGATCAAGGAACGTAAACAAACCTGTTTTGGTGTGATAACACCAGTATGTTGGGCAGTCTGTTTTTTACTTATTTAAGGAAAATAAGAGTCAGAACCAAACTACCAGCTACATCAACAATCTTTACAGAATATTGGCAATCATAAAATGTGTTATTTAAACTAGGGACACTTTGAGACCTAATGGGGTTGACAGTGTCCCTTTAAGTGATTCTGACTCAGAAGTTGGGCACCTTGTGTAGGAACTGTGAGGGTCTTTGCAACACCATGGTTGGGCTCCAGGTGTCTGTATAGGAATAAAAAAATACAGAGAGCCAACACTGCTGATGGGCTCCAGGTGTCTGCATTATGACTGAGAAGCCACCAAGAATGGACTCCTGGTCTCTGCATTGAAGAATTTGGGGTCAGAAGCGCCCACTGGGGATGGTCTCCCTGTGGCTGCATGTTTTAAATATTTTTTGTAATTAGCTCCCAAACCAGGAAGCAATGATGTGTTCGGAGGTGCAAATGAATTTTTACTTCCTAGTTGAACAGTGCACAGTGAAGGCAGCTTTCGATGTGTATGAGCCTGTGACCACAGGTTTACGGGGTGGCATGTGAATTGGCCATATCCAACTTTGCACTGTTTTTTTTTTAGTGCTCATGACCAGTCCCATATTTTTGTTGAAGTTATAATATCTAAACTAAAAATATTTTAGTTTTTCAAACACCTAAAGTACCTCTCTTGGGCCAGCCCAGTGGTGTGGAGGGCTGGGGCACTAGCGCCTTACCTCTTGCCACAGCAGCGACCCATGTACAGTGATGAGCATGGGTTACATAAATACATAGATACATAGATACATAGACAGTGTCGGCAGATAAGGGCCTATGGCCCACCCAGTCTGCCCATTTGAGCTTGTAAGTTCAGTTTGTTTTCCTAGAAGTCTGTTGCCCCTAACCCCTGACCTCCAGAATTCCTTTATGTCTATCCCATGCATTATTAAATCTGGTGATTGTTTCAGCCCCCACCACTTCCTCTGGCAGGGTGTTCCACTTGTCCACCACACGTTCTGTGAAGAAATTCTTTCTCATGTTTCCTTGGAATCATCCTCCCTCCAACTTCATCCCATGCCCTCTTGTCCTGGAACATCTTTTTCGCTTAAAAATAGTGTTTTCCTGCACCCTGTTCCTCCCTGTAAGATACTTGTATGTCTCTATCATATCCCCTCTCTCCCTCCTCTCCTCCAGGGAGTACATGTTCAGTTCCTTCAACCTGTCTTCATAGGACTTGTGATGCAATCCATGCACCATCTTTGTTGCCCTCCTCTGAACCTTCTCTACCCTGTCTATGTCCTTACGTAGGTATGGTCTCCAGAACTGTACACTGTACTTCAGGTGGGGCCTCACTAGTGTCTTGTATAGCGGAATTATGACCTCCCTTTTCCTGCTGGTGATGCCCCTGCCTATACATCCCAGCATCCTATTTGCTCTACCTGCTGCCTTGTCACACTGTTTCCCTACCTTGAGGTCATCAGAGATGACAACTCCAAGATCCCTTTCCTGCTTGGTGCATGCTATATCCTCACCCCCAACTGATATATTGTGCCAGGGTTTTTGTGCCCCATATGCATTATCTTGCACTTCTTCTAGAGGTTCAGGTGGAGGTAGTGCTGGGTAAGGATTGAGTGGCTGCATGGTAGCTCTCCTCTTCCGTATTGGGGAATATAGGAAATTGGGGAGGGGTCTCAAGCAAGTAGCTGCTTCCGTCACTTTCTCAGAAGTACTACCTGTGAGAGGCAAGGGAGTGCATAGGGGTGCATGCACCAGGAACTTTAACTCATGGTTGAAGAACTGGTGCTGTGAGGAAGGGTTTGGATTCATTGGTGACTGGGGACCCACCTGGAGGGATGGAGGTTTGTTCAATCCTGATGGTCTGCATCCATCCTGGAGGGGAATCCAAGCACTCAATGATAAGTTTAAATGCTACATTGACAGGCATTTAAACTAGCAAAGGGGGGTGGCAGGCCAGCAAGGAGAGTACCTACTTGTTCACCCCCCACAGCTAGCAGTGGAACCAGTGAACCGGAGGAGTGGCTATCTCTACAAAGCAGTGTGTAAAAGATGGAGATTAGCATCCAAGAGGTGGATCGGCAGAAAAGGGGCAAAATTCAGCAGAATGGCAGACAGCAAGGAGAACCAGGGATAAAGGACAACCAAGGAAGGGTCTGGAGTAGAACAGCGAAACAGTCTAGGGAGGTCAAATCATGGAAAGCCATATGTGCCAATGCCAGGAGCCTTAGCAACAAGATGGAAGATCTGGAGGCTGTCATGGTGCAGTCAGACCTGGACATTGTGGCCATCAATGAAACCTGGTGTAATGATAACCACGACTGGGAGATGGCCATACCTGGCTGCAACATATTCAGAAGAGACAGGGTAGGTAGAAAGGGAGGAGGAGTGGCACTGTATGTGAAAAATGACATAAGGGCCACAGAGATCCAGGAGGAACAAAATGGGGGAGAGATACTGTGGGTTAAGCTGGATAGGAAAATGGGGCCAGCCATCCGCACAGGTGTGGTCTATAGACCACCAGCCCAGGAGGAAGAAACAGATAGGGAGCTGATGCTAGCCATCCAAAGGATGGCAGTCAAGGGTGAGGTAATACTGGTTGGAGACTTCAATATTCCAGATGTGGACTGGAGCATCCCAGCAGCAGCATCAACTAGGAGCAGATTTATCCTGGACTCCCTTTAGGGTGCCTTCCTCAAGCAACTGGTCATGTAACCAACTCGGCAGAAGGCAATACTGGACCTTGTGCTCACAAACAGGGACAGTGTGATGGGGTAACAGTGAGGGAGCACCTGGGGAACAGTGACCACCAGTCATTGTTGTTTGAAATCACAGAAAGAGCAGAAACAAACCACACAAAAACACGTATCCTGGATTTTAGGGGGGCAGACTTTGGAAAAATGGGGAGATACTTGAAAGAGGCATTAAGGGGAATGGGGCAGGAATCAGGGGTTGAGGAACAGTGGGCAGTATTTAAAATGGGGATTACAAGGTCAACAGAATTATGCATTAAGCAGGTTAGCAAGAGGAAAAGGAAGAGGATACCATTATGGTTTCCAAAGAGGTATCAAAGAAGTGAAAGCCAAAAGATTGCATTCAGACAATACAAAACAACAGGCAGAGAGGGATGGGAGAAGTACCAGGAGAAGCAAAGGGAGGCAGGGAGGTCAGTAAGGGAAGCCAAAGCTCAGACAGAAGAACACATTGCAAAATCAGTAGGTAGAGGGGCCAAAACCTTTTACAGGTACATAAGTGAAAAAAGAAAGACAAAGGGAGGGATAGTGAAATGGAAGGGGGAGGATGGGGGCTGTGTGGAGGATAACAACAGTAAAGCTGACATATTGAACAGGTATTTCTGCTCAGTCTTTACTGAGGAAGAGGAGGGTAATGGGTCTGAACGGAGTACAAGGGGTGAGAATGGTGCAGAAATGGACACAAGTCCCTTTACATGAGAAAGGGTCCTGAAGGAACTGGAAGTAATAAGAGTTGAAAGCAATGGGGCCAGATGGGGTGCAACCCAGGTCCTTAAGAACTAAGAGATGGTGGCTGAACCTCTTGCTATCTTGTTTAGCCGATCACCTAGAAACAGGGAGGTACCCAAAGACTGGAGGATAGCAGATGTAGTCCCCTTATACAAAAGTGGGAACAAAGAGGAAGCGGGAAACTACAGACCAGTCAGCCTCACCTCGGTAGTGGGGAAGATCATGGAAGCACTACTGAAGGAGACACTGATGGAACATCTGGGTGTCAATGGACTACAGGACCCAAGGCAGCATGGTTTCACGAGGGGGCGGTCATGTCAGACCAACCTTGTTGAATTTTTTGACTGGGTGACTAGGGAGGTGGATCAGGGGAGGGCAGTGGACATGGCCTATCTGGACTTCAGCAAGACCTTTGACACTGTGCCACATAGAAGACTATTACACAAACTGGGGAATATGGGTGTGGGCAGGGCAGTAGTGTGGTGGAGTAGGTAACTGGCTGGGCGGCAGGACACAGAGGGTGGTGGTAAATGGCTGTCACTCCACAGAGGAAGAGTGACCAGTGGGGTACCACAGGGATCAGTGCTGGGACCGGTCCTATTCAACATCTTCATCAGTGACATTGCTTGGGACCTAGAAGGCAGAATTTCGCTGTTTGCTGATGACACAAAGCTCTGTAACAGAGTAGACACACCAGAGGGTGTAGACAGAATGAGAAGGGACCTGCAGAAACTTGAAGAAATGGTAAGGGGTTTGGAGGTTGAAATTCAATGCAAAGAAGTGCAAGATAATGCATATGGGGACAAAAACCTGGCACAATATATCAGTTGGGGGTGAGGATATAGTATGCACCAAGCAGGAAAGGGATCTTGGGGTTATCATCTCTGGCGACCTCAAGGTAGAAACAGTGTGACAAGGCAGCAGGTAAAGCAAATAGGATGCTGGGATGCATAGGCAGGGCATCACCAGCAGGAAAGGAGGTCATAATTCCACTATACAAGACACTAGTGAGGCCCCACCTGAGTACAGTGTACAGTTCTGGAGACCTTACCTATGTAAGGACACAGACAGGATAGAGAAGGTTCAGAGGAGGGCAACAAAGATGGTACATGGATTGCATCACAAGTCCTATGAGGACAGGTTGCAGGAACTGAATATGTACTCCCTGGAGGAGAGGAGGGAGAGAGGGGATATGATAGAGACATACAAGTATCTTACAGGGAGGAACAGGGTGCAGGAATACACTATTTTTAAGTGAAAAAGATGTTCCAGGACTAGAGGGCATGGGATGAAGTTGGAGGAGGATGATTCAGAGAAGCGTGAGGAAGAATTTCTTCACAGAGCGTGTGGTGGACAAGTGGAACACCCTGCCAGAGGAAGTGGTGGGGGCTGAAACAATCACGGGATTTAAGAATGCATGGGATAGACATAAAGGAATTCTGGAGGTCAGGGGTAATGGGCAACAGACTTCTAGGAAAACATAAACTGAACTTACAAGCTCAAATGGGCAGACTGGGTGGACCACAGGTCCTTATCTGCCGACACTGTCTATGTATCAGCCATCCCGGCCTTTGACTACCACCATGTGGAAGCCCGATGGCAGTGCATGCGATGGAGTGGGGCTAGGCACTAGGCCAGGGGTGGAGGAAGTGGAGCCATTCAGGCCAAGTCAACATGTGCACCTCCATGCACATGCAACATCCTTGCGCTGGGGCTCTGGGGACATAAAGGAGAAAATCAAGGAGAAACACCTCCTGTGGTGATGAATGACGACCACCCTTCGCAGGCTCTGCATCGGTGGTTGGGCACCCGACCAGGTGGTAAGGTAAGTCCCAGAAGAGCTGGGTAATGGGGTTGGGGGGGAGGTCTGAAGGAGATCACCATGGGGTGGGAAACACAGGATAAAATAAAAGTAACTTCCTTGGGATGGGGTCTAAAGAACCTGCAAGTTTCATGTTTCAAATCTCAACCATTTTCTAGTTAATGATGGTGAATGTTTTTTTTCATATTTTTTACGTATTTTGCCACTTCATAGCACAAATAACGCTGAACCAAATTTCCCAAACATGGCAAGTCCCAAGATTGTGGCCCAGAATGAGTATCTTCTAAATGTCATGCCCCTATGTCAAAGGACAGCTAAGAGGTATTCAGCTGAAAATTAGGGGTTTGTATAGAAATGCTTTTTCACCCCAAACCACAGAACAGTAGCTCTACCATAGAAACATACAAACATAGACAATGATGGCAGAAAAAGGCCAAAGGTCCACGTAGTCTGCCTGGAGTTCCCTATCTGCCCTGGAACCTATTGTCTTTATGGGTTATATACCTCCCGTCCACCCCCTGCTTCCTTCCCTACTGCTCCAGACCCAAATAACCACCAAACCCTTTATTCTGTCCCAGCCATGCTTGAAGCCATTTATGATCTTGGCACTCAGCACCTCTGCTGGCAGACTATTCCATGGCTCCATCACCCTTCCTGTAAAATAGCACCTTCTAACATTTCTCTTAAACTTTTCCTTCTTCAGATTCCACTCCTGACATCGGGTTCTCCGACATCAGGTTTTTGACTCTGTACTCCTGCTAAATAGTTCCCCAGAGTTCACCTTGCTTATTACCTTCAGGAACTTGAAGGTCTCTTCATATCCCTCCCCCAACCCGGTCTCTAGTGAGTACATGTCCAGGGTACTGGATCAAAACAGCACATCAGGAAGAACACTCCAAGAACCACACTGTGTGACACGCAAAAGGATTTAGAGCAACGGGTATAACAGTGATCAGGAATTACTGCTACCCCTGTCGCTCTGTGCTTTACCTGTAGAGGGATCAAGTTGCCCTGTGCTGGGATGCCTGGGTGAGCTGCTCCCATGGTGGAGTGGCTAAGGCACCAGCACGTGGTCTGGTAGGGGACCTGGAACCACGGTTCGGTTCCCCCCAGGTCTCCTCCTGCTGAAACGTTTATTTAAAATATTTTTATCCCCTCCTGATTTTCTCCCCATCCCTGAAGTCCACAACCCCCCCGGAGTTGATTATTGTAAGTCCGGGGTGGGGCAAAGCCCTCCACATTGGTGGGTGGGGGGGACAATGGCCACCCCCCTGCAAAAATAAAGAAATCCCATTATTTTCAATGGGCTTGCGCTGTTGTTGTCAGGTCAGTGTTTTACCTGATGTTGTTTTGGAGGGTGATGTTTTGCTTGCAGCATGTATTGCAGCGTGGTTTTTGTTTTCGGTGAAATGACCCCATGCTCATGTTCAGTGCCTTCAAATTGTCTTCTTAAGATCTGCCCTGTTGACTCTGAATCATTTTGGTCACCCTGCATTGCACTGTCTCCAGCCTGTCCCTGTCCTTCCTGAGGTGAGGACTCCAGAACTGAGCCCAGTATTCCAGATGTGACCTCACCAGTGACATATATAGAAGTTGTAGTACCTCCTTTATCCTGCTGTCAATACCCCTTCTAATACACCCCAATATCTTATTAGCCTTACTATAGGCCTTGTTACACTGATTTGATTGTTTAAGAGAGTCACTAATGATGAATCCCAGGTCCTTTTCCTTTGCTGTAGTGCTCAGTTTAACTCCACACATCCAGTACTCTCTCCTGGTTTTTCTCCTCTTATGTATATGACCTTGTATTTTTTGGCACTGAATTTCAACTGTCAAATGTTAGACCAGCTCTCTAGGCTTTGTAGATCCCTCTGCATCTCCTGATCCCTTCATCGCTATCTACCCTACAACAAAGCTTCATGCCATCTGTGAGGAGACACAACTTGTCCCAGATACCCTCTCCAATGTCACTGATGAACATATTAAAGAGGACAGGACCCGGGACAGATCCCTGCAGAACCCCACTCATGACCCCTCTGTCTTCCGATTGGACCTGTTTACCACCACCCTCTACTGTCTCTCCTTTAACCAATTTGCTGCTCATCAAACTATATCCCTAGTAGTGCCCATGTCCTTCAGCTTCTTCAGCAATCTTCTGTGTGGCACCAAGTCAAACGTTTTGCTGAAATCGAAGTAGAGTAAATCCACAGTGTGGCCTTCATTCATTAAAGCCTTAATGTCTCAGCTAAATTCTGGAAGGTTATCCATCACTTTTTTGACCCCTTCCCCCCGGTCAGTCCACTTCTAATCCTATTGGTCAATGATTCACCTGTTTCTGACCCTCCCTCTGTTGCTGCTTACTTCTAGTGAGTTCTTCACCACCTGTGCCCTCCTCCTCCCTCCCCTTCTGGCTCCTCTCCTTCCCCTCCTGTTCCACCTTCATCTCTCCCCACCCCTCCTCTGGTTTCCATTCCTTGCATCACTATCCAGGACACTCTGCTTCCCCTTTCCTTCCTTCCTTCCTCAGTCTGTCTAAGTCTAGTCCAAACAGGCTGGATACCAAGCTCCTCCATCTCTCACTTCCTGCCACTGCATCTCCCCTTTCCCACCTGCTCAACATATCATTTTCTCTCTGCACTGTTCCTTAGTCCTGGAAGACTGCCAAGGTTATTCTACTTTTCTGTGGCAACTTCCACCCTGACTCTCTCTCTCTCTTACCTTCCCTCTCAAGCTGCAAGAAAAACTTGTCTTTTTCAAATGTTCCAACTGCCTACAATTTCCTCTTCCCCTTCCAGTCTGGCTTATGGAAGCACCATTCCACCATCTCCTCCCTGCTGCATGTCACTGATTCTATCTTCTCCAGGATGGATCAGCAGCACGTCATGGCTGCCATTTTCATTGAGCTCACCACACTCTCTGACTTGGGTGTCCCATCCACTCCTCCTGGACAAGATGAGCTCTGCTGGCCTCTCAGCTTTCATTGCTGATTGGTTCCTTTCCTACCTGTCAGACCGTCAACAGTCAGTACAGGTGGGAGGCACCCTGTCACCTCCACTGCCCATTCAGGTTGGGGTCCCTCAGCACTCTATTCTGGGTCCCATCTTTTCCATTTTCCTAAATGACCTTCCCTCTGCCCATGCCAACTCGCATATTAACATGTCTGGACTTAGTCTTCCTCTTAGGGATTGATGCATTCGATGTGGGGGTGGAACCAGTCACCTGGTCAGACCACTACACTGTGAGGTTAATTTTGCACCCCGAGGAAAGGCCTTCCTGTGGAGATGGTCAGGTACCACTCATTATGGAATATTACTTCCCAAGGCCTTGCGGCGGTCCTTGACCTATCATCCCCCGTGTTGGCGAGCAGTAATCCAGAGACGCTGGCGTTGGCCTATTATGTGGCCATTACGGTGGCCCTGGATCTTATTGCTCCTGTTCGTGAGCGCCTCTTATCTCTTCACCCCAAGTCCCCTTGGTTCGATGGGACATTGAGGGAGTTGCAGAGATGGAGCGAAGGTTAGAGCGATGTTGGCGCAAGTTGCACACCAAAATAGCGTAATTTAGGTGAGAATCTTATTTTTCAAAAGGGTCCTGGGTGTATAAAAAGAGCAGAAGAGCTGTTGCAAAGCACAAGTAATAGTTGCAGTCTTAACCTTCCTACTACCTGCCTTATACAGACTGCTCACCAGAGGCCACGTGTAACCCCTGAATAAACTATATGCAAAGTACTACCAATTGCTTACATGTCATGATGATAACCATGCCTGTACCCATGCCTGCATCCACTGCTTTTCTTTTACTGTGCCTGTAAGCCATGCCTGCATCCACTGCTTTTCTTTTACCATGCCTGTAACCATGCCTGTATCCACTATTTTTCTTTACTGTAACCACCTCATGATGTAACTCACAATGCCTCAAATGTTCTTTATGTCCTTGTTCATTCTTATAACTTGTATTGTTATCCCGGGTTGCCCCTGAAAAAGGGACCTTCGGGGCTCAGTGGGGCTACCCGGTCACCAAAATTTAATAAATAAAATAAATAAAGTCCACCTTTGAAGCCGGCCACCTTAGATTGATGGAACATTATTCTATCAATCTGCAATCACCCATAAGAAGGCAGAATTCCTGTCCAGGGAGATTGCAGTTGCTCGGAATCGACCAGCTCAATTGTTTCAGACTGTAGACAGACTGTGCAACTCAGCCTGTCTGCAAGTTCGAAAAGCCTTTTCGCAATTAGAGTGCGAGGAGCTCACTCGTTACTTTGCAACTAATGTGGCCGACATCAGGGTGGACTTGTGCCCGGCAATCTCTAAGGGTGATGCTGTAGAACAGTGTGAGTTCACAGTACCCCAATTCTCTTGGAATTCCTTTGGGCGACCTGATTTCATGGATATTATGAGGATCATCCATAGTGTGTGTCCCTCAAGCTGTAGTTTGGATCCTGGACCGACTCCCCTAATTTTGGGTTGTAGTGATATCATCAGTCCAGTCCTGGTGCAAATAGTCTGGTGCTCGCTGGAGTCAGGTGAGTTTCCTAGCTCCCTGAAAGAGGCGGTGGTGACACCTCTCTTGAAGAAAGCTGCCTTGGACCCAGACTGTTTCTCAAACTACAGACCTATCTCTAACCTTCCCTTTTTTGGGAAGGTTATTGAGAAGGTAGAGGCAGCCCAATTGGAAGACCATTTAACCATCCATAATATCTATGAATCCTTCCAGTCTGGTTTTCGTAAAATACATAACACCAAGACTGCACTGGTTTGGGTGCTTAATGATCTTCTGAGGGCAAAAGATCAGAAGAGACGTTCCATTCTGGTTCTGCTCGATCTCTCGTCAGCTTTTGACACTGTGGATCACCTGGTGTTGATAGCATGCCTGAGGCCAATTTGTGGAATGTCGGGAATTGTTCTACAATGGTTCACCTCATTCCTCACTGGGAGATCACAAAGAGTTGTGTCGGGAGTCTTTTCTTCTGGCCCAACTCCTTTGTTGTGTGGGGTGCCTCAGGGTTCCGTGCTATCACCCATGTTATTTGCAGTGTAGATGCTGCCCCACAAAAACATTATAAGATGGTATGGGCTGAGGTTTCACTGCTATGCAGATGATACCCAGCTATACCTGTCTTTTGCACCTGACCAGGATGGAGCTGTCGCGGTGTTTAACAACTGTCTGGAAGAAATCTAGGATTGGATGCATTCTAGTTGGTTAAAGTTGAACTCAGAGAAGACAGAGGTCCTGGTTGTGGACCCGGGTTGTCAGATAGAGAGGTCACGTGATGGCATGCCCTCTGGAATTTTTCTTGGTGGCGTGTCACTTCCGACCTCTGAATGGGTGTGTAGCCTTGGGATTGTCTTAGATGACAGGCTGACTTTACAGTCTCAAGTGTCGGACGTTGTCAGGACTTTCTTTTACCATCTTAGGAATATCGCCAGGGTTAGGCACCTTGTTCTGTCTCTTTGCCAACGTTGGTGCATGTCTTTGTGTCCTCGCGCTTGGACTACAGCAACGCCCTATACGTTGGGCTTTCTGGGGTTGAAATCCATCACCTACAGCTGGTGCAGAATGCAGCAGCCTGGGTTTTGACTGGGACAAGTAGGTCCTGTCATATTACCCCGGTACTGCGCAAACTGCACTGGCTTCCTATACGTGGTGGAGCACCTTTAAAGTCATTTTACTGACTTTTAAAGCCCTTCACGATCAGGGTCCGGCCTATCTGAAAGAACTCCTGGTGCCTTACTACCCCGGCCGATCGCTCCTCTCGGCCGACCAGGGGTTCCAAGAGTGAGTTTAAAATCTTCTGGCAGCAGAGCATTTTCTTTTGCTGCACCCACTCTTTGGAATTCTCTACCACGCCGGTTACGGGATTGCACCTCCATGGAGGAATTCAAGAATAATTTGAAAACTTATCTCTGGTGAATGGCCTTCTTGGATGGTTATTCATAGTGTAGTTGTTACTATGTTGAGATCGTACTTCATATTTTATTAAATGATTTTAATGTTTGATGTTATTATACTATGATTTTATTTATATGTATTATTGGATTTATAGTTGATGTTACTGTTTTAATGTGTTCAGCGCCTTGATAAGTTGAAAGGCACTTTATAAATAAATTTATTATTATTATTATGATGTATACTTATGACACAGTCATCTTCACCTCCAATCCCTCTACCACAGACCAGCTCCAGCAGGACTTCCACAATGTTCTGCACTGGTTCCAATCCAACCAACTCTGTATTAAGACAGCAAAAATGGTGTCCATGACCTTTGGTACCAGCCAGAAACTGGCTAGATTGCTGACCTTCCCCGTTTTCGCCAAAGTGAATGGCTCCTCCTTGAAGCAGTGCAGTCCTTCAAGTACCTTGGTGTGTGGCTTGACAGCAAGCTTGACTTCTCAGCCCACATTGATGACATCTATGTTAAACACTGTCCAAAACATGGTACCTTGTACTGCAACAAAGGCTGCTTCTCTGCAGGTCTACAGGGAGTTTGTTACCAAAATGGTACTACTTGTCTTTGACTACACGGATGTGGTCTACAGCACTACTCTCTACACATCCCTTGGCAGAATGGACACCCTCTGTAACACCTTTTCCCACTTTGCTACAAACCACCCCCCTCATATTCACCACTGTTCCCTTCTTCCTCTCCATCCTCCCCCTATCTTCACATTGCCAAGCTCATTGTACCTCCTTCATATCCAAATACTGTATTGGTTCCTTTCCCTCTTACCTCTCCTCTCTCCAATCCCCCTTCCTCATACTCTCTTCCCTCCAGGGATCACTACATTTTTGCTGCTCCTCACCGCTGCTTCTCAGCTGCACAATCTGCCTTCTGCTGTCAACTTCCCACACTCTGGAACCTGCCACCCTTCTCCCTCTGCATCTCCACCTCCCCATGCTCCCTAAGGCACCAGCTGAAACTCCTCCCTCCCCCACCTAATTCTGCTACCCTTCCTCCTGATGCCTCCCTGGATTAGAGCTCCTATCATTTATGTGTCAGGCCTTTGCTTGGGTCTTCCCTACCTGCTTAGAGGTTTCACTTCCTCACTACCTCTGCATTGGGTAGACTTACACCCCTTAACAGGTCCCTTGTTGCTGTTTTATTTGCACTTGTATAGATGTCCTACCTTGTACTGTATCATAGTTTCATTGTAATGTATCAGCAGAAAAGGATCATCCTGGCCCATCCAGTCTGCCAGTCTCCCCCCTCTCCTATTTGTCACCGGTGCACAAGGAGCCTATCCTCTGCCCTCTAACCAACCCCATATGTCTATCCCATGCTCTCTTGAATCCCTCCACTGTTTTGACACCTACCACCTCCTCAGGTAATTTGTTCCAGGGTTCAACCACCCTCTCAGTGAAATAACACCCCCTTATATTACCTTTAAATGTTCCTCCTTCCAATCTTAAAAGTATGACATCTTGTTTTAACTCAGACTTGCCTTTTAAATAGACTTACTTCCCTTACTTTATTTATCCCCTTCATGTACTTTAATGTTTCTATCATGTCTCCTCTCTCTTCTAAACTCCTGTGGATACAGATTTAATTCTCTCAATCTTGTCTCATATGGTTTCCCTTGCATACCCTGCACCATCTTTATTGCCATTCTCTGAACCTTTTCTAGTACATCTATGTTCTTTCTTAAATGAGGCCTCCAGAACTGTACCCCATGCTCCAGGTGCAGTTTAACCATGGTCTTTTATAATGGCATCAGCACCTCCCTCTTCCTTCTAGTTATGCCCCTTCCTATGCACGCCATCATTCTATTTGCTTTGTCAGCCACCTTACTACATTGATCACTTACCCTAAGGTTGTTTGATATTATAATCCCCAGATTCCTTTCCCGTTCTGTTTGTTTTATCTGCTGTCCCCCTAGTGAGCCAGTCAATTTTTATACCCTATATGCATCACTGCACACTTTTTTGTATTGAACTTCAGCTGCCATGTTTCTGACCATTTCTCTAGTATACTCAAATCCCTTCTCATGGCCTCAGTCCCTCCTTCAGTGTCAACCCTGTTCCAGAACTTTGCATCATCTGCAAACAGTCAAGATATGATACATAACAGCCGCCCAAAAATATTTTAGATCCATAAATTCATTTTCAAAATGTATCAAAACACAGATCCCCTACTGTTGCCCAATGTTTCACCCGACGTGGGCTTCTTCAGGAGCTGGAAATTTAAATTTAAAACAAAATATTACATTTATAATGTGATAGTAGATACAGTCCACTAAATTATATTTGTTTTCCTTCAAAATAATTATTTTTCCCTTACAACCTTATTTGGGGCACTCTCTCCTAATTCCATTATCTATTACTACTCAATATGTTCAAATATTTACAGCTTTGCAATATTATACTAAACACTTGGTAACACCCCACTCATAGCATTTGCAGACTGATAGAAATGGCAAGGCTGTTTCTTATGCAACAATACGAGTGCTTGAAATAGATGGATACAATTATAGGATGTGTAGAATAAGCACAAAAATGCATAACAGTTACAAGAATATGAGTGCAAAGTAAAGGAAGATGTTTTATTAAGAATAAATAAATTCCATAAATAACATTAGATTTTATTAACAAAAATAAGCATGTTTAAACATAAAACTATCAGTCTGCAAATGCTATGAACACCTTGTGTAGTGGAACTATGTCCAATAACCTCCACTCTTTCAGCACTATCCCTGTCTGAACTGAGCTATTGAATAGCCCTACTAGGGGTTCACCAATTCTGCAGCCAATTCCTTAAGCACCATTGGGTGCACTTCATCTGGCCCTAGAGCTTTAGCTACCTTTAGGGTTCCAAGCCCCTTCTCATCCTTTCTCTGGTAAATACTGGCTACCTCATTTCAGGAATGTTGCTGACAGTGGGCTTGATGCCACTTTCACCTATGGGCCCACTGTCTTCCATTTTGAAGACAGAACAAAAGTAATCATCAAGGATGTCTGCTTTTTGTTTATCTTCCTCTAGTACCCATACCTTGTAGCCTAACAATACCCCTTCCCCACTTTCTTTTTTCTTAATATATCTGAAAAATTGTTTTCCCCATTCTTGACCCCACCCCCGCAATATGCAGCTCCATATCTGCCTTAGCCTCCCTGACCATCCTCTTTGCTTCCCTAGTTTTTATTCCATGCCCTTCCTATTCCTCCTCTCCCTGCTTTTCCTTGTACCTGGTGAAAGCCTTTTTTATGGCTCTCACTGCTTTTCCTTGTACCTGGTGAAAGCCTTTTCATGGCTCTCACTGCTTTTCTGACCCTTTCTGAGTACCATATGGATCTCATGTACCTGTTTCATTTTGTAGCAATTCTCATGCTTGACTTTGTTGCCTCGAGAATGGTCCCCATAATTGTCCCCTATCTTTATTCTATACCTCCAATGCTGTCCACACTAGTCAGTTTGTCTCAGACCAGTTCCCTCATCTGGTTGCAGTCTGCTCTTCTGAAATCTATGACTTCAGTCTTTGATAGTGATCTGGTCCTGAGGGCCAACCTGAACCAAATGGAGTTAGGGTTGTTGGACCCCAATGGCTCCCCTCCCCTCTCTCTGCTCACCATCTCCAAGTTGGTGAGCACCAAACTGAGAAAGGCCTGCTTTGTTCCTTAGCCAGCTATACTGGCAAGCAGTCCTACAATGTATCCAACAGGGTCTGACTTGTGATGCACCTGGCCACTGGAATGTCCCAGTCAATATCTGGTAGGTTCAGATCACCCACCACCCCAACAACTTCCCCCTTCTTCACTCCCTTTGCCGGGTCTTCACCAGGCTTCCTATCTCTCTCTCTCTCTCTCTCTCTCTCTTCCCCTTTTCCTGGTGGTCAGTGGATCCTCCCACCCATATTTTCATGACTGATGGCATCATAACTTGAACCCACAGTGACTCTGTTTCCCCTTTGCTTCCCCTGATGTGTCCATCCTCCACAGCTTCTATAATTTCCCTGACATGTAGGACTTTGCCCTCCCTTGTCTTTCCCTCTATCATGTCTAAAGATTGTGTAAGCCCCAGTCATTATTCTTTGTGGTCCAAGTTACTGTGAAGACTACAAGGTCCTGTTAATGTCTGCCACCAATGCCTGGAGATCACTGATCTTATTATGCAGAGAAAATAGTGTGGTGGGGAGGGGGAGACTGGGTGGGATGAGAGGTCATTATCTGTAGTCAAAGTCTATTTTTCTATGTTTCCTTCCTGCCTCTTTCTCCCCCTTGTCCTGGTGGTCTATAAATCACCCCAACAGTATTTTCTTGCCTGAAGGTACCATGAGGTAAACTCACAGTGACTATAGTTACCCTTTGAGTCCCCTCATGTGTCCATCCTCCACAGCCTCTATGCCCTCCCTGACATATAGGGCTATGCATCCCCTTTGCCTTTCCCTCTAACCTGTCTAAGCATTGTATAACCTGGGGCTGAAAAGTCTCAATCATTATTCCCTGTGACCCAAGTTACTGTGATGGCAGTGAGGTGCACCTCAGTGCCTGCCACCAATGGCTGGAGCTTACTGATTTTATTACCAAGTATTAAGGCAGACCCCTTTCCAGGTAGCTCTGGATCCTCTAGCTGTTTTGTGATTCTGTACCTGCATTCCTTCTCATTCTTCTTACCTTTTTATGGCTGTATTGTGCCATGATGCTATGCTGATGCCTTGCTATCAGAAGAAGGGGTCTGTGACCAAATTTCCTAATGCAGAACAGCTTTTGTTTTTATGAGGGAGTTGAACTGAAGCACAACTTCCTGAAAATCATTCTGTGCCCTCCCATTCACTACAATGTGTGTTCTTCTTCTCCCCTCCCCACCACACTATTTTCTCTTTCTCTCCATCCCCTGATACAGCCAGCCTTGCATACTGTAGTTGCAAAATTTGTTGTACACATGGACTTCATCTAGTTTTCAAAGGTGTGCCCACCCCTGCAAAGTCAGTGCAGTAGTGTGGCCCCACTGCCATTGCTGAGAATGTTTATCTCAGTCTGCTAAACTTTCCTCTCAGTCAACATTTACAAACTTATTGGCAATTTTCCTCGCTTGCACTACAACAGCCAAAAATCCATGGAAATAGAAGCTGAGTCAGAGCCAGGAAGAAACAAAATGACATGGCAGAATCCCTGAACTCAACTAAGGACTGGGAAGGGAACCTCCAACCATAATGCACTTACTGTAAATGGAGCCTGCAGCAATGCTAGCTACTGAGCGCTGAATGCTTCATTTAATATGACTTTTCCCTGGTGATCTAGTACCCCTCAGGTAGGCAGAGCCCAGAGAGTGTACTTATTTTACCCACAATCAACTGATTTATTTGCCCTGCCAAAGCGTGCTCGCTTGTCAAACAGTGATCGAAAGTGCAGTTTAATAATATGCCAAAGTACCTTTTTACAGATGCTGATTGCCACAGTTATTATCTGTGATAGACAATTACCATAAGAATCCCTCTCCCTCTGGCTCTCTCTCTCTCTCTGTCTCTCTCCCCCTCTCTTTTTGTCTCTCTCCCTCTCGCACTCTCTCTCTTTCTGTCTCTAGTTTCATTCTGGCTGCCTTGTACAGTAGAAGCACAGAATTCAGTGTGAATGGGTGGAGCCCAGACAGTTTCCTTTTTTGTTTCAACCTAAGATCAGCTAATTCACTTGCCCCTCCCCCACACAGCGTTCTCATTTGTCAAATGGTGATTGAGAGTGCCATATTGCTTTGTGTTTAATTATTTTAGTTTTTCATTCAGGAAGGGGATTTTCAAAACTGCTTATCTTGTGAGCATCTTCAAGGTTGAAATAACTGTATATTTGATTTTCCCTTGTGGGTAACTGGACTGTCTACTAGTATTCTGTGACAGTTTGCATCAATATATTTTGAAATAATTTACTGGTGGTGGCTGTGTACTTCTAATAGCAAAGGCTGCAGTTTGTAATTGGATGCAGACAGAGCCTCAGGTGGTGGAAATTGTATTCATTAGTCAGGGAGATCTGCATCACAGCCAATTGTTCTGGCTTGAACATTCCAACATTGATCAATTACTATAAACTACTGGTGTGATCCTGTTTCAGACAGAAGTCCATCTTCTTCCAAGTTGTGTAAGAGGGTGTGCTTTGAAACAACTGAGAAGCTGCATGGGATATACTATATTGGACTAGATATCTGCAACAAATCTCTCTCTTGCTTACATCTGAGGGAAGTTTTCCTTACTTTACCATCTTACATTGGTATTGCTTTGTGTTTAATTATTTTAGTTTTTAGTTCAGGAAGGGGGTTTTCAAAACTGCTTATCTTGTGAGCATCTTCAGAAGGGTTTAAATAACTGCATATTTGATCCTTTGTGGGTAACTGGACTGTCTACTAGTATTCTGTGACAGTTTGTATCAAATTACTTTTAAATAGTTTACAAATCAGTTACTGGACGTTAGTTGAATTACTATAAAGGGCAGTACTCATCAGGGTGGTGGAGCAGTGGTGTATTTGATTGTCACTAACAGTCACCAGTGGTTGTGGACTACCCACCCACCCTTCCCCACACACCCCCAAGGTGTGATGTTTCCTTTATAGCCAATGTTCTGACATCACTTCCTCAACAGGTCTTGGGGCAGAACTGTCATATTCTTAATAACCCAGGACAGTGCATAAAGGGTAAGTACACCACAAAAAGAAAAAAAAACAACAAATATTTATATATATATATATTGTATATTATAAGGGAGAGGGACATGTGGGGAGTGGTGCAATGCACTGGCTGTGGTGCAGAAGTTTTCTGGGAGACATTCTGGAAACTGCATTGCTGTACTATTTGCAGGCAACTGTCAGCTCTGAGTGAGGAGGTTGCCCACCTCCAGGCTGAACTGGCAAGAACTAAGGAGGCCTCCCCCACCCAAAGACCACAACTGCCACAACCACTGCCTCAGAGACTGCCAAGTATGAAGATCAGTTGGACCACAGTGGGTTCTGAGAGGGTGCGGGTGGTGGAACAGAGGCAAAGCCCCCTAGTTGTACCTCTACACAAACCATATGCCAGTCTGGCAGAGCAAGGTTCCTCTATGATGGCACCCTCAGTGGAGACCAAGAAGAATGCTAAGGACATCCACAAGGGAGACCCACAGAAGGGTGGCAAGGGACACCACAGGGGAAGGAAACAGCTTCTGATAGGGAACTTAATTGTTAGAGGGGTAGACCTGGGGAAGGGAGAGGAGAGGGAAGTAAGGTGCCTGCCTGGTGCCATGGCTTGAAGGAACAAGAAGTGAATCCTCAGGATTGCAGAAGCAGCATCACAGGAGAGGGAACTAGATATCATTGTCTACCTTGGGACAAATGACCTAGCTAGGCTTGGAATCAGTGCAGTGCAGGATGAAATTATGGAGTTGGGGAGGGGCCTCAGACAGGTAGCAAGTATGGTTACCTTCTCAGAGATGCTGCCAGTCCACGGCAGGGGTGAGGCTAGGGTACTACACATCATACAGTTTAATGAATGGTTGCAAAACTGGTGCAGAGCACAGGGCTTTGGCTTCACTGGGGACTGGGAGTACACCTGGAGAGATGAAGGTCTATACCAGCATGATGGGCTGCATCTGTCCACAAAGGGAACCAAGACTCTAAGTGACAGGTTTAAATGCTTCCTTGGCAAGCTTTTAAACTAGCCAGTAAGAGGCAGGAAATTTCAAGCTTCCCCCACACAAAATATGACAGGTAGTAAGGTAAACACTGAGGTACAGTGCTCAACAGAGGGCAGGACAGGGGTAAATGGAAAAATAGACAAGGGCAAAAACAGCAGGCATGGGGAAAAAAGGATAAAGCCAGCATTAAATGGAGGGCAATGAGTACCAACGCCCATAGTCTGGGAAACAAGCTTCCTGAGCTAGTAGCCTTGATGGAAGATGAACAGTTGGATATTGTGGCAGTCACAGAAACATGGTACATGGAGAACCATGACTGGGATGTCAACATACTGGGGTACACAGTCTACAGAAATGAAAAGGAGGAGAAAAGGGGAGGTGGAGTAGCTCTATACATAAGGGAAGGGATCAAAGCTACAGAACTAAAAAATAAAAGAGGAGGACAAGAGGCACTCTGGGTCACCTTGGAGACAGAGAATGGCATCACAATCTGCACAGGGGTTGTATACAGACCTCCATCTCAAGGGGAGGAAATGGACAAGAAAATGATAGAGGACATTCTCAAAATGGCTGAAAAAGGGGAGATACTGTTGATGGGGGACCTGAATATGCCAGATGTCAACTGGATGACATGTACTGCAGCCACATCCAAGAGCAGGGTCATTCTCGATGCCCTGCAGGGGGCAGGCCTTAGACAGCTAGTGTTGGAACCCACTCGGGAGGGAGCAATACTAGACCTGGTACTCTAAAATGGAGAGAGGATCACAAATTTAGAAGTCAGTAGACATCTGGGAACAAGCGACTACTGCACAGTGTGCTTCACAATAAGCACAACCATGGAGATGAGCCATGCAAAAACAAGCATACTGGACTTTAGAAGGGCTGACTTTGGCAAACTGGGTGAATACCTGAGGAATACACTAGCAAATGGCTAAAAAGGAGGGGTGGAAGAACAATGGAGAAAAATCAAAACTGCCATCATACAGGCAACAAGCCTTTGTGTGAAACAGATAAAGAAAACAAAGCAGAGTAGAAAACCACTATGGTTCTCAAAAGAGGTGGCAGGGAAGGGTAAGGAGAAAAAGGCTGCATTCAGAAAGTATAAGGAATCACAGAAGGTGCACGACAGGGAACTGCATCAATTAAAGCAGAAAGACGTGGGGAAGGCAGTCAGAATAACAAAAGCTCAAACTGAGGAAAAAATAACCAATTCAGTTAAGAAGGGGGATAAAACCTTTTAAAGGTACATTATGGAGCATAGAAAGGTTAAGGAAGGAATAGTGAAGATTAATAAGGGAGAGAGGAGGTGGGCAGAGGGAGACAGTGAAAAGGCAGAATTACTGAATGAATACAGTACAAAAGAAGATGAGGAGGAGTTGCCTAAACCAGACAATAGAAGCACTCTGGGTAGGGGGAGTTGACACCAGTCCATTTACAGAAGAAAGAGTCCTGAAGGAACTCCTAAAACTCAAGGTGGACAAAGCAATGGGGCCTGACGGGATTCACCCCAGAATCCTAAAAGAACTAAGGAGGACCTAGTGACACCACTGAACACGCTTTTAACAAATCATGGGAGGATGCGGTGGTACCTGAGGACTGGAGGAGGGCAGATGTGATTCCCTTCACAAAAGTGGGAGCAAGGCAGAAGCAGGAAACTACAGACCTGTAAGTTTGACCTCAGTGGTAGGGAAAATGATGGAATCACTTCTGAAAGAAAGAATTGTTGAGTACCTAGAGGCCAGCGGGGCACAGGACCCAAAGCAGCATGGATTTACAGCAGGAAGGTCATGTCAGATGAATCTAATAGATTTCTTTGACTGGGTGACCAAAGTAATAGACCAGGGAGGGGCTGTGGATATGGCCTACCTGGACTTTAACAAGGCATTTGACACAGTCCCGCACAAAAGATTGATAATCAAGTTAGCCAGCCTGGGAGTGGGTCCCAGGGTGGTAGCCTGGGTAGCAAACTGGCTGTACAACAGGACACAGAAGGTAATAGTGAATGGAACACATTCCGGAAGAAAGGAGGGTCACTAATGGAGTACCTCAGGGCTCAGTACTATGTCCAGTCCTCTTTAACATCTTTATAGGTGACATTGCAGAGGGTCTGGAGGGAAAGGTATGCCTCTTTGCAGATGACTCAAAGATCTGTAACAGAATTGATGCACAAGGGTGGGTAGAAAGGATGAGAAGGGACTTGGCAAGGTTGGAGGAATGGTCAGACAAATGGCAACTTAGATTCAGTGCAAAGAAGTGCAAATTAATGCACCTGGGAAACAAAAACCCAGGAGACAAGTACACAATAGCAGGGGAGGTACTAACAACAACAAAAATGCTGGGGGTAGTCATATAAGATGATCTAAATGTGGGTAAGCAATGTGAGAAGTCAGTAAGGAAATCCGGGGGATACTGGGATGCATAGGAAGGGGCATCACAAGTAGAAAAAAGGGAAGTGGTTATCCCTCTGTACAGAGAGTTGGTGAGACCCCATCTGGAGTACTGTGTGCAGTTTTGGAGACCTCATCTACGCAAGGACATAGACAGGATGGAAGCAGTCCAGAGGAGGGCAACTAAAATGGTGCAGGGTCTGCAACAGAAACCATATGAAGAAAGACTGAGAGAGCTTAATATGTATACCCTTGATGAAAGAAGGGACGGGGGGACATGATAAAAATGTTCAAGTACCTCAAGAGACTGAACAAAGTCCAGGAGGGTAGCATCTTTCAGAAAAAGAGATGTGTAAGAACAAGGGGGCACACTTTAAAGATAGAGGGGGGACAGCTCAGGGGTAATGTGAGGAAATTTTCTTTCACGGAGAGTGGTGGATGCATGGAACCACCTTCCTGGGGAGGTTATTGGGTCTAAAACATTTGGGAATTCAAACATGCATGGGACAGACATAAGGCAATTGTAGTGGGGGTTGGCAGGAAGTAGGCTGTTGGTTAACTAGAATCTGCAGCTTATCCAGTAGGTAGGGAAATGGGCAGACTGGGTGGGCCAAGTGGTCCTTATCTGCCATCAAAGTCTATGTTTCTATGTTCAATAGCTGACACTGTCTGTGCTAAATTATCTATTCATAGATGCTGTCAGCCACAGTTATTACCTGTAATAGACAATCACCATAAGAATTCCTCTCTCCTTCTGTCTGTCTGTCTGTCTGTCTCTCTCTTTCTCCTTCCCCCTCTCTCCCTCTCTCTCTCTGGTTTCATTCTGTCTGCATTGTACTGTAGTGGTGTACAGTTCAGCGTGAATAGGCTGAGCCCAGAGTTTACTTTTTTTAACCTGTGATCAACTGATTCAGTTGTTCCCCCCAGCAGTGTGTTCGATTTTCAAATGGCAATCATGAGAGTTGTTTAATAGCTGTCATCGTCTCTGTTACCGTATCTATTTATAGAAGCTGTCTGTCACAGACAGTTATTTTATTTGGAATTTACAATAACTGCTAGAATCCCCCTCTCTCTCTTCTGTCTTTCTTTCTCCCCCATGAGTCTCATTCTGGCTGCCTTGCACTGTAGATGTGCAGAGATCACTGTGTGAATGGATTGAGCACAGAGTGTTTGCCTCAGTGTGTTTCCTTCTTTCTCCAATCATGGATCAGTGAAACTGCCCAGACTCGTTGTACTACACAAGCATACACATCATGTAGCCAATATCCCCAAAACAGAGAATGAGGTGATAATAACAGAAGACAGACGCTCTAGCTTTAATTATCTTTAATTCAGTTTAAGGCTTCCTGACTTAAAAAGAAAGGAACACAAGGAAATGATCACGGCTTAAATCAATGAAAACTGTTAAACATTTCTCCTTTTATAAATATTCTTTCATTGCATACATTTCCAGACACAACTGCCCAGTGAAGGCACAGAAATGCATATCAGGAATTCATATCAACTGTAGGAAAGCAAAAATTCATTAAGTCATATGAGAAGCTCACTTTTTGCATCTGAATGGCAACCCCCCCCCCACTACATTTGTCCAGAAAAGCCTCTATCAATAACTCAGCTGCCGTTAAAAGATATAAGGTACACACTGTTAAAACAGAAAGGGAAGACTACATGGAGCTATTGCATTCTATCCTTGGAGTCTGGGGCCCATTTATTAGATAATAGTACCCCATCACTTTGGAGTGACCAACCTATCCAAACTGACTGGCACAAAATCAAAGTCCTCCCGAACCCATTTGATCACTTACTGCCTATATGAAGCATCCCCACCGGAGTTTGACAACAAATTCCTCATTTTGACAACAAGCACCGTTAGATCTATCGATTTTATGACAAGCTAGTGCTACCCCTAGAACTGTGTACCTGTTTGTACTTTCACAATGCATGTTATACAGAAACATAAGTTTAAAAACGGCATTTATTAGACAACTGTACATGTTAAACAATTTTGAAAAGAAAAGTTTGCCAGTTTCACCATACAGAGTGATACCCAGTTTAAAACTGCTGCCTGTCATCCAAGCTGGACGTGGTACAGTGGTGACTGTTAATGTTTTGACTTTTAGATCTGGCATATTAGACAGGTATTTTTTTGTCTCCTTTCATTGTACTTTTTTTTTTTACCCATGATCAGTTGATTCAGTTTTACCCCCACTGCTTGATCACTTGTCAAATGTCTATCAAGAATGTCATTCAGTTGCTGATATTGTCTGTTCGAAACAATCTACTTACAGAAGCTGACAGACTAATTAGATTGCCATTTCATGATCTGGATACATATTGAGCACAGTTAGCCTGACATGTATGAAGTGCATATGCATGTAATGAAACTCTGATTTGAAACATACCTTTTGTGAATCATCTTACTGCCCTTACGGGACACTGATCCCTGGTGCCGACTGATGAGTGATCCCTCCTGCACATTATTTTATAATTTTTGGTTTTTCATTTAGTATTCTATTTTTTCCCTGTTTTTCTAAATCAGAATCAGCTGCATTAGGAGCCCATCATGCCCACCTCCAATTACTTGTCTAGCCATGATCGGGAGTGCAACAACTGCACATTTATAGACTGTCACTGCCTCTGCACTTGTATCACTATTTTAAGTATGCAGTATCCATTTTTTTCTGCCCCCACACTCCTCTCATAGCATCGGGTCTGTACATGCTTTTCACTGTATTCAGTATAGAATTTGTCAGGATGGTGTATCATTTATTTTCACATCTGTCCTTTTATTTATGGAATCTACTGTTGTATTGTCCTACGGTTTATTCAATGCTTCATTTAATATTATTTTCCCTGGTAGTCTAGTGGTCCTCCCAAATGGGTTAAGCCCAGAGAATGTACTTTTTAACCCACAATCAGCTGATTCAGTTCCCCCCTCCATGGTGTGCTCACCTGTCAAAATGGTGATCTTGAGTGCAGTTCATTATTTTAGTTTGGGTTTTTCGTTACGTGTCTCCAGTTTTTAGCATAATATCTTAGTGAAAACTTAAAGCTGTCACCTGTTGTTCCTTCATAGCCTTTAATTTTTAGGGCTGATTGATGAAATTTACACTACATGACAAATGTAAAAGTAATTTGTTTAGGTATGTTGCAATGCTGATTGATAAGCTGAAACGATGTCTAGTGTGTGACAACAGTTATACAACCTTTGACAACATTTGATTATATCTATTTTCCTCTGAGGAATGTGTCCAAAGGAAATGGATTGCTTTTATGAATTGGCACCATGTTAATTCCAAAGCATCCATGCACTCTGGCATTTGCAGGTCTCACTTTATGAGAGAACACTTTGATTTAAGCTTTGAAATAAGACACTCCATTTGTGTGCAGTGCAGTCCAGGTTATGTTTTGTGATGGGAGAGGCTTATGACGGAACAAAAAAAAGAAAAGTGTTAACAGCCAGACACCAGATGCCACATTATAGAGCTAGTCAATACTAACATACTAAAATGCCAGTAGAATAGGGCTAACAGTCTTTCGTGTCTGCTTGTTTGGTCAGCCCCCACCCTGGGAGCTGACCTTGCTGCCCTCTTCTCCCTCTCTGGCTTCTCCCTTCCCAGTCCTAGATATTCTTGCTGCACTGGATTTTGCTTCCAGAACCCTTCTCCTGCACCTGTCCCACCCCCTCTTGAACCTCTCCACCATTTCTGCCTCTACCAGCCCCCTGGGCAGCACATTCCATGGCTCCACCACCCTCTCAGTGAAGTAGCACCTCCTCCTTCCTCCCCTGAACCTCCCCTCCAGCTTCCACCCATGCCCTCTAGTTGCCCCCCTCCTTCCTTTGGAGCACCCTGACTGCTCCTCCCCTATGTATCCCCTTCATGTACCTGAAGACCTCTATCATGTCCCCCCAGTCCCTTCTCTCTTCCAATGTGAACATATTTAGCTCTTTGAGCCTCTCCCCATAGGTCCTATCCCCCAAGCCTCAAATCATTTTGGTTGCCCTCCTCTGGACCCTCTCCAGGAGTTCAGTGTCCCTCTTTAAATGTGTCCTCCAAAACTGCACGCAGTACTCAAGGTGCAGCCTCACCAAGCAGTTATACAGTGGGAGCATCACTTCCCTCCTTCTGGAGGTGAGCCCCCTAGCGATGCATCCAAGCATCCTGTTGGCCTTTGCCACTGCCCTCCTAAAAGTCTCAAGTTGTTCATCTTGACATCCATGACCAACCCCAGGTCCCTCTCTGCCATCGAGACTTGTAGAATCTCCCCCCCAGGGTGTACACTTGGCCCGGGTTTCTGGCTCCCAGCTGCAGTACCTTGCATTTCCCTGCATTGAACCTCAGCTTCCGCTTTCTAGACCACCTTTTCAGAGCCTCCAGGTCCCCCTGTAGGGCCACCCTCCCCTCCTCCACATCCACCACCACCACCCCCAGTTTTGAGTCATACGCAAAGAGACTCTTCTCACACCTGATACCTTTCCTTATGTCAGAGACATAGGTGTTGAACAGGAGGGGCCCAAAGACTGATTTCTGAGGGACTCCACCAATGACCCTCCTTGAGGATGAGACTATCCTGCCAACCATGAACCTCTTGGTCTGGTTCTGGAGCCAATTGCCTATCTATCTGAACATCTGGTTCCCCACCCCCATTTCTTCCAGATTATCCAACAGGCCCCCATGAGGAACAGAGTCAAATGCCTTGCTGAAGTCAAGGAAGAGAACATCCACTGGTCTACCCAGGTCCAAGGCACTCGTCACCCAGTCATAGAACTCCACAAGGTTTGTCTGACATGATTTCCCAGAGGTGAATCCATGCTGTATATCATCCAGGCACCTCAACTTTTCCAGGTCCCCCCCAGTCTCTCCTTGACAATGCCCTCCATCACCTTGCCCACCACCAATGTCAGGCTGACGGGCGTTTAGTTCCCTGCCACCTCCCTTCACAAATCAAAGCAAATCACTCTTTATTTATATAACGCGCCTTTCTTAAACCAAGGCGCCTGTACAATATAACATAAAACAATAAATAATTAAAACAACATTAAAATATTCAGAAATTATTATAAGCTTTACTAAAGAGATAGGTTTTCAAAGCTCCTTTAAAACTTTGGACAGTCGGGCAGTTTCGCACCTGACAAGGTAGAGAATTCCACAGGGTTGGGGCCATAAAACTAAAAGATCTGGCCCCTGAAGTTTGTAAGCGAACCCTGGGAATCTCTAGCAATCCCTCATTAGTGGATCAGAGAGGCGGGGGGCAGTAGGGACAAGGAGATCTTTCAGGTAAGCAGGTCCCTGATCGTGCAGGGAGTTATAGGTCAGCAAACCGACCTTGAAGGTGATTCGCCGGCAAACTGGCAGCCAGTGCAGTCCGTGGAGCACAGGCGTTATATGACTGGATCTAGAAGAACCAGTCAACAGCCTGGCTGCCACATTCGGCACTAGCTGCAGGCAGTGAATCTCAACCCCCGGTAGCCCAAGGTAAAGGGAATTGCAGTAGTCAAGGCGGGAGGTAACGAAAGCGTGGACCAAAGTAGGAAGATCGTCTGGAGGAACCAGGTGCTTCATCCGGGTGATGTTCCTCAGATGGTAGAAAGAGGTTTTGACAACCATTGACACCTGAGATTTGAATGTCAAACAGTCATCAAACACAATGCCCAGGTTCCGCACCCAGTTTGAGGTAGTCAACTGGACACTCCAAGCCATAAACCCGAGGGCGATCCAGCTAACAAACCCACCTCCCAGTGACCCTGGTCCACAACCAACCCTCCTTGTGAATAGGCACTATATGCATCACCTTTCAGTCCTGGGGCACCCACCCTGTCCTCAGAGAGATGCTGAAGAGCTCCACCAGGGGTTTCGCCAGGACATCCACCAGTTCCTTCAGCACTCTGGGATGTAATTTATCCGGCCCTGGTGCTTTCTCCATCTTAAGGGACCTGAGGGCTTCCCTCACTCTCTCTGCTCTCTGATTTTCACCTCCGCTACCTCATCCCCCTGCTTTGCCTTCTCCCCACCTGCCAGTGATGCCCCCCACTCCTTAGACCCGCTGATCGGTAAGGGTCCCCCCTCCTCAGTTTCACCATCTCCTCCCATGTATGATGCAGCCCCCCATTTTCTTCGGTGAAAACTGAGGCAAAGTACTCATTTAGTACCTCAGCCTGCTCCCCCGGGTCTTGTGCCTATCCCTCTCATTTTAATCCTGCTAATCTGCCCCTTCACCTTTCATTTTTCCCCAATGTATCTAAAGAACTCCTTGTTCCCTCTCCTAATTTTCCTGGCCAGGTTCTGCTCCTTCCTTGCCTTAGCCACCCTCACCACCCTAGTGGCCCTTCTGGCCATCAGCTCGTACTCCCCTTGGTCCCTTTCACTCCTTGAGCACTTGAATTGTCTATAAGCTGCCTTCTTTCCCCTCACCACCTCCTGAACCTCCCTGGTCCACCAGCAGGGTTTTCAGGCCCTACTGCATTTTCATCTTACTCTTGCGCAGGTGCTGGTAGCATCCTGCACCCCCTTCCTGATGATTTCCCACCTACTGTCAGCGTCCATGTCTGGTCCAATCCCATCCAAGTGCTCCTTAAGGATCTTTCCCATTTCCTTGAAATCTGCCCCCCAAAGTCAGTTACCTCTGTCTTTGTGCAGCCTTCTTCCCCTCCTAGGTTCAGGCAGAACCAGACCGTGGCATGGTCGCTTCTCACCAATGGGTTCCTTACCTCCAGGCCCCTAATCTGGTCACTGTCTGCCAGGACCTGGCCACCGTGGATGTCATAGTCTCCAGTCTGTTCCTGGCATGTTTAAGTCCCCCAACACCACCACTCTTCCCCTTCCCAATCTGCAGTGCCTCCCAACATCTGCCACCAGACTCTCCTCCAGCTCCTCTGCCAGCGCAGTGGGTCTATACACCACTCCTAGTTTTACTCTCTTGCCCCCCCCTTGTTATCAAGGTGACCCAAATCACCTCCACAGTTCCTTCCGCCTCCTCCACTCCTCCTATGGCAATGCAGTTTTTGATTATTATTGCTACCCCTCCTCCCTTCCCCCCTGTCCTTCCTGAACATGGTGTAACCCTCCAGGTTCAGGTCCCAGTTGTGCCCTGTGGTGGCCCAGATCTCAGTGACCACTGCTACATCCACCTCTCCCTCTGTTAGCATCGTCTGGAGTGCAGGAATTTTATTGCCCAAGCTCCTGGCATTTAGCAGGACTACCTTCCACCCTTTCCCTAAAGCCATCAAAAAATGGAGAGCAATGAGTACTAATGCCCGTAGTCTGGGTAACAAGCTTCCTGAATTAGTGGCCTTGATGGAGGAGGAACATCTGGATATCGTGGCAGTCACAGAAACATGGTACACACAAAACCATGACTGGGACATAAATATACCAGGATACACTGTCTACAGGAGGGACAGGGAGGGTAAAAGAGGAGAAGGAGGAGTTCTTTACATAAGGGAAGGAATAAAAGCAACAGAACAAAAGGGCAAACAGGGAGGAGAAGAAGCACTGTGGGTAAATTTGGAGACAGGCAATGGCACCACAATACGCACAGGGGTTGTATACAGACCCCCTTCTCAGGGGGAGGAAATGGACAGGGAAATGATAGAAAGTATACTAAAATGGCAGAAAAAGGGAGATATTGCTGATGGGTGATCTGAATATGCCAGATGTTAACTGGAGTGCAGTTGCAGCTGCCACTTCGAAGAGTGCAGTTATTTTAGATGCCCTACAGGGGCATGCCTTAGACAACTAGTACTGGAGCCCACTCGAGAGGGAGCAATATTAGACTTGATTCTCTCAAATGGAGATGGAGAGAGGATTACAGATGTAGAAGTGGGTAGCCATCTGGGAACTAGTGACCATTGAACAGTATGGTTCACAATACACAGCAATAGAGTCAAGCCATACAAAGACAAAAGTACTGGACTTTAGGAGGGCTGACTTTGCTAAATGGGTGAGTGCCTAAGGAATGCACTAGCAAATGGGCAGGAAGGAGGGTGGAAGAACAATGGAGAATAATAAAACTGCCATCACAGAGGTAACGAGCCTTTGTGTGAAGCAAATAAACAAAACAAGGCGATGTAGAAGCCACTATGGTTCTCAAAGGAAGTAGTGAAGGTTCCAGAGAAAAAGCATTCAGGAAGTACAAGGAATTGCAGAAGGAGCAGGACAGAGAACTTATCAGTTAAAGCAAAAGGAGGCTGGGAAGGCAGTCAGAACAGCAAAGGCCCAAACCGAGGAAAAGATAACCAACTCAGTTAAGAAGGGGATAAACCTTTTATAGGTACATCAGGGAGCGAAGAAGACCAAGGAGGGATAGTGAGGCTTAATAAAGGGGAGGAGGAGGTGGGCAGAGGAGACTGTGAAAGGCAGAGATACTAAACAAATATTTTGCTCAGTATTTACAAAGGAAGAGGGGAGGTACATAAAACAAACAGTAGTAACACGCTGGATACAGAAGTTGATACCGCCCATTTACAGAAGAAAGGGTTCTGAAAGAACTCTTAAAACTGAAGGTGGACAAAGCAATGGGGCCTGATGGGATTCATCCCAGAATTCTAAAAGAACTAAGGGTAGAACTAGTGACACCACTGACTACCCTTTTTAACAAATCATGGGAGGATGGGGTGGTACCCGAGGACTGGAGGAGGGCAGATGTGATTCCTCTTCACAAAAGTGGGAGCAAGGCAGAAGCAGGAAACTATAGACCTGTTAGTTTAACCTCAGTGATAGGGAAAATGATGGAATCACTTCTAAAGGAAGAATCTGATAGATTTCTTTGACTGGGTGACCAAAGTAGTAGATCAGGGAGGGGCTGTGGACATGGCTACCTAGACTTTAGCAAGGCATTTGACACAGTCCCACACAAAGATTAATATACAAGTTAGCCAGCCTGGGAGTGGGTCCCAAGATGACAGCCTGGGTAAAGAATTGGCTGGAGAATAGGACACAGAGAGTAATAGTAAATGGAGTCCACTCAGAAGAAAGGAGGGTTACTAGTGGGTACCGCAGGGTTCAGTATTAGGACTGGTCCTTCAATGTCTTTATAAGTTACATTGCAGAAGGACTGAAGGAAAGTGCGTCTTTGCAGATGACACTAAGATCTGCAACAGAGTTGATGCACAGGGTGGGGTGGAAAGGATGAGAAGGACTTGACAAGGTTAGAGGAATGGTCAAATGTATGGCAGCTTAGATTCAATGCTAAGAAGTGCAAGGTAATGTACCTGGGAAACAAAAACCCAGGGGAAGAGTACACAATGGGGGGTGAGATACTAACAACAACAAAAATGGAGAGGGACCTGGGGGTAGTCATATCAGATGACCTAAAGATGGGCAAGCAATGTGAGAGGGCAGCAAGGAGGGCTGGGGGATAGTGGGATGCATAGGGAGAGGCATCACCAGTAGAAAACAGGAAGTTATTATCCCTCTGTACAGACAGCTGGTGAGACCCCATCTGGAGTACTGTGTGCAGTTCTGGAGACCCAATCTCCCAAAGACATAGACAGGATGGAAGCTGTCCAGAGGAGGGCAACTAAAATGGTGCAGGGTCTGCACCGGAGACATATGAAGAGAGACTTAAGGAGCTTAATATGTATAGCCTCGAGGAAAGGAGGGGGCATGATAGAAACTTTCAAGTACCTCAAGGGAATCAACAAAGTCTAAGAGGGTAGCATCTTTCAAAAAGAGGTGTGCAAGAACAAGAGGCACAATTTGAAGATGGGGGGTGCGCTCAGAGGTAATTTAAGGAAGTATTTTTTCACAGAGAGGGTTGTGGATGCATGGAACGGCCTTCCGAAGGAGGTTTTGGAGTCAAAATCAATGGTGGAATTCAAGCATGCATGGGACAGTCATAAGGCAGTTCTGGGGGGTGGGGGTAGGAAGAAGTAGGCTGCTGGTTAACTAGGATCTGCAGCTTATCCAGTAGGTAGGGAAATGGGCAGACTGGGTGGGCCAAGCGGTCCTTATCTGCCGTCACATTCTATGTTTCTATGTTTCCATTTTCCCTGCTTGGGTTCCCGTGGGGATTCTGTCTTCCCTTGGTCCACACCTTACCAGTCGGACTTTTCCTGCATTCCTCCAGCTCCCCAGGGGAGTGAAGACAGAGTCTCTCCTTCATCGGACTCCCCTTGACAGCCTTTTCTCCCATCCTTCCCCCCTTCACAAGTTTAAACCCCACCTTTCACCAATGAACCCCTTTATTTTCAACTTAAGGATTTCCTTTCCCTCTGAATTGAGATGGAGCCTATCTCTAGCATACAGCCTCTTATCCTCCCAGGTCTCTCCCCCATCAACCCATACCCTCTGGCCCCACACCACTCTCTGAGCCACTGGTTTATCACCCTAATCTTCCTCTTGTGTTCCCCACTAGCCCTTGGCACTGAAAGGATTTCCAAGAAGGAAATTGTGCATCCTATATCATGACAGACCCTGGCAAGCTCCCTGAACCTTGCCTGTATCTCTAGCTCACTATTTCCCCTCAATGTCATTGGTACCCAGGTGGACTAGTATGTCCGGGGAACCTCCACAATCCTTTGCCAGCTGATAAACCTCATGTTTGGCCCTGTGCACTGTTAGTCCAGGGAAGCATTTTGTTCTAACCGGGCAGACTTCTCCCTCCCTATCTCATTTGATCCCCCTGATCATGGAATCACCGAACAGGAGCACTCTGGCTACCCCTTTTCCTCCATTTCCCCCTTTCCATATCCCTCATCCTTTCTACCGGCCCCTTCCCCCCAGCCGGTTCCTTGCTTCTCCCCCTATCTGGGTGCTACCTGCCATCCCCTCCTTATTTGCCCTGGCCACCCCTTCCCATCTGATCCTGTGCCTCCCATCCTCCTGAGTATCCTTCTGTACCTCGCTACCCCCACCTTTACTGCTCGCGACTGGTCCTTCCCCCACCTGCTAAAATGCTGTTCAATTTTTGTTTTTTTTTATTCTGAATAAATAATAGTTCAATTCTTTGTAAGTGCATTACTGGTATTAGTTCACATTTAGCAGGGAGTGAATTCCAGCCTGCACAGCTGCATGTTTTTTTTTGACTGTTTGACCTTTCAGTTGTGTGCTAAATTGCAATGCCTCCCGTCTGTGCTACCTCTGTATAATTTTTGTAATGATGTTCACCCTGTTTGTCTACTCACACTATGACGTGGAATCTTTGTAAATGAGCAGTTCCAGCTCAAAGGTGTTAATCCTAGAGTTAATAAAAAAATAAAATAAAAATAAATAAATAAAAAGTCCGATTTTTTTCTCTGTATTTTATCAAAAAATTTGCCACTTATGGCAAAAGAAAACCTCTCAGAGATACTATTTGTGTAACAAATGGTGGTCCTTACTCCTTGGGTGAAACTGGGGGCCCAATTCTCAAAGCCCCAAGAGTGATGCAGGGTGGTTGCGTCAAACAGAAATGGCACAAGGGGCACCTTGCACCATACCCCCAGAGCTATTCTTAAAGGCAACCTGCATCAAAACAGGCTGCCTGCTCCAAACAGGGCTTGTGCTACCCGTGCACCCACAAATGGGCTGCAACATGGGACAAGGGGGCATGTGACAGATGCAAGTTGCCACATCCCCAATATCGGGATTCTCAGAACTCACCCAGAAGGGGAAATTCTAAGTACCCTTAAACCAGCTAAGGCTGGCCTAAAGGTACTTAGAAAATCTCCCTCTAGGAGAGTTGATCCATATTGTGCCCCCTCCCTGGCCACGATTGTGCCATTATCAGTATGAAATATATATTATCATGCACCACTTCCCAATCTACGATTGTGCCTTTTTCAGTAGACATAAAACATTATCATGCCCCCCAATTCCCGAGTGTGCCTTTTTCAGTAGTGATAAAACATTACTATGCCCTCTCAGTCCCTGATACTGCTGTTGTCACTGTAGTACTGAAGACCCCATAACCTGGTGGCCCCCTGCCTCTCCACTCCAGCAAGTAGAGCACAACACCCAGCTCCACCCCATCCTGTAACAGAGCTGGCACCGGCACAGCCCTCCTCTCACCTCTGCAGCTGGAGCCGATTGAACCGTCAGTATGATAGCTGTACTGTATAGTGTACGCAGTCAGGGATGGGGGGGGCATGATAATGTTTTCTCACTACTGAAAAAGACACAATCTGGGATCAGGAAGGGGGCATGATAATGTTTATTCAATACTGCAAAAGGCACAATCGGGGATTGAGGATGGGGGCTGCTAGCCCAATAGGGACTAGAGTGGTGCACAGCCATCCCACAGATTGGGACACATACTTCCGGTCTGTTTGGCGCCTGGCCCCGGTTGCCTCAAGCTGCAGAACTTAGGTGCCGGGAGCCTGCCTGATTGAGAATAGGATGCAGAGTCCCTGGCACAAGAGCATTGGCACAAGCTGCTTTATTACCACAGATTGTGCTGCTTCAAGCCCCATTTGAGAATCGGTCCCTGGGTGTTTTATGAATATAGGTTTGTCTGCTGATTCTTGTGGAATGAACCATGGCACTTTTCCACATCCCCTAATGCACATCTGTTGTCTGTGTTTATTCTTGCATGTCTTTACATTTTAAGAGATGTGTGTATCATTTACTACCATGGCTTTAAGTATATGTTTGAAATTAGCTTTTTTACTTCTCATGCCTAGTAATCCTAGCACTGATTGTCAAATTTCAGGTGAATCAGTCAAACGATGGCTGACTTATTAGGGTGCAGAAATAGGAAGTGAACAATACAATGCTTACTCAATACTAACATAAAGGTGCTGCCACACATTTTTAATTGTTACAAAAATCTACATCTATACATCAGTTAGGGATGTCTCACAAAGCCAAAAAGAGAGGAAAAATACAAAATTACGGTACAAAAGTCCCTGTCTGTTGGTGAATTTGTGGTGTAGGGTTCCTCGGGGCTGGAATGTTTGCTTGATGCAGCATTGGTGATATAACTTCAGCACTGCCTTTCACAGCACAGACATTTACTTTATTCACACATCTATGCTTTGGAACAAGGTGTCAAAGTAATGCTGAGTCAACAATCAGTGAAACCCAATTAACATCACATCTCCCCTTCACCAAGAGTCAGGGAAATTTTTCACTGTAACATCATACAGGTTTTTCCCTCCTTTTGTGGCTAAGTACTACAGCCCTAACTGATGCTTATACTGTGTATTTTATTTTCAATAAATTTTCTTACTTCATTATAACAAGTATATTTAATTACAGATGAACATAAGTTGCATTTATAGTGATGGCCTTTTGTTGGCACTGTCAGTATTTTTTTTAACAGTAAGCAATTCCTGGTGCTCATTGGCACTCCCCACCTTCAGTATACACTCTGCCAAACAATTCCTGGAACCAACAGCACCCACGTCCTCACCTCAGACTTCTGCCCAGCAATCCCTGGCATCCAGTGGCCCCCTCACCATCACCATTACCCAATCCGAGTGATCCATGATGTTCACTGGCAATGCACCCACCCGCACAAATCCAAGCAATCCCTAACATCAGATGGCATCTCCCTTCCTCACTCTTCTGTAGTGACAAGCAATTCCTAACGTTCAGTGACACTCTCTCACTCATTATGACCCAATCCAAGTGGTTTCTGGTATCCAGTGGCACACTTCTTCCCTTTCACATCTCCAGTTAAAGCACACTTGCATCCAGTGGCACCCCCACACCACACAGACACAATGGGAGGCACAACTCTCCTCTCACCTCCTCGGTTGGCTGCCATCTGATTACCAGAAACAGCTATAAGAACATACCAGAGGGCAAAATGATATAGTAGTTGCATGACATCTCACTGAAAATCATGCAACTGCTACACTGATATGTCATGGTCCATGGTATACACCCCACAGTAACAAGTTGACAGGGACTGACACTACAGCAACAACAGTGACAGGTCACTGTAGTGTCGGTGCTGGACCCTGGCACTGTTTTCTGGGGGTCTTGCACCCCCCACCCAAATAAGCTCTGACTCAGAGTTGATTATTTTAATTGGGGGTTGCGGGAGGCATAGTCTCCTGCTTGGGAGTTCGGGGTGACCCCCCCCTTAAGAAAACTTGGGAGTTAGTGACCTTTATTCTGACTGCAAATGCGGTCAACATAAAGGTTTTGCTGTGCCATCGGTCAACAAACGTTTTGTCACTGTATAGTCGTAGAGTCATGGTTTATCAATGGAACAGATGGATGATTATTTTCAGTGAGACAGCTTGAAAATACTATATCAATATACCACATAGTGTGTCTTTATAGCAGTTTGCGTTGTCCAGATGGTCGCAGGCCAAGGAGGTGAGAGTAGAGTTTAAGACAGCCACTGGATGGGACAGGTTTGTACCTGAGTGTGGAGTGAACCAATAGAAAGAGGATTATGTAAGGTTTCACATTTTAAAGTCTGCTGTAGAAGTGGGAAGGGAGACTACCAGGACTATAAAAATGCTGGATTCCTGTTCTGTATCTCTTACCACAATAATGCATTAGCAGTCGTTGTGGCTTTGACCAGAGTTTGCTATTTCTCATATTACTTGCAGACCATGAGAGTTTTCCCATATTTGCCTTTTCCACTACTCATTTTTGAACCTGAACCTTATTTTTACCCACTTTACTGCTACTAGTCCCCAGGGGAAGCACTAGCTAGGTTCCCCTCCCTCACTCCCTTTGCCATGATTCCCCTATCCTGAATGCCCCCCGCCAATCAGTTTAACTGTCTCATGTAAATGCTAATCATCTGCTCCATCACACCAGTCACCTCTTTTGTCAGGTGAAGGCTGTCATCTTTGAAGAGCCAACTGTCCTAGAAGTCCTTCAGATCTCCCACAAAGTAGGACCCTTTCTCCTGACACATCCCTTTAACTACCCATTTAATTTCTCAATCACTTCTCTCCGTAATCTAGTTTTCACTTCCCCCTACTCCACACAGACAGGACTTCAGAAAAGGTCAGGGAGACTGAGTGTACCTGCAAACTGTCTCCCAGCCTTGAAAAGTTCCATTTTTAACTTGCCCCACAGGCTGGTTAGCCAGTTTGTTGGTACCCAAGTGTCCCCCCCCCAATGGGGAGCACTCTGCTATCTTCCCTATTCTGTCTCTGTTCCAGATGGCTGATGCCCCAGTAAGGCACCTGACCATCCCCATCCCTCCTCCCCCACTCACCACCCTCTGTACTCCCCTGATTTCAGTCCTCTGACCATTAAGACTCTCCTAGCTGCCTTATTCTTACTCTCACTCCTTGGTGGCAGTACATGGTCACTCCCATTTTCCCCAACTGACCCACAGGCCCTTCTGCTGTTGTCAGGTATTTGGGTCTCCTCCAAGGGTGAAAAACAATTTGCCATCAGAATTGTGTTGTGTTGGTGGACCTCTTTGTGGCTACCTTTGCCATCCTTCTCCTCCCCACCACTCTGCACCCCCATGAACCAGTGGGCTTCTGGGGGGTTGGGGTGTGGGATCCAGCTGAGCTGGTGCCGCAAGAGAGATTTCCATTCCCTCACTGTGACCAGCTGAGCATGGAGCACTGCAAAGATCCTACAGAAGGGAGGGGTAGTGACCCCCCTCCACAGCCTAACCCTGGAGAAGAGCTCCCCATACTCCCTCTGTCTTGCTCCCTGCCAAACCTCATAAGCTTTAGATGGCTCTAGCTTTCTGCTTTCCCTAACACACTGCTTCTGAACACAGGAAAAAAGGTTTAAGCTGGGTGTTTACTCTCCATTCTGTCAGCAATTCCAGCACCTCCAGTATGTCATGCCACCATACTAAGGTACTTCCCAATAGCTGCTGTGTGCTTTAGTAAACAGCTTTGAAAAGCCATAGAACATGATTAAGTAAATAAAGCATATATAACCTGCAGTTTGTATGATGACGGATGGATTCCTATGGTTTTTTTTAATCTTTTTTTGTTTTCCTTTTTGCCTCAGTTCTACAATCAGGGTCACCATGGCTACAGTCGTTCTTTTCTTCCTGGGAGGATGAGCATGAGGCTAGCTTCTCAGCCAGTGCCAATTGCTGCTCTTTGATTGGTCCACAGGCAGGGAGTGCACAGTTGCCAAGTGATCTGAGCCCTGTGCCTTCCTTCCTGAAATCCCAGTGCCCCCACATTTTTTTTATTTTGGTTTGTGGTGTTGGCCATCAATGGCATCCTGGTGCTGTATGGAAGACCCAGGTTTGGGTCCTGTGCTGTGAAACAAGTAGACAAAATGGACTGATTGTATTTTTTCTGCCATCATTGTCTATGTTTCTATGTTTGTGAGTGACTTTGGGTTGGCAGAAGGCAGTATCATTAAGTATAATGATAAGTATTGGGAAATGTACAAACTGGGAAAATTATGAGCAAGACAAACAGTGACCATTGAAAAATAGTACTAGTCTTGAAATACTACTACTGTGTTGATGTCAAATTTGCATATGATCTATAGTGTAATTTAGGGGGTGACCATGGCACAACTTTTGAATGCTGCAGTAGCAGTGTTTATCAATTTGGGCAAAGCAGAATGGCCAAGCGGTCCTTTTCTGCCGATAAATTCTATGTTTTTGTGTTAATTTAAATGCTACAAAACAGCATTAAAACATGGATTTCAAGATACTGTTGTACATCATTCAAAACTGCAAACTTTTTCTAGCAGTGACGGTTCCAGGAATTTGAGAAACTGGGGCTCAGTCCAAGTCTAAACGTCCTGATGTAGGCCATACAGAAATGGAGCCTGACACAGACTTACAGATGTTTTTAATATTCCTATGCTGTGAAACAGGCAAAGTTAACAATGTAAATTGGGGAAAGCAAAGTATGTTAATGGAAGCTAGAAATGTTTACAACCCATTGAGATTCCATTACAAATAAGGCTTTTCAGTCTCATACCGCTCTCTATGGGCCTTGATTCCACCAAGACACAACTGACCCACAAACAACAGTAAATAATCAAGTTTTTAATCTTTCTTTTTTTTCTTTCATTAGATTTTATGTTATCAGTTCATGCCAGTAGCTTCCCAGACAGCAAGCAGTACAGCCAAATCTGTACCAAATCCTCATATCCAGACCTGACCAAGTCCAATTTAAAAGTGTCAGACATACACATGTCAAAAACAGCACTGGGCATGGGAAATAATAATATTTTAAAATCTCCATACATATGGGCAGACAACAGGAAGGGCCAAAACTGCATCATGATATCGTGGTCTTTCCAGTGCAATCCCGGGGTGAGAAGCACCATATTTAATCATGCCAGCTACGCCAGAGGATCATTTTATTTTTTTTTTATGAGATGAGGTAAAAAAACCTTTATTTACTAAGACACATACAGGGGGATCTGTGAGGTGAAGCCCCGATATGTGCAATGGTTGGGGCTTCACCTCACACAGTAGTACTCCTTTAACATCCATACTCCAGTTCAGGCCACCCACAACTGAGCCCAAGAAGCAGGCAAATCTCCAGCCCTGCCTTTCTCAGATAAATTATTGTAGTCTTCTGTTTTTTCCATTTTCTTTCAACCCACTAAATCTATGAATGCCACCCCCATCCATTTAAGCAACTGTCTGCAACTCATTACTGTTTAGGTTTACAATAAAAATTTGACAACTTGACCTGTGCTACCTACCATACTCACACTCACTGCTGCTCACCATACACCACTAACAGACAACAACTTACTTACTTCAGTCCTGATCTCTCAGTAATTAGTAATACCGACAGAGTGTGCAGTATTGGGCCATACCGGACCATCCAGGAGCATAATGAGGCCCAAACCCATTGGTGAACAAGGGGACAAGGGGACCTTGGTAGTAAGGCAAGGAGAAGAGAAGACGGAGATCGAGTAGGGTCTGCAATGGCACATTAGGCAGGGAAAACTGGGCAGACTAGATGTTCCAAGAGATCCTTATCTGCCAACAACTTCTATATTTCTATGTTTCTATGCGGAGGGCCTTATGGGTTTTGGAAGGTCCAGTATAGCTAAAATCACCCACCCTGAAAGGGTATTATTGCACTTTAAAAATGGGTTATAGGTGACATCTTTATAAAATACTTGTAAAATAAAATTAAAAATTAGTAAAAAATCAAAGAAAGGTCAGTTTTCTTGTAAAGTAGTGCCTCTACTGGTATACTTACCAGTAGAGGGCACTGCTGTGTTTGAGAGATTTGTTATGTTTGCTCTTGTGCTTGTGCAAAGTGAGCATATTGGTATGATGGTGGGTTTTGAGAGGTGTGTCACTGTCAGTCTAATGCAGGGCAGTCTGCATGGAGCTCAACAATGTTCAAAGAATCATCAGCCAGGCTGACCATGACACTCTGGTCTTGCTGGGTGGAAACTTTGTGTAGTTCAAACAAAAGAGCTGCTGGAATCGGAAAACAGCTATTTCATTTAATCTGCATAAGCTGCCCAGCAAACAGAGCTAATCAGCATCATTATTAGCCTGCTGTGGCCCTCCCCCCAATGTAAAAACAATCCCTCACACCCTCTGACAAGTAACCCTCCCACCTCCCATTGCTTCCCCTTCTAAATTTTCCCAGACTTCCCAATATCTGGTGCCAACTAGTACCCCACCCCACCTCACCCATTTTCACTGTGCAACACTATGAAGTCTAGCCCTAGTGCCACCAAACATGACACCGACTCTGTGGTGCCCAGTCCCCAGTCTGTCCTAGTCTTTTTTTATTTTTATACACCCTGTAAAAAGGAAAAACATCCATTGATGACTGTCGTCACAGCTGGCACACTGCTGCAGTTACCCTCCTCCCCAACCCTCCTACTCAGCAACCATCACTGCACACCTCCACCCCACCCCTTACTTTTAATTTTCTGACACCAGGGTGCCCAGTTCCTGGTGTTGGCTGGTACCCCTACCCCCCACCTGTTTTCACTGTGCAACCAAACATAACACCGACAGTGGGGTGCCCAATCCCCAGTGTCGGTATGTGAAATAAAGAAAACTGTCCCTCATAGTCTTTCCTTATTTTTATATAGCCTGTAAAGAAGAAAACCATCCATCGATGTATGTTGATGCAGCTGGCACACTGCCACTGTTACCTTCCCACGCAGCACCCACCCCTTACTTACTTACCTACTGGGGGTCCAATGCCGTAATACAGTCTGGACCAGAGGCACATCTTCACTCTTCAATACTGCACCTAGAACTGAGGAAATCATGTATGTGGTTCAATATATTTCAGTGGGTTTTGAACTTGTCTTCATAATTTGGTCATTTTTTAATATTTTTCCCTAAATTTTTAACATGGCCTTTTTGCTACCCCACTTCATGAACAAGGTTGGTGAAATTATGTAAATCTGCCTTCAAAGGCGATTTCGTGGTCATTGGTAAAAATCACCTTTTGGGCAGGATCTGAACACTTTCTCCACCCTTGTTCATGAGGTGAGGTCATAAGAAGGCTATGTTGACAATTTGGGGTAAAAAATATTAAAAAACAACAAAGTTATGAGTGTACATTGAGATTTTTCAATGCACGCTTGTAACTTTGGTAATTTTCAATATTTTGACCCCAAATTTTCAACATAGCCATTTTTTCACACCACCTCATGAACATGACAACTGTCAATTTTCTCATCCTGGTCAAAATGTGTTTTCATTCTTGTGGTTCAAAATGATGTTTCAACCATTATTTTATAAATGGCACCTGTCATGTTCAGAAGGAGTAGTCATAAAAACACTGTGTTGAAAATTTGGAGTCAGAATGTGAAAAAACAACTAAGTTATAAAGAAACATTCACTAATAACTTTGTTTTTGCAGATTTTGGCCCCTGATGTTCAACATATCCCTTGTGTTACACCACCTCCTGAACAATGTTGGTGTCATTTGTCAAACACCTTTAAAACTTGTTTTCACAGTGGCACTGTGAAATTACCTTTCCAATGGGATTTAAAAAAATTCTACCCATCTTGATCATAACATCAGGTCATAAAAACGACTTGGAAATTTGAGTTCAAAATGTGGGAGCCCACTGAAAATTAGTTACTGCCTCTCAGCTGGCCTACCCTGGGTAAATATAATCTAACACGCATTTGTCAATGCCAAATGTTGCTTGCTTGTATGTGCTGTTTAAGTATTTGGAAGTGATAGTTCCATGCCTTCCTCCCAAGACATCCACTGTGTCTTTCAGTTCAGTATTCACAGAAGAGTGGAAGGGGCAAGGGCCACAGCAATACAACAGTTGCCAAGGGGGTGAAGAGGTGGACTATAGCCCATTCAAAGGCAAAAAGAGTCCTGCAGGAGCTCTACTAAATTGAAGGTGGAAAAGCGATGGAACCAGATGGCATACGCTAAGGATATTAAGAGAACATCGAAGGGAGATAGCAGTACCTCTGGCAGCCATGTTCACTTAGTCATTCAACATGAGGTGAATTGGAGGAGGGCATGTGGTCCCTCTACACAAGTCCAGCAGCAGGGAGGAGGCGGGAGGCACTTGTGGGGGTAGGAAGAAATAGGTCATTGGTTAACTAGGATCTGTGGCCTCCTGTAGTAGGAAATAAGCAGACTAGGTGGGCCAAGCGGTCCTCATTCTGTTATCAAAGTCTATGCTCTTTAATAGGCCGTCTCAGCCTCACTTCAGTAGTGATGGAAGATCATGGAGACATTGCTTAAAGAAAGGACAGTGGGGCATCTAAAAGCCATCGGAGCCCAGGACCATAGACAACATGGATTCACAGTGGGGAGCATCATGTCAGACAAATTGGTTGATTTTTTGACTGGGCGACAAAGGCAGAATCAGGTGGGGCAGACAACGCTTACCTTGATTTCAGCAAAGCCTTTGACACCATCATATCGAGGGAGGCTGATAAACTAGCTGGGTATGCTGGACATGGCGGAAAGGGTGGTAAACTGGGTTAGAAACTGGCTAGTAGACAGGAGGCAGAGAGTGGAGTAAATGGAGTGCAGTCTAGGGAGAGGGTGTGACCAGTGGGGTGCCTGTAGGGTGTTCTATTAGTAACATTGCAGAACTGCGGAAGGGATTTCATCAATATTTTCAACATAGCCATTTTAAGACCTCTGCTCATGTAATGAGTGTCACTGTGATTTCTAATCTGTCCTAAACATTGATTACGCACACCGACCTCATGCCGGTTGTGTGCTGCATGCACGGTAAACACATTTTGGGTGGTGGAAATGGCAGCTGTACTGGCTGCTAGGGAGGTATGTAAATGGTAATGTTGAAAATTTGAGTACAAATATTGGAATTTGCAAACTTATAAGCGTGTAGAAATGCGTATGCCGCCACCGACACAGTCTATTTTAGGAATTTTTTCACCAAATCAACATAGCTATTTTAAGACCTCTGCTTATGAACAGTGTCACTGTGATTTTCTTAATTTGTCCCATACATTGCTTTCGCACACCGACTGTGCCACTGTGTGCCATATGGGCAGAAACATGTTTTGGGCGAGATGTGAAAAATGACAGCTGTACTGCTCATAAGGAGGTATGGTAAAATTGCAATGTTGAAAATCTGGAGTGAAAATATTGAAAATTTGCGAACTCACGAGCATGTGTAGGAACTGTGCAACGCACGCTCGTAAAACAGTCATTTTTAGGAATGTTTTCACCAAATTTTCAACGTAGCCATTTTAACACCACTGCTCATGAACAGTATCACTGTGATTTTCTTAATGTGTCCCAAACATTGATTTCACACACTGACTGCTCTATTGTGCGCTACATGCGTGGAAACACATTTTTGGCGAGATGTGAGAAATGACAGCTGTACTGCTCATAAGGAGGTGTGGTAAAATGGCAATGTTGAAAATCTGGAGTGAACATATTGAAAATTTGTGAACTTACGAGCGTGTGTAGGAACTGCGCAACGCACGCTCATAAAACAGTCATTTTTAGGAATTTTTTCACCAAATTTTCAACATAGTCTTTTTGAGAGCTCACCTTATGAACACTGGCACTGTCATTTCATTAATCAGTCTCAAAGAGTGATTTCACGCAGTGACCACGAAATCACCCTTCGGGCCCGAGTAACGTCATGACAGTGGAAGAATTCATGAGGAGGGGTCCCAAAAACCCCATGTTGAAAATTTGGGCCCAAAATTCCCCAAAATGCCTAAGATATGCATCAAAGTTGAAAAAACCTATTTATGCCATTATACAGCTTACCGGCATTTCCTCAGTTTGCGGTTGGCTTTGAAGACTGCAGACGTGTTCCCGGTCCACCGAAAATCATCGCACCGGACTCCGGAGGTAAGTATGGGGTGGTGTGTGGGGAGGCGGTGCAGTGGTGGGTGGGTGCAGGTGGTGGGTAGGGAGACGAGACTACGTAGGACCTTTTTTGTTTACAGTTTTTTTTTTTTTAAAGACGACGCGGGACGTTTGCCACGCTGGGGTGGGCTCCCAGAGTGGCAGCTAGAAAGGCTGTTTGGGGGGGCTGGAGCCGACGGGGGATTGGGCACCCCCGTCAGCCATAACAAGCTTTGCTACGCTGAGGTGGGCTCCAAGTGTGGCACTTGGAAAGCTTTTGGGGGGGCATGCAGTCATAGAGCCAACGGGGATTGGGCACCCCGTCTGCCATAACAGTTTTTGTCGTGGCTGGGTGGGCTCCCAGCATGGCACCTGGACAGCTTTTGTTGGGGGGAGGCGTGGAGCCGACGGGGATTGGGCAACCCTGTCAGCTATGCAGTGTGTGTGGGGGGGAGAAAGCGCATCAGCACGCAATATGTGTGCTTGCATGCATGCGTGCATGTGGGGGGGGAGCTCTGCTCACTGAAGTGGAGCTCTCCCTTTCAACTGTACAGCACTGCATTTTTCAACTGCTGTCATAGACAGCTGCAGCAGTCATTGGAGAACTGTGTCCGAGCCTACAAACACACTGACTGAATTGGAAGACGGCTGCTACACCTCCGAAAACTCAGATGATGGCACTGTGTTTCTTGCACATGCATGCAAGCAACATAATAATGTGTAAAAGCAGGACACCACTGAAAATGAGATATTGTATGTTATGTTATATGGTCTATCCTGGGTAAATATATAATAAAAATAGGTACGAGCAAGACCTGTTACAACAGGAGTGCAAGCGGTGATCATTCGGCTTTGTCTAGTGCTTGTTTTCATTATTCAGACTTTTTTTTGTAGTATCTCTTTGTTATTTGCCATTCCCCCAACACACAAGCAGCAGTACTGCCCCCCCCCCCACACACACACACCACACACACACAGTGCTTTCAATGTGGGCATGCAGAGAATTTTTTTTTCTTTTTGATGAGCCAGGGTCAGCATTCAGATGGTCAGCAGTCACAAGCAGTCATTTCTGTTATTTGCTGTCCCCCCCAAACACACATATAAGTAGCCATACAGTCCCCTTCCCCCAAGCAATGCTTTCATAGTGGGTATGCAGAGAATTTTTTTTAATTTAATAAAGATAAACCACAAACATCATTGACACGTATTCAGGAGGGATGAGTGTGGCTGGAGAGTGGTTGTGCTGAGATAGCAGCTTGAGTACGATTGCCAGTCAGATGACTAAAATAACAATCAGAACTCAGGAGAGCAGGATAATGTTGGACTTGTGATCTTTTTTTTTTTTTTTTGTAAACATGCTTACTGGTTCCACACAGTTGTTCAAGTTATGAGCAGGGGAAACTGATACCAAGTGAGGGAAAGAAACTTGGAGCTGGTAAGTGGGCGAAAAACGTTGTCCATTTTATTTTTGAAAGTTCTGTTTGACTCACTGATTTAACTTGTAACAAGGCAGGCTGACATTAGATATTTGCTGTTCTATGTGTCCTCATACCAGAATGGGTGCTAGGTGCCGACAACCAATTACATTACAGGATTTTACTAACCTTTTTTCTAAATCTGGATTTACCACCCCAACCCAACCTGCCAAAACCCAGCCCTAACCAGTAGGGAAAGCCTCACCTCTCACTGACACACTCATCTCTGAGGCCAGAACATCAAAAGGTTATGGGTTGCAGCCCAACACCAGGAACGTGGGATAAAATACCAGTACTGACATTGCACTGTGGCATGAGGGGGATGCTGCACTCCTGAGGAGCCATCTTCCGGATGAGATGTTAAACTGAATTCTCAACAGCTGGTTTTGTTGGTTGTTCAGGTGGACAATAAAGATCCCATGACACTTCTCGAAAAGAGTAGGATAATGCTTTATTAAAACATACTAGAAAAAGTATAACAGAACATTACATACAACAAATAAACAGTTAAAAACAATAACCTTATACACAGTGGTCAAACAATAAGGAAATCAGAGAAAATGAAGCAATGAAAAAATAAATACTGAAACTGTTGCAGAAAAAAAAAAACCCAGCCAATGAAAAAGACCTTAGATTTGCTTGCCCTACTCACTATAGCCGTGAAGCACCATTTAGTAATTCCTGGAAAGATGACGTAGGAAAGGATTTAGATTTCATGTCCCTTATAGCACTAAATCTTTTCACATAAACCCATCAAATGTATTTCCTTTTGCTGTAAGACATACTTTCAGTGAATCAGCCATATTGCCCATTTTATGCAGGCCAGTAAAATGTACCATGTACTTTTATGATATTGACCTTGGCAAGATGGCAGATGGCAAGATGACAGAAAAGGGGGAGGTGCTTCTGGTGGGGGACTTCAAAATGCCAGATGTAGATTGGAGCCTCCCAGAAGCAGCTTCAGCTAGAAGCAGATACATCCTGAACTCTCTGTAGGGGGTGTTCCTCAAGCAACTAGTCAGCAAATCCATTCATGATGGGGTAATACTGGACCTAGTACTCACTTACAGAGACAGTGTTGCAGACGTCAAGGAGGGAGGCCTCCAGGGGACCAGTATTCACTGTACAGTGTGGTTCAGCACAAGGATGGCTGTGGAATCCAAACACACAAGGGCAAGGGTCCTGTACTTCAGGAGGGCAGATTTTATAAAGATGGGCGAATACCTCAGGGACGACCTGGAAGGTTGGGATGGCCTGGGTGGGGTGGAGAACAGATGGTAAAGCAAAAAGAAAGCATAGTAAAGGTAATAAATCTTTGTGTCAAACAAGTGAGCAAAAGCAAGAGGAAAAAGAGACCACTATAGTGTTTGAAAAAGGTAGCAAAAGATGTAAAGGCTAAAAGGGTAGCATTCAGAAGGTATAAGGAGATGCAGAGGGAGGAGGATAGGAAGATGTATTGGGCAAATAGATGGAAGCATTGAAAGCAGTAAGGAGCTCAAAGGCACAAACTGAAGAGAGAATAGCTCATGTGGTTAAGAAAGGGGACAACTCATTGTTTAGTTATGTAAGTGAAAAGAGGAATCTAGGGGTGGGATTGTAAGGAAGGAGTGGAATGTACAGTGGAGAACTAGGAAAAGGCAGACATCCTGAACAAACACTTTTGTTCAGTGTTCACAGAGAGAGGATATGGGAAGGGGCCATAAAAAAGTAACAGAAGCTTTTGAGGGAGGGAGGGAGGTAAACACTAGTTCTTTTTCAGAGGACAGACTCCTGAAAGGACTCACTAATCTGAAGGTGGCAAAGCAGTGGGGCCAGACGCAGTGCATCCAAGGATGTTTAGGGAGCTCAAACAGTCCCATTTAACAGCTTACTGGGAGCAGGAGCGGTTCCAGGGACTAGAGGAGGCAGATGTAGTCTCACTACACAAAAGTAATAGCAGAGAGAAGGCTGGCAATTATAGGCCAGTCAATCTGACACCAGTGGTGGGAAAGTTAATGGAATTACTGCTGAAAGAAAGGATTGTGGGATATATTAAATCCAGTGGGTTACAATACATGAGGTAGCATGGGTTCACAGGAGGAGATAATGTGAAATTAATCCGATAAATTTATTTTGACTGGGTAACAAAGGAATTAGATCAGGGTGGACCAGTGGATGTGGCTTACTTAGATTTCAGTAAGGCTTTCAACACCATTCCCTATAGGAGACTAGTAAGGAAGCTGTGTAGCTTAGAAGTGGGTCCAAAGGTGGTGAACTCGGTCATGTTACCCTCCTTCATAATATATTTATCCAGCTGAGTTTTAAAATGTTTCTTTGATTTGGAATAAATGAGCAACAAGAGGAGCTCATTCCAAGGAGCCACCACCCTCTGCATAAAGAAGGTCCTCCTTCTATTAGTATTATACTTTATGTGCCTAAGCTGGAGAGGGTGACCTCTTGTACCCTTAGTGTCATTTTTAAATTGAAGGTTTAATTCATTTAATAAATATTTATCCCCCATTATATCATAACAAAGTAGTAAATCTCTTCTAGCCCTTCTTGTTTGAAGGAGCATAAGCTTCAAATACTCCAAGCAACGTTCATAGGGCATATTTTTAATATTATTTATAAATTTAGTTGCTTGCCTTTGAACCTTTTCAATATCATTTACTGCTCCCTTGGTTATGGGTCCCCACACAGGGGCCCCATAGTCCAGGATTGGTTCGACATATGCTTTATACAGGGGCATAATCACTTCCTTGTTTCGATGCCTAAAGTTTCTCTTTATGTTGTATAACACCTGTTAAGCTTTTACAATCTGTTTATTTGCATGCGAGCGGAAAGTCAGTTTGTGGTCTATAAGAATTCCCAAGTCTTTCTCTTCCATAGAGTTTCATAGCACCTTACCATTCATATAATAATTTTGCATACTATTATGATTCGCCAAATGTATTACACAACACTAATCCACATTAAATGTCATACCCCTAGATGTTACCCAGTTATAAATACTATTCAGATTGGCCTGTAGGTCTCTAGTTCCTTCTGGGTCTGTTACTACTGTAGCAATTTTAGTGTCCTCTGCATACTTACTAATCCAACCAGAGCTATCCTTACCCATAGTGGACATAAAAATTTTGAACAACACTGGGCCCAGGACCGACCTCTGCGGGACCCCACTGGTTACCCCCACCCTGTCTGAATATATCCATGTAAACACACCCTCTGGGTCCTCCCCCCCAGCCAGGCCATGATCCAGCACACCACTCTTTGGTCTACATCTATATCAGTGAGACAGCGAAGGGCCTGGTGGTGGGGAACCTTATCAAAAGCCTTTGCCAGAGCCAAATAAATACAATCCACATCCTGTCTCCTATCCAGTGCCTCTGAAATCATTTCATAAAATCAAAGCAGATTTGTTACACGTGACCTCCCCCACAACAAATCCATGCTGGTCTCTATCCTCCTGACCAGTTCTACTTAGGTGAGTATCTATAATGTCCTTTAGGATGGATTCCATAAGTTCACCAGGGACTGAAGTAAGACTAATGGGTCTATAATTTGCAAAGTCTGCCCTGTTTCCTTTCTTATGTATGGGCACCACATTTGCCTCCAACCAGTCCCCCCGCATAGCCCCACCTACAAGGGACTCATTAAACAGTATAGCCAGGGATATTGCTACACTATGGGACAATAGTTTAAGCATCTTATTTGAAATATTATCAGGACCTGCAGACTAAGTACTTTTTAGGGACTGAATCTTTTCCAAAATTATGTTAGCAGTAATACTTATGGGGTCTCTCATCATTTGGTTTAACATCAAGTTTACTTTGCTGCATACCAGAAAACACTGTATCGAAGTAATCATTAAATATATTTGCTACTTTAAGTGGATCTGAGATTATTTAATTTCCCTTTTTTATAGAGCACACCATTATGATTAGATTTTCTCAGGGAATTTACATAACTATAGAATTGTTGCATGTTGCATAATCTACTTTGTTTGCCAAGAATGCTATATTCCCCTATATTCCCCTCCATTCTTTTTTTTCCTCACTCTTATGAGCGTCTTACATTTGGCCTGCACTACTTTGTATTTGCTCCATATTTGAGGGTCCTGTCCATGATTTTTATATAAGTTAAACACATTCTGTTTTTGTTGCAAGAGTTTTTGAATATCCTTACTTAACCATTTAGGTTTCCCCCTTGTATTATATAACTTTATCTTTTTCAGATGTTTATCACATACTATGAATAATTTATACTTAAAAACATTCTACATATCTTCCAAGGATATGTCTTTCAATATGCTATCCCAGTCTATATGCTCAAGTTCAACATTAATTTCGTTAATACCAGAGCAATGAAATTTATATACCTCCCTACATCCCTTGGAAATGGGAATATAGTATGCAAGAGTAAAGGATATCCCACTATGATCACTATTCCCTAAAGGGGGGTGGTTACACAGGATGTAACGTTAATTTCTTTAGTGGACAATACTAAATCTAATATATTATTTCCCCTTGTGGGGGGTTCAACATTTTGGGTCATATCCACTTCCAGACATAATTCTAAGAATTCTAAACTAAGAGGGGATCCTGCTTTGAGATCCTACCAGTTTATATCCCTATAATTTAGATCTCCCACCACCAAGACCTTTCCCAATTCACATGCTGTTTTTATTTCTTGGTTCATTTCCCTGGATGTCTCTATAGAAAGTGCTGGGGGTCTATAGCACTCCCCTATAAGGATGGATGTGCTCCTACCTGTTTCCAACCTAATCCAAATAGTCTCGGGTCACAGCCCCACATTTTCTTTTATCTTGTCAGAAATACTTGTAGACTTTAGGGTGCTTGATATATATTTAGCTACCCCCCCCCCTTTTTGTCCCTTCTATCCACGTGATATAAGTCATGTCCAGGGATATGACATCCCCGTGCAACATCTCCCGTCCTCCAGGTCTCAGTAATAAATGCCATTTGTGTTCCCCCACTTAATTCTGCCTGCAACTCATCCATCTTATTATTCAGACTTCTAGCATTTAAAAGCAAACAGTGTATATCATTTGTTAATTTAGGTTTACATTTAGTTAGGGGTTGAGTGAATATGTCAGGCAGGTACCCTCCCCTCCTGTATCTAGTTTAAACTATGTTGTATGGAAACTTTTATTGCAGTAGCTAATGTACGGGTTCCGAGCACATTGGGGTGTAGCCCATCCTTCTTATACATCCGCTCGTTGTCATAAAAAGAGTCCCATAGATTAATGAAATGTACACTTCTGTCTTTACAACCATTTATTAATCTACTATTTATCCTCTGTATGGTCCGATTCTTTTCAGGATCACAACCATACAGGGGGAGGATACCAGAGATTATAGATATCTGCCCTTTCTGCTGTAGTAGGTCTACACATGCAAACATCTCCATAACAATATCCTTTTCATGATCCCTTCCCACGTTATTGCTACCCATATGTGACACCACGGTTTGTGTGCTCAGTATGTGGTGTAGTATTTGTGGTAACTGACACTTAATGTCATGTATCCTTGCACCAGGGAGGTAATTTACAGTGTTATGTCCTTTATTTCCCCTTGTGACAATTGTATCAGTCTTCCGTAATATAGAATCTCCTATGACCACTACTTGATTACCCTTAAGGGTATCCTCAGTGAGTGAGTTTGAACAGGTTTCAGAAATGGTACTTGGAGGAGGGGGTATATTTTGCTGTAGTATGTCAGATGGTCCCATAGCTCTCCTTCATTTTTTTTTCCTGGTCCTTTAGTCACCTTTGTCCAGCTACCAGACTCCATATCCTCACAAGCAGTGACCTAGCCCTCAGTGTCAGAACCTCTACTTGTATCAGTAGATACACTACTACTAACTAGTGTAACACTATCTTTTTCCTCACATATTAAGGGGGGGGGGGGTTACACCTGGTGAGCTACAGGCCTGTGGTTCATTGCTCCTTAATACGGTCAATTGCTCTAACAATGTCATATTCTCCCTACATTTACTACAAGAGTGGTCTTGCCATGGGCCTAAATTACCTACCTCATACATGTTACAGTGATTACACTTTGTCAGTTCCCCCTTTGACAGAGAGCCACCAACTTTTGATATGTCTCACTATTTGGGACATCCATTGTTACCATATCTAGTCTTTGTTAATGGATCAGCAGCCTTGTATTATCTATGATGTACAGCTTTCCACCTCAGCAGGCTACTGCTCGTAATTGTGCAGTACATTCTTAGTAGATTCACGTACCCGATTCCACTCAAATACCGATGGTTGTTTAGAGTTCCACTCTGTACACTTGTCCATGCATGACATGCAAGACACGCACTCAGATGCGCATGTCTCTGCGCGCATCTCCGCATGTGCCACTGTGCGCTTGAGCTCGCACCACTCGCTTGCAGGGGTGTTTTTAAATAGCCCCACAGACCAGAAATATGTCATCTGGACCTACAGCACTATAAGCAGTAGTAGTTTAAATACCCCTTTATTTATTAAACACAGTGTATTTGTAATAGGATGGACACTCCATGGGGGTGAAAAGGATGAGTAGTGACCTGTGAAAACTAGAGGAGTTGTCAAGGGTATGGCAGCTGGGTTTCAATGTGAAAAAGTGTAAAGTAATGCACGTAGGGTGCAGAAACCCATGAGCAGAGTACAAAATGAGTGGAGTAGTACTGATAACTGCCAATCAGGAAAGAGAGCTGCAGGTAATCATATCTGACGGTCTAAACATGTCCAGGCAGTGAGACAAGACAGTCGTGAGGGCTAGTGGAATGCTGGGATATATAGAGAGGGGTATCACCAGCGGAAAGAGGGAGGTGGTGTTGTTTCTGTATAGATTGCAGGTAATACCCCACCTAGAATACTGTGTCCAGTTCTGGACACCACATCTCCAGAAGGACATTGAGTGGAGATGGTCCAAAGGAGGGCAACTAAAATGGTGCAGAGTCTGCTTCAAAAACCTTACAAGGAGAGACTGAAGGACCTCAATATGTACACTCTGGATGAAATGAGGGAGAAGGAAGATATGACAGAGACCTTTAAGTACTTCACAGGAGTAAATAAGGTACTTGAGGGAAGTATTGTTTCAGAAAAAAGGTGATCAAGAACACGGGGATATGCTATGAAGCTGGAGGGGGGTAGAGTCGGAGAGATGTAAAGAAGTACTTCTTCACAAAAAGAGTAGTGGATTCCTGGAACAACCTTCCAGCAGAGGTGGGGGCGGCAAAAACAGTGGTGGGGTTCAAGAATGTATGGTATAGGCACAAGGGAATCATAGTGGAAAGGAAAGGGGGAGGGAGAAAGTTGTAGACCCAGTAGGGGCTGCAGTGATAATGTAGGTATGGAATAATGGAGAGACTGAGTGGGCTGAGCAGTCTTTATCTGTCATCAAATTCAGTTTCTATGTAAGGCAGCACAAGGGAGTTGTCCATACAATGAGGATGCATATGACATGGAAGTTATCACGGATGCCCACCATCTATTTCCCAACAATAAAGAAATCCTAATATATCAACAGTCAAAACATTAACAAGGTAGTGTTTCCTCTAGCCCTGCATACTCTGGGTGTGGGCAGTCTCTCCAAGGTACTTTCGTGCTTTACATTGCTTTTCACCTACAATTTTTCATGAGTACATAACAACATGACTTCACACACACCAGCTCTCCCCCAATCCTAAAAAAACTATCACCATGACCTTCGGTACACGACAACGCCTGTCCAGGCTCCCCTCCCTCCCCATCTTCCACACCCTGGATGGGTAAAGACTTGAGGATGTCATCTCATTCCGATACTTAGGGGTATGGCTCAACCGGCATCTATCCTTTGCTTTCCACATCGAAGCTATCATAAAAAACTGTGCCCCAAGCTAGGTGCCCTGTACAGAGACCGTAGCAGCCTCCCTCTAACCATGTGCCACGAACATTCCAGAAGATGATACTTCCCTCCTTCGACTACTGCGACATCATCTACAGTGCCACTCCAAAGTCCACCTTATTGAAACTAGATACCCTTTTCAATACCTTCTGCCACTTTGCTCTTGATGCCCCTCCCTTCCCCTCACCCACCACTGTGCTCTATACCGGTCCTTGGCATTTCCATCCCTCGAAAACCAAAGCATTATGCACTGCACTAAATGTGTCTCTAAGTTCTGACTAGGTGTCCTCTTATCTTACCTTTCCACCTTACTCTCGTCTGCCCCCACCCCTACTCATGCCCTTAGATCCCTCAGCTCCTGCCAACTGGTAATCCCTCGGCAGAAGACCACTGTAGGCAAAGCAGCCTTCTCTCACCGCTTCTCTAAGCTCTGAAATGAGCTCTCTCTACAAATTCACCACTTCTCCTCTGCCAACTCTCTCTCCGCCACCCTGGCAAATTACTTCATGGTAAATTGCTCCTGCACCTGACTCTGTCAGGCGCTGCCCCACTCCACCCCCCTTGCCTGACCAGCGGCACATAGCAAATGCTATGAAGCTGGCTTATTTGGCCCAGTCAACACACTTTTGAATCTGCACCGGAAGAGAAGCAGCTTGTTGCTCAGTGTGCCTTTCCTGGTGCAACAATTTAAATAAATAAATAAACATTTTGTGAGGAATCCTATTATGTAAAAGCTGTGTATGTGGTGAAACCGGGGATGAAGAAATGTAGGCTGAGTCCAAAAAAGACATGACTCTGAATAGTAGACTATAGCAGCTTCCTAGTGCCTGTTAAAGTCTGCTGCAGGAAACTTTCAATCTCACCATCTTTCTACAATTATCTGATACCCTGGAATAGGATATGATCCGGTCTGTATCACTTTAAATGATCACTGTTTCCATAAAGGCAAAAGCTGCCCACAGGAAGAGGCAAAAGTGGATTACCAGTTTTTGAGTATTCAGGCTACTAAAATTATACAAAAATAGTAAAGAAAATGGTAACAATTTAACATGCTCATGCCGCCCTCTTTAAAATCTCTCCATAAATGGGCCCTTTTTATGGTAGGCAGCTGCCCCATACTAGGTGAAAGAAAATAGAGAACAATCTAGTCTCCAGATGAACGAGGGAAGGGGAAAAATAACTAATAAACAAAAAAGAGGTCCAAAAAGTTTTGACCATACAAATTCTCTTTCTCTTTGACATGGTCATTTGTTCAAGCTGGTGACCAAATGGTCTGCCACATCTGATTATTCTAGCCAGTTTTATGTCTTCTGTTGCAAAAGTAACTCCCAGAATTTTAAGAGGATCAGCTAAAGCAGGGATATCCAAAATAAAAATTGAAGGGACACCACCAAGACTCCCCAACTGCAAAACCCCTGCTGTTTTGCATGTTCAAGCTAAACCCTGAGGCCACAGAAAAAGCCTACAAGACCTGTACAGTGACCCTCTCAGACATTGCATCTCAAACCAGGAGACAGACATTTGCATATGCCAGGACTGCTATGGGGTTGGGGTCCTCCTCTGTCCAAATGGGGGAAATCCTAGGATCCATATTTAATGTTTTCAGTACCTGATGTTGAAAAAATATATACAACAGGCTTAGAGGTCATCCCTGTCTGACCTCCAGACCCCAATGGACCTGGCAGGAAATAGAAAGCTGGGTAGACCATTATAGGCTTGATATAATAGCAGTTTGAGAGACCTGGCATATGCTTCATGTGATATCCCATGAGGTGAAGCTACTGGACTTGCTGCTTTTAGAAGAGATAGAATTAGAAAAAGGAGAGGGGGTAATAATCTATGTCTTTTCAGACCTTAGTGTCTCACAGGCTCATGTCCCCAACCTTTAGACCCCAGAAAGGGAGGCTTTATTTGTCAAAATATTCTTTGGTGACATGAAACCACTTTATGTGGCTGCATATTTACACCTCCAGTGGCCTTATCAACTCTTGATGCTATCATAAAGGCATTAGCAGAGCAATCACCTGGAGAACAGATTATCCTAGGAGATCTTAACCTAAATTTGGCCCCAGACACAAAGCCTGGACTTACAACTCTGCTGTTCAGTGCTAACCTCACACAAATTATCAGCAAGTCCACCAGATTTAATACCAAATCTGGTAACCACACCCTGCTTGATTGGACAGTTGTCACAGAACTGGATAGAATCAGGGCTGCAAGAGTTTTGTCTGACTCCCTCAGTGACCATCTGCATCTAAAAGAATAACTTTCCCAGGTCACTGCCCAGTACTTTCCTAGCAAGGAATTTTTCAAGATTTGATGTGGGGTCCTTCCTGGTTATCCTCTCAGAAATCAATTGGAACTTAACTGGTGAGCTCCCAAACATAGATGATGTCTTTGATTTCTTTATTCACAACTTTCTTGCTGCTGCCAGTAAGCACACTCCTTTCGGACTGCTCAGAGTAAATGGTAAATTATTCAAATGGTTGGTCCCTGAGCTTACGAAACAAATGAGTCTGGGAAACAAAGCTTGGGTGTTCTTTAAAAGAATGGGTCTTAATGCAGACTGGGACAACTACAAAGAGTTGAGAAGCTGTGTAACAAGAGTGCAAAAAGTGCAAAAAAAGATTTTCGTAGGAGATTACAAGGTAAAAACCTGACTGACCTTAAGAAATTCTGGTTACTGATCAATTCCTTGCTGAAAGGGTGCACTGGTTCCACAATTGCATTTTTATGGATTTAACTAAGTTCAAACCTGGTTCCTCTGAGCCCCCTACCCTTCCTGAAGGCCTTGATGAGACCGTTAATCAACTATCGAAGTTTCACTTCAGGCTAGCCCAGTGAAAGGAGGTGCTAGCCTTGTTAAGACATATCGTATGAGATGGCTTTGCTGGGTTTGAGAAATTGGGGCTCAGGTTTTTCAAGATAGCAACCCCTGTGATTGCCTTCCTGGCAACCATGCTCCTCAATAGGTCCTTTACGGAGGGGAAACTGCTTGATAAATGAAAAATTTCCATGGTGGTGCCAATTTCCAAAGGTAGCCACACAGAACCAGTGGAAAATTACCGCCCCATCTTATCTCAGCCCACTGGCTAAGATGCAGCAGAGGCTGGTACAGAATCAATTTTAGGAATATCTAGGCTTCAGAAAGCACCATGATACTAACACTGCCCTGATCAGACTGACCACAGATGCTCTAATGCCATGAATAAAGGGATACTGACTGGTGCTGCCTTTATTGGCCTTACAGAAGCATTTCACCTGGTGCATAATAGCCTGATCCCTGATAAAATAAAGCACCTTGGCCTCAGTTGCCTCTTACATCGCTGGTTCTCACACTATCTGGCAAACAGATCCTATATATTTATTCAATTTTGGTAACCGGGTAGGCCCACTAAGCCCCGAAGGTCCCTTTTCTGGGGCGACCCGGAGTTAGTTACACATAGTAAAAGCATTTTGTGTAAACAGTACAGTTCACTCTGGTCAGAGGGTTATCACAGATATTATTCCTCAGGGGTCTATACTGGGTTCCCTGCTTTTTCCTATGTTTGTCAATGATATGCCTAAAAACTGTCCTATGGAGAGAATAAAAAGGTTTTTTTTAGAAATCAGTTAACCACATCCCATATTTTCTTACCCTTTTATGACTATTCATATTTATAAGGGCACTATCACAGTGGATATGTATTCTGAAAGTGGAAGAGAGGAAAGATATGTGAGGTATATAAGGAAACAATAACAATAAAGAGGCATTCTGATATACACATACAGTATAAATAGATAACATTTATATGATGCATCCCAATTCTACACATTCACATTACACAACATAAGTAAGTAACCGCCAGAATAACTGGAAGGTCAAAGATCAAGTTTAAATATACTACGACTCTTGCTTTTAAAGAGTTAATATGTTTTGGGACATTATTGATTCTGATTTACTGGGCATTTGCTGAGGCGTAGCTCTATACGTTATGACGTGTGATTGTTATAAACATGCCATTGGATAAGAGAAGTTTAAATACTTAACCTCATACACTGTGACTCATTCTCTGATGAAATGTCATGCTTGGGGGTGAAACGTAAGGAGTGGTGGTTTTACCACTGCTTTGTTCCTCTCATTTCACATGACTGTGGTGAATATGCTTCATTAAAGTAACTTTACTAACATCAAGCAAGCTTCTGTCTCTCTGTTGGAATGTGGGTGCAGCTGTAATTATAGTTGGAAATTCCAAGTTGGCAGAGAAGCACCACATTTCCTGGTACTTACTATGAACTAAATACTGATTGCACAGAGCATTGGTGCCAAAACCTTCAGCTCCCAATTCCAGACCCCATTCACTGGTGATGAGGTTTCTGGACTATACTCAAAAAAGCTTGGCAGAAAAGGGACTTGATATTTGGCAATAATTACATTTACTTAGATCAAGACTATATCTCCTAAACAAATGAAGCAATGCTGAAAAGTCTTACGTGTCATCAAATTGCTCAAAAAGAAGGGTACTGGAGCTCAGATATTTGCACCAGCCCAGCTAAATATACATGAAAAAGGCAGGACCAAATTCTTCAGAAAGCAAAATGAGGAAAAGGACTTCCTGAAAAACCAGACGATGCAGACAGCAAGAGCCTGGCCAGGGATCTTCAGCAGCAGCAGGCATGATCAGCCTATAAGTTTGGACCACATGGCAGAAAAAGAGGGCTGGAACCAGTGACTGCCTCCTGGACAAAGACCGGGCAGAGACACTCCAGTGAGGCACCTAGGACTCAGAGAGTCACAGACACACAAGACTGAAACGGACTGGGACATTACCTATGAGTAAATGTAATACATTGTTTTTCTCTGGTGGTTCCAACCTTGTATGTTTCCTTAGGTATCTCAGCTCGAGACCTTGCCCTACGAGATATCGGTAGGTTGCATTCAGGGTGGCTTGCCTGAGGACTGATGATAAAATTCATCTGTTATATTTTCTCTTTTTTATATTCCAAAAATGTATTCTACTTAAAAGTGGTTTGCTTGTTGCCTAAAAGTTACATGGTTGATGTTGTTTGAACCTCGCAGAGGAGACAGCCCATATGTATTGCAATCTGGTGGCATGGAAGTCTGAATAATAATGTAGGAGAGGTGTTTGGGGGGCTTCACATGCAGCTCTAGAGGAAAAAGGTGCCCCCGGGAGGGAATTTGGTGGTTGCTTACCCTGCTGGCAGGGTCGTGGGGGAGGGAGGACCTCAAAGCCAACAATGGGTTTTATTTCAATTTTGCTCCTCTATTCAGTTAAATAATCTCAGAACACTGGAGGCCCAAGACAAATATGCAGTGGTATGCCTGGCTATGGATGTGTCATATTAGGTTGCACGGCTCAGCTAAAGCTGTGAAAAGAAAATTGAGCAAACTGCTTGGGGGAAATAAATCTACCCCATAACTAGGGCCACAACTCATAAAGATATCTAGTAATCAGTCCGATGAGTGATACAAACATAGCACAAGAGCAGGATAAATGCCAGCCTAACAGTTTATCTAATGAGATGTGGGTTTTTTCTTCGCAACTTGCCAACTAGGGCATTGTACATAATGGTATGAACCTCAAGGGAGACCAAACTGCAAGAAAACCATCTTGTGATGTGCTGGAACCTGTGGGGCTAGACAGCCTTCAATCTGGGTAAGAAGGAGTGACAAGAAACAGCAGCCACGGGCATCCTGGAACACAAGAGCCAAATTACAGCATTTTCAGAGACCATTTACATCATCTGGTACAGTGGGGTAATTGTGGCGGTCTTCTTCTAGTCCCTGATACAGATGTCCTGGGGGAGTGCTGAAATGAATGTGTTTTTTTAAGTAGAAGGTCTGCAGAGCTGCATGCATAGTCTTTTCTTCACTGAAAACAAGAAAGGAAATTTGCCTATAGGCATGGAAGAGACAGGAAGTACATAGCTGCTGGAAAGGAGGGGATGTAGTCATGGGGCAATACAAGGTGAGCAGAGGCAAAATTACCACCGCAGTGCTAGGGAAATTGGAGCACCTGGTTTTAAACCACATGCGATTTGCCCACCGCATCAAAAGGTTTTCTCAGTGGCCTGCACCTTGAAGGGAATGCATGAATTCTGGGTGTGTTTTGTCCAGTTGACATATTTTTGTTGATTGTGTTAAGGTATTTGAAATGCTAATATATGTGAATGCTGTGATCAACTGTGGGGTGGATGGGTAAAAGAGTCTCAGGAAACAGCTCAAATTTGCCATTGTGTACATCTTTTAAATGGCACAAGATATTAAAATAGCCACTACAATGTAAAAGGGCTGGGTAGCCCAATTAAGTGTAGCAAACTGTTACAAGAAATGCAAAGGCAACAGATTACTATATCACTGTTACATGAGACACACTTCAGTCAAGAGGAGCATAAGAAATTAAGATGCTCTGGGGGCTTATTATGCTCTAACGTACAGGCACACACACACAGAAGAGGGGTGGTGGTTTTAATTCAGAAAAACATCCCCCTCCAGGTTACTAAGGTCACTGAGGATTGGAATGGGCATTTCATAATTTTTGAGGGACTATACAGAGATACCCCTATGTATGTTCTGAATGTTTATGCCACAAATGGCCAGAGAGACAGAAAGGCTTTCCTTAAGAAAATGCTGCTGTCATTCCTCTCAGACCCCACAAGCTGTGTATCATGGGGGATATTTCAACACAAAGTAAAAAAGCCTTGACTGCAAACAGCTCTCGTGCAAAAGAAGGCGATGGTCAAGCTGATCAATTTTTCAACCGGCTCACAAGGGAATTGGGACTGCATGATGGTTGGTGTTTTCTATATCCAGCGGATAAGGGCCCTGATTTTCAAAGTGGGCATGAGCTGGAGCAAGCTGTGGCAAACAGCAGCCTGCGCAGAAGCCCAGTACGCCAGGGACCCTGCACCGGGTTCTCTAACAGGTAGGGTCCCAGCGGCTAAATCCCTGTTCTTGCGGCAAGCCAAAATGGGCACCAAATGAATGGCACAGCAGGAGGGCTTGCCACAAGCTGTAAGGTGGCTGTGCACCTGTCCAGCAGTGCCCTTGGTGGCTTCTTCCCACCCCAGTTGCCCAGTGGACCATTTGCACCCCCCCTACCTGTACCTGGGACCAGCGCAATCCTCTGCACACTGCCACGGCCGGCCCAACTGATCTGTCACTGAGTGCATAATACATTACAGTAGATGCTCAGTGGGCACCTACTGTAATGTGAATGCACTCAGTGACATTGCAGTCGAGTCTGGCCGAGGTGGTGTGCAGAGGGTAGTGCCAGTCCCGGCTTGCAAGACAGTTGTGTGGGGGGTGCGAGGTGGTGGGCACAGCTGTCGAGGGTGGGGGGAAGCTATACCACCAGGCACACCATTTGCCAATGGGCATATGCAGGTGGGGGAGGGACCGCTAGACCACCAGGCACAGGGGTTGGCATATGGCACCGGTATTGGGACATCAGGGAGGGACCGCTAGGGCACCAGGGCAGTGTCACAATGCTGCACTTAGGGTCTCCAAGGGGAGATATTTCTAAGTACTCTTACATCAGCCCTAGCTGGTCTAAGGGTACTCAAACATTCTCCTGTTGGGAGAGTTTTATGAATCCCATTTGGGGGCTGTGGAAGCTTGCGTCTGCCACATGCCCCCTTGCGACATGTCACAGCCCAGTCAGGGGTACACAGGAGGTGCAAGCCCTGTTCAGGGCAGACAGCCTGCAGTTACCACAGGCTGCCTTTGAGGATGGCTTTGGGGGTAATATCTGTCGCAAGGTGCCACTTGCACCATATTTGTTTGGCGCAGGCACCTTACCACCACTGGGTTGAGAGAATCAGGCCCAAGGATTTTGCTTATTATTGGGCCCCGCAGCAGTCCTACACATGAAAAGACATGATTTTCTCCATAAGGGAGTGGTTACATGCTGTGCAGGATTCCAGTATTGGTTGCACCACTCTGTCTAATCACGACCCAGTGATGACGAAAGTGTGGTCCATACCAGTCGCATCCCTATGTGAAGAATGAACAATTCTCTATTAAACAGGGAAGAATTTAAGGACCTGGTTCAAAACATTATCAAATAATATTTTGCTGATAACAAAGTGGTACATATCTCATTGGCACATAGTGGGACAGTATGAAAACTAACATTATAGGGGTAGTGTTAAAATACACTTCTGAAAAGAAAAAACAGAGAGACCACACCACCTTGACTTAGAACAGGATATATTTTATCTGGAAGCAACACACAAACTGACCATGGATGACACACTATTGCCTCAAATCAAGAAATGCTGGGACACCTTTAAAGAGTATAAAGAGCAAAGAATTGAAGGACAGCCCTGATACACATGTCAAACATTTTAACGGGGGGAGGATGAGCAGGCAGGTTCCTAGTATGGCAAATCAGAGAACAGGCAATAAACAGCAGTGCTCAAACTTAAAAGACAGTGAGAGGAGAAATCAGGAAAAGGCTCACCCGAAAGAAATTGCAGACATATTTGTTCAATATTACAAAACTATTTATATGGAGGATAAGTTATCTGATCACGACACCGATACAGCAGTATCTGGGCAAACTGCAATTTCTCTCCTTTGAGGAACAGCGGCAGTCTGTACTAGACAAGCCTATTACAGGGCAAGAAGTGGCAGAAACTATTTGGTCACTCAAGAATGGCACAGATGGACTGATGTCAGAATTTTATAAGGTTTTTATGGAGTTGCTCATCCCTAAATTGTGAATACTTTTTGAGATGGTGTTGGAGGGAGAGGGACCCCCCCCGACATGACTGAGAGCACAAATCTCTATTATACTAAATGTGAATCATACAGCCACATTTCTCTCCTCTCAGTGGACTTAAGTCTTTGCCTCCGTAATGGCCAAGATGATGTGGGAAATAGTGAGGGTCCTAGCAAATTCAGATCAGACAGGATAGTATTCATCAAAGGGCGGAACCTACATGATGGTATACCGTCGCTATGGTAACAACTTTACCATGACTGACACTACAGTGACAGCAGCACCAGGTTGCTATAGTGTTGGCACGGGACCCCAGCACCGCTTTATGGGGGTATTGCAACTCTGACTCGGAGAATATTAATTTAGTAGTGGAGGTGCAGGCGAAAGAGCCCCCCACATGAGGGGATTGGGGGGCTAAGCCCCCAGAAGAAAATACACTCTGAAGTGACTCCCTTTATGCTGACTGCAAATCTGGTCAACATAAAGGAGTCACTGTAACCTCGGTCGACAGTGAAATTTCTGACTGACTATCATGGATCCTCTATATGATAATATCTGGTGCCTGCTTAATATCCTGCATGCTCAGAAAACACAGAAGGTTTTCCAGCTGGTGTCATATCCATGGATGCGGAAAAAGCTTTTGACTGGGTTGACTGGGATTTCCTGTTTAACAGTTACAGGGTAGAATAGGGCCCTGACCCAGTTGTTATGAAGAAAGTGTTTAAATGCAAGGATCTTTCCTTTTCTATCTCTTCTCTGTCTGGTTGCACAACCAAATTTTCCTGAGAGACCTCGGACTTGATCAACCTGACAATCTCGCAAATCTTTGTCTCTCGCTGTCTCTCTGTTTTCTCTTGCTGTCTGTTTTTCCTACCTTGCATATCAGCTAATATAAAAAAAATGTGCAAATCATCATATGGAAATGTAACTGATGGTGGGATCTCTTTTGTTTAGAAAATATATAGTGTTACTGTTGAAATGCATATATTTATAATTTGAGATGACTGAAAAAAGCTGTTGGAAACTAGAGGTTACCTTAGTACAAATCTTTGAGCCTTATGCAAAAGCTGTGCAAAAGGGGCCTCAGCAAGCACACTGTGTTCTAACAGCTTCTGCCTGATATTTACAAAAGCAGGATGCTTGCTAAGAATGGAGGTTGAAAGAACTTATAAAGGAGCTGAGCTGCAACTGCTGAAGGAGAGAAAGGGACACAAAGACTGAAGGAAAACTTTATTTTATTTTGAGTTTGTACATAGTTATACTGAACAAGTGTATTTTTTTTATGTTACTGCTACTGTATATAAATATTTATGGTGAATTTTACAACTGCTCTTGGTTTTCTATGCATCCTGACATGTGCCTCGATGACAGATGGTGACAACCTAAGTGGGATTTAAGCCATGCATACCTTTAGACAGGAGTTTTGTGCGTGGGTACTGGACCTAGTACCAGGGAAGCACAGAGAAAGGTATGGATTCTGCAGCAGCAAGTCCAGGAGTGGTTACCAGGAGAATGGCAGTCAAACTAGCAGAGAGAGAGAAGTCCAATCTGAGATTGTACAACCAGCACAAGTTACGGAAAAGGAACAGGCAGTGACAGAACCTAAAAGCCTGATGGACTATTTCAAATGGTGGGCTATGCAACAAAAAGAGATGGAGAAGCAGAGAGAAGAGATGGAGCGACAGTAGCAGCAAATGAGAGAAGAGATGCAGCAACAGGAGCAGCGATGGCTGAATGCCTTGCAAGCTATCAAAGGCAGAGGATCTGGCACAGATCCAGAAGAGCAACAAAATGCAAGCAACTTAAAAGCCATTAAACTTACAAAGTTGTGTCCCTCGGATGATATCGAGGCATACCTGACAACTTTTGAAAGAGTTGCCACAGTCTGCCAATGGCCAAAGCAGCAACGGAAAATCAGACTGGTACCCTACCTGACAGGGAAAGCCCAACTTGCCTACAGCAATATGGACACTGCACAGTCAGACAACTATGACCTGCTGAAAAGCCGAATCCTGAAAATGTATGACATCTCTGAGAGACATGCAGGCAGAGATTTCGATCCCTGAAGTACAACTCGGTCGACACTCCTCAAGAAGCCTTCACCCAACTCAGAGAACTAGTGATAAAATGGATCCAACCAGAGAGCAAAACAGTATCACAGATCATCGACACATTTTTCATGGAGCAATTCATCAACATCTTGCCTACAGATGTGCAGCTGTGGGTAAAGGAACACCGACCAGAGAGTGGGGAAAAGGCTGTTTCTTTGGCCGAGGATTACCAAATGGCCAGACAGATGCCACACCAGCGAGGTAACAGCCAAGCACCGGGTAAGACACTCTTTTTCCCTTTTAAACTCCAAGCCTGATAAGAACTCTGGTGGGGGTAAGAAATCTGTGCCCAAAGACGTTATCTGCTATAACTGTAATAAGCCAGGCCATTTTGCAAGAAGCTGCCGTAGTAAGGAATGTGGCACTGGAGCAGATTTGTTCTTGGCAAATTGGGGCAAGTACAGTACTTAACAGATGTGAAGGTGGGGGGATAAGACTGTGAAGGGACTCATTGATTCAGGAAGCAGACAGACCCTAGTGCATGTTGAGGTGCTGGGAAAATACTGTGCAAAGGGACCAGGTACTGATGTCATCTGCATCCATGGGGACACATGATAATATCCCACCACTCAAGTGACTCTGACCATTAAGGGTGTGTCGCACCAAATGAAAGTGGGGATAGTACCTCAGTTACCTGTACCTGAGGTTATTGGAAATGACTTTCCAGGATTTACTGAGTTGATCAAAGAGGGAGTAAAATCTGATGTTTCAGCAGCTGTGGTGGCAAGAGCCCAGCCAAAGAAAATTTCAGATGGTGGGGACACTTTTCCTTTCAAAGATTTTGATTTGGACTTGTTTGAGCACAGCTCCAAGATCTGCAAATCCAGGAAAGAAAGATGAAGCCTGAAGAAACTGTGGCAACAAATGACTGATGGACATGAAGGGTTAACATATGAAAATGCTGAAACTAAATTGATAACTGACTGTGATTTTCTTTCAGAACAAGCTAACAATGTTTCTCTTCAGGGTTATTTTAAGCAGCTGGGGGTGAAACCAAAACAGGGTGGACCAATGTTTAAAAAATGTAATGGGTTACTGTACAGAGTTTGGGTTAAACCTCAGACACAGGAACAGAGAGAACAATTGGTTATACCACACAAGTATAGAACAGAGTTATTACAGATAGCACATGATATTCCGATGGCTCGTCACTCAGTGAGGGATTGCACCCTTGCCAGATTGTTGTATAGATTTTACTGGCTGGGACTTCATGAAGATGTTACTACCTATTGTAATTCCTGTGCTGAGAGTCAGAAAGTAGCCCCAGTCACTAGAAAAGACAAGGCGCCCAGGTGCCCCTACCCTTGATAGAGGTGCCTTTTGAGAGAATTGCAATGGATGTGGTTGGTCCTTTAGACAAAAGTAAAAAGGGTACTAGATTTATCATGGTAGTATGCGACTATGGTACTCGATACCCAGAAGCAGTTCCAATGTGTACTGTTACAGCTCCAAAAGTGGCAGCAGAGATTGCCAAAATATTTAGCAGAGTGGGCATACCTAAAGAAATTATTACTAATCAGGGTAGTAATTGTGGTGCTGCATTGCTTAAGGAGCTGTACATACTGCTAGGTATCACTGCCACAAGAATCTCCCCCCATCACCCTCAGACAGACGGTCTTATTGAGCATTTTAACCAAACCCTAAAATGCATTTTAAAAAGGTTTGTAAAAGGGGAAGAGAAAGACTGGGACCAGTACTTGCCTTACCTACTTTTTGCTTACAGAGAATTGCCACAGGCATCAACAGGGTTTTCTTTTTTTGTAGTTTAAATATTTATTGAATTATAGAGACACATCAACAGTTACATTCATCATAAGAAAGAGAGTGCAGACAACAGTTCACATACTACATCCTAGATACAGTGAATCTCAAATAACGGATTTCTTGTTTTACATAAGGTCCTAAGTCAATGGCATGGATATGCAACAAAATTGGTCATATAATGAGAGAGAGAGAGAGAGAGGACATCTAGCACCAGGTGGCCCTAGGGGTGGGGGGATCCTCCCCCTAACCCAGTATTATTGGTGGCAAAGTGTGTAGTGGGGGAGAGACCTTCAGGGGGCCTTTAGCAGGTCCTTGCTTCTAGGATCAATGGAGGTAGAAGATGTACATTGAATGAAGTGCATAAACGGGGACCACCTCTCCGAGTAAATTTGCAGTGTGTCGCTGGTTAGGTGTGCAAGCCTGGTGTAGTTAGCCAGCTTAGCCACCAGCCAAGCCATAAGGAAGGGGGCCTCCTTTGTTCTCCATTTACAGAGTATGAGCCGTTTAGCCTCTACTGAGGCCTGCAAAAGCCACGCAAGGCGTGAGCCTGTCAATCTGCTACCCGAAGGGGGGGATCCCCAGAGCCCAAAGTGTTGGTAAATTACGGATCTGGCAGCAAAGAATACTAGAGCAGCACTGAACTACTTCAGACCAAAAGGAACATATGGAGTCACACTGCCAAATCACATGAAGTAAATCTGCCCCTTGGATGTCACACCTCCAACATACATCTTCCTGTATTAGGACCATTTAATGTAGTACTGCTGGGGTGCTATATTTTATTTTGGATCAGAAAGCTCCAGGGATCAACACAAGCATGTTTTACTGTAATCCAACTATTCTTCCATTCTTCCTCTGTTATGGCAGAGCCCAATATAGTTTGCCATTTCAGTTTAGCTGGCATTGAGGGGTCAGGGAGGTCATCTCTCATGAATCTATAAATCTGGTCAGCTATGCCTTTCTTCACTTTTGCCCATCTAGTTAAAGGCAGTCTCTTACAAGTGGCTGTCCTTGGATTGACATATAACACAAGAGCACCCACTATGAAGCCAGTCTGTATAGAGATGTCTAATCTGCAAATATCTCCAAAATTCTGTTTTTCCCAAGTTATACCTTCATTGTAAAGAAGCAAAGCTATCTAGGGTATACCCATCATCCATTAGGATATCTCTCAACTGATTGATCTGGCTTTCTTTCCAGTTTTCCCACAAAAGTGGTATTTAGTTAATTGTCCAACTGGGATTATTCCAGAGGGTGAGAAACTTACCTGGATTCAGTCATGATTTGCTGATGACCCCTGACTGGTGCCATGCCCTATGGACAGCCTTAATAGTCTACCAATGTCTAAATGAAGAGGGAAGGGAGTTGCCCAGATACCCTGAAAGATGATTCCCCAGAAAGGCCCCTCTTTCAATTGCTTTCCAGGCTGGCAAGGCTTCAGGAGGTTCTCGAAGCAATTTAAGTGTGTTAGACACTGAGAAGGTATAGGCATAGTATTGAAAATGAGAAAGGCACCAACCACCCTTATTCCAAGGAGCTTGAAGCTTGGCTGTACTGTATCAGGGGGTTTTATTTTCCCACAGGAAGACGCTAATTATGGCATCTAATTTTTGGAACCATTTTTTGGAACTACAATTGGAAGATGAGAGAGAACATAGTAAACCCTTGGTGCCATCATCATCTTGATTGCCGCCACCTTGCCTGGCAGGTACAAGTTTATCTGCTTCCATCGTGGAGTCTCCTCCTTTAGACTATTAACCAGTAGAGCAAGATTAGCTTCTGGCAGAGAGGAAACAGAAGGTATTAGCCTAATACCCAAATATTTAATGCCCCCCTTAGCACATACCAGACCCACTCGGGAGATGTCCTCAGAGGAGAGCTTGGTATTCAAGGGGAGAACCTCTGTTTTGCCTTGGTTAACCTTTAGACCTGACATGTCTGAAAAGGCTTGTAGTAATTCTACAATGTATTGAGCACAGGTATGGAATTCCTCAGTTAAAAGAAGACAATCATCCGCATACAACAGGGCATGATGAGAGACATTTCCCATACTTATACCCCTAACCTTGGGGTGATCCCTAACCGCACTGGCTAAAGCCTCTATAACTAGTACAAATAACAAGGGGGGCAGCGGGCAGCTCTGCCTGGTTTCCCTGTGTAATTTAATTGGATCTGAAAGAATATTATTTGTCAGCAATCTTGCCTTGGGGGCTGTGTAGAGAGTTTTAACCCAGCTCCTAAAGACAATGCCAAAATTATAGTGTTGTAATATGGCATGCAGGAAGTCCCACTCGACTGAGTTGAAGGCCTTCTCAAAATCCACTGAGATGGCTGCTGCCAAAGTGTGGACTTGCCCTGCCCTTTGTATGAGAGATACTAAAGATCTAAGGTGATCTGTACTGGCCCGGCCCTTCACAAAGCCCACTTGAGAGGTGTGAATTAAACATGGGAGGACTGTTTCCAGTCGGGACGCTAATACTTTGCAAGGATCTGGGTTGGGGGCCCTTCCCTTCCTTCGGGAGGACTGTAATAATCACCTCTCTAAGGGTGGGTGGGAGTGTCTCCTTTATTAGAGCCTCTTGTAATATATCTCACATTGAATTACCTTATAAATTTCTGCTCAGTAGCCATACCCCTCCCCCCCCCCGGAGTGTTTCATGTTGCCATTTTATTAATTGCATCCCTGATTTCCTGCACTTCTATGGGCCCAACCAATTGCTCACATTGGGCTTTGTGTAAGTTTGGGGAGCTGCATGCCCTCCATAAACTTATCAAATTTGGCTTTATCCCAGGTAATATGAGAGCTATACAGGGAGTCATAGAAAGATAACGTGATTTTGTTTATCGAGTCCGATTTGCTGAATATTTCGCCCTTATTATCCTGCAATTGCGCTATATGCCATTCGACTTGTTATTTCTTCAATCTGTATGCCAGCACCTTCCCAGTTTTTTCACCCCCCTGCCCAATATTTGTGTTTCAATCTTAAAATCTGGAGTTCTGCCTTACGGAAGGCTAAAGTATTTAGCTTCATTCTTAGTGCCAATAGCTCGTGCAAGAGCTCAGTATTTTGAATTTTTTGGGGTCTTTCTTATATTCCCTTCCCTTATCTCCAAGAGCTTTTTCCAGCTCCTGAGTCTCTTTTTCCGTCTGTTTCCTGCGGTGGGGGGCAGAACGTATAATTCGGCCTCGCAGAGTTGCTTTGAATGCTTCTCATATGGCAGCTGTCAAGGCGGACCCTGGAAGATTGTCCAAAAAGTAAGTCTTCACCTCACCTTGAAGCTATTCCCTAAATTCTCTCTCCTGTAACAGTAGGGGGTCAAGCCTCCAATTAACTGGCTTGGAGCAGGGGATAGGTGGCACCAAAGAGAATGTCTGTGGGGCATGGTCAGACAGGTACAGGGGGGCTATATTGACATCTATAATCTTACTTGAGATGTTTGGGGAAGTAAACCAGTAATCTAGCCTGCTGGCAACTTGTTTGGCTTCAGAGAAGTAAGTATAATCCCTCATCGTTGGGTGGGCTATCCTCCAAATGTCTTGCAGTTAATGCAGAGTGAGGAGGTCTTTCAGGGCTCTGGTGGCCCGGGGTGAGAGTTAGGCTTGGAGTTAGACCTATCCATGAGGGTATCCATTGCCAGATTAAAGTCTCCACCTGGTATTATGTCCATCTCCCATGTCACCATCCCCATTAGTTCCTGTGAAAATTTATGAAAGAACTCCGGAGAGTCTTCATTCGGGGCATATAGATTTGCTAAAAGAACTTCGTCTGTGGGGGTATTAACCCTGGCTACAACCCATCTCCCTTCCTTGTCTGCCCTATGATCTCACAACTGCCATTTTAGGTTTTTATGGCATAAAATAGAGAGACACCCCCCCCTCTGGTTTTGCAAGCCGCACTGTGATCCTCGCTGTCCACCCATTCCCTTACCAATGTTTGAGCTTCGTGTGAGTCAATTTTGTTTCTTGCTGGATGGCTATGTGCAATCTCAAAGATTTTAGTTAGGCTAGGATTTTTTTCTTTTAATAGGCGAGTTCAGACCTCTCACATTCCAGGAGGTGGCCGTGATCATATCTTTACCCGCCATCTGTTATACCCATTAAAGCATATTGAAACCCTAGCCAGAGCAATAAGAGGCATATCTTGGTTGCAAGAGAACCACCACTGAGCTTCTTTCGGTAGTACCAGACCCGTCCACCCCTTCCCCCAGACCCAACCCTGTATGTCACAATAGCCATACCTTGTGTAGGCCTTAAGGCCTCCATAACTTTTCTTTTTACTACCACCCCACACTTTAACACCTGTGCCATATCTTTGCCTAAGAGGATCTCCCTTAGCAACCTGGCCACCCGTGTATTGGGTAGCCCATGGTCCGGAAGTCCTCTCCTGGGTTTGGAGCTTAGCACCATATCAATATCCTTCACTCTGTCCTCTAATTGAGGCTTTAATAATCCCATAAACCTAAACAAACATGAACAAACCTCGGGCTCCTTGGAATCCCTATAGAAACCACTAAGTCAATAGATAAAACAGTTAAATGCATAAAAGCAAAAGTCAACTTGTTTCCTTAAAAAACGGAAAATAAACTGCCCCCAGTTGCAATATAGAGTAACTCATTGCAGAAGTGATTCTCATTAGCCTCCTGACTGGGGGCACTATTTCGCTACTCAAAGCCTTGAAATCACATGCTAGCAGCGCTATCCCCCTCTCACAGAGCCGCATATTACAAAAAGGCTGCAGTCCATGAGCTGGAGTCAGTCGTCACCCATCCCAGGCTACTCCCTGCCAGTTATAAATGGCTACCCACTTCCAGGTTACCAGCCTCCTGATAAAATAGTAGCAGAAAGACCGTTTGGCATCTGGATGTATTGCATTGTTTCCAGTTCACATCATCGCTCAGCCAGAATGAGCAGCAATGGCCAATCTGGGGATTCTAACCAGCTCACTTTGGCCATGTGAGGAGAGGTGGGGGCTTCTGCATGAGATAGGGAGAATTAAATTCTACAAAACAGGGGGCATTGGTTGCAAAAATGGACCAGTATTAACTTTTACCAGGTTGTTAGTAAATGCAAGGCATTCCGCTGGTCTCATTTTGGAGTGATCAGAGCATGGACGCCGACCAGCTCGGGCATATGACATTGAAACAAAATCAAAATTCTCACTATGAAAACTAAGCCCAGTTGGGCACCCTGATAACACCCCAATTTAAGCTCTGTGTTCCCAGGAGGAGAGGAAATCACACCCTCCAATCAGCATGGGAAACAATAATGTTTGAGCTTAAAACAAGGCATCTATAGCCTACAGTTCAGGGTGGTGGTGGAGTTTCATCCTGCATCTCCCCTCCACATTCTGCCCAGTCCTTGCAGAGGGGGTCCCAGTCAGCCAGCAAGCTCTGGTCAGCGAGGTCCTCAGGCGCCATGGTTTCCAAGTGTTCCCCCAAGTCCAAAGCTGCTGGGATAAGTTCTCTCAAGGGTTTAAGTCTACTAGAGACCTTTACTGAGGTAGTAAATGGAGAGATTGTGCTGTCATCAGATAAATTCTGTAATCTTTGGTGACTTCTGGATTGATTCTTCTTGGAAAGGGGCTTTTTGTTGGGAGTGACCCTGCCAGGTTTTCTTGTACGGCCCTCTGTACTCTATGCCATTTGTCTCCTTGGTCTTGCTCATTTTGCTAAGCTCCACAGGTTATTTCCATGGGTGCTGAGGGGGCCTCCATATTCTGCCAGTCAGCACCATGCAGCAGTGGCAAAGGCTGCTATGGATCTCGCCCCCTTGGCTGAATGGTCAGCAAGAATTGTTCCACTTCCCCTGGGAGTTAAACATATGGAAGACACCATTGTATTGAACTCTCAGTATGGCAGGATACCTCACAGAAGTCGCAATGCCCATCTTGTAGAGCTGCTGTTTCACTCTGGCATATGCCCTTCTCCTTCTTGCAAGCTCCTGCAAGTAATCCTGATATAGTTGTATCGAGCAGTCCTGCCATGTCACTGTTTTCATTTCCCTCGCTAACCTCAAATATCTTTCTTTTACAGGAATCTTAAAAACTTGCAGAGTATAGGGTGAGGGCACTCTCCTTGTTTAGGTTTTGGAGCTAACGATCAGTGAGCCCTCTGGAGTTCTGGTGGTGCCTTATGTTAGAGATTTAACATAGCTGGCAAAGCATTCTCAAGAAATGAGATCATATCCCTGCCCTCAATGCCTTCAGAGATGCCCACGATCCGGATATTCTGCCTTCTAGCCCTGTTTTCCAAGTCATCCACCTTCAACAGCAAATATTGAATCTGCCCGTGGTATTCATTCAAATAGCCATCTTGCTGGGACAGTTGGTCTGCCTGCACCTTCGCTATTTTCTCCATGCCCTCCACCCTGAGAGCCAACAACTTTAGGTCTTCAGTTATTTTTGAGGACAAAAGCTTTAGTTCTGTTGTGTCCTGCAACACTTTGGTCAGCATCACCGTCATGTTAGCGATGTCCAGAGCCTTGTTGGTGGAGGAGTTTTGAGTAGCCATTGCCTCCTCAGACTTGCTTAAGTTGCTGCCCTGCTCTCACAGTTTGTGCTGGGGATAGTGAGGACTTGACAATGCTGCTGCTGCAGCCTAAAACATGGGCACTGCATGGAGATGCCAGTCTGGTTACACACAACACTGATACCCGAAGCCTTGCTCGATTCTCTCAGAAAATGGCTTAATTTACAGCGCTAGTACTCCGGTGCATGAATTTTGACTTTTCACAGCTGAAATATGTGGTTTGGACGTTCGGATGGGAACACGGGGGTATCTCAGGTCCCTCTGGTTAGATTTAGTATGACACCATGTTGGCTGCCAGGCTCGCCCCCTCCATCAACAGGGTTTTCACCATTTGAAATGCTGTATGGTAGGCAGCCAAGAGGGCCACTGGATGTGATAAAAGAAATGTGGGAAGATAATCCCACTCAGAAACAATCTATAACATCCTATATGTGTGCCCTAAGAAAGAAGCTGGCAAAATATGTTGAAATTGCCCATAGTAATCAGGAAGAGGCCCCAAACCAGCAGAAGGTATATTATGACCATGGGGTAAAAGAAAAAGTTTTCGAGCCAGGTGAAAAGGTTTTGCTACGGTTACCTACAACAGTAAATAAGCTGTTAATGAAGTGGCAAGGGACTTATAAAATGCTTAGCCATACTGGCACTGTTAACTACAGGACTGAGACCCTGACAGGAAAAATCCTACCAAGATATACCATGCTAACCTCCTCAAGAAATGGGTTGAAAAAATACCAAAAGCTGCTTTGCTAGTTTTACCAGAAACTGATAAGGAAGATATTGATGTAGCCTGTGATAGTCTGGAACAAACTGTAAATGCTGATGCTGTAAAGGTGCATGTTTCCTTAACCTCAAAGCAAACTGCAGACATTTGTAATGTGCTAGACATTTAACAGTACTTTTACCACAGTACCAGGCTGCGCAAAAGGGATTGAGCATGTAATAGTGGCAAAGAATGTTTGTCCTAGTAGGCAAAATACATGGGGACAGATTCTAGAAGGGTTACACCTGGCGTAGCAGCAGTTGTGCCAAGTAGAATGGCGCATGTAGCAACTTACACCAGCAGTTGCAACATGCAGCAATGTCCTGAGCCACTTCATAAACAGCTGTTCATACTTGCTAACCCCCTGCGACATGGCGCTAGGTGGTTTACGGCAGCAGTTGCACCCCATTTTAGGAGGGCAGCCACAAAGTTCTCACATCGGGATTCTACAAGAACCGCCAGAGGAGATCCAGCAACATAGGTTACACCTGCATTTAGCTGGTATAACGTACAGACGCCCCTGGGGGTCCTGTAGACCCATTGGCTGTCCAGCAGGCAGTGCACTGTGTCCCTCTGCCCATGCCCAGCACACCCCAGCTGGTTACCCATACCCCTACCCCTCGAAACACCTGTTGGCAGATGTCCTGCAGGGTGGCGCTGTCATCCCCCCACCCGTGCCCCCAACTGCGAGTCGCCAGACACATATGTGGCAATTACCCTTCCCTGTTGGTCTAGCGACCCCCCCATCAGTATAAAATTAATTAAGAGCCCTGAATCCCTGGTAGTCTAGCAGCCCCCAATCTGTATAATAAATGTATAGATCTCTGTATCCCTAGTAGTCTAGTGGCCCCCCACCCAGCCATGCCAGGCCACCCAGCACCCCCCATCTCCAGCCGGTGACTGGCTTAGCCCACCTTTCACCTCCACAGCCAGCTGCTGACAGAGTGCAGTATTAGCACTACTGCAAAGATGCACTCAGAAATTAATTTCTGAGCATGTCTTTGCAGTAGCACTAATACTGCACTCAGTTGGTGGCTGGCCATGGAGGTGAGAGGTGGGCTGTGCTAGTCGCTGGCTGGGGACAGGTGGGGGGTGCTGGGTGGGAGGCCACTAGGCTACCAGGGATATGGGGATCTATACATTTATTATACAGATCGGGGGGCTGCTAGACTACCAAGGACACAGGGATCCATACATTTATTATACAGATCAGGGGGTCCGCTAGACTACCAGGGATACAGGGATCTATACATTTATTATACAGATTGGGGGGGCCGCTAGACTACCAGCGTTATGGGGGAGATATTTTTTTATATGACTCTGTTCGGGGGGGGCACTAGACTACCAGGGCAGGTAATGTGCCGCATTTGCAGCGGGCGACTTGGAGGTCAGGGCATGGGTGCACTTGCGACCCGTGTCAGCAGGTTGTGACATGATGTCCAGGTATGACCTCTGTGCGGTGTACCTAGCCAAATGTTGCAAGTCACAGGTCTTTGCTGCAGAGACCCCGCCTTCCTGAATAGGGCGCAGGGTCATAGTCGCAGTTGCGGGTGGCTCAAGTTGTGTTTGGTAGCAACTTGTGCCACCCTTCCAGCATCGGGGCCATAGAGGTTACCAGAGCAGTTAAGAGCTGATGTGGTTACTGAAATACAAAAAAAATGAAAGAATTGGGTATCATAGATGAGTCGAGGAGTGCTTGGTCATCTCCCATGGTAATTGTAAACAAAAAAGAAGGGAGTGTTAGAATCTGCCTTGATTTCAGGAAACTTAATCAAGTGTCAGAATTTGACAGTTATCTATGCCCAGAATAGATGATTTTGTGGACAGACTGGGCAGTGCAAAGTATATCAGTACCCTTGATCTCACCAAGGGTTACAGGCAAATCCCTTTAGCTAAAGAATCCAGAGATAAAACCACATTTGCCACTCCTGTTGGATTCTATCAGTTCACCACCATGCCATTTGGTTTACATGGTGCACCAGCTACATTTCAACAGTATATGGATGTCATATTATCCCTTCACACTGGTTATTGTGGTGTGTGCCTGGATGATGTTGTGGTGTACAGTCCAGACCAGAAAAGCCACGTGGAACACCTATGAGCAGTTGTCCAAGATATCAAAAATGCAGCTCTGACTATAAATCCTACCAAATGTACATTGGGCATGCAGGAAACCAGATATTTGCACTATGTGTTGGGAAATGGAGAACTTAAACCAGAGGTTTCTAAAATAGAAGCTGTAGCTAAAAGCCCTGTTCCTAAAACAAAGAAACATGCAAGGTCATTTTTAGGGCTGGCTGGTTATTATCAGAGATTTGTTCCCAACTTTGCTGAGTTATCTACTCCCCTCACTAAACTCATGAAAAAGCGTACCAAATAATGCGACATGGACCCAAGTGTGTGATGAAGCTTTTCAAGCCATAAAGGCTGCATTATGTTCAACCCCTGTTTTAAGAAGCCCAGACTTTGAGAAACTATTTTTGTTACAAACAGATACATCTGAGGTAGGCCTAGGTGCAGTATTGAGTCAAAATATAGATGGGAAAGAACATCCTATTCTACACATAAGTAGGAAGTTGCATGACAGAGAGAAAAGGTACTCTGCTATTAAAAAGGAATGTTTAGCAGCAAAGTGGGCCAAGGAGTCGCTTAAGTGCTATGTACTAGGAACTGACTTTGTTCTTGTAACAGATCACAATCCTCTCTGTTGGCTTAACCAAATGAAAGATAAAAATTCCAGAATCACAATGCGGTACCTAGCACTACAGCCATTTAAATTCACAGTGATGCACAAATCTGGTAAAAGAATAGCAATGCTGATTTTCTGTCAAGATGTGGATCAGGAAGTGTGGGTTCTGAAGGTTGAAAACAAATGTATGGGTTTGAACTTTAGTGTTTGCTGTACTGTTATATAATAATCGATAATGTACATGTGCTTAATTTCTGAAGGCAGCAAATGTTAGTAGATAATTAATAAGAAATTTTGGAAACCTGTTTAATAAAATAGGTTTCCTCTTAAGGAAGGGGGTGTATGTGACAGGGTAGAATAGGACCCTGTCCCAGCTGTTATGGAGAATGTGTTTAAATGCAAGGATCTTTCCTTTTCTGTCTCTTCTCTGTCTGGTTGCGCAACCAAATTTTCCTGTGAGACCTCGGACTTAATCAATTCGACAATCTCACAATTATTTGCCTCTCTCTGTCTCTCAGTTTTCTCTTGCTGTCTGTTTTTCCTCCCTTGCATATCAGCTAACATAAAAAAATGTGCAAATCATTGTATGGAAATGTAACTGATGGGATCTCTTCTGCTTAGAAAATATATAGTGTTACTTTTGAAATGTATATATTTATAATTTGAGATGACTGAAAAAAGCTGTTGGAAACTAGAGGTTACCTTAATGAAAATCTTTGACCCTTTTACAAAAGCTGTAAAAAAGGGGCCTCAGCAAGCACACTGTTTTCTAGCAGCTCCTGCCTGATATTTATAAAAACAGGATGTTTGCTAAGAATGGAAGTTGAAAGGACTTATAAAGGAGCTAAGCTGCAACTGCTGAAGGAGAGAAAGGGACACAGAGACTGAAGGAAAACTTTATTTTATTTTGCCTTTGTACATAGTTATACTGAACAAGTGTATTTTTTTATGTTACTGCTACTGTAAATAAATATTTTTGGTGAATTTTACAGCTGCTCCTGGTTTTCCTATGCTTCCTGACCTGTGCCTCGACAACATACACATTGGAATCTATGGGGTTTAGCCTAAAATTCATTACCTGTCTCAGATCTCTATGCACTTCCCTAGAGGCAGTGGTAAAGGCTGGTAAATGGAATCATCTCATAATGATTTTCCCTGAGTAGGGGCACTCTGCAGGGATGTCTCCTTCCTCTGGCAATAACTGTGACAGCCAATGTGAAAATACAAGGAGTTATGGTGCGGGACTTAGAACAGAAGCTCTCACTATATGCAATGATTATCTCTTCCTTATTAAAGATACTGTTCACTCTATACCAGCTCTAGTACAAGAACTAACAAACTTCAGGATAATTTCAGGCTATAAAATCTTTTTTACAAAATTGGAGGCAATGGTGGTCTCTGCAAACAGTCTTTTGGGCTTTAATTCAAACTTTCTATTTCATTTGGCCACAATTAACACCTTTGCATATCTGTAAATTAAAATCACATCAGCATTAGCCAAACTGTATAATATAAATGCAACCCCCCTCAAACTACTGGAAGAGGTGGAAGATTATATACACACTTGGACCTTGCTCTGTTTATCCAGGGGAGGGGATGGTGGAGGTGGGGGTGATAAAAATGAATATTCTCACAAGATTAATGTTTTTGTTTTAGGCCCTCTCTGTAAAAATACCCCACACCTTTCGGCAGAAATCAGACATTCACCTTGAAATTTATTTGACAAGGCCACAGAATTCAGATAGAAATGGCAACCCTGAGTCTGCCGCAGCACCATGGGGGACTTGGCCTGCAAAACTTTTGAATTATACTATGGGCAGCTTAGTAGAGGTGGGCAAAATTAGAAAATTCAGAATTTATGGAATTTTCATGAAATTCCACGAATGTTCGAGAAGTTTCATGATGTTTTTTGAAATGCTCCAAAATTCTGTAATTGTCCATACCTCAGTCTGTGTTAAAGCTAGAGGTCTGAAATTTGGAGTGCATATGTTCTGAACACTTAAAATTGCACCATGTTGCATGAAATTTGGATGAAGGGTGAGGAAGTTATAGGGGCTCAAAGTCTAGCAGTTTAATATTCATGTAAACATTTCTGAAATAATTTCTATACTCACAACTTAGCCACCTTTGGAGCTAGATAATTGATAACAAAACTTATATGCATGCTTTATTGGAAGATTCATAAAAACTGCTAAACAGAGATTGTAAGGTTTAGTTATGATCTGCCTCCCAACATGACTTCCAGGGGCTCACTTCTGAACCCGGGTCATCAGCATGGCAGCATGATGTTCTGATGCTGGACTATGGTGGCTGCCTTAAAGCTTAATATTTAGGACCAATGAACCTAACAGCATCAGTGATAGTCTGTTCTCCAGCTTTAAATGTATACAGGCTTAAAATTCAGCAGTTTACGTAACTGCTGAATGCAACTTTAACATTTCTGAACCTTCGGAGGCTTATAACTCAGTCACCATTAAAGTTAGAGATCTGAAAATGGGCACACACATGTATGGCTATATGTAATGTCACCTCTCCAAATTTGGTGTAGTTTGCTGAAAGACTTTCAGTTTACATAGTTGTTAACTGTAATTTTAACATTTCTGAAAGTTTGGAGGCTTATAACTCGGTCGTTTTTACAAATAGAGATTTGAGTCTTGGTACACATATATGGGCACAGGAGCAGTCAACACACCAAATGTGGTGCAAGTTAAACACATACATTTTAAATTAGATGGCAATAACCAAACTTTTAATTTTGGCAACATTTCATGAAATTTTCACGAATATTTTGCGAAATTCCATGGAAGTAAAATCAATATTTCACCAGAATTCCACTGGCAGAAGAAAAATTTCACCCATCATTACAGCCTAGGCTTCTCAGATGGTGACCATTGCCAAGAAGCATTTACATTCTGGACGGTCCCTTACTGAAAAAATTATATGAAATGTTTCCATGCTGCACACATAAAACTATCCCTGTGATATGTGTGCTGCAAGCATGATTTAAATGTTAAATTAGAACTGATTGCATGCATATGGCATGCGTGCAGCAAGCATGGAAAGTATGCTTTTTATGTTAAATTAGAACAAACTGCATGCATGTGGCATGCATGTAAAAAGCGAGTGGTCATTAATAATTGAACACATAAAAGTTAAGTGAGTTGCTTAGGACCACACTGTATACGAGTGGGGACTGATGAGATTCAAATCTAGGTCTTCAGGTCTCCTGGTTTGCATTTCAGTGCATTTAACTACTAAGCTATGCTGCCTGCATACATATGGCTCACTTGTACTTCAGTACAAATCTGCATACATATGATTGCATGTGGCATGCTTATAACCACTGATATACTTTTTAGTTTTTTTGTCCCCTCTCATCTCAGCTGCACAGCTGAACTGTAGCACACATACCAGTGGAAACACATGTTGTTCTTCCCATCCCCTTTATACACATTACCCTCAAAACTACTTAATTACTTCTGTCTGGCTTGTACTTCTACTATTTTCTCCCCATAATTTTGAATGCTTCCATGCATATAGACTTTAAGGGGAAAACACAAAAGTAGCAATAACTCAAGACCCACCCACATGGCTAGTTCTCCCCCTCCACCATGCACACACACTGTAGCAGGTGTGGTCATGCTGCTACATATAACCCACCAAGTAAAGATATAAGTCAAGAGTCTCTTACCTTAGTACTAGGGAACCAAAGGCAGGAGTCTTTAAGAGATGATATCCATGGGTCAGAATGCTGGGGTGTAGCCCCTTGAAATGAACAAAGTTATTTTTTAGTACTATTTTATACATTATGATGGTGAGTTGGAGAATAGTGAAGGCCACTCTCTTGTCAGTGGAGTGGTGGCCTTCATTAATCTTCAACTCTCCATCAGTAATGTATAAAACAGTAATAAAAAAATACCCCCATTCATTGCAACGGGGCATGCACCAACATTCTCCATTGCCCTAAGTCATAATTAGGCTTGGCAGGATTAGATTAAAATCAGTACATGTCGATAAACGTCAATTTCATTGCACACACACAAACTGACAAAAAAATCCATCAATAATAATCTAAATTTACAGGCAAAGTACGTTCTATTGCAATTTTGATATGTGAGGATAACAATTTGTGTTTTCATCAGTTTTTAAATCCTCAGAGTTTACTGTTATTAGTTGCAACTGTGAAAATTAAATTGATACAAATCAAAATAATTGCTTAAAAACCCATCATTTCGTGCAACTGGAAAAATTTAAATAGATAAAACTTGGGGGGATGTTAAAAAATAAAAATCGATATTTTACATAGTAATTATAAATAAATGAAAATCTAATTCTGCCAATCCTAGTCATAATGGGTCCTGTGCACGATGCCAATGTGCTGCATAAACCAGGTGCATTGGCATTGATACGTCTGAATGCCACGGAGCAGTGTTCTGTGGATCCCACATAGCATTCATGAATGGGGTTCAAGGCAGGTACGCAGTCACTCCCTGGCCACGCAGACTGTAATGTACCAGGGGCATTCCAGGGGAGTGCAAGTACTATGTGGTATGCACTAAACTGCATAGTGCTGGCCACATGGATGTGGAGATGGGTGCAGGCTAAGGCAGCCGAGACCCTGCCATAACCCACTGTGCACCACCATGGACTCCACCCATCAGTCAAGACAGGATCTGGAAGTGACTCTCCATGCTGCCGCAGCCCACTAGGCAGATGAGGAGGGCTGGGGCAGCTGACCGTGTATGCCCACGGCACTGACTGACAGGTATGGGGGTTGGGGGCATGTCAGTGCCATGGGGAGAGAGGGGGCCACTGGTCACCAATGAGTATGCTGGGGGTCCGGGTTTGGGTGTTTACCTGTGACATGTTGGGGCTGGGGACTACCAGTGCATGGGGGCCCAGGATGCGTGTACACCTAGGGGACGGGCACCCATGTGTGTGTGTGTGTGTGTGTGTGTGTGTGTGTGGCTGTGGGGGGGTTGGGTAAGCATACACCCTATGGGGACATGGCTGCGTGTTGGTGAGGTTCTGCAATGCCCATATGGGGCCAGTGCTCACATGTTCTGGGGGGTCTGTATCACCCTATGGTGTCATGGAAACACATGTGTTAGTGGTGGCTGTTGCCTCTATGTTACGGGTCGGGGCACACATGTGTGGGAGGCTGGCACATGGACCTCTGGGCGGGGGTCCTGCTGTTGGTGGTGCAGGTGTGCAGGTGGGGCATGCAATGCCACGTTGGCTCAGGCAAGGGATCCGACAGCCAAAAGGGCCATACCATGTGGGTCTGGTGCCTGTGCTCACCATTCATGCATCCAGACCCGCATCATCGGGTGCAAGGGATCCATTCTGAGACCCAGGCCAAGCATCCTAGTGGATGCCCAGCTGGGTCTGTGAATCTGCCTGTGCAGACCTGCACAGACCTGCATGCCATGGGGGCAGAGCCATGAACAGGTGGCAGCCGTTCGTGAATAGCAGCTGGTGCGCACCTGTCCACAGGTGCGGAGCTGTGTGGGTGGGTCACATGCTTTTGGTGTGCAACTTGCACCCATTAGTGCATAGGGCCCAATGTGCCTCAGAGTGAGGATGTGGCAGTCAGCTTCATGGGGGGCATAAGCCTCACTATAGTAGGGCTCCAACAGCCTGTGCATACCATGCTGCTCAACTATCCCTGAATGCAAGGGACAGCCCATATTTTACCCCTGGAAACTGCTCTGCCCCTCATCCATCTCTCATGGAAAACATGCTGCTTACACAGAGGATGTCCTATAAATTTAGACTTTATGGCAGGGGAGCCATTTCAGATTTCAGCATGGGGGAGCCAACAACCAGTAGAGGTCAGGTGCTAATTAGCCCTAGGCAGCAAGCTCTAAAATGTCTGGAATGTCTCTAGAAAGGTAAAACTTATTTGTTGTGACTGAAAAGTGATATGCAAATCCAGAATAATTCAAGTGTATAGGATTCCTCAGTTTATACCCCGGAGCAGTGCATCAGATTTGGGCTTAAATCCACCCAGTTGTTAACCAATGTTTTTCCTGGCTGAAGTTCTGACCCCCCCAAAAAAAAAGTTGTCCTGATTTCTCTCCCTGACTACATTCCATTCAATACCTATCCCATCTGGGTTGTGAAGACACCCAAAGGTGCAGAAATGTGAAAAACACATCAATATTTCAGTCCTTCTTCCTTCTCCAATCCCCCTGTAAAAGAAAGATTTACTTTTACTTACCCTGTCATCTGGCCAGAACTGTTGACCTGGCCTAATGTGCCACCAGCCCAGTTTTCAGTCCTCTCCTCCTCCGTCCTTCTGCCAGAAGCTGGATGCTAGAACTGACCATCCTAGGTCCCCAGCGTGGTCGGCAGCCATGTCATCTTATCAACTGAACCCACCTAACCTGTACTGCTTGCTTCCTTCTTGGTTGCTGCCATGGCTGCTGCTGCACTGCACTGGTCAAGGCCTATAAAGGCCTTCCCACACCGCTGTCACTGCTGCTGCTATGCCTAGCTTGCTGTTGCGGGGGGCCCGCATTTTGTTTTGCAATGTGAGCATAGTAGAGTAAGTAGGTAGCCTAGTCTCAAGTTAGCCTCTAGCTCATCCCTGCCCCTTCAGCAACCAAGGGAAATGGAGACTCACTAAGAGTAGATCAACAAAAATGTGCCGCAACAACACTGTTATTGAGAGTTCAGTGCTCACTGACTCCTCCAAGCTGTAGTGTGCAGCCTGTCTACTCTGTGATGGGAAAGGCAGTGTCAAACTCACGTGACTTATATGCTTTTGCTTGGCTGGAGCTCCTCCATGTCACTTGTGATGGTGCTGCCGCTAATAGGTGGACAGAGTGGACAACACAATACAGACACAGTCAAGTCAGGAGGTCACCTGCAGTGTGAGCACACACAGGCTGGGGGGCACTTATTGTGCAAAAGATTAAATCTAAATGTAATGCCATTATTGCCACACAATAAGAGGGGGGACTGCCCCCCTCTGCTCTTCCTAAATGGCACTCCTGCTTTATAGCAGAAATTCATTTTCAGGTGCTAATATCAGTACAAGTAAATACAATGGTTTCCACTGTGTTCTTAGGTACTGTATCACCATGTTTTAGGATGTGTCCTGATCGCAGTGAGGAGAAGTGTCCCTCATTTTGAGTGTCCATGTCCCTCATTTCAGTGACAAAATGTGAGGTATGGTGCATGCTTCCAAGACCCTACTCAGCACAAAGAGTGCTTGGCCATAGTGTCTATGCTCAGTACAGAACAACAAAGGGAAAGTAAGTGAACCATAACAGTCATGGAAATACACATTTGTAGCACTAAATATGCATAATGGGATTTGCATGCCCCCCCCCAAAAAGTCAGACTTCACAACATAGAGGCTCCTCTTCACACATCTGGAATGGGGGTGTTGGCTGACTATATCCTAGGTATTCATTGCAGTAAGCAAGCAATACTTTACAAATTAATGGTGATTTAATGACAAAAATCAAAAGCCATTAAACAACTAGCAAAATAATCAGAATTAATGAGTTTACCAAATTTTAATGGGAAATCAATGAAAAGGATATTTTGTTGGCTCTAATTGCTAGCAGTAGTATGAGAAATAGAAACTGATGTGCTTTTTCAGATGAGATTTGCAGCAGCTTAGTTGCTGCACACATGGCAAGCGTGCAACATGTGAACCTGATGTGATTTTTAAATGATGTTCACACCAGCTTAACTGCTGCACTTATATCAAGTGTGCAACATGCGAACCTGATGTGATTTTTAGAAGATGTTCACACCAACTTACCTGCGGCATATATGTCAAGGTTGCAGCATGCAAACCTGATGTGCTTTTTAGACCTGGTTCACTTAGGTTCACTTTGTGTATGTGAACCACATACAAACATTGCACAATTAAACACACGGCGTGCATTTTGCATGTAAGCAGCACACTTATATTTCTGTAAGGGGTATGTCCTACAGAACAAACTCAGTTTAAATGCATCACTTTTCACTCTGCCCATGGCAAAGAAAACACCCCAACTTCTAAAATGGGTACCCAATCCATGGATGGCCCACTCTATGAAAGTAATTCTTAAAATCAGGGTGCTGACAAACAAGCCCAATGAGATTGGTCCTTTAACCACAATAATTTATTTATTTATTAGAAAAGGTTTCACCAGAAAAGACAACATGAACCGAGAACAGCTCCTTTCCAGAAAGAGACCCAGAGTTTGCCCCCATGAACAAAAATAAAAAGTTTGTGAGATGGAACTGTTGTACCCTCACGAGGTACACTTAGTTATAGGCAGGAGGCAGATGTGCAATATTCAAGCACCTTAACACAAATTATGGTCTCCCCAACAGGGATTTATACAAATACTTACAAATCAGACATTATTTGATGTCAACACCCATATAGCACACCCATGATGAAGTAAGAAGACCTTCTATACTGGGTGACTTGACTGGCCACAAAGTGCAGATATATTTGCATGATATATAAATTACTCCTAGGGGCTGCAGGACACTCATTGTAGGGCTTGAAGGAACAGTGGGAAAAGGAATCTGGTGACCAGGTTCCACTACAAACCTGGGAAAAATGTTAAGACAGGGCTGGAGTGTGACAGTACCATATTTATTAGGTTTGCTCTGTGATCGGGGATGTAGGGGACATGCGTGAGCATGTGAGTGCTTGTTACTAGATCCCAAAACTGCGGTCAGAATCGTGTGCTGCAATTCAGGGCAGTTGTCGTTAACTGGAATTGCCCGAGTTGCAGCCCTAACTGAGCAGAGCCCTATTTTGCTAGACTCTGTTGTTGCATGCTCAGCTTTCTGAGGGACTCCCGGCCCCCCCGCCTCCTCCCTTGGGACTTGGCCTCCCCACCTCCGAGCACCCAAACATACTGGGAGACATAATTTGCAAAGTTACGAACCATGTCCTCCTCACAGCCTTTTCCATCATTCCCTCCTAGGTGCTCAGGCCGCATTCTCTTTTTTATGTTTTTTTTTTAAGTTTGTGTGCACAGTCTGTCTTAGCAGCAGCCAACCACATTGTGCAAGGCCATAAGCTAGTCTTGCGGCAGGGTGGCAGAGAAAGGAGAGGCAGGAACTGCACGACTAGAACAGAGTCCGGGCATCTGTTGTCTTGCAAATGTGCTATGTCCCTTATTCCACTGTCCAGTTGGCTTGACACAGCAGGAAAAAAAGGACTGAGAGAGAGAGAACACTTGGAGGAGTCAGACAGGTGGATCACTCTTCACAGCAGGGCTTAAAGAGTGAGAGAACTCGAAGGAGTGAACGAGCGTGGAGCGGGCACAGTGCTACAGAGTTACAGGCCCTGCTGCACACTGAGGAACTGGGAGTCTGAATGGGTGGTCAGTGGCAGGCAACCATGGGCTGAGGAGAGGAAGAGAAGAGTGTGACCACATGGTGTGAGCTGGGAGGGAGATGGGACCACTGGGGACATGACCGAAACTACAACACTGTGTAGATGACCTGCAACCTTAGTTGAAAGGGTTCATGCAATACCTCACATGTTGCAAAGTAACACCACACATCAAACAATTTCTCTAATTACTCAACGTGACGCGAGACAACCAATACCTATAACTGCAATTACATGATTATCGTTGCTTAGCAAAATGTACAATGCATGATTGTCTTCCACATAGTAGTTGTTCAGCTTCGGATACGTCAGGTTACAAAACAAAGTTTTCATTGAGCGAGGAAATAAAACACAGATCAACTTTCGTGGCAATAGCGTGACAACCAGCCAGCAATATTCTGTTGCGAGTACTGTACAAGAAAAAACACATGCTGTGCTGTTTTTGGTATTTCCACGTCAATTTTTGATCACTGCAGGCAGTCACTGGGGGATAATTTATTTTAAGTGGTGGCTGGGCACTATGTGACATAGCAAAGTGCAGGAGACAGGTTTCCTTTACGAGATTTGGGGAGTCCATGATTCCAATCTTGTGACTTGTTTATCAAATGGTATAGAAAAAAATTGGGCGATATGGGTCGGTATCCATCATAACAAGAGGAATCAACCATTCGGTGTTCCAGTGTAAATGAGTTACCCCATTAACTGTCCTAATGAGAAATCGCATTCTTTTACGATCACAGCAGCTCACATGTTTTCATGAAGGAGCTTCAACAGCTGGACTTTGAAAATCCTTGATAAACAAATGCAGACATGGCTGGATGCTGCAAAAGTAGGGGTTTCGAGGGTCGGGTTTATGTACTGGTTGGGAAAAGGTTTTCAGGCAAAAGGAGTCAGGAAAGTAACAGTGGGGAATTGGTATTGTACCTGTAGAAATAATCATAGTTGTGCAGCATTACATTAAAAAACACAGGTCTACATTAATTGAAAGCCACTGACACCTATTAACAATATATATGTGACAGAAGCTAACACAAGAGCATGAATAAAAAACGTAAAATTACCAATCGCCGCGACATTGCAGGGAGGATTTCGGATGAGAACTCTGTGAGACACAGCTGACAGGCAAATATCGATGAGAGGTAAATGGGGACCAAAATATAAAGGCACAAGTGGAGGAAGGGCAGGAAGGAAGTAGCTATTAATTAGTGGCCAGGGTCAAGCACATCCCCCACCTAATTAGAGGCAGTAACGTGAATGTGCACGTTGGTTTTAACAGAGGAGATTTGGAACAAAGGTGGGGCTACACCGCGGACAAAATGCAGACTTGGAGGTTTATTTTATCAAAAGTAAATACACTAAATTCAAGGAAAAAGTGGAGGGATTTAATCGAGGAGCAGAGTTTAATATTGGTTGCAAAGGTGAGTGCTAATCTGTGCAATTTTGAATTTAGCTCTAAATCTGACAGTGCAGCTTTAACTGGTGGGAGTACCATTGGAAGGTGCTGGTACAATACATTCACACACCCACAATCACAGCCCATTTTGAGTGGGAAGAACCACAGACAGATGCTGTAGGGGCTGTGCAGAAAGGGGCAGCTACTACCACATCTTCTGGGGGTACCCCAAGATCAGAACTTATTGGTACCAGACTCAAACAGAGTTATCACAAATATGAAGTATGGAACTGGAATTTAGCTTTCAGCAAATGTCCTTTTGGAATTTCCCGTTGAGTGTCGTTGCTTGAGAGTAAAGAGAAGCCTTTTACATCAAGTATCTAGTAGCCCCTGAATGCATCACTGCTCACTGGCTACCCTCCACACTACCCTCTGTAATAGAGTGGAAGGATAGACTGGAAATGGTAGTGGTGTGGAAAAAAAATCTCTGCAACATTCCGGCTGACCCAAGAGAGATTTCTAGATAAGTGGAAGGTTTGGAATAACTACCTGATACCGCAGGAAGAATAGATCAGGAAGGATCCCAAAAGAGACAGAAGTAGGCACGTGGCTGTAGTGCCCAGGGCACCACTAGCTGGCTCTCGACCTCACATATCACTGGCAGATTAGGAAAATCTAAATGAGCACACACTCACAGAGTTTTTAGTTCTTTGTGTTAATGTTTTAGCTCATTATATACTGTGTTGGTGGTTAATACCAGGAAGAAAAGAAAAGCTATGAAATTTTTGTAAACAGTATAGAATGATACATGAATATACAAAATGCCAGAGATTGTCCGCTAAAACTGAAAACATGGGTAGATAAGAAGGCATCAACTAGCATCTCTGTTACTGCAACCAAGAACAATAGGCAAGTGGAACTGCTCTGTACCAACTATGGAATTGTACTTTTGTAATCTAGCACCCACGCTACTCCCTGCCACCACTGGTGCCCAAATCTAGTCCCTGTCTTCCTCACAGCCACTCTATCTCTAATAGAGTACACAGATGGTGCAGCTGCTTTGGGAGGGATAGTTACAATTGTCCTCCTGCTTCACCACGGGCCCACAGGGCCCTTCATGAAGTAAACACTAAAGCACTATTCCAATCTGTTGTGCCCCAGAGTCCCTGTACCCTCCAGGAATGGTGTGTGGGGGTGTCCATGTGCTCCAGGAGCACTATGGTAGCTAGCTTTGAGGGTTTATAGAGAGAACAGCCAGCGAGGAGAGCAGTGACTGGCTGTGCAGGGCCAGACTGAAAAGGGAGGAACTTACCTATTGATCAGGTGTCCCTCCTGGTGTCCTGGCGGGTCTGGTATATCCTGTGATTCTCCCTACTCTTCTCCAGTGATGGCAGCGGTGCAGTCCATCAGTGGATTCCCCAATAATGGGCTGACAGTTAAGTCCATTGTGAGGGGTGGCAGCAACAGGCCATCACCCACATCCTCAATTAGAGTAGCATATGAAGTGGAGGCCAGTGGGAGGGTCTAAGGTCTCCTTCTCTCATCCTAGCACCAGAATCATTCCCATCTCAGAAGCAGCAGAGGGCTGCAGGGTGAGAGACAGCAGCAGTAGTGGCAGGTGCTGTCTGATGAAAATACTTAAACATAATGAATGACTGAATGAATGAATGAATGAATTAATTAATTAATTATACCAAGAGCGGAACAGATGCCTGGAGGGGCAACACATATCTAAACAAACCACCCAGAAGGTGGAGTTAACAAAAGCTCCACTGGAGCAGTAACTGTGGGGGTGGGAAGCCACAGATCAATGATTTCAGACCACCCATAGGGCAGGTTTGCAAAAGAGCTCTGTAGGAACAAATGATTGTGGGGGTGGGTAAGCCTTGGGTAACAGAACTGCTTATGGGGCAGAGTAAGAAAGACTCCATAAAAACTAAAAGAGCTTTTAGAGGGCCAATAGAGGAAGTATGATATATTTAAATGACTGTGTAAATATTTATGGGGCACAGTCACTAAACAGTGACTCACAAATAGCGAACACTAAATAGTTTCGGCAGAAACAGCGACTGCGGTTTTTATGGGGGGCTATGCCCCATGCATTCTCCATGTTCCCCTTCCTATAAATAACCAACTCTGGGAGGGAGGAATTGCGAAGTCGCCAAAACCATGGTCACTGTTTTGTTCTCACTGTTTTTGCGAGTCACCGTTTTGCTCTTGCTAACATTATGGCACACCGGCACAGACAGATAGCCACATAGTATAACGGGGCATTCTAAAGCAAAGCAACAAAAAGAATGAAAAAGGGGGTCCAGTCTGACAATGGAGGATTTAGGGGCTCCACTCTAGACAAAGATAGGAAGAATAATTTTCAGTAAAATGTCTCAGTAGGCAGGAAGCAGAACACATGCTTTATTCATGTACAATGCTCCAAGCTTAGAGTATAGCTTATGGTGAATAGCATCAACATGCACTGAGAAATTAAGATGCCAGTCAAGGCAAACCCTGAGGTATGTAAAGGAGGGAAAATCTTCAATCTTAGCACCATCAAGTGTATTAAATAGTGGGAGAGAAGTAAGTCTGTCAAGCTTCTGATGGGTGCCAAAAGTCATAGAGACTGTTTTTTTTGGCATTGAGGGACAACTGGTTAGACTCAAACCAGTGTTGAATGTTGTAAAAGTCCAACTGCAGTTGTGAGAAAAGGTCATGGGTAGAGAAGCCAGAAGCAAAATGAACTGTGTCATCAGCACACATATGAATGGACGCAAAGGGACAGATAGCTAGGAGGCCATTTAGAAATATGGAAAAGAGAATAGGACCCAGGACAGGCCCTTGAGTGATACCTGAGCTAATGGGAAATGGAAATTAAATGGATTTTCCAGTCCAGACAGTTTAAGACCTTCCTTCAATGTAAGAATGAAACCAACTGACTGAAGAATCAGAGAGGCCTGCAGCTTTAAGTTTGTGCAAAAGGAGGGATGTGCCACAGTGTCAAAAGCTTTAGCATGATCAACAAAATGACAGAAGTAGTCAGTCTTTGATCCATACCTCACAGTATGGAGTCAGTGAGTCAAAGGAGCAAGGTGGACGTGGAGTGGGATTTCCTAAAACCAGACTGGAGAGGTGTGAAAAAAGGAGAAGTCAAGAAAGGAAGTGAGCTGAGATAAAACAACATGTTCCTATAACTTAACCAAGGTGGGAAGGAGAAAAATTGAATGGAAGTTGCCAGGAGAGGTGGGATCACCACCTCTGTGAAGAGGTGTGGCAATAGCCTGTTTCCAAATATCAGGAACAGTAGCAGAGGAAAACAAAATATATATTTTTTCGCAACTTATTTTTCTTCTCCTCAGCACCGGAACTCTCCCTGGCATCTCCGCTCACTGAATCTACTCTACTGCCCGCTATGAACCCTGTCTTCTTCATAGACATTACTTTCTCCCCACAACCTGCGCCCATATAGGCTTAAGGAGACCAAAGGGGCAGAGGCAGGGAACCAGCACTAGGAGTGTGGTGGAATGGCACTGGGACGGCCATCGCCTATCCAGGCTGGTGGGTTTTTTCCGTGGAAGGCCCTGCTACCACTTCCCCCGAGCATGATGCCCTCCTGATGCCATAACGCATGGCAACCCTGCCAGTGTCAGCTCACACCAATGTATGGTCCATGTTCTGCAGCATCCTCGCTCTCCACTGGGAGTCACTGGAACACTAGACAACCCACAGCCCTCCCCAGGGAGAGGAGAGCAGCCCATCAGATGCTCTGTCTTCCCCCTCCCCTACTGACCCCCCGGCGCCCGAGATCGTTCCCGAACTTGGGTCTCCGGTGTGGTGCGAGGTGTGGTGTCCAGCACCTCAACCCTCAGTGCCACCAGGCTGCCAATAAAAACTAAAGATTAGGGAGTAAAGTAATAGGCAGAGCAATAGCAGGAGCTGAGAGGAGGAGCTTAGGGTCAAGGCCATCTGGACTACCTAACTTTAAAGGATTAAAGAGGACAGGAAATCATTTCTAATTGGCAGTTGTTTATGAGTGCTTATTATCAGATGTTATATGCATTTCCCTAAATTATCAGTATTTAACTGTGCCTGGATATAAATTGGTAAGAAAAACTGTATTTTGCATTGTTTTATTTTTATGGGCAGCATTCTATTACAGTTCATTTCATGGAACCAGTAATCTGGAGTTTTAGCTATGTCACGGTTTGTGCATAGAACTCTAAGCATAGCTCTGATAGGTTAACAGCTCATAATTACTGTGACCCCCTTTATGAACTGGAATTCAGATACCTGTGCAATGCCGTAATACATTTCAGCACCTTTCAGTCACTTTCACTTTCCTCAAGCAGGACTCTGCGCTCGTGACAACTCAAGTGCTTTCATTCAGATTTTGTCCTCTGAAGCTGCCACTCCTTGCAACTGCCGCAGCTCAGTACAGGTTCCTCCGTGTGTGACAAATTATCAAGATACCTATAAATATTACCCACTTTGGACTATTTTAAAAATGTTTTTTCAAAAGTTATTTAGTTAGAAAAAAGTAATACTGTTCTTTGCCTGGTTTCCGTTTCTGTCTCGAAGAAAAAAAAATCACACTTCAGCAACAGGATTTCTGGTATTTATAAAATGTAACAGTTTACATTTTAAACAAAAAAATAGTTTGTTAATGTTCCTCATATTTCTGCTGCAAACTGCACCTCCTAAATAGTGTTCTGAATGCAAAAGGATGAATGTCATTCTGATCAACAAGTGTATTTTTCTTGGGTACATCAAAAGTGCTGGCTAAGACTCTTTGCACCAGTAATTATAAAAAAATAACAGATAGGCAAGTGTGTGCATATGAATATTTTTTTCATACCCTCAGTGTGTGATGACCACATAAACCTCTTGAACATCACTCTCGAGGTTTATGGGTCATCACACACCTCGGATGTGAAAAAAATATTCATAACACACACTTGCCTATCAATTATTCTCTATATAATTAACATTCTATACACAAACCATGACATAGTAAAAACTCCAAATTACTGGTTCCATGAAGAGAACTGTAAGAGAATGTTGCCCACAAAAATAAGACAATACAAAATACAGCTTTTTATATCACTTTTTGTTCAGGTACAGTTAAACATGGATAATTCTGAGGAATGCATAACATAACTGAGAATAAGTACTTCATAAACAGCAATCGAATGGAAATGATTCCTGTCCCTTTAAGGGCAAGAAGAGCCTTTAGAGAAACAGGAGGAGTGATAGAAGAGAACATAGAAATGTAGACACATAGAGGTTGATGGCAGATAAGGACCGCAAGGCCCATCCAGTCTGTCCATTTTTTCTACCTTATGAAAGTCCCATAGGCCTTTACTCTGGCAATGGCCTATTTATTCATACTCATCTGTATTGCTCCCTTATACCTATCCCATGCCTGTTTGAAGCCCTGCACTGTATTCATATCCACCACTTCCTGAGGTAGGCCGGTCCATGCATCCACCACCCTTTCTGTGAAAAAGAACTTCTCACATTACTACTTAATTGGCCTCCCTCTAATCTCATGCTGTGTCCTCTTGTCCTGCTATTTTCGTATATTGAAACATGTTAGACTCTTTTATCTTGTTAATGCCCTTAAGATATTTGAATGTTTCGATCATATCACCTCTCTCCATCCTTTGCTCGAGGGTATACATATTAAGCTCTGTTAATCTGTCCTCATGTTTTCTGATGCAGTCCCTGCACCATTTTGGTTGTCCTTCTCTGGACTGCCACCATTTTGTTAATGTCCTTGTGCAGGTGCGGCCTCAAGTACTGCACACAGTACTCCAGATGGGGCCTAACCAGTGTCTTGTAAAGAGGGATTATTACCTCCCTCTTATGACTTGTGATACCCTTACTAATACACCCCAACATCCCTCTAGCCTTACTTACTGCTTTAGTGGTCTGCTTGGATGATTTCAGGTCGTTTGTGATGATGATGCCCAAATCTCTTTCTTTCCTTGTGATTGCCAGCAGCTCCCCTCCCAACCTATAGGTAGCTTCAAGTTTTCTCTTCCCTATATGCATCACTTTGCACTTCTTTGCTTTAAACCCCAGTTGCCACTCTTCTGACCATTTTTGCCAGTTTTTCCAGAATTCTTCTCATTTTGCCCACCCCATCTGGATCATCTACTCTGTTGCAGATCTTGGTGTCATCTGCAAACAGGCAAACCTTACCCTCCAGTTCATCTGCAGTGTCACTGATGAAGATATTGAAGAGGCCTGGCCTCAGGACTAACCCCTGAGGTACCCCACTCATGACTTGCATCTCTTCTGACTGTATACCATTTACCACCACTCTCTGTTTTCTGCCCACCAACCAGTTTGCCACACAGTTGACCAACGTCTGAGCCACCCCAAACCTACCCAGCTTATTATTCAGTCTTATATGTGGAACAGTATTGAAAGCTTTGCTGAAGTTAAGGTAGGTGACATCAGCTGCAACCCCTTGGTCCACCACTCTGGTTACCCAGTCAAAGAAATCTATGAGATTAGTTTGACAGGACCTTCCTGTTGTAAACCCATGCTGTCTTGGATCCTGTGCTCCTATGGATTCCAGGTGTTGCACTATCCTTTCCTTAAGGAGTGCCTCCATAATCTTGCCCACTACCGAGATAAGACTGACTGGTCTGTAGTTTCCTGCCTCCTCCCTGCTGCCACTCTTGTGGAGCAGGATCACATAAGCCCATCTCTAGTCTTCTGGGACCTCTCCTGTACTCAGAGACTCACTAAACAGTTCTGCTAATGGTTCTGCTAGTTCCACTCTTAGCTCCTTTAGTACCCTGGGATGTATGCCATCAGGTTCCATTGCCTTGTCCACCCTGAGCTTAGCGAACTCTTGTAGGACTCTTTCTTTTGTGAAGAAACTTGTGCACACCTCCCTCCCCTGTGTCCATGGTGCTGAGTTGTGGGCCCTGCCCTACCTTCTCCTCAGTAAATACTGAGCAGAAGTATCTATTTAGGATAGATACTTTTCCTTGGTCCTCCACATACTCCCCCTTATCCCCTTTGATCTTAGCAATACATCCTCTGGACTTTCTCTTTTCACTAATGTGTCTATGGAAAGTCTTGTCCCTTCTTTTACTGTTCGTGCTAGTGTTTCCTTGGTTTGGGCCTTTGCCTGCCTTACTGCCTTCCCTGCTTCCCTTAGGGAAGTTTGGAATACCTCTCTATCTTCATCCTGCTGCGTTACCTTACATTTCCTGAAGGCCAACCTTTTGTTCTGATCTTTCCTGCTACTGTTTTTGAGAACTAAAGTGGTTCCTCCTTCTTTTGTTCTTGATTTTCTCCCTAACACAATGGGATGCTGCTTCAAGTATTGCATTCTCAATGCTTGCCCATTTTGCCTGTACCCCCTCACCTGTATTTCTTCTTGCCAGGGCTAGCTCAACCCTGTTGGCCATCTTATCAAAGTCAGCTCCTCTAAAGTCCCATATTTTTGCCTTGGAATGGGTTGATTTAGTTCTAGTGGCTAAATTGAACTATACCATGTGATGGTCACTGGCCCCCAGATGCTCTTCTACCTGGAGATCTGTGATCCTTTCCCCATTAGTCAGTACTAGATCCAAGAAAGCTCTGTCTCGTGTGTGTTGTTGTACCAATTGTTTGAGGCCCTTCCCTGCAAGGAATCCACTATGTGTCTAATTCTGGTGGATGTTCCTGCTGGTATTGACCAATCTGTATCTGGCATGTTGAAGTCTCCCATTATCAGAACCTCCCTTTATTTAAATAAAGTATATTGAATAAAAAAAAGAACCTCCCCTTTAGCTGTCATGTTTTGTATATCTTCTAACAGTAATGTGTCTATGTCCTCCCCTGGTCTGGAGGCCTATAGACAATCCCAATTTGTATGGCTGTCCCGTTTCCTGTTTCCAGGGTGACCCACAGTTCTCCTGGCTCCTCATGTGATTCTGAATTTCTGTAACTTTGATATTTTCATTAAAGGACCACTCCACCCATTCCTTTTGCACCTCAGTCTCTTCGGAACAGTACATAACCGGGTACTGAAGTCTCCCAAGTATGGTTACTGGTGAACCATGTCTTGCTAATGACTACTATGTCCAGTTTAGCCTCTGTCATTGTTGGCTCCAGGTCTGGGATCTTGTTTCCCAGACTGTGTACATTTGTGTACATTATTTTCCATTGCCCAGATTTCAGTGCATTAGTTGTGGGGTGAGGTCCAGCTTTTCCCCTGCGCATCATATGGGGAGCCAGACCTTTTTCCTTACCTAGTGATGCAAATGAACTACTAACATGCTGAACTCCTGTTTGATCACTAGCTGAGGTGGGAGGGGTGTTCTTTCTGTTCGATGTATCTGGTGCTGCACCCCTCTCACCATTTGCTAGTTTAAATATTCTGCAAAGACATAAAACTTCTGCCCCAATGCACTGACTCCCTCCTTAGTCAGATGCAGGCGATCGTATTTAAATAACTTTCACTCCCAAAACTGTTGCCAGTTACCTACAAATTTGTTTCCTTTTTCCGGGCACCAGCCCTTGAGCCAAATGTTTAGTTACTCTTTCTCCCCTTCTCTGACCTTCCGTCTGTCTGCCACCCCCCAGACCAGCAGGATCTCGGAGAAGGAGATGGCAGATGAAATACATAAGTTTGACTCCCAGCCTGGTCAGGTGTTCCTTGGTTTCAACACCTGACCGGCTGGCGAGATCATTATTCCCTATGTGTACTGGGATGTTGAAGTTTTCTCCTGCTTCCTGCATGATTTTAGCAATGCAGTCAGTGTCTCTCCACACTGATGTACCTGGAAGACATCTGACCATTACCCCTGGCTAGAGGTAGGTAACAACTCCCCAAATCATGGAGTCTCCTATAGTCAGAAGTGGTTTGTATTTCCTTTTTGCTTTTTGTGTTTTGGTTCCTGTTTTGGGTGAGTTTTTGTAGTGCTAGCTCCTGTGCTACAGTGTTCTGCTCTGCAGTGTCCTCTGCCCCTTTGTTTGACTTCGGAGATAGAGCCAGATACCTGTTTGTAGTTTTTATATGGTTTGTGGAGGTGATACATTGGAGAGCATTGAGTGATGGGCACCCAATTTGCCCCTCCTAACCACCTGCCAACCTCCTGGACCAACTACCCTCTGCTGTCAAGGTGCTTCACTTGGATGTTGGGGACATGGTGGATGGTTCTTGTAATATATTTCCTCCTGAATATGCAATTTGAGGTGCGTAATCTCTGCCCATGCTGCCCAGAGCTGAGCTCTTAGATCACCGATGGTCCAGCATGTAAGACAGCATCCTAAATCCTATATAACTGCCCTTTTGAAAAGTGTCCAGCAGTACCTGCAGTTAATAATATCCATTCCAGTTAAGTTGCCGAGTTTAGAACCTGGTCTGAGTAATTAGAAGGAAAATGAAAGCAAAAGTTTGATTTTATTTCTATATTTTTGTTTTGTTTGTTTGTTTTTGTATAACTTTTTATAACAGATAAATGAATTGTGCCCCTGTAAGTGAGGTCACTGTGAGGATATCCTTCTGATCCTCCCCTTCCTGCTTTGCTACAGGAAATGTCACAACTGTGCTATGCTGTAAAAGGAGTGTAGCATGGGGTGGTTGGGGATGGGGTTGGGTGGTTGGGCCCTTCCTCTGCTGAAAAAGAAGAACCACGGATGAAAGAAACAAGGAGTTAAGAGCAGAAGCAATCAACCAACAACAAATGCAGTAGCTATCCCTCAGTATGTATCTTATATTTGTGCCTGTAATTAGACCTGAAAGCTTAGCCTAATGATAGGAAAAAGAAAGAGGAGAGGAAGCCAGGATGAGGTGGAGGAATGATAAGAGAAAGGGCACAGTTAATAAAGTAGGTGTTAAAAGACACAGCAACAGCAGAAGGGTCAGAGATAAGGGAGTCACTAACCTTGAGGACAGGTGAGGGAGCCAAGGTCTGTGGGGTGAAAAGGGAATGGATAACCTTCCAGAACTTGGAGGGGTTATTAATGCTGCTTTGGAGTGTGGAAGCAAAATACTCAGACTTCGCAAGTCTGATGGCCTTGGTACAGGCATTATGAAGACATCTATAGTTGGACAATGAAGACTGGGAGTCAGTGGTTTAAAAAGTATGCCAGTCAAGGTCTCTGGTTTGGAGACAAGTAAGTGCCTCAGCCGATATCAAGGGAAGATGTGAACCACTCACTCTAGTTTTTTGCAGGGGTGCATGATGATCCCATACAGCCAAAAATTTAGACTGAAAGTAATGTAGGGCAGAATTTATATTACTGGATGCAGGAATGGGGGACCAATCATAGAATGCAACACCGCCACCCCTTTTAAAGTGATCTTGCCTAGCTAAGGGGTAGCCAGGTACAGTTACCCTGGAATTCTGGACCATAGGGGAGAGCCAAGTTTTAGATAAAACTATTAGTACACCTAGTTGAAGGTTAAGCATAATAGGTAGTAACTGGTCATTTTTGGGAGAAGGCTAAAGATGTTTAAGTGAGCCACCCTCAAATCTTGAGGAAGTTGCAAAGGTGAAAGTGTAATGGGGCCAGGATTAATTTCAATGTCACCTGCTAACAAACATAGTAAGCCGACAATGAGTATTAATGCATAATTACAGTATGCTGCCTGGAATGGGAAGGGGAGGAGGAAATGAGAAAGAATAGGAGGAGCAAAGGGACAGGAGGCACCAAAGTGTTTCAAGGTGAAACCAAGGAGTAGGAAGAAAGTGACACAGAGGTCACTAAGGGAAGTGAGGGAGAAAGGGAGTTGAGGAGGAGTGAGTAGGTAAAGGGGAGGGAAAAAGTAAGTAGATAGAAGAAGAAACAGGTTGAGGAAGGAAGAAGAGAGAAAGATTAGGAAAAAGAAAAACAAGAGGAGTTAATATAATGAAGATTAAAAGGAAGCAGGTAAATAGAAATATGGAGAAGTGAGGTCAGTAACAGGAATAGTGGGTAACGTTTGATGTATGTCAGGCCCAGATAGGAAGGCAATAGGGATGCAAACAAGGCAGATGGACAGAGCAGAGTAAATTATACACTATACACTCTTTAATTCAAAATGAAACAAAACTCACAAATACATTACCCTCACAACAAATGGAGTAAACTTAAGGTGTAATACAGTAGTTACTAACAGTAAATGGTTCTATGTGATGTGGGCGACCCACAGAAGAGCGACGTCAGGGCGGTGAAAACAATTTTACCACCCTGACAACCTCGGTGCATAGAAAATGGTGCTGGAGACTGAAAATACTTGCTTTTTGTGGGGAGGCTCTGCCCCCCAACACCCCCCATGAAGCTCCCTGCACCCTCCTACTTAAGGATTCTGAACTCAAGTGGGGTGCATGTCGGGGGGGTGAAAGCAAAAAAAAACAAGATTTTAGGTCGTGCGCAAGAAAAGCACAGTAGCACGCGGACCAAGACCCAAACCCAGAATCCCTGTACCGCTAACGGAGACCAACCCCCGCTGCCACGGCGCAGCTTGGCAGCTGACCTCAGCGCCACCCCTTCATCCCCTCTGCCCCCTCCCAGGCCACAGCTTCACCATGCTCGCTCCCCGCTCCATCACTTGCATGTGTACATGTAGCGACATCCTATCGCTAGGGTCACCCACCCCACCACATCCGGTCACCCTGCCTGCCCCCCTCACCTTTTGGGCTTTTGTCCATATCGCGTTGCCGTTTAGGACGGTGCCGTGATTCAGGCGCCCACCTCACGTGCTACCACATTAAACTGACCCATATAAAAGCAATTGAACATGTATGAATAAATTGATCAGTTTGGCAATCATTAAACACAGTAGCTTGTATTACACGCCATTTACTTTAGCTAAACTATATTTAGTATTAAAATGCAAAAATGATCTAGCAAGCAATGCATCCAACATTAGCTAATTGCGGGAAAATACCTACCACATGACACAGTGAAACAACTCAAGGAGAAAATGATTGCTGTTGACTAGTATTGTCTCACTGTGGGTGCAGAATTTCCTGCCGACTTCCATTCCACACTGATGCCATTAAGCTGTGGCCCTTTAGTGAAAGGACCGTAGTGAAGGGCCACTAGTAAAATAAACTTAAATAGGATAGGACAGCTCTGCCTAACACAAGCAATGCCTTCCCTAGATTGGAGGACCAGGGCAGTGACACAGACAATGTCTCTGCCCATTTCAGACGTGACCAAACACTGTCCAAGAAGCACAAGAGCCCAACTAGCTCAACCACAATCCTCAGCCTTCACACAAACTGCTGAAATTCAGCACGTGGAGAAATAGAATCCACAAGTGATGCCTCCCGCCGATTGGATGAGCAGGGCAGTGATACGGACAATGTCTCTGTCCATTTCAGAAGTGACTAACACTCTTCAGGAAGCTTAAGATCCTGACTGGCTCAACCATGATCCTCAGCCCTCACACTATTTGCTGAAATGCAGCACACAGTGAAATAGAATCTAGAGCAGCAGACCACAATAGTCTCCTAATGGACAGTGAACATGAGCTGCAGTGAGCATGGCAACCACAGCCATTGCCATCAGGGTTACAGTCAAGGCTGTATGCATGTGCCCTCTGAGACACATTGCTAAGGAATGCTTCCATATGGACCATCTCAACGTAGTCAAGTTGTGTGTCCAGGTGTGGGACCATGTGGCTCTTGGAATGTGGTGGTCACATGCCATATTGGTTCAAATTTGGGTGTTATGAGTTCTGCCATACTATACCATGTGGTCATTCCAGAGGTTTGTGGGTGATGTTATAGACATCAGTCAATCATCTGTGTCTAGGACACTACACCAGGTCATGGATGCCCTGCTACTGTATGTGCATGAGCACATCATCCTCCCAATGGTAGCACATGGCAGGCGCATGAAGAAAGCTTTCTATGCCATGCACAGTATGCCAACATATTTAATGCCATAGACTGTACACATGTTGCCATCCTGGCACTGTCTCACAATTAGGAGGCACACCACAACCACAAGGGCTTCCACAGCATCAATTGCCAGGTGGTGTGCAATGCTGCAGGGCTAATCACGAATGTAGAAAGTACTTGGGCTCATGCCACGATGCTTCTATAGAAACATAGAAACATAGAATTTGATGGCACATAAGGACTGCTTGGCCTACCCAGTCTGCCCATTTCCCTACCTAATGGATAAGCTGCAGATCCTAGTTAGCCAACAGTCTACTTCTTCCTACCCCCACCCTCTAGAATTGCCTTATGACTGTCCCATGCATGCTTGAATTCCACCAGTTTTTGACTCCACAACCTCCTCTGGAAGGCTGTTCCATGCATCCACAACCTCTCTGTGAAAAATACTTCCTTACATTACCTCTGAGCCGCACCCTCTATCTTCAAATTGTGCCCCTTTGTTCTTGCACACCTCTTTTTCTGAAAGATGCTACCCTCTTGGACTTTGTTGATTCCCTTGAGGTACTTGAAAGTTTCTATCATGTCCCCCCCTCCTCCTTTCCTCAAGGCTATACATATTAAGCTCCTTAAGTCTCTCTTCATATGTCTTCCGGTGCAGACCCTGCACCATTTTAGTTGCCCTCCTTTGGACTGTCTCTATTCTGTTTATGTCTTTGCAGAGATTGGGTCTCCAGAACTGCACACAGTATTCCAGATGGGGTCTCACCAGCTGTCTGTACAGAGGGATAACAACCTCCTGTTTTCTACTGGTGATGCCTCTCCCTATGCATCCCAGTATCTCCCCAGCCTCCTTACTGCCCTCTCACATTGCTTTTCCCACCTTTAGGTAATTTGATATGACTACCCCCAGGTCCCTTTCCATTTTTGTTGTTGTTAGTATCTCACCCCCCATTGTGTACTCTTCCCTGGGTTTTTGTTTCCCAGGTACATTACCTTGCACTTCTTAGCATTGAATCTAAGCTGCCATACATTTACTTGGTTACTTGGTTTTTAGGACAAAAGGAGGTCAAGCGGCCCATCAGGATTGTCCTCCACATTTGTGGATCATTTACATGTATCCCAATTGTTCATCCATTTATCAAGTTTGTATTTAAATGCTGTAATATTTTTAGAATCTATGATTTCTTGAGGCAGTTTGTTTCATAGTCTAGATGATCTAATGGTAAAGAAATTTAACCTTTTATTATTTTTAGCTTTTTGTACTTCAGGTTGTCTATTATGGAGCCTTGGTACAATTTTTCTTTCAGAGTAAATGATGCCGCATTGTTCCATTTGTTCCGGAATGTTAAGAATTTTGAATAGTTGTAAAAGTTCTCTGGCTCGCCTACATTCGAGAGTGTGAGATCCGGTTTCCCTCAGCCTGCTGCTATAGTCCAAATGTGTTAAGTGAGGTATTAATTTAGTAACTCTATGTTGAATTTGTTCAATTTTATCTATGTCTGTATTTAAATAAGGATTCCAATATGGAGAACCGTAGTCCAGATATGGTCTAATGTGGGACCTATACAGAATTAGAAGACATTCTTCTGTTTTAGAGATGAATGTTTTATTTATTCTTCTTAGTAGCGCATTTGTTTGATTCCCAATTTTGAGCAGTGAGAAGATGAAGATAATTTGTCGTTAATCATAATTCCTAAATCTTTTTCCACTGAGGATATCCTAATAATGCTATTTTTCAAGTGATATGTTTGTTTGGGATTATTCTTTCCAAAATGGAGGACCGCACACTTGGCTACATTGAAGTACATTTTGTTTACCCTAGCCCATTGTTCTATTTGTGCAAGATCCTGTACCAACTTATGACAGTTATCAGAAGTGTTAACCTTGCCACCAAGTTTGGTATCGTCCGCAAATTTGACCATTATGTTATTCGGTGAAACGCACATATCAATGATAAACAAATTAAACAGCACCAGGCCCAGAACAGTACCCTGCGGCACACCACTGGTCACAGCTCCCACCTTCGACAGTTCGCCATTTACCCTAACCCTCTAATGTGTTCTATTACTCAGCCAACTTCCTATCCAAGATATAATGAGTGCAGAAAAGCCAAGGTGGGTAAGTTTATTGATCAAGATACTATGTGACACTTTGTCGAACGCTTTGCTGTAGTCCGAAAGTATAACATCAGTGGGTATTTTATTATCCAAATTAAGACTGATGTAGTTGTAGAAAGTGATCAGGTTAGTTGTGCATGAGAAACCTGTTCGAAAACCATGTTGATACTTGTCGTTTATTTTCAATGATAACATTTCTTTTTCCAGATGTTTTTTTATTTTTTCCATAAGTTTACATGGTATTGAGGTGAGGCTAATAGGTCTGCAAATTTCGATTTTAGAGTGAGAACCTTGTTTAAAGATTGGTGTAATAATGGCAGTACGCCAGTCCATTGGAACTGTAGACTCATAAAGTGATTTCTTAAAGATGATGATCGGGGGGGGGGGATTATTGTATCTTTTGTTTCCATAAGGATTCTAGAACTAATATTATCAGGTCCAGAGCTAGTATGTTGTTTTAGTGTGTTGAAGACCCATTGTATGTCTTGAAAGAGAATTTCAAATGGTTCAAAATTAGAGTCTGTTATGATGGGTACAGTATTTATAATTTCAGGTGCAAAGACAGATGAAAAATACTTATTTAGTTTGGAAGCTGTTTTCATGTCAGATGTTATAGTCTTATTGTTGCAGACTAAAGGGCCTATTGTATTATTATTATTACCTTTTATACCGTTTAGGTAATTATATAGTGCTTCATGACAGTCCTTAGTATGTACCAATTTAAATTCAAGATTATGTTTAGCCAGTGTTATGTTTTTTTTTAATTGTCTTACTACCTCTCTGTACTTAAGCAGAATGTTGTTCTTTTGTTCAGGTAAGCATTTTTTTAAAGCTGAAAAAGGTTTTTTTTTTTTGATTAATTAATGTTTTGATTTTGCCATTAAACCATGGTGGGATTTTTCCTTTGTTATTGTATTTGAGTTTGTCTGGAACATAGTTTTTTTCCAGGTCCAAGATTTTTGTTTTCAGAAATACCCAAGCAGTTTCAGTGTTCATTGGATTCATAATATGTTCCCAGTTAATGGATTTAATCTGGTGGTTGATGGTTTTAAAGTCAGAATTATTATATTATTTTATTTTTAGTTTGTTAGTTTTTGGTAATATAGGTAATTGGATGGAAAAGTGGAGAGTTAGGTGATCACTGTTACCCAAGGGGCTAAGATATTGAATATCTGATATGTGGACTTCAGGGTTGGTTATAACTAGATCCAGTATGTTGTTTCTCCTTGTTGGTGCTTTAACACACTGCACCAATCCTGTGTTGATTATGGTAGACAAGAACATTTCATCATGTTTATTGATTCCTGAGAATGTGTCCCAGTTTATGGTGGGAAAATAAAAGTCCCCTAGAATGAGCACCGGCTCTTTGCTGGCAATTTGATTAATTTCATTACATAGTTGTTTGGTATAATCAGTGACAGATGAAGGGGCACGATAACAAGTGCCTACAATAAGTTGAAAATCATTTTGGGTCGAATACAGACCCATACACTTTCAGAATGTATAGTGGTTGTTAAGTTGTATGATGGAATGTCATTACGGACATATAGACTAACCCCACCACCAATTTTTGAATCCGGTCTATTTTTGAAGTAGTGCTTGAAGCCAAGAATATTTACTCTCCATTCTTTATCAGTATTACCCCAGGTTTCGGTTATTGCTTTTATTGCCAAATTTAGAGTTTTGATTAAGATTTCTAGTTCAGCAAGTTTGGTAATAGTTAGTGATTGTGCATTAAATGATAGTATATTAAGGTTTGCCCAATATGATAGACACGGCCTATTATTACTAGAGATAGGGGTTTTCCCTATCTCCCCCTCTCTGTCAGTTTAAATGGTTATTTATGAAATTTGCCATTTTCCATCCCAAAATTGCACTTCCCTTTCTGATGAGGTGTAAGCCATCCCAACAATAGAGGGACTTCCTTCAAAATCTTCCCAGTGAGTTAGACAACCTATGCCCTGACTGTAAATCCATTTACGGATCCATTCATTTAGAGCTTTAATTTTATTGTTGATATATGTGGTTGCTCTTGGGATAGGTAAAATCTATGACAGACATATAGTACAGCCACGGTCAACTAGAATATTACATAGTGCTACATAATCCTGTTTGATCTGCGGAAGTGTAGATTTTGTGATGTCATTTGCCCCAGCATGAATAATTACTAGTGAGTTATCACCAGCGGCTGACAATATTGTTTTTGACATTAGGGTGATGTCGGCTATTTTAGCTCCCCTATAACTAGATGCAGTCCGGTTTTCTTTGTCTGGGTTACAGATTGTCCTATCGACATATTTTGTTATGGAATCTCCTAACACAAATATCTGCTTGTTTTTATTTTTAATAAGCATTTCTGGGCTGCGCACTGGTTTGAATTCAGAAATAATATTTTGCAGTGACATATTAGTTGGGGATTTAGGAGCTGGTACCATAACTGCAGTATGATTTTTTTGTGTTTTGTAATTCCCTTTGTTCTGATTTTCCGGTACGTGTTCAATGATTTTTTGAGTATCATTGCAGTCATCCATCAGATATTCAGGAAGCAGTTCAAAGGAGTTTGAGAGTGGGATCGTGTAGGTTTCAGGAATGAGTTTACTTTTAGATTGCTTTTTTGGGGAAACTAAAGTCCAGTTCCCAATTTCAGTTGACGGTTTGATTTGGTGTTTAATAATAGTAGTTGCTGCTCAATAAGAGTAGGAGGTAGTAAGTAGTCAGGTGGTGGATAGTTTAAACGAGAGTTTTTTGGATTATTTGAGCATGAAGTATTAGCTTCCACTAGTAGGGACATATGATCGATATATTCCTCTAGTGTTTTGATATCAGAGCTTATGTTTTCATTTGGCTGTAACATCTTAATTTCCTCCTGCAAGTGCCTAACTAAGATACATTTATCACATAGAAATTTTGAGTCTTGTTTGCCAGTGGTATACATCCTACACTCTAGACACATTTTATTTGCTTTCTTCATGTTGGTATCACAGTGTACAATTATATACTCACAGGCTAATTTTACCTTACTTCAGTATGTCTCAGTATAGTAGCCTGGTCCTGGTGTCCTCGGTGGACACACGGTAGACATCTTGCACAGGCGGCGTGTCTCGATGCATCTCCGCACGCAGCCCATGTGCGCTCACCCCACTCGCTAATGCGAGGCATTTTGAGTTCAAGGAACCGAAGTGCGCCGTAGCTTAAATCTCCGGTTTCACGTTACTGCAGAAACACCAAAAACTGGTTAGATAGCCTTTAAAAAGGCTTCAAATATTGTAAAATTAGCAGTAGTGATGGAACAGAACCTTTACTAGGTTCTTGTGATACTCTGCAACTGCACTACGAGTTTGGGAAGAATCAGGAAAAGCCTCCAGTCCTCCACTATCCCACAATGCAGCACAAGTAACAAGGAAGCACCAGTTGTGGGAAGTGCCCCCTTACAAGAACTCTAAATAAAGTGTTTTAGAACAACAACAATTTCATACAAAGGTTTATAATAGTTTAAACAGCACTTCTGCAGTATAGGCTCAGCAAGTAATGTTATATCTGCTGCTGCTCGCTAATGCGGGCGTTTTTGAAGCCCAGGAACCGGAAGTGCAACTTGACCATTCCAACTTGTAGCGCAACTTGACCATTCCTCCAACCTTGACAAGTTGCTTCTCATCCTTTCCACCCCACCTTGTGTATCAACTCTGTTGCACGGTAACCCGTGAAATGGGCACATGAGGAAGGGCATCGTCCATTACGGCGACACTTTCCTCGCGCAATCCATTCATGGCGACTGACAGGTAGGGTGACCGGATGAGGGGGTGGGCGAACTAGGTGACAGGATGTTGCTATACATATGCACGTGGGGGGTGGGAGCAAGCACGGCGGCGTGGGCTGGGAGGGGATGGAGAGGCTGTAGGGGATGGCACTGCAGTTGTCGGTCGAGCTGCATCATGGCGTTGGGGATTGGGCAATGACTGGTGTGGCTGAGGTACTGGGTCCAGGTCCGGGTGCTGGTGCGATTTTTATTGTGCCCGGCCCGAACCTTTTAATTTTTACTAATTTCACCCCCCCCGACATGCACCCCTGGAGTTGAGAATCCTTAAATTGAGGTGTGGGGGCCTTCCTGAAAATAGTAAAAATATGTCCTGGCACCGTCGTGCTGGTGCACCAGGGTTGTCAGAGTGCCGAAAATGTGTTCGGCACTCTGCCTGAACGATAACGGCGATCGCCTTTAGGCGTTCGCCAATATCACATAGACCCCTGTTGCAGATCTTTGTGTCATCTGCCAAGAGACATACTTTTCCTTCCAGTCCCTCTGCAATGTCACTTATAAAGACATTGAAGAGGACCGTTCCTAGTACTGAACCCTGCTGTACCCCACTAGTAACCCCCCTTTCTTCAGAGTGGACTCCCATTTACTATTACCCTATGTGTCCTGTTCTCCAGCCAATTCTTTACCCAAGCTGTCATCTTGGGACCCACTCCCAGACTGGCTAACTTGTATATTAATCTTTTGTGTGGGACTGTGTCAAATGCCTTGCTAAAGTCTAGGTAGGCCATGTCCACAGCTCCTCCCTGATCTACTACTTTGGTCACCACCCAGTCAAAAAAATCTATTAGATTCGCCTGACATGACCTTCCTGCTGTGAATCCATACTGCCTTGGCTCCTGTGCCCCTCTGACCCTAGGTATTCAACAATTCTTTCCTTCAGAAGTGAATCCATCATTTTCCCTATCACTGAGGTTAAACTAACAGGTATGTAGTTTCCTACTTCTGCCCTGCTCCCACTTTTGTGAAGTGGAATCACATCTGCCCTCCTCCAGTCCTCAGGTACCACTCCATCCTCCCATGATTTGTTAAAGATGGTAGTCAGTGGTGTCACTAGTTCTACTCTTAGTTCTTTTATGAATCCCATCAGGCCCCATTGCTTTGTCAACCTTCAGTTTTAAGAGTTCTTTCAGAACCCTTTCTTCTGTAAATGGGCTGGTATCAACTTCTGTATCCAGAGTGTTTCTACTGTTTGTTTTAGGTAACTCCCCCTCTTCATTTTTAAATACTGAGCAAAAATATTTGTTTAGTATCTCTGTCTTTACACAGTCACCCTCTGCCCACCCTTCCTCCCCTTTATTAAGCCTCACTATCCCTCCCTTGGTCTTCCTTCGCTCCCTGATGTACCTATAAAGGTTTTATCCCCTTCTTAACTGAGTTAGCTATCTTTTCCTCGGTTTGGGCCTTTGCTGTTCTGACTGCCTTCCCAGCTTCTTTTGCTTTAACTGATACAGTTCTCTGTCCTGCTCCTTCTGTGATTCCTTGTACTTCCTGAATGCTTTCTTTTCTCTTGAACCTTCACTGCCACTTCCTTTGAGAACCATAGTGGTTTCTTACATCGTTTTGTTTTGTTTATTTGCTTCACACAAAGGCTTGTTACCTCTGTGATGGCAGTTTTTATTATTCCCCATTGTTCTTCCACCCCTCCTTCCTGCCCATTTTCTAGTGCATTCCTTAGGCACTCACCCATTTTGGTAAAGTCAGCCCTCCTAAAGTCCAGTACTTTTGCCTTTGTATGGCTTGACTCTATTGCTGTGTTTATTGTGAACCATATTGTTCGATGGTCGCTAGTTCCCAGATGGCTACCCACTTCTACATCTGTGCTCCTCTCTCCATCTCCATTTGAGAGTACCAGGTCTAAGACTGCTTCTTCTCGAGTGGGTTCCAATACTAATTGTCTAAGGCATGCCCGCTGTAGGGCATCTAGAATAACCCCACTCTTAGAAGTGGCTGCTGCAACTGCACTCCACTTAATATCTGGCATATTCAGATCCCCCATCAGCTCCCCTTTTTCTGCCATTCTAAGATTACTTTCTATCATTTCCTTGTCCATTTCCTCCCCCTGAGAGGGAGGTCTGTATATAACCCCTGTGCAGATTGTGGTGCCATTGCCTGTCTTCAAATTGACCCACAGTGCTTCCTCACCTCCCTGTTTACCCTTTTGTTCTGTTGCTTTTATTCCTTCCCTTATGTAAAGAACTACTCCTCCACCTCTTTTACCCTCCCTGTCCCTCCTGTAGATAGTGTATCCTGGTATGTTTACATCCCAGTCATGGTTCTGTGTGTACCATGTTTCTGTGACTGCCACCATATCCAGATGTTCCTCCTCCATCAAGGCCACTAATTCAGAAAGCTCGTTTCCCAGACTACGGGCATTGGTACCCACTGCTCTCCATTTTTTTATGGCTTTACCTCTTGTAGTAGCATCCCCCACTGATCTTTCTACCTTGGTGTGTTCCTCATTTAGTACCCTGTTTTGTAGGGGGAGGCTGGGAATTCCCTGCTGCTTATCAGTGCCTCCCCCCTTGACTAGTTTAAAAGCTTGCCAATGAATTATTAAACTGATTGCCAAAAAGACTTGTTCCTTTCCTGGACAGATGCAGACCAACCTGCCAGTATAGGCTGGTATCCCTCCAGGTGGAACCCCAGTCCCCAATGAAGCCAAATCCCTGTGCTCCACACCATTTTTTTCAACCATTCATTAAACTGCATGGTGCAAAGTACCCTCGCCTCACTCATGCCACTGACAGGCAGCACCTCTGAGAAGGATACTGTGTGTGCTACTTGTCTAAGGCCCCTCCCCAATTCTAAAAAGTCCTCCTACACTGCTCTAATCTCATGGTGAGCCAAGTCATTTGTCCCTAGGTGGACAATGACTTCCAGCTCAGTCTCCCATGTAGCTGTTCTCGTGATCCCTAGGATGCGCTTCCAGTCCCTCCAAGCCATGGCACCCAGGCAGGCACCTTACTTCGGTTTTCCCTGCTCCCCCCAGTTCTATCTCCCTAATAATTGAGTCCCCCACCAGGATCTGCTTCCTTTCCCTGTGGTGTCCTCTGCCTTCTTCCTGTGGGCCTCCCTTGTGACAGTTGTCTGCAACCTCCGTAGTCTCCTCTGCAGGTGCATTCATAGGGGAACTTTGCTCCCCCAGAATGGTGTATGGATTGTGGAGTGGTACAACTGACTGTGTGTGTCTCTGTTTCACCACTCTAACCCTCCCTGATCCCACTGTGATCCAACTGCTGAGCTTTCTTGGCACTCTCTGAGGCAGTGGTGGTGGTCCTAGTGCTCCCTGGGTGGGAGAGGTTCCCTTAATACTGTCCAGTGTGGCCTGAAGATGGGCAATCTCCTCCCTCAGGGCAGAGAGTTGCCTGCAAATAGGGCAGCATCTGAGCCTCCAGAAAGACTCCCGGAAGATTGCTGCCCCACAGCCAGTAAGTTGCACTACTCCCCACATGTCTATCTTCTTGTTTATCCTGTGCAAGTTTTTTTCTTATCCTTTTATCTTGCCTTTTTCTCTCTCTCCTTCCAGTTATTGTTTTGTTATATATAAATATACATATAGTATATAATGTGTACACTTATATTGTCAGTGCAGTGTTCAGGAAAGGATATGACAGTGGTATGCACTTCCCTGTTTGAGGAAATGATGTCAGAACCCCTGGTATAAAGGAAATGTACCAGAGGTGGGTGGGGTGAGGGGAAGGGGGGATTTGGGCTCAAACTGTGCCCTCTCGAAACAATCAGCTGAAAGTTCTGACCCACCAATACGATGAGTGTTGACCTTCTTGTCAGCAAGACAACCTACATAACAATTTAACAGAGAAATTACCCTGCTAAACAAACAGAGAAAAATCAAACAGCTGAGTCAAACACAGGTAAACCTCCTGAGCCTCAGTACAGCCTGGTGATTTTGCTCTGAAAGCAATCAGCCCCTAAACAAGTCAGCTGTGCACCAGGGAAGAAACAGTAAACAGTTTTTCAATTCCTCTGAGTTTAAACTCCCAATCTCTAAAGCAGTACTGAAAAACTCCACCCAGAAACCCTTGAATGACTAGTGTCACACCTGTGATGTAAGCAGGCCTTTTTGTGAAGATAGTCTGCTCTGTCTGGGTTGAATACACAATCTATCCACTGAACCCAGGAATGATAATTAAATCAAACCTCAGCCAAAGTACAATTATAAAAGGTGCAAAAATATCCTTACAAACACTAGGGCCCAGATATTCAAACTGCGCCAGGCTGTGGCGCAAGCCTGGGCGCAGTGCAACTTGGCTGCACGGGGGCTTTGACCGGGCGATATTCAACAGAGCTGCACCATGGCTCAGCAGCATTGAATATCGCACCCTGTCCACCCGCAGTGCGCATGGCGCAGTGGCACTGCACCAGCGCCAGTGGCCAGAGTGGAGCATGGGGATGCGCTAGCGAAAGTTCCATTGTGCAAGGTGCAGCAACTGCGATATTCAAAAGTTGACATGCAAATTGGGCCATAATGTATGCAAGGCACAAATGGGGCTATTTGTATGTCATTATGGCCTCATTTGCATGCAGGTGTGCCAATCCCCGACGACTTGCGCCTGGCGCCCTGCCAGGCAGCAGCCATCAGGGACTGACGCCCCCTGCAGCGTGGCAATGTGCCCCACAGCCCGATCGCGGGCTGCAGTAAAAGACAGTATAATCCTAAATCCCTGGTGGTCCAGTGGACCGCTGCCCACCCGATCGCAGGCTAAGTAAATAAATGAAAATCCCTATTATCCCTGGTGGTCCAGTGGACCTGTCTGCCTGATCACGGGCTGCAGTAGGAGTAAAGAAAACCTATCATCCCTGGTGGTCAGTGGACACCCCCCCACCCCTCCCCACCACCCCCGGTCACTGGAGGGTGGCAGCATCACCACCTGCCGCCCGCCACCACTGACTGACACTGTCGGTAGGGCTGTACACCCATTGGTCCACAGTGTGAGCCAATAGGCATGCAGCCCATACCGTACTACACATTCAGAATGTGAATGGGATCCATTCACATATCTGGAATGTATAGTACAATATGGGCTGCATGCCCATTAACTCACACTGTGAACAACTCGACTTCCCAGCCCATGATGTCGGTTGAGTGGTAGTGGGGAGTGGCAGGTGGGTGTTGAAGATACTACCGCCTACCACTGACGAGAGTCAGGTGGGAGGGTTGAGGAGCGGGGTGACACAGGACCACCAGGAGATGAAGGTTTTCTCTCTACTGCAGCCCATGATCGGGCGAACGGTCACTGGACCACCAGGCATAATATGGATTTTCATTTATTTACTTAGCCCACATTCAGGTGGGCAGGTCCACTGGACCACCAGGGGATAATAGGGATTTTCATTTATTTATTTAGCCCTCGATCGGGTGGGCAGGTCCACTGGACCACCAGGGATAATAGGGATTTTCATTTACTTAGCCCGCGATCGGGCGGGCAGGTCCACTGGACCACCAGGGATATAGGGGTTCATTTATTTTACAAATGCCTGCAATCAGGCAGGGGTGGCACCACCAGGTGCAGCCAGAGCTTGGGTAGCTGCTGTGTTGCACCCTGCAATGCGGAAGTTCACCTGTGGGTGGCCATCCGTTGTTCCTTTTTTGGGGGGATCAACTTTGTGCTGGCACAGGTAGGGGTTGCGCATGCATGGCTCCGCACACCCCAGGCTGAATATCGGGCTGTGCAGAGTATGCATGGGCACGCCCCCACCTGTGCCTGCATACATTACTGATGCGTTCCGGCGCATCAGGATTTGTGCCGCGCACTTTTCCCTTTTGAATATCGCGTCAGGGCGCATCAGTGGGTTGCGCATGGTGCAACACTGTTGCGCCATGCGCAACCCTTTTGAATATCTGGGCCTAGGTCTCTACTCCAGTGATCTAACACAGTGAAAAGCAAATTCAGTAGTAGTTCACTCCCTCTGCTTATAAAATTAACACTCCTGAAATTGAATCCTGCAAGCCTCTTCTTAATTCAAATAAGCAAAAATGAAAGAATCAGTAAAACTGCATTTCAAACCTTCCTCACAGGTTCCAGTCAATATTATGCCTTTCCAGGCTCCCAGTTCTGACAAATGAGTATGATTGTGTTCTCTGCAGTATAGCAAAGTCTTCCAGCCTTTTCCACCAAAGAGTCAACAACAGGTTACAGCTCAGCAATCTTCTCAGCACATATGAGAGTGGAGATAGATGGCTCATAGGTGGGTGAGGTGTCCCATACATGTAAACCAGTTTTATGCATGCCCTATAGCCACTTTATACTGGTCTCTGTATCCTTTGAATTGACAGTCACTATCTGTTATGACAGTTCCTGATGACACAGTATCTAGTGGCAAGCAACAAGGCAAAGGAGGCATACAATGAGGTGCACAGAATGACATGATCCTTGATGGAGATGATGACTGGCCCAGAGGAAGATGCATTTCTGGTGTCTAGAAAGGACCAGTAGCAAGATGATGCTTGGCAGGGGAATAGCATGTAGAGTGCTTATCATACATTCCATGCTGCACAACATTGCTGTATGGAGGTGTATTCCCATGCCCAGTGATGCCAGCAATGGATGGCATGGTAACAGCACACCGTGGGACTGAGGTGGTGGTGACCAGTGCTGGCAGGGTGAGGAGATGTTAACTGGCTGGGAGATGTGGCATGGACTTGTGGCAGGGGTCATTTAGTGGGTAGTGTGGCTGTATATATGTGGTGTGGGTGGCCTGGTGGAGGCGAGACAAGTGTGGCATAGCATGGTGGAGATATGATTGCCATATCATGCACTGTCTGCAGTGTGGGGGTTTATCCCACTCTGGCTTTTGTGGGCCTGCTTGCCACAGCAGTGCCACCCATGTGTGCTGTCCACAGGGTGTCTATTCTGAGCACAGGGGTCATGTGATGTTGGTGGCAGCCAGGTGTGACCAGGTACATGGCACTTCCATGTTCTTCTGTCTGTGCAGGCTCTCCAGGCCATGTATGACAGGTACTATGGGTGTTGCTGGTGTTGCCTGGTGGTGTGTGCATGTGTGCACTGGCTGGCTGCATCCCATGCCCAATGTGTCCTGTGTGGCCAGTGTGGTGACATGGCCACCATGGGCTCTACAATGCCGGTTCGACAAATATTTTGTCAACCAATGTTACAGTTATGGATTTATGTCGACCGCAATTACAGTCAACATAAATCCATCTGAGAACACTGTATTTTCTTCAGGGGGCTTTGCCCTGATCCCCCTTGCAGGGCACTCTGCCCACCACACCCCCCATACTTAAGATAATCAACTCCGAGTCAGAGTTCATTTGGGAAGGGGGTGCAAGACCTCAGGAAAGCAACATTGGTCAGCTGGTGACAGTACTGCGACCCGTTGCTATGTCACTGTACTGTATTTTTAGGGAGTTTTTTCCTAGGATGTCTTTGGCTTCTTCTATGGCTTCTGTCCTGGTTACACAGGGGGAGTCTGAATGGCTGACGACTTCAAGTTTTTCAGCATTTTCTCTGTTCTTCAATCCATGAGGGGTGATCTGTACTGTTGGTCTAAGAGACCTACAGCCAGATCATCACTTCCTCAGCTTGTGTCCTTTGCTTCCTCCCAGAATGGGCAATGTGTATGGTATCCCAACATATGAGCAGTAGGGATTGGGTGCCTACAATAACAGCCACCCAATCCCTGGTGCATGTGTCCAGGGCTACCATAGGGTAGGGCTGCCGGAAGGGGGGATCAGTGAATATAGTGACAGGATGTTACTACACATATGCACCCGGGGGGAGCGAGCACGCACAGAGAGGGGCGGGAGGAAATGTGAGGGGTGGTGCCGCGGTGGGTTGCCAAGCTGACCCCGTGGCATGGTGGGTGAGTTGGTGGCGCTGGTTGGCAGGTTGCTGGTTTCAGGTCCGGGCCCAAGCGCTGGTGCATTTTTGTTGCACCCGGCCAAAACCTCTTTTTTTTTTTTTTAATGTTTTCACCTCCCCCAACATGCACCCCACCCCTGGAGTTGAGAATCCTTAAGTAGAGGGGTGTGGGGGGTGCAGCCCTCCACATAAAATATTAAAAAAGTAAGTCTGTAGCGCCATTTTGCTGTGCTGTGAAAATTTTCAGCACTCTTGACTTCTTGATAACGGTGATCACCTTTAGGCTTTCACTGTTATCACATAAACCCATGTGTACTGGTGGTCTGCAACAGACCTGCAACTGATAATCAGTATCCTTTGCAGTTCTTCAGCTTTCCATTTCTTTTCTGCAGCCTGTGTGTTCCTTCTACTGATAAACTGATACTGTCCCTGTTGTCCGAGGAGGTCTCCTGGCCCATCTTTCCCCTGTGTCAACACCACCAGTGGTGGCTGGACTCTAAAGTGAACTGGTAAATGATGCCTCATTAATAATGTTTGTTAAAGGGCTGCTGGCATGATCCAGGCAGGCAACCAAGGAGTTGCCTATCCTAGGAACTATGTTGGCCATATTTTGAATTTTTTATTGCAGACGTTAATTAAGTAATTACCTCAAAATGCTGGATTCATAACTTCCTTGTTCCAGCTGAGCAGCTGCCAAATGCTGCAGCCCTGCCCTCAGAACAACTTAATGATGATGAGAACTAGGAAATAGGGTGTTGGTGCTCTGTGGAGACTGTAATAGGATAGGATGGAGGCTGTCTAAGTGTACTTGTATTATCTTTGCTGGAAGGTATACATGTAGGAGGCTATAATTACACAGGCATGATAGCACCTGCATATTAGGGTTGTGTTGGTGTTTATCAAAAATAACCAGTTTCAGAGGCTTATATCTCAACCATTTTAAGACTGCAAAATTTGGCATGTATCTTTGCAGTTTAATGGTTCTTTAACAAGCAACATTTCACTAGGTTCCATTATGCATTTCTCTAGATATTAAGAGCTGAAATCAGATATTTTTTGTCCAATTTGCTACTGATTTATTTACAGTCAAATAGCTACAAGAAGAATAACAGCTGTGGTATGAAATGTACAGGCTTTGTAGGTATTATATGGGAACAGGTCCTTTGGGTTGTTTGTTAAAAAAATACATTTTTAAGTTAATAGTGAATAACTGATTGAGCATGCATATTAAAAAAAATCACAGAGAAAAACAATGAAAACTACTTGATGACTTTTCACATTTTTCACGCAAATAAAAACTTTGAGGCAAGATAACTTTTTAATTTGGCTAAAGTTAAGGGCAACACTTTAGTGTGTGCGTGTGAGGGTGGAGGCTTAGTACACGTTACACAGCATTTTTTATTAACATTAATTAACAGTAACTAGTTATGTTTGATTAAATATGAAAATGTTTGCAAAAGAATCCTTCATGAACTTTATTTTTTCTGTAAAATCTACATGAAGTACAAATATATTAAATATGTTTTGAAAATATCCATGCTGCACAATAGTTTTCCATCTCTATGGTGATTTTCAAACTCTTCATAAGAGTAGAAATTGTTTCATGAAAGTGTTTCATGATGGTTTTCTGCTTTGCAATACAAATTACTCATTGGATCAGATTTTCAAATGGGGAAGCAGGGCTTGCAATCAAGCCCTGCATCCTTGCAATGCTTGCTGTACCTACATCCAAGGGTTTGACAAAACTTGCATCCAATTTTAGAACCCTGGATGTAGGTTGCAACAATGCCCTCAATTTACAGCAGTTGCACCAAAGCTGTGGCGCAAGCTCCGTAAACTGGCTCCCCATGGACACAAAGTTAAACCAGGTGGGAGCTAGTCTAACTCTGTTGCATTGCCACAAGGGACTTGCGTCAGGGAGTTTGCAGCACTTTCCTTTGCAAATCGCCCTTGCAGCACAGTTTGATGCAAATCACCTTTTTGCATCAAACTCCCTGCCACAAGTGCCTTGTGGTGCTCTAATTCATTTTGAAAATTTGGCCCATTGCCTTTTTCTATGTTAAAGTTCCACACGAACAAAAAGTTTAAGGTCAGGTAACTTTTGAATTTGGTAAAAGTTAAGGATGACAGTTTTGTGTGTGTAAGGGAGAGTTACTACAAGTTACACAATATACTTTATTTTTTAAATTAGTTAATAGTAATTACTTATGTTCACAAAGGAAGCTGTCCACAAATTATTCTCTCTGCAAAATCTGTGTTACACAGAAAGTCTCCCTGAGGTTATGAATTATTTTTAAAATATTAGTGTTTTACAATCGTTTTTGTATTTTGCGACTCTTGTCGGTGTAACCCCTAGGTGGCACTATTCTGTGGGGTACTACCCCACCTGCGTGACCCGGCACAGATTGAGGTGCCTGAGATCTTTGAACAGGTGCCTTCACCCAGAGGAATGGTTCTGGGGTTGCGCAACTACTATTGGTATAGCCTTCCGGGATACTATAACTACCCACAACCCCTCTAGTGGCCTAAACAGATAAGCAGATAAACATTCACATATACCATGTAATATCAGGATTGAACCCTCACATGGTTCACTTACCACCAGGGCAGGATCAGTAGCAAAAGCCCTGGAGACCCCCTGTAAATTGAGAGCAGCAATATAACCATTCAGTAACAACACAATATCCCCTCCACAAAGATACATATTAGCCAGGTTAAATGCAGAAAGAACAAAATCTGATTTATTTAGGTTGAGCATGCATGCACTAAGAGTCCCTTTGTCACAGTCAAACACTCTTGGTACCAGTCTGGAAAACAGACTAGCCTGAAGCACTGCCTGGGGTAGGCCGGTGTTGCAGTTGTTGGGGCCCTTAGGAAAGAAGAAAATTAACATGGTCTCAAACACAAAATTTGTAATCTGGAGCCAGATGGCTCAGTTCATTGATGTAAACCTAAACAAATAATCAGATGACTCACAATGATTGCAGCTTTGCAAGGAGCTACCCTGTTTGTACTCACACTACCCAGACCAAGTGATGGCCCGATGAAATGAGACCTGTTGCAGATGGCTTTATGAAGCAGGAGGAGAATTCTCTGATGGTCATCATCGAAATGCTTGTCTTCAAGCTGCAGGAGCAACATAACACTGGCTGAGAACATGCAAACCGAACGTCTCAAACTACTCGGCCACTCAAACATCTTGCGAACTTAAGCACATTTATATGTAAGACTGTCCTCTTTCTGGTCCTTCCAGGTAGCATGCAGGCTGATCCTGAATTCAGCTTGGATGCTGCTCAAATCCCCTGCTGCTGTGACCCCAAAATGTGGGCCAACTGGACACTCAGACCCGTGGACTGATGACTGAAAAGTCTAGGCCTGGCAGACCTAACCTCTGAGAGCTGGCAAGCATATCAGAGGCTCACACTGAACTCTTGGACGAACCTCTCAAATCTGACTAAATTGAGCCGCTATGCCCTTTTATATGGGGCTATGTTCCAGAAATCCTATTGGCTGCCAAAGCTGTCTTGAACAGTCCCCAGATGTTAATTGGCTCATTTTTTGGCACCTAGAATGGGTCCCAGTTAATCCCCCATAAGTCTCTAGCATTGTCCCAAGATCCCTTTGGTTAAATCCTGGCTTCCAATTGGTTATGGGGTGCTATAATGGTGGCTGCATACAGTTTCCAAAGCAGCCCATTTCACTGTCCCCACACATAAAGTTCTGTTGCAGCCAGCAGTTTTACTTTTATTTAATAAATTCCCCACTGTTCGGGAGCCCCAACAGTTCTCTTTTAAATGAGTCCACTTTAAAAAAAATAAACAGTACCATTAAAGAGTCACTGCTCCCATAACATACTGCCCCTAGAAAAAACACAGCAGCTCATAAATATTCACTAGGGCTTTCAATGTCCTGACATTTGCCCCTTGACTTTTTCTCTGGTGCCCTGGAGGCAGCGCTTTAGGCAGCTGCCTATGTATTTATCTTAGAAATATTTCTCCTGGCTTTCATGTGTCCCTAGTGCCTCTTTTATCTGAGAATGGGCACTGGGAACCATTGGAGACCCACTTTCTTGCTTTTGACTGCAATGCAGTGCACTTCCTTGAATGTGCAAGCAGCGGCTTTAACAGTCGCACCGACCACTCGCACATAGATTTTACAAGCCCCTCGGGGATCATTCAATGGAGAGACACTGGGGAACCTGTAAAGGCAGTAAAAGGAGCCACAGAGTATGTATCTATCCAGGACTAGAGGGCATGGGATGAAGTTGGAGGGAGGATGATTCAGAGGAAACATGAGAAAGAATTTCTTCACAGAACGGGTGGTGGACAAGTGGAACACCCTGCCAGAGGAAGTGGTGGGGGCTGAAACAATCACGGGATTTAAGAATGCATGGGATAGACATAAAGGAATTCTGGAGGTCAAGGGCAAGGGGAAACAGACTTCTAGGAAAACAAACTGAACTTACAGGCTCAAATGGGCAGACTGGGTGGGCCATAGGCCCTTATCTGCAAACACTGTCTATGTATCTATGTATCTATGTATCTATGTAGAGGGCTGGGGATGCCAGCAGCAGTGGGAGAATGCCCAAGGGCATAACTTAAGGTAAGCCCCAAATGGGGTGGGTGGGCGTTACACTCTCCACTGCCTAAGAAAGCTTGGCATCCACGTCAAGTCCATAATAGACTGACAACCATTAACACATTACTATATATACGCTTACTAATACTGTATTGCAACAGATATATCTGAACAGCCTAACTAGGCATATAACGATATACAAGGTAGCATACTATCAGTTTGGTCTTACTTAGCATTTTTGCAGTATAGAATCAACATTTCTTACATTTAACAGTATCACATAGTATAATTGTCATCTACCACATTCCGTCTTAGCATTTTACCTTATTCCCATCTTTTTATACCCCTTGTCAAACTGAGAGGGCACCTTGACTTGGGTGGAGGCTCTGAACACCGTTTTGGGCAAGGAATTGGATGTGACATAAACTCCATTGTGCACAACATTCATGGACAAGTTAACAGGCTGTCCTGGGGCGTCATATGTGAGCTTTAATATTGGCTTTCTGAGTAACATGGCAATGTTGGCACTGGCACTTCCTGTAGTTGATGCTCACTGTCACTTGTCAGAGGTATTTCAGCAAAATCAGAATCATCCAAAACACATTTCTCTGGCTGTTGAACGACACTTTCGTTAGCATGAAACAGTTAACTTAGCCCACTCAGTTCATTAGCACAGGTGCAGTCGCTTGTAGGTTGACTACTGGCTTCATTGGGTTCAGGTTGACTGGTTTTCATTAATTCCACCATACAAAGGGATTCAACCACATCAAGACCCACACTGTGAGCATCACTTCCTGGAGGTTCAGGCACAATGGATGAATTTGGATCTGTTAAGGCAGCTGGCGGTTCAAAACCATCACCATAGTTAATGGAAGGGATTCCCTGGAACACTCTCTCAAGTTCAACAGATGGATAGAAAGCAGGATAAAATTCGTCACTTTCAGCATTTTCAATATCTGCAATGTCTGCAGGATGGGAGGTATTAGGAGCAACAGACTGGGAGGCAGAAATTTGCTGATTTTGTTGCTTAGCCCTGGTAGCAGATCTAGTTACAGGGTGCCGAGGGGTTTCAGTCTCTTAAACATTATTGATTACTATTTGGCCGATAGATAACAGATGATTTCTGTGAATGGTTTTAACAGCACGAAGGTCCCCCTCTGGACATACTTCACACACACTGGCAGATCATGAAGCTTACTGACTACTATGTAGGGAACGTGACTCCAGCTGTCTGCTATTTTGTGTTTACCTGGAAGTCCAAAGTTTCTCATTAGCACCCTGTCACCTGGTTGGAGCTCTTGGGCCTTAACACGCTTGTCATGATGAGTTTTGTTGGCCAAAAATTTCTCTTTGCTGCCATGGTATTTGCAAGCTGATTGGCATGATAAAGTTAACCCTTTAAATTTTTAACATACTGCAGGTAGTTTTCTGACTGAACACCATCAGGAGACACTCCAAAACATACATCAACCGGAAGATGAGCTTCTCTGCCAAACATAAAATGGTGCAGTGAACAACCAGTAGCATCATCTTTGTACAATTATAGGCATGGACAAGTGTGCTTATCTGTTGGCTCCACTTTGGTTTACCTTTAGGTTGTAGGGTGCCTAGCATATCAAGTAGGGTTCTGTTAAACCTCTCTGATTGTGGGTCCCCCTGTGGATGATAACGGGTTGTTCTGGATTTTCTTACACCCCATAGAGACAGCAGTTTTTTAATAAGCCTGCTCTCAAAGTCCTGGCCTTGATCAGAATGAATATGCTGGGGAGTCACGTGATGCGGTGCGCTGGGTAAGTCGCCTCTCTACCCGTTCCTACCTACCTCCTGTTATTTACCCTTCAAAATCCTGCTTTTTAGTAATTTTTACAGAAGATTATTGATCTACAGCATTTCTGAGCACTCTGGTTCTGTCTGAGGGGTATCGATGGATGAGAAGATGCCAAAAATCACTCCAAAGCACACACCTCCTACTATACCTGAGAAGGCCTCTAAGAAAACCAGGGTCTCCCCCTCGCAACCCTTGCTGCCTATTACCATTGAGTGTCCTGATAGTGACTTTCTTACCCTCTCAAGTTTTCTAGAGGAGTTTCAGCCTTTTAAGGCCAAAATGCAGAATATGGCAGGGGAAATTAAAAACATTTCTAATACACTGGAGGAGCTTTCTAAGAAAACTGCTGACAACGAAGTATGTATACGATCCATTGAAAAGAAGCAAGATATAGCTGATCTGGAGTTGGTGGCCCTGAGGCAAAGGCTAGTGAAAATGGAGAATAAGGTTGAATATTTGAAGGGGCGTAGTCACCGTAACAATGCAGCAATAATCGGCTTGGCAGAGGGTGAAGAGGGCTCGGATCCCGTCAAGTTTACCAAAAAGTTTGTGGAAAAGGTGGCAGGCCCTTCTCCTTTCAGTGCTAGCTACATCATAGAAAGGGCTCACCGGGCACTACACCCCCCTCCCTCGGTTGGAGCCCCTACTAGGGCATTCATATTTCATTTTCTGAATTTTCAGGAGCGACAACACTTCCTATACAAAGTTAAAGAGGTACAAGATTTGCAATGGGAAGGTAAAAAGCTGAGGGTGGCACAAGATCTGCCCTTATATGTATGCCAGAAATGAGCTGCGTTTCATAAAGTGGTCCTCAAGCTGATCACCACGGGAATTAAGTTCCGCATGGGTTTTTCTGCAAGGCTTCAAGTTTGTATAAATGGCTCATGGGTGACCTATGAGGAGGTGGAGACGGCATCTACTGGGCTCAAAGAAGCATTCCCATATCTATTCAAGCCTAGATGAGAGAGGATCTGGCATAGAAAGACGTTGAATTTCCATCTGGTGGAGCTGCCTATCTGTAGTAAATCATATTTGGCTGCAATACTTTTGGGGCCAGGCCATGGATATACTGTATACCTGGTCGTTTATCTCTCCATTACAGTTCTCGAGTGGGGTCCTCCTTCTGATGCAACATGGACATTCTATTCCTGATCTGGTTTTCATCTTCAGGACTTTTTGATACGTTGTGGACACTTATTTCTTACTTCGGTTTATTTCTGTCTCAATTGTGATTCACGAGCTAGGTGTTAGCAGGCTCATTTGTGTTTTCTCGGTTTCATGTAATGAGTATATGAACGGGGCCATGGTTCTTATGCTAAATCCCATTTTGCTAGTCCTGGTACCTCTGTTTCTCAGGAGCGTTGACCCAATCTCATGGCAATGGGGGGGGGCAATGTTTTCCTTTTTCAGATTTTATTATGAGACCTTTCTGGCATTTGCGGTCTCTCCCTGGCCTTGTTAACATGGCCTACTCTTTTTTTTATTGTTCTCAGATTTCACCCCTTCTCATGCTCCCTGCTATTAATGGGCAATGAACAAGGATATTCTGTATGTAAAGGGAGATCTCGCATTTAAGGATAGACGAAAATGCCAGGGTTTTGCTCGCTTTCACTGGGCTTTGGTTTGCTCCCTCTTTATAACCCTGTCTAAGTACTGTCTCTGGAGGACTCCGGTTTTTTCCTTTTTCTCCATCCTTTTTTTTTTTTTAATTTCTTTTTCTCATTGTGATGGCCACTGGTTTTGATTTAATATATGCTCTGGACAGCGACTTTGGGCCTTTCAGTTTTCCTCTATTTCACGGTGGGTAGCCATAGACCGTCTGCCCTCAGTCTTTAAGCACTGATATTATGAGGCTACACCACAAGAGGGCGTCTGAGATTAATCTTCACATATAATACCTTTGGGTTTTAGCCCTCACGCTCTGCGGGCCGTCTGGTTCTGTGGCTCGTGGGATCACTATAGGGATAATTGTTTTTTCTAAAGGGCTGGTATAGCCAACCCCCTCGGATCATCTAGGGGTATTGTCAGGATGTTAATGCTGAGAATAAGCTATTCTACTGGAATGTTCTGAGTATCGAGGGGCAATTTTGTTCCTGATTTCTGCTTTGTGAGGGCGGGGTGGTTGGGGTGAGAGGAACTTTTCAGTCTGCTGGACATCATGTACCATGTAAAATATGGGAGGTGGTGGAAGGAGGGGGGTTAGGATCTACGGGGTGTATTGGGTGGGAGGAGGTGGGGGAGTGGCTGGGGGAATGGATTTAATAGGGGCAGAATTGGGGGGAGGGTAGAACAACCCAGCGCATACTGTGTTTGGAGCACTATAGATGGAGTGTACATATACTGTATATGTGTGTTTTGGAGGATCCCGAGCTGGCAACATGAATAATGGCTAGAAACATTCAAGTTATTAGTTGGAATGTTAAGGAGGTGAGGCACAGGACCAAGCAGTATAAAATACTGAAGCACATAAGCCATTTAAAGGCAGAAACTGGGCTTTTGCAAGAGACGCATTTGCTCATGGGGGAGGCTGAAAAGATGAGACGGCAACAAATTGGGCAGATGTTTGCAGCGGAAGGAACGACCCATACTAGAGGGGTCATGATCCTTCTACATAGGTCAGTTCCGTTCAAACCTCTTCAGGTTATATCTGACCCTTCAGGCAGATTCCTGTTTGTAAAAGGTAGCTTGCACACCTTGGACATTCTCCTGGGTGCTATTTACGGCCCCAATGTAGATTCCTCTAGCTTTTTTGCCCAGATAATTAAAGTCCTAGCTCCCTTTTTGGACACTCCCATGGTCATAGGGGGTGATTTCAATCTTGTTTTTGATCAGACCCTTGACAGGTCGAGTCAATCCTGTCAAGGTCTTTCCCCGGCACAAAGAGCCTTTAGGGACCTGATGGACTCCATTGGTCTTTGCGATATCTGGCACATATTGCATCCCAATGTAAGGGAATACACTTTAGTTTCTCTGGTGCACGCAACCTCCTCTAGGATTGATTATATCCTCATCTCTCAAAGCCTGTTACCAGGGGTTATATGTTCTAGCATCGTTTCAGGACCCCCCTCGGATCACTCTGTGGTCACCTGCCTAATAACCTTGGCCCCATTGCCAAATAAAGGGGGCAGATGGAAGCTGAATAACCAAATCCTGAACGAGCCGAAGACGGTTCAATACCTAGCATCCCAAATAGAGCAGTTTATTGCTTCTAATTCTAACTCTATGGGGAAGCAGGACATGATATGGGGTGCCTGTAAGGCATATCTAAGGGGATTATAATTGGTTTAACATCAAAAGGAAGAAGGAGAGGGCATCTTGGATTTCTAACATTCTCTCCCAAATTAGGAGTATGGAGACTGTTCTTTCTCCTTCTTCCTCTGAGGCATTCAAACAAGATTTAACGAAACTGAGAGAAGACTACTTAGCAATGTTAACGGAACAAGCCGAATATGCAATTTTGAAAACAAATGCGGTATATACCGATCAGGGCGAGAAGGCGGGTAAAATGCTAGCATTACGTATTAAGCAACAGGAATCCGCCAGACTCATTCCTGCTATCCACTCTCTCAGTGATAATTCTCTTAAGGTCTCGCCCCCGGAAATAGCGGAGGAGTTTACAAAGTACTTCTGGGATTTATATGGTCCTATGGTTAATTCCCCATCTAAGGAAAGACTTTATGAATATCTGAGTGATTTACAGTTGCCAACCCTTACACAATCCCAGCAAATAATTCTGGAGTCTTCCATCTCTGAGGGCAAAATCGAAAGAGTAATTAAATCTCTCCCATCTGACAAATCTCCAGGCCCTGATGGGTTTACTTCCAATTTCTATAAAGCTTTCTCAAAGCAGCTTATTCCCATCCTGCTGCTGCTTTTCCAGGCTATTCTCTCAGGTAACGTGTCTGATACCTCTCTTTTTGAGGCCTTAATAGTTCTGTTGCCCAAGCCAGACAGACAGCCGGATCAGGTGGCAAGCTACAGGCCGATATCCCTACTTAACCAAGATATTAAAATCCTGGCAAAATTACTAGCCGACTGTGTGGAGGCAGTACTTCATTCTCTTATTGAGGCTGAACAGGTTGGTTTTATGAAAGGAAGATCATCGGTTGACCATCTGAGGACCCTGTCCCATGTCTTCTTGGCATCCAAGGATGCTCCTCATCCAATGGTCTTGATCTCGTTGGATGCCGGGAAGGCATTTGACAGAGTCCACTGGGAGTACCTATTTGTTATGATGGAAGCCCTCGGTTTCCCTAGGGAATTCCGGAATTGGGTGAAGTTCTCTATATAAGTTCCCCTCTGCCAGAATCTCATGTAACGGGGTTATCTCTAACCCCTTTAGACTATATGTTGGGACTAGACAGGGGTGTCCCCTGTCTCCTCTCTTTAATATTTATTTAGAGCTGCTTATCAGAAGGTTATCAGGATCCCAGGGTATATTGGGTATCTCCTCGGGAACAGATGGTTAAAGTGGCGGCCTATGCAGATGACTTATTGTTACAGATACATCCACTCATCTATTCCTGCTATCCTAAAAGCTTATAGACGATTTCAGTAAGGTATCAAATTATAAACTTAATGTAGGAAAGACAGTAGTTTTTCCTCTTAATCATAGGGTCTGTAAGAAGGATATTACTGTGTTTGGACTCACCTGGAAGTCTGATTATACTAAATACCTTGGGCTTCTCTTGGCAAGGAGCACTACGTGGCTCAGACAGTTAAATATTGATGCGTTAGTACATAAAGTAGATCTTGACCTTCGTAGGTGGGCTCTGCTCCCTCTCTCTCTCTATGGGGCAGAATAAATCTAATAAAAATGAATGTTTTCCCTCATCTGTTCTACCCCCTCAACATGTTGAACGTATGGCTTCCCTTGTCCTGGGTCAAAAAGGTACATAGTATGATTTCTGCTTTTATATGGGGGATAAGAAGGCCAGAATGGCATTTCATAAGTTAGTAGCCCTGAAGGACAAAGGAGGTTTAAGACTTCCCCATATCGGGCTATACTATTGGTCCAGCCAGGCCAATAAATATCTCAGATGGCAGACTGTGGACCAGCTCTCCATGGTTGCTACATATATCCCGACTTGGTTAGCTGTCGAATCTGCTTCAATTAAAAAATACCGGTCTTTCCCCCGCTGCAGTGTTATATACCAAAACTGGTTCTCTACCAAAGTCTCTACGTAGTTTCCCTATAGCTGTCTCTATCAGGGTTCATACTCAGTTGTGTACATTTCTGAGATATATGAATCTCAAGGATTTATCACAACCTGTAATAGGCAGTCCCAGTTTCTTATTAGAGGGTAAGCCCCTCCCAGCCACATGGCTTTCTCAGATATGAAATTGCTGTTTAGAGGAGTTTGTGTCACCTAATAATCAATGGTATTCTTCAGCTGATATTATGTGTAAGTTCTCGATACCTTGTGCAAATATCTTCAAAATTTTCCAGTTTCGTCATCTTTTGGTTAAGGTAATGGGCTCGACCCCCCCTCCCACCTCCTAATTTCAATTTTCAGAGCACCTTAACGGAGTTGGCAGGTCTGCCTCATGCCGTTTCCAGAACATATAGTGTTCTCTTCACCTGGGCCTACCCTGATAGTTATGCTCCTGTTTCCTTTTGGGCCTCTCTATTTCAGGGTAAAGATTTGGGTTGGTCTCTCCTGTGGCAGAACTGCCATAAATTCCTTAAGCAGGACAGACTTGGGCTAATGCAGTTTAAGATTCTGCATAATATCTACTACTCACCACAGAAACTTGCTAGGCTTGGTTTTGTGTCCTCCCCCTTTGTACAAGATGTCAATCTCAAGAAGAAGATCTTCATATTTTCTGGAGCTGTTCTAAAATTGTTCCACTCTGGACTGCGATCAAACAGCATGTTGACCCTCTGTTGGGGCTCTCGGACCTCTTCACCCCCGAAATTTGCCTCCTTGGAGATTTTTCCTCCATCTCGGTGGTGAACAGGAAGTATTATATAGCCCTGATGGCGATGTCAGTTAAAAAGGTGGTTTTAAGACTTTGGAGGGATATGGAGGTACCAACATATGTTGAATGACTTCAGGAGTTACTTGCAAATCTCAGAACTGAAATGACTATTGCCAGTTTATCTAACAAACTTAAGAAGTTCGATAAAATCTGGGGACCACTACAGGCTCTCTATGCACTTTAAGGTTAAGCATTTATAGGTTACATTAATAGGGATAGTGCTAGAGATGTAAAATGGCGCTGGGTTGTTCGGGGTGGGAGTTGGGTAGGGTGGATGGGAGGGTGGGGGGACAGAAAATCACTTCATACCCAAATACCTGCTGTATATGGACATTTTATCCATTGTCATGATTCACTCTTTGTACTGGAAAATTAATAAAGTTTGAATTGAAAAAGAATGAATATGCTGGGGGGGGGGGCGCCGTAATGTACAAAATACTTTTCAACAAGGACTTTGGCTACAGTTGAGGCCTTTTGGCCTTTGGCTAGGTAGGCCTGTGCATAACTCGTGAAGTGATCTGTGACTTCGAATACATTGGCAATGCCTTTGGAATCTGGCTCAAGACTAAGAAAATAGATATAGATAAGCTCCATGGGAGCACTTATGACAATATTGACCAGAGGGGCTGCTTTTTGTGATGGAGCCTTGTGCTGAAGACACCTACTGCAGGTTTTAATGTGAAATTCATGTCTAGGCCCATTTTAGGCCAGTAGAAATGTGAACAGGCCAAATCAAGGGTTCTTTCACTACCCAAACGTCCCATTTGGTTGTGCAAGGCTTTTAAGACAAAATTTGTGAACTTAATTGGCAGTACTAGCTGTTTTCTTACAATTTCACCTTGGCCGTCAGTGAGCTCTTGGTACAGTAACTGTTTTCAAGGCTTGAGCTTGCTCCCCTCGTGAAGAAGTAAAGCAGTTTTGGGGTGTCTGGACCTTATCTTAGAGATATCTTCTCCTTTGCTCAAAGCATCAAATACTGGTCTGATCACTGGATCATAGTACTGTTCTTTACGAATGTCAGCTGGAGTTAGCTGTGGTAAGGAACTCAAGTCTAAAGCTGTGAAGTTACACTAGGCAACTGGTATGCACGCTCCTGAAGGTCCCAAACAATCTGCCAAACAGTTTATAGCTTTAGAGAATAAGATTTCTTCCTGGTCGAACTTGTGGTGTAGTGCTTTTACAGATTGCTCAGGAATATGAACCCACTGTTGGTCAGAAACAGGTCTTTGTGAAAGAGTGTCGGCATCTACTGTATGTGGTTTAGGCCTGGTTGGTATTCCACCACATTATCATAGGTTGCTAGAGCAGAAAGACATCTGTGTCCGGCAGCATGTAGTTTTGTATGTATGTAACACACAAGGTTTGGATGGATCAGCATAAGCAAATATAGGAGCATGAGTCAGTCAGTAAATTATTTCTTCAAAAGTAATGTCACAATCGGGCATCCAACTCTGTCCAAACAACTCATTGGGCCTGAAATAGGTTTTTTCAGTGTCTGTCAGAACCTTTCTTAAACTTTTTGTGAGTAGGTGGATACCCTTGAGTTAAGTTTAATAGGGGGAGGATCACCTTGACAATTCGACAATAATAGCTGCAGAATCCAAGAAACCTTTGGAGTTCTTTCAAGTTATTTGGCTTTGGCCAGCTTGTTAATGCTTTCATTTTATTGGTGTGTGTTTGTATGCCCTCTGATGACAATATAGCCCACGTACTTGACAGAACTCTGGAAAAATTGGCATTTGTCAATGGATAACTTAAAACCAAACTCTTCAAGTCTGTCCAATTACTAGAATAAGTGAGCCTCATGCTCCTCGAGAGTTTTTCCAAAAATTATGACATCATCAAGGTAGACGAGACATTCCAAGAGATTGATATCCCCCACTGCAGCTCTATTAGACGTTGAAATATTGCAGGTGCCCCTGATATGCCTTGGGGCATGCAAAGGAACTCATAGAAGCCCAAGGGACAAATGTATGCCATTTTTACCCTGTCCTCAGCAGCCATTGGGATCTGATAGTATCTGCTTCTGAGGTTGAGGATGGAAAACCATTTACTTCCATTTAGACAGTCCAGGGCATCCTGTATGAGTGGCATTGAATACTGATCAGGCACGGTTCTTTTGTTGAGGGTCCTGTAATCAACACACAGAGCCATTCTTTTTCCACACAACAATTGGGGGAGACATATTGGGCTGTGGAACTCTTGTATGATGCCAGCCGTTAACATCTCTTGTAGGTGACATCTGACATCATCTATGTCGGCAGGAGCTAGGTGTCCAGACCTCTGTCTGAAGGGTCTCTCGTCATGCAAGTGAATGTGGTATTCAGCACCCGTGATACAACCAACATCCCATTCCTTGAGGGAGAATACCTTGTTTCTTTGAGCCAGCTTGTTTCTGATCCTGGCTTTCCAGATGTTTGGGAAAGGTGACTCTCCAAAATCAAACATATTTGGCGATACCTCACATCCCTTTTCAGTTTTGCACTTGAATGGAAGCACAGCAGTGTAGGCACAATAGACTTTAGTCAGGGTGCATCCTCTAGATACCATGATATCTCAGTCTGTAACATTTTGTACTCGTACTACCACTCGTCGGGCATATGCATGAGCCCAGGCCAGAAGAACACTGGGTTTAATCAGCAGTCCTTCGGGTAATTTTCCTTCGTCTGGAGTATCCAGCATCAAAATGTTGTTAATCACATCTCTTCACAACTGCACTTCACCACTGACACTGCATTCTGCATTGGGAGGTAACATGATAGCTGCAGGATCCTTCTTGCAAACCATCCCCACAGGCTCATCTTGATCACTTTGCTTTGGGTGCAGGTACTTCTCATAGGCTTTTTGGACCAAGGTGTGAACTCACATGGTTTTTCCTGTCTTTCTCTTCTGCCTTTCTTTTTTTTTTTTTTTGTCATAGAAGATTTTATTAGGATTGTCGTCATTACATTACACTTCCATGCTCAGTTCTCTCATGTATGTAATAGAATCTTAAGGGCCCATAGTCTTATAGTATACAGTACATTACCAAAAGCTAAACACCAATGATCATTGCACATACTTCCACATAAATAAAGCCTATCTTTCCTAACTGTAGCTACTCATTTATTCCTAGACAGCTGGAACATCTAGCACGGCCCATCTAATAGCTAGTGGAAGGAGTATTCTATGGGGTGGGGGAGTTTTACATAGTGGTGAGTAGAAATAGGAATCCCACTTACTATGGAAATAACCCAGTTGACCTCGATGAGCATAGGTTAGCCTTTCGAACAGTGCCAATTTAGCTATGGCTGCATGCCATTGTCTTATGCTTGGGCTGTTGGCTTGTCTCCAATGCATTAGGAGGAGCCGTTTGGCCTCTAATAGGGCCACCATGACCCACTCATGGAGGGCTTTTGGGAGTGTAGGGAGGCTAGACATGTCTCTCAACAGTAGTTTAGGATCTAGCTAGAGCTTCCTTATACCTAATACCAAGCAGCAATCTCGCCCAACTGCATCCCAGAAAGCAGAAAGTTGTGGGCATTCCCACATTATATGAAGAATGTGGGCTCTGGGTTGTTGGCATCTACAGCAATTGGAGTGTGGCAATAGTTTTGCCAAACACAGAACAGCCGGGGTTCTATACCAGCCCAACAAGATTTTTAACTGTATTAATTGACTCTTAGCATCTTTATACAGCCAATGCACATTTTGAAGGCACCCAGTCCATGTGGTGTTCGGTATTGTCACACCCATCTCGGACTCCCATCGGATTCTGCAGTGTTCAGTGGGGTCTGGTAAGAAGTCTCTGCCTATAGCGTAGAATTTGCCTATTCGCCCCCATGAGGATGTTTCCTTATGTAGAGTGGAAAGTCACCTCCATTTACTATCCGGTCGTATTTGGGCAGAAAGGGCATAGATAAAACTACGTATTTGAAGGTACTGCCAAAAGTCGGTATTTGGAAGACTAAATTTATTCTTCAGCTGGGCAAAGGATAATAGTGCATTCGAACCAGGCATCATAAGATCTCTCAAATATCGAATGCCTTTCTTCTCCCAAGTAGACCAATTAAGGGGTTGTCCCTCCAATGTTATGAAGGTGTTGCGCCACAGTTCTGCATAAGCCAGTGGTGTGGCCCATGCATTCTTGGGGGTATTGGACAATGTCATAATGCACCACTAGGCATATAGGGAGTGACAAATGATGGGGGAGAGGCTCTTTCCTGTAGAGCCACTGGAGCTCAGCAGAGACCTAAGTGGAGTAGGGCCTGCCAGGTCTCTTTCAAGACCAACCCAAACTGGCCAGGATGTATTGGGTGGTACAAACCATTTTGTTATTTGTGCCGCAATGCATGCTAGGTGATAATTCAAAAACCAAGGGGCTCCAAGAACTCCCTTAGTCCAGTGTGCCCTAAGCTTGTTTTTCCCCCAGCTATGTGCCTTTTTCTCCCATATTAGAGAGGAGACCATCCTTTCTAAGGAAGCAAAGAGTTTGGGAGACAATCTTATTGGAAGATTATTGAATAGGTACAGCACCCTCATAAGTAGTAGCATGCACACCAAAACCACTCTACCCATCAGAGATAAATATAGTTTCTTCCATCTCTCCAGTTATACACTTAATTGTTTTAGCAGAGGGGAAAAGTTAGATGATTCAAAATTTGCCCAATTAGAAGGTATGTAGATTCCCAAATAGGAAAAACCTTGCGGAGCCCACCTTAATTCTGTGCCATGAAGGCATTCCGGTAGACAGAGTGGGTTCAGTGGAGCAAGTACAGTCTTCCGTTGGTTAATCCGTAGACCTGATAGTTCTGCAAAATTATTAAGAACTGAGAGGGTTATTGGTAGTGACTCTAGGGGACGAGATAGGGTAAGTAGTAAGTCATCCGCATAGGCAGCCACAGTATATGATTTGCCATGTGCCGGTATGCCAGAGAGCCCTTCCGTATTGTCAAGAGCACGGATTAAGGGGTCCAGGCTTGGCGAGTGCTCTATAAAGTGGAAAAGAGGAAGAGATGGTGGAGTTGGTAAGGATCTTAGCCTTTGGGGAACTGTAAAAAGTCGAGACCCACAAGCAGAATTGGGGACCAAATCTATATATATATATATATATATATATACAACGAAGGACTTCATGGAGGTAATTCTATTCTATGGAATCGAAGGCCTTTGAGAAATCAATGGCTAAGGCAGCCATAGGAATTTTAGCACTGCTTGCCACCCACTTCAGATTCAGTAGCAATCTGGTATTGTCTGAGCCTACCTTTCCAGGCATATAGCCAACTTGGGATAGATGGATGATTGAGTCAAGGATACTCTGTTATCTAGTAGCCAATATTTTAGCCAGGATCCTTGTGTTCACTGGCAGTAATGATATGGGCAAAAATTAGAACAATTCAGGGGGTCATCAGATTTTTTTTAGGTATGACCGTAATTAAAGCCTCATTCGTTGTGGTGGGGAGAGAGCCTGAAGAGTGGGCACATTGCAGAGCAAGCAACAAGGGGTTCACAATTTCCTGGTCTAGGGTTTGATATAGTTTGATGGTCATTCTGTCTGGTCTGGCGGCTTTCCCTTTGGCCATGCAAAATAAGGCTTGCTGCACTTCAGTCTCCGATATAGGACAATCTAAATGGTCAACTTGCCCTCGAGTTAACAATGGCATTGTAAACCCCTGACAAAACTGACGTAGCTTGTATGAAAGTTGTTTCCTCGTATCTATGGATTTGGATTGGTATACTGTCTGATAGTAATTTTTCATGGTCTCATTAAAGCCCTTCGAGTCACTAACCACTGAATCTGTGGGGTACGGAGGGCATGAATCTTTGAGGATGCTTGCTGCTTCCTCAACTGGTAGGCAAGGAGCTCCCCCCCTTATCACCTCCCTCCCAATAGCGGTGTTTATCCCTAAAACAGGTCCATTCAGCCTTATGCTGTAGCAGTGAGTTTATTCGATATTTGAGTCCTACTATATGCCTCAGCAATAACGGATCCCTAGGAGCCATGGCAGTGGTCTGGGAGGCTTTAAAGCGGCCCTCTAGGTCAGTGAGTTCTGATTGCAGCAGCTCTCTCTCTTTTTTCTGAGTTCTGTTCTGATTTTCAGCAAAGGCAATGATGTGCCCTCTCAGAGTAGCTTTAAATGCCTCCCAGATCATACTCGCCGAGACTTCCCCAGCTTTACTGAAAGTAAAATATTCCCGAGTTACCTCCCGCATTTTTTTGCTGAAATTCAGGGTCACTGACTAACAAGGGATTACATCTCCATCTTGTACCCGTACTACGACTTTCAAGGGCGGTATAGATAAGCAACACTGGCGCATGGTCTGATATAATTATGTTGCCTATGTCATTGTTTGAGATGGCACTCGATGCTGGCTGATTAGCTAACCAACAGTCGATGCGACTATAATCATCATGTGTGGGGGAGTAATATGTATAGTCATGACCTGAGGGATAATCATGCCTCCAGACGTCCACTAAGCCCCATTCTGCTATCATTTCCTGCCGGGATTTATCCAGGAATATATCTAGTACTACTTTAAAATCCCCTCCTATTATCAAAGGAATAGTAGAGTAAGACTGTGTTATTCCAGCAATAGCTTGGCTCAAATTTGGAAAAACTCTGCTTGGTCAACATTCAGAGCATACAGGTTACACATTATCAATCTGTCCAGGCCAGATTTCAGTTTAACTATTACCCATCTCCCCTGCTTATCAGCCCGGGACTCCTCCATTACCCAGTTACTCGCTTTCCGAATTAGGATAGCTACTACCCTTGTTTTAGTAGATGCTGAACTAGCAAACACAGTTCCAACCCACGATTTCTTGAGCTAAGGAGTAGATTTATTAAGGAGATGTGCCCCCTGCAGAAGAGCTATGTCTGTGTGCATGGAGCTCAAATAATGCAACACTTTGGTTCATTTAATAGGGTGGTTCAAACCATTTACGTTCCATGACACGAGAAGTACAGTAGCTGAAGGCATCTTAATAATATATCAGGAACCTCTGGGCTTTCTCTGAGCTATTCTAAAGGGGTGGATCTTTAGTACCCTGCTTGAGAGCTACTACTTGAGAGATGAATTGTATCTTATTATCCAACAATTAGAGAGTGGTATGCCCTATCACACAAGAGAGATTATTACTTGACAGTGATAGCCACAGGAAGTGTATATGTGAACAGTAATATCTAACCTAACTAGAACTAAGTGCTACAATAGTAAAGACAGAAAGCCTATGCTACACTGGCTTGAATTCTCTACACCATATTCAACCAGCCGTTAACTGTTAACTACTACAGACGTTTCCAGGAAGAGGATAGACAAAAGCCATATCCTCAGCTCCGCTTACATCTGCACCCAGGGGTTATCAATGTGAAACACAACTCAACTGGGTTTATTCATCCATAGCTGAGGAACATTCCCAGGAGAAAGTATAATCCCGGGGGGAGGGGAAAGAACCTAAACCAAGTATGGGGGAGGAGGGGGGATTACTTACAAAAGAAAAGGAAGGGAGTGGTAGGAACTACCCTAATCGAAACATAAGGGCCAAGCCCCCATAGCATTTGCCCATACAGTGCAGCTTACTTATTAATCCAAACACTGAAATTTCAGCAACTCCAACCTTATTTGTACTTCCAAGATATCTAACTTAGAAGGTGGTGATGGGAGGGGAATGAAGGGGATGCTGGGGGACGGGGGTCCTTCTTCGACTGAATACTATTCTTCACGGAGTTTCACCCATCACAGAGCGGGGAAACTGTCATATTTCTATGTTACTATTAACCCCAACAATTGCTACATCATGTAGGAGGATATTATAATCTGCAGCCCGTGCAGGCAAGGTTCAGTCAGAAAATTCACCATCCCAAGCCGTTATTTAGCTGGGATCACTCTCCAGAGGCTGGGGGTTCTTCAAAAGCTACCGCTGCTGCATACAATTTACTCCCTGGTTTAAGATGATTAAAGCTGTCAACCACCTCCAACAGGGAAAATTCTGGAATATCGGCCCAGTCCATGCAGTTTCCTTGATTAGGCAGGGAGGACTCAGGTTCATCCGCAAGACAATCGGAGCAGGGTTCTAAAGGCTCATATCTAGACATTTTTGCTGGTGGGGCTGTTTTCTGCAGATCTGGGGAAAGCTGTTGGCCACTCCTAAAGCACCATTGCTGTCTTGGAATCAGGCTGGTATTTCTGGGAGGGAGGGAGAAAAGGCAAGTTTGAATCAGCAGCTGCTGCAGATGTAGACCTGGTGTTCGCAGAGGTAGATCTCTTCCTGGGGGGCTCATCTGTTCAAGGACCTGGTCCCTTTACACTTCTGTCCTCTGGGTTCCATGGTTGGTAATTTTGGTTCCTAGCTGGGGGAGTCACGTGATGCAGAGCGTGTAGTGGCTGGGTTTCTTGTGTGCTCCGTGAGCTGATCCCGTTTTCCCGTCTTTGACCTCTTCACTGCTGATATTTTCGATCGCTTCTTGGCGATAAAGGAGTCGCGAGGTCAGTGTGAGCGCCAGCGAGGTTTCATGGAGGCAGAATGAAGAAGCTCCCAAAGAAGCATTCCCGGCGACCCCGAGAAGGCCGCCAAGAAGACCAGGGCCTCGACCTTGCAGTTAGCGCAGAGCCAGGGAGAGCTGCCTGGGGCCGAGGAGCCTTTTACTTTGGCTAAATTTCTTGCTGAATTTCGACCTTTTAAAGCCACATTAGAGGCTTGTGAGATTAAGTCTCTTTCGACCACAATGGATGACATGAACAGGAAGATCTCTGATAATTTTGCCAGAATTAAATCACTGGAAAGTTCCAGGGAGTCAGTGGAAGCTAATATAGCTGGGCTGCAACATAGGCTCAGTAAAGTGGATTCCAAGCTTGAAGATTTGGAAGGGAGAAGCCGTCGCAACAACGTTGTGATTATTGGCTTGCCTGAGAAAGCTGAGGGTTCGGATTCGATCAAGTTCACACAAAACTTGTGGAAAAATTGCTGGGCCTTCACCTTTGGTTCCTCCTATATAATTGAGCGTGCACACCGTTACGCCCCAGGTGGCCCACGAGAACATTTATTTTTCGTTTTCTGAATTATCAGGAAAGGCAGTTGTTTATTACAAGGCCAGAGATGATAAAGAGTTGTACTGAGGGGCTAAGCTCGGAGTGTGCAGGATCTACCATTTACTGGTGCGGCAAAGAAGAGCAGCTTTCCACACTGTGGTCAAGAAATTGATTGCAGCTGAGGTTAGATACCGGATGATTTATCCTGCTAGACTTCAGGTGAAAATTCAAGATGAGTGGAAAACATTCGAGTCTCCAGAATTGGCTAAGGAAGCCTTGCAAAAGACTTTGCCTGCTTTATTTAAGGACACCTGAAGAGACTGTTCAAGGGGCTGTGGTGTTTCCCTGAGGGATTTTGGTCGTCCATGTGACTGTTTACCTTATTTACTTTATGCCATACCTTGGAGACTTTGAACTTTTGAGGTCTTGAATTATTGGCCTTATGAGGCTATTTTCATTTATTAAGTTTGGTTTGGCCTGGAGGTCGATATATGAGGGAAGGGCCCTCTTAATGGTTTGTACTTTTAACCCTGCAGTTGTAGTATTGCACTTGTTTCTTTTATTATCATGCTGCAAGGTAGCATTTTGCTCTGGGGGCCTTCAGGAGGTTATAATTTTAGTGGCCTACCACTCATAACCAGCCTTTCATTCTGGGTTCCCATGGTTGAAGTATTTCCTTGGGGTTACTGTCAGACAATGGTTAGATTGATACCACGCTGTTTTTAAGTTGGGTGGGATAGATGCAACTATCCCTCTATGTAAAGGGTATGTTTCCTAATGTATGCCTTCATGGCTATTTTATGTTAGTGTGGTTGCTGGAAGTACATAGGTAGTATTTTTGGGGATATTACCATTGTTTGCATGGTGTTTCTACATGGCACATTTTGTTTAACAGGAGCTGGTATTATAAAGGGAAGTGTGTGTTCGGGATCGGGGCGGGGCAGGACAGGGGAGCAGCTGAGTGTCCTGTGATCATGGGCCATGCGGTACATTTTTGGGGTAGGGGGGAGGGATGCAGTGGGTGTTGTTGGGATATTTTATTTTGGAGTACGGAGTTAAGGTCGGGGGAGGGAGAGGGGGTCTTATTTTAACAGAGGCACTACACAGAAGGGTTTATGGGTAGGTGTTTTTAGCAGGCTTTCTTACACCGGTAGTAATTGGGGAGTCTATCTGGACCAAGCCCTTTAACCGAGTATGGATGCATTGATACAAACTTGTTTCCTCACTTGGAATGTCAAAGGGGGCTCGCCTTAAAGACAAGCAATACCGAATTCTTAAACATGTTGAACTTCTTCAAGGCTGAGGTGGTGTTTCTACAAGAAACCCATCTATTACTCTCGGAAGCAAATGCCATGAGGAGGCTACAAATAGGTCAGGTTTTTGCCTCTCAGGGCAACACGCAAAGCCGGGGGGTTATGTTATTGTTACATAGATCCCTTTCCTTTAAACCCTTGCAGGTGGTTCAAGATCAGGAGGGCAGGTATGTGCTTGTCAGAGGGAAGTTACAGAATATGGAAATCCTATTGGGATCAATATACGGTCCTAATGTTGACACCCCAGGACTTCTTTGTGGATCTGTTAAAGGTGTTACTACCCTTTGTTCATCTTCCAATGGTTTTGGGCGGGGACTTCAACTTGGCTTTAGATCCTCTGATGGACAGATTGGCTAATTCTCAGCCATGCTTGACTCCAGCAAGGCGGGCTATGACAGATCTGCTTGATCAGATTGGATTGGCCGATATTTGGCGTGTCCTCCATCCGGACTTGAGGGAGTATACTTTTACCTCCTCTGTCCACGGGACTTCATCTCGTTTGGATTATTTTTTTCTTTCCCGGCATCTCCTTAAAGGAGTGCTCGATTCTAAAATTATACCTGGTCCTGTTTCGGATCATGCTGCTTTAATGGTTTCTATTTCCTTTACATCCGTTTTGAGGAAAGGAATTAGATGGAAATTTAACAACCAATGTCTCAGGGTACCTAAGATGGTCAAGTTTATAGCAGACCAGATTGAAGAGTTCGGGCTGAATAATTTGAATGATGAGACCAGCCCTGATATATTTTGGGGAGCCTTTAAGGCCTATTTAAGGGGGGTACTAATCAGCATGGCAGTGAATAGTAAGAGAGAAAAGAAGAAAAAGATGAGGGACTTACTGGCACGCATTAGGGTATTAGAGATAGAGTGTATCAACCATCCCACCAAGAAGTGCGAAGAAGAACTAGTCAAGACCAGGGATGCATATCTTAGGCTGCTTGGGGAGCAAGCGGAACTTGCTTTAATTAAGACGAAAGCTAATTGTATTGATCAGGGTGAAAAGCCTGGGAAATTATTAGCTTGGCGCTTATCACAGCTGGAATCCTCCAGGGTAATTGAAGGTATTGTTTGAGGGAGGAGGGTTGTGTCAAACCCCAATTGAAATTGCTCAACTTTTTGTCAATATTTTGGGGACTTGTATAAGGAGATGGCAATTCCACCCTTGGATAGTCATATTGCAGCTTTTTAAGGACCTTGATCTGCCTATTCTTACGGATGCGGGCAAACTCCCTTATGGCGGATATCACTCTTGTTGAGATTGAATCAGCCATTAAGGGGTTGGACTTAGATAAAACCCCTGGGCCCGATGGGTTCTCGTCCAACTTTTACAAAAAATTTGTTTCCCTGTTAGCTCCGCACCTTCTTAGATTGTTTCGCCATATATGTGCGGGGAAGGAGACTGAGAAATCCTTTTCTGAATCTATTATTGTTTTACTCCCTAAACCCAACAGGCCCAGTACCGACCCGGCTAGTTACAGACCCATATCTCTGTTAAATTGCGACCTGAAAATTTTGGCCAAATTACTAGCGGATCGCATAAGCAAGGTATTGCTTAAATTAATAGGGAATGAGCAGGTAGGTTTTATGAAGGGCAGATCTTCGATTGATCATTTCTGTACCTTGGCTCATGTTTTCTCGGCCTCGAGGGACCAATCTTCCATTGGCTTTGGTCTCTTTGGATGCCGAGAAAATACCTGATAAGGTCTATTAGAATTTTTGTTTGAAGCTATCGCCAGTTGGGTTCCCTGAAAAATTTCTGTTTTGGTTGAGAGCCCTTTATTCTTACCCATCTGCTAGAGTTAGTTGCAACGGGGTGATCTCTAACGCCTTTCCATTGTGTGTGGGCACAAGACAGGGATGTCCCCTATCCCCACTGTTATTTAATTTATATTTAGAGCCTTTGATATGGAGGATACTCTATGTGCGGGAGATAGAGGCCATTAAGGTAGTGGGACTTCCTATCAAGGTAATGGCTTATGCAGATGACCTCCTGATATGCATTTCGAGGCCTACTAGTGCTATTCCTAAATTATTAGAATTATTAGAACAATTTAGTCGGGTTTCTAATTATAAATTAAATTTAGATAAAACAGTGGTTTACACTCTTAATACATGGGTATTTAAAAGGGAGATAACAGAACTTGGGCTAAAATGGAATGCAGATTCTCTTAAATACTTGGGCCTAGCTTTAACCCATAATACTACTGGCATGCGTCAACTGAACTTGGATTCCTTGGTTACACTAGAGCTCGATCTCCAGAGGTGGGCGCAGTTTCCATTATCTTTATGGGGAAGAATCAGTATAGTTAAGATGAATATATTTCCCAGGCTTTTCTACCCTTTAAGTAGGTTAGATATTTTCTTCCGCTATCCTGGTTCAAGAATCTTCATAATATAATTGTGAAGTTTATCTGGAAACACAAGAAATCCAGGATGGCCTATTATAGTTAGCCAGCCCTAAGCTAGTTGGTGGCTTAAGGTTACCTCACTTTGGCCTTTATTTTTGGGCTGCCCAGCTAAGTAAATATGGTAGGTGGGCCTTGTTGGACAAGGTGGCTAACCCATCTGACTATGTTCCTTATGGGTGAAAATTGAAAAGGCACTAATCAGCAATCATGGGATCAACCCCTTGCCCTTTTCTTCTTATCCCTAAAGCGCTTCCCTCTGTCTTGAACAAGTCCCCAATTGGAGTAGCGGTTAGGTCTCATGGTCAGCTTTGTGGATTTATTAAGCACAATCACCTTGAGGATGGGGGACAGCCGATCTGGGGTAATCCACGGTTTTAGATTGGTAATAGGCTCATTAAACCGGGGTGGCTGGAAATGCTTAGGGAGCATCTTCTTAGGGACTTTATGGATGTAAATGGAGGTATTCTTCCAGCCCAGGTTATAATAGATAAGTTCAACCTTTCTAGGAAGGATATCTTTAAAGTTTGGCAGCTTAGGCATGTTTTATTAGAGAAGGTGGGTAGGAGAGAAGGACAGGTGTCCTGTATTGATTTTCTGGAAACTATCAGCCCATTGATTGTCGCTCATAACAATTTCTAAAATTTATTTAACTCTATTCCATTGGGCGATCCGAATAATATGGCCCCATGCGCATATTAATGTAGGTGTTTCCAGATATCTCTTTAGATTGGACGGTATTTGGACTGCATGTCACATATATCTTAAACATGACCAACTAAGGTTGATTCAATTTAAGATTGTGCATAATATCTACTATTCTCCCCAGAAGTTGAAAAATTTGGATTTACTGAGGGACCCCAAATGTTACAGATGTGAAGCGGATTCAGGAGATCTATTACATATTTTTTGGAATTGTCCTTTGATAGTTCCCTTGTGGACTGAAATTCAAAATAACCTAAATCTGCTTTTAGGGCTAGAGGATATGTTTAGGCCGGAGGTTTGTGTTTTGGGTGAGATGTCTGCTTTTCCTGTGAAAAACAGGAAATTTTACATGGCCTTAATTTCCATCACAGTAAAAAAACTGGTGCTTCGGCACTGGAAAGACAAGTGTTGTCCCTCGTATAAGGAATGGCTAAAAGCTCCTGGCCTTTCTGAGGATGGAGAGAATGATAGCTATCCTCCACAACCAGTTCTGACTCTTTGACAAGGTTTGGGCCTTATTTGATGCCTGTTATACTGGATAGACCTAGATTTTATCTGGGGTTTTCATACCTTCTGTGAGTGCCTCTTGGGGGATAGGGGGTCTTTTTCTTCTTGGTGGGTTCGGGGGTTAGGGTTGGGGTGGGAGGGTTGGGTTTTAGCTGGGTTTTATGATTTATGTGTATTTTGATGGGGGTATTTGCAGAGTATTGCATATTTTCTGTGCGACTGGACATATTTTGCTGTAATGTAGTACATTATTGTAATGTCCTCGACTGGTTTGATCTCTGCTGAAAATCAATAAAGTTTAAATGGAAAAAAAAAAATTTTGGTTCCTAGCTCTGGAGTCTGAGGGTTCCCATAGCCTTCTGGGAGATGAAGTTTGAAGGGGGGAAATTGGACCAATGCTTAGAGGCCCATCTTTTGATCTCCTCAGGAGCCTCTGGCAGTAATTCTCTCCCCTCTTTAGACACCAATAGTCTGGTAAGGGCCTAAAATCTATACTGAAAATTATGGGCTGACAGTACTTTCTTAATCGGGCCAAAAGCCCTGCAATTGTTCACTGTTTCCTGTGCAAAGTCTCTGTATATCGAAATCAGCGCCCCTCACCATCTAATTTCACCCAGGTCTTGAGCAGCACTTAGGATGCATTCTTTTGTAGAGTATCTCAAAAAATATGCCACGATTGGTCTTGGGGCTAGTTGCTGTTTCTCTTTGCAAACGATCAGATGCGCCCTTTCAATTTCAACTGGGCCTCTCCAGCACTCCCCTAGCATCTTAGGGAGCAACTCATTGAGAGACTTTTCCATTGAGGTTCCCTCAGCGCCCTCAGGGACTCCGATAATTCAGAGGTTATTGCGTCTCCCCCTATTTTCCTGGTCCTCCACTCTGGCAAGTTGTGTTTCCAATCGTAAGTCTTGCATTCATATTCTCTGTGTTAGTTTAACTTGCTGTAGTTCCAAAGTTTCCACCTTTTGCTCTGCAACATTCAAACGGTCCTGCAATACATGTACCTCTGCAGTAATATTTGTAAGTGTAGTATTGATGGTATCAACTTGCAAAAAAACTGCCTCCAGCATTTGGGTGATATACGTTAGCGATTCAGTCACCGATGGCATCTGCACATTAGTAGCTGGTATTGAGGAGATTACGGGTAAAGGGGCCTCAGCCACCATCTTCTTCGGGGTTGATTGAGCTGGCATGGATGCTGATATGAACTCCATCTATAGGTTGTATGGGGCAGTTGCAACATCAGTCCCGAGGTTTAGGCCTACAGCTTCTTTGGCCTAGTTGAGCTACACCTCTCCCGGATCACCGATGAATTTTAGTGGTATTGCAGTACAATTCAGTCAGGAAAAGCACACCAACTGATTAAGGGCAGTTCCCCCGACAGGTATTCGGCAACAAAAACAGATCTACATCCTGGATTAGACCAACCCGCCACAGTTCTTTCTCAGTGAGGAGGGGCCCAAGAATTATGCTGCCATTCCTTTGGCAGTCAAGCCATGCCCCCCTCTTCTGCCTTTCTTCACATAGTTGGACCAGGCGCCCAAACATATGTGCGTTGGTGCCAATTAGTACAGGGATACCATCATAAAGTCTGATGAGAGGGCAGACCAGGGCTAGCATCTCCACAGCATCTTCCACACCAGCCACAGAAGATGGAAAAGAAAGCCACACCTTTAAATAGCCAAGATATGGATACAATGTTTCACTTAACCCCCACACATGCAGTCCATCAAGAGGCTGCAATGGGTGATCAGATAAATGTTGCTCATACCAGACTTGGAAGATTATTGTGACTTGGGACCTGCTGTATAAACACTGCTCGAGCTGGAATCCCATCTATGTGCACTGTAGTATCCATGGAAGGATCCACCAAGTTAGACCAGTCTGAAGGGATTTTATCAGAAGCCTGGGCAGATGATTTAGCCACAAAGAAATTGGAGTTTGTGTTTCCTGAACCTTCACTTCTATTATTTGTTGCACCCCTCTGCCATTAGTTTGCTTCCCGGAGCTTCCCTTGGAGTCTATTCACCACTTTCTCTAAATCCTTTTGAGACCGGCATTCTTTCTTCATATGCCCATCCTTTCCTCAATTGTGACAGATTATAGGTTCTTGGGTCCATCTTGGCTGAAACATTGCATTAGGAGCTGGAACACTAACAACAGAAACCCCTGGTTCGGCTTCTGTCTGTTGCATGGAATGCAATGCAATATGTCTCAATAGTTCCTTTATTGCAGCACTCAGTCCACTTGTTTCAGTCTTTGAGCTGCCCTCAGCAGGAGATGACTGAGCGTGCACCCCAACCCCCATAGCAGATGCACTCTGAGAAGGATCAGGGTCTGTATCCACGAGAGCAGCCTTCATAAAGATACCGGCTTTCATTTCTCTGAATTCCCTCAGCAGTTCTGCCCATGGCGTAACATCCTTAGCAGTCCCTCCCTCACTGGGCTCCCTGGGGCTGGCACCAACATTTAGTTCTTGGATTCCTTCACGTGACTTCTGAATTTCTGGGCCATCAGCAACTGATCCCTTGCCAGGAGCAGGGATTGCGGCAGGTATGACCACGCAGGGTTCCTGAGAGCTTTCCTCCTCCTTAGCTTCACGTACCTCCTTCATCAACATATGGAAGGGCAAGGGATCAGATCTCCTTTGGTGCAATTGCAATTTGAGCAACATCCAGCTGGAAAGACGGGCAGAATGGAGTATATAATCTAGTCTTATCTGGTCCAACTTGCTAGAGACCCAGCCTCGTTTCCGAAAAATGGTTTGTAGGAGTTCCTCTAATCGATCCATTATTAAAGTCTGGGCAGTCAACTCAGCATGTCAGCTTACCACTGCAGCTTTTCCCAAGCATTCAGTTTTTGATAGTGCTCCTCCAACAGTGTCTTTACTAGTGCCCAGAGGTATATCCAGTATTAGCAAGGCATTGTGGGGGTCAATCTCATGCCCGGTATACCATCCCACTAACTGATGCACAGCCATTTCTACAGTGGTATCCATTAAACTTTCAGCTGTAATTCTTGATTTTGTCCACTAGGTGGCAATAATCCCAGTGATGCCTCCAAGATGAAACCCCTAGGTGGCACTATCCAATGGGCTACTACCCCTGCTTGCATGACCAGGCACAGGTTGAGGGGCCTGAGATCTTTGAATGGGTGCCTCCACCCAGAGGAATGGTTCTGGGGTAGCGTAACTGCTATTGGTATAGCCCTCTGGGATGCTATAGCCCCCTACAAACCCTCTAGTATCCTAAACAGATAAGCAGATAAACATTCACATATACCATGTAACATCAGTATTGAACCATTACTCGGTACACTTACCACCAGGGCAGGATCAGTAGCAAAAGCCCTGGTGACCCCTGTAAAATGAGATTGGCACTATAACAGTTCAGTAACAACACAGTATCCCCTCCACAAAGATACACATTAGCCAAGTTAAATGCAGAAAGAACAAAATCCGATGTATTCAGGCTGAGCATGCATGCACTAAGAGTCCCTCTGTCACAGTCACACACTCTGGGTACCCAGTTTGGAAAGTGGGTAGGCCGACGTTGCAGCTGTTGTTGGGGCCCTTAGGAAAGAAGACAATTAACATGCGCTTAAACCCAGAATTTGTAATCCAAAGCCAGATGGCTCAGTTCATTGATGTAAACCCAAACAAATAATCAGATGACACACAGTGATGGCAGCTTTGTTGTAGGGAGGTACCCTGTTTGTACTCACACTACACAGACCAAGTGATGATCCAATGAAATGAGACCTGTTGTAGATGGCTTGATAAAGCAGGAGGAGAATTCCCTCATGGTCCTCATCGAAATACTGGTCTTCAGGCTGCAGGAGCAACTTAACACTGGCCGAGAACAAGCAAACCGAATGTCTCAAACTACTCGGCCATGCAAACTTAAGCACATTTATATGTCAGACTGTCCTCTTCTGGTCCTTCCAGCCAGCTTGCAGACTGATCCTGAATTCAGCTTGGATGTTGCTTGACTCCTCTGCTGCAGTGACCCCCCAAAACGTGGGCCAACTGGATACTCAGACCCGCGGACTGATGACCGAAAAGTCTAGGCCTGGCAGGCTCAACCTCTGAGAGCTGGCAAGCTTCCCAGAGGCTTACACTGAACTCTTGGGCAAAACTCTCACATCTGACTAAATTGAGCTACTACGCCCTTTTATATGGGGCTAAGTTCCAGAAATCCACTTGGCTGCCAAAGCTGTCTTGAACAGTCCCCAGATGTTAATTGGCTCATTTTTTGGCACCTAGAATGGGTCCCAGTTAATCCCCCATAAGTCAATCTCAATCTTTCAATCTTTATTTATTTAAGGCGCCTTTCTCAAACCAAGGCGCCTTTACAAATGACATAAAACAATAAATATTTAAAACAGGATTTAAACAAGATTAAAATTAAATAATTAACAGTCATTAAAAGCTTTGTTAAAAAGGTAGGTTTTCAAAGCTACTTTAAAGGTCTGGACAGTCGGGCAATTTCATACCTGACGAGGTAGAGAATTCCACATGGTCGGGGCCATAAAACTAAAAGATCTTGCCCCTGAAGTTTTTATGCAGACCCTGGGAATCTCTAGCAATCCCTCGTCAGTGGATCGGAGTGGGCGGGAGGGACAGTAGGGACACAGGAGATCTTTCAGGTAAGCAGGTCCCTGATCATGTAGGGCCTTATAGGTCAGCAAATCGACCTTGAAGGTGATTCACCAACAAACTGGCAGCCAGTGCAGTCCACAGAGCACAGGCATTATATGACTGGACCTAGAAGAACCAGTCAAAAGCCTGGCTGCCGCATTCTGCACTAGCTGCAGGCGGCGAAGTTCAACTCCTGTAAGCCCTAGGTATAGGGCATTGCAATAGTCCAGGCAGGAGGTAACAAAGGCATGGACCAAAGTTGAAAGATCCTCTGGAGGAACCAGGTGCTTCACCCTGGTGATGTTCCTCAGATGATAAAAAGAGGTTTTGATAACTGCTGACACCTGAGACTTAAAGGTCAGACAGTCATCAAATACAATGCCCAGGTTCCACACCCAGTCTGAGACAGTCAGCTGGACATCCCCAAGCCATAAGCCCAAGGGTGATCCAGCTAACAAACCCACCTCACAGCAACCCTGGTCCACAACCAACACCTCAGTTTTTTCAGGGTTCAACCGCAGCCAACTCACATTCATTCAGTCTTGGATTTCGGCAAGGCAGCTGTTAAAGACCGAAAAGGCAGCATCCTGGCCTGGCACAAAGGACATGTACAGCTGCGTATCATCTGCATAGCAATGAAAACCGAAGCCATACCGCCTAATAATCACCCCTAATGGCAGCATGTACACTACAAACAACATGGGTGCCAAAATGGAACCCTGTGGTACCCCGCAGGATAGGGAGACTGATGCAGAGGAAAAAATTCCTGACACCACCCTCTGAGTCCTACCCTCAAGGTACTATCGAAACCACCCTAGGACTGTACCAGACAGTCCACAGATAGATCGCAAATGCTCCAATAGCACACCATGGTCCACAGTGTCAAATGCTTCAGAGAGATCAAGAAGGACCAAGATGGAACAGGTCCTTTGATCTCTCGGTATCAGGAGGTCATTTAGTACCCGTACAAGTGCTGTCTCGGTACTATGCCTTTTCCTAAATCCAGATTGGAGAGAATCATAGACATTGTCATTGGTCAGATGATCATCCAACTGTGAAGCAACCACCTTCTCAATAACTTTACCCACAAAGGGTAAGTTAGAGACAGGCCTGTAATTAGCCAGACAGTCCAGGTCCAAGGAGGACTTCTTAAGAAGGGGCTTAACCACAGCCTCCTTAAGAGGATCTGGAAAAGTCCCCCTCTCCAAGGACCTCCAGACTATCTCAGCAAGGGCCAGGCCGATTTTATCCACACAATCCACTAAGAGACGTGTGGGGCCTGGGTCCAAATCATAGTTGGTCGGACGCAGTGATTGGATGACCATCACAATGTCACTGATTGTGGGGAGGCTGAAGTCAGACCACACAAACTGGGTGTCCGACGTCTCTTGCCGACCATCACAACTCCCATTTGAGAGGGTCAAACAGATCTCAGATCTGATTTTGGCAATCTTATCTGCAAAGAACAGAGCAAACTCCTCACATCGTTTGAGAGGGTTCTCCAGACTGAAGACAGACTGGATTGCACAGTCTGTCCACAGTCTGGAAGAGCTGAGCTGGTCTATTCTGTTCAGCCCCAATCTTTCTGGACAGGAATTCTGCCTTCTTACGAGAGATTGCGGATTGATAGACCGAATAATGGTCCATCAAAATAAGTCTGTCACTATCCAGACCCGACCTCCGCCAACACCTCTCCAACCTTCATCCAACTCTTCTCAACTCCCTCAGGATCTCATCAAACCAAGGAGACCTGGGGCAAAGAATGAGAGGACGAACATGAACAAGAGCAATGGAATCCAGGGCCCCTGCCACCGCCTCATTATAGGCACGTACCAGTTCTCCTGGATCCATGCAATCTCTCGGAAAGCCCGATAGATCCAGCACTGCCATCAGGTCATCTGGGGAAACACCCCTTAATGGGTGGTACTGGACCATTTCCATAGGGGCTGACCTACTAGGGGTGGCCTCAAAACTGAACCCAATGGAGTGATGGTCCGACCATCTGACCGGTTCCACCACCAGGTCGGATATCTCCATCCCCAGGAGGAACACCAAATCCAATGAATGACCACCAACATGGGTCGAGGAGGAAATTACCTGTGTGAAGCCCAGCGAAATCATTAACTGGAGGAAGTCTTGACCAAAGTGCGACAGTTCATCATCGACCCAAGCATTGAAGTCCCCCAGAACCAACCATCTGGGGGATCCCAATGTTAGGTCGACAATGAAGTCTGCGACTTCCCACAGAAAAACATTCCCATCACCTGGTGGACGGTATATGAGAAGTATCCTGCGTCCCACACCCTCACCTAAAATGCATTCAAAGGATTTGGTAACTCCCACCGGCACCTATCTACCAGTCTCTAGCATTGTCCCAAGATCCCTTTGGTTAAATCCTGGCTTCCAATTGGTTATGTGTTGCTATAATGGTGGCTGCATACAGTTTCTAAAACAGCCCATTTCACTGTCCCCACATATAAAGTTCTGGTGCAGCCAGCAGTTTTACTTTTATTTAATTAATTCCCCACTGTTCAGGAGCCCCAACAGTTCTCTCTTAAATGAGTCCACTTTTAAACAAATAAATAGTACCATTAAGGAGTCACTACTCCCGTAACACACTGCCCCCAGAAAACACACAGAAGCTCATAAATATTCATTATGGCTTTCCATGCCCTGACATTTACCCCTTGACCTTTTCTCTGGTGCCCTGGAGGCAGCACTTTAGGCAGCTGCCTATTTATCTTAAAAATATTTATGTCAGCTTTCATGTGTCCCTGGTGCCTCTTTTATCTGAGACTGGGCATCAGGAACCACTGGAGACCCACTTTCTTGCTTTTGACTGTAACTGCAGTCTAGTGCGCAGTGCACCTCCTCAAACGTGTGAGCGGCAGCTTTAACAGTTGCACTGACTGCTCGCACATAGATTTTCAGCCCCACAGGGCTCATTCAATGGAGAGGCACTGGGGAACCTGTAAAGGCAGCAGAAGGATTCACAGAGGGCTGGGGGTGACAGCAGCAGCGGGAGAATGCCCAAGGGCATAACTTAAGGTAAGCCTCCAAATTGGGGGGGGAGGGGGCGTTATATCAGTTTTTAAAATATTCTTGTTGAATGACAATATTTGTATTTTGGGACAGTTTTTAATTAAAATATTCATGTTTCACAATGATTTTTGTGCTTTGTGACAGCTTTTAATATTTAATACTTCAATGTCAAGAATGATATTTTACTCTTTGTAATGGAAAGGCTTACACACAGGCACAATGGGCCATATGCATCACTGGCTTTCGTATGTGGCACAGTGGGCATGTACTATCACGCCAAAGTATGTACCAGCTCGATATGCAGGGCTGGAATTCACTATCGCAGGATGGACTGATACCTGGTTCTCAACTTCTGCACAATGTGCAGTGCAATCTAGAGTGCTCGACCTCAGCTGGACTATCGGCTTTCAATTGAAAGGGCCAGATGCTTTCATGGCCCACGTGAGCAGTGGGTTATGGTTCATAACACTCCATGGAAAAATTGTCTCCTCCTCAGTAGATGTTCTTCTGCCATTTCACAGACTAGAACAGGTCCTCTGAACAGTGTGTTACAAGTCACCGCCTGCTTTGTGTAGGGTTTTAAAGGCCGTGGGTAGATAAAGTTACTACAGAGATTTCTAAAAAAGTAAGAAAATTTATGGAAAAAAACTTACAATAATGCTCATTAGGTTGCTACCACACAAAACTCAGACTGCACAATGGTTGGAAATAAACTATTAGGATTACAAACACAATGCCCGCAACATTTGGAAATGTACTATTAGGGCTCTAATGTCTAACTACCACCCACCCTACCACATCCCCTACCTTCATGATCCAAGGACATTCTAATGGTACAGGGCCATACATCAATGGCATGGTACCACATACAGGGTCAACATATTAAAATTAGTATTTAAGCAGCCCTAATCACCCACCCCTCCCCTCACTAACCAACAGACAAAGTACATGTCAGGAGTCATGCCACACAGGTCTGTACTAAGAATACTTTGGGGTGTATACCTGTGAACGTTTACATCCATTATATTAGGTGTGCCTTAGTAGGCATACACTATTGTAGACCCTCCACAAAGCCGCAGAATTGTTACAAATTTGAAGCTACTAAACACATTGCATAGTTGTGAGTTAGTTTCTTTAAGACACGTGCTATACTCAGAAATAGTCAAAGCAAGTTATATGTTTGGGACATGTATGCTATTTTACGCAGAGTCTTATTGCAGCTGAATAAATCAACCCCTAGCATAGCCTTGTAGGATGGTGCAAGAGCTGTAGTTTGGCCTTGTGTCAACACCATGGCAGGAGGAGATGGGTACTATAGCCCATACCTGCCAGCATCCCATTGCATGACATAACATCCTGTGAGATCACAGAGTAGAAGTGGGATGCTTGCAGGACAGCTGTAGGAAGATCCCAAGACTACGGGGGGCTCTGGGAGGCAGTACAGGTACCTTATGGTACAATTATAAGTGGCAAAGCAGGTGTGTAAAGGGATCATACAGACACCTTATCTGGGGTAGCCTAATAGTGCTAATTGCTGTTTGGGACAGGCTAAGTAGACTGTTCTTTGGGATACCTTAACAGAAAAAAGATATGAAAAGAAGAAAAAAACAACAGTGTATAGAGGCTGAAATTTGAGAAGGTACTGGAAGTAAGAATCTAATTCTTTATTACAGCTACATTCTGTACAAACATACCATGATGCGCAGGGACACAGAGGGATTTGGGGTGAGTGCAGTGGCTGTGGGACAGTGATGAACCAGAGAGTGCTCTTACAGTTCAGTCACTGTCTCAACCGCATTAGATTCCAGACCATGACAGCAGAACTAGAAGCTACAAGGGCTGAAATATGCCACTTAGGAGCTGCAGTCTTATAAGTAACTACTGCCATAGCCACCCCAATGCAAACACAGTCCAGAGAATACGGCGGGATAGTAGTGGGGATGAAGTGGAGGAAAGTCCAAGCCTGAGGAACCTGGGTTGTGAACCAGCAATAGGTTCAACCTGGTGCAACAAATGGTACCCAATCTCCCCCACAAGGGAAGAGGGAAACAGCACACCTAGCAGTCAGTCAGTGTTGGTGAGCATGGCAGGGGTGGGCAAAGTCCCAAAGAGGGCACAAGAAAAGTACACTTAGTTGGAGATTCAATTGTGAGGGGCACATGAAGGGATCTGTGACTCACACCCAAAGGTACAGAAGTGGTCTGTTGTTTCCCTGAAGTGTCAGCAGACAGACTTTTAGCCAGAGTGACAAAACTCACTCCAGATGGGGAGGGAAAACCAGATCTAATTGTGCATTTTGGCAGGAATAATTTGAGCAGGTAGAACATGCTACAGGTCAGGGCAGACTTCTGTACTCTGGGGAAGGTAGCACAGGACAGAGCAGGGGTGGTAACCATCTCCAAGAAGCTGCTGTGGCTATGACTGAATCAGAGGGAACAATTCCATGTTCCAGTTCAATGCATGGCTAAAGGGTTGGTGCAGAGAGGAGAGATTTTGGTTCCTTGGTGACTAGGGCCCAACCTGGTAGGCTTGGAGGCTGCTCAAAAGTGATGGTTTATATCCCTATGGGGAAGGCAGGAGGGTACTGGGAGAAAGGTGGGCACAGAATATAGCTAGTTTTAATCTGTGGAGGTGGGAGTCAAGGTACACACAAGATGTCACAAACAAGGAGAGCCCTTGTTAGTCTCCCTTCATTGACCACTACAGCAGATTTAAACTTACCCAGGCAGGGTAAATGGAAAAGATGGGGTAGAGATAAATGTTACAAAATGATGTGCACCAAGGCAAGGATTATTGGCAACAAAATGCCAGAACTTCAGGCAATGGTCACAGAAAGAACATCAACCTGGTGGCTGTCACAGAGATATAGGCAACCTCTGATCATGAATGGGACATGACCATGCCAGGCTACTCACTGTTTAGGAAGGACAAAGCAAATGGTATGTAAGGGGGAGTAATGTTTCTTGTAAAAGAGGGGATAAAGGCAACTGAAATAGAGAGCCTAGAGGAGTCAGGTAAACTAGAAACCCTTGGGGTACTAGCAGTAACAGGAAATGGGAAACAAATCAGGACTGGGGTGATCAACAGGCTACCTGGTCTGGAAGAGGAGGCCGACAAGGAACTGGGTGAGATACTTAGGGCAGCAGACAATTTAGGGGAGGTGATGGTAGTAGAGAACGTTAATGTGCCTGTGGTAGCAAGGATTCTTTATAACAGATTTAGACAGACAACTGTAATATAGTGCATAAAAAACGCATATTCTGCGTTTGTCAATTTATTGTCCAAAAAGCAAAATAAAGAAAATAAAGGATATTTACAAAAAGGAAAATAAGAGGGTGTTAATTCTTCACACCAATGTAAATCATCAGGACATCATTCTTCTTCCATTAAGCATCAAATCAAAAGAATTCCTGAGACCTTCCTTCTTGACAGTGTGTAAACCTCCACACTCAGCTCTTCTTAGCTCTTGCTCAGTCTCTGATCAGAAAGCAACTGACCATCTTCCATATTCTCTCCTATCTATCTCTCTAGCCCTCTGGTGGACAACCTTTATGGCAGCCTGACGTGACATCAGAGGTCAGATGAAATGCACTAATGTCTGTTTGCCCACTTTTACTCATCTGTTAGGGTGCTTTTGTAGCAACACCCCCCTGGCAACACCTCCCGGGCAGCCTCGACGTACCAGGGTAAGAGAATCCCACTTCTAACACCAGTTGTTTTTCAGGAGCTGCTTTTAAGTGGGAACACAGGCATTTTAACAAATAGGGGATAGAAAAGAATAGAAAATAGATATCAGGTTGGCCACCCTGATAGGGAAAAGAAAGGATAGTTAGAAAAAAAAAAAAAAAGGAGAAAGGACAGAGTGAAATAGAACACCTAAGGGGATTGCCTGTTTTAAATCTTCATTCTGGCACAGTGCCAGATGTGGATTGGAAAGAATCAACTGCAGCAAGTACTAGGAACTGGTGCCTGGTGGATGCATGCCAAGAGACATTCCTATTTCAGCTAGTCCAGGGCCTGACAAGGGAAGGGGTTCTGCTGAATCTGGTGCTCACCAATAGCGCTAGGAACTAAATGTAGCTGTCCTGAAACCACTCAATTCTAGTGACCACAGAACAGTGGTTCTGGAGGTCCAGATAGAGACCACAAAGATGGCAAACATCGCAAGAATATGGGGACTTTATAAAAGCGGATCTGAGCAATATGAGGGAACAGATGGGAAAAGCACAAGGAGAGCAGGTGCAGAACAGAGGAAAAATGGGAAGAATTAAAAAAAAGCAATGATAGAAGCAACTGAAAGCTGAATTACGAAGGTATCAAAGAGAAAAAAGGCAAGGGGTCCAATTTGGTTCATAGTCAAAATAAAGATGGTGGTAAGAGCCAAAAAGAGGGCATTCTTAAAGTGTCAGGGAAGCCAACAAGAGGAGGATTGGGAGATGTATCTGGAGGCAACAAAGGTAACCTACAGGAAAGTGTTGGAGGCCAGTGTTAACACGAAACTCCAACTGGCAAAGAGAGTGAAACAAGAGGAAAAAGCATTCTTCAGGTACATCCGAGAGAAGCATAAGGTCAAGGTTGGTACTGTGAGACTGAAGCATGCAGAAGGATGGGGGAACAAAGGGAGAGTAAAAATGCTGAACAGATATTTTTGTCCCATATTAACTAGGAAAAAGGATGAGCCACTGCCAAAATGTGGGGTTAAGAGGGGGAGGGAGGAGAGCAAGTTCTCAAGTGGTAAGGTCAGAATAATAGAGAAAAGGATATTGGAAAAGCTTATAAGACTGAAAGTAGATAAATCTATGGGACCTGATGGCTTACGCCCAAGGATACTGAAGAAGGAAGCAGATGTAATAGCAGGGCCACTTGCAGACATAGTCAACTGGTCACTGGTCTTGGAAATGATCCCTAGAGACTTGAGGACAGTGAACATGGCCCCTCTACACAAGACCAGAAGAAAGGAAAAGCCAGGGAACTATAGACCAGCCAACTTGACAACTATATTGGGAAACATTATAGAGCCTATAGTAGGAACAATTATAGACTCTTTACTAAGAGAGGAATTGGTGGACGTGCTAAAGGGAAATTGGCTACAGGACCTCAGACAACTTAGATTCATGAGGGGAAAATCTTGCCAGAAAAATCTGGTTGACTTTTTTGACTGGGTGACCAGGGCACTAGATAGGGGATAGGCAGCAGATGTGGTAGACTTGTATTTCAGCAAGGCCTTTGACTCAGTCTCCCACAGGAGGCTGGTCAAAAAGCTATGGGACCTAGGGGGGAGGGAAAATTGGCAACTTTGGTGGAGAAATGGTGTTGAGTGGGCAAAGAACACAAAGGGTAGTAGTAGTTAATTGGGAGTTGTAAGGGAAGTTACAAGTGGAGTACTGTACCTCAGAGATCATAGCTGGGCCTGGTCCATTTCAATATATTTATTTGTGACACAGAAGATAGCATCAAGGGCAAGATCTGCCTCTTCGCAGATGACACAAAGATCTGCACATGGGTGGATACAGAGGAAGGGATAAGGGAACTCAGGGATGATCTGGACAGGTTAAAGAGCTGGTCAGAGATGTGTCAGCTGGACTTCAACACAAAAAATGTAAAGTGATGCACACTGTAAAGAGAAATACAAAAGTTCAATATGAAATGAGTGGTGTGGTGCTGGAAAGCACCATGGAAGAAAAGGACCTAGGGGCCATAATATCACAGAGTTTAAAAACAATCTTTAGTATAATTTTGAAAGCATTCATCAAATCTGCCATAATCTTTAATTGATAAAATTTCCCCATCCCAGATCCTTGATGCTGCCTGCCCCCATTCATAGCTATGAACATATCCCCTCTCAAGGTGGTATAGTAGGGCCCCCACCCCAGCAGGTAATGCCCACCACACAGCTCCTCCCCATCCCGTAACAGAGCTGGCACAGGCACAGCTCTCTTCTTACCTCCATGGCTGGCACCAAGTGAACTGTCATTTGAGTGCTGTATGTATAGTGTACATGCGTTTTGCATACACTGTACAGCACATCACTCAAATGACAGTTCAGTTGACGCTGGCCATGGAGGTGAGAGAAGGGCTGTGCTAGTGCCGGCTTTGTTATGGAATGGGGGGAGTGGGGTGTTGGGCACTACCTGCTGTGGTGGAGGGCCACTATACCACCAGGAGAGGGATATGTTCATAACTATGAATGGGGGCAGCATCGGGATCGGGAGGGGACGTTTACCAATTAATGATTATGACTGCATCAGAATTTGTGGGGGGCATTATATTAATTAATGATATGGCAGCATTGGGGTTCGGGGAGGGGGGCATTATATTAAGCAAAGATTACAGCTGCATCAGGGATTGGGAAGGGGCAGTATATTATGTATGGAGTATGGCAGCATCTGGGAGTGGTGGGCGGCTACATCTATAGGGGTGCATTTTACATGATTTCATATGGTCAGGGACAGCCCGGCACATTGCTGCACACAGGCAATTCTCCCAGAGGGAGAATTTCTAAGTACCCTTAGACCAGTCCTGGCTGTTCTAAGGGTACTTAGAAATTCTCCCTCTGGGAGAGTTCTGAGAATACCACATTCAGGGATGTGGTAGCTTGCGTCTGCCACATGCCCCCTAACATTAAGTCACAGCCCAGTTTTGGGTGCAGGGGCACCGCAAGCCCTGTTTGGGGCAGGCAGCCTGTGGTTGACACAGGCTGAATTTGTGAATAGTTCAGGGGGCAGTTCTTGATGCAAAGTGCCACGTGCACCATTTGTGTGTGTGGCACAGGCATCTTGCGTCACACTTAGGGCTATGAGAATCGGACCCATCATCTCAAATTATAGGTGCTTAAAGTCTGTCATTTTATTTTTTGTGGAAAATTTCATGAACATTTTTATCTACATATAACTCAGGTCTCTTTAGAGCTAGAAAACTGAAACTAGGTACCTATATAAATGTAGTAATAACCCTTATAGCTGCAAACCTTTATAGCATTTTGATGAATGCTTTCAAAATTGTACTAAAATAACTAAAACTGAAATGTTGGCAAAATGTTTGGCTACCTATAGCACAGCCCCCTTTAAAGCTTGGCACATACAACTTGGTGCACATACCAATGTTGCATGTTTCTCTAAATACTGACATTGGGGAGAAATTTGGATAATAATTGGAAATAATTGAAAATTAAATTGTGATTAAATTGCTGGCCACCCACAACTCATACCCTTTCAATTTAGGACTCTGAAATTTGGTACACATATAAAAACTATAAGCACCTGTATATCTGCCAAATTTGGTATCATGTGGATACATACTTTGAAACCTAGACGAAAATGACTGAAATTAAAAAACTGATGAAATTTAGGGGCATTTTTAAAATGTATTCATTTAGTCATAACCCAGCCTTCTATTGTGCTAGAGATCTGATTTTTTGCATGGTTACATGTGGATAGGAGTTCTAATGGTGTGCCAAATATTATGGCACTAGGAAGCATCTTCTCAAAATGACAGGTGCTCAAAATTTGTCATTTTATTTTATATGGGAAATTTCATCAAAATGTTTATCTGCATAAAACGTAAGTATCTTTGGAGCTAGAAATTTGAAACTGGGTACATATGTAAATGCAGCAATAACCCGTATATATGCAACATTTTGTAAGATTTTGATAAATGCTTTGCAAAGTATACTAAATTGTAATCAATATTTTGGCAGAATGTTTGATTACCTATATCACAGCCCCCTTTAAAGCTTGAGACTTAAAACCCAGTGCACAAGTCCATGTTGTATGTTTCTCTAAATCTTGAAACTGTTGAGAAATTTGGATAAGAAATTTTTATTAGATGGAAAAAATGAAAGCAAATTTTGATGGCCACCATTCACTCAGCTCCCTTTCAATACATGACTCTGAAATCTAGTACACGTACAGTGAAGCCCGCCAGGATGAAGCGCTGTGTCACAGGCTTCCTGCATGACAAAAGGAATTAACTCCCATTGAAACTGCATTGTTTGCTGCAGTAACTGTACTGCAGGATTCTGCAGAGATGGACTTCATCTTGGTGGGCGTCACTGTATGCGAACCATCAGTACCTGTATACCAGCAAAATGTACCATCATTTGGATACGTACTTTAAAAACTAGACCGAACTAACTGAAATTTAAAATTTGGCAAAATTCTACAGAATCAGAAAGGTAATTCTGCGAGCTCTCTACCAGCAGGACTTTATATTCCACACAGTTCCAGTGGGCAGGCTTCATTGCTGCTTGTCCTGCCACCTTTTTCCACTGTTTTGTCCTGTGTCCATGTTGGAGCACACTTGTCAACATACGTGTGTGGAGGCATGTGCACACTGTGGAGTCCAGCATCACATCCCTTCTTTGTGCCCTCCTAGACCTGCACTGCCACCAAGCCTCCACCTGGTGGCAGTCATTGGGCAGGCCACACAGTCCTCCCACTCTGGGAGAGGAGAGGAGAGGAGAGCAGCCCTTCAGGTGCTCACACGCTTGTTTCAGGGACCGGACTACTTGTAAGATCTTCTGCGACCCTACTGCCCTCTTCGCTTGCTCCACTCTGCCGACGAGGGATTGCTAGAGGTTCCCAGGGTTCGTCTTCAATCATCTGGGGCCAGAGCCTTTTCTTTTGTGGCCCCAACCCTGTGGAATTCTCTACCTTATCGGATCCGAGAGTGCCAGTCCACAGAGCTATTCAAGACATCTTTAAAAAGAGTTATTTATTTGAGCATGCCTTTGAAATGGCCATCCCATTGTCTTTTGTTTTTAAATTTATATTTATTGTGTTAGCTGTTTTTTGTGTTGTATCTGTGCTTTGATAATTTTGAAAAGCACATTATAAATAAAATCCAATTCGATTTGATTTCCAAACAAAGGTCACCAGCATGGTGAGCGGTAAGGTGCTTAAAGTGCCTTAGCCTTCTGTGTCACCAGGCTGGCTTAGGAACTTTTGTCCTTGAGCTGAAATACGTGGATGAGAGGGAAATCCCTTAAACTCATGGGGGGTATTCAAAAGGGACTTCCATAAGCACTTTTTTTATAGAAAGAGTGGTGGACAAGTGGAGCAAGCTACAGGACAAAGTGGTACAAGTCAAATCAACGAACAGCTTCAAGCAGGTTTGGAACAGGCATATGGGGTTAGCTAGAAAAGTGGGGTGCAGAAATATAGAGGCAGGATGACCACTAAGACCAGTGCAGAGTAGTTAGGTAGGGTGGGCAGGCTGGATGGGCTGACAGGCGTTTTCCGACATTATTTCCTGTGTATTTCTAATCTATGAATTCAGTTTGTGAGGTAGTGGTCAGTTAGGCTTGTAGGTTTGAAATTGTTAGCCAATTCAATATCTTTAGTGGATATTTTCTAGGGCTCAAACATTTCTATGTGGGCAGGTACCCAGTTTGTTAATAAGTATCAAAATGTGGTAGCAAAACCAACTGTTTTCAAGCCAGCTGGCTAACTGATTTGTTCCACCCTAGTCACGAGGGTGGTGGGGAAGGGGTGGGGATTAGGGTTGCTATATACCAATTTTAATATGTTGACCCTGAATGTAGTACCATACCATTGATGCATGGCCCTGTACCTGAAGACTGTCCCTGGATCATAACCAAAGGGGACATTCCAAGGTCTGCAGGAGTTAGAAATAAGAACCCTAACAGCACATTTCCATACATCGTTAGCACTGTGTTTGCAACCCTAATAGTTCATTTCCAACCTTTGTGTAGTTTGCATTTTGTGCAGTTCCAATGCTGATGAGCATTGCCCTAGGTTTTTGCCATAAATATATATTATTTATATAATGGCAAGTACAAATGCTGCATTCTGATTATAGAAACATAAAAACATAGACTTTGATGGCAGACAAGGACCGCTTGGCCCACCCAGTCTGCTCATTTCCCTACCTATTGGATAAGCTGCAGATTCTAGTTAACCAACAGCCTACTTCTTCCTGTCACCCACCAGAACTGCCTTATGTCTGTCCCACGCATTCTTGAATTCCCCCACTGTTTATGACCCCACAACTTCCTCAGAAAAGCTGTTCCATGCATCCTCCTCCCTCTCCATGAAAAAATACTTCCTCATGTTGCCCTTGAGCCATCCCCTCTCTATTTTTAACTTGTGTCCCCTTGTTGTTGCACATCTCTTTTTCTGAAAGATGCTACCTTCCTGAACTTTGTTGATTCCCTCGAGTTACTTGAAAGTTTCTATCATGTCCCCCCTTTCCCTCCTTTCCTCGAGGGTTTACATATTAAGCTCCTTTAGTCTCTCTTTGTATGGCTTCTGGTGCAGACCTTGCGTCATTTTAGTTGCCCACCCATGGACTGCCTCCATTCTGTCTATGTCTTTGCAGAGATGGGGTCTCCAGTACTGCATGCAGTACTCCAGATGGGGTCTCACCAACTGTCTGTACAGAGGGCAAACAACTTCCTGTTTTCTACTGGTGATGCCTCTTTCTATACATCCCAGTATCCCCCCAGCCCTCCTTACTGCCTTCTCACATTACTTGCTTATCTTTAGGTCATCTGATATGACTACCCCCAGGTCCCTTTTCATTTTTGTTGTTGTTAGTACCTCCCCCCCCCATTGTGTACTCGTCCCCTGGGTTTTTGTTTCCCAGATGAATTACTTTGCACTGAATCTAAGCTGCCATACTTCTGACCATTCCTCCAACCTTGCCAAGTCCCTGCTCATCCTTTCCACTCCCTTGTGTATCAGTCCTGTTGCAGATCTTTGTGTCACCTGCAATGAGGCATACTTTCTCTTCCAGTAGCTCTGCAGTGTCACTTATAAAGACATTAAAAAGGTCTGGACCCAGTACTGAATCCTGCGGTACCCCACTTGTAACCCCCCCTTTCTTCAGAGTGGATTCTGTTTACTATTACCCACTGTGTCCTGTTGTCCAGCCAATTTATACCCAGGCTACCACCCTGGGGCACACTCTCAGGCTGGCTAATTTGTTTATTAATCTTTTGTGTGGGACTGTGTCAGATGCCTTGCTAAAGTCTAGGTAGGCCATGTCCACAGCCCCTCGCTGGTCTACTACTTTTGTCACCCAGTCAAAGAAATCTATGAGACCTTCCCACAGTGAATCCATGTTGCCTTGGGTTCTGTGCCCCACTGGCTTCTAGGTGCTCAACAATTCTTTCTTTCAGAAGTGAGTCCATCATTTTCCCAACCACTGAGGTCAAACTAACAGGCCTGTAGTTTTTTCCTCTGCTTTGCTCCTACTTTGTTGAAGGGGAATCACATCTGCCTTTCTCCAGTCCTTAGGTATCACACCATCCTCTCATGATTTATTAAAAAGGGTAGGCAGTGGTGTAACTAGTTCTCCCCTTAGTTCTTTTAGAATTCTGGGGTGAATCTCATCAGGGCCCATTGTTTTGTCCACCCTCAGTTTTAGGAGTTCTTTCAGAACCTTTCTTCTGTGAATGGACTGGTACTGACCCCCCTTGGTTGCTAGCAATGCACTGGAAGTGTCTAATGCACGGCTAGCAACAAGGTCAGACACCTACAGACCCAGTACATTAAGTAGGTATCCTTAAGCCAAATGGAACATTGAGTTTTGAAAATCTGCCATTTTTTTCTCAGTGGCCACACAGTAGTCCTCGCTCTGTCACTGAAAGAGGCTGCATATTATATTTGAATGAAGCATTCACTCCTATTTAGTTAGCAAATCAATGAACAAAGCAAACTTTCATCTCTCATGCAATTACAGGGTTTGTCTGTCAGCCACTCCTTTGCATTGTCTCAATGCCATTTGCTTGTGGCAACACCCCCCTGCCCATTGCCCTCAAGTACTTACAAAAATTACACACATAGTTAACAGAAAAAAAAGCTTTCACTCACAGTTAAAACAGTACAGTTACTATTTTAAAGGGCAATGCTTTGTGACACTGCAGCTGAAACATTTGTAGCCATAGAAAGGATTATAACCTCTGTTCCTGATGACACCCTGCCCTGCCTGCCATGGCAATGGCTCCCTTACCTGCTTACTGACAAAAAAAGATACATTTATTCATATATAATGTTGTTCTCTTTTTCTTGTTTGTTTTTTCCCACTTTTTGTGCTCTGATGCCCGCTTGACAGGCACTCGATTCTGCCACCAACTGCCAGACACTCGCTGCTGCTTGCTTACTGAGTAGCCACTCCTGCCTGTCCAACATAGAGTCACTCCCATCTGCATGCCAGACACTTGCTGTGGACCACCATTTGTTCCCATAATTGTAAACCCAGACAGACCTTCATTAATCTGCTCATCCCTTTTGGAAAAAAAAAAAAAAGAACATCGCCCTGCTGGTAACTTTTTTCCGCAAACTACTGACATTTGCTCACCCTAACAATTCCATTTGAAGGCAACAGCTTCACAGTCCAACTTTCCTCCAAGAAAGTGAATTAAAAAAATGTAGATTTTTAAATTGAACTTCCAGACTCCCCCAAAGGAACCAGAACTATTTAAATTATAGAAGCCTACTGTGGGCAAAAATCAAACTAAAAAAAAGCACCAAGCTTATGCAGGCAGAGGAACTATTTTATGTTAAATGTGGACAAAGATTTAACTGTTGTATTATTTTATCTTATTAATTTTAATTTTTACTTGCATATAAAATTTGAAGTCCCATTTTATAAGCGCAATAAGACACTACAGGGGTATGCATTAGACAATTCTAATTCACAGCCAGGGGCTGAAGGCACTCAGCCACTTATTATGCCCCTTGCCGTGCATTAGCACTGTCTAATGCACAAATCCTCATGTCTTATTACTTACATATTAGCTCTATACTGGTACAGTACACTTGCCATAAAAGATAATCTAAGTACATTTAGACAGCCCTCCCAGTCCTATTGTGATCTCCATAAAGTATCTGCAGCCCACTCCCTGCTTGGCGTCATCATTAAGTACTTGTTAGGGGTGGTGGTGCCGCAGTTCATGGCAGCCATTTGGCTCGAACAGGGAAGTTATGAGCTGAACTTTCCTTTTTTTTGTTGATAGAGCTGTGTGTTCCTCTGTGGCCACTTGCTCTTGTCATCAGAATCCCTTCTGCCCTAACCCTGTCAGCTTCTCCTTCCAATATCTTACCGGTGGGGATCCACAAGGAGCAGGGTCTGAGGGTGTCAGGGTTGTCACATATGGCTACGGAGAGACATATGCTTTTTTGTGGTTTTCTTCCTTTCCCCAGAGCACCAGTGTGCATGGCAAGTGTGCATAGCTCCTGGAAACCACGTACTCCTTTCACCATCCTGATGTTGCATCAGCTCCCCAGACCTCTACTCTGACACATAGTCTCCACCGGGTGTCAGCCAAGAGTGGGGAAAACATTACCTCCCAGTCCTGGAGATCAGAGCTGCCTAAAAGTCACTACAATTATCTACCACCCCTCCCCCCCCACCAACCCCTGGCAGTCTGAGCTCAAACCCAAACTTGGGCCACTGGCATGCCTCGAGGTGTGGTGTCCAGTGCCTCAACATTCAGCGCCACTGGGTTGGCTATGAGCTGAGCTTTTCAAGGTAATTATTTAACTCCTGCAGTAAAAATTTCAAAGTGCTCTATAGGTAAGGCAACTCCTTGGTATGGGGAACCTGCCTGTAGCATACATTCATGTCAGCTGCTTTTTAAATTATTCATTGCAATTTGGTGTGTTAAGGACCAACCTAGAACCATAGAGTGTACAGTATTTTTAATTTAGAGTAATTTTGGGTGTCTAAAGTAGAGAAGGCCTACAACTTTAAAATTATTTACCTTAGATTCATAGAACATGGATTTCAATTGATATTTTAAAATTGTTTAATATATCATTTTATTTGCATTTGAGAAGTACAGGATGGGTGAGGAAATTATGGCCACCACAAGTCAGGAGAGAGACCTGGGGTTATCATATCTGATGACATGAAGGTGCCTAAACAGTGTGAAAAGGTGGTGAGGAGAGAAAACAGAATGTTGGGGTGCATAGGGAGGGGCATAACAAGCAGGAGGAAAGAGGTGGTGATGCCACTGTACAGATCACTGGTGAGGCCTCAGCTGGAGTAATGTGTGCAGTTCTGGAGACCACATCTCCAGAAAGACATTGACAAAATAGAGGTAGTCCAGAGAAGGGCAACGAAGATGGTACATGGACTGCAGCAGAAGCCTTACGAGGAAAGGACCTTAATATCTGTTCACTGGAGGAAAGAAGGGAGAGGAGAGGTATGATAGAGACTTTCAAGTACCTTAGGGGAATAAACAGGGTGCAGGTGGAAAGCATATTTCAGAGAAAACTCTGCAAAAGAACAAGGGGGCATGATATGAGGCTGAAGGGTGGAAGGCTTAAGGGTAATGTTAGGAAGTACTTTTTCACTGAACGTGTGGTGGAGCCATGGAACAGCCTTCCAGCAGAAGTGGTGAGGGCAAAAACAATACAGGGGTTCAAGAGTGTGTGGGATAGACATAAGAGTACCCTGGAGATGTGCAGAGCAGGAGAGCCGCAGATCAAATAGGATCTGGGGCTGCAGCAGTGAGTGCGGAAAGGGGCAGACTAGGTGTACCGTATGGTCCTTATCTGCCAACATATTCTATGTTTCTAGAATGCTACATGCCCATCCTTCTAGGTACTGGTAAGTGATAATTGTCCTGGTTTCCCTTCTCCTAAACCTGAAGCCCTCTGGCCAAGTGTCACACACACACACAAATCCACTTCCATGTTTTTTGCACAGCTGGAACTCTCTTTTTCCCTGTAAGTTATTGCCAGGCAACTTGCATCCCATTCCAGTTCCAATTTTGGTAGTCAGAGAACCACATATCGATTTAAAAAAAAAAAAAACAGGAAATTCATTGCACAAAACTACATTAATGCACACATTAGGGTTTGTAAGGAAACACAATGTTCTCAGTTTGCATCTGCTCCCCACTCCCTTCCCCCAGGATGAGCTGAAAACAAGAAGTATTTTTTAGGCCTCCTTTCACAGTCATCAAAATTAAAAAAAAATGAACTTCAAAAACTGAGAATTGAAAGCAAAAGAAAAAAATATTTTTAGGTGAAATTAAAAAACCTAGGTTGTGTATAAAACTAACTGCAATCATAAATTAAACTGACATAAAAAGAATGGTGTCAATGTATTTTATGAATGACAGTAGTAAGCACTTTATAATCAACACACAGCTGAACCATAAACAGGTCAGCCAGTCTGTGCCAGTATACCACACAATCACTTTTAGTTTCTTGGGAATTCTGTTTTTATAAGTTTCCCCATGACACTAGAGATTCCGTAACTGAGGCCCCACACAGACGGCTATGGCATTGCCTGCGGCTTTTTACAACCCAGAGAAACCTTGGAGTGGTATTATGTGTGGGGCTGCAAATGGTGATATTAATAGAAACTGCTTTATCTAAAGAGCTGCAAACTTCCACAGCTCCATTGTCAGGTTTTCTTTCAGCGCTGTCTTTCATTACCATGGTAACTGCTAATAGGAAGTAGCAGATGCCATGTGAATAGGTAATAATTATGCGAGAACAGCTCCTTTTTATTTCTTTTTTAAATAGCCCCCTTTCACTGAAATATGACCTTTTACTCATCCAAGGACTACTTAGAGTATTTCATTTATTTACATTTCCATTGCGTAGATAGTAGCCTTAACACACAGCCCTAATCGCTCACCCTGTTGAAGTTTGAAAAGCAAGTTGCTATCCTCATCAAGGACTTATGAAGTCTTTCTTAACACTTAGATAGAAGCAGGCTGAGTGTGTTCTGGGGATTTACGCAGGGCTGAATAGTTCTATGACAGTACACACAAATAAGCCCTTGTTTTTTTATCACATAGTGAGCTTCCGTTACATATCTATTTGACATGAAATTATTATAGGCCTCACAGTTTCAATCAGCCAGTAAGGTGGCTCAATGTCTCATTATGCAGAGTTGAGATTCCATGATCTTTAAAGGTATGAGAGTTTTTTTTACTGATGAATTTTACCAATTAATTCCATACTAAGTCTGGCTCATGTCTTGGCAGGAGGTGAAGGTGAAGTGCTTGGCTCCCAGGGATGGAGAATACAGGCTATCCAGTGGTTGGGAACCTCTGCTGATTGACCAACAAGTAGCATTGGAGCTGGCTGTGAAAACTTCTATCACCACCCCCCAACTAGGAGAAGGATGTAGCCATGACAACCCCATCATCAGTGGAAAGGACCGATGAAGAATAAATTGGGGAAAATGATACCTTAAAGAAGGGGAAAAATCCAATCTTGTTAAAGAAAGCATATGAACCCCATTTTTCCAGTGTGTTTCAATTCCTAATAACACCCTTGCTGCACATAAACTCTGGATATGGATATTATCAGGCAACTAGTTCATTTATTTCCCAAAAGAGTGATTTGTGATCAGAAAAAGTTATAAATCATCAATGAATCATGCATTATCATTCTAGTTAGCTAGTTAACAAAATGTAATTGCAGTTTCAGACAGGCCAATTAAATCATGTGCGGCTGGAAAGAATGCTTGCTGCAGCACAGCTCTACAGCAGAGGAATGACTTTAGCAGACAGACAAAGGGACTGAGGTGCTTTTTGAAGCATTTACTTGCCAAATAAATTTCATTTTACTGACTGCTGGTAGTGCAGGCCACAGAAATCTATCTTTTTGTCTGTTACATGTGTATATGAGCCTGCCAGTCAGTTAGTGAGTGAAAAGTAAAGCAGTGGTGGAGGTGGGTTTCGGTGTTGGGTGGGGGAGGGCAAGACAGTCAGCCTGGGGCTCCAATATGGCAGCAAGTGCCTATTCAACAAACTCTGGTCATAACCAGAATGGCTGCTATTGCAACAGTACTGAAGTGATTTGGATACACATGCTCATAACCCCCATCCCACTTTTTAATGTACGATCACCTTAATTTCTCTGATGTCCTCCAGTCTCATGTTGGACTCCTGTGAGCTCATATGCAGCTTGCAGTTATACTAACACCTCGGAGTTCTCCTTTAACATACATGCTATACTTGAATTAGTGCTTTTATTGTGCAAAGTTTAATTTTACTTTAGCATCATAAAATCTTAAGACATTCTGCTTTAAATTCTGAGTGTACAGTGTCTTACCAATGTGGGACAGATTTAGGACAGACTAGAGCAGTTGTTCTGAGAGGTAAAATGAGGGACATTGCTGTTAATGTGGTATCGTTTAGAGGCATGCTTCTTGTGGCCATTTCTGGTGCTACCAACTCTTTCATTATTGCAAGAAGTATGTTTTCAAGGAAGTCGATCAACTAGCTGCAGCACAGTGAACTGTGGAAGATGTAGTAAGTTGAGACTGAGGGCATATGCGACACCTCAGGGTCCCCAACCTCAGAGTGAGTGAGATAGAGATATACTATAGATTCCCATAATGCCCGTTGCTCAGTGGCCAAGAGCGAGTGCTGCTCTGTGTGTATTAGGCTGAGTGATGCTGTAGGAACTGAGCCCAAGTCATGCTGCTGTTCAATCTCCATCTCTCTCAGTTGGCTGGAGGAGCTCAGCAAACTGATGTGGGACTGACACCAATAGTAACAACGAGGAACTAAGAGGGACATAAACAACGGCAGTAGGAAGAGGACTCAGGAGGAACTGAAACGGCATCCAGACAGACAGCAGCAACTGTCAGGTGGATACTAGAGAGAGCCCACCCTCTAACCATGCTCTATAATCTGTCCTTTAAATTTGGGGCTGTCCCCAAAGCATGGAAACAAGCCACAGTCATTCCCCTTCCCAAAGGAGGGGACCTCTCCTCCCCATCCAACTACCGACCCATATCTCTGCTTCCCATCCTAGCCAAAATTCAAGAGCGCCTTGTATTATCCCAGTTACACCACTATCTAGATACAATCTCTTTTTTCACCCCCTACCAAGCCAGTTTCAGGAAAAATCACTCCACCACCACCTCCCTCCTTCGCCTCACAAACTCCATCCTTACAGGCATGGACAAAGGGGAAATAACCACAGCCATATTTATTGACCTGGGAAAAGCTTTCAACACGGTCTCTCATCCCCTGTTGTTGGCTAAACTTGCCCAAACTGGTCTGTCTGTGGAAGCAAAAAACTGGTTCCATTCATACCTATCAGGTAGGTCTCAATCAGTCCGTATTGGTTCAGCTCGATCCACCTCTCTCCCCATCACCAGTGGTTTCCCCAAGGGTCTGTACTCAGCCCACTGCTATTCTCAGTCTTTCTCAATGACATACCTGTTGTCTGCACACAAACGACCATCCATATGTACGCAGACGATATGGTGCTGTTCACCTCTGGCCCATCCGCAACTGCCGTGACAGCTTGTCTACAGAAGGACTTCGACTCCGTCCAACGCTGGTTCCTTGGGAACCAACTATTCTTAAACACAAAAAAAACAGTCTCCCTCACTTTCAGCTTCCAGGCCAAACTAACCCATCTTACTGAATCACCCACATTCTACACTTTGGACAGATCTCCACTTGAGGCCTGCACCACATATTGCTATCTCGGCATCTGGCTAGATCAGTACCTTGACTTCTCAGCGCACATAAACGCTCTGCACAAAAAACTGCATCCCATGCTGGGAGCTCTCTGCCGTAACAAGTATATCATCCCTCTACCAACCAGACTAGCTATTGTCCAAAAAATGATCCTCCCAACTACGGATTACGGTGATGTTGTCTACGGTGCCACCCCCCCAAACTTCCTTAGCCAGGTTTGACCCCCTATACAACTCCTTCTGCTGGTTCGCTTTGGACCGTTCTCCCAATACCCATCACTGTGACCTATACCAGTCCCTGGACCTCCCCTCACTCCAAAACCGATGATTGCTCCACGGTGCTAGAATCGCTGCTAAGTTCTGGTCACATACACTCCCTTCCTATCTATCATCATCCCTAACTGCCCTCTCCCCACCTGCCTATGCTCTCAGAAACATTGGCTCCAGGCTCCTGCACATTCCACACAGATCCACCCAATCTGGCCAGGCAGCTTTCAGCTTCAGGTTGCCCAAATTATGGAACTCCCTGGCAGCTGACATCAGACACACCACAAGTACTCCTCAACGGAATGTCCTTCTCAAAACACATTTCGCTACCAACTGCTTATGCTTTCCCCCTCGCTGAATCTCTTCACAACTCCTATCTATCTATCAGCTACTAGCACCAGTCTGGGTTCCGTTCTCAGTCTTCACCTAGTGCTATTAAATGCTAATAAAAACTGAACCTACTCTATTGTGAATTGTATGAACGCCTCACCCATTTTGTCTGTAACACTTTCACACTATGTATGTTGTTTCTTCTATACTACTGTACCACTGTCTGTAACAATTTCACACTATGTATGATTTGTTTTGTCTGTATTACTGCACCATTGTAACCCTCCCCCCCCAGGGCGCATCTGGAATCGAGCAGTACTCCGCTCAGCTTGCCTTCCTGGTAAATCTCTTAAATAAATAAAGGGAGGAGGAGGATCAGGGTGAAACGAATGCAACTGATCAAATGTTCATTTCTCATTCTCCTGCACTCTCTCACTGATACATGGTGTTGCATGTAATGAGGGCCAGCGCTACTGGCAGCTGATAGAGGTATGGCCAGTGGGGTTGGGATCAAGAAAATAGTGCAGCTGGGGGGCCAGAGAGAGGAAGGAAGTGCACTGTACTAACTGGAAAGGATGTGAAGAGATGTGCCAAATCCACCTTATGTAAGAAGATAGCTGTTGTGTGTTCACAGTCACATGCTTCCAGAGGCCCCTTCTCTATGTAATAATACTATGTCAGCATAGCTCTCACTATGCAGCCATAAAAAGGTGCCAATAACTGGCATTAGAGCTGCTACACTAGGAGATTATTAGTCATGAGTGACTTATTTTATATAATGTTATAAACACAGGAGACAAGAATCTGTTAGGAGTGATTGATTTTATTTACTGTTATAAACACTTTATAACTGACCCCCCACCCCTCTTACATACACGTACACACAATGTGGCGCAAACAAAGTAATTTTTATTTGTTCATTTTAAATTAATATCATATTCGCTATGTTCCCCACAGGAGCAAGTGTGTCCTTTAATGGTCTCCATAGTTAGTGCTTTGTAAATAGCGTTGCTATTAATAGTATGCTGAGCCGCTGATATTTGTGGGAGCAGCTAACCCATCTCATCAGGTTCATTCAAATTGCTGCTCACTCTTGCACCAGTAAATATTTAATTTAATTATGTAGTTGGGACTTGGGAGCACTACCATTTGTGTCTTTGCTGAAGCTGGTGTCAAATGGAGCAGAGAATGTGAGTAAGCGGATACCTGATCCCCGCGTGAGTTGCTTAGTCACACTGCTCACTCTTGCTGCAAAGAGCTTTAATTATGCTTCCCAACATTATTTTAGGCAAATGGAAAGTAAATTATTTGAAATTTGAATTCCTGCTCCCTAGTAGCGGCAGTGCAAATGGAGCAGTTGTAAGTGGCTTTGGATCTGGTTGTTGCGGAAATGGCAGTGAGTTTCAGTTTTAGTGTCTACCAGAGCGTAGAATACAACAAAAGAGAGAAACAAACATAAGGTTTATATTATAAACTCTTTCATTTGGCACCTGACTGCCATGAAAGAAACATACTATATGATGGCTGTACCATGTAGTCCTGGGAGAAGAGGCAGGTGGGTGGCTTGGCTGAACTGTAGCTTGGCAACCAGGGTTCTGGTGACAGAAGGGATGACATGTTGCTAGCATACATGTGGAGAGTTCAGTAACTCAGTGTCTATGAAGCACAGGCCTTTAAAGAACAAATGCATGTAAATTATTGAAAAAAAGGTTGGTTGCTCAGCTAAATTACTTGTTAACTATTATGTGTGTGTTTGACATCTGGGTGGGAAGGGGTGCAGCCACTAGTGAGTATGGCCAGTGGTTCTGGGAGCAAGAAAATAGTGCTGCGGGGGGGGGGAGGAAGGAAGCACACTGTATTGGGTGGAAAGGATGGGGAGACATGCTTCAACTTCACTTGGTGTAAGAAGATAGCTGCCATGCATTCACAGTCTTGTGCTTCCAGAGCTCCCTTCTCTATGTAATAGCATTATATCAGCATAGTTCTCGCTATACAGCTGTAAAAATAGGAAGTAGTCTGCTGTATAATCAGTTCTTCAGTCTGCTATGCAATCTGTGCTTTTTTATCTATTTATTTTGTTTCATCTATATATTGGTAATGTTTGGACTAGTAAAGGGATACTGAGCTGTGTCAGCTTGTTTTTAGGTTTGTCATGAAGTGTGTGTTGGGGGAACAGGGTGATTATGTGAACCTATTTTACTGACTGGGGGAATGTTGGTCTGGACACTGGGAGAACTGCTGTACTCATATGATAAATGGCATGGCGTCTTTAGCTTCCACCTGGACAGCCACCATAAATGGGCAGTGGGATCTTGGTTTATTGTCTCATCCATGTTTTCCAGTTCCTGTTCTATAGAATAAGCTTGTATGTAAGACATCATATAATGCCAATTTTCAGTTCCAGCCCTTGTCCAAGCCACTAATAGCAACATTCTCTTCCCTCTCTGTCCTGGATTAAAAAAGCACTATGGCTGCACTTTACACATAAAGTACCATATACAATCATTTTCCAGCCTTCACTCCCTTCTGGTCACTGGCAGCCACATTCTCTCCCCTCTAAGTGCAAAAAACACCATCAGTTCCAGCCAGAGGGTGCCACAATGCAGCCTGGAGCACTCAAGGCGGTGAGTGCTCCTCCTGCTCCACTCTAGTTCCACTTCTGAAGTAAAGTAGACTGCTGTGTGAGACATCTGGGGCCAGATTTTTAAGTGTTCATGCAGGGCTTGGGTTAAGCCCTGCATCAACCCCTTGTGATATCACAACTGTGATTTTTCCATTGCCTTCCATTAGTGGTCACAAGTCCCATTGTGGAAGTGAAGTGTCAAAACACCTCATGTTTGTTCCATAAAACCAGTACAAAGTTCATTTAATGTGTGTGCACAAAAATAGCTAAAATAGGCAAGTGATGCAGCCACATCCAAGAGCAGGGCCATTCTCGATGCCCTACAGGTGGCATGCCTCAGACAGTTAGTTTTGGAACCCACTCATGAGGGAGCAATCTTAGACCTCATACTCTCAAATGGGGACAGCGAGAGGATCTCAGATCTAGAAGTGGGTAATCATCTGGGAACAAATGACCACCAAAGAGTGTGGTTCATGATAAACTCAACTACAGAGTCAAGCCATACACAAGTGAGGGTACTGGACTTCAGGAGGGCTGACTTTGACAAGATGGGAGAGTGCCTTAGAAAAGCACTAGCAAACAGGCTAGAAGGAGGGGTAGAGCAACAATGGGGAAACATCAAAACTGCCATCACAGAGGCAACAAGCCTTTGTGTGAAGCAAATAAATCAAAATGAAAGAAAAAGCCAGTATGGTTCTCAAAAGAGGTGGCGGGGAAGGTCACGGAGAAAAACATAGCATTCAGGAAGTAAAAGGAAACACAGAAGGAACAGGACAGAAAGCTGTACCAGTTAAGGCAGAAGGAAGCAGGGACAGAGGTCAGAATAGCAAAGGCCCAAACTGAGGAAAAGATAGCCAACTTGGTTAAGAAGGGGGATAAAACCTTTTATAGGTACATCAGGGAGCGTAGAAAGACAAAGGGAGGGATAGTGAGGCCGAATAGAATGGACGGTGGGTGGGCAGAGAGGGACAGTGAAAAATCAGGGATACTGAATGAATATTTCTGCTCAGTATTCACAAAAGAGGAGGAGGAGGAGGGAGACGTGCCTAATCCAATTAACAGAAGCACTCTGGATGGGGGGGGGGTTGATCCCAGTCCTTTCACAGAAGAAAGGGTTCTGAAAGAACTCCTAAAACGGAAAGTGGACAAAGCATTGGGGCCTGATGGAATTCACCCCAGAATTCTAAAAGAATTAAGGGGAGAACTAGTGAAACCACTGACTACCATTTTTAACAAATCATGGGAGGATGGTGTGGTACCTGAGGACTGAAGGAAAGCAGATGTGATTCCCCTTCACAAAACTGGGACCAAGACAGAGGCAGGAAACTACAGACCTGTCAGTTTGATCTCTGTGGTAGGCCAAGTGATGGATTCACTTCTGAAGGAAAGAATTGTTGAGTACCTAGAGGGCAGTGGGGAACAGGACCCAAGGCAGCATGGGTTCACAGTGGGAAGGTCATGTCAGACGAATCAAATTGATTTCTTTGGCTGGGTGACCAAAGTAGTAGACCAGGGAGGGGCTATGGACATGGCCTACCTAGACTTTAGCAAGACATTTGACACAGTCCCACACAAAAATTAGTAGTCAAATTAACCAGCCTGGGAGTGGGTCCCAGGGTGGTAGCCTGGGTAAAACATTGGCTGGACAACAGGACACAGAAGGTAATAGTAAATGGAGCCCACTCTGAAGAAAGAGGGGTTACTAGTGGGGTACCGCAGGGTTCAGTACTGGGTCCAGTCCTTTTTAATGTCTTTATAAAGTGACATTGCAGAGGGACTGGGAGGAAAAGTATGCCTTTTTGCAGATGACACAAAGATCTGCAACAGGGTTGATACACAAGGAGGCCTGGAAAGGATGAGAAGGGACTTGGCAAGGTTGGAGGAATGGTCAGAAGTATGGCAGCTTGGATTCAATGCAAAGAAGCGCAAAATAATGCACCTGGGAAACAAAAACCCAGGCGAAGATTACACAATGCGGGGGAGGTAGTAACAACAACAAAATGGAAAGGGACCCTGGGTAATCATATCATATGACCTTAGGTTAGCAAGCAATGTGAGAAGGCAGTAGGGAGGGTGGGGGGCACTGGGATGTATAAGGAGAGGCATCACCAGCAGAAAACAGGAAGTTGTCATCCCTCTGTACAGACAGTTGATGAGACCCCATCTGGAGTACTGCATCCAGTTCTGGAGACCCAATCTCATGCAAGGACATAGCCAGGATAGAGGCAGTCCAGAGGAGGGCAACTAAAATGGTGCAGGGTCTGCAAGAGAAGCCATATGAGGAGAGACTAAAGGAACTTAATATGTATACCCTTGAGGAAAGGAGGGAGAGGGGGGACATGATAGAAACATTTAAGTACCTCAGTGGAATCAACAAAGTCCAACAGGGTATCATCTTTCAGAAAAAGAGATGTGCAAGAACAAGGGGACACAATTTGAAGATGGGGGAGTGGTTCAGGGGCAATGTGAGGAAGTATTTTTTCACAGAGAGGGTGGAGGATGCATGGAACAGCCTTTCTGAGGAGGTTGTGGGGTCTAAAACTGTGGGAGAATGCATGGGACAGACATAAGGCAGTTCTTGTAGTGGGCAGGAAGAAATAGGCTGTTGGTTAACTAGGATCTGCAGCCTATCCTGTAGGTAGGAAAATGGGCAGACTAGGTCGGCCAAGCCGTCCTTATCTACCATCAAAGTCTATGTTTCTATGTTGCTGTTTGCTTGCTTGTATTTGTTAAGTTGTTGTTGTTGGGCATGGGCAGTGGGGTGTGTGAGTAATGAATAGTATTGCTTATATACCACTAATAATAGGCTATTCGTTACTTCAGAAGAAGTGTTTTGCTATTCAGTGGGAGTTCAAGATATCCCAAGACTTCCTGTTCAGTCAGAAGCTACTTTGGAGGCTCACTGCTTCCAGGCAGGTTATGTGACCCAGCCCTCACAGAAACTACAGCCAGGAGAGAAAGATGAGCGCGATGCTGCTGAGAAAGAGCAATCCACTTCCATCTACTTGTTAGAATTGCATACAAATCTACAATATTGACAGTTTTTGTTTCCTCTCTAAATCCCAATATAGAAAGGGTTGATTTTTTTTTTTTTTTTTTTTTTACACTGTAGGGTGAAAATTATGCTTTAAAAAAAGGAAAAATAGAAGGGATGTTTTCTGAGACAGAGACAGAGACAGAGAGAGAAAGAGGCAGGGCCCCAGTCCAGCCCAGCCACACTTACAGCGTGTGTGTGTGTGTGTGTGTGTTCATATTAAGGTTGGTAAGGTGCAAGGGGGCTTGGGGGCCCATAATAGCACCTATATTAATTATAAAATCCAATATCAAAACCAGTGAGAATTAGGTTATCCAGACAATGTCTGAATTCAGATTTAGATTTACTAACTATGACCTCTATCACGTTCCACAGATTTAAAATTCTCTGTGTATGAAAACATTTATGATTTGTGTGATGAAATCTATTTCTTGATAACTGAAGTGGCTGTCCTCTAGTGTTATGGGAATAATTTCTGAACTCGAAACCCAGTTCATGAAATAAGTACGGATCTTGGATGATGTCATACATAAAGATGAGATCACGCCTGAGTCATTGATTTGCCAATGCCATAAGTTTTAATTCTAACAATATATTTTCAAATGGTACTTGATATAAACCGGATATATGTTTGGTAAATTTTCTTTAAACTGTGTGTGTGTGTGTATACTAAAACCAAGCCAGATTTAAAGCTGCAGTGTAGTGTTTTAAACACTAAACAGCTAAAAGGAGTAAGGAAGGTTTTGCAGAGGTTTATTTTCTATTAGGAATGTAAGATTTTTTTTGTAACTTTGTTGTTGTCTGAAACAAGGAACAAGGCAAATAGTCCAACTGAAGTACAATCAGTTGTCAGGGAATTTTTATCTGTTGTTGTTCATGGCTTGGTTTTGTGCCTAAGAAGAAATTTTAAAAATATATTATTTCTGAGAATTTAGTCAGACTTAACTATAATTAGTGAGACTTGTCAGCTCAGCATTGCTGCAGTGACTTGAGTGACTTTATTTCATAGTAATATAATCTGAATTTAATATCACACATTTTCCTGTGAGGAACCTGCACACGGGTACCTCCATGGCCACTTCTGCAACTGCAAGTGCACCATAGCTGGAGGGGTGGGACTAGTCAGCTGACTCCCACTGCTTCAATTAGTAGTTTTTTGTTCTCTGTGTGTGCATGGGTGGCCAATCAAGACATATTTCTAAGTTTGTGTGGCTTTGTGGCCAAGAAGAAATTTTTTTAAAAAGATTTTCTTTTCAGAGAATACTAGTTGGCTAGTTGGCAAGACTTGTCAGCTTAGCATTGCTGTAGTGAATGAATGACTACATTTCATAATAATATACTGTAAAACACCTTACTTTTGCTGGTATTTTATTTTTGCTATATTCACTATTTTTCTGAAGTGAGCGAAAATGAAGTTCCAGCGAAAATTAAAAAGCATGTTTTTTTATACCGGCATGACAACCAAGGACTGAAACGAGCATGACAACCAATGTTAATGATACTGACAAGAATTCAGTATTTCAGTATTTTACTAAAGACATTTTAATGAAAGTAAAAAATGTATCAATTTTTAAAAAGCATTACTGAAGTCTGCAAAGCGCTATTGGTGCTATTAAAAGTATAAGGTTATTCATTCATTCAGGCAGTCTGAGTGTGCAGTAGCAATTCCAGCTGATTCAAAACCAAAACGAATGTCACTGTGTCTCTGACTTAGAGATTCAGTGCTTCAGTGCTAGTCAGCCATTCAGCATGCTTTTCTTTTACAGTCATCATTTTCAGGTCTACCATCACCTTAGAACCATCCCCTTTTGACAGCTGCTCTGGAATTAACACGGCGTACCGAGTAAACTCATTTTTTAATGCATCCTTGAGCAACTTATTTACACTTATGTCGAGTGGGTGCAACAAGTCTGTGCAGCTGGTGGAACACAAAGATTGAAATAATATTGCACAGTTCAAACTTGTTCAGGATCGCCTCAGTGCTATGAGCCTTGAATAAATCTAAAATTAACATTGCCCATTGCTCAGATGGTAGGTTATTTGCTTGCTTAACAAACTCAAAGTAAGGCACCAGCACACTATCTATCAGCTCGAACATTTGCCAGTGATTCTCCAATTAGGTAATGTGCCACCCTTCTGGGAAAGTGTACTGTGGATGACATCTGTTAGTTTGGCCTTTGTAAATGACCTGAGGCAGTAGGAGGTCACCAGATAGTGTGCATGTTAGAACAAGTGATATCTGATGCCTATCGCCCAGCCCTGTGACCTCCACCTGCCTTGCCTAGTGCTCTCCATTATCCATTCTGAGTATGGTATTAAGTTAATGCCCATTTCATCCATATTTAGAACAAGGCTCTCCGGTATCAGGTCTTGTCTTGCAGCAATTGATATGCGTTCAAGAAACTTTTGTTTGAGCACAGGAAAATCAATTGGGGGTTTTCTCCCAGTTTTCATACCTTTAAACTTAATATTGCACACCTCCTGTGAGGAACCCAGGTTCGGGTCCCTCCACGGCCACCCTTGCAACTGCGAGTGCACTGTACCTGGTAGGGTGGGACTAGTCAGCTGACTTCCACCACTTCATTTAGCCAATTTTTAGTTCTCTGTGTGTGAATGGCTATGCACTCAAGACATTTTCTAATTTTTTGTAGTTATATATCAAGAAGAAATTTAAAAAATATGTTTTTGAGAGTACTAGTAAGGATGGTGAGTAAGACTTGTCAGTTCAGCATTGCTTCAGTGAGTGAGTGAGTGACTATATTTCATAATAATATAATTTAAATTTAATATCAGACATCTTCCATGAAGAACCTGGGCTCAGGTTCCTCCACAGTAACTTTTGTAACTGCAAGTGCACTGTAGCTGGTAGGGTGGGACTAGTTGACTGACTCCCACTGCTTCATTTAGCTGCTTTTTGTTCTGTGTATGCATAACTGTGAGCACAAGACATGTTTCTAAGTTTGTGTTGCTTTTTGCTCAACAAGAAATTTGAAAAAAAAAAATTTCTGAGAATTTACTAGTCAGGCTTGACTATAAGCAAGTGAGAATTGTTAGCTCAGCATTGCTTGAGTGACTATATTTCATAATAACTTAAATGTAATACATTTTCCAGGGAAGAATACAACTACAGCAGACAGAGGACATAGACCATGTGCTGCCCTCTGCACTGGCTCCCTATTAGGTGGCGGATCACCTTCAAGATAGTGTTACTGACCTAGAAAGCCCTGCATGGTCTGGAGCCCGGTTATCTGCAAGACCTCCTACAGCTCTGCCACCTTTTTCATCCCCTCTGGTCAGCCAAGGAGGACCTCCTAGTGATTCCCAGGGTCCATTTAAAATCCTCTGGTGTTTGAGCTTTCTCGGTTGTAGTGCCTACCCTGTGGAATTCACTGCTTTGGGTGCTTAGAGAGGTACCCATGGTTAGTGCCTTCAAGAGGGACCTGAAGACCTTTTTATTTACTAAAGCTTTCCCCTCCTTTTAATTTATTGTGCTTTATTTATATCCTTTTATTCTATTTTAATTCTGTTTAGATTATCTGTAAAGTGCCTAGAGTCACAATGAGCTAGATTGCTATAACAAATCAATAAACTAAACTAATTTATGTTTGGTATTGCTGCAAGAAATCACTGAAAACTTGTCCTTTAGTTCTCTGTACAGCTTGCACAGGATACAAATATTGGAAGCATCTGGTGGTGGCTTTCTCTGAACCAAATAAGGCCACTACACTTAAAGTGTTTTAGTTAGTATTATAGCTTTATTTTACAACCCTGATGTTTCACCTTTAAGGCTTCTTCTGGGGGAACTATGAATAAATTATAAAAGCATAACTGAGAATGCATTCTTACATATGATAATTATTTATATACATTCCTATTGTAAATAGTGTCTGCTTGACAACCTATTTCAATGTTATCTGCAATAATATATATATTTTCACTCATTATAAATTTAAATTACAAAACTATTTTACATCTCCCTTCACAACACTAACATACTGTACTAAAAGTGTGCTAAATAAAATGGCTACTACACTTATCACCCACCTTGCAGTGTTTCCTGCTGCTCTTAGGCTGCCAGATGTATCTGTTGTATTCCGTATTTTTAAAAATAAAATACCTAGGTGAGTTCTTTTACTTTACTTGTGCCTTTATGTTAATCAAAAACATTATTTTACATTGAATAAAAATGTAAAGAAATTATACCTTAGGAAAATTTGTGCTTCGAAAGGTTTCTAAAAGAGAAAAGGGCAGAACATTTCTTTAAATACTCTTTCCTGCTCACTCTCAACACAATGTATTTTCTTACTTAACTCTACACTCAAATTGCTTTGATTGTACTGTATTATCTGCTGTTAAGATGTTAGCGCTGACGCTCATGTATTCTATCACACTAGAATACTTAGGTACACATTAAGATTTAAACTTGAGAGCTGTTCTTAGAATGATATACTTAATCGTACTGTTTGAAATTTTTATATTTTTATATTCTGCTTCCATTTTTCCCTGAGCACAACACTATGCCTTTCTAAGCTATCACCATGCTGAGCTGACAAGAAACTCAATTAGCGCTGAATTGCACCTACTGTCTTACCTCCACCATGGAGCTTTGGGTCTCGGTCTGGGAGCAAGAAGAGACTGCTTGGTCAGACCTCTTATACCAACAGACAATAACATGCTGACATCATGAACGTCAGCTGGTGCCAGGTATGATGCCACTGCTAAGCAACTGTGGTTTATCTGAGGGTACATTGCTGTCCAGTAACTCATAGGGACTGTTTGTGTTCTGTTATTGCTGTTTGCCTGCTGCTTACATTTATAAACTGACAGACTATACAAAACTAGTGTCAACCAAGACTTAGTATGCACTTCAACATGTTTTAACAGAGGACATATTACCAGAAAACATAGCTGGTCCAGCAGTCCCAGCAAAGCTGCAGTATATGTAGAGCAGCAGGCAGCAGGAGAGGTTGAGCACATTGCAGAGCAATGCTCAAGGCACATTTGCTGCACAGAATTATGTTTTACCCCATCAAAGCCTGCAGTCTCCAGCACCAGTATGGTGCTGGATGACACCAGGGAAAAAAGTAACAATACCATTCAATCTACTAGTAGTGCTGCTAGGAGGACAATGTCATTAAATGTTACTGATACTACCAACGTGAATTGTTCTTTTCATCCCTTGCTACTGCCACCACTACCACCAGGATATCATCCTTAATGACCACCACTGTTCTGATCCACCGCCAATCCACTGTGACTACCAGCATCCCAACTTCTGTGATCCTTTGGCTCCTCCTGTCACTGTAATTGAGACCATTCCTGCCACTGTGACTGAAACCATGCTTGTCACTGTGACTCAAACCACTCCTGCCACTGTGACCCAGATCACTCCTGCCACTATGAACCAGACCACGCCTACCACTGTAACCATGTCAACCACCAGTACTGCTACAGTGACATCAGCCACTACCACTGTGGCCTCAACCACTTGTGCAACTATTTCCAGTACTGTGTCTACCCCTACTGTGACACCTCTTGATTCATGGCCTGACTCCAGTACTGTAGAACTTGTCAGTCCAGATGAGGAAGAGGTGCACTCATCCTGTTCTGAGCACTTTCCACCAGGAGATGAATTGCCCACTGATACCTCATATAAGGATGCTAACCTAAGTAGCTTTGATGATGAAGTAAAATATGGGGAGTACCTTGAGAGCCATAAAGTAAGAAAGTCAGGTGGCCAAAAAAAACTCAACCTGTCAAGGTCACAGTGGCAGGAGAAATAAGGATATCACTCCTCCCCCCTTAAAAAACTCAGCAAGCTACCCTCAACACTTTGTTCAGCAGGCTCCATCCCAGCCTGAACAGCCAAGTAAAGCAGGTGCATGGGCACCAGTGGTGCCAGGGGAAAGCCCATAGAAGCAGGTCCAAACAAAAAAAGGCTAGTGGGGGACAAAAGAGTGGTGGTGGTGGTGGTGGTGGTGGTGCTGGTGACACTAGATACATGAATGGTGTCAGGAGCAGTAACAGCATGGTATGCCTGAAATTCACATTACTAAAAGAAGATAACAGGAAGGCAGTGTGCCCACTGTGCAGTATGACTATCAGCAGAGGGAAATCTCTGACAAATTTACCAACCGCCTCTTCAATAAGTCACCTAAAAGTAAAGCATCCCCAGGTTTTTAAAGCATCAGAGTTTGTGCCTGTGGTTCCAGCAGACCATCTCAGGGTGATGATGCAGGCAGTGCTGCTGGTGGCACTGGCAATGCCACAGACCATTCTGCCTCTGAAAACAATTCTGCTGCACCTGCTGCTACCACTCCTTCCCCTCAACACCAAAGAGTCTGCCATGTACCCTCAGCAATTCTGCCAGGTACCATTCCCCTGCTATTTGCACCCCTCTACAGTCTGGCAGTCACTCCAGGTCTGCTGTTCTAAATGTCAAGCTAATGGAGAATGACCACACTTAAATGAAAATCCTGGTATTCATTCAAGACATGATGCAGTCCTGGACATTTGGTACCAATCTACTTTTTGCTTTTTTCATCATGGATGACAGGGAGAATATGGTGAAAGCAGTTGCTGATGGAAATTTTATCAGCATTCGTTGCTTTGGCCACACCTTGAATCTGGTGGTCACATCTGCACTTTGTCACAAGTCTGAAGCTAGCAAGACTGTATCCACAGCATGCTACAACTGTGCTCATTTTCATCACTCTGTAAAGGTGACTAACCAGCTAAGTGAAGTTCAGCAATGTCTTGGTCTGTCTCAACATCGCTTGATACAGGTGTGCGTAGCAGATGGAATTCATCATACCTGATGCTGTCTAGCCTGCTAGAACAGAAACACACACTTCATAACACGTCAATGGAGGGCGACGTGGGGGAGTTCTAGACCACCATGATAGGTCACTTGTTGACCCCATGATGAGTGTGCTTGGGCCATGTGAAAGTGGCAAGTATGCTCTAAGTGCATCCACTGCAACTCTGAGTCAAGTAATCCCAACAGTGCATATACTGAAAACTTCCATCGAGAGATATGAAGAGGAACACAGGGTGACTGCAGATGCAGCAACTGTGCTCGTTGAGCACCTGCAAACTGAACTAGAAGCAAGGTTTGCGAACATGCTAGATAGTTGCTGACACATTTTTAAGACCATGCTGGGTCTTCGGTTCAAATGTGAGATCCTTTACATGGCTATAGATTGCCACAGACTGAATTATTTTCAACAAGAGCTGTGTGATTAGCTGACTGATTGCATGTGGGGACTACTGGAGACAGTGGTGGCTTGCGAGGAAGGTCATGATAGGGAGGAAATGCCATCTGTCAGGTCTGGTTCTACTGGTGGAGATGGGAAAAATATATCTAGTCACAGCACTTTTCTGTGGAAAATTCCATTAATGGCTATTTTGCCGAGTCTCTTGAGCCTGTTATGTTTGATCTATTATGCTACTGGGCAAAAAAAAGATGCATTCATCCCTTCTCTTCATGCAACTGGCTGTGAGACACATACATTGCCCCCCCCCCCCATGAGTGTGCCATCCAAGAGGATGTTTAGCAAAGCTTGTGATTTTGTTGAGCCTCATCATTCAATGCTAGACCTTGAGCATGTCCAACAGCTTGTTTTCATCAAGCTTAAATCTGCCATTACTTGGGTACAAATATGAGTTATCCCCATGAAATAGAAATATAGTCTCTCAAGTCTGCTTTTGCCAACTGCTCTTCTCTATAAAGTTAACTTGCATATTTTCTGTCTGCTTCTTTTCTGCTTCATTTAATGCACACATCTTTATATACATCAAAGGAACACTACCAACTTTTTTTGTATCATATTATTTATTTCTAGTTGAAAACCCATGTTATGATTGTCAACCTTCTCTGAAACGTGTTGGTGTTGATGTTGCTATTCGTTTTATCTGCTTCCCTTTTTAGCAGAACTGAAATGCATGCTAATGTTGTAGTTATACCCATCCCTGTTTTATTTCAAATCCTTGATCTATTCTTATTGCACACTTCCTGAATATTAGGAGCACTTCCAAACAGTGCAGCCGCTCATGATGCAATAATCTCCTTTGCTCTCACTGAATCATGAGTTTCTAGCCTGTGTTGAACGTATTGCCAAGTCTAGGAAGGATGCAGTGACAGTTGATCACAGAAATATGGTTTTGAGTGATAACACCAGTACAGTGAGAAGTCTGCTTTCTGCTTTTAAAAGGAAAAAGGAATCTGAATCAAACTACCAGCTACAGCAACAATCTCTACAGAATGTGCGTGATCACAACATATATTTTTTTTTTTACTTAGGGACAATTTGATGCCTAAGAGGGTTGACAGTGTCCCTTTAACTTTTTTCTGAACCAGATATAGCTTCCCTTGTTGTTTTAATATATGTCATCATCATCCATGTTAGAAACAGCAAGGATGCTGAACAAAAACACAGCTACAATAGCCCCAAGGAAAATCAAAATCCAATGGGTGCTTGCTTCTCACGTTATGACTTCATAGTAATGAGATGTGAAATGAGATGCACTGCACAGTGCATTACTCAACACTATATACAAAAACAACGTTTCCAAAACCTTCGTGCTTTCCACATAGCCCCAATGTTTCACCAATACAGCTTGTTTAGGGGACTGTTTTGTAACAGCTGTCATCTTTTTGCTTTCCCTTTCTTGCTTGCAAATTATTTATCTCATAAATAAAAAAGGCTGCCTGGTTTCAGTGCTCTTTTAAAATCCTTTCATTTCATTTTCTTTTCTCATACATCCCCTTTGCTGCTGCACAGCTTACACTACGCACCTGAGCCCCCACTTCCTAAGAGGAGAGCCATTCAGGGGTTGCTCAATCCTTCCTCCCCTGGCTAGTCCCTGAGTGACAAAGATCCATGTGGATACTTCATTCGTCTGAGTAGTTAGCAGTACTGACGGGACTCTAGCACTACAAGACTGGCTCTTTCTTTTAATTTTAAGAAACCAAAACATATTTTTAATCTATTATTTTCCCCTCCATGCTGTTATCCACCATGGATATACCTTGTAATCAGATTAGGACGTACCTTTAAAACAGACAGAGATACACCCTGCCCTGTAATCAGGTAGGGAATGGGACATACATTGTTTGGGCTGTTTGAGCCATCACTGAGACAACAGGGAGCTTTTTTCAGTCAGGCCCATTCCACCACATTGGGTCCTCCCAGCTCTGCTCCTGAACCTGGTCCATTGGGGTGGCCACACAACCGAAACATTTTGACAGTGCCTTCTTGGTCTCCTAGTGGGTTGGGGATCGCTACAAGAAGACCAACACGGTCCTTTATAAACAAGCATTTGTCAATGCTGAATGTTTGCTTGCAGTGTAACAGGGTTTTAAACTGCCCTTGGTGTTGTTGGAGGAACTCTGAAAAACATAATATCTAGACACAACTTAGTTTATGTTTTACCCTTTTCTGTAATTGTCACCCTTATTTGTTTGTTACTAAGGGCATTTGCATGGAAACAGGATCTCTTCCCTATTTGCTCTGTCTGCTCGTCTACTTCTGTAGTCACAGTTGTGTTTATGACATCTCAATCTGTCACTGCAGACATAATTATGATGTCATAAACAGGGCATTATGACATTATGCATAGACAAGCAGCCAAAGCAATATTCCAAGGGACAGCAATCTTGTTTTTACGTTACTTCCTTGAGTAATAGATAAATTCTGGTCAGAGCCACTACGGCTGCTAATACATTAACTTGATAAGAGTGTTTCATGGCCTTAAACATAAAGATGAATTGCCATAGTCAGCTCCATATGTAAATTTCACTTTTGATAAAGGCAGATCATTTATCTGGTTGATCCTATGTTTCCCATGTCTTTATAATGCAAGTGGCAAGTGCATGTTGGACTATATGTGGCAGGAGAGGGAGCTCTGTACCAAGGCCTCCATGTAATGATAGAAGGAATGCAGCAGGCAGGAGAGGTATGCCTATATTGGGGACTTTGGGCCAACCTGGAAGAATAAGAACCTAAACCAAGGTAATGGCCCGCTTTCATCCAGAAGGCAACCACAGACTTCAGTGAAAGATTCAAATGTTACTTTAATGAATATTTAATGTAGCCAGGGGGGCAGTGATGGAAGAAATGAGGGGGCAGAAAATGGGCCACCACAAGCTGAGACAGAGAAACACAGAAACATAGAATTTGACAGCAGATAAGGACTGCTTGGCCCACCCAGTCTGCCCATTTCCCTACCTAATGGATAAGCTGCAGATCCTAGTTAACCAGCAGCCTACTTCTTCCTACCCCACCCCCTAGAATTGCCTTATGACTGTCCCATGCATGCTTGAATTCCACCACTGTTTTTGACTCCACAACCTCCTCCGGAAGGCTGTTCCATGCATCCACAACCCTCTCTGTGAAAAAATACTTCCTAAATTACCTCTGAGCCTACCTCATCTTCAAACAGCCCCCTTGTTCTTGCACACCCTTTTTGAAAGATGCTACCCTTTTGGACTTTGTTGATTCCTTGAGGTACTTGAAAGTTTCTATCATGTTCCCCTCTCTCCTTTCCTCGGGGCTATACATATTAAGCTCCTTAAGTCTCTCTTCATATGTCTTCCGGTGCAGACCCTGCACCATTTAGTTGCCCTCCTCTGGATAGCTTTCATCCTGTCTATGTCTTTGCGAGATTGGATCTCCAGAACTGCCGCAGTACTCAGATGGGGTCTCACCAGCTGTCTGTACAGAGGGATAACAACTTCCTGTTTTCTACTGGTGATGCCTCTCCCTATGCATCCCAGTATCCCCAACCCTCCTTGCTGCCCTCTCACATTGCTTGCCACCTTTAGGTCATCTGATATGACTACCCCCAGGTCCTTTCCATTTTGTTGTTGTTAGTATCTCACCCCCATTGTGTACTCTTCCCTGGGTTTTGTTTCCCAGGTGCATTACCTTGCACTTCTTAGCATTGAATCTAGCTGCCATACATTTTGACCATTCTTCTAACCTTGCCAAGTCTCTTCTCATCCTTTCCACCCACCTTGTGCATCAACTCTGTTGCAGATCTTTGTGTCATCTGCAAAGAGACATATTTTTCTTCCAGTCCCTCCTGTAATGTCACTTATAAAGACATTGAAGAGGACCGGTCCTAATACTGAACCCCGCGGTACCCCACTAGCAACCTCTTCTTTCAGAGTGGACCCATTTACTATTACTCTCTGTGTCCTATTCTCCAGCCACCTTTTACCCAGGCTGTCATCTTGGGACCCACTCCCAGGCTAGCTAACCTGTATATTAATCTTTTGTGTGGGACTGTGTCAAATGCCTTGCTAAAGTCTAGGTAGGCCATGTCCACAGCCCTCCCTGATCTACTACTTTGGTCACCCAGTCAAAGAAATCTATTAGATCTGTATGGCATGACCTTCCGCTGTGAATCCATGCTGCCTTGGGTCCTGTGCCCTCTGGCCTCTAGATACTCGACAATTCTTTCCTTCAGAAGTGATTCCATCATTTTCCCTATCACTGAGGTTAAACTAACAGGTCTGTAGTTTCCTGCTTCTGCCTTGCTCCTACTTTTGTGAAGGGAATCACATCTGCCCTTCTCCAGTCCTCGGTACCACCCATCCTCCCATGATTTGTTAAAGATGGTAGTCAGTGGTGTCACTAGTTCTACTCTTAGTTCTTTTATGAATCCCATCAGGCCCCATTGCTTTGTCAACCTTCAGTTTTAAGAGTTCTTTCAGAACCCTTTCTTCTGTAAATGGGCTGGTATCAACTTCTGTATCCAGAGTGTTTCTACTGTTTGTTTTAGGTAACTCCCCCTCTTCATTTTTAAATACTGAGCAAAAATATTTGTTTAGTATCTCTGCCTTTACACAGTCACCCTCTGCCCACTCTTCCTCCCCTTTATTAAGCCTCACTATCCCTCCCTTGGTCTTCCTTCGCTCCCTGATGTACCTATAAAATGTTTTATCCCCCTTCTTAACTGAGTTGGCTATCTTTTCCTCGGTTTGGGCCTTTGCTGTTCTGACTGCCTTCCCAGTGTCCTTTTGCTTTAACTGATACAGTTCTCTGTCCTGCTCCTTCTGTGATTCCTTGTACTTCCTGATTGCTTTCTTTTTCTCTTGAACCTCCACTGCCACTTCCTTTGAGAACCATAGTGGTTTCTTACATCATTTTGTTTTGTTTATTTGCTTCACACAAAGGCTTGTTACTCTGTGATGGCAGTTTTATTATTCCCATTGTTCTTCCACCTCCTTCCTGCCCATTTGCTAGTGCATTCCTTAGGCACTCACCTATTTTGGTAAAGTCAAACTTCCTAAGTCCAGTACTTGCCTTGTATGGCTTGACTTATTGCTGTGTTTATTGTGAACCATGCTGTTCGATGGTCGCTAGTTCCCAGATGGCAACCCACTTCTACATCTGTGATCTCTCCATCTCCATTTGAGAGAACCAGGTCTAAGATTGCTCCCTCTCGAGTGGGCTCCAATACTAGTTGTCTAAGGCATGCCCCTGTAGGGCATCTAGAATGACCCCACTCTTAGAAGTGGCTGCTGCAACTGCACTCCAGTTAACATCTGGCATATTCAGATCACCCATCAGCAGTATCTCCCCTTTTTCTGCCATTCTAAGTATACTTTCTATCATTTCCTTGTCCATTTCCTCCCCCTCAGAAGGGGGTCAGTATACAACCCCTGTGCGGATTGTGGTGCCATTGCCTGTCTCCAAATTTACCCACAGTGCTTCCTCTCCTCCCTGTTTACCCTTTTGTTCTGTCGCTTTGATTCCTTCCCTTATGTAAAGAGCTACTCCTCCTCCTCCTCTTTTACCCTCCCTGTCCCTCCTGTAGATAGTGTATCCTGGTATGTTTACATCCCAGTCATGATTTTGTGTGTACCATGTTTCTGTGACTGCCACGATATCCAGATGTTCCTACTCCATCAAGGCCGCTAATTCAGGAAGCTTGTTACCCAGGCTACGGGCATTGGTACTCATTGCTCTCCATTTTTTGATGGCTTTACCTTCTGTTGCAGCATCCCCACTGACCTTTCTACCTCGATCTTTTTCTTATTTAGCACCCTGTTTTGTAGGGAGAGACTGGGATTTTCCTGCTGCTTATCAGTGCCTCTCCCCCTTGACTAGTTTAAAAGCTTGCCAATGAATTATTTAAACCGATTACTCAAAAGACGTGTTCCCTTCCTGGACAGTTGTAGACCATCCTGCCAGTATAGGCTGGTGTCCCTCCAGGTGGAACCCCAGTCCCCAATGAAGCTAAACCCCTGTGCTCCACACCATATTTTCAACCATTCATTAAACTGCATGGTGCAAAGTACCCTCGCCTCACCCATGCCATTGACAGGCAGCACCTCTGAGAAGGATACTGTGTGAGCTACTTGTCTTAGGCCCCTCCCCAACTCTACAAAGTCCTCCTGCACTGCTCTAATCTCATGATGAGCCAAGTCATTTGTCCCTAGGTGGACAATGATGTCCAGCTCAGACTCCCGTGCAGCTATTCTCATGATCCTGAGGATGCGCTTCCTGTCCCTCCAAGCCGTTGCACCAGGCAGGCACCTTACTTCAGTTTTCCCTGCTCCCCCCAGTTCTATCCCCCTAATAATTGAGTCCCCCACCAGGAGCTGCTTCCTTTCTCTGTGGTGTCCTCTGCCTCCTTCCTGTGGGCCTCCCTTGTGACAGTTGTCCTCAGCCTCCTTAGTCTCCTCTGTGGGTGCATCCATAGGGGAGCTATGCTTCCCCAGAATGGTGTACAGATTGTGGAGTGGAACAACTGACTGGGTGTGCCTCTGTTCCACCATCCTCACCCTCCCTGAGCCCACTGTGGTCCAACTGCTGTGCTTTCTTTGAAACCTCTGAGGTAGTGGTGGTGGTTCTGGTGCTCCCTGGATGGGGGAGGTTCCTTTCCTACTGTCCAGTGTGGCCTGGGGGAAGGTTCCCTTACTACTGCCCAGTGTGGCCTGAAGACTGGCAACTTTCTCCCTCAGGGTAGAGAGCTGTCTGCAAATAGGTCAGCATCTCAGCCTCCAGAAAGACTCCCGGAAGACTGCTGCCCCACAGCCATTACATTGCACTACTCCTCACATGTTTATCTACTTTTTTTGTGTGTGTGTGTGAGATAGGTTTGTTATATAGAAATAATATTGTTATATAGAAATATATATATTATACAATGTGTATGCTTATATTGTCAGTGCAGTGTGCTAGAGAGGATATGACAGTGATATGCACCTTGCAGTCTTGAGGAAATGATGTCAGAACCCCAGGTATAAAGGAACTATTTCCAGGGGTGGGTGGGTGAGGGTGGGCAGGGGTTGGGCCTAAACTGTGCCCTCATGAAACAATCAGCTAAAAGCTCTGACCCACTGCTGCAATGTGTGCCTTCCTGTCAGCAAGATGCCCTACACAACAATTTGACAGAGAAAATACCCTGCTAATCAAACAGAGAAAAATCCAGACATCCAAGTCAGACACAGGTAAACCTCCCCAGCCATAAAACAGCCTGGTGGTTTGTGCTCTGAAAGCAGTCAGCCCCAAAATAAGTCAGCTGTGCTTTAAACTCTTCCTGCACTGAAAATCTTAAGAATTGTAACAAAAGTAAAGCTAGATCCACCTCCCTCTGTTGCTTGAAAGACTGTCTTTCCTGATAATTCTAAGTTCCTTATTTCACTTTTCAGTTAGAAGTAGCCCTCCACCTGCAGAATATCTGCTACAAACCAAAGACAATTGTAAGGTTCACCTCCCTCTGTTGTGAGCACAACTCGCTTTCTTGCAAATCCTATGTTCAGTATTGCAGCTTCCAGCCAGAGGGAGCTTCACCTGAAGAATATTAGCTGTTCCAGAAAGTAGGGAGATCCCAAGGGGAGAGAGTCCCATCAGGATGTAAGTTATTCAAGGAAGCAGGGCATTAGCAAAGGAAGAAGGGTGGAAAGGGGAAAGTTGTGGAAGGGGGGAACAATTGGAACAAACTCTGGCCAGAGCCGATATGACTGCAGTAGAGCTACCGGAGGTTCCATTTGACCCATTTGGTCACCATCGGTTTGGCCCGAGTTCCTGATGCTGCCTGAGTCTTTGTTCAGCTCCAGATAACATTTGTCCTTCTAAAGAGGGGCTGGTGTTAATTTACAAACATGGATTCAGACAACAACCTAGTGACTATGCGAGATGAAGCTATAGCATTAAAACACCGTTTACCAGACTCAGAGAGCAGCTCTGATGATTTAATTGAACATGTCCCAAAGAAAACAGCTACTATTACCTCACTAACAGTATAGCATTTTGAAATTATCATGTCAGAAATATCAAGACTAAGCATAAAATTATCTGAGATGCATACTGATTTAAGGGATGTTAAACAAGAACTTGTGACTCACAATATGAGATTATCTGATGCTGAAAATAGAATTAGACTGGAAGACACAGTCTATTCAAAGGAGTTGCACATGGTGCAACAGTGTTTCACCTCATCTTGCAACTCACTGATTCGCCCGGTATGATATTCAAAGGCAGATGTTGCACTGCGCATCCATTGTTGCCGCTACCATATTGTATGTGGTGCAAGTGCATGTCTACGTACCACGCGTACATCCCGATATTCAGCCTAGACAGCGGTATATGCAGGCACAAACCGCCTTTGGCGGTGCATGGGGCACAAAGACACGCCCGAGAAAAGGAACAAGTCAGGGGACACCCACAGGCCAGCTGCCGTGTTGCTGGGTGCAACACGGCAGCCGCCTGCTGTCGGTGGCCACCCGACCTCCCCAGTCACAGGCTGGGCATCGGACCCCCCACCCCCATGCCCGATCAAGGGCTTTGTACATATAGAAATGCCCTAGTGGTCCAGTGGACCTGCTCCCAGCCCGATCATGGGCTTAGTAAATATATAAGAATCCCTGGTGGTCTAGTGGACCTGCATCCCAGCCCAATCGTGGGCTTAGTAAATATAGAAGAATCCCTGGTGGTTCAATGGACTGAACCCCAGCACCGATCGCAGAACTTTGGATAACGTAATCTCCCTGGTGGTCCAGCGGTACCCCCCACCGCCCTCAGACCCACCACCCATCCCCACGGTCAGCGGCAGGCAGCAGCACCCACCCCAAGCCACCCTGGCACCTGCCGACTGACAGCATACACTATGCTGTACATCCATTGGTCCGTATGTGGACCAATGGGTGTGCTGACTGTACTGTACTACACAGTCCCAGAATGTGAATGGTTTCATTCACATTTCGGGACTGTGCCATATGGTATGGTCAGCATGCCCATTGGCCCACACAGTGGCTCAATGGGTGTACAGCTGTACTGTACGCTGTCAGTCGGTGGGCAGCTGGGCATCTTGTGGTTGGGGTGCTGCCATCCTGCCGTTGACCGGGGGAGGAGGGTGGCGGATCTGAGTGGTGGGAGGGGTCCGCTGGACCACCAGGGAGGTTACATTATCCAAAGCCCGCGATCGGACTGGGGTTCGGTCCACTGGACCACCAGGGATTCTTCTATATTTACTAAGCCCATGATCGGGCTAGGATGCAGGTCCACTAGACCACCAGGGATTCTTATGTTTGTACTAGGCATGCAATCGGGCAGGGGAGCAGGTCCACTGGACCACCAGGGATTATTCATTTTTACAAAGCCCGCGATTGGGCATTGGGACATGTTGCCACCGAGGAGCAGAGGGCATCGGTTCCCGACGGCTGCAACCTGGCAGGGCGCCAGGCACAAGTTGCCAGGGATCAGTGTACCTGCATGCAAATGGGGCCATAATGACATGCAAATGGCCCCATTTGTGCCTTGCATGCATAATGGCCCCATTTGCATACCCAGCACTGAATATCATGGTTCTTGCACCTAGCGCACCTGCACTTGCGCTGGCTCATCCCCCTGTTCCTCTCTTGCCACTTGCACTGGCGCAGTGCTACTGCACCATGTGCAATGCGGGTAGCCACAGTGCCATATTCAATGGTGCTGAGCCATGATGCAGCACCATTGAATATCGCCCAGACCATGCCCTGGCACATCCCAGTTGTGCTGCACCCAGGCTTGCACCCCTGCCTGGTGCAGTCTCAATATCCTGCCCAGTGAATAAAGTTCAGGCAGACAGAATTGCCGACAATTGTAGGATTAGCAAGTTAGAAGCTAAGCTCGAGGATCTAGAGAATATTAACAGAAGAAATAATCTCAGATTTTTTGGTCTCAAAGAGTGCATGGAAGGAACAGATCCTCTCTCCTTTGCTAACAATCTTCTCATAAAAATAGCTGGTCCACCTGTTGACACTAAATGTTATATGATTGAAAGAGCCCATAGATTTTTAAAGCCTAAACCAAATGTAGGAGAAAGGCCTAGGTCCTTTATTTTGAGGGTCTAAACTTCCAACAGAAAGTGCATGTTTAAAGAGCCCTTCGAGAAAAGACCAACATCATTTATGAAGGCCGCAAAATCAAGGTTTTTAATGATCTAGCCCCTGAAACTATTCAAAAGTGGGACGCCATCTTTCATATCAAAAGACATCTCAGAGAAGCAGGACTAAAATACAGCTTGTTTTTTCCAACTCTATTAAAAGTTTGATCTCCAGATCGGACAAAAGAATACAATGGATTTGTGATTGCAAAGACAGGGCTTAAAAATGATTTCCCTGCCTTGTTTAAAAACTTTGACTTTCAGCACTAGAGCAAAATGTTGATAAAACAAAACAAGTGGGGGGGCATCAATGTTTTATCTCCCAGAACATTAAAATTACTTAAGATATTCAGTTCTTTTTTTCATTTGGGAGGTGAAGAGGAATTTCTGGAGCCTAAGGGTTACTGTTAAATAGTTTCCACACCTGGGGGCATCACTATAACAGGTCTATTCTGCATTTTAAAGAGAAACAGGGAAGATCAGTTCTGTGTACCCCATGCTTTGATTTAAGAGGTAACACATTAGATTAAGGTCTCTCCTCTTTCGCCAATCTCTTCTTGAGGAGGCTACCCGATTTTGTTTCTTGTTTAATGATAATGGGATTCTACAAGCTGGTAGAAGGAAGTGAAGTCTGTGCATATGTCTGTTGTGTAGTGTGGGTGGTGGTCAGTCTTCATGTGATGGCAGGCATTCACTGAGTCTATTTCTTTTTCTTTTAAAAGAAAACTTTCAGCCTTTGTTTATAATACTGCACAGCCGGGGGGTGTTGAGGAGTCCTAGTAAATCTGTCCCTTGTGCTCAAGAACTTGATTGTGTGCCAGTTCTAAGAATGAGTAAGTGAGAGAAAGGGACTTGCTGATGATAATAATCCCTGACTATTTTCTCTGGCTGATGCAGTTTAAAAAAAAGATTTACTAATTACTCATTTTTGCTTGCCTCACAGATGATTGCTACGTACACTGCCTCTGGGATTTAGATAGTCACTGAATATGTATATTTCACTAACTGCTGATTTTATCTACATTTAAAGACAATCGGGTGCCCTTTTGGGAACAGGAGGAGGAAGAAGAGGAGGTCCTGTCTGTTTTTCCCCTTTGATCACTTTGGGGGAATGGATCTGGCTGTTACTCCATGACTATATCTTTTCATTTTTTTTCAGATTCGGCCATATTGTTTAGAATATTTGTTTAAATTTACCTCGAGGTTCCAATGGCCTTCTTTTAAGGATTCCATGGCCACACAAGGCTGCTCCAGTGGTGCACACACTAGGTGGTGAGGAGTTCACGTGATATTAGAGTGAACTCTGAACCCTGAACTGTTCTCTCTGCACATTGCTCTGAAAACCGGGGAGCTTAAAGATGCACTGTGGGAATGTAATGGCATTCAGATAGGTAGTGGGTCTTCCCTTAATTTATTTCACTGAGGTAATTCTTTAAAAAAGTAAGAGGATTTTTTTTTAGAAAGGGAACAGGAGTCTGTTTAGATTAGGAGTCTGTTTAGATTAATTGTTGAAATGATATTGGGGCAACAAATATGCTTAGATTTTAAATGAACAAGTGGGGTAACATGGAGGATGGAGATTTGAATTATTCATATCTCATTTATTGTTTGTTACACCAATACCTGCAGCCAGATATGAAGACATTAACAACTCAAGGTGACTTCTGCCCTCAGACACAATGGGGAGTCGGATTGGTTTGTTTACTTGGATATCATGCAAGTACTCTGGGGCTTACTCATCGATTATCTGGGGAAGATCATTTATTTTAAACTTATTTAAGAAATTTGATTTAGTTTCCCTTTTTGCTTATGCTTATGGTAGACTATATGTACTAAGACTTTAATTAGAGATGTTTTTTATTATTATGTTGTTTTGGGTTGGGGGATGTTGGTTTCTAGGTCTTGCTTAACAGATGCTTACTTAAATATCGAAGGAGGAATGTGTCATTGCTTCTGGATATAGTTTTACATATCATTTATATTTAATAAGCTACTGATGAGATTGGGGGGGAAGGGGGGTCCATTTTTGAACAATTTCATCCCAGAATGTGTTGGCAAGGGATCATCACACACTTGGTATTGTGCATCTCAATTCTGAGGGATAGTTGTCAAGTATGGTACAATGATAGTCATATTGTTGATTGTAAGAGTCTGATGTGTGAACATAATGACATGTTTATTCATTTTGCATTACAATAAAAAATTTACTTTTCTTCAAACATTTATCTATTTCTTCTATTTTTCTTACTACGGAGGGTGGAGAAATGAGACATTTAGTCACACCTTACTTTTCTGAATTTGCATTCTGTTTTTTTTTAATAGGTATGTCATACATTAGAAAAGAACATAATGTCTGTAAGTGACAAGTTAAACTTTGTAACATGGAATATTAGAGGTCAATCATAAAATTAAAAGGCATTCGGTGTTAAGACATTTGAAGAAATTAGATACGTTTATTGCCTTTATACAGGAACTACAGCTCAAGAAAGAACACTATAATTTAATGCAAAGGGAGTGGGTAGGTCAAGTATTAGGAACAAGTGATAATTCAAAGAAAGCAGGGGTTTTAATCTTGTTTAAACGTGGCCTGAATTTTCTCCCCATTACAATGTTTGAAGATCCCTTGAGCCATTACATTATTGCACATGGTAGATTGGGAGAAGAATATTTTACTTTTATTAACATCTATGGCTCTAACTCCACTACACATGACATTTCTGACCTTATCTTCAAAAAAACAGACAACTTATTAGACAGCACCATCTTAATTGCTGGTGATATGAACATCACTCTAAACCCTGTACTGGATAGGTCCAATTTTCATCCTAACAGAACCAAAATTGATAAGGACTTTGATCATTTAGTAGAGAATTGGGTTTGGTGGATGTATGGTGGATCTTTCACCCTGATGTAAAAGAATATACATTCTGGTCTCAGTGTAATAATCCAGGTTCTAGATTAGATCAAATTTATACTGCAAAAAACTTAATTCCTAGAATACTTAGAGCTGAGATTGAATCCCAGGTAATATCTGATCATTCCCCTGCGTCATTATTGTTTTATATGGCTACTAATCCTCACAAAATGTGAAGATGGAAAATTAACAATTTTCCATTAGAAAAAAAAAATGACATTTGCAATAAGATTAATACTAGTATTGAAGAATTCCTTGCTATTAATGACCCAAATGATACTTCATGGAGCAACACTTGGGATTGTCTCAAGTGTTGTTTGAGGAGTGTTCTAATTAGAGAAGTTGATATTAATAAAAGGAAAAATAACCAAAAACAACAAGCGATTTTGGGAAAAATTAAAGAAATGGAGAAAACGTTAGTGAGTTTGAATTCCCTTGAATTGTGGAAGAATTGGTCTAAACTTCAGGTAGAATATAATGAATCCATTAGTAATGAGGCAAACTTCTCTATCTGGAAGACTACATTGAATTATACTGATTCTGAACCCAAGGCCTCCAAGATTTTGGCTATAAGACTACGGCAAAATAGTAATGAAATTAATATTACAGCTATTAGAAATAAGGCCACAGGAGATATAGTGGCAGGCCATACTCAAATAAATAAAGAATTTCAAAACTTTATACAAAACTTTATTCGAAAGAAGATGGTACTAACTCCTTACAGTTAGATGATTTTTGCAATGGTGTTACTATTCCCTCTGTGCCGGATACACTTAAAGAAGGACTGGGGGCAGTAAAAATAACACAAGAAGAAATTATTTGAGCTATTAAACAGACAAAAAACCAAAAAAACAAACTCAGAGTCCAGATGGATTTTCAGCTAATTTCTACAATTTCATGTAATACAGGTGGCAAATCATCGGTTACCTTGTGGACTTGTTTCATTTGATGCTGAGAAGGCTTTTGATTAGATTCATTCCTTAAATAGGTATACTTACTATATCAAAATTCCTCGTCAGCAGTGGTAACTAATGGTGTAATTTCCCCTTTTTTTGAAATAGGTAGAAGTACTAGGCAAGGCTGTCCTCTGTCTCCTTTACTATTTAATATCACTTTAGATTCTTTGATAAAGCAACTGTCTCATGAAAGGGAAATTAGAAGTATTAAGGTAGGCCAACAAGAACAATTAGTTGCTGCTTACGCAGATTATATTCTTACAGGATCACAGATCCTGCCTCATTTCTCCCTCATGTTTTAAAACTAATTCAGGAGTTTGGAGAGATCTCTGGCTATAAATGAAATAAAGAGAAAACCAGCTTCTTACTCCGTAATAAATGTTACATTAAAGAGGACGTTGATAATGTAGGGATTGTGTGGTCAAAAGAATTTAAAGTATTTTGGTATTTACATTTATAAAAGTATTGATAAGACAATTTCAAAAACATTAACAAAAGTCAGGCAAAAAGTTTCAGAGGACTGAATTAGATGGAACAAATTACCTCTAGGTTTATGGGGAAGAATATAAACCATAAAAATGAATCTTTTACCAAGATTACTTTACACATTTATGATGATACTCTGTAGTTTAACGAAGAAATGGATTCAGGGAATTTCATCTCAGATAGCCCATTTTATATAGGGTTATAAGAGACATAGATTAGCTTACACAATAATGTGTAGAACTAAAAATAAAGGGGGGCTAAAAACACCTGATTTATACTTATATTTTTTAGGAGCTAGAATTGCCCAACTATCTTTTTGGTTTAGGACAGGGACCACTCAGGTGTACATTCCAGACTGGGTTCATATTGAACAAGATATTATAAATGAGCAAGGGATATAAATCAGATCTTTGGCTGTTCAAAACCTATGGAGTCATTTAGAAATAAAATACTTAATGATTCTGTAACTCCCTTTTCCCATAGGTTCAGGGAGAAAACATTTGCTCAGCATCACGGCTAGGTTTGCACTTCTTGTCAGTGGTGCCCAAGTAACTCCGGACACAGGAAGTAATAACTGAAATGTCAAAACCAGGAATGGGATTCTAGAGTGTGACTTTTATTCACATCAACACAGGAATAACAAAGCAAAGATGGACCCCCACAGGGCTACACTCACTGGCAATGCAGATTTACAGAGGACAGAGCACATCATCTTCTTCACTACACAAAAACCCTCAGGTTATGAACAAAACTGGGCTCACATGGCCTGAACTGGTACTCTTCTACTTTGATTCCTTGACATGGCACCCCGGCCAGTACTTGGACACTTTTCCATATGGCATGGAGTTTGATGGTGGCTCCCTAAACCACCCATGAGCACTTTCTAGCTCTAAAGGAAAACTCATCCTTAATCCCACGTCTGGGTACTTTCTGCAGACACTGGCCAAATGCCTGGAAGAAAGCTAGAGGTGCCCAAACTGAACCCGTAGAGGTAGATCTGGTTACTTCAGATGGGGGTCTCCCACCTCTTGCTCCCAAATCTATACCCGGCCATTCATTTGGATGCAACACCTTTCTTCGAACTACTGGTTGTAGATGCTATCTCGAAATGTTTGTCACATTTAACATTCTACACTGTATTTAGGTGGTGTCCTGACTTTAAAAAGTTCTGTTAGTGGCTATGTCCATTCCTTAGACCCCCACTGTTTCAGATGTTTCCAAGCCATACACAAATTAAATGCACTGTACTTGGTTAGTCTTCTCCTAACCCCACAGTAGGCAAATACTTTTTCACAACTCTCTGTCTTGGTGAACATGGGCTTTATATCAGAGCAGACTAACCGTGGTATGCAGGTACCCCAGGGCCTCTCTCAAAGGACACAAACAAATTCTTTGGTTCTCAACGCACTTCCCATTTTCAGGCAGCTTTTCTCTTTCCAGGCAGGGTCAAAGGATTGTCCCTGAAATGCTGGAATTCTCCCCCATCCCTTTGGGGATGGGACACTGGAATTCCACATGGGACGGTCTCTACCACTTTCTTCGGGTCTCTTCTGTGTTCCTCTCTAGGATGAGAACACACAACCCATTTTCTGATGTAGCTGTAAATCAGAGCTAGGCTCTGAGGGGCTGCCAACTGCAGCACACCTATTCCTCCTTCTAGTCTCCACTACAGATTCTCCAGACTGACTTGAAATCCAACGTTCTAACACTAACCCTTGCTACGAGCATTCCAATGTCGCTTATGCTGCTGCGAGAATTCTATGGTGATGTCATCCCTCCAGCTCAGCTGAGACTGACAGCAGAGTGAGACAGTGTGAAACCCACTTAACTGGAGTCTCACAAGCTGCCTTTCCCCTGCCTGCCACTGGTTCTAAGTGGGATTCTAGTAACCTCGGGGAACAAGGGGGTTACAATTCCATTAGACAGATCAAACAACTATCTCTTTTACTTAATCTTAATTTGAAGCAGGCCAAGATTCAACCCATTTGGGGTAACTCAAATTTTCTAGAAAATGGTTGTCCATTAAATAATAATATCTGGAAACACAAGGGCATTTATTCACTTCAAAATATTACCAAAAATGGTCAGTTTCTTCCTTTTCTAACTTTGGCAGATGAATATGGAATCTCTACAGAAAGTAGCATATACTATTCTTCAATTCCACAAATAATAAAGGATAAGCTGGACCTAAAAATATCACAGAATGAAAATTCCATTTCATTCCTGGGTTACTTGAGAACTTCTTCTTCAATCTCCTCTTTGTAGTCTCCTCTAGTAGATCTGGTTAGGGGGACAGCTACAGAGATAGCTAGATAGTGGTCTCAAACATTGGGTTGCTCCACTGACGACTGGGATTGGGAAAATATATGGTTGCTACCTTTTAAAGCATTTAGTACAGTGGATCTTAGATTTATTCCGTTTAAGACACTAAACAACTTGTATTACACTCCTGTGCAGAGATTTAAGATGGGTCTGTCTTCTTCTCCACTTTGTCATAATTTTAAGCTCAGTGCTGGTACATTACCGCACATGTTTTGGTATTGTCCTCTGGTACAATCATTATGGGCAGAAGTAGGTAGTTTATTTCAGAATTATACTTCAATATCAAACAATATTTAGATAAATACGTGCATTGTGGGCCATTTTGAAGGAAACTATCATTGGTCAAAAGATCAGAAACACTAATTTCTCCTAACTGGTGCCTCCGTCAGGAAGATTATTTTGAAATATTGGTTAGAAGATACAGTACCCACCTTAAAAGAATGGTGGTATAGCATACTGGAAATACTCAAACTAGAAAGGTTAGCACTATCTTTAAGAGATAAGATATCTAGGCCTATGAGAAAATGGAATGATATCTACAAAACATTGTGTGGTGTGGACCAGATTCAGAGCCTAATATGACTTGTTAAATATGTCTATCTCATAGCGTCACTTAGAAATGGGTTATAAATGCATAAGATCTCTCATTAAACTTAATTATTTTTGAACCCTATACCTCCCTCTTCTACAGCTTTCTTGTCTTATCTCTACTGTTTGGCTTACTCTAGATCTTTCTTATTTAATATATTATGTATTTATGTACAATATATATTTACAAATTAATATACCATACAATCTTTAGGTATATTGATATGTGACACAACCTTTTGCAAGTGTTCAGGTGTTATTTATTGTAATTCTTTATATTAATTCTTACGTATAATGTGTATTTGGGATATTATCAAATACGATACTTAATCTGTTTAGTCACTATTTAAAATAGCTGATAAGCGACACATGGGATTATGTGATTATACGTTAACTCACTGTGCACTTTTCATTTGAGAAAATATGCATTAAGTAATGATATTTACATATATTGTATTTAAGTTATACAAAAAACAATAACAATGATACTGACAAAAAATAAAGAGGGGCTGGAGGAGTTGAGATGTGGAACCTCTTGCACATGCACCAAGAATGTGCGAGCCGGCAGAGCATGCATGCACGGTGGTGCTCATCCATTTTCTCACCGCAATAGCCTGTTTTATATAACCCAGTCCTGAAGCCTTCCAGACGGTGGGCTCAGAACTAGGGTACCCTAAATTCTATTTTCAGTCTGTTTCAGCAAAACACACCTCAAAATACATTGGTAGAGTTCTTGGCAAACCTAGATGTGGAACTGATTCTGTTGACATGAAACTTCTTGCCCTGGTGGTAGAGGAGCTTTCTCACTACTTCGCTAGAATGTTTAACTTATCTCTGTGCTACTTGCAGTTCCCCAAGGAGTGGAAATCCATACTGGTTACACCAGTTTACAAAAGTGGAGATCACACTAGCCTTGCCAATTACAGACTCATTTCTATCCCCCCCCCATCTAAAGCCCTTGAAAGAATAGTCTCTGACCAACTTGTCACATACCTTGAAAAATACAATGTCCGGTATGTACAGCAGCATGGCTTCCAGAAGCTCCACAGCACCAACACAGCATTACTGGAATACACCAACTATGATCATGAGGCCCTTGACAATGGTAACCTCCTCAGAGCTATATATATTGACCTTGCTAATGCCTTCGACCTGGTAACCGTAAGGTCCTACTTAACATACTCCTTGGTCTGCTTTTTTTTCCACAGAACACAGGTGACTGGTTTCACAGTTATCTTGCCAATCACTCCTAGCATGTGAAGATTGATAACTCTTGCAGGACACAGAGGGTGGTGGTAAATGGCTGTCACTCCACAGAGGGAAGAGTGACCAGTGGGGTACCACAGGGATCAGTGCTGGGACCGGTCCTATTCAACATCTTCATCAGTGACATTGCATAGGATATAGAAGGCAGAATTTCACTGTTCGCTGATGACACAAAGCTCTGTAACAGAGTAGACACACCAGAGGGTGTAGACAGAATGAGAAGGGACCTGCAGAAACTTGAAGAATGGTCAAGGGTTTGGCAGTTGAAATTCAATGCAAAGAAGTGCAATATAATGCATATGGGGCACAAAACCCTGGCACAATATATCAGTTAGGGGTGAGGATATAGCATGCACCAAGCAGGAAAGGGATCTTGGGGTTGTCATCTCTGATGACCTCAAAGTAGGAAACAGTGTGACAAGGCATCAGGTAAAGCAAATGGATGCTGGGATGTATAGGCAGGGCATCACCAGCAGGAAAAGGGAGGTCATAATTCCACTATACAAGACACTAGTGAGGCCCCACCTGGAGTACAGTGTACAGTTCTGGAGACCATACCTACGTAAGGACATAGACAGGGTAGAGAAGGTTCAGAGGGGGCAACAAAGATGGTGCATGGGTTGCATCACAAGTCCTATGAAGACAGGTTGAAGGAACTGAACATGTACTCCCTGGAGGAGAGGGGAGAGAGGGGATATGATAGAGACATACAAGTATCTTACAGGGAGGAACAGGTGCAGGAAAACACTATTTTAAGCGAAAAAGATGTTTCAGGACTAGGGGCATGGGATGAAGTTGGAGGAGGGACGATTCAGAGGAAACATGAGAAGAATTTCTTCACAGAACGGTGGTGGACAAGTGGAACACCCTGCCAGAGGAAGTGGTGGGGGCTGAAACAATCACGGGATTTAAGAATGCATGGGATAGACATAAAGGAATTCTAGAGGTCAGGGGTAAGGGGAAATAGACTTCTAGGAAAACAAACTGAACTTACAAGCTCAAATGGGCAGACTAGGTGGGCCATAGGCCCTTATCTGCCGACACTGTCTATGTATCTATGTATCTATGTATCTATGTTTGTCCAACACCAGATGAGTAACTATTGGTGTCCCCCAGGACTCAGTCTTGGGCCTACTCTTGTTTGGCCTCTTCATAAATCAACTGCCCGGCCCCTGTCAGACAGCCAACATTCTCCCATATGCCAATGATGCAGTCATTTATTCCAAAAACCTGACAGCGTTACTGACACACTCCAATGTAACTTTGTTATCAGAAGACTGGTCCTCCAACAACCAACTGGTCCTCAATTACAAAAAAACAAAGACCATACTCTTCTCTAGCCTTTCACAGAGGGGGAAAAATCTACCCTTTGTCATCCAAAATGGCCAAAGACAAAACCTTGGACAAGTGGTGACCTTCAAATACCTTGGAGTAACTCTGGATGATACCTTATCTTTTGTTTCCTCATGTTGACAATCTTGTGGTCATAGTCAACAGAAGACTGAGTACCCTGTACCGTAACTGGAACAATCTCACTGGGTACAAGACACCTTATTCTGGCAAGCTCCATTCTGTCACTTTTAGATTATGGCCTCCCTGACTATGCAGCTGCCTGTGACATGGAACTAAATAGAGTAAAGCTGATCTGTAATAAGGTGATGTTTTGTGCTTGGTGCAGATAACCACACTCATAGTTGTACCCTTTATGTACTCACTAACTTGCTACCTTTACCCTGCAGAATAAAGCTCCAGACATGTTTTCTAGACAAAAAGGCAATCCTGGGCTTAACACCTCCTGTTTTAACAAATTGCTTCTGTACTGTGACCAACCAATACAACACCAGGAATGTGGCCAGGGATGCCCTTAAGCTTCCTTTCCAGAATACTCAGCTGGGCAAGCAGTCACTTGCTGTCAGGGCCGCTAACTGGTTAAATGAACTGACTGATACACTGCTGACTCTACCCAAGTAAAATCAGATTAAAACATCTCTGTGGTCTGTCTTTGCAGTCCAGTGCAGCTGTAACCATTAAACTGTTTTGTTCAGTTTCTCCCTGTGTATAACCTATGACCTCATACAATGATCTGCATGGATTTTTTGAAAACTGTATCTAATTTTTCTTAGTGCTTTGAGCCTGACTCAACTGAATTTTCTCTGGAACTGCTTATTGTATTTGTAATGCTTTTTGTGACTACATATTTGACATTGAACCTTTGAAAATAAGAACTTGTGTTCAAAGATAATCTCTAAAGTTTTCAATAAATAAAATACATAACAATATAATGGCTAAATACACTCTAAAAATGTTAAAATACAGGATCCTATTGAAAATGAGATACTGCATTTCATCTAGTCTGTCCATGGTAAATATATATTAAAAATGTGTAAAAGCAGGACACAGTACAGCAAACCACATTGAAAAATGTGCATCCATGCTGCTCAGTCCTGGAAAAATACACTGTAAAAGATGGTCTCCAAGGAAATAGAAAAAGTACCTTTCACCTGGGCTATCCTGGGTAAACATATTATAAAAATTGGTAAAATCAGGACCCCTTTGAAAACAATATATTGTACCTCTGTTGTGCTAGTCTGGGTAAATACAGTGTAAAATGAGTTTAAGCAGGACCCCCTTAAAAACAAGATCTTGCATCTCAGCTGGGTTGTCCTGGGTAAACATATTACACAACTGTGTAAAAGCAGGACTGTACAGAACACCCCACTGAAAAGGAGATGTTGCATCTAAGCTGATCTGTCCTACAAAATATATTGCAAAAGCAGGACCCCACTAAACACAAGATATTGCATCTACCTCCACTATCCTGTATCATTTAGAGAAAAAGACAGATGACAAGCATGAGACAGAGCGAGCATGTGACAGGTTTACAACAGGGCTGTCAGGCAGTAAAACTCTCTCTTTTTCTGTCTCTCTCTCAAATGAACTTTCAAGCAGTGTTTATTTTTAACATATAAATGTTATTGTTATTCCAGTTTACACATTTGCTTTGCAAGGAATAAAACATAGCAAAATCAGATAATACAATCATAGTACAAGTCTGTCCAGTAAAGGCCAGGATGGAACATGTTATAAGAACATACAAAGATAACATTTAACGTGCGTCTGCCAGAGGAAGCAATTGTTTCCTCATATCAAAGCATTACACTATGATCTCCTGCTTAAACAAAGAGAGTAATAGTACAATAGCCACGGCAGTACAGAAGCATTATCTACCAACATGGGAGCTGTGTACAGCACCCCAACAATAAACTATACAAAAGAAAATTGCTGCAAGAGCCTCCCATAAACCAGATGACCCGAGACAGTAAAGAGAAATGCAGCATGTGGAACTAGGGTCAGGAAAAATCTTTAGCCTAGAGGGTTAGCAGGCTGGGGAGGAGGAGTAAGACATAAGTGAGAGTACTGGTAAGCACCCCATTTATGATAGTATTTATCCAGCTGACCCAGCTGTGAAAAATACAGTTTCTCAAGTACCACCGTCTGTGCTAGAGTGGACCTCCAAAAGTGCAAGGGCGGAAGAAAGGGTTTCCTCCAGTGCATCAGTATTGCTCTCTTGGCCTCTAGCAATGTGACCAAAGTCCATCTCTGAAGAGAGGATGGGAGTGCACCTAGAGATTCGGGATCCCCTAGTAACATCATTACATCCCGATTCCCAATGTCCAGATTCACCACCCTGGAGCAATCAGCAAGTACAGCCTTCCAAAAAGGTACTAACCCTGGACAAGTCCAAAGAATGTGCAGTAAGTTAGCTGGGGCTTGACAGCATCTCCAGTAGGCAGCCTGGGGAATAAAACCCATGGAGCAAAGGACACTAGGGGTACGATATCAGCGAAGTAAGATCTTAAGCTGGATGCACTGACATTTGACATCCCGATAGGCTACATGAGCCAGCTTAAGGCACTGGTCCCAAGTTTTCTGGGATATTTCTTGTCCCAGGTCCCTCTCCCATTTAACTCTGCAAGATTCAGTAGGGTTAGGCTGAGCCTCTCTTATAGTTTTATAGAAGCCCCCCGCCAGACCTAGCTGGGATGAAGCTTTATGGAGTGAACAGAGCCAGGACCAATTTTGGTTGCAAGAAGGTCGGTTTAGAAAGGCCTTGATGGCACTGCGAATTTGCAAATATTTCCAGAAATCCTGACTGGGCAAGCTATATAGGGCCTTAATTTGATCAAAGGACATCAGGTTACAAATTATAGAGAATCCAAAGTGATTAGAAACAGAAGAGGGGAGAGCAGGCATCCCTGCCACGTACCCCTATGCAACTGAAAAGGAGGGGATATGTTCTTGTTAGTAACAATGCCAGCCAGGGGAGCATTGTTTAAAGCAGAGACCCAACCCCGGAAATAAGGGACAAATCCATACACTCACAGTAGCTCATGCACGTACCCCCACTCAACAAAGTCAAAGGCCTTGGAAAAGTCAATTGCTAATGCTGCCATGGGTTGGGAAGACTTGGATGCAATCCATTTGAGATTGAGGACTTGCCTGAGATTATCGGCCCCAGATCTTCCCTTGGTGAAGCCCACCTGAGTGGGGTGCACTATTGAAGGAAGGATGGGAATCAACCAATTGGTAAGGATCTTTGCTGCCACCTTGGTATCCACTGAGAATAGGGATATGGGGTGGAAGTTTGAACACTCCAAAGGATCATTGGATTTTTTTGGGAGCAGTGTAACTAATGCCTCCCTCATAGTGGGGGAGTTGTTGAGGTGGGATTCCTGAAAGGTTTCTAGAAGAGGTCCAGAGATCTTATTAACCAGAATCTGGTACAGATCAGAGGTCAGGCCATCTGGGCCTGGGGCCTTACCCTTCGCCATTTGAAGAATAGCTGCCCGTACCTCCTCAATGGAAAAGGGCCGGTCAAGCTGCTCCAATGCATCTGGTGATACCTGCGGGAAATTAGCTGCCTTGCAGAACTTCCCAAGGCAGTGGAGAGGCAGGGGGTATCCATAGACACCTGAGATAGGTATAGGGATTCATAGAATTGAGCCATCACTTCATTGATGGTCTAAGGGCATGAGACCATCGCTCCCTTGGCATCTCTCAGAGCCATAATCCTGGAGGCTGCCTGCTGTTTGCGTGGGCTGGTAAGCTAACAGCTTGCCCCCTTTTTCCCCTCCTTCCCAGTACCTCTGCTTTGTTCTGAGAAGTTGCCACTCAGCTTTCTGCTGAAGCAGGCAGTTAATTCAGAATTTATGCCCCCGTAATAGCTGCTACCAGGGATCTGTCCCTGTAGGCCTTGGTCGATGCTTTAAATCTGGATTCTAAGGTTGTAAGTTCATCCTGCAATTTGTCCATCGCAGCCTTCCAGTGCTTATTCTTAGCCGCAGAGTATGCTATAATCCTGCCCCTAAAAACTGCCTTAAAAGCTTCCCAGATTGTACTGGGTTGTACATCTTCACCACTGGGGTTATTAGCAAAGTACGCCTTAGTCTCTGCTCTAATATAATCTCAAAATTCTTTGTCTTGTAGCAGGAGTGGATTGCATCTCCACCTAGTGCTCTCTGGGCCCTGTCCTGCTGGCTGATAATTTATCATTATGGGAGCATGGTCCGATATAAGCAGGTTTCCAGTTTTGAGGCAACTGGCTCCGCAGGTGGCCGAACTGTTGCACAACCAGAAGTCAATGCGACTGTGAGAGGAGTGCACCAGGAAAAAGGTAAAGTCCCTACCCTCCGGGTGATCTCTACACCAAGGGTCAATTAGACCCCCCACTCCCCGATTAATACCTGCAAAGCCACCCTGGCCTTGGGATGTGGTTGTGGGGTAGGTTTGGACTTGTCTAAAAATACATCTAACACTAGGTTAAAGTCTCCACCCAGGATGATAAGCATTGTAGGTAAATCTTTGGCAAGCAGAGTGATAGCCTACCCCACTCCAGCAATTGTCTCAGTTGAATCTGAGTTAAGGCCGTAGCTGTTAGCAAGGATAACACTCCCACCAGCATGAGAAAGCCAAGCAGCTACCAACCTCCCCAGCTGATCAGATTTCGTCTCTTCCACTGACCAGGGACACGATTTATGGAGCAGGATAACCACCCCTTTAGATTTGGCCGTGGCCGTGCTAGCTACCACCTGACCCACCCACATCTTTTTCAACCAACCCACCATTCTTACTATAAGGGTGGGTCTCCTGCAGCAGGGCAATGTCAGCCCCCAGGAACCGTAGACGTAACAAGACTTAAGTATGTTTAATCGGGTAGATTAATCCTTTGACATTCCATGAGTTACATTGTACAGCAACCCCCAAGTGTATCCATTGTGTGAGGAAGGTTAGTATGTAAGGACATTTTTACCACCTACCTGACCTCTTGGTCCCCTAGCCAGCTATGAAGAACTAGCCCAGAAAAGTGAACAAATGAGTGGTGGGGTGTTCTCAGGGCTCTGTTCCAAACAGAAAAAGGTTTACTAAGAGGCTAGCAGCAACTTTCAACGAAGCTTAAAATCTTCAATGTACAGTGCAAATTGTATGAAATAATAAAGAAGAAAGTATCGTATAATGAATGTTTAGAAAATGTGAGTAGAACAATAGGCCTCTAGGGCCAATAACAAATACCAGTATCCAAGTTAATATCAAACACAAAAAGTTGTAATTACACTAAAGGTGAGGAGATATCTGCATTAAGGAAAGATCCACAAATACGGTCGGATCAAACAATGTTAGCTCACAACACCTAAGGTGGGGTAGTGGCTAGATAAGGCAGCATTTCTAACCTGTCCCTACCCAGGATTTAACACCTGATGGGTGATACCGACTGGACTGCTCCCTCAACCAGGAGGAATGTCCAGCCAGCATAACTCGGGGGTGGGATAAAAAAATAAACAGTGGCTCACTATACATGGAAGGAGCAGAGTCATGGGAAACAATGAACAAGGGGAAAGGGGGGGGGTCCAGCCCAGTATTGGAACTGCTGGACTACATTCCTAAGGTAAAGCATGGAAATCATTGGATCCAAGCAAGAGTTAGTAAGACTATTGGGCCACAACCCTCTAGCCTCAGACTAGTCAGACCACTGTTACATATGCATGTATGATCAGCCCTAAGAACTACGAGTTAGAAAGGAATGTAAAGTGTATACATCTCAGGAGTAGAACATAGCTAGCCTGACCTGGCTATGCCAGGGCTAGCCTAGGGCTAAAGTTTAGCTGCGAGTGTTAACTGTCACCTCTCTTGAGGGGAGAGAGGCCCCCCCCCTGCAACCATAGCTACACATAACACAGGAGCAGTCGCAGCCAGGAGCGTCATGAGTAGGTATTTTACTCGCCAGAGATCTAACTCCTTGCACCAATTTCTGCTACCCTACACAAAGGCACCAAAGAGGGACCAAATCCCCAGGGGCCAAGGGGAGCCCAGCAGAGACTGGGTGGTAATATCAGAAATGGGACACAAGTGTTCCAGGAAAAATAGCCAGAACAGAATGGACACACATTGATACTCAGCCATGATAAGTCCAGTTCAGTTCATCCTGCCTGTTCCAAGTGGGGTTTGGTCATTGGGGAAGCATGCCCTGGGGACAGCTCTTTCACCACAGCTGCTGCAAAGGAAATAAGACCGGGTTTAACTAGACTAGATACGTCTGACTCCTTCTCTGCAGTCAATTCGGCCTCTGCTGTCCAGTCCATCAGGGCAGCGATGTCCATACCATCAAATGTGAGCTCCTTCCGGAATGGATCTTCCTCATCCAAGGGACTGTCTCCTTTGGGAACCTTCGCAGGCGGTGAGGTCATCGATCAATGTTCATCCTGCCGCTTATCATCCCCAGCCCTCTGTCTCGCTCTGTGTGGTTTTGGTGGTGTCAAGGGTTCAGTAGCAGGTGCAGAGGGATTGGAGCACTGTGCTAGCATAGTAGGGGGCTCTAGACTGTGTAAGTGGCTACCAGGTTCCTGCCTGGGGGAGGCATTTGCATGCTGTACAGTCCTACTCTGGAGAGAGTCTGTGGGACAATGTTTCTCAGCAAGTTGGTTCCACCTTCCAGAGGAATGCTCCCCTGAAGCCCAAAGCCTTCTGGAGGATGTAGTCTTAGCAGCCACCTCAGGTCAGAATTTAGATAACCAGGCCTCTATCTCTTAAGGATGCTGAGCCAGGATGTCCCTTCCATTCTTAGTCACATATAAGGAGGTGAGTCACTGAAAGTTGTATTGAAAACCATTCTGCTGAAGTAGGTTTTTAATAGGTAGAAAGGCTTTCTGCTTCATAGCTACCTCCTGCAAATAGTCCCGGAAGAAGGAGATTTTAGAGCCCTTCCAGACTATGTCACCAAAGTCGCCGGTCACCCAAAGTATCTGCTCCTTAGTAGAATAACGTAAGCAGTAGGCAATGATGGGCCGAGTGGGAGAGGTGGAGGTGGAAGACCTAGAGTAAAGTCTGTGGGCCTGCTCCACTTCTACTGGGCCTCTCCAATGATCCCCTAGCCACTTTGGGATCATCTCGTTCAGGAATCTTTCCATGCTTGAACCCTCTACACCCTCAGGGATGCCAAGAATCTGGATGTTATTCCAGTGCCCCCGGTTCTCCTGGTCCTCAGCCCTCTCCCATAGCTTGGCCAGCCACTGTTCATGGTCCTCCAAGCACTTCCAAATCTGACTGCAGTCCAATTCTAAATCCTCCACTCGCTGTTTCACCACATTAATTCTGTCAGTCAGATCATGGACAGCGGAGGCATTCCCACTCAAGGCTTCACTGATCCCACCTACCCGACTCAGTAGAATCTCCAGCATTTTAGTAATTTGTTTAAGCGAGTTGCTCACTTGTGAGTGTTGTTTGAGCCGTTCTGATGGGATGTCAGACAGAGGGGCAGGCTGAGAAGGTATCGGGTCGGCCATACCGAATGCTGCCCATTGCACTGCAAAACAGAACCCCGATGGTGCCCACTGCTGATAACCGCTCCACAGGACAGACTATTCTGCTGTCAGTATCCACACAAAAACTTCTCTCATAAGGCACAAAAGTCCCAATAAGATGGGCGATCACTCCATACAGCCTGCACTAGAGGTGACGCTAGCCGGGTGGGCCACCAGGTAAAGCAACTCCTTAGCTTGGCTCTAACACAGAAAACAGATGACACAGGGGTCGGGAGGGAAAAAAAAAAAACTAAAGCCCCATACTAAGGGAGCAAAAAAGACTGCCGATCACATCGGATGGACACGGATGATCCCTGGTGCAAGACAGAGTGAGGAGATAAGGCTGCTATCTTAGTCATGCGCCAGCCACACCCCCCATCAAGCAGTGTTTATGCTACAAGCATGTAGATTATGTGACAAGCACTGTCTAACTGCTGACATGAAGCTATAACAGGATATTTGCAAGCAACCAAAATCCTGCTTTCCATTAGAGTTTCTGCTTTGCCTACCCTTCTTGCAACAGCATAAACACTGCTTCATTTTAGATAGAGAAAAAGTGAGATGGCAAGCATGAGAGAGAAAGAGAGAGAGAGAGAGAAAGAGAGAGAGCATGCAACAGAATTAACTTATATCCCAACATAATTAACTGGGTACAATCATGATTGGAAGACAGGACCCAAAGAAGGGACACTTGTCTGAGGAGGGTGTGGTGTCTAGTGGGGTCCCACAGGGCTCGGTTCTGGGACCCATTCTTTTTAATGTGATTGTGTCCACAATGTCTGTAGCTGAAAACACATGGATATCCAAGTATGCAGATGACTGCAAGATTGGTAGTCTGGTAAGTTCAATGTCTGATGGTTTACTCTTGCAAAATCAGCTGAATAGTTTAGCGACCTGGCCCAAAACATACAAAATGTATTTTAGTGAGGATAAATGCAAGGTTTTGCATCTTAGTAGGAATAACTTGCTTATCGACTCCAGATTGAACAATGTAACTTTAAAAAATATAATTGAGGAAAAAGATCTGGTTGTTATAATCTCTAACAATTTAATCTTTGATAGAAATACTACAGTTAATGTTAAAAAATGTAATAAAATTGTGGGCTCAATTTTGGGTAATATTAAAAGCAGAAACCCTGAAGTAATTATACCTCTTTATACCAGTCTAGTATGTCCACATTTAGAGTACTGTTCACAGTTTTGCGCTTCTACTACTGTCAGGAGTGAGAAACTAATTGAGGGTGTTCAACGTAGACTAACCAAAAAAATTATAACTGTAGAACAAAATAGTTATGATGACAGACTAAGAAAATTGAAACTCTTCCCTGCTAAATACAGACAGATAAGGGGAGATCTATACCTTGTATATAAAACACTAAAAGATGAGTACTTAAAAGTAACAATAGGACTATCTACGTTTGAAAGTATAAAATCTACATGGAGTAATAGCGCTAAACTTATTGGTGCAAAGTATTTGTGATAAAATACGTGGGTAGTGACAACACACAACACAAGGAGGTTTTGAAGAACACACTGAATTTTGTGTGTCAATTTATTTAAGGAAATGAATTCCAAATTATAAATATTCTTACTTTAGAAAAAAATAAAACAAAATCAAATAGTTATTTTTCTGAACTTCAGTATTCCCATCTGGAGTACTGCCACAGAGTGATGCCTTCAATGCAACAGGACCACTACCCTCTGTGCATAACGCCTATCTGTCTGTATAAGAACTTTGCAAGCCTTTTATATACTGAGGGCCAGATATTCAAAACTTTGCACTGGGCAAAAACTGTTTACGCAGATTTGGTGTGGGATTAGCATGGGTTTGCTATATTCAAAAGGCCAAATAGCACGCGCAAACTGCATTAGCGCCGGGCAAAATCATAATGTACGCAAGAGGCAAACTGAGGGTGTGTGTACATGAATTGAGGCGCAATGCTATATTCAGTGACTAGCACCACGCAAAGTGGTTTTGCGTGACTTAGCGCGACACTTAGCGCGGTGCACATTACTGCCCAGGAAAAGGTAGTTTTAACCCTGGGCATTCAGCTTTGCGTGACATTTTGGCTTTGCGCGGTGTTTGCACAGCTTTTGCGTGTCTTTGCATGACCCTAACAAATAAATATGACACACAGACAAAGCCAGACATATAGGAAACATGCTGCTCACTGATGGTATCACAATGATGCCATCATCTGCCACCAGTCCCAGCCATGCCAGGCAGTAAGTGGTGATCCTGCCGCCAGTGGACAGCATGGCAGTGTGGACATACAGCACACACCTGCGGACCACTCTTCTGTGGACACTAACAGATGCCAGCACACACATGCAGCACTGTGGGCATGGAGGATGTTGAGGGGAGAGTGTATGGGTGGCCAGGCTATGCCACAGATGTGGTGTGGCCACAAGGCTGGGACACATCACACAGTGTACATGGGCCATTATTGGGAATTCCCCAACACCAGTGTGCCTTTCTGATAATATATGCCCCCCCCGGCCACATACCACACAGCTATACAACTGCCACAGCACACAAAGCCGGACATGTATATGTCACTGTGAGCATCCCATGCCAGAGGTGCAGCATCTGTGGGTCACATAGAGTAACAGTAATGTCCACTGTCAGTAAGCACCTGCATGTTGGGCCTGTTACTGTGTATAGTGCAGCCATCAGCACTACCCTACACACCATAGGCAGTGCTGTGTCCACACACTACTGGCCCCTTTGCTACAGTAGTGTCTGCTGTGTACTGTAGCATTGCCTACAGTGTGACAGTTGCATGAAGCACCACCACCATCTGTGCCTATGCTGTGTTGTCCCCTGGGGTACAATATTCTATGCTATGCTGTACTGTTTACATGTATCCTACAGCTATCATCATGCACTGCCAGACTGACCTACAGGTGGAGCTGTGGGACCCTGCAGTAACGCTGGGCAAACTGCATGCAAATCAGGGCATAATGAGATGCTAATCTGGATGTTTCCTCAGAGACTACCTAATTAGGCTCATTTGCATGTCTCTTTTGAATATGGCAAAGTTTAGTGCCAGGCAAACGTGTTTGCACCGGGCTAACGGTTTAGCCCTGTGCTAAACCCGCACAAACATGTTAGCACTGCGCAAACAGTTCAGGGAATATTATACAGTTTTGAACACTGTACTTTCACATGCGCTGCTGCTGCCTGCAGCTGTACTGGGTACACACTTTGCTGGCACACATTGGCCATGAGTTCACCTCTACCTACCTTTCACATCGCTTGTGCACTGTGTTGCTGTTGTGGTTTGCACTTCCTGGTTGCTATATTCAGAGCTGTCTTATTCAGGGCTAACTTTGCCCTGCACTCCCAGCCTAGTTTGCTCGGCCTCATTCCCATGCTATACTCAGAAGCTGTTTGCTCCGGGCTATTCCTTTTGAATATAGCTTGCTATGTGCTATGGGCTAAGTTTGCCAACTGGGCAGTGTTAATTTAGCTCCAGGGCAAAGTTTTGAATATCTGGCCCTGAAGCTGCTGACATCAGATGTCACCTGATCCGCTCCCTATTTCTAAAACAGAAAATTACCTGCTATAATACAACAAAATGGGGCAACATCAGGGACCAAACAACAATTCTATCTTTAATTAATAGAATGCAACATTTGTATTATGTATATTCATCATATAATTGACCGTTTGTTATAGTGCTTATTCAAGGGTCACTTAATGATTTAGCTCCTCCTTTTTAGATGACCTCATCACAGACATGGCTCATAAATATAGACTACCAGGGGGCCGCTGGCCCTAAAGGGAGGATTCCTAGACAGAATAACTTGGAGGTTACTAAAACAATAGGTATGACTACCTTACTGCTATTCTGCATTATTTCTTTATCCCCAAGTGTACCGGTGAACAAATGTGGTACGCTTACCCGATATCCTAGAGATGTATCCGGGTAATGCCCTGAAGAAATTATGGGCTACCAATAATTCCAAACTGTTTATATTTTAAAACATGGGCACTTACCCTAAGCAAATTAATTCTCATGCCCTTATTGTTCCCTGCATATTGTCGAGAGCTTTTTGGCATTTCTCTGCCTTGCGCCAGGTGTTTTGCAACCACGCCATATCTTGGAAGAGTTCTCGGTGGTCTAATTATTTGAAACTCTGGCTTAGAAAGAGTCGGCAAGAGCAACTAGACTGTCCGAGAACTCCAAAACCCACTTCTCTCTCTTCCAAGGTAAATGGTATCTCTTTTCACTCTATGCCTCTGCACTGAAAGATTTCGCTGATTTAAACATTGGCTGCCACTCTAGAGACATAAAACAAAAATGGGACAATGACCCAAAAATTGCACAGAAACTTCCCGGGTAGTTTTAAAACATTCTGAGCAATTTTATTATGGTCTTTGCAGCAGCAGAAAGGAAAAAAATACTTAGTTGCATAAAACTGAAGGGGGGGTTAGAAATGTAACTGGCAGTAGTGTACCTATTATTTGCAAACAAGTGAATGCTCTTAAACTCTGCATAAAGCATCCCTGAATCAGTCAGCAAGATGGGTATTTGAAGCACAAAGCAAAGTTATAATAAGAGTAGCATTTTTATGATTGGCAACCATTGGGACATAAAGAGAAAAATAGAGGGGTCAGACAGAGTCAAGATACCATATTAGGAGGCCACCCCAGTATGGTAGAAAATATGAAAAAGGTCAAGAGAGACCAGGAAAAGACAGAGATTGTACTACTGCAGTAGATTCATAAAGGGGTTATAGGAAAAGAGGCTGTCCAGTGGTGCCATAAAAAACAAAACAAAAAGGAAGGGGGGTGGTCCCTATCCTTTCACAGTATTCAACAACAAAAGGAGAAAGTTCTATACCCAAAGAGTAGTGGGAATGTGGCATATATTGCCAGATAATATTTTCAACAGTAGAAATTTAACAATATTCAAGCAAAAACTGGATGAATTTATAGGGGTAAGAAGTTTGAATTCCACCCATAAGGCTCATGGGTGGCGAGTTCAATAAAGGGCTTTGTGCCTACTGTACTCATAAAAATGCCTATGAACCTAGATATACAACAGAGCTGTCAGGCTGTAAAACACTCTCTCTCTCTCTCTCTGAAATGAACTTTCAAGTGGTGTTTATACTATTGCAACAAGGTGAAAAAATAATGCTGGGACTGGTCTACTGAATAGAAAGAGCATAGTATTTCATTCAACTGGTGTAGTGATTTTGAGTTGTGGAAGGATGCACTGAAAACTCCAAAGTTTTGTGCTTCGTTATCCAATTTTTCCAGCTACAGCAAGATGGCTGCAGGCTCCATCCACAGCTGCAAAAAGGAGAAAGTGGAAAGAAGAGAAGTGAGGGTTGTCAAAGTGGCGCAAGGTCTGCAGCAGAAGCCCTATAAGGAGAGACTGAAAGAGTTCAATATGAACACCCTGGAGGAGAGATGGGGTTGTGGGGATATTATGGAGACCTTTAAATACCTCTTGGGAATTAATAAGGTACAGGAGGGAGATATGTTTCAGGAAAAAAAGGTGCTGTAGAACAAGGGGTCATGATATGAGGCTGGAAGGAGGTACAGTAGAATCAGATGAGATGTGAGGAAGTACTACTTCACAGAAAGGGTGGTGGATTCCTGGAACAGCCTTCCATGGGAGGCAGTGGGGATGAAACCAGTGGTGGGTTTCTAAAATGCCTGGGACAGGCAAAAAGGAATCCTAGGAAGGAAGGAAGGAAGGGGATGGAAGAGACAGTGTTGTAGGGTAAGTTGGGTCTGCAGCATAAGTGATCATAATTAAAAATTGGCAGACTAGATGGGCTCAGTGGTCATTATCTGCCATCAGTGTCTGTGTTTATGTAATCCCCCCCCTTTGGGAGATTACTAGTCTATTTGCCCCTCCCTGGGTTTTATTGGCCTAATTCGGGCCCAGTAGGGAAAAGGGTTTATTCTTCTCAGCACTCAGGTGGAGCCTCCTGTGGGTTGGGAGGTCACCACAGGTGCATGGGGGAATAAAGCCCAGCAGTTTAACTGGGAGGAGGTGTTCTGGTTGGAGGGGTGAGGGAGTGAGAGTAAGTCAGGGCCAGGTGGGGGCAATTGCCCACTCCAGCCCCCAGTCGGTGGCACTTGGGGGGACACAGAGGAAGAAGTAGGAGCCAGTAACCACAAGCCACACAGCATCATGAAGGGCAGCTTAAGTTGAGAATGGAGCCAGCAATCACAAGTCACAGAGTGCCCTGGCAGCTTGGGCTAATTCATGTAGGGATCCAGTGGGCAAGAATGTGACAGGGAGTGTAGTGTCCAGAGAGCAAGTTGCCTTGGAGCTCCACTGGATGTGTCCCCCTTCTCAAGTTGCTGCCAGTTCTAGGAAAGGATGCAGGCATCATGAAGGAACCTGCAAATCCCCAAGTCATGAGGATTGCATGTTCCGAGGGGGGACCTGGTGAGCCAGTCCGGGAAGAGAGAGAGAGAGATAGGGATCATTGAACATTTGGGTGCCTGTGAAGAATAATGGGCTGTTAGGCACTGTGAACTGTTTTGGGACTTGTGCTACCCTTCAAACATTTGTGACCATAGAGGTCCCGAGTTAATGCTGCCCTAAAGACCGTGCAACCTCCTTGGTCCTGGTAAAAGCTATTATTATGGCCATACTGGCTGTGTGAAAGCTGAATGTGTTCCCCACGAATTAACTATGCTCTCAGAGCTATGTGTGAATATGTTTAATGGATTTGGGATCCCTGTTTCTTCAAGTTCCATGTGGACATTCCGTTGTTCAAAGGAACTGTTTAATATGCATTAACCTGTTGTTTTCATCCAGCACCAGTGAGGAAAAGGAACCTTGTGTCTGACATCTGGGCCTAGGTAATATGGCCACTGGAAGTATTTCTGTTGCTGTGAGTGTCCCCAAGGACATATTCCATCAATACCCCTAGACATGAGGAGGAAGGGCTATATATTTCTATGTATGACAGGTTATGTGATTCAGATGGATAAGGCACACAGCTGTTAAAGTTTTGCATTCTTACTGCTGGTTTACAGAGCAAGCTTAGATACAAATGTGTGTGGTGGTTGTTGGGGGAAGGGGTAAGGAGATGCGGGATTGAGGAGCTAATGAACTAAAAACAAAACAAATTAAATACCTGTGCCATAGAGTACTATGCACTCCATCAAGCCCAGCAGTGATGAACATTACATACATATTATATGGGTTACAGTCAGTGATTTCAGAAATACATAATTTTTTATCCAAGCCATCAGTCTCCATTCAGTGTACATAGTAAGCTTTATTTGTAAAAGGCTGGGAAATAATTTAAAAGTTAAAGTTGACAAAAAAGTCAAGTAAGTTATCAGCTTCACTTTTCAGCATTTTCCTGTATAAGTCTGGTTCCTAGAGAGTGTGACAAAGAGAGAACGAGAGAGAGAGGAGGAATGGTGGAGCTCTGTTTATCATTCCGTCTTAGATCACTCCTGAAAGGGTTAACAAACCCTACATACAGCAGTAAATCATTGTACACTGACACACACACACACTCACTCAGTCTTTATTTTACCAGGCAAAACACCATTGAGTAATACTCATTTACAACATGGACCTGGGTAAGTTCACAATGAATAACAAGAACAAAAGGGAAGTCCATAAAATAGTACATAGTATGCTAAGAGTTGCATCAAAATATAGCAAGGTAGAACATAAAATATACAGAATGAAAAATGCAATGTACAGTAAACCACATATTATATCTGGCCCAGTGTGTATTTTTAATTGCTTCTACTGTTTATGTACTTTGTCCTGACTGTTTGGTTAAGTATTTTTTCCTTTTTTATCTCTCATTGTGTACAATTTGTTGTTCACTGCTGTTTTTCTTCTTGTACTCTCCCGGGTCGTGCCTGAAAATAGGCACGATTGTTGCCTAGTGCACTTACCCAGTTACCAAAAGCTAATAAATAAAATATACACAATCTATTTAATATATACGCAGTGGTACAGGATAAGAGTTGAGATGAGGCAGAAGAGATATTTCTGTAAAAGAAGAGAGAGAGAGTCAAGAGCAGAAGGTAAGACTGTAGGTACACAATTGGGAGAGAGTCATGAGCAGAAGTTAAGACTGTAGGTACACAATAGGGAAAGAGGGAGAGGGAGGGAGAGAGAGAGAAAAGTTTAATTTGAATCTCTGCTGGAGCAGTGCAGTCTCATTACAAAGTCATTTTTGCCCAACAGGCAGTATTGTAGTGCTACATTTAGAAGTGTTGGGTCTCCATGAACTACAATTTCCCCAACTCCCCACAGGCTGCGGTTCTGGGGGCCACCTAGACCTCCTGAAGCTATCAGGTTTTAGATGCATTTTGGTGCATTTTGAGGGTAATTTTGGCACTATTTGGCTGCTTTTAAAGCCTTCTTTGTCTCATTACAAACAACCAATATCACTATCAAAATAACTACTTTTTATTTTCTTTAAAAAAATTGTCAAAACTAAAGTAAAAATCCCACTTCAGCCACCCTTCAAACACCTGACTATATACCACTTCTCTTGAGTACAGTCAGCTATCATTGCAGCAGGCATTGCACTTGTTACCTTGCAACCTTAACTGAAGATTCTGCTCCCCCACCCCCAACAGTGCACCACACAGTCAGACATACAAGGGAGTGAGAAGGGCACACAAAACACCAGCCTAGAGGTGCATGCATCTGTCACACAGCAGGCACTTACACAGACCATCCATGCCTGAGAATGGAACTGATACACAGGACCTGCTGGAGGGTCCCCCAAGGCCCAGCATTGACACAGGATGTATATCAGGTCATGAATGCTTTATCTGCATGTACCCTGAACTGAAATGGTTGGAGCAGGGAGAGTAAGGCTCAGCAGGGACAGCTGCTTGAAATATAGGGCATATACAGTGACATCAAAGCTCACAAACTTGACAAATGCACAAGAGATCCACAACCTGTGTGAGACCTCGGACAATGGCATGACCATAATTATCACTGCTGTACAGCAGGATGATGTTTTCCATTCATATCCAGTAAACGGCAGCCAATCCCTAAATCCCCATATGTCATACACTGGAACCACATTACCATCAAGCACTCCAGCACAACCCACACATGACAGCCAACCTACAGGGGTGCACAGCAAACCGTAAAAGATGATGACCTAATGCCAAGCATATCCCATGGCATGTACACAGTCCAGTCACATGATATGGGCAGGGGCAAACCAGTGGTAAGCTCATCCCATCCTAAACATCTGCTCAGAAGGCATCCCAGACACCAAAGCCAAAAAACACAAATGACCTAATGCATCATCCGAATACAGCATTGGTTTTAATGCTGAAGAACTGCCATCCACTATCACATACATGTAGACTTCACTTCATGGGTTCAATGCTCACTCACAGCAGGGGGGTGGGAGGCTGGTGGCAAGGGAGTGCAGCCCAGCCCTTCACCATCAGATAAGACCATTCAATACAAATAAAATTATTAATATAAAACAGCACACTTACCTTAATTCTCCTTTTATGATAAAGCCAGGCTGGATATTAATTCATATTGTTTCATTGGCACTGACCATCACACTCACTCGGTCCTGGCCAATCCCGACTCCTGACTTGTGAGAATTAATCCCTCACAGGCTCACATGGCATGACTAGTCAGCTGCTCCCCACTCACACTCAGCATAGTACTAGCAGCACCTTTAGTCCCACAGGTACAGTTGGCCATTCACTGGGTTAGAGGATTTCTGCAAGGGATATATTATGAAATTTAGAAACTCAGTTCCCTCAATTTCACTAACTCAAACCCAGCAGCCAGAAACATGGTTGCCCAACACGCAAAATTTTGCAGATATTTTCTGTGTTTCGGGGGGGGGGCTTCTTCTCTGAACCCTCGCACCACCCTTACTTTTTAGACCAGACTCCGCCGTTGCCAAACTTTTCATGTTGGGCAACCGTGTGTTGAGCTGCTGGAGTCGGGACAGTGAAACTCGAGGAACCGAGTTTCTAGCTTTTAAAATATTCCTTCTGCAAGACATTGTCCAGATTGCAGCTCCATCTTTCACGTGAACAAAAAGTACCAACTTCAAGACAAGAACAAAGTTATCACTGCCAGGTTATAAAGTTGCTCCTTCATGGAGAAGACATTTAAACATGCACTATTGCTTTGCCACATTAAATAAGTTAAATACATAAGTCCACTATACTGCTCTGTCCTGGAAAAATACATTGTAAAAGCTGGACTCCACTGAAAATGAGAAATTGCTTCTCAGTTGAGCTATCCTGGGTAAATGCATTATAAAAATGGGTAAAAGGAGGACCCCACTGAAAAAAGGTCTTGCATCTCCACTGTACTATCCTGGGTAAATACAGCATAAAAACTGGGTATAACAGAACTCCGCTGCAATCAAGATATCACAACTCAGCTGGGCTATCCTGTGTAAATATATTTTAATTAATCTGTCGCTTTTTCCCCATACAAAGAGCCATTTATTAAATCCCTTAATAAATGAGTGTTAATTATGGCATTTAATACACAGCTCTTTTCATGACAGAAAGCGGCGAAAAAATGCGACCCCTCAATTAAATAAACAAAGCATGGGGTGCAGTGTGTAAACTTGAATTTTACACACACCCTCATTGTTGGATGACTGCTTAAACCCCCCTTGAGCTTCGCCCTTGGGGTTTATGCGCCATCCAACAACTCGGGTGTGTGTAAAATTCTAATTACACACTGCACCCCCATACTTAATCCTATATATAGAACTGTAAAAGCAGGACCCTACAGCAGAACCCCACTGAAAAGCAGATGTTGCACATAAGCTGATCCATCCTGGAAAATACATTGTACAAGCATCCAGATCACCCATCTTGTAGCTGCCTGGTATATTCCTGGTGGTGTAACGGTTCCCCCATAAGGTCATCTGACCCCCTCCCAACTCAACCTCTCAGGCAGCGCCCCCAGCCCTGGTCACATAATTAAAACTAGAGCAATAGTGATGACTGGCACAGCCCTTTGCTCACCACATTAACTGGTTTCCACCTGACAGTCTCTGAGCAATCAAAAGTATTGTACAAAAACCTGTGTCTACTGTACTCATGATCGCTCACGGAAAATCAGATGGTGGCCGGCCAAGGTGGTTAGCAGAGGGTGTGTGGGTCGCTGTCACTTTTGCCGTACTTCGACTTAAGTGATCTGAACGGGGGAAGGTTGTGGGGAGGAGAGTCCTGAGCAGGTGAGTTGACAGAGGATCAGATGCCCTTACGGGGGGGGGGGGAGACCACTAGATTACCAGGAATATTCAAGACAGCTACAAGATGGTTGATTGGAGGAGCAGGAAAGTACAGTTATGTAAGAACTTACCATAACAGTAGATCTTTGAGGGAATCTCTTTCAGCAGGTAACATCTATGGAACTTTGCCATCAGGCGCTAGGATCCCATGGAAGCCTTTTTCTGTAGCAGTCTACTAGGGGCTGCCCACACCAATGTTGGTGTGCAGACATCACATACCACACTGTATATAGGTGTAGGCAGCCCTGCTCCCTCCTCAGTTCATTCCCACTGGAGACCATCCATGCCCAGCCTACATTGGGGAAACCCAGGAGAGAGAAAGGGTGCCTAGGCCTGTAGAAGGCAGGAGCACCAAGGAAAAAAATAACCAGTCTGGAACAGAATGAACCTCAAAGGGGGATGGTGGGTGGGATGGCATGATCTGCTGAAAGAGATTTTCTTAAAGATCTGCTGTTACGGTAAGTTCTTACATAACTGTACTATCTTCATTGATGATATCTCTTTCAGAAGGTCACATCTATGGAATGAGTCCCAGGCATTGCCATCAAAAAGGACCAAAAGGCAGCAGGATAAAAATACCTCATGAGAGGAGACCCTGAAGCATGGCTAGGCCAAAACCTGTCCACCTGTGAGAGGCAATGTCCAAACTGCAATACTTGGTAAAAGTCTGGACAGAACTCCAAGTGGCACCAGCTCAAATGTCAGCAACCAACATATTCCTGAAACAAGCAACTGAAGCAGCCATGCCCCTGGTGGAATAGCCCTTGACATCCCCAGGATGTTCCTTACCATAATCCTATAACAAAAAGTGATACAGTTGGCCAACCATTTGGACAAGCACTGTTTGGAAACTGGGGAACCCTCTTTTCCAGGGGCAAAAGAAACAAACAACTGTTTGGACTTTCTGCAGTCCTTGGCAGATGTGTGTTGTAATGCAAAATCCTATGTACATCTGAAGTATGGAGCAATATGTCCCCTGGATTGGCATGCTCCCATTAATAAATAGGATGGTGGATGGACTGATTAAGAATAAACTCAGACACCACCTTAGGCAGAAAACTTGGATCGGTACACAGGGATACCCTGTGTCTGTGAAACGTTAAATAAGGCTGCTCACACATGAGAGACTGAAGCTCAAAAATCCTCTGAGCAGAAGTAATATCAACTAAAAATAATGCTTTCCATGAGAGGAAGCATAGCTCACAAGATGCAGATGGCTCAAAAGGAGGCAGGGTCAGTTTCTCCAAAACAAAATTCAGGTCCCAAGCTGGGACAGGGTTATGCACAAGTGGCTTCAGATGAAGAATGCCCCACAAAAATGTACAGGTCACCTCTAATTAGGATATCAGATGACTGTCCACTGGCACATGAAAGCAGAGAAGGCAGACATGTGCACCTTAATGGAGGAATATTTGAGGCCCGAGTCAGAAAGGGACAGAAGGTACTCCAGGACCTGGCTCACCAGACAGGTGAAATGGTCTAAGTGATGGGCAGATGCCCAAATGGCAAAACATTTCCACTTCATGGAATAGGTGGCCCTGGTGGAAGGCTTCCTAGCTGCCAGTAGTGGGGGGGGTAGGAGGAAGTAGGCTGTTGGTTAACTAGGATCTGCAGCGTATCCATTAGGTAGGAAAATGGGCAGACTAGGTGGGCCAAGCGGTCCTCATCTGCTGTCAAATTCTATGTTTCTATGCCACCAACACATCAGCCACTTTCTGGGAAATGCCAAAGTGGGCTATGGCTATATCCTCAGGAGACAGACATGCAGCCACAGTGACTTCATACCTGGATGGATCAGGGTCCCTTGAGCCTGAGTGAGCAGATCCTGGCAAAGCGGGAGTGGGACCGGAGGTTCAACTGTCAGTTGTTGCAACAATGGAAACTAGATTTGCTGCAGCAAAAATGGTGCCACCAGGATGAAGGAGGCCCCCTCCATCTGCAACTTGAGAAGGACCTGCTGAATCAGCATGAATGGGGGAAGGCATAAAGAAACCTTCCTCTCCAGGAGAGGGACAGCACATCTCACCAGAAAACTCCAGGCCTGGGATCTAGTGAGCAGAAAAGTGGCAGTTTTGTGTTGTGTGGGGATGCAAAAGGGTCCAACTCTGGTTACCCCCACCTTCAAAAGAGGATTTTGGCTGCTGTGCCCACTCGTATTGGTGAGACTGTGACTGGCTTAGCCTGTCTACCAAGACATTTTGGTCCCCTGGAACATAGAGGGCTGACAGCTCAAGGTTGTGGTCCAGTTCCCAGTACCAGACCCTCATCGTCTCCCAGAAGAGTGGGTACAAGTGAGTACCCCCTTGTCTGTTGAAATAGTATACCACATTGATGTTGTCTGACTGTACCAGCAGGTGACACAGGGACAAGTGGTTCTGAAAGGACTAAAGGACATAGAAGACCACTCTCATCTCGAGCACACTGAAGTGGAGACTTGCCTCAGTTATGGACCAGGACCCCTGGGTCTGGAAAGGACGTAGGTGGGCTCCCCAACCTGTTCCCAAGGTGTCCATTGTGAGGACCTGCAAGGGATAGGGGATGAGGAAGGAGACCCCCGGCAAAAGATGCCTGGGGTTCTGCCACCACTGAAGGACCCTGCGGACACAGGAGAAGACCAGGAATAACTGATCCAGGTCATCATGGTGCTGATCCCATTGGACCCGGAGGGTCCATTGGGGGACCCGCATGTGAAGCCTGACTAATGTAACAGTGGCTATGGTGGCTGCCATCAGCCCCATCAGATGCAGAAAAGACCAGGCTGGAATGTACCATTCCTGGACCATGAAAGAGGCTTACACCATCAGGCAGTCTGCCCTGTCTTGGGGCAGAAAAGCTCTGTGCTGGGAGGTATCCAGAATGGTGCTGATATACTGGAGGTGCTGAGAGGGAGTGAGAATGGACTTGGGCACATTCACTGTGATGCCCAGGGAGTGGAACAGCTGCAGAGTCCTGTGCAAGGTGGTTAGTAAGAGTTCCCTGGATGGGGCTTTCAAAAGCCAATCATCCAGATAAGAGAACACATAAAGGCCCTCCCATTCAAGGGCCACAGCCACCACCTCTAAACACTTGGTAAAGACCCACACTGCAGAGGACAAACCAAAAGGGAAAGACTCTGAACTGAAAATGTTCCCCCTGGAATGAGAACATGAGTACTTCTGGTGGCTGGGATGTATCAGGATGTGGAGATACGCATCCTGCATGTCCAGAGAACAAAGCCAGTCTCTGCTTGATGAGAGGCAACAGACCCTGGAGGGTGACCATAGGGAACCTCTTGTACTGAATGAATTGGTTGAGCCCTTTGAGATCCAAGATGGGGCAAGGATCTCCTGTCTATTTTGGGACCAGGAAAATCCTGGAGTAAAACTCCTTGTTCCACTGAGTGGAAGGGATGGGTTCTAAGGCACTTTTGTGAAAGACAGACTGGATTTCCTCCCTTAGCACTGGAAAGTGATCTGGAGGACAATAATCGGGCCACACCGGGATGGTGGGTGGCCTTTCCAGGAGCTATAATGTGTAGCCCTTTTGAACAAGCTGCAGTACCCAAGCATCCGAGGTGATTTCCCTCCAATGTTGCAGGTGGAGGGAGAAACTACCCTGACCGCCTCCCCCAGGCTTGGAACCTGAGAAAGGGTGTTGGGAAGGAGGCAGACTGAGTGGCTGCTCTACCCTTGAAGGATTTTGCAGCACAGGGGGCAAGCAGGGAAGCACTGGCCTAATGTTTGCCCTTCGGTCAGGACCCTTACCCAGACTTTTGTGGGTCTTTCTGAAAGGAAGATCATGGACAGTTCCTGGGTTGGGTATGATAAAGGGAGTGGACCAACTTGATGGCCCTCCCTGAGGCCTGCAGTTCATTAATTATGTCCTGAACATCAGGGACAAAAAGTTTGGTGCCCACAAAAGGGGAATCCAAGACCTTCTGTTGTACATCTGCTGCAAACCTGGAAACCTGGAGTCAGGAATGCCGATGAAGGCAAATGCCCAAGGCAGCTCCCCATGCTGTAGTATCAGACATATAGTACAGAGCCCTAAGAGGTTCATACTAGAATCCTCAGCTCCCTGCAGAACTTTGAGAAGCTCATGCTTTTGTGCCCCATCTGAGAGGGTTTGGGCATCCACCTTGCCCTTCCACCAGAGGGTATTCTGGTACTTGACCATGTGAGAAAGGTAATTGGAAATCCTGAGCCCCAGGGTGGCAGATGCAAAGATCCTTCTGACCCACAGATCCAATCTCCTGGATTTCTTGTCCAGAGGGAGAGAGCTAAGGTGCTTAGGCACCTTGGAACGGTCATGGGTGACTTTTATGACCATCAAGTCAGTCTCTGGCTGAGCAGAATAAAATGGCTTACCCAAGGGGTTGTGATAGAGGCGATCCACCTTCCTAGGCACAGCTGGCACAGAGTGATGCCTGTGCCAGACCACCTGCATACTCCAAGGCTGGCAACAAGGGAGGGATGATCTTGGGTGGGGAGTCACGAATCTCCAGGAACTCCACAATGTTCCTTCTGGTGGCATCCTCCTCTCCAGTCTGGAATCCCATGGCAGACTAGAGCTGTTTCATGATGCCAAAAAAGCTAGGGTCCTCAGGGGAGACTGAGGGCTAGGGTCCTCAGAGTCCACACTTCTGAAGGAGGCAGTGGACCTGTCAGTGGAATAGGCCTCTTCCTCCAATACCTCCTCCTCTTCCTCCTTCTCTGGGAGTAGAAGGTCAGGGTGATACTCCTCCTCAGTGTCAAACAAGTCTGAACCATGGGCCAATGTAGCAGATGCCAACGATGCCTGACAGTGTGCTGGGCGAACAGGTCCAACAGTCTAAGCTGAAGGCATCGATGGCCTGGCAAGTGCTGGAGTTAACTGCTGTACTAGTGATGTGGTAAATGATGTAAGCAAGGAGTTCAGGTCCATGACGGGCTCCTGGATGACCATCTTGACTGGAATTGAAGGCAAGGAGGAACTGCCCACCACCAACAGCCCCGAAGGGTCTGAGGATGGCGAAGCTGGGGGAGACCCTGTCAATAACTCTGCCAGAGCAGGATGCTACAAGCTCACCAGAAGGCCAGCTGTCAACAACCTGCTGTCCAAAGCTAGGGCAGTGGAGCCTAATGCCGGAGACACCTGCGAAGGTCACCAACCCAGATTCAACACTTGAGAGCTGGCTGAAGCCAAAGAAGAGACCGCCACCTTTAGTGGCCTTTGGAACCCAAGGTCAGGGCTGTGGAGGAGGTCCTCCCCACAAGGGTCAATGAGGAAGTCCCAGAGGACTTAGGAGTAGCACCCAAGAAGCGAGACTGGTGATTCAAAGGGCAGTCCTTGTGGCAGATCTTATCCTTATGCTTCCCCGAGGACTTATCTTGGGCCTTGGAAGCCTGTGAACCAGAGGAGTGAGCTGGAGAGGGGGATGAAGAGGACCCTGAGTCCCCTGTTCAAACTGGCTAGTTTCTGCACCACAAGAAATACCTTGAGGACATGTTTGCGGTGCCAGAGAGTGGTAAGGTTAAACCTCTGTCAGATGGTACAGGCTTCAGGAGAATGTGAAGGACCCAGACAGCAAACACAGGCATCATGGTCATCATACCAGAAAATCTTCTTTCCACAGTGACAGAAAAGAGGATGACCCAACAGTTCTAGACATAAAATGAAAGAAAATAATACAGTGTGAAAAAATACAAGGCTTCCACAGGAGACCAGCGAGTCAGACGATGGCAGGAAAGAACTGAGGAGGTAGTGGGGCCACCTATGCCTATGTATGGTATGTGACATTGGCATGCCAACATCGGCATGGGTGGCCCCTAGTAGACTAATATGGAAAAAGGCTTCCGTGGGATTTTAGCATCTGATGGCTAAGTTCCATAGGTGTGACCTTCTGAAAGAGATATCCCTGATGAAGATTCACTACATCACCAGGAATATTCGAGACAGCTACAGGACAGGGGATCAGGGGTTGGGGGACCATTAAACTACTAGAAATATTCAAGTCAGCTACAGGACAGTCAATCAGGTGGTACAGGAACCATTACACCACCAAGAATATTTGAGACAGCTACAGGACAGGTGAATGGGGAGTGGGGGACCACAAGACCATACGGAATATGTAAGACAGCTATAGGATGGGGAGGCCACACACACACACACATTAATGGGACCATAATGGGCATGCAAATTGGCCATAGGGCCTTCCATGCCCGAAGGGGTAATTAGCATGTTAGGGCTAAATATGGCTCACAGGAGCCCTGCCACTATCCCATTTGATCCACACTACCTCCATTGCACTCCTGTCAGCCTTATTCAGTCTGGGTCTGTGTCAACATGGCACATAGTCACTATGCACTGTACTGACATTGCCCATATTTAGATACTTTGCACACTCCAGTTGCAGTGAGCTAATTGTCTGAATATTGCCCCCCAGGCAGGCCATGCAAACTGCCACAGACCACACATGGGCAGCTCTGAATATTGGGATCTACACTCCTTAGCCCCGTGGAACCAAAAGTCCATGAAACAATGGCTCATGGGGGTAAGAAAAGCCTGCCTATAGCCTCAACATACTGTTATTCTAACTTGTAACAGCATGAAAGCAAACATGTTTAGCATTGACTTATGCTTGTTTATTTGGGCAGCAAAACATACATAGCATTACTATGTCAGCCAAGTGCTTCATTTAATACTGTACAAATAAAAAAAATATCACAAGTATATATGTAGGAAACAATATGACAAGTCAAAGCAGAGCAGTGCATTCAACTCCAGGGTCCATCCTATCACAAGTGCATAATTAGGCACCACCATAGGGCAGGTATCAGCTAAGTGTAATCCCAGTTTAATGTCATAGTTACTCTATCTTAACTGTTTACATGTTTGATTATAGTACTAAATACAGGAGACTGGCAAAAAGAAGGAAAACCGAACTGAAGCCTCACCCCCCTTCTCAACCCCCTCACCCACCAGTGCCATTGGCGCTTATAGTACCTTGCAAGTCCCAGAAGGAAGATAGCCACTAGACACAGGCACCAATAAAACTGTCACTTTATTATCAAGCAAGCAGTATTTCCAAATAAACTCCTTACAAATTTAAATAAAGTGTAACCACCCAAATTTTTCCACAGGATTGTCAATACAAAAACTGGACAGAGGGTTCTATGATCTTTACCAGAGGCATTGTTAGGGCTGGGCCTCCGGGGCTGGAGACCCAAATGTTTAGTCTTGGGTCCCGAATGTTTTTTGTCCCCTTTTTACAAAAAAAAAAAAAAAAACATTGCAGATTGCATTTGCATTGCACAGAAATGCAGCCCCCTCAGCCCCGCCTGCCACACATCACACAGAATATTAAAATGCTCACTGTCTGAGCTTGTTTCAGTCCCATTGTCACCTTGGCAACCAATCAGCTCCTTTCAGACTGTTTTCTGATTGGTGAGGAATCTGTGGTTGCCCTAGTGATGGCGTACGCCGCATGGTGGCACTGATGGCAATCATGGGATCTGAAAGGGAGAGCAGGAATGAGGGAGTACTGTTTGGGACTCGGGAGCAGAATCGGGAGCCTAAATGGAAGTCCTCGGAGCCTCGCTCAGCTCAGCTGCAGTGTGCCACAATGCAGCAAGTCGCTGGCCAGTCCGGTCGGTCCATCAGTTGTTGGGTCAGGAAGGGGTCACGGTCATGGGGACGGGGGATGGAGCCAGGAGCCCGGGACTGAGAGGGACACTCACTCACTCAGGAGTGGACACAGGAGGAGGACATGGACAACAGTGGCCGCCCGGGACACAACAGAGAGGACAGTGTGTGGGGACTTTGGAGAGGACTGCGGAGAGCTGAGGGGACCAACTGCAGCTGCTGCTGCAGCTGCCAGTGCTCACTGCAGTGCTGGAGAGAACGAGCAGAACATAGAGCCGGGAGGAGAAAATGAGGAGGAGACTGGGCTGGAGACAACAAGAAAGAAAGACAGAGGGATAGACAGAAAGGATGGATGCCTGTGTCAGGTGGGTGAGTCAACTCAAGATACATGACAATCTAACAGTCAACATCATGACATAATTAAATATAATGGTGGGGTGCGCTGGACTGCTGTAGGGACTGGTCGGCCGGGACGCCCTTCTTCTGCTCTGCTTGTCTGACTTGTTGCATGCTGGCTGGCCCAGCAACGAGCAGCAGCCAGCTGCTGTAGCCTGTCATTGACTGTGTCACATGACAGACAGTCACTCTTCTGGACCGCCTATGTGCATTGTGGGATACCTATTTTGTAGTTTATGCTACTTGATAGTCATGTGACTATCAAGTAGCATAAACTACAGAGTGTCATCACAGCAATAGAGCCTTGTGAGTGGCCAGTGAGTGTCATGTAGGGTGTGGCCTTTATTCAGACAGAGACAGATGAGAGAGACAGAGAGAGAGAGAGAGAGAGAGTGAAAGCAAAAGCACTGCATGTTCAGTCAGTGCACTGTTCGTCTCCTCTGTCTGTGTTTCTGGATTTTGAAAAGAGAATATGACCTATATTTTGGCATAAAAATAGTCATTTTCTGTATTTCAGCAATTGCTACTGCTAACTTTGTAGTTCTTGGTCTTTTTTTGCCACTTTATAAGGCAAGGAAAAAAGGAAGGCCCTTTTTCACTCTAGGCCTACTAGGCCAAAGGAACATAACTTTTCTAATCTATAGTTGTGTAAGTGTGACTGAGAACCGAGTCATCAACTCAAGTCAGCACAATCTAGGTGGCATGGCTGGGAGGGCAGGGGGAAATTTTGTTGTAAAAAATTAAAAAATTGTTGTGGTTGCAGACAGTTTAAATCTGATCCACCACCACATCAGTGACCCAGAGTACCTGAGGTCCTCAGGCTGAGGCTGAGATTTGTTTTTTGCCAGTACTGGCTACTTGGCTTGTGGTAGGGCTGAGAGGGCAGCAATGTGTGTTGCTGTACTCTATTAATAAAAGCAAAAATTGTGGCTGCAGTTTAAATCACAGCAGCCTCTGATCCACCTCACCAGTGATCCAGCGTACCTGAGATATTTTTTTTGCCAGTAGTACCGGGCTTATGGGAGGGCTGAGGTCAGCAGTGTGTGTCACCATATTCCAGTGACAAGCTGTAGCTGTGAGCACTCCTTTAGTGCTCTTCGAAGGGTACATACATGGCTCAGAGGCACCATGACTCAAAACAGATTACATGATCTTGCAATTCTAGCAATTGAAAAGGAAATGTGTTCTGTGTTATCATCAGATCAGGTAATTAAACGATTTGCAAAGAAAAGCAACAGACGGCATCAGTTGTTATTACCAGAGAAAGAGAGAGAACAGCATAGAAACATAGACTTTGACGGCAGATAAGGACCGCTAAGCCCATCTAGTCTGCCCATTTCCCTACCTACAGGATAGGCCGCAGATCCTAGTTAACCAACAGCCTTTATCTTCCTGCCCCCCACAAGAATTGCCTTATGTCTGTCCCATGCATTCTTGAATTCTCCCACAGTTTTAGACCCCACAACTTCCTCAGGAAGGCTGTTCCATGCATCCACTACCCTCTCTGTGAAATAATACTTCCTCACATTGCCCCTGAACGCCCTCCTTCTATCTTTAAATTGTGTCCCTTGTTCTTGCAAGTCTCTTTTCTGAAAGATGCTACCTTTTGGACTTTGTTGATTCCCTTGAGGTACTGAAAGTTTCTATCATGCCCCCTCTCCTTCTTTCCTCAAGGGTATAAATATTAAGCTCCTTTAGTCTCTCCTCATACGGCTTCTCTTGCAGACCCTGCACCATTTTAGTTGCCCTCCGCTGGACTGCCTCTATCCTGTCTATGTCCTTGCGGAGATGGGGTCTCCAGAACTGGACACAGTATTCCAGATGGAGTCTCACCAACTCTCTGTACAGAGGGATAACAACTTCCTGTTTTCTGCTGCTGATGCCTCTCCCTATACATCCCAGTATACCCCCGGCCCTCCCTACTGCCTTCTCACATTGCTTGCTAACCTTAAGGTCATCTGATATGATTACCCCAGGTCCCTTTCCTGTTTTGTTGTTGTTACTACCTCCCCACCCATTGTGTAATCTTCCCCTGGGTTCTTGTTTCCCAGGTGCATTATTTTGCACTTTTTGCATTGAATCCTAGCTGCCATACGTCTGACCATTCCTCCAACCTTGCCAAGTCCCTTTTCATCCTTTCCACTCCTCCTTGTGTATCAACCCTGTTGCAGATCTTTGTGTCATCTGCAAAAGACATACTTTTCCTTCCAGTCCCTCTGCAATGTCACTGATGAAGACATTAAAAGGACTGGACCCAATACTGAACCCTCGGTACCCACTAGTAACGCCCTTTCTTCAGAGTGGACTCCATTTACAATTACCTTCTGTGTCCTGTTGTCCAGCCAATGTTTTACCAGGCTACCACCCTGGGACCCACTCCCAGGCTGGTTAATTTGACTATCAATCTTTTGTGTGGGACTGTGTCAAATGCCTTGCTAAAGTCTAGGTAGGCCATGTCCACAGCCCTCCCTGGTCTACTACTTTGGTCACCCAGTCAAAGAAATCTATTAGATCGTCTGACATGACCTTCCCGCTGTGAACCCATGCTGCCTTGGATCCTGTGCTCCACTGACCTCTAGGTACTCAACTATTCTTTCCTTCAGAAGTGACTCCATCACTTTCCCTACCACAGGCGTCAGACTGACAGGTCTGTAGTTTCCTGCCTCTGTCTTGGTCCCACTTTGTGAAGGGGAATCACATCCGCCTTCCTCCAGTCCTCGGGTACCACACCATCCTCCCATGATTTATTAAAAAGAGTAGCCAGTGGTTTCACTAGTTCCTTCCTTAGTTCTTTTAGAATTCTGGGGTGAATTCCATCAGGACCCATTGCTTTGTCCACCTTCAGTTTTAGGAGTTCTTGCAGAACCCTTTCTTCTGTGAAAGGACTGGGATCGACCCCCTATCAAGAGTGCTTCTGTTAATTGGATTAGGCACTTCCCCTCCTCTTTTGGAATACTGAGCAGAAATATTCGTTCAGTATTCCTGCTTTCACTGTCCCCTCTGCCCACCACCATTCATTCTATTCAGCCTCACTATCCCTCCCTTTGTCTTTCTCGCTTCGCTGATGTACCTATAAAGGTTTTACCCCTTCTTAACTGAGTTGGCTATCTTTTCCTCAGTTTGGGCCTTTGCTATTCTGACTTCCCTCCTGCTTCTTTCTGCCTTAATTGGTACAGCTCTCTGTCCTGCTCCTTCTGTGTTTCTTTATACTTCCGAATGCTATCTTTTCTTCCTGACTTTCACAGCCACCTCTCTTGAGAACCATAGTGGCTTTTCTTTCGTTTGATTTGTTTATTTGCTTCACACAAAGGCTTATTGCGTCTGTGATGGCAGTTTTGATAATTCCCCATTGTTGCTCCACACCTCCTTCTAGCCTGTTTGTTAGTGCTTTTCTGAGGCACTCTCCCATCTTGCTAAAGTCAGCCCTCCTAAGTCCAGTACCCTCACTTTTGTTGGCTTGACTCTGTAGCTGAGTTAACGTGAACCACACTGTTTGATGGTCACTTGTCCCCAGATGGCAACCTTCTTCTAGATCCGAGATCCTCTCACTGCCCCGTTTGAGTACGAGGTCTAAGATTGCTCCCTCACAGTGGGTTCCGAAACTAGCTGTCTAATGCCTGCCACCTGTAGGGCGTCAAGAATGGCCCTGCTCTTGGATGTGGCTGCAGCAAATGTGCTCCAGTTAACATCTGGCATATTCAGGTCTCCCATCAACAGTATCTCCCCTTTCTCTGCCATTCTAAGAATTCCTTCCATCATATCCTTGTCCATTCCTTCCCCTGACATGGGGTCTGTACACAACCCTGTTGCGGATTGTGGTGCCCTTTCCAGTCTCAAGGTGACCCACAGTGCCTCCTCTCCTCCTGTTTACTCTTTTGTTCAGTTGCTTTTATCCCTTCCTTTACACGAGAGCTACTCCTCCCCTCTTCTCCCTGCCTGTCTCTCCTGTAGGTTAGTACCCTGGTATGTTAACATCCCAGTCATGGTTCTCTGTGTACCATGTTTCTGTGACTGCTACGATATCCAGGCATCCCTCTTCCATTAAGGCCACCAGCTCAGGGCTTGTTGCCCAGATACAGGCATTGGTACTCATTACCCTCCATTTCCTGATAGCCTTACCCCCTTTTGCCCCATCCCTGTCCTTCTTGCCTTTGTCACTTTCTCCATTTACCCCTATCCTTCTCCCTATCAACACCTCCATGTTGGTGTTTGCCACACTTACTACTGTGATTGTTGGGGGGGGCTAGGATTTTCCTGCTCCTTTCCATTGCCTCCCCCCTTGGCTAGTTTAAAAGCTTGCCAATGAAGCATTTAAACCTATCACCTAGGATTCTGGTTCCCTCCCGGACAGATGCAGCCCATCATGCCAGTATAGGCTTGCATCACTCCAGGTGGACCCCCAGTCCCCAATGAAGCCAAATCCCTGAGCTCTACACCAGTTTTTCAACCACTGATTGAATCCCATGGTACGGAACCCCCTAGCCTCTCCTATGCCATAGATGGGTAGCACCTCCGAGATGAAGGAGAACAACAGGATGCACAAAAATAAAAATGATTAGGCAGTGTTATCTAATTTCTTTGTTTGTTATTGTGTATTTCACTGCTGTATTTTTGAATGTAGACTTTCCAGTCTGAGTCTGAGCAGAAAAATTAAAACAAAATATTTTATTAAAGGGCCCATGTGATGTGAGTATCAAATTAATGTCGTGCGCCACTTCATATGCCTGTGTTCACATTTTCCACTTTTGGTTAGCACCGTGGTTAGGTGACATAGGTAGGATACAGTGTTGCTGCATATAAACATTAAAGAGCAGCTGACACCTTTCCTTTGGGAACACTTTGAAAAACTTTAAAAAACATTTTAAATGTGGACACCATTGACATTGCATTTTGTTATCCATCTTCTATAGATTTCTTCTCTACATTATTTATTACTGATTGCTTCTGTAGCTTGTTCCCTACTTGAATTGCATATGCTGTGTTGTGACATCACCTTCTATTGCCTTGGGAATAACAGTGATGCGACAAGCACAGTATTATGACATCAAGTTGGGAAGAAACAATAGGAGCCGATGAACACTCAGAGAGCAGTGCCAGTAGATATCCTGTTTCGTTTTCCATGCATATATGACCTCAATAATAACCAATAAGGATAAGAAATACAGAACGCATAAGTAATATATAGCTGCTTTGTGTACAAATATTTTTTTAAAGTTATTCTCAAGGTGTCAGTGGTTCTTTACTTCTTTAAATTCCATTTTCTAGTACTTCATTAAGTTCCCTTAGTGCATCAAGTATCATATTTTACTCAGATCATGGACTTGTGCTGTGTGACTGTGTGGAAAATAATTTCATAAGGGTCACACTCAGCTCAGGAAGGGAGGCCATGGCGGCCCAGCCCTCCTCCGTGCCCAGCATACTTCTTAAATATCAGCAGATTTAGCCCAGATCTATTGATATTTACAAAATATGCTTTTGATTCTATAACTTTTAATCCGCAGCATGTAGTTTTTGCCTCTCAAGTGACAAGTGACAAGTCAACCAAAAAAAAAGACACAAAATAAGGGAAAAGGAATGGGGGGAAAAAAACAAAGCTGAAGTAGCAGAAAATGTGTTATTTTGCACGAGAGAGCATCAAATGTTCTACAGCTTCTGGGGACCGCCGGCCTTTTGTTTGGGTCACAGGCCCCCAATGTTTACTCATGTTGTCAACGCCTCTGATCTTTACTTACCTTAGTAAGGAAAGTAATTTTCATTTAGCAAACAGATTTACTAAAAAATTAGTCTGCCTGTTTTATTAAATTGGAGGATCATCATAATGCCTGTCTGCCCGTCCCAACCCTGTAACCCCATTGCCAGAAGCCGAAACCTGATCTCAAATCACCTTGTGCACCAATAAAGTCTGTGAAGGAATTCAGCAGATGAGCCATAAAACAAAGTTCCCTTACAGCTGTGCTTCAAAGACTGATCAGTTGCTGATTTAAGATTGTTGCCTGGAGAACTACTTATAAAAAAGAAAAAAAAAATCATTGAAGACTTTTTTTTTTGCATCATATGTTCAGTTTTTCAAATACACAAACAGGCAGACCAGACAAGCCCGCCAGGACAATCACAATACATTCAAACAGGTACATCCAGTACCTAACTTATGTATATATAGATCCAAGTTCATGATAATAAAAACCATGTTACTAATACAGCACAATGCACATTAAAAAACAAATAAGGAGCTACATGATATAGTTAGTAGGGGTATATCTAAAATAAGACATCCCCCTGCCATTCATTTTGAACACCTTTTGCTGCCCCCCATGTCCATCCTTCTCCCAGAGTCAAACTTTCTACCAGTGTTAGAGCATTTAAATATGGTTGCCATGTATTATAAAATTGTTCTCCCCTGTCTTACAATACAAAGTGAGTCTTTCTAGGGTAAGGGCCTGCAATATCAAAGCTTTCCACTGTTGTATATTAGGTTTCACTGCTGTTACCCATGTATTCAAAATACAATGTCTGGCCATTACCAGGATGACCCTAAACCACCGGGGCAAGGGGGCCCAATTGTCCTTATACACCTCCTCCACTCCAAATAACATCACCAGGGGGTGAGTGTGGAAGCTGTTTACCTGTCACTACTTGTACCTTCATCATCGCCTCCCTCCAGGATGGGACAGGACCAAAAATTATGATAGTAAGAGGCTAATCCTACATTGCATCGAGGACAGACTGGTGAGACCAGGGGATTATATTTGCTGACACTCAAGGGTGGGCGATATAGCCTGTGACAAATCTTGTAAAACGATTCCTTATATTTGTTACAAATCAGTATATCCTGGTGCAGCTGAGTCATCACCTTCCATGTATCCTCTGTGATGTGGACTTCCATATCCCACTCCCAAAGTTGTTTAATTTTCTGCATCACATCCAGAAACAGCTGTCTGCCCTTTCTGGCCACTCTACTTATGGTACCTTTGGGATTATGTCTCCCCTCCTGTATCAATTGTTCTAGCGGTCCCATACCATATCAATACCCTGTTTTCTCCCCAAGGAGTTACAGTATGCTCACAATTGAAGGTATTGATAGAAGTGTTTGTGCCCCAGCCCTATCCTATCCCGTATGTGATCAAATATATCTAATCCTTCTTTAGTATACAGATCCCTGATGCACATTATCCCTGCCTTTTCCCATTCCTTATACCCTAAATCCTCCAGTCCCGGAACAAAGAAAGGATTCCCTGCAATTGGGAAAAGGACAGTCTCTCCCTTATTTATCCCTCCACACCTAATCAATTGTCCCCATCCATCTAGTGCTGTCTTAACCAGAGGGTTTGGCTTGGATAAGTTCACGTACGCCTTGCAGCCTTTTCCTGCCAGGTAAGTCATCACTCGACCAGGACAACCCCTCTCTTCCAAGTCTAGCCAACCTGCCTCTCATGGCCTACCCATCCAATCCTGTAGATACCGGCATTGTATGGCCAGATGATAATTCTTATGGTCTGGGAACTGCAAACCTCCCTTATCGAGTGATGACTTTAAACGCACAAGCTTGTGCGTGGCCTTTTGCCCTGCCACAGGAAGTCTGAGAATGCTTTTTCCAAATGCTTCAAATCTGTTTGGGTAAGTCCCATATGGAGCATCTGCATACAGTATAATAACCGTGGCAGTGCCTTCATTTTGAACAAGTTGATCCTGCCTAACCATGGTACGGGTAGTTTATTCCATCTCTCCAGGTCAGCTACAATTGTGCGCAGCAAGGGGGCATAATTTAATTCATATAGCGTGCTTATGTTTTTCCCAATCCCGATGCCCAAATAAGCAAATGAGCTGCCAACCCTCTGAAATTCCCAGCCTCTAACTTTCCTTTCTTCCTCCTCTCTTTCCTTTCCTATTCTAAGTTACTCTGACTTACTTAGGTTTAATTTATATCCTGAAAATTAGTCTATTAAATGAAGAAGTGGTAGCATTGAATGATTTGGTTTAGTAATATATAGGAGCATGTCATCCACATACAGGGATGGACATTTTACGTGCCTTTCCCAATTGACCCAGTACACCAGATATCTCAGGGCGTTCCCTTATTGCAATGGCCAAAGGCTCCAGTGCCAGGGTAAAGGGAAGGGGCATTAGCGGACACCCCTGTCTAGTCCCCCTGTGCAACCCGAACCTATCTGTGAGAGTACCATTGACCAGTACCCTAGCCATGGGTGTACTACAAATTAGATGGACCATTCCCATGAACACGTCACCCAGACCAAACTGGGTCAGAACCTCCATTAAGTATGGCCACTCCATCTGATCAAATGCTTTTTCAGCATCCATAGATAATATATGAACTCGTTCATATCCATTTGTGGCTCCCCAGATAACATTCAATAGGGTTCTCATATTATGGTAGGAGTACCTGTTCAGTATAAACCCAGTCTGGTCTGGGTGAACTAGTTCCAGTAGCAACTTATCCAATCGATTGGCCAATACCTTAGTAAGAATCTTAGAGTCACAATTTAATAAGATCTAATGCACAGTCGAGTGGGTCTTTACCTTCCTTTGGGATCAGACAGATGACCGCTTCCTGCCATGTTTGAGGCAATGGCCCCTCCTCCTCCCTAGCTTCATTAAGTAACATCCCTAGATGCTTGACCAGATGCGACTTCATGACTTTATAATATTCTGCAGAGAAGCCATCCAGACCACTAGCTTTGCCCCTCTTTAACCCTGTGATAGCATTATTTATTTCTTTCCCCTTTGTAATCTTAGCACTTAGTCACTTCTGTTGCATGGTGGATAATTTAGGCAACTTTACCCTACCTAGGAATGAGTGCATGTTAGTCCGCTCATCCCCTGCTCATGTTTGGTAAAGCTCTTCATAAAAAACTTTAAATCTTTCCAGTATAAACTTCTTGTCCATCCCAAGCTTACCATCTGGGCCCTTGATTTCTGCAATCAGGTGTGTGTTCCTTTTCCCTCTAATGAGGTTTGCCAGCATAGTGCTGGGTTTATTCCCACATTCATAAAAATGCTTTCGCACAAATAAACATGTTTTCCATGCTTCCCCCAGTAGTAAGTTATTTAAAGCTTCCCTATTCACCGTTAAGATTCTGGACGCAGCATCTTCTCCCTCTCCCCTTGCCACACATTCCTCCAGCTCCCCAAGATGCTGCTTGAGGTTCTACCTTTTTTCCATATCCTCCATTTATGGTGTGCCACATAACTAATGACTGCGCCCCTCATATATGCTTTCCCAGCATCCCAGAACACAGCTTTTGAGGGGGCTGTTCCAAGGTTATTTTGAACATATTGCTTCTATTGATTCCGTAAGTAATCCTTAAACCCCTTATTAGCCAATAAATAATTGGGAAATCTCCATGCTGGAGGATCAACTCCCTCACCTCGTGGTGTCAGAGACACATGCACCATGGCGTGATCAGATATGTGTATAGGACCATGCTTTGTCCAGAGAAGCCTACAATACCAGGCCCTCAGAACATAAATATAATCCAGCCTCGACCATGTCTTATGGGGGATGGGAGAAAAACATATACTCCCATGCGCTGGGATTGGCCATTCTCCAGGTATCAAAAAGGTCCAGGTCAGGCATCCCCACCATCCATGTCCGTATAGCTCCCCCACGGACCCCCCTCCCTTCCAAGTGGTCCAGCACGGGATTCATCAGGCAGTTTAAGTCCCCACACAAAATCAATCCTGGGAACTGTTCTGCCATTAACAGTGCAATGAGACACCTATAAAATGTAGGATCATGCACTGCAGGTGCATATACACCCCGGAAGGTTAGTTTTTCCTCCCAATAGCTCTACCACTACAAATATATACCGCCCATGCTCAGGGTCGGCCACTACCCTGTGTGGCTGAAATGGCAGTCGCTTATGAAGGAGTACTGTGACACCACGTTTGTGAGAGGAGAAAGATGCCACCAAGCATCCCCCCACCCAGCTCTTTTTAAGTTTAGCGTGCTTCTTATTAGTAAGGCGAGTCTCCTGCAACAGTGCAACTCTCACATGCTGATGTTTCAGAGCAATTAACAGCATAGTGCATTTAACTGGGGTGGAGATTCCCCTAACATTCCAGAACGCTATAGTTAGTCCCATCTGATCAGCCATGGTGCATGAACCATCTTCCCTCCAGTAGTTGTCTATCTCTCCTCCAAATCCCCTTCAACTTGTCCCCTTGTGCATCCACTACTCTGTATTCATGTTTGGATCTCATAACTTACATAGAACATTACAACGCACAACATGTATAAACTATATACAATACAAACATATCCCCTTCCCCTGAAAAACGTTGTTATAACAAATAAGCCCCCCTTTTGTAACCAGAATTGCATGCAGCAAAAATTTTACAAACCCTCCCAAACATTTAGTAAGAGTGCTTCCCATACTCCACTCACCACCAAGAGCATCATCAAAAACTCGCTTAATCTTATATAGAAATATGTTGAAAAATGTAACACAGTTCCTCTGTATTCCCCTCAGCCCCCTGTTGCTTATCCCTCCAGACAGAACCCCTTCCCCCCACGGATCTACTCCACTCGATCCTATAGCCCTCCTCCTCCCCTGTTACACCTGAAGCCTTTTTTTTTTTTTTAAACCAACAATTAAGCGTCTCCATATCCCTTGTTTTATTTTTATTTATTTATTATTCATATCGGAATTACAACCCTTTGAGTCAAGGACTCGCTTCCAAAGGCTCCACATCAGTTCCAGTGGATTCAACACACAGACAGCAACACAAATGGAATATGATAGACAAGAGGTTACAGGAGTTTTTGTTACATACCAAACAGCGAATAGCAAACAATATTCATATATTTGCAGGTATCAGAACAAACAACATAGAATTCCGAGCCATCCAGTGTGCAGATAAGAGTTACAGTTTACAATAGCAGTACTGAAGTCTATATAGTGCGAAAGCTAGGCTCCAAGGACAAATACAGTAAATTCAGAATTGCAACCTGCGATAAGGCGATTGTCGTCAAGAGTCTAGAAAAGGGGCCAGGGAGGGAGCGGCGCACCTATGGGCTAGGATCCCGCTTATGGAACACATTTGCAGCTGTGGGTGGAGAAAATGAGGCTCTTGAGAGCTACCTTAAAAGGACCTATTTTAGTGAGTGAGGAGATCGAGGAGGGAAGGGCGTTGAACCAGTGTGGTGCCCTGTAACAAAAGGATCTCTGGGTGAGTGATGTCCACACCCTTGGGACTCTGAGAGCGGCCTTAGTGGAGCCACAGGTAGAGGCAGAGGGGAAAGCAGGGTGGAGGGAGGCGAACACCCTTGGGGGGAGGGGAGAGACCTAGAAGTATTTTTTTTTAACCAGAAGGCAGGTCTGATATTGTAACTGCTCTTCTAGATTGAGTATGTTGGCCAGCGAGTATAGAGTGCATACATGAGCCCATTTGTCTACACCAGTGAGGAGCCTATAGGCCTTATTTAGGGATAGTTGGACTCTCCTGAGGGCGGTGGCATCAGCAGCAGTATACACAGGGAGGCCGTAGTCTACAAGAGATAGGACAGAGGAGGAGACAGCCAATCTGAGGGCATCCGGTGGGAGGCAGTCCTTATGACGGTAGAGAAGGCCTATGCGCATGTTAATTGCTGAGGTTAGCAAGTCGATATGCGAGTGAAAGGAGAGGGCAGAGTCAAAGGTAATGCCCAGATATTTGTAGCTGCTAACTTGTTCTAGTGGGTGGAGTGAGCTGGATAGTATATGGAGGGGCGAGTTTTTTGCCTCATTTTGATGATGGGTAAACAACATGGCTTTTGTTTTTTTAATGTTAATGACCAGCCTGCTGTCATTGAACCAGTTTCCAATTTGACTGAAAGAGTGCTGGAGGGAGGCTGGAAGAGAGGAGGGGTCAGGCTGGTAGGAGAGGAGAACTGCATCATCTGCATATAGCAGGACCTTGCTGGAGCAGGAGTTGGGTAGGGCATTTACATAGAGACTAAAAAGAAAAGGGCCCAGGATGAAGCCCTGTGGGGACCCGGAGCGGACGGGGCAGGTGCTGGAGAGGGTGCTGTTTATTTTGACACAAGGGGACCTTGAAGAGAGATAGCCAGAGAACCAGTCCAGAGGGCCTTGGGAAAAACCTAGTTGAAGGAGAGTGTCCAGCAGGAGTGGGTGACAGACCATATCAAAAGCCTTGGAGAGGTCAATGTAGACAGCCCCTGCAAGGTGGCCTTTGTCAGGGGTTTTGTGAAGGAAGTTTGAGAACTCTATGAGAGCAGTGGTCGTACTATGACCTGGATGGAAGCCATGCTGCTCTCTGCATAGGAGATTGTGGGAGGCAAGATATTCAGATAATTGGTCTGCTAGTATTTTTTCCAGGGCTTTAGAGAGAGAGGAGGAAGATAGTTTCCAGGACAGGAGGTGTCACCACTTTTGAAGATGGGAGTGATCACAGCCTTTTTCTAAGCTAAAGGGAACTGGCCCAGGCAGAGTGAGTGGTTGAGTAAATCAGTCAGGGGGTTAAGTACTACGTCAAGGACCTGCCATAGAATCCTAGTATCCAGGGGGTCAGAGGAAAGGCTGGTAACACCGAGGGCTTTTGTTAGATAGTGCCAAGAGTTTTGTGGTGAGATGGTCCTCAGGTAGAAAGGTGGGTGAGAGAGGGGCTGTGGCTGGGGGGGGAGGTAGGGTCAAAGAAGTTACTAGGGAGAACTGCGCTGAGATCTGAGAAGGCGGTGTTTAGGCAGTCTGCAATATTAACAGGGTCAGTGATAGTGGTTCCATTAAAGTTGAGTAGAGACAGGGGCAAGGAGTGAGACTTCCCATTTAGCTCCTTTATGTTGTCCCAGAAGTTCCGGGTAGACCCCCAGGAGGAGGCAAGTGTGGATCTGTAGTACTCTGCTTTAGCCTTACGAATGGCCCATGTACATTTGTTATATTCAGCATTGTAGGACTGCCTGTCCCCAGGCTTGCCTGAGGAATTGGCTCTATGCCAGAGATGGTCTCTATGGTGGAGCTGTTTGAGCAGTGATGTTATGATCCATGGTGCACTATGTTGCTTAGTCCGGGTTTTGACCAGCGGGGTAAAGATGTCACAGGCCCTATTGAAGGAGTGGGTAAAGTAGTCAAGTGCTTCATCAATACTAGGGGCCCAGTTGATTGGTGACCAGTCCCACTGGGCAAGGTACTGCTTAAGCCTAGCAAGGTTACCTGGTCAGATAAGTCAGTGGGAGACCATGCTGGGCACAGGTTTTGGTAAATGGCAGGACCACGTGAAAGTTACTGGCGAGTGATCACTCAGGGAGTTTGGATGGACAACATTATCCATAATTCTGTGGGGGCGGTTGGCAAGGATGATGTCCAGTAATGTGTAAGAGCCGTTAGATGGGTTCAGACTGGTAGGCTGGGTTACCAGCTGTGTTAGGTCCAGGGCTGCAAAAGCATCCTTGACAAGGGCAGATGAACTGGCAAGCCAGTTGGTGTTGAGGTCACCCATCAGTATCTGCTCGCCCTTGTGCGGGAGGCTGGACAGGTAGTCAGTTAGGGCTTGGATTGCTTTGGTTCATTTCAGTGGGGGAATGTAGGCTATATATAGTCAGAGGGGCCCTGGAGGGGTCTGGGGTGATTCTAAGTGAGATGGCTTGGGTTTCGTGGTCGAGCTTGGGAATTGGTAGATCCCTCTACTGTTCCACTACCTCAACATCCTCTCCTCCTAGTGTGTATGTGGCCCTTGTGTTCGTATGCCCTGTGTGTATTATTGTACACTTTTTGGCATTAAATCTCAGTTGCCAAGTGTCTGACCACCACTCTAGTTTTATCAGATCCTCTCTCATGCCCTTCACCCCCCTGGTGTATCCACTCTATTGCAGATCTTTGTATCATCTGCAAACAGACACACCTTCCCACTTGGACCCTGCGCAATGTCCCCAATGTAAATATTAAATAGTATTGGCCCTAGAACTGATCCCTGGGGAACCCCACTTGTCACTCTTTCCTTCTATGAATGAATCCAATTTACAACCACCCTTTGAATCCTGTCACCAAGCCAATTTTTGGTTTCACACATGTCAGGCGGTGGTAGGGCCTAGTTATCACAGAGCGAACCGATAATTTTGCCGACTTTTTGTAACAGCCTCCCATGCCCCACACCTGGACTTCTGATAATTAATCTAACTCCGGGGGGGTGGACCTCAGGGAGGGGGCGGCAAAACCAGAAATCGGCACTGTGGTGTCCCGGCACTGTAATGCCAGTGTCTTAATGCCCTGTAAGGCCAATTTTTCACCCATTTTGGTTTTTTATCCCCTACCCCTAGACTGCTCATCTTGCTCACCAGCCTCTTGTGAGGAACGGTATCAAAGGCCTTGCTGAAGTCCAGATGGGCTACATCCACTGCCTCCCCCCATGATCATACTCCCTTGTAACCCAGTCAAACAATTCAATGAAATTAGTCTAGCATGACCTTCTCTCTGTGAACGTGTGCTGTCTGTTGTCTTGTAGCCCATTTTCTACAAGATATTTCACTATCCTTTCCTTTAGAAGTGCCTCCATAATCTCTCCTACCACTGATGTAAGACTGACCGGATGATAGTTACTCGAATCTTCCTTACTTTCACTCTTATGTATTGGTACCACATCCGCCTTTCTCAGATCTCCTGGTACCATCCCTGTGTCAAATGATAGGTTGAACAGCCTTGTTAGACGTTCTGCCAGCTCTTCTCTAAGCTTTCGAAGCCCCCTGGGATGCAGGGCATCCAGACCCACTGCCTTATTCACCATTAACTTTCCCAATTCCTCCAATACTCTGCTCTCCTTTATCAGGCTATTGTCCACCTCCCTACTCTCACAGCCCACCACCTTCAACACCCGTCTATGTCCCTCCCTTTCAAATGTAAACACTGAGCAGAAACATCTGTTTAGCAATTCTGCTTCTTATGATTCCATCTCTACTACTTCACCCTTTTCCCCCTTAAGTTTCGTTAAACCCTGCTTGTTTCCTTCTCTCACTGATGTACCCGAAGAACATTTTGTCTCCCCTTCTGGCCTCTTTTGCCATCTTTTCCTCCGTATCTGCCTTCACCCTCCTGATTATCGGCCCTGCCACCTTTAGCTTTTCCCTACATAACTCCTTGTCATCATTTCTTTGTGTTCTTTTATATTTCATGAAAGCCCTTTTTTCTCCCCTATTGCCCTTGCCACCTCTCTAGAATACCAATGAGTATTCTCCAGCTCAGCCACCCCTCGAAAAAACATAAAAATGTATCAGAAATTCCCTTGGAAAGTGGGGAGAGGCCTAGCCCAGTACAAAATTGTCTGTCGCTGTTTAGAAAAGTTACTGGAACATCAGCCCACTCACCCTTATAGAAACAGACTACAAAAGTCTTTTATCAAATAAATGTATATTTATGAGATACATCCAGTCATAAAAATTCAATGTTTTGCAACATTCCTTCTTCAGGGAAGACTGGTTTATCTAAATGTAAAAAATATATATTCAAACAAAGGACATTCCATTTTAAATTCATTCCAGAAAGAGAAAAGGAACCATTCTACAGTCACACCTAATTACCTCATAAAAATGTTCCACTTCAGCATCTCTTTTTATTAAGTACACTTGGCTGATTCCCACTTTTCTTTACTAGAAAACATCATTTAATTTAAAGTAAACATTTAAACTTCACAACTTAATTACCTAATACATGCTTTTAAAAAATATTTTCTTGAAGCTACAACTACACCTTCATAACGATATAAGCAGAAACTCATTTTAACTCTCAACCTTTCATTTTGCAAGGAAATTCACTCTCTAGAATTCAATATGAATCTCTTTAATTCTTAAACATGCTGAAAGTTAACTATGTAAAAAATGTAAGAATATCATAAGTTCTGGTTACACAGTCTATACATATCTATAAAGTTAATTATATCCTCTTTAAAGCTTACAATTGTTTTTCTTTGCCAGATAAACAGTTGAAGTTGTATATGAGAACTTAAAATATTTCTGAAAGCAAGCGCTACCTGTACACATGCTCGTATTCCCACACTGACTTCCTTAGCTTAAATTATTTCATTTACCTACAGCTCCACAGTCTGAAAAGACAGAGAGTAAATTCACCCCTCAGTCTCCACAACTACCTCAGAAACAAACTAAAATCTTTAGCACCTGCTTGTATGAAGGGACACTACCTGTGGGAATGCGTGTATTTCCCCAAATGTTTTCGGTTTTAATCTTTATTCAACTCAAAGATCTTCAAACACTTAAGAGTCTCAATTTACCTGGCATTGCTGCAAAATATAAACAGTACATAGCCTCACAGTCTCCTCGACTTATTATTAAATAAACTGTGAATTTTTCAAATGCTTAAGAGCCTCAGTCTACCTGGTGTTGCTGCTTAGTGTCATTTCCTAGTGGGAGTGAAACGCTAGGCCTCTGGTTCATTTTTTAAAATCATACAATGCTTCACCTCTGACTCTGGCGCCCAACATCAGATCGTCCTATGCAAGCACAGGTAATGCTCACTTTGTGTGCCAGACCCGCCTCCTGGTTGGCACCAACAAAAGGTGTCAGTGGTGGGGCTTTTTTTCTTCTTACGGGAAACTCATTCATTTTAATAAACCAAAGCAGGTTATCTCTTAATAATAATTGCAATACCTATAAGGACAGACTGATTACAGCCACCCCACTTTTTTCTTTCCAGATAGCAGCAAAGCTGCAATATCCAATGGGGTTTGCCTTTCTAAGTATTATCTATACTAATATTACATTTAAAGGTACAGAGCACTACTCATGGGTGAAACAAGTAACCAGTCAACAAAAGAAGAAAAAAGACATCGATCCCAACTAGTTTTTAGTAAAGGCTGCCAATCTATACATTCTTTCTTTAATAATCTCATTCATTTTTATATAGCAAGACTTTTCATATAACCCATGGCAGTGCCTATGAGGAGGGACCAATTACAGCTGTAATTGGTCCCTCCTCTTAGGCACTGACATGGTTAAGATGAAAAGTCTTGCTATATTGCTTTTTTGTCAAGTTGGGTTACTTATTTCACCCACGAGTAGTGCTGCCTACCTTTAAATGTAATATTAGCGTAGATAATACTTAGAAAGGCAACCCCCATCAGATATCGCAGCTTTGCTGCTATCTGGAAAGAAAAGGGGGGGAGCCTGTAATCAGTCTTTCCTTACAGGTCTCCTTATAGGTATTGCAATTATTATTAAGAGATATCCTGATTTGGTTTATAAAAATGAATGAGTTTCCCTTAAGAAGAAAAAAAGCCCCACCACTGACACCTTTTGTTGATGCCATCCAGGAGGTGGGTCTGGCACACAAGGTGAGCTCTGCCTGTGCTTGCACAGGGTGCTCTGATGTCATGCACCAGATTCAGAGGTAGAGCATTGTATGATTTTAAAAAATGAACCAGAGGCCTAGCATTTCACTCCCACTAGGAAAAGACACTACGCAGCAATGCCAGGTAAATTGAGACTCTTAAGGGTTTGAAAAATTCATAGCTTATTTAATAATAAGTCATGGAGACTGTGTGGCTATGTACTGTTTATGTTTTGCAGACCTTTGAGTTGATTTAATTAATGTAATGTAATTGATGTAATTAAAATCTTTAGCACCTGCTTGTATGAAGGGACATTACCTGTGGGAACGCATGTATTTCCCCAAAAGTTTTCAGTTTTAATCTTTACTCTACTCAAAGGTCTGCAAAACATAAACAGTACATAGCCACACAGTCTCCATGACTTATTATTAAATAAGCTATGAATTTTTCAAACCCTTAAGAGTCTCAATTTACCTGGCATTGCTGCTTAGTGTCTTTTCCTAGTGGGAGTGAAATGCTAGGCCTCTGGTTCATTTTTTTAAATCATACAATGCTCTACCTCTGAATCTGGTGCATGACATCAGAGCACCCTGTGCAAGCACAGGCAGAGCTCACCTTGTGTGCCAGACCCACCTCCTGGATGGCACCAACAAAAGGTGTCAGTGGTGGGGTTTTTTTTCTTCTTAAGGGAAATTCATTCATTTTTATAAACCAAATCTGATATCTCTTAATAATAATTGCATAATACCTATAAGGAGACCTGTAAGGAAAGACTGATTACAGGCTCCCTTTCTTTCTTTCCAGATAGCAGCAAAGCTGCATATCTGATGGGGTTGGTTTTCTAAGTATTATCTACGCTAATATTACATTTAAAGGTAGGCAGCACTACTGTAGGTGAAATAAGAACCCAACTTGACAAAGTTAATATACAAGACTTTATCTTAATCATGTCAGGTGCCTAAGAGGAGGGACCAATTACAGCTGTAATTGGTCCCTCCTCATAGGCACTGCCATGGGTAATATGAAAAGTCTTGCTATATAAAAATGAATGAGATTATTAAAGAAAGAATGTATAGATTGGCAGCCTTTTACTAAAAACTAGTTGGGATCGATGTCTTTTTTTTCTTCTTTTTTGTTGACCTGGGTTACTTGTTTCACCCATGAGTAGTGCTCTGTACCTTTAAATGTAATATTAGCATAGATAATACTTAGAAAGGCAAACCCCATTGGATATTGCAGCTTTGCTGCTATCTGGAAAGAAAAAGGGGGGGAGGGGCTGTAATCAGTCTCTCTTTATAGGTATTGCAATTATTATTAAGAGATATCCTGCTTTGGTTTATAAAAATGAATGAGTTTCCTGTAAGAAGAAAAAAAGCCCTACCACTGCACCTTTTGTTGGTGCACCAGGAGGCGGGTCTAGCACACAAGTGAGCATACCTGTGCTTGCATAGGACGCCTGATGTTGGGGCCAGAGTCAGAGGTGAAGCATTGTATGATTTTAAAAAATGAACCAGAGGCCTAGCGTTTCACTCCCACTAGGAAAAGACACTAAGCAGCAACACCAGGTAGACTGAGGCTCTTAAGCATTTGAAAAATTCACAGTTTATTTAATAATAAGTCGAGGAGACTGTGAGGCTATGTACTGTTTATATTTTGCAGCAATGCCAGGTAAATTGAGACTCTTAAGTGTTTGAAGATCTTTGAGTCGAATAAAGATTAAAACCGAAAACATTTGGGGAAATACACGCATTCCCACAGGTAGTGTCCCTTCATACAAGCAGGTGCTAAAGATTTTAGTTTGTTTCTGAGGTAGTTGTGGAGACTGAGGGGTGAATTTACTCTCTGTCTTTTCAGACTGTGGAGCTGTAGGTAAATGAAATAATTTAAGCTAAGGAAGTCAGTGTGGGAATACGAGCATGTGTACAGGTAGCGCTTGCTTTCAGAAATATTTTAAGTTCTCATATACAACTTCAACTGTTTATCTGGCAAAGAAAAACAATTGTAAGCTTTAAAGAGGATATAATTAACTTTATAGATATGTATAGACTGTGTAACCAGAACTTATGATAGTCTTACATTTTTTACGTAGTTAACTTTCAGCATGTTTAAGAATTAAAGAGATTCATATTGAATTCTAGATAGTGAATTTCCTTGCAAAATGAAAGGTTGAGAGTTAAAATGAGTTTCTGCTTATATCGTTATGAAGGTGTAGTTGTAGCTTCAAGAACAAAATTTTTTAAAGCATGTATTAGGTAATTAAGTTGTGAAGTTTAAATGTTTACTTTAAATTAAATGATGTTTTCTAGTAAAGAAAAGTGGGAATCAGCCAAGTGTACTTAATAAAAAGAGATGCTGAAGTGGAACATTTTTATGAGGTAATTAGGTGTGACTGTAGAATGGTTCCTTTTCTCTTTCTGGAATGAATTTACAATGGAATGTCCTTTGTTTGAATATATATTTTTTACGTTTAGATAAACCAGTCTTCCCTGAAGAAGGAATGTTCCAAAACATTGAATTTTTATGACTGGATGTATCTCATAAATATACATTTATTTGATAAAACACTTTTGTAGTCTATTTCTATAAGGGAGAGTGGACTGATATTCCTGTGACCTCTCTAGAATACCAAATCGTCCTCCTTCCTCTTTTTCTCTTTCCTACCTTTCTATTACACTGTACCTCAGCCTTCCCTAGTCCTCCCTTAATTGCCCACGACAGTCCTTTTATGTCCCCCAGCTTTTTTCTATCTTCCATATTGACCCTAAAAATATTTCTCATTCTTCTGAAATCTGCCCTCCTGAATTCCATTACCCTCGTGGTTGTTCGACTCCCTTTCTTCCCCACAAGTCATGGTCGGCATGTGTGCCATTGCATGCCATCTGCTTTGATTCAAGGGGAGTAACACATGGAAAAGAACCCTTGTCTGCAAGATGATGCTGTGACCCTGAAGGCACTACACCACCACCATCCATGGCCATGGCACCAATTCACACTATGAGGTAAGAAGTAGATGAGGTAAGTCCTGCAGGTGGGGTGAAGCAGCTGGGGTTCGACAGCAGATGGGGGCTGATGGTGAGGGGCAGGAGAATAGAGTCCATATGTAAAAAAGGATTGCAAAAATATTTGAATAATAAACTGAACTGTGTGTAACTTACAGTTTTCAAAGTTAGTCAACTGGTATCAGGGGCTCTTTAAAAGCAACGTAAACAAAATGTAACTCAGATCAACTATTCCTGGTGTTTCTGTTCATTGTTGACATGCTGTTAACATATTTGAAGCTATTAAAATTGCATTCTGCTGCATGCCATTTTTCCCCTAACTCTATTTATTGTATTTATTTATTTTATTTATTTATTGAATTCTTGGATGCACCATTGAGCAGATGCTCATTAATTGGTTCCACGTCAGTTGAATTACAAACTGGTACAAAATACAAGGACAGAAGTACATATACATATAAAGTGGAGGTATGCATTATACTTATTATACAAGGGTAGACACTATTAAGGCATAGTTCAATATATACCTGCATCCTGGGGATACAACAGCAATTGGAATGAGTACAAGGAAAGAAAAGAACAGAGAGGGCTAGAGTTAGGGTATCAGGAGGGGAAAGGTGGGGAGGTAAGAAGGTGGGGTAGTAGATTGGGGTGGGGTGTGGTAGTGCCATAGAGGAAGAGCAGGGCATGTAGGGGAAGTGCTGAGTCAGTACTACTCCAGGGTAACAATCAACGGGGGTGAATAAGTACTCGAGGGGATTACTGCCTTCACTGGTTGTAATTACTGACTTCAGAAGTTGCAGGTTAAGTCATTTATGAGAGCTAGCGAGAGCAGGCACAGGTATTCGTGGCAAGTGGGCGTTGACAAAGCTTGTGCTTGAAACCCGCCAATCGTTGCAGTGTCAGAGATGCCACAAGGTAGCCCATTTGTCCAAAAAGGGGCACGCTAGGTGAAGCCCCATTGAGCCAGTCTAGTGCAACACCTTGGTATATGGAATACTTGAGAGGCGGCACTTCTGGTCTGTTTTGAGCCCTGAAGTATGGTCAGAAGGTTCTGTACCCCAGGTGGCAGAAGGTTAAGGGAGACTTTTTTTTTTGTGAGCATGCAGGTCTGATATCTGATTCTTCCATCTAGCTGCAGCCAACCTGCCATGGCATAGAGATCAAAGGTGTGCATGAGTCTGGTAGCACCTGTGAGGAGACGGCATGCTTTATTTAGGACAATAGAGATGTGGTGGAGGGCTGTATCTGTTGTAGATCCATAGAACGCTAGCCCATAGTTGATGAGAGATACAATAGAGCTATGAGTGGCCATGTTCAGGGTTTCATGAGTAAGACAGTGCCTGTGTTGCTAAAAGATCCCAATTCTTGTATTGATGGCCTTTGCGGTATTGTTAATGTACTAGGCATAGGATAGGGTGGAATAAATTGTGATGCTCAGGTACTTAAAATGCTAAACTAGCTCAAGAGTGGAACCGCAGTCATTTATGATTGCAAGGGGAAGGTTTTGAGTTTGCTTTAGGGGGTAGAGAACATCATAGTCTTAGTTTTTTTTTTATAATTCAGGACCAGTCTATGTTCCTTAAACCACTGTTCTGCAGATGTGAAGCCCTTTTGTAGATCTGCCTCTAAAAGTTCAGGGTCTCAGTTGCTGGTAAAAAGGACCGCATTATCTGCATAAAGGAGCATTTGACACTGGCAGAATGCCAGGAGATTATTTAAGAATAGGCTGAACAGCAGCGGTCCTAATATGGATCCCTGCAGGACACCAGATCCAACAGGTCTGCTGTCAGAGAGGACTTCACCGATCCTTACCCATTGGTGGTGGTTGCTCAGGTAGCTATTGAACCAGTCCTGGGTGTCAGATGAGAGACCAATGTCAGATAGCTGGTTTAAGAGGAACCTATGGTGCACCATATCAAATGTCTTTGATAGGTCAATGAAGGTTGCCCCAACCAAGTGGCCTTGGTCTAATGCATGGTGGATATAGCCTGTGAATTCGAGCAAGGCTGTGAGGGTACTGTGTCCACTCCTGAATCCATGTTGTTCAGGACACAATAGTTGGTGCTGGTTAAGATAATCCACAAGCTGATTGGCCACAATCCACTCTAAGGCTTTGGAGAGTGGGGGGAGTATTGATATCAGCCATTAGTTGCTTTGCAGTGTCCTGTCCCCCCTTTTGTGCACCAGTGTGATTGTAGCAGATTAACAACGTTGGGGGAATTTGGAGTGACAGCTGGAAAGGTTGATAATGTGAGTCAGTGGACTTAGGATTTCCTCCAGTGCTAGACAAATTTAAGGTCTAGGGAGTCCCCACTGCATCTTCCTTTCCCAAGCACCTTTTCCAGATATTTTCTGGCTTTCTTTTCAGTGAATTTCTTAAAGTAAAAAACTGGCTGGTTGTGGTGAAGGGTTGGTTTCTCTTGTGAGTCTTTTGTGGTGGTGGGATTGAAGAAGTTAGCAGGGAGCACACTGCTCAAGTCCAAAAAGGTGTTATTCAGGAGTTTGCAATGAGAAGGGTGTCTAAAGATGGCACTTCATCGATGGTGAGCATAGTTGGGGTGGTTTTGGGATCCTTTCCAGTGATGTCACTAAGGTTGTCCCAAAAGAACTTGCTGGAGTTCCAAGAACCAGTGAGGGCTTCTTTGTAATAAGAATTTTTCGCCAGATAAATAGTTTTTGTGCAACATTTCAGGCTTTTTTGTATCGCTGTATGTTTGCAGCTGTGCCATGCGCTCTCGTCACTTGTCAGAGATGATCCTTAGTAGAGAGCTGCTCAAGTAGGTCAGGGGTAATCCATGGATTGTGGGGTCTTTGGACTGATCTTGTTTTTATGGGTGTGTACTTATCACAGACTGCATTAAATTTTTTAATGAGGAGGTCAAGGGCTATGTGCACATCCTGAGTGTCATACAGGTCAGTCCAGTCTTGGTACATGAGGTCTGCTTTTAGCTGTGGAAGATGTTCTTTTAGGAGTACATAGTTAGTGATAATTCTGACGGTTTGCAGTAGTGGTTATTCCAGGTACATGTGATTGGAGAGTGGTCACTCAGAGAGTCCTGGAGAACAGAAACATTACTGATATGTTCAAGTCAGTTCGTGAGTACCCAATCCAACAAGGTGCTGATGCCGGTTTTATAGTGGGTTCTGGCTGGAGATTCCATCATTTTGGAGATGTGGATGGCAGACAGGGTGTCCTTAATAGCAGCAGATGCTGGGAAGAGCCAGTTGATGTTAAAGTCACCTAGCAGTATAATTTCTGTGTTAAGGCTGAAGGTACTGGTATAGCCCATGAAGTCACTGGTGCCAACAGTGGTCAGTTTAGGTGGGATGTAGACAGAGAGTATTGTTAGCACCCTATTGTGTGCCACAAGGATCACTTTGATGGCCAGTGCTTTCACGTTATCACTCCTGCTGGGGAGCAGTAGGCCATGTCCTTGCAGGTCGTCTTTGATGTAAATGACACATCCCCCACCTCTTTTTGACTCTGTTTAGTAGTTACAGATAGGTGGTTCCTATCTGTAACTATGGGGAAACACACACATACGCACGGACACACACATGAGGCTTGATTTTTATCTTCAGAGCCTGATGATGTCTGCTAGCTGGCTAATGGGCAGAAAACCACTGTAATTGATGGGGTTTTCTCCTTTGAGCTTTTACGCAACAAGAAGTTTACATCGACCAGCCAGCTGAACACCTCTGACATTGTTGGAACAACTCTGAAAAATATAACATCTAGACTCATTTTAGCTTATATTTCACCTTTTTTGTAATTGTTACCCTTATCCGTATATTACTAAAGACATTTGCATGGAAACAGGACCTCTGCCCTATTTGCTTTGTCTTCTTGCCTACTTCTGCAGTCGCAGTTCTATTTATGACATCCCAGTCTGTTGCTGTGGAGATAATTGTGATGTCATAAACAGACCATTATGATGTCATATGTAGACAAGCAGTCAAAGCTAATAATGTTGAAAGGACAGTAATGTTGTTTTTATGTCACTTCCTCTCAGTAACAAAGAAACAAGGGAAAGAACTGCAAAAATATACATTTGGTTTAATGTTACAGTGGGTAACTGTAAAACACTGGGTTGCAGGCTCAGTCCCCCTCAGGGCCGCAAACAATATTGTCTAAGGAAATCTGAGCTACAGTAAACTTGTAGCCAGTCCTGTGGGGTGGAGGGCTGAAGTTCTGGATGCCTCACTTCTCACCTTACTGGTGATCCGGATTTGAGAATGAACCAAGGTTGCTTGGGGCTGGTGGGAGGAAGGAAGATTGAGCATCCATCAATGAATCTCCTCCTTCAAGGTAGGGGACAGTGTGTACTGCTACTTGGCTGCCACCTAGGGAAGGGTAGGTGTTCATAACAGCAGTCACCAGAATTGAAAGTTGGAGGTGGGTGTTGAAAACGTGCACTGTCTTCATGGTCTATGTTTGTGCCATTGTACACCATCGGCTCTGACTCAGGGGAGTAATGGGTGAAAAAGAACCCCTGTCTGCAGGATGATGCTGTGACCCTGAAGGCACTGCACCGTCACCATCCATGGCATCCACTCACACAATGAAGTAAGAAGTAGATTGGGGTAAGTCCTGGAGGTGAGGTGAGGGGGTTGTGGTCTGACAGCAGAAGGGGGATGATGGGGAGGGGCAGGAGGATAAAGTCCATATAAAAAAACAAGATTGCAAAAATATTTGAATGAGCAATTGAATTGTGTCTAACTTGCACATTTTTCCAAGTTATACAACTGGTATCAGGGGCTCTTTAAAGGGAATATAAACAAAATATAATTTAAATTAACTATTGCTGGTGTTTCAGAAACATAGAAACTGACAGCAGATAAGGGCCACTTAGCCCATCCAGTCTGACCATTTTTATTGTGATTGCTCATGCTGCAGACCCTGCTTGGTCCATGGCACTGTCTCTTCCACCCCCTTCCTTTCCTTTATGATTCCATTGTGCCTGGCCCAGGATTTTTGGAATCCCACCACTGTTTTCACCACCACTACCTCCTCTGGGAGGCTGTTCCAAGTATCCTCTACCCTTTCTGTTCCTGAATATACACCTCCCTCCAGCTACGTATCATGACAGCTTGTTCTAGAGCAGCATTTCCTCTGAAAAATACCTCCAACTTGTACATTATTCACCCTCGTGAGGTATTTAAAGGTCTTGATCATATCCCCCTGCTCCCTCCTCTCCTCCAGGGTGCACATATTTAGTTCCTTTAACCTCTCCCCCAGGGCTTTTGATGCAGACCCTGCACCATCTTGGTAGCCTTCCTCTGGACCACCTCCACTTTGTCTATGTCTTACCTGAGATCAGGGGAGTAACCGCCTTTAAAAATGTGTACACACAGGGCTCAAAAATTAGAACTATGGGCCGGGGGTCTGGGGGAGGCTAGGCCCACATAAATTATTTTAAATTTGGTGCATTCTGGTGCATTTTGGGGGTCATTTAAAACAGAATTAGCTATCCTGCTATGCCATTCCTCATGCCCAGTAAGTTGCACTTTAGCCCCTTCCCAAGAGTCTCCACAGTCCAATATGTTGCCCAAACCAGTCTCCCAATAGCCCAGCCTCCCACTTCTGTGCAAGGTCCCTGGCCCACCCCAAAGCCCAGCAAGTTGCACCATTGTTCCCCTCCCTAGAATCCCCAACCCTCAACATACCAACTTTCATCCTAGCATCTTTCCTTCACCTTCAAGTGACCATGAGGAGGGACAAACAAGTCGGACTGTGTGCGGCTAACCGACAAAACTGCTGTTAGAAAAAAATGGCCAAATCATTAGCAAGAAATATGCATTCACTGAAGAAGATACAATTCATTATTTCTCAAGAGGAATGTCAGGCCTCTTTTGCTTCTGTAAGATCACAATATCAGTGCAGGGTAAGCATGCTATCAGGTGTCCAGCCTTTGAAGTCCAGAGTAACTATTTCCTTGTAACTGGGTTTGCTAAAATAAATACTCCCTGCTCACCACCTGTCTATGTCTGCCCACCTGCCTGCTCACCTTTCTCTTCTCACACCTTCCCTGACAAACCTTCACCTGCTGACCACCTTACACCACTCACCTTTGAGCCTACCATCATCCCCCTCCTCGGATTCCTCCTCTCCTACCTAATGCTGATTGGTTCCCTCTGCCCTTTCTGACTACTATGCCTAGGCTGACTCCTCTAGCTATAGCCTAGTAACCTTTGGGTATCAGTTTTGATGAACAGCTCCATCTCCTGTTTCCTCCCAATACAAGATCCTGCCTAGCTTCCACCTCTGATTTTTTCTCAAACTAGCACCTAACTCTGACTTAGGCATTTAATTGTATGGCATGACGTGTGAACCCTACCCCATTAACTATGTACCCTTGTTTTGGTTATGTGTTGTTATTTGCCTATGTTACCCTACATTGTTATGCTATTGCCAATGTTTACTGATTTCTCCTGTTCACATTTATCCTACTATTAGATGTTCTTGACAATGCCTGTTAAGCTGCTACTGACTCCAAACTTATGTACCCTCCCCTATCCTTGTGACGATAATCCTTTGTAAATGAGCTTTTAGCTCAAAGGTTATAATTCTGATTACTAAATAAAAAAATTTAATAAAATAAATACATAGCTAACAACAAACTGTATGCAGTTACTGTAAACAAGTGCTGTTTCAAATATGTTTTTTGTAAAACATGAAATACCTATTACCACAATGACAAAACTGATGAAGAAAATGGCAGCATGAGCCAAGTGAGTCCCCTTTTTTCTGACCCTTCCCTCATTTTAGGTTTCTTCCCTCCCCTCTACCCCACTATGCAAATGGCCTTTCCCAGGAATGGGGGCCACATTCCACAGCAGTTTTTAGTTGGATGAGGCGGCACCACAACAGTCTGATAGTCGCCCCCCCCCCTGTAATTCCAACAATGGACAGTGGCAATGGCATGATGGCTCTCTGGGGCCAGTAGCTGCTGAGCTAACAAAAACCAAAAGGAAAGATCTTGCTGAGATGCACAGACCTTAGGGACAGTGGCAGTAGAAACAGGAAAACTCCACAGGGCTGGGAGCCACAGCTGGTATTACAAGCAAACTTCAACCTGTGTGGGGAAGAGAAACCAAACAGTGGAGAAGAGGGACAACTTTAATTAGGCATGCACCGATCCTCCAAAACAAAGCACAGTCCCTTTGCTGTTTTTCCACAGATCCACACAGTGGTCTCTCAGTCACTCACTCTTCATCTGCATGGATTGTACTGTACATTTGAAATTGTAAGCACAGTTTTGTTTCTGTGTTTAAAACTGCAATCCATGCATGCAGATATTATGGAGAGAGAGAGTGACAGGGAGAGAGAGACTGGTGGTGTAGTATCCCACCTGGCCCAACAAAGCTGAGCTGACTAAGCAAGAAAATGCAGAGCAAAGCTCCTTCCCTCATCTCCCACAGCTGTAAAAATATCAAATAGGTTACCAAGAACCCCTACTTATGCACCCCAGCATCCCACTAGCTCTTCCGATTGCCATGTCACATTGTCTGGTCACCTTTAGCTCATCCAATATGGTTATACCCAGGTCCCTATCCTGCTTGGTCATTGCAAGTATCTCTCCCCCCATTTTGTACTCCACCCTCTGGATTCTGTGGCCCAAGTGCATTATTTTGCACTTTACTGCATTAAACCATAGCTGCCAAACCTCAGACCACACCTCCAGCTATTTTCAATTTCTTACCATCCTTTACCACCCCCCACCACCCCCAGAGTGTCTACTCTGTTGCAGGTCTTGGTGTCATCTGCAAAGAGGCAGATCTTCTCTTCCAGCTCCTCTGCTATGTCACTAATGAAGACATTAAAGAACACCGGCCCCAGCACTGACCCCTGAGGTACCCCTCTGGTTACGCTTCCTTCCTAGGAGCAAACTCTGTTTACCACCACCCCCTGCCTTCTGTCCCATAACCAGTTTCTTACCTACATTACCACCTTACTGCCCACCACCATGCTACTTAACTTGTTCACCAACAGTCTAAGTGGTACAGTGTGCTCTGCGGTAGGGTCCTCATGCCCTGCCGGAGGTTGCAAGCCCCAAGTTACCAGTAAGAGTCCAGGGAAGGCAGGCACTCAAAACAGATGGTTACAAACTTGTCAGACACACACAGTATCTCAGCTTTCACACAGACTTTATTTCTTGTTGCTGGAAACTGCTGTTGCAGTGATACAATACAGAGATCGTAGCGTACAGCTAACTTTGCCACACAACAAGGAATAAAGCCTGTGTGAAAGCTGAGGTACTGTGTGTGTCTTACAAGTCTGTAGCCATCTGTTTTGAGTGCCTGCCTGTCCTGGACTCACCAGCCTCTTATGTGGAACAGTGTCAAAGGCTTTGCTGAAATCTAGGTAGGCCACATCCACCATCAGTCCCTGATCCGACACCTTGGTCACCCAGTCAACAAAATCTGTCAGATTTGTTTGGCATGACTTTCCCCCTGTGAAACCATGCTGCCTTGGGTCCCCCAATCCATTGGATTTCAGGTATTCCACAATCCTTTCCTTCAATAGTGTTTCCATTAATTTTCCTACCACCGATGTCAGGCTGACAGGCCTATAATTGACCACCTCTTCCTTGCTACCACTTTTGTGAAGTGGGACTACACCTGCTCTTCTTTAGTCCTCTGGGACCATGCTGGTCACCAGAGAACTGTTAAAGAAATCTTCCAGAAGTGCAGCCAGTACCCCCCTGAGTTCTCTCAGCACTCTTGGGTGCTCCCCATCTGGCTGCATGGCTTTACCCACCCTTAGATTAGTAAGTGCTATCATGACCCTCTGTTCATGAAAGGGACTGGTGCCACCTCCTTCCCCTCAAAGCTCCTAGTGTCTTTTTGTGGTCCCTCCCCTTCCTCTTCTACTGTAAACACTGAACAGAAGTACTTGTTTAAGATGTTTGCCTTCTCCTGGTCCCCCTCCGTACAGTCCTCCTCCTCCTTCTTTAACTGTACAATCCCTCCCTTTGACTTCCTTTTCTCACTAACAAACCTAAAAAAATGTCTTGTCCCCCTTAGATACTGCCTGGGCTATTCTTTCCTCAGTTTGTCCCTTTGCACTCCTTACTACTTTCCCAGCCTCCCTCTGCTTCCCTGATGCAATCTTCCCTATCCTCCTCTCACTGGGTTTCCTTATGCCTCCTGAATGCCTCTCTTTTTGCCTTTACCTTTTCTGCCACCTCCTTCTAGAACCATAATGATCTTCTATTCTCTCTGCTTTTGCATACTTGCTTGATGTGTATGTTTGTTGCCTTTAGGAGGCACAAGGCCTAGTCCAATCACATTCATAACCACCCCCCCTTTCAGCCAGCAATTATTATTGACAGCTCTTCCATAAATCATCCCCTTAGTTTTTTCCCTCCCTCACAGCCCCCTTATTTTGTATCTCAGCCCCTATCATACCTTTTTCTACAGCTTTGCTACCCTTGACCAAGACCTCCACATCAACTCCTGGCACTTACTTCTACCCCAATCACTCCTCCATACCTCCTACTACTAGTAGCCTTAGTCTCTATCTAAATCTCCCACCAGCCCCTCCATGTCATTCTTCAGAGGCTGTTTATCATCATTTTAGCAGTCATCAATCATATCTGTCTGTCTACGTTAGTTTGCCTTGGAGCCTGTAATACCAGCTACCCTGTGTTGCGTGGTACTTTTACTGTATCCTACCTTGCCCTGTCAAGTTTTATCAACCTTTATCCTCCATTTGTATATATGTTATATTACTGTATCTGTTTAAATAGAAGTGTTTTGTATATGTCTGCTATTGTACCTTCAATTTGTTCCTTGACCTATCAGGTCCATCTTGTAAATGAGCTTTGCTCAATGATGTCCGCCTGAATAAATAAAGATTTTGATTGATTGATTGATTGATTGATAGTGGTTAAGGGCACTGAGCTGCAAACCTGGAGATCTGGGTTTGAATCCTATCAGCCCCCACTTGCGTACTGTGTGACCCTGAGCAAATCACCTAACTTCCTTGTGCTCTCAGGTCACACCTGGAAACAAGCTCCAGCTTAGTGTGCTGGTCCTGGTTAAACAATTTTCCCCTTCCCCCTTTACTATTCCCTATTTTAGTCTGGCCTTTTTGTCCTCCACCCCACCCAGGACATCTCCTTCTGCCAGGTCCTTTTGGATGGATTCTCCCATTTTTATAAGTCAGTCCTCCTGAAATCCGAACCCTTGCCCTTGTGTGATTGGAGTCCACTACAGTTCTTATATTAAACCACACTGCAATGAACACTGGTCCCCAGGTGACTTCCTACCCTGTCCCTGATGTCTGCAACACTGTTCCTTTTAGTAAGCACCAGGTCCAATATTGCCCCACCCCCAAGAGGGTCCACTGACTAGTTGCCTGAAGAGTACCCCCTGCAGGGAGTCCAGGATGTCTGCTTCTAGCTGACATTGCTGCAGGGAGGCTCCAATCTACATCTGGCAGATTAAAGTCCCGGACCAGCACCACCTCCCCCTTTTCAGTCATTTTGCCAATTACTTCTAACATTTCCTTATCTAAGTCCTCCCCCTGTGTCAGAGGCTCATTGATCACTCCTGTCCAAATAGCGGCTCCATTTTCTACCTCAAGGATGATGCACAGCATCTTGGCCCCCCTTGAATTCCCTGTATCTCCATCATTTTTACATTTCCCTTAACATAAAGCACCACTCTCCCTCCTTGCCTCTCTACCATGTCCCTTCCAAACATCGTGTAGCCTGGTATGACCATTTCCCAGACTTGTGTAATCCCCCTATCAATGGGGATTCCCGAATAGTCTTCCACGAGCTTGCCTAATTGCTCTCTGCCTGGCTGGTGTTCGGCGCTGTAGTTGTTTAAATGCATTGCCAGTGAGTGCCTGTGTGGCCTCTGTGTACTGTCGCTTTAAAGGCTACCTTTGTGCAGTAATAATTAATCTGGGAGGGGGACTGAGTGTTTCCATGCTCTGGTCTCACCCAGGCTGCCTGTTAATTGCTCCATTTCTGCCATTGCTAATTGTGCAGAGAGAGCCCTGCTGAAAGATGTAACTAATTGCTGGTAATCATTTAGGGTAGTAATGATAATGTAATTTGTTCTAACCTGCCTTCTTTGCAGCAAGGACTGTCCTGCTTGGCTCCACCATTTTGATCCCAAACTGCAAATTGGACCAATCAGTAATAGGGAACTCTAAAATGGAGCCTGCTCATAGGGACTGTATGGACCCAAACCTGTGGGAATTGTAGTTTTGGACTGTTGGCACCTTTTGCTACTGAAAGGGGAGCTCTTGTGTGATTGACAGTTGTGCTGACCAACCAAACTGTTTGGATCTGGGGTAATACCATGAGCTGTCTGCTGGCAAGCCAGATCTAAGCGAGGAGTTGAGAGAGAAAGAAGCTCGTGATAGCCGAGCAACCGTTGGTGTTTCGAGCAGGAGAACTGTGTGAAGGCCTAAATAGCGGCTGCAAGTTGGCTCATTGTGAGAGAGAAGGGGGGGGAAGAGTTTATCAGACTAAATCTGAGTCTGCAGAACCCAGTGAGTAGCTGAAGGGTGATCAGGCTTTACCTGAGGAGGACCGAAGATTGTGCTGAGTGTAATCGGCCTGCCAGAAATCTTGATTCACCCCAGAGCTCCCGGTTTTGAACAGAGACTTTGCGAGTGGGACCTGGGAGTGCTTGCCTGGTACAGTAGGTGTCCCTTACATATAAATGTGCTGTGTACTGCATGGAGGTTGCGTTCCAGTCCCCCACATTACAAATGGCATTCTGCTAGCTGGAAATGTGTCCAGCCCCAAATGGACTGACTCCGCTATCAGTTCCATGTGGTTAGGCCTTGCCAGGAGGGCCACGCCACCCCATCTTGCTGCACAGAGAAGAACCATCGATGAGAGACCTACCCGGGGATCAGCCCCTTGCTACACGCTGGACCAGGAACGATGCTGCGGTCAATTGTGTGGGTCCTGCTTCTTCTGGCAATCCAGAGAGTTCATCTGCTGTCTTCATTCTCGTCCTGCCTGTGTCCAGTCTTAGGTATCATGAGTAGTCCCCAGGGTAGCTCCCTGCAACATATAGCTAAATCAAAAGTGTGTCACCTGATTGTTTTGTTCTTTTTCCTTTACGAACTGAGCTCCCTGGCTCCGGATTACAATTAGAGTGTGATGCATGTTTGTTTCTTTCCTCACAGGGCCCCAACAAGCTGCAACATCAGTCTACCCCGGGCAACGGTCCTGGCTAGCCCACCTTCCCTCCACCTGGGTACCCAGAGAGTGTGACTGTAATCGGGACTCTAAATGCATGCACAGTAGTGAGAACTATAGCGAAAGTAAGCTAATTAACCTGATTGACCCCCTTCCTTGTTCAAACCCCCTGAATAAATCAGATCTACTTTTTCTGCCTTTCAGTCAGTCTGTGGATCCTGTTTACACCTGAAGTATTGTGTTGCTGCCATTTGCTCTGTTTAGCCTTGTTTTACAGGGGATCCCCAGAGTCGAGCTGGAGAAACCAATACTGGTGGTAAGTGCCAAAGGTTTGGATACTGGTAAAGCATATCAGGGGTACTGTGAAAGTCATTGTTGTATTTTGTGTGGGCCACTTGCAGGAACCGAGGGGGGTTACAGTCTCCCAGAGGGATGTGCCCAAGCTAGTGCCACCACTAATAACCCTGACCTCTGGGTGGAGGCAACCGTTTCAGAACTCAGGCCCCTCAACCTACTAGTTGTCCAGCAGGCAGGGGTAGTAGCCCTTGGGGTAGCGCCACCTAGGGGTTACACTTGGCTTGCATGCACCATGATTCTGTAATGGCCAGAATACCCAGGTCTGCCTCTGCCACGTTGGCCTCCAGCTCTGCGATCTTATTTCCCAGACTTCTAGAGTTGGCACACATGAGTTTCCAGATTTTGTTAGCCCTTTTCTTGTCACATCCCTCTTGGTCCATTTGTTCTGCATTCCTTACCTTTTTCCTTTGACTGCTCCTCTTCCTCCCTCCTCCTTTCCTAACCCCCTGCTACACTGATTGTCTTGCATCCCAGTGGGATTATCTCCTCTCAGGATCTCTGTACTCTCTAGCTCAGCCTGTGGGGGGGAGGGGGCAGTTACTGCCTCCCGTTTGTCTTCCACCACCCACTTCAGCAAGTTTAAATGTCCATCAAAATAACATTTAAACCGTCCACTGAGGACTGCTGTTCCCCTCCTGGATAGATGTAGGCCATCCTCCCAGTACAAGCTCTAATTCCTCCAGGTGGACCAAGTCCCCAATGTAGCCATGCTCTTCTCTGCACCATTCCTTTAACCATAAGTTGAAGGCCTTAGTGCAGAGCTCCCTCACCTTCCCCCTGTAGCAGAGATGCAGCACTACTGTAAAGGCTACTGTGCATACTATGTGCCTAAGACCCTTCCCCAGTTCCCTAAACTACTCCTGCACTGCTTCTGTCCCATCCATAACTAGGAAATTCATCCCCAGGTGGACAATGACATCCAGCTCCCCATTCTTGCCTATTACCCTCACAATCCATTGGAAACACTGCACTTCCAATCTCTCAGCGCTGTTGCACCAGGCAGGCACTTTACCTCCCTCTCTACCCCTTTCCTTCCACCAACTCTACCCCTCTGACAAAGCAGACTCCCACCAGAAGTTGCTCCCTTTTTCTCTGGGGTCCTCCATCCTCCCCCCTGGGGACTCCACTACGGAGGGCCCCTACATTCTCACTGTCCACTATCTTGGGTGCAACTTCTTGCCAGTCCTGTTCCACCTGTAACCCCCCCATTGGGTGGGGATTACCTTGTTGCCCCGGGAGCCTGTTCTTGCTCCCGCTCTTCCCGTTGCCTCCCTCTGCCAGTCTGAGTGCTGGAGTTTCCTTGGGTCTCTGTCTGCCCCCTGTGTGATATTTTAGTCCTCTGAGGGCCAGAGGAGTCAGTAGCCGGACCACCATGTGTGCTAGCATTTTAAGAGTGCCTGTGGGATCTGTGCATGTGCACTGGTACCTGAACGTTTCTCGCCACTGCAGCAGCTAAGGAATTGCCTCTCCGGTGATCTCGACCCCCAGGATAAGTTGGTCGAGGGTCAGACACACAGAGGAGGTACCTCAAAAGTGGCTGCAGTATTTATTTTAAGAGTGCCTATAAGCACATAGAACAGGGGTATATATATAAATATTGATGAGATGCCTCGTGAATATTAATGAGCCTGGTCACAGCTCCTGGGGACTGCATGAATCGGAGCCAATGACAGGCAATCTAAAGACTTTAATTATAATTAAGCAGTCGTTTTAGAGGGGACGAAGGCTGCCACAGGACCATGGGGCAACTGTGCTGAAAAACTGTGTACTTTGGCTGCAGGGACACTTTAAAATGGGGACTGCTGTATAAACTGTATGGGACTGTGTACTAATCAGCTATCTTTGCTACTTTGACCCCCAGTGCCAGCCAATCAATAACTCAGGTGCCTAACAGACAATGAAATGACTGCTGGGAGAGGTGTAGACTCTATTCTGGGCACCTAATGCTGATAACCAATCCATAATCAAAGTGGGCTGATGTTTAATCATTTCTTTGAGGGACAGCAGGATTCAGCCAATCAGAGGCTGGAATTTGCTGTGTGAAACCCTGGGGACTGTTGCAGTTACATGGCAGTCTGGCTTGGCCTCTCATTGAGTCAAGAGGACTTGTTGTCTGTGCTGGAAAAAATTTGGAAATTGGCCTGAGGTCTTGCAGTTAATCATCAGAGGAATTTGAAGAAGGGTGCCTGAGTGGTAAAAAAATGGATTTATAACTGGATGTACCTGGTCCTGAAGTTGGCAACGTGGTCTGAAGTGGAAGAAAATTGTGGAAAAGGTCTGCAGGCATCCAGTGCTCAGGGACCTTCAAGTATTGCTGAAATATGGCTGTGTAAAGGTGGAGTGCTACTCCAGAGACTGCATGCTGTTAGCCAAAAGTCACTGGCAAGGTGGAATTCCAAGGAACCATTGCTGCAGTGCATCACGGAGCTGATAGTCCCAGTCCAGACAAAAGACAGAGAATGCAAGCTGCACAGCCACAGATTGGAGCCAGGTAGGGGAACTGTTAACCCTTATCGAGTGGGGCGTATTGGACTGCAGGGTGCCACAGGCATGTACCTGAGTGCTAGGGCACTCTGAACCCATTTGGGGAGCTGGATCATGAGGTCACTTCTGGGTCTGGGCTCACTTGCGGACCAGGAAGCCTTGCATTGGGCTCCCATTCTACAGCCTGCTCATAGGCCGAAGGTGACAAGTTACTAGACTCTGCATGCAAGTTAAAAAGTGGAAAGCTGCCAGATCCTGCTACTCCATCCAGTCTTTCCAGTTGTCCATTTGCTCTGTTGCCCCATGGCGCCATTGTTTCCTCCTTCAAGCCCAGTGCGCAGAACCTAAGATCCAGTGCCTATGGAATCGTAAGTAACTCAGGACTTGCCCTAACCAGGAGGCTAGTTTAAGGCTGTCTGCAAGTGTAAACTGTTTACTCCCACAAACCACAACTTTGTTCAAGGGCCCCAATGCCAGCCAAGCCATGGCAAAGTATAGGGCTGCACTGGTTTGGGTACCCAAATAGACTCGGGGGGGCACTGGTACCAGTGGGGAGGTGGGTATTGTTGTTAAAGTCAGGTTGAATTTAAAGTACAAATACTTCTCTGCTATTCCATTCCCCTTTCCCCCAATAAAAGTTTTATGGTTGTTGATGTTAAACGTGGTTGTGAGCATATTATTAGTTACAGCATTTAATTACATGTATTTTACAATATTACTAAACAGCGTGGCATTCTGTGTGTGGGATGACTGGATGGGTAGGTGGGGAGGTACAGCATCCCAGGGGGTTGTGCTACTAAAACACCTGGCCCACTATTATTTTACTCTGGGTGGAGGCACCGTGCTATTTGTTATTACTTTGGTTAAGAACCCCCCCCCAACTATCATCAGAACAGAACCCAGGCCATTTAACCTGTATAGCAGTCAGAAGGCAGGGGTAGTAGCCCACTGGCACATGGTTCCTGGGCTACACACCAGAACGGTGCAGGAATTTCTCAGTGGTACCGGTTGAGGAATGTGCCTGTGACCTGCTCCTCCCAGCCTTCCAGATCCCACCACCCCAACCCTCCTTGAGACCACCGAAGTCCAACCACTTTTCCCTTCTGGCATCCTTTGAAGCAATGGTGTCTGGCTTCATGGCCCCTGGATGGGAGACATGGTCCCCCAACTCCTAGTCAATGCAACTTTGAGTCTAGCAACATTCTCTTGACTCTTAGTCAGCACTGCCTGGAGCCTAGAGACCTGCTCCTCTACCTGGTTTTCTGTTCTTTATTGACATGCTATCAACATATTTAAAGCCATCGTATTTGTATTCTGCATGAAACAGGTGCTTCCTGTCTGTAACTAGGGGGAAACACACACACACACACACGCACACACACACACACACTCGCACGCGCACACTGTAAGGCTTGATGTTTATCTTTAAAGCCTGATGATGTCTGCTAGCTGGCTACTGAGCAGAAAACCATTGTGATTGGTGTTTCTTTTTTTCTCTGAGCTACAAAAAGTTTATGCCCATCAGCCAGCTGAACACTGTCATCGTTAGCCTTATCAGCATTGGCTTTTGAGAGGCAAGCCTTCTGCATTTCTGTATTTACTGGCTTATACAGCACACACCTGCACAATCACTTGTACCACAGTACCAACATGTTTGATTTTGCATATGCATGCAAGCAAACATAAAAATGTTCTGTGAGGCCTTGCCCTTAGGCCTTCCTAGAAAATGAAATGAAAGGATGTAAAAAAAACCCTAAAAGCAGGCTGCCTTTTTCACTTGAGTGATAAATAAATAATTGCAAGTGAGAAGGGATAGCAAAATGATAACAGTAAAAACACTCACCAAAACAAGCCCAATCGGTGAACCATCGGTGTTAATACAGTATGTATGTATGGTTTTAATGGAAAAAGTTTAATAACTTCATATTGGAAATGTTCTGTGTTTTTTTAGATTTGTGCAAACTGCATCTGCTGACTGACTGAGTGGCCTTTACCTATGCTGCTATGCCTAATGAGGCATTTCTTATTATACAATGGCAAGAAAATTTCCTGCCCTCCGATTGGTCAGTGGGTTCCTGGAACAGTGATGTTATTACATGATAACATCACTGTATAAAGGCCAGACACACACATGAACACATAACAGACATAGAAATCACACCTCCCTGCCACAACTTACTGCCACTATGGGCCGTCATGCTGATTGATGACCCCCCAAGTTACACCCCACAAACATCAATTCTTTCCACAACTGAGTCAGTCACAACAAATACTGGCTTCAACTACAAAAAACAAAGATAGTTTTTTCTCTTTCTTTCTCTCGAAGGCAGCAGTTTGACTAAACAGCAGAAACAGAAACTACTGGCATGGATTTTCATTCCCCAGCGGCAAGGAGCCACAAGCATATTTTCATTCATTTTTAAATGATGCCATCACATGAGATTGATATACATTCACCCTCCTTCCAAAAATAAAGCACTCCAGCATTTTTTTTAATTTAACCATACCGACACCCAGACCGGCTTCTCAGGCACTTGCTCATGTATCCTCCACTCCCTGCCTCTCTCAACTCACGGTCGCACCTTCACCATTCTCCTGTAGTGTTCTTCCGGTACAAACAAGAAATACTAGAAAGTGTACTGGGAAAACCTAAAATACAGATTTGGTCCGACAGTGTCACTCTGAAGTCAGGACATCGAGTGTATTCCTCACAACCGCCAACAGGCTCCACAACCAGTAAAACAAGTAAATTAAACCATAAAATAAAAAGAGAAACAAACTTCAAATCCATTCTCTTTTCACGAATGGCCATGGGTGAGGGGTAGAGGTCAAAATACCATAAAACACAGTTAAATTGGTAACAGTATCAGACTGGGCAGAGCACACTGATTCTGGTAACAACTTCCTCGAGTGGCAGAAACATATACTGGACTTTTTTTTAAAACATACTCCTCCACCCACAAAAAATTAAATAAAAATGCATAAAAAGTGTTTTTTTTTTTCTTTTTTCTCTCTATACTTAAATGAGCCATTGTTTAATAGCAATAAGGCACTCCAGGGTATATGTTATTGTGTAATAATGTCATTCCTAGGGTGATGGGATAACACACACCCTGTCGTGCCTTATTGCTTAATCATTATGCCAAACAAGGATTTGTCAATGACGAATGTTTGCTTGCTGGTATTAGCATTGGAAGTGCAGGAGTTAGACAGATGCAGACTAGGAATGGCAGTGAAGTATTGAACTTCACACCAACCCCACCTCCACCCTGTAGAGATGGACAGGCATGCCTTTGGGTTGTCATCCATAACGCTCACGCCATTTCACCTCACCCAATCCTGCAGACACCAACAAATACTGAGGTGTGTCTTGGGGTGTTCGGCTTTACAATCACCCCATTCCATAAGGACATACACTGAAATGGGTGCAGCACAGGAGAATGGGGTGAACTCTGGGGCCGAAGAGTACAAGGCACACCTCGATGCCTGTCATTGGCTGCAGGGTGGGGGTGGAATGACATGAGCATTACAGTCGGCAATCCAAAGGCACAACCCTGATGCCTGTCAGTCTGTACAGGGTGGGATGCTATGGTTAGAAACCCTAACGCCCGGGCGTTTGTTGGTAAGTACCAACAACGGGCGGTCGTAAATTCTAACCATAGCGTTCCACCCTGTACAGACTGACGAGCATCGAGATCACTACAGATTGTCAACATGGCCTTTTTGTGACCCTCACCTCATGAAAGCATTTGGGACCTCTGTTCTTGAACAGTGGCATTGTGATTTTGTTAATCTGTCCCGAACACTGATTTCCCGCAGCGACCATGCCATTGTGCGCCGGATGTGCGAAAACACATTTTGAGCAGGATGTGAAAAATGACAGCTGTTCTGTTCATAAGATGGTGTGAAAAATGCTAATGTTGAAAATCTGGAGTGAAAATATTAAAAATTCTCGAAGTTATGAGCGTGTGTGGAAACTGCTCAATGCACACTCATAACATAGTCATTTTTTAAAATTTTCACACCAGATTTTCAGTATAGGCATTTTGGGACCTCCACTCATGAACAGTGTCACTGGGATTTTCTTAATCTGTTCTGAACATTAATTTCTCACAGTGACCATGCCATTGTGTGCCAGAAGTGCGAAAACACATTTTGAGCAGGATGTGAAAAATGACAGTTGTACTGTTCATACGGAGGTGTGAAAAAATGGCAATGCTAAAAATCTGGAGTGAAAATAAATTCTCTAAGTTACGAGCGTGCATAGAAACTGCGTATTGCACGCTCGTAACACAGTCATTTTATGGAATTTTTTCACCAAATTTGCAGCATAGGCTTTTTGGAAGCCCACCTTATGAACAGTGACACTGTCATTTCATTAATTGGTCCCAAGAGGTGATTCCACGCAGTGACAGTGAAAGCACCTTTCAGGGCTGAATAACAAAATGACAGTGACTGAGTTCATGAGGCGGGGTCCCAAAAACCCATGTTGAAAATTTGGAGCCAAAACTGCAAAAGGCCAAGATATCCTAAGTCCCCCATTTATGCCATTATACAGCTTACTGGCATTTCTTCAGTTTGCAGTCCATTTTGAAGAGTGCAGACGTGTTCGTGCTCCACCGAAGATTGTCACACTGGGCTCCAGAGGTAAGTATGAGGTGGGGGTGTGAGGGGAGGTCAGGTGTGCAGAGGGTGGGTGTGGGTTGGGGAAGGGGGCACTGGAGACAACGAGGACCATTTTTTTCTTTCCCAGGTTAAAAAAAAAAATGCAGGAAGGTTTTTCCTTTACAGGTTTGTTTTTGGCACACTGTGGTGGGCTCCCAATGCGCCACCTGTATTTTTTTGAAAGGGCTACTGAAGCTGACAGGGATTGGGCCTCCTGTCGGCACAGAAAACAGGTCTGTGTTTGGGGGGTGCATGATGCCAAGGGGGATTGGGCACCCCCTTGGCATACAGAACTATTACATGGGAGAAATTATGCTGACGGGGCTAGGGCTCCCCCATTGGCAAGTGAACTGTGGAGGGGCATGCCGACAGGGGGATTGGGCACCCCTGTCAGCTTTCATGGGGTCTGTGAGCGGCGGACAGCGACAGCCACCACCTTGTTTATTGAAATGTTACACCAGGCAAGGCACCACCCTGCAATGATGGGTCGCTCCCTCATTGTAGCGGCTAATTTGTTTCAAGTTGGTGGCACGCTTGCAGAACTAGTGTCAGTAGCAGCGTACCACTGCATTGGGTAATGAGGGCCAAGCCCAAGAATGCAGTGGTGTCAGTGGCCACCACAGTGCCGCACCTCCAAAACCTGCTTCTCTCCTAAGCTGCCACGTAAATGTTTCTTGCACAACCACGCAAGCAAACATTAAATGGAGGATTTGCACTAGGCTGTGACTGATTCTGCCTGCAGATCAGAAACAAGCCTGACCTACTATGGCTACTTTTTTTTGTAGGGAAAAAAAACACTTTCCTAGCAGTTGTCCTGAGAAACACTAAAAATTATCACACAAAAGTATGAAAACAATTACCCTCTCTAGCTTGGTATTCAGAAAAGGAACAAGCACTGTCAAGATTTCTACTTTTTGTCTGATTTTCACAAGTGGATTGAAGTAGCTTGCTCTTTCATAATAAATAACTGTAAGTTACATAGAAACATACAAACATAGAAAGTGATGGCAGAAGAGGACCTCCAGATCCATCTAGTCTGCCCATAAGCCTACTCCTGTCCCCTAACTGCTATTCAGTGTTATGATTCTTTTGTACCTATCCCAAGCCTTTTTGAATATTCCAACTGTTTTTGCTTCCACCACCTCAGGTGGCAGGTAGTTCCACACATCCACTACCCTCTCTGTAAAGAAGAACTTTCTTGTGTTGCCTTTAAATGATCCCTCTTCTGGCTTCATGCTGTGACCTCTAATTCTTGTGTGACTCTTGAACTGAAAAAGGTCCTGAACCTGTACCTTGTTTATTCCCTTCATGTATTTGAATGTTTCTATCATGTCTCCCCTATCTCTCTGTTCAAGGAAATACATGTTGAGTTCTTGCAGACAGTCTCTTCTCATAGTTTATATCGTGGAGTCCCTGTATCATTTCTGCAGCTTTCCTCTGCACTGTCTCAGGTCTGTCTATATCCTTTTTGATGTGTGGTCTCCAGAACTGTACACTGTACTCCAGATGCAGTCTCACCAAAGATCTGTAAAGTGGCATGATAACCTCTCTTTTTCTGCTAGTAATTCCCGTCCTTATGCAGCCCAACATTCCATTTGCCTTTAATGCTGCTTTCTCACATTGTTTGAAAGTTTTCAGATCATGTGATATGATTACTCCCTGATCTCTTTCCTGCTTTGTTGATTCTGATTTGACCCCTCCTTGAAGGTATTCTGCGTCTGGATTACTCTTCCCTATGTGCATAACTTTGCACTTTTTAGCAGTGAAATTCAGTTGCCATGTGTGTGAGTTACAAAGGGATAGCAAAATGACAGCAGTAACAACACTATCCTAAACCAGCCCTATCAACCAGGCTGTTACTTACATAGAAACATAGACTTTGAAGGCAGAAAAGGACCACTTGGCCCACCCAGTCTGCCCATTTCCCTACCTACTGGATAAGCTGCAGATTCTAGTTAACCAACAGCCTGCTTCCTGCAACCCCCCACTATAATTGCTTTTTGTCTGTCCCATGCATGTTTGAATTCCCCCACTGTTTTAGACCCAATGACCTCCTCAGGAAGGCTATTCCATGTATCCACCACTCTCTCCGTGAAAAAGAATTTCCTCACATTACCCCTGAGCCGTCCCCCCTCTATCTTTAAACTGTGCCCCCTTGTTCTTACACATCTCTTTTTCTGAAAGATGCTACCCTCCTGGACTTTGTTGATTCCCTTGAGGTACTTAAACATTTCTATCATGTCCCCCTGTCCCTCCTTTCATCAAGGGTATACATATTAAGCTCTCTCAGTCTCTCTTCATATGGTTTCTGATGTAGACCCTGCACCATTTTAGTTGCCCTCCTCTGGACTGCTTCCATCCTGTCTATATCCTTGCATAGATGAGGTCTCCAAAACTGCACACAGTACTCCAGATGGGGTCTCACCAACTGTCTGTATAGAGGGATAATCACTTCCCTTTTTCTACTTGTGATGCCCCTTCCTATGCATCCCAGTATCCCCCTGGCTCTCCTTACTGACTTTTCACATTGCTTACCCACCTTTAGGTCATCTGATATGACCACTCCCAGGTCCCTTTCCATTTTTGATGTGGTTAGTACCTCCCCTGCTACTGTGTACTCTTCTCCTGGGTTTTTGTTTCCCAGGTGCATTACTTTGCACTTCTTTGCATTGAATCTAAGTTGCCATATGTCTGACCATTCCTTCAACCTTGCCAAGTCCCTTCTCATCTTTTCTACCCCCTCTTGTGTATCAACTCTGTTACAGATCTTTATGTCATCTGCAAAGAGGTATGCCTTTCCCTCCAGACCCTCTGCAATGTCACTTACAAAGATGTTAAAGAGGATTGGACCCAGTACTGAGCCCTGAGGTACTCCACTAGTAACCCCCCTTTCTTCGGAATGTGTTCCATTCAGTATTACCTTCTGTGTCCTGTTGTGCAGCCAGTTCGCTACCCAGACTACCACCCTGGGACCCACTCCCAGGCTGGCTAACTTGATTATTAATCTTAGTCGGACTGTATCAAATGCCTTGCTACAGTCTAGGTAGGCCATATCCACAGCCCTCCTGGTCTATTACTTTGGTCACCCAGTCAAAGAAATCAATTAGATTAGTCTGACATGACCTTCCTGCTGTAAATCCATGTTGCTTTGGGTCCTGTGCCCTTGGCCTCTAGGTGCTCAACAATTCTTTCTTTCAGTAGATTCCATCATTTTCCCTACCACTGAGGTCAAACTTACAGGTCTGTAGTTTCCTGCTTCTGCCTTGCTCCCACTTTTGTAAAGGGAATCACATCTGCCCTCCTCCAGTCCTCAGGTACCACCCCATCCTGCCATGATTTGTTAAAAAGTGTGGTCAGTGGTGTCACTAGGTCCCCCCTTAGTTCTTTTAGGATTCTGGGGTGAATCCCGTCAGGCCCTATTGCTTTGTCCACCTTGAGTTTTAGGAGTTCTTTCAGGACTCTTTCTTCTGTGAATGGACTGGTATCAACCCTCCTACCCAGAGTGCTTCTATTGTCTGGTTTAGGTAACTGTTCCTCATCTTCTTTTATGAATACTGAGCAAAAGTATTCATTCAGTATCTCTGCCTTTTCACTGTCTCCCTCTGCCCACCTCCCCTCTCCTTTATTAATCTTCACTATCCCTCCCTTAACCTTTCTATGCTCCGTAATGTACCTATAGAAGGTTTTATCCCCCTTTTTGACCGAGTTGGCTATTTTTTCCTCGGTTTGTGCCTTTGCTATTCTGACTGCCTTTCCTACTTCTTTCTGCTTTAATTGATACAGTTCCCTGTCGTGCTCCCTCTGTGATTCCTTATACTTTTTGAATGCAGCCTTTTTCTCCTTAACCTTCCCTGCCACCTCTTTTGAGAACCATAGTGTTTTTTTACTCTGCTTTGTTTTCTTTATTTGTTTTACACAAAGACTTGTTGCCTCTATGATGGCAGTTTTGATTTTTCTCCATTATTCTTCCACCCCTCCTATTTGGCCATTTGCTAGTGCATTCTTCAGGTGTTCACCCATTTTGCCAAAGTCAGCCCTTCTAAAGTCCAGTATCCTTGTTTTTGTATGGCTTATCTCCATGGTTGTGCTCATTGTGAAGCACACTGTGCAGTGGTCACTTGTTCCCAGATGTCTACTGACTTCTAAATTTGTGATCCTCACTCCATTTGAGAGTACCAGGTCTAGTATTGCTCCTCCGAGTGGGTTCCAGCACTAGCTGTCTAAGGTCTGCCCCCTGCAGGGCATCGAGAATGACCCTGCTCTTGGATGTGGCTGCAGTACATGTCCTCCAGTTAACATCTGGCATATTCAGGTCCTCCATCAACAGTATCTCCCCTTTTTCAGCCATTTTGAGAATGTCCTCTATAACTTTCTTGTCCATTTCCTCCCCTTGAGACGGGGGTCTGTATACAACCCCTGTGCGGATTGTGATGCCATTCCCCATCTCCAAGGTAACCCAGAGTGCCTCTTGTCCTCCCCCTTTACTTTTTAGTTCTGTAGCTTTGATCCCTTCCCTTATGTATAGAGCTACTCCACCTCCTCTTTTGCCTTCCCTGTCCCTTCTGTAGATTGTGTACCTGGTATGTTGACACCCATTCATGGTTCTCGTGTACCATGTTTCTGTGACTGCCACAATATCCAATTGTTCATCTTCCATCAAAGCTACTAGCTCAGAAAGCTTGTTTCCCAGACTACGGGCATTAGTAGTCATTGCCCTCCATTTAATGTTGGCTTGATCCTTTTTTCCCCCATCCCTGCTCTTATTGCTCTTATCTATTTTACCATTTACCCCCGTCCTGCCCTGTGTTGAGCTCTGTACCTCAGTGTTTACCCTACTACCTGCCATGTTTTGTGGGGGGAGGCTTGACTTTTCCTGCCTTTTATCAGTACCTCCCCACTTATCTAGTTTAAAAGCTTGCCAAGGAAGTATTTAAACCTGTCACCTAGGAGCTTGGTCCCCTTTGTGGACAAATGCAGACCGTCATACCAGTATAGACCTTTATCTCTCCAGGTGGACCCCCAGTCCCCAATGAAGCCAAAGCCCTGTGCTCTGCACCAGTTTTGCAACCATTCATTAAAATGCATGGTGTGCAGTACCCTAGCCTCACTCCTGCCATGGACTGGTAGCACCTCTGAGAAGGTTACTGTGCTTGCTACCCATCTGAGGCCCCTCCCCAACTCCACAAATTCATTCTGCACTGCACTGATCCCATGCCTAGCTAGGTTATTTGTCCCAAGGTGGACAATGATATCTAGTTCTCTCTCCTGTGATGCTGCTTCTACAATTGTGAGGATTCGCTTCTTGTCCCTCCAAGCCATGGCACCAGGCAGGCAGCTTACTTCCTTCCTTCTCTCCCTTCCCCAGTTCTACCCCTAACAACTGGAGTCCCTATCAGTGGCTGTTTCCTTCCCTGTGGTGTCCCTTGCCCACCCTTTGTGGGTCTCCCTTGTGGATGTCCTCAGCATTCTTCTGGGTCTCCACTGAGGGTGCCATCATAGAGGAACCTTGCTCTGCCAGAATGGCATCTGATTTGTGTAGAGGTACAACTGGGGGGCTTCGCCTCTGGTCTACCACCCGCACCCTCCCAGAACCCACTGTGGTCCTACTGCTCTTCATACTCCGAAACCTCTGACTCAGTGGTTGTGGCAGTGGTGCTCTTTGGGAGGGGGCTCCTTAGTCCTTGCTAGTTCAGCCTGGAGGTGGGCAACCTCCTCTCTCAGAGCTGACAGTTGCCTACAAATAGGACAGCAACGCAGTTTCCAGAATGTTTCCCGGAAAACTGCTGCCCCACAGCCAGTGCATTGCACCACTCCCCACATGTCCTACTGCCTTATTATATACAATATGTAATTATATATGTATTATTATTTATTTTGTGTAACTACTCTTTATGCACGTTGCAGGGTTATTAGGAATATGACAGTTCTGCCCCAAGACCTGTCGAGGAAGTGATGTCAGAACTGTGGCTATAAAGGAAATGCCACGCCTGGGGGGGTGGGTAGTGCACAGCCACTGGTGACTGTTAGAAACAATCAAATACACAACTGCTCCACCACCCTGGTGAGTACTGTCCTTTATAGTAATACAACTAACACCACAATTTACTAGACCACGGCTCCAACACAAACCACTCTACTGAGTCCAGGGACAAAAATGAACTCACTCCTCAGCCAGCAGGACACTTCAAATGTTACAAAAATATCCTTCCAAATGCTAGGTCTCAACCCCCGCACTCAAGCAAATTCAGTTGTATCTCACTCACTCTGGTTATAAAATTACTACCCTTTTAAAGGAATCCTGCAATTCTCTGCTTAATGCCAATAAGGAAAATTAAAAAAACTTTTTGTAGAAAGTATATCTCCCCTTCTTACCCAGTGCTCTGCAGTATTATGCCTTAATCAGGTTCCCAGGTCCTAAATGGAGTTGCAGTTTGTTCTTTGCAGTAAGTTTGAGCTTCCAACAGACACTTTAAAGTCAGTGTGACTGGCTTCTAACTGTGAAGGATGTCTAAGATAAGCACAGTGATGAAACCCCACCCAGAGCCAATTGATTGACTAGTGACACCTGTGATGTAAGCAGGCCTTTCAATGCAGGCAGACTGCTATGTCTGATTCTAATGCACAAAACCTTTCAGTGAAACCAGGGATAAAAAATTAACTTCTCAGCCAGCAGCATACCTCTCAACCTTTTGTCCCCCAAATGTGGAACATTGCCTCTCAAAATGTGGAACAAATGAGCAAAATGTGGAACACTTAATCAAATCTTTACCTAGGAAGCTCAGAACACTGTTAAAATGTTTACATTTATGTTCAGAAAGTCTGTTATTACTTGAATAATATAATTGTTGTATCATTTACTATAGATTTTTGCTTTAAAATGTTAATACTGAATGTGGGACATGCCCTCACAATGTGGAACAGGGAGCTTTTGTGAAGTAAAATGAGGAACATTCCTCGTAATGTGGTACAGTTGAGAGGTATGGCCAGCAGGACACTTAAAATGCTACAAAAATATCCTTCCAAATGCTAGGTCTCAACCCCCGCACTCAAGCAAATTCAGTTGTATCTCACTCACTCTGGTTATAAAATTACTACCCTTTTAAAGGAATCCTGCAATTCTCTGCTTAATGCCAATAAGGAAAAATAAAAATAAAACTTTTTGTAGAAAGTGTATCTCCCCTTCTTACCCAGTGCTCTGCTGTATTATGCCTTAATCAGGTTTCCAGGTCCTAAATGGAGTTGCAGTTTGTTCTTTGCAGTAAGTTTGAGCTTCCAACTGATTGCTTAAAGAGCAGAAACAGGACTAGTATAGTACTGTTTTTTTCACTTTTAAGAAAAATTAAAAACTCCTAGTAGTCCTCCTGAGAAACATTGAAAATTATTACATAGAAGTGTGACAACAATTACACTCTCTATCCTGGAATTTAGAAAAGGAACAATAACTGTCAACATTTCTTCTTTGTGTCTAATTTTAAGAAGTGGATGGAAGTAGACAGCTCTTTCCTAGCAGCTCAGATGTCTGTCTCTTCCCTGTAGCTTCAGCAAGTGCTGGGTCACATGACCTGCCTTCAGTGAGCTTCCAAAGTGGCCTCTAATTGGACAAAAAAATGAACAAAGTGGGTAACTTGATGCCTTTTATTGGACCAACAATTTTCTAATTCTCTAATCAGTCAGGAAGCCTCAGGAGAGCTGGAAGTATCATATCCTCCTCTAGCAGCCAAATCACAAATAACAATGCACAAATAATGAATATTGGGACCCCTGAATATGAATAATTGGAGAATATTCGAAACAAGGTATTCACACATCCCTAACAGATAGTGTAGTAGTTAAAATCAACAAATTGAAAATACAAGTTTAAATATTGAAATTGTCATGATTGGAAAATGAAGGATTTCACACATAATGTTGTTTTCTTACCTTGTGAGGATGAATTTTTAAAATAGTATTTTATTACCCCAGCATATTAACATGACAGGTGCCCCTCCCCCCATCCTCAAGGTGGGTGACATTCTTATTTCTGGCCTCTTTTCTATCACTTCAGCTTTCAACTCTTTCTTCACTTCTTGTGCCCACTACCTCCTCTCCTCCTCTCCCCATCCCCTACCCCCTTTTCCTCCTCACACCACCCCTTCCCCTTCTCTCTTCCTGCTCCTACTGCTTCTGTTAAAGCTCTGTTGACTCGAAACCCCCACCAGGGTGTGAGCCCTGATGGTCTTGACCCCACACACACTGGCATCTCTCCACTCATGCCATTGCTGTATTTATTACCTCCCTTCTCAACTGCTCCTTCTGTATAGCCTCTGTCCCTGATACTTGAAAACAGGCCAAAGTCATCTACCTCACCTTGCAGCTACCACCCTATCTCCCGGTTTCCCACTCTGGCTAAGATCCAGGAACACCTTTTGCTATCTCAGCTCTCCCCCCTTTCCTGATTCATCCTCCTTCTTCATCCCTTTCCAATCTGGCTTCTGGAAGTCCCACTCTACCACAACCTTCCTCCTCTGGCTTACTGTTTCTATTCCATCTGGCATGGATCAGGGATTGATCATGTCCACCATTTTTGTGGACTTGGCCAAAGACTTCAACCCTGTTGCCCACACCCTCCTCCCAGGAAAACTCAAGGCAGTGGGGCTCTCTGACTCCTCAGTTGCTCAGTTCCATTTCTCCCTTGAGGGCAGGTCTTAAGCTGTTCATATCAAAGATTCCATATCTCTTTCACTCCCTATCAGCTCAGGTATCTCCCAAGGATTCTTCTTGGTGCAAAACTCTTCTCCATCTTCTTGAATGATCTCCCCACTGCCTGCTCCTCTGCACCTGTCCATATGTACTCTGATGACACAGCACTCTCTGCCTCAGACTCCTCTACCTCTGACCTCACAGCCAGGCTCCAACTGGACTTTGCCAACATCTGGCACTGGTTTCTGGCAAATGAGCTGTCCCTCAACAACAAGAAAATGGTCTTTGGCATTAGGCAGAGGCTCACTAGGGTTACCCCTTTCCCCTCCTTCTAGTCAGACCCTTGATGCTGCAGCAATTGAGGATGTCACTTTATTCAAGTATCTTGGGATCTCTCTGCACATGTCGATACCATCCACAAGAAGCTGCACCTAAAACTTGATGCTCTTTACATGAATACAAAGTGTATCCTGCTTCCTGCATGTCAAGAGATCATCTTAAAGCTGATACTCTCCATCAGCTTTAAGAGGGATCCAGCTAGGAACACAGGAGGGGGAGGACAGGGAGGTGAGGTGCCTACCAGGTGCCACGGCATGGAGGGATGGAAGGAAGATCCTGGGGATCACTGGGAAGGCAAGACGGGAGGGTGAGCTGGATGTCATTATCCACCTAGGTACTAATGACCTGGCAAATGGGGAGCCAAAAGAAGTTCAGGAAGAGTTTAGGAAACTGGGGAGGGGTCTCAAGCAAGTAGCTACTTCTGTCACTTTCTCAGAAGTACTACCTGTGAGAGACAAGAGAGAGCATAGGAGTGCATGCACCAGGAACTTTAACTCATGGTTGAAGAACTGGTGCTGTGAGGAAGGGTTTGGATTCATTGGTGACTGGGAACCCACCTGGAGGGATGGAGGTTTGTTCAAGCCTGATGGCCTGCATCCATCCTGGAGGATCAAGCACTCAATGATAAGTTTAAATGCTACATTGACAAGCATTCAAACTAGCAAAGGGGTGGCAAGCCAGTGAGGCGTACCACTTGATCACCCCACAGCTAGCAGTGGAACCAGTGAACCAGAGGGTGGCTATCTCTGCAAAGCAGTGTGCAAAAGATGGAGATTAGTGCCCAAGAGGTGGATAAGCAGAAAAGGGGCAAAATTCAGCAGAAGGGCAGACAGCAAGGAGAACCAGGGATAAATGACAACCAAGGAAGGGGCTGGAGTAGAACAGTGAAACAGTCTAGGGAGGTCAAATCATGGAAAGCCATGTGTGCAAATGCCAGGAGCCTTAGCAACAAGATGGAAGATCTGAAGGCTGTCATGGTGCAGTCAGACCTGGACATTGTGGCCATCACTGAAACCTGGTGTAATGATAACCACGACTGGGAGATGGCCATACCTGGCTACAACATATTCAGAAGAGACAGAGCAGGCAGGAAGGGAGGAGGAGTGGCACTGTATGTGAAAAATGACATAAGGCCACAGAGATCCAGGAGGAACAAAATGGGGAGAGATACTGTGGGTTAAGATGGAAAGGAAAATGGGACAGCCATCCGCACAGGTGTGGTCTATAGACCACCAGCCCAGGAGGAAGAAACAGATAGAGTTGATGCTAGCCATCCAAAGGATGGCAGACAAGGGTGAGGTAGTACTGGTTGGAGACTTCAATATTCCAGACGTGGACTGGAGCATCCAGCAGCAGCATCAACTAGGAGCAGATTTATCCTGGACTCCTTCAGGGTGCCTTCCTCAAGCAACTGGTCATGGAACCAACTCAGCAGAAGGCAATACTGGACCTTGTGCTCACAAACAGGGACAGTGTGATGGGGTAACAGTGGGGGAGCACCTGGGAAGCAGTGACCACCAGTCATTGTGATTTGAAATCACAGAAAGAGCAGAACCAAACCACACAAAAACACGTATCCTGGATTTTAGGGGGGCAGACTTTGGGAAAATGGGGAGATACTTGAAAGAGGCATTAAGGGGAATGGGACAGGAATCAGGGGTTGAGGAACAGTGGGCAGTATTTAAAATGGGGATTACAAGAACAACAGAATTGTGTATTAAGCAGGTTAGCAAGAGGAAAAGGAAGAGGAGACCATTATGGTTTTCCAAAGAGGTAGCAAAGAAAGTGAAAGCCAAAAAGATTGCATTCAGGCAATACAAAAAGACACAGGCAGAAGGGGATAGGGAGAAGTACCAGGAGAAGCAAAGGGAGGCAGGGAGGTCAGTAAGGGAAGCCAAAGCTCAGACAGAAGAACACATTGCAAAATCAGTGGGTAGAGGGGACAAAACCTTTTACAGGTACATAAGTGAAAAAAGAAAGACAAAGGGAGGGATAGTGAGACTGAAGGGGGAGGATGGGTGCCGTGTGGAGGATGACAACAGTAAAGCTGACATATTGAACAGGTATTTCTGCTCAGTCTTTACTGAGGAAGAGGAGGGTAATGGGTCTGAAGGGAGTACAAGGGGTGAGAATGGTGCAGAAATGGACACAAGTCCCTTTACACGAGAAAGGGTCCTGAAGGAACTGGAAGTAATAAGAGTTGATAAAGCAATGGGGCCAGATGGGGTGCACCCCAGGGCCCTTAAAGAACTAAGAGAGGTGGTGGCTGAACCTCTGGCTATCCTGTTTAGCTGATCACTGGAAACAGGAGAGGTACCCAAAGACTGGAGGACAGCAGATGTAGTCCCCTTATACAAAAGTGGGAACAAAGAGGAAGCAGGGAACTACAGACCAGTCAGCCTCACCTCAGTAGTGGGGAAGATCATGGAAGCACTACTGAAGGAGAGATTGGTGGAACATCTGGTTGTCAATGGACTACAGGACCCAAGGCAGCATGGTTTCACCAGGGGGAGGTCATGTCAGACCAACCTCGTTGAATTTTTTGACTGGGTGACTAGGGAGGTGGATCAGGGAGGGCAGTGGACATGGCCTATCTGGACTTCAGCAAGGCCTTTGACACTGTGCCACATAGAAGACTATTGCACAAACTGGGGAATATGGGTGTGGGCAGGACAGTAGTGTGGTGAGTAGGTAACTGACTGGGTGGCAGGACACAGAGGGTGGTGGTAAATGGCTGTCCTCCACAGAGGAAGAGTGACCAGTGGGGTACCACAGGGATCAGTGCTGGGACCGGTCCTATTCAACATCTTCATCAGTGACATTACTTGGGACCTAGAATGCAGAATTTCACTGTTCTCTGATGACACAAAGCTCTGTAACAGAGTAGACACACCAGAGGGTGTAGACAGAATGAGAAGCGACCTGCAGAAACTTGAAGAATGGTCAGGGGTTTGGCAGTTGAAATTCAATGCAAAGAAGTGCAAGATAATGCATATGGGCACAAAACCCTGGCACAATATATCAGTTGGGGGTGAGGATATAGCATGCACCAAGCAGGAAAGGGATCTTGAGGTTATCATCTCTGATGACCTCAAGGTAGAGGCTAGTGTGACAAGGCAGCAGGTAAAGCAAATAGGATGCTGGGATGTATAGGCAGGGGCATCACCAGCAGGAAAAGGGAGGTCATAATTCCGCTATACAAGACACTAGTGAGGCCCACCTGAGTACAGTGTACAGTTCTGGAGACCATACCTCACGTGAGGACATAGACAGGGTAGAGAAGGTTCAGAGGAGGGCAACAAAGATGGTGCATGGATTGCATCACAAGTCCTATGAAGACAGGTTGAAGGAACTGAACATGTACTCCCTGGAGGAGAGGAGGGAGAGAGGGGATATGATAGAGACATACAAGTATCTTACAGGGAGGAACAGGGTGCAGGAAAACACTATTTTTAAGCGAAAAAGATGTTCCAGGACTAGAGGGCATGGGATGAAGTTAGAGGGGGGACGATTCAGAGGAAACATGAGAAAGAATTTCTTCACAGAACGGGTGGTGGACAAGTGGAACACCCTGCCAGAGGAAGTGGTGGGGTCTGAAACAATCACGGGATTTAAGAATGCATGGGATAGACATAAAGGAATTCTGGAGGTCAGGGGTAAGGGGCAACAGACTTCTAGGAAAACAAACTGAACTTACAAGCTCAAATGGGCAGACTGGGTGGCCATAGGCCCTTATCTGCCAACACTGTCTATGTATCTATGTATCTTTGATTTTGATGGTATAGTGTACAGTGCTGCTCCCAAGTCCACCAGACTGGATCCCCTCTTTCATTCCTTTGCCACTTTGCTCTGGACTGCCCCCCCCACCACCACCACCACAGCCACCACTGCTCCCTGTGCTCCTCCCTCTCTTTCACCTCTTTTCATAGGTTTCATAGGTGAATACAGAGCTATGTAGACAAAAGTCCTTTTGCTCGCTGATTCATTAGTATCCCAAAATCCTATGCCTAATAAGGAAATTATCCAATTTATTCTTGAAAGTATCCATATTATCACTAGCTACAACCTCTAATGGTAGTTTGTTCCAAACATTTGTTACTCTTAGGGTGAGCCAGGATTTCCTTTTATTTGTTTTAGGACAATCCACTAACAATTGTAGGGGGTGTGCCCTAGTGATGCATGATGATACCCTAAATCTCAGCCCCAGAAGCTCCAATAGGCCTGGATCAGTGAGTGATTTGTAAATCAGACACATGTCCCCTCTTAACCGTCTAAACTCCAAGGGGTATAGGCCCCAAAATTTTAACCTCATTTGATAATCATGCCCTTTTGCCTCTTGTATGTTATGGGTTGCTCTCCGTTGGATTCTCTCTAATGCTGCTATCTCAGCCCTTCCACTTGGTGACCAAACCTGTGCACAGTAGTCCAAATACGGACTCACCAGAGATGTATAGAGGGGTAACAAGACCTCTTTTCTCCTGCATGTAATATGCTTACTGATACAATGCAGTATACTACTTGATTTCTAAACTGAATTACAATGTGTTTTGAATGATAAGTCATTAGTAACCATAATACCCAGGTCACTTTGTTGCTCCACAATACTCAGTGTATGTCCTCCAAGTGTATATCACCAGTGTTTATTTAGTCTCCCAAAATGCATTACACAACATTTATCTGCATTGAATGTCAGTTTTTTGTCCAGTGCCCAAGTTTCCAATGCATTTAAAGCTTCTTGGAGTTGTGTGGCATCTTCCTGGTTGTTCACAAGCTGTCCTACCCTGGTGTCGTTGGCAAACTTAGATACCCAAACTCCATTGTTAACACACATTGAAGCAATATATATATTGAACAAACAGGGCCCCAACACAGAGCCCTGGGGTACCCCACTAGTCACCTCAGCCCAAGCAGAATTTATTCCATTAACACTAACAGATTGTGTTCTAGAATCAAGCCATGCATCTAACCATTTTGTTATTTTCCCATCCAAACCATGTGTAATTAATGCATTGATAAGTTCCCCATGTGGTACCTTATCGAATGCCTTTGAAAAATCCAGATATACCACATCCATGGACTGCCCTCCCCCATGGCTCTACTAACCCTCTCATAAAACTCAAGTAGATTAGTCTGACAAGATCTTCCAGCAGTAAAACCATGCTGTACTGGATCCGTCATATCCATTTTCAAAGGTACTTCATGATGTAATCCTTTAAGATACCCTCAAAGATTTTCCCCAGAACTGATGTCAAACTAACCGGTCTATGATTGGACACATCATGTCTGCTCCCTTTCTTGTAAATAGGAACCACCATAGCTTGCTTCCATGCTTCCAGGACATACCCCTCATTTAATGATCTTTTAAAAATCAGTGCCAGGGGTCCAGCCAAGAAATCCACCATTTCCTTAATTATTCTAGGATGTATTCCATCTGGGCCCTGGGATTTATTTCTATCAATTTTTTGTAACCTTTTTAATATCTCTTCTCTAGTAATCAACAATCCAGTAACTAATGTAATTTCTAAATGAGCTAGTTTAGGGGAAGATTTATTATTAAAGACTGATATGAAAAAATCATTGTAAATTTGAGCTGATTGGAACTGGTCAGTGACCATGCTCCCATCTGTTGTATGTAGTGGACCTATAGCACAACAAACTCCCTTTTTGTTACTAATATAAGCATTAAAAGACTTATAATTGTCTTGGACCCTAGTTGCAAGACTCAGCTCATATTTTATTTTGGCACCCTTAATACATCTTTCTGACTTTATTAGAAGATCCTTATAGATATCCCAGCATCTACTGCTGCCAGATTGCTTAGCCCTAGAAAAAGCTCTATTTTTTTTTAATCAGTTGCCGTACTGATTTTGACATCCATTTTGGTAAGGTCTTGGCATTGCCATCCAATACCTTTAATAAAGGGGTAAAGTTTTTAGTTAATTAGGATATCTTATCCACCAGGAGGTCCCACATGGAATCAAGGGTTTTATTTTGGAAGTCTTCTTCCCAGTTCCATGTACTTAAATATGATTTCATACCACTGAAATCTGCCTTATTAAAATTATATTTAATAGTCATGTTTTTAGTAGTATCCACCAATATACCAAGGGAGAAACAAACCATCGAAGGGTCACTCAATCCAAGAGGGGGGAGAACCTCATAAAAGTTTATATTATCAGTTAAGTTGCTTAGAACAAGATCTAAGATATGGTTACCTCTAGTAGGCCAGATGCCTTGCCTATTATGCTTCCTTCATCTCTAAATACTTGTTTGGCTCCCCATCTCCTACCTTGCTTCAGTCTTCCCCCCACCAGTTCTTACCTCCTATGCAACTACAGCAATTACTTTATGGCACATCCCTTGAGGAAAACCACTACTCGTCAAGCTGCCTTCTCCTTCTATTTCCCCAAACTGTGGGATTCTCTCCCCTCCCCATCCTCTCTGTCTCTTCCCACCACTCACTCACCTCTCTCCTTAATGATTTTCACTACTCACTCCTGTTACCCCTGATATTGGTCCCTGGGCTGCTGCCCACCACTGTTCTACCTCTGCCCCCCCTTAGCCCTGCTCTCACTCTAGTGCAGCCCCCTCTTGTACCTTCCCCAGTCGACAACCTTTGACTCCACCCTGAAGTCAGTTTTACCTCTGCACATAGCAAATGTTGTTTTCCTCCAGTACTTATTTATTTATTTATTTATTTGTGTATTTATTTATTTAACAGGCTTTAGGATTACAACCTTTGAGTCAGGGACTCATTTACAAAGCTCCATGTCAGAAAAAACAAACATAAACATTTAATACATATAGACATAGAATAGCAGCTAAAGGTTACAATTTATTCAGTTATACAATATTGCAGAATCAAGATCAGCTATACATTGCATTGAACGTGTTACAGAGAGCTGTATTTTAAAGTTTCCAAGAGAACAATAAGTTTGCTGATGGAGGGAGGGAGTAACAGGTTTGGTATTTACAGTGAAGTAGAGAATTAGATATCTTGTGAGTGCAGCCAAAGGAGGCTTTGTATTGTATTGCAACTGAAAATATTGTTATCCTCCAGCACTTTGTATTTTGCTTTTCACAGTCCTTGCCTTTGTACTCTTGTTATTTGTGATGCATATGTACCTAATACTGTATGGTTGCTCTTAGTGTTCTTCATTGAACTCCTTGTCCCCCTCCCATCAGGATACATCTGGAAATGATCTGTTATCAGGTTAGTATATCTTTCCTGGTGAAACTCTTGAAATAAACTAGTAAATAAATAAATAAACACATAAATAAATAAATCCTACCTGAAATGTGAGTTTGCAGACAACCACAAAAACAGGTTTGGCAGGGGGATTTGAAAATGACACCTGCCATGTTCATGAGGTGGGATAAAATAAAAGACTGTCGAACATTTATGCTGAAAATGTAAAACAAATTGCAATGTTATGAGTAAAGGTTGAGAAATGTTAATGTATCTTTATAACATTTTGGTTTTATTAAGATTTTGTCCCCATATTTTCAACATTGTCCTTTTATTACCACACCTTATGAACATGTTGGGTGTCATTTATAAAATCCTGCCCAAAATGACATTTTGCAGCATGACTGTGAAAACACGTTTTGGGCAGAATTTAAAAAATGACATCTTCCATGTTCAAGAGTTGGGGAAAAAATGGCTATTTTGTGAAAATTTGGGGTCAAAATTTCAAAAAATATCAAAGTTATGAGTAAACCTTGAAAACTTTCAACATTATTTCAAAACGTTGTTTTTTGCAGTTTTGTCCCTGGATTGTTAACGTAGTTAAGCCGGCCTGTCTGACCCTGCTGTCTCATTTGCTGAAACCTGTACTATAACACTGTGTCAATATTCAATTGTGTAAATATTCTACTATTGTGCTACTCAATTTTGCTGTTAAATTCTGTATAAAATATTGTATGATATTGTGCCATCTCCTCTGTCCCCCCCCCCCAGGAAACAAGCAGCTGTCTGCTCAGTATGCCTTCCTGGTGAAACTTTCAAATAAATAAAATAGTCTTTCTAGTACCAAACCTCATGATCAAGACAGATGTGATTCTTTAAGTACTATCCGAAAGGTGATTTCATGCAACTACTGCAAAAACATGTTTTTATTTTGTTCATGAGGTGGAGTAAAAAAAAAAGCTATGTTGAAAACTGAGAGAAAAATGCTCAGGAAGTATGAAGTTATAAGTAAAAGTTTGAAATGCAATAAAAAGTCATTAGCTAGACTTACTTTTTGTTCAGTCAGTTAAAGGATGGGCTTGGTAGCAGAAGGATGTTCAGCGACTGCAGACAGGATTACTTTGTGACACCCTAGTGAGTTAAGTGCAGAATTGGGGGGGTCAGGTGGGGTGGTGGGTGATGAGAAGACAGTCAGATGGAGGCTTAGGGGGCTAGAAGATATTGTAGGATGGGTTTCTTTTTTTTAGGTTATATAAGAAAATGAAAGAGAAACAATGATGGATGATTTTCTGTTTTTTTTAGGGAGTTAACCCTTGGGATTGGGTGCCCCAGTGTCCTTGAACTGTTAGGCAGCACCAGCATTTAGGCACCCCAGTGTTACATACTGTGGTGGGTATGATGTTGTTAGCTGGTACCAGGGTTTGGACACCCCGGTGTTGAAGTGTGTTGTGGGAGTTGTTAACCATCATCATAGGTTGGGCCCCACTGGTGTTGGAGTGCATCAGGGGGTGTTGTTTGCTGGCACTGTGGGTTGGACACACAAGTGTCAGAGTTTGTAGGGGGGTGGGAGTCTGTTAGGCTTTGAGAGTCCACTCATCAGTCTAATTTAAATTGAAGGAAGGTGTTCCTTTCCAGAACATTGAAGAAGAAGGAGGCAAAAAGATGGAGGAGTGCAGGCTTGCCCTAAAGACATGTTCCATATAGGGAATGTCACAAATCCACTACGGTGGGGCAGGATTCCCTGGGCTAAAGTGAATTCCCTTGTGATCTGGATCAGGAATACTCCTCCTCCTGTCCTTCCAGAATGCTCACTGTTTCACAACTGAATGTCCACCAAGGAGGTCCCAAGCTTCCTCTCTGTGTGTGAGGGGTGCAAATACAGTATTGAGCCTGTGTTCCTGGGACATAGACCCCGGAGCCGTCGCCGGCCGTCGGAATCGTCAGCTGCAATTCAATGCAGCTGCAATTAGTTGCAATTGCTTTGAATTGCAGTTATATCATGTTGGAGTCGTATAATTAGTGAGTCGGCGATTGCCGCGATTCCAGCATAGTAAATAACATCAATGAACAGTTGACTGAGTGAAGCTGTCCCTTTTGTAGTGTCAAGCAGCTCAAGCTGCAAGCGCGTAAGCGCAGAAAGGCCAGGGGGCGTGACTCGTTTAGTCTCATCTCAGTAGTCAGTTATTTTTGGCGCCTATATGTTTTTTTTTTAAACAAAGTTTGCCTCGCACCGTGACCACTTAAATGGCCCAATAATGCTCCTTCTGTCCTGTGGCGCGAATTATGGACCAATGATTGGGTCGGAGCGAGCAGAGGAGGAGGAGTCCAGTGATCAGGAGAGAGAGTTGATCAGATGATGCTCGAGCGGAGTTGGCGGTTGGCACCTTTGGCGGGGAGAGTGTGCGAGTGTGACTGCGAGCAGTCAGTGCGAGCGAGGATGAGGAGCTGCAACACAGCGATCAAATTAAATAAAAAAAGCAATCCAATATTGTTAGATCTGAGTGGGTGTGGGTGAGTGATCGGGTGCGAGAGTGAGACCCGAGTCGAAGTGTGTCCCGGTCCGGTTTGTACTCGTAGCATCAATCAAAAAAAAAAGTAAGTGTTCAAGTTGTAGTCTCTGGACTGGAGCATATGATCTGTGCGTGCACTATTGTTATGTTATTGTGTCACAGTCACCCTAACTATTGCACTTTGTAGTTTGTCCCTTTTGAATAATTATTCCTCATTATAAAATACAAAATGTTTCAAATCAGATTTTTCTCCACGTAGCTCACATGATGTCAGGCTTGTCAGCAGCACATAAAAACGCATGCACTGGCATGGCATCTCAAAGCAGTTGTGATAGGATATTCTTCATTTCTTCTGGTGAGCTCACTTGGTGTTGTGTGGAACTGTGTTTCATATCCATATCAGCTATTTGGTCACTGTGGAGGTGTAAAACCTTTGTTGCTGTCTCAGTTCTGCATGTATAGAGCCACTTGTCTTGTGAAGATCGGAGTGGTTTCACATGAAGTTTTCAACTTATCTGATTCAGTTTTGATTGATTGATTGATATAACAGAGCAGAGTACAACCATACATGGTCAAAATTAGACAACAGAGTGAGGCATTTGTGGCATACTGAGCAGTGATATTACACAGCAAAGTGCAGCCATACAGGGTCCAAATGGGATAACAGAGAGAGCATTTGTGGGGGTCCCTTTCCAGCAGAGATTTGTGCTTCTGGGGACCCCTTTCTCAGCTGCATTTGTGGGGCACCATTCTTAAGTCCATTTCTAGGGCCTTCATTCTTAAGTGCATGTGTGGGAGGCCTATTCTGAGGTGCCTTTGTGGGGGGCATTCTGAGGTGTATTTGTGGGAGCCCAGTTCTTAGGTGCATTTATGGTGGCCTCATTCTTAGCTGCATTTTTAGTCACAAGGGACTTTGGGCAAAAGTTCTTGCCTCCTAAGCTATTCTTCAAGGAGGTTGCAGCTCCTTCCCTCACATTCACAAATTACTTTCTGCAGTTCATGGAGATGGTGGGGCTTGCTATGGAAATTGCTCATGGGGCCATTCTCGGAGCATAACAACCCTTGCATTAGTGGTTATAGAACTTTGCAACACCCCTTGCCTTGTGAACTGTTTAAGGCAGGCAGTATTGCTGCTACAATTCTGCAACCAGCTGCTAAGGAATGTTGCTCACTGTGGGACCAAACCTAGGATTAAGTGCACAGAGAAAGGGACATAGTGGGGGACCACTATTCACAGAGAACTGCTAAAGAACTGGGAAGTGGGGAGCGGTCACTGGACTACCAACAGGGCAAGAAAGAGAAAAATATTTGGGGCAGATCATCAGTCCAGAAGCAGGCCCAAAGGTGAGGGTTTGATAGTTGGGGGGGGGTGATTAATGCAGTAGTGTGTGCCCAGTGCCTCTGTTCATGGCACTGCACCATATGACTAGCACGGGCCATGCATGAGAAATCTATGAGTGTGACACACCCACTTGCATTCACTAATATTTGGAGACTCTCGTTTGCATTCTGACATGGGTGCAAGGGGAACTGCTCACCAAGGTGCCTAGTCCAGACTTTGGCATATATTCCCAACATGTATTGATAGAATGGAGGGGACTTGTTGCTCTCCGATTTGCTTATCCACACACGGTGTCTGAGAATGGGGCACCAGTAGCATGTATTTCCCCAGTTTATACTTTCAGTAACAGTAGTTGTAAGTAAAATCTGGAGAGACAGAGGATACTGGTGCCCTCTGTATAGCGCACCCTTTATAATGCGGATCTAATGGTTCTGCTCTTTGTGGCTGCAGTCTGCATTACAATGTTTCTAGGGCTGCTGTATTACGGGGCATCAGTACTTGCAGTGCGAGATCATGATGAACAAGTGACAAGAGTCCTCGAACACAGAATAAATTCAAATTAACAGGTTCTTGAAAATGTGGGTGATTTTCTAGCTGGATAGGTCCAGCAATTGAAATCTTTTGCAAACACTGACATTGTTCATTGGCACATCTCTTCGGCTACTATGTTTGTGCACTCTGGTTTTAATCAGTTTGCAGTCATTAATTAAACTCTTTTAGGAAACCACTGAGGAGATATTTCCTTGAATTTGTGAGTCTGTTCAGTAGCCCCCATCAAATGCAATTGCTTCTAACTCTTATCTGTTTCTAGTCCAGTCCAGCAGCTGTTACTAGCTTTACAGCAATAATGGAAAGCAGAATAGCTATCCAAGAGAAGCTGGCAGCAGTAAGCGGAGCAACCCCCATCAACTGAAACAGTTTGAAATCTGCAAGTACTGAAGCAAACTTTTGAACTGACATGCAGCCTTCTGTGAAGGCAACAACATATAAAACAAGGATTTTATCAAATTCTACCAATTTTAAAAATACTATGGGGGCATGTTTTCAATGTTTTATTTGTGTATCTCTTAGGTTATTCATGTATATCTTTTCTGCTGGGTGTTTCTTTTTTTTTGGGGCGGGGTGGCTTTGAATGTTTTAAAGCCCAAAGTTTTGAGTTACTTAAGGTGCCTGATCTAAGATTACAGCTTTGTGAGACAGAAACCTCGACCAGTTAAATTACCTAAACTCCACCCTCTGTCGGTAAATGCCCTCATGTTGTGCAGTACAGCATCAGTGCTTGTTGAGCAGATAATCTTAAATCACTTTGAAGGGTAGGGCTGGGATGGAAATGCTTAGACAGTTACTTCACATTTCTTTTCATATTCTAGCCATCACTTTGCTCAATATGTGCACTAAGAACAGTTGCTTGCTATCAGTGAAATTTTGAAATAGTGCGTACTCCTGCAGGCAGACCCTCCATTTATTTTGTGAGTGTTAACTTGCAGTGGTCATCATAACCGCATGATATCGTACAGAAGGTGTAGGCATTTTCCTGTTTCTGTTTCTAAATGTCTGTGAGTGAATGGGTGATGTATGGTTCAGTATTCCTTATGTACCCAGCAGGGCAAGACATTATCTGGGACCCGACCAAATCACAACATGACATAATATATTTTATTGGGGGGGGATTATAGCTATCATTTTTTATCATATTTTTATCTCTACTGGTGTTGTATTGGCTGTTATTACTTAAATGCAATATTTTCTGTTTTACTTCTTTTTAGTAAAGCATTTTAAACAGTGAGTGCTATTTCCCAGTTTTTTTCTTCTGGTGAATGTGAATCTGTTTTCTCCTTGTCATTGGGCAGTCCCCATCTGCCAGTCATCCCAACCATGTCTGTCACTTGTCACCCTAATATCTGTACTGGGACATAACTGCCTGCCATGCTCCCCTCCCAACCAGGACCAATGGGGTTACACAGCCCCCGAAGGATCTAGCTCCTGGCTGTTGAGCCCAGCTAGTCAGGTGTGGGGCCACTGGTGTTATTTTTTCTTCCTGAAGTGCCCCTGAGAAGTGTGCCATGCAGTGATGCAATAGTGTGCGTTGGGCACCACACATCAGTGTCTTCCACGCCACCCGAGGCCACTATGCAGTCACGGGTGCCTAAGTTTCCCCCAGCTTCAGCTAGGTGCCAGGCGAGGACCAGGATGTGCAAGCTGTTCCCCATTGACTAGGAGAGCAGCAGTCCATTGGATGCTCGCCTCAAGCCTCAGCCTCCTCCCCCACGGGTGTCCCTCTGCCCCGACTTCACTTGTGAGCCTAGGTCATTGGCACCTCAAGCGGTAGCGCTCTACTGCTGCATCAGTGGGCTGGCTGTCTGATTAATTATTTAACAAATTCTGATTTCTTTTTGATAAACTCATGAATAGTTCTGTGGTAGAGCAACCTGCTTGAGGTGATGGGACTAAATAAAACATAGTAGTATTATAGAAAAGACATAAGGGTTATACTTACAGTTGCAAGGGTTGCTCTGTGTGTGTGTGTGTGTGTGTGTCTCTCTCTCTCTCTCTCTATACCCACACAGTGTGTTATCTGTTCCTGGTGGAGCGCTTGAGTAGTTGGTGTCATTGATTTCTTTAAGGCCCTGATTAGGCAGTGGGGTAAATAGCTGTCATGACCTTACTTAAGAGAACGCTCATCACAGGAAGAAAATTCTGTGCATGCACTGAAAACTGGAACTGTGTTATTTCTGTTCTTGCATGGTAAGCTTATTACGCTGCAGTAATCGTGCACCTCTTAGTTTTCAAACGCTTCATATCATTATTTACACCTTTCTAAATATACAGTGTCATTTGTGTTGAGATCAGGTTGGTGCAATTAGTGTAAATGCCTTTGTTCGGCAGCTGTTTTACGTTGGATCGCTGTTGGATACAAGCTATTGGTAGAAAAAAACAAATTTTCCCTTCAGCCAGCTTAAGTTTTTTTTTTTTTTAATTGTTTCACAAACCAAAGCAGAATCATTTTATTTCACATATTTGCATTGTGTGAGGCAGCGGGACTCGTGGGGGGGCTAGGGCTAGTCAGTGGTCACCTTATGGAGAGAGCATGGCATGGCACAACTTACAACTGAACTTTCTGGAATACTTGCAGGACAGGTAGGTGATGGGACTGCTGCCACCACTAGTGCAGGACTCTGAGCTAGCTGGAGTGGTGAACTGGTGAGGGGCCCCAGGTAGCAGGTCCTCGATATTTTTACAGTCGATTGGAAAAAAAATCTCCTTTGAGTGTGAGACTTGCAGTTTATAAATTTTGTTTTCGTTCAGTTGGACTATACTATAGCATTACTATTTCAGGTTTTGACTTGTACAGTATATCTAATCTGAAACTTTTCTCCACTGAAATGTGGGTCAATCTGGCAGTCATGATGTGGGACTGGGACACATCATCTGGCATGCATGGAGAGATAAGTACATTGTGAGCACCACCAGTCCTGAGTGAGAATTTCTATTGAAAGTCTGAGTTTACAACACCTGCTCCATATGGGTGGGACATTTTCTAGTGTGGGATGAATGTGGGACAGAACAATTTTATGGGGAAAACCACACCTTCAGACTGGTAAAACCTGGACTGGCTGGACCAGGTGCAAGTTGTGCAAATATTGCTGGTCCAGACACTCTGGATGGACAGACGGTGGTTGGGCATACTTTTCTGGGACGGTCTGGTTTTCACTCAGTCGTGGGCAAGGTTGAAAACCAGAGGGCCAGAAGCAGACCTGACCTAGGTAAAAGCTGGACTAGTCCATCCAGCCAGCCCAGAAATATTCATGCAACTTATGCCTGGTTCTGTCAGACCAGCAAGTGTGGATTTTACCAGTCTGAGTCTGGAGGTCTGGTATTCACCACACCAGGAAAATGAGAGCGTCCTCCATAATGAGGGCAGTTGAGGGTATATTTTTTACATAAAACTAATTGACTCTCTGGGTTGGGTACTAGCTTAAAAGGATGAGTGTATATAGAAAAATAACGTGTGTACACTGTAACCTTGTTTGTTGTCTCAGTGTCTCAGATGTGCTTGTTGCCCTCAGTTGTACCCTGTTTGTTGTTCTACAGCTGTATACCCAAACCAAAAGCTGTATTAGGTATGGGAGAAAACTAAAACAAAAACACCACTCCGTTTTATGCATTTGCATAGTGGCTTACTTACGTAGAGCAAAACAATCATATCATTGCTAGTTTGCATTAATATACACATAGCTGTATGTAACCCCTCACCCCTGCCTTTTTACCAAAACGACAGGTGGCATGCTGTTGGCGTTGGCAGCAATACCTGGTGGGGACCTGGGTTCGGGGAGGATGAGGTTACCTGGCACAAGGGGACCTAGGTTTGGCTACTCTGCACAGGGGCACCCAAGTAAATCTGAACACAGGAAGCAATAACTGTAATGTCCAGAACCAGGATTGGGATTTTCAGTGTGGCTTTTATTCATAAACTAGCAGAACATAAAGCATAGATGGACCCCCATGGGGCTACGTTTACTGATAATGCAGATTAGAGACTACAAGGTGGTCCACTTAAAGAATGAACCCATTTCTACTGTTTTCAGGCTCTGGACCCACAGGCACACAGCCGGACTTGCATGTGCTTTGGATACACAGCCTGACTGGTCCGGCTCCTGGCCACTTGACTGATGGTCCATTTAAAGAATGAACCCATTTTACTTGTTGTGGCTCCCATACCACTTAGAGTCTGCGACCCTAGAGATTTTCTTCTTACTACTTCTGACTCCCATCTCACAAGGAGAATTCTTTTCCCAAGTTGTGGCTCTCCACACACTTAAGAGTCTGCGACTCCTAGAGAGAGATTTTCCCATTTGCAACCCACGTCTGGGTAAGCAAAATGGCTGCACTTGAATAAGAAATATGTTCATATATTCTGTGTCACAGTCACTGCAGAAAAATGTGTGTAACTCCAGACATAAAAAGTCTAGATGACTAATTGCCCTGGCGCCTTGGTCCTCAGCTGACCTTTGTTAGGGACTGTCCTTTTTTGCAGTAACGCAGAGTGTCAGAATATATTTCTTCTTTGAGTGCTGGTATTTAGCTTATTCTGGTTTGTCATGCTGGTTGCCCCATTCCTGGAGTGCTTCCCATCCAGGATGCACTGCTATTGGTGTGTGGACTTGTCTTTATGACAGGCACTCTGCTTTCTCCCCTTTCAGGGTTCACTGCTTTACTACTGAAACCATTACATTGGTAGTGTTTTAACAAAGCCACCCACTGCAACTAATGCTGCCGCAGCTCTGGTATTTCAAAGGCCTGGCTGCCTGCTGGCACCAAAACTGCAATTCTAGTGCTCCAAAGCCACACAAACTCCCTCAGCAGTAAAAGCAAGAGAGAAAAAAACAGAATGTCACATGATGGTGCCTTTTAAGTGGACCTTCACCATCAGGGGTGTAGCCAGGGATTTCAGATCTGCACACCAAGTGGACTCACAGAATGAAGAGGGGAAGCTGAATCTATGTAGGGTTCTTGGTTGCTGGTACTGTGTAAAGTGTTGCCAAAAATAGTAATTTCCATCTATATTTAGGAGAAGGGATACAGCAAGTGTCACAGTTCCAATGTTTTAATGTTAGTCTTTTAACCACAATAATATTTCCTTTAAGAATTAATGTATCTTCTGCTTTTAGCCCTCTAATACTGTACATTTCCAGACTTCGTGTTTATGTTTGCCACTCAGCTTAAAGGCACTCTCCTTATCAACCTTATTTATCCCTTTCAAGTATTTGCAAGTCCCAATTAATGGCCCTCCTTCTGTCTTCCAGGAAGTACATGTTCAGTGCTGTCAACGTCTCTTCCTGCTGACTGTCATCATTGTAACCCTGCCTCCTGTGGGCCGTCTCCAACAGGTTAATGTCCTTTTTCAGGTAAGGGCACCAGCACTGAACTCTATACTCTAAATGAATGCTTACCAGTGACCTGTACAAGGGCAATATAACCTCCTCTCTCCTATTACTGATTCTCCTAGCTATGCATCTCAGCAAGTTGTTTGCCTTTGCTACTGCAGTACTACTACTACTACAGCACTGTGTGTATAAATAAAACTATCTTTTTTTATTGAGGACCCAGCTGCTAACAGAAGTAAAGTTGTTCAGCTGGGGGAGTGTAGGCCAGTAGTCTTTCTGATTTGGGGTAACATTTGTTGCATGTGCACACCTCTGGGGGGGGGAAAGACAGCAGTAGTAAAAGTGATATTTTTATTTAATATTATATTTAGGGCACCAGTTCCAGTACTGTCATTGATTGAGAGGCCTGAAGGCAAGGAAGATCCCAAAGAGAAGAATAATCATGACTACAGCGTAGTGGGAGTTCTCAGTCATCAGATGTGTCGTTCAGAGCTGGATACAGGAGACTTGACATCAGCTGCCTCTTTGAGACTTCTGTTTTGGGTATCAGTGGAGTCACCAAGGGGTAAGTAAATGCCTATCCATCATTCCTGGCTCAGTATCTCTCACCTCGGGGATAGTACTTGATAGACAATGGGAAGCATAACTACAAAAGAAAGTAAGACTTTTAAAAACTAATGCAGTTGATTTCTATGCACATGATGGTAATGTACAATAGTATTGGCAGCAGCAGCTGCAATGCTGAATTAGCTATACTACCTTTCTGTTATAAGAATAATATAGTGTGGGGTAGTGAGGCCTGTATTACTATTTAGCAATAAGTAGAGAGTGACTCCTTCCAACCTTGTTATGTCATTGATATGAAAGCACTCTCTTGTTATACCTTCTTAACTATGTCATATCAGTGGTATAACAAAGTGGAAAGCTCACAGTAGTCAATGTTCAGCTTTTAGAAAAATATTGAAGATAAAAACAAGTTAAAGTCAATAAATGTTGTTGAATCAATCTTCCTCTTTGATTTCAGCCTGCTTAAAGGAAAGCTGTCGCAATCAGGTGGGGGTGCTCCAGCCTTCACCTTCCGGGCCCCGCCTTGAAGGCTTAGTCCACTTTAGCAGTTATATTAACAACAGTGTTTTTGCTGTGCCACAACTTACTGTATTTTACATTTGAGAAGACTGTGACCCGGAAGTGTTGTGGGGAGGAAGGGCTGCATTTTCTGTATGTAAAGGTGCGATGCCGCAGCAGCCGCACTGTTCGCTGCCATTTATTTGTATGGAAGCGAACAGTGCGTGCCGCACCTATACAGTCCAGGAGCACCCTCGACCCCCATCTGCCATACTTCCGGGTCTCAGACTGCCTTTCCAACTTAAAATACAGTAAGTCATGGCACGAGAACAATGCCGTTTTCACTATGAAAAGCTAAACCGGGGTAATCCTTTTGTGGGTGGGAACCGCCAATTTGGTCAGCTTCCCTTTAAGAAGACCAACTGAATAAACATCCTGATGAATCAATCTTCCTGTTTGATGATGGAATGCATAAGAAGAGCAGCAAGTCAATATACATTATTATTGAATCAATCTTCCTCTTTGATTTCAGCCTGCTTAAAGGAAAGCTGTCAAAATCAGGTGGGGGGTGCTCCAGCCTTCACCCTCCGGGCCCCGGCCTGAAGGCTTACCCCACTTTAGCAGTTATAGTAACAACAGTGTTTTTGCCGTGCCACAACTTACTGTATTTTACATTTGAGAAGACTGTGACCCAGAAGTGTTGTGGGGAGGGAGGGCTGCATTTTGTATGTAAAGGTGCAATGCAGCAAAGCACGCACTGTTCGCTGCCATTAATTTGTATGGAGGTGAACACAAGTGCCGCACCTATACAGTCCAGGAGCACCCTCGACCCCCATCCGCCATACTTCCAGGTCTCAGACTGCCTTTCCAACTTAAAATACAGTAAGTTGCGACACAAGAACAATGCCGTTTTCAATATGAAAAGCTAAACCGGGGTAATCCTTAAATTAAGAATCAATCTTCCCTATCTGATCCTCTGTTAGGGTTACATGACTTATTTACTCCGCAGATTTGTTTATTGGGGGATTACACAACAGTTACAGTGAAGGAAGAGAAGATATTATATTATTTAATGTCACTTACGGTTAAGGCCTTAGTATTAAAGCATTGAAAGAGCAGGTGCCATTACTTATCAAGAATGGTTAGCTGGGCAAGAGTTGATGCATATTTCTCCTCTTTAAGTGAGGTATGGTTGCAGTCTATAACAGATGGGCTAATAATATTCCCTGGTACAATTTTCTTTCCCCTTACTTCCTTATTGTGCTTGGAAAAGTGATAATACTTCCTTGTAGTTGCTTTTTGATAGGGTTGGGATGTGACAGAATTCTAATATCACAGGTATAGGTATGTTTAAATGCAATTCACGCTTGTTCTTAGCTATGAAATTGGCTGCTGCAGGAATATTGCAACATATACTACATATACTTGGGCCTTACAAGAATATTTTGTATTGTAGGATAAGGGTAGATTACTGAAATGTAAGCTGGAGGAAGCAATGAAGGCTCACCTTATTGATCGGACTGACACTTTGTATTGAGGAAGTGAAGTGGGAAAGACAGGCCAGAGTCTGCAGCATTAATTCATCAGAAATAGACATTTTCTGAATGAATCAGATCCAGGAAGACTTGGTGGTGCATATCCAGCTGTAAACCCTTCCTTACTGGGGTCTATGTTCTACTGTCGGGAATGGGGACGGACGGGCACTGTGAGAACTTGCAGCATTTATGCACGTAACCATGAACACATTGGTAGTCATGGCATGAGTCATGACCGTGGTCTTTTACTTTCACAGTGCTGATGTGTCTCTGTGCTACAGGTACTGCACTCAGCATCATTCTGTTACAAAGTTCTGTGTCTACGCTATAGCCATGTCTTGTCATGGAACCATGTTATGTTGATTGAAATGTGCATTAACTTCCTGGTTGAATAACAGTCTTCTTGTCTATGCTGGACACACGCATCCTGTTCCTGTTTTTTCAAGTGTTGACTTGGTGGTATTTTACTGTATACCATATCCACTACTTATACCGTGTGCATTATCCTATATCATAATACTGTGGTTTTGTTACAAATTCATTTGTTCCAGTTTGTTACAGAAAGGCCAGTACTGAGTAGTTGTACTATAGTAGTGTAGTAGCTGTCAAAGTTAAATATGGCTGGTGCATCACCTCGTCATAAAACTAACAAGTATGTAAGTACATCACTACTGTCTGAGTGAGAAATCTGAAATATGCAATCTGTTTGTTGCTCCAAAATTGAGGTCTCACGGCAATAGTAAGTCTATTGTTTGGAAGTACTTTGGCTTGCTGTATGTTAAAACACAGGTCCCAGGTACATCTTCAGGAGACCCAGGTTCAGTTTCTCCGATGTTGCTTGATGACAGTAGATATTTCTGTTCCCTTTGCTTAGATGCACAGCAAGCAATGTACGCAAAAGCTCAGTCTACTGTGCACATTAGCAAAGTTAAAAGTTACGCCTTGCAGACAGCTACTACATCCTTAACAGAACATTTAATCCACATTCATAACATAGATGTACATGACAGTAACAAACTACAGAAACTGAAGCAGACAACTATTAATTTAAGTATTGGTGGTGGCACTGGTAGTGTGCGGCCAGCTTCCTCTGATTTTGAACTGGTTCGCGATGTCTTGGTATGGTTTTCTTTGGATATGATGCCTTTTGAGTCAGTCAACAAACAGGGATTCCAACTTTTCTTCTCCAAGAATTTCCCAAGTATGAAAATACCTAATGAGAGAAGCTTGCGTGGTAAAGCTCTACATGATGTATACAGCATATTAAAAAGCAAAGTAAAGGATGACCTCTGTACAGTGCGTTCAGTCTGTATTATGTTTGATGGATGGACAGACAAATACAAATGTCACCCTTACCTTGGTATCCGCCTGGCCTATATTAACGTGGGTTGGGACTTTCGCATTGTAACATTGTCTTGTAAAGTGTTGCCTAACCACACTGGGGAAGCAGTGGCACAGCATGTCCGTGAGAACTTGAGGATTTACATGACAGAACAGATAGAACTTTTCTCGACACATGATGACGCGAGAGAACATGAAGAAAGCTAGTCGCATCTCTGGTGGAACATGTAATCACTGTGTTGAGCATGCATTGCATCTGTTATTGATGACGGATTCCATGAATCATGTCAATGATGTATTAAGACTTGATTGAGAAATGCAAACCATAGTGACCACATTACATTTCAAAGGGCATCTCATTGAGGAGGAAGTAGCAACAGTAATGACAGCAAGTGATGGACAGCCTCCTGGAGAAGATTGCAAACACATAAAACATTCTGTCATTGGATTCAGTACCCGTTGAAGACAGTGGAACTGGAACAGATGATGAGGATATCATTCACCTTTAGGACTCTATCTTAGTGATGATGATGATGATGATGCAGCACCAGAACACATTAGCAGTGGCACACAGGAAAGACACAGTCACGACAGTGACTCGTTAAAGGAGCAACATCCTCCAGAATTGTGCAACACAGACAAAGGCATCACATAACTTTAAAACAACAAGTAGTAACTAGGTGGAACTCTGTACTTATTATGTTTGAAAGCATTGTAGATCTTCACGGGAGGCTGAGCAAGCTTTGAAAAAGTACTGGACACAGTGAGCTGTGCCTCACAACTGAGGAGTTTGATATTGTTGAAGAACTCAGACATTTTCTTCTCCATTTAAGGAGCTGACTGATCTTGTCAGTAGTAATCAACCACACCTGGCACTCATTCCACTCATAAAAAATTAGATTGTGGAAAAATCACAGATAAGTAAAGATCATCCTACTGTGCAGCAGGTGAAAGCGACTAGTGCTGAAAAATGTCGTGAGCGCTTCAGAAAGTGATACTGTCAAACTGGCATGCTTACTGGATCCAGCCACCAAAGATGCTTTGCAGCTGTCTAGGGAGGAGCAAACAGCAGTACTGAAACATGCAGTGGAAGAAATGAAGGAATTTGAAACTGTAACAGCTTTTTCAACAAGTACTCCAAGTAGACATCCCAGAGCCAGCAGCACACCATCAGTGACATCTCCACTTTCAAGTGTCTCCTTCAGTGATGAAGAGACAGAGGATGAAGATCCAAACTGTCATGCTGATGAGGATAAAGGCATTCCTATGAGTAAGAAGAGGAAAATGCTTCAGAAGATGAAAGTAACCTTGCATCTCAGTGATGATAGCTCAGCTGTGGAAGAAGAAATAAACAGATATTTGACGGTGAAACCTACAAGTGAAGAGGAAGATTTCCCACTGACATTTTGGAAGAATATCGAACACAGATACCCTACTCTGGCTCAGCTTGCAAAAACTTACCTTGCCGTAACAGCATCCAGTGTGCCAGTGGAATGCATGTTCTCAGTGACCGGTTTATTGCTGAATGGTAAATGGTCGAGCATTGCCTCATATCGTCTGAACTATATGTCATTTATTCATGATAACTATCCACTCTTTTTTCCCATTGCCAAATAAAAAAAAAAAAAAAAGACCAACCCCAACAAGCGTGTGTCTGTGTGTGTGTGTGTGGGGAGGGGGCATATAATAAAGACATCTGGTGCAGTACAACTTTACAAAAGTTCTTGTGGCTGCCTACTGGCAATACTATCTCCCATCAACTACTTGTCTTGCAGTGGCTCACAATAAACACCACCCATACACCCACCATTCCACAGCACATTCAACCACTATACCTGTTACTGTTCGTATGCTGCTAGGTATATATGTGACGACAACAACATAAATACTAGTCATGTAAATATGACAACAGCAATCTTGAGTCTTTTCTTTGTCTACCCTGAGTTCCTGTTAGCAGTTGACTTAAAGAGCACCTTTCATCACTGGCTTCAATATTTTGCATCACAAGTACCTGTCTGGACTGCTTTCTCCACAATTGGATACGTCACCCTAGGCACAGTACTAACAATGTTCAACATCTGACATTCTGTGTCACTGCTGTTTTGTAAAGGAATTACCAGTAGTCACTGAAGTTTGTGTTCCTTTCCCAACACACCCATCTGTTACTGTCAGCTGTTCATTGTGCCTGCAAAATCATCCATGTCTTGTCACTCAGTTTACTTGTAAAGCTTTCCACTGCCTCTGCATGGCTGTGAATAGTATTTATCCTACTAATTTGACAGCAGCAATGCCTCCTTCGTACCCATGCCATAGCAGAGCCTTACTTGTCTCTCTGTAGTACAATGTGATAGTCACCGCAATGCAATGTGGATGTGAGACAGTAGTAAAATGGCATGATTCAGAAGACATTACTGCTTTCAAATTATCAACATAGGATAAAGTGATAGCTGGGACCTGGGTAGACTGACATTGACAGCAACTTTTGATGAATTATCATTTTCAGTGGGACCTCAGACATCAGGTACCACTGCTGCTCCTCTCTAGTCTGCAGCTGCCACATGGAGGATTTGGGTTGCACCACTTCTGCATGGACTGATGCCAGCTGCCCAGCTCAATGTCAAGGCTTTCTGTTTTAAGTTTATGAAAGTCATTGAGTAATAGAAGGTTGTTATACATCATCACATCTCCTACCTTAAGTTTATAGAGATCACCTCACAGCATCATCACTTATTTGTTGTACATGCTTGAGACTCATTCCTAAATGGTACATGATGTCTAACATCCCCTCAAGGATCTACTTTTTTTCTCACCCAACTATTTTTATGTTCCTTCGGTCTTCTGAGGCATCTCTCAGAAGAACCTGCTTGATTCAGATCTGCTACTCTGTAGTGAGACTCCCCCTCAAGTAACCCCCTCCAACAGACATATCAGCCCACTGGATCCCCCCGAGCCTGCCTGTCCTGTTTTAGTGGCATCTATGTGAAGTTACAGGGATCATCTCTGCAGGTGGTGCCCGTGGATCAGTGGTGCAGCACTCCTGTGTTGGGGATGTGCGGCCTGGTTCCCTAGGCCCTCGTTGCCTCATCAGTCATCCTGTGATTTTTTTTTTTCCTTGTGTGTTATCCACTGGAGTCTGGATGTGCAATGACATCCAGTGCAATGCAGGTAAGCTCCCTAACCCACTTGCAGGACATCTGCCATTGCTCCCATATCACCAATGTGTGCTGTGCATCTTGCTGCAGTCTACAAGATTTCACCAGGAACAGCTAGAGCAGTGAAGAGCACCAACAACCCAACCCAGGAGAGGAGAGCAGTCTTACAGATGCTCAGTCCTCTCCTCCACCTGCTGACCTCTGGTGCTCAAGTCCATTCCCAAACAAGGTTCAGTGGCACAGCACAAGGCAAGGTGTCTGGCCCACAGATCTATTGTTAATGGTAAGTTGTTGTGTAACTGTTCTTCTTGGGGATGTGGATATGTTGTTCTTATCCACTCTTGTTGACATGCCCCTTTCCCTTTAAATCTTGCCAGAAGGTCTAAAAGCTGGCTCCTCCCACCTACCCAGGAGGTACAGGGCAGACTCAGACACATTTCCGCTCCACTGCATGAACCACCACCTCCTTGGGGATTTACTGCTGGTTTGGGCAAAAGTCATGGACAAACAATTTGAACCAATGTACAGGTGTGAGATGTCACATCTGTCATGGAAGACCACCTTCTTGGTGGCTATCACATCAGGTAGAAAGACTGGGAGCTACAGATGCTTTCTGAGTCTCCCTATCTGGCGTTCCACATGGGACAAGGTTGTTCTGTGCCTCCACCCAAAATTCTTTAAGAAGGTGGTGTCGAGTCCCACCTGAACCAGGTGTTGACTTGAATTTGCTGGTGTACCACCACAATTGCATTTCAGAGGCAGAGTACAGGCTCCATATTTTGGACCTGAGGGCAGTGCTCTCTTAATATAAGGAGTGAACAGCTGAAGTTTGGGGAGAGGTTCACCAGCTGTTTGTCCCATATACTGAAGTTGCACCTGGCAGACCCGCAGCAAAGAGGATGATTGGCAGATGGGTAACATCCTGCGTTGATCTCTGCTACCGGTTGGTGGGCAAGAAGTCTCCCATAGGGATAACAACTCGTAGTACCTGACATACTGCTGTGTCAGTGGCTGCTATTGGCGAGTCCCACCCTATCCAGAATATTTGCAGGGCTGCTACATGGAAAGTGCAAACACCTTCATTACTCAGTTCCACATCAACCTAGAGTCACACAGGGATGCTGGTTTTGGGGCCTCAGTTCTACAATCTATCTTCCACTCGACCTCCATAACTAAAATGTACAACCTCTGCTTCCAGCAGGCAAGATCTGCCATCATGGGGTGAAGCAGAGGCCTACATATTTAACCTGGGTGGCTGGGTAGGAGGAGCCAGCTTTTAGACCTTCAGGTAATATTTAAAGAGATTCTCCAAGATAAAGTACTGGGTGTGGTTCCTTACCTGAGCGGCACGCCGTCTGGGTATAAGTAGCCTAAAACATAATATTAAACGGTGAAAGAGATTTGGGAATAGCCAATTCTCTTCAACTTCCTTGTGCTGTAAGCTGATTAAAGACATGCCCCCGCGCTCAGGCACATAAAGATGTGTGCCCAGGGAGAGCGCGGGGGCTCGCTCCATTATTCTTTATGGAGGCTAAGGTTTAAAACATTTTTTGATATATTTGAGGTCATTTTGTCTTTAACCATTGACACCAGTTAAGTTGGGCCAACTAACGAGGTCCTTGTTGGTCACCCACTGCTCATGGTTAATGACAAAATGACAGCAAATATCTTGAAAAATGTTTTAAAAGTCAGCACCCATAAAGAATAATGGAACACACCTGTGCTCTCCTGGGCACACGCATTACGTGCCTGAGGCGTGGGGGGTCTTTAGTTAGCTCCCAGCACCGCAAGTTGAAGGGTCATCTGCTCACAAATTTATAATCCCTTCCACTCTTTAATGCGGATTATGTTTTGGGGCTCAATATAGGCAGATGGGCCAGGTGCTGCTCAGGTAAGGCATCCATACCATGTGGTGTACAAGATTCTACATGTCCACAACCCGCCACTCCTTTGGGCAGCCACAGTCTCTGACACGCCCACTACTCATCCCCTGGGCCCCTTAATTCAAGTTTGTAGCCTTACCCCAAGGTAGCCCTTGAGGCGCAGTGAGACTCAGCTGGCTGTCATCCATCAAGACAGTCCCTGAGCGGTTTGCCACTTTCTTGGCACATCCTCTCTTGCGATGCTCATGCAGTGCTCCCAGTCTCCACCAGGGGCTGTTGCAGAGTGATGCGATCCTGCTCTACCCTAAGAGAGAGAGCAGTCAGTGCAATGGATGGCTTGGATGCTCAATCCTCTGCACTCCCTTGCCGACTCCCAGTACCCAGGTCACTTTCTGAACCTGGGTCACTGGCATGGCTCGGTAAGACACCAGTGCTTCAGCCCTCTGCACCACTGGGCCAGCCCACACATGGTATTTTAATTAACTTGTTGAACCTCTTTAAAGGGAAGAGTAAAGGGACATGCCGAGGTGTGAGCGAATGAAGAACAACAATGTATACCACTCCTAGAACTATTGTTACAAGTGAGTAGTCTGTGTTTCACTCCCATGCTGCTTTGCTACAGAAGCACAAAACAGATAAAAATAAAACTTTTGAGCATTTTGGATTTTGCCATAATGCATTGCTAACAGGTGGGAGTCTTGGGGAAGGGGCACATGATCCATTGGGTTGACTACTGTTACTTTACCCTTGCAAAACCAAGCCTGCCACTGCATTGTGCTGCACAGTGACAGTGAGTCACTCCTCTGCCCTAGTACCTACAGTGATGTCAGCACTGCAGCCATGGTTATAGCCACAGCCCACACCAGACTGCTTGCTATACAATCTGTGGCACCCACGACAGTTTTTTGCTGCTCACTCAGAATGCTAAAATTAACTTCAGATGACACTATTGTTTGAAATACAGTGACAAAACTGGTTAAATAACAGTTTATTCATGCATAAAAGTAAAAAGGCTGTGAACGGTGCTCTTTAATCATTCAAGGTCTGAAATGTAATGCAATGACGGGGCTTAATTTGCCATTTCAGCCATAAACATCAGTTCAAGAATTTGTAACAAGAGTTTAAAACCCTCAGTTGGGCATTTCTCTAATCTTGCAGTGCGATTTATTCTTGTATGTCAGTGCGATTGGTATTAATAGCAGATTTGAAAGCTGTGGTTACACCACATGACACACAAATTCAATATCCAATACCAGGTTTATGACTTGCTTGATAGGACACTGTCTGTTGTGGCTAGCCAGCTGCCACAGCTCAATTCCTATCGCACAGTGGGATGATCTTTTGTACTTATCTGTGATTGTACTGCTGAATGAATGTAGTCATACAGAATTCATCATTGATCACTGCTGACTAATTTTTGGTGTTGGGATGGTGTAGTTGGGTGCATCATCATACAATACAGTTAAGATCACTAATGGGAAAATAAAATTCTTTTCCTCAACTCTGGAGATAACTGTCCCAAAACTTATTTCTTGGCCTACATGCCATTCTAGGAGCCAGACATAACAGCAAACTACCAAATGTCACTAATTACATTCAGTCATATAGTGGTTGTAGTGTAGTTTTATTATCACTATTATTGAATTGTTCACACAATAAAACTTTCTCATTGACAGTCATCTGACTCAGACTCTGTGCTGGACACCAAGTTGACCTTTAATGTGACTCCCATTTAAAAATCAGGATGGCTTAGATCCAGTCACTGTCTGTTACTGTTTTTTGGCCCGGCATGCTACATTGCACAATATGCCAGCCTGAGGGACTAGGAAAATAAATGGGTGGAAGGGATGTGCAACAGTCAACTCACTGTTGACATTGAACAGGTGCCATTGGACCTCTCACCATGTTGATCACCACTGGTGACACAGTGAGGGGAGTGGTGCTTGGGGTTGAGCATCAACACCCAAAGGCTGGCTAGACTCCTCCCATATCACTATCACCTCAAGCCAGGAGTCAAGTAATATACTGCAGCTGCCTAATTCAACAAAACACATGTAATCTGGCCTCATTTCTGAAGACTTATACCAAAATATTTCATTATCATTCAAGCAAACAATGTTTTAACTGTACACACTCTGACATGGAACAGTTGCCCTTGATTGTGTTTTGTATCTTTCAGTGACTCTCGATGGAATGGATCACTCAAGAGTTGTCTATTTTTGCCCTCCATTGCACAATATGCCAGCCTGAGGGACTGGGAACATAAATGGGTGGAAGGGATGTCCGCAGTCAACTCAATGTTGGTCGGTGAACAGAATGCATATGACCTCTCACCATGTTGATCCCCACTGGTGACACAGTGGGGGGAGTGGTGCTTGGGGTAGAGGCATCAATGCCTGAAGGCTGGACCCCTCCCTGACTATCATCTATCAGAACATCAGAAGTTAAGGAGCCTCTGCACTCAGTGATATACAGCATCTGCCCCAAATTCACCACTGTCGTAGACATATTGTGGTATAAATCTTCATAGGACACATATTCAACAATTCAGTAAATGACTGTTTTACCTTTATTTCACTGAACGAGTCAGACATGAAACAGGTTTATCTTGATTATGCTTCTTGTGTTTCTTTTTGACCATATCATGCTGGTTCACAGCTGTCAGCATTTCTATACCTGGACCACTCTGTTGCACATATGACAGCCTGAGAGACTGGGCAAATAAATGGGTGGAAGGGATGTGCACCAGTCAACTCAGATGATGGTGAACAGGTGCCATATGACCTCTCACCATGCTGATCACCACTGGTGCCACAGTGGAGGAGTGCAAGTGGTGCTTAGGGTTGAGGCATCAGGATACCCTAAGGCTGGACATGGTGATGACAGGACAGTCAGGCATAAGTTGTTCATAACCAACAGATATATGTTAAACTGCTACTTACAATCATTGTCCAGAGAAGCTGACAACTGTGATCAAACACGATTTTGTTAAAACAAAACATATGATGCAATCATAAACAAAAAACTTAAAAAAGTAAATTCATAATGCTAAAACATTGTCACTTGACAGACAGACATAGTTTGTCAGAAATAGGTAGTGCAGATTGCTTTCCCTGATTCATGAATGGGAGCTGCTCATCATCATCATCATCATCAGGATTTGTGCGGATAGGGTGCATGTCCTTACAGCTTGGCATCCAGCAGAACACAATAGAAATCAAGAGATGAGTTATTTCTTGCCATGAAAAAGGTTTAATTAAGTCCAAACAGAATTAGGGCAGGCTTAGTGGTAACTTATTACAGTACACCTCTTCTACATTACATAAAGCCTTCTTGAATGGCGGGTATGCTCCCTCACTCAAATCTTTACTCATTGTTACCAAACCTTCACATCAGTCTCCACAACCTTGCCAGAATCATCAACTGTATCTGGCCAATGGCCACTTTTTGTCTTTTGTTGCTCTCTGGATTTGACCAACATTCTCCGACATGCTGTGCCACTGCTTCCTTGACACGGTGTGGTTTGCCTCAACATAACAAATTAGGACAATTCACCAATCCATGGCATTCTGTGTACATCCTTGTTCTCACTGTTCTCTGTGATCATAATTTATGTACTGTCACTGTAAATTTCAATGCAGCTTGCTACTGTAAGGAGTAAAGACAATGTGAACTTGGATGCAATGTCCAGCATAGACAAGAACTGCTAAAGAAACCAGAATTTATTTGGGGGGTACTAGGACTGTGCACACTTCTGTTATGTTGTGACATGCATAGGTAATAATAATCTGGTTTATATTATGGTAATGTGGGTTTATATTACAGAGGATGTTGCTGTATGTATCCCCATTGAATAAACCAACATAAGTAGACCTGTACAGTCATGGAGTTAGATTGAAAATGGAACATATAATTAGTCTGCTTACCTTACTTACACTACAGCATGACATTCCTGCAGCTATGGTATACTTCTTGTTTGCACCAATGGAAAAGGAAAATGGCTTCTTGTAAACTAGCTACTAGGTCTGATTATGCAGCACATAACTACAAAACTGTGGGGTGGGGACAAAAGACATCTGCCTATGCTAAGCTTTCATTAAGATTTTTCTTAAGTACTTTCTGGTTATGGATACGTTTGTGGTTATATCTGGTTCTGGATAACTTTATGGTTACATGTTGATGAATATTATAGTTCCAACTTAAATGATACACAGCTGGCATTAAACAAGTCAAGAGGATGGGACTTTTCTTTACTGGCCTGGTGGAACATGTGAATCTACTCTACCTTAATGCAACTAGGGTAGATTAAAGGGGGAGCGATTAAAGGGGAGCCGTCAGCAAAGCCTCACACCCAAGTGTGAGGCTGATCCCATTTTGCACTTGGTGTACAAAAAATATTTCATTTTAATTACTGTTACTGCACAACAGAATGCAGTAGAACAATTTAACTGAGAATGATTTGTAAGATACAATTTCATGTAACCATAACTCCCAGAATCCATGATGCTCCCATCAGAGGAGGAGTGCTCAGATAAGATATGCATTCTTCAGTAGCCTGCACCCTGTAGTATACATGCTCATTATCTTGTAAGCTAAAAGCAGATTTTGCTGTCCTCATGGTGCTTCCTACAGTCCACTGACTTCACTGTACCTACCCCGAGTCACCCCACACAAACAGCAGTCCAACAAAATAAAGATTAAAGCTTACATAACACTCTGGCATTCACTGCAGGCTGGCTATTAAAGGCAATCAAATCTACCAGCTCTGCAGTTCTCCTCTGAAGTCAGCATTATGGCATTCTGGAATGTCTGGTTACATGAAATTACATCGAACAAGTTAATAACATTACTTAGCCTGAGTCATGTATTACACTGCAGTGATCAGTAAGTAAAACGGTGTCACTGCACACAAACGCTTAATTACAATTAGCCTCACACTTGGGGGTTGTCACAGGCTGTCAGATTATTTGGATAGTTACTTACCCATGCATAATCTTTAAAGAATGCAAACCTATTTTCTTGCATGTTTATTATCTTATGTCATCGTATGTACATCCTGTTGCTCATCTGGCGGGAGTGGACTTCACTGTATTCTTCACGGAACACTGGGTTTGGATAGAACCTCTGATTAGTATGTCTGTCTGTACTGTATGCATTTGTTATGTATTGCTGGTGAGGGGTGATTGTTGTCTATATTGCAAATCCGAAAAGCCTGCCTCTTACTGTATGTCAATTATACATATGTATTATTACATCTGCAGCATATGCCTACTAAGTGTAATTATGTATTCATTTAACAAACAGAAGATATGAAGTTAACGTGTACAAACATGCAACATAACAAAATTCAACGATGGTGAAAGTTGAAGAAATTGGTTGCATTTTCTTTACTTAGTTGAAGTCACAAATTTCAAACTAGTTGGAAAAATCAGTCATAATGTGTGGTAAGTCAGTCAGAATTTGTTTTTCAACTGACCCCGGGGTCTACTGGGACAGAACCCTCTTGGCCACTGTGTAGCAAACCAGAAAAGACACAGTCATGTATAGGCCTTTGGGGATGCCCTATACACCCTATATTTGCCTTTCCCCAGAAAATGTAGAGACCCATTTGAACCCCACAGACCCCTTTTGAGAGACCTTTTGTATTCTCCCCTCCTTTCATTTACAGAGTCCCTTCTTGGATTCTATCTTGGTAGTGCCTGGCCCTTAAGAGTTAGATAGGTGTACATTAGTTTGAACAAACTTTCCCAAAAGCAACACAACAGACACTGGCAGAATTAGTTTAAAGTAAGCCAATTGCTTTACTAATTTGTCTATAAGGACTGTAAATTACATACAAATAAAAATGATATACTTTTCTTAATATTGGTTACAGGATATGAAAAGAAAGTTGGATATATACAAAAAAAGATATACTGTTTAAATTCTAGTGGATATAGTTCTACCTTGAAAAATTCATTATTGCTGGAAATGAAAAGTGTTCTTAACAGGTTACTGATTCTCCCATCTGTCTGGTGGAAATACAGACAGGGTTTCAAAGTCTTGTTGTTGCTGCCAGCTGAGTCTTTGAAAGAGAAAGGCTTCTGGAAATGCTCTGCTGGCCTCCTTTAAGAAAATCCAAAAGTCTTGCCTCTGGTATTCCTTAGTGTGATAGGCTGGCCTCATCACATGCTGAGAAAAGACCAACTAACGACCATGTTCAAGTTTTAAAAGTCTAACTGAAAGTTTCCTAACTGGGGGAGATTTAGGAAAAGACAGGTGCCCCCCCTCACCCATGTAACTGAAGTTAGCATGTATCATCCCCTGCTGGTTTTGGTATTCCAAGGTTCTTTATTTACCCTCTGCCCCCAACAAACCATTTAGACCTAAGTGGCTGCCCATTAAGCTGTAATGGCCTGGTGCAGGTGCAGAACTCAGAAGACTAACGAAACAGCTTTCTGTGTCCCTGAGTCTCAGATGTCAGAATATTTCTTAAGCAAATGGGTCCAGGAACTTCCAGGTTTTTTTAATTAGCCAGCTGTTAAGTTTTTGCAGTTTATCTTTTTATTGAGGTATTTGAAGAAGGAGGACAAACATCTTCCAAATACATGAAGTTTGACAAGCAAAAAAGAACAGCATATTGGCATATACAAAAGCATGAGCATTCTACTTCTAAAGACTATCCTATAAAGGCTTTAGTGTATGATCAAAACATTTAGAACTGGTTGCATTTGTACAATAAGCAGTCAAGGTTAGAATGATGAATATACAAGGGAAGAAAGACTGTGTAATCTAATTATGAACATGTTATAGTATATAGGATAGTTCTATGCTGTATAACATATAGGAAGACTGAAAAGCCATTCATGATTAACAAAAGCATTAAGATTAATGCTAACAGGTGAAGAAAAAGAGGCAAAGGGAACACAAACTGAGAGAGACAACAATATTATGAGGTGTCAGATATTAATAAGTTGAGAATTACAATATGTATCAATCCATACATTAGTTACCAGAAGAATTAAAAGATTTTAGATATTTGAAATAGTCCTGCCAATATCTATTGTATTCATTTAGCCGTCCAGAGGTAACATAAGTCATACGATCTAGGGAGGCATATTGAGAAAGGTTCTTGAGAATGTCTGAGAAATTAGGAATAATAACAGATTTCCAATGCATTAATATGAGACGTCTAACTTGGAGAAATAATATGTTCAACCATCTGTGTTGTGCAAGGGATATGATATTATTATGGGAACTAAAGATGCCTAGTATAAAATGTTTAGGATCGAATATAAAACTGTGACCAATCACTTTGGATGCAAAATGATGAATATTATGCCAGTGTTTATTTATAGGAGCACAATTCCATGGGATATGAAATAAGTCCCCATTAGGAGAGTTACAGCATCAGCAATTGTTATTGTTCAGTAGGCCCATTTGCTGTAATACCGAAGGAATTCTATACCACAAGTGAAGAATTTTAATCTGTATAAGTGAACTACATACATCCTTAAATGTTTTATGGCAAAGGAACCAGCACCTGAGCCATTGTGAATCGGTTATGTTATCATTCAAAAGTATAGCTGTTAATTCTTAATGACCCTATTATTCAGCTCAGCCTTGGCAACCAAAAACCTGTTACAAAATTCAATAAATATTTCAGAGCAGCTAACAGGGGTTTCCTGACCTAAACCACAGGGTTTTATATTGTTCCAATGTCCCATATTTTCTTTCTTACCCATGACCCCTTGCAACTTAACTGGGCCACAGGAGCCTTCCTGGTGAATTACATAATTAAACATGAAATATGAACACTACAACAGGACATGGAGTAATCCTGTCACAGGGAATATTATCTAGCTAAAAGGATAAGGAGTGGAAGGCCAGCACTTAAGATGGATGGGTTTTAGTTGAAGTTGATAATAGAAGAGAGCAGCAGGTGAAGTGAACCTGTGAGTTTACCGCTGTTAGGAGAGGCTGCAGAGAGCTGTTGTTTGACAGCACCCACAGTCAGAGTGGTGGGTTCCACTCCTTCAGTTGTGTTACATTGCAGTTTCTAAGAGAATTAGGAGGGTTGGTGCCCCTGTGACACAGCAGATGAAGAGCACCGATCTTTAATGAAAGACCCTTGTGGGGATGAATGATCAGTAGAGAGAGACACTAAGCACCCTTGACCCTGCTGTGGAAAAAGCCTTGGAGACTGGGAGGCCCGCTGAATAGCAACGCTACCGTGAGACCAGGAACCGCTGCACCTGGCAGGTCCGACAGGCAAAGGCAGAATACTATAGAGCAGCCCTCACCGCTTGCTTGGGGAAAGGATGCAATTTCTGGGACTTCCTCAAAGATCTTAGTGGCAACATCTCTAATGCCCCCCCCAGATACTGGTAAATGGTGGTATCTCCACTGACCCTGACACAATAGCAAATGCTCTGAACTTCTCATTCTTGGACCTCAGCAGCATGCTCCCTGCCAACTTTTTTGCACCCACCCCACCATAACATCGACACCCACCCAAGTACCCACCTTTCCGCTTCAAGGTCATCTCCCAGCAGCTCACTCTCCCTAAATTACTCTACCCCCTCACTGCCCTGCTAAACTGTTCCCTTGCCCTAGGTCAATTCCCCTCCATGTGGAAAACTGCCCTCATCACTTCTCTCCTCTCCTGAAGAGTGGTGACCGAACTCTGCCTAGTAATTATCAGCTCATCTCAATTCTACCCCCTCTCTCCAAGGTTCTTGAAAAGATAGTCGCCACCCAAGTCACAGACTACCTTGCTCAACACAATCTCCTCTGCCCCGAATAGCATGGTTTCAGAAAAAACCGTGCACCACAACCACGCTTTTGGAATATACCAACACTATCCATGCAACCCTGGACGCAGGCCAGATTACTGATGCTGTCTATATAGATCTTTCCAATGCATTTGACATCACCCACCACTCACTTCTTCTAACCTCGCTAACCCAAATAGGTTTCTCACAGAATACCATCACTTGGTTCCCAAACTACCTGTCTGACAGAACCCAGAGAGTCAGATTAGGGCACACCTTATCATCCCCTCTCAGAGTTACATCTGGGGTCCCCCAAGGGTCAATCCTTGGCCCCCTACTTTTCACTCTATTCTTTAACTCCCTGCCCAAGGCCTGTGCTGGGAGTCTCCTTTTATATGCAGATGATGCATTTTTATTCAGCACCCACACCAACCCTACCGCCCTCCAAGTAGCCCTCCAAGGGTCATTTAATGAGGCCGAATCCTGGTTTACTGACCATAGGCTTGTTCTAAACTATAAAAAAAACCAAAGTCCATGCTGTTTGCCCATGCCCAAAACAAGTTCAGTAACCACCCCTGCTCCTTCATAACTCCCATAATGAGACCCTGGAACAAGTTTCTACCTTTAAATATTTAGGGGTTAACCTAGACTCAGGGTTAACCTACCATCAACATATCCGCCGACTTAATATGGCTGTAAATGTGCACATTGGTTTGCTCCACCACTACAAACACTGTCTCCCCCCGAAGACCTACCACTAGCCATCTCCTCCTCCATCCTGTCACTCATTGATTATGGGATTATCTTCTATAGTGCTGCCGTCAACACCTCCCTCAACAAAATTAGGGTTTCCCTGAATAAAGCCTGTAGACTGGCCACAGGATGTGACTGGCTTACCCACACCTGTACCCTGTATACCAGTACAAATTGGCTTAATTATGATGATTGCCTAAAGTACCAGACCTGTCTCCTTGCCAAGAAAATCATGACTGGCCTCATGCCTCCTGCTCTTGTGACACTGCTCCCCCCTCTAACAGCACCAGATGCACATGTCACGCTGAGAAATTGCCTTACCAGGTTCTCCGCTGTAAAACCTCCATGGGGCAAAGAACTTTTAGATACCATGCCCCCAATTGGCTGAACTCACTACCCATATCAGTCCTCCTGGCTCCTACCCTGGGACTGTTCAAATCCCTTCTCAGTAGCAATATCTTATGTGACTCCACCTGTGACTGTACCTGACCTACCCACGACCAAAAAAATGCCACGACAATGGATCCACTTGGTCCTGCTTCTAGAGTGCCTGTCCCTGGTTTCGGTCTTACCCAAGCCTCAGACTAGTTTAGCACTTACTTTGAGACTGTTTTCTGTGCTCCTCTACATAGCTGTAAGACCTGAACTGTTTGTTTAAATCTCCCGGGGCACATAATTGTCAGCAGGAAGATACCTGTGGTCATTAGAGCACATCAGCTTGAGAGGAGGGGCAGTTACCCTACAAAAAGACACACGCTACTAGCGTGAGCATGAGTGGCACGAGCACCACTCGGAGTTAAAAAAATTAACGTTTTTGAGGTCTGATAGTGTGGCCGAACAATTCAGAGTGCAAATAGTGCATCCTTAGTGTTAACTAGCGGAGCTTCCTGGAGACAGAAGGGAAAATTTTATGAAGTTGTAAACTGTTGTCTGGGGGAAGATATTGTTTTTGTGGGGTAAGGAAGCAGACTACAGAAGTTCTACTATAAATTTCCTAGCCTGTTGAAAAAAACAAAGTCTTACTATTTGTATTGGATATTTCTAGGCCATGGGCCAATCTTCTATTTTGAATGACTAGTATGCCAGTTGCAAGGAGATAACTTATCGACCATTTAATAATAATTTTGAACTACTAATCTTTAAATCTATTAAAAAGTAAAACAGCCTGTTTTAAGGCAGGTTTTAAGATTTAAAAATTTGAGTATACTTTATTAAGTTTATTGTTTCAAAAAACATGTTCTTTTATCATATTATTGTTACAATGTTTTAGTTTTTATTTATGTGTTTCTTAAATTAGTTGTGATATCCACAATATTGTTTAGCCAGTTGTGAATTTCAGGGGTGTATTAACTCCTAAGACATACATATAAAGATCATGGTTCAAACCAGACGCCAAAGAAGGGGAAATGGACGACTTATAAGCTCTGATTTAAATATCAATTCAGAGTTTGATCATAGATCTGGGTACCTCACTGTAAATTCTCCCATTGATTTAAAATCATCTACGTGTTCCACTGTAGATGAAGGTAATGAAATCAGAGAAAGTGTTTTGGACGGTTTTATAAGAAATAGTACTCCCACTCAAATACAAATAATGAATCAAAACTGTAGAAAATCCAAAGAAACTAATGAATTTAAAGAGTAAAACTAGTCCTATAGTCAAAAGAGAAGGACATATGTTATGGGAAATATTGAATAATAAAGCAAGGATTTCTAAATCAAAGTTGGACATAGTAGAGAAAATTTCAGAGGGTAGTATTGTAGTAAATAAGACAAAGCAGACAAAAATTAAAGATCATTTTGTTGGAAGACAGCTACAACCTGCTCAATTGACACCTAATGACATGATTGGTTGTGAGTTAATGGTTACCAAGGCATGTATTAATCAGGCCAATAATTCAATGAGCCCTAGTAAAGATAGGGGCCCAGAGATTCAAAAGGGTTGCGCATGGCACAACAGTGTTGCACCATGCGCAACCCACTGATGCACCCCTGCACAATATTCAAAAGGGAAAAGTGCTTGGCACAAATCCCGATGTGCCGGAGCACATCAGTAATGTATGCAGGCACAGGTGGGGGGGGTGCGCCCATGCATAACTTGCACAGCCCGATATTCAGAGTCATGCATGTGCAACCCCTACCTGTACCAGTACAAAGTTACGCCAAAAAAAAAAAGGAACAACGGATGGCCACCCACAGGTGAGCTGCCACATTGCAGGGCGCAACACGGCAGCTGCCACCTGTGGGTGGCCACCTGAGTTCTGGCTGCACCTGGTGATGCCCCCATGCCCGATTGTGGGCATCTGTAAAAAAAGATTAATGTCCTATATCCCTGGTGGTCCAGTGGACTACTATCTGCCTGATCATGGGCATCTGTAAAAACCAAAAAACTATTTTGTCCTATATCCCTGGTGGTCCAATGGACCGCTATCTGCCCAATCATGGGCATCTATAAAAAAAGATTAATTTTAATTATTTAATTTTAAATGATTCATTCACATATCTGAATATGTAGATGTAGGGTTGTATGCCCATTGGCTCACGCCTGAACCAACTACATGCAGCCCTACTGAGGTGTCAGCTGCTGGGCAGCGGGGTGGCAGGTGGTGGGTGCTGCTGTCGCCGCTGACCGGGGAGCGGGCAGGGGCTCAGTGGGTGGGTGGAGGTACCACTAGACCACCAGGGATATTGGAATTATTTTTTTTTTACAAATGCCCTTGATTGGGCAGATAATGGTCCACTGGACCACCAGGGATATAGGATGGATTATTCTGTTTTACAGATGCCCGCGATCGGGCAGATAGCGGTCCACTGGACCACCAGGGATATAGGATGGATTATTCTTGTTTTACAGATGCCCGTGATCGCCAGAAAGCAGTCCACTGGACCACCAGGGATATAGGATGAAATTCTTTTTGTTTTTTACAGATGCCCACGATCGGGCTTCAGGGGGTGTCGGTCCCTGACAGCTGCTGTCTGGCAGTGCATGAGGTGAAAATCATCGGGGATTGACGCACTTGCATGCAAATGGGGCCATAATGACATGCAAATGGTCCCATGTGCGCCTTGCATACATTATGGCCTCATTTGCATGTCAACTTTTGAATATCGCAGTTGCTGTGCATGGCTCAATGGAACTTGTGCTAGTGCATCTCCATGCTCTGCTCTGGCAACTTGCACTGGTAGTGGCCAGGGTGCGATGTTCAATGCTGCTGAGCCATGGCACAGCTCCGTTGAATATCGACCAGTCCATACCCCTGTGCAGCCAAGCTGAGCTGCGCCCAAGCTTGCACCACAGCCTGGTGCAGTTTGAATATCTGGGACAATAAATCTAATGAAAATAAAGAATCAGGGGATAAATGTCAACAAGCAGCAGCTGACACTACCTTGAGCTCTGAAGTTTTGAAAGAAACATTAGGTATAGAGTTGCACACAACATCGGAGGCTTCTAGGAATATAAACCAGAAGGAATACTCAAGTTTGTGTAACTCACTGGAATTCTCTCCTGATTATTTTTTTGAATCGAATCCTAAACCCTCTTGGCATAGTGATTTGAGAAATATTGCTAGTGAATTACAGGATACCATAAATGGTCTCAAACAATTCACAACTCCCAAACAATTAAGGCAACCTTTTCAGCAACTAAAAGATTAGAAGATTAATTCTAACACTACCTATCCATTTGTTCTTAGTGAAGAATTAAAAATTTATGTTCAAAATCCACACATTGTGCATATGATGATTTTAGACCATTTAATCAATCTTAAATTTGAAATAGACATAATTAAAGAAAACTTAGTGATTAATGGTAGTAGAATGGATGAGATGTTGTTGCAATTAAATAAAATTAGCCCTCAGGAGGGTTCATTTTCAATAGTTATAGACAAGTTAGATAATCAGGAGGCAGTAAATGAGCAATTAAGATCAGATTTCCCTTCCATCACCTTTCCTGAAACTCCAATATTCAAATGAAACAAAAAAGATAGGAAAAAAAGAAAGGAGAAATTAAAGGAAAAGGAAGTTAAGAAAAGAGATTTGGGAAAAAAAGAGGGAGTTATGTCATTGGACAGTGTTTCTGACAAAACTTTATTACAAGTGGATATGCAACACTGTCCTGTAATTAAGGAAAATAAAACACAAATAGGACATGCATTTGAAAATCTTATGCAGAATCAACAATGTTCTAACCCATACAATGATGGTATTTCTCTAAAAGATAATAAGACTCAATTGAAGGAACTTAGCCTAGATACAAATCAGTTTGGGGATGGAGAGGTGGTCAAGGAATTGTCTTACAGGTCATCAGATGTGGTTATGAGGGAGAAATTAAAGATAGAGGTATTACAGCTCAATTGTCATCTACTTCCTCATTAAACAATTTAGCCAGCAAATCAGCTATAAACATTACTGATTGTGCCATATTAAACTTGTATGATTTTCCAATTGATGTTAAATGGTCATTTGTGCTACTGAGGGAAAAGATTGTGAACCTGCTTAGGGCAGCAACTGGTGCTGATATTGGGTATGAGGATATTATTCAGCTATGGGAAGATAAAGATTGTGAGGGTGTGGCTTGTTTATTCATTATTTGTAAGGCTCCAAGGATAGCTAACCAAATTTGGATTGATAAGGAATCATTGAGAAAGTTGGGTTACACGTTGAGCTATATAAATAGAGACATGTTGAACAAAATTAAACCAAAAGACAGTCCACATCCAGTTTTAATTTTTGGACTAAATGTCTCCTCAAAAGTCACAGATTTTAAGCTAAAAAATATTCTGACTAACCTTTTTTCCCAAATATCTAAGATTCCAGAGAATGAGATTAAAATTTTAGAAGTAAGAAAGGAACAATCAGAGTTAAGACTAGGACATGTAGAGGCCTTATTAGAATAAAAAAAATAGCAGATATGATTATGGAGAAGGCCTTACTACTGGACAAGGCTGGTATACATATATTACCAGGGGAATTTGAAAAAGTTCCTGATTTTTTTAAAGCTAAAAATGTTTCAGAACATGAGAAAGGGAATTATCCAAAGTTATTGCAGCTCTATGGTGTAGAAAGGATTAAGAATGAGAATGATATTAAGCTGGAAAGGTTAGTTAAAGACCTATTGGTACAAATACTGCAAGCTCCAATGGAGGATTTTAAATCATAACATGTAGCAAGAAAGAAAGGTGATTTATATTGTGATACAATTATTCTAACAGTTAAACAAACACATTTATATAACAAATTAGTTAGCAACTTGGCCTTGTTGGATTCCTTGGGGTTATATTTCGTGAGGGATAATGATGAAAATTCAACAAAAGCTGCCAGAATCTTTTTACAGGGAAATAATAAAAGTCTGATAAAAGAATCAATTAGAGAAACCAAAACTTCAGCAATAACATATAATATAGCAACATCTAACAAATTTTTAGAATTAGCATCTTGTGATGATTGACGGTATAAACCAGATAATTCCTCTGGATGGAACTCTAACAATAAGCTAGGGTTGGTTTCATGGAACATCTCTGGTCTAACAAATAAATTAGTAGATAGTGAATGGATGGAATTTATATTAAATTTTGACATGATTTGCCTTCAGGAAACATGGCATTGTAAAAACTCAGATATTTGCCTAAATGGTTACAGTACGTTTCATTCAAGTGGGGGAAAAAAACAGGAAAAGGAAGGTTAGCAGGCAGGTTAATTACTTGGATTAAAGTAGAAGGAAATACAGAAGTAAAACTAATATGCTGTAATAAAAATATTTTGATTATACAAGTCAAGAAGAAAGGATTTTCATTCTGTTTAGCAAATGTTTATATTCATCCCCCAAATTCCAAATATTATGATCATTCTATATGAGTTTAATTAGAAAATGTGCTTTATAAAAGCTGGGTACTTTCTGATTCTGAGGAACTCCTACTGTGTGGTGACTTTAATGCCAGAATAGGCAACTATGATGGTAATGCTGATAGCGAATACCACAATTGGGTTTATAAAGACTCTATTAATTATGTGAGGAGTTCAAAAGATAATAGAACTAACAGGTTGGGAAAGAATTTAATTAAGATCTTAGATATATTTAACTTAATACCACTAAATGGTCCCCTACAAGGCAACAAAAAAGGCAAGTATTCTCATTTTTCAGCAAGGGGGCCATCTTTAATTGATTATTTTTTTTGGAATGGGGACGTGCCATTATGGGAAAATTTAATAATTATAGATAAAGTGGATAGTGATCATTTTCCATTAGTGTTATTTTACAAACAATTGATTCATGGATCTGATGAAAACCATATTCAGTCACAGACAGTAGAGATACATCATAACAAAATCATCTGGAATGATATGGTAGCCAACCAGATACATAATTTAATAATAGACAGATTGGATAATGTATTAAAATTCATTTATGATAGTGAAACTATTATTCAGAATGTTACTGAATGTTTGGAAGAAATTAAAACATTATTAAGCAAACCATATAAAAAACAAATTAGTCGGAATATAGTACCAAAGACTTGGTTTGATAAAGAATGCCGAGAAGAAAAAAAGATACTTAATAACATTTTAAGAGGTGTCAAGTTACAAAAGAATGCTCTTACTTTTAAAGACTTAAATAAACAAAGAGAAAAATACAAAGTCTTTTTACTTAATAAAAATAATGTTTTCCAACAGAAGAAATGGCAAGAGATGCTAAGGGTTATAAATCAAAAAGATTATAAATCATTTTGGTTTCTAGTGGCAAAGGGTTCAAATAAAGTTAGATCTGAAATCGACACATACATCACAATGGAGTCCTGGACTCTTTATTATTCAAAGAAATTTTTTAGCAGTGTGTGTGACAATTCCTGGACAAGTTTAAATTATAATGTAATCCAATTTATCCCTTTCAATTTTGAGGAGGTTCATCAGGCAATTGCACTGTTGAAACTGAAGAAAGCTCCAGGGCCAGATCAAATTCCCTCAGAGGTTTATTTAAAGTCTCCAGTAATATGGGCCAAGCTTCTTACAGTATTATTCAATGTAGGTAGTAGAGAATTACGTTTACCAGTATCTTGGAAAGGTGCAATAATAATTTCCATATATAAAAAAGGTAATAGGTCTGATCCAGCAATGTATAGACCAATCTCTCTTTTAGATCACTTAGGCAAAATTTTTGCCAGGTTGATCTTAAATCGGTTAAGAGATTAGATGTCCAATATGGGGGATTTATCAGAGGCTCAAGCAGGATTTAGACCAGGTTATTCCACTACTGATAACTCTTTTGTGATTTGGCACTTACTTGAAAAATATGTCACACTAAGAAAACAAAAACTTTATGTGGCTTTTATAGATTTCAGTACTGCTTTTGATACTATATCCAGTAATAAGTTATGGGAAATTATAAGAAAAAAAAGAATCTCACAAGGGATAATTGCCATTATCAGAGAACTTTATTCCCAGACTTGGGCACAAGTGAAAATTGGTAGAGAAGGCCAATTTTCTGACCCTTTTCCAACAAATAGGGGTGTTAAACAGGGTTGTGTTTTGGCACCAACCCTGTTTTGCATCTATATTGGTGTATTATTGAATAAACTGAAGGAATCGGAAACAGATTCTCCAAAAATACTAGGGCAAAATTGTGCCTCTCTTGCTTATGCAGATGACTTGGTGTTATTTTCATTAACTCAATCAGGTCTACAAACAAAGTTGAGTATCTTGGATAATTTTTCGAAAGAATATGATCTACTAATTAATGACACAAAAAGTCAAGTTATATCTTTTGGAGTTAAAAATTGTTCATTTAAATGGAAGTTTTGGGAAAAAATATTGGATAAAGTTAAAGAATACACATATTTAGGTCTTCAATTTTCGGATGATGGGAAATGGGTAAAACATACAGATAAGTTGATTTCAAACCTTACAAAAACTGCAAATTCATTATATAAGTTTAATAAAAATTATGGAGGGAATTCAGTAAAACCCCTTATTAAAGCTATTGAGGCGAAGTATAATGCACAGGCATTATCCAGTGGGGAAATTTGGCAACCAAGAGAGGTAAATAAAATTGAAATTCCAATAAATAAAATATTATGATCAAGCTTAGGGTTAGGAAAGTCAGTTCCTATGTGCATTATAAGGGCAGAATTGGGTATGGTATCTTTAGGTGCATATTTTGCAGCTAGAAAAGTTAATTATTGGATAAAAATTCAACATCACAAAATGCATAGATTAACTTACTGTTGTTTGAAGGAAAAATTTAACTGGTTAAACTTTGGTAATTTAAAATCCAGCTGGCTAAAATCCATATATAAAATTTTTCAGGACATAAGTTTGGATTCTCTAAGGAAAAATGCTGAGAAAGGTATTACAATAGGTCTTAGTTTCTTAATTATCAACCCTGTATCACTACTAGACTACTGGATTTATATAAACTCAAAGATTTGGAAAAAATGTCTAAGTTAAGAATTTCTCCCTGGTTTAGAATAAATGATGTCAATCATTTTTTTAGATATCATTGTGAAATCCTTACTGACTCAAATCAAATAAATTTGTATACACTATATAAGCTAGAACTGTTTCCCAGTAACATTATGGAAGCAAGATACAGGGTGGAGAAGCAGAGAGATGCCAAACTATGTTCCTTTTTCAAGAACAAGTTACAAAAATTTAAAACATGTAATTTTTTATTGTCAGTGGTATAAGAAGCCCAGAAACAAATGGATTACACCAATTTGTAAAACCATTTTATCTGATGATCATGATCTCTTATTGGAAATATTGTTTACGACAAATGATGAAATAATTATTAAGTCCACTGCAAGATATTTGGTAAATATTGTAAACACCCGAAGGAGGATCAAAAGCAAAGTAGCAGTGGAAAAAATATAAATATGAATGTAGGTCTCATGTGAAATACTGATAGGGATTTTATTATTATTATTATTATTGATGTTGCTAAATAAATGTAAATTGTTCTAGGGAGGTCACTGATATTTTTTTTTCTCTTTTTTGTTTTTTAACATATTAGGTCGAATGGAATTGTAATATGGTTAGTATTAAGGTGGGAATAATGTTGTTAAAATGAATATGCATTTTATTTAAGAAAATGTATAGTATTATGCAGATGTTTTTATTACTAATTATAATTTGTATTTATAAATGTTTGTAATGGTCTCTGACCGAACAAATAAAACTTAACTTGAACTTGAACACTTGACTAGTTGATACTCACTGGATTGCGCTGCAGTCATAAATACTTCTCTGCAACAACTACTATACTGTATGATTGCTCCTGTAGTTACTGTATTTATTGTATTATGCCACTGCACTGCATTTTCTATGACTGTTGTAATTACCCTGTACCACATCCACCTGTTATACTTTACCATGTATCATTCATAAGGTGTGATATTTTCCACACCGCTATTTATACTGTGATGTTTCTACACTGCATGCTTTGTGTTGTTTTCTATGACGTGGAGCCTTTGTAAAGGAGTCTCTGACTTGAAGGTATTAATTCCAATTGTATTCAATAAATAAATAAATAAAATAAATAAATAAATAAAAGAGACCCGCTGCAGGAACAGAGAGTCAGAGAAGGGGAGATGGTTTGCCCAGTTACCAAAAGAACTGTGAGTACAGGCTAGGGTTTTGACCCTATAACACTTCCTCAGTTAGCAAAGTACAGTATTTAGGGAATGGGGCACTGGAATTCCTGGGCAGGACAACAATTTGAATAGTCCACTCTAGGTAAAATACCTGAGGATGGCTACTGAACTGAATATACCTTTTAAATTACAAATAGGGGTCCATAATTGCAAAAGTGTTTATTGTTATTTTATTTACTGTAACAAATTGATTTAGCATGCCGATGCCTATCCACCATCCAGCTGGTCAATGACCATACAACCGGATGGACATGTGCCCACCACACTGAATTAGGGATCTCTTCACATCTTGGGGGAGTCACAGGGAAGAGAAACCCTGAAGCCACCTATAGTCTGGGAGGGGAGACGCTGGCAGTCACAAGGGAAGAAAGAGACTTGGGTGTCATCATCACCGATGACCTGAAATCATCCAAGCATGCCTCTAAAGCAGTAGGTAAGGCTAGGGGGGGTATTAGGGTGTATTAGTAGGGGTATCACAAGTCATAAGAGGGAGGTAATAATTCCTCTTTACAAGACACTGGTTAGGCCCCATCTGGAGTACTGCATGCAGTACTGGAGGTCACACCTTCACAAGGACATTAACCAAACTGAGGCAGTCCAGAGAAGGGCAACCAAAATGGTGCTGGAACTGCATCAGAAAACATATGAGGACAGATTAACGGAGCTCAATATGTATACCCTTAAGCAAAGGAGGGAGAGAGGTGATATGATTGAAACATTCAAACACCTTAAGGGCATTAATAAGGTGAAAGAGTCTAACATGTTTCAATATAAGAAAAATAGCAGGACAAGAGGACACAGCATGAGATTAGAGGGAGGCCGATTAAGGGGTAATGTGAGGAAGTTCTTTTTCACAGAAAGGGTGGTGGATGCATAGAACTGCCTACCTCAGGAAGTGGTGGATATGAATACAGTGCAGGGCTTCAAACAGGCATGGGATTGGCATAAGGGAGCAATACAGATGAGTATGAATAGATAGAACATTGACAGAGCAAAGGCCTATGGCACATTCATAAGGTAGAAAAAGAAATGGGCAGACTGGATGGGCCTTGCGGTCCTTATCTGCCGTCAACTTCTATGCTTCAGGTGGGTGCACCTGCTTGATATTAAGGATCTGCTAGGCAGGAGAATTGTTGGTGTGGAAACTATACAGTATAATTTGTGCTACCATTTTATTCCAACCTACTATATTTTTCCCCAAGTGCTTTTCCTTCCCCCCTCCCTGTCAATAAAGTTGCTATTTGTTTGCAGTGTATTTCCTTGTCTGGGGTATTACTGTGTTACATTGTTGTTTGTTGAGGGAGGGACAGTGTGAGTACAGGGTAAAGCATATTATTTCCTGAGGGTAATACCCCTTTGCCAGCTATTAGGTATCCCCTATTGCTACTCTTGGTGGGCACACTGTGATATTAAAAGTACATAGGGAGGGAGGTGTGGCTTGGCTCCAAACTTGATGGCTGCCTGAGCATTTTGCTCTGTCTATTCTGGGGACATCTGACAGAATATCTTTATTATTACACCCTGTTCCCATTCAGTACTCAAGGTCTGAACTGCGCTTTACATCAGCTTTATAAAAATATTATTTCTTGCAGCCTTTCTGATCTAATTGGAGCCCTATTTCACCGAGTTTCTTCTGCAGCGTGCTGCGTACTGATCATGTCAGAAACTGCTATGCAGGTGGCGGCTGGGGAGGCCATGGACACTACCAAAGTTATGGAACTATTTAATACTCTAGTGCGATAAATGTCTGAGGTCACCATAGCCTCCAACATGACCACTTTGGCCATTCACCAGCTGGACATCCGAATTTTTCAAACCGAACGCTGCACGGCGGCTAACTTGGCTGCCATCCACAATCTCCACTCACAGGTTCGGGAACAAATTCAAACCATCCACATGTTACAAAATAAAGTGGATGATCTTGAAAATAGGAGCCATCGAAACAACTTACAGCTCCTGGCATTCACCGAGGGCTCAGAAAAAGGTCAACTGGTGGATTTTCTGTATGACATACTTCCCCACCTACTGCAACAGGATCTCCCTCCTGGATTCACCATTGAACAGGCCCACAGAACTTTGAGTCCTCCCCTAAACTTGGAGAACATCCCCAACCCACCTTGGCCCGCATACTGAATTTTGCAGATAAGGAGTGGGTCTTATCCAGGGCTCAGGAACTAAAAGCGTTATCCTGGAATGGACAACGGATCCTAATTTTTCAAGACTATTCACGAGAACTTGCCAACAAAATTTATTTATGTATTTATTTATGTTTTTGGTAACCAGGTAAGTGCACTGGAGGACCATTTTCAGTCACGACCTGGACCACAACATGGCAGTACAGGGAAATACAAATTACAGGAGTAGATACAAATTCACACTGAAGTGTAAGGTGGTCACAACAACATTAGGACAGTAAGAACAGTCATCATTTTATAATGTTTACAGGCATAGAGATAAAACACGAGACAAGGAAATACAGGCCAAGAATGCAGGGGAGAATTTGTTTAAATATATACACAAAGCAGCTAAAACAGTTTCATAAGCTAAGCATAAGTAGCAGTTTGAGCCAGTCAGACTGCTTTCAAAGAGGACTAGGTAGAGACACCTGTCCCAGCCACATTGCTGGGGCTGGCTGAGTAGCGGCAGCATGCAAGGTAGGCAGTGCGAGACATTGAGTGAGGCAATGTATGTTCATAGTGCTCCAGAGAGTAGGGGCAGTGGCCAGCAGTTTTGGCAGTTTAGGGTGGTTCACGGGATTCTGCTCTGCCCGGCAAGAATTTGCAGGAGGACTCCATCAGAAGCCAGGCCTTAAGGTTGGCTTTGAATGATTCTGGGATGGGGATGCACGAATGGCAATGGGAAGACTGTTCCAGAGGGAAGGGGCCATTACTGAGAAAGCCTTGCTGCCCATCATCGTAGAGGCACGAGAAACTTCGAGGGTTGAAAAAGAAGAGGTCCTAAGGGGTATACTGGCTGCTCTAGGTATGAGTAGGGGAGCATAGGGGGATAGCTGGTTACTTCTGAGAGCATTGTCCACTAGTCAGTCCGCACATAGTTCTGGCGTGCCTGAGGGGAGAGCCATCCTAAGGACTCATAGAGGTTGCAGTGATGGTTAACGGGGGTGCTTTAAGGACAAAGTGACAGATAACATTATATGTCATGTATAGGCATGATTGTTGCTTTGTGGGTGTTGGGGAGTAGATAGGGGAGCAGTAGTGAAGGAGAGGGAGAAGGTTTCATTGAGCAATAGCGAGGTGAGCTTCCGGGGAAAGCAGGTGAATTGCGCGATAGGCTGCACCTAGTTTCTGATTAATCTTTTTAACAGTCAGGGCTGTATGATCATTGAACGTGAGGGAGGAGTCGAGGGTAACCCCGAGATATATGAACGAGGGGACGTGCTCAAGTGGGGGGCCAGCGGGAGTAAGTACGGTGAGGGCAGTGTTTGATCTGTCAGTCTTGTTTAAGTAGGGCTTGGATCCAAAGAGCATGGCCTTCATCTTTTTCTCATTTAGTAGTAGTTTTCTGGATGTGAACCAGCATTCAGCTGCCCTGTAGTTGCCTGTGAGGGTAGTGAAGATGGATTCCAAGGACTTGTCACTGTGGTACAGGACTAGGTCATCTGCGTAGAGAATCACATTACAGTTTAGACTCTCAGCAGGTAGTGCATTGATGAACATGGAGAAGAGAAGGGGGCTGAGAATTGATCCCTGGGGAACCCCAGTGCTTGTGGGAAGGGGGACTGAGGCAGCTTTGTCTATCTATGATCATGGATTGGGACCTGTTTGTGAGGTAGCTATAGAACCAGTCTATGGGTCCAGGGGCACAGCCAAACTGTCGAAGGGTAGAGAAAAGGAGATTGTGGTCCACTAGGTCGAACGCCTTTGACAAATCGACAAAGACTGCACCTGTGGCCTTGCCCATGTCCATATTTGTGAGGATGTGGTTTGAGAAAATTGCCAGGGCGGAGGAGGAGGTGCTGTGATGCTTACGGAAACCGTACTGGAGGGGACTTAGGAGGTTGTACTTATTTAGGTGTTCTGATAACTGGATATGGACAACCTTCTCTAGCAGTTTGCTAAGATGAAGAAGCAGGGAAATGGGTCTATAGTTCTCTGGGGCTAGGAGGTCTCCTGCCTTGAAAATGGGTATCACCTTGGTGTGTTTCCAGGTGTCAGGCATTGTTGTTGAGGACAGAGCAAGGTTGACAATGTGTGTTAATGGCCTTACCAGAGCTGTGGAGATGATCCTCAGGAAGGCAGGATAGAGGCCATCACTTCCAGGGCTGTCCCTATGGGGATGGTTTCCAGGAGTCTTTCAATAGTAGTAGTCCCAATGGTTCTAAAATAGAAGGGTGGGGTGGAGGCACAATGGCTTGGAGGAGTGAGGGGGTTACCATCACTGTTTTGGTAGAAAGGGGGGTGCGGAGGAAGCTTGCTAAGGTATGGGGTTAGGTCAGTGAACATGGTGTTAAAAAGGTCTGTGATGCCCGCAGGATCATTCATTGTGCCTGCTGGGGACATAAGTTGGGTTATTTGCTTGTTAGTCTCGGGGTGTAGTATAGACCCAATTGTTGCCCAGAATTTGCGAGGTTTTCCAAGGGTGTTTTGTTGAAGGTTGTTAAAATATTTCTTTTTGAGTGACTTTGCCATTTGTTTACAGGTGTTATGTAGTTGCCTATAGGCATTCCATAGGTGGGGGGATGGGGACGCTTTGAAAGCCTTCCAACTAGAGTCCCTGGCCTTCATTTGCAGTAATAGCTCTTTAGTTATCCAGCGCGTGCAGCTGCCTCTGACCCTCCTGGATTTGATAGGAAAATAGTTGTCTTGAAGTTTCCGGAGGGTGTTGGTGTTATCTGTCAAATATAGAGAGGACCAGTTTAAGGACAGTGCATGCCTGGTCACGAGGTCATGGTTTGGGGTGTTGAAGTTTCTGAAGGACAGTATTTTAGGTGGGGGGGCGAACCGACTTGTTGCTCACAACTATATAGGTGGGGGTGTGGTCACTAATCACATCGGACATGTTCCCTGCTTGGAGGATTAGATTAGGCCAGTTTGTTAAGATCCAGTCAAGGATATAGTGGTTGTTAGTGCATTGGTTGTATCTGGTTGAGGTAGAGATTACTTGATCCAAGTTGTGGGACCTTAGTAGAGTTGTGTAGTCTGGGTTTGGAGTCGCAGTCCAGTTTAGGTTGAAATCCCCTAGCAGGAATGTATCCCTAGGTGTGGTGGAGCATGTCAGGCTGGAGAGAAAACTAGGCAACCCCTGCATAGAGGCTGCATAGAGGCTGCAGGGGGGTTGTAGCAGCAGCCAACATAAAGTTTTTTTGCAGCACTTATAGTCAGCTCAGTGATAACCCAATCACTTAGTCTTACTCTGTCATTGAGCAGGCAACAATGGCAGCTGTTATGTGGTCTTGGACATACAGTGCGACGCCTCCTCCTCTCTTTCTTCCCGGCCTATCCTGTCAAAGGAGGGAGTAGCCTTGGAGCATGTACAAGGCAGAGTCATGGTACAGTTTTAGTCAGGTCTCGGATATACCCAGCATGTGGGGCTTGTAGAGGGTCGCCCACGCCTATAACTCTGCAAGTTTGGAAGGGAGGCTACGGACATTTAGGTGGGCAATCTTTATCCCATGACTTCCTGCCCATGCTACATCCATGTGGTCAATGTGTATGTTCATTGGGCCCAGATTTGTTTCTACATCACCGGCTAGGAGGGCTAGAAGCAGAAGAGACAAGAGTGGGCAGGTGGGAGGCCACCATGGGTGTTTACGAAGTGTAGTGTAGTAAAGCAGGTGCCCAAGCAGTCTTTGTTCCATGTATGATAGGGATGCCAGGATTATGGACAGCAGGGAAATGTCTATAATCGTAGTTACATTGTGCATGTTTACAGAGCACGGTGGCAAGTGAGTAAGGGTGCAGTGGTAAAGGAGTTTTTGCTCATTTGCTAGGATATTTGCAGAGAGATCCGTGGCCAATAGCAATCCAGTTAAGGTGGATGTGGCCAGCAGGAAGAGACCTACATTCCCTAGGGGTAGGGGAGAGGTTTTATTTTTAGGGTGGAAAACCAGTGAGGTGAAAGACTGAAGTACCATGGTGCACAGTACAATTTAGTAGGGATGTACGGTTTTAGGGGTTTACAAGATTCAAACAACATGAAGTCTTGCTATGTTATGACATATGCAGTATAACCCCAGGTTAGAACTGCTCTGGAGGTGAAAGAGTTAACTTTCCATGCAGGGCATGGAATCTTGAGCACAAGCTCGGTTGAACACTCTGTCTGTTGAAGCTCAAACTTAAACTGTCAGATTCTTTACTCCGCCTCACTGAACAGTCGCTCCGGAGATTCCTCCTGCTGCTCCGTTCGTTTGTCGGTTTTAAAGTGTAATTCTCAGTTTATTTTACCGAAATTTAACCGCAATCATCGGTTCAAGCTCTGTCTGTGGTATTGTAAGTAATAGATAGGCTTATTTATTATTTTTTCTTCTGTGTGGAACTTGTAAACGTCTTTTTCGGTTCGGTTTGAACCGATCAGATGGGTTTTAAAATTACCTTCTAGTCCTTTAGAGTGCGGTTCCCGGTTCTTATCGGTTCTAAAAAACACGGATTTTATTACGTTTTTTTCCACGACCCGTGACACGGTTGGGAACCGATAAGAGAGTCTTGCTTGGTGGATTGCCGTTAACGGGCAAGTTTGGTTAGGCTGGCACTATGTCTGAGAAACCCAAAAGAAAAAACGGACCCACTGGGTTTCAACACTGTGGCCTCTGTGGGGAAGCCTTTGCTAAGGCTGACCCACACACCATCTGTGTATATTGTCTGGGGTTTGACCACCTCAATGCAGACTGCCAGATTTGTAAGAAATTTTCCTGCTGCCACCGTGGAAAAAAGAGTTGGTAGGCTCAGGGAAAGGGAGGCCAAAAAGTCCGCTGACCCGGATGGCCAGCCCAGTTTGGTTCCAACTGAACCTGAGGGAGTGCCCTCTGACCAGGGCGATACTTCCTCAGGCAAACTAAGAGCCAGCTCTGAGGAGCCGGTTCCAACTAAAAGGACTAGAAGGTCAGCTAGTTTGCCAAAAGTTCTTTCTCCAACCGCTGAGGAAATAGCCAAAGCTATTCAAATTGTCCAGTCTCTTTCCCCAGTTCCATCTGAACCGGCACCATTAGGGAAGCGCCCGGTTCGGTCGGTTCCCCCGGTTCAGGATTATGATTTTGAGGATTTTTATGAACCAGGGGAAGGGGAGGAGGGCTACGAGAGAGTGGAGTGATTTTGAAAGTCTGGATGTGCCCATTGAACCGACATCTCTCCAGACAGACCTCAGGAGTGTCCCTCCTAGGCTATCTGAGTCCCCTTCTCATTTTTTGTTTTACCAGAAAGTTGCTGAGACTCTGCAACTCCCCATTGAGGAAGCTGTTGATGATCAAGAAGAGCCTGATTTTGTGGAAATGATGGATATTCCAGAGTCTAGGAGACTGTCTATTCCCTTGCATGAATCTTTTAGGAAACAGACAGTAAAAATTCTGAAAACTCCTCATTCTATTCTCCCTGTGGATAAAAGGATGGACAAGAGGTATGCTTTATCAGGCTCTGATACGGAGTTCCTATCCCAGCAGTGCAGCCATGTGGGGGTAGTGCAGGCTGCAGCCTGTGACAAGGCTAATATTCCTCTAGCCTCTCACCCTCCTGAAAAGGATTCCAGGAGGATGGATGCCATGGCAAAAAAGCAGTACATGGCAGCATCTTTGGGACTCAGACAGGCAAATGATATGGCTTACGCAGCTAGGTACCAGAAATCCAGGTGGGATAATGTCCTGGCCCTAGCAAAACAGGCCCCTGACCAGCTTGCCAGGGAGCTAGAGCAGGTGGCTGCGGATGGGATTGAGGCATCCAAGGTGCAATTTCACGCTGCAGTAGACTCTAATGATGTTTCATCAAGAGTCATGGCTACATCCGTGTCTCTTCGCAGAATGGCCTGGCTCAGATGTACTGCCCTGTCACAGGACACCCAGTCTAAGGCTATGGATTTTCCTGTTGTGGGAAATTCTCTGTTTGGGGAGCAGACAGAGAATTATATGAAGAAAATGGATGAGTATAGGACCACCTATAGGAGTACACAGGCCAAAGAAAGGCAAGTCACTCCTCAAAGGCAGCATATCAGGGGCAGGGGCAGGCCTTTTCATAGGCTGTTTTACCAAGCCCAGGCCTCCTCTTCTGCTTTTGCCCAGAGGGATTCTTTAGAGGAAGGGGCAGAAGGGGTTCTAGTAAGCCTGCTTCTACCCCTCAACCCAAAGCCCCTGCAAAACAGGCTCCCTGATGGGGTAGCCAGGGCCGATTCTCCACTACCGTGAGGCAGGCTGGCTTACTTTGTCCAGGACTGGAAGTCTTTAACATCAGACAAGTGGGTCCTGGAAGTAGTAAGCCAGGGACTGGTTCTCAGCTTCAAAAAATTTCCGAAGATGAGAGACAGGTCTTTTCCACCTGCAAACCCTTCAGAGGCACTTGCCCTGGAAGCAGAAGTTTCTTCCCTCCTGGCTCTCAGAGCCGTGGAAAAGGTTCCACCCATACACCAGGGCTAAGGGTTGTACTCCAGGTACTTCCTTACCCCAAAAAAGACAGGAGAATGGCGGCCCATCCTGGATCTCAGATACCTAAACAAGCACCTTTTAAAACCAAAATTCAAAATGGTGACTCTGGGAATTATTTTACCCTCTCTAAGGCCAGAGGACTGGCTAGCCTCCCTGGACCTCAAGGATGCCTACTTCCATGTTCTCATCAGAAGCTCCCATCGAAAGTACCTCAGATTCAAACTGCCCTCAGGCCATTACCAGTTCAGAGCAATGCCCTTCGGCCTCACCTCGGCCCCAAGGGTGTTCACAAAATGCCTGGCAGTAGCAGTTGCTCATTTAAGAAGGCAAAAAGATTGCCATCTTTCCTTATCTGGACGACTGGCTCATTGTAGGCCAGTCTCCAGAGCAGGTCAAACTACACTTACAAGTAACCCAGCAACTGCTTACATCTCTAGGTTTCCTTCTCAATCTTCCAAAGTCAGTTCTGGAGCCTGTCCAGCTTCTCACCTTCATAGGCGCAGAACTGAACACAAAAGAAGCCAGAGCCTTCCTTCCTTTGGAAAGAGCAAGGACCCTGGTGTCTCTGGCCTCCTCTTTCACCCTGCAGGTCTCTCGACCAGCAAGACATTTTCTACAGCTCCTGGGGCACATGGCTGCTTCTACAGCAGTTGTGCAGGGAATGAGATTTCAGATGAGGGACATTCAGTTCCATTTGAGAGCCTTCTGGTCTTGAAGGACAGATCCCCTAACCAAATTGATTCCAGTGACTCAAACCCTGATCCATGCCCTTCAGTGGTGGCAGGATCAGAACAATCTGAGACAGGGGGTTCCTTTCACTCCCCATTCTCATTCCTTGACCCTTACTACAGATGCATCCCTCTTGGGGTGGGGAGCTCACATGGGCGACCTTTCCACCCAAGGGCTGTGGTCCCCTCAGGAATCCCTGCTCCACATCAATTTGCTGGAACTCAGAGCAGTTTTTCTAGCACTTCAGGTTTTTTCCACATCTGTCCAGAACAAGGTGGTTCAGGTCAGAACATACAATACCACTACAATGTGGTACATCAACAAGCAAGGGGGCACTCGGTCTACGGCCTTGTGCACCGAAGCAATGAAGTTGTGGTCTCTGACTTATTCTCTGAACGCCTCCCTTACGGCAGTTCACCTCCCAGGCAAGGACAATGTCCTAGCGGATGCTCTCAGCAGGATTTCCCAGGGCCATCACGAATGGGCACTGGATCCCCTAGTACTGGAGGTAGTATTTGCCAGATGGGGCGCCCCGCAAATAAATCTCTTTGCAGCCCCAGACAATCACCAACTCCCCCTTTTTTGCTGCAGACCCCCAGTGTTGGGCTCAGTCCCTCTGGATGCCTTTCTCCTCAGTTGGGAAGGGAAGTTTCTCTATGCTTTTCCCCCCTTTCCCCCTTCTTTTCAAAGTGCTAGTCAGAATCGAATCTCAATCCTGCAAAATGATCCTGATTGCTCCAGATTGGGCCAGGCAGCCCTGGTACCCACTCCTCATGTCCTTAGCAGTCCACCTTCCCCTATGTCTTCCCAGGAATCACAACCTGTTAACCTGTGCCCAGGGAAGAGTTTGGTATCCGAACCTCAAATCTCTCAATCTCAAAGCTTGGCTCTTGAAGAGTTAGAGTTTGCTGACCTACACCTGTCTCAAGGTGTATTGGGTATTTTGAAGGCCTCTAGGAAGCCTTCCACCAGGGCTACCTATAATTCAAAATGGAAGAGATTTTCCATATGGTGTGCTGGAAAGCATATTTCCCTAGAATCTGCTGGCGTGCCCACGATCCTGGATTATTTGGTGCATTTGAATTCCTTGGGGCTGAGACCAGCTACCCTAAAAGTGCACTTGGCAGCTGTGTCTGTCTTCTTATCAGCAGGTAAGCTCTCTTCTTTATCAGCTCACCCTGTGTTCTCCAAGTTTTTTAAAGGGTTGCTTCACACCAACCCTCCGTTCAGGGACCGCCCTGCCTGGGATCTTAATATTTGCATCGCTCAGCTTATGCAACCCCTTTTGAGCCATTGTCTTCAGCAGAGCTTAAGTACTTGACTTGGAAAACTGTGTTTCTGGTAGCCATCACCTCTGCCAGGCGCATAAGTGAGCTACAAGCCTTGTCAGTGGAGCCTGATTTTATCTCCTTTCATAGAGATAAGGTGGTCCTCAGGACTAACAGGAAGTTTTTGCCTAAGGTGGTTTGGACTTTCACCTTAATCAATCCATGTCTCTTCCTGTGTACTTCACTGACCATTCCTTCTCTGGTGAGAGGAGATTACACAGTTTAGATGTCAAAAGAGCCCTTAGTTACTATATAGAACGTACCAAGGGTCACAGGTTCGAATCCTCCAATTGTTCCTCACTTATGGTGAGGTTGGTAAAGGGAAACCTGCCACTAAAAGATCCATTGCCAGGTGGATTGTCTCTTGTATCCAATTCTGTTATGAAAAACTGGGTAAGGTTCCTCCCTCAGGCCTGAGGGCTCACTCTACCAGAGGTACTGCTGCGTCTCTGGCTGCTGCCAAGGACATTCCTATCCTAGAGATATGTCAAGCAGCTACCTGGAAAACAGTTCACACTTTTACTAAGCATTACTCCTTGGATATCCAAGCTAGGAGTGATGCTCGATTTCCAGCTGTGCTTCAGAGCCTATTTCCCAAGTAGGTTCTGTCCCTCCTCCATGGAGGTACTGCTGTGTAGTCTGCATATGTCATAATATAGCAAGACTTCATGTTGTTTGAAGAAAAAATTACTCACCTTAGTAATGTTGTTTCTTCTAATGGAGTCTTGCTATATTATGACCTCCCCAGCCTGCCCCTCTCAGAACCTCTATTTTTTGGGATGTGGGTGGGCAGTGCAATGTTGGCACTTCACTGATGCCCACTTTATTTTCACCCTTCTGGGTGCTTAGGTGTTATACTTAATTTTTCTTTCTTGAATCCCCTGACTTGAGTCTTTGCTTTGGGATCAAGAACAAAAAGGTGTTTTTGTAGTTAGTAGTCAGTGGCTAGTGTAGGTTTATGGCTTCCACACAGAACCTTAGTGAGTTTTTGCTCGTAAAGATCTGACAGTTTAAGTTTGAGCTTTAACAGACAGAGTGTTCAACCGAGCTTGCGCTCAAGATTCCATGCCCTGCATGGAAAGTTAACTCTTTCACCTCCGGAGCAGTTCTAACCTGGGGTTATACTGCATATGTCATAATATAGCAAGACTCCATTAGAAGAAACAACATTACTAAGGTGAGTAATTTTTTCTTCAGGCGGTGTAGAGAGGCAGCGGCCACTAGTGGTTGAAAAATATAAGCTGCAGATGGAAGAATGAGCTGATAGATTTTGACAGTCACATGACTTGCCTTATATATGTAAGAGCGGAAAAAGGGTGGTGGGGCAACCTACGCTTGGGCCGGCGGGGATCATCCCTGGGCACTCAGCCGTTACAGCCTTTCTGTTTTGGCGCTGTTTCTGCTGCGCATACCTGTTTCGCTGTCCGGGAGAGAGCTCTGTGACTTGGGGGAGGGCTCCTGTGCTGTCCCTCATGACCACCGCTGACAGCTGCAGAGAAAGAGGAGAGAAGGTTAATATATATACAGGTAGGTGGAGGAGGGGCAGAGACAGTGAGGAGGGGGGAGAAACAGGAAAGCACAGTGTTCAGATTAACTAACTCCCTGTCTGGGGTCCTGCCTGTAATGTGATCTGATTCTGGATTGAGTTAACAAAGAAAAGCACCAGATCGAAAAATTGGAGCCAAGTTAACCAAGGTACACCGAGTCAGAGCCGGAACAAAACTGTTTACGTTCAGGGTTGTGCAGGCTTTGCTCCCGAGTGCTATGTTCGCATTTGCAGTTACCAGCACCCCTAACAGTGAAACAAATACTTCTAACAATCCCCCTTCAATACATAGGCTTAAGCTGAGAATACAGACTAACACTCCCCCCTTAAGGTGTTTGTCTGGAAACGGCTCCCTAGGCTGTGCACTTTATATTTCATTTACTGCTCCGACCACAGTCTAACAATCCCCTTGAAGCATTAGGTTAAAAGGCTCACTAGGGCTATACACTTTATTAGTCCTTATTGCCCACAGACTATCTCCAATGCTACGCTGACAAGAACTTCAGCACAGAGAAGTAGGGGAGATTTTAGGCACCAAAAGTCCAAATTCAAAAATCATCTCATCCCTGGACACTCAGCCATTACAACCTTTCTGTCTTGGTGCTGTTTCTGCTGCACATACCTGTTTTGCTGTCCGGGAGAGAGCTCTGCGACTTGGGGGAGGGCTCCTGTGTGGTCCCTCCTGACCACCGGGGACAGCTGTTTCGCTGTCCGGGAGAGAGTTCTGCGACTTGGGGGACAGCTCCTGTGCGGTCCCTCATAACCACCGGGGACAGCTGTTTCGCTGTCCGGGACAGAGCTCTGTGACTTGGAGCAGGGCGCCTGTGTGATCCCTCACGACCACCGATACATGGATATCTGCCATCAACTTCATGCCTTGGTGGTCCCATTCCCTCTCACTTATCCATTCACAATTCAGGTGGTGGTTAATGGGACTCCCCTGCTTTTCTCTATTCCAGAGGCCTTACAGGACTACATCTATAGAATGTGGCCTACCAGCATCTCTGCAGCAAACTCTCAGTCCATGCATCAGCCGCCCACACGAGGTAGGAGTAAGTTCTGGGCCCTGTCAGAAGATATGGATGTTCAAAGTCGTCAACAGCAACTGCAAGAAGCCTCAGCTCTCCCGGCTAGAAGCTGTAAGCGGCAACAGTAAAGCCACCATGTTAAAAGGGGCCCACCGGCAGAGAGGACCAGATCCATCAGTCGAAGCAGCATAGCTGACCACCCTGTAGGGAGGACCAGATCCAGAAGCTGAAGCAGCTGAGCTGACCTAACTCTAGAACAAGAGGTGATAACCAGTCCATATTTTAACAAGAACAGATATGCACCTCTTGAACTTTTGAACGGAGACCAGCGATCCCCAGTGAGGACATCACCCCTGTCTGTGGCTACTATGAGATCCAGATCTTCATCAGTTTCTTCTGCTGGACTGATCGGGCTAAAAAAATGGCTCCCACAGACAACAGTATTCAGGACTTAATATTTTTTCAGACCTCGCCCCACAGCCGATTGGGATTGGCCTGCCGAAGTAGGCACACCAGGAATTCAACACTGAAGGACTGCCTCTTTCACAGGGACATAGCTGAAGTATCAGATAAGTAGTTTTTATTTTATCTCTTGGGTGGTGGGAGCACATGAGGTAGGAAGAGGGTAGGGAGGGTGACTAGGCTACAGATCTAGCCATGGCTGGGCACTCCGAATATTGTTCTTGGTAACTCATGCAGTGGATCTATTGTCACCCTGAATTCTGGTTTCCCTGACCACTCTCCTCTGGGTCCCACACACCTTTGGGGAAAGATAAAGCTTTAATATCTGAAGCTATGTTTTTTTATTTTATTTATCAAGTCTAGGATTACAAATACCTTTGAGCCTTGGCTCTTTTACAAAGGTTCCATGTCAGAGAAATACAAATTATGGGGAACATCAAGACAGACATTACCACAATGTGGACATTGCAAACAGAGTACAGATTAATACAATTCAAGGGTAGCATTGTAACAAGGCAGCCAGCAGCATTTGTCAGAGAAAATAGACAACAGATAAGAAGTGCCAGAGTCATAGGGAGAGGGAAGGGGGGGATTAGGAATGTAGGAAGGGTGGGGAGAGAGTGAAAAGTGCAGCATTGGGTACATTCTGTACATTTCTGGCGCTCTGAGCTGATCCAGCACTGCTGGGAGAGGGGAAATGGATATTAGAATAGGACTTCCATGTTTATCCCGGTTTAATAATCTTTAGATATGGGTAACTGTTTGCTAAACTATTAATTATTCCAAAGGATTACTGTTTATTCTACTGTGTTCACCTTTCAGATGATGCCTGCTTTCTTTTTATTTTTAAACCTGGGAAATGGGGATATTGGCAGTGACAATACTTCGTAACCTTTTTTTCTGCCCCCCCGGTATACTTCTGGGCTGTAGGCCTGTTTATGATCAGGTGCCCTGTTCTCCTAGACTAATCACTGAACAAGTGGTAGCCACTCCTGGTATGATGTACTACTACATTGCCTCCTATGATACTGCCTATGTAATGGGGAAGGGGGGCCTCTCACCATAGTTGTGCCCTTTTCGGACTCTGGTTCATCACCAGATAGGAGAGGGTGTCCGGACCTACCCTCGCCAAAGCAGTTTGGGTATTAGAACATACATCCCCGGGTATCAGCTAGCTGCATCCTCCCTTCCCCCCTATTTGAATAGGGACATAAGTGTGAAGTAGGGGACTTCTGGTTTCAATGGGCTCCCCCTGATTCTGCACCATCTGTTCCTTTGCTTTTGTGTGTCCGGGAGATATAGGAAGCTAGTCCACATGTATTAAGAAGATATCCCTGATTTCTTGTTGACTAACCCAGATAACAGAGTATGGCCCTCTCTCAGGTGCCACCAACCCTTGTTCTGTTTCCTCCTGCTTATTGCTCTGGTCTGTATCTGACCAGTTCTCTGATTACCCCCCCCCCCCCACAAGAGGGATGGATGTGGCTGTGGAGAGGGGAATTCCCCCAGCTCGAGGTACCATCTTCTCTTCTACACTGTTATGTGTTGATGTAAATAGTTGGTTTATGTATGGTAGTTATAGGCTGTGTAGCACTTTTTGCCTGTTCACTAAACTTTTTGTGTGGGTGCACCTGTATAATCATGGAGTAAGCTCTCTCCAGTCACTGTTCACTCTTTTAATGAAGCCCTCGACTGGACCATGCTTAAGGATAATATCTTACTCTCTGTATAGGCTTTTTGTGGCTCCACTCTGTTCTTTGGGTTACATCATAATGTATATAATTTTCAGGGAGATTCGAGATCATGGCTGAAATATCCTGTTATACATGGAATGTTAGGCATCTTAATACCCCTATAAAATGTAAGCAAGTACTGTCCCATTTGAAGAGTGTGAAGGTACAGATAGCCTTCTTATAGGAGACATAACTATTCCACAATGATCATGCATATCTGGTTAAGGAGTGAGTGGGGAGTGAGGTTCACGCTTGTGCTGCCTCCAAAAAAAGGGGGCGATAGAAATATAGAAACATAGAATTTGACGGCATATAAGGACCGCTTGGCCCACCCAGTCTGCCCATTTCCCTACCTAATGGATAAGCTGCAGATCCTAGCTAACCAGCAGCCTACTTCTTTCTACACCAACCCCCTAGAATTGCCTTATGACTGTCCCATGCATGCTTGAATTCAACCACTGTTTTTGACTCCACAACCTCCTCCGAAAGGCTGTTCCATGCATCCACAACCCTCTCTGTGAAAAAATACTTCCTTACATTACCTCTGAGCCACCCCATTATCTTCAAAGTGTGCCCCCTTGTTCTTGCACACCTCTTTTTTTGAAAGATGCTACCCTCTTGGACTATGTTGATTCCCTTGAGGTACTTGAAAGTTTCTATCATGTCCCCCCTCTCCTCCTTTCCTCAAGGCTGTACATATTAGCTCTTTAGTCTCTCTTCATATGTCTTCTGGTGCAGACCCTGCACCATTTGAGTGCCCTCCTCTGGACAGCTTCCATCCTTTCTATGTCCTTGTGGAGTTGGGTCTCCAGAACTGCACACAGTACTCAGATGGGGTCTCACCAGCTGTCTGTACAGAGGATAACAACTTCTTGTTTTCTACTGGTGATGCCTCTCCCTATGCATCCCAGTATCCCCAAAACCCTCCTTACTGCCCTCTCCATTGCTTGCCCACCTTTAAGTTATCTGATATAACTACCCCCAGGCCCCTTTCCATTTTTGTTGTTGTTAGTATCTCACCCCCCATTGTGTACTCTTCCCCTGAGTTTTTGTTTCCCAGGTGCATTACCTTGCACTTCTTAGCATTGAATCTAAGCTGCCATTCATTTAACCATTCCTCTAACCTTGCCAAGTCCCTTCTCATCCTTTCCACCCCACCTTGTGCATCAACTCTATTGCAGATCTTTGTGTCATCTGCAAAGAGACATACTTTTCCTTCCAGTCCCTCTGCAATGTCGCTTATAAAGACATTGGAAGAGGACCGGTCCTAATACTGACCCCTGCGGTACCCCACTAGTAACCCCCCTTTCTTCAGAGTGGACTCCATTTACTATTACCCTCTGTGTCCTATTCTCCAGCCAATTCTTTACCCAGGCTATCATCTTGGGACCCACTCCTAGGCTGGCTAACTGGCTAGCTGGATAATCCTGATCCATTAGAATCTCCCTTGGACCATTAAGATTAGTCATGCGGACCCCCTTGGGAGGTGGGTTATTACACTTATGGACACCCCGAATGGTCCTATTCTACTTGTAAATATCTATGTCCCCAATGAAGATAGTTCAACCTTTTTTCAGGATATCTCTGATAAAATGGGAGCTATGGGGGGGGTGAAAATATTCCTATGCTGCTGGGGGGGCTTGAATTTGTCCCTCATCCCCATGACAGACAAAAGTACGCCTGAAAAAGACACTTACCCCAGGAGCACCCTAGCCATTCGACACTTAATGCAAGCACATAGCCTGGAAGATATTTGGCATCTGATACATCCTAAAGAGAGGGGATTTTACTTTTCAGTCCAGTGTGCATGGCACCATTAGTTGACTGGATTTCTAGTTAATCTCTCCTGCAATTTTTTAATCCATACTAGACTCTCGTATTCTCCCCAAGGTCATCTCTGACCATGCCCCGGTCCATCTCTTGTTTATGTGGGGCCCTAGGCCACGCCACTCTCCAGCTTGGCATTTAGATCCCCTGCTGCTGGGGGATCCCAAGTTTATACCCTGAGTGACTCAGGAATCCAGGTTGTTTTTCCAGGAAAATCCAGTCAGTGATACTACAGCTGGCAATACCTGGGAAGCTTACAAAGCTACTATCCACGGTAAAATTATTGGATATGCCTCCCCTAGGAGGAAGGTTCGGGAACAAAAACTGGCCACCCTTGAGAAACAACTGGTGGAGGTGGAAACCCATCTGGAAACTTTAAAGCAACTGAGTTGTCATTTTCAGGTCTGGAGGAAGGTTCTAAGGCTTCAGTTAGAAGTTAATGAACTTCTATCTAGGAAGACCGAACTGACTCTGCTGATGATCAAACATGTTTACTGGCAGGGAGGGGATAAGTCTGGAAAGGTACTTGCGTTTCAGTTAAGGAAACAACAAGCTTGCTGACACACAGCAGGCCTTCAGAATCCTTCTACTCAGACGATTCACACCACACCTTCAGAAGTGAATAGAATTATGTTAACATTTTGTAAACAATTATATGCCACCTCCCATCCTGAGACTCCTTCCAATATGCAAGGGTTTCTAGTTAGCCTGTCATTGCCCAAACTTTCTCAACAGCAGCATGACCAGCTAGATGCCCCACTAACTGAAGATGAAGTCAGGCAGGCCCTGATGTCTTTAAAGAAGGAGGGGGGAGATGGTTTTTTTTTTATTATTATTTATTTATTACTAGGATTACAAATACCTTTGAACCAAGGGTTCTTTTACAAAGGTTCCACGTCAGCAATGGGTGCAAGTAAAACAGTGGTAAGATACAACACAGGGTCAGGACGTTAACATAGAAGTAAGCAGAGGTAAGATATAATACAGGTCAGGAGGTTAACTTAGTAGCAAAAGACGGTACATGTGTATAGACTAGCACAGTAGCAAACAGTCAGTGGCAAATAACAATGCACAATTAACAATATGGGTGTGTACATATAGCAAGACAGAAATACAAATAAAAAACATCCTAGGAGTGACATAAGTGGAGCAAGGGGTGGGGGATAAGAGGGAGGGGTGGGAAAGGGGGTAGGCAATCAAGGATTTGACATTGTCAAAGTGCAGAACAGAAGATAAGTGCTAGGTAGTCTGGGTGGAGCAACAAGAGATAAGGTGATAGGGAGGGAAGACAGGAGGAGAGAGGCGGGAGAGGGGGTGGAATGGTAGGTGGGAGGTGAGAGGTAGAATGATAGGTGGGGGTGGGAGAGAGACAGGGAGTAGCAGGGGATGGAGGGGTGGAGAGAAGTGGGGAGGGTAGCAAAGGAGGAGAGAAGAGGAGGGAGAGGTGAAACAAAGCCGCAAGTCTAGGCAGAGCAGTCACAACTGCTGAGGTCAGTGAGGTGCTGCCGGAGTTTACGTTTGAATGGGCCAAGCTTGTTTTCAGCTGCAATTTCAGGGGGAAGGTTGCTTAGCAGCAGGGGGGCCCAGGTGTGAAAAGCACATTGAGTCTGGTTGGTATGGCAGAATGGAACGATAAATGTTGGTTTGAAGGAACTGCGTGTAAAATGTGCAGTGACTGCGGGCAACATTAAGGCAGGTTCTCAGCTGACTTCTTACAGGCCTTAGCCCCTGTGGTGTCGCCCGTCTTGTGTCAAGTATTCCAGGAGGCTGAAGGTTTGGGGCATCTTCCACCTACACTATGTGAAGCCACCATTATGATTTTACAGAAAAGGAGAAAGATCTGACCAAGGCAGGTAGTTATAGGCTCATCTCCCTGATTTCGGTGGATAGCAAGGTCAATGATAAAGCTATCTCAAACAGACTTCACTCCCTCCTCCCATCGTTAATACACCTGCCTCAAGTTGGTTTTGTACAGGGCAGCTATAGTGCAGACTATCTCTGGTCCCTTCTGAATTTAATACACTCTACTCGTAGCCTCTCATCACTGGCAGCTGCTCTGGCTGTCAACTTTGAGAAAGCATTTGATTCTATAGAATGGGACTATTTACATTTGGTATTAAACCGGTTTGGGTTTGGGCCCAGATTTTGCTCCTGGGTTATATCAATATATACATCCCCTATGGCCTATGTTCTTATGAACTCCAATCTCTCAGAACCTTTTCCCTTAGAAAGAGGCACCAGCCAAGGTTGCCCCTATCGCCACTTCTTTTTGTATTGGCTGTAGAACCTCTGGCTGCTGCCATTCACCAGCATAAGGACATCTTGAGGGTTCAAATCAGGGAATCTTGATATTTCACATTATTATTATACACTGAGGACTTGTTGATCCCCCTGGCTGATAGTCAGACCTCGTTGGTGCCCCTAATGGATCTACTGCATAGGTTAACCGCGTACTCCGATCTTAAGGTGAATCAAACTAAGATTGAAATCCTTCCCTTAAACTGTTACTGTTGCCCTCAGCTGGTGTCCATTCCTGATCTAAAATGGGTTCAGGATGACCTTACGTATTTAAGGGTTAAAATCAGTACCAAGGTTGATGCCATCTGGGAAAATAATATGGGGCCCCTTATTGCCAACTGTAAGAAAGAACTAAATAGATGGGCACAACTTAATCTCTCCATGGCGGGCAAGATTTTGGCGGTTAATATGTCTATGGTCCCTAGGATAATGTACCTGCTCGCCCACATTCCCTTGGATCTGCCCCAACTGTGGTACCACAAAATTGATAAAATGGTGGGGGCATTCTTATGGTGTTTACAGAAACCACATTACAGTTGGAATATGTTAAGGGCTCATTTGAAGGTGGGTGGGTGGTGTCTTCCCTGGCTGGAGGGCTACAAAATTGCTTTTCAAACTGTTCAATCATTGCATTGGTTTTGACCCTGGTCCCCATCCTCCCCTCAATGGCTTTGTATAGAGCAGGATTACACAAATAGCCCTCTGTTGGCCTCTCTTCTATGGGTCACACCCCTGTCACTCCAGAAGGTCCACCCTATAGTTGGGTCGTCGATAAAATACTGGAAACAACTTCACCCATTGCTTAAAACAGTCCCAACCCCCTTTTCACACACCCCTCTGTGGCACAATCCTCAACTAACTATTGGTAATAAGCCTATCTACTGGCCCTCATGGGCAGCCAAGGGTGTATATTATATCACTGACTTGTTAGGCCCATCACATCAATATGTGGATTCATTTCAAAATCTTCAGGTATGCTGGGAGCTTCCCCAAAAAGATTTTTGGAAGTATCTTCAGTTTTGAGATGCAGTTCTTTAGTTGTTACCACCCAGGCAGCTGTCCCCACTTCCCTCCCCCCCACTTGGTAGGTGCTTAGCTCTTCCAAGAGGTCAGGCTGGCATTTAATATGCTTTGATCAAAGACACCCTCCCCAATCAAATGGAGATTTCTAAACTGAAATGGGGCCAGGTTCTAGGCATGGTTATCTCAGATGTGCAGTGGACTCAGTGTTGGACCTTAGGGTATAAGGTCCACACTGATGCTCAAAGTAGATTGATACATAATAAGTTGCTTTACTGGTGGTATAAAATGCCAGCTGTGTTGCATAAATGTAAGGTATTAGGTGATGATAAATATTGAAGGCGTCAGCAACCGGGGGAGGGGGGGATCTTTTTCACATAATATGGTCCTGTTCGACAATTCAAGTCATGTGGGGTAAGATATGCCAAGTAAGTAGTGCTATCCTGGGAAAAGTCATCCCTTTATCTCCATCCTTCATACTACTAGGAATCAGACACCCACCTCTTCGATTTTCCACTCCTGAATTTAAGTGGTTCATGCTGTTCTGTATGCGGATAAAAGCTTACTCCTTAGTCATTGGCATACCCCACATATCCCCAAAATAGCTGATATTGTTACCTCCCTAGAAAATATCTTTGAGATGGAGAGATGGTACCACTTGATTAAACACCAAATGGGCCACTTCAATACATGTTGGGCACCATATCTAGCATACCTTGCTCCCAGAGCAGGTATAGGTTAGGAAGTTGCATAACTTTCTTCTCTGTGGAGCTTCTTCAGTCGAGGTGGTTCTTGGCAAACCCCAGGGTTTATTGATGCTATATTCTACAGTTACAGTATATGCTACACTTTTGGTTCTTTTTTTATGTATATAGTTCTCATTTGTTAGGCATTCCTATGTTACTTTGTGGGTACCTCTTCTTTCTTTTGTAGGAGCTGAAAGGCTTGGCACCACAGAGGTTAAGAAACCCGGATCATAGCAGATGCCATGATACATGATCAGACTTTGTTGCCTTCTGTGTGGTCCTGCTTCCTCTCTGTTTAATGTACGGTAGGTACTCTTTACTTACTTACTTACTTACTCATTGGTGCCACCTATAGTGTGGCATTATCAGATGCAAGTTTACTATTTACTGATACATCTAGCCTTACTGCATTAGGCGTATCTGTTATTGTTAACATAGCAATGCTGTTGTTTATTTTTCATTGTTGATTTGTTTGTTAAAGTTTAAAATCTCAATAAAATCTTTAACTTCAAAAAAAAGTACATAGGAAAATGACCTGGGCTCAGTTTGCAAAGGGTGACACAGTGCGTGCATCAAACCCTGCATCACGTCCATTTCCTGGTGCAGCTGTGCCCAACTCCTTCGACACAACTGCACCCAATTTTAGTACATCGGTTGCAGTTGTGACAGTTTCCTCAGCAAGCCCCGTAAAAAGAGTCCTCCAAATGGCACAAGTTAGACCAGGGAAAAGCTGATCTGACTTGCAGCATTTGGCACTCGGGATTAAAAATCCTGATTGCCATCTGGGAAAATGCCGCAAGCCATGTGTGCCAAACGACCAGCATACCAGGGGCTTACAGCATTCTAGGGGCTTTGAAAATTGAGCCCCCTATCTCATAATTGCAGGCCGGTCCCCCCTCAGTATAAAGTGATGTGTTGCTCAGAGGCCCTAAATGGACTGCTTACATAAGGGGATTTTAAGTCAATTTTAACAAAGCGATATGTAGAATCCCAGTACAATTAATTTGGATGTCACATAAGTAGATTCAAGTGGTGAGAGATGTAGCAAGGGGAGGAGAGTAACTAACCATAACACCTTTCACAGAACAACATTTTTTGATTCAGAGTATTATCTTCAAGTGTGTGGCATGACAAGTGTTGCTAGTATGGCCACATCATATGCAAACCTTCTTATGGGCTGGTAGGAGGAGGGAACCATCTATGATAAAGTCTCCAATTGTTTATTTGAAAATCCTGTATTCTGGGGCAGGTACATAGATGATGTTGTGGGTATCAGGAGAGGCACATCATTAGAACAGCCAGAATTTCTGACATACCAGAACTATAACACTTTCAATTTAAAATTCACATATTTTTCCCAGCAAACAAAGCTAAGCTTCTTGGACCATTTGTTAGCAGTGTCACTGTCAGGCCTCATTTAGACACAAGGCTTCCATAAACCAAAAACGGGATTTACCCACTTATTGATGAGTAGTGCACACCCCAGGAACTTATTCAGAGTATCCCTTACACTTGGATATGAACCTCTTTCATATCCTGGCCCTTGAATTAAGATATCTGTCAATGCTCAATGTTGACTCCCTGGCATTGGCATTGGTAGTGCAGGATTTAGAGACACATAATAGGAATGGCAGTGAAGTACTGAAGTGACACCAATCCCATCCCCACTCTGCAGAGACCAACAGGCATTGGGGTGTGCCTTTAGGTCATCAGCTATAACGCTCATGCCATTTTACCTCATCCTACCCTGTAGACACTAACAAGTGTCGTGGTGTGCTTTGGGATCTTTGGGCATTATACTTAGCCCATTCCATAAGGAAATATGCTGAGGTGGGTGCAGTATAGGAGAATGGAGTGAACTTTGTGGCCGAACACTCCGAGGCACACCACAATGCCTGTCACTGACTGCAGGGTGGGGGTGGGGTGGGGTGGAATGGCGTTAGCATTACAGACGATGATCCCAAGTCGCACTCCTGATGCCTGTCAGTCTCTACAGGGTGGGGTGCTACAGTTGGAGACCCTAACACCATAGGCATGTGTTGGTATTTTCACTCCAAATTTTCAACATGGACTTTTTGTGAGTCCACCTCATGGAGAGCGGCACTATCAGCTTGTTAGCTGAAAGGTGGTCTTGCACAACAGCTATGCCATTTGGTGACACAGGGACAAAAACACATTTTGGTCAGTATGTGGAAAATGACAACTGTATTGTTCATGAGGAGATGTAAAAAAATGGCAACGTTGAAAATCTGGAGTGAAAATATGAAAAATTGGTGAAGTCACAAGCATGCATAGAAACTGTGCAACACCCACCCGTAACCCAATAATTTTGGGGATTTTTTTAACCACATTTTTAACATAGGCATTTTGGGACCTCCCATCATGAACAGTGGCACTGTGATTTTGTTAATTTGTTCCAAATGTTGATTTCCCACAGTGACCACGTCATTGTGTGCCACGGGTGCGAAAACACATTTAGGGCAGGATGTGAAAAATGACAGCTGTACTGTTCATAAGGAGGTGTGAAAAAATGGCAGTGTTGAAAATGTGGCATGACAATACTGCAAATTTGCGACGTTACAAGGGTGCGTGGAAACTGAGCAATGCACACTTGTAACATAGTCATTGTATGGAATTTCATCACCAAATGTTCAACATAGGCATTTTAGGACCTCTGCTCATGAACAGTGTCACTGTCATTTCCTCAAACTGTCCTGTAAAATGATTTCGCACAGCAACCGTGCTATTCTGCGCCGGACGTGTGAAACAACATTTTGGCCAGGATATGTAAAATGACAGCTGTACTGTTCATAAGGAGGTGTGGAAAAATGGCAATTTTGAAAATCTGGAGTGAAAATATTACAAATTCACGAAGTTACAGGAGTGCGTGGAAACTGCGCAATGCATGCTCGTAAAACAGCCATTTTTTGGATTTTTTCCACCGAATTTGCAACATAGGCTTTTTAAGAGCTCCCCTCATGAACAGTGGCAATGTTGTTTTATTAATCAGCCCCAAAAGGTGGCTTCACACAGTGACCGTGAAATCACCTTTCAGGATGGAATAACACCATGACAGTGACTGAATTCATGAGGAGGGGTCCCAATAACCCCATGTTGAAAATTTGGTGTAAAAAGTCCCAAAACTGACTGAGATATGCACCAAAGTTGAAAAAAACCCTATTTATGCCATTATACAGCTTACCGGCATTTCCTCAGTTCGTGGTCGATTTTGAAGAGTGCAGATGTGTTCCCTGTCCACCAAGGATTGTCGTACCAGGCTCTGGAGGTAATTATGGGGTGAGGGGGTGTGAGAAGGCATAGTGCGCAGAGGGTGGGTGCATGTTGTGGGAGTGGGCAGGGAGACCGTGAGGGACCATTGCTGTTTTACTGGTAAAAGTGGAAAAAAAAAATTGCAGGACTTTTTTTTTTAACAGGATAATTTGGCACACTGGGGTGGGCTTCCAGCATGCCACCTGAGTTGTTTTTGGGGGGAGGCTGTAGCCGACAGAGGACTGGGCACCCCCATCGGCAAATGCTAGTGGGGCGGGAGAGCTGAGGGGGATTGGGCACTCCCCCAGGCACACAAAAAACAGGGGAGGGACATTATGCTGATTGGGAGTGGGCTCCCCTGTCAGCAGAATGAACTGGGAAGGGGGGACTGAAGCCGACGGGGATTGAGACCCCCATCGGCAAAGAAAGACTTTTGGGGGGTACATGATGCTGAGGGGGATTGGGCACCCCTTGGCACCTAGCGGAGATGGGAGGGGGGGACAATATGCCGATAGGGAGTGAGCCCCCATGTCTGCATTGTGACAGACGGTGGCGGCAGTCACTGTCGCCATGTTGCTTGCATGTCGGGAGGCGTGCTGTGGTCCTGCTGTATGACAGCTTCACTCTCATTGCAGTGGACCTTTTCTTAGATCTGGTGAACACATTAGCTATGCATGATGTCAGTGCCTGCTGCTGGCTTATTGGGGAATGAGGGATGCACCTACTGATGCATGCCTTGCATTGGCCCACAGTGACCACACCTCCATATCTGCTACTACTGCAAGATGTTGACTGCGTACGCGCGATCCAACATAAAAACACGCTTGTCCAGACTTGAGATGTCAAGGTGGAAAAAATGTGAGGAATGCCTTAAACTAAAATCTAAAATGAGGGAGTGTGATCCCACCATTACATTTTTTATGGAATACACTTGTCTTGCACTGAGAAATACTAATAACATCAAGAATGACAGTTCTTTGGTGTTAAAGTCTGCATTTTGTAACATTACTGATGCACTGAGGTCATCAGATCTATGACAAAAGATCAGGATCAGTGCATCAAACTGACAAACTAAACCACACAGCTATTCAATTTAGCATGTGTCATTGTTGGGGTCACTGCATATTGGGGTTGCTTTCATCTAAACAGAGATGCAAGGTGCTGCAAAGCATGCTTAAGTGCCACAAATGCACCCATGATTGGAAAATCGGGCACAGTTCTGGACAATGGACGATATACCAGCAGCGCATAAGTCCATGAATGCATCTGCGTCTCTGGGCCCACGCTCTATATGAAAATTCAACCCAAGGATTTTTTAGTTCTAAAGACAATATGGCACTCTTGGATACTACACTTTCACAAAGATAGCGGCTGATCCACAAAGTCCTCCATATGTTTGCTGGTCTTGCCTCATATATCCTCCCTGTAAATGTGGAGCACACTGCAAGGCTCCTGTTAGTTCAGCACTGACCTTGATTTAACCCAGAGAGAACTAAGATAATCACAGATCCATCTAACATATGGTCTTACTGAATGAAATATAGAAAAATAGAAACTGATGGCAGATAAGGGCCACTGAGCCCACCCAGTCTACTCACGTTTATTATGTTCATTTTTGCTGCAGACCCTACTTGATCTGCGGTGCTGCCTCTTCTCCCTCCTTCCTTACCCCAATGATTCCCTTGTGCCTATCACAGGCATTTTTGAACCCCACCACTGTTTTTGCCCCACTACCTCAGCTGCAAAGCTGTTTCAGGAATCCACCACCCTTTCTGTGAAGAAGTACTTTCTCACATCCCTCCTGAATCTACCTCCCTCCAGCTTCATAGCATGTCCCTATGTTTCTATGGCCTAATAGTCCATGATGCTGCTAGTGACAGTGTGCTGGTTAGGATCAGGGTGCTACTGAACAGAGCATGCAGTTTTGTTGTTGACCTAAGGCAGGACTCCCACACCTGTGTACTTTATAGTAACCTTGGATGGCTAAACCTTGATGCAAGACTAAGCCACTGCACCTCGGTTACTTGCAAGCAAGCCCTTCTTTGCATGTTGTCCCCTGGTGCACTAGCTAGGCTTCATCCAGTTGTGCCACAAGGTGCATCGAACATAACTCCCTGGTGCTACCCCATAAAAAAACTTCCCTAGGCCAAGCATGCTTCTCCTTCAGATTCCCTAAACTGTGAAATGTCCTGCCCCCCTCTCTTAAATCATCTGGTTCTGTCAATCTTCTTTCCTTGCTCACTCCCCCCAACCCTTGCAACTGCTACTGTTGCTATCTGATCCTGGCTGCTTGCCATGCATGAGCACTTGTACTAGGTAATGTACTGTCTAGTCACGGCATTGCCGTACTCAGCCAAACTGCTGTAACTTGGCAACTCACATTATCTCACTTACTGTATTGTATGACTAGTTATATTGTACCAATTGTACTGTATGGCTGTATTGCATGTAATATTCATAATGTCACTTTGTGCGTTCATTGCTTTGACTTGGCCTGCACCATGAATTTATGTATTACAGTATATATCTGCCAATTGTTGTCCTCTGTTGTATCTGGCCCTAGACCCTTTGAAAATAGGCACAGACTAAAGGGTTTAGTGTGCAGTAAATGTCCCCTTGTTCTAGAGCACCTTTTTCTCTGAAAAATACCCCCACCTGTATCTTATTAACCCCCATGAAGTATTTAAAGGTCTCTATCATATCCCCCCTCTTCTTCTTCTCCTTCAGGGTGTACATACTGAACTCCTTGCATTAATTTACCCACCACCAAGGTCAGGTTGACAAGCCTATAACTGCCTGCCACTTCTTGCTCCCACTTTTGTGAAGTGGGGCTACATCTGCATTCCTCCAGTCCTCCAGGACCACTCTGGTCTCCAGTGATCTATTAAATAGAGCTGTCAGTGGTGCAGCTAGTACCTCCTTGAGCTCCCTCAACACCCTTGGATGCATCTCGTCTGGCTCCCTAGCTCTGTCCACCTTCAGGTTAGTGAGTGCTTTCCTGACTCCCTCCACAGAAAAAGGACTAGTGTCCATTTCCCTCCCATCATAGCTCTTGGTGCTTTTTCAAGATCCCTCCCCTTCCCCCTCTACTGTGAACACTGAGTAGAAGTATTTGTTCAAGATGTCTGCTTTTTCTTGATCCCTTTCTGTACAGTCCCTCCCTCCCTCTTTAATTTACAATCCCACCCTTTGTCTTCCTTTTTTCGCTAACATACCTACAAAATATCTTATCCCCTTTAATACTGCCCAAGCTATTCTTTTTTCCGTTTGTGTCTTTGTACTCCTTTCTGAATTCCCTGCCTCCTTTTGTTTTTCCTGATACACTTCCATGTCCTCCCCACTCTGGGTCTCCTTATAGAAACATAGAATGTGTCAGCAGATGGGGACTGCAAGATCCATCTAGTCTGCCCTTTTCCTTCTAACCCCCTCCCTTAGTTTGCTATAGTTGTGCGGATACCCCTATGCCTGTCCCATGCTAGTTTAAATTCCCTCACTGTCTTTGCTCCCACGACCCCCTGTAGTAGGCTGTTCCATGTGTCCACCACCCATTGTGTAAAGGAGTACTTTCTCCCATTGCTCCTGAACTTGCCTCCTTTGAGGCACATGTCATGTCCTCTAGTCCTGGTACAGGTGTTTACCTGAAAAAGGTTCTGTGTCTGAACCTTGTTGATACCTTTCAGGTATTTGAATGTCTCTATCATGTCCCCCCTATCCCTGCGCTGTTCCAGGGAGTACATATCTAGATCCTGTAGCCTTGCCTCATATGGCTTTTGATGCATTCCCTGTGCCATCAGTGTTGCCCTTCTCTGCACTGTCTCCAATTGATCTCTGTCCTTCCTGAGGTGCGGTCTCCAAAACTAGATGCAGTACTCCAGGTGCGGCCTCACAAGAAATCTATACAGTGGCATGATTACATCCCTTCTTCTGCTAGTTATACTCCTCCCTATGCACCCCAGGATTCCACTAGCCTTTTATGAAGCCTTTTCACATTGTTTGTTACCTTCATGTCATCAGAAATGATAACCCCTAAATCATGTTCTTGTTTTGTAGACATTAGTTGCTCCCCTCCCATTAAGTGCACTGTCCCTGGGTTACGCTTTCCCAGGTGCATGACCTTGCATTTCCTTACACTGAATTTCAACTGCCTGCTTCTTGACCATTCCTCAAGTTTTCTGAGGTCAGACTCCATCCTCTGTGCCCCATCAGATATATCCACTCTGTTGCAGATCTTTGTGTCATCTGCGAACAGGCACACCTTTCCCTCCATGCCCTCTGCAAGGTCGCTGATGAATACATTGAAGTGGATCAGTCCCAGCACCAGTCCTTGTGGTGCTCCACTGGTGACCATGCCCACTGATACTGGAACAGTTTGAAAAGTGGTGGGACCAAGGATGTCAGGGGTAAATTCTCCCCTATTAAATACATTAACATGATTGCAAAAACTGATAGGGCCCACCCTGTTCCGGCACCTATGACCATGCCCCTTTTGAGGAAGTGCCATTTACTAGTACCTTTTAGGTCCTCCCACTCAGCCAGTTTTGCACCCAGTTTGTTATTTTATGTCCCACCCCAATGTTGCACTTGGGATTATGTGTTCTAGTTTACTGACTAACCTGCTGTGTGGCTCAGAGTCAAAGGCCTTGCTGAAGTCCAGGTAAACTACATCAATCTCCCCCCCCCGATATACCACCCTAGTGACCCAGTCGAAAAAATCAACCAGGTTTGTTTGGCAGGATCTTCATGCTGTGAACCCATGTTGTTTTGCATCTAATTGGTCACTTGCTTCTAAAAATGCTAGTATCATTTCCTGTAGGAGGGATTCCATCAGTTTTCCTACCACAGAAGTGAGGCTAACTGGATGGTAGTTCCCTCGTTCTTTTTTCCTCCTACTCTTTTGCAGTGGCACAACTGTAACCCTTTTCCAGTCCTCTGGGATCTCCCCAGTGTCCAACGACATGGTAAAGAGTTTTGCGCCTTCTGAATGCCACTCTTCTAGCCTTTTCCTTCTCTGCCACCTCTTCTGAGAACCATAGTGGTCTCCTCTTTCTTTTGCTTTTGCTTACCTTCTTGACACAGAGGTTTGTTGCCTTCGCTATGCCTTCTTTTATTTGGCCCACTTTTCCTCCACTCCCCAGGTCCCCCCCCAGGTTATTTCTGAGGCATTCACCCATCTTATTATAATCAGCCCTTCTGAAGTCCAGGACTTTCGCCCTTGTGTGGTTGGATTTCACCACTGTTCTTATATTGAACCATACTATGCAATGATCACTGGTCTCCAGATGGCTTCCCACTTTGATATCCTGTTAGAAAGCACCACATCCAATATTGCCCCATTACGAGTGGGTTCACAGACTAGTTGTCTGAGAATAGCTCCCCTGCAGGGAGTCTAGGATGTCCCTGCTTCTAGCTAAAACTGCAGGAGGGAGGCTCCAATCTATATCTGGCAGACTGAAGTGCCTCACCAACAACACTTCCCCCTTTTCAGCCATTTTGCCAGTTTATTTATTTATTTATTTTATTTACTTCAAATATTTATTATCTAAGTCCTCACCCTGTGCCAGAGGCCTATAGATCGCACCAGTCAAAATAGTGGCTCAGTTTCCCGACTCGAGGGTGACCCAGGGTGATTTCTATGGAGTGTGCCCTGCACTCTCTAACCTCTTTTATTACAAAATATCAGAGTGTTAATGGCAGGATACTCACAGTAGGAAGAGGAAGGGATCATGTGTCTGGCTCCCCAGAGTAAAATGATGATCCCTTCCTCCCCTTAAAAACTGCTCAGAAAAATGTGACTGTTTCTCCAATTAAATCAATTTAAAGTAAATCTGCTCCATGGATGTGATGGGGGGGGGAGTGGAAGAGAACATGATGCTTTAAGTCAGCAGTGCATGTTATGGTGAAAATGTACCTATACTTTTTCTCCTGCTCTTTTCTTCATTTTAAGTTTCCTTTAGAATTTATTTACCATTCTCTTTAGATGAAGTTTCTCCTGTTCACCCCCTAATCCCACTGTCACTGTCATCCTGCAGGGCCTGCCTACCTCAAGGGATGCCACCAATTTGGGGCCAGAGGCCAGTCTATCCATATTTAAATTTATGTGATTCTTGGTATTGCACCAGCCTTCTCCCCAACAGGCGGCAGCACACCTAGCAGCACTGAGCTGCCATGCATTTCCCTTATTCTTGGCCCATTGCCACAGAAGGCATTTAGCACAGCAGACCTGGGGACACGGTCAAGACCATCTGGTTTACATGAGAGGTTGTGCCTGTTACTGTCAGTGACAAGATCAGGTATTTCTGTAGCTGCCACAGGTATCGGAGCTGACGGCCAGTGTTGGCACCTCCATTTCCTTTAACTGATTTGATAGCTGTATGTCCAGTGCTTTCCAAACTTAGGTCTGCAAATGGTATATTACTGAATTAAATTTTTCATAAAAATAGGTATGGTTTATGTTCCTTTTCTATCGCAGCACCCTCCCTTTGGAATGTTTTGCCTGCATCTCTCGGATGAGACATTAAACCGAGGTCCCATCTGCCTGGATTGGTGGTAGTTCAGGTGGATGTTAAAGATCCCATGGCACTTATCAAAAAGAGTAGGGTTTTTTTTATTGAAATTCACATAATACATACAAGAATGAAATCACAATGATAAACATAAACATAAACAAATGAAACTTAACATCCTTCTTTTTTCAAGAGGTAAACGCAAAAGCCTTTCATTTATATTTTATAAAAATTTGAAAACCTTTCCACCACCGGTACACCTTATCACCCGAGTAATGTAATAAATCAGAATAATAAACAGAATTCATTGCCTGTGCCACCAGGAAACTATACACCGAATATGGCATCATTTATTGAGAAAGCACCCACTGGCATCGAGCTTGCCATAAATAAAACCATAAACAACATAAAAATATAAGATATGTTTCTAAATGTAAATCCACTTTCTCCTTTGGCAGGAGACCCAATACCAAAGTATCATAATCTAAATTCAGTAACCAACCCATGCGCCATTTAATTTTGAGAAAAGACCAAAGTGGTTTTGAATAAGAGCAAGTACAGTAAGCAGAAAATGAGACATGGTTTCCTCTAAATTAATACACGTTATATATGGATAATTCCTGTCTGCCAGATTTTTATGCTTGGCATTACCTCTAATATTTAGCCTACCGTATACAGTAAGCCATAATACTTCCCACATTGTAGCAGGTACCCGTTTATTAATGAGCTGTTTCAAGACATGCCCATTAAGAGCAGGAGGACAATCATTAAAACTTGGCTCAATAGGATATAATTGAGCTAGTAATTGATTATAAAAATCTTTCCTACTATTATGCAAAATGCAAGCTCGGGAAATTTTCCATTTAAATAACTTCTGAGCAACGGGTCAAAAATATTCAGGTAAGCGTAGCCTTGTATGAAGCTTTGGTGCTGTGTCATGCCACACAGCTAAATAACGCTCGAGCACCTGTTTTACCATACCCATAACTCCACTGATGTAGTAGAAATACCATACCAAACCGTATGGTAAATAAACAGAGAATGAAAAAAAATATATAGGTTCAACCATACCTAGTCCCCCTTGTGCCTTACTTAGATAGGTATAACAACGCTTAACTGGATTAAGCCAATTCCCCCAAAGCATTTGAAAAAACATCCCATACATAGTTGTTTCTAAACAGGAAGGACGAGGAAAAATATATGCCACATATTGTAACTGAGGGACTATAAAACATTTCAAAATTTGAATTCTTTTAAGTTTTGATAATTTCCAGAATTGCCATCTCCTAACCTTATTCTGGGCTTTAGATAATGCTAATTCCCAATTGTCTAGGGGCAAATTAGTTGCTCCAAAAATAATGCCTAAAATCACTATTGGCCTATTTGTAAAAGTGATCCCCGATATATGACAGGAGGTTGCATCCCAAGGGCCTATCATTAACCCCTTACATTTAGAAAAATTAAGTTTTGAATTAGATACCGTAGCGTATTTTTGCAATTCCTTCAAAAAAAGGGGGATTTGATTATAATGTGAAAAGAAACCACAGATGTCATCTACATAGGCCAACACTGAAAGGTTGGCAAGTTCACACCTCTCTGGTAATCCGTTCCATCTGGTCACCCTTGTCAAACATTGCAATAGGGGATCAACGGAAAAAAAAGATGTAACAAAGGGCTGAGAGGACAACCCTGCCTAACTCCTGTAACAATAACAAAACCATCCGTTGTTTGCCCTCTCAATAAAACTTTGACAAAAACATGGGAGTACAACAACTGTATATTCCTGATTAATGACACTGGTACACCATATTTAGCAAGTGCTGAAAAAAGAAAACACTTATCAACCCGATCAAATGCTTTCTCCTGGTCTAGAGAAAGTATACATCTTCTATTATCCTGCATAAGCAATGTTTCAATAAAATCTCTAATTATAATAAGAGCATCTTGCATTTTCTTTCCTGGAATACCACAGAATTGTTGTGCTGAAAGTACAAAGGACGCATAGTTTTTAAAGGACAAATAAACAGAGGTATTTTGGTACCTTGTATCAGAGATCCCAGTTGGTCGCTTGGTGCATTATCCCTTCAAAGTGCTGCCGAAGTTGTGAATAAAAGCCTATTTAGTTTTATTTTAAATCGCCTGTAATTATTAATCATTTGTATGCATTTTCTCGAATGGTCTCCCCACCAGCTCGTGTGGAGTGCTCGAGCGATCTGCGTGATGGCGTCACTGTGGCGAAGGTACTATCCTCCTCAGTAGTGAAACAGATGTCTCCTTGTCTTTCCATGCCATTTTAAGGGACAAACTATTGACATTCATATAGTGAATGTATTCGTTTTGCGAACTCTGTCATGTTATAGTGGTATGCTAAATTTACTATTCTGTAGTGCGGTGCACTGAACTTCAGCATGTTTAGTGCCCCCCCCACAACACACAATAATAGTAGGATAGCACTGTACATCAGAGGGATTGTGCCACAGCAAACTGTTTCTATTGAAATCGTCATGCTCCTCAAATTCTTTCTTTAATGGGACACGTTTACTGTAAATAAAGTCTTATTTTAATACATTGTGATGTGTGAATTACTTATTGTAATGTTGGCCTTACTGCAGTGGAGTTATAATTACAGCAGTATGAAGTGATATGATTGCTGCAGTAGGAGGTGGATTCACTACACATGAGAGGGTAGATTTATTACAGCGGGGTATATTTACTACAATAATGGGTATACTTAAGCAGGAGGGGTGGATTCATGGCAATTAGGAGTGTAGACTTACTACAATAGGGTGTACATTTACTGTGGTGTGGTGCATTTACTGCACTTGGTATGATGCATGTATTACAGTACGGGGGGGTATAATTACTGCACTGGTGGTTGAATTCATTACAGTTGGGAGGGTAGATTTACTAAAGTAGGGGTATATTTAGTGCAGCGTGGTGTATTCACTATACGTCGGGGTAGATTTACTACAGTAGAGGTCGATTTACTGCAGTGGGAGTATATTGCCGTAAGAGGTAAATTCAGTGCAGTAGATGGTGGATTCACTGTACTTTGAAAGGCAGATGTACTGCAGTAGGGGGGTAGATTAACTGCAGTTGGGGTATATTAACTGCAGGAGCAGTACAGTCACTGCACGTTGGAGGGCAGATTTACTGCAGAAGTGGGTGTATTTACTGCAATACTGGATAGGTTCTCTGCACTACGTAGAGTATATGTACTGCAGTAGTGGGGTGATGAGGGAAAGGTGGCCAAACAATGTGCCAGTGCTGAGGTGATAGCCAGTAGGATGCAGGGATGCACAGGGACAGCTATCACCAGCAGAAAGAAGGAGGTTGTGATGCCACTGTACAGATAATTGGTGAGGGCTCATTTGGAATACTGTGTCCAGCTCTGAAGGGTGCATCTCCGCAATGACGTAGACAGGGTGGAGGCAGTTAAAAGAAGGGCAGCAAAGATGGTGCAGGGCCTGCACCAAAGTCATATTAGGAGAGGCTGGGAGACCTCAATTTGTACAGTATACCCTGTAGGAGAGGAGAGACAGGGGAGATAAGATAGAAACCTACAAATATCTAAAGGCATAAATAGGGTACCAGAGGCTAATATCTTTCAGAAAAGGAGATGTCCAGGAGTGAGGGGGCATGACATGAGGTTGGAAGGGGGTAGACTAAGGGATAGCGACAGGAAGCATTTATTCACAGAAAGGGTGGTGGATACATGAAAAAGAGTCCCACCAGAGGTGGTCGGGAAAACACAGTGGGGGGATTCTAGCATGCATGGGACTGGCATGGGGAACCCTAGCAATATGAAGCAGGACGTATAGCCAGAGATAGCCAGAGATCAAGTAGGGTCTGCGGCTTTTACAGTAGGCAAGGAAAATGAGCAGACTAGATGGGCCTAGCAGTCCTTATCTGCTGTCAATGTTTCATTTTCTGTATTCACTGCAGTAGCAGTCGATTCATTACGCTTGGGATGGTATATTTACTGAAGCAGTGGGTATATTTACTGCAGTATTGGGCAGATTCACTGCCCTTTGGAAGGTAGTTTACTACAGCAAGGGGTAAATTTACTAGAGTGGGGGTACAGTCACTGCACTTGGTAGGTTAGAGTTACTGCAGTATGGGTGGATTCACAACACTCACTTCAGAGAAAATATTGACTGAGGCATATTTACTGCAACAGGAGATAAATTCTCTACACAGAAACACTGAATTTGTAGGCAGCGAAGGATTGGTTTGGCCCACCCAGTCTGCCCAGATGGTTCCTGCCTAGTGTCTCTCCACAGGTCCTAAATGGTCTCTGGTGACCCTCCCTGCTCTCTGCCCATTTACTGATATTCCTCTATGTCTGTCCTACACATGCTTGCAACCTATCACTATATGTGACATCTCTTCCGCTGGTGGTGTGTTTCAGGTGTTCGCCATAGTACTTCTTCACATCCCTCTAAAACTACCGCTACCCCACCCAGCTTCATCGCATGCTGTATGGTCCTGGTGATGTTTCTCATTTGAGACTCCCCTCCTGCACCCATGTATGCCCTGGTGACGTACTTGTACTTCTCTGTCATGTCCTCTCTCGCTCCCCTCTCCTCCCTTCCAAGGTGTACATGTTGAGATTCCCGCCATTTCTCCTTATAGATCTTTTGGTACAACCCCTGCCCCATTTTACTCTCCCTCCTCTATACTACCTCCACCCTGCCTATACCCTTTATGAGTTGCAGTCTTCAGAACTTGCACAATACTCTAGGTGTGGTCTCACCTGTGAGTGATATAGTGGCAACACCACCTCCCTTCTGATGGAGACACCTCTCCCTATACATCCCAGCATCCTGCTGTCCCTACTCACTGCTTGGCCGCACTGCCCTGTCACTTTGAAGTCATCAGATGTAAGACCGAGTTCCCACTCCTGCTTAGTAACTGTCAGTATCCCCCCCCCATCATATAGTCATATCCTGATTTCCTATGCACTAGGTGCATGATTTTGCACGTTTTAGCACTGAACCCTAACTGCAATGCTCTTGACCAGTACTCTAGTTTCCCCAACATCCCTATGCATCTCCCCCCCACCACCAGCATCCAACCTCTTATAGAATTTGGTATCTTCTGCAAAAATGCATACCTTCACTTGCAGTTATTCTGCAATGTCACTTTATGAAGACACTGAAGATGATCGGTCACAGTACTGAGTCCTGCAGCACCCCACTGGTCACTACCCCATCATTAGAGTGAGTGCCATTAACCATACCTTCTGTCACCTATCCTTTAACCAGCTTCTAACCCAATTTAACCGCTCAGGATCCCACTCGTAGGCTGTTCAATGTTTGTTATCGGTCTTCTATTTGGCACAGCGTAGAAGGCCTTGCTAAAGTCCAGGTAGACTACGTCCACTGCTTTCCACTAATCCACTAATTCCACTTTCCACTAATCTATTCCCTGGTCACCCACTCGAACAAATCAATTAGGTTCATCTACCACAACCCCACCACCAACGCCACCCACCATGAATTAATGCTGCCTGTGGTATTGCAGCCCACTGGATTCAAGATACTCTACCAAGCTCTCCTTTAACAGGGTTTCCAGTAATTTCCCTACCACTGAAGTGAGACGGACTGACTGTCCTATAGTTGCTATTATAAAATGTGACAACAAGATCCAGCTTTCTGATTGGTTGTTACCAATGCACGAAATCTGTTCCATGCACGGATAATAACAAGTGCCTAAAAGCTGCACCACATTACAAAACAAAAAATCAGCAAGCAGTTGTAACGTTCAGTTTTCAAATTCCACCATTGTTTTCTGTTGGCAATGGGGGTCATCCCGAGTTCGTTACCAACAACTTGTTACTGTCACTTGTTTTTGTTTTTTTCAATGTTCACTATTTGCTCACAGGCTCTCTCATACTACAGTAGTTGTAACCCAGTGCCTCGTGTTTCTGTCTAAGCTTGACTTGTAGTTGGGGGGGTTACTTGTACTGGGGGAGGGAGGGGGAGACGTCTGTGCAACTGCATTAAGTGTTTTTTTTTTTAATGTTTACAGTAACAATGGCAATTCTGGAAGGCAACGCACCTCCAATACTGAAGCATATCTGTCCCGAGCTGTCCCATATCACCGTAGTAAAATCTCCGACCTAACAATCCTTGGCCAGGATATGCAAATGAGGTCATGACTATTTATAAGCAATTCAATTACATGATTATGCCTGGCGGAAGGACTGTTTTATAAGAAAATCTGATAACAATAACCTTTTTTATATCAAATTATGTTTTACAACCAAAAAATGTAGCCCATATTATAAGGTCAATAAGACACTCCAGGGTGTGCATGGCACATATTGTACCACACAGCCAGTGGTTAAAGTCACTCGGCCTGCGGCCTTATGCCTTATTATACCCCTGGTTGTGCAATAAAGAATGTTCCATACACACCTTGGAATGTCATATTGCTTACGCCTCCTCCCTATATTCCAGACTCCTTGCATTGCCACACATGGCTCTCCATACCCTACTCCCCCCTCATGTTGTTCCCTGACACTTCCCCGGCACAGCTCTACCCTTGTTACCCTCTCCTTTACCTGTCTCCTTTACTCCTTCCTTCTCTAATGTATGCCACCTTTGTCCTCTGCCTTGTCCCAATGCCTGTCTTCCTGCACACCTACCCAGGGACAGTTTACTGTCCTAGGCCCTCTATCCCTACTGCTTCATAATGTATGGAGAACTGCTGCCTCCCTTAGTCCTACAGCACCCCACGGCTACTTTAACTGCTTATACAAGTAGCATTTAAACCTCCCACTAAGAACTGTGGTCCCCATCCTGGAAAGATGCAGACTGTCTCCCCAATACAGGCCCATATCTTCCTAGGTTGGGCCACAGTCCCCAATGTAGTGAAAGCCCTCCTCCATGCACCATGACCTCAACCAATTGTTCAAAGCCCTAGTGTGCAGTGTCCTTTCCTCTCCGCAGCCATATAGAGGTAACACCTTGACAAAACTGTCCATGCATGCCACCTTCTTAAGGCTCCTCCCCAGCTCCCTCAGATTTCCCTGCACTATCCCTATGCTGTTCCTTGACAGGTCATTTATCCCCAGCTAGACAATGACATCTACCTCCCTCTTATCTCCTGCTGCCCTAGGGATCCTCTGGTTCTGCTCTCCATCCCTCCAAGCTGAAGTACCTCTCAGGCAGTTCACCTCTCTCATCCTTCCTTCCCCACTCCCGGGTCTATCCCCTTAACAACAGGGCCCCTTACTAGCAACTGCTTCCTCCTTGGCTGGGGCCTCTTCCTCCCTCCATTGGGCCCCCTTCTGAGGAATCTCTTTTCCTCCATTTCCACTGCTATGGGTGCCTCCTCCTGGCTGCCCTGTCACACCAGCATGACCAATGAATTCTGCAGTGGTACAGACTGAGGATTGGTGCCGCGCTCCCTTGCAGAATGTTGTGACTCTCGGGTCCGAGGAAGGGATTGTTCTCATTTTTTTTTTTATTATTGAATAATTTTATTTTCCTTGGCTAGAGCTTCCCCACCCCCATCGGCCTGTATGCCGGCACCTGCACCAGGTCTGTCTTGCGGATTCATACGCCCACTCACAAGGCCGGCCAATGACAGGACCCCCCCCCAAAGGGACCTGTGTCACAGACACCCAGTGGCTATGTCTTGATGGGTCTGGGGGAGCAGGGCATGGCCATCAGCCCATGCAGTTGGTCTGCCATTTTTCCTCCAGGATTAGATCCCCCGAGAAGCGGAATGTGCAATGGCGTCACGCACGTACATGCGGATGCCTGCTGTGCTCCACCCCCTTGTTCTGGCCACAGCTAACAGTGCACCCATCTTCCACCAGGTGCTGCTGCAGTGCAGCGCAGTGTCCTTTGCACACCCCAGAGGAATGAGAGCAGTCATGAGTCACTCAATCCTTCCTCTCCCCTGCAAACCCCCGGTGGCCCTAGTCCATTCCCGAATCCGTGTCGTCGGTGTGGCGCGAGGTGTGAAGTCCAGCACCTCAACCCTCAGTACCACCAAGCCGGCAGGAAGGGATTATTCTATGATCCTAATGAAGGGTTTACAAGTTCTATGATTCAACAGGTGCAATTTCTGTCGAATTCTGGGGCAACTGCAGCAGAGCTGTTCAAAAAAGGAGAACATGTTACCCAGTTGCCTTGATGACCGTTGTGTGGTACAAATTACAGCTGCATGGTAAAAGTAAACATGACTTTTGAGAGACTTGAATATTCTTTATTCAACTACTTTCAGCAGTACAATCAGTCTGCAGTGCTGCTCACCACATGTGTACTTGATTTTTCCATACTCACATACATACATGGTAGGACAAACAATAGTGTTTTGCACAATCTTCAGGTATGCAACAAAATAGTTTCTGTCCTGTGCAATGTGTAATCACAGTCCTCCCCACATCCATCTACCACCAAACATAAACAGCAATCATAAAGGGTCACAAAGGAAAGCATGTTTGTAGTCACCAAATGCATCTTGACTCTGTAATTTTGTCCATTTGGACATCTTCCAAGCAGATGTGTGGTTCATCTCAAGAAATGTGCACACGCAGTTCCAGACTTCTAGTACGCCACACAAAAGTAACTACGCTGCTGCGTGTAAAATTGCATTACAGGGATTCAAATAATGGGTACCTCATGCATATCCCTCCCCCCCATTGAAAAGTACCTTGGCAAACACATATCTGGATGCACCAGTGAAAAGTGGCATAACAAAAGTCCACGTTCCATAGTGGATGGTCCCCACCCCTCCTTGGCCAGAACACAGAGTGACATAAAAATATCACAACCAGAAACGTGGTACACACAAAGGACTACTTGAAATCAATTAGTGCAAGTAAAATGAATATGTACGGTTTCATTCTGCAGAAGGTAATACAAACAGTTCTGACTCCTGGACATGCACAATCCCCTAGCATCTTGACTGAAACAGAGCCTTCAGTGGTGGTGACATAAAAATATATAAGAGCTTCGTTCCATAGTGTATTGACACAACCTCTCTGACCAAACACAGACTGACATAAAAAGGAAAAAAAAAAAAAATCACCCTATTTCATACTATGGTACCCACTACTCTCCATGGTCCCAGCCACTAAATCGAATAAGACACAGAGTGCCGTTCACATAGTGTGTTATCTATACACCACACCATGGTATGCAGCACACCCACACACCCCGAAACCAACGGTGTGGTGACAACTTGACCAGCACTACTCACCCTGGCACTGCCAGCCACATACTGTTCACAGTGGTCGAAATTAAGTTTTGCAGGCACTAGCCAGTAGGGTTACTGACTGGAAGACTCCACTAGCCCCACATAATTTTCTTCTGGCACACCCAGTGTACTTATTCAGATTTTATCTTATCCAATACTTGTCCACAGAGCTAGTTAAATGAAAATTGTGTTAGCCCGATACAAAAATCAACCAGCATTAAGCAAGTGGGCCAGTGGTTGCTTCGACCCCTGTGACTGGTACCGAGTGCGTACAGAACATACTACACATTGATTGGTTGGTGTGAAGCAAGTAGTGCGGCTACTGCCTACAGGAGCTGTGGGAGTGGGCACTACAGTATGGGAATGTGACTCAGTGCCTTATTTGATTTCATACAGTGATCAGGCCTTGGGATGTAGGTGCACTGCAGTATACAATAGGGTAGATTAATTCTATTTATGTCACTCTGTGACACGGCTAGGTAGGGAGGCCCTACACAGCAGAAAAAGTGGATGTTAGCCATACCATCAGCACAGTGGTTTGATTTCCAATTGTGATGCCAATGACCAAGGTCTGGAAATAAACATGGGGCGCCAGAGGGCCGGGTGGGGAGAGGAGACTTGAGTGTCTGACTGCTCGCCTTCACCTGGGGGGAGCGTGGGGATGTGACCTGACACTTGCTGACTCATGCCGGATTCTGGGGGAGACAGCAACACATTAGGTCATGCTGAATGGGTGGTGTGGCCAATGTTCCCCGGACTGCTGGATGACATTTGCTGGGCCACACTGCTACCGAAAACCTGAGACTACCCAAGACCACCACAGCAGCACATGGGCCAAGACTGAGTGCATGCGGTGGCCATCTCCCACCGGTGCCTTTTTTCTCAGAGGAGGGGGACACAAAGGGTTATGCCAGGCTACCCAAGGGTGCTCCAATGTGGAGTGGTGTTGGCTGGGGTCAGGGCATGGTGACAGCAGGGTACCTAGGTGGCACAAAGGAGTCACAGTCATCACAATTTAAAGTGACTGTACAGTTCGGCTGCTATATATATATGGCAACCAACATTCCATAAATATCGATGCATCATGTGTATAAACACACACCCTGAGCATAATGCTAAGTATAACAAACATTTTCAATACATGTATCAACATTACACACATGCACCGGAACTGCATACAACTATCAATAATTTACAAAATTATCAAGTAATAACTTGAAAACAACAGGAACATTTTATTGTAATACAAAAGTACTGTATAACGTGTGTTGCAGTAGAACATTGTGTAATTAGTCATGTGTAGGTCGATCAGCTTCTCTGAAGCCAGTATATTCCTCAGACGGAAACACTGCACGAATGGCAGACACAGCACAGGACGACAAAACTCTTCTGCTATATCTTCCAAGACGACGCCAAATCCACCAAACAAATTTTCGATAAGCAAGAAATCTGAATGATCTGCAAAGATAAACGTAGAAAACAGTTACACACAAGTCACTATGGTAATAAAGAGTTATGTAACACAGTTCATATGCATTCCAGTTGTTAATATGTTGCTGATGAACATACCATAATGGCTAAAATGGAACTATTATGACAGTATTCTGCAGTGGGTGTATAGTACAACACATTGTGTCAATCATGATACCAGTGACACAGGACAAGGTAGCGCGCCTTATATGCTTTCCACGTCCCACTATAATTTAAAAGCCCATTTCATAAGCGCAATAGGCCACTCCAGTGTGTGCGTTACATACTTTTAACACACGGCTAGGCTGGATGCACTCAGCCTGCGGCCTCGTGCCTCAGTACACCTCCTAGCCGTGTGTTAAACTGTGTAAAGCACACCCTGTCATGTCTTATTGCTTACACAACCAATAGCAGTATCAAGTTCTGGTCACTCTGACTGCCAGGCAGTCTGCTCCCTGTAATGACAACACAGTGATCTGCTGAGCTGTAGCCTCAGTTATGCAGCACACACACACCATACAGCTGAAGAACAACATAGAGCATGCAGTGAATAATGGGAGCAGCAAGCTGCAGACTCTCTCACTACTGAGCCTGACTCACTGACCAACCATCTCCTCTGAGACTGTTCCATACAACTATCCTGAGAGAGAGGGGGACTCACAGCAGCATGAGTAAAATCTGAAGACAGCAGCTGCATCAATAATTTCTGAAGCAAGCTTACTAGTGAAGGGGAACAAGCAGACTGTCACTACTCTCTGGGTGACTCATGATGACCAGTAAGCCAGATTGCAGGTCTGCATAAAGTCAATACAGCTATTATTAATGATTGTGTGAGGATACTAGGAGGCATGACAGGGGCAGACAGCTCTGATGAGCAAGTGACAGACCAGCAAGGCGCAAGGTATAGTTAATTTGCTGCTAACTCACAGCTGTAGCAACATAACAAATAAAATACCCTGACTATGCTGGTCTGTCACTTGCTTATCAGAGCTGTCTGTCCCTGTCATGCTCCCCAGTGTCCTCACACAGTCATCAGTAATAGCTTGATTGACCTTATGCAGAGCTGCAACACAACTGGCTTACTGGGTGAGTCACCCAGAGTATCGACATAGTCTGCTTGTTCCCTTCACTAGCTTGATTCAGAAATCTACTGCTGCTGTCCTGATTTTCCTCATGATTTCCTGTGAGTCCCTCTCTTAGGACAGCAACATGGATGAGTCCCAGTGGAGATTTACACATCTCCCACATAGACTCAGTGAAGAAGAAAAATTGTAGTAGCACATAGGAATTTTTAGTAATTTCCCCGATTGAAGTTCTCACTGATGTGCTTGCTCGCTGCTGAATAGCATCATCCCACCCCGTATGTGCTTGCCCCCTCCCCCCATGGCAGTTAGTGGTACTACTCAGTTTTTTACCAATAACTCACAATACACCAGATGAAAAAATGGCACTCGGGATCGGTGATCCGATGTTCTGAGCAGTAGTAGCAGTCCCCCTCCCACCCACCAGGCCCTCTCAGTACTTACCTACCAGACATTTAGTGTCAGACACTGGTGTTTTTTGTGCTCAGTACTCCTCTCCAGATCATCTTCACTGGACACTCCCTCTCGACTCCAAGACGCGTGATATGTTGGCAGCTACACGGATGTGATCACTGAACCGAATGGTCATGGCACTCCACGACACGATATGGCCACACTCCCGACCTGTACAGATGGCACTGGCAAGAAATGGAGTTCCGCCGGCCCGGTGGTGCTGAGGGTTGAGGCACTGGATGCTATACCTCGCACTGCACTGGCGAGCCAGGTTCGGGAGCAAGGTCGGGCGCCGGGGGTCGGTAGGGGGAGGGAGGGAGGATCAAGCGTCCGTTGGGCTGCTCTCCTCTCCCGGGGGGGGAGGGCAGTGGAGGAGTCCAGTGTCCTCATGACCCCAATGGAGATCGGGGGAGCTGCCGGATGTGGACCTAATGAGTGGACAAACGTGGCAGATGCCGGCAGTGTGTATCTATAGCAGTACAGCATCAATGCCACACATAAAAAGAACCCATGTTTGTATTGCCAGCATGCCACATGACACCCACATACTACCAGCAGAAATCCATCCTTTGTCATGGAGGACACATAAATAACCATGCTGTATACAAAATGGTGTGTTGCACAATGAGGGTTACTTATGCACACCTGAGATGCAAACTTGGCCAGTTTCTGGCAGGGACATTGTCAGTTGATATGACTTACTACCACTTCCTGATTTTCGGAGTTTGATTCCTACACTGTATTTTTTGGTGGGTCAGCTTTCTTTATGTTCCTCCTCTATGTTCTCGGACTGTCTCCGGTAGGATGTTCCACAAACCTAGCCACCCACCTGAAATTTCCGAGCCTTACCTGTCTGGGGGTGTGGGACAACTCTGTGCTACTCGTCCTGGACCACTGACTCCCTGAATCTAAGCATCCCATGGCAGGACCGCCGTTCATCCACTGACCTTTCTGAAATGTAGTGGGCAGACCATGCATGGCACATGGAGCAGCCACAGGCAGGATGGAGGATCCAGCATTTGTGAGTGGTGGTCTCTCACTCGACCCACCTTTTTCTACTGAGGCACAAGGGTGTTTCCTTTGTTCTGTTGCCCCAGGACACAGACCTGCAATGATGCCACTCACTACTTGCTGTGTTCCAGACATCGTCAGGAGCCACTGAAAGTGAGAGAGACTACCCCCAGGAAAGGTGCAGTCCTCAGTCGTTTCAATCCTTTCCTGCCCCTGCCAACCCCCCCATGCCCATGACTCATTTCTGAACCAGGGTTGATGGCATGGCACGAGACGTGGCATCTGGCACCTAAACCCTTAACACCACCGGTACAGCCTTCAACACTGTATATTGACAGTATGTTGATACATATGCACAAAATTTGCTGTGGCATTAAGTGCTAGTGGCATGGATCAACATACTAATGAACTGTCAGCAGTAGAGTTGGGTAAGAAAACAGCATAGGTATTACTTGTGTACATGCAGGACACTCTTTGAGGAGTTGTGCACTGGATGTCAAGAAGGGCAGTTGCAACATAGCATGTTAAAAATACAGTCGGTGCACTACATGGCAGTGGGAAAATGTCTCAAGACTCCTATGTGGTATCAGAGGAGGGTCAGTGGTTGCAGACACCCAGTCAAACTGTGCCCTTTTTTTACAGATGTGTGCCAGAGACAGGTCAAAGCATGGTATTACTACATGCGAACATACCAACATACGAAGAAGCCAGCAGAAGAATGCCATTTGGTTAATCTACTCTGCTCATGTCCACAGTTTCAGCTACTGTCCTGCCCTCTCTCTCCACTCCTCCCATCCTCCCCACCCTTGATCCTTACCTTCCCCCATGCCTATCCCAGCCTCTATTACAGCTGCTCACTGTCTTCAACGAGATCACCTCCTCTGGCAATGCATTCCAAGTGTCCACCACCCTCTCTGTGAAGAAGTGAATCCTGACCTCCATCGTAAACCTCCCACCTTCCAGCTTAAGACTGTGCCCCCCTCGTGTTATGGTTGCCACTCAGCTTCAAGAGACTCTCCTTATCCACTTTATTAATCCCTTTCAGTCCCTTATCAATCCCTTTCTACTACCACATAGATGAAAATAGCACCCAGTTACAGCAGGTAGCAGTAAATACTTCACGGTTCAAAAACTGATCTGTACCACAGTTTATACTCACTCGTTTAGAGGAACAGCATCATCGAGTGGTCCCTCCGTGAATTCATACTCATAATAGGAAACGAGAATCACATTGCGACTCAGGCAGTTTCCTCGAAAGCAGTCGAGCTCGGTGATGCAGGTGACATGTTACTCTTCACATTTTGACCTTACAGCTGCCACCTCATGGCAACAAATGCACTCCACATTGGTCTCCATTTTATTGCAATTGCCGCAGGCACACCTGAAAAAAATGGCCATAGCACTAGTCCCCACAATGTCATTGAAGAAGGTGCAATCATACACTGGCATAAAGCAAACAAGACATTGGTAACCCAAAAACAACTGCATTTGACATGCAACAGATGCCCATAAAAGCACTGTATGTGATGTCATAGGATGAGGAAAGTTGTATGATGTTACACAGAAGGTGTTCTGCACAGCTGTTGCAATATGTTGTGACTCCCATCACAAAAGACAGATGGGGGACAAGTCAGTTTGTGCAGAGGGAGAGACAGTACAGATGGAATGTAAAGCAAAGGTGCTGCCATCTCATCTGTGTGTGTGTCTGTCAGGACACTCGACATGCTGTCACATGTCTCACAATGCACCATGGGTGTGCATTACTACCCAATAACCACACATCCGGTTGTGGGTTAATGCTTACTTAGGAAGGAGGCAGTCTGGCAATATGGCACTGGGACAAGGTGCTCGCCTCTCACTCTGATGACCCGGGTTCCCTCCCTAGCATGGGACGACAGGAACGATGGCTGGCAGGGAGTGCTCCACAGTGTCCTCTGGATGATCTCTTCCCAGTGTGGGGGGGGCTTATCACTCTCTGGAAGATCCTTGTGGTCAGTATCTTCCAAGGCACACTATGCAGTGTTGCTGACCATGCGCCACTGAAGCACCTATGCAAGAATGCTGCAGTGTGTGCTCCATTGGCCACCCAGCAGATAAGATGTTGACAGCTCACCTCCCCACTGCAGCAAAGCATGTCAGCCACAATGATGCACCCACCCTCTCCGACACAGATGTAATGATGGTGCCAGTGGGCATCGGGAGAGTCTACCTGCCTGGCCACCCACACAGGTATGGGGAGGCCTCCAGGTGAAGGGATATGAGGTGCAAACCTGGAGACCAGGGTTTGAATCGCACAGCCACAACTTGCATACTGTGACAAACTCTATCAGCAAAATTCACTGTGCTTCCATGTCGCACTTGGAAACAAGCCTCGGCTTAGTGTGCCACGGGATATTTAGTGTCCACCAGAGCAACTGCCAGAATGGGCAGATAGCACTGCTGTTCAATATGTCATGTGAAAGATGGCATCTCAAGATTGCAGCACCACCCTCATGCTGCACTATGGTGTCAGTATTGGGATTTCAACAAAGTTCCTGGTGTGAGGATAAAACCCACAGCCTTCTGATCTACCAATCTCTGAGAAAAGTGTGCTATACATGGTATATTTGACTTTGAACCCTTTTTGTGCAATAGACAGCAACATGGACTATACCAACATGCAGTACTATGCTAGCCAGCCCACTGGCACTGAGGGTTGAGGCCCTGGATGTCACACCTCATGCCACGCCGGCAACCTGTGTTCAGGAATGAGCAAGGGTCGCCGGAGGTCAGTGGGGATGAGAAGGTCAGCGTCCATGGACTGCTCTCTTTCCTCGGGGAGGGGGTTAGCTCTCACTGGTGCAATAGCAGCCCCTGGTGGTAACAAGGGGATTGCATTGCCTAGCCGGCAGATGCAGGGGATCAGGGCTGTGGCACATGCCTTTCCAGTGTGCACACTGCTCACACTGAGCAGGGCGTCATTGCATGTCGGGGCCCGGGGCAACAATTAAAATAAAAATCCCCCAGCTGTGGATAGGCATCTGTGGTACAGGTGTGCAAGTGGAACTCCAAGCCACAGTCTCGGGCAATCCAGCACTCATGACCACCATATAATGATTTTCACAAGCTGAGACTATTGGATGTCAATGGCAGCTCTCATCCCATGGGGTAACAACATCAAAAAGATGAACAGACTGCAGCAAGATAACACCTCCCTTCAAAGGTATCACACCATGCGCTGTTGAGTCCCTAAGGCCATACCCTTTCAGCTGTGGGGAGAGACATGCTGTGGAGTGAGAACTTAGAAGGGGTCATATTAGCAGGACAGGGGCATATACAGTTGCCAGCACAGCATAACAACTAATTTAAACGACATGCAAAATGATGACACAGCATCAACAGGAGTCAAAACACTGGAGAAAGTAAGATGCATGGCAAGGTATAGCACTATATATATATATTTATATATAAATTGCTTTATACATCAATAATATTAACGTATTATGCCATTACACATCACATGAGTACTATGGGGAAACACGTTTGTACTGCTGAATCCCAGGCCAGCTACTGACTGACACCAACGTGAAATACACAATTCACCCACCACTCGCTGGCTGGCTGAGCAGTCCTTCCACCCTCATCAGCTTCAGACTGCTCCGATTCTTCTTCCGCCTCTGCAGCCACATCTTGTACTGGATCACTCCTCAGTGGCTCAAACATGTATGGCTGAGCCACTGAAAGCAAGTCAAAATCTTCACTTAAGTTAGGGATATCGGGAACATCTAACTCAGCCATGCTGCCAGTGTGATACGTCTCGCTACAATGACATCATTGGCTTCAAACACGCATGCGCGAGACGAGCACGGCGCGCTACCGGCAGCAAGCTCATTAGTGAGGACACAGAAAGAGGAGCAGAAATTAAATAAAATGCAAACCTTTGTAAGTAATTATAATGCATACATTTACAATTTTTAAGTCCCAAGAGGTGATTATATGGAGAAAGACGACACACTGAGCCACAAGGGTGGGTTCAACAACCATTTTAAAAAATATGCTCTTTATTTGTCCTTTAAGTCTGGAGTTAGGAATATGGGCCAAAATTTTATAATCGGAATTCAACAGAATAATTGGTCTCCAATTCAAAATGTCAGCTCTATTCCCAGTTTTGTATAAATAAACCAATAATCCTTCAGAAAATTTGTTAGGGATCTTATTATGTTCAAAAAAGAACAAATAAATGGTATGCAAAATAACAGAAAGCTCTGAAATAAATACTTTGTAAAATTGATTTGGCAGGCCATCCAGGCCCAGTGAAGTACCTGTTTTAAGATTTGTAATTGCCTCTGTAACTTCTGCCACAGTAATATGTTTAAGCAATAACAATGCTTCATCAGGACATACCGGAACCTCAATACTACTTAAGTAATCCGCAATTTTCCCTTCAGAAGGAGCCTCCATGGGTCCCAAGGAACAATAGTGATTTTTGATTAGACCGTCTATCTCTGAAACAGCTTCTATTTTATTACCACCTGAATCCTGCAAATATTCAAGTGTCATATCAGTATGAATTTTTTTACAGGCCTCATATGGATCCCCTATAGGCAACTTCTGGGTTCCGCTAAAAAGCATTGCATATATTGTAGAGGCTCTATCATACTGATAGGTTAGCATGTCCTTTTTTAATTTGTTTATTTGTGATGAATAGTCATAATTGGTGAAATATGATTGTAGATCCCATTGGGTATCCACCCAACAATCCCCAGTATCATTATATAAACATAATACAGACAATCTAGCGGATAAAAACACTGCATACCCTTTCGAACCTTTGAAGATGCAAGCAAGGAAGAATTCAATTTCCATCTACTTTTGACTTTGGGTTTAAAAACCATAACAGGAATAGTAAATTTTAATAATAAATTGGTCAGAAAATTTAATAGGAGTAATACAAAGGTGACCCCTAGGCAAATTCCAGGAAAGAAATAAATGGTCAATGGTGGTTCTGTAAATACCCCTAATATATGTAAAACATAAACCTGCATTATATATATTGCAATCAACCAAGCCTGCTGTTTTAATTATGGCTGATAACATATTGGAATCACAGTAAACTTTCTTTCTTTTCCCCCCATCCACCTGTTCCCTAACTATGTCACAATTAAAATATCCTCCTAAAATAATCATATATGAGGAGACCAGGTATGGTTGAACTGTTTTCAGAAAAGACACTCTATCCGCCTTGGTCTGAGGCCCATATACATTAATGAAACGGAAAACCATCGACTTCCATTTGCCATCTAACAAAAATAGATGACCTGGAATCAGATCCACTAATTTCACTAGAGGCAAATCATATGAACCAAAAAGAATACCCACCCCATCTGCACAATCTGGACCCAAAGACCAATAAGATGGTCCCCAAATCCAATCTCTTTTAAATAACATCAACTGCTCTCTGGAGCACATCCATGTTTCTTGCAGAAAAAAAATATCATAATAATTATTATGAATAAATGAAAAAACAGACTGCCTTTTAACCACACTTATAATACTGTGAATGTTTAAAGATCCAATGGAAAGAGAACCCATAAGCTGTCAAAACAAAAAAGGCCTTCATACTTATTTTTTCCGTTTTTCCTTTTTTTTATTCTTATAATCCCCTTGTTCTATTCCGATAGAAGGATGGCTATTTCCCACTGATTAGGAGTCCACATCTCCTTGTTCCATATCGGAACCCCCGTCTGGCAAAAACAAAGCAGCATAAGTATTGTCATTCTCACTTATAACAGGGTTATCCAGTATGATTGGAGGTTTCTACCTATTGTTCCTAGAAGAACGTCTTCTAGCCACAGGTTGAAAAGCAGTACTGTTGGCCAAATCATACCCAGGGACATTTGGGTCCTCATAACAAACAGGTGTTAAAAGGGGATTTTTAATCGGAATCCCCTTATCAGAAGTTTGTTGTGTTTGCTGGTCAGATTCAGGAATAACTAAAGGAAGGGAGGGTTCTTCAGGTCAGTTGCTTTATCCTGTAAGGGTACAGAACCGGGAGGAAGAACTGGGGGGGCGTTGTATCAGTCTTGGCCAAGACTGAGTCTTGTGCTTGCTGAATAAGGAGCACTGGGCTGGCACAAGAAGCTTTATTCTTTGCAGCCCAAGGACACTCACTAAAAACATGGCCACAGTCTTCACATAAATCACACCTAGTTAGATTAGTGCACTGCATTGCTATGCGCCCTATTCCTCCACAGTTATCACAGTGCGCCTGATCACAGGTACTGGATAAATGGGTTTTTGCACCACATTTATAACATTGCCCTAGGCTGTCCTGCATAAAAACAAACCCCCCATCTCTCCCCGACATAAAAGAGTTAGGGATATGCTCCATTCCTGCATCAGTTACTCAAAGCTTAACCTTATATTTCCACCCCCCTGTCCAAAAAGATTCAGAATCCAACAGTGCTTCAGGACTACTCAAAATCTCACATTTCTGTGACAACCAAAATGTAATGTCATCCACATGGACCCCCTCATTTCTAAACATAACTGTTATAAATTTAACCAAAGGCTTAGTTAAAGGTATAACTAAAAAGGGGGTCCATGTGGGTGAGAATTTAACTTGTGCATAGCGTTCCCAATATAAGTCCAAGGCATATGCTGTCCTAAAACTAATGTCATAATTGTCCTCCCCTGATATATTAATCAGGGCAAATACTTCTCTGGGAGAAAAGTGCAAAGACTCCTTCAATAAAGTTTGTCTGACATAGGCCCGGTCTGGCCTGTCCTCTAAGCCACCCTTGTAGTGGATACGGACAGCATTCCGCCTAGATGCAGCTTCTTTTTTTACTATGGAGAACAAATCTGATAACAGAGGCTTCTGGCCAAGTATAGAATCCTGTGTCTCTGTATAAGGACCATTAGGATCGTCTCCCTCTATAGGTGTTTTCCCTTCTGAGACAACCAACAAACCTGAATCTGTCTGGACCGTGGAAACAGCAAGACTTTTATTGTCCATTTTAGTGTTCTGTATATCCTTCATCTGAGATAAATTAATATCTGTAGCCTTGATGTCAAAAGGTTTCCACTCAGGAGATACTTGAGAGAAATTTAAGGTGGAATCCCAATTAGGATCAGGAAGCCAGTTTCCTTTTGTGGTTTTTAGCCACCCTGCCCCTTGCAAAGCCTTTTGAGCAGTCCAGGTAACGTCTGCAGTAGACAATAACAATGGGGAAGCAGGCTGTAGAGGTGCCTGTGAGTTAATTACTGGTCGTTGTTCTGGAGGCATAAGAGACCGCTCTGTAGAGTGGCTAGAAAGGGGTTGAAGGGAGGCCCTATCCCCGTGATTAGTAACAAAGGAAAAGGTAGTAGCTCTAGTCTGCACTCCTGGACAAGTCTGATAAATAATTTCACTGCTTTTACTGGCTAGGGGCTCGCTAACCAGAGGCTTAGCAGGGAACCTAAAAACAAAGCCAGACTCTTTTATTAAAGTTGAGGAATTCGGAGTGGTCACAGCTGACTACACCTTCATCTGAGTGCAAGAGCTGACTCCTGCTATGCGGCTATCGCCCTTGAGCTGGATTCTGCCAGTAGGAGAAAGCGAAACTGTAATCTTGGGCTTTCGGCACACACCTGCCTTGGTGTTCTGACTGCCAGCCCGCAGAGTAGACTGTAAAGGTTTGTCAGCAGAAAGCAAACTGGGCTGTCGGTACATACTAGCCGTGCTAGAACTGCCAGCCCCGAAAACAAGTTGTACAGCATTTCCATTAGTAGTGGCCAACTCACCAAACTCTGGCACACCCTCTGAACATGCAATGCCTCCCGAAGGCAGAATAGGGATCTCCGCCTTCCGAATGACCGAATCAACATTCTTGCACTTCCCCAGTTGTATAGAGAGTGCCTCAGTAGCTTTTAGGCAAGCAGCCACATTATTCTCGGTCTTATCCGATACAGAGGATGCAACCTTGCCAGAAGCCATGTCTAAATCAGTATCCAATACAGAAAAATCTTTTGTAGAGAGAAAAATGTCACTCATATCGCCATCTAATTCTGTACCTTGTTGCACCGCAAATTCAGCCTCTTGCCTGACTAGACTAGGAGAGGAGTCTCACTCTCCTATCTCCACAGCATCCTGTCAGTCCGGCGACTCACTCCAAGTGGCCATCTTGATGGCCAGAAGGTCCCCCTACTGACGAGAGTAGGGGAATTTTATTAAACAAAGAAATCATAACATCATACAGAAGTAAACCAGGAAAAAGAAAAATCATACATCGCATAGGAATCAAAATACATAATAGGTATACAGCCATGTAACAAAAATGAAAATATATACAGTACAGCCTAACAGAAAAGAGTAGCAACTAAAACAAAAAGGTAATGTGCTTCCATAAAGATTGAAAGCAGTGTAAAGAAAGTTGCTTACGTTCTAATTCCAAAACATTCAACAGAGCATGTTCAATATGTCATACAATAACAAGTGGAACAGTCGGAATTTGTTGCAATATATATTGACAGCAAGCTCGCTGTCAATACATATTGACAGTGAGCTTGCCATATATAATATTTGCACATAGTAAAAATCACTCTCAGAGTACTAGGATGAAATCTAGCCCAAATACCAGAAAAATCCCCCAATATCAAAACTGGATATGTGATCCTGCTAAGAAATGGCCACTTCCACTTATTAGCTAGAGTTTTCCAAAACAATATAGCATCCTGACAATCAAAAAAGAAATGTGACATGGTTTCCTCACTATGAAGACGTGAAGGTTTAGGGCAGTATCTTTCCTGAGAAGACTTGTGTTTTAAATTTCCTCTAACCTGTAATTTTCCATGGCAACAAAGCCAGGAGACATCTCACATATGTAGTGGGATTCACTTATCTCGAAGGATAGATAAAACACAGTCAGTTCGGGAAGAAGGGCAGTTAGGAAAGTATAAAACAGGTTTCATAATATTGACAAACGTATCATAAAATTGCTTTCTAGATAGTGTTAATATGGAAGATTTTTGGAGTTTTCAAGACCTGATCTTGCGGAAACTGTCCACGGCATAGGATGGATAGCAAAAAGTACGAGACTGTACAGGTGGGAGTGTGTCCCATTTATCTATAATGGAACCTAAAGTATAGCTAATCCACATATCACTAATAAGAGATGTGAATCTGATGCTGTGGAAAATTTGGAAAAGAAAAAAGGAAAGAAAAAAAGCTATGGGGTGAATCATACCAAGTCCACCCTGAGTAATAGGCAAGTATGTAACATCACTTTTAATTGGATTAAGCCTACTACCCCAAATCATCTGAAAACATACACTGAAGATGCATGTTTCTAAGTGTGTGGGAGGAGCATATACGGAGCTAAGAAACAAAAAAATAGGAAGTATGAATTTTTTAACCACCAAAACGCTCTTCCTTTTCACTAATTTCCAAGATTTCCATAAACCAACCTTATATTCTCCAATCTGAATACGTTTTTCCCAATTATAGGTTGCTGCATCCTCAATATTAAACCAACCCCCCAAAATTCTCTGGGGAGAGGTATAAGTCTCAATGCCACCAACCGTTGAAACAGTGGTGGACACAGGGTCCAAGGGAATAGATACGCTCTTCTGAAGGTTCAGCATGCTACCAGAGATGACAGAAAATGTTTGAAACACTTGAATTGCTCTATCACCCGATGATTTATTATGCATAAATAAAACAACACCATCTGCATACGCAGTGATCTTTATAGTGGGTAGGGAAGAATGGGGTGCTAGATTTGGGAGTCCCATCTAATTTGCCTAATAATTGGGTCCAGGGCAAAAGCATATAATAATGGGCAGAACTGGCAACCTTGACGAACCCCAACTGTCTGGAGCAAAGTGTCACCCACAAACCCATTGATTACCAGAGTAACATAAGAAAAAATACGGGTAAGCCAATGAAGGAAGGTATCCAGGATACCATATAGGTGCAAAAGCTGAAATAAATGAGTGGTAAACTGAACCAAATGCTTTGGCCTGGTCTAGTGAAAGAACAAAACCTGAAACACTATGGTGTTTCTTAGCTTCAAAAATTTCTTGGAGAAGAAGCAAATTCATAGTGATCGATCGCCCTGGAATAGCACAAGACTGGGCTGAATCAATAAGATCCGGTGCAACCTTTTGTAGGCGTGTGCTAAGTATTTGAGTCAAGATCTTGAAATCCGTGTTTAGAAGATGTAGAGGTCTCCAATTCAGTAAAGAACGAATATCACCTTTTTTATATATAAATTTGAGAAAGGAGATGCGGAAGTTAGCAAGCTGTGAAGGGTTTTATAAAATATAATTGTAAACTTGGGTTAGTACTTCTAATAGGTCATCTTTAAATGTGGTGTAAAATTCATGTGTGAGACCATCAGGACCCGGGGCTACCTGTAATTTAAGGTGGGAAATGACACAAGCTACTTCCTCTTGAGAAATGAGGGCAATAAGGTCTGCAACATGGTGCGTAGAAAGCTGTGGAGCTGGGGCCGAAAAAATCATGGACAATTCAGGGGAGTTAGAGGGCAAAGTACAGAACTGTCTACGTAAATGAGAATTGACAATTGAGAGCATACCAGAAATATCAGAAACAGTATCTCCCGTTGCATCATAAAGTCCATGCATGACCGTGACCTGAAGCCTATCTGCATAAGCCGCAAATGGATTTGCCTATGGAGAGACCGATGTACCCACTCTCATAAAAAAATCCAAAGTGCGAGCACTGTTATACTGATGTGTAAACATGTGCTGTTTGACAGTATTGATTTGTGAGGAATAGTCAACAGGGGAAGATACAGAAAGAGACATCAATTTATATAACTGATTCCTGAAGGTCAAATATGTAAGATAGGAATCACGAACCAGATGTTTTCCTATAGTGTGAAAAAGTAGACGTAGGTCTAGTTTTGTATCAGACCACCATTCCCACATAGAGTCATAGCAGCAGAGAACTGTGATCCGTGCCTGAAATAGAGATCTAACTTGTGACAGGACAAAAGCATGGGACAAGATAGTATTGTTTAACTTCCACTGAAGTGGGGAGGTAAGAAGGGGCACTGTGGTCGCATCGAATGAAAATATGCAGGTCAGTAAAGAATGGTCCAAAAGTTCCGTGGGGCAAAGTGAAACTTGTTGTGGTACGGAATACCGAGAAGAAAAAAAATAATTAATGCGGGTGTGATAGATAGATCTGTGATATGTATACCCAGCATCAGTTTTCAGGGAGCAGTAAACATCAATTAACCTAGCAGTCTTTACCAAATTAGATAAAGCAAGGGAATCACAATAAATCTTCTTCCCTGCTGCTGTCCTACAGGAAACATCAATAGAACAATTAAAATCACCACCCCAAATAATAGGTTGCCTAGTACATAAATAAGGCTTAATGAGATCTAGTAAATGTATGCGAGCAGTTTTGGCCTGGGGGCCATAGAGATTCATAAGACGAAAGGGTTGTCCTTGAAAAGTACAATCAAGAATCAGGGCTCTACCAGGGTGTATATCTATAATATGGGAAATGGAAAAGGCCGTAGAAAAAAATAGGATGGCCACCCCGTCAGCAAAATCATCCCCAAAGGTCCAGTAAGAAGGTCCCTTAATCCATCCCATTTAAGGTACTGGACCTCAAAAAGTGAGATGAGATGTGTTCCCTGTAATAGGATAATATCTAAGGGGAGAGAGGTAGCAAGGTGAAAAAAAAATCCTCCTCTTGTAGCTTTTCAGGCTACAAACATTGAATGATGCTACTCTAATAAAGGCCAGAGCAATGAATCAATCAGCCACTCCCATCAGTAATATTCATGTTCTTTCGCTTTTTACTCCCCTTTTTAGTTTTAGTAAGTTTCTTGCAAGATACATCTGGAGATTTAGGAACAGTGAGATTCATGTCAGAAGGTAGTACAGAGGCTTCAGAATCACCATCAGAGTCATCTCTCCCACCCTTTAGACATTCAAAAGGGTTGGCGAGAGAAACTTCAGGAGCTAGGACAATTTTACGAGTGGTCGTCCTGGTGACTCTTCTGCTAACCTGAAAACCTTCTGGGTCTACAAGGGGAGTGTCAGTGGTCTGAACAGGAGGAGGGAGTGGGGTATGTTCAATAGGTCCCTTAGCAAAAGGAGTAATCTCCATATCAGTAGGAGGTTCCATTATGGGCTGTGGTTCTACTGGTACAACCGGTGTAGTGGGAAGGGGGGAGGAGGAGACGTCAGTGGGCCAGGATATCGAAAGCTGAGTAGTGGATCGGTCTTGGGCCTTATCCTGTGCCTTCTGTACGAGGACATTCGGGTCCCACCCCTCATTCCGGTTTTTGCTGGCCCAGGGACATTGATGATATGCATGTCCTTTGTCACCACATAGATTGCACTGAAACACATTAGTACAAGAAACACTAGGGTGACCAAACCCCCCACATAAACTGCATTTCAGCAGGTCACAAGTACTACTGAGATGCGTATGGGATCCACATTTATAACAGGCCCTAGGTTGGCCTCCATTAAAGCAAACACCCCTGTCCTTACCTAAAAAAAAGCTGTTAGGGAGATGAATGACTTCCGAGTTGACCTGAAAAAGTTTCACACAAAACTTCCAACCACCCATCCCGAGGCCCTCTTCATCTATAATGGCTTCGGGGAGAATAAGACAGTACATCTGTTCTTTAACCAATGATATATGTCACTAACACCTTCATTCCGAAACATAATAGTGACAGTACGAACTGCCGGTTTAGTGAGAGGTATAACAGAAAAAGGAACCCAAAGAGGAGTATTCTTTAATGAGGCATATTTATGCCAAAACCTATCTAAACCACTATTGAATTTGATACTAATATCACAGGTTTCTTCTCCAGAAATCTGTATCAGGGTGTAAATATCAAAGGCCTGAAAATGCATGTCACCTTTTAAAAGGGTTCTAGCCACATAATAACGGTCAGAAAATACAGATAGACCACCCTTGTAACGTAGGCATACTGCATTATGCCTTGGAGCCTGTTCCAACTTATTTTTAAATAAATCCGAAAGTACAGGACCCCTGTCTGGAGCTGGAGCAGGATCCAAGGAAGGGGATTCCAGAGTCGGGAGGACAGTGGAAGGGCCCTCCCCAGGATTCTCCACATTAGGTGCATTTGGTTTAACAGCATTCGACAGGGAAGGGGGTGTACTGGGAACAGGACCAGGAAGCAATGCAGGGCCAGGTTCAGGCAAAGTAGATTGTGCCAAGGAACATGAATCAGAAAGGGAGCGAGCATTACTGGAGAGAGCAGGACCAGACATATGGGCTATCTGAGGGGAAAGAACAGTGGGTTGTGTAGAAATGGGGAGGGCTGGGCCCCGAAATAAAGGAGAACCAGAAGTGCCCCCACCCAGTGGCAATGCCTCAGAGTCGTGTGAAACAGAGACTAGATCAGGGATTTCAGGACTATTAATAACAGTAGTGGCAGTGATAGCATTATTGTCATTATTGGCAGTAATAGCATTATTGGCAGTAGCAATAGTAGTAGCAACAGTAACATTAGTAATAGAAACAGCAGGATCTGTAGTAGTAACAATAGCAGCATTATCAGCACTATCCATAATATCCCCCCAAGTAGTCCGAAACACAACAGGTTTGGATAATAAAGCAGAGTCCGAAACAGCAGAGTTATCAATAGAACAAGCAGCTGCAGATGTAGGTACCTCAGTGGAGCACTCAGGTGGAGGTGCAGGCCTGGTAGGGGAGAACAAAATGCCGTGCTTATCCGCGTCCCACATCGGGTCTGGAGTCCAGGAGCCCGAGTCCGTTAATATCCAGCCAGCTTGGGTCAGGGTATTAGAAGCAGTCCAAGCAGGGGTTACAGCAGTCAGAGCAGGGTGTAGTCCAAAACGTGCGCGGATGAGAGAAGCAGTCATGGAGGATGCCATTGGAGCAGGAGAGGTAGAGGTAACCATCTTCAGGTGGAAGGGATCCAGCATTAACAGATCAGAGTCTCTCAAATGCGACTCTGCAGTCGCGCCAACTCTCCGAAGCACAGAACCGGAAACCACAGGGGGAGCTATCAGTGTAACACCGCAAGACTCTGAAGCGGTAGGTTCTGTGTTAGCAGATTGCAAAGGCAGAGCAGGACCAGGAGAGATCATCAGCAACATCGTAGGATCAGGTAGACAAGTAGTAGAAAGCGTCATCATGCACAGAGAAGTATCCTGTAAGGCAGAATTCTGAGAAGCGATCTCCTGGTGCTGGAAATAAGCAGGGGTTGCCTCCTTCAGTAGCTCTTGCAGTAGCTGTGTACTAGAGGTAAGAACCTCACTGGAGCAGGGCTGAGCAGCAGCTGAGCCCTCCATGTCTGTGAGCAGAGATCCCCTACTGACGAGAGTAGAGGAATTTCCCCAGTGTCCTGGCCAAATTTCTCTCATTCACTAAAAAAAATACCACCAACAGCGTAATCTGGTTCAAGGTCAGTTGGCATTCATCTGTATCCCCTTCCCCCAGGTCGTGCCTGAAAATAGGTAGGATTTGTCAAGTGTACTTACCCGGGCAACAAAAACTAAATAAATAAATCTCTCCACTCAGTGCATATCTCTCTCTCCTGTTTTAAGTCTACTTTTAAGTAATTTTTATTACAAAATGTATGTGTACATGTGTAAATTAATTATTTTACGTTGTTGTTTGTTATAAATTGTTATTTGTTGTCTCTGGGTCGGACCTGAAAAAGGACTTGTCCAGTGTCCCTACCCAGTTAACAAATAAATAAATAAATAAAAATAAAATGCCTTCTCACTGATAGGCCTGTCTGTGCCCAAATCCTGGAACAGGGCTGAACTAATCTCCATTCCATGCAGAACTGCTGCCCTATGCTCCTGAGCCACTGGGGACAGTCACTCTGTGGGGCAAACAGGAGACCCTTCCTGAAAAGACAACAGCATCTGTCAGATTGCTCATCCTATGCATGCAATTCCTGATTAGGACCATAGGATCAGGTCTGAACCCACAATTCCTCAAGTGGATAGTGCCTTAGCCTCCTTTAGCATTTTATTACATTTAAAGTAATAAAGGCAGCCCAGTGGCACTGAGGGTTGAGCCGCTGGATGCCACACCTCGTGCCATGCCTGAGACCCAGATTTGGGAGCGAGCTCGGGCCATCGGGGGTCGGAGGGGGAGGAGAGGATCGATCATCCATTAGACTGCTCTCCTCTCCTGGGGTGGTATTCTGGGACTTCCTCACCAGGTAGCAGCTCCTAGTGGAGGCTGGGGGCACCATACACCTTGGTGGGGACAACCAATGGGGGCACAGTGTCGGCAGGCATCTGCAGGAGGGGGTGGGAGTGCACCCTCAGTGCGCTGATGCCATTGCACGACTGCACCAGTGGGCGGAACAAGTGAAACTCTCTGGCACCCGGCAGGTGAAGGGGAGCCCAGGGATCAGCTCTCATGTCCAATGCCATACCTTTCCAGCATGCAACTGACATGCCCTCCAACTCTCCCTGATCACTCAATCAGAATATAGATAGAGCACCAGAGGAGTAGGCAGTCCCACCCCGAGGGGCTCAAAGCTGGGGGCTCAGGTGACTGGGGGAATGAGAAGTGGATACAGGCCCATGTCAAGAGTCAATGTTAGCCTGGAGGGCTTCAAGCAGGATGGAACCAGGCTGCATCAAGTGGCTGCACTGGAGAGAGTCTGGGGGTCACCAGCGTAGGAGGTAAAAGAGAGTTGGAAAAAAAAAAGTAATAAAGGAAATGCCCTTTTAATACGCCAGTCCTCAGATTTATATCAGTATTCTCAGCTTTATTTGAATTCTGTACCTGTTGCTTAAACTCTCTTTTCTACAGACTAACATGAACTAGCATCTAAGACACATTGCTCTGTGACCTTATGGGCCAATCAGTGCTTGCAAGCAGTTGAGAATAAAAGTGACATAGGTTCTTGAAGGTGTCATGCTGCACATCGCAGAAGCCCGCTGGAAATTAGATGTGGCATCTCATTTAGGCTTACCTATGTAATTAAAGTTAAGTTGTTTTGAGCCTAGTCTGATGGAGACCTTCAATGAGCACCAGTTATACTAGGATAGTATAGTTGCACAGAAGGCCCATGCCCATTTTGTCCAACTCCCGCAAGTGGGTTATTTTGCCTTATTTCCTGGTATTAGATAGTTGTCTAGTTTTCTCTTGAAGTTATTAAAGGTATCTGCCATTACCATATTGCCTGGTAGTACGTTCCAGTTGGTATTACTCTTTGTGTGTAATAGTTTCTTCTGTTGTTTCCGCTTGGGTAGGTTAGTTGTATTTGTAAATTATGACTTCTCAGATTCTGGTTTCCTGGGTTTATTGTAAATCCTAGATCTGCCATTAATTGGTGATCTCTAGATATGTGATACATATGCAGTAGATTGCCTCTTGTTCTTCTTAGTTCTAGGGGAATATAAATCCAGTGCAGCCATTCTTTGCTTGTAGCAGGTTGTCTGTAGCCCCTCAACCATTTTAGTTATCCTTCGCTGGACCCCTTCCACCCTATTTGCATCCCCCCATAGTATGAGCTCCAGAAGGAGGTGCAGTAATCGAGATAAGGCCTGACATAGGCTCTGTACAAGGGCATAATACATGCTGTGTCTGGTGGTGAATGCTCTTTACACATCCAATAATTTTGTTGGCCTTCTTAACTAGAAGACCACACGACTTTTAAAAAATGAAATTTTGAAATTTTATAAAACAGAGTGTAACTGTACATGGTTTTGTTTGGTTGGGCTGTTCTTATTGTGTAATTCTGTATTTTCTTTCTTTTGTATTTGTGTCTCAATGTAGTACTGGATATTGTGTATTGTGTATACTTTATATCTATTTGTGAATGTTACTTGTTATATGTTTAGATGTAACTTAGTGAATCACAAACAAGACTATCTTGAGAAAAGGATTGTACAATCCTAATGATTAGAATTTCCAGTATAAAAATAAAGTTTTATCTATCTACTGCCCCACAGTGTTTTGTAAATCTGAGATCTTCTGCTATGTAGATTCCTAAATCTTTTTCCATAGTTACTGCTCTTAGATCTTTTTTGTTTAAGATGTAGGTAGCTTTCTGATTTGTAGCCCCAAGGTGCATAACCACACACCTGTCTGTATTGACTTGCATCCCGTTTGATTGTGCCCATGTTTCTATCTTAATGAGATCTTGTTCTAGGGTACGAATTCCCAGTCTTGTACTTACATAGGAGGCGATTTTTGTGTCATCAGCAAATTTGATAGTAAAATTGTCCAGTTGATTGGTCATATCTGAGATGAACACACCAAACAGTGCCGGTCCAAAGATGGAACCTTGTGGGACATCACTAGTGACTGGGCCTTCATCTGACAGATACCCCCTTATTCTTATCCTTTGTGTTCTACCTGTAACCAGGTCCAGGTTTTAAAGCTTTTTTTTGATGTTGTTAGTTAGCGCCCAGTGCCTCCATTTATATAACCCAAACCTGGTGAGCCTGGGTTCGGGGAGAAAACATTTACATGGCATAAGGGCTAGGTTCTTACTTCTGGACAGGGGCACCCAAGTAACTCCAGACACAGGAAGCAAGAACTGTGAATGTCCAAACCAGGAGTGAGATTCTAAAGTGGAGCTTTTATTCACTTACACACAGGAATACAAAGCAGGATGGACCCTCACGGGGATACACTCACTGCTGGTACAGAACTATAGAGGTCAGAACACATCGTCTTCATCATCACAACTTCTTTCCTCAGGTTCTGAACACACTGGGCTCTCAGCCCAAACTGGTACTCACTCTATCCTGGATTCCCTGGCATGGCCCTTGGCTAGCACTGGTACACACTTTTCATATGGCATGGACATATCTGCTGGTGGATCCCTCTACCACCCATGAGCACTTCCAAGCTCTGAGGGAAAACACATATCCTAATCCCACATCTGGGTACTTTCTGCAAACACTGGCCTAGTGCCCGGGAGAAAGCTATAGGTGCCCAAGGTGAATCCATGGAGGTAAATCTGGATCGTCCAGATGGGGGGGATCTCCCACTTTTTGTCCCCAAATTCATACCCAGCCATTCATTTGGAGTCAACACCTTTCCTTTGAAACTCTCTGTTTATAGACTGCTATCTCAAAATGTACATCACATTTAGCAGTCTACTGTCTCTGGTAACTGGTGTCCTGACTTGTAACATTCTTTAAGTGGCTATGTCCATCCCTGTAGACTCCCACTGATTAGATGCATTTCAAGCCATACACAACTTAAGTACTGTACTTGGCTGTCATTTTCTGACCCACAGTAGCAGATACTTAACACAACAGTCTCAGTGAAAACATGGGCTCTCTGGCAGAGCAGACTCACCCTGGTTCGCAGATGCCCACGGGCTTCTCTCAGGAAAAAACAAAACGTACTTCTCGGTGTTTCAGCACAAATCTTCTTCACAGGCATCTTCTCTTCTTCCAGCAGGGCCAGGGGAATTGCCCCTGAAGAGCTGGTCTTGTTCCCCCCATCCCTCTCAGGTATGGGGCACTGGAACAACTAGGGGATGGTCTCAACCACTTCGAAAAGTACTCTTCTGTGTCCTTCTCTAGGGTGAGACCACACACCCTCTTTGGAGGTAGCTCTGAACAGAGCTGTGGGCTCTGAGGGACTGCCAACTGCACTGTACCTCCTCCCTCTACCACAGACTGCACAACACTCTCCTTTGAAAATCCCAGTGTTCTAACCTAACTCCCAACTGCAACACTCCACTGTGGCTTTTACTGCTGCGAGAATTCTATATGATGTCAACCCTCCAGCTCAGCGGAGACTGAGAACAGAGTGAGGGTTTCACAAAACCCATTTAACTGGTGTTTCACAAGCTGCCTTCCCCTGCCTGCCACTAGATCTAAGTGGATTCTAATAACCCCGGGTGACAGGGGGGTTACATACCCATCAACCATTCATTAACTCATGTGATGATTTTGCTATCTATGCTCACTTTGTACATTTTATTTGTCAGGGTGCCATGTGGGACTTTGTCAAATGCTTTGGCAAAGTCTAAATATATTATGTCGACAGGGTTGTTTTTTTCAAGATTAGCACTAACCTTCTCATAGAAGACTAAGTTGCTTGTCAAACAGGATCTATGCTTTTTAAAGCTATGCTGTGTATTATCTTCTAGATTTTTATGTATTATGTTGGTTTGTAGTCTATCCTTAATTTTTGTCTCCAAGATTTTACCAGGCATGCTAGTCAGACTAATTCTTCCTCTGTCTCCTTTCTTAAAAATTGATATTACCATCACTGTGTTCCAGTATTGTAGAACTTCTCCTATATTGAAAGACATATTAAAGATTTTATATAATGGCACTTCTAGCCACGGGGTTATAGCTTTTAACAGCCTTGGGTGTAAGTTGCCTGGCCCAGCAGATTTTGTAATATTTATCCCCTCTAGTTTACTTTTGATTTCATCAACTGTAATTTCATGGGTTATTGAGTTTGTTTTTGTGGCTTCGGTGTTTTTATTTATAGTTGTCTGATTTCCAAACACTGAGCAAAAGTAAGTGTTTAGTTCATGTGCCATTTCTTGTGGTTTAGAGATTTCTGTATTATTTACCACTGGGGCCCTATACTTACTTCCTTGGTTGTTTTATTGCTAATGTATGCATAGCAGCATTTTATATGTGGTAATCTAAATTCTAGTTTTTTCTTTTCTTTTCCCTTCTGATTTTGTATTTGCATTTTCTTAGTATGGTTTTGTATCTATCTATATTATACACATTATTTTTCTTTTTGAGTGTCCTATATGCCCTTCTTTTGCTAGCCAGAAATTTATTTATGCCTGGTGTCATCCAGAGTGGAATTTTACCCTCATTACTATATATTCTTTTGTTAGGGATGAGTTTGTCTTCAAGTTTAAGAATTTTATTTTTGATATTAAGCCATAATTCTTCAGTGGATAATGTCTCATTATCCCATATCTATGTTTGTAGTTCATTCAGTAGGGCATTTAGGTTTTCCGCATTGTAATCTTTCACAGTGGTGTTCCCCTTTTGCATTTTTACTTTATTTTTCAGTGCAAATGCAATTATGTTATGGTCTAAATGTATTAGGGATGCCTCAATTTTTATTTTGTATATATTGTCTGGGATATCAGTTAAGACTATATCTATATATATCTCCTGGGCTAGGTCCTCACTAATCGACCTGAACACATCACTAAGACTGAAGTACTCCCAGACACCATGAGTGACCATTCTCCAGTCATTTCCCTCTGGTCTAACAAATTCAACAAACCCTCACCAAAATTCATTGTCAGTAGAACACTTCTATCTGGTCGATTAGGTCCATTAAAAATACACCTGCGATCACTTGACTGGTCTCCAATTGGTGATGCTCAGGACATGGACTCATCCCTAGAATACTTTATCACTACTTTTAATGCAGCTTGTGATGTTCATGATCTGTACAAGAAATGAAAGATTAGGGGATCAATAAACCCATGGGTCACTCATGACCTCCTTGACCAGATGAAATCCCATGACCAACTATGGTTTCGTGCTAAAGCATCCAACACCCTAGGGAATACCCAGGCCTACAAATCAGCACTGAATGCTTGCACAAGAGCTATAGGTTCATAGGTAAATACAAGTTTAAGGGACAACCCATAATGAACTCACCTCCATTATCTACTGGTGGAAGAGATATTTGTTGTCGCCCATGTACATATCTAGGTCTGTCTTGAACTGTTGCAAATTGGTACTTAGAACTACTTCAGTTGGTAGAGAGTTCCAAATTGGTGTTGTTCATTGAATAACAAACCTATTTCTTTTCAGTTTTATTAATGTTGGTCTTTAATTTCAATTTATGAGACCTGTTATTACCTTCAGTGATATGCCACTCTAAACAGATAGTCTCAAACATGGCGTCATCCCTAGTGGCCCTGTATAACAAACAGAGATCACCTCTCAATGAGTGGTATTCTAAGGAGAATAGTCCCAGTGGCCTCAACCTATTTTCATAGGAGACAGTATCCAGGTTAATTATATTTTTGGTCAGCCTTCTCTGTACCTTCTCAACCATTGCTCTATCTCGTACTGATGTAGGCGTACAGAAGGAGGAACAGAAATCTAAATGTGATCTCACCAGGCTAGAATATAGAGGCACGGGTACCTCAGGTTCCCTACTTTTAATATTCTTTAAGATACAAGTAATTAATCTGTGACATTTTTTAGTGATTTTATTTGTATGTTCAGTAAATTTTAGGTTATTGGTGATGTAGTAAGATAGTTTGAAGTAATCCCCCCACCACCCCCCCTTGCATAACTTACTACTGGAATGAACTCCATCCTATCTTTCTGTTTCCTTCCTATTTTTTTTCTTTCTTCTCACAGTCTGTTGTGCAACAGCATTTCTTCCCTAGTTTATCTTATACTTGTCACACTTGAGAATTCTGGGTTAGCCACCCGCCATTACCTCTTTATCTTGGTTATGATTTTTACTTTCTTTGAAATTCCTCCTTGGAGTAGTAATTCCAGTGTCTGTTATGACATACTCCCTGTGGCCATCTAATTTGGATGTAAAACACTGCCATCTACTTAGGGGTTAGTTGTGTGGCTATAACGGCAGTAAAATTGTTTACTTCCTTAAAGAATTATGCCCCGAGTCTTTTTATAGGAAAATAACTACATTGTCCCCTGCTTACAGGTCTTAGAAGTGTCAGCCTGTTTATTGGAGTCCCAGTGGCTGTCCTAGTATTTGCACTTCTCCTTGCATGTTGCAGGAGGGTAAGTGCTGGTACAGTTCAGAAAGGAGCAGCCAATGGGCTGCAGAGGTCTTAAAAATAAAACTCATTATTTTGTTTATGTTGCTGACTCGCTGAGTGGTAAGTACATTTTAGTACAAAAGTTGTTTAGTGGACTGACGTATTGCAATATTGTCTATTTAGAATCTAGACTTTGCAAAAGAAATGCATATCTTTACTGTTTTCCTGGGTTGCTGATAAAATGTTTTTTGTTGTAAAATACAAAAATGCAATAGTGTGGGAACATAATGTAATGTACATATTTGTCTTTACTAATCTCCCTGAGAGAGAGAAAAAGGTTTTAAACAACAGAGATGAAACACTTTACAAAAGGGAGTCATTTTACCTTGGTGTTACTTTGCAGATGGTTGCTGGAGGTCCAGGTGTCCCAATCAGGAGATACCTTCTAGCAGGGTGGGGGTGCAGTCTCCTATAGGCGGCCTGCAGCACCCCTGCTGATGTATTTATGGAACCTGATTTGTCAATCTCCCAAAAAGGAGGTGGAGCCAAGATTCATTAGAGCCCCATTTTGTCTAAAAAAAAAAAAAAAAGTTTGTTGTTGATTTAAAGGGTTTAAATAGTTACTAGTCTTTGATTAATGCTGATTATTATTGTTTGGTAAAATATAAGATCAGGTATTACATGTCTGGCTAGATAGTAAAAAGAATATGACTGTAATTAAGATTATTAGGGGTGGGTTTTGTTCATTGGGGGAGGAGTTTAGATGCTATAAAACTCAGGCTCCAGCACCTAGAAGTTAGATGTAGTTTGGAGTGGAAACTATATACATCTCCAGATTGGGTTCTCCGAGGGAGACCCAGCACAGACTTTGATTAGGGTTCTAGAATCTTGTAGAACCTGAGCTGTGCCTTTTTGTTTCTTTATTTTCTTTGTTGTTTAACCAGTTGTTCATTTGTATCTTATTGCTTTATTTATTTATTTATTTTAATAAATCTAATCCAACTATTTAGGTGTGGAGTACCTGAATTGTCTGTGTCTTGCCTGATCATTACTACCCATCACATGCAGATAGATTCCTAGGTCTTTTTCTGTAGTACTGTGTTATTCATATAGTAATTTATCAGTCTATTATTTTTACCGAGGTGCATGACCTTGCATTTGGAAATAATAAATACCATTTTGTGTTCTGATGCCCAAATGGTTATGTTGTCCAAATTGGTCTGTAAAGAAACAACAGCTTGATTATCATTCACAATGCATCCCAACTTACTGTCATCCGCGTATATATATATTTATCCATACCCCATTTGTAGTTTGCATGGTAGCGATAATGATATTAAACAGTATGGGACCCAGTACTGAACCCTGAGGCACCCCACTAGTCACTCCATTCTAAGCAGACTTGTGTTCCTGTATGTTAACTTGTTGTTTACAATCTGCTAACCAGGATTCTATCCACATAATAATGTTAGAGTGCAGGTTGATCTTAACTAGTTGCTCGATCAGTACTCTATGAGAAACTGAATCAAAAGCTTTCTCATAGTCATTAAATATAATGTCAACTGGTAATCCATTGTCTAGTGCTTCACTGATTGGTTTGAAAACATTTATCAAGTTATTTTTACAGGATCTTCCATGAGTAAAACCGTACTGGGTAATATCAAATAGATTATTTGCATAAATATGACTGATAATTTTTTGTAATAGTAATCTCTCCATGATTTTGCCTATGCAGGAGGTAAGACTAATTGGTCTATAGTGGGATGCAGTTTATTTAGACCCTCCTTTATGAATGGGAATGACTGTGGCCATTTTCCAATCAGAGATAGCCACACCTTCATTAATTGACTTATTGTATACATGAGTTAGTATGCTTGCTAATTCGTTGGCAGTTTCTTTTAAGAATACTGGAGGAATATTATCCGGACTTGCTGATTAATTTGTTTTAAATGAGTTTATGGTGGTGATTATATCTTCTTTTCTAAAAAGTGGTAAATTGTCCTGATTAATCAATCTGGTGTACCCGTTTTTTTCTTTTGGTTTGTATATACTTGCAAAATAGATATTAAACTCTTGAGCCATAGCCTGTTCATCAGAGATAGCATTATCATTATTTATTATAGGACCAATTTTAGGCCCATTGCTTGTTAGAGAGACTATATTGTTGAATCATTTTTTCTTGTTATCTTTGGTTAATGTCACAAGATTGTGTTCGAGATTTTTTTAGCAGTTCTAATGGCCAGTTTTGTTTTATTGGCTTTAATTTTAAACCTTTTCCAATTTATTTCAGTTTTTTGTTTCTTGCATTTATTAAATGCCTTTTTTTTTATTCCTAATTAATCTTTTAATTCTTATAGAGTACCATAGTGGTGATCTCTTTTTGTTATTGCATTTTATACATTCAGGCTCCCAGTTCTTGATATAGTATTCAGTTTTATCTTTTATTATTGTCCATGTGCTGTTAATGTCAAGGTCTTTCAACTCATTCTCCCAATTCCAATTTTTTAGATATTCCTTTATTTTATTATAGTTAGCTATGAAAAAAATCTTGGTTTTAGTTAAACCCTTTGTTAAGGAATTATAATAATTAAGTGTCCAGAGAACCATACAATGGTCACTATCTCCTAGTGGTTCACAAACTACCAGGGTCTCCACTAGATTGCTTATGTTTGTGAAAATGATATCCAAAATATTATTATGCCTGGTTTGTTTTAAAACCAATTGTTCTAGGCCAAGTTGTACTTTGGCCTCCAGGAACCTGGTATCTAGCATACTTTTACCCTCCAAGGTGTCCCAACAGATATGTGGCAGGTTGAAATCACCCATTAATATTTTAATTAATTTATTTATTAGAGTCTAGGATTACAAGTACCTTTGAGCCAAGGCTCTTTTATAAAGGTTCCACGTACTTGAGAGACAGTAGGAGATAATGGCAATTCAAATGACAATACAACTTGAAAGAACAATGCAATTTGGAATGGGGGAGTGCAAAACAGGTTACAGTCAATTACAAGCAGTTACATACATACATTTACTGTGGTACAAGGCACCATAGACAGAGTAAGTGAGGAAGGGACAACACATCAGGTGCAGCCAGTGGCATTTGTCAGGAGCAAGGAAAGTGCATAATGGGATGGGTAGAGAGGGTAAGGAGGGAAGGGAAGGGGTGTTAGAGGAGGTAAACTGGGGGTAAGTGCTTGAATAAAAGGAGCAGATTAAGGAGGACAATCACAGGAGCTAGAGGCAGAGAAGAGGAGATGGAGGTTGCATTCAAAAGGGCCTAGTGTAGGCTGTGAGGAGATGTCATAGCCGAGGCCATTTAACCAGCTGGGAGCTCTGTGAGTGAAGGATCTTTGCCCCTGTGTGGTGCGGCAATGTGGAATGTGCAGCAGCAGTGATTCAGAGCCCCTAGTGGAGCACAGATTCTGTGCCTTGTGGAGGAGTGCTTGGACGCCTGGGGGGGGCTAAGCCCAATGTTATTTTTTTCACCATTATGCAGGTCTGGTACTTGACCATTAAGCAGGTCTGGTACTTGATACGGTTAGATAATTGGAGCCATCAAGTTTGGATTGGAGCCATCCAATTTGGGCGTATAGATTGCAGACGTGGGTGAGGTGGTGGGATCCAGTGATGACCCTGCATGCTTTGTTTAGGGTCAAGGATACGCACCTAAGGGCAGAGGCTGAGGCTGAGCCATAGATGATCAGGCCATAGTCGATTAGAGAAACCACTGAGCTCTGAACTGTGATCCTTAAGGCATCTGCAGTGAAGCATTGCCTACGCCTGTAAAGAAGGCCAATGCAAGTATTTGCAGTTTTTGCAACATTGTCAATGTGGGTACAATGGGATAGATTACTGTCAATGGTGACTCCAAGGTATTTGACTGATTGAACCTGTTCGAGGGCTGCTCCAAGGCCATTTGTGATTAAGAGGGATTGGGACCTGTGTTTGTTGTGACAGCTACAGAAAAGCAAGGACTTGTTTTTTTTATAGTTGAGGACTAATTTATGCTTATTAAACCAGTTTTTGAGTGCAGAGAAACCAAGCTGAAGATTATTTTGAAGGAGGTGAGGGTCCTTGTGGGTGGAATAAATGATGGCATCACCAGCATAGGGAAGGATTTGTTCAGGAGAGGATTGCAGGAGACTATTTACTGTAGGAAGAAGCTGAAAAGGAGTGGCCCAAGGATGGAACCTTGGGGGATTCCTGAGTGAACTGGTCTTTCAGCAGAGTGGATATCAGCTATCTTCACTCTTTGGGAGCAGTTTTCCAGGTAGCTCTGGAACAAAGTAGAGGATTCATGGGAGAGTCCAGCAATTTGTAACTGTGTGATTAATAGGCTATGACGGACAATGTCAAATGCTTTGGTACGGTCTATGAAGACAGCCCCAGTGAGGAGATTATTGTCCAGGGAGTTGTGGATAGCACCGGTGAATTCAGGGAGAGCAGATATAGTGCTGTGACCTTTTTGGAACCCGTGTTGTTGGGTGTACAGGATGTTGTATTTGTCCAGGTATTCCAAGAGCTGGTTGGCAACTATACATTCGAGGGCCTTAGAGAGAGGGGGTAGTATGGAGATAGGCAGATACTTCACATGAAGGGCTCTGTCCCCACTCTTGTGGATCAGTGTTATAGTGGCGGATTTCCATCGGTTGGGAAACTGACCAAGGGAGAGGGAGAGGTTGAAAATCTTAGTTAGAGGTGATAGGACTTCATCGAGAGCAAGGGACAGCAGTTTGAGGGTGAGGGAATCCCCACTTGTCCTGGATATGGCAATAGCCTTACTGATATAGTTGTGGACTTCAGGCATCCTGACTGATTTGAAGTAGAATGGGGGGTGGTTAGCAAGGGGGTGATGGTGGTGGAGAATGTTGGTGGAGAATCATCCTTGAAGTCATCCGGTGGGAGAACACTACTGAAGTCTGAGAATGCGGAGTTGAAGGTATTAACAATAGAGGTTGGGTCGAGAGTTAAGACCCCATCCACGTCCGACATGGTAGGTGAGGTTTGAGATGCCTTCCCAGTGACTTCTTTAAGATTGCTCCAGAAGGATTTTCCCCTTACCCCAGGAGTTAGTGAAAACTTTGTTATAGTATATACTTTTGGAGTTGTGGATGGATTTTGTGCATTTGTTACGAGCTCATTTGTAGTTGTGTACATCAGCATGGTTACCTGTAGCCCGAGTCCAATGCCAGAGGAGGTCCCAAGCTTTTAATTGCACTAGGAGCTTTCTGGAGAGCCATGGGTTACAGAGGCCTTTTACTTTGCGCTTTTTGACAGGGGTATAGGAGTCACAGGCAGCACTGAAGGAGTTGATGAAAAAGTCGAGGACCAAGTTGACATCGGTTGTGCAGAAGATAGGAGACCAGTCATGCTGCCTGAGTTGTGATTTGAGGTGTTTCAGCTGACCCCGAAGAAGGACTCTGCTGCTGATTAATTTGGGGGGAGGGGGCATGCTGACAGTATAAGATAATCTAATTGATTTATGTTTAGTATAGTCTCCAAAAAGGTGTTGTTACTTAAGACACCCAGAGTAGGAGAATGGTAACAGAGTCCTATAGATATATGTCTAGTGTTCAGTCTGAGTTTTACCCAGATAGTTGCAGCATCCATAACTGGGATATTGTCCGACTTTATTTCACAACAGTCCAAATTATTTTTAACAAAAAAGGCAATCCCACCTCCTTTTGAGGTTGTACAATTGTTCCGTATAGTAATGTAACCAGAGATGTCTTGACCCCAATCTTTGTCAGAAAACCAGGTCTCAGTAACACCACAGACATATATGCTATCATTATTTAATATGATCTGTAGTTCATTTATTTTATTGTTTAAACTCCTAGCGTTAACAAGTAATATCTTAAGCTTGGAGAAGGGGGCATTGGGCGCAGTATCTTTATGGCTAGTTATGTCCTCAGAATGTGGACTGATTACATTATCAGAGGAAGCAGGAGCAGTGGGGGTTGACATCAGCAGATGGACAATCCACCAGGCAAAAGCCTCCTACTATAGGAATGCCCTTGCAAACATCTGGAATGGTGGGAGAAAGTTCTGGGAAAACCTCTCCAAGGTAATTGGGGAAAAAAAACAAAGTTTCACCTGCAATGCTCAACATTGATGGAACTATCACCCTGGATAAAGTAACCATTGCTAACACCTTCAACTTAACACTTTATGACCTTAGACATGTGTTCCCACCTAATTTCTTTGATCCTACACCAACAGTATCCCATCCCACCATCCCTCAGGCAGCCCAGCTGTGCCCCCCATTTTATTTTGAGAGTATCAATGAAGGGCTAGCCAGGAAACATCTACTCAAAGAATTCAGGAAGTCTAGGCATAGTGCTGACTTCCTTGATTTGAAACTCATCGCCCTCATCTTTGATGAAGTTCTGCTACCCCTTATGAAAATTCTCAACCGCTCTCTTATGCTCTCACAATTCCCAATCAAACGGAAGTCGGCTGTGGTGACTCCAATCCACAAAAGTGGTGACAAGACTCTCACAAGTAACTACAGGCCTATATCCATCCCTCCCCCACTCTCCAAGGCTTTGGAAAGGATTGTTGCTGAACAACTTGTAGACTACCTGGAAAAATATGATTTCCAATGTTCCCAACAACATGGTTTTTGAAAAGGTCACAGCACCACCACTGCACTACTAGACTTCACCTCCTTCATCCACCAGGCACTAGACCACAACCAATTGGCCGGCTCCACCTTTATTGATCTGACTAAGGCGTTTGATACAGTTAAACACTCCCTACTAACTGGACAACTATCACATCTTGGCCTTTCACCGGATACCACTTGCTGGTTCCAAAGCTACCTTAGTGATCGCTCTCAGCAGGTCAGAATTGGAGACCCCCCCAGTCTGTTTGGGTGTACCACAAGGTTTCATACTTGGCCCCCTACTCTTCAGCATCTTCATGAATGACCTCCCTGCCACTTGCCATGACTGAATTCTACTCTATGCGGACGATGCAGGCATTTTCTCGAGCCACTCCAACCTCCATCACCTCCAGCAACAGCTACAGTCTAGTTTCTCAGAAGCTGAAACCTGGTTCAGGTCATGTAAACTCATCCTAAACTACTCAAAAACCAAATCAATGCTGTTTCATGGTACTCACAACAAACACAAACTCCAACAGCTGCTAATCTACAATAGTGGTGGCACTGTGCTGGAACAGGTAGACCAGTTCAAATACCTGGGAGTGACCCTTGACTCCACCCTTTCATACTTCACACTTATAAATAACCTTGCTAAAGCTGTGAATACACGCATAGGCCTACTATATAGGCATAGGCACTGTCTGACAGACGAAGCATTAAAACTTGCCATCCAGAGCTCAATCACCTCTTTAATTGACTATGGCCTCGTTGTTTATGGATCAGCTACTGACACTGCCCTCCGGCATATAGCCATAGCCTTAACTCATTGCCTCCACAGGAACTCTCTGAAGTTGCAGCACTTGTCTCCTGTATACTATTAACAGTGAATCCTGGGCCCTTTAAAGCAAAATCAAGCCATAATCGGCTTGCCACAAACAATTGTTAATAGCACAAAAACCATAAGTGTTAGACATAAAGTATGAGTGGTAAACTTGTTCAGCATAAGATTACATTTCCAACAGTGGTATGTAAGTAATAATAGGTAATTTTGTTTTTTTCTATGCTGGTCGAAACAGCAAAAAAATATTTTTCCACTAAAAAATGCACCATAAGCCTTTTTTTTTGTTGGGAAATATGTAACATATCAACACCAAATTAAGCATCCAGTTATTAGATGTAGTTTTAATAATTGTTTGTAAAAAAACAACTATATCTGTAGTATTAAACATAATTTTTCCCCATTTTAGTCAAGGTGTGTTGATGAGGTTTGAGAGACAAATCTAAACCATAAACACCATACCATAAACAAATGCATATAACTCCTAAAATATACATGATACACACAACATACCAGTGACAAAGTTGTTCCACACAAAATTGCCTTTCCAACGGTGCTATGCAATCAATTATGTTCAATTCGGTTTCTGTTTTATACTGGCTGAGATACCCAGAATGTATGTTTTCTTCAAAGTGCTTAGGTGGTTCTTGAAGGACAAAATGTCTGCCATACACACCATGTCATAAACAAATGTGAATAACTCCTAAAGTGAGCATGATGCACACAAAGTGTCAGTGGCAAAGTTGTTCAACACAGTATTACCTTTCTAATGGTGCTATGCAGTCAATTCTAATCATTTCTGACTGGCAAGTAATATTAAAACATGTGTGTGATGTCTCCAGACATTACTAGGACACACAGGAATCAAATCTAATCAAATCAACTTTATTTTTATAGCGCCTTTCAAAACCAAGGCACTGTACATAAAACCAAGTACATCAAATATAAATAGAATTAAAACAAAGGCATTAAAACAGATCATCCATAACTAGGGAAGGCTAAGTTAAATAAATACGTTTTTAACTCAGTTTTAAATCTACTGACAGTTGGGCATTCTCTTAACTGATGAGGCAGAGAATTTCACAGGGTTGGAGCTGAAAAAGAGAAGGCACGAGAACCAGATGTCTTCAGTCATACCCTGGGAATCTCCAGCAATCTCTCATTGGTGGATCGGAGAAGACGAAGGGGGCAGTAGGGTACCAGGAGATCTTGCTGGTATCCGGGTTCCTGATCATGTAGTGCTTTAAAGGTTAGCAAGCCAACCTTAAAGGTGATCCACCACTGAACAGGCAGCCAGTGCAGTTCGCGGAGCACAGGTGTAATATGATTGGTTCTAGAAATCCCAGTCAGAAGCCTGGCTGCAGTGTTCTGCACCAGCTGCAGGCAGCAAATATCAACCCCAGGTAGCCCTAGGTAGAGGGAGTTGTAGTAATCAAGACAGGTAGTGACAAAGGCATGGACCAGTGCTGGAAGATCATCCGGAGGAACCAGGTGTTTCACCCAGGTGATATTCCTCAGATGGTAGAAAGAGGATTTGATGACAACTGACACCTGGGATTTTAGAGTAAGATCATCATCAAAAATAACTCAAAAGGTTACACACCCGATCTGAGGTAGTGAGCGACATACCACCAAGTAAACAAGCCTGATGGTTGTCCAGCCCCCAAACCCGCCCCCAGATGACTTGGGTCCACTACCAGAACTTCAGTCTTGTCTGGATTCAGTCTCAGCCAGCTGTAACTTGTCCAGGATCTGATATCAGTAAGGCAATTATTTAGCATGGAGAGTGCATCATTCTATCTGGGCAGAAAGGACATATACAGCTGAGTATCATCTGCATAGCAGTAAAAACTAGGCTGTATCACCTGATGATATCTCCCAATGGCAGCATGTACACTGCAAACAGCATGGGGCCAAAATGGAACCCTGCAGCACCCCACAAGGCAGGGAGTGAGCACCAGAGGAATAAATTCCAGTGACAACTCTCTGAAACCTGCCCGTGAGGTATGAATAGAACCATTTAAGGACTGTACCAGACAGCCCACAAAAAAGCTGCAGGCGCTCCAACAGCACACCATGGTCTACAGTGTCAAATGTAGCAGAGAGATCAAGAATGACCAGAATGGTACATGCCTTTAGATCTATGGCCATTAGGAGGTCATTCAATACCCGGACAAGAGCAGTCTCTGTGCTATGCTTCTTCCTAAAACCAGACTGGAGATATCATAGACATTGTGAGTTGTAAGATGATCATCCAGTTGCAACGCAACCACCTTTTCAATAACCTTACCAACAAATGGCAGGTTAGAGATAGGCCGGTAGCTGGCTAGACAATCTGGATCCAAGGAGGGTTTTTTAAGGAGTGGTCAAACGACCGCCTCCTTGAGGGGGGTCAAGAAAGTCTCCCCTCTCCAAGAACTTCCAGACAATGTCAGCAAGGATCGGGCAGATAACATCTACACATCCCACTAAAAGGGATGTAGGGCCCAGATCCTAACTACGACTGGTTGGGTGAAATGTTTGGATGATCTTCACAATGTCAGTGAACTCCGGCCAGCGGAAATCTGACTAGATAGACCGAGTGTGTGCCACTTCCTGTCAACCACTGCAATCCCTTATAGGAGAGGTCGGACCGATGCCAGACCTGATGCTGGCAACTTTATCTGCCAAGAACTGAGTAAACTCCTCACATCTCAGCTGAGAAAAAGCTTCTCTGGGCTGGAGACAGATTGGATTGCACAATCTGTCAACAAGCTGGAAGAGCTGAGCCGGTCGATTCTGTGTGGCAGAAATCTCCCTGGACAGGAATTCTGCCTTCTTATGGGTGATTCCTGATTGATAACCATCATAATGTGCTATCAACCTAAGCCTGTCAGCATCATGGCCGGACTTCCGCCAGGCTCTCTCCATCCTTCGGCCAACTCCCCTCAACTCCTTCAAGGAGCCATCAAACCAAGGGCTCCTTGGGTAAAGGGTAAAAGGCCGAACATGAACAGGAGCAATCTTGTCCAGAGCATCTCCCACAGCCTTATTATAGGCTAGTACGAGATCATCTGAACTCATGCATTCACCCGACAAGCCTGATAGGTCCAGTACCGCTGATAGGTCACTAGGGTTGACCCCCCTTAAAGGGCGGTACTGAACCATCTCCGTAGGGGCAGACCTATTGGGGAGGCCTTGAAGCTGAACCTTATGGTGTAATGGTCAGACCAGCTGACTGGTTCCACCCCCAGATCAGCAATCTCCATACACAAAAGAAAGATCAGATCTAACGAATGGCCTCCTACATGGGTTGAGGAGGTAACTACCTGTGTAAGGCCCAGCGCTGTCATCAGCTGGAGGAGATTTTACCAAAATGCGAGAGTTCATTGTCGACCCAGGCATTGAAGTCCCCCAGAACTATCCATCTGGGGGACCTCAACACCATGTCGATGATGAAGTCTGCTATCTCCTGCAGGAATTCTCCTCCATCTCCTGGTGGACAGTAGACGAGGAGAATCCCACAACCTACACCTTCTTCCAGGATATATTCAAAGGAGCTGGTACTTCCCAATGGCACATACACAAGGCCCAGCTCAGTCTTAAACATGCTGGCCACACCCCTGCTCCTACAATCCAGCCTTGGACAGTGTATCACCAAGAACCCAGCTTGAGCTGCCTAAGCCAATACAGGGCCTGCATTTTCATACAGCCAGGTCTCAGTGATGTAAGCCAGATCAGTTATTCCAACAAGATCAGCTATAATAGCTGTCTTGTTTTTAATAGATCTGGCATTGCATAACACCGCCAAGGTAGGATGAGCTGTCGGGGAAGACCTCGGCATCTGCCCACTAACGCTGGAGCCCTTGGGTATGGGGACAAGACAAGGATAACCTCTATCCTGACTCCATTTTGCCCCAGGGCAACTCCTGGACCCCACAACTCCAATCCTTCCTCCCCTTTCCTGTCCCCCACCAGGCCCAGCTCTCCCCCTTCGTTTACGCTTTCTAAGTATGCCCAAAGCACGACACCTAAAATAGGTGTTGGATGACAGTGGGGGACATTCAAAGGAACATAATTCCCTGAGTCTGGTGGGGGAATAATGCCCAACCATCACTAAACCTTCCCAACACATTATAATACTATACCAAATAATAAAACAAAAAATAAGCTAAAATCAAGAACCCACCCCAAGTAAGATAGGTAAATCTAATCTTAATAACAGTGCTAAATTAAGTACTTATTAATATCCAATAAAATATGTTATCAAATGTCTTTGCCCCCTCCTTCTCAAATATCCAAATAATTCACACCTCCCCTCTCTCTCTCTCTCTCACGGGGGGGGTGTGATAAAAAATAAAATCATAAACATAAAATAAATAAACAAAACAAAGACCTACCCACTGTAGGCGACTTCTGTAGTTGTTCTGGGACACACTGCAGTGCATTTGCTGCCACCTACAGGCGTCTTCTAGGAGGCAGTGAGTTTTTTAAACAAGGCCTGCAGGCTCCTCACCACAGCCTCTAGACTTACACACACGCACGTGATCTCTATGAACAGCCTAACTGGCTACAACTTCAAGGCAGAATTAAGTATCAGACCTGCTTACTTGCTAAGAAGATAGTGCTAGGCCTCCTTCCACCAGGGGTTCAGTCTATACTTTCCCCTCACTGTGCCACCCACCTTAGCAGGAACATTAGTCTTCACAGTTCCCCACCTGCCAGACCACTCAAGGGCAATGCTCCTACAAAGTTAGGGGCTCTAACTGGTTCAACACACTCCCAGTGGATATCACCCAAGCACCGAATCTCAGCTCCTTTAAGCACAAACTACAACAGCACTTGTACAGTGCCTATTTTGACTGCTACACTTAAATTCTCTGCTCACCTCCTGGCCTCCATTTCTTATGCACTCTCCTCACACCCTCCCTCCCTCCTCCCTATTAACTCTTTCCAATATCTCACATCAGCCCCTTAGCCTTCTCCCATGCCTCCCCAGATTTAATTCCTCCCTCTCTCCATTCCCTCTCACATCCTTGTCCCTCCCCTCACCTATTACCCCTGCACCTCCTAACTTTCATATTCTCTCTTTCCTTTCTCCCCTAGCCCTCCTTAACTCCCTTCTAGTTCTCATTTCTCTCTCCTTTCTCCTCCTTGTCCATCCTAACTCTTCTCTCTTCCCTCCACCCATCCTGTTACCCCCACTTACATCTCCCATCACTTCTCCTCTCCCCTCCCCTCCGTCACCACCTACTCCTCTCCTTCACCACCTACCGTATCCCTCCAATTCCCCACCCCCTCAGTTCTTGCCTGTCCCTTACTACCTTGTCCTCTCACCAACTACCTCTGGCCCTCCAATGCAGTTGTCAGATCACTATTTCAATTATAACCGCCCCAGGCTCTCTTTGTATAATGTCTGGCGACATTGCACCATTGCTTCCATTCACGTTGATCCTGACAAAGCCTTTGACAGCTCATGCATTCTGTAATGTTTTACCTGTTATTAATTCTATTGTCTTGTCTTATCTAGACAAAGCCACTGGCAGCTCATGTACTATAATTGTATTAACTGTTATCTACCTGCCTGTTCTTGTCTATACTTGTCCATTGTCCATGACATGGAACCTTTGTAAAAGAGCACTGTTTGCTCAAAGGTGTTATCTGAAATTGTCATGAATGAATAAATAAGTATCTTGTGGGGTCAATTAGCATCTGTTTCAGGCTATGTTTTAAACACATATCTAATAGCACTTTCTCTTGGCCTGTTTTTGCTGTACCTTGTCCCCAGTTTATTCCTGGCACTTTAAAGTCCCCCTTTAATATGATTTCCTTGTTGTTTAGCTGGTCTTTGATGGATTTCATTAATGCACGATGGTCTATTATGTTAGTATTTAGGGGTCTATAACATAAGTCTACACAGAGTTTGTTCTGGGTTTCCCTTAGGAGTTCCATCCAAATAATTTCATTTGGGGTGTCTAATGGATATGGGATGGGTCAGTATTTAATATCATTTTTTATACAGAAGGTCATACCACCTCCACCTTTTCCTTTTCTGTCTTTATTGTGCAGACTATACATGTGTATCTCCTTGCACCAAGCATCCTTTTCACATCACCAAGTTTCTGTTATGGCAGCTACATCAATTTGCTGTTTGTTTAGTATGATCTCTAGTTCCGCCTTTTTAATGCTGTTAAGACTTCTGCATTTGTTAAGAGAAAATTTAATTGTGGATTTATCTTATTATTTATACCACTCTGACTCTCTGCTCCCTTTTTAGGATGGTTTTCTGTCCCTTTTTCTCTATTTCTCTCCTCACACCCCTTGTGACCTAGTTTTTTTGATGTTGCTTGTAATACAGGGGTAATGTTTTAAAAAAGGTATTTCCCAGTTGTATTACTCCTTTTTTACTAATGTGTAGTCCACCTGGGCAGAAAAGTGTTGGCTCGCCCTTATGGTGTTCCCATGTTTTGATGCAGTCTATGTTGTTTTGTAAGCACCATCTTCTGAGCCAGTTGTTATAACTTTTTATTATGTTTGCTTGCGAGCATGTGCAAGAAACATATTGTGGCAGCTTAGGTGAGAAGTGGGTTGTGAAGGTGTGGCACTGTTGCAGCCAATGCCATGACTGCTTTTGAGGGCTCAGCTGTGTGTCACCAATGCAAGCGCACACTGGCGGTGACACTAGTTTGCAAGTGTGCCACCAACTTGAAACAATTTGACCACTGCAATCAGGGAGCACCCCGTCATTGCAGCATCAGATTCTAGTTCCCTCCTTGTTCGCATATGTAGTTTGCCGAGAGAAGCTGATGCTAAGATGCCAGGGTGGCCCCTGATTGTTGCAGCAAATTGGCTTTTGTGGCAGTATGTTTGTCTTCACTGTGACAGCCCCGATTTGATGCCCTGTGTGCAGTTCCTCCAGCCAAGGTGACAGTATAGATGGCAGCACTGCCTTCCCCTACCAGTTTGGGCCCCTTTTGTTTCTGGACCCTACTGTCCTCAGTAGCCACCTACTAGTCCATCCTTCAGGGAAGGGATCAAACTGAGAGTGGAGACCAGAATAGGGATGCCTCAGTCATCTCAACTTTAGTTTCTGCTGCTTGCTGTTTCTATTAGGTGCCTGCAACCCCTTAGGCAGTCAGCTGGCCCTGCCCTGGCATCAATTGGCGATGTAAGTGACTCAGACTCATCATGTGGCCAGTGCCTGTGACTGCTCTGCATGTCACTGCACCTGTCCATGCTGCATGGTTTACTTGCCACAGCCACCACCACCCTTGCTGTCCTTGTCTAGTTCTTACCTAATTTGCCCAGCCTGCCGGGTTGGGTGCCCCCAGTCCTTCCTAAGTTCGTACTTAACTACCGGTACCACAGTACTGGGTCCATCCGTGATCCAATCACTGCCAAGATTGCATGGACTGACTCACTGGAAAGCACAAATCCAGACTGACCCACAGCACCTATGAGGTGGTATGATTTTCGGTGGGATCCAAGAGGCACTATAATAAATTATGTGCCAAGCGGGAGATGGTTCACTTTGTTATCCCTGCTCAGTTCGTTACATGCAGCATCTCCGTCTGAGTCAGTGGAGGTTTCCAAACCATGTCCTGGTACACAGTCCATTGGGTCCACTCACTTATGTTAGTTAATTTCAGCAACTTTATTCCCCAGATCTAAGTCAGCAAGTCGTTCAGTGGAAGTGTAACTATGTGAGCCGCGCAAAAGAGTCGGTATGTAATTCTGTCCCAATCGGATCAAGAAGCATGGCAGAGTCAGTGCCAGCAGAAACAACAGAAAGAGGGGCTCAGGTCTTCACTAGCCCTCTGTGAAATAGTGTTCACAAACAATGAATGAGTCGGGAGCACACGAGTGGTAGCAGAACCAGGCAGGTTCAAACACAGAATCCGAAAACAGCAGCCTTTTGGAAACGCTTGCAGGTATTTTGCAGTGTTTGTGATGCACTTTATCTGGTGTGGACATTGTGGGAACTTTGGCAGGATTTTTTTGTTGGGGGGGTTACCCAGAGGTAGCCATATGCTGTCTACACCCACTGCAACCCCCACCCCCACCAGACTTTCCCTAAGTATCTCTCCCACATCATACTAAAATCAGTCATCCTAAAGACTAATACTTTTGTTAGTAAGTGATTTCTTTCTACATGTTATCCTATTTCAAATTACACAGTCTAAAGATCATTGACTCCCAGAGGCTCCCAAACTGTGACATCCCCATTACTGTCCCGATTTGTGAGAACCTCATCTAGACTAGCCCTCTCTTGTGTGGGTTGCTCTACTTTATGTACCAGAAAGGTCTCTTGTAAGGCCTCTATCACCATATACCTGCTCTAGTCAACACTTACTGTTTGCTTTCCCTCCCTCTTTCACTGATTCTCTTTTTACTCCCCTCCCCCTACTGTTATGCTAGCAGTTACTTCCCCAGCTATTGCAAAATACATAAGAAATTATAACAGTAAAATTAAACTAAACTCTCTCCACTGTCACCAAGCTTTCTTTTTTAGTATTTTTGAAAAGCAAACTCCTGGATTATGGAGCCTGGTACTTTATTCATCTGGTATGATAAACAGTTGGCCAGGTTGCTGATGGCCTTAATAAGCTGTCAAGAAAATGAGTAATGTGCTTGAATAAATTTGAGAATGTGGTTGTTATTATGAGGTACTTTAATACAATGTTGCCAGAAAAACAGAGCATGGTGCATCTGTGTTAATAGGCAGAACAGTGTGTTTTCTGGAAAACTCCTGCAATGTCTGCAGAGTGCAATTACAGTATATAGAAAATTGGATTTTTTTGGGGGGGATGAACTAAATCAATATGTATCTCTATTGTCTTTAATTACAAGTCTGACATAACTTTACTGATATCTGACAGACACATGGCATAAAACTGAGGTCATAGACAGTCCTTTCTTAGAGACAGAAGCAATGCAACAGAATGTCCCTCTAAATGTTATCGTACAAATGATAGTCTCTTTCAAGATACCTGGAAAAAGAACTAACATTAACTAGACAAGTAAGGATTAAGCCACGAGAAAGGATGAGTCTACTGTGGAATTAATCCATGGTTGGGGGGTTGACCCACAAGGCCGAAGGCCAAGTGGGTCCAGCCAACCAATCATGGATTACTTTCACTGTAGACCCATCCTTTCTCATGGCTTAATTCGCTTGTAACATGGCAATGAGTATATGACTACTAGTCTTTGAACAAATGAGTACAATCACACTGATTTACTTTCAGAATAGTGTATGCTAGGCTGTTAAACACGATGTATATATACTTCAAAACAATTGGAACACACCTATTGGACATATCGTGGCTGCTATTTCACTTTTGTTAAAATAACTTTCATTACAAGCTTTAAGCTTTCTAACATCAAAACATATTTTACAACTTTTCAAAATCTTGCAATTCATTTTCTATTCTAGGTGCTTTGATTTTCCTCTCTGTGTATTAGAAGATATGGGCTGCACTGCATGATGGGAGTGTGCTATGGTACATTTTAGTTTTCTTCCTGCAGTTCCTTTGCAGACCAATAGGTGGCTGTCAAACAATCCTAGTAGCACAAGCACCGTTTCTCCAAATGTACTGAAATAAGCCAATCTGAAAAACACTTTATTGAACAACTACTATTTTGCGGAATATTATTTTCACTTTTTTTCCCTTTTAACTAACTCAGCAGGACATAGAACAACATAACGTTTACTGCTTTCACCTTTCAAATACTTGTTTTGACTAGTATTGTTAGTCTGTTTCTTTGATTTCTTTTTGTTTCTCTCAATTTATTTTTCTTTTACCCATAGAAGTATCCTCTCTCTTTGATTTTGCTTTGTTTATCTCAGTGTCTGTTATTTTTGCTTTCAGTTATAGATAGGGTTGCCACCTATCAGGTTTTTTACCTGGTGATCAGATTTTCAGGGTCCCTATCACGTAATCTGGTTTTACTCAGTGCTGGTCAGGTTTTTGAACCATTTTGAGTGTTCACATAGTTTTGAAACAATGTTGTCATATCATTCATTGTTTCAGCTGCATGTCCAGGTTACAGACAAGTTATGTTGTCAGCATGGCCCTTTGTTTGTGAAAGCAGTCAACCTGGGAGGTGTAAAGTATGGCCATTAACACCATTAGTACTTTATTTAACCTAATCTTTCCCACTGCATCTTAAATTGACATAGCAGCAAAGCTGTCTCCACCTTTTGTAACAGTAATAGAGCCAGTTGTCTTCTACTTTTATTTGATGTTAAACATTTTCATCTCTAACAGAATTTAGGCATTTTTAAATGTTTTAAATTATTTTTTTCCTCAAGAAAAAAGTATGGTCATTTCTTTGGCTTTGAAATAGTACTGTGGGCATGAAAAGGAAATGGAGCCAAAAAAGATAAAAAGTACACATTATAGGAAACAATTTCTGCGATTATTTAGATTAGGGGACACACAGTGTCCCTGTTTCAGAATTCAGAGGATTACGGTAATATGTCTTCCCACTGACGTCTGTATGCTTCGCCCCCACACACGTCTTGCAATCAGTCTGAACGCTCCAAATCAAATTTCTCCATGTCTGCTCAGCAGTGCTGCTAACAAGCTTAAGATCCAAAAAGTGCGAGCACAGTAATGGAGTGATAACTTGTCATCTTTCTTCTTCTTTCCACCCCAACCCCCCCCAGTGGTGATTAGAGCTTTTATTTGTGCGTAAAGATTTGTGCATAAATATGTACTTTACCTTCCTTCTGTGGGGGTGCTCCGTCCCCCACACACCCCGGGTCCACAGCGGAACGCAGAAATATAATTCGCTCCTTTTGTCGGAAATATACATATAATTATGATAACTACAATCTTTCTTCTGTGGGGGCACTCCACTCCCCACACCCCCCCCCGGGTACACAGAAACTGCAACTAAAGTTGTTTAATAGCAATCGTTCTTCTGCAAACCAAGTACAAACTAAGTACTGCAAACTGACCTGGTCTGCAGCGGTGCGTTTGCTATTATTACTAAATCACAGCAATAGTAGTTCTGAAAACCATAACATTTCATTTTAGAGTAGTGTTGAACCAGTGACATACATGTGAGGTACTATTGACTACAATGCGCATGCGGCCGTATTTCTCCCTCGGCGCACTCACATCCCCACAGTGTCCCCTAAAGTACATAAATGCCACAATTTCTTTATTGTGTATTATGTACCATGTATACTGTTGTATGCCATTTGTAGTGTTTCCCTTGTCTCCCCCAGATCATATCTGTAAATTACATATCTTTTATCTCTGTATGTTTATCTGGTAAATCAATGTCAATAAATAAATACATAAGTAAATAAATGACTAGGAAGAACCTAGGAAAGTAATTTTAACAGGTACAGTACAGCATCATAACATTTTTGTTAAACTACTGCATTACGTGTTGTCTTTTACTGATATAATACATGGATTTGGAGGAGGAGCAATGCATGATGAGTCATGAAAAGAGGGGTGGATCTAGGGGTGGAGCTTAGGATCCAGTTTTTGCCTCATTCAAAGGTGGCAACCCTAGTTATAGAGAAGCTGCATGCTCATCTTTACCACTGTGTATTCACCAAGAAAAGGCTAGGACAGGTAATGTTATTCAGTCATCCACAATGCATTGCACCCACAGTTGCTTAGAAAGCAGTAGATCAGAAGGGATGGTAACAGTATGTAAATGTTCACTTCTAAAGAAATATTGTTGCAGCATAATTAACAGTATATGTTGAGTTTAAATGTACAATCTTTAGTAACTCATGAACTTCTGTCACAGTTACAACATAGAACAATCTTGAAAATGTCAAAACCCTGTGCCAGGAAACACCTTAGCAAATACAAGCTGGAACAACTACGAACTGCAAATTATTTGCATATTACTTTCTTTTGTGTACTGTTTCTTGCCTGTAGTGGATTGCCAAGGTATTACATCACAAACCATGATCTACTATGGTATTAGACCATGGTTTCTATGGTACCACATGGTGTGTTTGCACCTATCTGAGTGCTTCATTTTGTTTTTCTTTTTTATGCCATGTTACAAAACAATATAGATAATTGATTTTTTTTTTTATTCTAGCTTTGCAAAGTTGCCAGCCCAGCCCAGTAGGGGTTGCAGTATATGGACCAGGCAGCCAAACTGTAAGAAGGCTGCTGCTTTTGAAAATATCTAATTTTTTGCTGATTTGTGGCTCTTGGCTTCAGTGATGATGGGGAGCAGGGGCTAGAAAGAACAAGCGTGTGTCAATACTGAATGTTTGCTTGCTGCTATTAGCACTGGAAATGCGGGAGTTGGACAGATGTAGAATAAGAATGGCAGTGAAGTATTGAACTTCACTCCAACCCCACCACCATCCTGTAGGGATGGACAGGCATTGGGGTAAGTGTTTGGGTCATCGCCCATGACATTCATGCTATATCACCTCACCCTATTCTGCAGACACCGACATGTGTTGAGGTGTGCCTTGGGGTGTTTAGCTTTACAGTCACCCCATTCCATAAGGACATACACTGAAATGGGTGTAGCATAGGAGAATGGGGTGAACTCTGGGGCCGAAGAGTCCAAGGTACACCTCAATGCCTGTCACTGGCTGGGGGGTGGGGGTGGGATGGCATGAGCAGTTCAGTTGGCAATCCAAAGGCACACCCTGATGCCTGTCAGTCTGTACAGGGTGGGACGTTATGGTTAGAAACCCTAATGCCTCAGGCGTTTGTTGGTATTTGCAATACAAATTTTCAACATGGCCTTTTTGTGACCCCACCTCATGAAAGCATTTGGGACCTCTTCTCACGAAGAGTGGCAGTGTGATTTTGTCACTGTGTCCCAAACTTTGAGTTCCAACAGCGACCATGCCATTCTGCGCCACATGTGCAAAAACACAGATCAGGCAGGATGTGAAGAATGACAGCTATACCATCCATAGGGAGGTGTGAAGAGATGGCAATGTTGAAAATCTGTAGTGGGAATAATAACAAGCATTTGTCAATGCCGAATGTTGTCTCGCTGGCATTGGCATTAGTAGTGCAGGAGTTAGAGGCACATACAGTAGCCCCTCGCTATAAAGAATGGCTGGGGAGATGTATCATGCATTTGTTATAGCACCTAATTAATTTTAGCGAGGGATGCTATACAGTTTATACTACCGCTTATTGAGACGTGTGGGGGGATACTTTAGTGTAATTGGTCTGGGGTACAGGAGAATGATTAGTGCCATATGCTTTGTGCTTTGTTTTTATTTGTTTTTTTTGGATGCTCAAGTGTTAGGTGCAACTTTTTGTGCTCAGTTAATTCGGGAAACATTGCTGAGGTGCCATAAAAAAGTTGGTCATTTTAGTTTGTTTATTGCATTTGGCGTTTGTGACCTCTTTCGCAAAAGAAATTAGCTGCCTTAGCTGAATTATTTTGACAGGGTCTACCTCTTGGCTAGAAAGCCACTCCAGCCCGATCTTCAGTCCTCAAATTGCTTCCGAGTGTCTTGGTGGCAGTGGTGGCTCCTCACTATCTTCTTCCTCTGTGTCTTCTTTCCTCGGATAGTATGGATGTATAGCTGCTGCTGCTGCTGCAAACTGCTGAGAATATTTCCATACCAGAGAGCCTCTTTGATGTATCCAAATCACCATCTTCAGTCAGCCAATGTTCGACAGTCGCCTCGGCATCGGCACTGTCTATCAGCTTAAGGTCAGCTGCCATTTGCACAGTTCAAGCCTATCCAGAATTGATAACTTAGTTTGGAAAGAGTATCCTGAGCACTTCATTGTGAGTTGACAGAAAAACTCTCCAATAGAAAGGGGACTCATTACCACAGAGTCTTTATAGTGACGGCCCACAATCTGACTCAATCTGAATGGTGGGTGACACAAGTATCATTTGTTATAGCCGATATTCGCTATGGCGAGATTCGCTATAGCGAGGGACTACTGTAATATGAATGGCAGTGAAGTACTGAAGTGATGCCAACCCCACCCCCACTCTTCAGAGACCAACAGGTATTGGGGTGTGCCTTTGGGTTATCAGCTATATCGCTCATGCCATTTTACCTCACCCTACCCTGTAGACACTGACAAGTGTTGTGGTGTGCTTTGGGGTCTTTGGGTATTATACTTACCCCATTCCATAAGGAAATTCACTGAGGTGCGTGCAGTATAGGAGAATGGGGTGAACTTTGTGGCCGAACACTCCAAGGCACACCACGATGCCTGTCACTGGCTACAGGGTGGGGTTGGGGGTGGAATGGCGTGAACATTATAGCCGATGATCCCAAGTCACACCCCTGATGCCTGTCAGTCTCTACAGCATGGGGTGCTACAGTTGGTAACCCTAACGCCGTAGGCGTGTGTTGGTATTTTCACTCCAAATTTTCAGCATGAGCTTTTTGTGGTCCCACCTCATGAAGAGCGGCACTATCAGTTTGTTAACTGAAAGGTGGTTTTGCACAGTGGCTATGCCATTTGGTGACACAGGGATGAAAACACACTTGGGCAGTATTTGGAAAATGACAACTGTATTGTTCACAAGGCGATGTAAAAAACTGGCAACGTTAAAAATCAGGAGTGAAATTATGAAAAATTGGTGAAGTCATAAGCATGCATAGAAACTGTGCAACACACGTCTGTAACCCAATAATTTTTGGGATTTTTTAACCACATATTCAACATAGGCATTTTGGGACCTCCCCTCATGAACAGTGGCACTGTGATTTTGTTAATTTGTCCCAAACGTTGATTTCCCACAGCGACCATGCCATTGCGTGCCACATGTTTGAAAACACATTTGGGCAGGATGTGAAAAATGACAGCTGTACTGTTCATAAGGAGGTGTGAAAAAATCCCAGTGTTGATAATATGGCATGAAAATATTGCAAATTTGCGACATTACAAGGGTGCATGGAAACTGCGCAACGCACTCTTGCAACACAGTCATTTTATGGAATTTCATTATCAAATTTTCAACATAGGCATTTTAGGACCTCTGCTCATGAGCAGCGTCACCGCCATTTCCTCAAAGTGCCCCTAAAACTGATTTTGCACAGTGACCATGCTATTCTGCGCTGGATGTGCGAAAACACATTTCAGCCAGTATATGTAAAATGACAGCTGTACTGTTCATAAGGAGGTGTGGAAAAATGCCAATTTTGAAAATCTGGAGTGAAAATATTACAAATTCACAAAGTTACTAGCTTGCGTGGAAACTGCGCAATGCACGCTCATAAAAAGCCATTTTTTGAATTTTTTTCCACCAAATTTGCAACATAGGCTTTTTGAGAACTCCCCTCATGAACAGTGGCACTGTCGTTTCATTAATCGGTCCCAAAAGGTGATTCCGCACAGTGACCGCGAAATCACCTTTCAGGACTGAATAATGCCATGACAGTGCCTGAATTCATGAGAAGGGGTCCCAATAACCCCATGTTGAAAATTTGGTGTCAAAATTCCCACAAATGGCTGAGATATGCACCAAAGTTGAAAAACCCTATTTATGCCATTATACAGCTTACCGGCATTTTTTCAGTTCGCAGTCAGCATTGAAGAGTGCAGACGTGTTCCCGGTCCACCAAAGATCATCCTGCCGGGCTCCGGAGGTAAGTATGGGGTGAGGGGGGGCATGGGGAGGCAGGGTACGCAGACGGTGGGCATGGGTTGGGGAGGGGGCAGGGAGACTGCGAGGGACCGGTTTCTCTTTTACAAGTAAAACAAACAAAAAAAAAACATTGCGGGACAGTTTATTTTTACAGGGTAATTTGGCATGCTGGGGTGGGCTCCCAGCGTGCCACCTGAGTTGCTTTTTTTGGGGGGGTGCTGTAGCCGATGGGGATTGGGCACCCCCATTGGCAAATACCAGTGGTGGCGGCGGGAGAGCTGAGGGGATTCGGGCAACCCCTCGCACACAACAAACGGGGACATTATGCCGAGTAGGAGGGATCTCTCTGTCGCAGACTGAACTCAGAAGGGGGGATGGAAGCTGATGGGGAATGGGACCCCATCGGCAAAGAAAGACTTTTGGGTGGGCGCATGATGCTGAAGGAGATTGGGCACCCCCTAGACACACAGCAGAAATGGAAGTGGGGACATTATGCCGACGGGGAGTGGACTCCCCCATCAGTATTGTGACAGGCGGCGACAGTCACTGCTGCCATGTTGCTTGCGCGTAGGGAGGCATGTTCAGGTCCCGCTGCATGAGAGCTTCGCTGTCATTGCAGCGGACCTTTTCTTAGATCTGGTAGCCACATTAAATATGCATGGTGTCAGCACCTGCTGTTGGCTTATTGGGGAATGAGGATTGCTCCTACTAATGCGTGCCCTCACCTCCAAATCTGCTACTACAGCAATATGTTGGCTGGCGCACACATGAGGCAGTATAGTGCAGTGATCTAAGGCTCTGAGCTGCAAATCTGGTGACATCCAGCAGACCAGACCTGGGTTTGAATCCCACAGCTTCCACTTGCATTCTGTGTGACCCTGAGCAAGTCACTTAACCTCCTTGTGCTCCCAGGTCGCTCGTGTAAAAAAGTTTTCAGCTTAGTGTGCTACTCCTGGTTAAACAACTAAATAAATAAAAAAAAAAAACATAAAAATGCTTGCTCCTCAGAGCATACGTAGAAACTGTGCAATGCATGTGCGTAACACAGTCAGTTTTTGGACTTCATCACCAAATTTTCAACATAGGCATTTTAGGATCTCTGCTCATGAACAGTGTCACTGTGATTTTCTGAATGTGTCCCGAACATGATTTCCCACAGCGACTGCGCTATTCTGCGCCGGTAGTGCAAAACACATTTCAGCCAGGATGTGAAAATGACAGCTGTACTGTTCATAAGGAGGTGTGGAAAAATGGCAATATTGAAAATCTGGAGTGAAAATATTGCAAATTTGCGAAGTTACGAGCGTGTGTGGAAACTGCGCAATGGATGCTCGTAACATACTCATGTTATGGACTTTCATCACCAAATTTTCAACATAGGCATTTTAGAACCTCTGCTCATGAACAGTGTCACTGTGATTTTCTTAATGTGTTCCAAACACTGATTTGCCAGACCGAGCGTGCTATTCTGTGCCGGAAGTGCGAAAACACATTTCGGCCAGGATGTGAAAAATGACAGCTGTACTGTTGATAAGGAGGTGCGGAAAAATGGCAATGTTAAAAATCTGGAGTGAAACTATTGCAAATTCGTGAAGTTACGAGCTTGCATAGCAACTGAGCAACGCATGCTCGTAAAACGGTCATTTTTTGGATTTTTCCAACCAAATTTGCAACATAGGCTTTTTGAGAGCCCACCTCATGAACACTGGTACTGTCATTTCATTAATCAGTCCCGAGAGGTGATTCTGTGCAGTGACCGCGAAATCACCTTTAGGGACCGAATAACACCATGACAGTGGCTGAATTCATGAGGAGGGGTCCCAATAACCCCATGTTGAAATTTGGTGCCAAAAGTCCCAAAATGCCTGAGATATGCACCAAAGTTAAAAAAAAAGACTATTTATGCCATTATATAGCTTACTGGCATTTCTTCAGTTCGCAGTTGGCTTTGAAGAATGCAGACATGTTCCCGGTCCACTGAAGAACGTTGCGCCATGCTCTGGAGGTAAGTATGGGGTGGGGGTGTGTGGGGAGGCGGGGTGCGCAGAGGGTGGGCATGGGTTATGGGACGGACCGCCGGACTTGACGAGGGACCGTTTTCTGTTTTACAGGTTAAACAATAAAAAATAAAAAAAATAGTCTGACTTTTTTTTTTTTAACAGGGACATTTTGGCACACTAGGGTGGGCTCCCAGCATGCCACCCTAGTGTTTTTCTTTGTGGGGGCAGTGGCTGACAGGGGATTGGGCACCTCCATCAGCACATGCCGAAGGAGGGCAAGAACTGAGGGGGATTGGGTACCCCCCATGGAACAAAATAAAGTGTTTTTGGATGGGGGACATAATGCCGATGGCGAGTGGGCTCCCCTATCGGCAAACTAAACTGGGAAGGCGGGGACTGAAGCTGACGGGGATTGGGGCCCTCGTTGGCAAACAAAGGATTTTTTTTGGAGGGAGGCACATGATGCTGAGGGGGATTGTCACCCCCTCGGCACTGGGGCCTGGTAATATTGTTTGTAAACATGACAGCGGCTTGCCACCGCATTCACAAACAATATTACACTAGGCAAGGTACCACCCTGCAATGACGGGTCACCCCCTTATTGCAGGGGAATGTCTGATGCTGCAGTGATGAGGCAGCCCCTGATTGCTGCAGCGAAAACCTTATAAGTTGGTGGCACTTTTGGAAGCCGGTGTCATCAGCACACTGTGCCTCCATTGGTCCACCAGTGCCAAGCCCCCAAATGCAATACCTCCGTTGGCTCGCATAGTGCCTAACCTCCACAACCCGCTTCTCTTCTAAGCTGCCACATAATGTTTCTTGTGCATGCGTGCAAGCAAACATAAAAACAGACTGGTTAGAAGCAAGAAAAACAAACTTTGGTGTTTGGGAACCAGATAAAAAGCACAATTATTAGCTTTTATCATCTCCACGCTGTGTGTTTTCTTTCTTTTTTTTTTTTAAATTTATTATGCTTTTTGCCGCACCTCGGAGGGCCCGGCACCTCAGACTGGTCACAGACCCCCACCTCCACCTCCACATAAGACCACGACCCCTCAGATACCCACTGACTTGCCCCCCAGGGTGGGGTGCAATGCCGCCACCGTACAGAGATGCAAACCAGGACTAGGTCCAAGGATCGGTCCTGGAGGTTGATGAAGGCCAGGGCAGGCTTCATCTAGGGTCATCCATGGGAGAATTTTTGTAGACTGTATGTGGGGGGCAGGAACATGCAATGACATCCAGTGTCCATCCTGCCCCTCCAAGTCACTTCTGAATGCAGGTTGCTGTGGTACTTCTAGCCTCCGCAAGAGGTTCATCAAGCATCGGACCTTTGCCCAGCCCTTCCCCCAGAGAAGGAGAGAAGTCCCTGGGATGCTAGATCCTTCTCCTCCCCCCCCCAGCTGGCCCTCCGACAACTCGGGTCTGTTTCCAAACCCGGGCTGCCGGCGTCATAAGCAGAATTCCAACCGTTGCACCGACGGGCCGGCTCGCTGTGTGTTTTCTTACCTGGCCTCCCAATCACCAAAGTTTGTTTTGTCTTCTTCTAGCCAAACTGTTTTTCTTTGTATTCAATTAAATTAAATTGCTGTTATTGATATTTTTGGAATACAGCTGAGCAAGCTGACAGGTATTTATGTAAGCTGGGGGAGGGAGATTAACTGGACCAGGAAGGCCAGAATTAAAGCATGAGCAGGCTGCTCCTTAAAAAACAAAACAAAGAAAAAACAGTTTGCTTATTTGCGGCATTTTTTTTATGGGGGGCTAGCAGGTAACAAGGTACACAGAATCTTTGGCATGCTAATATAAGACAAGGCCTCTCTGCACAAGTCACGTCTTTCCTGAGCATCATACTGTTCAACGTTTATCACTGAAATAAGGGCAGGACACTCAAAACGAGGAACAATTAATGGCAGTGGCCCTCATAACGAGGGACATATCCTCAGACATGAATACAAACCATTGAGTTTAGCAGTACAAAGCTTAGTTTTGATTTAGCACTATAGGATATGAATTTCTGCTTAAAAGTCTAAATTAACAGCACAGTCTCTGTGTGGACAGCACTTTTTATGTTTGCTTGCTCGCATGTGCAAGAAACATATTGTGGCAGCTAAGGAGAGAAGCGAGTTGTGGAGGTGCGGCACTGTTGCGGCCAATGCTGTCACTGCTATTGAGGGCTTGTCTGTGTGTCACCAATACCAGCACACGCTGGTGGGGACACTAGTTTGCAAGCGTGCCACCAACTTGAAACGATTTGGCCACCGCAATCAGGGAGCGCTCCCATCATTGCAGCATTAGTTTCTCGTTCCGTCCTTGTTCGCATATGCAGTTTGCCGAGAGAAGCTGATGCTGCAATGCTGGGGTGGCCTCTATTTGTTGTGGCAAATTGGCTTTTGTGGCAGTATGTTTGTCTTCCCTGTGACAGCCACCCTGTCATGTGTTATAATTATGATTATCCTTATCCTACTGTGGATGTCATGTTACTGTATTTAGAATTTCTAGCACCACTTCGGATTTGATGCCCTGTGTGCAGTTCCTCCTGCCGGTCTGAAGGTGACAGTGTCGATAGCAGCACTGTCTTCCCCTACCAGTGTGGGCCCCTTTTGTTTTGGGACCTTACTGTCCTCAGCAGCTGCCTGCTCTTCTGTTCTCCAGGGGAGGGATTGAAACTGAGAGCCTGATACCAGAGTAGGGATGCCTCCATTGTCTCGACTTTAGTTTCTGCTGCTTGCTGTTGCTAATAGGCACCGGCGGCCCCTTAGGCAGTCAGCCGGCCCTGCCCCGGCATTTATCAGTGATCGCTGTAAGTGACTAGGACTGATCGTGTGGCCCGCGGATGGTGCCTGCGACTGCTCTGTATGTCAGTGCATCTGTCCGTGCTGCTTGGCTTACTTGCCATAACCCACCACCACCCTTGCTGGCCTTGCCCTTGCCTAATCTGCCCCTGCCTGCCTGGGTCGGGTGACCCCAGCCCTTCCTAAGTTCATACCTAACTACCGCTACCGTAGTACCAGGTCCACCTGTGATCCGGAGGTAGGAGGAGAAGATGGTCATGTCACAGGCACAGTCGGCAAGTTCTCTCTCTCGCTCACGGGAAGGCTCTAAGCCAGGTCCCTGGCCTGGAAGGAAGCAGCATGGTGGTAAGGTAAGAGGACCAACAAAATCATGACCAGCCCTAGCCAGCCAGCTCCATCCATAAATAATTAAAAAAACAGTGCAAAAATGAATTATATTTTTTATGACCCACCTGGCCGCTTGCTTGTCTGCCTGGCATGCTTGCTCTCTCTCTCTCTCTCTCACACTCTCACCAGGATTGGGACCAGTGCTGCACAGTGGTCATCTGGAGTGGAGGGAGGATCCAGCACCAGCCGACAGCAGAACATCTTGCCTGTAGCTTGTCGGATGGGCTGCTCATGCTGCTGGCATAAAAAAATAATTTATTGCCTGTTATTTTTCAACTTATGCTGTAAAAGACAAGTAATGCTTCAGTTTTTCTGACTGCGTGGTCACTTAGGGTTAAGGTAGTGTTCACAGAAAAAGGGAGGGGGGACTGGGGAGGGAGGCATGCTGATGTTGATGACTCTGAGTATTATGCTATCAGAGTCACATTCTAGTCCCTGAATGCCGCACTCAGCCTGTAGAACTTTACAAGCCAATTTACTGCAAGGTGCAGGTGTGTGGCTGTCTGGGAGAGTATTGTTGAGGGACAGAGATTAGTGATGGACCTGCATGTGTTAAGGTGAAATTATTTAACCACTAAAAGCACACTTGTTTCCAGGTGTGACCTGGGAGCACAAGGAAGTAAATTGACTTGCTCAGTGTCACACAATTTGAATTAGCAGTGAGGTTAAATTGGATGGCATGGGAATGAGCTAGGGAGTGGGGATGCCCTGAATGCTGGGGACTGATTCATGCTGGGTTAAGCAGGGCACTAGACCAACAGGAATGGCTCATAAACTACAGAAGAACTATGTACCAAGAGCACTGTGCATGGCATAGTACCATGTGAAAAGACACTATGTCCTGCACAGTCCCCTGTGGCTGGTGCAGTCAGTTACACTCAGAGGTGCACCTGATATGCACCACTGAACATCTGGTTGCACAACACAACACCATAGTTTCTGGGCAGACTCTTGCCTCTGCTGACTACTGCAAAATGTTCAGCCTGGCAGATTGTGGTGGGGGCACAAACAATGCGGTGCGTGTTTGCACTCTGAAATTGTGCCACCACAAACTAGGACTGTGTATGGTTCCCCAGGATTTGTAGCTCACCTTGCTTGCATCCCCCATGAACTTTCTACTACCTATGCTCTAACTGAAACATATTTCTCATAGAAATGTAGCCCATGTCTTACTGTGTTTACTTTCTCTGTAAACCATTAAATCAGGTTAATACCAGAGCAGATATACAAATCACTAGTCTGGGGCATGGAACACTCATCACGTTGTGTTCGCTCCTCCATCATGTCACTGTGTACAGTATTTTTTTTTTTTTTGCTTAATTTCTTTTCTACCCTGGTTCCCACCAGCCATCTCTGATGTCCCTCCCTCACCACCCCCGAGCATCAGACCCCCTCCCTCAATGCCCCCACAACCTACCCTTCGTGGCTCAGATCCAGCTGGGGGAGGTGTCCTCTCAAGGCAGTGCTACAGAAGGGGAACATTGTTATCCTGCTGTGGTGGGAACCCATTTTCCAGTTTTTCTTGTGCTGCTAGTGAGCGTGCAATGCTGCCAATGACGCCCAGCATGCACATCCACATGCTGTACATCAGGCAGCTGCTCCAACTCCAGTCACACGTTATTGGACCTAGCATGTCGGGTCCCCAGCCATTGCTGGAGGTCAAGCAAATGCTGGTCCATGTCCCCACCCTCCCCAGGAGAGGAGAGCTGTCCTTAGGATGCTCAATCCTTTCCCTCCCCAGCCGACCCCTTACGACCCACTCACCCCACGAACACGGGTTGCCGGCATGGTAGGAGGTATGGCAGTGATGACTCAGCCCTCCACGCCACTGGGCCAGCAGTCTGTGTACAGTATTAATGCTGTAGCTGTCAAGCCCCAGATCCTGTAGTTTAACTACTTGCTTGCCTCCAGTCCGACCTGAGAGGGTGAAGCAGTGAGGATGAGACTGGGAGGCTGTCTGAGGGTGCAGGGCTGCACTTGCCACTTGCAATCCATTCTGGGAATGGCTGAGGGTAGGGGAAGGGGGGCAGTGTCCTCTTTTTGGTGTCCAAATATCTGGTAACCCTAGATTTGGGACAGTGCTGAGCTGGGGGCTTGTGAGAGCCTGAGAGATGGGTGAGTTTGGCCGGTCAGCCGGTGACCTGCAGTGCTGGTGAGTTCGACGAATGGGGAGAGGAGCAGTCCCCGAGCCTTGGCAGTTCTTCCCCCACCCCTCTGGTCATGTGTGGCAGTAGCAGCACTGACGTAGTTTTCAGGCATCGGCTAGAGTGCTGAGTTAGAGGGGCAGTGAGCGGGAAAGACAACCTACCTAACCGTGGGGTGCTCATCTGTCCTCCAGGGGAGGGATTGAGACTGAGAGCCGGAGACCGGAGTAGGGATTTGGGACAGTGCTGAGCTGGGGGCTTGTGAGAGACTGAGAGATGGGTGAGTTTGGCCAGTCAGCCAGGGACCTGCAGTGTCGGTGAGTCTGATGAAGGGGGAGAGGTGCAGTGCCTGAGCCCTAGCAGTTCTTGCTCCCACCCCTCCGATTGTGTGTGACAGTAGCAGCACTGACATGGCTTTCTGGCACCGCCTAGAGTGATGGGCTTAGAGGGGCAGAGAGTGGGAAAGACAGCCTATCTGACTGTAGGGTTGCAGACACTGTATAAACTGATGCTAACATTTGCAAAGTATTCTTGTTTTCAGCTAAAGAACAAAACTGTTCAAGCAGCCAAAGTGCTGCTGTTCTCTAGGTTTGGCTAAGACTTCTATCATATGGCTAGAATGTTCAGGATACAGTGACCCCAAATGTTTCAGCATTTCAGTTTTCTAGCCTAAACACTAACTAAGGCAGAGGCAACTGGGGAGACTCATGGCTGCAGCAGTGGCATGCAGCAAACTTGTCAGTCGTACTTGGGAGGTGGAGGAGGACCCCTTCTATCCCACATTGTTCACTTAGATTAGAAATCAGAAATTCGTATGAATTGTGGGCCTCAACAACAAAACTGTATGGCCACTGTCCACAGAGATCTGGACTTATGTCTCCATGAAATGATGAGCTGTCCCACGCCACGTTACTCCTCCCCCCAATATTCTCGGGGACAATGACATTTGAGGCAAGTGGGAGTTCAGAGGTATGACTGGTAGAGCTGGGGTTATAGAGGGGCAGAAATCACAGACAGAGTTGAGGAATACATACTTTGTCAATGCTGGCCCAGGCTGAGATAGACAGATAACTGGGGTCAGAGACATCATTGCAGTGTGTGAACGCTGCACCTTGGAGGGCAGTGTTGATAATTTATTTGGGTTTGGGTGTTTTTATTCCACATTTCTTTTTGTCACTTGCAAGTACCAAACCAATCTGTGAGCTTGCCCCCCGCCTCCCCCTTAATGTCAAGCAATGCAACACAGAGGTCTGCCCTAGATGAGGCTGACCGGGCAGTGGGGTATTTTCTTCCTATAAGACCTCCTATGGGTTTATTCGTCTGCCTTTATTAAAGTTTTTCTTACTATACCCCCAGATTGTTTGCAGAAAGTCTCCCCTGAATTGGGAAGGCTGTTGCTGCACATTTCTTAAGTCTGAACTCCTAACTTCACACTCAGTTTTTTGGGGGGGGGGTTTGTGATACCCACAGCATCCTGTTCACCACTGTATTAGGAACTGGGATTTAAAGAATTGCTGAGTAGGGGTCCAGATATTGAGCACTGCATGCCATTTTAATATTTTTTGGATCGTGAAAGCATAGCTAACTACAGGACAATGTACTGTACAGAATTGTTTGCCATCCTGAATAATCAGAGCAGTTGTTTTGCTTTTTTTTTAACTTATTTGACTAGTTTTGATTGCAGGAATTGGCTTATCTTATGAAGGCAAAACAAGCTGTGGGAACTGCAGTTTGGCCTGGCACCTGAACCTCCTGCAATTTCAGTCTTTTTTTAAGATTATGCGTCTGTGTGGGAAATGTGTACGCTCCCCTACTTTTGAGTTTTACTGAAATGCTGCTTTGGAGATCTGTGTTTTGCAGTGATTCAGCTTACAGCCTACTTGGAGTTAAAGGGCTGTGGTTATCACCCTGTCTAACCAAATCTTACATTCAGTATGTATCAGTCACTGTCAGTCCGAATACTGCGCAGCGTTCACCTTTTAGCATGTCTGTGGGTACTGGGATTTGGAACTTGTGTCTCCTCTGAGGCACCACACCTGCAGGCATGTGAGACATCCTTCTCTTCCTTTCAAGGCTGTGGGGGTGCCATGTTGCTGCCCACCATTCCTTAGAGGGCTGCCTTAGCTAACAGTGAGGCACATAATGGACAGCAGGGCTTCTGTTACTTCCATAGGAAGGATCCCAGGACTCCTGAGTTTTGCAGCAACACACAGCCATATGGAAAACAGAGTGATAACTCAAAAAACTCTCCCAGCATTTCGCACCACTGCAAAGTTCTTTCTCAAGGGCACCACCACCAGTCTAGTTAATGTATTTATAGTGTGTTCACCAGGGCCATGGTACTGTGAGTTTGAAATGTGTCAGCAATCGGGAAAGACTGTCAAATTACAACCAGTTTGTTGAAAAACACAAATTGCATTATGATGTTAGTTAGCTGATAAAATATTCTGACAAAGATTTTATAGAGAATAATGCCTGTGCAGGTGTATATTATGAGGATTTCTCACACAGCCTCGGTGTGTGATAATCCATAAACCCCAAGGGTGTAGCTTGAGGGGTTTATGAGATTATCACTCACTGAGAGCATGTGAAAATCCTCATGAAACAAACTCTGCACAGGCATTATTTTTTATAAAAACTGGTGCAAGGTTTCAACAGAGAGAAAAACGAAGCTGTATTTGTGCAAGCGAGCGTGGCCCTGAACAGCTGCCGTACTTGCACAAATACAGTGACGTGACAGCACGAGGAGGAAATTGAAGTAGTTATTATGGAATTCTGCGGGTTATTACAGCGTTTTATCAGGAATTATTTTCCAGCTATTATAGGGGGTCACCAGTTATTATGAATAAGTAACTGTGAGTTCCAGCTATGTGCTACTATTTATATGATCTGTATATTCAAGATTATTTAGAATCCTAATCTATAATGTTTTCTCTGTAATTTTGTTTTTAATTTACATTTTCAGTCTTGTACTTTTAAATTGATTTGCAATACTTGTATAGTGGAGTTAAATAAAAAGAGCTGGTTTAGGGACACCTGGTGGCCCAGTTGATGTCTGTTTGTTCCTATGCAGGTGACCCAGTTCTGTAGTGGACTCTGGTCCCTACAGCTGGTCAGCCCGACTGGAAGGCACAGCCACAATCTGGCACCTCAACGGCCCCTAGTAGTGGGTCAGAGAGCTAGTCCTCTCATAAGGAGTATGTGGTTGTGTCTGCTGCTGTTGCTGCATGCATGAGACCCCTTCAGGCTGTGTTTCACCATGGGAAGTTGGAAGGCCCAGAGAGAAAAGCCAAAAATGGCCCTGCCAGCAGTCAAGGATGGCAGCCCATACTCTAGCCCCCCCAATCCGGTCCAACATTTCTTGGAGCTTCTAGTGGATGGTGGGGTTGGGAGATCGACAGTTGAGAACAGATTGCCTGTGGTGGGAGGAGAGGAAGAAAAAATTACTCACCTCAGTAATGTTGTTTCTTCTAATGGAGTCTTGCTATATTATGACAATTGCAGTATGACTGCAGGTTAGAACTGCTCCGGAGGTGAAATAGTTAACTTCCATGCAAGGCATGGAATCTTGAGCGCGAGCTCGGTTAAGGAAGCTCTGTCTGCTTGCTTTCAAACCAAAACCGTCAGATCTTTACGAGCTAAAACTCACTAATGTTCTGTGTGGAAGCTGTAAACCTACACTAGCCAACTGGCTACTACCCTAACAAACACACTTGTTGGTCTCGAAAAAAGGCTCAAGTCAAGAGACTCAATAATGAAATAAAAACACACTCACCCTAGGGAGGGTGAAACAAAACAACAAAGTGGCAAGAAAAACAAAGTGCCAACACTGTGATGCCCACCCACAGTGCAAAAACGAGGTTCTGAGAGGGGCAGGCAGGGAGGGAGGTCATAATGTAGCAAGACTCCATTAGAAGAAACAACATTACTAAGGTGAGTAATTTTTTCTTCAAACAACATGAAGTCTTGCTATATTATGACAATTGCAGACTACACAGCAGTACCCCCACAGAGGAGGGACAGAACCTACTTAGGGAATAGGCTCTGAAGGACAGCTTTGCCAAACCGAGCATCACTCCTAGCTTGAATGTCCAGGGAATAATGCTTGGTAAAAGTGTGAACCGTTTTCCAGGTAGCTGCTTGACATATCTCTAGAATGGGGATGTCTCTGGCAGCAGCCAGAGAAGCAGCTGTACCTCTGGTAGAGTGAGCCCTCAGGCCTGAGGGGGGAATCTTACCCAACTTTTCATAACAGAATTGGATACAAGAGACAATCCACCTGGCAATGGATCTTTTAGTGGCAGGTTTCCCCTTTCCAACCTCACCATAAGTGAGGAACAGTTGGAGGGAGTCAAACCTGTGACCCTTGGTATGCTCTATGTAGTAGCTAAGGGCCCTCTTCACATCTAAGCTGTGCAGCCTCCTCTCACCAGAGGAAGAATGGTCAGTGAAGTAAACAGGGAGAAATAGATTGATTAAGGTGGAAATCAAACCACCTTAGGCAGGAACTTTCTATTGGTCCAAAGGACTACCTTATCTCTGTGAAAGGAGATAAAGTCTGGCTCCACTGACAATGCTTGCAATTCACTTATGCATCTGGCAGAGGTGATAGCTACCAAAAAACACAGTTTTCCAAGTCAGGAACTTAAGCTCAGCTGAAGACAAGGGCTCGAAGGAGGTTGCATGAGCTGAGCAATGCAAACATTGAGATCCCAGGCAGGGCAGGGTCCCTGAATGGAGGGTTAGTGAAGCAAACCCTCAAAAACTTGGCAAATACAGGGTGAGATGAAAGAGGAGAGAGTTTACCTGCTGAAAGAAAAGCAGAGACAGCTGCCAAATGTACCTTCAGGGTAGCTGGTCTCAGCCCTAAAGTGTTTAGATGGACCATATAATCTAGAACTGTGGGTAAATCAGCAGTGTCTGGGGAAATATTCTTTTCCGAGCACCATATGGAAAATCTTTTCCATTTGGAGTTATAAGTAGCCCTGGTAGAAGGCTTCCTAGAAGCCTTGAGTATATCCATTACACCTTGAGAGAGGTGTAGGCCAGCAAACTCTAGCTCTTCAAGAACCAGGCCTTGAGATTGAGAGACTTGAGATTCGGGTACCAAACTCTTCCCTGGGCACATCAATCAATCAATCAATCAATCAAAATCTTTATTTATTCAGGCGAACATCATTGAGCATAGCTCATTTACAAGATGGACCTGAGTGGTCATAACAAAAAAGGTTACAGAGTGTATACAAAAACATGATATTGAAATAGCACAAATACAAACATTTATGAGTGAGATAGATGTACAATTATTTACATATATACAAGGCAAAGGACAGTAAACCAAAAACCTATTAAAGGTGAGAAACAAACAGTCTGGTAGGGATAAGGCTTGGATAATGGTACATGGGTGGGCATATATGATTGAGGTTTGATGTGGAAAGGACCAGAGGAATGATAGAAGAATAGGGAGGAGCTTTAGAAGGGGGTGGGGAGAGGGGTGTAGGGGTGGGGGTGTGGGAGGACTAGGGCTTGTGGAAGCAATTGCATGAATCTGGGATTAGGCTGGTGTACAACTTTTTGAAGGATGAGGGGGATCAGTGTTTCCATTTTCAATGTCTTTGATAGAATTCAGATAAGTGCCAGGAATAACTGATTGCAGCTCTTCCATACGGGTGCAGGTGATAGGAATCTTCAGCAGGATCAGTTTCTTGATCCTCAAGGTGTGGGCCTGGATGTGATCTGGTTGAAGCAGTCTGAGATGTAGGAAGGGAGTTTGTTTGTCAGAGCTTTGTAGATCCAGGTAGCAGCATTTTTCTTCTTCTATGTTGCAGGGATGTCCAGCTGACAGCATTGTAGAGAGAAATGATGGGTGCTAGAGGGAAGGTCAGTAATGAATCTAATAGCTCTATGATACAGGGTGTCTAGTTTGTTTAGATGGGAGAGGGAGCAATGACCATAGAGGAAGTCAGCATAATCAATGAGGGACATGAATGATGCAAGGATTAATCTTTGTTTGGAATCTTTGGTCAGGTAGTGTTTGATTCTATAGAATAGACCAAGTCTTTGTCTTAGCTTTTCAGAGCTCTTCAACGTGGGTAGTATAGTCTAGTTTATTGTCTATCATACTCCTAGGTATTTGAATTTGTCAACATATTCCAGATTTTCACCAGGATGGAGAGAGTTGTGGGAGGGTGAATGATGGGATAGTGGAAGAACAGTTCTTGGGGCAAAGAACATAGCTTTTGGTTTCTTAGCATTTTAGTAATAATTTCTTTAATAGGTTATGCTGGGAGGAGAATTGAGACTGTAGGAGCTCACAGGCTTTTGATGGTGAGGATCGCTCACATAAAGTACAGTGTCATCTGCAAAAGGTGGATATTAGAAGAGAGATTGGAGTCAATATTGTTGATGTAAATGGCAAAAGGATGGGACCCAGGATGGAGCCTTACGTACACCTCTTAGGAGTGGCTTAGGTAGATAGATCACCATCATTCTTTACCAGTTGTAGCCTTCCAGAGAGATAGCATCTGAACTATTAATAGAGAGTGAGTCAAGGCCTATGGAGTTTAGTGGAGGTGATTAGAAGATCATGATCCACAGTGTCAAAGGCTTTGCTTAGATCCAAACACAGCACAGGTATTATTCTTTGTCTAGGGCAGTCTGCCAGTCATTTGTGACTTTTGCTAGTGCAGAGATGGTGCTTATGCATAGATCTAAAACCAGATTGAGCTGGATTTAGGAGATTGTTGGTATCAAGGTAGGCAGTTAACTGAGAGTTTACCAGCTTCTCAAGCATCTTGGATAGTATTGGTAAGATGGAGATGGGCCTATAATTATTGAGGTCCATGGGATCACCTGCCTTAAGTAATGAAACACTTGAGCTGTTTTCCATATTGGGGGATAGTACCAGTGACAAGTGATAGATTGAAGGGGTGGGTGAGGGGGGTTAAGGCATACAGTGCTACTTTTAAGTAGGATCCAGGAGTCTGCACCTGCACTTTGGTGGTATCTAGTTGGAGTAGGAGGTCTTCTACTTCTTTGAACAATATTGGTTTGAATGAGAATGTGGAAGCAACCTTTGACTCTCAGTAGATTGTAGGTTTAGAGATGATCTTAATAGGTTTGCAGGAGAGGAGTAAAGCCAGGCCAGCTGTAGTGAAATGGTCATTGAAGGCATTCAAGATATTTTGCTTGTCGGTGATTTCAATATTATTTAATTGAATTTTGGATGGTAAGACAGGGTAGAGGTTTGACCTAGGATGCCCTTTATGGTACCCCAGAACCTGGAAGGTTGTTATAGGAGGCATCTAGTTCAGCTGTGTAGAAGGTTGCCTTGGCTTTTCTTACTTGTTTGTGCGGGAGTTTCTGGCTTTTCTGAATTGGAGCCAGTCATTTGGGTCCTTTGTCTTTCTTGCCCTTTTCCAGAGTTTGTCTCTGGCAAAGAAGTGGATTTAAGGTCGGCAGAGAACCAGCGACAAGGATTTGAGTTTGGTTCTGACACTGGTGAGGGTGCATGTGAATTGAGGGCACTTATGATTATATCATTTAGGATTTGAAGAGCTGACTCTATTGGGCTGTGAGATAGAATTCTTGCCAACTGTGGTGTGCACAGATCATGGAGATATCCTGTAATATTAAAGTTCTTTTTGACCTTCGTGGGAGGAATTTTGCAGGATTGGGTGGCTTGATTGTTGATCTAATGGCAGCTATGGGACAGTGGTCACTTATGTCACTGAGAGTACTCCTGCATAGGGATAATGATGAGGCTTATTTACCAATATAATATCCAGGAGTGTGCTGTTGAGAGTATTCTTTGGGTTGATCCTTGTTGGTTCTTTGATTAATTGAGAGAATCCATAGAGTGTCACAGAAGGTTACAAGGGTGCAGATGCATTAGTCAGCCAATTTAAGTTCATGTCTCCTAAGATGATGGTGTCTTCAGGGCCCAGATTAAGTATGGATCCTAAATGGGATAGGAGTTTGAGGCCTGCAGAGGGGGCCTATAGCAACCAACCAGTTGAAAGGAAGATGTGTTGGGAAGGGTTATTTTAATAGACAAGCATTGAATTCCTTTGGTTGAGATGTAGAATTGAGGCAGGATGCAGAGATATTTGCTTTGACATAGATGGCTACCCCACGCCCCTGGATAGACGGTCAGATCTGAAGAGCTGATAGTTGGGAAGGTTTATTTCACTATCTTTTGTTGCAGATTTGAGCCATGTTTCAGATATAACCAGACAGTCCGGTAGGGTGTGTGCAACCCAGGCCTGTATTGATGAGAACTTTTTTAGGAGGCTGCAGGCATTGAAGTGAAGAAAACTCAATCCATTTATGGAGGTTAGGTCAGTTGGAGAGATCGAGCTTTCAGTGGGTCCAGGGTTGATTTCCACAGTGCCAACACAGACCAGCAGAAAGAAGATTAATTTGATGAGGGCACCAAGTGATAGGAGTAGTGAGCAGTCAGGCAGTTTTTTCTTCTTTCTTGGGATCCAATATATAGTGGGTGATGATCCTGCTGCATGGTTATCGAGTTTATCATAGATTGCCAGCTTAATGGACAGGCGTAGGGAGTAATTGTAGTGCCAGTATGGTAGCAGGGGGATAGAGGAGTTCCAAACTGGTTGTGAGCCTTTTTTTGGGATTCCCCAAGGATTATTGTGCAGAAGCGGTAGTATAAGTATGTATAGTTTAGGGGTATCCACTGGGGACAGTAGAGGGGGGCAGTGTTGAGTGGTCGCCCTAAGCACCTCGGTATGGGTTCCAACAGTTATCTCATCTGGATCTAAGGAAGGTGAGAAGCAAAGCAGCAGTAGTAGGTGCAGTAGCATGGTGGAGGGTAGGAGAGGGTTAAAGAAAGTAAGATGATGTGAAGAAAATGAGCTCGGGAATTGGCTGGGAGAATAGCTATGGGCGGGGATGAGATTTGGCGGGAAGGTGTATAAAAACACCCTGAAGGGGGGTGGGGCGGGCAAAAATTTTGCGGCTTTCCCGTACCTTTCTGGCTTTCTCCCCCGGCCTCCTGGTTCCCTTTTCGGCTATGCGGTGGCCGCCCGCCCGCTGGCGGCTCGGAGCCCCTCTGGTGTGTGTGTCCTCAAGGGCAGGCCGGCTAGAAGGGAGGGGACAGAGGAGAGGGCAATCAGAAGAAGCACTTGCAGGCAGTGGCTTGCTAGAGGTGCTAGATTGTAAAACTTTGCACAACAAAGACTGTTTACATGTTATGCACATGCACATCATGCACATGTTAACAGATTGTGATTCTTGGGAAGGCACAAGGGAGGATGGACTGCTAAGGACAGGAGGAGAGGATACCAGGGTTGCCTGGCCCAATCCGGAGCAATCAGAATGACCCTGCAGGATTGGGCTCTGATTTTGACTAGCACTTTGAACAGGAGAGGGAAAGGAGGGAAGGCATAGAGAAACTTCCCTTCCCAGCTGAGGGCTAAGGCGCCCAGAGGACTGAGCCCAAGACTGGGGGCCTGCAGCAAAAGAGAGGAAGTTGATGATTGTCTGGAGCTGCAAAAGAGATCTATTTAGGGTGCCCCATTTGGCAAATACCACTCCCAGAACCAGGGGATCCAGGGACCACTCGTGATGGCCCTGAGAGATCCTGCTGAGAGCATCTGCCAGGACATTGTCTTTGCCTGGGAGGTGAACTGCCATAAGGGAGGTGTTCAGGGAGTACGCTAGAGACCACAACTTCATGGCTTCGGTGCACAAGGCCGTAGACCGAGTGCTCCCCTGCTTGTTGATGTACCACATTGTAGTGGTGTTGTCTGTTCTTACCTGCACAGTCTTGTGCTGAACAGATTTTGAGAAAGCTTGAAGTGCTAGAAAAACTGCTCTGAGCTCCAACAGGTTGATGTGGAGCAGAGATTCCTGTGGGGACCACAGTCCCTGGCTAGTGAGATCGCCCATGTGGGCCCCCCACCCCAAGAGGGATGCATCTGTAGTAAGGACTAATGAGTGAGGCTGAGTGACAAAGGGAACTCCTTGTCTCAGGTTGCTCTGATCCTGCCACCACTGAAGTGCTTGGATCAGGGTTTGAGTTACTGGGATCAGTTTGGTAAGAGGATCCTTCCTTTGTGACCAAAAGGCCCTCAGATGGAACTGAATGTCCCTCATCTGAAACCTTGCTCCTTGCACTACTGCTGTGGATGCAGCCATGTGCCCTAGGAGCTGCAGAAAATGCCTTGCTGGTCGAGAGACCTGCAGGGTGAATGAAGAGGCCAGGGAGACTAGGGTGTTTGCCCTGTCTAGAGGGAGGAAGGCCCTGGCTTCCTGGGTGTTCAGCTCTGCGCCTATGAAGGTTAGGAGCTGGACAGGCTCCAGTATGGACTTTGAGAGATTCAGAAGGAAGCCTAGTGACGTCGCAGTTGCTGGGTTATCTGAAGATGTAGGTTGACCTGATCTGGGGATTGTCCTACTATGAGCCAATCGTCCAAATAAGCAAAGATGGCAATCTTTTGCCTTCTTAGGCAAGCTACTGCTACTGCTAGGCACTTGGTAAATACCCTTGGAGCCGAGGTGAGTCCAAAGGGCATTGCTCTGAACTGGTAATGGCCTGAGGACAGCTCGAACCTGAGATACTTTCGGTGGGAGATTCTGATGAGAATATGGAAGTAGGCATCCTTGAGGTCCAGGGATGCTAGCCAGTCCCCTGGCCTTAGGGAAGGTAAAATGATTCCCAGAGTTACCATTTTGAACTTTGGTTTTAAAAGGTGCTTGTTTAGGTATCTGAGATCCAGGATGGGCCGCCATTCTCCTGTCTTTTTTGGGGTAAGGAAGTACCTGGAGTACAACCCTTTGCCCTGGTGTAGGGGTTGAACCCTTTCCACGGCTCTGAGGCGAGAGGGTGGAGACCTCTGACTCTAAAGCGAGTGCCTCGGTGGAGATGCAGGAGGAAAGATCTGGTCCTCAGCCGGAAATTTTTGAAGCTGAGATCAGACCCTGGCTTACTACTTCCAGGACCCACTTGTCTGATGTGAGAGACTCCAGTCCTGGAAAAAGTAAGCCAGCCTGCCCCCACCGGTAGAGGAGAAGTGGCCCTCACACCCATCAGGGTGCCTGCTTGGCAGGGGCTTTGGGCTGAGGAGTGGAAGCAGGCCTGCTTGAACCCCTCCTGCCCCTTCCTCTAAAGAATCCCCTCTGGGCAAAGGAGGAAGAGGAGGCTTGAGCCTGATAAAAAGGCCTATGAAAAGGCTTGCCTCTGCCCCTGGGAGGCTGCTTCTGAGGAGTGGCCTGCCTTTCCTTGGCTTGTGCACTTTGATAGGTGGTTCTGTATTCATCCATTTTCTTCATATAATTCTCTGTTTGCTCCCCAAACAAAGAATTGCCAATCACAGGAAAATCAATGGCTTTTGACTGGGTATCCTGTGACAATGTGGTGCATCTGAGCCAGGCCATTCTGCGAAGTGCCACAGAAGTAGCCATAACTCTAGAAGATACATCATTAGAGTCCACCGCAGCATGAAATTGCATTTTTGATGCCTCGATACCATCTAAAGCCACCTGTTCCAGATACCTGGTAAACTTGTCAGGGAGTTGTTTGACTAGAGCCAGCACAGTATCCCATCTGGATTTCTGGTATCTGGCAGCATAAGCCATGTAATTTGTTTGTCTGAGCCCCAAGGATGCTGCCATGTACTGTTTCTTTGCCATAGCATCAATCTTCCTGGAGTCCTTTTCAGGAGGATGTGAAGCTAGGGGGATATTTTCCTTGTCACAGGCTGCAGCCTGCACTACACCCACATGGCTACATAGCTGTGTAAGAAATTCTATGTCAGAACCTGATAAAGTATACCTTCTGTCCATCATTTTATCCACAGGAGGTATAGAATGAGGAGTTTTTAAAACTTTTACTGTCTGTTTCCTGAAAGATTTATGAAGGGGAATAGACAGTCTCTTAGATTCTGGAATATCCACCATTTCTACATAATCAGGCTCTTCCTGATCATCCACAGCTTCCTCAACAGGAAGCTGAAGAGTTTCAGCAACCTTCTTGTAAAAGATGAAATGAGCAGGGGACTCAGAAAGCCTGGGGGGGGAACCCCTAAAGGTCTGTCTGGAGAGGTATCTGGCTCAATAGGAGCGTCCAGATCTTCCAGACCATAATCACTCTCTTCATACTCTCTTTCCCCCCCATGGTTCATAAAATTCCTCAAAATCATAATCCTGAACCGGTGGGACCTGGTGAACCGAACGTCTCCCAGATGGAGTCGGTTCAGGAACCGGGGAAAGAGACTGGACAATTTGGATTGCTTTGGCTATCTCTTCAGCTGTTGGGGAAAATACTTTTTCCACAGCAGCAGACTTTCTAGTCCTTTTTGCAGGAACTGGCTCCTCGGAGCCAGCTCTTCGTTTGCCCGAGGAAGTCTCGCCCTGGTCAGAGGGCACTCCCTCAGGTTCGGTTGGCACCGAACTGGGCCGGCCATCCTGGTCAGTGGACTTTTTGGCCTCTCTTTCCCTGAGCCTACCAACTCTCTTTTCAACGGTGGCAGCAGGGAAATTCTTGCAAATCTGGCAGTCTGAATCGAGGTGGTCAAACCCCAGCCAATAAACATAGGTGGTGTGAGGGTCAGCCTTGGCAAAGGCTTCCCCACAGACATTGCAGTGCTGAAACCCAGTGGGCCCGGTTTTTCTTTTGGGTTTCTCAGACATTATGCCAGCCTAACCAAAACTTGCCCGTTTATGGCAATCCGCCAAGCAAGACTCTCCTATCTATTCCCAACCGTGTCACGGGCCGTGGAAAAAAACGTAATGAAATCCGTTTTTTTAGAACCGATTGGATCCGGGAACCGCACTCTAAAAAAGGACTAGCAATTTAAAATGCAACCTAATCGGTTCAAACCGAACCGATAAATGTTTTACAAGTTCCACACAGAATTCGTATGTAAAAACTATTACTTACGTTACCACAGACAGAGCTTGAACCGAACGGTTGCGGTTAAAATTAGACGAAATTTAATATTTTAAACTGTTTTAAACCGCGAAAATGAACCGAGCAAAAGGAGAAATCTCCGGAGCGACTGTTCAGTGAGACGGAGTAGGCGGAGTAAAGAATCTGACGGTTTCGGTTTGAAAGCAAGCAGACAGAGCTTCCTTAACCGAGCTCGCGCTCAAGATTCCATGCCTTGCATGGAAGTTAACTATTTCACCTCCAGAGCAGTTCTAACTTGCGGTCATACTGCAATTGTCATAATATAGCAAGACTTCATGTTGTTTGAAAACCTGAAGTTAAAAAAAAATAAGGTTTTGTGTTAACAGGTGTTGTATTCCTCTCCTTTGCAGCTGTCGGTACTAGAATATCCTTGGTTCACTCTGCACTTCTGTCTGCTGCTCTTCACAGGAATGCAGATGTACAGCAAGCAGCTGGCCTCAACAGAGTGGTTCACCATTCTGGGCGGGTTCCTGGGATCGGGACTATCTTCTCTCTCACTGTATCCTTTCAAGTGCTTGGCTTAGGTCACTGGGTCATTCCTTTATGTATTGTGGCAGGGTGGTATAACAGAGTTGTGGCTAAAAACAAATCATTTTGATCCAGTCCTCCATCCTGAAAGAGTGGAAATAAAAAAAAATAAATAAAAAAAAAATACACTTAATAGGTGAAGGAACGTATATGCCATGGTTGGAGGGTGGGTTCTATCCTGGGATCTGGCCTCGACTTTGGATACTTCCACTGCCTTACTGCTGCTGGAATATGACTGTTATGCTCTTTATGAACTAAACCTGATGCTAATGCAAAAAGTGAAATCATTCTGTCATTTTATTGGCCCTAACTGCACTGTGCAGGAAATAATTTTGTATAGCATGCATGCAGTGAGCCCCGAGGTGTGTGCAGGTTCCTCAGGAAATGTACACATTCGCATATGCCTCGGAAGTTTGTTTATTCATTTGATTTGCTTTTAACAAGAGCAAAACTCACTGAGATAGAAAACCCCTGTTCTACAAGTGTGCCCTAGGGCAGCGCTAGCAGTACATAGTTACATGGTGAGCGCTGATTGGTACTGGCTGGTGTAAGACGACTTAAGTTCAATCTCCTCCCAGCATGAATCACTGCAGGTAATGGTGTAGAAGCACTAGCTGTGTGCGGGTTCTCAGGTACGGCAGTCCCAGCCTCTCCCAAGCAGGAATCACTGTAGAAAATGCTGTAGGAGCACTGGCTTTGGGAGAGTTCAGTACTACTGCAGTCCTAGCCTCTCTCAGCAGGAGTTGCTGCAGAAACTACTGTCGGAGCATTGGCTGTGGTAAACTTCACAGCTACTGCAGTTTTAGACTCTCCCAGCAGGAGTTACTGTGGACCATGATGTAGGAGCACTGACTGTGGGAGAGTTCACAGCGACTATAGTCCCAGCCTCTCCCAGCAGGAGTTACCAGGAACCATGATGTAGGAGCACCGACTGTGTGGAAGATCACAGCTACTGCAATCCCAGACTCACCCAGCAGCAGTCCATTGTAGACAGTAGTGTAGGAGCACTGACTGTGGGGAAACACACAGTTACTGCAGTCACAGCCTGTCTAGCAGGAGTCTCTAGACAGTGATGTAGAACCACTGGCTGTTGGGGAGGTAACAGCCACTGAAGTTCCAGCATATCCCAACAGTAGTCATTGCAGAAAATGATGTAGGAGCACTGGCTCTGAGGAACCTCACAACTATTCCAATCACTGTAGAGAGTGGTATACGACCATTGGCTGTGGGGGTGCTCACAGCTACTTAAGTTCTAGCCTCTCCCAGCCAGAACCATTGTAGACATTATGCAAAAGCACTGGCTAGGAGTGGTCTCACTGCTAGTCCAGTCCTAGCCTGTCCCAGCAGGAGTCACAGTAGACTATGGTGGTGGAACATAGATGGTGGGAATGTTTAATTCTAAGGAACCTATAATGTTCAGATGACTTAACCCAACTCCCTCACTGAAGGCCAGTCACTATACCGGGAATGTTACTACAGTATATCCTTGACTTTGCAAATCCAGGCCTTTAATAATCTAGAAAACGTGGTTTCCGGAAAAGGATTTCAAGCAAAAATATTTTCAGAAAGTAAGTATAAATGCACATACAGTACACAAATGCACTCACTGTAGGTTTTGTGATTGCAACTTTTATTGCTTGGCTAAAAAGTTGGGATGGAGTTTTTTTAAACCAGAAGGTGAGACCACAAATATTGAATTTTTTTTTTTTTTGTGCCAGCATGGGATCACCCACCATTCCTGGGATCTACCCAGCTTTTTAGTGGCCACCATAGATGAATGAGTGCCTTTATGAGGTGTGGAGCCTGTGGGGTCACTTGGTATCATCCCACCACTACAGGTGCTTTTCACCCTGTTGCTCCCCCATGTCGGGACCATGCATGTGCAACAAAGACGCTGCATACCTCAATGCCTGCACCTGGCCTTCATGCGAGCCACTCAACTGGGTGGCAGCCAAGCACCAGTACACACTGCCCCCGTCCCCCGCCCAAGGAGGAGAGTCCTTGTTGGATGCTTAGTCTTCTTCCCTCACTCTGCCCCAAAGTGGCCATGGTCCATTCCCAAACCCAAGTCACTGGTGTGGCAGGCAGTGAGGCTGCCAGCACCTCAGTCTACATCTCATATAAAAATATGAAATAGCCAGCAGAAGAAGCCCTTACAGTCTATTGAGTCTGCTCTGTTGCGATGCCCCTGATGCAGAGATTACCATGGACCCCACCAACTGTGACCCTCCCTTTCATCCTGTCCTCCCTTGAAACCCCCAATTATCCTTTGAGTGACCACCTCAGATGGAAGCTCATTACACCCTGATGCCACTCACTCTGTAATGAAGTATCTCCTGATCTAATTCTTGAACCTTCCCCCTGCCAGCTCATAACAGTGCCCCATTGTGGTCTTGTTTTCAGTGACACAGAAAAGTTCCCTGCTGTCCACCTCTGTTTATATCTTTCAGGCACTTGAAGATTTCAGTCATGTCCCTTTTCTCCCTCTGTCCTCCAGTGAGTATATGCTGATTTCTCTCAGCCTGTCCTCCTATGCCCTGCCCTGCTGTCCCAGTACCTTCCTGTTACCCTCCCATTAACTACCTTGAGCTTGTTGATATCCTTTTTATGTTTGCTTGCACACACAGTGCACAAGAAACATATTGAGGTATGTAGAGCATTGCAGAGGTGTGGCCAATGCAGCCCACGCTTTCAGGGGCCCGTCCCTCGGCTACCAATCAACAGAAAAACTGACGATGATGGTAGTTTCAGAGAGAGTGCCAGACTTAAAAGAAATGTGCCACTGCAATCAGGGACAGTTTCATCATCCTTGATTGCAGCAGCAGCTCCCCCCTCCCTCGCAAGCAGGAACACAGAGGCAGCCGACAAGGCTCTCTGCCCATGCACATTACAGTGCACAGTAATGCGCATGGGCACAGTTTCCTTCTTGTCAGCTGCTGCCCCCTTGCCCCCAGCCCCAGTGAAACATTTAATTATTTAAATTGGCAGCTCCTACCGCTGGCCACACACTCCCGGGGAAAGCCAACCCAGTCCCGTGTCGGCATACCCCCCCCCATAAAGTGACACACTGGGAGCACACCCCAGTGTGCTGAAATATGATGGCTCCTGCCGCTAGCCACACAGTCTCCATAAGCCGGCATGGGGTGCCCAGTCCCCATGTCGGCACCTCCCCCCTGTTAGTGTGTTTTCCTGGTTAAACAATTTCCTCTTTCTTTTCCGACACTAGGATGCTCACTCCAGTGTTGGATGTGCACCCCCACAGCCCGTCAACGCCTCTTGACGACATCAGGATACCCAATCTGTGAGTCGACATCCCAATCCCCACCACTACTGTAGCACTGGGGCCCACCCAGTGTACCACACTTTTTTCCTGTAAATGAAGAAAACCGTCCCTTCCTGTTTTTTGTTTTTTTTTAATACCTGAAAAAAAAATGCTCCCTCATTGTCTTCCCTGGCCCCCCTCCCCACACACACACACATCCTGGCACTGCGATCATCTGTAGAGTGGGAACACATCTGAACTCTTCAAAAGCCAACCTCAAAATGAAGAAAATCCCAGTAAGCTTTATAATGGCATCGATGGGGGTTTCAACTTAGGTTGATATCTCAGCCATTTTTTGGAGTTTTGGCCCCAAATTTTCAACATCAGGTTCTTGGGACCCCACCTTCTGAACGCTTGAATTGTCATTTCATTTCTCATCATGAAAGGTAATTACGCGGTTGCTGTGTGGAATCACCTTTTGGGACTGAATAACAAAGTGACAGTGTCACTGTTCATGAGATGGGGTCCTAAAAAGGCCATGTTGCAAATTTGGTAAAAAAACTGAAAAAAAATGACTGTGTTATCACGTGCATTGTGCAGTTTCTAGGTATGCTCATAACTTTGCCAATTTTCAATATTTTCACTCCAAATTTCCAATATTGCCATTTTTTCACATCTCCTTATGAACAGCATAACTGCCATTTTTTTGCATCCTGCCCAAAATTTGTTTTCACACCTCTGGCACAGAATGGCGCAGTCACTGTGCAAAATAAACTTTTGGGACAGATTAATGAAATCACGTGCCAGTGTTCATGAGGGGACATCTCAAAAAGGCCACGTTGAAAAATTGGTAACATAATTCCACAACATGGCTGCGTTACAAGCGTGCCATACACTATTTCTACACATGCTCATAACGTCAACAATTTTTTATATTTTCACTCCAGGTTTTCAACATTGCCATTTTTTTTACACCTCATCATGCACAGTACAGCTGTCTTTTTTCACATCTTGCTCAAAATGTGTTTTCACACCTGTTTTGCTGAATGACACAGTCGCTGTGCGAAATCACCTTTGGGGATTGAGTAACGAAATGATAGTGCCACTATTCATGAGGTGTGGTCCCAGAAAGCCCATGTTGAAAATTTGTAGTGAAAATACAAACAAATGCCCAGGGCATTAGGGTTTTCAACTGTAACGCCCAACCCTGTACAGACTGACAGGCACTGGGGCTGTGACTTGGGGCTGTCGGCTGTAATGCTCATGCCATTGCACCTGTGCTTCATGCCTGACATCCCAACGACACACCCCTAATGCCTCTCAGTCTCTGCAAGGTGGGAATGGAGGTTGGCATTACTTCAGTACTTTACTGCCATTCGTATTATGCAGCTCTCTAAGTCTTGTAGTACCAATGCCAATACCAGCAAGCAAGCATTCGGCACTGACAAATGCATGTTGTATTAGTTTCCTTTTTCCCAGCTCTTGGTACTGACAATATTTCAGAAATGATGGACTCAGCCTTTGGTTCCCTTAGGGTAGCCACTGCCTGTGTAAGATCTCTTACTGTTTCCTCCACTCCCTGCTTATTTATATCACTTGTCCCAGCATGTAGAATTACTGTTTTTGGCTTCCTGATGTTTTTCAACATGTTTGGTAGCATTTGTTCTATTTCTTTGATTGCTATTCCTTTAAAGCTATGGATAGTTGTATCTTCTGTTTCCTTTTGTTGTATATCAGTTGGTGTATTTGATTATAGAGTCACCCGGTATAAATATAGTTGTCTGTCTGTCTCATGTTCTTGTTTAACCTTGAGCTGGTTAGTGTCTGGGGTACTTACTACAATCTCAGAGCTACTTGTTGTTCCTATTGCTTCATCTATGTTATGTAAACAGCTGTCATTTGTTTGTTCATGAGGTTTTTGTCCTGTTTGGGCTTTAGTGGATGGTTCCATATTAGGCCTTGTCCACACTAGGGAGCTTAAAACAGTTTGACTGCCTTAAACCGTTTTGAACTCCCAGAACACTGTTTGCGTTCATACTATAACACGGTTAAAACCATGTTACAACCGTGTTCTAAAACCATGCTAAAACCCTGCTAGAGAGGTGGTCTTTAGCATGGTTTTAGCTAAACACGGTTGCTTTAATCATGTTAACAGCAGTGTGTACGCAAACTGTGTTGTAACACGGGTTATGGCACCCCGTCCGGCAAGAAATCCATTTTATGAGCCACAGAATTAAAAAAAAGAATGAATTACAGGCACCGCTGTGCAGAGGAAGCATCCCTAATTCTGCCAATATACTTTTTGTCCCAATCGGTTTTGATCGCTTTTCACTGGTATCCCGTCATGCACTGAGGTACCAACCAGAACTCATAATGATTTGAGTTGGTGCCACAGTCATGACTGGGAACCCCTTCCACCTGGCACAGTTATCGGAATTGAATGTGGACACTCTGATAACCATGCTAGGGACCGATTTATAAAACATTTTTAGTAACGTTTTATGAACAACCCCTAGTGTGGACAGGGCCTATGTGTCTAGTTGCCTTTCTTCCCAAGCATCCTCCGCCTCACCTTCTTCACTTAAAGCTGAAAAGCTGTTATGGAGTGGATTGGAGGATTCTGTCTGTTTGGACCATTTTTCCTTTTTTTACCCATCTAGGCTGGACAGTGGACCAGTCTTTGGGAATGGGTTCAGTCTCAGTGTTAGCCATTTCCCATTGTGTTGGTGTTTGCTTGGCTCCCAGTGTGAGTGTTAGTCTATCTGGGGTAAATTTCAGTGCTGCCTCATCAATAAATTTCTCCAGTTTTACAATTTCAGTTTGCATTTGCAACCTTATCTTTAGGTCTTTTATCTCATTTGTTAGAGTTTCAATTAGGTTTCAGTTTTCACATACATAGTTTATCAAAGGGCTGTCTTTTTCAAAGATTTTGCACTGACTATATTGTCTTTCAGGCTGATTTGTAGTGCTCTCCCTATTTCTTAATTCATATATTCTCTTCACACTTAAAACTACTGTTCCTATCCATGTTCTAATAAATATTCTGGATTTCCTTAGTAGGTATCACCAGACACTTACTTGCACTGTTGTTTATAATCTGGAGAGTAGTGTGTTGCCCAGTTCCCCAGTGTCCCCAGTGGACACAGCTGACACACGCTACCATACGTTTCTCTCTGCCACGTCTCCCACATGTTGATCTCTGCAACTTACCCCACTAGCTATGGGGGACCTTTAAATACCACTGCAACAGGAAGTTAGGCTGCTTCCTATTACAAGCACTAGTGCTGGGGCCCTTAAAACATTGTAAAAACATCTAAAAACTGCCCCGTTTGTGGTGGAACACTAAATCAGCCTAGTTGCAGGCTAAAAATGATACTAGCCTTCCCTTGTGGTATAGATAGCAGTAGATGAAAAACAGGGGCTGGTACACACCACCAGTACCCCACAATGCCCCACAAATTCAGGAAGAGCTGGTTAGGCTGGGAGGGTACACCTACCATGTCCCACACCGCTATTTCATATAATACAGTTACAAAACAGTTTGCCAAGGTATATTATTCACTTTCCAACTGCCACTCTCCAGAAGCATGCAACTCGACCAGCACCAAACCAATCTAAGGCCCTGTTCATTATGGGGGATCTTAAATAGTGATGCAACAGGAAGTTAGGCTGCTTCCTGCTTGCTGATACAAGCACTAGTGCTGAGACGCTTAAGACGTAAAAACAACTAAAAACTGCACCGTTTGTAGTAGAGCACTAAATCAGCTTAGTTAGGCTAAAAATTATACTAGCCTTCCTTGTGGTATAGATAGCAGTAGATGAAAACCGGGGACTGGTACACACCACCAGTACCCCACAATGCCCCACAAATTCAGGAAGAGCTGGTTAGGCTGGGAGGGTACACCTACCATGTCCCACACCGCTATCTCATATAATATAGTTACAAAACAGTTTGCCAAGATATATTATTCACTTTCCGACTGCCTCTCTCCAGAGGCACGCAACTCAACCATCACCAAACAAATCTAAGGCCCTGCTCACTATGGGGGACCTTAAATAGTGCTGCAACAGGAAGTTAGGCTGCATCCTGCTTCCTGTTACAAGCACTAGTGCTGGGACCCTTAAAACATTGTGAAAACTTCCAAAAACTGCTCCGTTTGTAGTGGAGCACTAAATCAGCTGCTTCATGAAGTGGTGTCTGTAGATCTTCATTGACATATCTCCTCCATCGGACCACACCTTTGAAACTGTAAGCCATTAGTGTCAGGACCACTCAAAATGTTTTCCAGCTGGGGGCTGATGATGATGATCTGCAACACTGGCACCTATAGAATGTGCGTGGCCTAATGGCGCTTCAGTTCTTTCTTCCCCTGTCAACCACTTGTCGGACCTGCAGAGAAATAATGCTGTTGTTTCTTTAATATTCATATTATTTTCTAAGTTAACCCATATGTAAATTATCTATATTTTTAAAATATCTAAAATATATCCTTGTATCCATAAATATGTTTCAAACAAATGTCAGATACAGTCACACTTTTCAAGATATACTGTATTTTAGATATTTGCAGAATGATCCAAGATGTATCATAGTTGGGAAATATCTTTACGAACATACAAAGAAGCCAGCAGAAGAAGGTCTATCAAGTCTGCTCGTGTTGCAGGGTCCACAGCTTGCACTACTGTCCCTGCCCCCTTTCCCCACTCCTCCCGTCTTCCCTACCCATGACCCTTACCTTCCCTCTATACCTGTCCCAGCCTCTCTTAAAGCTGCCCACTGTCTTCAATGAGACTACCTCTTTTGGCAGCGTATTCCAAGTGTCCACCACCCTCTCTGTGAAGAAGTGCTTCCTGACTTCCCTCCTAAACCTTCCACACTCCAGCTGAAGACTGTCGTTATATCTTTATATAAATCTACTATAAACATTATAATACTATAAATGTATATATCTTTGAGATATATATATATATATATATATATATATATATATATATATATATATATAAACAACCTCAGTGCACAAGCACTGTGGCAAGAGTTACCCCAAAGGGCTTTGGCTGGGAAGCCATCATGGACTGTATATGCAAATCACCACAGAATATCATGCTGGTTCAGCGTTAAACAACCATGCATACATGGTGCCAAAGGGCCTCTCACACAGTCTGCAAAGGATACCAACAGAAAATACAGACACATATTTTATCCTACCAGGACTCACCAGTGTGCCTCATCTGTATGACATCCCAGTGGAATGAACCAGCTACCCTAAGGTGGTCTATTTGGGTTATGTTGTGGTGAGCCCAATGAAAACAAAAAACAAGCTAAAAGACAAGGAACCTCAGTACTCAAGTGCTGAGACAAGAGTTACCCCAAAGGGCATTGGCCGGGAAAACAAGTTTCAAAGAAATACAAAAATCACACATACCCCCATAATGCAAAGCATCATGGGCTGTATATGCAAATCACCACAGAATATTATGCTGGTTCAGCTTTAAACATCATATGCAAAAATGACATGATTTATATATTTACATTGAGTTTATTTTGCTCCCTACCTTACATGTCTCAATATTATGCAGTAAATTCTCCGGTGTTGTGCTTAATATTTTCCAAAATCAAGTTTTAAACTATGCTAGTTATTGTGATTGACGCTCCTGCTTTCTCATTCCCAGAGTGCTTCAAATGGCCATGGACGTCAAGTGCGATGATGTAATATGGTGTGATGCTGTCTCATAGTGGGAAAGGGAGTGATCTCTTTGAAGCATGTCATCAGACAAGAAGTCAGAGATCACGGTTCTGTCCTGTACTGCTGGAACATCTTCATGAACCATTGTGCCATATAGTTATGAGCCCCTTGCAATTCCCAGCAGTACTCCCAATCCCGAACCAGACTAAATTGCAGAAACCGATAGTAGCAGTGAGGGAGACACCATGTAAGTGTCTGAATGGTAATGTGCCACAGTGACCGCTCGATGTGTGGAATAAAATTTTCTTTTTGATGTTTGTATCTGTGTGTTTTCTGTTTCTCTGATAAAGCCATCAGCATGAGTCTACATTTATTTCAGTTCTGTACATCTGTAATGATGTTCAGTATTTATGTATGGCTTCAGTTATGTTATATAAATAGCACTGCATTTGAAGTGACAGAACACTATATATTTTCTCCTGTTTCAATGCTTCAGATGTTGTTTTGTCAGTCTCACACTCATACTTGGCAATTATGCCATGTCTCATAAATCATATGTCCACATATTCTGCCTCTTCCCTGTCTCCATTTATGCCCCACCACCATTTTTTTTACAAGCTTACTCCAATATTGGTGAATTTGCTACTTTGTCATTAGCTAAATGTTGTCACCTGATGTTGGCAGTGGGGATCAGGAGAGACAGTGATGAAACTCATCCATTTTTGGATACTCAATGCTCCAAATTTTGAATTACATTTATGGAGCTGGAGAACATGGTGATAAGGGGCTTCTCCCCAGTCCTCCTTGCTAATGTATCCTGTCCAGCAACTCCCCCCCCATCCCTCACATCCCAATCACTGCACTGCATGGACTGGGTATCAGTTGAAATGCAGCCACAAAGGTTTATATGGTGGCATTCAGACATGAAGGGCACCAGGCAAAGTGAGCCTCAAGATGACCATGCTGTTAGACTGTAGTCTTCGACAGGGGCCCCTTGACGAAGACTACAGTCAAAGCACCACGGTTTCATGTGGCTCATTTCATTATCTTTACCTCATGTCATTCATGTCTGCATGACACCACACAAGTAAGCCTTTGGATTTCCATTTCAGCCTCTGTTGTAGGGGGGTGGGATATGGACATGGAACTCAGCAGCCGGACATCTAGACAGCGAGGGAACAGTTGTTATGCTGCTGTGAACTACGTCGTTCCCCCTCCACCCCTCCACAGCCATGTATGTGGCCTGCTAGCCCATATGAAAAAATTACTCACCTTAGCAATGTTGTTTCTTCTAATGGAGTCTTGCTATATTATGACATATGCAGTGAGTCCCAACCTTCAAACTGCTCCGGAGGTGAAAGAGTTAACTTTCCATGCCAGACATGGAACTTTGAGCACAAGCTCGGTTGAAAACTCTGTCTGTTGTTCTTCAAACTCAAACTGTCAGATCTTTACGAGCAAAACTCACTAAGGTTCTGTGTGGAAGCTGTAAACCTACACTAGCCAACTGGCTACTAAATATAAGAACACATTTTTTGGTCCCAAAACAAAGACTCAAGTCAGGGGACCCAAAAAATGAAAAACACAACACCCAATCACCCCAAAAAGGAGGGTTGAAAAAACAAGGTGGGCATCTACTAAGTGCCAACACTGCTGCTGCCCACCCATATCCCAAAAGCAAAGGTTCTGAGAGGGGCAGACGGGGGGGAGGTCATAATATAGCAAGACTCCATTAGAAGAAACAACATTACTAAGGTGAGTAATTTTTTCTTCAAACAACATGAAGTCTTGCTATATTATGACATATGCAGACTACACAGCAGTACCTCCATGGATGAGGGACAATAGGTTCTGAAGCACAGCTGTGCCAAACAGAGCATCCCTCCTAGCCTGGATGTCCAGGGAGTAATGCTTGGTAAAAGTGTGAACTGTTTCCAGGTAGCTGCTGACATATCTCTAGGATAGGGATGTCCTGGCAGCAGCCAGAGATGCAGCTGTACCTCTGGTAGAGTGAGCCCTCAGGCCTGAGGGAGGAACCTTACCCAGTTTTTCATAGCAAAATGGATACAAGAGACAATCCACCTTGCAATGGATCTTTTAGTGGCAGGTTTCTTACCAACCTCACCATAAGTGAGGAACAGTTGGAGGAGTCAAACCTGTGACCCTTAGTACGTTCTATGTAGTAACTAAGGGCTCTTTGACGTCTAAACTGTGCAGTCTCCTCTGCCAGAGGAGGAATGGTCAGTGAAGTATAGGAGAGACATAGATTGATTAAGGTGGAAGTCTGAAACCACCTTAGGCAAGAACTTTCTGTTAGTCCTGAGGACCACCTTATCTCTATGAAAGGAGATAAAATCAGGCTCCACTGACAATGCTTGTAATTCACTTATGCGCCTGGCAGAAGTGATGGCTACCAAAAACACAGTTTTCCAAGTCAAGTACTTAAGCTCTGCTGAAGACAAGGGCTCAAAAGGGGGTTGCATAAGCTGGGCAATGCAAATATTAAGATCCCAGACAGGGGCAGTGTCCCTGAATGGAGGGTTGGTGTGAAGCAACCCCTTGAAAAACTTGGAGAATACAGGATGAGCTGAAAGAGAAGAGGGTTTACCTGCTGATAAGAAAGTAGACACAGCTTCTAGGTGCACTTTTAGGGTAGCTGGTCTCAGCCCCAAAGTATTCAAATGTACCATATAATCCAGGACTATGGGTAAGTCCGCAGATTCTGGGGAAATATGCTTGCCAGAGCACCATATGGAAAATCTCTTCCATTTGGAATTATAAGTAGCCCTGGTGGAAGGCTTCCTAGAAGTCTTCAAGATATCCAATACACCTTGGGAGAGGTGTAGGTCAGCAAACTCTAACTCTTCAAGAGCCAGGCCTTGAGATTGAGAGATTTGAGGTTCGGGTACAAAACTCTCCCTGAGCACAGGTTAACAGGTTGTGATTCCTGGAAGACACAGGGAAGGTGGACTGCTAAGGACATAAGGAGTGGGTACCAGGCTGTCTGGCCCAATCTGGAGCAATCAGGATCATCTTGCAGGGTTGAGATCTGATTTTGACTAGCACCTTGAACAGAAGAGGGAAGGGGAAAGCATAGAGAAACTTCCCTTCCCAACTGAGAAGGAAGGCATCCAGAGGGACTGAGCCCAACACTGGGGGCCTGCAGCAAAAAAGGGGAAGCTGGTGATTGTCTGGGGCTGCAAAAAGATCTATCTGTGGGGTGCCCCATCTGGCAAATACTACCTCCAGTACTAGGGGATCCAGTGACCATTCGTGATGGCCCTGGGAAATCCTGCTGAGAGCATCTGCCAGGACATTGTCATTGCCTGGGAGGTAAACTGCAATAAGGAAGGTGTTTAGAGAGTAAGCCAGAGACTACAACTTCATTGCTTCGGTGCACAAGGCCGTAGACTAAGTGCCCCCTTGCTTGTTGATGTACCACATTGTGGTGATATTGTCTGTTCTGACCTGAATAACTTTGTTCTGAACAGATTTGGAAAAACTTGAAGTGCTAGAAAACTGCTCTGAGTTCCAACAGATTGATGTGGAGCAGAGATTCCTGAGGGGACCACAATCCCTGGGTAGTGAGGTTGCCCATGTGAGCTCCCCACTCCAAGAGGGATGCATCTGTAGTAAGGATTAAGGAGTGAGACTGAGGGGCGAAGGGGACCACCTGTCTCAGATTGCTCTGGTCCTGCCACCACTGAAGGGCTTGGATCAGGGTTTGAGTCATTTGGATCAATTTGGTTAGAGGGTCTCTCCTTTGAGACCAAAAGGCTCTCAAATGGAACTGGATGTCCCTCATCTGAAATCTTGCTCCCTGCACTACTGCTGTAGAAGCAGCCATGTGCCCCAGGAGCTGCAGAAAATGCCTTGCTGGTCGAGAGACCTGCAGGGTGAAAGAGGAGGCCAGAGAGACCAGGGTCCTTGCTCTTTCCAGAGGAAGGAAGGCTCTGGCCTCTTTTGTGTTCAGTTCTGCACCTATGAAGGTGAGAAGCTGGACAGGCTCTAGAACTGACTTTGGGAGATTGAGAAGGAAACCTAGAGATGTGAGCAGTTGCTGAGTTACCTGAAGATGTAATTTGACTTGGTCTGGAGACTGGCCTACTATGAGCCAGTCATCCAGGTAAGGAAAGATTTCAATCTTTTGCCTTCTTAAGTGGGCAACTGCTACTGCCAGGCATTTTGTGAATACCCTTGGGGCAGAGGTGAGGCCGAAGGGCATTGCTCTGAACTGGTAATGGCCTGAGGGCAGTTAGAATCTGAGGTACTTTCGATGGGAGCTACTGATAAGAACATGGAAGTAGGCATCCTTGAGGTCCAGGGATGCTAACCAGTCCCCTGGCATTAGAGAGGGTAAAATAATTCCCAGAGTCACCATTTTGAATTTTGGTTTTAAAAGGTGCTTGTTTAGGTATCTGAGATCCAGGATGGGCCACCATTCTCCTGTCTTTTTTGGGGTAAGGAAGTACCTGGAGTACAACACTTTGCCCTGGTGTAGGGGTGGAACCCTTTCCACAGCTCTGAGAGCCAGGAGGATAGAAACTTCTGTCTCTAGAGCAAGTGCCTCTGATGGATTTGCAGGTGGAAAGGACCTGGTTCTCATCTTTGGAAATTTTTTGAAGCTGAGAACCAGTCCCTGGCTTACTACTTCCAGGACCCACTTGTCTGATGTTAAAGACTTCCAGTCCTGGACAAAGTAAGCCAGCCTGCCCCCTACAGGTAGTGGAGAATGGGCCCTGGCCACCCCATCAGGGTGCCTGCTTGGCAGGGGCTTTAGGCTGAGGGGTGGAAGCAGGTCTGCTTGTACCCCGTCTGCCTCTCCCTCTAAAGAACCCCCTCTGGGCATAAGCTGAAGAGGAGGCCTGGGCTTGGTAAAAAGGCCTATGAAAAGGTCTGCCCCTGCCCCTGGAAGGCTGCCTTTGAGGAGTGGCCTGCCTTTCCTTGGCCTGTGCACTCCTATAGGTGGTCCTATACTCATCCATTTTCTTCATGTAATTCTCTGTCTGCTCCCGAACAGAGAGTTACCCACAACAGGAAAATCTATGGCCTTAGTCTGGGTATCCTGTGACAGGCTAGTACATCTGAGCCAAGCCATCCTGCGAAGAGCCACAGATGTAGCCATGACTCTTGATGACACATCATTAGAGTCCACTGCAGCATGAAATTGCACCTTAGATGCCTCAACACCATCAGCAGCCACCTGCTCCAGCTCCTTGGCAAGCTGGCCAGGGACCTGCTTTGCTAGAGCCATAACGGTGTCCCATCTGGATTTCTGGTATCTAGCAACATAAGCCATATAATTTGCCTGTCTGAGTCCCAAGGATGCTGCCATGTACTGTTTCTTTGCCATGGCATCAATCCTCCTGGAGTCCTTGTCAGGGGGGTGTGAAGCCAAGGGAATATTTGCCTTGTCACAGGCTGCAGCCTGCACTACCCCAACATGGCTGCATTGTTGTGTAAGGAACTCCATATCAGAGCCTGACAATGTGTACCTCTTGTCCATTCTTTTATCCACAGGAGGTATAGTGTGAGGAGTTTTTAGAATTTTTACTGTCTGTTTCCCAAAAGATTTATGCAAAGGAATAGACAGTCTCCTAGACTCTGGGATATCCATCATTTCTACATTGTCAGGCTCCTCTTGATCATCCACAGCTTCCTCCATAGGGAGCTGGAGGGTTTCTGCCACTTTTTTATAAAACATAAAATGAGAGGGGGACTCAGAAAGCCTAGGGGGAGACACTCCTGAAGGTCTGTCTGGGGAGATATCCGGTTCAATGGGCACATCCAGACTTTCAAATCCACATTCACTCTCCTCATACTCCTCTTCCCTCCTCCAGTTCATAAAATTCCTCTAAATCATATTCTTGAACCGGGAACCGACCGAACCGTGACGCCATACCTGATGGTGCTGGTTCGGTCGGAACCGGGAAAGCGACTGGACAATTTTTTATCGCTTTGGCTATTTCTTCAGCGTTGGAGAGGGAAATTTTGGCTCCACACCTGCTGATTTTCTAGTCCTTTTGCTGGAACCGACTCCTTGAGTCGGCTCTCCTTGCCAGTCATGGCCCTGGTCAGAGGCACTCCCTCGGTTCGGTACAATCGAACGGGCTGCCCATCGGGTCAGCGGACTTCTCCCTCCTTTCCTGAGCCTACCAACTCTCTTATCCAGGGTAGCTGCAGGAAAATTTTTGCAAATCTGGCAGTCTGCATTGAGGTGGTCAAACCCCAGACAATAAACACAGGTGGTGTGGGGGTCAGCCTTGGCAAAGGCTTCCCCACAAACACTGCAGTGTTGAAACCCAGTGGGCCAGGTTTTCCTTTTGGGTTTCTCAGACATAGTGCCAGCCTAACCAAAACTTGCCCGTTTATGGCAATCCGCCAAGCAAGACTCTCTTATCGGTTCCCAACCGTGTCACGGGTCGTGGGAAAAAAACCGTAATGAAATCCGTTTTTTTTAGAACAGATAAGAACCGGGAACCGCACTCTAAAAAACAGATTAATGTATTTACAACAACCTGATCGGTTCAAACCGAACCGTTAATACCGTTTACAAGTTCCACACAGAAAGTAAATGTAAAACCTATCTAGTACTTACAATACCACAGACAGAGCTTGAACCGACCGGTTGCGGTTTAAATTTGGTTAAAAAAAACGAAAAATTAATACTTTAACCGCGAAAATGAACCGAGCAGAAGGAGAAATCTCCAGAGCGACTGTTCAGTGAGGCGGAGTAAAGAATCTGACAATTTGAGTTTGAAGAACAACAGACAGAGTTTTCAACCGAACTCATGCTCAAAGTTCCATGCCTGGCATGGAAAGTTAACTCTTTCACCTCCGAAGCAGTTCGAAGAAGGTTGGGACTCACTGCATATGTCATAATATAGCAAGACTTCATGTTGTTTGAAGGAATGATGTCAATAAGGGAACAGGAACATAGGTGGTGTTTGGCCTCAGTGCATGGGCTCTGCTCTTGACATAGTGATCCCATGTCTGGAGCACAGCATGTTGGTTTTATGATGCATGTAAAAGTAATTGTACCAAGTGGCAGCACCAACATATGTTGCAGTCATGGGATAAATAGGCAGAGGTAGATAGCCACTGCATCAGCATGTGTTTCATCACATCTGTTGGGGGTTGGGAGTGGGATTTGGACATGGTACTCAGCAGCTGGACATCTAGACAGTCAGGGAACAATTGTTATGCTGCTGTGAACTACATCTTTCCCACCTCCACCCTCCACAGCCATGTATGTGGCCTGCTAGCCCATATGGAGTAGTGTCGATAAGGGAACAGAAACATTTTAGTGCCTCCTAAGTTGTGATGTGAGTTAAAATTGTCTTATTGTCACATTTCATCTCATGCATGTTTGCTTTACACTGTATTACACAGCTGTCACTGTGGAAACTGTGTTGTTATGCCAACACAACTGGAGAATCACTGCTGTTGGTACTACAGTGCAATAACATCAGAATTGTATGCGCATGATGGAGTAAACTGCATTATTGATCACCAGGGCTTCAAATCGCTATGTCTTGATGGATATGTTGCCCTGTCTTCCCTCAATGAATTCATCAAGATCGATGGTCCCGTGGGGGACAATGAGCCTCGCAATGAGTAAGTATCACAGTATATTTTTTGGTACTTCACAATGATAAACAGATTCTTGCTGTTACTATGTGCAGAATAGAAGCATTGTGTGATGTCACTGAGTGCATTTCACACACTGTATTGCTCTTCAGTGCGATTAGTTTCTTTTAATATTCTTCAGTTAATTATTTATTATACAACGGCAAGTTAAATCCTGGCTTCTGATTGGCTACCTATCAGGATTTACAATGTGTAAATCCTGATAGTACCCCACAGGAAGTAGTACCAATCACCAGCCAGCTGCATCAAGAACCCCTGCAAATCACTCTTACACGCGACACCCAGAAACGATAAACCACCAAACTATGTGACTTCCAAACAATTATTTACCCGATACACAAATCTCCCCACATTTCCAGTTGCTCCTGGCCACCTCCAGAACACTGCTACCTCCAGTCATCACTTATTACCCTTCTTATGCAAAGCCTGTTATCGTGGGAAAAAAAAAAGAAAAACAAAATGCTCCTCGTGCTTTCTGTTTCCCAGTCCTGCCACAGCTCTGCAAGTTCTCTGCTCTCTCCTTCTCCAACATAGGACTATTTTTGTTACTAAAGTAAAAATATGCAATACAAATAAATCAAAATGCCCCCAAACTGTTTAATTTATATTTATTCACATCTACAGTATGCATAATTGCAATATACCCCTCTAGAGTGTGGGTGACACCAGGATTTTCCCACTTCTGATGTGTTGTTGGTAACTCGACTGCGCATCGTGACCAAACAACAAACCAGGCATGGGCAAATCCTGGCATCTAACACACTCTCTTGTGGTATATTGCTTAAGTAAATTCAGTCGAATGATCATTTCCGTAATGTCATATTGCACGTATAACATGCTTAAAAAAATTAATTGCAATGTTTTCAAAAAATGATAGTGAAAAAAATTACAAAAGCCTCCTGTCATGACCGTAAAGAGTTCTGTGTTTGTCTTAACTCAATACGTTTGCTATTGTTTATCATTAAATAGTACAGTTCATAGATCTTCTTCATTGTTGTTATATATTGTTTATCTCAACCATGCCTACCCTCATCACACACACACACACACACACAGATAATGTTAACATTTCATACGTGAATGTCAAACTGTACAGTCTTTTCACTGATACACACACACACACACACACACACACACACACACGTGGGACAGTGTGAATTCTGAACCAGTTTTAAATCATGTACGCCATGGCAACATTATCTGTTTCAATATGTAAATAGCGTATGGTGGAATGCTGCTATGCATGGAATTCCATTCCTGGAATATGCTTGTTCTGCTGCAGTAGTGAGATCATTATGTTGTTCTGCTGCAGTACTGATGTCACTTCTGCAGCAGAACAACTTGGAATGCTGCCATATACTTGATTTCCCCTACCCATTTAAGCTGGAAGTTGTTGATTTTTAAACCTGAGCTTGCAGAAACATTTGCAGCACACTGTCAGTAATTTGAGCCTACCAACAACCCTCAAGTGCCCTCCCAACGTCAAGTTCACTGAAACAAAGGGCAGTGTCTGAAGTAGGCATTGATGCCCATACTCTATATAGAATAGTGGATGTGCAACTCTATGTACAACCAGTGTGTTGTGTCATCTCAAGGAACTGATTCCCATGGACCTCTCGAGCTTCGCTCTCGAGGTCACAGGGAATCAGTACCCCTCAGTGGCACAACACACTGGTTGTGCATAGTTGCCCATCCATTATCCTATATGTAATTGTAACCCCCAGTTGGCGGTAACTGAGAGGGCTACTAACCCTGCCTGTGTAGCTAGTGAACAGGTTGAGAGGCCTGGGTCCTATGACACAGTGCCTCCATTTTTATAAGTTGAAACTTGGGGAGAAAGATGTCACTCGGCATGTTGGCTAGGTTTGGTTACTCTGCAAAGGGGCACCCAAATTAACTCCGGACACAGGAAGCAATAACTGTAATGTCCAATACCAGAAGTTGGGATTCTAAAGTGTGGCTTTTATTCACATCCAACAGAATAACAAAGCATAGATGGACCCCCACAGGGCTACACTCCTGGTAATGCAGATTTATGGAGATCAGAACACATCCTCTTTACACTGAAAACCTCAGATTTCGAAACATTCTGGGCACTCGGCCATAACTCAACTCTTTTTCGGTTTCCCTGGCTCAGCTCCCTTGCCAGCCCTCTGGATTACCTTCCTTCCATGGCTCAGCTCTCATGCCAGCCCTTAGGACACTTTCCATGTAGCATGGTACATTTCTCGGTGGCTCCCTAAACCACCTCTGAGCACTTCTGGCTCCATCAGGGAATCTTCTTTATCAATCTCACATCTGGGTACTTTCCTCAGGCACTGGCCAAGTACCTGAGAGAAAGCAACAGGTGTCCCAAAGCAAGCTCGTAGAGGTGAATTTGGTTACTACTGATGGGGGGTCTCCCACCTCTCATTCCCATAATTCATACCTGGCCATTTCTCTGGACTTTAACACTTCATCCTATGAAAACACTTTACTGTGTAGATTCTCTTTAAATGTATGTCACATTTAACCTACTGTTCTTCCATTCCACTTGTGCTGAACTTGAAAAATACTTAAAGAGTGGCTATGTCCATTTCTCTAGACCCCCACAGAGTTAAGCAGTCCAATTCCCACAACTTTCAAAACTGTACTTGGCTGTCTTTTCCTGACACCACAGTAACAGTCACTTAACTTCATCTTGTCTCAGGTGAAAACACATTGGCCCTTTATCAGAGCAGACTCGCCCCTTGGTTGCAGGTGCCCCACAGGCTTTTTCTTCTTCAAATAAATCTCATCCAAAACTTCTGGTGCCTCAGCACAAACCTAAATTTAGGCAGCTTCTTCTTCCCCCCCTAGCCGGACCAGGGAATTGCCCCTGGAAGTAGGCTGATTCCTTCTCCCCATCCGCGCAGGGATGGGGCTCTGAACCACTGGAAGTGGTCTCTTCCACTTCACTTGACTCTTTCTGTGTTCCTCTTCAGGTGAGAACACACATCTCTAACAAAAATATAGCTCTTTGTCAGAGCTGAGGGCTATGAGGGCCTGCAGCTGTAGCACACCTCCTCCCTCTTCAGCACTCTACTACAGACTGCTACTGAACTGACTTCAAATTCCCCAACATTCTACTTAACTCCCAACTGCAACATTCCATTGTGGCTTATGCTGCTGCAGAATTCTAAATGATGTCATAGCCCCAGCCCAGCAGAGACTGAAAACAGAGCAAGACATAGTGAAATCCATTTAACTGGAGTTTCACTAGCTGCCTGTTCCTGCCTGCCAGTAGATCTAACTAGGGTTCTAGTAACCCCGGGTAACGGGGGGTTACACTCACACTGAGTCAAAAAAATGACTGTCCCCAGTCATTAATACCCGGCTTGGGCCATCCTACCCTCTGTGCTACCTACGGAAAGGGGATATCAGGCCCTCTCTTACCATGTGCCAGGCACAGGCAGGTAACACTAAGGGCCCAGAGGCCATCGGCCGATGCATCGGCCTCTACTCTACCCACTGACTATGGGTACCCAGTAGCTTTGGTAGAATTGTCCAGAGCATAGTCCTGATAGATCAGTACTGCAACCCCTACTGTAGGTCAGGACCACAGCCTGTCTATCCCCGCAGCCCTCTAGGGAAAATCTATCCGCCTTTTTACCCAAACAAAAACACTAAAGGGGATCTCCCCCAACCCTTGACACCTGCAACCACACACCTGTGGAAGAAAACAAGTTAAAACACACTTTACTTCTTACAACAGTATTCTGATTACTACAAACTAAAGCAAAATTGAACTCCGATGAGTTCCCATCCACTTCTTGTCTTGTCTTCTTTGCTTCTCCAGGAGTACCTGCAAGACAAAAGGAAAAACATCCTCCCTAATCTGCATTTACAGTCCTGTCTAACTAAGACATAAACAAACCAAACAAGCCCCATCCGACACTGGAGAATCCCAAAAAGCAATTTTTTTAGAAAAGGTAGAAAATAGAAACAGTATATACAGAATATTTACAACACACATTTAGCAGTTCTTTGGGGATGGAAGGTCCTACAAAGTCCCAGCTAGTGACTATATACAGGCCCAAAGGCAAGTCCATTAAAGAGTCTCTCCTGGGCCGGAGCCCGATGAAGCACAGTTCTAGCAGGCCAAAGTCCCGAAGGGGAGAGTCTTTGAGGACAATTCAAACATCTGGAGTCTGCTAGTGTAGGATGTGTACTGCAATGTCACAAGAATAGAAAAAGTCTGAACTTACCAGTTCCTTGTAGAATGAAAACGGTACCACACCTGGTCTTCGGCCAAAGACTCCCTGGCAGCATTCTTCTGATACAGCTGGGCGGACATCTTCCTGAAAATGACAGGAGGTCACATCTGGAAACTGCTGGGTTGATGTCATCTAGGAGATGGAACCTTGGAACAGGAAAAAAGAAAACAGCAGGCCTGAAGTCATCCTATACCCAGGCGATGAGTCAGGATACAGCTGGGCTGGTGTCCTCTCTGGATCTGAAATCATCTGGTGGGCCAATCGATGGAATCTGGAAAGCCAGTACACTGTAAAATTGATGAACGTGGGGCACCTGGTTCCTGGAACGCCAGTCTGGTGGAACAACATAGGTACGGCAACTGCTGGATGGCAGCACTGGCTACCACTGCTCTGCTTTCCACTTGGTAGGCATGGGCACATTCACAGGGAAGTCTTTGCATTGTGGCCAATAGCACAACGGGTCAGGTGCTGGAATTATTAACCCATCTAGGCACTCATAATCCACACAGTGAAAGGTTTCATGTCCCTCTCCATCCACAATTCGAACAGTGTCAATAAACAGTGTCCTGCCTCTTTTCCACTGGCTGTATTTCTCTTGAAACATTCGGTTCTTGACATACTTGTTTGCACCAGGATGCACATGTTTCATTGCCTCTTCCAAAATCCAGGATTTCCTGCTTTTCCCAATCTCCTCCCAGACTCTCCAAGGAAAGGTAGGAAATGATTTTCCATGGATTTCATTCACTTTCCTATGAAACAGTCCTTCCTCTTTCCTAGCTTTGGTCAACTTGCAACCTCTGGCCTGGCTTGGGGGCGGCCAGTCCTGGTTCTGCCACCTACGCATACTCAATTCGACATAGAATGGATCTCTAACTCTTCCTGGTGGGGACAGAGCTGCAGAATCACCAATCTCTTCCATGCATTCCTCTAAGCCAGAAACTGGAGGCTGTGAACCCATGCCTTCTTCTTCAGGCCACATAGGTTCCTCCTCTTCTTCTTCCTCACTGAGAATCTGTGCCCAGGAGTGAGCAGTTGTCCTTACTCCTGAGACTGTCCACTCTTCACTGGGTGCAGAGGTCGAAACCTCCCATTCAAAGGCCTCCCTTGTCTCGTCTTCACCTATAAGACTTGGGCTAGGCCCCTCTCTCCAAGGGTCTACTGATGCTCTTCTCAAAATGTCTCTCTGTGACTCAAACTCTGAAACATCAGCACATTGTTCTGTCTGTAAATCTGCACCCTCTTGCTTCGTGCCACACTCTGAGGGGCCTTCTCCAACAGGCTCCACCTGATGCTGTGTGCTGCCAACTGCAGATTCTTGAACTTTTGTCCATGTGGGAGCCAAACAAATCTTGGATGCTTTAAACAAACCATAGTTCTCTAGGCACACAGAACGGTGAGGTACCATGAAGACATCCCTTCCAGCATTTAAGCACATCACACATACTCGCACTGGATATCTAGGAATCACCACATGAGGAGACAGTCATCCCCCATAGTAACATCTCTCATTGTCCCTTAGCTTGTTAACTTCTGCTGCTATTACAACCCTGGCATGATCCGGGTAGCAGACTGGTCCTGAAGCCATAACTGCAGAGAAAAACAAACAACGCTCACTGTTATTTCAAGTCCCACATCACTGAAAACTTTTTTTTCAAAATGGCTCCTCTGCTGCTGTGTTTATATACTACCCCACCCTGTAATGGCGGCGGCAGCACTCCTATGCATCAACATTCTGTAAATGGGTCAAACCACTGTGCATCCGATTTACACAATCTACTGGTAAATTTGCTCAGACTGCACAAACTTGCACTGTTCTTTTTCCTAGCACATTTATATGATTTACCACGGACTTTTTACTCACTGAAGACATTGCTCTAGCTTACAGTCCCTTAAAGCCTCAGTATTTCATATCACAGGATTTCCTGTGTTTCTTGCTGCATATCTCATACAACTCACAGTCTCTCACATGGCTCTGAACATTATACTATTGCTGAACCTATCATTATGCTCACAGTCTGTTGCTCAGAATTCTTGCTTTTAGTTGGTTAAACTGGCACAGTCCTTCTTTACAAAGCAATTACACTGCTACACATAGATTCAGCTGGCTTTTGGTGAAATCACACAGTTTGAGCTATTTCATTTGGATGGTACTCACTGTTATCAGTAGCTGTTTGCTGCGATGGAAAAACCGGCCTGCAGCCAATCGTGAAGGCCTCTGGAAGGAAGCGGGTTGGCAGTCCTGCCAATTGTCCCTCTGAACACCACACTCACAGTCCAGTCGATTGATATGCAGGTTGAGCCCAAATTTAAACAGAAAAAGTCCGATTTTAACTTTTTACAGCGCTTTCAATCACCATGATGCTCCTCCTAACAAGCCAGTTCACACACTGCAGTCTCTCTCCCTCTCTAATGCTGTGCAGTCGCTCTAGAGCTGGCTTGGGGGCGGGATTGATTGCAGTATCACCAATCTCTTGACACCATGCAAATGGGCCTCTTCCTTCTCGAATGCTCTTCTCCTCATGGCGATCGTCAAGCAGGCAAAATATAAACTGCAAACCACACTTTTTTTTTTTTCTCAACTGACTCCAAGACGGGAACGCATTTTAAGCATTTTTCATGGCCATTAAGCACAACAAGTCTCTCAGTCCACACAGAAAGCATTTCTAATGTCTAGGGCACAATTTTCCTTTTGCTACCCACAGTTTTCCATACTTCTTTTCAGTCACAACAATACTTTTAAAAGCTGGCAAACGCTGTAATTTGATGTAGGACAAGAGCATACACACTCAGGCTTTACTGCTCCTTGGTAAACAGTTGGCAATTTTAAAAACAGCACATGGATAACAGCACACAGCTGCACATTAGTTAAACATTGTTTCAGTCGTTTTGGGCTACCCACTGCCAGACATCCAAAGTGCTAGCCATCACCCAAGCAACCTTTCTTGTTCCTTCTCCCAAATTCCAACAGAATCCCAGTGGTAGCCTCCAAGATGTAACCCCCAGTCAGCGCTAACTGAGAGGGCTACTACCCCTGCCTGTATAACTAGTGAACAGGTTGAGGGGCCTGGGTCCTATGATGCGGTGCCTCAATTTTTATAAATTGAAACTTTGGGAGAAAGGTGTCACTCGGCATGTTAGCAAGGTTTGTCTACTCTGCACAGGGGCACCCAAATTAACTCCGGACACAGGAAGCAGTAACTGTAATGTCCAATACCAGAAGCTGGGATTCTAAAGTGTGGCTTTTATTCACATCCAATAGAATAACAAAGCATAGATGGACCCCCACAGGGCTACACGCCTGGTAATGCAGATTTATGGAGATCAGAACACATCCTCTTTACACTGAAACCCTCAGGTTTCGAAACAATCTGGGCACTCAGCCCTAACTCAACTGTTTTTCAATTTCCCCTGGCTCGGCTCCCTTGCCAGCCCTCTGGACTACCTTCCTTTCATGGCTCAGCTCTCATGCCAACCCTTAGGACACTTTCCATGTAGCATGGAACATTTCTCGGTGGCTCCCTAAACCACCTCTGAGCACTTCTGGCTCCATCAGGGAATCTTCTTTATTAATCCCATGTCTGGGTACTTTCCTCAGGCACTGGCCAAGTACCTGAGAGAAAGCAACAGGTGTCCCAAAGCAAACCCGTAGAGGTGAATTTGGTTACTACTGATGGGGGGGTCTCCCACCTCTCGCTCCCATAATTCGTACCTGGCCATTTTTCTGGACTTTAACACTTCGTCCTATGAAAACACTTTACTGTGTAGATTCTCTTTAAATGTATGTCACATTTAATCTACTGTTCTTCCATTCCACTTGTGCTGAACTTGAAACATACTTAAAGAGTGGCTGTGTCCATTTCTCTAGACCCCCACAGAGTTAAGCAGTCCAATTCCCACAACTTTCAAAACTGTACTTGGCTGTCTTTTCCTGACCCCACAGTAACAGTCATTTAACTTCATCTTGTCTCAGGTGAAAACACATTGGCCCTTTATCAGAGCAGACTCACCCCTTGATTGCAGGTGCCCCACAGACTTTTTCTTCTTCAAATAAATCTCATCCAAAACTTCTGGTGCCTCAGCACTAACCTACATTTAGGCAGCTTTTTCTTCCCTTAGCCAGACCCGGGGATTACCCCTGAAAGTAGACTGAATCCTTCCCCCCAACCCCGCAGGTATGGGGCCCTGAGCCACTGGAAGCGGTCTGTACCACTTCACTTGGCTCTTCTTGTGTTCTTTTTCAGGTGAGAACACACATCTCTAACAAAAATATAGGTCTTTGTCAGAGCTGAGGGCTATGAGGTCCTACAGCTGTAGCACACCTCCTCCCCCTTCAACACTCTACTACAGACTGCTACTGAACTGACTTCAAATTCCCCAACATTCTACCTAACTCCCAACTGCAACATTCCATTGTGGCTTATGCTACTGCAGAATTCTAAATGATGTCATAGCCCCAGCTCAGCAGAGACTGAAAACAGAGCAAGACATAGTGAAATCCATTTAACTGGAGTTTCACTAGCTGCCTGTCCCTGCCTGCCACTAGATCTAACTAGGGTTCTAGTAACCCCGGGTAACGGAGGGGGGGTTACATAATTCAATATATAGAGAATACTGGATGGGCAACTATCCGGTATCAATGTGTTCTGCCTCAGAGTGGTTCTGATTCCCTCTGCGCTCTAGAGCAAAGCTCAAGAGGTCCATGGGAATCAGAACTCAGAGGTGGCAAAACACAATGGTTAGGCATAGAGTTACTCATCCTGTATTTTTTGTACTGTATAGTACTGTGTGAAATATGTGTGCATGAGTTCTTTTGCTTTCACAATGAAACTGACTCATGCAGTCTGTGCAGGTTCTAGAATGCTGTTCTGACACAGTAGGGTAACATCACATTCCATGACCTTTGAACTGTGGTACAACAGCATTTTGAAACGGATGGAATTCTATGCAGAACAACACTCCACTATACAGTGTAGTTCAGTTTTTATATCCTGGTACACTGTCTTGTATATCAATACCACAGTTTCCTAGTTGTGATGATGATAATGAATGTCAATGGCTTCTTGCATCATAGTTTGCAAACACAGTTGTAGGATAGGAGGTGGATGTTTCCTTGTCATCAATGAAATACCAGCAAATGAAACTGTGATTAATACTTGTTTTTCTAAAATTACTCTATCTGTATAAGGCAATTTCCTGATCATACATAACCTGAATGTAACGTAATGGACTCTTACTTATCAGAACTAGTTAAATTTGTATATTGCATATATGAATAAATGACGATGCAATGTTTATGATGGAACTTAGGAAATAAGTGGTATCTGCATCTTTCATTACCTATAGTTTTGCAGGTGAATGTTATAGCCATTGGTAGCAGTATGGTATTGCCATGGCTGCAAACAAGTGTCATCTAAACATGATGGGCATGATTCACAAAGGAGATGCTCCCAAGTTGTGAGTGACAGTGTGTAGTACATACTGCAAGCCCAATTATTTGACAGGGTCCACCAATGGGCTACAGGATGTACAGTAGCTGTCATTTGCATACAGCTCTGTTGGCACACAACCATGGCATTCAGAGGGTCAGTCAAGCTGCCCATCGACTGTATGAATATGCAGGGACAATGTGAGCATGTTGGGTAGGGGGTGCCTGAGTGGGTGTGGTGGGTGGCCTGCTGAGCTCCGGGGGGAGGGGCATTTAGACTGCCAGTGCCAGAGTGTTAAGGTCAGTGTGGGGAGAGGGTTTCAGTTCATTTCACTTTATCATCCCAGTAATGGAGGTGTGGGTCAGGGTGGTGTTTGTTATTATAATTTTATTGCCACAGGGAGCTGCTTTTTGAAAGACGTACGGGTGGTTGGGGTCTGTTTTTATCACTTCATTTAAAATATAAAACACTATTCATTTTTGAGACTTGTTATATGTATGTTGAAGAGACAGTTACTTTACTGTCACTTATCATTTTACATTCTGCCATGGATTATACCATTACATGTCTTACAAGCGGTTTTTGTACTGGATTTGGCAGCGTCTTGGAAGAAGTAACAGAAAGGTGATTCCAGCATGTGCTGTCACAGCAATCAGGAGAAAATATCCTTCAGATACGTATAAGGGTTTCCTATAACCACGAAATATTTCCACTGACAGTAGCACATCAAAGCAAAATTTAAAGTTGATGTCATGGTGTCTACATTTTAAGTACTGTTACCAACACTGTTGTAATTGTGCAACATGTGGTATTCTGTACCAGCAGACTGTACTGTTAATCTAAACAGGCTTTTGCTGTTATTTTAAAAATGTATTTCAACACTAACACATTGTGTCATCAATTTGATGATCTATATTTATGTTGCCTTCTATCTAAATACACATTTTTATATGTGACTGTACATATGTAAATATACAGTTTTGTAATCAAATATCAAAGTTTAGGCCGTATTGACAGCACAGTCTTACTGCTTCCACTTGATCTGCCTACGATTCAGGTTTGGTAATGGACTTGTGTCACTGTATCATATCAGCATAACTCTGCTAATCCATCTGTACATCCTTTTGCTTACCTGTCTTTTCTGGTGGCATGTTTCGTCAATAACCATTGTATTAGTAATGTACCCACAAATTAATTTAAATCAAGCGCAAAAGTTTATTGTTAGTTTATCCTAAAGACAGTACAAACATGAATCATTTGTAGGTGCCTTAATTGTACATTCATAAGTGTCTTTAAAATGATTCGTAAGAAATGGATTTCATGTTACAAAGGTTGGTGCACTGACATAAGATTGTTGTCACCAAACAAAATTCAAGATTAACAGTTGAAACGTTGTCTGTTCCATATTACCCACCACATCCTCCCAACCTACTTCCAAGTACATTCATATCTCACCTTTAATCCCCTTCTTCTTAATTGCACCAGTGTGCCACTCCTTGTCTGAACATAAGTGGCCGTAAACCAACAGTCCACCTCTGCTTCCCATTTCAATAATGTCCCGATTTCAAGTAACCTAACTCTGTGAGGCCTCTTACAGTATCATATCTGCATGCACATGTTAACACAGGATACCTTGATGCTCCATTATTTAAATCACCTAACCTTACCCATCTGCTTCCCAATTGTATAGTTTTGACATTCAGCGTCACATTCCCAGTACCAAGCTACACCTTGTAGCCTATCACACGCAATTATGTCTGCCAACCTGTACAACACACCTGGTTCAAATTGTTCTTCCCAGTACATTGCTGCACTATGAGGCCTGAGTCCTATGACCTACAATAGCATGAAATCACACTCCGCATAACAAACAACAAAAGCAAAAGAACAGCAATTAATAATACATGTAGCATTTTCATATATCAAATGGCAGGCATTGACATCAGTAAGTAATGGTCATATAACATATTATTATAACACAATGAAAATTGCATTAATTCCTTCCATTCATCTCCAGTTTCCAAACAAGTGACTTAGATGCATTTCAAATTTTCAGATAACCACTGCTTTATATACTTTATTTGGTCACACTCTGCCGATACCTGTGCACAAAGAAAACCAATGATGCCATAATGATTCTTTGGGAGACGAAGGCTTCAAATGATTCAAAATGTGTACATTGCATACTTATGTTCTGTTGTTTCATGGGGATACAGATAGAGAATGCAAAGCAATGGACATTTGAAAGAATTATAGAGATGTTACAGTATAACAGATGTGGATAAAACTTTTATATTTACTGGTTAGTAACTAATAAGCCCTGACAGAGTGTGCATTAAAGGATTTTAATGCACAAGGCCAAAAGTCTAGTGTCCTTATGACCCTGGGAAGTGCATTACATGTAGAATAATGCATGGGGAAGTGTGTATTATGAGGATTTTATGCACACCTGAGGTGTGTGATGCCCCATAAACCCAGAGGGCGAAGCATGAGGGGTTTATCAGGGCATTGCATGCCGAGGGTATGCATAAAATCTGAATTTGACACACTTCCCCATGTTTTATTTTTTATATTCACTAGTTGTTGCATAAAAGTAGGAGTATTGTCACAGTGGAGCTTCTGTAGTAGTGCTGAGATCATTGTTGTAGTTAACTCCCCCACACATGCACACGCATTAGCACAAGTTGGATAATCTGTTTGCGCTTGTGGAGAACCAGCCTGTGTTTGTTTTAGTTATTTATTTTGAAACTGAAAAAGTAGTCCCTAGTGATACATAAAATAGCATATATCTCCAACAGGTTAACTAGTACAGTACTTTGCCTACCTACTGCCATCTGAGGCCTTCTGTTGTATGTAAGTGGAAGTAACATTCTGCCAGTAGAACTGAGCAATGGTTTAAATTCTTGCATTCTGTCAGAAGTAAACATTCCATCTCTTGAATGTTGCCAAGACAAAAATAATACAAGACAGAGAAAAGGGAGGGGATATTATAAAGAAGAAGAAAGTAAGTAGATGGAAGACACTCATCGATGCCTAATGTCACACCTGAGGAGTCCCAGTATCCAACCACAGATAGAATGCAAGAATTCAAACCTCTGATTCATTCCACTGGCAGAAAGTTTACGTACAGTAGCACAGAACAGAAGGCCTCAGATGTTTACAATGCATGACTAAATTAAAACAGTCTTAAAATTTGATACTGAAAAAGACAATTATTGAATGACACAGTTAAACTATTTGGTATATTTTTCAAACAGGAAAATCATTATACTACTTTTTGTTAGATTATTGTTTTGCATCCTAAACGGTGATCTGACACAAGTTGTATCTTCGATGGCTTATTAAATTTAGATGCAACAGGAGGTGGAACTAAATGCAGTTCTACATGATCCTTTGCTAGCCTGTAACTGGGGAATTCATCTTGCATTTTGAAGACTTCATCCTTCAGTTCATCAACATACTCTAAAAAATATGAGTATGTTGATTTTTATCATGCATTCCAATACTGAGCTTCCAGAGCTCCAGTTACTGCAAAGATGCCTTCGATATGCGTATTCTATACCTCGCGCTAGACTCAGTTATCTCCCCACTCACAAACTTTCTAAATCTGTCCCTGCACCTGGGCCAGTTCCCAACCTCATGAAAAATGGCAGTGATAACCCCAGTATTGAAATGTGGTGACAGCTCCTTCCCAAACAACTATCGTCCCATCTCGATTCTCCCCCTATATTCTAAAGCCCTTGAAAAGATCATGGCCGATCAGTTCATTGACTACCTCCTTGCACACAACCTCTTATGTAGACAGCAGCATGGTTTCAGAGCTGGTTATAGCACTATGACTGCCCTCAGAGAATTCTCTAACTCCCTGCAATCCAAGCTTGACAAGGGGCACCTCGCAGGGGCCGTGTTTATAGACCTCTCAAAGGCCTTCAACATGGTTTCTCATCCCCTCCTTCTTAACACATTACAACAAATTGGGGTCTGTCAATGTCCACTCTCATGGTTCTCCAGCTATCTTTCATCTAGAACCCAATGTGTTAAAATTAATAATACCATATCTACTATGCTGCCTGTGCACTCAGGAGTTCCCCAGGGATCTATCCTGGGTCCCCTGCTATTCAGCATCTAACTCAAGACCCTGCCTAAATCCTGCCCCGGCAACCTTCTCTTCTACATGGACGATGCTGTTCTTTATGCCGCACATCCTGATCCTCTCTCTCTCTCTCTCTCTCTCTCTCCAGTGTACCTTACAAAACGCCTTCTCTCAGATTGAACACTGGTTTGCAGAACACAGATTGGTGGTCAACATTAAAAAAAACTAAGATAATGCTGTATGCCCACCGCCAAAACAGATCAAAGGATTTCCCCCTGCAAATACTCTCCACCTCTCCCATCCCACTGGAACAGGTCCAAAAGTATAAATATCTAGGTATTACATTTGACTCTTCCCTCTCATTCCACGAACATATAAAAAGCCTCACCTCTGCCACCAACACCCGCATTGGTATCCTTTACAGACATAAAGACTGCCTGCCACCTGAAGCACTTTGCCTAGCCATTACCTCCTCAGTCTTATCGCTGGTGGACTATGGCCTCGCAATCTTTGCTACCGCTGACCCTACAGCGCTTCATCAAATACAAGTAGTCATCAATAAGGCCTGCTGGCTCCTCTCTGGTGCCAACAGAAATACACATACCTGCACCCTATACGCGCTCACCAATATCCTTTCTCTTGAGGAAAGACTATTATATGAGACCTGTCTCTTCACCAAAATAATCCACCTGTGTTTTACCCCAATAGGTGTCTTGGCTTCTCTTCAGGTAGCCACCATCTCAGCGTCCACAGGGGCTGTCCCAAAAACTATCTGGAAGGTGCCTAGGGTCAGGACCACCCTGGCCCAGCGATCCTTCCCCCTTAGAGCTCTATCCTGATACAATGCCTCCCATCAGCTGTCACATCAATCACCAATCTAGATCCTTTTTAGCTGCCTTAAGGTCCTATATCCTCTCCCCACGTCAATGCCAGTGTAACAGGTAACCTGTGGATGCTGCACCATGCCGCTAGGCCATGCACCTGCCCTTGGCCAGGCAGTGGAGGGCCCTCACTTCCCTTGGTTACCATATAGTTGCACTGGCCTATGAATGCATTGTATTATGTATAAGACAAGGCCTCCTTGAGGTGGCTTACTACCAACTCATATCATGCATTGCTTTAGCTACCAATTGTATAGGTCTTAACTGCTCATTAGGTAAATATGTTGATAGCTCTGCCCTGTTTTAGCTACCAAATGTATAGGCATTAACCCGTGCTCATTGTATTTATACTCTGTATGATTGCTCACCCACATTTATTCTATGTATGTACTGTATGAATATCTATGTTTTATTCTTTATATGTATATATGGGCTGGCAGTGTAGCCTAGAGGTTAGAGGAATGAGGTGTGAATGAGCTTGGTACATCCGGCAGACTAGACCTGAGTTTGATTCTCACAACCTCCACTTGCATACTGTGTGACTCTGAGCAAATCACTTAACTGCCCAGTGCTCCCAGGTCGCCCCTGAAAACAGGCACTTGTGCCTAGTGGGCCTTACCTGGTTACCAAAGACTAAAATAAAAAATTCTGACGTGGAGCCTTTGGAAACAAGTCTATGACTCAAAGGGTTATAATTCTAATTTCCTAAATAAATAAATACTAATGACATGTACTGGAATTCCCATTTAAGATGTTACACTGATTGGCACTGATTTTACATTATTTAAATTCACTTGTATTTCTTTGTACAGTTGGATAAATTATATTCTTGGAAAAAGGAACATGTTATACATTACAATGGAATAAGCAGCAATAAACAATACTGCAAATAGGCATTCAATTATGTATGTAGGGCCTAAAACAAAAAAAAAAGGCAAAATGGAAATCTAAAACACTTCTGATCTTAGGAGACTACATGATTCGAGGAGTTGATACTTACATCCAGCCAGGGGTAATGGTCAGATGTCTCCCAGGTAAATCAGCTTGGAGAGTCATTGATCGCATTGCTAAAATCATACAGGAAGCAGGAGGAGAAAACATCGACGTCCTGGTAGACATAGGGTGTAACGATCTCACCAGCTGGTCAGTTGTTGAGACCAAGGAACATCTGACTGGGCAGGAAGACAAACCATCATCCATTTTGTCTGGCATCCTGTTCTATGGGGGCACATGACCATCACATGGTATGGTTCAGTTCATCCCATTCCAAGACAAAATATGGGACTTCAGATGAGTTGACTTTGATAAGATGACCAACAAAGTTAAAGCAGCAGTACTACCAAATCAGGAAGTGATTTATCAAAATTCGCCTTTTTGGCTGTAAGCATGTGGCCATAGATATTTAGGTGTAAAATATGGTTTACAAATGGTTAAAACAAAGGACTGCTCAGCAGTAAAGAGTCTGGAACCAAGACCAATTGTCATTTGGAACACAGGCATTTCAGTTGCCCCCACAGCCACAGCCAGAACTGATCTTCCACCACAAACATGGCTGCTACCTTTACACTGTAAAAAACTTCAACAGGGATCTACAAACAAAACTACCTTAAATAAAAAATAAAACAAATTAATTAAATGTTTCCCTTATTGTCAAACTCTCCTTCTATACATAAACAAATTAGAAACAATGGCCCAGATATTCAAACTGCGCCAGGCTGTGGTACAAGCTTGGGCGCAGCTCAACATGGCTGCGCAGGGGTGTGGACTGGGTGATATTCAATGGAGCTGCACCATGGCACAGCATCATTGAATATCACACCCTGGCCACCCCCAGTGTGCATGGCGCAGTGGCACTGCACCAGTGCAAGTGGCCAGAGTGGAGCATGGGGATGCGCTAGCACAAATTCTATTGCGCTATGCACAGCAACCGCGATATTCAAAACCTGACATGCAAATTGGGCCATAATGTATGCAAGGCACAAATGGGACCATTTGCATGCCATTATGGCCCAATTTGCATGCAGGTGCACCGATCCCCGACGACTTGCGCCCGGCGCCCTGCCAAGGCAGCAGCCGTCAGGGACCAACGCCCCCTGCAGCCGGCAATGTGCTCCACAGCCCGATCGCGGGCTGCAGTACAACAAGGAAATCCAATATCCCTGGTGGTCCAGTGGACCGCTATCTGCCCGATTGCAGGCATTTGTATAATAATAAAGATTAATCTGTCCAATATCCCTGGTGGTCCAGTGGACCTGCCCACCCGATCGTGGGCTAAGTACTACAATGATAGCCCAATATCCTGGTGGTCAGTGGACCCCACCCCACCACCCACCCACTGAATCCACCACCCTGCTCTCCCCGTCAGCGGCGGCGGCGGCACCACCTGCCTGCCACCTGCCACCCGCTGGCTGGCACATCGGTAGGGCTGTGACACCCATTGGTTCACAGCTTGAGCCAATGGGCGTGCAGCCCGTACCATACTACACATGCCAGATAGCATTAGGTACTGCCCGGTAAGTCAAACTGCGATGGTGTTATTTTCTGCCATTCACGTATACCTGCGGTGTGTAGCTGTCATCAACAGCAACATCATTTTGACATGCAAGTCTATTATAATAGTACACTCGCCACAATACAAATTTGAAAGTGAATAACAAAACATAAATAACAAATCTTGAAAGCTGCTTATAATTTTGTACCATTCATTACAGAATGAGCGTGACAGCAGTGTGTCTCAGGGACAGTGCAACTCATTCATAGAACACCATTTAGTTGGTGAGAAATATAACAAATTACCACAATCAAAAACCTCATTTTGGTGGTGGGGGGCCTTCACAATAAGACTGCCACATAACCTTCACAGTTCTGCATGTGAAAAAAATATTAAGTTGCATCTATGTAAGGAAAAGCCTCATAGAATTAATAACTTTTTATTGAAGAATGGACCTGTCAAATCAGCTATGTTTACTCTCCTGTTGTCACTGCAGTGAGGGATTCAAACCCATAGCCATGAGGTTTCCATAGGAGAGCAGCAGAGCTTTGAAGCAAGGGAAGTGGTCTCCAGTTAGTAGGAGGAAGACTGTGAATGTTATCCTTACAGCTGATCCATCTTTATTGTATCTGTGCAGCCACATAGTAGGGTGAACATTGCTGCAGTCAAAGGGTCTTTGGTGGGAAACATCTATACAGCTTTGATCGGCGATCTGGTACTGCAGTCATGTGAGGTATGATCTCTTTATTGCACGGAATGAACAAGAAATGGAAGCCTGTCATCGAGATTACTTTGCAGAAAAATTACAAAAATTATAACATGCATTCGAAAAATAAACAAGGTAAAAAAACAATTTCGAGACATGATCGAAATATAGAGCAACATTACTTGCTCACTACATACAATAAAGACAGTATGCCAAAACTGAATGAAGTATACAGATGGCTAACAAAGACATAAGAATTTTTAATAATGATCGACATTCCTCTAATTTGGGATTTAAAGTGCTGCAGGCTGTTTACTGAAATGTGGGTGTAGGAACAACAGCTATGCACCGAGGCAGCAATGTGAGAAAGCCACACAGGTGCACACGTTGTAGTCCAGGAATAACAGAAAATAACAGAATATAAGAGTATTAACAGGTACACATCAAAATACATATAAATTAAAAGAAAGTTAGCTGATAAGACAATGTGTTGGATTCATATTGAGAAAATGGCCATCAGTCGGATCCAGCATAAGTACACCACAATATGCCAATAATGCCGTGACGAAAGGGAAAAAGAAAGAAACATAGAGAATAATGGATGACTATCAGTAACAAGCCAGTTAGTTCATCGAGAGGTTCTTATGGTGACCGTTTGAACCTCGAGAGTGCAGCTCAAGGGGTTTGGACACCATGGGAACTTCGAGATTAATTAACGTAGCTTGCTACCGATCTCGTTAGTCATCCATTATTTTTTATAGTGCATGTGGAAAAACATAAGAGCCATGGGCAAAATAATTATGCCTTACTTTGGTTTGGCACTTGCTCCTTTTTCTCTCCAGCAGGCTTGCTCTTGTTGCTGTGGCCACTGCCAAGTACGGAGAAGATCGTGCACCGTGCATGCACGATCACATTCTAAGTTGTTATGCTGCACTAGCTACACAGCTAGTACAGCATAACAAACTAGCTGACGTAGCTAGTACAGCATGACAACATTTTAGTAGGGATGGAGTTCCATCCATAACAATGTTCCAACATACACTATATACACAAACTATGACAGAAACTAAACAAAATACCTAAAGTCTGTGCTGCTAGTGCATTGGTTTAGGAATCGATTCTTTAACAATAATAGGTACACTAAAAATATTTCAATAAGCCGGCAAAGCTGTACCAAACCGCAGGAAACTGACAGACACGAGTAAGAGCTGTCAGACAAGCACACACCCTATGATGTCATTACACACGGCGTTGAACAGCTCTGGACATGAATGCCATCTAAACAGAATCAGGAAATTGCGGTGAAATGACCACGAAACAATTAGGGTTGAAAATGCATTTTATTTAGCAGAAATAACAAGAAAAGACACAGACCAAGTTTTAAAAGCCTTTATTAAGCAAATTAACATTAATCCATTACTCTAAACCTCTCACAAAGTCTGCAAAGGGTGCCAACAGAAGGGTTCATCAGTGTGCCTCATCTGTATGACACCCCAATCTTATTGAAGACAGTGGGCAGCTTTAAGAGAGGCTGGGACAGGTATAGGGGAAGGGTAAGGGTCATGGGTAAGGAGGATGGGAGAAGTGGGGAGAGGGGGCAGGGACAGTAGCCCTTTGGGGTGATCCTTACCTCAGTGCTTGTGCACTGAGGTTCTTTGTCTTTTAGCTTGTTTTTTATTTTTATTTGGCTCACCACTACATAACCCAGATAGACCAACTTAGGGTAGCTGGTTCATTCCACTGAGGTGTCATACAGATGAGGCACACTGATGAGTCCTGGTATGACAAAACATGTGTCTGTGTCTTCTGTTGGCACTCTTTGCAGATTGTGTGAGAGGCCTTTTGGAACCATGCATTTTTGCTTAAAGTTGAACCAGCATAATATTCTGTGGTGATTTGCATATACAGCCCATGATGCTTTGCATTATGGAGGTATGTGTGATTTTGTATTTCATATATATATATATATATATATATATACACATACACACACATATATATGTAATCCCCCCATCACCCGGGGTTACAAGAATCCCACTTAGAACTAGTGGCAGTCAGGGAAGGCAGCTTGTGAAACACCAGTTAAATGAGTTTCACACTGTCTCACTCTGTCCTCAGTCTCGGCTGAGCTGGAGGGATGACATTATATAGAATTCTAGCAGCAGCATAAGCCACATTGGAATGTTGCAGCAGGGAGTTAGTTAGAAAGTTGGGAGGTTTTGAATCAGTCTTCAGGAGAGTCTGCAGGGAGCAGTCTGCAGGGACACTCAGTGGAAGCAGGAGGTGTGCTGCAGTGTCAGCCCCTCAGGGCTAATCTCTGCTATAGAGCTACCCAGAGATAAAGGGTGTGTGTTCTAGCCCTAGACAGAGACACAGAAGAAACTCAACATAGTGGTAGAGACTGTTCCCAGTTTGTTCCAGTGCCCCATCCCAGGAGGAATGGGGGGGGAAGAGAGCCAGCAACTTCAGGGGCAATCCCCTGGCCCTGCTGAAGAGGAAAGGATGCCTGTCATTTTGTTGTTCAAGTGCTGAGGCACAAGAAGCAGTTTGCTTTGCCAGTAACCTTGGGGCACCTGCAAACCAACGGGTGAGTCAGCTCTGAGATAGAGCCCATGTTTTCACCAGACAGTGTGTATAGTATCTGTTACTGTGGGGTCAAGGAAGGGCAGCCAAGTACAGTACTACAGTTGTGTGTGACTTAAAATGTATCTAAACAGTAGGGGTCTACAGAGATGGACATAGCCACTCAGAGATCATTATAACCCAGGATATCAGATTTTGAAGAGTAGAGTGTAAAGTGTGAAATACATTTCAAGACAGCATTCTGAAACAGTGTGTTTCAAGAAAGTTGTTAATTCCAAATGAATGGCTGAGTATAGATTTGGGAGCGAGAGGTGGGAGACCCCCCCAATCTGGAGTAACCAGATTTATCTCCACAGGTTCACTTTGGGCACCTATAGCTTTCTTTCGGGCACTTGGTCAGTGTTCGTGGAAAGTACCCAGACGTGGAATTGTTGATGAAGATTTTCCCTTTATGGAGCCAGTATATGCTCATGGGTGGTAGAGGGAGCCACCAATAAATATCCATGCCATATGGAAAGTAGTCCAAGTGCTGACCGGATGTGCTATGCCAGGGAGTCCAGAGAAGAGTACAAGTTTGGGCTGAGAGCCCAGTGCATTTCAGAACCTGAGGGTTACAGTGTGTAAGAAGATGTGTTCTAGTCTCCGTATATCTGCATTACCAGGGAGTGTAGCCCCGTGGAGGTCTATCTATGCTTTATTATTCTGTTGTTGTTGTGAATAAAAGCCACACTCTAGAATCCCAGTCCTGCTTTGGACATTTCAGTTATTGCTTCCTGTGTCCAGATTACTTGGGTGGCCATGTGCAGAGGTTTCAAACCTAGCCAACATGCCAAGCAACAGTTTTCTCCCCGAACCCAGGCCACTAGATAGTGGGTTTACAATATTTAGGCACCACACAGTGCTAATAAAACAAAAAATAACATCAACCCTATACCAAGCTGGTTACAAATTGGAGGCTATCGCTGGGATTTGGCTTGCAATTTGGGAGAAAAATGCAAGAAAGGTTGCTCGGATGGTGGCAAGTATTTTGGCTGTCTGGCAGTAGGTAGTCCAAAAATCTGAAGCATTGCCAACTAAATGTGCCGTTGTGTGCTGCTGTCTATGTGCTGCTGTAATTGTGCTGTTTACCAAGAAGCAGTAAAGCCCGAGTGTGTATGCCCTTGTCCTGCATCATAATTACAATGTTAACCAGCTTTTAAGGTGTTGTGTGACAGGAAAAAAGTATGGAAAACTGTGGGAAGCAAAGAGAGATTTGTGCCCTAGATGTTGGAAGTGCTTGTTGTACGGACAGAGAGAGTCGCTAAGTGAAATGCCATGATAAATGGTCGAAATGGTGCTCCCGCCGAGGAGCTACAGTTGAAAAAATAAAAGTGTGGCTTGCAGTTTAATTTTTGCCTGCTCAACGATCGTCGTGGAGAAGCAGAGCACGAGAAGAGAGAGGCTCATTTGCATGGTGTCGAATGATTGGTGAGGCTACAATCAGTTCCGCCCCAAGCTAGCTCTAGAGTGACTGCACAGTGTTCAAGAGGGAGAGAGAGAGAGAGAGAGAGAGGAGTGTGCGAGCAGACTTGCTAGGAGGAGCATCGCGTTGACTGAAAATGTTGTAAAACTAGTTAAATCAGACTTTTCTGTTTAAAATCGGGCTCAACCCACACATCGATTGTCTGGACAGAAAGTGTGGTGTTCAGAGGGACAATCAGCAGGAGTGCCAGCTTGCTTCCATCCAGAGGCCTCCAAGATTGGCTGTAGGCCATGTTTTACATTACAAGAACAAGCTACTGATTAAGTGAGTACCATCCTGAAAATTAGCTCAAACTGTGATTTTAATCTAAAAGCCAGCTGAATTTGTGTGTAGCAGTGTGTTCATTTTCCAAAGAAGGACTGTGTCAAGTTTAATCAGCTAAAACAAGAATTCTGAGCGTTAGACTGTGAGCATAATTATAGGTTCAGCAACAGTATAATTTTCAAAGTCATGTGAGAGACTGCGAGTTGTATGAGAGATGCAATGAAAAATGCAGGCAATCCTGTGCAATGAAATACTGTGGCTTTAGGGGACTTTAAGCTAGAACAGTGATTAAAAGCGAATGAAAAATCCAGTAAAATCATATAAATGTGCTAAGAGAGCAAGCAGTGCAATTTATGCGGTTTGAGTGAACTTTATCGGTAGAGTGTATAAATCGGATGCACAGTGACTTGAGTCAGTAAACAGAATGTTGATGCGCCAGGAGTGCTGCCACTGCCATTACAGGGTGGGGTAGTAAAGTAAACGCAGCAGCAAGGGGGCCATTTTGTAAAAAGTTTTTCCAATGAAGTGGGACTTGAATTAACAGTGAGTGTTTGTTTTTCTCTGCAGTCATGGCTTCGGGACCAGCCCACTACCCGGATCATGCACAGGCTATGATAATAGAAGAAGTTAACAAGTTAAGAGATATTGAGAGATGTTACTACGGGGGATGACTGCCTCCTCATGTGGCAATTCCTGGTTATCCAGTACGAGTATGTGTGATGTGCTTAAATGCTGGAAGGGACGTCTTCATGGTACCTCACTATTCTGGGTGCCTAGAGAAATATGGCTTGACTAAAGCACCCAAGATTCGTTTTGCTCCCACATGGACAAAGCTTCAAGAATCTGCAGTTGGCAGCACACAGCACCAGGAAGAGCCTGATGGGGGAGGCCCCTCAGAGTGTGGCATGAAGCAAGTGGGTGCAGATTTACAGACAGAACAATGTACTGATGTATCAGAGTCCAGGTCCCAGAGAGATATTTCAGAGGGAGCATCAGTAGATCCTTGGAGAGAGGGTCCTAGCCCAAGTCTCATAGGAGAAGATGAGATGAGGGAGACCCTTGAATGGGAGATATCGACCTCCACACCTAGCGAAGAGTGAACAGTCTCAGGAGTGAGGATGACGGCTCACTCCTGGGCATGGATTCTTAGTGAGGAAGAAGATGAGGGGGACTCTATGTGGCCTTGTGAAGAAGGTACAGATCCACAGCCTCAAGCTCTTGCCTCAGAGGAGCAGATAGTAGAAGAAAGTAGTAACTCCACAGCCCTGTCCCCACAAGGAAGAGTCAAAGATCCATTCTACATTGCATTGAGTATGCGTAGCTGGCAGAACCAGGACTGGCAGCCCACAAGCCAGGCCAGAGGTCGCAAGTTGACCAAGTGTAGTAAAGAGGGAAGACTGGTTCATAGGAAAGCGAATGAGATCTATGGGATATCCTTTCCTACCTTTCATCGGAGAGTTTGGGAGGAGATTGAAAAAAGCAGGAACTCCTGGATAATAGAAGAGACAATGAAACATGTGCATCCTGGTGCAAACAGATATGTCAAAAATAGAGTGTTACAATTACAATTCGGTCAGTGGAAAGTGGGCAGGACACTGTTTATTGACACTGTTCAAATTGTGGATGGAGAGGGACATGAAACCTTTCATAGTCTGACTTATGAGAGCCCAGATGGGGTAATAATTCTTGCACCTGGCCCATTGTGCTATTGGCCAAATTGCAAAGACCACCCTGCGAATGTGCCTATGCCTATGCCTACCAAGTGGAGAGCAGAGCAGTGGTAGCCAGTGCTGCTATCCAGCCATTGCCGTACCTATGTTGTTCCACCAGTCTGGCATTCCAGGAACCAGGTGCCCCACATTTATCAGTCTTGCAGTGTACTGGCTTTCCAGATTCCATCAACTGACCTACCAAATGACTTCATATCCAGAGAGGACACCAGCCCAGCTGTATCCTGATTCATTGCCTGGGATTCCGGATGACTTCAGACCAGTTGTTTTTCTTTTTTCCTGTTCCAAGGTTCCATCTCCTAGATGACATCAACCCAGCAGTTTCCAGATGTTCTATCCTGTTGCTTTCTGGAAGATGTCCACCCAGCTGTATCAGAAGAATGCTGCCAGGGAGAGTCTTCAGCAGAGAACCAGATGTCGTATCATTTTCATTCTACAAGGGACTGGTAAGTCCAGACTTTTCTATTCTTATGACACTGCAGTACACACCCTACACTAGCAGACTCCAGATGTTTGAACTGTCCTCAAAGACTCTTCCCTTCGGGATTTCAGCAGGCTCCATCCCAGGAGAGACTCTTTATTGGACTTGCCTTCAGGCACTGTTGTCACTAGATGAGACTTGTAGGGCCTTCCATCCCCATAATGTGTATTGTAAATGATGTCATTGTTTTCTACTGTTTTTTACTGTTTATACTGTTTTTTTCTACTTTTCTAAAAAAAATTTTTTGGGATTCTCCAGTGTTTTGATGGTAGATGTTCGAGAGACTGTGCCTGCAGATTAGGAGTGTTTTGTCTTTCTTTTTCTTGCTGGTGTTCCTGAAGAAGACAAGAAGAGGAGGAGGCACTCAGCAGAGTCTCTTGTAGTACTTTAAAGCAGTAGTGTTTAAAGTACAGGGTGTTGAGGTTTACTGTGTGTAACTTTTCCTTCCACAGGTATGGTTGTGGAGGAGTGTGGGAGTAATGTATAGAGTATAGCATTAGCTCCTGGTGTTTGGTTGCAGGTGTCCAGGGTTGGGGGGAGGTTCCCCTGTTTGTTTTGTTTTGGGTAGTTTGAGGTAGAGTCAGATAGGTTTTCCCTAGAGGGGATAGACAGGCTGTGGTCCTGACCAGCCATAGGGGCTGCAGTACTGCTCTACTAGGGCTATGCTCTGGACAATTCTACCAGGGCCACTAGGTGTCCATAGAAAAAACTTAGAGTAGAGGCTGATGTGTAAGCTGATGGCCTCTGGGCCCTTAGTGTTGCCTGTCTGTGCCTAGCACATGGTAGGAGAGGGCCTGATCCCCCCCCTCTCCGTAGGTAGCACAGAGGGTAGGATGGCCTAGGCCGGGTTAGTAATGACTGGGGACAGTCATTTTCCTGGCTGAGGGTGGGTGTAACCCCCCTGTCACCCGGTGTTATAAGAATCCCACTTAGATCTAGTGGCAGGCAGGGAAGGCAGCTCGTGAAACACCAGTTAAATGGGTTTCACACTGTTTCAATCTGTCCTCAGTCTCAGCTGAGCTGGAGGGATGACATCATTTAGAATTCTCGCAGCAGCATAAGCCACATTGGAATGTTGCAGCAGGGAGTTACTTAAAATGGGAGGTTTTGAATCAGTCTTCAGGAGAGTCTTGGTGAGCAGTCTGCAGGGAGACTCAGTGGAAGCAGGAGGTGTGCTGCAGTGGCAGCCCCTCAGGGCTAAGCTCTGCTATAGAGCAACCCAGAGATAGAGGGTGTGTGTTTTGGCCCTAGACAGAGACACAGAAGAAACTTGACATTGTGGTAGAGATCATTCCCAGTTTGCTCTAGTGCCCCATCCCAGCAGAGATGGGGGAAGAGAGCCAGGAACTTCTGGGGCAATCCCCTGGCCCTGCTGAAGAGGGAAAGCTACCTGTCATTTTGTTGTTCAGGTGTTGAGGCACAAGAAGTAGTTTGCTTTGCCAGAAACCTTGGGGCACCTGCAAACCAGTGGGTGAGTCAGCTCTGAAATAGAGCCCATGTTTTCACCAGACAGTGTGTATCGAATCTGTTACTGTGGGGGCAAGGAAGGACAGCCAAGTATAGTACTACAGTTGTGTGTGACTTAAAATGTATCTAAACATTAGGGGTCTACAAGGATGGACATAGCCACTCAGAGATCATTATAAGCCAGGATATCAGATTTTGAAGAGTAGAGTGTTAAGTGTGAAATACATTTCAAGACAGCATTCTACAACAGTGTGTTTCAAGAAAGGTGTTGATTCCAAATGAATGGCTGGGTATAGATTTGGGAGCGAGAGGTGGGAGACCCCCCCCAATCTGGAGTAACCAGATTTACCTCCACGGGTTCACTTTGGGCACCTATAGCTTTCTTCCAGGCACTTGGCCAGTGTTCATGGAAAGTACCCAGACATGGGATTGTTGATGAAGATTTTCCCTTTATGGTGCCAGTAAGTACTCATGGGTGGTAGAGGGAGCCACCAATAAATATCCATGCCATATGGAAAGTAGTCCAAGTGCTGTCCGGATGTGCCATGCCAGGGAGTCCAGAGAAGAGTAAAAGTTTGGGCTGAGAGCCCAGTGTGTTTCAGAACCTGAGGGTTACAGTGTGTAAGAAGATGTGTTCTAGTCTCTGTATATCTGCATTACCAGGGAGTGTAGCCCTATGGGAGTCCATCTGTGCTTTATTATTCTGTTGTTGTGAATAAAAGCCACACTCTAGAATCCCACTCCTGGTTTGGACATTTCAGTTATTGCTTCCTGTGTCCTGATTACTTGGGTGCCCCTGTGCAGATGTTTCAAACCTAGCCAAAATACCGAGCAATAGTTTTCTCCCTGAACCCAGGCTGCCAGGTAGTGGGTTACAATATGGAGGCACCACACTGCGCTAATAAAACAAAAAATAACATCAACCCTATACCAGGCTGGTACACACATACTGTATATATATATATATATATATATATATGTATACACAAAAAACTTTGCTAATGCATCATTTAGGGTTAAAAACACAAAAAGTCAGGAAATGAGAACTTTAGGGTTTCCCCTCCTCCCCGTGGGCATCCCCATCCTCCTGAGATTGGCAGATGATGGGGTGTGTCATTGAGGTTGTGAGGCCTAAATGTCAGCCCATTCCATGTGTAATCATATTCACAAGCCACAGTAAAGAAGAATCAGGTGACATTTAGGCCGCACGATCCCAATGACACACCCCGTCATCTGTCAATCTCGGGAGGATGGGGAGCCCACGAGGGGGGAGAGGGGGCAAACCTAAAGGTCTCATTTCCTGACTTTTTGTGTTTTAACCCTAAATGATGCATTAATGAAGTTTTTTGCATAGAATTTCCTTACTTTTTGAGAAAGACTAGAAAAGTAGAAAGTCATGCAAGTTGTGAAGGGCACCGCGCTCCCACCAACTTGCAAATTTCTGCCTAACATAACAGTATAAGTACTGAATATCATATGTTTTGGTGGTAACGCATATGGGTGGAAGTATGGGGCCCTCCCACCACCCTGAAACAAAACAAAGTTTCATTCATCAGAGTTGCATAATTCCATAGCTGTTTACATGTCAGACACCTAACCACTGAAAAATACCTCCATGGCAATAAGGCTAGGTACCCTATAAATATGAAGCCACTACCACAATGGAAAACAATGTACACAAAACGTAAAGTGTGTCATGCAATATCTCCACAGCAAACTAATTTTCCAACACCTAAATACCATAATTCAAATCTACAGGACATCCCCTCAACACCCTCCAAATTTCAATTTAAAAGACCAAACCGTTTCTGAGATATAACATTTGGAAGTTTGAGATTGTCATTCATCAGAGTGGCAGAATTCCACACCTGTTTACATTTTAGACACCTAATGACTGAAAAGTACATCCATGGCAGTAAGGCTAGCTACCCTATAAATTTCAAGCCACTACCACAATGGAAAACGCTGTCCGCAAAACGCATTCTGCGCCACACAATATCGCCACAAAATATATATTATCCAATACCTAAACATGACAATTCGTATCAACAGGACATCCCGTCAACACCCTCCAAATTTCAAGTTAAAAGACCAAACCGTTTCTGAGATATGTAATTTTAAAAATTACTAAACTTGGGCTATCTGGTCCCTCCAAATCTGGCCACCTAGGCCCTCCCTCGAGATCAAAGATAGCAATCAAAGAATCTCGCGATCAAAGAATTTGTAGGCTAATGACCAAAGAATTTGCAGGCTCATGATCAAAGAATAAAAAATGGTAAAAGTCAATTTTCACACAAAAATTAATGAAACCACAGCCATGACTCGATAGAATGAAGCCCATGAGTAAAACCCATCCTCATTTGGCTTAATAAGTCACCCTTGGGTTGAGAAATTAGATTTTTTAATCTTGCCATCTAGTCGCACCCTCACGATCAAAGATTTTTGCGATCAAAGAATTTGCAGGCTCACAATCAAAGATCGTTAGCAAGCCGCGATCAAAGAATTTAAAACTTGAAAACTCTATTTTTTGACCAGATTACAAGAAACCACAGCCATGGCTCAATAGAGCGAAGCTCCCTGAGAAAAACCCATCCAAGTTTTACTTCAGGAGTCACCCCTGAGCCGAGACATTTGAATTTTTCCAACCGCAAACTGAAAACAAGATGGCAGCCGTCGTGATCAAAGAATTCCTCATGATCAAAGATTCTTTAATTGTGAGCCTGCAATTTCTTTGATTGTGAGGAGGGACCAGATGGCCAAAACCCCATTCTTCTTTCGCAAAATAACCATATAAATTTTCCCATAGGGTTATAATGAGAACTTAAAACTTTAATAACATTTGAATGGATTAATATATTTTCACCAAATGAAAAGCGGCATGTTCCTCGACCCAAGCTCCTTCAGCCAAGTTGCAGAGTGGCATGCCACACGACGTCCGTGCAGCGCCATGGACAAAATCCAAAAAACTGCCTACATAACTGGCGAAAAGTGCATTTTTCAGTGTTTTGGTGCACAAAAACCGTAAGTCCAACCAAAGCACAATTTGGCAGATCAAGAGATCTGCCATGCCCCAACGTGCATGCCAAACGTCATGCAAATCTGTTGAACAGGTCTAAAGTTACTAACGTGCAAAATTTCAAGTTTAACATAGAAGTGCCTACTCAACCCTAAATATAGGGGCGCGACCGCGCCCCTAATATATATAAATATATATATGGGGCCAGATATTCAAAAGGGTTGCGCCATGCGCAACAGGGTTGTGCAGGCGCAAGTCCTACATTGCGCCATTCTGCGATATTCAGCAGGAGGCAGTTGCGCCACTGAAAACAGGCTGAGCAACAGCGCAATGCAAATGAATGCATGCGCAACTGGAGGGGGAGGAACCATGCATAAACTGCGCAGCCCGATATTCAGTCGGGCTGTGCAGAGTTGTGCAGGTGCAACCCCCAACCTGCGCCTGCACAACTTTGAGTCAAAAGGTTGAGTTGGAGGGCCACCCACAGGTGAGCTGCTGTATTGCAGGGCGCAACACAGCAGCTGCCACCCGTGGCTGGCCCCAACTCAGTCCTGTGCCCCCCCACCAGCCCGATTAGCGGGGCATCAATGTAGCCCCCTCCCGTTCACATCCTGGTGGTCAGTGGACCGTAATGCCCGATCAGCGGGCAGAATGTAACAGAACCCCAGTGCCCGATGCATGGGCAGTAAGTAAAGTGCCCCCTCCCAACCCGAATATCTCCCAGGTGGTCCAGGTGGACTGTAATGCCCGATCGCGAGCAGAATGTATATTGACACCCCCACCCAAACATCTCCCTGGTGTCTAGTGTCCCCCCACCCCACCCACCCAGGCCCACCCCGCCCCCTGGCAGCCGCGAGGCGGCAGCTTACCACCGCCTGCCGCCCGCCCGCCCACTGACTTGACTGGCAGGTAGGGCTGCGCGCCCATTAATTGCAGAGCTAAGAACCAATGATTGATGCACAACCCATACTGTACATGACAGTCCAGATTTGTGAATGACGTTCACAAATCTGGACATCATCTTATTATCAAACTACTGCGCCAGTAGCTCTAAATCGCAACTCAGGCAACCACCGGCAATCGTCGATAGTGGCAGTGGCAGGTGGAGTGGGATGCTGCTCACCGCCAGCTGCCGAGGGGCGGGGTGAAGCAGGAGCACCGTGGAGTGGGTGGGGTAGAGTTGCGGAGCACCAGGGTGATGTTTGGGTGGGGTGTCAATATACATTCTGCCCGCGATGAGCATTACGATCCACTGGACCACCAGGGAGATATTCGGGTTGAGGGGGGGCACTTTACTTACTGCCCGCGATCGGGCACTGGGGGTTCTTATTACATTCTGCCCAACATCGAGCACTGGGGTTCATTTTTACATTCTGCCCGCGATCGGGCATTAAGGTCCACTGGACCACCAGGGATGTGAACGGGAGGGGGGGGAGCCGCATTGATGCCCGCGATTGGGCTGCAGGGTGCGTCGGTCCCTGACGGCTGCTGCCTGGCAGGGCGCCAGGTGCAAGTCCTCGGGGATCGGTGCACCTACATGCTAATGGCATGCAAATGGAGCTATAATGACATGCAAATGGCCCCCCTATGCCTTGCATGTATTATAGCCCCATTTGCATGTCACCTTTGAATATCGTGGATTGCGCGCCGTAGCACCTGGTACTGCGCATACCGCAAGTTGACTGCACCACTCTGTCAACTTGCGCTTGCGCAACTCACTGTGCCATGCACAGTGGTTGGTGAGAGGCGATATTCAAAGGAGTTGCTCAGGCGCAACTCCTTTGAATATCGCACGGGACACACCCCAGCGCATCTATTTTGCGCAGTGCAAGGACTTGCGCCTTTGAATGGCGCAGTTTGAATATCCAGCCCATAGTATTTTTTGCGATTTTATTTCAAAATTCAAGTTTTTGTTCTTTCAATGTTATGTTCTTGAATAAAATCAAAAATATTTGTACATACACATTGTTGCAATTTCTACATATTTTGCATTTTAGGTAAATATATTTTGAAACTATCCAACACATATATTTTCAGTTATTTACACCTTTTCATTTTTGATTTCACTTGAAGGATGTTAAATATATATATATATATATATATATAAACATAAAAATATATTCATATCATAGTTTTAAATTATACCCATATGGAAAAGAACTATGTTGTTTATTGTTAATATGTAGACTATACCTGAATATTTATTTATTTAGTTTTTGTTGACCGGGTAGGTGCCATAGCCACAAAGAGACTATTTTCAGGTGCAACCTGGGAGGTTACAAACAAATAAAGGAACAATTATCATACAGTAAAATACAATCAAGTAGGATTACATCAGGTGAAGACACAGCATTGTCGGTGATTAGAGAAACATACAAGAATTCAAGTAAGTAATTTAGATGAGAAGAAAAAACATACAGTCAGTAATAAGTACCATCTTTCTGGATACACTAGTCATACTGCATAAAGTCATAGGGTTTGCATAGGGGTTGCCATATGCAGTCTAGTGACAAGTGCCATGGTGGATAAAATGGCTTCGGCTAAAAGGGTTAACGGGGGGGGGTGTTGTGATGACCTAGGGAGGGTTAAAGCAAGTGCATAAGTTACATCTGATGTTATAGATGTAATCTTTTGAAGGCAGCATAGGTGGGTGCAGAGCGAACTTCAACTGGGAGTGAGTTACAGTAAAGTGCAAAGCTAGAGAAAGCAAGGATTCCTTTCAGTGTTCTGCACTTCGGAGTAGAAAGAAGTGACTGCTCATTTAAGTGGAGGCCATAGTTGGAGGACTGTGGCACCATCATAGAGGCCAGGGAGGAGGGTAGGTTGGATCTAATAATATTGTCAAGTAGAGACCCAAAAGCAGTGTGTCTGTAGGCTGACGAGGAGGGCCAGCTTAGGTCAGCGTATAGTGAGCAGCGGTGCTTTAGTCGGGGGAAGGCCGAGGCATATCGACAAATGTTATTGTATATAGTGTCCCATTTTCTTAGGGTGCTTTTCAACACATTTAAATAAATAACTGCACTGTACGCCAGAGAGGGCAGGAGGATGCCCCTCGCTATGGCTAACCTGGCTGATGGAGTGAGCATGCGACTGGTCTTGTGAGCGGCACCAAGTTTCATAGTTACAGCCTTGCACATGGTCATAATGTGGTCATCAAAGCTGAGAGCTTCATCAAGCAAGACACCTAGGTACCTAAAAGAGGTAGCCATCATAAGAGATGAGCCATCAGTACAAGTGACATCTTAAAGGTTGCAGTTTAAGTTGAGTTTGGCTGGGGACCCAAAGAGCATACCTTGTGTTTTGTCAATGTTTAGGACAAGCTTGTATTTATTTAACCAGTCCTGGATGGAGATAAATGAAGAGGTAAGACCTCTGTTTATAGCTTGTATATCTGCAGATTAGGTATAAAGGACAAAATCATCAGCATATAGAACTGAGTGGCAAAATTTTCAGATATATTGTTTATGAAGACTGAAAAGAGAAGCAGCCCCAAAATAGACCCCCGTGGAACATCAGCATTTAAGAGGGCTGGGTCAAATACAGCAGAACTGAAGTTTGCCTTTTGGCTTCTGTTTGCTAGGTAGCTATGGAACCAGTTTACATATTGGGAAGAGAAGTCAAGAGATGACAGGCAGGCAAGCAGGAGATGGTGATCCATCAGGTCAAATGCCTTTGAGAGGTCGATAAATACTGCCCCGGTCAGAAGTTCTTGGTCCATTGAAGTTAGGATGTAATTTGTGAGTTTTAGTAGTGCAGTGGAAGTGCCATGGCCTTTACGGAAGCCATGCTGAAAGGGCGATAACAGTGCATATTTAGAGAGATATTCTGTGACCTGGGTGGCCACTAACTTCTCTAGGATTTTATTGAGCACTGACAGAATGGCTATCGGCCTATAGTTTGGGAAGTTCTTTTTGTCTCCCTTCTTGAAAATGGGGGTGACCTTAGCAATTTTCCAGATATCTAGGACATGTCCATGAGAGAGACAGACATGGTAAAGATTTTAGTTAGCGGTGCAGCAATAAGAGGAGCAGCTAACTTTAGAAGTTTTTGCTCAAGGCAATCCATGCCTAAATATGTCACATATTTCAGATATCTGTGCATTTCTCCAGTTATAGTTTAGATATTTGCATAATTCCCTGATCTATGTCTTATTTTTATCATTGACATACAGTGCTCCCTCACTATAACATCCCTCATTATAGCGAATCCCAGATATAGCGAGCAGCTGTGATTTTCCCCATTGTTTTCAGATTAATCCATTAAGTAGGTGTTAATGTGTGTGATGAAAACAATGGGTTCCATGACAGCTGTCTCCTACTGCCACTGTTTACCTGTTACAGTCTCCTACAACCTTTTAATCACAGACTGCTGTCTTCAGAGTCTACCAGTGTTTAAAAAATAACTTGCTCACATTGCACTTTTTAGGGCTGTGGGTGTAGCCTACAGCCCTATTGGGATCACTCTGTAGCTTTGAAAATGGCTGATCATGGAACCTTTTATTGGACTTTTGGAAGTATCCTTCTGAAAGCCCAATGGAGCTTGAATCCCTCCGCCATGATCTGCTGTTAGGGAATAACAGCCGCACTATTTCGGCTGTTACTTTCCCATTCCATGGCGTGAACTGTGCATGCACGACTCATGCACATGTGCAGTTCTGCTGGCACCATCATGTGAATGTCAAAATGCCATTCACTGCCTTCAGCCACCGATGCAGCCGTGAACAGTCCCTCCTCTTTGCAATCACCACCGAATATGGCCTCTTGGTCCTGCTGCCCTCCCACAGAATTGGCTGGGCTCCTTCTGCTGCCAATGCGGCTGAAAACTGTTCCCCTCCTCTGGGTGTGATTGCCACCGATGCAGATGTGGCACACTGGGAGCCCACCCCAGTGTATCCAAATTGTTTTTTTCTGCTGCTGACATCAGGGTCCCCAATCCTTGTGTCGGCAGCATGTCTCCCCCTACTCACTTATGTGGCACACTGGGAGACCACCCCAGTGTGCCCATATGTCTGCTTTTCTTTTTTCTTACCTGTAAATAAAGAAAAGAGTCCTCCAATGTGTTTTTCTGTTTTTTTTATGTGGCACACTGGGAACCCACCCCAGTGTGCCCAAATGTCTCCTTTTTTTTTGGTTTAGCTGTAGCCGAACCACGAACTGAAGAATCAAAGGTAAGCATGCTATAATGCCATTCAATGGGGGTTTCAACTTATTGTAATAAATAAGCCATTTTTTTTAATCTTGACCCCAAATTTTCAACATGGAGTTCTTGGGACCCCACCTCATGAAAACTTTCATTGTCATTTCGTTACTTGACCCTGAGAAATGATTTCACGGTCACTGCACAGAATCACCTTTCAGGACCAATTCATGAAATGACAGTGGCACCGTTCATGAGGTGGAGTCCCAAAAAGCCCATGTTGCAAATTTGGTGAAAAAATTCCAAAAAATGACTATGTTACGAGCATGCATTGCACAGTTTTTACACACGTTCCTAACTTTTCCAGTTTGTAATATTTTCCCTCCACATTTTCAACATTGTCATTTTTGCACATCTCCTTTTAAACAGCACAGCTGTCATTTATCACATCCTGCACAAAATGTGTTTTCGCACCTGTGGCACAGAATGGCATGGTCGCTCTGCGAAATCACCTTTTAGGACAAGTACACAAAATGATACTGGCACTTTTCATGAGGAGGGGTCCCAAAAAGACCATGTTGAAAATTTGGTGCAACACCTCCAAAAAATAGCCAAGTTACACCCAAGCATTCAATAATTTCTACGCACACATGTAACTTTGCTCACTTGGCAGCTTGTCACAGCCCTATCAGCTCTGGCCAGTTTGTTTTCTTACTGCCATGGAGATTTCCCACTGCCCATCAGCCTGCCTGCCCGCCTCTCTGCTGAACAAACCAGTACATTTTAAAGTATCATGCTGTGTACTGAGTCTGCCAGTGTTTAAATAAAAACTTGCTCATCGTGCACTTTTTTTTCCTACTGCCAGAGAGATTTCCCACGACACATCAGCCTGCCTGCCCTCCTGTCTTCTGAAGAAACTGGTACATTTTAAAAAAATCATACTTGCTCCCCTCTCAGTCGCTCCCAACAGAAACCTGGTTACAGTGCAGGCAATCACTAGTAAATCTGGTCTGTGTGAACTTGTGGGCAAACAAAGTCTGTGCAGAGTGGAGTGTTTTTTCTTTTCTTTCCTTTGCTCCACTAGAGATTAAGAAAAAAATTACCTTCTGTTTGCACTCCTGCCATATTTGTGTTTTTGTTTTCTTTCTCCGTACTTTGCAGGGCATCTATCAGTTTTGGGTGTCCAGTACTATACAGTATTTCTATGGAGCGTCTGGTGAGGAACTGACTGGAGTAAAATTACTCTCTCATTCATGAAAAAGGCAATTTCTCATTATAGCAAACCCTTGCTATAAGGAACAAATCAGATGGACCCAGAGATGTTTGTTGTAATGAGGCACTACTGCACTAAATGTATATGTTTTGTTATACTATCAAAGCAAATATTTTGTTTTTCTTTTTAATATTTTTATGGACTCTCTAATGAAAAATTATTATAGTTTTATGCAAGCGTAACTTTACTCCATAATTTCTACAAGAAGTGTACGTTAGCAAACATATATTTTCCATATATTAGAGATGTATTTTCTGAGATATAGTTCATATATGTTAAAATAGGTTTGGCCTGATATACATCTGGAAAGTATCTGTATTATTCATCATATACATATATATATATATATATATATATATATATATACTGATAATACATTTTAAATACATGTTTTACATAGCAAATAAAATATGTTTTATAGTTTATAAATATGACTGGAATATATATTGCGTATACCTTTATAATATATAGACTACATTCTGTAAATATATGTGGAATGCACTATTTCTACATATCTTCTTATAGTAAAATATGTATACAATCAAAGAAGGCAGCTTCAAAATGTAGTGGTGCTCACAAAGTAAATATAAACAGCGCTTACTGTAAAAGGGGCACACACATACACACACACACACACACTGGATCAGGAACTCCAGAAGACAGTTCTTAGAATTTCCACTACAAGGTTTTTTTGCACAAAATTAAAAATGTTGTAAAACCAGTCAGAAGTAGCAATAGTCAAAAACAGACCTCCCCACAGGATTGACATGTCATGCTGTTCTTGTGCTTTTTCAAGAGCAGTGCAAAACATCAGTTCTGTGCGAATGTCTGTTTTTTTTTGCTATTGCTGCTTTTGGTTTTAGTTTTACAATTTTTTCTTTACTGTACAAATAAGCCTTGTGATGGAAAATCCAAGAAGTGCCTTCTGGAGCACGCCTGTAGTTCCTCCATCATAACCACAGCCTCCGTTGCTGGCTCCGTTGATTGCCTCCATCGTTATTCAGGAGGATGACAAGGCAGAACACAATCCTGATCTCGTAGTAGAAGGTGAAGGAGGGGAAGAAGACTCCCATGAAGGAGGTTTCCTTCCAGCTCTACCTCTCCTCTTGCAGTGAAGATTCTGTGATTGGTAACTGCAGGTCTCCTCCCGAAGATCCCTTATTTCAGGCTTTACTTGAGCAAATCGAAGATATTATGGGGTTTGAGGGTAAAGAAGACTCCAGTAAAAGAAATGTAATGGGGTTCTTGGAGCTTACAGCTGCACCTGCTATTGTGTTGTCTTCTGTATAGTCTGCATTGGAGGATGTTACCTTCGCTGCCTGGCACAGGCCTAACACCTTGCCTGTAGTTCATAGAAAGGCTGATAACCCGTACCCTGCTCCATCTGTCAAGCCATGTTATGCTTTATAGCCAGAAACTGATTCTGTGGTACTCATGGCTGCTCATAATTGCTTTAGAGCCCCCACAGTTATGAGTAGTCTGCATCCTGTCAAGGAATCCAGAAGATTGGATGTTATGGGCAAAATGACTTATGCCTCTGTGTCCTTAGGCATAAGAATAGCAAATTATCAGGCCTACATGATTAACTATCAAAATAGGCTGTGTAAATCTATCATAACTACTATTCAGGTGCAGCCTGATATCCTACCAAGGCTGAGTTCCTTAAAGCTGCTTTGGTTGGTACTGATACTGGAAAACATCTGTTGCATTCAGCATATGATGTCTCTAATGCCTTTGCCAGGGATGCTGTCTCTGGCATTTACCTCTGGAGATATTCCTGGCTCAGGGTGGCTGGATTTGCTACTGGTGTTCAACAAGTCATACCGAATACCCCCTTTAGGAGCTCCATGTTATTTGCCCCATGTGTTGACAATGCACTCAGGGACCTTCAATCATCCAAAATGACTTTAAGGTCTGCAAAATCCTTAAGCCCAGAAAATACAAGAAGACATGGTAGAGGTGCAGTTCATAGACCAACAGGCTGTGGCAGCCATGGCTACCATTAGCAGTCCCGTAGTCATAGAGGCAGACCTCATCCAGGTCACCCCAACCCCTGGTTCCCATTCCAAGGCAACCAAAGGTACCAGGTCAGGTAGACTCCTTGCCCTTGGGACTTTCTGACTCTCCACTTCCTTCCCCTCCACTGTTGCCTCCATGGGTACAAGTAGGGGGAAGGATCTCGCTTCACCTATCAAAATGGAGGGAGATCACCACAGATGAGTAGGTCCTGGAAATAATAGAAAGAGGACATGCTCTAGAGTTGCTGTACAACCTTCAGCTCACTCTCCACCTCCTTCTCATTATCCTCCGGGCCTCTTGTCCCTTCTGAGAGAAGTGCAGTTGCTGCTTCTAAAGAAAGCAATTAAACCTGCCCCTCCTTAGGAATGGAACAAGGGATTCTATTCAAGGTACTTGCTATTTTCCAAGTATACAGGAAACCTGTGTCTTGTTTTGGACCTCAGAGACTTGAACAAATTCATCAAATACAAAAAGTTTTAAATGGTGTCTTTCAGGCTCTCATCCTCCTACTGCAGAAAGGGGATGGGCTCTGTGCTCCGGACATGAAGATTGCTTACCTTCATGTAAAAATCTGAAAACAGCAGTGACAGAACCTCTGCTTTGTGTTGGAGGACAGCCATTATGAGTTCCATGTGTTTCCATTTGGCTTATCCTCGGCACCATATTTACCAAATGCTTCACAGTTGTGGCAGAAGTCCCATGCAAGGAAAGGCTTTTTGTTCTCCCTTATCTGGACAATTGACTAATATGTGGCCTGTCCCGGGAAGTAGTTCAGTGCCCAGTATCCAGAGCACAGCAATTGTTCGAGGACCTGGGTGTTAAAGTAAGTGTACTGAAATCTGTCCTCCATCCCTGCCAGCACCTCCAGTACATTGGTACAGTACTGGACACAGCTATAGGCAGTGCATTTGTGCCCACAGATAGGGCTGAGGCCATGGTTTCCCAGGCCTTACTGGTACGCAGGAGCCATTAGTTGTCCACCTGGACAATGCTCTACTGGGACTTATGGCAGCTGCCACTGTAACAGTCCCCTTGGCCTGCCTCCATATGTGAATTCAGCAATGGATACTTCAGTTGCAGTGAGATCAATTGACAGGCAAGCTGGAACAGGTGGTTCTCTTTAAATCTCCTCTTTAAAAGTCACTGATGTGGTAGGTGGAACTCCTGCACCTGCTGCAGGGTGTCCCAGTGTGCTCCCCAACTGTGGTACAGATTCTCACAACAGATGCCACTGAGTCAAGATTGTGTGCCCACCTGGGTCAGTTCCAGACCCAGGGGTTATGGAACAACCTGGACTCAGAGCCTCACATCAATGTTCTGGAGATGAGGGCTGTTCTTCTTCATCTCCAGACTTTAACAGAATGCCTCAGTCCAGGCCCCTGTTGATAAGAGCAGACGATGTCAGTGTGATGCACTATACCAACAAGCAAGGGGCACTCACTCTCACCCTTTATGCAGAGAAGCAATGAGGCTGTAGTACTAGGCACTGCCTCATAGCCTTCATCCAACAGCTGAGTTTGTCCCAGGTGTCCAAAACATCTTAGGAGACATGCTAAGCTGGTTCCAGTCCTGCATACATGAGTGTCTGCTGACCTTCATGATGAATGACCTATTCATAAGATGGGTTATCCACACTTGTATCTTACCGCGTCCCCACACAATGCAGAACTGCTACATTTCAGCCTGTTCACTCCAGGTCCTGAAGTTTATTGGTGAGATGCGTTGTCTCAGTCCTAGAAAAGGAAGTTACTTTATGTGTTCCCTCTGGTCCTCTCATTCAAAAGGATTTTCCTTAAGATTTGGGCAGAGCAGGCCGCCTTAATACTGGTGGCTCCCTTCTAGACTTGACAGATATGGTTTCCCTTGCTGCTGCATCTGGTACTGAAGCCTCCTGTTCAACTGCCTCTGTGTCAGGGTATACTGTTGCAGGACAGGGTGTCCCTGGATCATCCTGACCTGTGGTCCCTGAATCTGCATACATGGCTCCAGAGGAAGTACTATTGCCCATTTTGGGATTTCTTCCCCAGCTGTCTGTTGCCTTGCTGGCAGCTAGGAAGCCTTCCACAAGACACAACTATTCACTAAAGTAGAAGCATTTCCCCATATGATGTGCTTCCTGTTCTGAGGACCCATTCACTTGTCCTATCAGTATTATAATGGCCTACCTGTTGTCTCCATCTGACTCTAGTTTCCAGTACTTATCCATTAAGGTGCACTTGGCTGCCATTTTGGCTTTCCATGCCCCTATTTATGGGCACATGCGGGCACAACTAGAAGTATCCCATACGTTCCTTAAGGGTATTCTGCACATGCGTCCTCCAATTCTCAAACCGGTTCCACCTTGGGACCTTAATTTCATCCTTGAAAAATTTTATCTGGCTCCATTCGAGCCTGTTGCAACTTGTGAGAAGTGTTTCTTTTCCTGGAAGACTCTATTTCTGGTCACCATAACTTCTGCGTCGAGGATTTCTGAGCTTAGGGCTCTCATGCTTAAGCCACTTTACTTGATTTGTCACAAGGATAGAGTATCCTTGTGTATCAATCCGTGCTTTCTACCAAATGCTTTGTGATTTCATGTTGAATCAGACCATAAACCTTCCAATGTATTATGCTAAGCATGCTAGCAGAGGTGAGGCATTGCTCCATACACTCCATGTACACAGAACATTGTGTTTCTGTCTTGAACACACTAAGGACTGCAGAAAGTCCTCTCAGCTTTTTGTCTCATTCATCCATGGAAAACAGAGTGCACCTGTAAACAATGCCTGTCTAAATGGCTGGTTAACTGCATTGAATTCTGTTATAGGAAATATGGTAAGGAACTTCCTGGTGCTGTGCATGGCCACTCTACACATGGGTGTAGCCACTACCAGTGCCTGTTTACAGAATGTTTCTGCAGCTGACATATGTGCTGCTGCCACATGGACTACTGTGCATACTTTCACTGAGCACTACACTCTAGACATCATCTCACACAGACGTGCTGGATTCATTCTTGCTGTTCTGCAAGTCCTTCTGTTCTGATTGCATGTGAGTCTTGGCTATCCTCCCTGAGTACCTTGTGTACTGCTTAGGAATCATTCTAAAGGTGTGGCCCAATGGAAGAGATGTCCTTGAGGAAAATAGAATAGTTATTCACAGTAACTGCAGATCTTCAAGAGAATCTCCTCCATTGGGTCACAGTTCACCCATCCTTCTTCTACCTTTCTGAGGTATCTGCCACTTTCCCCTTGATACTCCCTCTTGCACCCACCACTGAGACCTCTATCGAGCCCTTTCCTTCCCCTCCCTTATGAATAGACACCTATCACATAGGGTTACCGCCTGTCCTGATTTTCGCAGGACAGTCCTGATTTGGGCAGCTGTGTCCTGCAAAAAAAACAAGAAAAATACTACATGTCTTGATTTGATAGCAGAAAAAACATTTCCTAACTTTCCACTAAATGTTGTAGAAAACTACAATACCATAACTAAAATACCTTAAAATGATAAGAAACAATAGAAGAAATTAAGAAACTACAATACTTAGCCTTAATTCTGATAAAAAGAGAAAACAAGTCTGTTGCATTGGTCGAGGTTACATACTGTCCTGCGAAAAATCGTGTTTCAGTAAGAAATGTCCCACTTTGGGCTCCTTAAAAGGTGGTAACCCTACTATCACACTGCGCTACATTCACCGTTTAAACACTGGCTGGGTGAACTCCTTCCTACCTCTCCCCATTTAAAACACCCCTCCTCCTTCCCTCCCTCAGATCTACCAGCACTTGCATGCTAACTGTCCCCGCCGCTACACCCTCTCCAGCCAGTCTGGGTATTCTCATTATTTCCCTAAAATATGGAACTCTCTGTCTCCCCAAATCTGACACTCCTCCTCCCTCTATTCCATCAACACTGCCCTCTCCAACTATCTTGTACCTAACTGTTCCTGTCATGATCCACCTAAATTTCCTTCATCTTGCTCCTTTGGAATTTGCCCAGTGCCTCCGTTGACTGTACTGCCTCTACTGACCCTAGCTCCTTCTAGGTGCTAGTTCTCATACCTGTCTCCCTTCCCCTACTCTCTCCTCCTTTTTCCCTAGCCTTCACCCTCCCCTTGAAGGGTTCTCAGCATGCTCAAGGTGTCCTATAGTGCTTAGGCTTGCCACCTTTTCTTCCCCATCTACCTATCATTGGCCTTCCAGGTTCCCTTGCAGGGTCCCCAGTATCCTGGAGGGTTCTCTGGATCAGGCTCATCTCCTCCCAGGTGTTGCTTCTCATTCCTTCCCTCTCACTTTCCCTCTATAATTACAATGCCTAACCACAGGAGGGTTTACAATCGCCTGAACTTCCCTGCCCCCTTGCTGGGTTCATCACATCCTGAAGGGTTCTCTTTTTGGGTCAGGCCTTATTTTCCCTCCTAGGTGTTACTCACACTTGCGCTCTCTCTGTCTCTCTCTCTCTCTCTTCTCTCTCTCGCTCTCTGTCTTTCTCCCTCCCTCATCCCTACTCCAGTCCCCTGTCCCCTTGCAGGGTTCCCTGCATCCTGAAGGGATCTCTCTTGGACATGACTCTGCACTATCTGTCATCTCTTCCTCTCGCTACTTCACCACTCATTTCATGATAGCACTTGTTCACTTATTGCCATTGCACTTATTAATTGTTCTCACAAATTACTTATGTATGCAACACTGTTTGTAACAACTGCCTTCATTAATTGTATACTATGTTGATCTTTATAACTTGACTGTAAAATGGCTCATCCCTATTGTATTCCTTCCCCCAGGTTGCACCGGGAGACAAGCAACCTGTTGCTCAATGTGCCTTCCTGGTGAAACATTTAAATAAATAAATAAATTAAGCTGGCAGGCTTGTCCACTGCCTTGTTTGGAGGTGTTCACAAGTGCCTTACATGTACGATATTTTCCATCCCATGCCTCTCCTTGTACACCTGGTACTGGTTGATCTCCTGTCTTCTCACAGCAAGAGACCCTCCGAGCTTATCTCTGGGGGGATCTGAGGAGCCAAAAGGCCTCTCACATGTTATAGGCACTGATGTTGCACATCTTCATGGGTGACTCCCAGCTGGCAAAAGTTTTTGAATCATCTTGATGCCAATGATTTTCAGTTGCAAAGATATGGCCCAATGGAGGAGATTCTCTTGAAGATGTACTATTATAGTGAGTAACTGTTCTATCTGCAGGGTGCACACTCTCTCTTGGTCATAAGTTGCTATTCTAATGCCTCAGTATGGTGTTAGGGGGACAGGACATTGTGCTGTCATGAGGTATTGTATTTTTATTTATTGATTGAGTCATTCATTCATTCATTCATTTAAGTATGTATGTATGGATGGATATCCTGTGAGTTGGGAGACCGTGATTGAGCACCTACAGAAATGGTGACTCAATCATGGTGCCTCACATTGGAATGAGTAGGGAGGGAGGGAGGCGACTGAATGGTGGGTGCATGACTATAGTGACATCCTGTTACTACATGTATATGGGCATAGGGGGAGCGAGCATGCACAGTGAGGGGCAGAAGGGGTGGAAGGGATTGTGAGGGGTGATGCCACAGTGAGCTTCCAAGCTGCTGCCATGGTGTGGTGGGTGTGTATAGGTTTGCGCATCACAGGGTGCCAGGTTCGGGGCCGGGCACAGGTACCTTTTGTTGTGCCCGGCCTGAATTTTTTTGTTGTTGCTTCCCCGACATGCACCCCCTGGAGTTGAGAATCCTTCAGTAGGGGGTGTAGAACCTCAAGTCCAGTGCTCTTTTGCTGTGTGTTGGGGACTACATCGTCAAAATATTTTTTCAACGATGTGCATTCGCCCTAATGGCGATCGCTATTCTGCGATCACCGTTATCACATAGATCCATATGTATGTATGTATTTATTTCACAATTTTTACCAGGAAAGACATACTGAACTAAAATACCTTGTTTCCAGATGTGTCCTGGGGAGGGGGAAGGGGACAGTACAACAGTAAGTAACAGCAAATAGGTTACAATAATCAAAACAATACAAGTTAACAAATAGTAAGAACAAGAACAAACAGTACAATAAAGTGCTGATGGTAGCAGAACTGTAGTATGAAAAAAACACTAGCAAGTTCAGTAGACAATAGTCCAGATAGAAGCCAACTGTAGGGTAAACATGGCAGCACTGAGTTCAGCAGGTAGGGGAGAATGGTGGAAGTAAGGGGGAAGCTTACCTCTCAAGTGTCCCGGATTGTCCGTGAAGTCCCGGTTTCGAGGTGACCGTTCCGCTGTCCCGCATCCCCGCGCCATTGTCCCAAGAATGCCAACTCCTCTCAGCCACGCGGTCTCCAAAGCCGAATGAGGACTGTTTCCCTCAGTCTACATTTTACTGCTGCACCACCGGGGCCTGTATACGTCACACGTGGTGACGTAGGGACCACTTCACCAATCATGGGGTGTATTCGGCGTCCGTTGCTGTTTTGGCACCCCTGCCCAACTGAGACTGACATGATTTTTAGCCCCCCCAGCCCCCGAGGGCTCCGATTCCCGCGTCCCCTTCCCACTCAGGTCCACAAGTGCTGCTTAAAAGTAGCTCTCCGGCAGTACTTGGCGCACACTCAGCTGGAACTCTGATGATGAACGAAGCAGAACTTCAGACCAGAGATTGAGAATGAAGAAAGAAGCTGCGGATTGCGATTGCAGCGAGCGAAGTCAGACTCAAGGTCTCTAATCACGAGAAATTAGCAACAGCTCGGAGCTCCTCCAGCAAGCAAGAGAACATGCCCGCCTGCCGCCTGCTGCCTGCCATCCATCTGCTTTATTTCTCCGGCTCCTGCATCCATCCCTGAGGACCCTGCAGCCGACAGCCGCCTACCCGACCGAGACAGAGAGACCGAGGCTTGAACTTGACTTCCCGACTCCTCCAGTAGTGCCACTCGAGACCCGATCTTCCAGTCCACTTCCACTCCAGTCCAGACAGAGTCCAGTCCATCCAATGAACCGAAGGGGACCTTTTGAGGTAAACAGATTCCTGCATTATTATTAAGGGCTATACATTCCCTAGCAATTTTTAGCAAACAGTAGTTGATTTTCAGCATCAGTCGTCTGTGTTAGTTGCCGTTTAGAACAGCTTTCTTTAGGTATGTATATTTCTTATTTTAAAGATTTGGGAGCATTATCCCTATATTAAAGGAGTACTTTGCAGTATGCAGGTTTTAGGGGTCACGGGCTCACGGCTCATGGTAGCATTTAGCTGTTTGGTATAAGTAAAATGAAAAGGATAATATTTTAGTCACCCCCCCCCCATGTAGTACTGACTGCAGGAACTTACTGTATCCTTTTTTAAAAATGATGTACCTGGAAATGTATTATAAACAGTATCCGGAAGGCATGAATTGTGCTGTTTGATACAAAATCTAATAAAACGTAAGCAAATAGCAGCTGCCAGCCAGATCTGAGCTCATTTGACCCTTAATTATCATAGAGTTGGTGGATTTTTTCTTTTAAATTGGAGCACATTAGAGGAGCTTAACTTGATTTTTGGGTGTACTGTCTGTATCTACTCCCAGTTGTAACTTGTGCTTTGTGGTGGTATTCTAAATACTAATATTTTACGGAGTTCGATACTGCGGTCAACAGTTCACTTAAGTCAGTGGCATGCTTAGTGACAGAAAAATTGCTGTGGAGTTGCAGGTAATCTGCCAAATGAATGTGGGGACACTAGTGTCACTGTATTTTAAATACAAGCTGCATTTTATCTCTGTCATGCCAGTTCTAGTTCATTTATTAGGTCCGTGCCAGTGGAGTTCTGGTCCTCAGTGTCTCTTGCATATCAGTCAGTCAGTCCACCCTCCTCAGTCTACGTACGTTGCTGGTTATATTTTTTTATATTGCATGCATGCATTGCAGTCTTTTGGTGTTAAGTAGGTCCCCAAGATGTTTATCAAAGATAGCGATAGTGTTGGGTGATGTGCCTGGCTTGCACAATTATTGAAGGAATTTCTGTAGATGTTATTGGGACTTTTATTTTCTTTTGCAGTACAAACACTAGTACTCAGTCAGTACATGCTCTCTTGTGCGGCTATCAAAGAATACTCCTAGTTGTCTGCCAAGGACTCTTTATTGTATTTTAAAGATTATGTAGACAGACAGTACTGCTCTTTGTGTCAGTCAGTGCAACTCAGTCAGAACGAAGGCACCCACGGGTCTCAAGTGTTGTGCCTTTCCTTGGGTCTGAGGCGGGAGAATCAAACTGTCAAAGAAGTCCTCCAGAGTTCCAGAGCACGGAAGAAAACTGAGATGAGGCAGAGATGCTGCCGGTACACCACTCAAGGTGCCCATCGCATGTCTGTCAAGTGGAGCCTGGCCTGAGCCGTGTGGGCTGCAGTCACTCAGAGGGAGCCAGGACGGCTGCTGGACTGCTGCTGCAACAAATCACCCCAAAAAGAGCTGTATCACTGATGTATCAGTGAAAAGTAAACTGTAAAAGAGCAGCAGCCAGCAAATCCAGCATCTATTCACCACCACATGGCTCCTTCTGGCTTGAAATGACTGCGGAGGAAGTGTAGAAGACTGGACCGAGGACAGAGCAGCAACAGCGCAGTGGAGTGTTGAGACTGGGCAGCCACAAGCACTGACTGAGCACTTGAGCAGCACTTGTCTGTTTTGTCATTTTGTCTGACCAGCAGTAAACAACCTCCCTCATTCTTCAGGCAGACAATCACAAAGCCCCCCCCCTTTATTCCCCCTTTGCTACTTAATAATTGTAGATCTGTAGAGTCTGGTAGATAATTGTAGAGCTGGAGTCTGACTGGGACTTCATGGACAATCCAGGACACTTGAAAGGTATTATGTGTATGCTTGGGTGAAAGGATTGCTGCCTAGTCTGAGCTGACTGAGCCCAGTGGTCTTAGGGGCGTTGGTAGAAGCAGTGCAGCTGCATCAAAGCCCTCCCTGTGGGCACTGTTTAAAAGACAAAAGATATTGTCATATAATTTGTGCTTGGGGAAAAGATTGCTGCAGGCATGAATCTGACTGTTTTGCTCTCTCCTGGAACCGCATTATCTTTTAGTGTGTGTGTGTGTGGGGGGGGGGGTAGTCTACTTGGTACTGCCATGGCATGGCACGCCACACAGCTTAATATAAAATGTAAGCTAGATAAACCATTGTGCTGCATAAGCCTTAATCAGCAAGAATGGGGAGAGTTTGTAAGTACTGTGAATGTGTCATTTAGGCAACATTAACAGCTTCTTAATTTACTTAGCATAAGCTGTTGGACAGATAAAGAGAACTCCAGACTTGTTAGCAACTCATTGTTTGTATGCTTCTGGTACAGTTGTAGGGCTGGAGAAAGGCTCACACTACACCTGATATATTAGCAAGTCTTTATGTGCACATAATGGAAGAAACTATGGGACAGCACAACAGTTTAAGAATCAGCCTGGATAATGTATCAGAGCTGGAAAACATAAAGGTGGATTCGGGAGAGCTGATTCAGCCTGCAGTTGCCAGCAGGAGATTTCTCTCATTTAAAGAGGACCTGCACCTGAGGGTAACTTGTTCTGCATTTTGTCTTTGTTGCAATTTTATTAGAAAATGGACCATGATGACAACACTTTCTCCGAGGATGACATCTGCAGTGGAGGTAACATGACCCCAACCAAGAAGTCGAAGAGAAATGCTGTGTTCCAGACTGCATGGAAGACTACATTTGAATGGGTAGCAGCCAGCAGAATAGGGCCCCTGTATGCATTCTGCAAAATGTGTGCATCTGACATCAGCGTGAGCCATGGAGGAAGGAACGATATACAGCGCCACGAATCATCACACAAGCACCAGCAGAATGTGAAACATGCTTCTGGAAGAAGCTGAGCCACTTTTTCAAGCTCAAAGTTCCACAAAGGTTGTGGAGGCTGAGGTGGCCTTTGTCAATCTTTTAGCAGAACACAATCTCTCCTTTTCCTGTGCTGACCACATCTTGAAATTTATGAGGAAGCACTGCACAGACCAAGAGGTGGTTAAAAAAATAACCTGTGGATCAACCAAATCTGCATGCATTGCACGGGAAGTCCTTGGGCCAAAGTATCAGGAGGATGCAGCTGCCCAGTGTCGCCAGCTTCCATTCTGCTTGTATGTCGACCAAAGCACAGACATCGGGGATGAAAAGTTATTGGTTATTCTGGTGGGCTTTTATGACATGAAGTTGGAAACAAATGTCATTCGCTTCCTGGACATGCCTTCTTGTGTATCTGGAACTGGGCAGGCAATGCTTGACATTGTGATGAAAACTTTAGAGCACTTCCATATCCCACTGACCAATCTGACTGCATTCTCATCCGATAATGCTTCTGCTATGATCGGGAAAAACAATTCTCTGCTTTCTAGGCTGAAGCAGGTCTGCCCAAATATCATAAACATGGGATGTCTTTGCCATCTGGCAGACCTGTGCACCAAATCCGCGTAAAGCAATTTCATCACCAGTTGAAGAGTTAATTTCAGACATTTACTGCCATCTTTCTTCAAGTTCTCAGAGGCAACAGCAGTTAAAGGAGTTCAGTTTGTTTGTGGACATTGAGCCCTTGAAAATTATCAAACATGTGCCTACAAGATGGCTCAGCTTGAGCAAGGTTGTGCAGCGAATGGTGGACATGTGCCAGCTCTGCTGTCCTACTTTATTCATGTGAGCCCGAGTGCAAAAGTCCAACTCATAGCAGAGCGGTTAAGAGTCAGGAAATGAGGATGACTTTTCTTTCTTAAAATATGCAATGGTGCCCCATGCCAATTTAACAAAAAGCTACAGAGCAGGAGAGTCAGCTAATGACTCTTCATGGGAAATTAGCAAAATGGTTCAGTTGTATTCTAGCAGACTTCTTCTTCCCAAGCAGCAGTCAGTTTATTTAATGAATGCAAACTACATTTCTCGATAAGGCAGAATTTCCTCCCCTTCAGGAAACTCGTTGGACCAGAAGTGAAGATTTCATCAAAGAAAATGAGGATGCTATTGCTGGAACAGCGGCTGAAACCAACATATACAGGAAGGCAAGAGCTTTCTACACAGCAGTTCTGAGAAAAATGCTGACCAAATTTCCATTGAACAGCAAGCTCTTGAAAAGTGTGTCACTCTACTCAATCCAGCTTTAAAGCTGAGATGTCAGGGATGGTTGTGGACTTGGGAAGGCAGCTGGCATTGCACTACATCAACTGAATGTGACCAGCTGCTGGATGAGTTTGGCATATATCAGTTTGCTGAAACATTTCAGGGAGGACAGCCAACATTTGCCACAAACGCCTCTGCTCTAAAATACTGGGGGAAGGTTCTTTGACAACTCACTGGAATGTCTGAACAAAACATACCAATGTTCAGACAGTTAATGCAGACAGTGCTGTGCTTACCACACTCAAATGCAGAACCAGAGCGTGCTTTCAGTATGGTAAGGAAGGTGAAAACAGAACTCAGACATTCTTTAAATACAAAAACTCTAAATTCCTTACTTGCCATAAAGTTTAATGAAGACAGAGAATGTTTTGATGTACAGCACTCAAGGATGTCCTTGAAGCAGCTAAGAAGGCAACACACTTCTATAACCGAGAACATGATGGCACCTCAAAATGACACTAAAGTTTACCCATTAGGGATGTGTGTATGGAGTGCAACAACAAGTTTGGGACTCTGATGTGACATTAATTGCAATGTGAACCTCGGCGGAAATGGTTATGTGGGCTGGATGGGACTGTGAAGGGAATAAAAGAGTTTTTTTTTTTTCCAGTTTGTGCAATAATGTAAATATATGTGTGTGTCTGTGCATGACTATGTGTATACATTATAGACTGATCAATTGATCGAAGCTATAGAATTTGGTCACTTGTGTTTTTTTTATATTTAAGGGTGAGGTCAAGGATAGGTGTAGGTGTTTAAAGGTATGGAAAGTAGTCTTTTTTTGGTACTGCTAGCAAAAATGCAATACATACAGATGTGTGTTAGATTACAGTTCTATGAAATTATATTTTGAATCTGTAAAGATGGCTTTACTGTTCAATAAAGTTAATATACATGCTTGCATATGCGTTAAGAGTGATTCTTCAGTATTTTGACTAATATGCAGTTCACAAGTGTGGGCGTGAGACCAGTGCCCGCCGCCACGCTGTCCAAAAAATGGTGTCCCTGATTTTGGTCTTCTGTCCCTGATTTTCTAGGTGGGTGTCCCTGATTTTGGTCCTGCCAGGTTGAGAGGTATGGGGGGAAGTGTGGGGGGTGACTTGAGGCAGGAACAGGGGCAAAGAGGATGTGGAGATGGGGTTGGCAAAAGTAAACAAAGCCTAAGCCAGGGTCGGGGCAACTGCCGGAGAGAGAGGATACTTCCTGAAGGAAAGATTTGAATGAGTGGAAGGAAGATGACCCAGGTCCTGCCTGCTTGTTCTTGTGGTAGTGCAAGTGGATATTAAAAATACCATGACACTTCTCGAAAAGAGTAGAGGAATTTTCCCAGTGTCCTGGCAACATTTCCCCATGTACTAAACCACCAATGGCTTAAGCTGTTTCAGTATCAGTCAGTACCTCCCATATCACCACTCCCCCAGCACAAGGATGAAAATGGGAAGATATTTCCCTCGGCCTCCTTTCTCATTCAACTAAAACAAACAGATAAATGAAAAATTAATAATACAGATCTGAAGCAATACGCAGTCCATTATTTTGGTCTCTGTTACTGCAGGTAGCCACCTGACACTGCCTCTAAGAAGAACTGAATACCTCTACAGACATCAATGACAAGTTAACTCTTTGCTTTGATTACTTCTTGGATGTGTTTACTTTTACAGTCTGTGTTTTTTTCTATGTATATCTTAGCCTGCAATGTAAATATTCTTGCTGGGCTGTGTTAAACTGTTGACTGCTGCTGTCTTCCTTGGGACTCCCATGAAAATGAGTTGCTGCATCTAACGAGGTTATCCCAGTTGGAGTAATTTCAAATCAATGAATAATAAATATATTGGGTCTGTTGCCTCTGCTGTGTTTCACACCTGTATTGTTATGATTACAAACACAAGTTGGACATCATTTGATGGGACAGATTCATAGCTTGTATCTCCAGCCCATTGTTCTGGTCAGGGTTTGCACTTCTTCATACTGAACTCGGATCAAAACTCTGGGGTGAGCAAAGCAATCTTGCTGGGGCTACATAATTATAGTGCTGGTCCCCTGGTAATCTTGTTTTTCTGAACTTGCCATGCCTGTTCTAAGTCATCCCTTCCCTCATTGAATATTGACTGAACTTGTAATACTTGTGCAGTTTTTACCTCTCATAGATCATCTAGTAATACTAATTCCATGTTGGGGTCTCATAACTAGCCATCCCCTAACAATTTATGTTTATCCACTAAATTACTCTCTGAGTAACATCTTTGTATATACCAAGAGTGTTACTACATAATGTTTAATGTATTTATTGGAAACTGGTAACTAAGATATAAAATAATAAATAAAAAAGAAATAAACTCAGTTCCATAAAATAGAATACTTTAAAGGAATAACTACAATGCTAGAAACTGTCTAGGATTATAGTGCAAGAAATTAAAGCAATATCTATGAAGTAACTATTGTATTTACTGCAAATATTATTTTCCAAAATGTATTTTTACAACTGAATTGTCTGATACTTATTTAGAACCAAGAATGTGGAAATATGCATTCTGAGAACATTTATATGCACACCAGGCAATATTTTCAAGATAAATGTGTTTTTATAAAACAGCATATACAAATACATTCTGTAGGCACAGGCAGCTAACTGGTTTAATGTTACCGAGCCTTTTATAGGATTTATGTCTGGGCTGCGTAAAAGTATAGCAGTATCAGGACCCATGGGCGAACATTGTTGCAGGCTCTGTGAGACTATCAGCCTATATAAATATTTTTAGTATGCCAGTTTAACAGTACTACATCAAGTATAGTTCAATGTGTACATATGAAATATGACATAAAGGATATTGTTTCTGCAAATTTATTAATGTTATAAGCTGTTTAAAAAACTATATCAGGTGGTTTGGGGGTGACAGTAGCAACCTACATACTGGAGTATGTACTGAAGTGTTTAAACAAGAGAATATTTTGAGATGTATAATTATTGAAACATTATTTATACTATTTTAATGCAGATCCCCTCCCCTGAGAAAGCCCATGTCCAGATGAACTGTTGGACATGGTCAGGGGTATCGGGTTTGTTTATAAAATAAAAATCTATTGAAAAACAAACTATATGACTGTGTGAGTGTGGCTAGAATTTAAATTCTTTTGCTTGGTCTAGTGGTCCCCATACTGTAAGAGCATCCGATCCCCTCGCAACCTGCCCACTCAGGACCCCCCCTCACCCCAGTCATCTAAGCCGAACAACAGCAATAGTAACAGTACCTGGCATAGCCCTCTGCTGTCCACCTTAGCTGGTCACCTTGTGACAGTGAGTGATCACAAGTACTGTAGAAACAGCTATTTCCAGCTGACCTATGGCCCTACGCACTATGCCAATGGACCGTTAATATGTGGCATGCAGGCAGCACTGCGATACAAAGCTGTGCATAGAGTGTCTGACCAGACCTCAGTGGCATGCACAAAAAGGGGCACATGCCCATTATCCACACTAGTTTCCCGCCATGGGCAGTGTCACACACTGGCCCACGGAGGGACTAAGGTGGGGCCAGACTCTGCATCATTCATTAAGGCACAGAGTACCAGTGGAGGAAGGTATAGTCTATGCCTCCAGGCACCCTGCCATAGCCACTATGCACCTCCTCCATCCAGTGGCTGGTGGCCCAGTGGGGAAAGCAGCCACTCCTACACTGTAGCCCCACACCCTCCAAATGTACTGCAGATGCTGGGGGCTACTGTCAGTGCTTTAGCAGTAGTCATATGGGGGACTGCTGTTGGTATTCACAACCCAGCTCCATGCAAAGCAGAATATCCAGTCAGCCTGAGGGGTGGACGTCCGAGTGGAAGCCTGCCCATATCCTCTACCCTACCCACATCACACACCCTTGTCCCTGTCATGTTTTAAAGTGCTTGTGGGGCAGCCAGTGACCAAGTGGCAAGCACAGTAGCACTTGTGCATGGCATACAGTGCAGATGTCTCCACAGGTGCAGGCTGAGGCAGACTGGGTACATGCCTTTAGCCCCCCCCCCCAATGAACAGACCCCATAGTAAACAGAACGAAGTAAAGTAATTTGATGATCAAACCAATCGTACAAAAGCACTGAAAGATGGATTACATGGTAAAACAAAAAACAATAAAGCCATTTTTCAAAGAATGGCAAAATTACACATGCTGCCCCAATGTACATATTTATTAGCTCAAAACATGCATATGTATGAGCAAGGGTGGTGCAGTTTTTTGTGATATCACTATGTGTTTTAAAAATACATGTTTTTTTTCTCAAATTACTATATGTATAGCAAGAGAAAACACAAACATCAGTAAAGTGGGAATAAAATATTTCTTATATTTCACAGACACAAACATCAGTAAAGTAGAAATTAAATATTTCTTGTATTTAACAAACTGTTCTGTGGGGTTAAAACAGGCATGCTAAGACCTCATACGTAATTCATTTAGTTCATACTTATTTTCTCCTTCAGATCTTATGCAAAATATATTTTCTTCATTTTTCTTTTATATTTCTCACAATTTGCTCCATATTATTTCAATGAAAACTCATATTCTTTCACTCACTGTGTTATTCCAAAGTAAAACCGTCCATGCTCCCTCTTTACAACCACTTTATAAGTTGATTAACATTTCAAGACTGCTATGTCTCTTCTTCAGAACTTTTGAGGGCTGATTAGAGTGGAATAACAAAACAAAATTAGGCCTGTTCCTTCTAATGTTAAATAAAAATAGTTTTTAATTAATATACAGTGTAGTATGAGGAACTGAGCTGCTGGTTTGGTGAAGGATAACATTTCTTACAATATCTGTGGTTTCTTTTGCAGGGGGTTCTAATAGCAGACAGCATAGAATTAAAACAAAATGAAAATATATTTCTTTATAATATCTAAAGTTTATTAATGCTGAAGCTTTCACCTACTCGTGGTGTATGTCCATCTTTATTATTTTACTATTAGCTATTGAGGTCTGAATTATATTCCTGCTACCTGATTCAAAATAGAGAAACTTTTTTTTTACTATTTAAACAGCCAGGGGCAGGATTTGCAAAGGTTTGCCCAGGTGGTATTCGCAAAGCCCAGTTTGCCCCTGCAAACGGGGTTTGCACCCGGGCAAATTAGTGAGGGGGGCCATAATACAAATCAGGGGGAGAGGACCTGCATATCACTGCAATCCCATTCCCAAAGGATTTGCTCCATGCAAGGACCTTTACGAAGGTCCTTATGTGGAGCAAATTACTGCCGAAAAAAACTGGCAGCAATCTGCGCAACCCTAGTGGTTGGCAGAGGCAACTGCAGCCCCCCACCTCCCTCCCGTGTCCCCGATCACCCAATTACCCACCCGTTATTAAAATAAAAAACTTGTCTGTAGTGTAATGGCCCCTCCTTGCTCCCGATTACCACCCATTATTAAAATAAAAATGTTTCTGTAGTGTAGTGGTCCCTCTCCATCCCTGATCACATGATTACCCACCCAGTAATAAAAAAAACATTTTTTTTCATAGTGTAGTGGTCCCTCCCCCATTCCCAATCACCCAATTACCCACCTGGTAATAAAGAAACAGTTTATCCATAGTATGGTTGACCCAATGGGCTTGTAGTGTATACTGTAAGCTGTCATTGACAGTTCAGCCAGCGGGCAGCCATGGAGGTGTGAGGTGGGCTGTGCTGCTTGCCAACTGGCAGCTGTGCTGAGGTGGGGGGAGCGGAGTGGTACTGTATGTGCTTAATGGAGTGGGTGGGGGTTGGGGAGGACAACTACACTATGGAAACAATTTTATTTTAATAATGGGTGGGTATTCGGGTGATCGGGACTGGGGAGGGACCACTACACTATGGAAAAACTGTTTTTTATTATTACCGGTTGGGTAATCAGGTGATTGGAAATGGGGAGAGACCACTACACTATGGAAATACTGTTTTTATATTACCAGGTGGGTAATCAGGTGATTGGGGACCGGGAAGGGACCACTACACTATGGAAATGTTTTTCTTACTGGGTGTCTAATCGGACGATCAGGGATTTGGTGTGGGACCCTATGGAAATATATTTTTTTTACTGTTGGGTCCGTAATCATGGTGTAGGGGCACTACTACACTATGGGGGTATGTGGCTGCATGGGGCTTGAGCTGGTGGGGGAGGCACACACCGCCACACTAACGGTATGCAAATGAGCCCATAATGGGCATGTTAATTGCCACTAGCGCCTTGCATGCCCAATGGGCCCATTTGCATGCCTCCATTGGTGAATAGCACTTTAGTGCCCGAGCGCTATTGGCTGCAAGGACATTTTCCTGGCTGACTGTGGGGGCAATGCTACTGGGTATTCCGGTTATTTTCCTGGGTTAGCACTGCACCCAACGGCCCTTATTCACAGTCAGATAGCCTACAGGGCTATCTGACGTGAATAGCTCCATTGCCTAACAGCATAGCTGGGAAGTGCAGCGCAAACATTTGTGTCCACTTTGCACTCCTTTTGTGAATCCTGGCCCAGGTTTCTGATTCATTTCTAACAATTCTTATGTTTGTGATTTCATTTTTATCTCTTCTTTTACCCACTTACAGAAAACTTGAGTAGAACCCCTCTTGCTAAACCACATCCACTTTCTTGAGCAGCTCATGCTTTGGTCATTCTCACTGTGAACTTTTTATTAGGGCAGTCCAACTGCCATTATACCAAATGCTGACTTGGGTGTTTCTTGCTTGTCTGTCCTAGAACAGAAGGAGCTGAGGTGCAGTGGTCATGTTGGTGAGTGAGTTCCATTGTGATTGTATCACTGGTGTGACACGGTTCTGCAGTTTTGTCACTGTGGAAACCACACTGCTCGGTGTGAAGCTGCACTTGGAGTGCTTGTGTAGTTCCTCTCCTGTATAATGAGTGCTCCTGAGGTTCCACTGCTCAAAGGGAGGCAAATTATATTTAAGTAATAATGCACAACAGGATGTGGATTATGGTGGGATTTACCCATGCCTGGTGCAGTTCAATCATGAGACTGCAGGCTGAGCGAGTAAACCACACCAAAAGAGGATAAATTCCACCATAGCCCACATCCTGGAGTGGATTATTGTGATTATACAATAAAAAAAATTTAAAAAGTTAATTAAAAAGTAACACATTGCTTTTAAATAATTTTTTTATTGATGTTTTATTTAAAAATCCTTCCTCCCAACCAAATTAATCCCTTGTCGCTAGGTAGAATATGGGGTCCCCCAACAGAGAGACAAAGATATGCTGGGATGTTTGTGCACTGCCCCCAACACACACATACACACACACACACACACACACACACACACACACACACACACACAGATATAGGCATGGATACATGGTTGGTTGATTTTTGTGTCTTTTGCTGTGTTGTTTTTTTTTGTTTGTTTGAACAATGAGCGTGGTGCAAGATGTGAGCAGCACCTCCAGTAGCTGAGCCTACAAGACAGAGGCTGATGACAGATGTGATCGCTCTTTGTATGTACAATGGTGTCTGGGTTGAAGGGTCAGGACAGGAATTTTAACTTCTGCTGAGATCAGGAGCACGAGGTACTTGGAGGAAACAACAAGAGTGAGGAGCATGAAGGACTGTGTGTGGAACTGAAAGAGAGTGGGAGCATGACTGGAACCAAGGGTAGGCAAGTGGTTTCAAATACTGGATTTTCAGCAACGGAGTCAGGAGGGAGCCGTCACTAATAAAACAGGCAGAAAGTGGTTACACATGACTTCTTTTATGTGGAGCGGTTTGTGATCAGCTTTAGCCAGGAAAAAAATGGCGGCAGGTATGTTTTGATATTTTCAGGGGTTGCATGGATACTACTGTATTTGTTGTGCTGCCACCACCCTCACTGATTGACACTTTTTGCGTAGGTTGTCATAAGATTTACCCATGACTAATAGTGTCAGTCAGCCAGGCAAAATAACAAATTCTTGATGCCCATTATATAATTCATGTCCATCAATGGATCATAATACAGTGTGGATGGGGTATGACTTCTGGACTGAGTCACCCTGGAGGATGGAATTGGTTTAGAATTAATGATGAATATTCTTTGGCATAATTAAAATAAAATGATCAACTCAATGGAAGTGGCTATGAACTGTAATACTGATTGTAGTATTTAAATACCTTGACTACTGTTATTGGGCCCTATTTATGAAAGCGTGGAAAATGCGTGCAAATGTGACGTAATGTGGGTGAGCTGCACACCACGGCTGGCAGAAAAAACACATGGCATTCACAAATGCATGCACAGTGGGAGCCGAGGCAGAGGCATGGATAATGGATGCATGCAGTGTTGCACACAGGGACAGCAGGGTGGGCCAAACATACACGTCCCCACCCATTGACCCCACCATATATGGGCATGTGCGCCACCCTGTGTGGATACAAGGAAGTGAATACTGCGATGGAGGAGTATACAACAACAAGAAGCAGAGATGGAGGTGCTGTGCCGGTGGCACACAGACCCCCGCAAGTGGCCACATGCCCAGGCCGTAGATGGGCCGAGGGTTGTGGAGGGCGCACGTTGCATGGTACCTCCCAGTTTACAGTCAAGCAACTTCATGGGCGGTCAGGTGTCAGCCATGATAGCGTACATCCATGACTACTATGGGATGCTGTATGGGGTGGAGTCCTGAAAACCCCAGTAGAGGTCAAGTCCCGTATATGGCTGGATATCCAGGCTGCTGTCAATGCAGCCGGTCCGGAGGCATGGACACTTGCGGCTATAAAGCACAAGTGGTGTGACCTCTGGTCAGCCATGAAATGAGAGCTGTCTGCCATTAAATGGGCACAGCATAGCACAGGCAATGGCCCACCCACACAAGTGCCCACACTCTTGCCCATCGTGAGGATGGTGGCTGACACCCTCTCGAAGATCAGCCTATATGGGAATATAGAATGCAGTGACACATTGTCAGGTATGTGGCACAGTGCAGGGACACAAGGTGGGAGATATAAGACTGAACTGCACAGCAACATCCTTGTCTTGCACCCTGCAGATCAGAAGATCATTGCCATCACCTGTGCACTGCTGGTGACCTCTGTAGAGAAGAAGAAGAATCAGCATTTATATAGCGCTTTTCATACATCCCAAAGCACTTTACAAGCAATGCTAGACTGGTAGTGAAGTGACTGAATGTGTGGTGGTGGCCATATCGCACATCATCACCCACACACAGCCTGGATAATTGCATGAACCGGTTTTATGAGAAGGGGAATGTTGGCCAGGACACCAGGAATGTTCCCTACTCTTTGTGAAGAGTGCCCTGGGTTCTTTTTACTTCCAACTGGACACCCACCAGGACAACACCAGGATGGGCAGAAGGGACCTTGGTTTAACGTCTCATCCAAAGGATGGCACACCCCAGCAGTACAGCACCCTCCAATACTGCACTCAGATAGCAGCAATTTTTAGGTGCAAGTCCAATCCCAGTGTGGGGCGAGAACCCACGACCTTCTGGTCCAGAGGCAGATGTGCTACCAACTGAGCCACGCTCAGGAGAAACCTCAGGGGGACATAGAAGGTGCAGGTATGTGGACCGCACTGTGCCCAGCTGAACACATAGCAATGCCTGCTGACGCATCAGCACTTAATAACACAATGTACTTTCACACACAGGTTCAGCTCAGGGGACACTGGACACGGCGGTGGAGATGGGCCCCCCCCGAGGACATGGACACCATGCTGGAGGCACTGGAGGCCATGCAAGACCTGGACCAGACATCCACCAGAAGCCAACAAATGTCCTCCCTGCCCTGAACCAGCCCCACAGCCACCACACAGCCACCCACCCAGTGCTGTGGGACTGGGCACCAGGAACAGCTGACACAGCCCTACAAGCCCAACCACACAGGATCACCAGCTGTCCCATACACACACACAGCCTGGGAATGCAGGGGACCACTGTGTCACCCCAAGGTCAAGCCAACAGTTGTGACAAGGGGCCCTCAGCACACCTGCACCACCAGGCATGCAGGACGACACCACAGTCCATCCTGCAGACCTTTTGTCCTAAACTGTGCCAGCTGGAACGTGACAACATGCAGGCACAATGGGAAAATACCGAGGCCCTGAGGGACCTGATCATGGAGATGCCTGGGTTGCAGAGTTGCCAGTGAAAGACTAGGGTACATCCTGGAGCAGATAGCAGCTATCCAGGGCCAGCACAGCCAGCCAGTCAGTCCCCATGGCATGCTGGGATGTGGCATCCGAGATGCCTCCAGGCAGTTGCACAGGGCTCAAGGCACAGCTGCATGCCTCCATCCCACTGACACCCACAAGCACCCCGGATGCCATGACACAGTGGACCGTCATGCACTGGCAGCCACCCACCTGCCACACAGTCCCAGAGACACCTGTGCAGGGCCCAGATACGGAGGCATCCACTGGCCCACCATAGACACAGGAGATGGAAGCAGGCACAGCATCCCAGTGGTCTGACACGTCCTGCATGCTGGTGGACCCGGGGGATACACAGGGACAGCAAGGCCTGGGGCCTTCCATAGACTACAGGCCATGCAAGGGTGCAAGATGAAAGCAACACCATGCCACCTAGGCATACGCTCCTCCACACATCTGGGGGTGTAAAACATCCAGGAGTCTGTAAGTCAACCCACACACACTGCACAGTGGCATGAACGCACCTGCAACATCCCACGACACAGCCCCACCAAACAGCTCTGCACACTTCCCCACACATATTCCAGCACCCCTCCCAGGATTGCACTGTACACCTATGAGCCCTGCCCCCTAGGTGTTATGGTTCAGGCAGAACTGCTACTTGCACTGTATCTTGTGGAGCTGAGCCACAGTGGCAAGTGATCTGAATATCCAGGGTCTGTGTAATCTCCACAGAGCCCTTTCCTTCTCCTGTTCACCCTCCCTCATGAGAACATTCATGAGTAGTCCAAGGCACATCCTGTGGACCCCTGTGTGGTGGAAGCACCTCTTGTTTGGATAGCTACAACTCACTGTACACTGAACTGTGTATTGTAGTGAGCAGCTGCTACCAGAGCGGCAGATCCCCCTTTATGTGGTCTATGACCTGGCACACCCATGGGGTCATATACATCAACATGCATCGATGCCTGGCATGCCATTCTGTGACTTGACATGGCAGTGGCAGGATCAGTGTTATTCCACAACATTTCTGCACCAGAAGAGGGGGGACATGGGTCATACCCTCATAAGCTGCAGAGGGTGTCCTCAACCACCTATACTGGTGACCCCGGGGAGGAACATATGGGTGGTGATGAAGCCAGATGAGGTAAGTGGATGTGTTTATACCCACAGGCTCAGGCCATACGGGGTACCGGTGGTGTGTACAAGTGTTACATGTTGCATGTCCTACACCGGTGTTATCCCTCTTCTGCCCACCATGGGTGCCCCTGTGTGCTGTGACCTGTGTGGTGCTCCTACTGTTGGTGTCTGTGTGTTTCCTGGGTGTCTAGCCTATTCCTCTCCCCTTGTGTCTCTGCAGGACTTCCACGGGGAGGCTGGATGTCATAGTCCTTGAAAAGTGGGAGCATCTGAATGAGGTGGCATCCATTGTGGTGGCACTGCAGTGGAGGATGGTTCTCCTCTACCTTCCCTACTTTCTCTCCTGGTGTGTGGGCACCTTCGATGTCCACTGCAAGGATGAGATGGAGGAGTTATGGGTGTCATCAAGGCACAGATTAGGAAGCATAGGAAGACAAGGAGCAGTTGTAAAATTCACGGGTAACATTTTATTATTACCAATAACAGTAAAATAAAAAATTAAAATTGTGTAGTGTAACTATTTACAAAGGCAGTACAAACAGAGAAAATGAAATCCTTCATCTGAGGGTATCTCTAATTCCAAGTTTCAGTCTCTCTCTCTCTCTCTCTCTCTCTCTCTCTCTCTCAAAAGTATTGCTGCTCTTTTTATAAGTCTTTGCATGGGAACTCATCAAGGAGACACCCTGTTTCTCACAAAATGTTCTTGCAGGTGCAACAAAATAGAACATGGTGACCCAGAACTGACCTCTTGTTGACAGCTCTGCAAAAGAGTTTGCAAACAAGCTTGAGAGGAGCTCAAACTGCATCTCAGGTTAACTCCCTAAATTTCAAATTGCTATTTGTAATCATTTTAACAATATAACTATATACATTTCCAACCAAGGGATCCCAGTATCACTTACAGTTTCACACAAAGATTCACATATATTTTATAACCACAGATATGTGGGGGGGGGGGAGAAAAGGCAAAAACAGCAAGTGAAGATAGCGAGACAATGAGAGGCAGAGAATTGCTAAACCATCAGAGTGATCAGTTCCTTGGTCTGACAAGAACATTTGGTTGCACAACCAGATGGACAAGAAACAGAAAAGGAGAGGACAGAACATATCCTTACATTTAAATCTTTCTGTATAACAAATGGAACAGAGCCTTATTCAACCCTGTCACAATCAGCCATCATGGAGGCCTTCAAGGTATGTTCTGCTGCCAACTGTGGTGCATGTGTGTGTTTGCTGTTGTTAGCATTGTCCTGCCTTGTCCCCATCACTCATGGCTGTCCTCTTTCTCCTCTCTTCCAGAGGTATAGTGGATCACTATGGTACCTCGTCCTCAAACTGTGGAAGTACACATCCAACATGCTAAATGGGTCCAGCGGGGATTCAAACGACAATGAAAACTGGGGAGGACATGTTTGGCTTGGGGATGGGTGTGGACTGCAGCCCTTGTTTCATTGTACCCACAATAAAAATGTATTATCATGCATGCACTGGTGTTCTCATCATTTCGAGCAATAGTGTGTATTCACTGTCTGGGTCTGTGGCAGGGGGAGTAGGGGTGATATGGGTCCCTGCATTGCACATGTGTTCTTGCAGTCTGCTAAACCTGACACTGCCTGTGGGGGGTTACCTGGGTGTGTTGCATGGGGGTGCACTGTCCCTGCATCCATCCCTTTGGTCTGTGCTATGCCCATGCCATTGGTACACACTGGTGGTGCCCACAGAGGGGCAGACATCCGGGCCATGGGGTGTCTCCATGTTCTTCATGTGCTCTGCATCTGTGCTGGAAGTCTGTACTAGCTCTGTCTTGGGTCCACATGTGGTTCATATACCTGTGCTGGTGGCCATGTCCCTAAAGGGAAGGAAATATTGCTTCCATGGTTTCCATTCTGTTGCCCTTCCCTGCATTCCAGGGGCACTGTCCAGATGCATTGGTCAGGGAGATGGCCACCCCCTACAATGCATGCTGGCACCTCTGTGTAGACGTCACACAGTTTCCACTGTGCCATCTGTGGTGATCCCCAGTGTTTTTTGATGGATGGTGTGCCATACTGCAGATTTCATATTCCATTTCTGTCTATTACATTATATTGTGCTAGCTGTCCCACACATTCACTGGTGCCAGTGTATGCTATGTCAACCATTGGGTGTCCTGATGGGAGTTGTCCTGTGTCCAGTGTGCTGTGAGGTATCCACACAGTGGGGGCTGCCTCTGCTGTGCCCATGGAGCTGTGCACGATGGCTGTTCCATGCTGCACCTTGTGTGTCTGTGTTATGCAGCTGAGGTTTGTGGCTGCCTCCTTACTGCTGGGCATCCAGTTCAACATGCCTGGGTGATGTAGTGCATGTTGTACATGCATGTATAGCGCTGCATGCACACCGCTACATGGCCATGCCCCCCAGGCACATGTGTACTGTGTCTGGCACATACTGCTAGCTATGCATCTGCCCTCCCTGCACAGGGCACAATGTCATTCATGAATGCCGACATGATGTTTTGGAATTTTGGAACCCTTAAAAAGGTCCTCTATTGAGTATTCCCAATATCACCTATATCAGTTATCTTCCCTATCACACACCAGCAAAAACAATAACCGATTTATCAAAGGTAGCCTAGTTGAGATGGAACATCCTGTTTCCAGTGGGATCCTATTTCTAGCTATTTGTACAGCTGAGTGGAATGGAGCACAAGGAGGTCAAGTCACTTGCTGGAGGTCACACTGTTAGTATTTGGCTCTACTGAGGTTTGAATCTGTGACCTCCCAGGTGCAAATCTGGTGTTCACACCAATAGACCACACTGCCTCTTGTTACAGAAAATGATGCTATACAAACAAAAATTATACACAACTGCTTCAGTACAAAGAAATGTAAAACAGCACTGATGCAAACACTGTTTAGAGTGGTACTAGAAGGACTCTGCAAACCACACAGGTGCAAAACATTTCACTTAATTGAAATGTCACAAAACATTGTAGAAATCAACAGAACTCCAAAGGAGCTCGGAAACTGTTGGCACTGGCAGCACACAACTTTTTTTTACAACAGGGCAATATACTTGTAGCTCCATGACACAGTTGCTTTACAAATTTGTAAGACGGCAGGGATGCTGATGCCTGAAAATGCCATCAGCACAATAAATGTCACTGAGAGTTAAGGGGATCAAAAACTATTAATTGTAAATTACTGACAGCACTGTATTTTTGCTCAGTTTGCCCCTGATGTAATGTCCTTTCCTGTGCCTGTGATTTAGAAAAATGGATGGTTACAGTTTCAGCCAATAGGTTAAGTAAAGCAGATTTCCACTGGCAATATTGATGCATTTTATAATTCATGTTAGTTTCTCTTTAATAAATTAGAATAAAAGCTAGGTTACCAATATCAAACTGTAGCATAATGTACTTCAAGTCTGGACAATTAGGATTGCTGCTAACATAAACTGGTTGAATTTATAGCAGTTAGCCCCAAATCATTTAGATCAGTAAGCTCACAAACCCAGGATCAGAGACTCAGCAGGTGCACTTCATGAACTGGTAGGTCACCTAACTACAGACTGGATTTGGAGGAAGATGAGGAAAATTTTACAAGTGCATCAATAAGATTATTTTTAGTGCTCTGCAGATTCTACACTACCATGCAGAAGTTGGAAAGTGGTCTGGAAGAAGTAAAGAGAGGCATTGCTTCAGTGGACAGCTGCACCACAGACCTGAATAGGATCTGACAGCAACATCAGACTTAGTCAACAACCGTACCATGGCCCTCCTACCACCTTAAACCATCTAGAGAGGCAGATGATGACAAAATTAGAATATCTGGAGCTTTGCACTTGAAGAAATAACGTTTGTGTATATGGAATCCAGGAGGACCCTGAGTTGGGGGACACTGGCTTTTTTGTGTCTGCTTCTAGAACTGCTGGACATCTCCACTGATCAATGTCTGGACAGAGCAGGCTCACAGAGGCCTAACACCCAAACCTGTGGATAGAAATGTTCTACCACACTCGTTTGTAGCATGTTTTATGGATTATTGGGTAGAAATTTTGTCACTGAAGGCAGCATGATCAAAAAAGGAGTTATTTTGGGGGACATCAATCATGTCTCAGCATATGAGTGGCACAAAGCAGGAGTGGAATCTCTGCCTTGAAGAATCATGGAGGACCTCCACAAGTAGTGTGCAGTCTGCAGGGCACTCTGTAGGAGGGACAAATGACCAAGGTGTTCATTCCAATCAGATATCCTGTCTGTCATGGGTAAGTCCACTAAATGTTCAGTTATCCCAATTATTACTGTAAGTCAAATGCATAAATAGCCTGTGTTCTGATGAGAGGGTAACACTAATTCATAGCTGGCCTGGATTGCTAACTTGGCGTTATTGCGATAACTTTACTTGAACTGCACCATAACTTCTCTCTATCTAGGGGACCACTATATAGCTAACCTGTGTTGTTAGATGTGCTTGTTCAGACCATTTGTACTGTTCCATTGACTCACCCTATCTGGGTAACTTCTATATAATTAACCTGTGTTGTTCTATGTGATTACTGGGTTTGCTTGTGTTGTACCATAGCTTGCCCCTAGCTAGATGTCTCCTATATAGTTAGCCTGTGTTGTCAAGAGTGCTTGTTGGGTTTGTTTGTGTTGTACCATAGCCTCACCCTATTTAGGTTTGGGATTCTATGGTTTGGTGAGTAGAGAGGGTGGTGGGAGGGGGAGGAGGGGTGTGGGATGGGTCCTGAGACATAAACTATTCTGGACATAGAAGAGGGAGGATAGCTGAGAGGGAGGGGTAGCTGGGAGTGTTGGTAAATGTGAACACCAATGACCTGGTGAACCAGCTTTGGGGCAAGTGAAGTAGAACTTTCAGAGGCTAGGGGACAGATTGTAGGCACACTTGGCTTTCCTGGCTTTTTCTGAGGTACTCCCTGTGTAAAGTAGGGGAGAAGGAACGAGCGTGTAAGGATGAAGAGGTCAAGGAGTTAAATGAGTGGTTAATGGGATGGTGTCTGGAGAAAGGGTAACACTTTGTGGGGGACTGTGGGGACTTCTGGGATAGGAGACTCTTCAAAGTGGACAGCCTACACCTGACAAGAGAGGGGACCAGTGCGCTAGGACAGAAGTTCAATGCCTACATTGGACAGTTAAACTGACTGCGGGGGTACTGATGCTAATGGAATTATGATAAAGGGAGTAAGGGAGGGTAACCTAGATAGTGCTCTCCGTATACATGGGTACATGGGACTGGTAGCAGTAAGCTGGGAAAAAATAACACTGAGGTTCAAACAGGAGTAGTGGAAGAGGCTAAGGGGGGAAGGTTCTCAAGGTCTGCAAAGCAACAGAAAAAATATGAAGTTAAGGAGAATGAGAAAGAATGCAGAAGTAGGATCACAAAACAACAAAAGAGGATTTAGAGCTAGTTGGATGGAGGTCTACCTTAATGCCAAGAGTCTGGGTAGTAAAATTAGTGAGCTCCAAACATTGATGGCAGACACTAAGGTGGTCCACGGAAATGTGAGTCACAGAGAATAATGACTGAGACTTGTCAGTCCCATGTTACACAGTGTATAGACATGATGGGGGAAGGCACATGGGTTGGGGGGTAGCCTTATATCTCAAGGAGGGCATTGAAGCTGTGGAGGATGACCATATCAGGAGAAGTAAAGGGGTTACTGATTCATTGTGGGTTTACCTCATAGCACCCTGAGGTAAGAAATTATGGGTGGGGGTGAGCTGTAGACCACTGGAACAAACGGAAGAGAGAGAGAGATATGGAGTTTGCAGAAGAACTGGCAAGGGGAGTGAAGAAAGAGAAAGAAAAAGTGGTGATAGTGGTGGGTGATCTGAACCTGCCAGATGCTGACTGGGAATTTCCAGCAGCCAGGTGCCTGAAAAGTCAGACCTTGTTGGATACATTGCAGGACTGCTTGATGGTGCAGCAGGTTAAGGAACTTCCTAGACTGGCAGCCGTTCTTGATTTGGTGTTCACCAACTTGGAGATGGTGGATGGGGTGAGGGTAAGGGAGCCACTGGGATCCAACAATCATAACTCCATTTGGTTCAGGCCTGCCCTTGGGACCAGAACGCCCCATAATAGAAACATAGAATTTGTCAGCAGAAAAGTATCACTTTGCCCACCCAGTCTTCCAAGAGCATCCCTGCTAGTCTGTCTCCACAGACGTTAACTTATCTTAAGCAATGCTCCCTCCTTCCTGTCTATTTACTAATATTCCCCTATGTTTATCCCATGCATGCTTGAAGCCCCTTACTATATTTGTTTCCACTAGTTCTGCTGACAATCTGTACCAAGCTTCCACCATTTTTTCAGTGAGGTAGTATGTCTCTACATCCCTGTTAAATTTCCCCCTTCCAGCTTCATCATATGCCTTCTGATCATGGTGCTTTTTGTCATTTGAAAGAGATGCCTCTCCTGCAGCTTTTTCACCCCCTTGAGGTAATTGTATGTCTCTGTCATGTTTCCTCTCGCTCTCCTTTCTTCTAGAGCGTACATATTGAGATCCAAGAATCCAGGTGAAACATGCCATGCTCATGGGGAAGAACATGGTGCACGGTGTGTGGGAGGGGGGCTAACCCCTGCTTTGTTACAGAGTAATCCACAAGGAATGCTCTAGTCTCTTTTCTTGTTAAAAATCTTTATTAGAGCTGGTATTCATTCACGAATTTTTATTAATTTAATTCAAATTATACATATGGCCCAAGAAGGATCCAGTCACCCTGTGAAAAAAGCCCCTGGGACATATGTGTAATTTAATTAAATTAATAAAAGGGATTCACTGATTATTTTCAGTTCCAAGTTAAGTTTTTTTTGCATAAACATTTTTTATTGATTTTTCCATAGGCAACAGTACATTTACCAAGAAAGACATCAAGTCACAGTTCCATTTCAGTACATAATTACTTCCCAGACTTACAGTTCACAGGTCCATGTCATCTACTTGCATGTATGCACTGCAATTCACTAGGTCTTATACTGTACCTATGCATTTTAGACAAGAAACAGAAGAACAACTAAAGAGTACCTAAAAAGAGCAACAGGCTGAAAATAGAATGGAGAGAGAAAAAAGAAAAGGAAAGGAAGAAAAAATAAAAAGCCGTAAAGAAACTTCAACTTTAAGTCCATTTCATGTCTTCCTATGGGATTAGTTCTTAAGATGACCTATAGCCATCTGTCCATTTTCAGAGTAGTGTCCACCTTGTGAGTGGACTGCCTTGATCAGGGGAGCACCAATCATTGCCATCACTCCAGTTTCCCATACCTCCCACCTCCATTATCTTTCCCCACCTGTACAATTCCTTACAACATCAGTGCCCTTTCCTCAGGATCCACGGTGTTCCAGAATGGGGCCCACATATTCGCAAAGGCTTCCTCCCTCCCCCTGGTCCTGTATTTCATGCTCTCCCACATCAAGGCCCCCCATGCCAGATTCCGCCATTGCCCTATGGTTGGCCTGTCCCCAGAAACCCAAGTATTCAGGATACATTGATGTGCAAAGGCCAGCAGTATTCTTATCCATCTATCGGCAGGCAATAAGTCTGCTGTCTCTGTGCCCTCCACTCCAAAGAGCATCATGAGTGAAAGTACTTGCACCTCCTCCCCCCTCATATTGGCTATTTCTCTTGCCACTTGGCTCCAGAAAGCCTGAAGCATGGTACAGGACCAGAATGAGTGGAAGTAAGTGCCCACAGCCACCCCATATCTCTGACACCATGCGGGCACCGCTAGGTTATACTTGTTAACTGCCACAGGAGGGCAGTATAGCCAGTGTATAAATTTGTATGCTGCCTCTTTGTACCTATTGCACATTAGGAGCCCCTGGTGTGTATCCTTAAGCTGTTGCCATTGCTCCTCTGACAAGGACACTCCCAAATCCCTTTCCCATAAACCTTTAGTTTTGCTAGTTCTGTCTAGTAGTCGCTTCCTCATAATCTGAACTGCCCTCCTAATAGCACCCTTAGGCTCAACCTTGGTTTGCTCCAACAGGGCTTCTATCTCCTGCATGCACGAGTCGAGCTTCTTCTGCTTCTCAATATCCTGGATATAAGTCCTGACCTGGAAATATCTAAACAAGTGTGTAGTTGGCACTCCTAGCCCCTCTCTCAGCTCTGCAAATGTATAAATGTGTCCCCTCACCCTCAAGTCATTTAGGCACTGGATTCCCCCCCTCTCCCACATACGAAATACTGGGTCACCCATCCCAGGTAGGAAGAGTGGATTACCTGCCAATGGGATCACATACGTCTCCCCCTCGGATGGCCACCCTTTTTCTTGATTTGCCACCAACTTTCTAATATACCCCCCACCAGGATATTCTGGTGTCCCTGATTTAGATAGATCCGTCTGCCCTCTTCGGCTAACAGGGCCGACAAGCGCACCTCATAGTTTTCCTCCTTCAGGTCCAACCAGCTCGCTTCTCTACTCCGATATACCCAATCTCTAATCACCCTCAGCTGTGCCACCAAGAAGTAAATTTTCATATCCAGGTAATTAAGTCCAACCTTACTGCCATCTGTCTTAAGCCTATCAAGGCTAGCCCTAGGCTTTTTCCCTCTCAATATGAAATACGAACATGCCCTTTCAAATCTCCTATTATCCCATTCTGTTAGACCAATTGGCAGCATCTGCACAGTATATAATACTCTAGGTAGGATATTCATTTTTATTAAATTAATACGTCCTAACCATGATATGGGAAGGGCCTTCCAGCTACTCAAGTCCTCTAATACAGATTTCAAAAAGGGGTATAATTTAGTCTATGGAGGGAGTTGAGATCTTTCCCAGTCCTGTTGCCCAAATATTTAGAGGCAACACCCACCTTTTGTAAGCCCCACGTGTTACTAACCCCATCCCCTCCCCTTGTACTAAAGACATAACCTCAGATTTCCCTAGATTAAGTTTATACCCAGAGAAACTTGCAAATTGAGAGATAGTTTCCATTGGCACTGGCACTGATCTTGAGAAGTCCCTGATATATAATATCATATCATCGGCATACAAGGTGACCTTATGTGGTGCTTACTCTTCCCCCCTATCCCTAGTATTTTTGGGTCTTCACTTATAGCAATGGCTAGTGGTTCAACCGCCATTGCAAACAAGAGTGGCGAAAGGGGACATCCCTGCCTGGTGCCTCTATGCAGAGACAACTGATCTGACAATACCCCATTTACCAACACCGCAGCCCTGGGTGCCTCATATAGGGCTCCAACCATCTTGACATAGTCCTCCCCTAGGCCAAACCATCACAGCACTTCAAATAAGTATGGCCATTCGATCCTGTCGAATGCCTTCTCTGCATCCATGGACATGATTGTTGTCCCTCCCTGGATGTGAGAAGCGCGTTCATCCACATTAAGGACTTTCCTCGTGTTATGGTAGGAGTGTTTCACTTTTATGAGCGTGTCTGGTCTGGGTGAATTATTTCTGGCAATAAACACTTTAGCCTAGAGGCCAGAATCTTGGCGTAAATCTTGGCATCACAGTTCAGGAGGGAGATGGGTCTAAATGATGCACACTTTTTTAAGTCCTTCCCTGGCTTAGGTATCAAACACACTACTGCTCTATTAGCTGTTGAGGGCAGGCCCCTATCTTCTTGCACCTCTTTAAACAGTCCCCATAACACCTCCTGCATCTCATATTTGACCGTTTTATAATATTCTGCCGGTAGGTCGACAGGGCCACAGACCTTCCCAGCCTTCAGGGTTTGTACTGCTCTGCCAATTTCGTCCTTTGTTATCTCTTGGCCCAGGACTTTTTGTTGTTGTACTATAAGCTGCGGCATTTTACACCTATCTAAAAATTCCCTCATCCCTCCTTCCATTCCACCTTCTTCTGCCTAATATAATTTCTCATAATATTCCTGGAATACTCTACTGATTTCTTTGTATTTAGTGATGATTCGACCTTGAGCATTTTTAATCCCCACTATATGTGATGTACCCCTTCTACCTCACACCAGGTTTGCCAGCAGGGGGCCCAGTTTATTGCCCCACTCGTATATCCTGTGTTTCATATAGAACAACCTTTTCTGAGCCACATCTAACAATATAGAAATCAGTGCTTCCCTGCTTACCCCTAATGCCCAAAGCACATCCTTCTCCCTTCCCCACGGGCTGCTTTACCCTCCAGTTCCCTTATTTTCACCTGAATAGCTCTGTGCTGTGCCAGCCTATCTTTTCAGTACCTGGCCATATAGCCAATGAGATCACCCCGTATATACGCTTTACAGGCCTCCCACAAAAGTTGTTTAGATGCCGTGGATGCAGTATTGGTCTCTAGGTAGAACTTAAATTGATCTTTTAGGAATTGTTGAAACTCCTGTGAACCCAGCAGATATGTTGGAAATTTCCAGGAGGCTTCATCCCTCCCTTCCCTCTGTATCCTAAAGGTTGCTGTAACCACTGCATGGTCTGAGAGCTGGATGGGGCCATGATTCACTTGCCCCAATCTCCCATAACACTTCATGGTCACATAAATGCGGTCTATCCTGGATCACGTCTTGTGCAGGTTAGAGTAAAAAGTAAACTCCTTTCTCTGGGGGTTTGCAGTTCTCCACACATCAACCATTTCCAACTCCGCAATCCCCTCCCTCCATTTCCTGATGCAGGGGTCTCTCCTCCTTCTACCCATTGAGTGGTCCAGGGCCGCATTCGGTGTGCAGTTAAAGTCCCCCCCCATAATAAGGTTATCAAATTGCTCGTTCACCAATATATCTAATATTTTACTGAAAAACTTGGGATCCAAATTGGTTGGTACATAAATGCTACCAAATGTGGCCGACATCCCATGAAGGGATCCAGACACAAATATATAACTGCCCTCTTTGGGGTCAGCAACAATTTTTGTAACTTTAAATGGCAGATTTTTGTGGATTAACACTGCTACACCCCTCTTATGGGAATTAAAGGAGGAGGAGTAACATGCACCCACCCACCCCCTCTTAAATTTCCTGTGTTCCACTTGTGTTAAGTGGGTCTTCTGCAACAAGGCAACTTGCACACGTGCCCTACAAAGTGCAGTCAAAACCGCATTCCTTTTAATTGGGGAGGAGAAACCCCATACATTTCAAGATTGTATAACCATTTCAGTTGTTGCCCCCATTTAGTTTGAGTTGATCTCCCATCCACCACAATCTATACAGTCGTCTTTGACTTTCTTCCCATAGTTCCATCGCTATTGTAAAACATGGTAAAATGGACCTGTTGTGAACGCATAACATTTAACAAACTTCTCCAACCTGACAATACAAAACATGTAGCCCCCAACTGTAACTCTCTATATTCACAACAAAACGTTCCCATAGAGGGTCCCTCCTATACCCCGCCAACTACTCCCAATTGTCTGCCATCAGTACCACACATGGCTAAATAACCCACAATCTGCTATTCAAACAGCTGGCCCCTCGAGCTCTCCCCCATAGTGCAAATCTTCATTTCCAGCATCAACTTTAAACATCAGAACTTGTTAATTGATAACACATTTCCCACAATACATTCCCTTCCAATGCCCCACCCAGTAAAGAGGAGAGTGCTGTTTAAATTCAGCAGTAAACCATAAATTCCCCCTCCCCAATCCTTCTAGCATGCTACCTCTTCTGATCCCTGGCAGCATTTTGTAGCATATGACATCCCTCCGTGCCCTTCTCTGTGTTACAATCCCCATTCCGTTATGAAATCCCCGTTTCGCTCACATTCCATCGAGGCATATTCGAACACCTTCATAACCCATTAACTCCCTCCGGTTCCTCTTAGGGGCCTCCTCCTCCTACCCATTCTACCCCCGCTTGGTGCTCCTCGGTTCCAGACATAGGGAATGAGCTAGCGACAAAAGCAGTGCAAAAGCAAAAGTAAAACTTGCCGGCTTCAACCACCCAACCCCCACCCCGGCCTACCTTTAGCCATGTTCAGATTGGCCTCCTGAGCCTTAAGCCTTTCAGGGCAAAAAAGTCCACCAGTGTTTGGTCTTTTCCCATGCTATCAAGGAGTGGTGGCTGCAGTAAGACCAACAAGCTTCACATCGGGGAGTCCCAAGTCAGCAGATATACTTCTGCCACCCCTTGGGAGAGAGAGAGAGAGAGAAAGTTGTTTCTATTCCAGGGGTAGTCAAAGTCCACATTGAGACATTGAGGCACAGAGAAATTTCAGCCACCCAAATGCTGCAGGCAAGCACCCCACGAGAGTCATTGCCTGCTTAACATCTTGTGATGACCCTCCTCACCCCACTTTCTTCTTAAGCTCCTCCGCAAATTTCTGCTCCTTTTCCATCTCCCAAAATGAATAGGTGGCCCCCTGGTGCCGAATTTTGAGGGCCGCTGGATAAATGAGGAAGTTTTTGATGTGCATCTCTCTTAATTGCACCATGGTTGAGTTGTAAGCCCTACGTTTTTTAAGCAGCATTGCAGAGTAGTCTTGAGTGATAAGTAGCCTGGCCCCATCGTGCTTTAGTAGTTGCTTTTGACGGTAAGCACGGGGCACTTCTTCCCAATCCTGGAAATTGTGATATCTGATGATAATATTGTGGGGAGGAAGGCCCATGGCTGGCTTGGGTGCTACTGCCCAATGGGCACGCTCTATTTTGTGTTTGCTTCCTTTCGGTTGAATGCCCAATAGCCTCGGAATTTGCTCCGCACAAAATTTGAGCACTTCGGGGCCCTCTTGACCCTCAGGGAGTCCTCTCTCCCACAAGTTGAGCCTGCGATGGTAATTTTCTTGATAGTTGAAGGCCTCCCTGAGGTCTTCCAATTCTTTCTCCAGAGTTGCTACGCAGTCTGGCAACTGATGCAGGGTGTTCTCCACTCTCAAAGTACGCTCCTCCACTTCTGATAGCCATTCCCCATGAGAAGCTGTCTTTTTGGTGATCTCCTGCAGTCTGGCTTCTATTTTATTTTCCATCTTCTCTAGTCGAGGGTTCAGGGCTGCTAGAACTTGTGTTATGACTTTCTGACCCAGAACCGCAATTTCTGCTGCTGAGAAAGAGATGGTGCCCAGAGCTTCCAGGTTAGGCCCCACTGTTGAGTTCTTGCTATTTTTTCCAGCATTTCTAGTGTTTTTATTTGCTGCATTTGAAAGATATTCATCCATGGCTGGTTATTAAAGCAGGATCTCTCGGTTTTGTCTCTGAGGGCTTAGGAAATGTGTTAATTTAATTGCAATAAATCTCCTAGGTTGGGAGCTTGAGGAGATTGTGTCTGCTTTGCTAGCTGCTCATTATCGCCCCCCCCCGAGTAAAGTTTTTTAACAAGAAAGAGAGTAACGCGGTCCTTATTGATTACATATTGAGATCCATCAGTCTCTCCTTGTAGGGCTTTTAATGCAATCCCTGCACTGTCTTGGTTGCCTTCCTCTGGACTGCCTCCACCCTGTTTTTGAGGTGTGGCCTCTAGAACTGGACACAACACTCCAGGTGGAGTCTCACCAGCAAGGAATAGAGTGGCAACACCACCTCCCTCCTCCTTCTGGTGATACCTCTTCCTGTGCATCCCCATATCTCACTGTCCCTATCCACTGCTGTGTTACACTACCTTGCCACTTTGAGGTCATCTGATATGATAAACTCAAGGTCCTTTTCCTGCTTTGTGGCTGTCAGAACCTTCCTCACATCCTGTACTCATCTCTTGGGTTTCTGTGCCCTAGGTGCATGATTTTGCACTTTTTGGCATTGCTCCCCAGCTGGCATGCCCTTGACCATGCCTCAAATTTCTCAAGGACCCTATGCATTCTCTTTACTTCCTCCCGAGTATCCACTCTGTTACAGACTTTGGTGCCATCTGAAAAAAGGCATGCCTTCCTTTTCAGTTCTTCCGAAATGTCACTTATGAAGACATTGAAGAGGACCAGTCCCAGTACTGAGCCCTGCAGCACCTCACTGGTCACTCTTCAGTGCTCTTAACCACCAGCCTCTGTTGCCTATCCATTAACCAGTTTCTTTCCCATTCTACTTTGGATCCCACCCCTAGGCTGTCAAGTTTCTTTATCAGTCTCCTGTGTGGCACAATGTTGAAGGCTTTGTTAAAGTCCAAAGAAGCCACATCCACTGCGCTCTCCTGATCTACTTCACTTGTCACTCAGTCAAAGAAATCATTCAGATTCATCTGACACAACACCACCCCACCCCCACCCCACCTCCAAGAATCCATGCTGCGATTGATCTTGTAGCCCACTAGATTCAAGACAAAGGCACTTATAACGTACCTGTTTAATGCAGACATCTTCTTTTACTGGTCAATTATTAGAAACCAAAACTTAATGCCATTCATTTGAATGTTAATTTATCCTGATAGAATGAATTAAGCCAGCTGTCTGTAGCGTATGATTTCAGCCTGCCTGTCACTGCACTTTCAGGTAATCACAGTCATTAGCAGGCAGCTAGCAACAAGTTAAAAGGTGTTAATTATGACTTCTCTTAAACTGTTTACTGGCAGTAATCCCTGTTTGAGTCTTCCTAGCTGTTATGATGGTGAACAGGTATGCTTAGGGTTACCACCTTTTAAGAAGCCCAAAGTGGGACATTTCTTACTGAAACATGATTTTTTGCAGGACAATATGTAACCTCAACCAACACAACAGATTTTTTCTCTAAATAATCAGAATTAAGGCTAAGTGTTGCCATTTTTTAGGTGTTCCCTAGTGTTTCTAATCATTTTAAGGTATTTTAGTTAAGATACTATAGTTTTTGCAACATTTAGAGGAAAGTCTGAAAATATATTTTTCTACTATAATGTCAGGACATTTCGAATTTTTCATGTTTTTTTGCAGGACACAGCTGCCCAAATCAGGACTGTCCTGCGAAAATAGGGACAGGTGGTAACCCTAGGTGTGCTGCAATCCCTTTGTCTCAGAAAGTGGAGATTCTGAAAGAAATAGAATCTCTCCCCAAAATGAGCTATTGAGATTTAGCAGCTTATTTCTTCCTACATAAATCCATGCTGTCAGAACTTGTCTGAGCCAAAGAGAGTATTCTTAATGAATGACATTTGAACCAAAATCCCAGCTGAAAACATAAAAGGGAAGAAAAAGATGGAGACGTGGAGGAGGCACCACTTGTGTGGTTTTCCAGCATTAGGGGGTGAGAGGCATTGGTGAGTGAGCTATTGTTGTTAATGTAGAAAGACAAGCAACTCACAGAAGGGACAGGTAAACCGGATTGTAACCTTACTGAGGGTTGGTTTAATTGTTGGAAGGGTAGGCTCAATATTTATTTTAAAAGGACACATGGGGAAAAACTAAATGCTGATAACATCAGGTGATATTCAACAGTGCTGTGCCATGGCTCGGCACTGTTGAATATGGCACTGAGGGCACATGCACTGCACATGGCGCAGTGGCACTGCACCAGTGCAAGTGCAGTTGCGCTAGGCGCATTAATCATGATATTCAGCACTGGGCATGAAAATGAGGCCATTATGCATGCAAGGCACAAATGGGGCCACTTGCATGTCCTTATGGCCCCATTTGCATGCGGTGCACTGATCCCTGGTGACTTGTGCCTGGCGCCCTGCCAGGCTGCAGCTGTCAGGGACTGTAGCCCTGCAGACCCATGGTGGTCCCCGCTCCCATTCGCCCGATAGCGGGCATATGTATTAAACAGGTCCATGGTGGACCAGTGGTGATTCCCCCCCTCCACTCGATCGTGGGCAGACATATAAGAACCCTCTGGTCATCCAGTGGACCACTCTCCATCACCCGATCATGGGCATATGTAGATGAAACGCGTTCATTCACATATCAGGCCTGTGTAGTACAGTATGGTCTGCATGCTCATTGGCCCACGCAGTGGACCAATAGGCGTACAGACCGTACTGTACGCTGTCAGTTGGTGGGCAGCCGGGTGGCATGCAGGCAGGGTGCTGCCACCCGCTGCTGACTGGGGGGGTGCTTGTTGGTGAGGGAGCTCAGTGAGCGGGTGGGAAGGGGGTACCACTGGTCCACTAGGGTGTCATTCTCTATTACCGCCCATGATCAGGTGCTGGGGGGGTTTCCACTGGACCACCAGGGATTTTATCTACATACGCCCACAACTGGCAATGGAGAGCGCAGTCCACTGGACCACCAGGGACTTTCTTTTACACATGCCTGCAATCGGGTGATGGGGGGGAAGTACAACACTCCCAGGGCAGGGAGCTTGTGGACGGTGTTCTGGGTGGGCGGGTGGCCACCCACAGCTGGCGGCTGCCATGTTGCACCTTGCAATATGGCAGCTCACCTGTGGGTGGCCAGGATTTGTTCCTGGTTTTACCAGGCACAACTTTGCACCCCCTTGAGCGGCGCAAGGTGGAGTTGTGCCAGCATATTGGGATGTGCCGCATATGCATGGGCACACCCCCGCACTTGCACCACAGACATTACCGATGTGCCCTGGCAGGTGCTGCACAGCGCAACTTGCCCCTTTGAATATCGCGTCAAAGCACAGTGGTGGGTTGCACATGGTGCAACCCTGTTGCACCATGCACAACCCTTTTGAATATCCAGGCTTCTATATATAGTTATGTAATTTTCTCTGTGTCTCTTTTGCAGATGTGCACTGCTCAACTACTACAAGTCCTTGTGAGTCAGTTGTGAGTTTAACATTGGGAGCACTCTTGATTGCTGATTTTGTTCTAACTTTGTGCATAGTAGTGACATCCCTCAGTGACTCTAAACCTTTGCTCTTGGTGGCACGAGTGTTTTTAATTAGTATTAAAAATCTATATTTATTTTTCCTTTGTGACATATATCTAGAGAGCATGCATATATATAATTATTGGAAATATTTTTAATAGCTTAGCTCTGAAATGAATTGTCACAATGTTAAAGGACTTATGAACTCAACACATGTAAGTGTACTATCTCTTTAAGGGATCACTGTATAAAATTAACACTAGGGATCTATTACATTTAACTTTACGGGATCACTGTATCAAATGAACACTAGGGGTTTATTGTGTTTACCTTTGAAAAAGATCTATCAAGTGAAATGTAGCAGGTGATGTGGGATCAGGTGATTTCTGATCTTCGGAAAGGGTTTCCTAACTTGGATGTACCAGGACTTGAACCTGTGCATTTTGCAGCTATAATTTTTATTTAGTTGTTTTAACCAGCAGTAGCACACTGTATATACTATATACTGTATATACATGAGTTTTCACTGTTTTTCTATTGCTAAAGGATTGCATTATATTCCACAAGATGTTAGTGATTGAATGGAGCCAAGTAAATTGTACTTTAACCCTTTAACCCTATACCAGTCCTTCCAAACTGCTTTTATTAAATTTATTTTGACCTGGCACTGCTCACCCTGATTGTGGTCCTACCATTCCCATTACTGAACTGTATCTCTTTTTGGGACCAGCACAGGTTATTAAAAGAAAAGGGGTGCTCCTGTTCATTGTTCATTGTTAAACATGCTCCTGCATAAACGTGATACTTTTTGAATGCCAAATTCATGACAGGTGCAGCGTGCAACGGAAACCTGCTCCCAAGAGGACTTGGTATTGAGGATGAGGAATGGAGATATAAATTTCTACAATTTACTGAACAACACCATGAGTAGCACTACTGGCCTGTTCAAAAAGTTTGAGGGGACTGCATTTAAACACAAAAAACTCCAGTGCGAGGACATTTTCGAGGTCAACTGTGTACCTAGAGGTCTCCGTATCCTAAAAAAAACCCTACAAGTGGCCAAAACAGGAAAGGGATTCTGGATAGCTTGCAAGACATAAGCCACAGAGACAGCAAAGAATATATTGAATTGATACTAAAAGTAAACGCCAAAATTCAAAAAGAAGTAGAGGATAAATTGGCAGCCAGAGAAGAAGCACTACAAAAATTTGCATGTTCACTACATACAATGTTAGAAAAATACACTGAAAACCTTAGTAAATATGAAAAGAAGATGAAATAAGATTGAAAGGGATGAAAGACAAAATCGACAACGTTGCTAAGGCTGCCAACATACGACTTGGCCTTCTCTACAGGCACAGGTCTTTTCTTACCCCAGCAGCCCTAAGTATTGCAGTGCAAAGCTCCATTGTCTCCATAATAGAATATGGCCTCATGATTTATGGATCAGCTATGCCAACTGCCCTCAGATGCATTTCTACATCACTCAACAAAGCCTGCCGACTTACTACAGGATCCCATCGACTAACCTATACTTGTGATCTTTATGCACAAACTGGCTGGCTCCAACTCTCCAATCGCCTTAAATACCTAGTCCAGACCACTTCTCAGACATGTGCACAAAAAACCTAGGTGCAAAGTGTGGGGTTGCTAGCCCCATCCAATAATGAATAATCCAAGATCTCAGATTATAAAGAAATGTTGAAAACAGACACCAACCTTCTTTTTCTTTCCACAAAGCTGTGAATTTTTATTGTATGATGTCAGAATTCACAGGTAAATCTTGCTGCTCCAAAAATTCCAAATTACAGCCATTGTAAGTGCATCCAACAAACACTGTTACCCAGCGCTTCGACCACATGTGTGGTCTTCCTAAGGGGGATGCACTTACAATGGCTGTAATTGTGGAAAGAAAAAGAAGGTTGGTATCCGTTTTGCAACATTTTTGGCACATGAGTGAAGAGATTGCTTGGATTTTGCCTAAAATACCTAACCTGTACCATGGCTAGGAAGATATTCATGTGTCTTGCCCCTCCTGGGGTCCAATCTCTCCTCTGCACAAGCAAAAACCCACATCGCACAAGGGGCTCAGATTCACAACTCCTGAAGGTCCCACACCACAAAACCTCCCTGGGTCAACGATCATTTGCCTACAGGGCCCCAAGCTGGCTTAACTGCCTCAGCATCGATATCACCTCTGTTCCTTCGCTAGGACTATTCAAAACAAGGCTCCAGTTTTACCTGGCTGCCTCAAGCACCTGTGACTGCCACACCTAACCAGCCCTCTGTTTCCACATCATATGTTCTGCAGCACCTTACTTGTCACTTACCTCCTCCACTCCCTCCCCTTTCCTCCTTCCTCCCCCCCTCCACCACTCCCCTCCTAGCCCCGCCTACAGCACTTCTCTTTGTGTCAACAATCACCTCTGGCAGCTTAAACCTCCACTGTCCCTCCTTTTACTGCTTGTACTCCCTCCTCACCCTACCTGTTATAGCCATAAGTTTGCATTGTACATTCATTTAATGGTGTGTCTGTTCTGTATTTTCTCTATGAAACTGCATCTGCTCTGTTTTGTACTTTCTTTGTCTCTAACGTGGAACCTTTGTAAAAGAGCCTTGGCCGAAACGTAATTGTAATCCTAGAATGAAATAAATAAATAAATAAAAGACACTTTAAGGGAGACAAAGTATTTAATTGGACAACAACACAGGAATTGATTACATGTGCTTCCCAACCAAAATCAATTCTGAGAGGAAACGCAACAGGTGGATAGAATCTGAATCAAAGTACTGTGAACAACTGTGATTCTGAACCTGAAGTTTTTAGGAGAGGAGGAGCCATGTGCCATTTCATCACGAGTACCCCAATGTACCCCCAAATGGAGCCATAGGAAGAACATGTATGGCCGAGGAGGGTTAAACAAACATGACACGGAGGGAGAAAGGGTAGCCTATGACATGCGAGACAGCAATTGAGCAAAACCAAAAATGGTGACTCAATCACGGTGCATGTCATGGGGGCTACCAACGAGGTAGGATGACCACATGGGGGTGGGTTCGCACATATAGTGACAGGATGTCACTACACATGCACGCATGGGGGGTGGGAGCGAGCACGCTGAGCAAGGGTTGGGAGGGTTTTTGAGGGGTGATGCCACAGTGGGCTGCCAAGCTGGCCCCATGGCATGGTGGGTGGGTTCACAGCTTGGGTGTACAGGGTGCTGTATTCGGGTCTGGGCACAGGCACGTTTTTGTTGTGCTCGGCCCCAATTTTTTTTTTTTTGCACGTTTTGCACCCTCCCCCGAGATGCACTACCCTGGAGTTGAGAATTGAGAAGGGGGTGCGGGGGACACAGCCCCCCACATAAAATGTGATAATTGTAAGTCCCCAGTGCTGTTTTGCTGAGCACCAGGGAGTCACATCACTAAAACTGATTTTCGCTGATGTGACTTCACTCTAACAGAGATCACCTTTCAGCAGGCACCGTTATGACATAGAACTGAGAGAAAGCGTGATTGGAAGGGGAAATTACACAGGTCAATCGTGGAAAGGATAGTTGTTGAGGGGATGGCACCCTTGTTGAATGTGATTAACTTGTTGAGCCATCCACAAAAGACTGTGAAATATCGGTACTAAACAGAGGACTGTTATTCACACAGAGTAAGAAATATGATCAGTTTGCAACCATCATAGACTTTCATAGACTTACGAAAAATTTGAGTCTTAAGTAATTTTTCTATAGAAAGACACAAATGGGGACATATTAGAGACAGGGGAGGATCCTCTATGTGATTCTACTCCTAACAACACTGATAATTTGAACAATCTGTGTTTAAACCCAGATCGCAATTTGGCCCCCCACTATCAATGGCTTTCCAAGTGTTTATTAAATGCTGTGAATATGATATTGTTAGACTGAATGAGGAAACAGGTAATGATTTTACCACAATTTAAGTAATAAAGAACAGCAGGCTTTAAATAGTTTAAGTAAAAATAAGTCCATCGCTGTTAAGCCTCCAGATGGGGGGGGGGCACTGTAGTGGTAATGGACATTGTGAAATATGATGAGGAGATTTACCAACAGCTGAATGATAATAGTTACAATGAGAAGCTATCTGGTGACAAAATGAATTCATTAAAAAAAATTATTGACCATTTTTTATCACTTGCCAGAGAGAATGGTTTGCTCAGCAAGCAAGTTACTGATTTTTTTACTGTAGAATTTCCAGTGAAGTTAGCATTTTACTGTCTGCCAAAAATCTACAAGGATTTAGTCAATCCTCCAGGTAGGCCAATCATTTCAGGGAATGACTCCCTGATTGAGCCACTAGCCAAATATGTGGATTACCACAATGCAACATTGGCTAAAATGTTAGTATCTTACATCAAAGATACAGACGACACCCTACGAATTTTGGAAAACCTGTATATATGGGATGATAGCTTATTGATAACATTAGATATAGCATCCCTCTATTCTAATATACCCCATGAGGAGAGTTTGGATGCCATGACATATTATTTGAAAACTCATACAGAAAAAAACATCCGTACGGAAGTATTAATTCAACTGTCCTGATTTGTTTTGGAATTTAATAAATTTTTTTATAAAGGGGATTATTACCTACAAAAAATGGTACAGCCATGGGCTCTAGTTTTGCACTCAACTATGCAAATTTATTCATGGGGAAGTGAGAGTTAGAAAATGTACGAGATGAGGCAAAGAACACTTTTTTGAACAAATTAGATTTTTGGAGACATTATGTCGATCATGTGATACTGATATGTAAGGACACTGAGGATGAATTGTTTAAGTTTGTCCACTATTTGGAATCCAATAATCCAAATTTAGAGCTCAGTGTCAGTTTCAGTAAAACACAAATTTCCTTCCTGGGGTTAATGATTAAGAAGGAGGGGGAAGTGACCACTGACCTTTTTAGGAAGCCTACCGATCACAAAACTTTGCTTTTAGCAAGTAGTTGCCATTCAAGACACATCATCTCCACCATATCTAAAGGCCAGTTTATAAAAACCAAAAGGAACTATGAGGGATGATGGTGAGTATCGGATGTGAGCAAATGAATTCACCAACAGACTGTGTGAGAGGGGCTACAGCAGTACATTAATTAATGGGACAATAAGGACAGTTGATGATTTACATAGACAGGAACTGTTGCAGGTGGAAAAATATCAAGGATTTGGTGGTACATTCTGTACAACCTCTTCCAGACAGACCACGCACTTGGTTGCCACACAGAGGTGATGGATGCCACAAGTGTGGCAATTGTAAGTACTTCCCCTTGGTAAATATGATGAAAACCTTCAAGAACCCAATGACAAAAAGAGAGGCAAGGGTGAGAGGTTTTATTACTTGCAGCACCCCGGTTTGATTTATTTAGCAGCCTGTTTATGTGGCAGCTACTCTGTAGGCAAAACAAAAATAGCCTTTAAAACAAGGACTGGGGAACATGCCAGGGCACTTTGAGAATGGGCACTTATCAAATACTCTAGCCATGCACATTTGGAAATCTGGAATTAGAGGGGAACGCCAACTCACCTTTATTGGCATGGAGAAACCTGTTATGGCCCATAGAGGGGGAAACTCTGATAACGTGTTACTGTGCAGAGAACAATACTGGATTTTCTCCCTCAGGACAATGTACAATGAGGGTTTAAACGATCGAATTGAGGTGAGCCTCTTTTTAAAGAAGAAATCATAAGTTTCTTTGGTGGGTTGGGAGTTTCTTGGTTGTGTGTACTTTTTTCATGCATATGTCCTATGTATAGTTATTTAATTTTCTCTATGTCCCTTTTGCAGATATTCACCACTCAACCACCACAAGTCCTTGTGAGTCAACAGTGAGTTTAATATTGGGTGCACACTCAATTGCTGACTCTGTTCTAAATTTGTGCATAATAGTGACATCCCTCAGTAACTCTAGACCTTTGGTCTTGGTGGCATTCGTGTTTTTAATTGGTATTGAAAATCTGTATTTATTTTTTTTTTGTGACATTTATCTAGAGAGCATGCATACATATATGTATATTTATTGGAAATATTTTTAATAGCTTAGCTCTGAAATGAATTGTTGCAATGTTAAGGACTTAGGAACCCATCACATATAAGTGTACTATCTCTTTAAGGGATCACTGTATTAAATGAACACTAGGGTCTTAGTATGTTTACCTTTGAAAAAGCTCTATCAAGTGAAATGCAGCAGGTGATGCGGAACAGGTGATTTCTGATCTTGGGAGTGGATTTCCTAACTTGGATGTACCAGGACTCGAACCTGTGGATTTTACAGCTATATATGGTATATATGTGAGTTTTCCTGTTTTTCTAGCAATAAAGTATTGCATTATTTTCCACAAGAGGTTTGTGGTTGAATGGAGCCAAGCAAGCTGTACTTTAACCCTTTGTGGGTGCTGGTCCTTACAAACTAATATTGCTTGGCCAGTCTGGAGTTGGGGGATACTTTGCAATCTGCCCTTCAGGCATCTGAAGACATCCCCTGCTACTACAAAATCTCCAGGGATAGATCCCTCCACTGCACTCTGCCGTCATGCTTTATTTATTACACAGAGTCAATGAATGATCTTTAGTTACAGCAGCCCCTCTCAACAAAACAATAGGGTCAAGGGAGTCACTTCATAATTAGTCCCTTTCTCTCACATGGCCCTGATCTCTTAGCCGCTATGTATACACTCTACAAGACACTCCTCTGTTCCTTTTGTTTGACATTTTTCTTTATGAAGACACTCTGTAATATCTGCAGTATCCCCTCTGTGCCAGAGGTGACAGTGCACATAGGTCTCTTGGTGAAACCCCAAAATGGCACCCCCCTCCCGCACACGCATCCCTCCCTGGTTTTACCCTTGTTTATTTTTCTCCCTTAGCCCAGACATATGGCAAAGAAGAGGCCTTTTTGTGATAGTTACATCGGCCCTTCTCAGGTACAAAATGTATAACTAGATACAACAGCAACTGTGAGGCGACTTCAAACAAAACCTCACTTGCCTGGCTCCAAGAACTGCACAGTTATCTACGAGGTCTCTTACCAGCCTACCCTACCATTGCTTCTTTATCTTCCTGTTCTGTCTGTTGTCTCCTGGTTTGCAGTACTTAGGGACCAGCAGATGTTGCACAGTAATTTTTTCATGTGGCAATCACGTGGTTCGGTTGCCAAGGAAATAGAAGGGGAAATCAAACCACCTACAGCAGCCCCCATGCAGGACACCTCAAGCAGGAAGGGGTCTGTATAACACTGTGGGAACTTACAGAAGTTCCACTAGCCATAATGGGCACTAGGAACAGTAGCAGAGCTACAACCAGTACTGTCTGATACTGTCTGAGACACACACTGCCCATATCTATGGGTAGCTCCTCTGAACTGAGCTGTGCAGTGCAACTGTTCTTCATTTGCACCTGCCCTCTGACTCCCTCCCTGCATAGAGCAGCTGCAGGGTGAAGCATTTGAAAACCTGCTGGGTACTGCTTGTGGTAGAGTCACACCATTCTGGAACCCCAGACCTCTTATGCTCTTGGTACACCTGGAAAGCAATTTCACATTCTCCCAGCTGCACCTTAATTTTTTACAGCTGCAGTGGGCATAGCCCTGCAGACGTGTTGTGATCACAGTAGAAAAAGGGAGCTTACTGAATACTGAATGGACTTGTTAGTAGTGAAGGTGAACAGCAATCACTGCATGTTCACCACTCTACTTTGTCTGCCAGTGGAACATGGCACTCTCTGCTGTGTGTAAGATGGCTGCTGGAGCCCAATGTGCATGTGTGAGTCATTACACATGTGCAGAGAACTCTGGGGGCCATCTTGGACATGGTGGACTGTGCTGTGTTCTGCTGTGACCTCAGCTGTAGCTGTACATGCTCTGGCCAGAACTTGTTTCACATATGCTGCTAATCCTCCTTTACAACCTGGAGCACCTGTGCTGCAGGCACATCCAAGAGCATGGTCATTGTTGATGCCCTACAGGGGACATGCCTCAGACAGCTAGTATTGGAACCCACTCAGGAGGGTGCAGTCTTAGACCTGGTACTCTCAAATGGGGATGGAGAAAGAATCTCAGATTTAGAAGTGGGTAGCCATCTGGGAACAAGCGACCCCCAAACAGTGTGGTTGACGATAAACACAGCCATAAAATCAAGCCATACAAAAGCAAGAGTATTGACCTTTAGGAGGGCTGACTTTGGGAAATGAGAGAGTGCCTCAGAAAAGCACTAGCAAACAGGCAAGAAAGAGGGGTGGAGGAACATGGGGAGTAATCAAAATAGCCATCACAGAAGCAACAAGCCTTTGTGTAAAGCAAATCAACAAAACACAATGAAGGAAAAAAACGCTATGGTTCTCAAAAGAGGTGGCAGGGAAGGTTATGGAGAAAAGGATAGCATTCAGGAAATATAAGGAAACACAGATGGAGCAGGACAGAGAACTTTATCAGTTAAAGCAGAAAGAGGCTGGGAAGGCAGTCAGAATAAAAGGCTCAAACCGAGGAAAGGATAGCCAACTCTGTTAAGAAGGGGAGAAGACCTTTATAGGTACATTAGGGAGTGAAGAAAGGCCAAAGGAGGGATACTGAGGCTTAATAAAGGGAAGGGATGTGGGAGGTGACAGTGAAAAGCAGGGATACTGAACGAATATTTCTGCTCAGTATTCACAAAGGAAGAGGAGGGGGAGGTACCTAAACCAAACAAGAGAAACACTTTGAAGACAGGGGTTGATACCAGTCCATTTATAGAAGAAAGGGTTCCGAAAGAACTAATAAAATTGAAGGTGGACAAAGCAATGGGGCCTGATGGGATTCATCCAAGAATTCTAAAGGAACTAAGGGTAGAACTAGTGACACCGCTGACTACTCTCTTTAACAAACCATGGGAGGATGGGGTGGTACCTGAGGACTGGAGGAGGGTGGATGTGATTCCTCTTCACAAAAGTGGGAGTAGGACAGAGGCAGAAAACTGCAGACCAGTTAGTTTGACCTCAGTGGTAGGGAAAATGATGGAATCACTTCTGAAGGAAAGAATTGTTGAGTACCTAGAGGCCAGTGGGGCACAGGACCCAAGGCAGCATGGATTCACAATGGGAAGGTTGTGTCAGACAAATCTAATAGATTTCTTTGACTGAGTAACCAAAGTAGTAGACCAGGGAGGGGCTGTGGATATGGCCTACCTAGATTTTAGCAAGGCATTTGATACAGTCCCACACAAAAGATTAATACACAAGTTAGCCAGCCTTGGAGTGGGTCCCAAGGTGGCAGCCCGAATAAAAAATTGGCTTGACAACAGGATGCAAAGGGTAGTAGTAAATGGAGTTCACAGTGAAAAAAGGAGGGTTACTAGTGGGGTACCGCAGGGTTCAGTACTAGGACCGGTCCTTTTTAATGTCTTTATAAGTGACATTGCAGAGGAACTGGAAGGAAAAGTATGTCTCTTTGCAGACGACACAAAAATCTGCAACAAGGTTGATACACAAGATGGAGTGGAAAGGATGAGAAGGGACTTGGCAAGGTTAGAGGAATGGTCAGATGTATAACAGCTCAGATTCAATGCAAAGAAGTGCAAGGTAATGCACCTGGGAAACAAAAACCCAGGGGAAGAGTACACAATGAGGGGTGAGATACTGACAACAGTAAAAATGCAAAGGGACCTGGGGGTAATTATATCAGATGACCTAAAGGTGGGCAAGCAATGTGAGAAGGCAGAAAGGAAGGCTGGGGGGATGCTGGGATGCATAGGGAGAGGCATCAATAGTAGAAAACAGGAAGTTGTTATCCCTGTGTACAGACAGTTGGTGAGACCCCATCTGGAGTACTGTGTGCAGTTCTGGAGACCCCATCTCCGCAAAGACATAGACAGAGTGGAGGCTGTCCAGAGGAGGACAACCAAAATGGTGCAAGGTCTGCACCAGAAGACATACGAAGAAAGACTAAAGGAGCTTAACATGCATACCCTTGAGGAAAGAAGGGAGAGAGGGGACATGATAGAAACTTTCAAGTACCTCAAGGGAATCAACAAAGTCCAAGAGGGTAGCATCTTTCAGAAAAAGAGCTGTACAAGAACAAGGGGGCACAATTTGAAGATAGAGGGGGGATGGCTTAGTGGTAATGTGAGGAAGTATTTTTTCACACAGAGGGTTGTGGATGCATGGAACAGCCTCCCTTAGGAGGTTGTGGAGTCAAGAACAGTGGGGGAATTCAAGAATGCATGGGACAGACATAAGGCAGTCCTTGGGGGGGGTAGGGGGAAGTAAGCTGTTGGTTAACTAGGATCTGCAGCTTATCTGTTAGGTAGGAAAATGGGCAGACTAGGTGGGCCAAGCGGTCCTTATCTGCCGTCACATTCTATGTTTCTGTATTTCTATAACCTGACCTCTCCACTTTGTAGAAGCTATACAGAGAGCTGGGAAATTAACCCCCCTCCACACTTTGTCAGGTGGAGGTAACCCATATAGCTGCAGATATTTAATGGAGCTCAAGATAGCTTACATTACCACCTCCCGGCCTCTTGTTACTGCATGTGGCCACAAACTGTATGTCAACATTTAAGCACAGATATTTCTGAAGCAACATGTCTGCTATCCTGATAAAAAGCAGATTCATACACTTACCTCTAGGCCAGAGAGGAGCAAAAGGTGTACTCCACAGAGAAGCCTAGGATCTGGTAGGTGGCCGCTTGGAGAAAAACAGTCTCTTGCTGGCACAAGTGCCCTACTGGTATCCACCTAGGTCAGGTAGATGCACCATGCCCCCTCCAATCGGTCTTCCCCTGGGAACCACTGTTCATGAGGAGGGTTGTAGAACTGTATTCACTATCAGCTGTTTCATGATGGTATGTTTATTTCCACACCAACTGAAATTCCTTGTGTTAATGTGGGGATGGTGTCTACTCCAGTTGCCTAGCAGTCACAGATGGAGTCCTCCAGGGCTCTATATTAGGTCTCCTGTTATTCTCTTTATTTATTAAAGACATAGGCCAAAACTGTGATAAGGGGAAACTATTGTTATATGCAGATGGCACGGCGGTCTACTGAACTGATCCTAACCCCAGCACGATTGCTGATGGCCTTTCCACCTGTCTAAAAGCCCTAGAAAGTTGGTTTGCCTCCAATTTGCTGGTGATGAATAACAAGAAAACTAAAGCTGTACTATTTGGACCCAAATGCCTAGGTGCTAATAGGCAGCACCTGGTCCAACTGACTTCATTTGCTGGTCTTCAGACTGATGTGGTAAACAAAGTGAAATACCTTGGAGTTTACCTAGATCAAGACCTGACTTTCAAACTACATGTAGATTCCATAACCAAAGCAATTCACCAAAAATGTGGCCTTCTTTATAGACTGGGCAATGCTCTAGCACCAGACTCAAAGATTCGAATAGCAAGGAGTACCCTGCTTTCCAAACTGGTCTATGGTGCCCAGGTATTACACTTCCAAAGGGAAGGTGAAACTCACAAACTAAATGTGGTGTACAATAAAATTAGTCACTTTGCCACTGACACACTGCCAAAGAGGCACCACTGTGAGGGTCTTACAGAATTAAGCTGGCCTATGCTGGAGCACAAACTTGCAAACCCTCTTCTTTGCCTCACCTCTAAGCACACCAAAATCCACACCCCACCTAACGTAACTGGGCTATTGACTCCAAAGCCCCTGAGGTGTATCCTTTGTTCAATGTACATCAATCTACTTGAGATTCCCCGCATACAAACCCATCTTGGAAGAAGATCCTTCACATACGCTGCCTCCTATTACTGGTGCTCTCTCCCAGATAACCTAATCAACATCAACTCATTAGAAGGGTTCAAGGCTTGACTGAAAGTCTATGTTAGAACACTGCCAATACAGCTGTAACCATTGACCGATGCGTCTCAATGTTCAATCCTCCCTCCTACCTGGTAGTCAATACCCAATGTTGAATTTAAGAATTCAATTTCTTTGATCTGAGGATTTAACTGTTAACCCCCCTTGTTCAGTCAATCCTCACGAATGGATCTCCTCAGACACTTTACAAATAATTTATTTTGTATATATTGTAGTATAGACTTTGTTTTGTTGCCTCAGATTGCCTATGTAAACTTTGCATAGTATTTATTGTATTATGTCCTTTACCTGTTTTTACTTTCATGTGTCTGAACAGTAAGTTCATTGTTTTTGTCCTCCTGTATTCCCTTCTCCCAGTTGCACCTGGAATCGAACCTTGGCTCCGTGTGCCTTTCCCGATTATCAACTTTAAATAAATAAATAACTGTAGTAAGTCAAATCGCTGATGTAGTTTCTTTGATGTGCAAGTCATGTGTAGATGGTTACTGTGCAACCTGTTGTTATTGTTTTTAACTAATTGCTCCTATGTACCTGTTTTGTACCTTGTCCAATCATCTATGTATTGTCTTGCCTTATTGTACATGTAAGTTCTTGTATGTGACTAATTCCGGGTCACCCCTGAAAAAGGGGCCTCTGGTCAGTGGGCTCACCCAGTTACCAAAATGGCAAATGTGTACTATTATGATTACTTATATGACTTGTTTGGTTACTTTTAGACTACTGTTTGATGATCAGTATTCCTGATACCGGGTAGTAAAGCTCAGATACAGCCACACGGCAGGCAAAGTGCCTCGCCTGACTCACAAAGGTCACATTGATGCTCAGCTTTGGGCTTTTGGTAACTTGATTAACTATTCCAACAACAGCTATCAGTACTTATCTATACCTCATCCTGTCTTCACACTGGTAGGGCATCACAAACACTCGAATGCTTTACAGTGGCTAGTGTTCCATATGATGTTGAGTTGATCTCCTGGAATGTGCAAGGTCTAAACTTCCCAATAAAAAGGAAATGGGTGTTATCTCACCTTAAAAACTATGTGTCTTCATTGTGACATAACATTTTTGCAGTAAACACACTGCTTCCAGCAGAAACACATAAGTCACAGAGGAAATAGATGGGGCATGTGATGGGTAGATCAGGCACTACCAAATCTAGAGGTGTGGCCATCCTCATCCATAAATGACAACCTGTCCAGATCTTGGGCATGAAAACCAGTAAAGAAGGAAGATGAATGTTAACTAAACTAATCATTCTTACCAATACACTCTTTCTAGGAAATGTATATGGCCCCAACAAAGACACAGCCTCCTTTTTTCCTGAGATATCCCAAACCCTGTCTGAGATGTGCCAACCAGGAGATCAGCTCATTTTGAAAGGAGATTTCAATGAAGTGTGGGACCCTATGATGGATAGACCTAGGCAGACATCCTTAGCAAGCACCAACTCCCAAGAAAGTCCTAATTCCATGACCTCTGCGCTTTCATTGGTAGATGTCTGGAGAGCCTTAAACTCCACTGACAGGGATTTTACCTTATACAAGGCACAACTCAAGTAGTCAACTAGATTACTTCCTGATAGAGTCTGCCATGCTTAGTGCAGTCAACTGACACAGGAATAGGAGCAACTGTAATCTCGGACCCTGCCGCAATCTCCCTGTCATTGGGCATAGGTCACAACCCACCCACACCCAAATGGAGCCTTAACACCCTCCTACTACAAGATCCAAAATTCAAACCTGGCCTCAACAGGAAATCAGAATATACTTTGAAATCAATGACACTCAGGATGTTTCAAGGTCAGTGCCGTGGGATGCCTTCAAGGCCTTTCTGAGATGAAGGAACACAAGCTACTCCTCTCATGCCAGAAAACAAAGGCAGGCACAACATTTGCAGCTAGAGAAGGACTATAAAGAAAAAGAAACCCAGTACAATAACTCAGGTACCCCCCCAAACCTAAAATGGGACATACTTCAGATTAAGTACAACATTAATATCACCACTAATACTGTGACTCAAAAAGTGGTACAGTACAACGCCCTGCCCATAAATACTGGGACTCTGCAGGGAAGCCTGGCAAGCTTCTTGCCACCTAATTAAGGCCCAACAAGGAGCCACTCATATTCCTTGCATTAGAGAGCTAGTGGAATCAAAACAGACAGACAGGAAAATGATTAAAATTTTAAGCAGTAGTCAGTCATAACTTCTTATTTCTGAAGTATTTTTCTTTTTTCTTTTGTTCATTAGAAATATTTCTATGTGAGAATACTGTACTGGATGTGTGGAACAGCTATCAGCCTGGCAGCTGACATATCTATCTCTAGCCCCCCCCCCATGTCATCAGCATTGTGATCTCACTGACTGACATCACAGGAGACTGACCTGGCAGCTACTGAGTGGCTGTTCCTAAGCAGCAGTGATGTCACAGTCAGTGAGGTCACAATGCTAATTGATGTACTGGGGGACAGTAGAGCTAGACATGGCAGCTGCCAGGCAGAGTGCTGTTCCAAACATCACACCTACTAACATCAGGTAAACAATCTTCTAATCAACCAAAGGGGGAAAGAAAAAGTACCTTAGATATAAATGGTAATGGTTGTCTGCTTTTAAAAACTAATATTAGTTTCAGGTAGTACAGTAGCTCTTTAAGGCTCCCTCAGGCATCCTGCTAACAGATCAAGTTGTTATCACTGGGGCCTTCAAAGAGTTTTAGGCTAAGTTGTATTCATCCCAGCCAGGTCCTCCCCCACACTGCCTCCTTTATAGACATGTCCATCCTCTCCAAGCTCAATAAGGCCCAGTTGGAGACCTTGCACAGCCCAGTTATAGTACAGGAGATCAAATCTGCAATCAAGGCCTTGCCCAAACAGACAACCTAAGGTCCTGACAGGTCTCCAGCGGAGTTTTACCAACTCTGTGAGGAGCAACTCAATGGCAGACTGCTAGAAAGTCTTTGAATAGGCCAGGGGGCATGGTCAGTTTCTCCCTTCCTTTTCTGTGGTCCTTATAATGCTTCTGCCTAAACCAGACAAAGATGACCAGCAAATGGCCAATCACACTTCAGTCACTTTGCTCAGTGTTGATGCTAAGATTCTGGTCAAGCTCCTAGCTCTCAGGCTGTAAGCCTTGGTTCCACACCTTATAGACCACCACCCGACTGACTTTGTTAAGAGCCACATGATTATGCACAATCTTAGGGCACTTTTCAATGTTGTATGGATTGGTAGACAGCAGAAGGAACCAGCTTGCCTCCTAAGCGTTGATAGTGAGAAGGCCTTTGACTCTACTGAGTGGGACTGCATATACCAATCTGACAGCTGTGGGAATTGGTGCCTCTTTCATACAATGGGCCAGGCTCCTATGCACTAACCTCTCTGCCTATGTTCTCACAAATGGCCGGTCTCCCAATCCATCTCACTTACTAGAGGGACACGGCAGGGTTGTCCCCTGTCGACAGTCCTTTTTCTTCTCACTATGGAACCACTCCTATGAAGAATTAGACAAATGGAGACCAGTAAGCCACTGAAGGAATCCAGGTAGGCAAAGTCACTTTATTTATTTATTTTTATTTATTTATTTATTGCAATCTTGGATTACAACCTTTGAGCTACAAGCTCATTTACAAAGGTTCCACGTCAGGCATAAAGGATCAATATACATAATACAATACAAGGAAATGCAAACAGACAGAGAAAGCTATAGGCAAATAATCACACTAACAAGAACAATTATTGCAGCTACTATACTTAGCCTAAAAGATATAGAATTTTTAGATGGACAAAAGTTGATTACGCAGCACAATAGACCTTGATTAGAGGAGAGGGGGTATAGATCGGGGGTGAGGAAAAGGATCGCAGTAACCTCAGGCTCGGGGTTACTTTGTCATAGGGGTAAGAGAAGGACAGGTAGTTTGAGGCAGAAAGTGAGGAAAATGGATAGTGGGGTGGGTTGAAGACCCAATAATATGGATTGGGGGTAGGAGAGGGAGGGGGGAGTACAGGGGGCTGGGAAAAAGGGTCAGTGAGATACGGGTTGGGCAGTTGATAAGTGCAAAGGTTGGGGAAGTTCCATGTCAGATTACAGGGAGAGGAGATCAGGGGTAGCAGGAGCAAATCTGTTGGCTGGCCAGGTGAGATATGAGTGCTGATTTAAACAGGCTAATTTTGCTGATAGCAGTAAGTTCAGGTGGGAGCGAGCTAAGTCAGAGTGGGGCCCTGTATTCAAAGGATCACTGGCCTTGAGAGGTGCGCCGGAAGGGGACCTTGATGGAGAGATTGTTAGCGGCCCTGTTAGTCCTGGTTGGTTCAATCAGGTGCAGGAGGGAACTGCCTCGAGGTGGTAACAGGCCTAGGAATGCTTTTTTGGCTAGGAGACTGACTTGCTAGCAGGTCCTCTCTGCCAGGTTTAGCCATCCCGTTTGCAGGTAGAGATTACAACTATGGGTGAGGCATGGAGCCTCTAGCGTAGCCTGCAGGCTTTATTCAGTGTTGTGGCAAGCCATTTTAGGGTGCTGTCAGGTGCCACACTATAAGTGGGAAGACCATAGTCAATAGTCGAGAAGACTGAGCTGGTGATGGCAAGCTGAAGGGCTTTTTCAGTGAGGCAGTTACGGTGCTTGTATGGTAGACTGAGCTTCCAGTTTGCTGATAAGGCGACACTATCTACGTGGGTAGAGAATGAAGTGGAGCTGTCTAGAGTGAGCCCCAGGTGTTTGAAGCTTTGTACCATTTCTAAGGCTACATTTTGTTTGCTTTGAATGTTTATGGTGAATGTCTTGTGTCGGTTATGGGCGGGGGCAAATAGCATGGTCTTGGTTTTGTTATGGTAGACAAGCAGCTTAGCTTGATTAAACCAGACCTCTACATTGTTAAAGTCCTGTTGAAGTCTTTGTTCTAGAGTGGCAGGGTCAGTGTGGCTGGAGTAAATAACCACATCATCTGCGTATAGAAGGATTTTGTGCTGACAGGCTAGAGGGAGGTTTTTTAGGAAAAGGCTAAACAGTAGTGGGCCTAGTATGGATCCTTGGGTAACACTGGTGGACACTTGCTGCGAGTCCTGGAGAGTATTAGATATGTTTACACGTTGTACATGCCCTGTGAGGTAGCTCTGGAACCAGCACAGTGAATCTGGGGATAGCCCCATAGCATCAAGCTGGGCCAGGAGGAGGTCATGGTTGACTGTGTTAAAGGCCTTGGTGAGGTCAATAAAGGTTGCCCCTACCAAGTGCCCTTGATAGAAGGCATCGGGAATGAAACCTGTGAACTCCAATAGCGCAGTAGTAGTAGTAGTACTGTGGAGTTTACGGAAGCCATATTGCTGTTGGCATTGTAACTGATATTTATCAAGGTGTTCTACCAGTTGGTCATAGATGATCTGCTCTAAGGCTTTTGAGATCGGTGGGAGAATTGAAATTGGAAGGTAGTTGGTAAGACTTGTCTCACTACCTGCTTTGAAGACAGGGGTTACAACTGCAGCTTTCCATCACTTTGGGAATATACCAGAGGTGAGGGAGAGGTTGATGATTCTGGTTAATGGCATTAGCACCTCATCTAGTACCAGGGAGATTAGTTTTAGGTCCAGGCCCTCGGCATTATGCCTGGACTTCCCAGTACTTTGAAGAGCCATTTTTTTGCCATACCTTTGTATTACTCTAAGGTAGAATGGGGGGCATGATTTGTTGGGTGTGTTCGGGGTAGTTTTTGTTGAGGCTCACTCACAGGGCTTTGGCAGTTGGGTGGGAGCATGGCACTGAGGTCAGTGAAAGCTTTGTTAAAGATGTCTGCAATAGTTTTAGGGTCTTCTGTAAAAGATCCTTCGAAATTCAGCATAGTGAGTTCTGAGGTATTGCACTTCCCCGTGATTGCGTGGATGTTTTTCCAGAAATTACATCTTTCACCCCATTTGGAGTTTAGCTCAGACTTGAAACAATTGGCTTTAGCCTGGTGGATTGCGAGGGTACAGTTATTACAAGTCACTTTATAGTTCTGCATGTCGTTCGTTGTGCGAGAACTTTTGTACTTATATCATAGCTGGTCTCTGGTGCACACCAGAGCTAGGAGGTATGGGGTAACCCATGATTTATGAGTTCCTCTGACTTTTCTTTTTGTAATGGAGGCAAAGATATCACGGGCATCGTTGAAAATTCTGATGAATTTATCCAGCGCTGTGTCGACATCATTAGTAGTTAGAACATGAGCCCAACTCTGTTGTTGAAGGTATTGCCTGAAGGAACTTTGCTGGCCCTTTTTTAGCACATGGGATATTATTACCTTCGCTGCGGGTTTTGGGGCCTTATTTGACCAGTGGAAGATAATGGGCGAGTGGTCACTGAGGGAGTCTAGGAGCACTTTTAGACCTCAGATCCACTCTGTGTGGTTTGTTAATACCCAGTCTAGAAGGGTAATGGTTCCCGTTCTATAATTTATTTGAGTGGGTAGCTCAACTAGCTGATGGAAGTTGATACAGGAGGTCGCATCCTTGAAGGTCGCCAAGTCCTGTGATAATCAATTGATGCTGAAGTCCCCCAGAACAATTACTTTAAAGATACAGTATTGGTATAGGTGGACGACCTTCGCATCACCCTCTCAAACACAGCATTTTTCATGCCACATGTGATGAACTTTCTAGCCTCCTTTACATCCCTCTCAGGATTAAGGGTCAGTTGGTGGAAAACAGAGGTCTTACCCTTGAATGCGCACTGCCATGAAGATATGGTTTACCAATGGCACCTCAAGTGGTCCCCCCAGCCAATCACATATCTTGGCATAACCATTACATAGGATCTGTGGAAACTTGCAGATCTTAACCTGGACACCTTTTTGAAGGAGTTGGAGGTAGACTTCTGTTGTTGGAAAAAAACAACCTCACTTTTGGGGGCAAAATCTCAGCATATAAAATTATGGCTTTTCCAAAACTCCTTTTTCACATTAATAACCTCCTGGCATCATCCCTCAGGAAAAATTTAATAAAATAGAGAAACTTTTCCTTTCCTTCCTCTGGGAGGGGGATAAACCCCACTTCTCACTTGTGAAGCTGTGATTCACATGAGTGAATACTGGTTGAAGCCTTCCACAACTGTGGGCATCCCACCAGGCTGTGGGGGTCAAACAAGTTCTTCCATGGTTACAGCCTCAGTCCCACCGTTCTCCACTTTGGCTCCTTCTGGAAAGGGCCGAACCACCCCGCTCCCATCCTCCACTGTACAGCAGTGCATTTGACAGTCCATCTCCCATGACTCTATTCCTTTTAGCTACAAGGAAAACCCTTAGAAAAAGACACAACAGGGAGACCAATCATCTGGGGGTGTGGGAACCACTCTGGGACAATCTACATATCTCCATAGACCACCCATCTTTGCAGTGGTAGAGCTGGGCAACTTGGGGGATATTGATGGTGGGCCATCTGCTAGCTCCATCTTTCCAGTCTCTAGATATAGCAATGGGTGGTGGTAAATGGGGTCAAATAAGAGGAAAGGGAGGTCATAAGTGAGGTGTCATAGGTATCTGTCCTGAGTTCTATCCTCTTCAATATGTTCATCAGCTACATTGGAGAGTGCATCAGGGGCAAGTTGTGTCTCTTCACAGATGACAATTGAAAATTGCAGGTGTCGGCGGCTGTCAAAACCTCTTTTTACCACCTGAGGAATATTGCCCGGCAAAGCACCTGGTTCGTCCCAATGATCTTTCAACTTTGGTCCATGCCTTCGTTACCTCATTCCTTGACTACTGCAATGCCCTTTACCGAGGGCTACCGAGGATTGATATACGCCGCTTGCAGCTAGTGCAAAATGCGGCAGCCAGGCTTTTGACTGGTACCTCTAGGACCAGTCATATAACACTTGTGCTCCGCGGACTGCACTGGCTGCCGATACAGTGGCAGATCACCTTCAAGGTGGCTTTGTTAATCTACAAGACCCTACACGATCAGGGACCTAGCTACCTGAAAGATCTCCTTCATCCCTACTGTCCCCTCCGCCCTCTCTGATCCACCAATGAGGGACTGCTAGAGATTCCCAGGGTTCATTTGCAAACATCTGGGGTAAGGTCATTTAGTTTTGTGGCCCTGACCCTGAGAAACCCTCTACCTCATCGGGTGTGAGATAGCCTGACTGTCCAAAGTTTTAAAGCTGCCCTGAAAATGTATCTTTTTAGCTTGGCATTTTCCAATTATTAAAGCTTCTATTGTATTTATTAGTTTTAATTTTACTTTGTTATTTTATCAATGTGTTTGGTTTTATTGTACAGGCACCTTGGTTTTGGAAAGGCGCCTTTTTATAAATAAAGAAATTGATTAAATTGATTGACTGATTGATGTAACGCTCTGTGGGTAGGGCAAAGAGTGACAAAGGGATCGGGGAGATGCAGAGGGACCTACAAAGACTAAAAAGGTGGTCTAAGGTTTGGCAGTTGAAATTCAATGTTAGAAAGTGCATTGTTGTGCACCTGGAGAAAAAAACAGGAGAGAGTACTGGATGGGAAGTATAAAACTGAGCAGCAGAAAAAGGGACCTGGGAGTCATCATTAGTGACTCCTTCAAGCACTCAAACCTGTGTAACAAAGCCTATAGTAAGGCTAATAGAATGACAGGGTGTATTAGAAGGGGTATTGATAGCAGGAAAAAGGAGGCATTATTACCTCTATGAAAGTCACTGGTGAGGCTGCACCTGGAATACTGTGCTCAGTTCTGGAATTCTCACCTAAGGAAGGACAGGGAAGGCTGGAGATGGTGCAAGGCAAGGTGACCAAGATGTTTCTGGGCCAATAGGGCAGATCTTATGAGGGTCGTCTCAAGGCACTGAACATGTACTTATTGGTGACCAGGTGACAGAGGAGAGATATGATAACGACCTTCAAGTTCCTAAAGGGAATAAACAAGGTGAATTGTGGGCAACTATTTAGTAGGAATAAAGTTTCAAGAATCCAAGGTCATGAGTGGAAACTGGTTGCGGGGTTAAGAGGGATGTGAGGAAGTTCTATTTTATGGAAAGGGTGGTGGAGCTGTGGAACAGTCAGTCAGTGGATGTGGTGAGTGCCAAGGCCATAAATGGTTTCAAGCATGGCTGGGTGGGACATAGTGAAGGGTTTGGTGATTACTCAGGTCGGTAACAGCAGGGAAAGGAGCAGGGGGTGGACAGGGAGGGATAGAATACCATATGGACAGTGGGTCCCAGGGCAGATAAGGAACTATGGGCAGACTTGATGGACCCTTGGGGCTTGATTCTCAAAAGAGCCCTAGAGCAACACACTGTGCGCAAGATGCAGCATGCACCAAATCATAGTGTGCCAGGCAGCATGCACTACATTCACGGAAAGGTGGTGCTTGCCACAAAGGTGCGACGTATGATGCAAGGACACACGGTGCATCCTACAAATAGTGCACGTAGAGGTAACGTCATAGTCAGTGCCATTATACCAAGGCAACAACATGGCCAAGGCCCAAATGACACAGCATGCAGGAAGGACGCAGACAGAAGGAAGACACACCAGAAAGAAAACCTTTACAGAGGCAGAGACAGATATCCTGATTGAGGAGATACAGGGACAGGTAAGTGTGAAGGGGTAGACCTGGGGAACAGGGTAACACAGTACAACTGTGCACCAGTGGATGTGGACATGTGAAATGACACCCAACAGGTGGACATGCTACTGTTCAGAGGTGGGGACCAGAAGATGAGAACCTGTCGGCAGCAGGCCTGAGAAGCTGTGGCCACAAAGATGAATGCAGTAGCCCTCTGTAGGTGAAGCATATGGGAATTGCAGAAGCACTAACATGATCTTCAAAGAAGATGCAAGGAGAAGGTGGCACACAACAGACACTGCACCACTGGAACTGGGGATGGCTCAGGTCAAATACGGCCTCTCACCAGCCAGGAGGAATGGGTTGCTACACAGTTCAGTGCACGCATCATTGAGGGGGACACCGATCTTGACCTGTTCCAGCTGCAACATTCACAAGGTAGGTATATGCCATGCAAATAGCCAATGATCACCATCTGTGGTGGTGCCACACAGTGCCAAACCAGGTACTGCATGTCCACAATGGACACATACCATGATGGCTGGCACCACAGCTACTAACCATGCACATGTCTTCATGTGCCTTGCAGGAACCAAACATACTGAGGCCAGAACCCAAGACACAGAGACGGACATGGCCAGGCACATGCAGCCCCAGCAAACGTGTGAGGCTGGCATGGATGTGGAATCTACAGATGGGTCGTACATCATGGGGGATGCATCAGAGGCAGGCACGTCTGCCACTGGCTGCTGCACACCCACCAACAGTCTGCAGCACAGCAACGATGGAGAGCACGCATCAGGCATGACACAGGCCACCAGAACAGACACCACCAGTGAGGGGGGAGAATGCAGGCCAGGAGAACAGGAGACAGGCTGGCAGAATGGCATCATCTGTGAGGCAGTCAGTGACCCCACCACCATTGCCACTGGACACAAGTCTGGACACAGAGCTAGATGAAGACCTGAGCAGATACTGCCAGGATGTCATGCTTACATAGGAGGCTGCACAGCGGAAGCTGTCAGGTATCCATGCAACTATACAGGAGCACACCACAGCAACTGTGGCCCACATGTGCCAGCTGCAGGGGGCCGTAATGGACATCCATGATGTCATAATTACCAGAATCCATGAGGGCGCAGGACAAAATGTACTTACAGGGGCCATCCTGCAAGACATACATGGGTGTGCACAGTGGCAGACAGATACCATAGAGTGACAAACACTGGTGATGGAATGCAACCATGAACTACAGCTGACCCAGACTGATGCCATCACTACAGTGGTGGTAGCATTACAGGACATCACCCAGTGCATGCGGCAGACCACAGGACACATAAACTTGTCCAAAGCAGATCTATGGAACCAAATGGGAGGGCCAACACCTGTGACGGTGCCACAGGACTGCATGGGGACAACAGACAAGAGTGGACATATGGCATGAGCCAACCTGCAGTGGACCCCCTGAGTGCGACCCACAGGATGTCACACACAGTGCTGTGCAGAATGAACAACATGCAATGGAGCATGACAATGGGGGTATGGCTGCACGTCGGCAGGCATCCCACACCATGCCTGCATCAGGCACTGATGCAGGCCCGTACAGCCCATGCATCGTAGCACCCCAAATACTACCTGTGGTGGACACAGGCATCCTGTCCAAGGAAGGACAGGCAACACAGCCTGGTGGTAGTGTGACAGCACAGGCAGCAGGGACACCCTTGTACTACACACTACATGCCAACAATGGCACTGCAGCAGCCATGCACCGTGGCATGCACACAGAGTTGCACACACCCCTGGGAGACAGCATTCTGTAGGACAGGTGGCAGGGACACAAGATCATGATGAAGACCATTGGTGCAGTGGACTATGAAAAGGAAAGTGCAAGAGGCGCACAGGGTCCAACACAGCCAGTGGCACAATGTGATGATGTTGGTGAAGAACAGGGCATGGGCATGCAGGAAACCACAGTGCTGAATGGCCCCTCAGGCAACATAGTGTCTGCCCCACAGCCTGTGCAAGAACACCTGGACATGGCACAATGCAGGTGCAGTGGCCACAAAAGGAAAGTTGGCATGGCAGTAGGCAAGGACAAGGAGGGGCCAGCAACAACAGAAACATCACCCACAGCACAACCAGTAGCACAGGCAACACAGCATAAATGAAACAGAATGTCCAAGGACACTGTTGGTGGTGCAGGGACAGATACTGTGATACATGCTTCAGACTCAGTGCCAGAACCCTGCCGCAGAGGTCCAAGGCACATGCCCAACAGCCATTGGTAGGGAATGACTGCACTGTTGGAACATAGCTGGATGCACAGTGTAACACCAATGGGGCACAGCAGTCATTATGGCCCTGCCATGGGTGACAGCCAACAAAACTGGCTTGCACACATACAGCCAACCCACCTGCAACATAGATTGTGACAGGGAACACCAAAACAGTTATATACAAATGTCACCCACCCACCCATGTACCTCCCCATGAGCTGCACAGAGGCCACGTATAGAAGACCCTCAGCAGCCTGAATGTACCACATTGCCACCTGAACACACAACGGTGCTGGATAGTACAACAAGACCTGCTAGCACCCCACTGCGAGGACACAGTAACAGTGACACACAACAGCATGCAACACACCTGCAGGCCCAAACCATGGGGTTCCACCTTGTCATCTGGTGGTTTGGCTTACCCACAGTGGCATGCCACTGTGGAACTAAGGAAGCCCCTGTGACAGGTAGCATACCTAGTCAAATGATATAAGGAGGGCATGTGAATGTAACTACCACTGGGAGACACATGTTTGTGGTGGGAAATGAAACCAGTGCACCACACACACCATGATACACATGGCTCAGTAACACACGCCACCACACATGTGCGTGCAGTGGCACACAGTGTCAGATGGGACCACATGTGTTGCGCACATAACACATTGGCAACACAGGTATTAGCAAATACAGTGTGATGTGTGAAAGAAACACGAACTAGGGAATACAAACATAACAAACTTTATTTGCATATGAACATTACAAATGAACAACAAGAAAACGTATAACAAATAAATTGTCTAAAACAATGCTTAGTCATCTACAGAAACAGAGGGCTGGATAACTGTGGCATTCACAGACATGACCAAGTTGTAGGCTAAATATATATCCTATATACACTATCTGATCTATATAATGTACTGTTCTGCTACGAAACATCTTTATTTCAATAACAGGCTCACTATGTCTCTCCATTATGTACTGTTTGTTTCTAGCTTTGCCTTCACTGTGATAATCCTGTAACCATGAACTACCTCTGTATGTATGTTTCCCCACATCCTTTGACATGGAACCTTTATAAAAGAGAAGTCATTTTGCTCAAAGGTATTTGTAATCCTAGAATTTAATAAATAAAAAAATAAATAAACTAATGTACTCCTGAACATAAGCAAACAGTGATTTAGACAAGAATACTAACCATTAACATACATAACCACCACAAAGGGAAACATGGACACACAGTGGGATGGTAGCGGTATTACTGAAGTGTGCAAACAAGATACATACCGGAGGCCTGACAACATGGTTCACTAGTGTCCACCAATGCCATCCAGATAGGACAGTGGGTCCACAACGTCGGCACAGAGCAAATCAAGGTGCACTGCCAATGGCCACAAGTGTGTACTCAGTCCCCTTCCAAATGCCTGTATCTCCAGACTGTGCAGGGCAACCAGCATGGCCCCACCAGCAGCATGCCTTTGTACTGCAGATGCCACATCCCATGGCCATTGTTCACCGTAGGCACTATCAGCCCATGTTCAGCATGCACTGTCTCCACATTGTCTGGCTCATCCATGCCCTGTTCCTCCAGGTACTGTGGCCTCACAGCTGGTGTAGCTTGTGTGTCATCACTGGCATCCACATGGGCAGGTACATGTTGGTCCACAGCATGTCCCTTTGCAGTGGCCTGATTGTCCTCCTGCCCCTCATGTTGCCCAGTCATCACCTGTGCCTGGGTCTCTTGTGCATGCCTTTGTGATCTTTCAGCATATGCCCATGCCTCAGTCGTTTTCAGCCACCACATGGCCCTCTCCAGGTCACTCCATTGGGCATCGTGTGTGGGCTGCCATCTCTGTGCTCACCCTCCGGTACCTGCAACACAAACTTCAGACATATGTTGTACTGCACAGCAGGGTGGCACATGCATATCTAACTGCCTATTACTCATATTGTGTGCAGTCACAGTGTAACCATCATATGTTACATGCTATGGCCATGCCATGGAACCCTGTATGTGGTACACATCCACCACGCCATGTCTAGGTAGGGGTACCCTCGGCATCATGGGGTCCACACTGTGACATACACATCATCTCCATGGTGACCACCTTGTGTGCAGTGTGGGCACTGGGTCTGTTGCAGGGGTGTGTGTGGCCTGCACTATGTGCGGCACTGCCAGTTGCACATGTGTGACACAGTGAATGGTGTGCCAGGACACTGTGGCACATGGGCAGCAATGTGTCTTGAGCTGGCTCCAGCATGTGCAGGATGGTGCACCATTCATGTCTGCCATTGTACTGTGCAGCACGTTGCTGATACCCTAGATGGTGTGGTTATATGGGACCAGGGCTGCGCATACACACACCTGGCCTACTCATCATATGCATCACCCACCCCTCCGTAGGTGCCATGCACCTCTGCCTAGAGTGCAGGGCCAACCTCGGCCTGTGCACACACACAAACCCACATGTAGTGGCAACAAGTACAGTGCACCACGCTCCCTCCTGCTGCACCCATAGTCTCATGTATTTGTTAATTCTCACACAGGCACATATGTGACCTTGGGCGTGTGTGTGTTTATTGTTTATTGTACATATCATTGCTGGTGTGCTAGACGGTAATATGACTTACCTGTGTGGCTTGGTCCTGGCCTCCCATTCCTCTGTTCAGGTCCCTCAGCACCCCTCCCGGTGGTGCGGGGGGTGGCCATTTTGGATGTGGATGCCTCGGGCCCTGTGGAGACATGAATGAAGATACACAGGTCAGGCCTCATACAGTACGAAGAGCAATGCAGTGTGCTGTAGTGTGTCAGTACATTTGGCTGTATGGTACATACCTGTCTGTCTAGGGTGTACACCATGCATCTGGATGTTGGTATCCCTTGCTATAGACCTCAGGTACTCCAGTAGTGCTGATTCCCTTCAGGTCAGGTCATTCCACCTGTGCCTCACCTGTCTCACTGATCTCTTGATAACAGAGACCTTGTGGAGTTTGGCACAGATGGCCACCCACACCCTGTCCCTCTGGGTAGTTGTGGTGCTGTGACTGCCATGTGGCAGTAGTATCCTGGACCACTGCTCAACTTGACTGATGAGCAGGACAGTCTCATCATCACTGAAGTTAGGTGAGTGTGTCCAACCAGACATTGTTATGTACTCACACATGATGGAAACACGACAACAGGCGACACTCACACGTCGCACGTGTATAGGCAAGCCACACTGTGGGAGGCGACACTGTAGGAGGATGCTCTGGTTGTTACTCTAATCCCCCTGGCCTACAGCTCAACATATGTCACCAGTGTTCTCTGCACGTGGCTTCACACCAGCAGCTGGGGTTACCCAGATGTGACGCGACATACAGCACACATGATTCTGAGGCAGACGCAACATGTGTCACATCCAGAGGCTGATGCAGGCTGCATCACGCATGTTCAGGCATGGGCGGGTGGGTCGCTATGCAGCTGTCAGGGTGGACCACATGGTGTGGTGGGGCCGTAGAGGATGCAGCATGTGTCATGCATGTAGTGTTATGCTGTACTATGGAACTGTGTCTGCATTGTGTATGGGTATTGTGTTCACTGACATTTGGCATGTGTACACTCTGGGCACCCATTGTGCATTGCACCTACAATCCCCTGTGACATATACCACCACATGGGTGTGCATTTGACGGGGGTCCCTCTATCTGCACACCCAGTCACTGGTCATAAGGGACCAGTCTCTGTGCCCATCACCAGAAACCATGCACACATGTTCGGGACATCCAGCATGCATGGACTGGCCATGGCACTTCTCCATGTGCCATGTGGTCCACTGTTGTATGCTGTCATGGGTATCCCTCTGTTCCACCCCCCCATCGGGGCATCCACCATCAATATGGTGCTGTTCTTCTGCCTTCTGGGACTGCACACAGGTGATGGGCACCTTCCTTGTCATAGTGCTGCTATGGTCTGTGTGCAGTCCAAGGTGGCAACGTCTCCGCATCACTGCAACTGGTCTGGGCCCATGACATACTGCGGTCCTTCTGCCATGTCCCGTGATGATGTCAGCACTCAAGTTGAGGTTGACCATTGCATCCACATCTGCATGCTGGCACTGTGGTCAACACCATGCCACTGTGTAGCTGCTGGTGCAGGTACCATGCATCCATATCCATGTGGCAGACTTGTTGCGGATGTTGTGTGGTACATGCCCTCCAGCCCACTGCGAGGATGTCACAGTGCCTATGGGGTGCACACACTGCATGGGGTGTGCCAGACACTGTTGTTGTGTGGTTAGCCAAAGTGTGTGAATATTAGGTTTCCACGGATACCTTGTCCTGCCACTGTGTGTTGTATCCGTGTACGTCCTGGCATAGCCATGGCAGCCCGATGATCCTCCTCACCATCAGTGCTATCCTTTTCTGATGGCAGCTCCAACTCAGCATTGTGATGCGGTACACAAGGGCAATGTTGTGGAGCACACAACATGCTATGAAGATCTTGCATGGCATCTCAGGTGTGTACTGCAATGCCCCACCAGACCTGTCCAGACAGCGTAACCTTATCTTGACTAGGCCAAAGGTTCTCTCCATTATACTGCACATTGTTGCATGTCAATCATTGTACTGCTGCTATGGCCCTGTCGTTGGGCTTCTCACCAGTGTCATAAGCCAGGGTTGTTGGGGGTATCCACCATCACCTGTGGGGGAATACACACATCTCAGTTATTGTTGCGCTCACATTCTGCACCTGCCATTGTGCATTGACCCTGCTGATAGTATGGCCAGTGTGTGTCATGGTTCAGGCTGGCTGTTACACCCATCCAGTTCCATACCCAGTGACACAGAGGGCTGTGATATGCCCACAGTGTCACTGTTTGGGTTCTTGAATCCCCACTGGCAAGGACATGGAGGGCTGCACTAACCTTTACTGCAATCAGTATTGCACGGCATCTGCGTGTCCTGATCCTCAGTTCAACCTCCAGTTCTCGGCATATCTCCAAAATAGCTGCCTTGCCAAGGCAGTACTAGGCAATACATTGCTCCTCTGTGTGATCCAGATATGATGTTGTGTGTGGTATGCACACCTGGCATGCTGCCTTTGTCTGTGCTCCTGTTGCCTGTCATGCCCCTGTGCAGCACCACCCTGTTGGGCCTGTTGGTGGGCAAGTCTCTGGTGACATAGCATGGCCATCCTGATGCTCAGTAGGGCCACTGGTGCAAACATTGTCCCTCTCCTCTGATGTCTATCCTGCTGCTGCGGTGTTGCCTCAGAGGTGTATGGCCTCTGCTTGCCTGCTGTGCACCTGCCTTAATATTCTTTAAGTTCCCTTAGATCATGTGGGGCTGGTCTAGCAGGTGTTTGCTATTTTCATCAGCTTGCACCTTTGTGAATTCTATTCCTGGGCCCTTGCATCATGCATGTGGCACACAGTACTTTGCGCCATGTCGCTGGCCGGTTTTTGTCACATCAGCGGCACATGGTGTGTTTGACATAGGCACACTGCATTTGGTGCAAGGTGCATTTTTGAACTGTATTTGGTGCATCCTTTGGCTCAAGGTGCCTCTTGCATGGTTCCCATTGATGCACACACCTTGCGCCAATTCAGGACATTTGAAAATCAGGACCATTGACTTTGAAAGATAAGTGGAAAGCCAGCCCAGTGGTGTGGAGAGCTGAGGCACTGGGCACCTTTCTTCCAGCCATGCCAGTGACTCGGGGTCGGGAATGGAACTGGGTTGCATGGTGACCAGCAGGGTGAGGAAGAATTGAGCATCCCAAGACAGCTCTCTTTCCTTGGGGAGGGAGGCTAGAGTGGCGTTCTGCTTGCCTGCCACCCAGCAATGGCTGAGTAGCAGTACATGCATGTTACCCTCAGGGAAGGGAACCCACGTACAGGGTGCTGGGACTGTCTCTGAGGAAGCAGAGCTCGGACAATGCACCCATTGCATGTACGTGGGCCCAGGGGTGAAAATGACCAACTCCCCCCCCCCCACAAGCCCTGCACTGGTGGCTGGGAACAACCACAAGTCCTGTGGCAGAGGATGATAGTCAAGGTAAGTCCCGGAGGAGCCAGGTGATGGGGCTGGAGCATGTCAGTCAGAAGGGGGCTGCCAGGGGGATTATCAGGAGATAAATAGGAGATGAAAAAAGATAAGTCGGAAAGAGAGTTTGGAATAGCATTGTCAGAGGAAATGTGGGGGAACATTTGGGAAAAAGAATGGAACACCTCTTCCTCTCTCAAATGGCAGGAATACAGATGGCCATGGCCAGGCCACAGTTTTTGGAATACAACAAAGAGAACTGGGTGTTCAAAAAAGCATGTGAATTATTCCAGATCATGAGCCTGGTGGCTCTTAAAGGGAATGTGTCCCATTCCCCATATGATTATTGTAAAGGTTACTGTATAGTTCCAGTCGTAAACTGTTGGGTTATAGTTAGCAAATGTTTTCAGTACAACAGGAAAAATACTTCTAAAATTGGGAGGCATCCATTTTGTAGACAGGCAGGGTGTTATGATGATGTCACTGCCTCACCAGCCCTAACAGTATGTAGTGAAGCAGGTTAAAATATACTGCTTCTATAGACAGGGGCCATGTCAAATTGTGAGGGAAAGACCTGGATTCTTTTGTTACACACCATGCCAAATATAAAACCCAGAGTTTTCTTCACAGTGTAATAGGACTCCAATCAGCACAGCCCAACTGTTCTCACCTACTGCAATGCACACTGTTAAGACTGGTGAAGCAGTGACATCATTGCAATACGATTCCTGTACACAAAATGGATGCTTCCACCTCTTGGTTTAAAAAGTATTTTTCAGTGTTTTCCTAAAGTCATCTGCTAAATGCATCCTAGCAAACCAATTTCTGGATGACAATAGCAATTGTTGAAATAATTTTACAAGGAATCATACACATTACTTTTAAGTATATTTATTTATTTATTTATTTATTGTTGACCGGGTAAGTGCGCTAGACAAATCCTGCCTATTTTCAGGCATGACCCGGGGGAGGGGTATACAAATGAATGCCAATTGACCTTGAACCAGATGAAACTGTTGGTGGTATTTTTAGTGAATGAGGGAAATTTGGCCAGGGCACCGGGGAAATTCCCCTACTCTTTTCGATAAGTGTCATGGGATCTTTAACATCCATCTGAACTACCACCAATCCAGGCAGATGGGACCTCGGTTTAACGTCTCATCCGAGAGACGGCACCTCAGAAGTGCAGCACCCCTCTCATGCTGCACTACAGTGTCAGTACTGGGATAGTAACCCAAGTGCCAGATGTGGGAACTGAACCCACAGCCCTCTGATCTCCCGGCCTCAGAGATGAGTGTGCAACCTACTAAGCCACTGACACTGACATAATTACATTATTCCACAATATACACAATTCCAGCATATTACAGCATGCTGGAATACCCCCCCCCATGCTTGAGGAATGGGTGAGACACATGGGCAGGATATCATGGAACTCATTACAAGAGATTTGGGCTAATACAAAAATGTTGTCGCAATATAAAGGAAAAGAAGAATACCTGTTAGCTAACCTGAGGAGGTAAGAGGGAACGTAACCATTGCGGTGCTGTGGACTGATATATCGGTCCAGAGATTTTATATGTTCTAATTGATCAATGGATTTATTGTTAATATTGCAACCATACACAAATAGTGCTGGTTGAAGCTTACATACATTTTCAAGAAAACACACATTATTCATAAAGCCACAAAAACTAAATTTTTCTTATATCTTAATTACATCAAAGGTCCAAAATTTAAAATACACAACTAACAAATTGTATAAAATAATATTTACACTCACATAAAAAAAATAATCCTTAAGTCATATCTAAATAATGCACAAAGACTTTACTATAAGTTTTTTTTCTCACTAAATGGTTTTTTCCACCTTGACTGTTTAAGTAACTGATATTCAGTAGTTTATTTTGATAAAAGCAAAAAACGAAGTTTATGTGTTGGATCACATAAGTACCTTTCTAAGCATTTTTCTTGCCATCTTTCTCCATCTTACCTCCAGTCTCTCTATACTGCACTTCAGAAGCATTGCCAGCATGAGTAAACATTGGGGGCCTGGGCCGCAACCAAAAGGCCGGGGGTCTGGGGGCCGCCTCGGTCCCCAGAAGCTGTAGAACTTTTGGTGCTCTCTCATGCAAAATAACACATTTTCTACTACTTCAGCTTTGTTCCCCCACATTCCTTTTCCATTATTTTGTGTCTTTTTTTTTGGTTGGCTTGTCACTTGTCACTTGAGAGGCAAAAACTACATGTTGTGGATTAAAAGTTATAGAATCAATAGCATATTTTGTAAATATCACTAGATCTGGGCTAAATCTACTGATATTTAAGAAGCATGCTGGGCACGGAGGAGGGCTGGGCCATCGTGGCCTCCCTCCCTGAGCTGAGTGTGACCCTTATGAAATTATTTTCCACACAGTCACACAGCATAGGTCCATGATCTGACTGAGTAAAATATGATATTTGATGCACTAAGAGAACTTAGGGAAGTACTAGAAAATGGAATTTAAAGAAGTAAAGAACCACTGACACCTTGAGAATAACTTTAAAAAAATATTTGTACACACAGCACCTATATATTACTTATTCATTCTGTATTTCTTATCCTTATTGGTTATTATTGAGGTCATATATGCATGGAAACAGAAAGAGGATATCTGCTGGCACTGTTCTCTGAGTGTTCATCGGCTCCTATTGTTTCTTCCCAACTTGATGTCATAATACTGTGCTTGTCACATCACTGTTATTCCCAAGGCAATAGAAGGTGATGTCACAACAGAGCACATGCAATTCAAAAAGGGAACAAGCTACAGAGGCAATCAGTAATAAATAATGTAGAGGAGTAATCTATAGAAGATAGATAACAAAATGCAATGAGAATGGTGTCCAAATTTAAAATGCTTTTTAAAGTTTTACAAAGTGTTCCCAAAGGAAAGGTGCCAGCTGCTCTTTAATGTTTATATGCAGCAACACTGTATCCTACCTATGTCACCTAACCACGGTGCTAACCAAAATTGGAAAATGTGAAGTGCAGGCATATGAAAGTGGTGCATGACATTAATTTGATACTCACATCACATGGGCCCTTTAATAAAATATTTTGTTTTAATTTTTCTGCTCAGACTCAGACTGGAAAGTCTACATTCAAAAATACAGCAGTGAAATACACAATAACAACAAAGAACAATAAATAATACTGCCTAATCATTTTTATTTTTGTGCATTCTGTTGTTCTCCTCCATGCTGTTCTCTCTCTTTCTCTGGTAATAACAACTGATGCAGTCTGTTGCTTTTCTTTGCAAATCGTGTAATTACCTGATCTGATGATAACACAGAACACATTTCCTTTTCAATTGCTAGAATTGCAAGATCATGTAATCTGTTTTGAGTCATGGTGCCTCTGAGCCATGTATGTGCCCTTCGCAGTGCACTAAAGGAGCGCTCACAGCTACAGCTTGTCACTGGAATAGTGAGTGCTGCCTGGACCAACTGCTTGAGTTTTGGAAACATAAGAGGGTCTAGTAGCTTATAAACTTCATTTGTATTAATTTGTTTTTCCTTCCATTTTTCATTTCAGGTAATGTTTTGCAACAAACAATTCCTCCTTTTGCAGTTCAACCCCATAGTGATGAGCTAGAGGTGCCAGAGATTCAGAGCAAAGGAATGTTACAGACGATGGGTTGCATGCACGGATGCCATTTATTATCTTGACTGCAACACTAGAAAATCTTTGCTTTAGTTCAACAGACATTCTATCAAGACATCGATAATAAAGCTTGTTTTGAAAGTCCATTTGAGAAGAAGTTTGGCCCCGCACTCCCACTGATGCCTCAACAATAAAATCATCCATCTGTTTCTGTTTTTTTCTTCTGTTTGTGTCATGTATTTCCACATTATTCTTGTTACAGAAATCCACAGCTTCCTTAAACAGTTCATTGCTACTGTCCTCACTCTGCATCTCTTTAAGAGTGTGATGAACTGAGTCAACATAATCTACTGCAGTGGATAGATCTAGATCTTCCGTTTGTAAAACTTTGTGGATGCCTTCTGTTACCTTTAGAAGAGAATGAAAGATGACCAGCCAGTAAATTGTGGTTGACTTTTGCAAGGATGCTAACAGTCCAATGGCTTTAGGAGTGCGAACAGTAGCAAGGCACTGAAGTACAGCTACATAGCAGTTCATCAAGGCCTTGATTGATCGGATCTGGCAAGACCAGCGAGTATCTGACAACTGGACCAATTCTGATGGACTCAAGCCTAACTGACACTGTATATTGACAAACTCATGATGATGAACAAGGGAAGTGCTAAAAAAACTCATACACAGTTTCCATAGTGCAGAAAAATTCTCTTGCTTCAGTAGTACATTTGCATGTATGGCAAAGTACAAGATTCAGCTCATGTGCATAGCAGTGCACATACACAGCCTCTGGATGATGCTGGCGGAACTTAGCTTGAGCTCCCCCCTACTGCCCCACTCATAATAGAGGCACCATCATATGCCTGTGCCACACATTTTGCACATGTAATTCCACTGTCTTGGAGACATTTTAGCAGTGATTCCACAATGGAGTCAGCATTAAAAGATTTAAGTTCTGTGAATACTACAAAACGCCTGTAATGCTTCCAGTTCCAGGTACAATATAACTCTCGCAAACTGCCAGCTGCTCTTTATGTTTGTCTCTTGCTTCATCTTCCATAACAGCAAACATTCCTGAGCTGTTAAGTTCAGCAACTATCTTTGAAATGACCTCGTCTGTGCAACATGCAATCACCTTATTTTGAGTTTGGGGAGAAATATAACTGGCATTTGAAAGTGCCTTATACATTTGTATAAAAGGATCAAATTGTTTTAATAGATCCAAGCATTCCAGAAAATTTCCTTTATTTAAACCACCATGCGTTTCATCGTGACCCCTGAAAGAAAGTCCCTGCCTACCCAGAAATAATGTGACAGCAATGATGCGCTCAAGATAGCATTGCCTGTCATTTATTTCTTTGATGTTTGCAGCTTGTAATTTGTGAACAATATCACCAGTACTCTTTGTGTCTTTAAATCCAACCCATAAGGTGTTTGCATTTCCGTGATATGAAGTCTTTTCATGCTCTCTGAATGAGTCAAGTGCCCTTTTCCAATTAACAAATCCTGTGCTTAACAAAGAATCTGTACTAGGGCGAGTTGCTCCATATTTCATTCCAAAGCATCTACAAGGATAGCAAAAAGCAGCATCCAGAGTAACAGAATATTCTAACCAGTTGTAATTTTCAAACCAGTGAACTTGGAATGACCTTTTTTTCCTCCAAATGTGTGCTGTGGGCAACAAGGCAACTTAGTCTGAATAGGCCCTGTCTCAAGTGTTCCCAGGTCTGTGATATTTTGAGCATTTACTAGTTCACTGTTCGTTTTATTTATGCCTTCCATGTCAGTGTCAGCATCAAAATAACTGTGACTGTTCTGGTCACTTGTGCTTGGTTCAGTGTTCCCCTCATGCACAGTGGTACATGATGCAGTAGAATCAGGGAGTGCAACATTATCATCATTACTTTCTGAATTGGCAATTACTCACACTTCTTCATGTGTATTCTTTCTTTGGACTTAAAGAAATGTTGGATATCCATTTTTATGAAACAGTGGAAATCAACAAGTTCTGATAGACAGTACTTCTTTGCAATACAACTGACTCTAAGCCACACATTGCCACCTCAGGGCTCACAGCAACGCAATGGCAATGGCACAGACACACTAAGGTTTATTGTCACTCAGGCTGCTGTGATTTAAACTGCAACTACAATTTTTTTTAACACAGTACGGCAACACACACTGCTGCCCTCAGCCCTCCCACAAGCCCAGTACTACTGGTAAAAAAATATCTCAGGTAGGCTGGGTCACTGGTGAGGTGGATCAGAGTCTGCTGTAACTTAAACTGCAAGTACAATTTTTTTTTAATACAGTACAGTGACACACACTACTGCCCTCAGCCCTCCCACAAGCTCGGTACTACTGGCAAAAAAATATCTCAGGTACGCTGAGTCACTGGTGAGGTGGATCAGAGGATGCTGTGACTTAAACTGCAGCTACAATTTTTTCTTTTATTAGTAGAGCACAGCGACACACACTGCTGCCCTAACACAAGCCCAGTAGCCAGTACTGGCAAAAACAAATCTCAGCCTCAGCCTGAGGGCCTCAGGTACTCTGGGTCACTGATGTGGTGGTGGATCAGATTTAAACTGTCTGCAACTACAACAAATTTTTTTTTTTACAACAAAATTTTTCCCTGCCCTCCCAGCCAGGCCACCTAGATTGTGCTGACTTGAGTTGATGACTCAGTTCTCAGTCACACTCACACAACTACAGACTAGACTAGGAAAGTTATGTTCCTTTGGCCTACAAAGTGGCAAAAAAAGACCAAGAACTACAAAGTTAGCAGCAGCAATTGCTGAAATACAGAAAATGACTGTTTTTATGCCAAAATATAGGTTGTATTCTCTTTTCAAAATCCACAAACACAGAGAGAGGAGACAAACAATGCACTGACTGAACATGCAGTGCTTTTGCTTTCACTCTCTCTCTCACTCTCTGTCTCTCTCGTCTGTCTCTGTCTGAATAAAGGACACACCCTACATGATACTCACTGCCCACTCACAAGGCTCTATTGCTGTGATGAAACTGTAGTTTATGCTACTTGATAGTCACATGACTGTAATGCCTAATGAAGGTGTGAGCAGAACTCCAGGTAGAGGCAGCACAAGTATCGGCTGTTGGAACCCTCTTTAGTGCCACAAAGGAAGTGGTGACAGCTATGGTAGAATGAGCTCTAACCGGCCCTGGGGTCAACCTGTTGTGCTTCTCATAACAAAAGGTAATACAATGAACCAACTAGCGTGAAAGTGTCTCTTTTGTGACCGGACAACCTAAGGATCATTGGGCAAAGGACACAAAGAGCTGATCAGATTTCCTGTCCCCCTTGGTTCTAGCCAGGTAACATCGGAGAGTCCTATGAATGTCCAAGGAGTGAAGGAGTGCTTCTCCCCTATTAGAATGCTCTGGATAGTAAACTGGGAGCTGAAACGATTGATTCAGAGTGAGCTCCGAAACTACTTTCAGTAGAAACTTCGGATTAGTGCTGAGGTCAACCCTGTCCTTGTGAAAGACAAGGTTAGGTTCTTTACACATGAGGGCTTGAAGTTCTGAAATGCACCTCACCGAAGTGACAGCTACCAAACCAAAGTCTTCCAGGATAGAAGACGAAAGCTCAGACTCCATGGCTGGTTCAAAGGGAGGAAGAGTGAGCTTCTCCAGGATGAAAAGGAGATCCCGGGGGGAACAGGATCCCTGATGAGAGGTCTGATATGAAGAATACCATGCAAAAAGGCCTTGGAAACCTCCATCTGAGCCACCGTCTTATCTGAAACAGGGAAGAGATAGGCAGAGATGGTGGCCAGATGCACTTTGATGGAGAAATAGCTGAGACCTTTCTCAGAAGGAGAAAGCAGATATTCTAGAACTGAATTAACTGGACAGACCAATGTGTCCACTCTCTTGGCTGTGGCCCAGATACAAAAACGTTTCCACATCATAGCATAAGTGGCCCTGGTGGCAGGCTTGCACGCCTCTACCAGCACTTGTGCAATTTGACTGGACACCCCAAATCTGACCTTAGCTAGGTCCTGAGGAGCCAGGCATGCAGGTGAAGAGAATGCAGGTTTGGGTGTATCAGGGACCCACTGTCCTGTGACAGGAGGTGAGATGATAGTGGAAGAGGCAGCGGAGACTCTGCTGCTAAATGCTGGAGTAAGGGAAACCAAATCTGACGACTCCATAGCGGAGCGATCAGGATGAGAGTGGGTTTGTGATTTTGTCCTGCTGAGTGTGTCAGCTAGTATGTTTTGTTCCCCGGGAACATGTACCACTGTCAGAAAAAGCTGATGCTCAAGAGCCCAGTCCCACACTTGCATGGCTTCCCTGCAGAGGGGGTAAGAGTGCATGCCGCCTTGTTTGTTGATGTAGAACATCACCAAAGTATTGTCCGTCTGTACCAAGAAGTGATCCGGAGCTGGGACTGTGACCAGGGCTTGGAGGGCATAAAGGGCCACTCTCAGCTCCTGGATGTTGATATGCAGACCTTCCTCTATTGAGGACCAAGAACCTTGAGTGTGATGTGTCCCCAAATGAGTGCCCCACCCCTCGGACGATGTGTCTGTGGTCAGAATCTGGGATGGTGCCCCTACTTGGAAGGGGATGCCTGACAGCAAATTTTTGGATGACATCCACCAGTGTAACTCCCAGTGGACTGGCTCTGAGATCCTGATCAAGGCGTCCAGACTTTCTGATGTCTGATCCCACTGAACTCTTAGGGATCATTGAATGGTTCTCATGCGCAGGTGTGCTAGAGGAACTGATACTATGGCGGCGACCATATGCCCCAACAGCCTGAGAAGGAGTCTTGCAGGAAATCTTGAGGCTGAAGAGAACTGAGATGCCAGGACCTGAATATGACCCGCTCTGTCAGAGGGAAGAAAAACCTTCCCAATAGTGGTGTCCAGAAGAGCTCTGATAAATAAGAGAATCTGGGCTGGGAGCAAATGAGATTTGTCCCTGTTGATGGTGATTCCCAGGTGCTGAAACAGCGAGATGGAATCCTTGATGGCTTTCAACAGGCGAGACCTGAAGGGGGCCAGGAGAAGCCAGTCATCCAGATAGGGGAACACAAAGTGGTCCTGTCTTCAAAGTGCCACGGCCACTACTGCCAGGCACTTGGTGAAGACTCTGGGGGCTGAACAGAGGCCGAAGGGAAGGACTCAGAACTGATAGCCCTTGTCTTAGAACCTGAATCTCAGTAGTCTTCTATGGTTCCTGGCAATAGAGATATGCAGGTAGGCGTCCTGCATGTCCAAAGATGCCAACCAGTCTCCCGCCAAAATGAGCAGAAGAAGATTGGGAAGGGAAACCATCCTGAATCTCTTGTAAGCAACCCATTGGTTTAGATCACTGAGGTCCAGAATAGGTCTGAGATTTCCCGACTTTTTCAGGACCAGGAAGAAGTGGGAGAAAAACCCTCTCTCTCTTTTGGCCGGTGAAACCAGCTCAATGGCCTTCTTGTCCAGAAGGGATAAGATCTCCTTTCTGACCAGTGCTCTATGTTCCCTTGGATAACGGGATGGGGACAGTGGTCTGTTCAGCAAAATGGAGTCTAACTCTATGGAGTGCCTGAACTCCACGAGATCGAGTACCCACTGGTCGGAGGTCACTTGACCTCACGCAACCACATAGAGGGAAAAGCGACTTCTGACTGGCTCTCCTGACAGAACATCTAGGGAAGGAGGGTAGCCTGGATAGTCAGGCAGTGGGAGGGGGAGGGAGGGAAGTACTGGCTGCTTTAGCCTGTCTAGAGACGGAAGCAGAAGATCTTCTGGCTCCTCCTCTATGACTGAAGCTGCCTCACTGTGAGTGCTGGTGGAAGCTAGGCTGCTGCAGCTGATGTCCCCCATGACCATGAAAATGAGGCTTACGAGCTTGCCCCTGTTTCGGGCGATACATGGACTACACGGATTGGATAGCCTTTCCGGAGTCCTGCAGCCTGGTGATGATCGCTCCGTGTCCTTGCCAGAGAGCACAGAGCCTTTAAAGGGAGCATCCAGTAGGGTGGTTTGGATGCCTGGATCGAACCCAGAAACCCGAAGCCACACATGGTGTCGGAGGCAAATGCCAGTGGCGGCCACCTTAGAGGAGGTGACAGCAGAGTCAAAGGCCGACCGCAGAATGTGGGTGCCCATGTCTGAGCTGGTCTGTAAAAGCTTGGCAAGCTCTGCCTGCTGAGGGCAATCAGGCATGCTCTGCACAGTATCCAATCCTTGTTCCCAAAGGGTGTTCTGGAGTTGGACCATGTGTGTCAGGAAGTTAAGACTTTTGATCATGCAGGTGGCAACAGAGTACACCTTACGGCCCATAGAATCCAGCTGCTTTGATTCTCTCTCTCAGGCGGCTGGGTGCTCAGGTGTTTAGGCCTCTGCGAACGGTCATGAGCTGCCAAAATCACCACAGAGTCTGCAGCAGGTGGTTCGGCCAAAAAAGGGATGGTCCGAAGGTGGCCGGTAAAGCTGATGAGCCTTTTTAGGCACAGCAGAGGAGGGATGAAGCCACTTTCAGGTTATGCGGGTGACATCTTGAAAGGTGTCGACCATGGGAGGGATGACCACCGGCTTTGGGTCTTTTTGGCGGAGGAATTTAGCCAACCGCAGTCGCTCGTGGTCCAGGGCCTCAGTGTCCCAGCCCATGTTGGCCTGAATGTGCCTCATTACCCCCCATGAAGCTTGGGTCATCAGGAGGGGATTTTGGAAAGTCCTCTGAGTCCCCTAGGTCTGGCTTCATGAAAGAATCAGGACTTGAAGAGTCTGAGTCCACACAGGAGTCTGGCGTGGAAGAGGGTGAAGGGCTGTGTCTCTTCCTTTTGCGCCTCCTGTCCAGTGAAGGAGAGGGAGAGCGGGAGGAACTACTGGCCTTAGCCCTCCTTGTTTTCTTAGCATGTTTCCTAGGAGGCAGCTCCTCTTCCACCCCACCGTCCGTCGATTCAACATCGACCGGGTCAGGAACCGGCACTGACGTGGAATGGGCGCACCGGCTGGGAGATCCTTCTTAACAGTATCCCACCAGTGGGAGAAGAGCTCCTTTACCTGTGAGAGGTTCAGTTTAGGTGAACCGGGTGTAGGAGGAGAAGCACCCGAGCCCAAATTGGTGTTGGTCATACCGTTGGGGGTACTGGCGTTGGTTCGATGCCCTTGTCTACCGGTGTAGGCCTAAGGGGGGATGTCGGGTCGGTGTCAGCACTTCTGTCGTCAGGGTTTGACGTCTGATGGGCCGGTGACAGAGGAGAAGGGCTGCGAGAGCTGTCATCGGGAGGTGCCGGGGCAACCGGTGTCAGGCAAACAACAATCGGTGGCAGGATAACCATCATCGGGACTGGGGCCGGAGGGGCCACAAGCGGACGTCGGTCTGGCGTCTGTTTATCTTTATGTGCCGACGGGTGTCCTTCAGAGGCATGAGCCTTATGACGACTGGCTTTGTGGCCAGAGGTCTTCTCGACTGATCGTCTGTAGCTGGGGGTGGGTGCTGGTCAGAGTCGCGCAGTTTTGGCGGCAAGAAGGAGGCCCTGCTGCCAGAAGACCTGGAGGCCTTGCTCGACTCCCAGGAGTTGGCCTTCAAAGAAGAGGCCAAGGCTGAGTGGGAGGAGACCTTACCTGCACCCATTGATTTCTCGGCAGGCTGAAGAACCCTCAGAGGCTGGAGGGTGGATCCGGAAGGCTTGGATATAGCACAGGAGGGCTTATGGGTCATGAGACAGGATTCGTGTCCCAGAGACCCGGACTTCGAGCCCGAAGACCTGTGTTTGGAGTGAGACCTCCCTCTGTCTTGCTCCTGGTGTTTGTGTGTCTTGTGGGCGGGTGGATGATCAGATACCCCCAAGGAGGAGGCCCATTCCATGGCAGCAAGTTTGATCTCGGTGAGGTAGGCCACGAGAGACTTCTGATGCCTGATCCGCGTACGTGAATTAAAGGCCTGACAATGAGGAAAGGCATCAGTGTCGTGGTCGGGCCCCAGGCAGTAAAGGCACACCGAGTGACTGTCTTTGGTGGGTACCTGTTACCCACAAGCGTACTTGTTGAGATGGGAAGAGGACATAGAAGCAACGTAGCAAAAGTAACGGTTTCTATCGGTGGAGAAGAAGCGATCGGTACTGCGCCGTAACCGAGTGAACTAACACTGACCGTGCGGTGAGAAAGAACTGGAGCACATGGAGAACTCCTCCCTCATATAGGACGATGCCGGGGGTGGAGCCGACATCGGTGGGGGGGTGTTCCCATGTCGCTAGGAAGAAAAAAATTGACGGAACCACCACCAGGTGGCGTCAGTCCTAATTTTGGAACCTGCTGCAAGAGCTACCTCTCAAAGTAAGATCAATATTATTAGCAGGTGAGGCATACTAATACCTTGAGCGAATCCACCTGACTTCCAGTGTCAGTCTACTCCTTTACCTGTGATCTGCAGAACCCCACAGGACAGTTCCCAGCAATTCTTCTCCAGTACTTTTCTGTGCTCTACTTCACAATGCAAGTTGACTGGCTACCACCCTTCCAAATCTTGAATGAGCTATACACAACTCCCTCAATACTGTCCTAACAAACATCAACATCCCCTTCCCCCACCAGAGGGTAATTTCCCTACACTGAATTCAAGTAACAGTTTAGGTGCAGCCCTGCCACTCTGAGAATTTGTCATCGCTGGCTACTCTCATCCACAGTCAGGTAGTGATCACGATGCTAGCAACCTCACATTTCAGATCTCACAGTGATCTGCTCAGCGTCCTCCTCCATGTCTTCAACTAACCTAAATATAGCTGCACCCTGCTGGAATGGCCTCTTCAGTCCCTTTCTGGCATTCATTCTTCTCACCTGCTCCCCACACCAAAAACTGATGAGTTCACTACCCTTCCACATCGTAATTGTGGTTAGTACAGTCTCATAGAAACATACAAACATAGAAGTTGACGGCAGATAAGGACTGCAAGGCCCATCCAGTCTGCCCATTTCTTTTTCTACCTTATAAATGTGCCATCGGCCTTTGCTCTGTCAGTGGCCGATCTATTCATAGTCATTTGTATTGCTCCCTTATGCCTATCCCATGCCTGTTTGAAGCCCTGCACTGTATTCATAGCCACCACTTTTTGTGGTAAGCCATTCCATGCATCCACCACCCTTTCTGTGAAAAAGAATTTCCTCACATTACCCCTTAATCGGCCCCCCTCTAATCTCATGCTGTGTCCTCTTGTCCTGCTAATTTTCTTGTATTTAAACATGTTAGACTCTTTCACCTTGTCAATGCCCTTAAGGTGTTTGAATGCCTCGATCATATCACCTCTCTCCCTCCTTTGCTCAAGGGTATACATATTGAGCTCTGTTAATCTGTCCTCATATGTCTTCTGATGCAGTCCCTGCACCATTTTGGTAGCCCTTCTGGATTGCCTCAATTTGGTTAATGTCCTTGTGAAGGTGTGGCCTCCAATACTGCACGCAGTACTCCAGATGGGGCCTAACCAGTGTCTTGTAAAGAGGGATTATTACCTCCCTCTTACGACTTGTGATACCCCTACTAATACACCCTAACACCCCCCTAGCCTTACCTACTGCTTTAGAGGTCTGCTTGGATGATTTCAGGTCATCAGTGATGATGATGCCTAAGTCTCTTTCTTCCTTTGTGACTGCTAGCAACTCCCCTCCCAGCCTATAGGTGGCTTCAGGGTTTCTCTTACCTATGTGCATGATTTTGCACTTCTTTGCATTAAATCTCAGTTGCCACTCTTCTGACCATTTTGCTAGTTTATCCAGATCTCTTCTCATTCTGCCCACCCCATCTGGATCATCTACTCTGTTGCAGATCTTGGTGTCATCTGCAAACAGACAAGCCTTACCCTCTAGTCCATCTGCAAGGTCACTAATGAAGATGTTGAAGAGGACTGGCCCCAGGACTGATCCTGAGGTACCCCACTTGTGACTTGCATCTCTTCTGACTGTATACTATTTACCACACTCTCTGTTTCTGCCCACAACCAGTTTGCCACCCAGTTGACCAACTTCTGACCCATCCCTGCCTACCCAGCTTATTTATCAATCTTCTATGTGGAACAGTGTCAAAAGCTTTGCTGAAGTCAAGGTAGGCGACATCAACTGCTCCACCTTGGTCCACCACTCTGGTTACCCAGTCAAAGAAATCTATGAGATTAGTTTGACAGGACCTTCCTTTTGTAAACCCATGCTGTCTTGGATCCTGTGCCCCTATGGATTCCAGGTGTTGCACTATCCTTTTCTTAAGGAGTGCCGCCATAATCTTGCCCACTACTGAGGTAAGACTGACTGGTCTGTAGTTCCCCGCCTCCTCCCTGCTACCACTCTTGTGGAGCGGGATCACACGAGCCCTTCTCCAGTCTTCTGGGACCTCTCCTGTGTTCAGAGACTCACTAAACAGTTCTGCTAATGGCTCTGCTAGTTCCACCTTTGACTCCTTAAGTACCCTGGGATGTATGCCATCAGGTCCCATTGCCTTATCCACCCTGAGCTTAGCAAGCTCTTGTAGAACCCTTTCTTTTGTGAAGGGAGTAGTGCTCACCTCCCTTCCCCCTGTGTCCATGATGCTGAGCTGTGGGCCTGCCCTACCTTCTCTTCAGTAAATACTGAGCAAAAGTATCTATTTAGGATAGATGCCTTTACAGGGTCCTCCTCCTCACATGCTCCCTTTCTCCATTAAGCTTAGCAATACCCCTCTGGACTTTTCCTTTCACTAATGTATCTATAGAAAGTCTTGTCACCTTCTTTTACTGTTCGTGCTAGTGTTTCCTCAGTTTGGGACTTTGCCTGCCTTACTGCCTCCCTGCTTCCCTTAGGGCAGTTTGGTATGCCTCTCTATCTTCATCCTGCTGTGTTCCCTTATATTTCCTGAAGGCCAGCCTTTTGGCTCTGACCTTTTCTGCTACTGTATTTGAGAACCAAAGTGGTTTTCTTCTTCTTTGTCACTTTCTTTTCTGTCTAACACAATGGGATGTTGCTTCAAGTATTGCATCCTTAATGCTTGCCCACTTTGCCTGTACCCCTCACCTGTGTTTCTTTTTGCCAGGGCTAGCTTAACTCTGTTGGCCATCTTATCAAAGTCAGCTCCTCTGAAGTCCCATATTTTTGCCTTGGAATGGGATGATTTAGATGTAGTAGCCAATTGAACCATACCATGGATGGTCACTGGCCCCAGGTGACCTTCTACCTGAGATCTGTGATCCTTCCTGTTAGTCAGTACTAGATCTAGGATAGCCCTGTCTCTTGTGGGTTGCTGTACCAGTTGTTTGAGGCCCTCCCTACAGGGAATCCACTATGTGTCTAATTCTGGCAGATGTTCCTGCTGGTATTGACCAATCTGTATCCGGCATGTTGAAGTCTCCCATTATCAGAACCTCCCTTTAGCTGTCATGTTTTGTATATCTTCTAACAGTAATGTGTCTATGTCCTCCTTTGGTCTGGGGCCTGTAGACAACCCCAGTTCTTATGGCGGTCCCATTTCCTGTTTCCAGTGTGACCCACAGTTCTTCTGGCTCCATATGTGTATTCTGAATTTCTGTAGCTTTGATATTTTTCATTGACATACAGGGCCACTCCTCCCCCTTTGCACCTCTGGTCTCTTCTGAACAATACATAGCCAGGTACTGAAGTCTCCCAAGTGTGGATTACTGATAAACCATGTCTCACTAATTGCTACTATGTCCAGTTTAGCCTCTGACATTATTGCCTGCAGGTCTGGGATCTTATTTCCCAGGCTGTGAGCATTTGTGTACATGATTTTCCATTGGCCAGATTTTGGTGTGTTAGAGTTGTTGTGAGGTTTGGCATTACCCCTGTGCGCCTTATGGGGAGACAAACCTTTTTCTTACCTGGTGATGCAAATGAACTGCAAACATGCTAAATCCCTGTTTGACCACTAGTTGAAGGGAGAGGGGTGTTCTTCTCATTCGATGTATGGGGTGCTGCACCCCTCTCCCCATTTGCTAGTTTAAATATTCTGTAAAGACGTCAAACTTCTGCCCCAATGCACTGACTCCCTTCTTAGTCAGGTGCAGTCCATCAAATTTAAAAACCTTTCGCTCCCAGAACTGTTGCCAGTTCCCTACAAATCTGTGTCCTTTTCCTGGCACCAGCCCTTGAGCCACGTGTTTAGCTCCCCATCTCCCTTTCTGACCTTCCGTCCATCTGCCCTCTTCTCCCAGACTGGCAGGATCTCAGAGAAGGAGATGCCGGACGAAATAGATGATAGTTTGTCACCCAGCCTGGTCAGGTGTTCCTTGGTCTCCACAACTGACCGGCTGTCGAGATCATTAGTCCCTATGTGTACTAGGACATCAATGTTTTCTCCTGCTTTCTGAACAATTTTAGCAATGTGGTCAGTGTCTCTCCATGCTGATGTACCTGGCAGACATCTGACCATTACCCCTGGCTGGAGATGGGTATCAACTCCCCGAATCATGGAGTCTCCTATGATCAGAAGTTGTTTGGATTTCCTTTTTGCTTTTTTCGTTTTGGTTCCTGATTTGGGTGAGTTTTGCTGTGCTAGCTCCTGTGCTGCAGTGTCCTGCTCTGCGGTGTCTTCTGCCTCTTTGTTTGATTTCAGAGATAGAGGCAGATACCTGTTTGTAGTGTTTATATGGTTTTTGGAGGTACTATGTTGAAGAGCAGAGAGTGATGGGGCACCCAATTTGCCCCTCCTAACCACCTGCCAACCTCCTGGACCAACTACCCTCTGTGGTCGAGGTTTTTCTGTTGGATTCTGGGGAAATGGCGGGTGGTTCTTATAATGTATTTCCTCTTGAATATGAAATTTGAGGCATGCAATCTCTACCCATGCTGCCCGGTGAAGTAGTGAAGTAGCACCTCCTCCTTTCTCCCCTGAATCTCCCCCCCCTCCAGATTCCACCCATGCCCTCTAGTTGCCCCCCCTTCCTTCAGAGCACCCTGACTGCTCCTCCCCTATTTACCTCCTTCATGTACCTGAAGACCTCTCCTGTCTCCTGTCTCCTGTCTCCTGTGTTATATTTACATATTGATAACAAACATGATCTTCTGGTATGACAGGCTGATAGCAGCATGGCACAAGGGAAAAAATAGGCTTTCCTACCCATATAAGGTCTAAGCCACCTATGATTAGGCACTATTAAATGACGTGCATAATGATGTGCACACCCATCATTTAATAGTGCCTAATCAAAGGTACATACTAACATACTAAAATGCCAGCAGAATAGGCCTAATGGTCTTTCGTGTCTCACTGCTTGTCAGCCCCCCACCCTGAGCTGACCTTGCTGCCCCCCTCTCCCTCTCTGGCTTCTCCCTTCCCAGTTCTGGATATCTCGCTGTGTTGGATTTTGCTTCCAGAACCCTTCCCCTGTACCTGTCCCACCCCCTCTTGAACCCCTCCACCATCTCTGCCTCCACCAGCCCCCGGTAGGGCATTCCATGGCTCCACCACCCTCTCAGTGAAGTAGCACCTCCTCCTTTCTCCCCTGAATGTCCCTCCCTCCAGATTCCATCCATGCCCTCTAGTTGCCCCCCCCTCCTTCAGAGCACCCTGACTGCTCCTCCCCTATTTACCTCCTTCATGTACCTGAAGACCTCTATCGTGTCCCCCGGTCCCTTGTCTCTTCCAATGTGTACATATTTAGCTTTTCAAGCCTCTCCCCATAGGTCCTATCCCCCAAGCCCCAAATCATTTTGGTTGCCTCCTCTGGACCCTTTCCATGAGTTCAATGTCCCTCTTTAAATGTGGCCTCCAAAACTGCATGCAGTACTCGAGGTGCAGCCTCACCAAGCAGTTATATAGTGGGAGTATCACTTCCCTCCTTCTGGAGATGATCCCCCCTAGCGATGCATCCAAGCATCTTGTTGGCCTTTGCTGCTGTCCTCCTATAAGTCTCCTAGTTGTTCATCTTGACATCCACCACCACCCCCAGGTCTCTCTCAGCCATCGAGACTTGTAGCATTTCCCCCCCAGGGTGTACACTTGGCCCAGGTTTCTGGCTCCCAGGTGCAGTACCTTGCATTTCCCTGCATTGAACCTCAGCTTCCACTTCCTAGACCATCTTTCCAGAGCCTCCAGGTCCCCCTGTAGGGCCACCCTCCCCTCCTCCCCCATCCACCACCACCCCAGTTTTGAGTCATCCTCAGACACTCATCTCACTCCTGATATCCTTCCTTATGTCAGAGACATAGGCGTTGAACAGGAAGGGCCCAAGGACCAATCCCTGAGGGACCCCACTAATGACCCTCCTTGGGGATGAGACTATCCCGCCAACCACGACCCTCTGGGTCACCAACCACGACCCTAGATCTTTTAAGGATAGGAAAGCCCATCATTCCCCTTGTTCCTTGCTGCTATGAGCCTGACTTACTGGAAAGATATGTTTATATTTGATATGTCAAAATAAAATGGGGACTGTACTACTTGCATTTATGATGCAGAAGGGTGATGAGCTCACCAGTTTTTGGTGTGAGGAGGAATCGTGACGAATGAATACCAGAGGGGGACTGAGAAGGCCACTCTTACAAGGTACTGCTATATTCAGGGAAAGGGGAAGGCAGAAGGAGAGAAATATGAGCAGATTACTGTGAGATATAAGATGTGGGGCTGCCAGCATCTTGATCACTACCTGACCCCGTTGTCCTGGCCAACATTTCCCTTCCCATAAAACTAATTCATGCAGTTGTCCAAGGTTGTGTGTGGCTATTAATGTGTGAAATGGCTGCCACTACACGTTCAGGCACTTCACTATCAGTCTGGTATTGCTTGTAAAGCACTTTGGGATACAATGTGTATGAAAACCACTATATAAATTCTGATTCTTATTATTATTATTATTTCCCATGGAAAAAGAAGACAAGACAAGCATATATTTGAGTTTTGAGAAGATATAAACTCTAACATTGGACTGCACAAGAACTTTGCTACAAAAAAAATGGTGGCTCTAGGGGGTGGTGAAGGTTGTGGCTGCACTCCCCCCCCCCCACAAACACACACATAGTAACATGCTTGCTGCTGCTGCATTTCACTTTGTTGAAGAAGTCTGATTTATTGATTGTACAAATGTTTACATTCAAACTATGGATTACATTTGTAGGTTCTGTCAAAAACGTTCTAGAAAAGAATAATAGCAGAAAATATAAAGGTTTAATAAAAATGTTAAAAAGTGCATATTAAGCATGTACACCACCCCAGCACCCCCACTGTAGCATTCTGGATCCGCCATAACCACTAGACCACCAGGTTATTCAGGATTTGTACTCAACTGTGGTTTGCCACAGAGAAAGTCAGTTGGATTACAACACATTTTCAGCATGTTAAAGTAAACAAAATGAACAGAACCATAGCCTAACATGTGCGTTATACAAAACAATGCACACGGCTTTAACCATTTGGGTGAAACAATTCTATACCAGGGGAAAAAAGAACTAGTTAGCACTATAGAGAGCCATATATCTCTCTGACTTTGGCTCCAATTATGTCATCACATAACACATTTGGCGGCCATTTTAGGAAGCAGGTAAGACAGTTTTTTTGAAACTGGAAGGCTGATTTTACAATTTTCAAATGCTCTGGATCCACATTTAGGTAAATTATGTAAATGTAGTTTTAGCATTAATGAACACAGCAGCCTTTCCTTTAGTCACCTACGGAGTCAGATGTTTGAATAGTTTGTTGTCAAAATGTTGTTTAGGTATCCTTTAATGTCTCATTGTAACTAATTTCACAACCTAACACTATTCTAAATGTTCTCTTCTATATACTTTCAAAACTGCTCCATACTCCAATACTGATCTAACCATGGAATAATAATATATTTAAATTAGATAGATTTAATCCGGCCCTTTTCAAAGTAGTCAAAAAAATTAGAGCCTACTATTTGCTTTTTTAACCATGGTTGAGACTTGCACTGCCAAATTAAAATCATTGTAAAAAACATTGCCCAATAGTTTTACTTTATTAACCACTTTAAATTCCATCCCTCCAAAAAAGATTTTTTCCCTCCATTTACTCTGCCTTCCAAAGCGTGCCTGTTTAGTTTTACCTGGATTAAGTTTCATGACATCTCTTTTTGAACATTTCTCTATATAATCCAAATCACTTTGCATAGTACTTTCTTCTGCATTTCCCCAAATATCCCAAACTGTTCTATCAGCCACCTATTTTATACCAGATTCTTCTGTGGGCAGCCTAAGGGTTAATTTTCAGCAGAGCTATCCTTAGTGATTTCTTGCCAGGTCAAGAAAGGGGTGGGACCTGGCTTGGTAAAAGCAGCCCCTAATTTCAGCTGATCCCTGAAATTCCAGGGTCAGACTCCAGGATTAGACAGAGACTTGGGTTGGTCTGTCATGGTACTGTACATGTCTTTGAGTTATATACAGCTGGCCACTGCTTTGAAAGACAGAGATCTCTTGTTCTGTCATGGCACTGCAAAGGTCTTTGATGAAGTTACATACAGACAGTCACTGCTTTGAAAGAAAGAGACCTCTGTTGGTCAATCAGTGCACAATACTGTATACATCTGTAAATGAGCTCTAATTGCACTCCATAAAAATCTCTTACAAAGGCTACAATTTGCATACTGCAAACATTGCTCATTCTTAATAACACCCAGACGTGTATTTTAGCTGTTGCTATAACTCGCTAAATGCTTAGAGCTTGTCGCATTATAGATCTTGCTATTCATGTAGTCAGCGGAACACGGTAAAGCAATTTAACGATCACAGCCACTCTGCAAAAGCAATGGAAAAGGGATTACTCAGTAATGCCAAAATCAATAAAACCATTTTTCAAAGAATGACAACATTACACAAACTGTCCTCATTTAAAACTCTTCTGAGCTTAAAACATGCATATGCATGAGCTGGTTTGCATTTGGTTTTACTGATAGCCTTATGCATTTTGAAAATTCATGTTTTTTAAATGATATAGAACAAGATAAAATACAGATATCAGCAACGTGTTGTACAAACTATTTCTTACATTTAACAAGCACAATATAGACATTTAAGCAGCTAATTATTGGGGGGGGACTTATTTTTCACTTGAGCCATCATTAGTGGTTACTGGCATTGTCCTGGGAACCTGCATGGGCTTTGCCCCCAAACTACCTCTCTTACTATACACTAAAGAAAATCCATTGCAGTAAGATTTGCATTTACATGCAGACTTAAAAACTGGCTCATTCTTAAAATGAATACTACAAATTTGCCAGAAGTAGTGAGGATAGTTCCAGCGTCACATTTAGCAATTGTGAATGCTAGGGGACGTAATAACAAAGAGTTAATATGTAGACTCCAAAACAGAAATGTGGTCTCTTCCCAGGCCCCTGGGCTTTTTAAAGTGTAGTAAATGCATTACTTGTAAATATGTAATGCAAGGCAGCATGTTTCAATATCCAACTGAAAATAAGCAGGTGGAAATATGTTAGTCACTTTGTAAACACACAGGACAACACAGGACAATGAGACCAAGCGACTGCTTCTCCTAACCATCTACCCCTGGTTATTTTTGGTTCCTTTACTTCTCTTTCCACCCACAGCTAATGAATTAGGTATATAAATGGGATGGTGTGCTCAGCTATCTTCCCAATAAGACAGTTGTGGAAACCTGTGTGGGAGAGAAGGCTCTGGACTGAACTGACACTGGAGACAGCAGGAGCTGCAAGACTCAGATAACCTTGAAGTAAGACTTGACATAGTTGTTCAAGTGAACAAAGGGGAAGCACTTTATCAACTGCTCTGCCAGCTGGACAGACACAGCAGTAGTAAATTAAAGTAGCAGTAACTTTTGAAATAGACCCCTGTAACATTTCTCAACTGGTACTCCATGCATACAATACTTATTCTCAATGGAGGCTATGGACTGCTGTGGGCCAGATATGTGCCATTCATGCATACTCGACTCACGTTGCTCCACACCTTCGGACAGGCACAGGATGCATGTTATGTACAATTACACACTCCTCAGGATGCCTGTCCATGGCCCCACCTACCAGTGTGCAGCTGTGTGGAGGGTGGGTCGAAGGACACAGGCAGGCATCCAATAGGACACCCATCCTGCATCCTGAAGTGGATCTCTGCTCCACATGAGCAGTGGAATCTGGGAAGGTGTAGGATTAGAAGTTCAAAGTATGGGTGAGTGCCCGAATGGCTGCCCCCAAGAACCCTGCCCTCCCTGTTAGCCCGGTGGGCTGGATCAGTATGGTGAGGGGATTCCCTGTCTCACCCTCAACCAACGGTTATCATTGGGAGGGCACTCAAAAGATATGGCAGGGTCCCCACTGCTGTATCCTGCACCCCCCTTGCCTGACACTCCATGCCTTTGTGAATGGCATGGAGTGTGGGCACGCTCCCAGATATGGCCCAGGACCAGCAGCATGCATAGCTATGCAACTGGCCAGGGGATCCTGTGCAGAAGGGACACATGTCCTTTCTGTGAATGTGTGCAGAGGATCCGCAGGTCCCCCCATTCATGGCATTCAGATGTAGGGTTGCCCACACGCTGCAGATCTGTGGCACATAGGCAACCCATCGCTTAATGCATAAGGGCCAATATGCTTTCTTTATCCACAGGGCTGCACCTGCTAACCCTTGGAGAATATAGGCTACACCTCTAACCACCAGCTCTACAAATTACAATAGCACTAGGCCACACATCGAGCCTCAGCCACTTAACATTCACTTTACTTGTCTTAAGGGGGTGCAGTAGCTACTAGGCCTATTCCCACTTAAATCAGCCCACTCACCCCTTTTACCCAGATACCTTTCCCTGGTACCTTTTCCTTATGCAGTCACATACTGTATATTGTATACAATTCATTTAAACTCTATAGCATTCTTATCATTTTATGTACACACTGACTTTCAGTCACCATAGTATAAAATCATATTGGCTTACAATCAGTTTTAAACATTTCACGTAGGGAACTCCCTCCCCCACCTCAGTTTTTGTGCAAAAAAACCCTTTTCAAATTACTGAGCAAAAGTCCTTTGCAGTAAATTGGACCAACAAGCCAACAATTCAACTAGTCCCAAATAAAATAAATTACTGTACCATGTTTCTTAATTGATCACTGTGGAAGTCATTAGGCAAGTGGACCACCAGGAGAATGGCAGCAGATTTTGGATGGTGATGATCCTGGGAAATGACCTCTTTATTTAGCTCTGGTTACTAGAAACAGTTACTGGATTTGGTGGATGCAGGCTGAAAACACTCAGCTGGGTACAGGTACCACAATGCACTGTGCACAAACTATGCTGTCTCTACACTTACTTACTGCCCTACTGACCCTGGCACTGGGATACAGGTGATCCCCTCTGTACCAGCATACTGGTTGACAGCTAGCCCCTAGGATTGGCACGGGGTCATTATGCCGCACCTGAAATAGCACAAGAAACAATGCCATGGGAAAAATGGTGTGCACTGAAATAAGGTTGGGAAACACAGCAACCTTCCACAAACATTGCGCACCATTAATCCCAATGGCACTTTTAGGTTTTTTTGCGTGGGGCTCTGCCCTCCTAACCCCGATATGGGGTCTTTACCCCACCCCTTGGAATTAATATAACTAATTCCGAGGGGTGTGGACTCGGGATGGGGCGAAACACAGGAGCTGCAAAAATTATTGTATTTTTTTTACAAAAAAAAAAGGCCACAACACTATGGGACCTGTGAGGAATCGATCTACAACCCCAGTTCCCCTGTGCCGCCGGGTGCTGGTGCACTAGCTTCTCCGCCATGGGAATGGCTCAGCCAAGCACCGCCCCAGCAGACCTCTTCACATTTCCTCACAGGACCAATCAGTGACAGGAGTAGCGGTTATTTCTGATCACTGTAAAACCCCTGTCACTGTACTTACTTTAGCACTTTCTACAGTGCAGTAAATCATGCGCTGTTTTCACAGCACTATATTCACCCAGTACCCCCAGGACCTACCCTGTTGTAGTCCTTTCAGGTCTGCCTCCCTGCTTAGTTTATCTGAAAATGAGCTGTGCAGCTCCTGTTGTACTTCCTGAGCATTCCATAGAACTAAAATCCTGGTAACTAAATGGGCAGATTCCCTCTTCTCATCTTCAGCATCAATCAGCTGCTATTCTTGGTTAGAATTCTGCAATAGGATAAGCCACTTTGGAATCCTCTAGTTTGAAATCCAACCTTCACCAAGACTTTGAAGCCTTTTCTCGCTGTCAAAATCGATGTAAAAGTACAGTGCATACTTTTTACAAATCATAGTAAAATTGTACAACAATTAACTATGAGCATGTTCCCAACCACCACAACTAGAAAGCTGGCCCTTCAAGATTTCGCTGAATTTGTATGTACAAAATGGGCCATGGAAACCCTAGGTCACTTTAATCTGAAGTTCCTCTTATGTGAAAGTGTTGGTCTGCTTTGTAACACTTTGCCACCTTCCTGAATAGAAAACTAAATCTGACTTTTTTCCCCTATAAATCCGCATTGTTTACATGTCTGTGGTTTAAACTATGTATGTGTGAATTTTTCTGGTCTGAACTCCTCCTAGGGGTTATCCCAAGGGTTTCTGTTTCAGCTGCTGCCCAAGAATGCATTTCCCCCCCTAGGCTGCTCCTTGCTGGCTTTCCCTGCCCCTCAGCATAGTTTCTGGACTTTCTTGTTTACTCACTGACCACCTCTCCTGCTGAGGTCAGCAGCCCTACTTCTGGGCACTTTCATCATTGGAACTATGAGAGCACCTTTCAAACTAAAAACTCACACATTTGGCACAAATCTATTGAATATCTGACTGTGTTACAGTATTTAAAGGATGACTACGTTAACCTGTAAGTCATTTTTCACAGTAGAAGCTGTTTTTTAAGTACTAGGTTCCAATTTTGTTCTTGTTCCATCTACACAAGCCGTTTAGTAACCACATGGGGTATTTCTGATTTGCAGTCTGATAGTAAGTACCATTTTAGAACTGTATGATGCAGATTATGACCCAAACAACCATGGTGTTCTGCAGTAGAACATGGATGCCTTGTGCCAACAACAGAACAACAGAACAGCGACATAAATTACATCATATGTTCTAAAAGGGTTCTTACCAGCAGCATGTACATCAGAAACACCCACTAGGATAACTAAAAAGGCTATATAGCTAGAGCAATTACAGAATTTGAACCAGTACAATATAACCTCGATTATCCAAATGTCCAGGGAGACATTAAACATATTCAGATAATTGGGTGTTTGGATAATCGAAAAAAAACACAAAAAAATACCATTTGCGGTTTGCAATACAAAATGTGTAATGTTGCTAAAATGTTAAAACAGGTTGTTAAAGTGCTTCATTAATATAAGTGCACAGTATACAGTACAGGTACTTGGTACTAGGTAGGTCACACAAAAAAAAAAAATTACTAAACATTACTAAACGACACTAAAGTATTGTGTGATGGCAGTCTGTTTTCTTGTTTTGTTTAACTGCTCCACAGCCTGCAATCTAAGTTTGCATAGCATTAGAGTGTGCATGTAGTCAGTGGATGACTGGGTTTCTAGCCACATTATACACTTATTCAATGCCTCAATTGCCTCATTCGCTGTTGGTACCTGCATGTTCTGCCCCCCCCCCCACATCGTCCTCCTCTTCGTCCGCTGTCGCCCATGACCTCAGGAGTATTTTGTGCAATCGCGATGATGTCCAAATCATTTAGCTCCCCATAACTGTCATCTTTTTCATCACATTTCAACCATTCCTGGACAGCCTCTGGTGTACATTCTGTCTGCTCTGCAATGCTAATCAGCTCCAAGCCCTCATCGATTTCTTGTTGGATAACCACACTTTGTTCTTGTGCAGCACTCAAGACCTCAGACTTTTGCCAGCAATGGACAATTGTGTCTGTTCGAATTTCTGACCATGCCTCTCCTAAAAGGTAGCAAGCATCCTTTATGTTTAGTTTTTTTATTGCTTCTGTTAGGGTAAGCTGATCATTTTTAACAGCAAGCACTGTTGACAGTAGCTTACCCCCATAGAGTCTTTTCAGGGTCACTAAGATACCCTGGTCCATCAGTTGTAATTTCGATGTGGTGTTTGCAGGCAAAAATAGTCAGTGGACCCCACCATCAGGTGATGTCAATTGTTCTAAATCAGGATGAGCACCCGCATTGTCAATTAGGAGAATTGCCTTGGGGGGGTGGGGAGGTCAATGGATCTCAAAAATATTCAAACAGCAGGTACAAAATCAGACTGAAACCATTGTTTACAAATTGTTGCATTCATCCACGCATTACTTTGTGCTGTGTAAGTGACAGGTAATGTTGTCTTATTAATGTGCTTAAAACATCTGGGGTGCATAGATTTTCCAATGATTAGCAGCTTGAAACGATGTGTTCCTGTTGCATTACAACAGCCAAGAACCATCAATCTGTCCTTGTTCTTTTTAAAACCAGGTGCACATTTCTCATTCCAGGCAGCCAAAGTTTTTTCTGGTAACATTTTCCAGTAGGCACCCATTTCATCAGCATTGTAAATTTGTGTGTCCATGAGCCCCTCAGTCAACATAAGATCAGACAATTTCTGATGAAACGGAGCAATGCTTTCAGTAGCAGCAAACAGTAGCTCACCTGCCACAGACAACTGGCGAATTCAATGGCGATTTTTAAATCGAGTTAACCAGCCTTCACTTGCGCTGAAAGAATCATCATGGCTACTGAGGTTGTGATTGTATGCTATGGCTTTGTGTTTTAAATCGGGCCAGAAATGGGCACTCTCTTGTCATGGTTCTGGATAAACCAGAGGTACAATGCTTTATCCAGCACTTCATCTTTGCTGCCCTTCATGCTTTTTCTTTTACAGGTGCCGTCAGTACAAGTCGATGATTGCTGCGTACTCCCTCAGCTTCTCTCTTGCTGGTCGGTTGTCACAAACAGTAGCATTACCTTTGTTAAACTTTCTTGCAATGGCAACAATCTTCACACCGCTTTCTAGACATTGCAGGACACACAGCTTTTGTTCGATCAGGAGAACACATCTCTTGCACTTAGCAGCCATGGCTGAGTCTGCGGTAGTGAGCGGCTGACTGCTGCAAGTGATTTTGTTTTATGTGTTGACTAATTACTTCATTGAAATCAGTTTGGGGAGTTAAGCAGAGCCTATTAAGGTTGCTATGCACATTTAAACACAGAGGTAGGAGCGTTAAGAGTGCTAAGCAATATAGGACCATTAAATCCTATAAAATAAATGTGCTTTTACCCCGGGGACAGGGCGAAGTTTCGGATAATCCAGAGATTCGGATAACCGAGTTTTGAATAAACGGGGTCATACTGTATTTCAAAAAATAGTTTCTGCTGGAAAAATGATTCATGCTGCAGATTCAGTGCAGTTCTCCTTTAAAAGAAAGTGTGCATACAATCTTCAATTTAAAGTCTGCACCATTTTGTTTCTCACCTGCCTGTCTTATTCAGCTCCGTTTTTATAACTGCACATTTTGGGGTAGTAATAAACATATGCTCCAGGTCCTCAGACCCTCCTTTAGCTCTCTGTGGCTTATTTTATAAAAATATGTATTTCTGATCCTGTTTTTCTTGAGTGTTTATGCACTGTCTGGTTTGCTCTGTAGCCTGCTGCTGCCTGATAACATGGCACATTTTTGTCTTGTGTGCTCTTTTATTTTATAAGATATTTGTAGTGCAGACAGTAAAACACAACCCTGACACTTGTAGTCTGTCAACTAAATAATTTTAATATTTATTATATTTATTTATTTAGTGATCCCTCACCGCTGAAAGTGCCCCTGCTTCCTGACTCTTGCACACACTAACACAGGCCACAGTCTGTCTAGTAAGGATGCCAGCAGTTTGCTGTTACTGTTCTTTATAATGAGGGGATTTACCTCTCAGCATGGTAACTGACTGCAGGTCACTCCTTGGCTCCCTCTCACATGGTCTCAGTGCACACAGCACCACTTGCAGCTGGCATTCGGCAGTAAATTTAATAAAATTTGCATCTCTCACTCATATTCTCTCTGACACAAACTGCATTTTACATTATGAAATTAAGCAAATAAGCTGTTCATGCAGCACCAGACTAGCCGCTAATTGTACCATTGGATCACAAGGTCTACACAAGCACTAGCCGTAGCAACCATTTAGTATCCCTTGAGTACCAGAATCACTGCTTAAAATTCTATTAGCTGGTGCCAGGCGCCTGTGCTACAATTGATTTTCTATAAGTAAAGGTGTGTGTGTGGGGTATAGGCAATCCCCCCCCCTTATCCTTCTCCAACCAGTCCTTATAATATGCTCATAACCTTCCTATTTGATTTATTGCAGATTTCACCTCCTACATGGCAAGATCCCTGTGTACTGCTGGACCTCCCACCAGGTAACCTACACTGTAAGGTATAATATATATTTCTTGTGGAACAAGCATTCCATGACTGTTACAACTTGTAACAAAAAATCTTTGGTTCATACCATGTGGTACACTGTATTTGACTTAAAGGGAGTTTCTGATATAGGGCAGCTACTCACATATTGTGGTAGCTGCCCTCAGCGATAGTTATTCCAGCGTAATTTAAAGAATTCATTTTTTGTCATACCTTAGTATTTTCACTCGTAACGTGAGATTTCTCTACGCACCCCGACCAATTCTGAAAGCTCTGGTTCTGGTGACTCCCCACACCCGTGCTCAAGCATGTATTGATGTGTGACCAGGGAGAGTGCGGGGACACACCCCATTGAAATGAATGGGGCTGGATTTCGTATTCATATTTAAGACCAAGAATGGACACTTACAGATTAGTGAAGGACACCGCTCAACTAACAAGGGTCATGTTAGTCAAGCAGTGTCCTTCATTAATCTTTAAGTGGCCATTCTTGATCTTAAAAATTAATACAAAATCCGGCCTCATTCATTTCAATAGGGCATGCCCCCGCGCTCTCCCTGGTCACACGTCATTACATGCTTGAGCGGGGGGGGGGGTGACGCCAGTACCAGGGCTTTCAGAATTGGTTGGGCTGTGTAGAGAAATCTCAGATTATGAGTGAAAATACTAAGGTATGACAAAAAATGAATTCTTTAAACCTGGCTGGAATAACTATCGCTGAGGGCAGCTACCATAATATGTGAGTGGTAGCTGCTCTCAGCCAAGTCAGAAAATCACTTTAAGCTGTACATAGGGCAAACAATTTGTCTCTTAAAGATCAGAATTCAGGAACATATCAGGTCACTTGCTAATGCTGGGCCTGACACTCCTCTGAGTCTGTATTATCAAGAAGCCCGTGGGCTGGACCCATGCTCTATCAGATTCATGGGTATTGACCAAGGGGGTCCAACATTTAGAGGCAGTGGTAGAACTAAGTGTTGCAACAGTAAGAAATAAGATGCTGGATTTATAGCTTGAAAGTACTGCAGCTAATAGGATTGAATTAGAGATTGGATTGGATTTCTTTCTTGAACTGGCTACTCTCATGATATAGTGATATTTGGATGCTGTACATTTAAATGCAATGAATAAATTTGAATACCATGTTCTCAAATGCTGTTTATCTCTTTCTTTTGCAAATTTTACATGTATCAAGGATTTGGAAAAGAAAAAGTGAAAATGTAGATGAATGCATCACAATTCTAAAGATTCATGGAAATCATAGTTTTTGAAGTATGTTCCGTGATCGGTGCTATAGTTACCCCCCCCCCGCTAAAGCTTGAACTTCCTAAATCTACTTATATGATATACATATTGATTGCATTGGGATCCTTCTTATCTCTGTGTTAACATTTACTTGAAATTTACTTAAAATCCACATAATGTTCTATCAGCTGATACAGTATATAATAAACTGCTGTGATATACTCATTTTCCTATTTTTGTTATCTTTTTACACACAATGTATGTGACCTTTCTACTTGTTTCAAGGAATAAACATGCAGGGCCCCATATTCAAAAGGTTTGTGACCAGTGCAAATGATTTGTGCTAGCTTTGCTCCTTTTTTGTGCATGTTTGCCATATTCAGCTGGTAGTGCTGTGCCTCATATTAGCACTAGCACTTGAGCACAAAATGAATGTATGCAGCTTCTGGAAAGGGAGTAGTGATATGCATATTCGTTGCAGCGCTACATTCAAAGGTTTAGCGCTATGTTAGTGGCATTTAGCATGGCATAGTACAGTGCAAATTAAGAACTATGGGTCTTACCCCAGGCACACCCCTGGAAAAGGGATACTGAAGGACACACACACACACACACCAGAAAACAAAATAGCACACATTGTATACCTGATGCAGGCAGTCATGCAGGATGAGGAGCAGGCCACTGCCCCCACAGAGCCTCAGCACAGACCCCAGAGCTGCTATTCATTCAACAGACAGTACTGTCCACAAGTCACATTCAAAGTCCTCAGTGATGAAAAAATCAAGGGCCGGTACAGGCTCAACAGGCTCATGACCAGGCAGCTGTGTGAGCTGCTGCATGACCAGCTCTGGACAGACACCCAGCACAGCCATGCAATTTCTGTAGAGCTCAAGGTGACAGCAGCACTGTGTTTCCTGGACACCAGAACATTACAAATACATGTGGGGGACTATAGACTGCTGATGACAGGAAAGTGCCTTTTGTTGGCATTCCATGGATGAGTGCCCTTTTTGCTGCTTACAATGGGCGTGTACCCTTTCATTTTTTTTCTTGGTGAGTGCGCTTTTGTTTTGTTTCATGGACAGATGGACTTTTTTTTTCTGCTTTCACGGTTAGGTGGGCTTCTATTTTGTTAACACGGATGGTTGCCCTGTTTCTTCTACTTTGTTTCCTTTTATATGGGCGGTTGACTTATTTTTATTATTTATGGGCCATTGCCCATCATACATAGTAACATTTATTTTTGATATCTATGCTACTGTGTTGTGTCCTTCATTGGTGCCCTCCTTTCACACGCTCAGCTGCCCTCTGCGTTCAGCACTATATTTATTGCTATAGTTAGTGCTGTGCAAGTGCACTGCACTCTGCTATCACTATACAGTGCTGTGCCAGCGCTATGCATTTGTGTTGCATGCACACTGTGCTGAAGCCCAGTTTTCAAAGCTGTTAGTGCTGGGGCAACTTTTCTGAATATACTGCTGGAGGTTAACTGGCACTGGTGTTAGTGCAAGACCAACACATCTGTTGCTGGCTGAATATTGTACTGAAGCTGTACTTCCATAATGTCACTTGCAACCACTAAAGGAAGGTGATGAAAAATCTTTTTTTTATATCAAATATCTATTGATATTCCACCTTACCATTTCAAACAAGCATGCGTTGGTCCGTTGAGCTCGCTCACTGGCCCTGTGTCACTCGCTCGTTCTGTTTCTCCTGGTGCTGCAGGCTGCTCTTTTGTACTGGGTTCCTGCCTGCGTTGGCATGTTTTTCTGCCCACAAAGAAATCTGCAGCTGTCCCGACAGAGCTCTGTTGAGGTGGGTCACTCCCCCTGTCTCACTTGCTCATTCTGTTTCTGCTGGCGCTGCAAGCTGCCCTTTTGTACTGGCTCCTGCCTCTGTTGGCGGCTTTTTCAGCCCACAAAGAAATCTGCAGCAGTCCTGATGCAGGTCTGTTGAGCTAGCTCACTCCCCCCTCTCACTTGCTCATTCCGTTTCTGCAGGCGCTTCAGGCTGGCCTTTTGTATTGGGCTACTGCCTGCATTGCCACCTTTTTCTGCCCACAAAGAAATCTGCAGCAGTCATGATAGAGCTCCGTTGAGTTTGTTCACTCCCCCTCTCTCACTTGCTCATTGTGTTTCTCCCAGTGCTGCAGGCTGCCCTTTTGTACTGGGCTTCTGCCTGTGTTGGCACCTTTTTCTGCCCACAAAGAAATCTGCAGCTGTCCCAGCAGAGCTCCATTGAGGTTGCTCACTCCACCTATCTCACTTGCTCATTCTGTTTCTCCTGGCACTGCAGGCTGCCATTTTGTAGTGGGCTCCTGCCTCTGTTGGTGCCTTTTTCTGCCCACAAAGAAATCTGCAGCAGTCCCGACAGAGCTCCATTGAGCTCACTCTCCCTCCCCCTCTCTCACTTGCTCATTCTGTTTCTGTTGGCGCTGCAGGCTGCCCTTTTGTACTGGGCTCCTGCCTGCATTGCCGCCTTCTTCTGGCCACAAAGACTTCTGCAACAGTCATGATAGAGCTCCATTGAGTTCACTCACTCACTCCTCCTCTCTCTCACTCATTTGTTCTGTTTCTCCCGCTGCCGCAGGCTGCCCTTTTGTACTGGGCCCCTGCTTGCATTGCTGCCTTTTTCTACCCACAAAGAAATCTGCAGCAGTCCCAACAGAGCTCCATTGAGTTCACTCACTCCCCCTTCCTTACGCACTCATTCTGTGTCTTCTGCTGTTGCAGGCTGCCCTTTTGTACTGCGTTCCTGCCTGCACTGGCAGCTTTTTCTGCCCATAAAGACATCTGCAGCAGTCCTGATAGAGTGCCATTGAGCTCGCTCACTACCCCTTTCTCAGTTGCACATTGTGTTTCTCTCACCGCTGCAGGCTGCCCTTTTGTACTGGACCCCTGAGTGCATTGCTACCTTTTCATGCCCACAAAGAAATCTGTAGCAGTCCCAACAGAGCTCCGTTGAGCTCACTCACTTCCCTTCCCTCACTCGCTCATTCTGTGTCTCTTGGTGCTGCAGGCTGCCCTTTTGTACTGGGCTTCTTCCTGCGTTGGTGCCTTTTCCTGCCCACAAAGAAATCCACAGCGGTCCCGACAGAGCTCAGTTGAGCTTGGTCACCCCCCCCAAGTCGCTCGATCCTAATCTGTCGCAAACACTGATTTCCGACAGCGACTGCGGTATTCTGCGCTGGAAGTGGGGAAACGCATTTCAGCCAGGATGTGAAAAATGACAGCTGTGCTGTTCATAAGGAGGTGTGAACAAATGCCAGTGTTAAAAATCTGGTGTGAAAATATTACTAATTTGCAAACTTACAAGGGTGCGTGGAAACTGCACAACACACGCTCGTAACACATTCATTTTATGGAGTTTCATCACAAAATTTTCAACATAGGCATTTTGGGACCTCTGCTCATGAACAGTGTCACTGTCATTTTCATAATGTGTCCCAAACATGGATTTCCCACAGCGACCGCGCTATTCTGCGCAGGAACTGTTAAAACACATTTCTGCCAGGATGGGAAAAATGACAGCTGTACTATTCATAAGGAGGTGCATAAGAATGGTAATGTTGAAAATCTGGAGTGAAAATATTATCAAGTCACGAAGCTACGAGCGTGCGTGCAAACTGCGCAACACACGCTCGTAACACAATCATTTTATGGAGTATCGTCACCAAATTTTCAACATAGGCATTCTAGGACCTCTGCTCATAAACAGTGTCACTGTCATTTTCTTAATCTGTCCCGAACACTGATTTCCCACAGCAACCACACTATTCTGTGCCGGAAGTGCGAAAACACATTTCAGCCAGGATGTGGAAAATGACAGCTATACTGTACACAAGGAGGTCTGAAAAAATGCCCATGTTGAAAATCTGGCGTGAAAATATTGCAAATTCGCAAAGTTAAGAGCGTGCGTAGCAACTGTGCAACACACGCTCATAAAACAGTCATTTTTGGATTTTCACCAATGCTACATAGGCCTTTTTAGAGCCCACCTCATGAACACTGGCACTGTTGTTTCATTAATCGGTCCTGAAAAGGGATTCCGCACAATGATGCAAAATCACCTTTCAGGGCTGAATAATGCCATAGCAGTGCCAGAAATCATGAGGAGGGGTCCCAAAAACCCCATGTTGAAAATTTGGTGAAAAAATCCAAAAAATGCCTGAGATATGCATCAAAGTTGAAAAAACCCTATTTATTCCATTATACAGCTTACCGGCATTTCCTCAGTTCGCGGTCGGCTTTGAAGAGTGCAGACGTGTTCCCAGTCCACCGAAGATGGTCGCATCAGACTCCGGAGGTAAGTATGGGGTGAGGTAGGGTGTGGGGAGGCAGGGTGCGCAGTGGGTGGGCGCGGATAGTGGGAGGGGGGCAGGGAGACCATCGAGGAATCGTTTCCTTTTTCCACAGGGGAAAAAAAAAAACATTGCAGGACTGTTTTTGTTTTTACAGGGGCATGTGTCACGCTGGGGTGGGCTCCCAGCATGCCAACGGAATCTTTTTTTTGGGGGGGCAGCTGTTGCCAACGGGGGATTGGGCACCCCCATCAGCACACAACAAAAGGGGGGGATTACATTATGCCGACCGGGATTGAGCATCCCCATCGGCACACAACAAAAGTGGGGGGATGACATTATACCGATGGGGATTGGGCACCCCCATTGGCACACAACAAAAGCGGGGGGAGTGATGTTATGCCAGTGGGGATTGGGCAGCCCATCAGCACACAACAAAAGTGGGGTGGTAACATAATGCTGATGGGAAGTGGGCTTCTCCATTGGCAACATCAACCTTGGGGCACTGAAGCCGACAGGATTGGGGCCCCGATCGGCAAACAAATATGGTGGGATGGCACATGCTTAGGAATTGGCACCCCTTTATAAGTATTGTTTCAGGAACACGGCGGCAAGCTACTGCCAAGTTCACAAACAGTATCACTGTAACAAGGTTCCGACCAGCAATGATGGGTCACTTCCTCATTGCAGCAAATGGCTTGCACTGCAATGATGAGGTGGCCCCTGATTGCAGTGGCTGAAACCTTACAAGGTTGTGGCACGCTGGCTGAACTAGTGTCAGCAGCAGTGTGCCATGGCATTGGGGAAAGTGGGCCAAGCCTTTACAGGCTGTGGGGGCTGAAGGAAAGAATTGTAGAGTACCTAGAGGACATTGGGGCAGAGGACCCAAGGCAGCATGGATTCACAGCAGGAAGGTCATGTCAGATGACCCTAATAGATTTCTTTGACTGGGTGGCCAAAGTAGTAGATCAGGGAGGGGCTGTGGATATGGCCTACCTAGATTTTAGCAAGGCATTTGACACAGTCTCACACAGAAGATTAATATACAAGTTAGGCAACCTTGGAGTGGGTCCCAAGGTGGTAGCCTGGATAAAAACATGGCTGGACAACAGGATGCAAAGGGTAATAATACATGGAGTCCACAATGAAGAAAGGAGGGTAATTAGTGGGGTATCGCAGAGTTCGGTACTGAGAACCGGCCCTCTTTAATGTCTTTATAAGTGACATTGGAGAGCACCTGGAAGGAAAGGTGTGTTTCTTTGCAGATGACACAAAGATCTGCAACAGGGTTGATACACAAGGTGGGATGGAAAGAATGAAAAGGGACTTGGCAAGGTTGGAGGAATGGTCAAATGTATGGCAGCTCAGATTCAATGCAAAGAAGTGCAAGGTAATGCATCTGGGAAACAAAAACCCAGGGGAAGAGTACACAGTGGTTGGGTGAGTTAATAACAGCAACAAAAATTGAAAGAGACGTAGGAGTAATTATATCAGATGACCTAAAGGTGGGCAAGCAATATGAGAAGGCAGTAATGAGGGCTGGGGGGATACTGGGGTGCATAGGGAGAGGCATCAACAGTAGAAAACAGGAGGTTATTATCCCTCTGTACAGACAGTTAGTGAGACCCCGTCTGGAGTACTGCGTGCAATTCTGGAGACCCCATCTCCGCAAAGACATAGACAGAGTGGAGGCTGTTTAGAGGAGGGCAACCAAAATGGTGCAGGGTCTGCACCAGAAGACATATGAGGAGAAACTAAAGCAGCTTAATATGTATACCCCTGAGGAAAGGGGGGGGGGGCATGATAGAAACTTTCAAGTCTCTCAAGGGAATAACAAAGCCCAAGATGGTAGTATCTTTCAGAAGAAGAGATGTGCAAGAACAAGAGGGCACAATTTGCAGATAGAGGGGGGATGGCTCAGAGGTAATGTTAGAAAGTATTTTTTCACAGAGAGAGTTGTGAATGCATGGAACAGCCTTCCTGAGGAGGTTGTGGAGTCAGGAACAGTGGGAGAATTCAAGAATGCATGGGACAGGCATAAGGCAATTCTAGTGGGGGGTAGGAAGAAGTAAGCTGTTGATTAACTAGAATCTGCAGCTTATCCATCAGGTAGGAAAATGGGCAGACAAGGTGGGCCAAGCAGTCCTTATCTGCCATCAAATTCTATGTTTCAGTGACATGCCTCCTCAACCTGTTTCTGGAAAGCTGCCGCAATATGTTTCTTGCACATGCGCACAATCAACATAAAAACAGCAATACTGAACAGCTTGAAACTGAAAATGTTTCTTTTACACTTTTATAAAATAGTGTAAGTTAAAATGTACTTTGCCTGTTTAAAATGCCTACAGGAGGCAGTATGGTGTAGTGGTTAAGGGCACTGGGCTGCAAACCTAGAGACCTGGGTTTGAATCCCATCAGTCTCTACTGGCATACTGTGTGACCCTGAGCAAGTCACTTAACTTCCTTGTGCTCCCAGACCAACCTGGAAACAAGCTCTGGCTTTGTGTGCATTTCCTGTTTAAACAATTTCCCCTTTCCTAAAATGGTCGTGTAAAATGATTTGATTGTCAGGTAAGCCCCCCAGTCAAAGTTGTTGGTGACCAAAGTACCGTTGGTACTCTCTATATGCTGTGCTTTGTCTAATGAATGTTGTCTGCAGTTACATTTTCTGAACTGAGTTTACAGTCTCTTGAGTGAGGCTTTTGTGGAACTTGTCTGTGTGCATTGGTGAGGTGGCACTGGCAGTTTTCTGGTAGTACACTCTCTTTTTTTGTGCTGTGTTCATAAAACCTAAACATTGCATCTTCCTAACAGTCATTCCCAGTCTCCACTTAGGTTGGATGGTCCAACAGCGGGGACACTTAAAGATTGGAAGTGGTGGGACAAGGTGGCTCATTCATGTGATTTAGTCACCATGGCAGACACAGCAGTCAACTGATACATCTCCTGGTACTGGTCCTGCATCACAAGCAGTTCACCCACCTCTAGGCAGAGTCAGTCTCATCATATCCTCCCCAATTCTGACACCCTGAGCAACCACTATACCCTTTATATATATATATAAGGCAGTATGCACACAGACAGTGACACTTCTGAAGGGGGTGTGGGGAGTGTGAATTTCACTAGTGATATATGAAACAGTAGTGTAAATCAAAGTTCCCTGACTCTCACTACCCATTGGGTTGTGGCCACTCAAGCATCACTATCATTCCTGTCCTGCCCCCACCCCCACCAGCCCCAGTAGAAGTTAGACTGAAGCAGACAGCCTTACAGAGGCATGACAATAGAGGAAGGGCCCCATATTCAAAAGTCTGAGTTAGTACTGTGCAAAATTCCTTTCCTGAGGGCAAATTAGCACAAGACCCTAAATATGCAATATTCAGACTTGTTCAGAGTACAGTGTGAGTATCCTAAACATGTCTGACTATAGCTCCCTAGAGCACAGCCCTAACTAAGGCACTAACAAGTGCCCTTAGCATTGAGCCCCTGATGGCCACAGGAAGTATGTGCCTATAATAACCATAGGCTGTCAAGGAGCAAAATCAGTTAGGGTTTCCCTGACCTATGCAAAAGTCTCCGTGCAAATGACCTCTGTGTCCATACAGAGAGCTAAGAGTAGCGATGATCAGATATCCCTAAATCTGATCCAACAACATATTTTTGGACGGCCTAATTATCCTTATCTGAATCCTTATGTGATCCTAATTTAAGGACTGGGTCACCCTCCTGTGTCTAGAAGTGTATGATGGCATATCACCCAGGGAGCATCTGCCTTACACCAGGAACACCGGTTCTGCACCACTGCCGTTTACCTTGCTATCTCAGGTCAAGGATGATGGGGACCAGGGACATCCTAACTATAATCTGAGCACCAAAACATGAGAGTACACACAGATTGTAATGTCCATACAGGAGCTGGGATCAGACATGGTGTATTTTTGTTAGCTGCCTAGGTGGTGTACAGCTCTCCAGTCATTTCCCAGGCAGGCCACATTCATTCATAATGTTCCATTGCTCACAATACTACCATTACATTACATTACATTAAAGGGCCATGTCTTACACAAATGTTCCTCCAAAACATGCTTCCTGGGCCTTTACCTAATCCCTCACTCCTAGTGTGGCATCCCTTTTGACTGCTATCTTCCCTCACTGCTTTGATGGTCTCCAATGTCTCCGTGTGGCCTTTTGCACACCCTACTACTATGAGTGTTACCAGGTTCCTCCCCTGAAACGAATGGACACATTTATATTTATTCCCGGTGTCCTGGCCAACATTCCCCTTCCCATAAACCAGTTCATGCAATTATCCAGGCTGTGTGTGGGTGATGATGTGCGATATGGCCGCCACCACACATTCAGTCACTTCACTTCCAGTCTAGCATTGCTTGTAAAGCACTTTGGATGTATGAAAAGCGCTATATAAATACTGTTTCTTCTTCTTCTTCTTTATATTAGTATTGGATACTGGGTCTCTTTCAACCCTACAAATCCCTAACCACCCATTCAGAGTCCATAAAGCCCTGGTGCACCCAAGACTGGTTGTGCAATGGCACCCTCCCAGGTAGGGTAAGCACTAGCCTGGGAGCAGGCTGTGCCGCATGTTTCTCTAAATCCCCATAGAGGACAATAAATATGAAAGCACATCAAGTTAGGACATTATTAGTAAGTGTTTAAAAGCTATAGTTGGTCCTGCTCTGTATATCTCCTTTCTGATATCACCCTGATAGTCCTAGTGGGCCAAAGAACAGGCTCCATGCCTGGCCTCTCGCATGGGGACTTAGCAATCCCAACTCTTGCTAGGCCCCTTCCCTACCTGACACCCAACACTGGCTACATTGCCAGCGGTTACTATCTGAACTGACTAGGACTTTTCTCACACACGTACACAACAGCATTTTCTTAAGCAAAGTGGACTTGTAGTTTTTAATTTTTTTTATTTATATATTTGATAACTGGTAAGTCAATCAATCAATCAGTCAATCAAAATCTTTATTTATCCAGGCAGACACAATTGAGCAAGCTCATTTGCAAGGTGGACCTGGCGTTACACAAGGTCGGTAACAATACATTTATATACAAGCAAAAAAAAACACTAAATGAAAGTATACATTGTGTACAGACAAGGAGGCAGAAATTATAGATATACATAGTAATATATCAGTAAGATAGCAGAGTAAATGCTGGTTAATACTGGATTCGGCTAACATACACATGGGCAGTAATTCATGAAAACGATGTGGCATGTTTAGACAAAAGGAGAGAGAAGCTAAAGAGAGTGCTGCCAGAGAAAGGGGATTCATTGGCAGTTTAACAAAATCATATACATTATGAAAGAAGTCGTGTGGTAGGAGGAGGCGGCAGATGGGGGGGGCTGGGGCTGGGATAATAAGACCAGAGGAGATAGGTTAAACAGGCTGGGGAATGAGGGGGTGGGCAGGTGTGTAAGGGAGGACTAAGGACGGTAGGTTGGTAAGTGAAACGAGAGCAAACTGTGTGAAATGAAAATTGAAATAGGAGGTATGAGAAGGGCAGGTATAAGCGAACTATGGTCGATGAAAGCAATTGCAGACTTCGGTGATATATTTTGTGTACAAAATCTTGAACACAGCAAGACTGACAGGAGTCCTTAATTTCAGAGATTTCTGAAGTTCATTACATAATGATGGCAGTACGAAAGCTATGGCAGTTCTCCCAAAGCACGTTACGGTCTTGGGCACTTTTAGAGAGAGCAGGGAGCAATTTCTTAGAGTGTAAGTTCCAGGCACACTGGAAGGCAGACAGTCAACAATATACTACGGAAGTTTGCCAAGAATAGCACTGTATGTCCAGAAGGCCATATTTCTGTTGCGTCTATACTGTAGAGAGGTCCATCCCACAGCCGCATATAAAGAGCAGTGGTGGGTGGAGAAAGGGAGGCCAGTAATGAAGAGCAGGGCTCTGTGGTATAGCATGTCTAGTTTTCCAAGGTAAGAGGCAGCACATTGACTGTAGATGAAGTCAACGTAGTCAATTAGGGAGAGGAATGTGGACTGAACAAGCGGCCTCTTAGCCTCTGTAGTTAGTAGGTGGTTTATCCTGAAGAAAAGACCAAGTCTCTGCCTCAGTTTTTTTAACAGATCCTCCAGGTGATCCACAAAGGAAAGTCTGTGGTCTAGCCAGACCCCCCCCCCAAATATTTGAATTTCAGTACAAATTCCAAGTTTTCCCCTAACAGAGTGGAGATGGGAGGGATAGTACCAACAGCAGCAGAGTATGTCACATTATCAACAGGTGAAAATAGCATCTATTTTGTCTTTTTGGCATTAAATAGCAGCTTTTTGCTTATTAACTGGTGTTGCAGTAAATTGAAGTCGGCTTGCAGGTCTCTACAGGCAGTTTCAGGTGTTGTGCGGCTTTGGTAAATCACTGTGTCATCTGCGAACAGATGGATTTTTGCCTCTTTGATGGCAATGTCTATACTGTGGATGTAGATAGCAAATAGAAGTGGCCCCAGGATGGAGCCCTGCGGGACACCTCGTTTTAACGGATTGAAAGTAGAAAGTTCACCTTCAGCCTTGACCTGCTGGTGTCTGTCTGTGAGGCAGTCATCAAACCAACACAGGGAGGTAGAGTCGAGGCCAATTTCTTTTAGTGTAGAGAGAAGTAGGCTATGGTTGACAGTGTCGATGGCCTTGCTTAGGTCTAAAAAAATGGCACAGACAAATTTTTTGTTCTCTAGGTCATGTTGCCAGTCATTTGTCACCTTGGCCAGGGCCGTGATCATACTGTGTTTGGATCTGAAGCCAGACTGCATGGGGTTTAGCAGATTTGTATTATCTATGAAAGATCTCAGTTGGGCATTCACAATTTTTTCCAGCAGTTTTGATAAAATGAGGAGGAGGGAGATTGGCCAATAGTTATTTAGGTCGAAGGGTTCCCCAGATTTGAATAACGGAATAACATGTGCAGTTTTCCACAGGTGAGGGATGGTCCCTCGTGAAAGAGACAGATTGAAAAGATGCATAATAGGTACAGCCAAGACATGGTAGGCAGTCTTTAGGTAGTACGGATCAAAGGTGTCAGCACCTGCACTTTTCCTGGAGTCCAGCTGGAGTAGAAGATCTTTAACCTCTTTCAAGGAGGCAGGAGAGAAGGAAAAGACTGCTTTTGTGGAACTAGATTATGAAAGTTGCATAGTAAGCTGGGAACACAGGCTACATGTAGGCAAATTTTCAAATACTAGACCTGCGCTGGCAAAATGGTTATTGAAGGCTTGTAGTATCTCTTTTTTGTTGTTGATAGTTACATTGTCCGAGATAATTTTTGTGGGGGACGTGTCACCTGTCGTATGATCAGATAGTTCTTTTATCGTAGACCAAAACTTGGTAGGGCATTTAGAGGTGAAGTCGAGTTCAGCGTAATAGAAATTGGCCTTGGCCTCTCTAACCAGCTTAGTGCAAAAGTTTCTGGCTGTTCTGAAGAGACACCAGTCTTCTGCTTTATGGGATTTGTGAGCTATTTTCCAGAGCTTATCCCTTTTTAGTAGTGCTGTCTTAAGCTCGGCAGTGTACCAACAGCACTTTCTAGCCTTTATGCAGCTTTTGACTAGGGGTGCGTGGGTGTTAAAGGCACTGGATACAATTTAATGGAAAATGGCATACACTGATTCTACCGATTTAGCTAGATAAAAGCTCTGCCAAAGTAGGGAGGCTTTCAGGTCACTGATATATGCAAGTGGATCGAAGTTCCATTTTGATCTTTTGGTAGAGAACTTAGCTGTAGATGGCAGTTTGGGGGCTGCCCTGATGGCAGCAATAAAACAATGATCGCTAACATCGGCAGAGAAGAAAAAATTACTCACCTTAGTAATGTTGTTTCTTCTAATGGAGTCTTGCTGTATTCTGACTATAGCAGTTAGGTCCTGCCTTTCAACTGCCCCAGAGAACAAAGAGTTAACTTTCCATGGCCAGCATGGAACGTTCAGCGCAAGCTTGGTTGAAGCCTCTGTCTGCTGCTGTTTAAACTCCAACCATCAGATCTTTTCGAGCAATACTCACTAGAAGTTCTGTGTGGAAACTGTAAATCTCACACTAGCCAACTGGCAACTAAATTTATTAAAAAGGGTTTTTTTCATTTCAAAGCAAAGACTCAAGTCAGGAAACCCAAAAAACAAAACACAACACACATCCAAAGTAAAGGAGGGTGAAAAAGAGGGGCACCCCTAGGGTGCCAACACTGCTCCTGCCCACCCACATCCCAAATCCAGGTTCTGAGAGGGGAGGCAGGGGGAGGTCAGAATACAGCAAGACTCCATTGAAAGAAACATTATTAAGGTGAGTAATTTTTTCTTCAAACAACATGACGTCTTGCTGTATTCTGACTATAGTAGACTACCAAGCAGTACTTCCCTGGAGGAGGGACAGAACCTACTTTGGGAATAGGCTCTGAAGTACTGCTGTGCCAAACCGAGCATCACTCCTAGCCTGGATATCCAGAGAGTAATGCTTGGTGAATGTATGGACTGTTTTCCAGGTGGCTCCTTGACAAATTTCTAAGATAGGAATATACCTGGCAGCAGCCAGGGAAGCAGCTTTACCTCTAGTAGAGTGAGCCCTCAGGCCTGAGGGTGGGGTTCTACCCAGTTTTTCATAGCAGAATTGTATACAAGAGACAATCTACCTGGCAATAGATCTCTTAGTGGCGGGTTTGCCCTTACCAACCTCTCCATATGTGAGGAACAACTGGAGGGACTCAAACCTGTGACCCTTGGTGTGCTCTATGTAGCAGCTGAGGGCCCTTTTAACATCCAAGCTGTGCATCCTCCTCTCTCCAGAGGAGGAATGGTCAGTGAAGAAAACAGGGAGAGACATAGACTGATTAAGGTGGAAATCTGAAAGCACCTTAGGCAAAAACTTCCTGTTAGTTCTTAGGACCACTTCATCTCTGTGGAAAGAGATGAAATCAGGCTCTACTGACAGGGCTTGCAATTCACTGATATGCCTGGCAGATGTAATGGCTACCAAAAACAGTTTTCCAAGTCATGTACTTAAGCTCTGCAGAGGACAAAGGCTCAAAGGAAGGTTGCATAAGCTGAGCAATGCAAACATTAAGGTCCCAAGCAGGAGCAGGGTCCCTAAAGGGGGGATTGGTATGCAGCAATCCCTTGAAGAACTTACAAAACACAGGATGAGCTGACAGAGGAGAGGGCTTGCCTACTGACAAGAAGGCAGAAACAGCTGCCAAATGCACTTTAAGTGTAGCAGGTCTAAGTCCTAAGCCATTAAGATGGACCATATAGTCCAGAGCTGTAGGCAACCTGGCAGATTCTGGAGAAATGTGCTTATTAGAGCACCAAATAGTGAACCTTTTCCATTTGGAGTTGTAAGTATTTCTGGTGGAAGGCTTTCAAGAGGCCTTAAGGATATCCAGAACCCCTTGAGAAAGGTGCAGATCAGCAAACTCTAACTCTTCAAGAGCCATGCCTTGAGCTTGAGAGACTTGAGGTTCAGATAACAAATCCTCCCCAGAGAGGATGTCAACAGGTTGTAATTCCTGGGAAGAGACAGGGGAAGGTGGACTGCTAAGGACAGCAACAGAGGGTACCAGGGCTGTCTGGCCCAGTCTGGAGCAATCAGAATCACTTTGCATGGTTGTGACCTGATCTTGACTAACACTTTGAACAGGAGAGGGAAGGGAGGGAAAGCATACAGAAATTTCCCTTCCCAATCCAGAATCAAGAGCATCCAGGGGGACTGAGCCCAAGACTGGGGGTCTGCAACAAAAGAGAGGAAGTTGGTGATTGTCTGGGGCTGCAAAAAGATCTATCTGTGGAGTGCCCCATCTCGAGAAAATCACTTTCAAAACTAGGGGATCTAGGGTCCATTCGTGATGGCCCTGGGATATCCTGCTGAGAACATCTGCTAGAACATTGTCCTTTCTTGGGAGGTGAACTGCTATCAGAGAAGTTTGCAGGGAATAGGTCAGGGACGACAACTTCATTGCTTCTATGCACAAGGCCATAGACCGAGTGCCTCCTTGCTTGTTGATGTACCACATTGTGGTGGTATTGTCTGTTCTGATCTGGACCACCTTGTTCTGTACAAATCTGGAAAAGGCTTGCAGTGCTAGAAACACTGCTCTGAGTTCCAATAGATTGATGTGAAGCAGAGATTCTTGAGGTGACCACAGCCCTTGGGTGGTAAGATCCCCCAGGTGGGCTCCCCAGCCCAGCAAGGAGGCATCTGTGGTGAGTATCACTGAATGAGACTGAGTGATAAAAGGAACTCCTTGCCTCAAATTGTCCTGATCCTGCCACCATTGCAAAGCCTGGATCAGGGTTCGAGTCACTGGGACTAGCTTGGTAAAGGAATCCTTTCTTTGGGACCAGAAGGCTCTTAAGTGAAACTGAATGTCCCTCATCTGAAATCTTGCTCCCTGGACTGCTGTAGAGGCTGCCATGTGGCCCAGAGGCTGCAGGAAATGCCTTGCTGGTCGGGAATCCTAAGGAAGTGAGCACTTGCTGAGTTATTTGCAGATGTGACTTGACTTGGTCTGGAGACTGACCCATTATGAGCCAGTCGTCCAAGTATAGAAAGATGGAGATCTTTTTTCTCCTTAGGAGAGCAACCACTACTGCCAGGCACTTTGTGAACACCCTTGGGGCTGTTGTTAGGCATGACTTGATAGTGGCCTGAGGGCAACTCGAACCTGAGGCACTTTCTGTGGGAGCACCTGATAGGAATGTGAAAATAGGCATCTTTGAGGTCCAAGGACACTGGCCAGTCCCCTGGCCTTAGAGAGGGCAGATTTATTCCCAGAGTCACCATTTTAAACTTTGGCTTTAAAAGGTGTTTGCTCAGATATCTTAGATCCAGCATGGGCCGCCATTGTCCTGTTTTTTTGGGGGGTTAGGAAGTACCTGGAGTACAATCCTTTGCCCTTGTGTAGGGTAGAAACCCTCTCTATGGCTCTGAGAGCCAGGAGGGAAGAAACCTCTGCCTTTAGGGCAAGGGTCTCTGATGGATTTGCAGGCGGAAAGGATCTGGTTCTCATCTTGGGAAATTTTTTGAAGCTGAGAACCAGTCCCTGGCTTACTACTTCAGGACCCACTTGTCTGATGTCAGAGACTTCCAGTCCTGGACAAAGTAAGCCAGCCTGCCCCCTACAGGTATTGGAGAATCGGCCTGGGCAGACCCATCAGGGTGTCTGCTTGGCAGTGGCTTTAGGCTGAGGGGTGGAAGCAGGCCTGCTCATTCCCCGTCTGCCTATCCCTCTGAAGAACCCCCTCTGAGCATAGGAAGAAGAGGAGGCCTGGGCTTGGTAAAAAGGCCTTTGAAAAGGCCTGCCCCTGCCCCTAGACTGCTGCCTTTGAGGAGTAGCTTGCCTTTCTTTGGCCTGAGCACTCCTGTAGGTGGTCCTATACTCGTCCATCTTTTTCATGTAATTCTCTGTCTGCTCCCCAAACAGAGAATTACCAATGACAGGAAAATCCATGGCCTTAGCCTGGGTATCCTGTGATAGGCTAGTCATCTGAGCCAAGCCATCCTCGAAGGGCCACAGATGTAGCCATGACTCTAGATGAAACATCATTGGAGTCCACAGCAGCATGAAATTGCATCTTGGATGCCTCAATCCCATCTGCAGCCACCTGCTCCAGCTCCTTGGCAAGCTGGTCAGGGGCTTGTTTAGCCAGAGCCAGAACAGTGTCCCATCTGGACTTCTGGTATCTAGCTGTGTAGGCCATATATTTAGCCTGCCTGAGCCTCAAAGATGCTGCCATGTACTGATTCTTTGCCATGGCATCAATCCTCCTGGAGTCCTTATCTGGGGGGTGTGATGCCAAGGGAATATTTGCCTTATCACAGGCAGCAGCCTACACTACCCCAACATGGCTGCATTGCTGAGAAAGGAACTCCGTGTCCGAGCCTGAAAGGGTGTACCTCTTGTCCATTCATCTGTCCACAGGAGGTATGGAGTTAGGAGTCTTCCGAATTTTAATTGTCTGCTTCCCAAAAGATTTATGGAGGGGAATAGACAGCCTCCTGGACTCTGGGATGTCCATCATTTCAACAAAATCAGGCTCTTCCTGATCCTCTACTGCTTCTTCCATTGGAAGCTGGAGGGTTTCAGCCACTTATTTGTAAAACATAAAGTGGGAAGGGGACTCAGAAAGCCTAGGAGGAGAAACACCTGAAGGTCTGTCTGGGGAGATGTCCTGGTCAATAGGCACATCCAGACTTTCGTGATCACCATCATCATCATCATACTCTCCCTCCTCCTCCACCTCCGATTCATAAAATTCTTCTGAAGTGTAATCCAGAACTGGGGGAACCGACTGAACCGAGCCCCTGCCAGATGGTGCCGGTTCGTCCAGAACCGAAGTTAGTGATTGCACTATGCTTATCGCTTTGGCTATCTCATCAGAGGTCGGAGTATGAATTTCTGGAACTGAATCGGATGATTTTTCTCTTCTCTTCCTTTTAACTGGAACTGACTCTTCAGAATCGGCTCTTCTTTTGCCTGCAGAAGTTTCGCCCTGGTCAGAGCGCACTCCTTCTGGTTCGGTCAGAACTGAACCGGGCTGGCCATCCGGGTCAGCGGACTTCTCAGCCTCCCTTTCCCTCAATCTACCTACTCTCTTATCCAGGGTAGCTTTGGGAAAATTCTTACAAATTTGGCAGTCTGAATAGAGGTGGTCAAACCCCAGACAATAAACACAGGTGGTGTGGGGATCAGCCTTAGCAAAAGCTTCCCCACACACACTGCAGTGTTGAAACCCAGTGGGCCCGGTTTTTTTCTTGGGTTTCTCAGACATGGCCAATCTTATCCAAAACGTACCCTTTTTTCAGCAATCCACCAGGCAAGATTCCCCTATCGGTTCCTGACCGTGTTACGGGCCTTGGAAAAAAATGTAATTAAATCTGTTTTTTTTAGAACCGATACGGACCGGTTACCACACTCTAAGTAAATTCACAAACTTTTTAAGACTAAACTGATCTGTTCAGCCGAACCGATCCGAAATTTACAGGTTCCACACAGAAACTAAATGTAAAACCTATCTAGTACTCACGGTACCACAGACAGAGACTTAAACCGACAGATTTGGTAGCAGAAATTCGGTAGAAACCGAGCGAAAAATGACACTTTAACCGACTTTTTTGAACTGAGCAAAGGAGAAATCTCCGTAGCGACTGTTCAGTGAGGCGGAGTAAAGAATCTGACGGTTGGAGTTTAAACAACAGCAGACAGGGGCTTCAACCGAGCTCGCGCTGAATGTTCCATGCTGGCCATGGAAAGTTAACTCTTTGTTCTCTGGGGCAGTTGAAAGGCAGGACCTAACTGCTATAGTCAGAATACAGCAAGACTTCATGTTGTTTGAAAATCCCAGCATGGAAGATGGAATGGGGTTTGCTTGCTAGAAGAACATCTAGTAGTGTGCTTTTCATGGGGTTTTTCTTATTGATGCATGTTGGTTCATTGAAAAGTAAGGTGAGCCCATGGGAGTCACAGAAGGATTTAAGTGGAAGTGAAGCATTGGACAGCCAGTCATAGTTAAGGTCCCCTATTATGATAGTTTCCATGGTGTCAGTTCCCATAGTAGATGAGAGGTGGTACAGGAGCTGTGACCCCAAGGACAGGGGTCTGTAACATCCTATGACACGGAGCGCCAATGCCACAGATATTTCAATTTTAATTGACAGGCATTCAAAACCATTGGCAATTGAGGTGGAATCGAGGGTAGTGACCGTGAACCTGTCCTTAACATAAATGGCTATGCCATGGCCTCTAGTACGTCTGTCGGCTCTGAATAACAGGTAGTTGGAAATGTTGACTTCTTTGTCTGACGTAGATGGGCGAAGCCAGGATTCCGAGATCACAAGTACATCAGGTTCCATATGAATAGCCCAAGCCTGTATTGAGGTGAATTTTTTTAAGAGGCTGCACACATTAACATGCATGAAGCTGATTCCTTCAAGCTTTATGATTTCTGAGGGTGAGGCAATTGCTTCGGTTGGACCAGGGTTAAGTTTAACATTGCCTGAGCATAGCAATAGAAGGAGCACGACTTTCCCTAGTACTACAAGTGGTAATTTGAAATTTCTAACCCTTCTTTGGCTGGACAGAGCATCGGTGTATGAATGCAGGCTTATTTTTTGTACTGTACTGTCCTAATGATGCGTATACTAGGACCCTTGCAGTATAACACCAAGAGGTGAAAATACTGGTCAAAGTAGGTAACATTCCTTGCATAGGTAATAACATACTGGTGACACTCCGAAGGGGAGATTCAAGTGAGTGAAAGTACGAGAACTTAGGGGTACAGCACACATTATATAAGGACTTAATAAGTAGTCATTTTTGTGGTAGAGGATACGACTCCTCCTGAGGGTAATGTCCAATGGGCATGTACCCAGTTAAGGGTACGGTGCATAAGGAGGTGTAAAGATAAAGCCAGAATGCAAGAGCCATGCTTAAATTTAAATGGTCAGAGAGAGAGTAAGTACACAGGCCCCAGGGACCATTTACAAGCATGACCTGGGCCATATAGATGCTACATACAGGCAGTTGCATATAATACAGAGACAATTCATAAAATCGTAATACAGAGGAAAGTAAAACATTTACAGTAGTGTCGATGATACTTGGATACAACAGATTTGAACCTGGAGAAAGGATCATACAGATAGTACAATAACAAATACTTCACAGATGCACAGAGTACATTCAATATTTGATGCACCAAAAAGAAGTACATGGTTGAACAGTGAGATAATGTATCAGGAGTACATCAACTAACATCTAAACTAGCAGTTGTAGGTCAAGGTTTATATAGGTGTATTGCTTAAGTGTTTTCTGAAGGTCAAGGGGGATTCTAGTTTTTAGATTTCATCCAGAAGGGCATTCCAAAATGTAGATGCTGCCCAAGAGAAGGCTTTTTGTCCCATGACAGTGGATGTCCTGACACATTCCAATCGCCTGTTTGAGGAGGACCTCAAAGCTCATGAGTGCTGTTTAAGGACTTACAAGCCCACCAGTGAAGACTTAGTACCGTTGTGGAGTGATTTGCAGATGAAGGACCCTAGCATTAGGTTCCTACGAGCTTGGGGAGGGAGCCATCCTAGTGTTTGGTATAGTATACAGTGATGGATGCTGAAATGAGTGATGAACCTGCAGACACTGTTGAATGCAGTGTTCAGATAATTAAGATGCTGGGGTGTGGTCAGGAAGATAATAAGGGAGCAGTATTCAAGGATAGGTAGGAGGGTGCCCCTCCCTATTGCTAATCTCATCTCGGGAGTTGAAAGGTGTTTAAGTCTGTAGCAGATACCCAGTTACTGGTTAATCCTCTTGATTACTTGACCAATGTGGATAGAGAAGGTGAGAGAAGGATCAAGAGTCACCCAAAGGTATTTAAAGTTATCCACCTGCTCAAGGGTGGTACCGTCAGCGGACCAGATGTTGAGGGCAGGTAAGTGATTGGACTTAGCCCTGGTGAGTCTATTCTTAAAGCTGAGCAGTATGTATTTGGTCTTTTTCACACTTACAATCAGCCTGTGTTGCTCGAATCAGTGAGTAGTAGCGGAGAAATCTACACTGGGGACTTGAGACAGATTTGAGAGGTTGTTGTCACTATGGAAAAGGATAAGATCCTTCACATACATGATTCTTTGACTTACTGTGGGTATAGAAAGCAGAGGATTGACTTGTCTCTGTACACTAGATTTCTCTCCTCTTCTCCTACTGGTAGTGAACCCACAAGGGTTCCGTTAACCTCACTTGAGGGGTGACCTATCACTCTTCTGGTTGTGCCTGTCAGGTGCTGATGGTCTCTGCCCTTCTGAAGGCAAGATCTCTGGGTCTCCATCCCTCCCAGCTGCTCTTGTAGTTCTTTTCTGGAAACCAGGTATGAGGGACCAGTACCACCCAATTCCAGGGATCCTGCCACTGTCCCTGGGACTGCAGACCCTGTTAACCCAGTCCCTGCCAAAGAGACTGGACTGATGTTCTCCCTCTTGATGAAGCTCCCTCTGTCCATGTGCCTTCTCTTCTTATACCTCTTTGTGGGAAGGGCAGGGCCATGAATATTCATGCTCTAGTTTCCCATTCCTGGCTGAGGCAGGCCATTCACAGCACAATACCCAGACATCCTGTCTCTGGGCAAACCCCCTAGAGAACAACTCTTAGGGTCTAGCTTAACTCCACTAGTGTTGTTTAGTAACCTGTCTTGAGCTGGCAGAGGAGAGAGGCTGGTTACACAAACATCGGATATTGTTGGATTCAGATTTGGATATTCTAAAATCCTAAGATCTTCTCACTGACATACTAATCATAACCAGAATTCAGTAAAGGCATGGATTGATATAAAAATTGCAAATACATAATCACAGATGAACCTTACCTTCAAAGCATCATGTAATGACCTACCTTATTCTCCTTCCATGGACATCTTATGTTTCACTACCTGTTCCCCATGTTTTTTGATGGTTTAGTTCTGTGGCCAGAGGTCATCATCATACAAAACACAGAGTGTACTTAACACTAATGAACCTTAAATGTAAGCAGCATCTTGCAACAGCCAAAGGCACCTTCAGTGTTCATATATTCATGTGAATCTCTTGTTGTTTTGGTTGAAGTCTGCCATATGTATGTTGGACAAAGACGATCATGGAGGTGTCAATCTTTTGTAGTCCTCATTTTGCTGGAGGCTTTTGTCTGGTTCACAGACTGGTTGTTTTGAATATCTGTAGGAAAAGGGAGTCAAAATGGCAGAAAGTAGATATTGAGTGACTTTAAAGAAATTGTAAGTCAGAAATTGTGTTTTTTCACTCTGTGATTTGGACGGATTCATTGTTACACCTCGTTGTCATAGATTCAGAGAAGGAACTGGTAACTATACATAGAATGATTCATAAATGTTAAGGAAATATACCTGTGAGTGAAGAAGAGTGGCATTTACTATTGTAACAGACAAAATCAGTCTTGGTTGTTGGTAGAGGTTTTTCCAGTGTCTGGCTGCCTGGTGCAAAGTGTCTACTGGCACTGGCCAAGAGTTTGCTGGATGAGACTTTTTGAGAGGCTGGCTGGTGTTCCAGCTAGTGCTGCTGGGTCTTATGCTAGCACAAAAGTTTGGGATTGCGGGAGGATGTTTTTGGCTTTCAGGCTGGTGATCCAGCTGCTGGAGGGCTGGCTGGCAGAACGATCATCACTTTCAATGGTTATACGGTACCTACAGGGAAATGAATGCACAAGGGAAGAAAAGAGACCATTTAGTGCCTTTACAACAGTGCAGTGTCAAAATGGCTTTTGTTCCCATACTGTGACCTGGATTCCACTTGCCATACATGGTCATCATAGTCCTCCCAGACATCTGTCAAGAAAAAGATAGCAGTATCACTGGTAATGAAATAAACCTGTGAGTCAAGAAGAGTGACACCATCACAGTAGATGAGATCAGTTCTGTTTGATGGAGGAGGGCTGGCTACAGAACTGGATGGTTGACTGGAAGGAGGGCTGGCTGGCTGGAGTGTGGTGTTATGCCTGCATGGCTGATGTGTTACTCCAGCCAATACACTGGCACAAGCATCCAAGTTGACTGAGAAGGTGTAAAGTTGTTTGGGCTGGTTGTCTTGCACTTACTGCTTGCAGCAGAAAACAGCCAGTTAAGGATTTTAGGATATCCACATCCAAATAAAAAATCTGATATTTTATTTATATATTTATTTGTTTTTTGTTAACCAAGTAGGTACACTAGGCAAATGAACAGTGTACCCCATTACGTCCGAGCCCAAACTTGGCTTTTTCAAAACCCTCCTCAAAGGCCACCTTCAGACCATCGCTGACTGCGACTGTCCTTAACCCCCTTGATCCTTGACAATGGACTCTCCTCCTGCTCGATCGCCCTAGACACAGCTCTATTTTTCTAATTTAAGAGCAACCCTTTGTTCTCAAAGTTCCTGTTGTACCTGACACTGTTAGGCCTATGCCCTGGCTATGACTGACCCTTGTTCCAATGCTTATCTACTGTAAAACTGTACTGTATATACTGTGAAACATTTGTACCCAAACTGTATATGTTGACCTAACTGTTGTACTCGACTCTGTCAGACCTGTTTCCTGACTGCTACTGTCTCTTGTTCCAGTGCTTATCTACTGTAATATATTATGTACCCAAACTGGTATATGTTGACCTAACTGTTGTATGCTTGTCTACTAATGTGGTGCCTTTGGGAATGAGTCTCTGACTCAAAGGTTATAAACCCGAAATGTTCAGTAAATAAATAAATAAAATAAATAGCCATTTTTAGGTATGACTCAGGCATTAGAATCATAGAATCATACAATTCTGATGGCAGAAAAGGACCCCTCTGGCCCATTGAGTCTGCCCTCCCCTTCCCCCCTTACTCTAAGGGACAATAATCATACATTCATACACATTAGGGTTTAGAATATTGAAAACTAATATCCTAAAGTCCTAAAAATGGTCCAGTATCCAAGATATTCATTTATTTAAACAGAGATCCGATTACCCTACATAAGAGGTCATTAGCATCTAATTATAGTTCCATTGCCTAGTAAAGTCCAAGCATTTGATTCTTGAGCTAGACAAACATGGACAGTTAAATGAAAAACTTGATAGTGTATTGGACATAACTAAGTATTTCCATCATTCCCTCAAATGCACTGATATCTTCCATCATTACCAACAAAAACAAAATGTTTCTCTGGATTGCTTTATTAAACACATTTCTACATGATGGAACTCCATATTTTATTTGATGGAGAGACTTGTGGAATAAAAAGTTGTGTTCTGCACCATGAAATTCAACAATGTGGACCTTTATTCCATCTAAGAGGAAATTTAATAATAAAGGAAACATTCCCCCTTGGTTCAACAAGACAATTAAAAATCAGATTAAAATAAAAATGTTACTTTTTAGGAAACTTAAGAATAGTTCTGTTCCAATTAAAACTACTCTATTACATAAATACAGACTATCTGTGAAAAACTTAAAAAATTCTATTAAATTGGCAAAAAATAAGCTAGAATTTAAACTAGCTCACACAAAAGACTGTCACAAATCTCTTTTCTCCTATATAAATAGTAAAAAAGGTGTATCAAGGACCATTGGTCCCATTATAACCAATAGCTCTTCTCTATCTGATATAGAAACCTTGAATCTCTTTAATAAGTACTTTTGTTCTGTCTTCTCTCAAAAATCACCTATTAGTATATTTAAAGTTCACCATGTAGATTATCATAGGTTCTATCCAACTGACATTATACAGGCTATCAAAAAACTAAAAAAAAATACTAGTCTGGGCCCAGATGGTATTCATCCATGGTTTCGGATCGAAACCTTTAAAAATATTTTTATACTTTTGTCAATTATCTTCAACAAATCCTTACAAGAAAGCATTGTACCAAATGACTGGCATTCAGCAATAGTTACTCCCATATTTAAAAAAGGCAACAGAGGTTCTGTGCAAAATTATCGTCCAATTAGCCTGACCTCAGTGGCTGGTAAATTAATGGAATGAGTAATTAAGTCTCTAATAGATCAAGATTGTAAACAATTTGGAATTTATGATTCAAATCAGCATGGGTTTACTCCCAAGTATTCCTGCACCACCAATCTGATATCTTTTTACAATAATATAAGTACTCTACTAGATGTGGGTATCCCTACTGATGTAATTCTTTTGGACTTTAGTAGAGCTTTCAATAAAGTCTCACATGAAAAACTCATTACTAAAATGCACAATCTAGGTTTGTCACCTGATATTGTCAACTGGACTTTAAACTGGTTGACAAATCATTCTCAGAGAGTCAGAATTAATGATATCTTGTCTGATTCGGGTAGTGTGACAAGTGGTGTACCACAGGGTCGGTCTTGGGACCAACATTGTTTAATCTCTTTATCAGTGATTTACAAACAGGGCCAAATAACTTCATGGTTAAATTTGCAGACAATACTAAATTGGGGCAAGGTTAATAATCAAGAAAATATTTCTGCATTAAAGAAGAATTTGGAAAAATTAACACTTTGGGCAAATGAAAATGATATGAGTTTAATCAAGACAAATGTTTAGTAGTGCATTTCGGTGTACATAATCCAAAAACAATATATTATATAAACGGACTACCACTTCACTCATCAAATTGTGAAAAAGATTTAGGGATATATGTTAATAATAAACTTACATCAAATGATCAGTGTGTTAGAACTGCTTGCATGACCAACAGACTTTTGAGGCAAATAAAACACACTTTTGTTAATCGCACTGAACCATGCCTTATTCCATTGTATAGCGCATACATTAGACCGTATCTAGACTATGGCTCCCCTTTCTGGAATCCAAACCAAAAAAAAGCCATAGCAATTCTTGAACAGGTTCAAAGGAGAGTAACTAGAATGATTCCAAGATTAACAAACTTGGATTATCAGAACAGATTAAAAGCTACTGGTCTCTCCTCTCTTCAAACCAGAAGATTAAGAGGTGATATGCTTATGGTTTTTAATTTAATAAATTCACCAGATCTAATGGAAAAATGTGGTCTAACACTCTTCAAAAGGAGACATGTTCCGAGACTGCATAATAAACAGCTTGAAGTAAAAACTTATAAAACCATCAAAAGGGGAAACTTTTTCCAATAAAAGCATCCATTGTATGGAACACCTTGCCACAAGAATTGGTAGAGGCAACTAGTGCCACTGTCTTTAAAAACAAATTAGATGTTTGGTTGAGGGATAATAGATAAATAATGTCCCACATAGTGTGGGGAACAGTCTTGATGGGCTCTGGCCTTCTTCTGTTCTTTCATACCAAGTAATACTAAGTGATGAATCTCTGTTACGGTTGAAGTTGTGTGTTCTGAAAATGCTGTTCCTCTTTTGCGACAATATGAACAGGCCACCAAAGATTTAAATGCAGAATCTGCAACCCTAATAACATTGCCCTTTCCATAGTGAGTCTACCTGAACACTGCACGCCATTATTCATAATCTTATGCAGCAAACCAATGGAGCAGGGCTGGTGGTGATGCTGATAATGACTGTGATGATAGTGGGTAAGGGGGCAACCTCACTAGTTCATCTCAGTCTTCGCAGCAGCAGCCGCAGAATGCAATACTCATTAAAGAACTGGCAGAGATGTTTCTTACACAATTACAGGCATGTTTGACAAAATTAGACTAGGGAAATAATTTGGCATGGCAACTCTACTAGGTCCTATATAGAAGGATTTGTTTGCACCCCATGGAGGCATAGCTTCTATCAGACAAAACTGTTGCATACATTTATGCCGAGCAGCAAAGACAGCTTGAAGAAACTGGCAAGAACTGCATACATAACCTCCAGGATGTACTGCTCCCCCTCTTCCAGTGTCTTCTAGTGATGCCAGTTTCAGGGGTGAATGTAATGACATTGAAGACTTAGACAGAGAAGATCCTGAGACAACCAAAGATGTTTGAAAGTTTTTGGATGCTGAATGCTGGCACCAATCAAACATTTTGCAGTAAGACTCAGATGTGATACCAGAGTACCTGATGTAGGCTTATCTAGCAGAGCCACTGTCTAGCAGAAATACTGATTCAATACAATTTTGGCAAGACAGGCAAGTAATTTGGCCTAAACTAGCTAAAGTGGCTTTATATTTTCTTAGATGCCCTCCAACATCAGTCGCTTCTGAAGGATGTTTCAGTACAGCTGGGGATATTGCCTGACCACATCACTTAAGGCCACATCCAAAAAATCTTGAGGTTTTCAAACTCAAGTCACATGGATCACCTTTAATTATCCATTCAATTATTCATTATCCAACTTGTGACATCTACTACTATTCCCGCTGTTACATATCCTAGTGGCAAGTCTCCCCATACTCCCATTGGCACCGGTACAGCTCACCACTCCCAGCAGCAACAGAAGCACAATGAAAATTCTGATGCACAACACCACCTTAAGTCCTCCTGATGAGACTACGACTTTGACATTGTAACACCAGCCTGCTCGTTCTTTACACAGATTACACAGAAATGTGATGGCAGAAAAAGGCCCCACGTCTCATCTAATCGGCCCAATACCCTACCCCTCCTTCTCTTATGCTTCCACTTTTTTTCCCAACCCCTTAAATCTGTCTCAAGCCCTCTTGAAACCCTTCACCATTTCAGCTGCCACTACCTCCTCTGGCAGCTTGTTCCAGGCCTCCACCACCCTCTCCATGAAAAACTGCTCCTTACATTACCTCTGTATTTCCCACCTTCCAGTTTGAGGCTATGTCCCCTCATGTTCACTCCCTTCATCAATTTGAACAAGCTACCACCCTCCACCTTATTTATTCCCTTCAAATATTTAAAAGTTTCTATCATATCCCTCCTCTCCTTCCTAGTCTCCAGAGGGTACAAATTTAGCCCTCTCAATCTTTGATCATAGGGTACATCCCGCATCCCTTGTACCATTTTAGTTGCCCTTCTCTGGACCCTCTCCATCATCTCAGTATCCCTGCATAGGTGAGACCTCCAGAATTGCACCCCATACTCCAGGTGCATCTTGACCATGGTTCTGTGTAATGGCATTAACACCTCCCTCTGCCTGCTAGTAAAACCCCTCACAATGCAGGCCAACATACCATTTACCTTGCCAACCGCCCTGCTACACTGGCTGCCCACATTAAGGTCATGCGATACCATAATCCCCAGGTCCCTTTCTGTTTCCTTCTCCTTAATCACCACTCCCCCCAAGAGAGTAAGTTTCAGTCTTAGTCTTCCTCCCTAGGTGCATCACTGAGCACTTTTGTGCATTAAACTTCAATTTCCAGGTCTCAGACCACTTCTCCAGCCTTTCCAGGTCCCGCCTCATGGTTTGCACCCCGCTACATGAATCCACCCTATTGCAGACCTTTGAATCATCTTCGAACAAGCACACTCATCCCTCCAAACCCTCTGCTAGGTCACTAACATAAATGTTAGAGTAGTGATCCTAGCACTGACCCCTGTAGCACCCCACTGGTCACTGCCCGTTCCCTGGAATGTGTCCCATTTACCACCACTGTCAGACTCCTTCCTGTCAGCCAGTTCTCCACCCATCTGGTGATACTGTGGTCCACCCACAGTCTGTCCAGCTTATGCACTAGTCTACTGTGTGGAATGGTGTTGAAGGCCTTACTGAAATCCAGATAGGCCATGTCAACCGCTCCTCCCTAGTCCACTATCTGTGTCACCCCATCAAAAAACTCAATCAGATTAGTCTGGCAGGACCTTCCCTTGGTGAAGCCATGCTGCCTGTCATCCTGCATGCCATTTATCTCCAAGTATTCTATCAACCTGATCTTAAGTAATGTTTCCATTACCTTCTCTGCCACCGAGGTGAGACTAACCGGACGGTAATTTTTGACTTCGTCCCCCCTCCCTTATGTAGTGCAACCACCTCTGCCCTCTTCCAGTCCATTGGCACCACACTTGTGACCAAGGAGAAGTTAAACAGCCTTGCCAGATGTGGCGCCAGTTCATCCCTCACCTCCTTGAGAACCCTTGGGTGCATTCCATCAGGCCCCATTGCCTTGTCTACCCTAAGTCTACCCAGCTCCTCCCTTACTCCGTCCACTGTGAATTCTGCCAAATCCACCTGCATGTGGCTGTCTCCCTCCCCACCCCATCCTGGTCCCCTGCTCTCACTCTCTTTCATGAAGATTGAAGCGAAGTAACTATTTAATGCCTCTACTTCTTCAAAATCCTCTTCCAGTATTGTTCCACTTTCCCCTCATAACCTTCCATTCCCATGCTGTGCCCTCCTCCTCCTTTCTCCAACGTACCTGAAAAGGTTTTATCCCCCCACCTGGCCTGCTTTGCTATCCTCTCCTCAGTGACCTCCTTAGCCCTCCTTATCTTTTGCCCTGCCTCCCTTCTTTTTTCCCTATAAGTCTCACTATCCTCATCTTTTTGTGTCATCCTGTACCTCTTGAATGCTCTAATCTTCTCCTTGACCCCCTAACACCACCTCTCTAGTGAACCACAGAGGTCTTTCTGTCTTCTGTTCTTTCTTACCCTTCTTATGCATAAGTACATGGCTTTATGTACCCCTCTCTTGATGGCTGCCCATAATTCCTCCACCCCGTATACATCCCCTATCCTTGACATTTCTTCCCTAACTACCCTCCTCATTCTGTGAAAGTTAGCCTTTCTGAAGTCCAAGGAGGATGCTGGGAACCTCCACAATGGAGACCCACAAGAGGGTGGAATGGGACCCCACAGGGAAAGGAAACAACTCCTGATGGGGGACTCAATCATTAGAGGTAGAACTAGGGGAAAGAGGGGAAAGGGAGGTAAGGTGCCTGCCCAGTGCCATGGCTTGGAGAGACAGGAAACGAATCCTCAGGATCATGAGAGCAGCTGCAGGGGAAGTGAGCTAGATGTCATTATCCACCTAGAGACAAATGACCTGGCTAGTAATGGGATCAGAGCAGTGCAGCAGGAGTTTGTGGAGTTGGGGAGGGGCCTTAAACAAGTAGCACGCATGGTAACTTTCTCAGAAGTGCTACTTGTCTATGGCGTGGATGAGGCTAGGGTACTCTGCACCATGGGATTCAATGACTGGTTGAAAAACTGGTGCAGATCTCAGGGATTTGGCTTCATTGAGGACTGGGGGTCCACCTGGAGGGATGCAGGCCTATACTGGCATGATGGTCTGCATCTGTCCGGGAAGGGGATCAGGATCCTAGGTGATAGGTTTAAATGCTTCATTGGTAAGCATTTAAACTAGCCAAGGGGGGAGGCACTGAAGGGAAAACAGGAAAAGCCCACCCCCCCCCACAAACTAGGATAGTAAGTGATGTAGACACCAAGGTAGAGAAGTTGATAGGGAGCAGGACAGGGGTAAATCCAGAAAAAGGCAGTAAGGACAGGGATGGAGCTAAAAGGGGTAAGGCCATCAAAAAAGGGAGGGTGATGAGTACCAACGCCTGTAGTCTGTGTATCAAGCTTCCTGAACTAGTGGCCTTGATGGAAGAGGGGCACCTGGATATCGTGGCAGTCACAGAAACATGGTACACAGAGAACCATGACTGGGATGTCAATATACCAGGGTAAACAAGCTATAGGAGGGACAGGGAGGGTAAAAGAAGAGGAGGAGTAGCTCTCTATGCAAAGAAAGGGATCAAAGCAACAGAACTATATGATAAATAGGGAGTAGATGAGGCACTGTGGGTCACCCTGGAGACAGGCAATGGCACCACAATCCGTACGGGGGCTGGTATACAGACCACCATCTCAGGGAGAGCCAATGGACAAGGAAATGATAGAAGGCATCCTTAGAATGGCAGAAAAGGGGGAAATATTGTTAATGGGGGACCTGAATATGCCAGATGTTAACTGGAGCACCTTTGCTGCAGCCACATCCAAGAGCAGGGTTATTCTTGATGCCCTACAGTGGGCATGCCTCAGACAGCTAGTGGTGGAACCCACTCAGAAGGGAGCAATCTTAGACCTGGTACTGTCAAATGGGGATGGAGAAAAGATCTCAGATTTAGAAGTGGGTAGCAATCTGGGGACAAGTGACCACCAAACAGTGTGGTTCACGATAAACACAGCCATAGAATTCAGCCACACAAAAGCAAGAGTACTGGACTTTTGGAGGGCTGACTTTGGGAAAATGGGAGAGCGCCTCAGAAAAGCACTAGCAAATGGGCAAGAAGGAGGGGTGGAGGAATAATGGGGAAAAATCAAAACAGCCATCACAGAGGCAACAAGCCTTTGCGTGAAGCAAATTACCGAAACAAAATGAAGGAAAAAAGCACTATGGTTCTCAAAAGAAGTGGCAGGGAAGGTTAAGGAGAAAAATGTAGCATTCAGGAAGTATAAGGAAACACAGAAGAAGCAGGACAGAGAACTGTACCAGTTAAAACAGAAGGAAGTAGGGAAGTCAGTCAGAATAGCAAAGGCCCAAACTGAGGAAAAGATAGCATACTCTGTTAAGAAGGGAGATAAAACCCTTTTATAGGTACGTTAGGGAGTGAAGAAACATCAAAGGAGGGATAGTGAAGCTTAATAAAGGGAAGGGAGGGTGGGCAGAGGGTGACAGTGAAAAAGCAAGGATACTGAATGAATACTTCTGCTCAGTATTCACAAAAGAAGAGGAGGAGTGGGAGTTACCTAAATCAAAGCATAGAAGCACTCTGGATAGGGAGGTCTATACCAGTCCATTCACAGAAGAAAGGGTTCTGAAATGACTTTCAAAACTGAAGGTGGACAAAGGAATGGGGCCTGATGGGATTCACCCAAGAATTCTAAAAGAACTAAGGGGAGAACTATTGGCACCACTGACTACCCTCTTTAACAAATCATGGGAGGATGGTGTAGTACCCGAGGACTGGAGGAGGGCAGATGTGATTCCACTTCATAAAAGTGGTAGCAAGACACAGGCAGAAAACTACAGACCTGTTAGTTTGACTTCAGTGGTAGGGAAAATGATGGAATGAAGGAAAGAACTGTTGAGTTCCCAGAGTCCATTGGGGCACAGGACCCATGGCAGCATGGATTCACAGCAGGAAGGTCATATCAGATGAATCTAATAGATTTCTTTGACTGGGTGACCAAAGTAGTAGACCAAGGAGGGGCTGTGGACATGGCCTACCTAAACTTTAGCAAGGCATTTGACACAGTCCCACACAAAAGATTAATATACAAGTTAGCCAGCCTTGGAGTGGGTCCCAAAGTGGTAGCCTGGGTAAACAATTAGCTGGATAACAGGACTCAGAGGGTAATAATAAACGGGGTCCACTCTGAAGAAAGGGGGTTACTAGCAGGGTACTGCAGGGTTCAGTACTGGGACTGATCCTCTTTAATGTCTTTATAAGTGACATTGCAGATGGATTGGAAGGAAAAGTATGTCTCTTTGCAGACGACACAAAGATCTGCAACAGGGTCGATACAGAAGGTGGGGTGGAAAGGATGCAAAGGGACTTGTCAAGGTTGGAGGAATGGTCAAAGGTATGGCAGCTTATATTCAACACAAAGAAGTGCAAAGTAATGCACCTGGGGAAAAAAACCCAGGGGAAGAGTACACAATGGGGGTTGAGATACTAACAACAACAAAAATGGAAAGGGACCTGGGGGTAATCATATCAGATGACCTTAAGGTAGGCAAACAATGTGAGAAGGCAGTAAGGAGGGCTGGCCGGATACTGGGATGCATAGGGACAGGCATCACCAGTAGAAAACAGGAAATTGTTATCCCTCTGTACAGACAGTTGATGAGACCCCATCTGGAGTACTGCGTGCACTTCTGGAGACCCCATCTCCGCAAGGACATCGACAGGATGGAGGCTGTCCAGAGGTGGGCAACTAAAATGGTGTAGGGTCTACTCCAGAAGACATATGAAGAGAGATTAAAGGACCTTAATATGTATACCCTCAAGGAGAGGAGGGAGAGTGGGGACATGATAGAAACTTTCAAATACTGTAAGGGAATCAACAAAGTCCAAGAGAGTAGCAATCTTTCAGAAAAAGAGATATGCAAGAACAAGAAGGCACAATTTGAAGATAGAGGGGGGGATGGCTCAGAGGTAATGTGAGGAAGTATTTTTTCACGGAGTGGGTTGTGGATACATGGAACAGCCTTCCTGAGGAGGTAGTGGAGTCAAAAACAGTGGATAAATTTAAGAATGCATGGGACAGACATAAGGCAATTCTAGTGGGGGGGGTAGGAGGAAATAGGCTGTTGGTTAACAAGGATCTGCAGCTTATTCATTAGGTAGAGAAATGGGCAGACTAGGTGGGCCAAGCGGTCCTTACCTGCCATCAGATTCTATGTTTCTATGTTCTATGTTTCTCCTTCCCTGGCTTATATTGTCCCTGTCTCTCTACCCCCATTTCCCAGCCCCCTTTCAACACCCACCCTAGCCTCGCTACTTCCTCCCTCAGCTGAGTGAGCTGCTTACACATCATACATCCCCCCATCCTCCAAGCCCAATTTAGGATCATAGCATTCCACAGTCACTTCACCCCACCACCCTGCCAAAGTGCCCTCTCCCATGGTCACCCCTCCTTTTGTGCTGCCCCACCATTCCTTTCGTGACACTCCGATATCCATGTTTGGTCTGCGGTACCGGTAGTACCTCCCACAGCTGTACCGTACCAGTCCTGAAACACACTCTGGTATGCAGTACAAGTAGTACCTCCCTCAGCCATACCGTGCAGTCCTATAGCACTCTCTGTGGAGTTAGGCACATAAAAGGTGAGTGCAAAGCACACTCTGTGGAATTAGGCCCTCGACCCTAGCCCTCTCACAGAAGCACCTTACAGTTCTAAAACATACCTAATGTACTTTCAGACCCAGACCTAGCCCTTCTCACAGCTGCACAATACAGTCCTAAATCACGCCTGTGAATTATGTATTTTGGGCCTTCGACCACAACCCTCACACAGCAGCAAGGTACCATCCTAAATTGCCCTGTCAGTATTTATATGTCCCTGACCCTTCACCCAGCAGCACAGTACAGATTTTGAGCACAATCCAAGTATTTGGGCCCCCAACCCCAACCCCCTCCTCAGCCCAAACCCACAGTCAAGAATTATTTTGAAATAATAAACCATGCATAAAACCATAGACATCCCGACCCACACCCCCTCCTCAGCCCAAACCCACAGACAAAAATTACTTAAAAATAATAAACCTTGTGTAAACCATAGACATCAACAATTATTAATAACCATAGTCACCAAGTTCAAGGCCAAGTCCAAGTCCCCAGCACCTTCAGCATCAGTATGCTTGACCCAGTTCTGTTCACCACAATTTCAGCTCCTTTGTGAATGATTTCTTAGGATCTGTGTTAATTAACCATAGCCACCAAGGTTCAAGTCCAAGTCCCCTGAGGAGGTATGCATGACCCAGTTCCTTGTGTTGCAGTCCAGCTCCTCGCAATGATTTCCTTTATCTCAGAACCCTCCTTGCTCCCTCTATCCATCCTTTCATGTACTCGGCCACTCCCCCTTCAGACCAGACTGTCAGCTCCTCCATTCCATACATGGCTCCTCCTCCGCTCTGTATTTAATAGAGGCTGGGGATGAGGAGGGTGGGTGGGAACAAATACAGCTCTCTCTGCTGTGGTCTAGCTGGCTTTTTAAAGCCTGACCGCCTTGACGCCGCTTCCTCAGATTGGCCAATGCTTTGCACCACCGACTACGGTTGGCTGTCCCTCCTCCAGTTGCTGACTGTGACCTGCACCCTTTTCTCCTCTTACCACCGACTGTGGTTTTCCATCCCTTTTCCAGTCGCCAACTGCTACCTGCACCCTTCGCTGCTGACTGCAGCGAAATACAGCTCTCTCTGCTGTGGTCTGGCTGGCTTTTTAAAGCCTGACCACCTTGGTGCCGCTCCCTCAGATTGGCCAATGCTTTGCACTGCCGACTGCAGTTGGCCGTCCCTCCTCCAATCGCCAACTGCGACCTGCGCCCTTCTCTCCTCATACCTCCAACTGTGGTTTTCTGTCCCTCCTCCAGTTGCCGACTCTGATCTGCGCCCCTCGCTGCTGACTGCAACAAAATACAGCTCTCCCTCCTCCAGTCGCTGACTGCGACCTGCGCCCCTGACTGCCAACTGCAGTGAAATACAGCTCCTGATCATGTGTCAATCACACAGAGTTGTCAGATTTGTAGTTAACATTTTTATTGATTTTCTTTTAAAGAAAACATTACAGCAATTATTACATGGATATGATGTCTGTACAGTACATATTTACATGTGACTTTGTAATTCCTATATGCACATATTACGCATGGTCCGTTATGTCTGTTATCATTAGCTAGTGAGTACGGTAGATACATTCACTAAGTCCATAAAATGTATTTGAAGCACTTCAATACAATTGGTAGACTATTTTTCTCAGTTTTCCTACCCTACGTACTGGCCAGTTTCCAGGAAATCTGGACTGTATGTGATATGTACAGAGATATTAAAGTTATATAGTAGCTGCTTCTTAACTTAAAAGAGCTAGTTACATCTTAGTGCACCAGGTTATATGACTCTAATTATATCTGATTCAAGGCCAGCCGAGAACCTGCCTGGGTTGTCATGCCTTAGCTTGCCTGAGGTTAAAGGGAGAGGGGAAAGGTGGGGAAGTGTCTCCTTGCAACTTGAGAGGGTCATCCTCCCTTGTTTATGCTTTCTTATCTGATGCCTGTTCTGGGAGGAGGTATTGGTGCCTGGGTGGACATTGCTTGTATCAGACCAGTTGTATGAGAAAAGTTTAGGAAGGGGGCCCATACTTTATCATATTTATTTTTAGTACTAGTGGAAATGTGTGACATTTTTTCATATTATGCTAATTGTGTCATACATTCTAAAAATTTCCTTTTGGCGGGAATGTCAGTGGATCGCCACCTGAAAACCAGAAGTCTCCTGGCTTCTATACTGGGCAGGATTACCAAGCCCAACTGACTTCTACTTTGATATGGAACTTCTGCCTTGGAACCTAACAAAAAATGCTCAGGAATCAGTAGTATATGGGATTGCAGTGCCTGTTTTAACATATCCTGTATCTGTTTGCAGTAGCATGTAATTTTTGGACATGACCCATAGTATGTGGTGCAAATCACCATTAGGTGTCATATATCTCCAGCATGCTGGTATTAGATGTGCAGAGGATAGTACTGTTGGTGTTCTATACCACCAGTGCAAGATCTTGTTCTGTATTAGCCTACTGCAAGCATGTCTGACTGGGATATGTTTCCTTCCAATAGGCCTGCCATTCTTCTTCAGGCATCTGGTGACCAATAGTGGCCTCCCATTTCTCTTTCGTCGATGTTGTCTGATTCAGAATATTATCTCTGATTAGGGAGTAAATGGATTCTGCTGTACGTTTTCTATTGGCTAACCACTTTTGAAGGGGATGGGGTTTTAGGGATATTTGCTGAGTATGGAGATTCCTGACAAGATGGACTGTTGCACTTCGCAGCTGCAAGTATCTCCAAAATTCAGATTTGTGCAGGCCATATCTTGTCTGGAGTCCTTGGAAAGAATCAAGTGCAACCAAGTCGGGTGCTAAAATATCTTTTAAAATTAAAATGTCCATTTCCAGGCTGCCCAGGTTAATGGTTTATCCCCTAGTTTTATGCTTTGAGTGCCCACAGGGGAGTATAGATTGGGTGGGACAGATTTGTTTTGAACCATTTACCTACCTGGACCAGGTGAATCTTGAGCCTCAATATTTGGAGGGGCAAGTGCTTGTAGCTTGTGTAGTGCCCCAGAGTTCCTGGTACCCTCCAAAATGGGCATCCAGGTGCTCTGGGGGCTGGCTAGGTTAGAAGCCCTGTTAGAGGTGCCCAGAGTAGGGAGGTGCCCCATTTTGTACCCCTGGATAGGTCCCCTCATTTAGTGCCCCATCGTTAGGTGAGCCCCAGGGTGTTGGAAGGTGCCCCAGCTAGGTCCTCTGTACAGATGGCCCTGTTAGAGTTAAGTAGTCCCCCAAACATAGAGCCCAAGCTGGGCTCCATTTAAAATATTTATTTCTACTGCTTTGTTTCCCTACCTGCTGCTCACCAGAGTCCCCAGTTACCTTGCGATGGGCACCTGCACTTGTGAGTCCAGTCGCGAGTGCAGGCAGGCAGGCAGGCAGGCAGGCAGGAATGGGCTCATGAGGATTCCAAAATGGAATCCTCAGCCCTCGGTTTTTGAATGGCAACAGCCATTCGCCATTGCAATCTGTTTCAGGAGTGAAAAGGGAGCAGCAGCAGCAAGAGAGAGGGAGCGATCGGTTGGCCAGGCCACAGCATTGGGGAGGGATATACCTGAAGCTCCTGCATCTCTCCCAGGTCCCGGCCGGTCCAGCATGTTGGCAGCTCCTTCTCCTGGCTCCCCGACTATGACAGCAGTAGTCCATCAAGTCCCAGGTGCATTCAGCGGCAAACTTTCATTGGAAGGGACAGCGGTAGTCAAGGCTGGCCCCTCCAGCTCCAACAGGAGTCCCCAGGCAGCCATAAAGGGTCTCATCAGGAGGGATGGCAGGTCCAGGCCAGTCCCTCCAGCAGCATCATGACTGGGAGGTCCATCGGAAGGGGCAGTAGGTCCAGTCCATCCCCTTCTGCCAACAGATCCATGTAGGTTAGTGGGTGGAGTTGGGTCAAGGCCTCCCCCATGTAGCCGATCAGACAGGTTCGATGGGAGGGGCAGCAACAGCAGCAAAAGGCTGACCCCTCCATCATCAGTACCAGTAGTGGAGGCCTGTGGGAGAAGGTGGGTCCAGGCCTCCCTATATCCAGTAGCAAAAGTCCTGGCCCCGAGGGAAGAGGTTGGCAGGGTGAGTGGTGGCAGGGTGAGTGGTGGCAGCACCAGGTCTGGGTGCTGACCTCTGTTCAATGAAAAGGGACTTTCTTTTAAATAAAGAAACTTTGGCACTTCCAGGCACCAGCAGTGACAGTGGGGTGAGCAATGCCCCAGCAATGGACAGCCCACGGGGCAGAGACAAGAAAGGGCTCCATTGAGCCAAATGACTGTGGGGGTGGGCAAAGCCTCACCTATGGACCGCCCATGGGGCAGAGTAAAAAACAAGAGCCCCGTAGACAGTGAGCAGGGGGCAGGAACCTTAGGTAAACAAAAGGGCAAAAATGGTTTAAAGGGGCAATGACAGACCCCTCAGGTTTAAAGGGGCAGGAGCAAGTGCAAGGCTTTGTTGAGCCATGGAACTGTAAATAAATAACTGCTTGTGTAAGTGAATGTGGATTAATGCCTGCCAGCTAAAGAGGGCCACCAAGAGACAGTGCCACTGTGATTTTCATTTAATCGAATGACTTAAACTGTTTGATTTTTGTAATGTGCCAAAACTAAGTAATGTTTGCTAGAAATAAAGACACCAACACAAGGTTTAATAAATGTTTTATTGTGCTGCCACCTCCTGCCAGCGTGTGGTCCCAGGTGCCCTGACCCTTGTTTTCCCCAACCAGCTGTCTTGTCCCAGTCTGTTGCCTCCTTGGTTCCCACATCCTTGTATGTCCTGAGGTCCCAGTAGTCCATGAAGGGGCTGTGGCTGGGTGATCTCGTGTCCTGGCAGTCCATGTAGGGGCTGTGGCTGGGTGAGGTTGGCAGACTAGTTCCTGGAGGGGTGTCCTTTTCTGGTGGTCCGTGGAGACCTGTAAGCAGATGACCTGCACCGCCTCAGAATAGTCCTTTGGCCTGTATCCTGTTTTCTCCCTACCCCGGAGAGCTGGTTCCCCATCTTGTTTCTTTCCCTTCCCCATTTGGACACACATGGTTGGCTGGTTAAAACAACCGCACAGCAATGTGTGTAGAGTATTGTTAGCTCAGATTGCAGAGTACAGTTCTGTTCATGAATTTAGTAATGTGTAAATATTTTTACCACTTTGAGTTTACAGTTTTAGAGTTTAGACATTTCTTGTAATAATATTTTAGTATGTTTAATAAACTTAATACCTTGTTTTTGCATTTGAGTCAGCTTCATGCCTCCCCTTGTGTTCCCAGTTAGTAGAAATTGGACTTGGGCCCCCTTTCCCCTGAAATTTTCCCAACACCCGCTGACTTGGTGTCACACAAAAATCCACCTTCAGATGGTTGACATAATCGGATTACATGTTTTCCCTCCGTGTTGTAGCTTGGGTGGACCTGTGCCCTGACCAGGCCATTTTGAGAATGGTTGGCGTCAGTGGCTTCCCTCACCTATTACAGCTTGTATTTTTCATAAAGGCATATAGTAGGAAGATGGCCTCCTAAGAGATGAGTTTCTATCTCTGTCCATAATGGATGAGTATGATCCGGATCTGGAAACCATCTAAGGAGTTGAGCTACCCTATGTGCTCAAGAATAACCCTTTAGCCAAAGTAGATCCCTGCCCCCTTTCTTCCAATGTGATCTAAGTTTGTTTCTCTTGTATCTAGGTTGTTTTCCTTCCAAAAGGTAACTGCCCAGGAGTTTATCTATGTGGGAGAACAAATCTTCAGAAACAGCGAGGGGTATATGAGCAATTAAATAAAGCAATTTAGGGGCTATAATCATTTTAAGGGCTTCAATTTTACCAACTATTGATAGTTGTAAGGGGTTCCATCTGTCCAAATCTGTTTTAATTTTGGTAAGAAGTGACCCAGAATTGAGTTTCTCTAGATTTTTATTCCGAGATATGTAACGGAGTCTGGCTCCATCTTAAATTTAGGTTAGTAAATGTGGCCTGTGAGCATTGTTGATTTAGTGGTAACACCTCTGTTTTAGTTTGGTTAATCTTTAAACCCCAAAACCTTATGAATTCTTCAAGATGAATTAGAGGTTGTATGGACTTACGGGCATCATTAAGAAGGATCAGGAGGTGTTCCACGTACATTAGTGTTTTGTATTGCATTCCCCCCACTAATATCTCTGTGATATCTGGGTGTTGACAAATTGCTGCCACTTATGACTCTATGGCCAGTACAAACAGGAAGGGGGTAAGGGGCACCCCTGCCTAGTTGCACTTTCTAATACAAATGAGGCAGATAAGGTATTATTTGTGAGAACCTGAGCTTTAGGTTCCGAATACATAGCCTGTACTACTGCAATAAAAGGTGCTTACAAACCCATCTGTTTCAGTACTCCATACAAGTATTCCCACTCCACTGAGTCAAATGCTTTTTCAAAATCTATAGCTATTGCTGCAGTTGGAGTGGGAGATATCTTGGCTACTTGCATTAAATCCAGTAACATACGGATACAGTCTGAACTAAACCTTCCCCAGACAAATCCCACTTGAGAGGGGTGAATTAATTCTGGCAGAAATATGTCTAACCTAGAAGCAAGGACTTTGGCATAAATTCTACTGTCTACTGTTATTAGGGAAATCAGTCTATAACTCGCTGGGTAGGTCAGCTCTTTCCCTGGTTTAGGAAAGACTGTTATTGTTGCTGTGCTCATGATGGGAGGGAAGGAACCCTGTGGCTGCCTTTCAGCATACAGACTGTGAATAATCAGGGAGATCAGTAATGCCAAGGAAAGATAACATTTTGTAGGTAGTCCGTCTCCTCCCAGGGCTTTTTTAAGATTTAGGGAAAGGATAGCACTCTGGATTTCTGCTGAGGTGATTGGCTGATTGAGGCTTAGTGCCTGAAAGGGGGTGAGATTAGGGAGGTGGAGTTATGAGAGAAAGGTTGACAGACTGTGGAGTTTAAGGGTAGTCACAGATGAGTAGAGTTGGACATAAAAGTCCATCATAATAACGTTTATTTCGCGCTCAGAGAGACAGACTTTTCCCACCACATCATGTAGGTCATTGATGTGCCTTTTGGCCTGTTGTTTTTAAGATGGTATGTAAGCAGTTTCCCACATTTCTCTCCTCCCTCCCAATGTTGATGTTTTAGCAGTAGTATTGCTAATTTGGCTAAACTGGACGTAAGGGTGTTAATAGCGAAACTGATTTTCAGAATTTCTGTGTATAGTGGGGATTTAGGAGAGGATTTAGGATTGGCTGTGCAGGTTATCTCTTTTTGTTGATGCTGAGCCTCCAAGTCTGCGAGCTCCTGTTCTCTTTTTTTGCAATGATGCGAGGAGTATGAGGTAATGTGACCTCTTATTGAGGCTTTAAAGACCTCCCACAGTGTAGCCACAGTAGTATCCCCCCCTTGTCATTTAGCCTAAAGATTTCTGCTGTGGTTTCTTGTAACCAAAGTTTGAAGTGAGGATCTAGCATTAATAGTGAGCCCATTTGCCATTTTGGAGATTTATGAATCATGGAGACAAATAAAATTATCTAGTTGTAATGGAGCATGATCTGAGATGACCAAAGAGTTAATTGTGGCTGCCACTATCATGGGTGTTAGTTGTTGGGAGGTGAGCCACATGTTAGTTCTACTATATGTCCCATATGTGGGAGAATAACAAGTGTAATGTCTGACTCGAGGGTTTTGGGTTCGCCATGCATCTGCTAGTTCTTGGACTGGCATCCATAATTTAACTGCATGCACAGCTCTAACAAGGGGTTCTGGTTTGCTCTGATGTCTGTGCATCACAGAGTCTAGTACAATATTAAAGTTTCCCACTAGTAATAAAGGGAGCATTAATATCACTGAAGTTAGTCACTTAGGCAGCCAGTTAATGGAAGAACTGGGGTGAATCAATGTTCGGGGCATAAAATGTGCCCACCACTAGAGGTCCCTGAGGGGTCTGAAACAGAGCCAGTATCCAGGGGCCTTCTTTATCTTGAGTGGTCTTTTGAAGTGTTCACTCCAGAGTTTTATCTAACAGGATTGAGACTCCCCACTTCTAGGTCTGAGCAATGCTATGTACTTCCTGTCCAAATCGATCCCTTACTAGTTTCTGTGATTCTAGATCTATAAGCTTCGTTTTTTGCAAAAGGCTTAACTGAGTATGGCGTCTTTTAAGGTGGGACAACACTTGCTTGCTTTTGATCAGGGAATTTAAGCCTCACACGTTCCAACTATGGCACCTTAAAGAGTAGTTGCACACTTCCGATTTTCTAGCTCTCCCCCTCCAACATATATGATACTCACCTGCTCCAGAGTTGATGGATATCAATAATTCAGTTTTTTTTTCAGTGGTGTAAAAAAGTTATTTCATTTGTAATTTAGCCCTCTGCAAAAACGAAGCCACTTCCCAAACCTACTGACATTCTCCCATGCAAGCACCTGCAGCCCCATTTTGTGATGTCAGAAAACGAAGGCTGCATGTGTGCGCTCCATTGACTTGAATGGGGGTGATTTTTCTATAGATTTTACTATTATTTAGAGCTGGGATTTTAATAACTCAAAGTGACCGCTTGACTAACAGGGTTCTCTGTAGGTACACTGAGTGTTGTAACATCAAAAAGTGTAACCATATAACAGCACAGTATCAACAAAAAACTGTAAGAACAGAAATAGTCCCTGCTATTGCAGAGATGAGGTAACTTGCACATACTAGTAACCAGTCTAATCCTACTAGAGATGTGGGTTGGGTTGGTAAACTCACCTTAGGCCCTAATTAAGAGTATCAAGGGTGGTTGTATTGCTAAATATAGAGTCTCTTCTACTTAATATTCTTAGAGGGTGATTAAAGTAATAACAGTACTAAGTGTAACACCCTATAAATGGGGGTTCCTGAAAAGTCTTTCTTGAGCTTTCTTAAATTCTCACTGCCAGGGTGGTGTTCTGCGTTTTAGCAGTTTAAATGTATTGCCAGAGAGTGCCTACAGGTATATAGCCTCTGTGTACTGTCTCTTTAAGAGCTGCCTGGATTGCAGTCATAATTAATCTGAGTGGGAGCTCTGTTAGAAGATGTACTTGTTTGCTGATCATTTGTTAGAGTAGTAATAATATTGCAGTTTGTTCTATCATGCCTTCTTTACAGCATGGACAGTTCTGTTTGTTTCCATCACCTTGGTCCTGGACTGTCAGAATGGGCCAATCAGTACATTTGGGACTCTAGGAAGTACAAGAAAACAGGGAGGGTGGAGGACAGGGAGGAGTACTTGACAGAATCGAAGGAGGTGACAAGGGCAGTAAGGGGAGCCAAAGCATCTACGGAACTCAGGCTGGCACAAAGGCATTAAGAAGGGGAGAAGGACTTCTTTAAGTACATCAGGAGAAAAGGAGCTGTAAGGACTACATAGTAAGGATTAGGAAGGAGGGGTTGGGTGGAAGCAGGGTGCGATAAGGCGGAAGCACTAAATGGTACTTCTGTTCACTATTTACTAAAGAGAAGAGGGGGGTGACACCCAGGTGGGAGAAATGGCAGAAGCAGGGTGGGAAGTGGTGACAGATGGGAAATCATGGAGCAGAGTTCGAGAGGGTTTGAAGGCACTGAGGGTGGACAAGGCGCCAGGCCCAGATGGCATCCACCCCAGGGTACTGAAGGAGCTGGCAGAGGTCCTTGCAGGACCTTTGGAAGACCTATTTAATGCCTCACTACATTCGGAGTGTGTACCTCAGGACTGCAGGATGGCTCATGTGGTGCCCCTCCACAAGAGTGGCCCCAAGGATAAACCGGGAAACTACAGACCAGTGAGCCTCACATCCATCGTGGGTAAGCTAATGGAGACTATCCTGAAGGAAAGGCTGGTGGCCCTCCTAGAGGCCAAAGGACTACAGGACAGCAGACAGCATGGCTTCATATGTGGCAGATCCTGCCAAACCAACCTGGTCGACTTCTATGACTGGGTAACTAGGCAACTGGACAGGGGCCATGCAGTGGATGTCCTGTATCTGGACTTCAGTAAGGCATTCGATTCAGTGCCACATGGAAGGCTGGGAAGGAAGGTAGTAGGCACAGGGGCGGGCACAAAGCTGGTGAGATGGGTAGGAAACTGGCTGCAGGGAAGGCAACAGAGGGTGGTGGTGGGTGGGGAGCTCTCACACCCAAGGGTAGTGACGAGCGGTGTTCCACAGGGCTCGGTGTTGGGACCAGTGTCGTTTGGGATATTCATTGCAGGCATATCATGGGACATCAAGAGCAAGATCAGTCTGTTTGCTGATGATACCAAGGTAGGCGCGGTGGTGGATGACCTAGGGGATGGCAGGGGTTGCAGAATGATCTGGCAAAGCTTGAAACCTGGTCAGACACCTGGCAACTGGGCTTTAATGCCAAAAGTGCAAGGTGCTGCATTTTGGGCTGAAGAACCCAAGGAGGAGTTACCAGCTAGGGGAGTGCAGCTAGCCCAGACAGAGGAGGAGGAGAAGGATCTGGTGTGTTCATTACAGGGTCAATGAACAACTCGGCACAATGTAGGAAGGCAGCTGCAAGGCCAACAAAATGCTGGGTTGTATTGCAAGGGGTATATCCTCGAAGAGGAGGAGTGATTCTGCCACTGTATAGGTCATTGAGACCACACCTGGAGTACTGCGTGCAGTACTGGTGTCCGTATCTGAAGAGGGACATTAAGTTACTGGAGGGGGTGCAGCGCAGAGCGACAAAGATGATCAAGGGGCTGGGGGACTTATCATACAAGAGGAGGTTGAAGGAGTTGAACATGTACTCACTGGAGGAGAGGAGAGACAGGGTGACATGATTGAAACCTTTAAATACATGAAAGGAATAAACAAGACAGGTACAGAGGGGCTGTTCAAAGTAAGGGAGGGGAGGACCACCAGGGGCCATGATATGAGACTGGAGCGAGGAAGGTTCAGGAGGGAGATGAGGAGACACTTTTTACAGAGAGGGTGGTGGCTGGATGGAATGCGTTACCTGCTGAAGTGGTATGCAGTAGAACAGTGGACTGCTTCAAACGCGGATGGGACAGGACAAGGGGAGGGTTAATGAAGGGAAGGGTGGAAGGGAGGCAGCTGCAGAATAAGGGTGCTAGCTGCAATTCGAGCAGACTTGATAGACCTCTAGGCCTTTATCTGCTGGCAAATTTCGTGTTCATATGTTACGTAAAATGGATCCTGCCTACAGGGGCTTGGTGGGGCCAAAACTTGTAGGAATTGTAGTTTTGGGCTTTTGGCACCTAAAATAACCTGGAGGGGGAGCCCTTGTTGTGACTGACAGACAGATCAGCCAACCGAACCTTTTGGATCTTGCGGAAAGTCACACACTGCTTGCAGTTTCAGTTAGATCTGAGTTGGGAAGTGAAGAAGTAAAAGCTAGAGATAGTTTGAGCAGCAATCCATAGTGGATTTGCGCAGGAGAACTGTGGAAAGGCCTGAGTTTGGCCTGCATGCCCGCCTGCTGTCCCTGAGAGGGAACTTGTGCTTTTTTCGGACTGAATCCAAATTTGGAGAGCGAATTAAGCCACTGAATTGTGACCAGGCTTTAACCTGAAGAAAACTGAAGATTTGTTGAATGCAATGGGCCTGTCAGAACTTCCGGCTACCTCTGAACTCCTGGATTGTGCAGAGACTCTGTAATTGCGACTGGAGAGCCATTTGCCTGGTACAGAGGAATGTCCTTACATGTGAATGTGCTGTGTGCTTATAGTGGGTCGTGATTTGGTACCCCACTGTAAGTCTGAACTGTGTTTTGCTTGCTGGAGGCTGTATCCAGCTCCATAGACTGAATCCGTATCCATTTCTGTTTGCCTGGACCCTGCTGCACTGGCCCAGCCAGAATACCTGCTACACAGAGAAAGTGATCGACGAGAGACCGGCCTGGGGATCAGTCCCCTGCTCAACACCTTGAACAAGAACAATGCCTCAGTGATTTGTGTGGGTCCTTCGTCTCCGTGCACCCTAGCTCAACAGCCTGCAGTCTTGATTTTCGTCCTGCCTGTGTCCAGTATTGGGTATCGTAAATAAACATCAGGGTAGCTCCCTGCAACAACAGCTAAATCTAAAAGTGTTGTCATCTGATTGTCTTGTTGCCTTTTCTTTCATGAACTGAGCCCTCTGGCGCTGGATTACACATAGTGTGTGTTGTGCATGTTGCTTTCTTTCATCACAGGGCCCCAACCAGCTGCAACATTCCTGGCTAGCCCACCATTTTCCTACCTGGGTACCCAGAGTGTGTGACTGTGTAGGGACTCTGAACTGCATGCATAACTGTCTGATTTATATAGCTTTTAAGCAAATCAACCTGATTACACCCTTCCCTTGTTCAAGTCCCCTGAATAAATCAGATTTAACTTTGTTTGCATTTAACCTGACTGCGGTTCCAGTTTGTGCCAAAAGTATTGTACTGCTGCTATTTGCTGTGCTTAACCTTGTTTTACAGGGGGTCCCCAGGGACAAGTTAGAGGAACCAGCCCTGGTGGTAAATGCAAACAATGTGGGTAATTGCCTGGTGAATAAGGGTCATTGTGAAAGTAATTATTGTATATTGTTCAGGCCACTAGAAGGGAAAGATGGGGGTACAGTGTCCCAGAGGGCTGTGTCCAGGTTAGCTTGACCACTAACAACCCTGACCTCCGGGGGGAGGCACCTATTTCATTATCCAGGCCCCTTTACCTGCTATAGCCAAGCAGGAAGGGGTAGTAGCCCTTGGGATAGCGCCACCTAGGGGTTACATCTTGGAGGCTCACCGCTGGGATTTTCTGCCTTCTAGTGACCAAAAATTATTAATTATTATTAAAGATTAATTGCTTTCCCAGTAGAAATGGCTGTACTCCAGTTGGTGGGGTGGTGTACTGGACAGGAGATCGACCCCCAAAATGCTTTGCTTATACTGAATACTCCCCTGGGTACCAGTAAGGACACTGTAGAGGGAGCACTCTCCAAAGCTGAATGTTTAAAAAACCCTGTGGTGGTGAGTCAACAGGCTGATTTGATCACCCAAACTTTCATAGTCTTGGTAGAGTGTAGTGACCTCATGGAGAGCTCTAAAGTGCCACAGACTATTGCCTCAGAATGGGTCCTAGCCACCTGGACAGTGATAACAACAGACAGTAAAGACCCTGGGGAGGATGAGCTCCCACCATTATCTGAGACTTTTGAGGAGAAATTTGCTAAGTTGTTGCTGGGGTAAGGGAAAACCATAGAGGACTTTAGGAAACTATTCCTGCCACCTGGGGTGTTCGTTCAGCAACACCTCCTCCCACTCCAGCACCTGTTACAGCCCTGCCTTCTGTGCCCACACTAATACTGGTGCCTATATCTATTCTCGCCATTAGTCATGACTCCTACCGAAGACTGAGACTCTTCTTGGGCACCCTCCCAACCCCCCAGGGGGAGGATGACTGGGAGACCTGGATTGACTATGTTTCCCCCTTGGTACCCAAGTGGCAGTGTGCAGAGGCTGAGAAGTGGAAAAGAATCATAGAAAGTTTGTGGGGCCCCGCCCTTGAAGCCATTACATTTTTGAGATCCACGAACCCTGATACATCTGCTCAGAAGTAGCTATCTGTACTTGAAGGTAATTTTGGGAGCATTGAGTCAGGGAAGACTTTGATGTGGAAATTCCAAGGTACCAAAAAATGGAAGGGGAAAGTCTGTCCGTGTATGTTACTCACCTAGAAAGAGCTCTGCGGAAAGCTTACCGGAAAGGTGGGGTAGCTGCCAGTGATTTGAACTGTGTGAGACTGGGCCACATACTGCAACATGCCAAGCATTCTAAACTGCAGATCATCCAGTTAAGGTTCCAGGATAGGAGAAAAGAGGTAAACCACTTGACTCCTGTGACTTGATAAAAGAACTCCGGGAGGTAGAAGGTGAAGAGGGAGACTGTAATTATGGGGTGAGTGCAGCCCAAGTGATCATGGCACCAGAAGGCCCTTCCGAAATGGAGACCACTACGAGTGTCCCACCGTGGGCTAAACTGTGGGGGGAGGAGTTGCTGAAGGAAGTCAGAAAAGTACAACCAGGTGCATTCGCTAAGGTATCCCCTGCTGACAGAGACCCTGGCCCCTGTCAGGATATGACTGTTATGGGGATGTGGGTGCGCCCTCAGGCATCCTCTACTGAGGGTGGCTTCTCGGCTGAGCTCAAGGAATTGACTGCCACCCTAAAGGAACTTTTGAGACATGGTACACTATCAGCAGAAGTCAGATCACAATCTCCCATCGATGCTCCAGTAACCCTTGCTATGTTTTCCCCAAGGATGCCCCGAGAGCCTGTCATTTGTCTCAATTGTGACAAGGATGGCCATATAAACAGGGAATGCCAGTCTCAGAAGGACTTAGAGATAGTGGTGAACTGGCTCCAAGGAAAGCTTCAGAAAATGTGTCAGCGGTCAAGGGGTGCACGAAATGACCACAGTGAAGGCTTCAGCCATCCTAACTCAAACCCCTCTGTGGCTAAATCATCTGTCCAGGCCCCTGCTGTTGTCCCTCCAGAATGGACCAAAATAGTAGGCCCTTCAATGAAGATTACTGTGGCTGTGAATGGTATTCCTACTTAGGCTTTGTTTGACAGTGGGTTGCAAGTGACCATTTTATTTCAGGACTGGTATGACAAGCACTTATCTGATGTATCATTACAATCCCTGGAAGGCCTACACGTGTGGGGGCTGAGCGACAAGTCTTATCCCTACCTAGGATATAGCTGCCTCTGGTTGTCTTTTTCTGCAATTGTAACAGGTGTAGAGGAGCAAGTAGAGACACCGGCCCTAGTGTGTCCCCCCCTCCAGACTGTATGATGGGGTTCCCCTGTTAACTCATTGCCTCCACAGGCTCACTCTGAGATTACACCACTTGCCTCCTGAATCTCCTGTATACTTTTAACAGTGAATCCTGGGCCTTTCTAAGCAAAATCAAGCCATAGTCAGCATGTTGCAAACAAATGCTAATAGCTCAATAACTGTATATGCTAGACACAAAGTATGAGAGGCAGAGTTATTCAGCACAAAATTGCCTTTCCAATGGTGGCATGCATGTAATAATAAGTAATTTAGTTTTTTTCCTATGCTGGTCGAAAGAGCAAACTAAATATTTTTTTCACTAAAAAAGTGCAACATAAGCCATTTTTTGTTGGAAAATATGTAAAATATCAACACCAAATTAAGCATACGGACATTAGATGGTGTTTTAATATTATGTTAGTTAAAAAAAAGATATCTTTTTACTATAAAACGTAATTTTTCCCCATTTTAGTCAAGGTGCTTTGGCGAGATTTGAGGGCTGAATCTCAACCACACACACCATATCATAAACAAATGCGTAGAACTCCAAAAGTATACATGTTACACACAAAGTATCAGCATGAAAGTTGATTAGCACAAAATGCCTTTCCAATGATAAGTGCAACCAGTTGTAATCATACGGTTTTTATTTTATACCTGCTGAAGTGCCAAAAAGTGAATTTTATTCAAGCTGCTTAGGTGAATCTTGATGGAAAACATGTCAGCCATACACACCATACCATAAACAAATGTAAATAACTCCTAAAGTATACATGATATACACAAAATATCAGTGGCAAATTTGTTCAGCACAGCATTACCTTCCCAATGGTGGTATGCAAATAATAATTTGTAATTTTGTTTTGTTTTTTAAACTGGTTGAAACAGCAAAAAATATTTTTCACTAAAACAGGCAACATAAGCCATACACACCATACCATAAACAAATGCAAATAACTCCTAAAGTATGCATGATATGCACAAAATATCAGTGACAGAGTTGTTCAGCATAACATTACCTTTCCAACGGTGCTATGCAGTCAAATATATATTATATTCTGTTACACTATAAATTAAAATATATAAGTGACTTCTCCAGACGTTGCTTGGGCACACTGGGAGTCAGTAGCCGACTTCTGCAGACGTACTCAGGACACACCAGTGTTTTTTTACTGACGACTACAGGCGTCGGCTAGGAGACAATGAGTTAATTGGAACAAACGCCCACATGTTTGGGAGACTAGCACAACTCTGCCATGAGAAGCAAGGGCAACTGACTGGACGGGCCCTAAGAACTCCAGCCTTAGTAAAAAGGGCATATGACTTACAACAGAAACCCAATGAAGAGGACACAGATGAGCCAGTGGGGACAGTGTGGAAAAAGGAACGTGACTCCTTGGTATTGGCCCCAACGCCCAGTGCACAATCCATGGAGAAGTCCACCTAAAGAGAAACATAAAGAACAAAATATTAATGTTGGATGCACCAGGTGATGGAAAGTTGCCAGAAGGATTATTGGTTAAACCCATCATCTTGCCTGCATATGCCCATGCATATGCATGACGAGTGATGGTCCAGATTCAAAATGTGTCAGATAGGGAGGTCCATGTGAACAGAGAGTGCACTCTAGCTACAGTACACTGTGCAGACACTGTGGTGTTACCCAATAACAAGTACTCTGGCCAAAAGGAGAGAGTGACCCTGGACTTATTTGATGTTGGTAATTCCCCACTGCCAGCTGAATGGAAGGCTAGGATGAGCAAAAAACTTGCCCACACAGACCAAGTGTTTTCGTTTAAAGAATGGGACGTGGGGTGTGTCCAGGGTGCAGAGCATCATATATGCCTGTATGATGACTGGCCATTTCGAGAGAAATCCCGACGCCTCGCCCCAGTGGACATAGATAATGTGAGGAGACACCTGCAGGAAATGCTCGCTGCTGGCATGATACAGGAATTGAGGAGCCCATATTCCTCTCCCATTGTGGTTGTGCGTAAGAAGAATAGGTCGGTGAGGATGTGTGTTGATTATTGAACCCTGAACCGGCAGATGATCCCAGATCAATACACCTTGCCCCATATATAAGATGCACTGGATTGCTTGAATGGGAGCAAATGGTTCTCAGTATTGGATCTTCGCAGAGGATATTACCAGATTTTGATGGCCCCAGAGGACCATGAGAAAACAGCCTTTATCTGTCCTTTGGGGTTCTATGAATTTCTGAGAATGCCACAGGGGATTTCAGGCGCCCTGGCCACCTTTCAGCAACTGATGGAACATGTAGTGGGAGATATGAACTTGCTGGAATGTCTATTGTACCTAGATGATGTCATTGTGTTCGGACGTACATTGAAGGAGCATGAGACCCGACTGTTTAAAGTGCTGGACCGATTGGAAGACTTCGACCTCAAGCTGTCCATCGACAAGTGCCAGTTTTTTCAAATCTCTGTGAAGTATGTGGGACATATAGTATCTGCAGAAGGAATAGAGACTGATCCCAGTAAGGTTGAGTCACTGACTACTTGGCCCCAACCCCATAACTTGAAAGAACTACGTTTTCTGGGGTTCTGTGGCTACTACCGCAGGTTCATAAAAGAATATTCAAAGGTGATTCGCCCGCTCCTGAATCTTACCCAGAGTTACCCCCCCCACCAACCAAAAACACAAGAAAGGGGCTATCAAAGAACCAGAGAAAGTGTACTTCCACATAGGTGAACCTTTTGGGCCCTTCTGGACACCAGAATGTGAAGCAGCCTTCCACGAAGTCATATACCAACTCACCCATGCCCACATCCTCGTCCATCCTGACCCTACTAAACCCTATGTGCTGCATACGGATGCTAGTCTGCAGAGCCTAGGAGCTGTGCTGTATCAAGACCATGAGGATGGTTTGAGACCAGTCGCTTTCACCAGCAGAAGTCTGACCCCCTCAGAGCGAACCTATCCTGTGCACAAGCTGGAGTTCCTTACCCTAAAATGGGCCCTCATTGATCAGTTTCATAAGTACCTCTACGGGGCAAAGATATTGGTGAAGACCAACAATAACCCATTTACCTATGTACAGACTTCAGCTAAGTTAGATGCCACTGGGCACCGGTGGCTCTCTGCCTTATCAACCTATGATTATGCTGTCGAATACAGACTGGGACCGAACCATATTGATGCTGATGCCATGTCACGAAGGCCCACTTCCAAGAGTGATTGTGTCAGGCTGTCTGAACCTGGCATCCGAGCATTGTGCCAAGAGTTTGACAGAGATGAACAGATGTCTGTGGACACAGTGGACTGGTGTCTATTAGATTGCTTGGACCCTTCTGATACCTGCATACTGGCTGCCTATTGCCATTTCTCTGCTCTAGATATTAGTGCACTACCTCAACTTGACAATGGGAGTATTCAGTAGGTTCAATCCCAAGATCCTATGATTCAACCCACACTTGATGCTCTGCATGCAGGGAAAGATGTGTCTAAGTTGCATTCCCCTGATTTGCTAAGTGCCCTATTGTTTAAAAAAGGTCCCAGGTTGAAGTTATTCAATCAGTTGTTATACAGAGAGACAGTGGATTGTAGTGGTCAAGTAGATAAGCAACAATTGGTCCTTCCCACAGCCTTTAAACACTTGGTACTGAGGTCCCTCCACAGTCACATGGGGCACCTCACTATTGACAAGACTCTCGACCTGGTACCATCTCGATTCTACTGGCCCAAGATGGGGGCCGATGTTGAGCACCATGTAAAGACCTGTAGTCATTGCCTCCAAAGAAAAGCCCTGCATCAGAGGGCTTCTCCCTTGTCAATATCACTACCAGCACCCCCATGGAACTAGTCTGCATAGATATTTTGTGTTTAGAACCTGATCAATGGAATATTGGCAATGTGTTAGTGGTTATGGATCATTTCACACAGTATGTATAAGCTTTTCCAACTAAAGATTAAAAATCCTCTACCGTGGCCAAGGTACTAGTGGAAAAATTCTTCATCCACTATAGTGCCCCCCAGCGGATCCATTCCACAAGACAGAGACTTTGAAAGTATGCTAATCAAAGAAATGCTCTCTCTGTGGGGGGGGGGGTGCAAAAGTCGAGAACCACCCCTTATCACCCGCAGGGGGACCCTCAACCAGAACGTTTTAACTGCACCCTTCTAGACATGCTGGGCACCCTCCATCCAAAAGACAAGCATGAGTAGAGCCAGCAGATTAGCACCTTTGTACACACATACAATTGCACCAAAAATGATGCTACTGGGTTCTCCCCCTACCACCTCATGTTCGGGAGGGAGGCCTGACTGCCAGTTGATGTCTGCTTTGGGGTCTCTCCAGATGGGGTCCAAGCCAAAAACTACCTGCAGTAATTGAATCATGCATATCAACTGGCCTAGACAATGCCCACCAAGAGAAATCTTGCCAACAAAGAGAGGCACAATAAGAAAGTAAAGGCTCAAGAGCTACGGCCCAGAGACCATGTGTTGTTATGCAATTTGAGACTACATGGGAGGCAGTATAGTGCAGTGGCTTAAGGCTCTGAGCTGCAAATCTGGTGATATCCAGCAGACCAGACCTGGGTTTGAATCCCACAGCTTCCACTTGCATACTGTGTGACCCTGAGCAAGTCACTTAACTTCCCTGTGCTCCCAGGTCGCTCCTGTAAAAAAGCTTTCAGCTTAGTGTGCTACTCCTGGTTAAACAACTAAATAAAAAAAAAGCACAAAATTGCTGATAGATGGCACCATCTTCCTCATGTAGTATTTGGAAAGTTGGATGATCTACCAGTGAACAAGGTATGCCCAGAGAATAACTCCAAAGCTGTCAAGACCATGCACCGTAACCACTTGCTGCCTATCAGCCAGGTTATTATTGAAGCTGAGCCAGTAGACATTGCCTCCCCTGGGCTGGTGACTCATGCTGCAGCAAAAAAGAGACAGCGTCAACCTACCCCAGTAGTTACAGATTTAAGGTTTTCCCCGCAGCAAGCCCAGAATGATAGTGACTGTCAGTCCACCTCTGATGAAAGTGACTATGGTAATGCCTATTATCCCGCCTATGAACTGAGTCAGTTGTTTCGTGGAAATCCTATGCAGAATCATGGGGATGAAGCTGGGCCTTCTGGACTGCCTAACCCCCCAGCTTCGTCCTTGGAGTCAATGCTACCTGAAAGTGCAGTGCAAAGTATTGTGTCTGAGGCTGCGGACTCCCTGTGTTTTGTGGAATTGTGTGATTTGCCCGAAGAAGGGGCTAATGGTCTGAGTCTCTCTGGTGACACGCCAGAACTTGAACAACAATATGAGAGTGCTGACAGACCCCCTTCAGTGCCAAAAAGCCTAATTGTGCCAGAACCGTCTCTAAATGAGCCAAGTGTTGTAGAGACAGAGCCTACAGAGCAAGGAGTTGACAGTGCTCCCAGTTTGGACATTCCCATCCATGCAGAGGCACCCCTCACGACTGACAAAAGCTCCTAAGTTGGGCTGTTCCCCCCAGAAAGACTGGCCGAGCTGTCAAGCCAGTATTGCGCTTCAGTTATGATTCTCCCGGGAGACCAGTGGATTTGCCTCTCAATGTTGTTCACAAAGGTGTTTATGTTTCTCAGAGCTCACTACCCAAACTGAGCTTAATGGCCAATTCCAGGTTGATTGTTCTTCCTTCTCAGTATGGTGCCCCTGCCCCATCCAGCCCCACGTTAGCTGATAGGGAAGGGCCCACTCCTACATTGTTTAATGTACAGGAAGTTTTAACACAAATCAGTATTGTGATGTTACAAGTATGTTAATCATAGTGGAATCAGTATCACATGTATGAAACTTGCATAAGCATTGTCATGATGGATATAGTATCGTGAAGTGTAGTGAATATGTATAGCAAAGTAATAAGTTTATGTTAACTGATGCATGATGGTACAGACTTGATGTGGACGTCAAGTTTTCTCCGGGCAGGAAAGGGTGTAACCCCCCTACAAATGGTGTTCCCGAAAAGTCTTCCTTGAGCTTGCTTAAATGCTCACTGCCAGGCTGGTGTCCTGCGTTTTAGCAGTTTAAATGTATTGCCAGAGAGTGCCTGTATAGCCTCTGTGTACTCTCTCTTTAAGAGCTGCCTGGTTTGAAGTCATAATTAATCTAAGAGGGAGGTCTGTTAGAAGATGTACTTGTTTGTTAATCATTTCTTGGAGTAGTAATACTATTGCAGTTTTTTCTAACCTGCCTTCTTTGCAGCATGGACAGTTCTGTTTGTTTCCATCATCTTTTTTTTATTGTAGAAGTCGGATTTACAACCTTGGTCCTGGACTGTCAGAATGGGCCAATCAGTACATTTGGGACTCTAAAATGAAGCCTGCCTACAGGGGCTTGGTGGGGCCAAAACTTGTAGGTATTGTAGTTTTGGGCTTTTAGCACCTAAAATAACCTGGAGGGGGAGCCCTTGTTGTGACGGACAGACAGATCAGCCAACCGAACCTTTTGGATCTTGGGGAAAGTTCCACAATGCTTGCAGTTTCAGTTAGATCTGAGTTGGGAAAGATCTGAGTTGGGAAGTGAAGAAGTAACAGCTCGAGATAGTTCGAGCAGCAATCCACAGTGGATTCTCGGAGGAGAACTGTGGAAAGGCCTGAGTTTGGTCTGCAAGCCTGACTGCTGTTCCTGAGAGGGAACTTATGCTTTTTCGGACTGAATCCAAATTTGGAGAGCGAATTAAGCCACTGAATTGTGACCAGGCTTTAATCTGAAGAAGACCGAAGATTTGGTGAGTGTGATCAGCCTGTCAGAACTTCCAGCTACCTCTAAACTCCCGGATTGTGCAGAGACTGTAATTGCGACCAGAGAGCTATTTGCCTGGTACAGTGGAATTTCCTTACATGTGAATGTGCTGTGTGCTTACAGTGGGTCGTGATTTGATTCCCCACTGTGTGTCTGAACTGTGTTTTGCTTGCTTGAGGCTGTATCCAGCTCCATGGACTGAATCCGTATCCATTTCCGTTTGCCTGGGCCCTGCTAAACTGGCCCAGCCAGAATACCTGCTACACAGAAAAAGTCATGGACGAGAGTCCGGCCTGGGGATAAGCTCCCTGCTCAATGCCTTGAACAGGAACAATGCCTCGGTGATTCTTGTGGGCCCCGCTTCTCCGGGCACTCCAGCTCAACAGCCTGCAGTCTCGGTCTGTCCTGCCTGTGTCCAGTATTCTGCATCGTGAGTAAACATCAGGGTTGCTCCCGCAACAAAAGCTAAATCTAAAAGTGTTGTCATCTGATTGTCTTGTTGCCTTTTCTTTCATGAACTGAGCCCTCTGGCTCCAGATTAAAAATAGTGTGTGTTGTGCATGTTGCTTTCTTCCATCACAGGGCCGCAACCAGCTGCAACGTTCCGGGCTAGCCCACCGTTTTCCTACCTGGGTACCCAGAGTGTGTGACTGTGTAGGGACTCTGAACTGCATGCACAACTGTCTGAGTAATATAACTTTTAAGCAAATCAACCTGATTATTCCCCTCTCTTGTTCAAGTCCCCTGAATAAATCAGATTTAACTTTGTTTGCATTTAACCTGACTGCGGTTCCAGTTTGTGCCAAAAGTATTGTACTGCTGCTGTTTGCTGTGCTTAACCTTGTTTTACAGGGGATCCCCAGGGTCAAGCTAGAGGAACCAGCCTTGGTGGTAAATGCAAACAGCGTGGGTAATTGCCTGGTGAGTAAGGATCATTGTGAAAGTAATCATTGTATATTGTTCAGGCCACTAGAAGGGAAAGAGAGGGGTTACAGTGTTTCGGAGGGCTGTGTTCAGGTTAGCTTAACCACTAACAACTCTGACCTCCCAGTGGAGGCACCAATTTAATTACCCAGGCCCCTTAACCTGCTACTAGCCAAGTAGGAAGGGGTAGTAGACCTTGGGATAGCGCCACCTAGGGGTTACATAAGGAAGTGGGGTTCTACCAATTGTAGTGGCATCATATCTACTGCCTCCATAACCCACCCCTAATCCCTCATCATGTAAGGATGAAAAGCCTTCCTTTACTGGCTTGTACTGAGGAGTTCTCTAAGATTCCAGACTTCGTTGCCAGGGCTTAGTGTTTTGTACATACGCCCATTACAGTTACCAGCAGAGTCACTGTATTGTCTTGGCTGGGAGGTCAGGAGCCTGAGAGAGAGAGAGAGAGAGAGAGCCATTTTAGGGGGTTTTCCCAAAACACATTTTATTGTAGCAATAGTGCCATATGAAGAAGGGGATACTAAAGCTACTAAACTTTTTTCTTGTGCTAATTGTACACATAGGGGCCAAATCCACTGACGGCATACCCATAGTCATATAGAATGATCTAGTCTGTTAAGCCATATCTGTCTTGCAGAGGGTAATGACAGCTTAAAGGGCTCCTGGCTGCTAACACATTTGGGTTAATGCTTTGGAGATCTTGTGCTTCCTCATCAAGTGGTCACATTGATGGCCACCGAAGTAGGCAGTGTTGCACCTCTTAATTGGCCTGCCTTTATTAGTTGCTCAGGAAAATGCACTGTATTTATCTGGTTGACTTTGTCCTTTGTTTGGGGTCTAGGAGGATACTGCAGAGCTTCTATGTGCAGCCAGCACTGTTTAAGGATACAGCTATTGCATGTTAAGAGAGACCCTTTCATACAATTGCCCATCTACAAGAATCCTGGCTTTGACATTCAACCCCTTATTGGCTCCTCTAGAAGCAACTCTAGTGTCAGCCTAAATGGGTGCAATTTCTTTTTTTTTAGTTGTTTAACCAGGAGTAGCACACTAAGCTGAAAGCTTTTTTACAGGTGCGACCTGGGAGCACAGGGAAGTTAAGTGACTTGCTCAGGGTCACACAGTATGTAGGTGGAAGCTGTGGGATTCAAACCCAGGTCTGGACTGCTGGATGTCACCAGATTTGCAGCTCAGAGCCTTAAGCCACTGCACTATACTGCCTCCCTACTTAAGGGTATCAAGGTACATGTAACCCCCCCAAATTGGGGGGCTTACCTTGAGTGTCTCCTTGGGCTGTGGTAATGCCCACCACCTGGCTGATGTCAAGAAAGAGAAAGTAAATCCATGCACAATGATGTTCTGATATTGTCCTGCATGAGTGTGCAGAGCCATGCCACTGTGATATCCTTTTAAGAGATCCAGTTCTGTGTATAGTGTACATAGCCTGGCCTGGGTCTGAGTAAATCAAGGCTCACGACCAGCCAGGCACAGCTCTAATGGCAATATAGCCTAGAGTTTAGAGGAACGAGGTGTGAATGAGCTTGGTACATCCAGCAGACCAGACCTGAGTTTGATTCTCACAACCTCCACTTGCATACTATGTGACTCTGAGCAAGTGACTTAACCACCCAGTGCTCCCAGATCACCCCTGAAAACTGGCACTTGTGCCTAGCTGGCCTTACCCAGTTACCAAAGACTAAAATAAAATAATGGACTCCCTTTAGCAGTCATTCAGTAGCGCTGAAGGAGTTCTTCAAAGTTCTGTAAATGTTTATTTCTAAATCCTTCTGATTACTGTATAAATTAGTTGTTTACATTGCCTATCTATTTTTCCTCTATGGGTGCCACCATGTTTGGTCCTGGACTCTGTATTTGGATCATTCAGAACCAAGGCATCCTCAAGGTGTCCTACTTACAGTGACTTGTTGGAAAAGCTGTGAACTTTCTGGTTGGCACCTAAAATTAACCAATGAGGGCCCTCAGACTGAGATTGACAGCCAAGGTAGCCAACTGGAATATGGAGATCCCGGTTCTCAGGGGGACTGTATTTTTTGAACAGTGCACAGTACAGCTTGAGCTTTCAAGCTGAGAGGAGAAAGTGCGTAGGTGCAGTTTGCAGTGGATTTCCATCTCAAGAAGAAGAAGAAGAAGAATCAGCATTTATATAGCGCTTTTCATACACAGTATCCCAAAACACTTTACAAGCAATGCTAGACTGGTAGTGAAGTGACTGAATATGTGGTGGCGGCCATACCGCACATCATCACCCACACACAGCCTGGATAATTGCATGAACCGGTTTATGGGAAGGGGAATGTTGGCCAGGACACCAGGAATGTTCCCTGCTCTTTGCGAAGAGAGCCCTGAGTTCTTTTACTTCCACCTGGACACCCACCAGGACAACACCAGGATGGACAGAAGGACAGCACACCCCAGCAGTACAGGTCCCCCTCAATACTGCACTTGGGTCCCAGCGATTTTTAGGTGCAAGTCCAATCCCATGTGGGACGAGAACCCACAACCTTCTGGTCCAGAGGCAGATGTGCTACCAACTGAGCCATGCTGACAGCTCAAGCCACCAAGAAGGAAACAGCCTGCTTGTGTGCTGAGAGGAACCGCAAGGGAGAAGCCTGTTTTGCCTCCCTGCAAAATTTACAAGGAGTGGACTGCCTAAAAGCAGAAAAAGAATGAGTCAAATCAAGCTCTGTGAGAATTAGGAGCTTGTTGTTAGTGAGCAGAGAACATTGTGGGGAATTCAGCCTACTTTGCCTCCCTGCTGGACTTAAACTGCCGAAACACAGAAACGGAGGAAACTGCAGAACTAAAAGAAGCAATCCTTCTCTGCCCTGACCAAGTTCAGAGGCTGTGAAACCAGAACAAATGTTTTGCCCAAAGACAGGGCATCTGAAAGAACTGTGGGAGGATTTCTTAATTTAAAGACTGCAGTGTCAGTTGGAGCCATTGAATGTTGTGTTTGTCTCTTACTCCATTTGGGAAGAAAGGAGACCTGTTGCCAGTTGTTACTGCTTACTCCATAAACCAGCCTGTTAGTTGACTTTGCCAATCTGAATACCAAGCTGAACTTCATGCATTGGGCCTGTGCCACTTGTGGCCCAAAAGACTGTTCCTGTACCAGCTTCAACAACTGCCTGGTGAGAGATCAGCCTTGGAGAGTCAGCCCCTGTGGAGATTCAAATCGCAGGTTGTGGCCACCTACAGGGAAAGGCCGTGAAGCGTAGGTGAGTCGTGTTGGCTCCGGTCCCCACCAGAATCCTGGAAGGCCAGAAGGTCCATGCTATTGGCAATCTGTCAGTCTGTCTGGGTGCAATGAGTACGACAAGGGTAGGCCCCAGCAGCAATCAAATAAATGCTCTGTGTCATCTGATTTGTTATATGATTTCTTGTTGGGTTCTAAAGGGTTCTAACTGTGTATACAGGCCATCTGATCTGGGATTACAAATATTCCACTGTTGGCAAGTGTTTCCATTTGCTTAATAACACCTTTCTTTCATTCAAAGACCCCAACCAGCTGCAATGCCAGCCTACCCATGGCAACACTTCAGACTTGCACCTTAATTCCACTCTGGGTACCCAGCAGCTGTGAAACTGAATGATTCAGGGAGAGATTAACTGCTCATTATTTATTATCTGATTAATGCTCAATTACAGCATTACAATAATTAACCTAAAATCATGTCCCTCCCTTGTTCAAGACCCTCAATGAATCTGATTTGCTAGTTGATATTAAGTTGGATTGTGAACATAGTATTGCCCAGTGTCCAGTTACTGAGTCTGTTCAAAGGTACTGTGATAGAACATTTTTGCTGCAGAGAACTGCTTTCTTACAGGGGGCACAGGGTATATGCCAGAAGTTCAGACCCTGTTGGTAAATGCAGAGTGTTTGAGCATATTATTAGCATCTTAAATGTGGGATTGCAGGAAAAGTACATTATTTATTGTCACACTGAGTGTTGGCCACTAGTTGGGATTGTGGGTAGGTACAGCTATCTAGAGGGCTGTACTGGTTTGACAAAATACCCACTTAAGTATTACTTTGGGTGGAGGCACCAACATCTTAGTTCTACTGTTGGTAGGCACACCACAGTACCCCTTTTTTCCAAACCCAGGCCCCTCATCCTGCAGTCAGAGAAGCAGACAGGGGCAGTAGCCCTTGGTATAATGGCACCAGGGTTACACAGTTGGAGGCACCACTGGGATTCCTGCCCCCTTGTGGCCAAAATACCAAATTGCAATTCCTTTGTATATGAGTGCTAGCATAAAAATGGAGAATGGTGCTGGTCTTAGACTTGGGAACCCTACCCACAAAATGGCTGTGCACTGCTTACTGGGGTGGCATGAAGCTGAGGAGGTTGATCCTCACAGGGCTTTGATGTTATTGGATATTCCTCTGGGTACCAACAAAGTTGTTATAGAGGAGGTTGTAAACAAAGTCAAATGTTTGGGTAAAGCTACTGTAAAAGGGTGAAATGCTGATTTATTTGCTCAGAGTATAGTGGCTTTAATTGAATGCAGTGTTCATGTGGACCCAGAGTAGATACCCCCTGTCAGTGCCCCTGATGAGTCCCCAGTGGATTGGAGAGTGTTCACTATGCATAGTGGGGTGCCCACACCTGGGGGGGGGGGTCACCGAAGTCACAGGGTGTGGAAGAAAAACTAGGGAAGTTACTGGCAGCGGAGGGACAAACTTTTGAAGATTTAAAATGAACTTTAGAGACCCAGGGGGTGTCACTCCTACAAACCCTTCACCAGCTCCCTCACTGGCACCTTTACCTATGCCTGCATCTCTCTTGCCAGTGCCCATACCCTCAGTGTACCTTGACTCTTATCGTAGGCTAAGAATGTTTGCAGGCACTGTTCCCACACTACAGGGGAAAGATGATCTAGAAACTTGGATGGACTATGCATCTCCCCTGGTCCAAGAATGGCAATGTGCAGAAGCTGAAAAATGCAAGAGGCTTATGGAGAGTTTAAGGGGTCCAGCACTTGAAGCAATTAGATTTTTGAGGTCCACAAATTATGATGCTTCAGCTCAAGAATACCTGTCTGCCTTTGAAGAGGTTTTCGGTAGTACTGAATTTGGGGAAGACTTAATGTGGAAATTCAAGTCCACCAAACAGTGGAAAAATGAACATTTGTCTGGGTATTTAACCCATTTGTAAAGGGCCTTGCAATGAGCTCACAGGAAAGGTGGGGTGTTGGTGAATGATTTGAACAGAGTGAGGTTAGAACATATCCTTAAGTCTGCCAGATTCTTCAGTGTGCTAATGCTTAAGCTAAAGTTTCAAGACCGTAAAGATGATCCTCCTGCACACTGTTATCTTATGAAAGAGATTAGAGAGGCTGAGAATGAGGAAGAGTTTTGGGACCCTTATGCAGGTGCAGCCCAAGCGGCTCCAGGTCCTGAAAAGCCTGTTGAAAAAGAAACTGCTCTGGATGCCCAACAACTTAAAGACTTATTAAAAGAGTTAAGGGAAGTAAAGGCCAGTGCCCAGAGTGCTGTAGAGTTGGTTAAAGGTCACACTGCTCGCACCCCTGCCATTGAAACCATCAGTGAGGCACAGTCCTCTGCCACCAGTGCTAGTGTCCAAGTCCCAAAAAAGGAGGCAAACAGTGATATCTTGAAGGAGATGACAGAGCTAAGGGCTCTAGTGCGTGACCTTGCCCAGTCATCTTGTCAGCCTTCCCCTTGGAGAAGGCCTAATGGAGCTGAACATGACCCTAGGCCTAAAGACGATTTCAAGTCTGCTCACTGTAATAACAGTAAATTGGTTGAAGACCCTGCTCGAACTCACAACCCAAGACCAAATGTTTTCTGCTACCACTGTGGTTAGGATGGGCACACAAAAAGGCTGGGTTCCTGAAGATTTGAAAAAGGTGACAGCCAACCTGCTTAGCCAGATCAGACGAAGTAATCTATAACCTCAGTCTAAATCTCCCTACAAGCTGTATGTAGCCAAATCTGCTGTTACACACCCTGTGAATAATGCCCCCCCCGACTGGACAGAAATGATGGGTCCGTCTGTGAAGACTACTATACATACAGATGGCATCCCGTCCTGAGCCCTTCTAGATAACATGTCCCAAATTACGATAATATTCAAAGATTGGTACAATCAGCATCTATCTAACCATCCTTTACAGCCCCTTGATAGACTGCACGTGTGGAGGTTGAGTGACAAGTCCAATCCATACCTTGGGTATTTGCGAGTGTGACTCTCTTTTCCATTCTCTGTAGCAGGAGTAGGAGACCTGGCAGAGACACTAGCCTTGGTCTGTCCTCCCTCTGGCCTGTATGATGGGATGCCAGTGTTAACTGGGACCAATGCGCATATGTTTGACCACCTTGCCAAAATGTTACAAGAGAGACAAGCACAAAAGTCTGGAAAAGCTCTGCATATTCATGCCATGGTTCAGAGGGCCTATGAGATGCAGATGCATCCAGAAGAGGGTGACAAGGATGAGCCCATGGGATTTGTTTGGAAAAAGGACTCTTCAGCTCTTGTTCTTCTCCCAAATGCACAATGTAGTGTCAGTGGAGAGGTGCAAATGTGAAAGGATGTGACCAATAAGATACTAATGCTGGATGCCCCCAAAAGAGGGGCAATTGCCCGAAGGACTCCTGGTTAAACCCAATGTACTACCTGGCCATGCTCATGCCTATGCTCACAAAGTGGTGGTCCAAATTCAAAATGTTAAAGATCAGGACATCAGAGTCAACCAAGGGTGCACCCTGGCCAAGGTCTACTGTGCTGATACTGCTGTCTTGCCATCTAAGTGCCAGACTGAAGTAGAGTGCAAAGTATTACCTGACATGTTTGATTTTGGGGAGTCTGCCATCCCAAGCAGCTGGAGGGACAGAATCAATCAAAAATTAGCCTTGCGAAGAAAAAATTACTCACCTTAGTAATGTTGTTTCTTCTAATGGAGTCTTGCTATATTCTGACATATGCAGTGAGTCCCAACCTTCGAACTGTTCCGGAGGTGAAAGAGTTAACTTTCCATGCCAGGCATGGAACGCTGAGCTCGAGCTCGGTTGAGACTCTGTCTGTTGTTCTTCAAACTCAAACCGTCAGATCTTTACGAGCTAAACTCACTAAGATCCTGTGTGGAAGCTGTAAACCTACACTAGCCAACTGGCTACTAAATATAAGAATACATTTTTTGGTCCGAAAACAAAGACTCAAGTCAGGAGACCAAAAAATTAAAAAAACACAACACCAAGTCACCCCAGGAAAGGAGGGGTGAAAAACAACAAGGTGGGCACCTACTAAGTGCCAACACTGCACTGCCCACCCACATCCCAAAAACAGAGGTTCTGAGAGGGACAGGCAGGGGGGCAGGTCAGAATATAGCAAGACTCCATTAGAAGAAACAACATTACTAAGGTGAGTAATTTTTCTTCAAACAACATGAAGTCTTGCTATATTCTGACATATCTGCAACTACAAAGCAGTACCTCCATGGAGGAGGGACAGAACCTACTTAGGAAATAGGCTCTAAGCACAGCTGTTCCAAACCGAGCATCACTCCTAGCCTGGATGTCCAGGAGTAATGCTTGGTAAAGTGTGAACTGTTTTCCAGGTAGCTGCTTGACATATCTCTAGAATAGGATGTCCTGGCAGCAGCCAGAGAAGCAGCTGTACCTCTGGTAGAGTGAGCCCTCAGGCCTGAGGGAGGAACCTTACCCAGTTTTCCATAGCAAAATTGGATACAAGAGACAATCCACCTGGCAATGGATCTTTTAGTGGCAGGTTTTCCTTTACCAACCTCACCATAAGTGAGGAACAGTTGGAGGGAGTCAAACCTGTGACCCTTGGTACGCTCTATGTAGTAACTGAGGGCTCTCTTCACATCTAAGCTGTGCAGCCTCCTCTTGCCAGAGGAGGAATGGTCAGTGAAGTACACTGGAAGAGATATAGATTGATTAAGGTGGAAATCTGAAACCACCTTAGGCAAGAACTTCCTGTTAGTCCTGAGGACCACCTTATCTCTGTGAAAGGAGATAAAATCAGGCTCCACTGACAAAACTTGCAATTCACTTATGCATCTGGCAGAAGTGATGGCTACCAGAAACACAGTTTTCCAAGTCAAGTACTTAAGCTCTGCTGAAGACAAAGGCTCAAAGGGGGGTTGCATAAGCTGAGCAATGCAAACATTAAGATCCCAGGCGGGGGCAGGGTCCCTGAATGGAGGGTTGGTGTGAAGCAATCCCTTGAAAAACTTGGAGAATACAGGGTGAGCAGAAAGAGAAGAAGGATTACCTGCTGAAATAAAAGCAGACACAGCTGCCAGATGCACTTTCAGGGTAGCTGGCCTCAGTCCCAAGGTATTTAAGTGGACCATATAATCCAGGACTGTGGGCAAATCAGCAGATTCTGGGGGAATATGCTTTCCAGAGTACCATATGGAAAACCTTTTCCATTTGGAATTATAAGTAGTCCTGGTGGAAGGTTTTCTAGAAGCCTTCAGGATATCCATTACACCTTGGGAGAGGTGTAACTCAGCAAACTCTAACTCTTCAAGAGCCAGGCCTTGAGATTGAGAGATCTGAGGTTCGGGTACCAAACCCTCCCCTGAGCACAGGTTAACAGGTTGTAATTCCTGAGAAGACACAGGGGAAGATGGACAGCTAAGGACAGTAGGAGTGGATACCAGGGCTGTCTGGCCCAGTCTGGAGCAATCAGGATCATCTTGCAGGGTTGAGATCTGATTTTGACTAGCACTTTGAACAGGAGAGGGAAGGGGGGAAAAGCATAGAGAAACTTCCCTTCCCAATTGAGAACTAAGGCATTCAGAGGGACTGAGCCCAACACTGGGGCCTGCAGCAAAAAGGGAAGTTGGTGATTGTCTGGGGCTGCAAAAAGATCCATCTGCGGGGTGCCCCATCTGGAAAATATCACCTCCAAGACCAGGGGATCCAGTGACCATTCGTGATGGCCTGGGGAAATCCTGCTGAGAGCATCTGCCAGGACATTGTCCTTGCCTGGGAGGTGAACTGCCATAAGGGAGGTGTTCAGGGAGTAAGCCAAAGACCACAACTTCATTGCTTCGGTGCACAAGGCCATAGACCCAGTGCCCTCTTGCTTGTTGATGTACCACATTGTGGTGGTGTTGTCTGTTCTGACCTGTATAACTTTGTTCTGAACAGATTTTGAAAACACTTGAAGTGCTAGAAAAACTGCTCTGAGTTCCAACAGATTGATGTGGAGCAGAGATTCCTGAGGGGACCACAACCCCTGGGTGGTGAGGACGCCCATCTGAGCTCCCCACCCCAAGAGGGATGCATCTGTAGTAAGGATTAAGGAGTGAGACTGAGTGAAAAAAGGAATCCCTTGTCTCAGATTGCTCTGATCCTGCTACCACTGTAGGGCCTGGATCAGGGTTCAGTCACTGGGATCAATTTGGTTAGAGGATCCTTCCTTTGAGACCAAAAGGCTCTCAAATGGAACTGAATGTCCCTCATCTGAAATATTGCTCCCTGCACTACTGCTGTAGAAGCAGCCATGTGCCCCAGGACCTGTAGAAAATGCCTTGCTGGTCGAGACACCTGCAGGGTGAATGAGGAGGCCAGAAAGACCAGGGTCCTTGCCCTGTCCAAGGGAAGGAAGGCTCTGGCTTTCTCTGTGTTCGGCTCTGCGCCTATGAAGGTGAGAAGCTGGACAGGCTCTAGGACTGATTTTGAAAGATTCAGAAGGAAACCTAGAGAGGTGAGCAGTTGCTGAGTTATCTGTAGGTGTAACTTGACTTGGTCTGGGGACTGGCCTACTATGAGACAGTTGTCCAGGTAAGGGAAGATGGCAATTCTTTGCCTTCTTAGAGAAGCAACTGCTGCTGCCAGACATTTTGTGAATACCCTTGGAGCAGAGGTGAGGCCAAAGGGCATTGCTCTGAACTGGTAATGGCCTGAGGGCAGCTTGAACCTGAGGTACTTTCGATGGGAGCTTCTGATGAGAATATGGAAGTAGGCATCCTTGAGGTCCAGGGACGCTAGCCAGTCCCCTGGCCTTAGAAGGTAGAATAATTCCAGAGTCACCATTTTGAATTTTGGTTTTAAAAGGTGCTTGTTTAAGTATCTGAGATCCAGGATGGGCCACCATTATCCTGTCTTTTTGGGTAAGGAAGTACCTGAGTACAACCTTGCCCTGGAGTAGGGGTGGAACCTTTCCACAGCTCTGAGAGCCAGGAGGAAGAGACCTCTGCCTCTAGGGCAAGTGCTTCTGGTGGATTTGCAGGTGGAAAGGATCTGGTTCTCATCTTTGGAAACTTTTTGAAGCTGAGAACCAGTCGCTGGCTTACTACTTCCAGGACCCACTTGTCTGATGTCAGAGACTCCCAGTCCTGCACAAAGTAAGCCAGCCTGCCCCCTACAGGTAGCTGAGAATCAGCCCTGGCAACCCCATCAGGGTGCCTGCTTGGCAGGGGCTTTGGGCTGAGGTGTGGAAGCAGGCCTGCTTGTACCCCATCTGCCTCTACCTCTAAAGAACCCCCTATGGGCATAAGCAGAAGAGGAGGCCTGGGCTTGGTAAAAAGGCCTATGAAAAGGCCTGCCCCCGCCCCTGGAAAGCTGCCTTTGAGGAGTGGCCTGCCTTTCTTTGGCCTGTGCACTCCTATAGGTGGTCCTATATTCATCCATTTTCTTCATGTAATTCTCTGTTTGCTACCCAAACAGAGAATTACCCACAACAGGAAAATCCATGGCCTTAGTCTGGGTATCCTGTGACAGGCTAGTACATCTGAGCCAAGCCATTCTTCGAAGTGCCACAGATGTAGTCATGACTCTAGAAGACACATCATTGGAGTCTACTGCAGCATGGAATTGCACCTTGGATGCCTCAATACCATCAGCAGCCACCTGCTCCAGCTCCTTGGCAAGCTGGCCAGGGACATGTTTTGCTAGGGCCATAACAGTGTCCCATCTGGATTTTTGATACCTAGCAGTATAGGCCATATAATTGGCCTGTCTGAGTCCCAAGGATGCTGCCATGTACTGTTTCTTTGCCATGGCATCAATCCTCCTGGAGTCCTTGTCCGGGGGGTGTGAAGCCAAAGGAATGTTTGCCTTATCACAGGCTTCAGCCTGCACTACCCCAACATGGCTGCATTGTTATGTAAGGAACTCTGTGTCTGAGCCTGACAATGTATACCTCTTGTCCATTCTTTTGTCCACAGGGGGTATAGTGTTAGGAGTCTTTAAAATTTTAAATGTCTGTTTCCCAAAAGATTTGTGCAAGGGAATAGACAGCCTCCTAGACTCTGGGATATCCATCATTTCTACATAGTCAGGCTCCTCCTGGTCATCCACAGCTTCTTCCATAGGAAGCTGGAGGGTTTCAGCCACTTTTTTATAGAACATGAAATGGGAGGGGGACTCAGAAAGCCTAGGAGGAGACACCCCTGAAGGTCTGTCTGGGGAGATGTCCGGGTCAATGGGCACATCCAGACTTTCAAATCCACATTCACTTTCCTCATACTCCTCTTCCTCCTCCTCTGGTTCATAAAACTCCTAAATCATAATCTTGAACTGTGGAACCGCCGAACCGAGCGCCTGTTCGATGGTGCCGGTTCGGTCAGAACCGGGAAAGCGACTGAACAATTTTGATCGCTTATTATATCTCTTCAGCGGTTGGAGAGGAAAGTTTTGACCCCACACCAGCTGATTTCTTTTCTAGTTCTTTAGCCTGAACCGACCCTCAGAATCGCTCTCCTTTGCCCAAAGAAGTCTCGCCCTGGTCAGAGGGCACCCTTCTGGTTCGGTTGGAACCGAACCGCTGGCCATCCGTTCAGCGGACTTTTTGGCCTCCCTTTCCTGAGCCTACCAGCTCTCTTTTCTAGGGTAGCTGCAGGGAAATTTTTGCAAATCTGACAGTCTGCATTGAGGTGGTCAAACCCCAGACAATAAACACAGGTGTGTGGGTCAGCCTTGGCAAAGACTTCCCACACACACTGCAGTGTTGAAACCCAGTGGGTCCGTTTTTCTTTGGGTTTCTAGACATAGTGCTAGTCCTAACCAAACTTACCCTTTTATGGCAATCCACCAGGAGAAGACCCTCTTATCGTTCCCAACCGTGTCACGGTCGTGAAAAACGTAATAAAATCCAGTTTTTTTAGAACCGATAAGAACTGGTAACCACACTTAAATCACAAATTAAGATTTTTAAAACAACTTGATCGGTTCAAACCGAACCAATAAACCGTTTACAAGTTCCACACAGAATAGAATTAATGTAAAACCTATCTAGTACCACAAATACCACAGACAGAGACTGAACCGACAGGTTGCGGTTTAAATTCGGTCGAAAACCGAGAAAAATTGTACTTTAACAGACAAAATGAACCGAGCAGGAGAAATCTCCAGAGCGACTGTTCAGTGAGGCGGAGTAAAGAATCTGATAGTTTGAGTTTGAAGAACAACAGACAGAGTCTCAACCGAGCTCGAGCTCAGCGTTCCATGCCTGGCATGGAAAGTTAACTCTTTCACCTCCGGAGCAGTTCGAAGGTTGGGACTCACTGCATATGTCAGAATATAGCAAGACTTCATGTTGTTTGAACTAAAGTATTCCCCCTTAAAGAATGGGATGTTGGTTGCATTACTGGTGCTGAACATCATATCCACGTGCATGATGAGAGACCCTTTAGGGAATGCTCCAGGCACCTATAGACACCTGCTGACATCAACGACGTAAGGTGCCATCTACAAGAAATGCTAGCCACCAGGATAATACAGGAGTAACACAGTCCATACACCTCCCCAATCATGGTAGTGTGAAAGAAGAATGGCTTTGTCCGCATGTGCGTGGACTGTAGAACCCTTAATAAAAAAACTGTACATGATCAATACACTATGCCCCACATACAGGATGCATTAGACTGTTTGAATGGGTGTAAGTGGCTTTCAGTCCTTGATCTCCACAGTGGATAATATCAGATACCAATGGCTCTTGAAGACAGGGAAGAAAACAGTGTTCATTTGTCTTTTGGGCTTCTATGAATTTCTCCACATGCCTTAGGGAATTTTGGGTGCACCTGCAATGTTTCAAAGATTAATGGAGCGTGCTGTGGGAGACATGAACCTCCTTGAATGCCTGTTATACCTCGACAATGTCATCATCTTCAGAAAAATTCTTGAAGAGCGTGAGGCCTGTCTGTTCAAAGTGCTTGACAGGCTTGAGGAATTTAGCCTGAAACTGTCAATAGACAAATGTCAGTTTTTCCAAAGCTCTGAAAGTATGTAGGCCACATCGTGTCTCATGAGGGTATTCAGACCAACCCCAACAAAGTGGAAGCTTTAACTGACTGACCGAAGCCCTGCAACCTGAAAGAACTACAAATATTTCTGGGGGTTTGTGGCTATTATAGGCGTTTTGTCAAACACTACACCAAGGTAGTGCAGCCATTGTTGAACATGACTCAAAGGTACCCACCTACTCATAAGAAATTTAAGAAAGGTTCTGATAAAGAGACTGTAAAACTTGTTTCCGACTTCATGAACTTTTTGGCCAGAGATGGACTCCGGATTGCAAGACAGCTTTCCAAGAAATTACATATCAGCTCACTCACACACCCACACTTGCATATGGTCACCCATCCAAACCTTATATGCTGCATACTGACGCCAGCTTGAGTGGCCTAGAGGCTGTCCTTTACCAAGAGTACACAGAGGGATTGTGCCCAGTGCCATTTGTCAGCAGGAGTCTGACACCTTCAGAGAAAAATCATCTGGTACATAAATTAGAGTTTCTCTCCCTCAAGTGGACAATCATGGAACAGTTTCACGAATACTTGTATGGCAAAAAGATTTGGTTAAAACAGACAACAATCTGTTGACCTATGTTCAGACATCTGCCAGATTAGATGCTACTGGACGCAGATGGCTTTCGGCTTTAGCAACATATGATTATGCAGTGGAGTAATGACCCAGCCTAAACCATATCGATGCCAATGCCCTTTCACGTAGGCCTGCCTCAAATCAACAGTGGGTGTATATTCCTGAACAATCAGTAAAAGCACAATGCCATAAGTTCGACAGGGATGAAATCCCATCTTCTGAAACTGTGAATTGCTTGGCAGATTACTTGGGACCTCCTGACACATGCCTACAATTTCTCAGCCCTAGACTTAAGTGCCTTACCACAACTAACTCCAGCTGACATTCAGAAAAAGCAGCATTATGACCCAGTGATCAGACAAGTCTTAACTGCCCTAGCAGGGGGAAGATATTTCAAAAATGTGGTCCAGTGACCCCAAAATTGCCCTACTATTGCGAGAAGGACCTAAACTTAAATTTTGTGAGCAATTGCTGTACAGAGAATTGACTGATAGTCAAGGGGAAGTTGTGAGAAAGCAGTTACTGTTGCCCTTGAAATTCAAATATGCTGTGTTAAAGGCTCTGCATGACAACATGGGACATTTAGGTAGCGGAAGAACTCTGGATTTGGTCTGTGCACACTTCTACTGGCCTAAAATGGGTTTAGACATCGACCAGTATGTTAAAACTTGCAGTAGGTGTCTTCAGCGAAATGCTCAACCTCAAAGGGCAGCCCCCCTAGTTAACATAACTACTAGTGCACCAATGGAACTAATCTGTATCGATTTCCTGAGCTGGGAGCCCGACTCAAAGAACTTTGCCAACGTGTTGGTAGTAACAGATCATTTTATAACCAGAGACCAAAAGGCCACCACTGTAGCAAAAGTCCACATGGAAAAGTTCTTTGTCCACTATGCTGCTCCTCAGAGAATCCATTCGATCAAGGCTGAGATTTCGAGAAACAACTCATTAAGGAACTGCTGTCTATCTGGGGTGTAAAAAAGTCCAGAACTACCCTCTATCATCCACCGGGAGATCCACAGCTGGAACGGTTTAATCAAACTTTGCTCGACATGCTTGGCACTCTGCATCCTAAAGATAAGCCAAGATGGAGCAAGCAAATCAGTGCCTTGTACATGCTTATAATTGTACTAAAAATGATGCTACTGGTTTTTCATCATGCCATCTCACGTTTGGTCGAGAAGCTCGTCTTCCAGTTGATGTATGTTTTGGAGTTTCCCCTGATGGTGCTCAGTCAGACAACTATTTACAATATGTAAAAGAGGCTGAAAGCTCAGCTAAATCATGCCTACCAGCTCGCCAACACAATGGCAGCCAATAAAAATTTGACCAACAAAGTTCGACATGACAGACGTGTCAAGGCCCAAGAACTTAAGGGAGGAGACCATGTGTTAATGCGTAACTTAGGTTTTCAGGGAAAACATAAAATAGCTGATCTATGGAATCACGTACCATATATTGTTATCAGCAAGTTAAATGATTTGCCTGTCTACAAAGTGCACCCAGAAGGGGACCTTCATGCTGTAAAGACCATGCACAGAACATCACCTTCTGCCAATCGGGCAAATAGTCTTGGATACAGTACCTCAAGCTGCAGACCCAACAGGCCCTGTCACTAGGTCTGCTGCTCCTAACAAGCAACTAAACCAGCCTTCTGCTGCTCAACGGCCAAAGCCTCCAGCTCAAAGTGTTACCGCTGACAATGACTTTAACTCTGAAGACAATGAAAGTGTGTGTGGTGCTGCTTACTATCCTTCTATTGAATTAGCCCAGCTGTTCCAAGGAGCCTTTCCTTATGCTTCCAGTAATATCCCTAACAGCCCAGTGACCTTTGACAATCCTGTTCCTTCAATTGTCCCTGAATTGCCAGAGAGTGACATGCAAAGTGTGACCTCTAAATAGCAGACTTCCTTTCCCTGGTGGAGCTATCTAAACTCAATGTGCCTGAACCAGAAAGTGCCAGTAGTGAGCATGCCAGTGAACAAAGAAGTGATGCTGGTTAAAGTGGGTTAAGCGAACTATCTCATGTTCAAGAAAGTATTGCTGTTCCTGAACATGCTTACTTTGCGTTGGATGACTATAACTTTGCTGAAATACCACTTTCCGATGAAGATGAACCTCAAGAGTCAGAAAACAGGGTTCTCAGCATCCTGAGGGGGCCCTACTGCACCTTGTCTTGTCTCCTCTCCTTCCCCTCTCCCATCTACCTTTCTCCCTGGCCATTGCAGTCCCCTTGCAGGGTTCTCAGCATCCTGAAGGGGTCCAACTGAGCCTAAGCATATCTTCCCCTATTCTATCTAGCCACTATCTTGGCTTTCCATGACTACTAGCAGGGTCCAATGCATCCCGATGGACTATTGATTAGTCCCCATCTCCTCCAAAAGTGCTAATTCTCTTCCCCTCAAGGGTTCAATTCTCACTCCCTACCTCTCGTATTACTCTCTTAATTCTTATCTACTGACCTCCTCCAACCTCCTTGCAGGGTACCCCTCCTCCTGAAGGGTCCTGTCTTGGGTTAGGTCCTATTCCCCCCCTCATAGCATTAAGTCACATCTCCTCCATCTCTCTCCTCCCTCTCTCTCCTCCCTCTTTAAATCCCTACAGCCTTATCCTCCTTTCTACCTAGCCCCACAGCCCCCTTGCAGGGTTCCCCATATCCTGTCGGGGTCTCTCTGGGACACTGTCTTATTCCCTTTTCTCTGGTCCCCCCAGTCCCCTTGCAGGGTTCCTCACATCCTGAAGGGGTCTCCAGGGACATGACTTTTCCCCTTCCCTCTCCTTTTCCCCTTTTCTTTCACATAAGCGCTTGTTTACTTATTAACCCAGCATTTATTATTGTCCACTCTTTCTACCTATTATGCGTAACACTGTTGTAACACTGTTTGTAACACCTGCCTTACAACTGTATGTTAATGTTGATCTTGTAACTTGAATGTTTAATGTCTCATTCCTATTGTACCCCTTCCCCCCAGGTCGCACTGGGAGATGAGCGACTAGTTGCTCAGTGTGCCTTCCTGGTGAAACATTTCAATAAATAAATAAAACCAAAGTAATGTGCAAAGTGAAGGACCTATAACTAATTCTAATTCTCAAGAGAGTGTAGTGGTACCCCTTTCATCAGAAGCTGTCCTATTGCTGATCAATGAGCAGGGAGTAGCTAACCCCAATGCTAGTGCTGAGAGGTCAGTGCCAATGCCCCCTATTCCTAGACGATCAGGAAGAACTGTAAAACCTGTGATTCGGCTCACATACAATTCTCCAGGAAAGCCTGTGGACTTGCCCATGAATATAGTTCATAAAGGGGTGTATGTTACAGCCAGTTCCCTGCCAAAACTAGTGTTTACTGCATCCTCTAAATTATTGATTAAGCCATCCTCCCAGTATCATAAGAGTCACCCTTGCAGAGTAAAGGGGTCAGTTGAGGAAAATGCAGGATATTGATATAAATGGGTCAATGTTCAAGGTTATTAGAAGGTCAAAATAGCACTTTATATGAGAAAATGCCTGAAGTAATGTATGCTGTTTGAATATCAAAATGTCATGACAATATGTAACTGTGAACTATACAATCGCTTAAAAGAAATGTAATGTCAAGGTGAAGCATGCTATTTTGTATATACTTATTTTATATCTGCACAGATGTCTGTATATACTAGCGTATGGTCTAGACCTGTATGTAAGAGATATTAATAGTAATTGTTACTTGTATTATAGACTTGATGCAGATGCCAAGTTTTCTGGGCAGGGAAGAGTGTAACCCCCCCAGAACTGGAGGGGGGCTTACCATGAGTGTCTCCCTGGGCTCTAGTAATGCTCACCACCTGGCTGACATCCAGGAAGAGAAAGCAAATCCATGTACAATGATGTTCTGGTATTGTCCTGCGTGAGTGTACAGAGCCATGCCACCATGATATCCTTTTAAGAGATCCAGTTCTGTGTATAGTGTACATAGCCTGGGCTTGGTCTGAGTAAATTAAGATTTCTGACCAGCCATGCACAACTCTAATGGACTCCCTTTAGCAGTCGCTCAGTAGCACTAAAAGAATCCTTCAAAGTACTGTAAATGTTTATTTCTAAATCCTTCTGATTGCTGTATAAATTAATTGTTTACATTGTCTATCTATTTCCCCTCTATGGGAGCCACCATGTTTGGTCCTGGACTCTGTATTTGGATCTGTCAGAACCAAGGGGTCCTAATTACTGTGACCAGTGGAAAAGCTGTGAACTTTCTGGTTGGTGCCTAAAATTAACCAGTGAGGGCCCATAGACTGAGACTGATAGCTAAGGTAGCCAACTGGAATATGGAGATCCTGGTTCTCAGAGGGACTGTTTTTTGAACAGTGCGCAGTCCAGCTCAAGCTCTCAAACTGAGATGAGCAAATGCATAGTTGCAGTTCGCAGTGCAGTTCCAGCTCAAGCCACCAAGAAGGAAACAGCCTGCTTGTGGACTGAGAGGAACCGAAGGGAGAAGCCTGTTTTGCCTCCCTGCAGAACTTACAAGGAATGGACTGCCTAAAAGCAGAAAAAGAGTGAATCAAATCAAGCTCTGTGAGAATCAGGAGCTTATTGGTGGTGAGCAGAGAACTTTGTGGGGAATTCAGCCTGCTTCACCACCCTGCTGGGTTTAAACTGATGAAATGCAGGAATGGAGGAAACTGCAGAACTAAAAGAAATAATTCTTGTCTGCACTGACCAAGTTCAGAGACTGTGAAACTGGAACAAACATTTTGCCTGAAGAGAGGGCATCTGAAAGTACTGTGAGAAGATTTCTCAATTTAAGGACTGCAGTGCCAGTCTAAGCCATTGAATGCTGTGTTTGTCCCTTGCCTCATTTGGGAAGAAAGGAGACCTGTTGCCAGTTCTTACTGCTTACTCCTTAAACCAGCCTGTTAGCTGACAATTAAGAGATTTTGCCAATCTGAATACCAAGCTGAACATCATGAATTGGGCCTGTGCCATCTATGACCCAAAAGACTGTTCCTGTACCAGCTTCAACAACTGTCTGACAAGAGACCAGCCTTGGGGAGTCAGCCCCTGTGGAGAATCAAATCACAGGTTATGGCCACCTACAGGGAAAGGCCATGAAGCTGAGGTGAGTCATGTCAGCCCCGGTCCTCCCCAGAATCCTGGAAGGCCAGAAGGTCCATGGTGTCACCGGCCATTCGTCAGTCTGTCTGGATGCAGTGAGTATGACCAGGGTTGCCCCCTGAAACAATCAAGTAAATGTTCTGTGTCATCTGATTTGCTTTATGATTTCTTGTTGGGTTCTACCTGTGTTTACAAGACATCCAGCCTGGGATTACAAATATTCCACTGTTGGCAAGTGTTTCCATTTGTTTAATAATACCCTTCTTTCATTCAAAGACCCCAACCAGCTGCAATGCCAGCCTATCCAAGGCAATGCTTCAGACCTGCACCTTAATTCCACTCTGGGTACCCAGTAGCTGTGAAACTGAATGATTCAGGGAGAGATTAACTGCTCATTATTTATGATCTGATTAATGCTCATTTACAGTATTACAATAATTTGGCTAATTTCATGCCCCTCCCTTGTTCAAGCCCACTCAATGAATCTGATTTGCTGTTTGATACTAAGTTGGTCTGTGAGCATATTATTACCTAGTGTCCGGTTACTGAGTCTATTCAAAGGTACTGTGATAGAGCATTGTTGCTGCAGAGAACCGTTTTCTTACAGGAGGCACAGAGTATATGCCAAAAGTCCAGACCCTGTTGGTAAGTGCAGAGTGTGTGAGCATATTATTGGCGCTAGCTCTTAAATGTGGGATTGCAGGAAAAGTATATTATTTATTGTCAAAATGAGTGTTGGCCACTAGTTAAGGCTGTGGGTAGATATAGCTATATAGACGGCTGTACTGGTTTGACAAAATACCCACTTATGTATACTCTGGGTGGAGGCACCAAAATCTTAGTTCTACTGTTGGTAGGCACACCACAGTACCTCTTATTTCTGAACCCAGGCCCCTCATCCTGCAATCAGAGAAGCAGACAGGGGTAGTAGCCCTTGGTATAATGGCGCCAGGGTTACATACAGTATTATTTTTAAACAAATATACTGACTACTCAGAATACACACAGAGATTTGCTTAAATGTCAAAGGACAATACTTTTAGTGGCGAGTCGACTAGTAAACCACTAAGACCTTCATTTTATTTCTGCATAGTTAAGCCTTGGCATGTTTTAAAATTGTTAAACAACATTGTTATACATAAAAGTTCTGGTGGAGATGGTCTGGAACCATGGTTTCTAAAATTAGCTTCAGAATACATTTATGTACCACTGACTAAGATCTTGATTACTGGTCAGTTCCCTTCCCAATGAAAGCAAACCACAATTGTTCCAATCTTTAAAGGTGGACAACGGAATTTAGTGGACAACTATCATGCTATTTCAATCTTGCCCACCTTGGGGAAGCTGTTTAAAAATTAGTTAATGACCAATTAACAGAGTACTTGTATTCTGGTGGTCTCCGGTCTCCAGAGCAGCATGGATTTTGAAAAAATCATGGCACAGGCATGGCCTTGGCAGTGTTCATGGATTGCATCAGTAGGGTGATGGACAAACACATGCTCACTGGTGCAGTGACTCATGAACCTGTCAAAGTCCTTTGACCTGGTTGATCATCGATTGCTGCTTGGGAGACTGGGGAGCGTCGGATTGGCAGGTTCTCTCTCGAATGGGTTTCAAGCTATTTATCCCAATGTCCTTTGAGGGTGTAAAATGGGGGAGTGCTGTCCCAGGTTGCCCTTGTGGGACAGGGTGTTCCCCAGTGATCAATAATGGGACCATTGTCATTCTCATTATTTATTGATACTTTGCTATTTGTACTTACCAACAAGCATACTTTGATGTATGCAGATGACATTACTCTGTATGACAACTCTCCCTTAGCGGATGACCAGAATAAGACCTTGGGTATGGATTACTTTACTTTGGAGGATTGGTTGTTAAAATCTAGACTCTTAATAGTAAGAAGACAAAATGTATGATTTTTGGTTCTAGGTCAAAGATTGCTAAATCATCTATTTTGAAAATTGGCAATAACTCATGGGATACTGTTGAACAAGTAGCTTGTTTCAAATATTTAGAAATGATTTTGGACCTGAAATTAACTTTCACTTTACATATTAAATCAATTTGTTGACAAGCTAACAATAAGCTTGGGGCATTGTTTAGGTTACATAATTTGTTGACTTTGTCTGCCAGGACCACTCTTGGTAAAAGTGTTCTTTTGCCAATTTTGAATTATAATTATTTTTTGTTTACTAAACTTCCCAAAGTGGATTTATGTCTATTGAATATTATCTTTAACACAATTTGTAGATTTGTATTAAGATTGCTTTATAAAACCCAGCATTGCACCTTATATAAATTATTGGATTGGTTGCCACCAAGGTTCTTCCAAGAGTATAATTTAAATTATTTAACCAACAGGACACGGTGTTTGAAAACTGAATCCCCCCTTTTTAATTTAATTGACCAAAGAAGAGAAGCTCGACCTTTGAGGTCAAACAATATTCTTTCTCTTTAGTCATCCCAAAAGTTTCAAGTAATATGGGAGAGCATGCAATATCATTATGTGCTGCTAGAAAGTGGAACTGTTTGCCTACTCATTTACATAATTGTGCTAGTCACAACATTTTTAAGCAACAGCTTATGACATATTGTTGTGCACAGCTTATTTGCAAATGTTCTGCATAATTCGTATTGTCATTTGTCTTTATGTATATTTATTGTAAACATATTTTTGGCTACTTACAAAAGCCCAGGGTCATGTATGAAAAAGAGCCTTGGCTTATTACATTTACCTAGTCAACAAAAGTTTAAATAAATAAATTTATTATGTTGAACACACAGCAATGTAGTAGATCCACACCACACAAGATGTCAGCTCCTGACGAAGCTGTATCGAGCGAAGTGCCAAGGCATCTGGGTAATGGTTCCCTAGCTGTTGTCTTGCATGGTGTGGATCTACTACATTGCTTTGTGTTAAACACAATGAATTTCTAAAACTCAACCACAGCTGCAAGTGCTGTTCATTGATCTACCACACTGCCTCTGGAGTGCCACTGCTGCTTGCTTTTCTGCGTATTTGATTGGGGCTAGCCAAACCCATAGTCTGCACTCCTCCTGCACCAGTGAACGCTGTGATAATTTTGTTTCTAGTTATAATGAGATCCCCTGCAACATATGGGAGCATCTGCAGATTTATTACACTGTGTCCGGGGCCCAACTGTTAATGTTTCAGGGCCTCTGTCCATTCATCTGTCCCATTCCAAAGATTCAAGGGAGTAGGATAGCCTTTTCAGACCAGAGCTTATGCTAATTAAAAAGTAAACAGAATCATCATGATCCGGCTATTGGGGGAATGTATAAGTGCAAAAGGGTTGTACATCCAACTAATTAATAAAGAAGAAAGTGCTCCTAAAAGAATATTAGAGCATGATGGACGTAGTCTACTTATACTACGGGGTTGCCTGGGATCATGTCTGCAATTATTCTAGTAATTTGTGGCTTTGACTTTTAATGTACTCAGTACTGCTTCTCAACCCTTGTTACATGAATATCAGGTACTGTACCTGCTATGGCCTGATGTTGTCATTGGCTGCCGCCTTCCCTCTCCCCCTCCCTTCCCAGCAAATAGAAACAAAAACATTAGAGCTGTAGATTTTAAACACACAAGTTGGGAGCATGGCTTGGGTGCAGAGGAAGATGGTCATTTAAACCACTGGCTCGATCCCCAGCTTTTGAAATCCGTTCAGTTCTGTGGACATCCAGGGACCCCTAACCCCCTAAAGGCATTCAAAAGATGCTGTAGACCCTTTCCTTGGCACGGCGTGGGTTATATTGTGTCTAGTGATCCAGCTTATAACTTTGCGGTGCCGACCACCACACAACCCGCCTCTGCTCCGAGCAAGTCCTGAAGCACTGACCTATTGTAGCGGCCACCTTACTGCTGATTATTTGGTATTGTCTATATACCGCATGGGACTGTAAGAGGTCGGAATTTGGTCAGGGAACAAGTTTCAACCCCCTGCACAGTAGGCAAGCCTTCAGGAACCCCTCCGCTCGGGAATGGCCTTACCTAAACCTGCCATGCAAGGCCCAGGTACAATTCCTAAAGATGCAACTCCAACAGACATTGGTGCTTCACTGCAGCACATTACAGCTATGTTAGAAACCCTCTTAATGAGAGTAGGCACTATTTCAGCAATGTTATCTGGCACTGTGGCTGAAGTGCGGGTACTTAATGACAAACTGAATGTCATGGAACAGCGGACAGATGACTTAGAAGCTGGCCAAGCCAAAATACTACACCGTCTACAGGACCAAGATGAAAAATTGGCCATTTTACGGAAGCGAGCAGAAGACCAGGAGAATAGGGGGTGACGCAACAATATCAGAATCCTCGGGATCCCAGAGGGTTCTGAAGGCCAAAATACAGAGAGATACCTTAATGAGGAGATAACTAAAATGTCGGGAGATAGATGGTGTGGTCCTATTGAGGTGGAAAGAGTCCACCGCGCACCCAGTGGCTCCCAGTCACCTCAGGCGTCTTCCAGGCCCATTATCGCTTATATACTGCAATACTCCATGAAAGAAAAAGTTCTGAGGGTGGCTCGAGACAAGGGTAAACTGTTGTGGCATGGGGCTAAAATCTCTTTCTTTATAGAATTTTTCACCAAGGTAGCTGCCCAAAGGAAAGCCTTCTTACCCATCAAGAAAATACTGGCAACACAGGGGTTTAAATATGGGTTTAGGAATCTGGCCTACCTCTATGTGTCCTGAAAGGGTGGGGGCATAGTAGCAGAGACTCCCCGAGAGATTGAAGATTGGGCCTCCAGGTACTGGCCACAGCTATCTCTAAGCACTACAACTCCCAAGAGGCTATGGGCTCCGGGTCCTCGAACAAGAGACAGGAGGAACAAATCTCCCAGTGATGGGTGCAGCGAGGACTACAATCCTGGCTGGACAGTGTCACAATTAAATACCTCCCCCGGGTCTCCTCCTCAACTAAAGCCACCCAGTGCAGACAGTAGCCACAAAGCAGCACAACAGTGGACAGCAGATCATCCCTCTCCCTCTCTACCTTAGCGGGAAGCGATCCAGATGACCCGAATATGCCAACGATCGGTGAGCGACCAGGGATCTCCCTCCAAGGGCCCAGAAAGAGCACCACCAGCTAAGCAGACCAAGGATGAGCACCCCAATCAGAGGTACAAGACATCCCGGATGACCTACTCATGGAAGTGGCCAAAAATGCATCCTGGGCTGACTCTCCCGCAGACTTGGCAGAGTATCAGGACTTCTCCAATGCTCTGGTGAAACCCGGACTGTTAACCTTTGCAGAGGCCTTGTCTCAGAGCATTTCACCTTGTATAACAAAACCCACTGCAACTGAGAAGCGAACTCTGAATGACTGACTGAAATAAGTTTGTAATTTGCTCTTCTTATGGGTACCATTTAGTGTTGTTATTTAGGGATGACATTGGGGTTGCCTGATGGGCAAGGCCCCCTTTTCTTGGCTAACTGATTGGAGGGACCCTAGAGGACGCTTAACCTTGACCCTGAGGTGCTTTAACTAGTGGCTTAGTGCATCACTAGCCCGATATAACCCTATTATTGGTCAACCCCCCTTTCTCTGGGGAGCATGGGGGTCTCCTACTGCATCTTCCCCTCGAAATGACTAATCATCTTTAACCGCACTAGCAGACTCCTTAAAATCTGTGGCCCGGGCGGTACTCAATGCTTGGCCATGGGAGTCGGTTGAGGGCACGGTACTTGGTCTCGACCTACATATTGGTAGGGACCAGCCTGCATTGTGGGTTATGTTGATTCTGACTACTACTACACGTGTCATAGAGCACCAAACACCTTCCCTCTCCCCTTTAAGTCCTTTCCCTTTTCCCTGAATGTGTTATTTCGGTATATGGAGCTGGGGATGGAGTTATGTGTTGTTAGTTGGGTTATCTCCATTTTTCCCCAAGTAGGTGAAAGGTCAGCATGGCTGAGTGCGCCTCCTCAATAGTGCGGAGGCCTGTAACTCATGCATACACAAATAAACCTTTAGCTCAGTGCTTGTTCACCTATTCATAGTCTTTAAATCTTTATTGTTAAAGAATTAAAATTACCTATCCCACCTAGTGGGATACGGGTATATTCAAACTGTCATAGTCAAATTTAATTCTTCTACTTGGTCATTTCAGCTGAGTGTTTAGTGTTTTAACTTGACTGTTCTACTTTTGTACCAGGTTACTATAGCTATATACACCTGCTGGATAGATTGCTTCCTCACCTTACTCAATCAATCCTCCCTCCTTTGTCTCAGGCAATCTGCCGGCTCCTGCTTCTCTGTTCCTTCTGGACACAGGTGGTGAGTACCTACACATTATACAACCTTTGGAAATATGATGCAGAATACCAATGCAGGTATAAAACTCTTATCATGGAATGTGAAAGGCCTAAACCGCCCAGTTAAGTGATCCATGGTCCTTAGACATCTACACTTCTTGCAGGCAGATAGTGCACTTATCCAGGAGACCCATCTCACTGCAAGAACTGTATTGTGGCTCAAAAGGGCATGGGTCGGCAATGTCATAGTGAGCTCAGCATCAACCAAGTTTAAGGGGGTAGCTATTCTGATTAAGAAATCATGTTCATGGGTACAGGAGCAGGTAGTCTCCGATGCTCAAGGTCGCTGGATAGCGCTCTGCTTCTCACACCCGGGGGGACATGTGGTGTTAGTGAATATATATGGTTTAAACGTGGACAATCCCGAAATCCTGCTGGATCTAAACAAGGCCGTAGAGACCTTGGCTGCTGATCACCCACAGATACCAATTGTACTCAGTGGTGACTTTAATCTCACCCCAGACATTTTTCTTGACAAATCCAAACCAACTCCTCAAATGCATCCTAAAGTAGTGCTGTCCCTGCAAGGAGTTATGGCAGAGTGGGAAATGACCGACATGTGGCGCAGGGACCATCTGTCAGGGCGAGACTACTCCTTCTTCTCTTCTGTCCATACTACATATAGTAGGATTGATTTCTGGCTCACCAGTGACCCTGTGGCCCGAGACATTACCTGTACTAGAATAAACGATATTCTAGTCTCGGACCATGCCCCAGTATCTTGCCTCTATACATCTTCTGGACAGAGCGGATCAGGGACTAGATGGAGATGTAATCCTCTACTCCTCTGCGACCCTCAGTTCTGGTCCATGATAAGGGAAGCTGCTAGGGATTACTTCTCACTGAACCATGCCACAGATACATCTGCTGCCACAGTCATGGAGGCTTTCAAGGCTGTGCTGCGTGGGTGAATCATTGCTTATTCAGCACAAAAGAACAAAATCAGAAGGGTGGAGTTAAACACCCTGCAATCCAAACTGTCCTCATTGGAAGCCAGATTCTGGGCCTCCACTACCCATAAGCCTGACTTGGCACTTCTCCAGAAGATTGTCGGGTTGAAAAACCGTATAAACACTATGCTGCAACAAAAGGCAAATTAGGCATTGATCAGATCCAAACATGCATACTTGGAAGGGGGGGACAAAGGGGGGAAGCTTCTGGCATTTCAGTTAAGGAAACAACAGGTTGCCTCTCATATTCATGCCCTTAGAAACATGAGAGGCCTTGTGGTTACGAGCCCCCAAAAAATCAGTGAATGTATGCAATGCTTCTACCAGTGACTATACCAGTCACACGCTACTCTAGACCCAAACCAATTAAAATATCAACTGGCAAACTTTTGTGCTGCCGCCAATATCCCCCAATTACCTGACAACATGAAACAGACATTGGATAAGCCATTCACTGAAACTGAGCTCCTGAATGCCCTTAACCAGCTGGCTAAAGGCAAATCACCTGGACCAGATGGTATGACCACAGAGTTATACCAAGTCATGAGTGCAGAAATCAGCATCCCTCTCCTCTCAGTGTTACAGAAGGCTCATGTAGCAGGTATCCTTCCCCTACCGTGCGAGAAGCCCTAATCACTCTCCTTCCAAACAATCAGATGACCCTCTTAACTGTGCCAACCACCGCCCAATTTCCCTTATTTCAGTTGATAACAAAATTGCAGCTAAAATTCTGGCCACTCGATTGACAGAGGCCATACCCTCCATTATACACCCATCTCAAGTTGGTTTCACCAAAGGAAGGGCAGCTGTGGACAACATCAGGCTGGTCCTTGACCTCAAATGGCTGGCAATGCACTCCCAAAGCCTGATGGCGGCAATGGCGGTAGATTTTTCTAAGACCTTCAACTCAGTAGAATGGCCCTACCTCCATGAAACACTCTGGCTATATGGGTTTAGACCGTACTTCAGACAATAGATCAATGTGCTATATAATGCCCCCCTCACTAGGCTTCTAACAAATCAAGAAATCTCCCCTTCCTTTCCTCTGCAACAAGGCACATGGCAGGGCTGCCCCATCCCCCTTATTATTCCTGGTGGCTTTGGATCCACTTACCCGGAAACTACAAGTTTCCGAAGACATCAAGAGTATACAGGTCAGCCAACATGCATGCCTAACCGCCTCATATGCGGGTGACTTACTCCTAACTTTAGACTGCCCAAAGGACTCTCTCCACAAGGTTTTAGAGATTCTGAGAGAGTTTGCACAGTTGTCTGGATTGCAAATCTATCAAAAGAAGACCAGTATAACCCCCTTCAATACGGCTTGCACAAACTCTTGCTTGCAAGGCCTAGACCTAACTTGGGCTCCACACAGTTTCTCGTATCTAGGTATTATTATTCCATTTAATTAGAAGCTCCTAGAGACTGAGAACTTTGGTCCCCTAATAACTTTGCTAGCTGTGGAAGTAGACCGCTGGCATTGCCTCAACCTTTCTCTCCCAGGTAAAGTAGCTGCGATCCAAATGTTGTTACTACCCAGAGTAACATACCTTCTTAACAATCTCCCTATTGCTCTATCAGACAAGGTGTTCCCTCGTTGGACAAACTGATTTCTTTCTTCCTCTGGGAAGGTAAGACACCCAGATGGAGCTGCAGCAAAATGCAGGCTCACTGGACTAAAGGAGGTCTGGGACTTCCATGGCTGCAGAGGTACCACTGGTCTTATATCTCAGCCCAAGCTACTAAGTGGTTCGCCCCCTCCTCCTCCCCGCTCACCCAGTGGGTTCAGCTAGAATCTCAATTAACACAGAATACTCCCTTGTGCTTGCTACTAACCAATGCCCCCATAAACTCAAGCGGACTCACCCCGATCATGCTCGAGACCAGGAAGGCATGGTTTCGACTCATGGCAGCCTCTAACACTTCAAAGACAACAAGCTCTATGCCAGTCTGGTACATGGCGCTCTGGCGTAACCAACTCTTACAGTTGGCAATAAGTCACTTCAATGTCCGACATGGGAAAATAAGGGGATACCTATCGTTCAGGATTTATATATGCTCAACTCCTCCACGCTGATGTCATTCGAGCAGCTTAAGGCCCAGTACTGCCTTCAATCCAAGGACTTTTGGAGATACCTGCAACTCCTCAGTGTGGTCCAAGCTCTCAGCGGGACTTACTTAGCAGATCCCAAGTGGCATTGGCTGACTACGTTACACCTTAAAACCTCCTCCCGAGGTGTAGCAGGGCAATTCTACAACACCTGGCATGAGGCACAACCAAACCATACTGAATCATGCAAAGCCACATGGAGTGTGGACCTTCAGGTTCCCATTACCTTTGAAACATGGTCTAGATGCCTGCACCTAGCTCACTCCACATATAAAGATGTTCGGAGTCAGATAATACAACTCAAAATCCTTCTTAGGTGGTACCGTACACCTGCAGCCCTACATGCATGGGGAATTCTCCCTCATGCAAGGTGTTGGAGATGTTGGTATGACCCAGAAAATATCTTACACCTGCTGCGGGATTGCATGACCCTGACTCCTTTTCGGTCAGCCAGAGCAATGGACTGTTCTGGAGTGTTGGGTCTACCCGTGGACGTCTCTGACCCACTGCTCTTATTGGGCGACTCTGCTCCATTGGAACAATTGCCAATACCACAACCAAACTGGCTCCTAGTCACCCTTCTGGAGGCAAAAAGGCTCCTACTCCTATTCTGGAGACAAGCATCACCCCCGCCTATCTCCCTCTGGCACTCCACCCTGGCTAGACTAGCCACCTTTGAAAGGCTTACATATGCCAACAGAAGGCAACTTACTGCATACTATCAGAAATGGGGAGCATATCTCAACTCCTCCTTATGCAAAGTCCCCCTCCCCCCTACTCAACCCTCCTGCCTAATGAGGCCTATTGGTATAAAGACCCTGCAGTTGGATACAACCCCCGGACAGATATTGGTTGGTTGCTGCGCAGCTAGGACAGCTCCGGCTAGAGTACAGATCTTCTTATCTCTATATCTCTCTTTCCATATCTTTGTCATGCTACCTCCTCTGAATGCTCCTAGTACCCATAATAAGATCCACCCTGTGCATTGAGCCCAATTGATTGTCGCAATCTTGTCAGCAGGAACGTTGGAAGACCTAGGATTTCCTCCATAGGCTTATTTAGCTGTTAATCTGACTTATGTAAGGTTGCTGAAGCACTGTTAAGGACAGGAAGACCTATGTAACTCTTATGTCCTAGCAAGATATGTAAAACCTGGATTGTTTAAAACACTCTATACTGTATGTTAAGCACATGCATCTCTTATGATATACAATGACATTGAATAAATAAAAATTATTCTATGATAAAAAAACACACAAGTTAAGCATAGAGCTCATCAGTTATTCAGTACATGCTACAAAAGTTCATATATTACAGTTTTTGTTCCACCGAGAAACTGATGGCTCATACTTATGTAGCATGTAACCCTCCTTCGTGCAGCTTGCTCAGTACTGTGCAGGGGTATCGAAAGGCCTAGTAATGTTGCAGGGAATAAGAGCTGTTCCAGGAAGAAGGACTCAAAATGAAGTATGGCTGTGACACGTTGGCTAGCTAGAACTGGACCATTGCCTCATCTTTGACTGCTTCCTGTCCGGTCAATAGAAAATGAAAACGTATTTATAGTTGGTGTTCAGGTTTGGAGCTGCCCTCTTACAGTAGATGCATGTCCAGTGCAGTGAGAGGGCAATCTGCCATCAGGCTGGTAGTAGTGAAGGACTGTGGTGCACCAACACCTTTGCTTACAACTGTGGCTCCCGAGGGAGGGTCTGGAAGTGCGGTGAAAATACAGGTGTCTGCTGGTGATTTAGGAGGCGGTTCTGAAAGGTTACTCTATTCCTGGAGATTTGGAAGGTCAGCCAAGGGGACATATCTGTTCTCCACTAAAACTGCCATCATGTCTTCTTCCTCATCAGATGTGGAGCTGGGGTTTTGGCTTCTGGAGCAAATGCCTTGTTGATCAGAAGACCCTTTAGTGGTTCTTCTTCTGCTCTAGTGTTGCTGTTTACACTTTGGCTGTTGTGCCCATGCAGCTTCATCGGATTTCTTCTACTCTTTGTCCAATCTCTGATCTGCTCAGGGCTATTCTCTGAAGCATGTTGGAGGATCATCCTTTTCTCTGGTTCTGATTTTAGAGTTGCTGGATCCCGCAGCTCTGGGCCATTCCTTATGAATAAATTCAATGGCTGCCACTGGTGTATTAAAAAGTCTGGGGGTACCTTTGAAGATTATCCATAACTGAGCTGGGTGACCATAGTGAAAAGAGGATTCCTGCCTTGTGAAGGGCTTGTCTTACAGTCGTGAACTCCCTTCTGCTGTTCTTAAGTTCCCTTGAGTAATCAGGAAATATCATAATTTTGTGGTCTTGACAGTCTGTTTTCTCTAATCCCCAAGCACATCTGAGAATGTCTTCTTTCACTGTAAAATGAAGGAAGTGGGCTATAATAGACCTCGGTTGGTAACCCAGTTTTGGTAGTGGTGCAAGCGACCTATGGGCCCACTCTGTATCGAACCCCGGGTCCTCTGGAAATCTAAGGATTTGCAGTAACGCATGAGCAAGGAAGGCTGAGCAGTCTCCCAGTTCAACCTGTTCTGGAAAGCCAATGAACCTCAGGTCATTGTGTCAGCAATGATTCTCAATGTTGTCTATTTTGTCTTGTAAAGTCTGATCATCCCCTCTTGTTGGTGTAGATGAGCGGTGAGATCATGGCAGATGGCTTCTGTTTCTTATGGCTTCTTCTCTGTAGTTGTTACTTTTTCTTGAAGGGGCATTATTTGTACAGAGTTATGGTTGGTGCTTACTTTATTTCTTTTAACTCCGATAATACTTGTGCAACCATCGCTTCAACTTTTTCCAATGAAAGGGAGGTCACTATCATGGAATCGTACTGCGGCTGAAATTATGCTGCCATTTTAGTGAAGTGCTAGCCACGCCCCTCCAGAGTTGTCAAATTAGATCCTTATGTTATGTTTTTAATTTGCTTTATCTGTTACTGTTGACTGCTGTAATATGTTACTGCTTTTGACCTATTGTATTGTGCTTTTTTTCTGGTAAAACAAATAAATATAAATACAAATCAGTTAAATAAGGCCTGTCACCCACCCACCATGAATGGGACACTGGCAGAATGAGTGATCATCCACACACAGGTGCACAGCTAGCAAAGCCAGCTTAATGTAGTCAGTGGCTTCAGTTGGCTACAACTGTTGTAAAACAAAAAGAAAAAAAAACACAAACTAAAAACAAAAAGTGAAGAAAAGGAAAAAGTTTTCAAACATAGATGGTAAAATATTGTGAAGGGCTATATAATTCCCTACATTTGTTTTTGAAGGGCTTGCCTGCAAGTTTGATGGAGCAGCAGGTGACATGCCCCAAGACCCCCATCGAGCAATATATGAACATACAAAGCTGCCAGCAGATGCAAGTCAAATGGTCTATTGAGTCTGCTCGAATGTGCAGCTAACAGCCCATTGCACTGCAGCTGCCACTCCCACCCCTACCATCTGAACTTATTCCCGTGCTTGCTAACACCCTTCCCCCCAGTGTCCCCTTTGTGACCTTCCCCCTGACCTTGTCCCATCCTCTCTTAAAGCTATCCACTGACCTTACGGAAACCACCTCTTCGGGCAGTGCATTCCACCCTGACACCACCCTTTCTGTGAAGTAATTCCTTCTCATTTCCCTCCTGAATCTTCCACCCTCTAATCTCAGACTGTGCCCCCTCGGGTCCCTCCCACCCTTTAACTTTAGAATTCCCTCTGTATCAGTCTTGTTTAAGCCCGTCACATACTTAAAGGTTTCTATCATGTCCCCTCTATCCCTTCTTTCCTCTGGTGAGTACATGTTTAGCTCCCTCAGCCTCTTCTCATAGGGTTTGTCTTGCAGTCACCAGGATGGTAACCCATGAAAAGGGGAAATCAAAATGAGCAAGCCCAATAACAGTAATGGCACTTCAGTGACTTCACAAATGGTGGTGGTACATATCAGCAAGCACATTATCGGCGACACATGCTTCCCCACCCCCCTGAGGTGCTACAACCTCTGAGTTGGTTATTTAAGTAATGGGGTGTGGGGGATGTGGGGGGCAAAGCCCCCATTGAAAATCATTTGTCGCCAATAATTCGCTTGCCGACATGTACCGTTGCCATTTCTGAAGTCGCAGAAGTGCTGTTGCTGTTATTGGGCTCACTCATTTTGATTCGCCCTTTTCACATGGAACCTCCTAGGAGCATTCTGGTTGCTCAGCATTGCACCCTTTCCAACAATTTAACATCCTTCTTTAAGTAAGGGCTCCAGAACTGCACACAGTACTCCAGGTGTGGCCTCAACAATGACCTGTACAGTGGCAGGATTACTTCCCCACTCCTGGAGGTGATTCCCCTGGCTATACACCCCAGCATTTTATTGACTTTAGCTGCCACTTTCCTGCACTGGGCTGAGTGGTTCATTTGCCCAGTTATTATCACCCCAAGATCTTTCTCCTCCTCTGCAGTTACTAACTGTACTCCCCCAAGCTGATAAATCCTTGGGTTCCTTGTTCCCAAGTGCATGACCATGCACTTCTTTGCATTGAACCCCAGTTGCCATGTGTTAGACCAGTGCTCAAGCTTTTCCAGATCATCCTTTAGCCCATGCCACCCTTCTGTGTCATCCACTACCGCACCAATTTTGGCATCATCTGCAAAAAATGCTGATCTTGTTCTTAATTCCATTTGAGATGTTGGCAATAAAAATGCTAAACAGCATTGGGCCCAGTACCAAGCCTTGTGGTACTCCACTAGTTACAGCTCTTGGAGCTGAGAGTACCGTCCCCACAACTAACCTCTGCTGCTTGTCCTGCAGCCAGTTCCTGACCCAATCCACCATCTTCTCCCCAGCTCCTTGGTATCCCAATTTGTTAACCAGCCTCCCGTGTGGCACAGAACTGAAGGCCTTGCTGAAGTCCAGGTACAGTACATCCACTGCCAGGCCCCTGTCAAGTGCCATAGTCACCCAGTCATAAAAGTCCACCAGGTTGGTCTGACAGGATCTTCCAGAGACAACCCCATGTTACCTATTGTCCTGGAGAGGATTCACTACCAGAAAAGCTACCAGCCTTTCCTTAAGGATAGTCTCCATTAGCTTTCCCACAATGGATGCAAGGCTGACTGGCCTATAGTTGCCTGGTTCATCCTGAGGTCCACTTTTGTGAATGGGAACCACGTGCACCATCCTCCAGTCCTGGGGTACACACCCTGTTCCCAGCAAGGTGTTGAATAAGTCTGCCAGTGGCTCTGCCAGGACCTCCGCCATTTCCTACAGAACCCTGGGTTGAATGCCATCTGGGCCAGGTGCTTTATCGACCCACAGAGCCTTTAGGCCTTCCAGTCCCCTGCTCACTGGGATTTCCCCATCAGTTAATCCCTCCCCCTCCCCCATGCCCACCTCCCCATCCCCTGTGGCATTGACCTTTGCTTCTCCCTGGTGAACACCAAGCAGAAGTAGTCATTGAGTGCTTCTGCCTGGTCCACCTCCTTCTCTGCCCACCCTCTTTCTTTCCAATACTCAAACTGCTAATGCCCAAGAGTCTTTGGATGCTTGCTTCATTGTAGCAGTAGCAGATGGTTTTGCCCATTGTTTCCATGCATGTCCTCCTCCTACTTAGGTAAGCCACCTAGGTGCATACTGTGTGATCCTGAGCAAGTCACTTAACTTCCTTGTGCTCACAGGTCGCATCTGGAAACAAGCTTTGGCTTAGTATGCTACTCCTGGTTAAACAATGTTCCCTTTCCCCCTTTCCTACTTTGCTCCTTGTTCATGAGGTACCTCGGCTGCAGCCCTGTTGGCAGCCTCCTCTATTGCCATATCTGCTGCTTTGGGCATCCCGCCTGCGCTGGACCTTGCTATACTTTTCTGTCTTACTTTGTGGCTCCTGCTGTCTTTCCTTCTGCGTTGATCCTGGTATAGGATTTCACTTCTGGGTGCTGCTTCTTAGGGGTCACCCCTCACAAACTTCATCTCTGGCTCCAGTCCAGGGCCAGTTCACTTCTCTGCTGTCTGTTGTATCTCTACTGGATGTTCTTCCCGTTGCATTTTGTTTCTGTTGTCTTCTTTCCTGCCCTAACCTCTGGTAGTGTCATGCCTTCTTTGAGTTCCTCTGACCCTTCTCTCCACAGCTTCCCAATCCTACCCTTTCTGGCCCTTGCCCTGTTATTCTGTCATGCATCATCAGTGTCTTTATTATATTAAAAAGAATAATAATTTAATGTTTTCTCTCATAATCCTCTTCTTATACACTCACATAAATTACTCAAGCATTTGTCAATGTCAAATGTTTGCTTGTATGTTGTATTAGGTAGGTTTTGGTTGTGTTGTGGAGAATAATGAAAGCAGAATAGTACTGTAGTAAGAGAGAGTTTGCAATGGAGTCAGTGAGTCAGAATAATGTGCCTTATGTATTTTATTTTTGAAGCAGGAGACAGGATTTTGAAGGTTTCAAATGTTCCCAGTCTCATGCCATGGGCACTAGGTAGAAAATTACATATATTGGTACAGTGCTGTGGTATTTACCATTAGAAATATGTGATAACGTCATCCTATGACATCCAGAGTATGAATTTAGCTTGTACATTGAACTGGTAAGCTCAAGGGAAAACGTTTTTAGAAACTGTAAGTGGTGGTCAAGTTTAATGACACAAGTAATTAATTATAAAAAAAAATCACTGAGGAGAAAATAAGTAATGAATTGTCAGTCAGAAAGAGTAGGATTCTTCAGTACGGTATTTAGGAGAATAGAGGAAAAGTGCATGGAGAGTTTAGATGTTGTGGGGGGGGGGTCATTATTAGGTCCTCAGTATCTTAATATCACACTTAGACTGCACATTTGCCATCTTTTTTTGGTTTGGAAAAGCATTGAAAATGTGACCCCAAAAGGGAATCCCCGTCTCAATAAGATATCAGCTGTCTTTGAAATAAATTACCTACACAGCCCGACAGTCAATGTTAGATAACAGAATTCAGATAGCCTGTGCAATATGCTCTTTCTGCACTTCCCATGGTTCTCTCTGAGTTGGAAGTGTATGGAGTAGGAGTTCCATTTCTCTACATTAATATTAAAAAACAGTAACACAATACTGAAGGCAACACAGACACAAAAATAGCAGCTATGCATGGGTTATTACAGCTACATCATGACACAGTGGTATTTTATACTTAATCCAAGCCGTTTGTGAGCATTTTGTCACACCACCAGAAAGTCATCTGCTTGAAGACAGGGAATCAAAAGAAATACTCAGATGTATGGCTATATTGGAACCAACTTTTTTGGGAGTAGGGAGCTAATTTAAACACACCAAGTTTGGGTCTGACTGTTAAACATTGGGGGGGCAGCTCCCTCAAGTGAGATATGGGGCCGTATTTTTAAAGGGTGGCACAGGGCCTACATCCAGCCCTATGTCAAAACATTGCATCACCACAGCTGCAGCATTCCTGATGGTCGACACTGACAGGTTGACAGTTATGGAGAACAATAACTGTAAACAAAACATTTCCTTAAAATGTCTCATCTTTTTTTTTTTCAAGCTTTTAAACCCCCTGCTATCCATAGTAGAGCTTGCTAATAGAAACAGAAAATGATGGGTCTATTTAGTCTGCCCATGAGTTTTCAAGATCTTTTATTGGTCCCGGTCCTAGCCCCCTTTGTGGTATTTGCCCATTCCTGTTACCCTGCTTCACCTTGCTAAGTCCCACCTCAGACTGAACACAGCTACTGTCTTAGCTTCCACTACCTCAGCAGGCAGGCTATTCCATGGATCCATGATTCTTTTGGTTAAATAGTGTTTCCTTAGACCCCTCCAGATGTTGCAAAGGTGCTAGTAACAAGTATTTGCTGCCTACTGCCTAGGTCATGCAACAACAGCACAGCTGAGGATGACACACACAGTCATACTGCTTCAGGACTCAGGAGCAGGAATGTCAGCAACTTAGGGAAATGTGAAGACTGCTGCAATCATTTTTTTTTCTATTTTAAATTTCCTTATGGGATGCTACGTAGGTGCCAACTACTAGTGGCTGGGCACTGTCAGGCTGCCAACTGGCATACATTTGCTGCTCACTGCCCATATCTACTGCAACAACACAGCTCAGGACAACACATAGACTGCTTCAGGACTTGGAGGGAGGGAATTTCAGCATCTTGGGGGAATATGATTTCCTTTTTTTTTTATTTTACTTTTTTTTTACTTTTTTTAATGGGATGCCACAAAGGTGCCAGTTACCAGTACTCTGGCACTAGCAAGCTGTCAGCTGGTACACACTTGCTGCCCACTGTTCACATCACACTGCAACAGCACAGCTTAGGACAATAACAAGACAGACAGCTTCAGGACTCAGAAGGAGGAACTTCAGGAAGTTTGGGAAACGGGAAGAGTTATTTTATTTTTTTATTTTTTAGTTATGGGAGGTCACAAAGGTGCCAACTACCAGTGGCTGGGCACCGGCAGACGGCCAGCTATAACATAGTTGATGCCCACTGCCCAGATCATACAGCAACAGCACAGCTCAAGACAACACACAGGCAGACTGCTTCAGGACTCAGGTGGAGGAACTTCCACAACTTAGGGTACGTGAACACTGCCACAAGAAAAAATAATTGTTTTTTCCCTTAAAATTTCTTTTTACAGGATGCCACAGAGATGCCAGCTACCAGTGACCTGGTACTGTCAGGCTGCCAGCTGGTACACAGTTGCTACTCACTGCCTAGATCACACTGCCACAGCACAGCTCAGGATGACACACAGACAGTCTGTGAAGGACACTGGAGGAGGAACTTCTGCAAATTGAGAGAACATAAGGACTGCAACAAGAAAAACATGATTTTAATATTTTTTTGTTGGATATCACAAAGGTGCCAACTGCCAGTGGTTGGGCATAAGCAGGCTGCCAGCTGGCACACACTTGCCTCCCACTGCCCATTAACTTCCAAATTACAGGTTTATTGGGTCTCAGTCAGTCTGTTTATGTATGCCCTGCTAAAAGGCTAATTATACAATGGCAAGAAAGAATGCTGGCCTCTGATTGATCAGTCTGGGGCTAGACCAGTGATATTATCCCAGCACAACATCACACATCTAGTCCCAGCATACAGAAGACCTCACCAAATCTGAAAAGAAATCACTCCACATGGCATCAATCGAGACTGGCAGTAGTTAACATTTTTTTCATAAATCCCTCCCTTCCACTGCCACAAACCAACCCAAACCAACCAAGCACATATGTTATGTGACCAGCATGACACAAAATCTCCTCACTGCTCTTATTCTTGTTTTTTATTTTGTTTTACAAACAAAATGTTAAAACAAGTCGAGAAGTGATCAGCTTCCCCACTACCCTCCTCGCTGGCACTATGAACGGCTTTACTTCCCAGTCCCAACAGCTGCTAGTAGGTGATATGTGAGCTGGTATATCTTACCATCTGCCTATGAACTTCTTTCTCCTGGTACACAAGCCATCTGGACCAGGAGAACCTCTGGTGAACTAAACTATCATGTCAGCGTGAGTCAGAGATCATGGGGGACAGAAAATATAGTGCGGAGTGCACTCAGTGAACCGTCAGGCAGTGGAGCATCACAGATAAAGTACACCACAAAAGAACCACCTGATGGGGCATGCAACAGCAGGGCACATTTCACTGGTTACAAAAGAAAAAGGCAAAGCCAGAGAAACAAGATGGGTAGGAAGGGTGTTGAGTCAACCCTGACTAATTCCAACATGAAAAGAAAAGACAGGGGGCCACAAGCAACGACAGGTAACTGGGACCAGGACACAGAAAATAACATAGGCACAATCCACCTACTAGACACACACACAACTCCAGCTAGTGGAGAAACAGAAAACAGGAACTTCTTTTTATTTAAATATACGTCCACACAAAAAAAATCAAATCAAATGGTATTTTTTTTAATTTTACTTTCATTCCATTTAAAAAAGTGCCATTGTATAATTAAGCAATAAGGCACGACAGGGTGTGGTATATCATGGGATATCATCATGCCTCGGGTGGTAGGGCATGAGGCCGCAGGCCGAGTGCGTCCAACGACCTGAGAAGTGACGATATCCCATGATATACCACACCCTGGAGTGCCTTATTGCTATTATGAATAGGAGTAATGGTTTTATAAATAAAAGATTAAAAAACACCCTTTAAACCTGTTAAAAAAAGCTTTTTTGGTAGTGTAGGAATACATTTAAAAAAAATAGTTCTAGAAGACAGCAGGTGGCGCTGTTGTAGTTGGAGCTGACAGAAAAGGTAATAGTATTGTGATGGTGTGACCTGTGAACTCTGCAACAGTATCTTTGTCTGCCCCCCACAGTAGATGATCACGGTAACGAGATTCTAAAGAGAAAATGAAGCCAATTACCAATATCAGTGGATTAGGAAGCAGCGGGATTGAGAGGAGAAGTGTGTCTAGCGATGCCTTTTTGAATATGCGTGTGCCTACGAGACATGGGAACAGTCGTCTGCTCAGTGTTGCCTGTGAGCAGCAGCAGGTTGGTTTTGTGTGTTTAACAATGTCTTTTATGTTGTCCGTCTGAATGTTGTGGGCCCTGGAGACAGCAGGCAATATCACTGATTCAGTGTAAACAGAGTTCTTTTTTTTTTTTTAATCGTGGTCGAGTACAAGTTTGACTCGCTCTGGAGCACGGGAGATTGAGAACAGTGCGCGGTCAGTGAGGAGGCTGGTGACCGGAGGTTTTCTGAAGCCGTGATGATGTAGCCCGATATCATCACGGCTTCAAAACCCTCTCGGCCAATCAGCTTCCTCCATTTACGATCGCCAGTTCATAATTGAAAATAAAGCACTCCAGGTGTGTGTGTGTGTGTGTGTGTGTGTGTTGTGCTTGGATAACATTACTTCTCAGGTGTTGGACGCACTTGGCATGTGATGTCGTGCCCAACTGCTCAAGGCGTGACATTATCCCAGCACGATACACACTCTGTCATGCATTATTCTGTCATGCATTATTCTTTAATTCTGCATTGCAGTTACTGAAGAAATGCTTATCCAGTCTGACAAAAATAAATTGTCTGTTAATTGGGCAATTGGGCACTAGCAGAATACTACCACCTCATTCCTCATCTGGCCACCACCCAGTCCTGAGGTTTAACTTTTGTTTGTTGGTTGTTTTTTTTTTGCTTCTTTTTCCTGCTAAATACCCCACCCCCCCCCGGCCCAGTGGTGCTGAGGGTTGAGGCACTGGACGCCACACCTCGTGCTACTCCGGCGACCCGGGTTCGGGAACGAACCTGGGTCATCGGGGGTCGGCAGGGAAGGAGAAGGATCGAGCATCTGTAAGACTGCTCTCCTTCTCTGGGAAGGGGGGTGGGTTGCCTTGGTGGCCTGGCGGCTCCTAGCGGCGGCTGGGGGCTTGGCAGGTCATGGGCAGAATTAGAGGGATGTACTGAGGCGGACGCTGGGATGGGGCGCGCCAGACGGGTAGCGCGGCGCTTCTGATCCCTTGGCATCATGGGTATCGCCATGGGATGTACGTGGAGAGAAAATGTGGAAAACCTTGCGGCTACATGAGGGTTGGACAGGCAGCACCATCGGCTTCTGGTCCTGGATGCTCCTCCTTGCAGAAACCCCGGATCCGTGGCGGTCGCGTGCCTTCATGGCTGATCGCTGTGTAGGTGGAGGTAAGGAGTAGAGCTTGGGGATTGGGGGGCAGAGCAGGGGCTGAAGGTCGGGCCGGACTGGGAGGAACCATAGGTAACACCCCCCAGCCGCAGAGGAGGAGTAAACAAGTATTAAAAAAAAAAATACCCCCCCCCAACAGCTCTGCTATTTCTTCTTTTGGTACAGCTCAGCTATAGACCAAGACTGTTCTTTTGCTATTCTTACTTGATCAATCAGAGTCCTACCTGAGCTACTGAATAGTCCGACAACAAGAGTGCAAGTTAGTTTTAATGCTGGCTCACCTCGTAGAGCTGAGTCTAACACCAAAACAAGGCTGTGACTCATATTCTGCCTAGTTAGCTGTTTCAGGTATTGACTGCATTTCTCGGTTTGACTGGTTTGCGTAGTCCACACCTTTCAGACCAAGGCAAACTAGTCAAACCAAAAGTCTGCCTATTTGTCCCAAACGTTTGCCACAGTCTGAAAGAAACCAATACCCAGAGTTTGAAGTGTGATGGACGCTGCACTGGTAGACCTCAGGGTTCTTCACTCGGAGTGGTGAAGGGAACTGTCTCACTACCAGCAGCGCCAGCGACAACCTCAGCAGGTGGGATGGTGAGGGGACGCTTAAGGTCCGAATGGGGTTGGGCTGGTGGAATCACTCGACAAGGAGAGGCAGGAGTCGTACACAGAGATTGGATGAAGCAAAGACGTTTATTAGACAGGAGGGGATGGAGGACATGGTCGTACAGAAACATACCAACCACAAAAACAGTAGGGAGTATGGAGAGCATTATGGATATCTAAACAGTTACAACTAAATTCTAAAATGTCTAAACTCTATGTTATTCTTCTTTATGGGCGCACCACGGCCTATTGCCACTATACGCCTACAATCCTTCAACAGTAACCTATAGTTATTATTAAACTTAGGCAAGAATCATATGCTATGTACTATCCACAACAATATTTGGTTTACCTATGACCACAGAGTTCTACCGAAGTCCAAATGTCACTTAAGCCCAGAGGTCTGACGTCTTCATGTACACCGTCATTCTACGATGGTAGCTACAACGGGGAGCAAACGGCACAGTTGATACTAACACAATTCCCAGCAGGAACCTTGTAAAGGCCACTAGGTGGTGAGAGGTTTTGGTAAACAGACCATATGATTCTTCGGCAAAAGCCCACTCTCTCCAAGGCTGCCGGAATGAAAGAACCAGAGCAACTGGTTCCTGAAATAACCCACTTACAGGCTGTCGGATTCCAAACTGAAGACAAAGGATTCCTTGGCCAAAACCCACTTTCAGGGCCACCAAGGATGAGGAGAAACCAGGATCTGCGTGGCGATGAATCCACTCGAGGACTACCACGACCTGAATGATGCTGCAACACTCCAAGGGCCAGCTAAACTCTGAAGGATCTCCGATAGGACCAGGAACCAGAAGAATCTGTAGAGAAGATGATTGATTCTGCAATCTTGTCACCAGAACCTAGAACAAAATAAAGAAACGGCGGACGTGTCCTGAACTGGGCTTCAATGGACTCGACTTTCGGTGAACGACCAGGGGCGCAGACCAGGTTCTCCAGGATGTGCACACTCTTCTGTGGACAGCGACCAACCTCGGGACATCCGGATCAGGGACCATACGAAACGACACTGGCACAGCTGTTGGGATGTGCTTCAGCGGACGTAACTTCGAGCTGTGAAAAACAAGAAACGGCGAGTATGACTTGTACGACTGGCAATGGACTCGACTTCAGCGGACGACACAGAAGGAAGAGAAGATCTGATGGTCGATCCCACTTTGGTGAAGAATGATGAATAGACATCCCCTTCTGGGTGGAGACTGATTTTGAGTTCATAGTATTACAGACCACACTATGGGACTGCAGTGTGGTAGAAGATTGAGACTGTCCCCATACGCTGGTAACAATGTAGCTAAAAAATGCACCTTTCTGCAATGCCAAGGGAACTGCGGAATGATCAGATAATTTGCCTGGGGAAGGGCAAATTATAAATCTAGGGGTGATTATTAAAGGTAGGGCAATTGTTCAGATGCTTAGGGCAACAGTTCAGATGCTTAGGGCAATTGTTCAGATGACCAGGGGCAAATAACCACAATCCATATACAATACGGTCTTGGTGCTTCTTGGCAAGCTCACAGTCTTTCAGATACTTTAGCAGCAAACATTTGCATGAACAGTACAGTTGTTACAGTTACTTTGCAGTATTTGTGAGCTGATCACCCTTGGATGGACCCTTTTCCCTGACTCTAGGGCCTTCCCAAATAGGATCTGGCTACCCCTGAACGTTTTGCTATGGATGCCCTAACAACTATACTGAGGGTATCACTTGCCCTATGATAATTGCCCGGAACACTAAAGGCCTACATGCCTTACTTGCTATGGGGCTTATATGCCCTACTAACTGCTAGGCTGGCCTGCCCTAATCCACCAGGCTGGGGCTGCCCTTACTAGCACTAGGCTGGCTTCCCCTAATACACTAGGCCGGGGCTGCCTTACTACCAGCACCAGGCTGGCTTGCCCTAATACACTAGGCTGGGGGGCCACCCTTACTACCACTAGGCTGGCTTGCCCTAAACCACTAGGCCGGGGGCCTCCCTTACTACCACTAGGCTGGCTTGTCCTAAACCACTAGGCCGGGACTGCCCTGGAACCCTGCTTTACCTCGGGCCTAATGCCCTACATTTACCTCGGGCCTAATGCCCTACTTAGCTGTGGGCCTAATGTCCTACCATTACCTCGGGCCTGATGCCCTACCTTGACATTGGGCCTGTCAGCCCTTTTACCTCTGGGCCTGATGCCCTCACTATAATGGGCCTGATGCCCTCTCTTAACTGGGCCTGGCACCCTCTGAAATGGGCCTGGTGCCCTGCTTTACAATGGGCCTGGTGCCCTCTCAGATTTGGGCCTAGATTGCCGCTTTAACTTTCTATGTGGCCAAAAGTGGCTGGGCCCCTTTAATTCTATACAGCTCTCAGAGAGCTGTCACTTTTCGCAGGTCACGCCTTTAATCCCGCCCTCATCACTTTTAACAGGCCTTGACTGGCCTCAGATTGCTGGCTCTCTCCTGTACGCCGCTACTCCTGCCTCCCTTCTGAATATTAAAATACAGGGTCCTAACGACCCGCTGCCCCTGCGGCGCTCGTCTGCCTTCCTTCACATCTTCTGCATGCTTTTAAATTAATAAAAAAAAAACAGTCTTTGTTTCCTTTGGGTGGACAGCACAACGCAGGTGCTGCCGCCAACTCACCGCTCCGACGAGCTGTTCTGGAGGATCAGGAGGCGGGAGGTTTGCTGGTAGTGGGAGGGAGCACGTGAGGCAGCAGGCAGAGTGAGGGACAGCCAAGGGGCCTCGGAGGGCTGACTGCAAAACGGTCGCGATGCGGCTCTTCTGTGCCACTGACGGGGGACTGGAATTAACTTTAAAACACTCGGGGGGGGGGCAAAACAATAAAACGACGGGGCTCCCAAGCCCAAACCGTGGCAAACGGCCGATTACTTTCTTCTGGTGCCCCGATGGCACCGCGGACCGAACCAGAGTGTCACGGAGTCTTCGCCAGCTGGAGCCCAGAGCAGGCACACCACCAAACCCTCAGGGAAATGGCTTCATCACCAGGTAAGCCCTAAACAGGTTTCCCCGTGGTTTGTGGTGCCCTCTCTCCTCCACAGCCTGGCAGAAACCACCCTGAATAACAGTTAAACTCTTTCAAAAGCTAACACTTCTAATTCTAGAGTGTTTTGGACTGGAATGCTGTGCATGAGCAGCTCAGCACAGCATTCCATCCAAGCCATTGTTGTTGCTGCTTGCATAGAAATCTACTTTTTGACCAAGTTTTAAGTGCAAAGGCCACTTTTCTTTATTCTTTTACAGTTTCCCCACTATAGGAAGGGGAAATTCACTTAAGAGGGTCCACTTTATCATAGTACCCTGCTCCCCACACCTACAGCAGGCACCCTGGGCACCTGTAAACCCCTATTTTATCTAATGATTCCCCTTTTCTGTAGTGCCCCCAACTTTGAGGCATTACAGAAGTGTTTGATTCTTTGCTGGAACTAAACTTGCAGCCCTCTTTATAAGCACTAAGAACTTTATATCTTATGAATAATATTTTGTCTCAAGCAAATGTAACCTTTTGCTACACCTCTGGAATGCTAGGTATTTTACTGTGGTTTTTGTGATTTTTTTTAACTTGTGAAAGCATCTTCATTGCAGATGTATTTGCCAAGTGGGACTCGATGCCAAAAAGTGCAAGGTGATGCACATGAGGGTGAAAAATGCAGAGTCCACATATTGGCTGAAGGGTGTGCAGGTCAAGTGGAGCAGCAGCACTTGGGTGTGATCATCACGACTGACTTGAAGCACTCCGCACACTGCAAAAAGAGCAGCAGCCAAGGCGAATAGGATTCTAGGATGTATAGCAAGGGGTATAACCAGCAGAAAGGTGGTGGTCATCCTGCCCCTGTGCAGGTCACTGGTTAGACCACTTCTGGTGTACAGTGTGCAGTATTGCAGCCCTTACCTAAATAAAGATGTCAGCTTACTGGACACAGTGCAGAGAAGGAAAGCCAAGATGATCCAGGGACAAGAGGGTAGGCCCCAGGAGGACAGACTTAGAGATTTCAACATGTACTCCCTGCAGGATGGAAGGTAGAGCTGTGACATGGTTAAAATCTTTATGTTCCTTAAGAGTTTTAACAAAATGAACTCTGAGGGTTTAATATCCTCTTAAGTCCACTCCTCCCCCTCCCACACGTGCCTCCGGAGCTCCTTGTGGTATCACTTGAAGCTCTCCTCTGCATGTGGGTGTCCTAGACCTTCATAGCTAGTTTTGGTCATCTGCACCAGACTCACATGTCCTTCCTGGCACCCCTCTTGCAGCTCCTGCTGACGCAGCCTGTCTAACTGGACTTTGAGGTGCATATAATGTATTTTTTCTCTGTTTCAGGAAATACTCAGACTGTGGCTCTGTTTGTGGCTCGGAGTTGTGTATACGTTGTAAAATTGTACTGTTCTTGGCCTTGGTGTCTCTATGTATATATATTCCTGTACATATCTTAACTGTGCTTACTGTCTACTAGTTATGTTCACATGGTTCTATTTTGACTCTGTATACTGCCTAACTTGCGTCATGTTGTCCTCTGTATGAACCTGTATCTCACTGTATCTGTATCTCATTGTACTCTCCCTGGCTGCATCTGAAAATAGGCATATAACTTGTCTGGTGTACTTACCTGGTCAACAAAAGCTAAATAAATAAATTCAACCTTAGTGGGAACAGGACGACTGCGGCCTCTGTCTCAAACTAGTGGGGGGGGCACTTCAAGAGGAAAATAAGGAGGTACTTGTTCACTGAAAGAGTAGTAGCAAAGTGGAATGAGTTGCTGGAGGAAGTGGTTTCCTTCAAGACTGGAGATAGCTTCAAGGGGAGATAGGGCAGGGTAAAAGGGAAAATTGCATCAGGACAGAGGAATGTGGAGGTGAAGAGGGGTGTAGAGAGAGAGGGAGGGAGGGATGGAGGAATGGATAGCAGGAGACAGGATCACTCAGTAGATGTTGAGAGGTCTGCAAACTCGAGCAGACTAGATAGACTGCAAGGCCTTTCTCTGCTGCCTATTTTTGTATGTATTTTGCAATGACACTTTTCAAAATAAATAAAATATAAGTTAAACAAGCATTTGTCAATGCCGAACGTTCGCTTGCAGGTATTTGCAGTGGTATTTGGCACTTGGACATGGCTTAAAAAAATCAGTGACAAAGAAGTACAAGCATTTGTCAATGCCGAATGTTGTTTGCTTCTATGTGCTGTTTAGGTATTGAAACTCATTGGGTGGAAATATTGAAAATTTGAACTTACGAGGCATGCGAGGAACTGCGAATGCACTGTGAAAACAGTCATTTTAGGATTTTTCACTAAATTTTCAACATAGCCATTTTAAGACCTCTGCTCATGAACGGTGTCACTGTGATTTTCTTAATGTGTCCCATACATTGAGTTTGCACACCGATCGCCCATTGTGTGCTACATGGTGGAAACATGTTTTGGGTGAGATGAAAATGACAGCTGTACTACTCATAAGAAGGTGTGGTAAAATGGCAATGTTGAAAATCTGGAGTGAAAATATTGAAAATTCGCAAACTTACGAGCGTGCATAGGAACTGCGCAATGCACGCTCGTAAAACGTCATTTTAGGAATTTTTCCACCAAATCTTCAAAATAGGCTTTTGAGAGCTCACCTTATAGCTGCTGGCACTGCCGTTGCTAATCAGACCGAAAGGTGATTTCACACAGTGATCATGAAATCACCCTTCGGGCCCCGAATAACGCCATGACAGTGACAGAATTCATGAGAAGGTCCCAAAACCCCATGTTGAAAATTTGCGCAAAATTCCAAAAATGCCTGAGATATGCAACAAAGTTGAAAAAAACCCATCTAGCCCATTATTTTTTATTTATTTTTTTTTTATTTAAACAGCAGTTTGGAAAACCTTTGAGCCATAGGCTCATTTACAAAGGTACCTTGTCACAGTAAGACAAACGAAAATACACAGTATAACAGTACAACACATAAGTATAACAGTAACTTAAGACATAGATACAAACAAGCTGGTACAGGTAGGATTGATGCAAACAATACCAGAGTTATGTTGTCCTTAGCAGCTTAGTAATAAGCCTTGTCATAAGTATTGAGTACGGCTTTGACTAGTGGCAATTACAGCTTACCGGCATTTCCTCAGTTCGCGGTCGGCTTTGAAGAGTGCAGACGTGTTCCCGGTCCAGCGATGATCATCACGCCGAGCTCGGAGGTAAGTATGGGGTGGGGTGTGGAGAGGCAGGGTGCGAGTGGGTGGGTGCGGGTTGTGGGAGGGGTGGGAGACTGCGTGGGACTGTTTTCAATTTACAGGTTTTTTTACTTTGTGATGCAGGATGTTTGCCACGCTGGGGTGGGCTCCAGCGTGGCAGAAGGATGGCTGGGGGCCGGGAGCTGGCGGTAGGGCACCCCCGCGGCAGCATTACGCTGGTTGCCACGCGCTGGGTGGGCTCCAGCGTGGCAGCAAGATTTGGGGCGGGCCGTGACGTGGTGCAAACACAGCGGTGGTTTTCTTTGAAAGAAGACCACCACTGTCACTACAACACCGGTGCAGATTGGTGCAGGACCGTGCCTGCTCAAGGGAGCAGGGGATTGGTCAGGAGAGGCACACCTCCAAAGTGTCCCATTCTCCCAAGACGTTCCTTGCACATGCACACAAGCGAACGTAAAAAGAAATCAGTACTAAAAATACACATGATTCATTGCACTGTATAAGTGAGATGTTCCTACTTGCTTTTTTGATTCTACTGGTCATGGGAGCCAGCTCCAAATACACCAAGTACTGTCTCCATCAGAAAGTCAAGATGTCATGGTGCTGCCCCCATTTAATTGCATGTCCCCTTTATACCCCAGCTGCCCCTAGAATGCTTACAAGCTGGGGTATCTGCCTGGGGTAGGACAGAACATGATTTATTGTGGGGTATGAAGGCACAGTTCTGCTACAATAGCCCTGCAGGCTATGTAACTGACCCCACCCTCCACCAACATTTCCCCACATCAAAACAAGTATACAGAAGCCCCACAGTGGATGAGAAGCCCCCACCTTGATCCCCAAGAAATATTTGGTCTTGAGCAAGACTATGGTACAATTGTGACATAAGCTGGCAGCTCAAAATGCAGTATTGTGTTTCTGGTACATAAGTGGATCTCGCCATTTCAGAAAATAGCCCTTTTTTGTTTTAGTCTGGTGGCAAGCTCTCCAGACAGACAACATATTTCCTGCTTAATGATGCCACCCACTACACAGGCCTAGAAATGACCTTTCAAAGGAAGCACACCAGACAAGTCATTTGAGAAATGGAAGGATTAATATGCCTACTGTAGGTTAACCTTTCCACATGACAAACGATTGCCTGGAGATTGATTGTTGAGGACAGTCGACATGTAGCACCCCCCCCACTATGGCTGGGAGAGACTGCTTAGAGAACAGATAATGTACAACACCCACATGCCAGACAGAAGAGGCCACTCACAGGATGATCAGGTTCCTGCACCCACATTCTGGCTGGAAGTAGCAACACAGAGGGGGTTAATCTGCAGCACCCACACTCCAGCTGGGAGAGGCTACTCAGAGAAAAGTCATTGTTGAAGTTGTGATGATGAATAATTTAAAATCCAAACAACAATGTGACTGCAGTGCTAAAAAGGCAAATGCTATTTTGAACTGCATTAAAACAAATTACAAGCAGGGGTAGGGATGTGATTGTGCCTGTGTATAACTCCCTGGTGAGCAAGGCTTCAGTTAATTCCATTTTGGGAGTATTTAAATTCTAAAAATAAGGCAAAAACTTCCAAAATAAAAGTGGAGTAAGTCGCTGACTTCCATATGTAAAAAAATAAAATGGGATGGCTTCCAAAATTGAAGGCAAAGAAGCTTGAAAATGATTGATTTTTCTAAAAGAAATTGTATGTTACCACTAGTATTTATATTATCATCCATAAACTGATCCTTCCTAGAATACTAGCTTTCAAATTGTGGGATCTGGGAAGAATCTTGAGTTCCAAAAAATTGAAATGCCTTCCAGATTTTGATTAATGGAAGTATTAGACTTCTACTAAAAATAAATTAACTGAACCCCTGCTAGTGAAGCCTCATTTGGAGAACTGCTCCCAATTCTGGTCTCCCAATTCAAAACAGGAGATCAAGGCTTTGGAGAGAGTAGAGAGGAGATGAGCCAAGATGGTGCATGGAGTTAATAAGCTATACTGACAGGCTAGAGGCCCTGCGTTTGTATGCTCTAGAATACAGGAGGATGCATGGTAATCTTTGTCTAATGTTCAATGCACTAACAAGTGATGATCTCTGGGAATGCCTAGGATTTGATTTTAGAAAATAGAGTTATAATGCAAGGGCACATACACTCCCGCTCAAGGGGAAAACCAGCACAACAGGGCTGGATGGTTCAGTCAGAATCATGGGGGTCTAGAATAGTCTACCAATGGAGGTGATAGGCAGCAGCAGTATGGTGGAATTTAAGAACAGACTATTGTAAGAAAGAATGTTTATTAAGATATCCCCTGTTATAGGGGAGAGTTTTGCATGGGCACTTGCCTAATAAGCTTGTATAAGAACCTATGAAACCTATGAATGAAACCTATAAAACTGTGTAGGACCTGCACTCCAGGTGGCAAAAGTTGATGTCCACACCCACACCTTAACTGAAAGTGGCCACTCAGAGGATAACTAATGTCCATTGCCCACACTCTAACTGGGAGAGCCTACTCTGAGGATAATTGATCATCAGCACCCACAATCCAACTGGTAGGGTCCACTGTAAGATCAATTAAAGGGGACCATTTATGAACAGTGTTCCTCATCATTTGAATGCCTATGGAAAGCTCTTTTAAATGAAGTATTGTGCTTACCTATAGCCAGCAGAAGTCTGTAGATATCCCTGGCTAAGTCTGACATATATTGATACCACACTGCCTCTATTTTTGGAACCTTGTGAAACCACACAGGGTGAAGCTGTACTTAACTAAAATATGATAACCGGTGAGCATGTTTTCCCTAAGGGAAATACTGTTATAAATGCGGTTGCCCCTAAGGGACAACCTAAATTGTCAGGAGGATCCCAAAAGAAAAGGGGGCATGGGGGTTGGGGAGGAGAAGGCTAGGCAAGTCAAAGACAGGTCAGATCAGGGGTGGGGAGGGTAGGAGGAAAGAAAGGGGAGGGAGGGAGGGCTCAGGTAAGGAGGAAGGGGGCATGATGTCATACCTGGATATGACCAATATGACTAGGCAAGTAGGCCAGGTGAAGGTTGGCCAGAAGGAAAAGCGGAGGGGGTCTTGAGGGTATTTAGGAGCCAGCAGAGGAAGGAGTCTCCCTCTTTTGCTGGGTTTTCAAGATTAACAGAGCTCAGCACTTCGACTGGCAGGAGATTATAGAAGGTAAGGTTGGTGTGGGAGTAGGAGGCTGGCCGCATGGCAGGGGCTTTGTTTTGATCAGAGGCCTAGCAGGGCTGCATTGGGGCTGGCAGCAGTTTGGTGGTTAGGGATAGGAGTACTACATTAGCATGCTGCAATGGGTATAATTGCTAACGGTGAAAATGTATGGATGGCATGGGCGGTAGGGGAGCTTGGTGCATCCAGAGCTTCCCTAGGGACCAGAGATTGGCTAAGTTTAATAAAAAAATGATATATATATATATATATATATATATTATGGTAGCACGGTAGTGCTACCATAGTTAGGGTTGAGGAGCCATTTCTATGTTAAACCCCCAAACTTTGCACCTTAATAACTTTGCAACTGTTTGATGGATTTGCCTGAAATTTGGAATTTATGATCAAGAACCATAGGCCTTGGGATCTGCCAAGTTTCATACTGGTCAGATATACGGCTGCGGAGTTATTAAATGTGATCTGTGCGCGTGTTTACGCTTTTCTGGAATTCTGTGGTCGCGCCTACAGGTTGTACGGTTTGCGTGACTGGCCCAAAATCTTCAGAGAACGTGCAGCCAGGGTCCCCGATGTGCCTTTCAAAGATTTTGTGAAAAAATATTAAACAGTTCAAAAGTTATTCAAAAAACAGTTTCCCATTATAAGTCAATGGGAAAAGTTAACAAAAAGTTCAACACTTTCTCAAATGCATTTTTACTTTCGCAAATGGGCCTGTTACTTTCTCAAATCGGCCATTTTGTTTTCAGTTAGTGATCAGAAAAGTGGTTGGCATTTAAATTTGTGACCCTCTAGCAACCTAATTTTTTTTGTATTCACCTAGTCGGGCCCTGAGGATGCTTGCCATGTCTTTATTTTGTAGTAAACACCCCAGAAATATGTTTTCAAATTCTGAAAAGTACGCAAATTACTGTGTTTTACCAGCAAAACACAAATTTTTTATGAAAGTTTTCAGAAATTGCGACAGTAATTTTCTAGTCTGTGGAAAATGACAGCAATCTTTGGCACTGCACTGCAAAATAACCGCTGGGGAGTTTTGGGCTGAAATTTGAGGAACGCAGCCGACATCTCACAGATGTGCCTTTCAGTGTTGTTTTGAAAAAATATTACATGGCGGCAAAGTTATGGCACTCCAAAGTTGACAGTTTTTCCCATAGGATAACATTACGGCGCCCGAAGCATTACAGGAATCCTTTGGCACTCTGCTGCAAAATAACGTTTTGGTCTTTTTTCCTGAAATTTGGAGGGAAGACAGCCAACAGTACACAGATGTGCCTTTCAGTAGTTTGGTGAAAAAATATCACATGGCGGCAAAATTACGGCACTCCAAAATTGACGGTTTGTCCCATAGGATAACATTACGGTGCCCGACACTTAACAGAAATCATTTGGAGTCCTGCTGCAAAATAACGGTTTGGTCTTTTTTCCTGAAATTTGGAGGGAAGACAGCCAACAGCCCACAGATGTGCCTTTCAGTAGTTTGGTTAAAAAACATTACAGGGAGGCAAAGTTATGGCACTCCGAACTTTCCTTTTTTTCCCATAGGATAACATTACGGCGTTCGCCGCGCCTTTCAGGGCCCGTATCTCGGAAACAGTGTGAGATACGGACTTTAGTCGGAAACCTCTTAGCCCCTAATGGGGCTAAGATCTAAATTAGCGGACAGTTGTAAATAATATGACTTTAAATTTTTTTTCACGTCAGACAGTTCCTGAGATATAATGTATTTAGTATTCCAAGATCTCATTTTCTGCGCCGATACTCATTATTTTGCATACATTATTTGTACTCACTGTCTTTCTCAATGCAGGTTTTGGGGAAAACCAGCCTGTGCATTACATTACTGTTACTGTTGCCCTTTCCGCTTGGAATCCATTACCGTTCATACCATTGGCGTCTGCGCCACCATGTGCGTATCCTTTGCATTTTCATTTGCGCTATGCGTTTCTATTTTTTTGCCATTTCTGTCTACAGTACTGTTTATCTTACTGTTTCACTCTTACATCACCATGCCCATTGACATTTCTGTTTGCAGGCACCATGTTACTATGGTGACAACACATCACGGCAGACCATTCCGCCTATCACCATGTGCATTACCCTTTCTGTTCTCATTCATGCTTGTGTTACCATGTGCACCACTGTTAGCATTTCTGTTTGCATTGCTGTCCCTGTTAGTATGCCACAACATTATGTGGCGAAGGCAGTCTGGGGGCCTCAAGGCCCCGCTATCGCATTATGCAGCGGAGTGCGGGCCTTCGCCGCATTACATTCACTATTTCTCGTTATCATTCTCAAAGAATAGAGGTAAATTGCTTAATGAGTAGTGATGACCTGAGCGATGAAACATCACAGTTGCAATTCTCAGCTGCATAGGATCGGATCGTTAGCCCCAACTCTCACCCCCCATGACATGTAAAGCAGCAGAAGTATAGGAGAATGGTGAGAGTTAGGACCCACGATCCCACGCGCACCCCAATGCCGGTTGGGGTGGGCGGGGTCCAAGGGGGTTTTCAACTTAATAGCTTAATTTCCTCACTTTTGTCGCTGTGGAACAACCCTGAACTAATGCATTAAATTTTGAGTTTTTGCCTCTAATATATATATATAAATAAATACATAAAATTTAGTTTTGGCTAAAAGAATAGAAGGCTCTTACTGGTTCGGTGGCCAGGCTTGGTGCTGCTTCCACTGCTGGTTGATGGGTTTTTCTCTGCGGAGTTGGTACATCCAGCAGGTCAGCGATCCATTGGGGGGGCAAGGGACAGTCTGTCCTGGCCTGGGCATTCATTGGGGGCTCCTGGGAGGCTTGGGGCCATCTGCAGGTGTATGGCACTGCGGTACAGAGGAGAGAGGTGGGGGCTTCTGTGTGAAGCCAGTAGGTGGCTGGGCAAGTGGACTGGAGGATGGGGAGGAGGCCCACGCCTGCAGAAAAAGGGAAGGGAGGCTGTGTGGCCGCATCCAGGCTAGGCAACAGAGGATTGCTGGGAGTAGCACTGTCTTGCAGTCCTTGGTGAATCCAGATAGGCACTGCTGATTCAGGAGGTCCCTTACGGGTTGGGGGAGGGCGCCACACACAAAAAGTAGGCTGCAGAGTAACGCTCACCGGGGAGTGGGCAGGGGTCTCGCTTTTGGTCTTCACTGGTTGCCACAGGATGCGTGGGGGGAGAATCCAGATAGGGACCGTTTGGAGGAGATTCCTTACAGGTCTGGGGGCGCCACACAAAAAATAGGCAGCAGAGCCGGGCGCTCCACTGGGGGAGCAGGTGGGGTCTAGCTTTGCACTTCGCAGGTCGCCGGAGGATTCGTGACTCCCAAAGGGAGCTGAAGAGGCCTGCGCTTGGGAAGGTGCTCCTGGTAGACTGGAGGAGCCTGTGCCATGGGGGACAGCAATAAAGGATCTAGGCTCCGAGCAGTAGGCTCTGAGCAACAGGAGGGACGCCGGGAACCGTGTGGGCCGTGCATGGGCATAAGGCAGAAGACATTCGCACATGCGCAGCCGGGGGGAGGGCAAGCATGGAAGGGCCAGATATAACAGCCGACAGTCACAGCCCCCCCACACACACACAAAGGGGTAGATTAAAAATAATTTTATGCTGGCATGGCAGGGGAATTTACGGAAAGGCAGCAAGGATATGGTATTTTTAAGCACTACTGCAACAATATAGTGCTTATTTCTCTCTCCCTTGCTCGATAAATTGATAAATGAAGCTCCCTACTTACATGTATATTTACATTTGGAATGGCAAGGTAGGGAACGCTTTCTATATGAGAGACAGGGCTGATTTTATAGTTGCCTGTGCAATTGTCTGTGCATGATGTGATAGAGAGAATTACAGAACTGCATCAAGAATGTTACAGTTACAGTAATAGGGAGAATGTAATGAGTTGGCACTTTGTGACTGTGTGGAGTGGGCTAGGAGATAAACGGGGGGCATTTGCCTTGTGCACAGTTGCACAGCAAAATAAATTCCAGTGGTAGTCACACATGATATATGGTCTTGGCAAGTTAAGCTGGATTACAGAAGTGAATGATTAATAGACCACCCACAGAAGAGGTTGATCCTGCACATTGTGCTGTATGGTTGTTCTATGGGCAAAAGGGTGTTTTTATTTGCACAGCCATATATAATGTCTCCAAAGGCAATAAAAGGGAGCAGGAAGTTACTTATCTCTTTCTCTCTCTCGCCTGTTTCTCTATCTATAATATAGTTAAAATGTGCAATTTGAGAATTCTTATTGGGAATGGTTAGTGAGCCAGGGTGTAAAAAAAACAAAAAAACTGTAGGAGGCATATTATAGGGTGAATTTCAGCGCAGGACAAGGGATAACTTTGTTTGTTGTATAACCCCACTTTTTAAGTATTTAATTATCCAGGATGGCAGAAGTCTCAAGCACACAGATGATGGGGCAGTCAGCAGAAATGATGAAGAAGGCGATGGAGATGCTGCATATGGCAAGAAAGAAGGAAGGAAGCAGAAGAGGAGGCAGAGAGGGCAAGGGGCAAAAAAGGTCAAGGAAAAAGCCTGATGGAGAAAATGAGAGAGGCAGCAAAGCAGAAAGAGGCCAACGATTCAGTGGGAAAACAGAAGACACTGGCTGGAGGGTCAGGGAAGAGCCCAGCAGAAAAGACAGCCCCAAGAGAGGTGCCGGATCTGGAGCGGGCACGAGTGGTAAGGACACAGGTGAACAGACCCCAGAGGGTGATTTGACTGAATATCTAGCAGGTTTGCTGGGGGACATGGGAGAAAAAGGCTTAGAGCAAGTGGAAAAGGCGTTGCAGGAAATTAAGGCTGCAGGGGTAGAAGGGAATACAAAAACTAGAGTGGGTAATGAGGGGATACCAGGAATGACAATGGGGGATCACGTCCCCCTAACAATAACAGAAAATATATGGAAAGGAGAGTACGTGGATTTATTTGCACTAGTGAATAAGGAGTCGGAGAAAAGGTACGCGCAGAAAGAGACTGTAGGAAAATCTGAGATGGCAGTGGCTTCAGTGATCGCTGGAAACAAGGTAGAGGAGACAAGTTACAAGGGGAAGAGTATAGAGGCCTGGCAGGCAGGGTTCTTGATATTCAGTGCCATCATGCTGGAGAAAAAAACAGACCTGGCCATCTCGCTGCTCACGTATGCCTCCACTATAAAAGATGCCTACAAGGCTAGGATGGGGATAGGTTGACTAAAGTATGATGAGGCCTTCCAGCAGAGAATGGCAGCCAGAGGGGATCTGAGGTGGGATTCGACCCATTCTGAACTATGGGTGAGGAGTCTAGCAGGTTTTATAGGAACGGAAAAAGGGAATAGACAAGGAGGAGGTGGGCTGCAAGAAAAAGTGTGTTGGGGTTTCAACAAGGTGTTGCGCTGCTGGAGTAATTGCAAATTCAGGCACATTTGTTCAAAATGTGCAGGTCAGCACCTGGCAACCTGGTGCAGAGCAATGGGGGACATAAAGAACAGGCAATGGGGAAGTGGGCAGCCATTTCGAGGGGATACCAAATGGGGAGAGGGAGGGGATTTCAAGGAAGAGGGGTTTGGGAATGGAGGTATGGGGAACCTATGAGAGGGTAGGAGAGGTTGGGGGGGGAGGTTTTAGGCTGGCCAGAACACCAGTCAGGGTAGGGGTGCTAAAAGAATGGATGAAGGGATACCCAGAGGAGAAGGCAGGACAGATGTTAGTGGAAGGCTATGAAAAGGGATTTAGTTTAGAATATCAAGGGGAGAGGGAAGACACGAGAGCCAAAAACTTGTCATCCATTAAGGGGAGGGAGTACATAGCTTTCAAAAAAATAAGAAAAGAAACAGAAGCAAGGAGGATGGAGGGGGCCATTCCAGACACCCCCATTACCCAACCTGCAGGTTTCCCTGTTGGGTCTAGTGCCCAAGAAGCAACAAGGGGAATTTAGGCTAATTCATCACATGTCTTACCCAGAAGGGACCTCGGTGAACAACCTTATACCAGATGAATGTAGCACAGTTTTGTATGCAACCCTGGATCAAGCAGTGGAGTTGATCAGAGCAAAGGGGGAGGCCTGGCTAGCAAAGACCGATATAGAGTCAGCTTTCTGGCTACTACCAGACCGGAAGAAGGATTGGGACCCATTGGGATTCTGCTTCCAAGGGTCCTTCTACTTTGACAAGGCAATGCCCATGGGCTGTTCCACAGCCTGTGACAAGTTTGAGGCATTCAGCTCCTGGATACAATGGGCGTTTGGGAACAGATATGGGCACAAGGCAATGGTGCACTATTTGGATGATTTCATCATGATAGGGGGTGTGAGGAAGAGGTAAGAACAATGCTTGTGGACTTTGAGGACATGTGCGAGCAGTTAGGGGTGCCTTTGGTGGGAGATAAAACAGAAGGTCCAGCCAGGAAGATGGACTTCCTGGGGATTGAGTTTGTTATAGATGAGCAAGTCTTCAGATTACCACAACAGAAAGTGGCCAGGCTCAGGGCTTTGCTACAAGGGGTAAAATGTAGGAGGCGAGTTCCCCTGAGACAGGTTCAGCAGCTGTTGGGGCACTTGAACTTTGCATGCTGGGCGGTCACACCAGGAAGGGTGTTCACCAAGAGGTTAGCCAGGGCAACAGCGGCCAAAAAACATCCGCACCATTGGGTAGACATATCACAAGGGATTAGACAAGATTTGGAAGTGTGGGAACAATTGTTAAAGGAATACAGTGGGGTTACATTCTGGCAGAAAGAGTGACTAGGAAATAACGATCTGGATCTATATACGGATGCATCTGGTACTATTGGGTTGAGGGCTTATTTCTGAGGGAGATGGATTGTGGAGGCGTGGCTGGATTCTTGGAAAGAGAAGGGGCTGCTAAAGGACATAACTCTACTAGAGATTTTCCAAATATGGGTGGCGATGTTGACATGGGGAGAACTCTTAAGGAATAGGAAAATAATGTTTTGGTGCAATAACAGAGCCATAGTAGAGGTTATCAACAGGCAGGGAGGGCATTTGGAGATGGCAAACAGGGTCCTGAGACAGTTAGTGTTGAGGGGATTACAACTAAACATGTCGTGTAAAGCCAAGCACATGGGGGGAAAATGACATAGCTGACAGACTTTCCCGTTTACAGCTGGAAAGATTCAGGTTCTTGGCACCACAAGTGGCTACAAAGAGAACACCGGTGGCAGAAAAAGTATGGGAAATTGGCTGGAAGGAGCCCGACTGTTATGAAGGAGCTCCTGATCCACCAACCTGCTGAAGGCATACGAAGGGGCATGGAGGGCCTTCCAGGAGTTCTGAAAACAGGAGTGGTTCAAGGTAAGTGAGCCAGTTTGACAGGACCAGGTAACAAAGTACATGGTGAAGAATTGGAAGGCAGGAATGGCTAGCGGCACAATGGGGGTGCAGCTGGCGGGGATAGGATGGGCATGCAGCACAAAAGTTTGGACCAAGCCGAATAAGTTTAACGTGGTACGGCGCATGTTAATGGGGTGGCAATGGCTAAAAGGAGGGAAGGTAGACATAAGAAAACCTATTGCTGGGGACAAACTTGAAGGGCTGGTGGAAACCTTGGTAAAGATTTATACCACACCCTTCGAAGCCATTTTATTCAGGGCCATTTTCACAGTGATGGCAGGAGGTGCATTCAGGGTCAGCGAGGTAGTAGCAGCCAACAAAACAGATGCATTAGGGGGATTGTGGGAGGAAGAAATACACTGGGAACAAGAGAAGATCATAATTTGGCTAAGACGTTCAAAAACAGACCAGATAGGAAGGGGGACAGAGATTGTATTAGACAAGCATGAGAGTGAGAGAACATGCCCAGTAGCGGTGCTGTGGAAGTACAAGGTGAAGAGACAGGAAAAAAGCAGGCAGTTCTTTATACATATAGACGGAAAACCGGTGACATGTTTCCAGGTAACGGGGGTGTTGAAGAAGGGGATGGCTCACCTAGGGGAGAACACGCAAAATTATTCTTCTCATTTATTTAGAATAGGAGCCGCATCTGCACTAGCAGAAAAAGGTGGGTCTGAAGAAGAAATCAAGAAAGCAGGCAGGTGGAGGTCAAACTGCTATAAGACATATGTGAGGAAAAATAGTCTAATATCCACACTTGCTTTTCACAGGTCAGGGAAGATGCAAACAGGTCTGGATACTAGGGCACTCTTACATTTAGTGGGAAGAGAGGTGGGTTGCTAATTGTCAAGGAGGGAGACAGCTAGGACAGGATCCTGACAGAGTGATGGTCCACTGGAAGGGAGTAAGGGGAATAAGGTGGGCACAGATTATGACAACATTAGAAGATCTGAAACAGAAATAGCCTAAACCGGACCTGTTAATATTGCACTTGGGAGGTATTGATTTGGGGGAACGTCCATGGGGTGTGCTGTGCAAGAAGATGATAAGGGATATGGGGACAATACAACAGTGGTGGCCGTAGGCAAGGATAGCCTGGTCAGAGATGGTGCCCAGGATGGTTTGGCGGCAGACCAGGGATATAAAAGGGGTGGAACGGGCCAGGAAGAGAATTAACAGGAAGGTGGCAGCTGGGCTAAAGAGGAGGGGGGGGAGTGTACATAGAACATAAAGGAATATCCTATCCCAACTCAGGAATGTACAGACAGGATGGGGTGCACTTTCAATGGTAGGGATGGCAGCATACGTATTGCAATTGGAGAATAGCATAGAAGTGGGAAGAAGAGGAAGGGGCCATCATTCCATCACATAAGCTGGAGATGGGCTAGTGGAAGTATCAAAAATTAAAATTAAAAGGGGAGGGAGGGGGCCAAGTAGAAACCATGGGCTGGGCTCAGATGCCCGGACATGGAGGCAAGCAAAAGAACAAGGTAGGAAGGGTTTAATATGAGGCACAGTTGCCATCGACAGCCAGAAAAGGGAGGGCAGCAAGGGGAATAGGAGAAGGGGTATTGGGCTTCCAAACAACAAGACCCCAAGAAGATTATGGACAACAAAAAGACGAGGACCACAAGAGGAAGAGGACTAAGGGGTATTGGGCTTTAAAGCGTCTGGACCCAAAGAAGACAACGGAAAAAGGGACAGTTTGAAACATGTGATTTGAAATATGTAAATCTTTGAAAGATGGAATGTGAAATGGATAGCTTTGGAAATGAAGAACTGTTGAAAATGTAAGAAAAGTAAAATGCAATCATTGTAAGTCATGTTTAATAAATCAAATTGCCAGTTGAGCACCCACAAAAGTTGTTGTGCCTCTCTTTTCTGAGGGATCTCCATCTGACAAATGCGGTTGCCCCTAAGGGACAACTTAAATTGTCAGGGGATCCCAAAAGAAAAGGGGGCATGGAGGGGGTTGGGGAGGGGAAGGCTAGGCAAGTCAAAGACAGGTCAGATCAGGGGGTGGGGAGGGTAGGAAGAAAGAAAGGGGGAAGGGGAGGGAGGGAGGAATGGCTCAGGTAAGGAGGGAAGGGGGCGTGATGTCATGCCTGGATATGACCAATATGACCAGGCAGGTAGGCCAGGTGAGGATTGGCCAGAAGGAAAAGGGGAGGGGGTCTTGAGGGTATTTACGAGCCAGCAGAGGAAAGGTTCTCCCTCTTTTGCTGGGTTTTCAAGATTAACACCCACCAACCCACCCTGGAATTGGCAGAAGAGGGGGGGACAAGAGAATTGGGGTGTAAGGGGAGGAGAACAATGGGTCACCGACTATAGCGTGACAGAGATGGGAAGTGAACCCCGCAAAGAAAATGTGGTCTATGGGTTGGCAAAGGAAGCCAACAGGGAGAGAGGCAAGGCTGGAAGGAGGCAACAATTGGGTCACCAGAAGGGGTGACAAGGGAAGGGGAGAGAGCCCCGATGGAAGCGGGTTGGCAAAAAAAGGGGCCAACAGGCTTAGATGCCCAGGCAAGCAGGGCTTGTGGGGGGTAGGAGTGCCTAAAAGGAGGCAATGGATGGGCATGGGATGCCAGGAGAGGGAACAAAAAAGATGGGAAATGAAAAAAGGGACAAAAACATAGAGAACAACTGACTGAAGGGGCAGAAAGGAAAGAAAAGAAAAGCTGCCGGAGGAGGGCGGCGGAAAAGGAGGAAAAAGGACAGAGGGCCTGAAGCAGGGACAATCAGGAAATTTTCAGAAAATTAAAAGGGGGGAGGAAGGGGGGGGGGCCAAGTAGAAACCATGGGCCGGGCTCAGATGCCCAGACATGGAGGCGAGCAAAAAGGACGAGGTAGGAAGGGCTTAATATGAGGCACAGTTGCCATCGGCAGCCAGAAAAGGGAGGGCAGCAAGGGGAATAGGAGAAGGGGTATTGGGCTTCCAAACAACAAGACCCCAAGAAGATTATGGACAACAAAAAGACGAGGACCACAAGAGGAAGAGGACTAAGGGGTATCGGGCTTTAAAGTGTCTGGATCCCAAGAAGATAATGGAAAAAGGGACAGTTTGAAACATGTGATTTGAAATATGTAAATCTTTGAAAGATGGAATGTGAAATGGATAGCTTTGGAAATGAAGGACTGCTGAAAAGGTAAGAAAAGTAAAATGCAATCATTGTAAGCCATGTTTAATAAATCAAATTGCCAGCCGAGCACTCACAAAAGTTGTTGTGCCTCTCTTTTCTGGGGGATCTCCATCTGACAATTTGCCATTATAACTAGCTGATTATAACAACAGACATGCGCCGGGTTTCCCTCAGATCATGCATATGCCAGCTGTCGCTCATCCCTTACTTTGTTTATTCCCTGGGACCATTGCTTATCACCAAAGACTTCACTGTCCTCGCAGTCGGTGGTAAGTTACTTTAAAAATAAAATGAAAAGATATCTTTTTCCTGTTATGCTTAAAGTTTTTTTTTAAGTGAAAAGAAAACAGAAACTTTATTTTCTGTCAGTCGCTTCAGACAGTGCTGATATCCAACCAGTCTGCGGCTCTGTCTGCTTATTTTATATAATTACTGTGGTGAAAAAATGTTCCCCATCAATTATGCAAATTAAAGGCTGGATAGGTGTGTAAAACTCAAATTTTACACACAACCTCAGTGTGGGATGCCTAAATAAACCCCTCGAGCTTCACTCTTGGGGTTTGTGTGGCATCCTACACCTCGGCGGCGTGTAAAATTCTCATTATAACCACCTACTTGGGTATAGAACTATATATAGAACCCATTGTTCTATATATAGTTAGGCACAGATTCCCTTTGCATAATATCACACAAAGTTCCAAAACTGGTGGCAATGTAGTACTTTGGGCCATACACGATCTCAGCTCCTAGGCTATCTCCTTAACACTGGTCACCTACAGCATGACACTTTTCTGCTAGGACATTGGGTGGCCCCCACATCTACTTTATTCTGTATTTTGCAAACCCAATCTGTTCCATTATTACATATAATTTTTAAATATATTTTAATAATAATAATAATAACTATTTTTAAGCGCTTTTCAAAATATCAAAGCGCTTTACATGTCAAAATACACAATATAAAATATCATAAAAATACAATAAATACATAACAACATCACATATTAAAAACCAACAATAAAATCATCCATACAATCCTAAAAATAATATTAATACTCAAATATCAGTTAATCATCCAAGAGGGCGCTCCGCCACAGGTAAAAAATTTTTTAAATACCTCCAGGGAGGTGCACTCCCTTAACTGGTGAGGTAGAGAATTCCAATGAGTGGGAGCTGCATAAGAAAAAGCTCTGCTACCAGAAGATTTTAAACTCACTCTTGGAATCTATAACAACCCCTTGTCAACCAAGCGTAGCAATTGGCTGGGGCAGTAAGGCACCAGAAGTTCTTTCAGATAGGTCGGACCCTGATTGTGAAGGGCTTTAAAAGTCAATAAAATTACTTTAAAGGTGATCCGCCACCGTATGGGAAGCCAGTGCAGTTCGCGCAGTCCTGGGGTAATATGATCGATCTCCTTGTCCCAGTCAACACCCTGGCTGCAGCGTCTGCACCAGCTGAAGGCGACGGATTTCAACCCCAGAAAGCCCAAAGTAAAGGGCGCAGATTAGTCCAGCCACGAGGACACAAAGGCGTGACCAACGCTGGCAAAGAGTCAGATGGAACAAGGTGACGACCCTGGCAATGTTCCTGAGATGATAAAAGGAAGTCCTGACAATGGCCGACACTTGAGATTGAAAGGTCAGCCTGTCGCCTAGACAATCCCAGGTTGCGCACCGCTCAGAGGTCAGAAGTGACACTGCTGCAGAAATTCCAGAGAGGGCGAGCCATCATTCGCCCTCATTATCTGACCACCAGGGTCCACCACCAAAACTTCTGTCTGCTCTGAGTTCAACTTCAACCAACTAGAATCCATCCATCCTTGGATTTCTTCCAGACAGTTATTAAACACTGAGAGAGCTCCATCCTGGCCAGGCGCAAAAGACAGGTATAGCTGGGTGTCATCTGCATAGCAGTGAAACCTCAGCTCATACCGTCTTATAATGTCTCCGAGGGGCAGCATATACACTGCGAATAACATGGGTGACAGCACTGAACCCTGAGGCACCCCACACAACAAAGAAGTTGGGGTGGAGGAATAAACCCCCGACACAACTCTCTGTGATCTCCCGGTAAGGAATGAAGTGAACCGTTTTAAAACAGTTCCCAACGTTCTACATATTTGCCTCAAGTGTGCTAACAACACCAGGTGATCCACAGTGTCAAAGGCTGATGAGAGATCAAGAAGAACTAGAATAGAATATCTCTTCTGATCCCTCGCCCTCAGAAGATCATTAAGCACCCGAACCAGTGCAGTCTCGGTGCTGTGTCTTTTACGAAAACCAGACTGGAAGGATTTGTAGATATTATGGATGGTTAAATGGTCTTCCAATTGGGCTGCCACTACCTTCTCAATAACCTTCCCCAAAAAGGGAAGGTTAGAGATAGGTCTGTAGTTTGAAAAACAGTCTGGGTCCAAAGTAACTTTCTTCAGTAGAGGTGTAACCATTGCTTCTTTCAGGGAGTTAGGAAACTCACCTGACTCTAAGGAACACCAGACTATCTGCACCATAACTGGGCCAATGATCTCAAGACAACCCAAAATTATGGAAGTTGGTCCAGGATCTAAACTATAGCTCGTAGGCCGCACACTATGGATGATCCTCATAATATCCACGACCTCCGGTTGGCAAAAGGAACTCCAAGAGAAACTAGGCATTGTGAACTCGTACTGTTCCACAACATCACACTTACAGATTGCTGGATGCAAGCCAGCCCTGATGTTGTCCACCTTATTTGCAAAGAACCGAGCGAGCTCCTCGCACTCCATTTACGAAAAAGCTTTCTGGACTTGTAGACAGGCTGGGTTGCACAGTCTGTCCACAGTCCGAAACAGCTGAGCCGGTCGATTCTGTGCAACTGCAATCTCCCTGGACAGAAATTCTGCCTTGTTATGGGTGATTGCAGATTGATAGATAGAATAATGTTCCATCAATCTAAGGTGGTCGGCATCAAGGGCGGACTTGCGCCAGCACCGCTCTAACCTTCGCCCCTGTCTCCACAACTCCCTCAGTGTCCCATCAAACCAAGGGGACCTGGGACGAAGGGATAAGGGGCGCTCACGAACAGGAGCAATAGAATCCAGGGCCACCATAACGGCCATGTTATAAGCCGACACCAGTTTCCCTAGATTACTGCTAGCCAACACAGGGGATGAGAGATCAAGGACCGCAGCAAGGCCCAGAGAAGTGATATTTCATAATGGGCGGCACCTGACCATTTCCACAGGGGAAGGCCTTCTAAAGGGGGTGCAAAAATTAAACCTCATGGTGTAGTGGTCAGACCAAACGACTGGTTCCACCCCCACATTGGATGAATCAATCCCTAAGAGGAAGACTAAATCCAGAGAGTGCCCAGATCTATGTGTAGCAGTGGAAACTACCTGTGTAAGGCTCAAAGAAGACATAAGTTGGAGGAAGTGGTTACCAAATTGTGAGAGTTCATCGTCGATCCAGGCGTTAAGTCACCCAGAACCATCAATCTGGGAGACTCAAACTACATATCGACGAGGAAGTCTGCTACTTCCTGTAAGAAACGTTTCCCATCTCCGGGTGGACGGTAGATAAGAACGATTCGAACGCCTACACCTGCTACTACTGTGTACTCAAAAGATTCAGCCTCACCTACTACCACATTCGTGAGGCCCAGTTTAGTCTTGAAACAGACTGCAACCCCCCCTCCCCTGCGGTCCAATCTCGGGCGGTGTATCACCAAATACCAGGCCGGAACCATGGCCTCCAATATGGGGCCGGAGTTTTCATCCAGCCAGGTCTCGGTGATGCAACCCAGGTCAGCTGAGCTAACAAGATCCACAATAATAGCGGTCTTATTCCTAACAGACCTGGTGTTGCATAACACCTCCCGAGTTGGACAAACCTCGGAGGTTGTCCGACCTATCTGCCCACCAGATTCGGCAGTGCCCTTGGGTATGGGCACCAGACATGGGAAACCCCTGTCTGGATTCCATTTCACCCCAGGCGCTCTTCTGGACTTAATAACTCGACACGATGGCTACGCTATTCATCCTCACCTGCTCGCCCACCCCCGCCTCCCCAGTCTCCTACGGACAATCCCCAGTGCTCTACAGAGCTGGTAGGTCTCAAATTGCAAAGGAGGAGTATAAAAGGGTGGAGGGCACGAAGAGAGGAGGATGGATACGCACTCGCGGAACCTGCAGGCCAACACATACTACTGCTAGAACTAAAAGAAAATACGCCAAATAAAACAAAACTAATCCTCAAAACCTATACAAAAAACACATAAAAATAAATAAAAGTAAAAATAATAAACAAAATAAATAAAATAAAATAAAATAAATAATTATAAAATAAATATAAATATAAAGGGGGACTCTCACTACCCCAACACAAAAATTCCCCCCCTCCTTCAGCTCTCTCACAGCAAAGGTGAGGGGGAAAAAAACAATCTTAGCACTCTCACTGCAAGATAAAATAACAAGCATTTGTCAATGCTGAATGTTTGCTTGCTGGCATTGGCATTGGTAGTGTAGAAGTTACAGAGCTGCATAATAGGAATGGCAGTGAAGTACTGAACTGAAGCCAACCCCACCACCACCCTGCAGAGAGTGACAGGCATTGGGGTGTGCATTTGGGTCGTCAGGCATAACGACCATGCCATTTCACCACACCCTACCCTGCAGACACTGACAAGTGTCATGGTGTGCCTTGGGGTCTTTGGCCCTTATGCAACCCCATTCCATCAGAAAATACGATGAGATGGGTGTGGTATAGGAGAATGGGGTGAAGTTTGGGCCCGAAGAGTCTGAGGCACACCTTGATGCCTCTCACTGGCTGCAGGGTGTGGGTGGGGGTGGAATGGTATGAGCATGACAGGCAAGAATCCCAAGTCACACCCCTGATACATGTCATTATCTACAGGGTGGGGCTTTATGGTCGAAAACCCTAACGCCTCAGGCATTCGTTGGTATTTTCACTCCAAATTTTCAACATGGTTTTTTTGTGACCCCCACCTCACCCATAATGTAACTAGTTTGGGGATTTTTTTACAGCAGATTGTTAACACAGGCATTTTGGGACCTCCAATCATGAACAGTGTCAGTGTGATTTTCTTTATCTGTCCCGAACAATGATTTCCCACAGCGACCACGCATTTCTGTGCTGAAAGTGTGAAAACACATTTCGGCCATGTTGTGGAAAATGACAGCTGTACTGTTCATAAGGAGGTGTGGAAAAATGCCACTGGTGAAAATCTGACTGAAAATATTACAAATTCATGAACTTACAAGGGTGCGTGGAAACTGCGCAATGCTCACTCGTAACACAGTCATTTTATGCAGTTTTGTCACCAAATTTTCAACATAGCCATTTTAAGACCTCTGCTCATGACCTGTGTCACTGTGATTTTCTTAATCTGTCCAAAACATTGTTTTCGCACACCGACTCTACCATTGTGCGCTACATGTGCGGAAACAAATTTTGGGTGAGATGTGAAAAATGGTAGCTGTACTGCTCATAAGCAGGTGTGGTAAAATGGCAATGTTGAAAATCTGTAGTGAAAATATTGAAATTTCGCGAACTTATGAGCGTGCGTAGGAACTGCACAACACACGCTTGTAAAACAGTCATTTTTAGGAATTTTTTCACCTAATTTTCAACATAGCCATTTTAAGACCTCTACTCATGAACAGTGTCACTGTGATTTTCTTAATGCATCCCGTACATTGATTTCGCACACCAACTGTGCCATTGTGCACTACATGGGCGGAAACACATTTTGGGTGAGATGTGAAAAATGACAGCTGAACTGCTCATAAGAAGGTATGGTAAAATGGCAATGTTGAAAATCTGGAGGAAAAATTGTGAACTCTGTGAACGACAAGCATGCGTGAGGAACTGCGCAATACACGCCAGAAATAAACAGTTCATTTTTAGACAAACCATTACCAAAAATAGGCTTTGAGAGGCCAATTTTGCGTGAACACTGGCAGTGTTGTTTTGTTAATCATTCTGGAAAGGTGATTTTGCAGCAGTGGCTGCGAAATCACCCTTCGGCCCGAGTAACGCCATGACAGTGACAGCATTCATGAGAAGGGTCCCAAAACCCCATGTTGAAAATTTGGTGCAAAATTCCAAAAATGCCTGAGATATGCAATAAAGTTGAAAAACCCTATCTATCTCATTATACAGCTTACCAGCATTTCTCAGTTCACGGTCAGCTTTGAAGAGTGCAGGCGTGTTCCGTCCACGAGATTATGTCTGCAAGCTCGGAGGTAAGTATGGGGTGGCGGGGTGTGGGGAGGCAGGGGGCGAGTGGGTGGAGTGCGGGTTGTGGAGGGGGCACGGAGACTACGAGGGACCGTTTTTTTATTCACAGGTTTTTTTTTATTTTCTAAGATGACGAGGGACGTTAGCCACGCTGGGGTGGGCTCCCAGCATGGCAGCTGGAAAAATGTTGGTGGGGGCAGGAGCCGATGAGGGATGGGGCACCCCCATCGGCCATTACATCATTTTGCCACGCTGGGGTGGGCTCCCAGCATGGCACCTGGATGCTTGGTTGGGGCGTGCAGCTGACGGAGGATTGGGCACCCCCATCAGCCATAACATCATTTTGCCACGCTGGGGTGGGCTCCCAGCATGGCACCTGGAATACTTTGGGAGGGGCGTGCAGCCAACAGGGGATTGGGCACCCCCGTCGGTCATAAAACATTTTGCCATGCTGGGGTGGCTCCAGCGGCACCTGGATGCTTTGGTGGGGAGTCGACGGGGATTGGGCACCCATCGGCCATTCAGTGGGGAGGGTAGGCGATGAGCATGAAAGCGGCATGCGAGATGTGTGTGTGTGTGTGTGGAGGGGGAGCTCTGCTCACTGAAGCGGAGCTCTCCCTTTCAACTGTATATCACTGCATTTTCAGCTGTCATAGACAGCTGGAGCAGTGATTGGCGCACTGCAACTGCACCTGCAAACACACTGACTGAATTGGAAGAGGCTGACACACCTCTGGAAAACTCGGATGATGGCACTATGTTTCTTGCACATGCGTGCAAGCAAACATAAAAATCACATACAAACAAATAAAACAAACAGCATGGGTCTGAAGCTGTCGTACTATTAAAAGCCCCCAACTAAAAAGTCCTTAAGCTTAATAAAGTTAATCATAAGCCCCACATAACAAAAGTTCATAAAGTCTCAGAGTCAGTACACTTTCTTTATACTCCTGGCATTCAATCATTCATAAAATTCCACCTGGAAGGAAGCACTCTTCATCCAATGAACCCTAGGAGGGCGCGGATATGCAAACTGTCCCCCCCTACTTGGGATGCCAGACATGGGACAGCATATATGAAAAACTCACAGAATCAGTTCTGCGCTCACAAAGAAGTACGTGGGAATCGTAGTGGTATATCCAGACAATCAGAAATGCAACATTGGCAAGCACAAATAGAGGCTGCATATACTCCCTGTCAAAGCAGCAGAAAACCAGGCACATACTCAAGTGTACTTGCAAAACACATGATGTGACCACACTCCCAAATGACCTGACAGGGGCCCCTATTGTAAACAAACTGGGCATACCAAACAGTCATTTGCAAATTTGCAAGCACAAATACCTTTTTATGGGTTGCATACAGTATGTGTGTACCTGACCTCCAAAAGCTCATCTGTAAACCATTACTTATATGAACCAGCTCTTAATTCAAGTCTCAAAACCAACATTGACATCTTATTGACTGCAATTAGCATCTAATTATAAGGGCACTATTCAGCTTCACAGTGAATGAAGGTTGTATGTTGCTTTAGTAAAACAGAGAGAGAGTAACTCAGAAATGTAAAGTGCCACTACTGCAGATGTGTGCAAATGTTCCTTGTGGTGATGTTGCACAGGAAAAGGTAGCAAGGTTTTGTTGGCTTTATGTTTTGTATTGATGCATTTGGACTAGCTTTTAGTTTGTTAGAGAAATTATGCAGCATCCAGAAAGTAATTTTAAAGCATATCATGGTGCAGTATTTTCTAAATGGACTTCCCTATATTAGTATAGACATTCCCGAGATGCTCAGCCGCTTTCTGTGCCTGGGGCAGTTCCCCTGCACATGGAAAATCACCATCATCACTCCCACCCTAACGAGTGGCGATTGAGCGACCCTGGGTAACTATTGGCCTATCTCCATCCATCCTCCCCCCCCACTCTCTAAGTCCCTTGAAAAAGTAGTTGCCAACCAGCTTGCTGAATACCTGGCCATGCACAATCTCCTGTGCCCTGAACAGCACAGCTTTCGTGCAGGTCACAGCACCACAACCACACTACTTGAATTCTCCAACTTCCTGCACTCTGCTCTTGATGCTGGAAGTCCTGCCGGTGCCGTGTTCATTGACCTCTCCTAGGCCTTTGACACGGTTTGCCATCCCCTCCTGCTTGACTCCCTCAGACGCCTTGGTTTCTCCCCTGGCCTCCTTGCATGGTTCACCAGCTACCTCTCTGCCAGAACTCAGTGTGTAAAAATCAATAGCACCCTATCTGACACACGATCTCTCCACTCTGGGGTTTCCCAGGGCTCCATTTTAGGCCCTCTCCTCTTCAGTCTCTACCTCAACTCCCTCCCCTAGGCCTGCCCAAGTAAGATCTTCCTCTATGCGGACGACACTGTGCTCATCGCCTCTGACTCCAACCCCAACACACTCCAGACCACCCTCCAACAAGCTTTTGATAGAGCTGAGCATTGGTTCACATCACAAAGGCTAGTACTGAGCCTAGAAAAGACCAAAGCTATGCTCTTCTCACATCGCCAAAGCAAAGCCAGTGGTGCCCCTCTCGTGATACTACCTAGCACACTAAACCCCATTGAGCAGGTTTCCTCCTACAAGTATCTGGGCATTACCTTTGATTCAGCACTCTCCTTCCATTCCCATATCAATGCCCTTTCTGCTGCTACCAATGTCAGGATTGGACTGTTATACCACTATAGGGACTATCTACCACAAGAGGCCCTTAGATTAGCAATCATCTCCTCTGTCCTGTTGCTAATTGACTATGGGCTGCTCATCTATGCTGCAGCCGACAACACTGCGCTGCAAGAATCCAGCTCTCTATAAACAAGGCCTGCAGACTAATGCTGGGAGCCCCTAGGTGCACCCATACGTGCCTGCTATACTCCACCACCAACTTGCTCAACCTTGAAGAAAGACTCTGCTTCCAAACCTGCCTTCTTGTAAAAAAGACCCTGCTAGGGCTGTCCCTCCCTGGGGTCGCCACCTTCCTGCAGTGTGCCTCTCCCTCAGTCTCCACCCACAGCACTGTCAAAACCTCCATTATTGTCCCCAGGGTAAGGATCTCTTTGGCCAGAGACCCTTTTGCTATCGGACTCCCTCCTGGTTCAGTTCCTTCGCAGCCAACATAGCTGACTCCACTAAGCTTGGTCCTTTCAAGGTCTCCCTCAGAAGCCATCTGACAAGCACTCACTGCTGCAACTGCACATAATCCCCCACCTGTCCCTTACCCTCACCCCTAGGCTGGGTTTGCCCTGTCTACTTTTGCTGTATATGCCTGGGTTCTCAGACAACATCTGCTGACTAATATAATAAAATATCTCTGGTTGCTACCTGACGTGGTGCTCGTGTACCTATATTATGACTCCTGTGATCTACCTATTACCAAGCTTGTACCACCAGTGAATTCCTGTAACACTGGTTGCTTTTTTATTCTAAGCATTATGTACTGTACTGTTTTGTTTGCAGTGATGTGTTGCTGTCTTGATGAGGGTGCCTTTGTAAATGAGTCTTTGACTCAAAGGTCTGTAAACTGATGATCTAATAAATAAATTTTAGAAAGTAATACATCAAAATCCACACATCACACCTGTATGTTCCTGCCAGTTCAGTAAATTTGTGAGGCAATGTGGTCTAGTCGTTTGAGCACTGGGATGGGAACAAAGAGATTGCATGGGCTGGCTTCATAAAAGGGATGTTTACACATGCCTGTGATGTGTTTTATATTAGGAAGACATTGCACTTGTTTTGTATGTTTACTAGTTTACTATCTGTATTGTTGTGATTTGTTATTTATTAACTTTTTGCTGGTGAAAACAGGCATTCATGCGCATCAGCCTACAAAATTAAAAAATAAAAATGAAATAAAAAAATGAACCCACACCAGGGTCAACATACTTACTGTATGACTCTTGCTAGCCTGTTTAGCCGATCACTTGAAACAGGAGAGGTACCCAAAGACTGGAGGACAGCAGATGTAGTCCCCTTATACAAAAGTGGGAACAAAGAGGAAGCGGGGAACTACAGACCAGTCAGCCTCACCTCGGTAGTGGGGAAGATCATGGAAGCACTACTGAAGGAGAGATTGGTGGAACATCTGGTTGTCAATGGACTACAGGACCCAAGGCAGCATGGTTTCACCAGGGAAGGTCATGTCAGACCAACCTCATTGCATTTTTTGACTGGGTGACTAGGGAGGTGGATCAGGGGAGGGCAGTGGACATGGCCTATCTGGACTTCAGCAAGGCCTTTGACACTGTGCCACATAGAAGACTATTGCACAAACTGGGGAATATGGGTGTGGGCAGGACAGTAGTCACGGTGGGTAGGTAACTGGCTGGGCAGCAGGACACAGAGGGTGGTGGTAAATGGCTGTCACTCCACAGGGAGGGTGACCCGTGAGATTTTGCAGGGCATGTGCTGGGACCGGTACTATTCAATATCTTCATCAGTGACATTGCGCAGGACCTAGAAGGCAGAATTTCACTGTTCGCTGATGACACAAAGCTCTGTAACAGAGTAGACACACCAGAGGGTGTAGACAGAATGAGAAGGACCTGCAGAAACTTGAAGAATGGTCAGGGTTTGGCAGTTGAAATTCAATGCAAGGAAGTGCAAGATAATGCATATGGGGCACAAAAACCCTGGCACAATATATCAGTTGGGGGGTGAGGATATAGCATGCACCAAGCAGGAAAGGGATCTTGGCGTTATCATCTCTGATGACCTCAAGGCAGGGAAACAGTGTGACAAGGCAGCAGGTAAAGCAAATAGGATGCTGGGATGCATAGGCAGGGGCATCACCAGCAGGAAAAGGGAGGTCATAATTCCACTCATACAAGACACTCAGTGAGGCAGCACCTGAGTACACTGTGCAGTTCTGGAGACCTTACCTACGTAAGGACATAGACTGGGTAGAGAAGGTTCAGAGGAGGGCAACAAAGATGGTGCATGGATTGCATCACAAGTCCTATGAGGACAGGTTGAAGGCACTGAACATGTACTCCCTGGAGGAGAGGAGGGAGAGAGGGGATATGATAGAGACATACAAGTATCTTACAGGGAGGAACAGGGTGCAGGAATGCACTATTTTTAAGCGAAAAAGATGTTCCAGGACTAGAGACAGAGCAAAGGCCGATGGCACATTTATAAGGTAGAAAAAGAAATGGGCAGACTGGATGGGCCTTGCGGTCCTTATCTGCCGTCAACTTCTATGTTTCTATGTTTCTATAGAGGGCATGGGATGAAGTTGGAGGGAGGACGATTCAGAGGAAACGTGAGGAAGAATTTCTTCACAGAACGGGTGGTGGACAAGTGGAACACCCTGCCAGAGGAAGTGGTGGGGGCTGAAACAATCACGGGATTTAAGAATGCATGGGATAGACATAAAGGAATTCTGGAGGTCAGGGGTAAGGGGCAACAGACTTCCTGGAAAACATAAACTGAACTTACAAACTTAAATGGGCAGACTGGGTGGGCCATAGGCCTTTATCTGCTGACACTGTCTATGTATCTATGTATCTATGTATCTATGACCTTGGGCACATCACTTAACCTCCCAGTGTCTAGCATCCTGCTGTAGAAATGGGTAAAAGGAGGACCCCACTGAAAATAAGATGTTACATATTATACAATGCCAAGACAAGAATCCTGGGCTCTGATTGGCCAGCTTCCACCCTTAACAGTGATGTCACCCCAGTACAATATCAAGGTCAGGCACACCTGACTGCACCAGAAAAAAACAAGCATTTGTCAATGCCGAATGTTGCTTGCATAAATGTGCTGTTTAGGTATTTGGAAGTGAAAGTACCATGCCTAATAACTGTCATGTGCCCCCCCACCCCAAGACATCCACTGTGTCTTTCTGTTCAGTATTCACAGAAGAGGGGGAGGGGCAAGGGCCACAGCAGTACAGCAGTTGCAAAGGTGTGAAGAGGTGGACAATAGTCCATTCACAGGCAGAAGAATCCTGCAGAAGGTGACTAAATTGAAGGTGGACAAAGCGATGGGACCAGTTGACATACACCCAAGGATATTAAAAGAACTGTGAAGGGAGATAGCAGTACCTCTGGCAGCCATGTTCACTGAGTCATTCAACTCAGGGGTGGTACCAGAGAATTGGAGGAGGGCACATGCGGTCCCTCTATACAAATCCAGCAGTAGGGAGAAGGCAGGGAACTATAGGCCAGTCAGCCTCACCTCAGAAGTGGGGAAGAGCATGGAGAGATTGCTTAAAGAAAGGATAGTGGGGCATCTATAAGCCATCAGAGTACAGGACCATAGCCAACATGGATTCACAGTGGGGAGGTCATGTCAGACAAATCTGGTTGATCTCTTTCACTGGGTGATAAAGGAAGTAAATTGGTGGGGCGGTGGACAACGCTTACCTTGATGTAAGCAAAGCCTTTGACACAGTCCTACATAGGAGACTGACAAACTAGCTGAGTAGACTGGGCATGGGGGAAAGGGTGGCAAACAGGGTTAGAAACTGGCTAACAGACGGGAGGCAGAGAGTGGTGGTAAATGGGGTGCAGTCTGGGAAGAGGGGGTGACCACTGGGGTGCCGCAGGGATTGGTCCTGGGGCTAGTCCTGTGCAATGTCTTCATTAGTGACATTGCAGAAGGGCTGAAGGGAAAATTCTTGCCTGTTTGCAGATGACACCAAGTTCTGTAACACATCAGATACTCCAGAGGGGGTGAAGAAAATGAGGAGGGATCTGGGGAAGCTTGAAAAATGGTCTGAGGCAATGGCAACTGAAGTTTAATTCAAAAAAGTGCAAAATTATGCACCTGGGACACAGAAACCCTGGGGAAAGGTACAGGATGGGGGGGAAGGGAGTTGCTGACAGTCACAAAGAAGGAAAGGGACCTGGGGGTTCTTATTTCAGATGACCTGAACTTGTCAAAGTGGTAAGGCAGCTGGGAGGGCCAGTGACATGCTGGGGTGCATAGGCAGGTATATCACCAGCATAAGGAAGGAGGTCGTGATGCCATTATATAAAACCATGGTCAAACTTCACATGGAGTACTGTGTGCAGTTCTGGAGGTCATACCTTCGTAAGGATATTAACAGGCTGGAGATGGTCCAGGGAAGGGCAACTTTTTTTTATTTATTTATTTTTATTTATTAAACTCTAGGATTACAAATACCTTTGAGCAGGAACTGCTCATTTACAAAGGTTCCACATCAGAGGATGGAGGGTAAACTTACATACAAAGGTAAACATTGATGACAAACTTTAAAACAGGCAATGGCTAAGCTTTAGGGGTACATTCCTACTTCGAGCACGGCAACATAAGCAAGAAAATGTCGGAGACAGGTGAAATAACATGTGGAGTGGAGTTAGAGAGGGTAGGGTAAGTGGAGCACTGAAAGTAGTAGGCTGGCTGAGGAGACATAGTCTAAGGGAAGGGGATAGAATGGATGCAAGTCTGATAGCAGTAGGAGGTGCCTACGTCCAATAAGTGCCAGAGGAAGAGGGTGTTGGACATGGAGAGGTGACACAAAGAGGGAGGAATGAAGGGATGAAGAGAGAGGCGGAGGGTGGGAGGGAGCAGGAGCCAAAGTATTGCAACCCTCAAGAGGTCACGGGAATGAGATGGTACAGAGCTTGCAACACAAGACTTATGAGGAGAAATTAAGGGACCTCAATATGTACTCACTGGAAGAGGGAAGGGAACGAGGGGATATAATTGAAACATTCAAGTACTTCAAGGGTGTAAATATAACTACTGAGAAGCAGGAGATAGCTGCTATAGACACATGTGACAGCTTCTGTGTGATATTCTTTTGTTCTTATAAATCTGTAATCTCCAGTATTTCAGTGACCACATGACCACACTGCCTTCTTTAGGCAATTTTATGTTGGTTCATGCCTGGTGTCAGACAGCAGACAGAGGGCTCACCAGATTGTGTTGCCATTTGAAAAACTTCATAGAGTGTTCTTTTACTGGTAAGCATTTTGGAAAGCTGGTGAAGGTCTCACAGTTTTTATTATAATTTATCTCCTTATGCCTGTCCCTTTTGGTCCCCCCATCCCCACACCCCAACAGTTGTAAGTGGCTACAGCTGCAGCCTTCTTCTTGCCAAGATGGTGGGTGAGCAGCTGCCTTCACAATCTGTGAAGTCTGATGTCTTTCAGTGCCGCTTATTGGTCATCTTCCAACATAGGCGAGGTGCTGCCAGCCCAAAACTAACTCAGGACAAGCAGATTTCAAAGTGGGGAAGAAATGGAGTGAGCAAGAATCAAGTACTCATTCAGATGTGGCATCGATTTTAAGATCAGCATACAGGTGTGGACACTGCAAATAGAACCCCAGCTTTTTAAGCAACCTTATGAAGAGTAAAGGTTTCTCGAAGCACTGGGGTTCTGTTTATTGTACTGTAAGTGGGTTGCATCTAATTCAGTAATTTACTGTACTTTACATCTGGATGTATGGTAGGCCCAACTTTAAATAAACACTGCACCTGAATGAATGCATGATGCCATAGAAACATAGAATTTGTCAGCGGAAAAGGACTGCTCAGCTCATCCAGTCTGCCCAAGAGTTCTCTACCTACTTGTTACTCCTGCCTGTATAAGTTACTGCATGTCTTATTCTGCCTGTGTCCATCAGGACCTCCTTGTGAATGAGATTACTTAATGGATTTTTCCTGCAATGAACTTGAACCTACTCCATTTCCATAGCCCTACTGATCTCTGTTGATCCCCTCCTTCCCCTCTTTCTAATATACACCTATGTTTATCCCAGGCATGCTTCATGCCCCCTACCGTTAGCTTCCACCACTTCTCCTGGCAGTCTGTTCAAGGTGTCTACCACCCTTTCAGTAAAGACATATTTCATCACATCTATCCTGAATGACCCCCCCCCCCCCAGCTTCATTGTATGTGCCTTTGTTTGGGTGCTTATCCTCATCTGAAAGAAAATCTCCCTAACTGTACCCGCTTTACCCCTGTGAGGTATTTTGTAGGTCTTGATCATGTCACCTCTTGCCCTCCTCTCTTTCAGAGTGTACATGTTGAGATTCTTCAGCCTTTCCTTGTAGGGATTCCTGTGAAAATTCTGAACCATTTTAGCTGCCCTCCTCTGGAATACCTCCACCTTATGTCCTTTTTTGAAGTGTGGACTCTAAAAATGGACTCAGTACTCCAGCTGTGGGTATTCCAGGGAGTGATACAATGGCAGCACAACATCCCTCCTCCTCCTCCTACTGGAGATGCCACTCCTTATGCACCCCAGAATCCAATTTGCCCTGCCCATAGCCTTGTCACACTGTACTGCCACCTTGAGGTCCTCTGATATAATACCCTCAAGGAACCTTTCATGTCTAGTGAGAATCAGTACCTCCCTCCATCCTATACTCAGCATCGGGGTTCCTATGCCCTAGGTACATGATTTTACACTTGTTGGCATTGAACCCCAAGTAAGTAAGAAAATGGAATTGATTTGAATGAATTGCAGGCTTTTAAGCAGCTTTTCTGGGAGTGTGTATATGTGTGTGTGTGTGTGTGGTGGGGGGCTCTGCTACTATAACTATCTGCTTTTGATTTGGTACAATTTGCGAACAGACTAACCCTGCTCCCCACTCCGTGTGCTACATCGGAGATAAAGAGCCCAAATAGCACCGGCCCAAGCACTGAGCCCTGTGGCACCCCACTTGTCACTGCTCTGGGTGCCGAGAGCTATCCCACCACTACCACCCTCTGCAACCTCCCCTGTAACCAGTTCTTTATCCATTTAGTCAGACTACCTTCCACCTGTACCCCTCCTTCTCCTCACTCTTCTCCTCCTCCTTGTCCTGTGTCCCTCCTCCCCGTAGTCTGCACCCTTTCTCCTCCTTATTCTTACCAGGTGGTGGTGCCTTCTGTATTACACTCAGACCACTCTGCCTGTCCCCTTCCAGGGTTACTACGCCTCTGCCTTTACCTATATCTAGGGTGGTGAGCTCATTAGGCTCCCCTGTCCAGACCTTTCTACCAATCTCAGTCTTTTGGCCACCCCCCACTAGTTTAAACCCTCCTTAGTAGAGACATGCCCCTCTAATCCTGCCTTTTTTTTTGTACACATTTTCTCCCCAGGCTTCGGTCGGCTTGGTCATCTATACCGACCCCCCTAGCCCTGCCCCCCACATCAGACCGACATGCTTACCTCCATGGATTACTCTCCATAGCAGGGTGGTGAGGAGCTTTCCAGCTCGACCCACTGGAGCAGGATTCGGTTGAGGAGACGCCATTCGGGGCGGGCAGTGGGGCTTGGAAGCGCATGCTGCCTGACCGTAGCCCATTTTCCACTTTTCTCCCCTTTGTGGAGTGTGGGCATCCAATGATGCTTAGGCACAGCATGCCAATGTCGGCCACACTCCGCTCCCTTTACTACATCACTCTAGTAGTGCCCCCAGTCATCACCTGGGGCCGCTACAGAGCAGTGGGTCCTTGGATCTCGCCCCAGGATAGGAGAGCAGTCCTCTGGATGCTCAATCCTATCCCTCTCCTGCTGACCCCTGGCAGCCCGGGCTCCTATCCAAACCCGGGTCACCAGTGTGGCATGAAGTGTGACGTCCAGCGCCTCAACCCTCAGTGCCAGTGGGCCGGCAGCAATGCTGCCTTTAATACTCCCCTCCCCTTCCTGCTCCAGTGTACCCTGTCACCCGTGTACAAGTCACTATTCCTCCCAGACCCTACCCCAGTTAGTCACTAACCCATAGTGTTTGGTGTGGCACCAATCCCTCAGCCACTCGTTGAACTCCTCAAGCCTACCCTTCCTCTCCATGCTTGCACATGGTACCAGCAGTACCTCCAAGAATGCCACCAACTTCCAAACCCCCTCGCACTGCCTGCCCAACTACTCTAACCTCCCCCTCACTGCTTCCACAGTGCCCCCCGCCAAGTCATTTGTAAACACATGCAACAGTAAATGAGGTTTCTTCCTCATCCTCACTGCTTGCTTGAGCAGTGCCTGCCCTGTTCCTCCTGCAGTCAACCTGGGGACAGCTTCAACCCAAATACAGCTGTGCCTTTCCCTCTTTCTGCCCCATCTTACCCATTTCAGTATAGAATCTCCCAGGATGGGTACCCACCCCGTCCCTTACCCCCTTTTCCTTCTAATGCCCCTTCCACCACACCAGTGTTCATTCTTCCCTGCCCCTTACCCCCACCAGCTGTACCCTCTGTGACTTCTGTATCTGTACCCCCTACTTCCACCTCACCCCTTTTTTCTGCATTATTCTTCCCATCCCTGTGGCTGGGCGGCAGGACACAGAGGGTGGTGGTAAATGGCTGTCACTCCACAGAGGGAAGAGTGACCATTGGGATACCACAGGGATCAGTGCTGGGACCGGTCCTATTTAACATCTTCATCAGTGACACTGTGCAGGATCTAGAAGGCAGAATTTCACTGTTCGCTGATGACACAAAGTTCTGTAACAGAGTAGACACATCAGAGGGTATAGACAGAATGAGAAGGGACCTGCAGAAACTTGAAGAATGGTCAGGGATTTGGCAGTTGAAATTCAATGCAAAGAAGTGCAAGATAATGCATATGGGGCACAAAAACCCTGGCACAATATATCAGTTGGGGGGTGAGGATATAGCATGCACCAAGCAGAAAGGGATCTTGGGGTTATCATCTCTGATGACCTCAAGGTAGGGAAACAGTGTGACAAGGCAGTAGGTAAAGCAAATAGGATGCTGGGATGCATAGGCAGGGGCATCACCAGAAGGAAAAGAGAGGTCATAATTCCACTATACAAGACACTAGTGAGGCCCCACCTGGAGTACAGTGTACAGTTCTGGAAACCTTACCCACGTAAGGACATAGGGTAGAGAAGGTTCAGAGGAGGGCAACAAAGATGGTACATGGATTGCATCACAAGTCCTATGAGGACAGGTTGAAGGAACTGAACATGTACTCCCTGGAGGAGAGGAGGGAGAGAGGGGATATGATAGAGACATACAAGTATCTTATAGGAGGAACAGGGTGCAGGAATACACTATTTTTAAGTGAAAAGATGTTCCAGGACTAGAGGGCATGGGATGAAGTTGGAGGAGGACGATTCAGAGGAAACATGAGGAAGAATTTCTTCACAGAATGGGTGGTGGACAAGTGGAACACCCTGCCAGAGGAAGTGGTGGGGTCTGAAACAATCACAGGATTTAAGAATGCATGGGATAGACATAAAGGAATTCTGGAGGACAGGGGTAAGGGGCAACAGACTTCTAGGAAAACATAAACTGAACTTACAAGCTCAAATGGGCAAACTGGGTGGGCCACAGGCCCTTATCTGCCGACACTGTCTATGTATCTATGTATCCCCCTTGATCCCCTTCCTAGTCTGACTACTTACTACTGGGCTTCCCATGTCGACCTCTCCTCCTCTGCTGATTTCCAACCCCTCTCCTATCCCCGCTGTTGTAGATTTAGAGCCTCCATTCCCTTCCACCCCAATAGTGATGCTCCTCCCATCCTTCCCCCTTCCCGTAGCCTTCTCTTCTCCAGTCACCACCCCCTCCTTCCTTACTAGCCCCTTCTACCCTTTTGTCCTAGCTCTCTCTTCCCCTACCTGTTGCCACTCCTCTCATGCCCCACTTGTTCTCCCCCCTTCAGTATGTTGCTGCTCCCCCTCTCTCTCCTATAGCAAAGGTTTGAATCTATTCCTAGTCAATATCCCTCCTACATCTCTTCCCCCTATCGGTTCCCCCCTCCTACTTGTTCCCCTCCGTGCCACTGCTGCTCCCTCCCTACCCGAAGCCATCTGCTCTCTTCCCCCTGGTACTCCTTGTGGTCTCTTTCTCCCCCATCAGGAGACCCCTCCTCACCTTGGCACCCCCTCCCTTCTGCTGTCTTTTCATTAGTGCCTCTGATGCTGGGGTCAGTTTCACTCCCTAGCTGTTCTTACTCCATCCCCTATTCCCCCTCCCGGATGCCTACCATACTCATCTGCCCTGCCACTTAGACTCCTCCCTAACCTCCACAGTTCCTTCCTCAAACCAGCCAGTCATCTACAGACCATACACCTCCCATCCTCCAAGCCCAGTCCAGGATCATGGCGGACTCACACCCTGAACACCCCACCGCCCTTCCAAAGATGCCCACCCTACTGACATGTGGCATCTGCCTCATTTTGGCCCCCATCTTATGTTACAGGCTCTTACTCCCAGGTTATGTACCCTACTACAACTGTTAGGCCCCTATTTACTCAAATTCCTGCCCCCCCCACACTAGTCCCCCTATTATCCCCTTGCTGACCGGGTTAATTCAGTCTCAAATCTCATCCATTAGATACTGTATTACTGTAGCAATCCTAAAGCCTACTTGTCCATTTTTCACCCCTCAGCTACCATACTTTTTGTTCTCAGCTCTCCTATAGTTTCACTTAGCCCAGTTAGAAATCCTATTGTACTCCAAGTATTACTCAGCTCAGTTAGAAAAATAAACAGAACAAATAAATATGTATTATTACAGCAATCATAACAGTATAGCTCAGTACTTAGCTCAGAGAAATTAACAGAACGACTAAATCGGTATTATTACAGCAATCCTAAAAGTATCCAATCATTGCTTTGTCTCCACTCCAGAGACCTTGCTGCAATATAGGACCACAGAGGACACTAGGTGGGAGGGTGGGCAACTCTAAAGTCCCAGCAGAGCTCCATTGAGCTCGCTCACTCCCCCAATCGCTCGTTCTAGTTCTCCCGAGGCTGCAGGCTGCCCTTTTGTACTGGGCTCCTGCTTGCGTTGGTGCCTTTTTCTGCCCACAAAGAAATCCGCAGCAGTCCTGACAGAGCTTCATTAAGCTTGCTTACTCCCCCTCTCTCACTCGCTCATTCCGTTTCTCCTGGCACTGCAGGCTGCCCTTTTATGCTGGGCTCCAGCCTGCATTGGTGCCTTTTTCTGCCCACAAAGCAATCTGCAGCAGTCCCCAGTAGAGCTCCTTTGAGCTCGCTCACTCCCCCTCTCTCACTCACTCGTTCTGATTCTCCTGGCACTGTAGGCTGCCCTTTTGTACTAGACTCCTGCCTGTGTTGGCATCTTTTTCTACCCACAAAGAAATCTGCAGCAGTCCTGTCAGAGCTCAGTTGAGCTCGCTCACGCCCCCTCTCTCACTCGCTCGATCTTAAGCTGTCCCAAACACTGATTTCCCAAAGCGACCACGCTATTCTACGCCAGAAGAGCGAAAAAATATTTCAGCCAGGATGTGAAAAATGCCAGCTGTACTGTTCATAAGGAGGTGTGAAAAAATGCCAGTGTTGAAAATATGGTGTGAAAATATTACAAATTTACGAAGTTACAAGTGTGCATGGAAACTGTGCAACACACTCATAACACAGTCATTTTATGTATTTTCATCACAAAATTTTCAACATAGGCATTTTAGGACCTCTGCTCATAAACAGTATCACTGTCATTTCCTTAATGTGTCCCGAACACTGATTTCCCACAGCGACCGCTCTATTCTGCACCAGAGGTGCGAAAATCATATTTCGGCCAAGATATGAAAAATTACAGCTATACTGTTCACAAGGAGGTACAGAAAAATGGCAATGTTGAAAATCTGGAGTGAAAATATTGCAAAATCGCGAAGTTACGAGAATGCAGATATGTTCCGTAAAACATGCTCATAAAACAGTCATTTTTTGGATTTTTTTCACCAAATTTGCAACATAGGCTTTTTGAGAGACCACCTCATGAACACTGGCACTTTCATTTTGTTAACTGGTCCTGAAAGGTGATTCTGTGCAGTGACCATGAAATCACCTTTCAGGACCAAATAATGCCATGGCAGTAGCTGAATTAATGAGGAGGGGTCCCAATAACCCCATGTTGAAAATGTGGTGCCAAAATTCCCAAAAGTACCTGAGATATGCACTAAAGTTGAAAAAACTCTATTTATGCCATTATAGAGCTTACTGGCATTTCTTCAGTTCGCGGTCGGTTTGAAGAGTGCAGACGTGTTCCCAGTCCACCGAAGATCATCGCGCTGGGCTCCGGATGTAAGTATGGGGTGGGGGTGAGGAGGCAGGTGTGCAGAGGGTTGGTACGGGTTGGGTGGGCCACAGACTCAACGAGGTACCGTTTTCTGGTTTACATGGTTAAAAAAAAACATTGCGGGACTTTTTTTTTTCCAGCATGCCTCCTGAGTGGTTTTGGGGGAGGGCTGTAGCCGGCGGAAGATTGGGTACCCCCGCCGGCACATACTGAGGGGAGGAGAGGTGAGGGGGATTGGGCACCCCCCTCAACAGACAACAAATTGGGTGGGGAGATATTATGCTGACAGGGAGTGGGCTCCCCATCGGCAAATTCAACTGGGAAGGGGGCATGATGTCGAGGGATTGGCACCCCCATACAGCAGAAACTTGGGTGTGGGACGTTATGCAGATGGCGACTGGGCTTCCTGTTGGAAAACTGGGTCGGGGGCATACAAGGTACTGCTGTGCAATGATGGGTTGCTCCCCATTGAGCAAAATGGTTGACGCTGCAATGATGAGGCGGCCCCTGATCGCAGTGGCTAAAACATTTCAAGGTGGTGGCATGCTGGCTGAACTAGTGTCAGCAGCAGTGTGCCTCCCGATTGGGGAAAGTGGGTCAAGCCTCAAAAGGCAGTGGGGGCACTGGCCACAACAGTGCCATACCTCCACAACCTGTTTCTGCAGCAAGCTGCCACAACATGTTTCTTGCGCATGCATGCAAGCAACATAAAAAGGAAATCACTCCATCCTGTCCCCTGTCTGATGTTATCCTCCTCATAGCAGCAGCCTCCCCCAATGCCTGCCTCCCCTGTAAATGACCCCCCCCCATGTCAGGTATCATGTTAGGCAGTGACGATAATTGTGCTGATATTTCAACTACCAGTTGCCCAAATACCTGAGGAACTCACCTCAAAATAATTTCAAACTGCTGCTATAAGCAGCTTCACATTTCAGTTGACCATTGTGGGTCACATGCTCGGCCATCTGTTTCTCAGAAAAGCTGCAAGGAGTGGCAGTTTGTTTTTATTGTAAAGCACTCTCCTTACTACAGGGACACCATATAGATATCATAAATACAGATTTCCATCTCATAATACCCTATCCCTGCTGTCCAGCTCGGTGTCATTCCCTCTTAGCCTAAAGGCTTGCACAAGAAGCACCATGCACATGGCTTGAAATCCTACCTGCTCCACATTTCTTCTGATCACAGTGGCTAGGGCATCTCAAAAAACAAATTTAAATGGGGATTACAAGAACAACAGAATTATGCATTAAGCAGGTTAGCAAAAGAAAAAAGAAGAGGAGACCATTATGGTTTTCCAAAGAGGTAGCAAAGAAAGTGAAAGCCAAAAAGATTGCATTCAGGCAGTACAAAAAGACACAGGCAGAAGGAGATAGGGAGAAGTACCAGGAGAAGCAAAGGAGGCAGGAGGTCAGTAAGGAAGCAAAGCTCAGACAGAGAACACATTGCAAAATCAGTGGGTAGAGGGACAAACCTTTACAGGTACATAAGTGAAAAAGAAAGACAATGGGAGGGATAGTGAGACTGAAGGGGAGGATGGGAGCGCGTGGAGGATGACAACAGTAAAGCTGACATATTGAACAGGTATTTCTGCTCAGTCTTTACTGAGGAAGAGGAGGGTAATGGGTCTGAAGGGAGTACAAGGGGTGAGAATGGTGCAGAAATGGACACAAGTCCCTTTACACGAGAAAGGGTCCTGAAGGAACTGAAAGTAATAAGAGTTGATAAAGCAATGGGGCCAGATGGGGTGCACGCCAGGGTCCTTAAAGAACTAAGAGAGGTGGTGGCTGAACCTCTGGCTATCCTGTTTAGCTGATCACTGGAAACAGGGGAGGTACCCAAAGACTGGAGGATAGCAGATGTAGTCCCCTTATACAAAAGCGGAACAAAGAGGAAGCAGGGAACTACAGACCAGTCAGCCTCACCTCGGTAGTGGGGAAGATCATGGAAGCACTACTGAAGGAGAGATTGGTGGAACATCTGGTTGTCAATGGACTACAGGACCCAAGGCAGCATGGTTTCACCAGGGGGAGGTCATGTCAGACCAACCTCATTGAATTTTTTGACTGGGTGACTAGGGGGGTGGATCAGGGGAGAGCAGTGGACATGGCCTATCTGGACTTCAGCAAGGCCTTTGACACTGTGCCACATAGAAGACTATTACACAAACTGGGGAATATGGGTGTGGGCAGGACAGTAGTGTGGTGGGTAGGTAACTGGCTGGGTGGCAGGACACAGAGGGTGGTGGTAAATGGCTGTCACTCCACAGAGGGAAGAGTGACCAGTGGGGTACCACAGGGATCAGTGCTGGGACCAGTTCAATTCAACATCTTCATCAGTGACATTGCACAGGACCTAGAAGGCAGAATTTCACTGTTCACTGATGACACAAAGCTCTGTAACAGAGTAGACACACCAGAGGGTGTAGACAGAATGAGAAGGGACCTGCAGAAACTTGAAGAATGGTCAGGGGGTTGGCAGTTGAAATTCAATGCAAAGAAGTGCAAGATAATGCGTATGGGGCACAAAACCCTGGCACAATATATCAGTTGGGGGTGAGGATATAGCATGCACCAAGCAGGAAAGGGATCTTGGGGTTATCATCTCTGATGACCTCAAGGTAGGGAAACAGTGTGACAAGGCAGCAAGTAAAGCAAATAGGATGTTGGAATGTATAGGCAGGGGCATCACCAGCAGGAAAGGGAGGTCATAATTCCGCTATATAAGACACTAGTGAGGCCCCACCTGGAGTACAGTGTACAGTTCTGGAGACCATACCTACGTAAGGACATAGACAGGGTAGAGAAGGTTCAGAGGAGGGCAACAAAGATGGTGCATGGATTGCATCACAAGTCCTATGAAGACAGGTTGAAGGAACTGAACATGTACTCCCTGGAGGAGAGGAGGGAGAGAGGGGATATGATAGAGACATACAAGTATCTCACAGGAAGGAATACACTATTTTTAAGTGAAAAAGATGTTCCCGGACTAGAGGGCATGGGATGAAGTTGGAGGGAGGACGATTCAGAGGAAACATGAGGAAGAGTTTCTTCACAGAACGGGTGGTGGACAAGTGGAACACCCTGCCAGAGGAAGTTGTGGGGGCTGAAACAATCACGGGATTTAAGAATGCATGGGATAGACATAAAGGAATTCTGGAGGTCAGGGTTAAAGGGCAACAGACTTCTAGGAAAACATAAACTGAACTTACAAGCTCAAATGGGCAGACTGGGTGGGCCATAGGCCCTTATCTGCCGACACTGTCTATGTATCTATGTATCTATGTAAGAGAAAAATATACAGAAAAAATCTCCCACCTATACTGCTTGTGTGTGTGTGTGTGTTGGGGGAGTGAGAAGCAGACGCTTGCTCTTGGACAGCAGCAGACAGAGCCACACAGTGCAACAGCACTATTTATCAGCTCCAGCTCCTGGCCACAACAGTGAAAATGAACTTTTTTTAATATGTATACTTGCTCCTGTTAAAAAAAAAAAAATGAATTAAAATGGGTTATTTTATGCATTTTTTTTAATCTTTTTCTTTCTTTTTTTTAAAAACAAGCCATTGTATAATAACAATAATGTACTCCAGGGTGTGTGTCTTGCTGGGATAATGTAATTTCTTGGGCGTTGGATGCACTCAGCCTGCAGCCACTTGCCCAACCACCTGAGGCGTGATGTTATCCCAGCACAACAGACACCCTGTCATGCATTATTGCTTAATTAGCTGGCCTATTTAGGGTAAATAAGTTACAAAAATTTAAATAAACATAATATTTTTGAAATATTTGTGTTTTTAAGAATGTACTTTCTCCCCTACAAACTACTTACTGTATTTTCACTGCTAATCATGCAGTGATATCAGGCCTTAGTCCATTTATAGAGCTCTAGCAGATAATGCATGCTAAGGTCCTGCAGTCATTTTCAAATGGTTAAAGAGTGCCTTCAGTGCACCTTAATGCTGTGAGCACAAATAGGCACTAAATGACTTTGCTGGTGTATCCAATAGGCCTTTGTGACTGGTGTTCATCACACCACCTCTTATTAGCATGTGCTTCTAGCCTGCTTTTGCAAGTACTCACAAACCACTTTGTGCCTTGCAAACTTCCTGTTTTCAAACTGGAGGAGGCCTACCAAGCTGTTGACTCAGTACTCACTAATCCTGTTTGCTAGTCACAACCACCATTTGTGACTCAGACCTTTCTGGTATGCTGTCCATGGTTCGCCTCATGGTTTGCAATGCATTGACCCAGCTTATCCATGAAATCTGTATTGAACCATTTTTATGAGGAGGAGGAATGTTTAGCTTCACAGTACATTTATTTGTGACAAATGTAATGATATATGTTTATATGTGCAGTCGCTGTGTCTCTTTGGGTTGGTTTCTTCTCGTGTCCTTTGTATGCCAGAACTGCTTGGCTTTATTTTGCAATTCTCGAACCCAAAGCACACGAGAATGCACTCTTATAACCATACGAGACACTGTGACTGAACACATACACATATATCATAATGTATATGACAGCCCAGCAGTCACTTATCACACTGTAGTGCACACATAGGCCCAGATGTTCAAAGCAGTTGCACATGGAGCAACTGACTTGTGCCAGTGCAAGTGCGGAATTGCGCCATGGAGCCATTATCAGTGGGAGCCACTGTGCAACGATAATGAATTCAAGTGCAACCACAGGGGGCATGCCCATGAATATCCAGCACAGTGCGATATTGAACTGTGGAACTATGGTGCATGTGGGGAGCAAAACCAAGATGCACCGAGCAGACTTGAGCCTATAAAAACCAGGCTCAAGCACACAGACAGCCCTTTCGCCAGGCGAGAGAGTGAAGGAGAGAGAGAGAGAGAGAGAGAGAGAGAGAGAAAGCCCAAAACAAAGAAAGAAAGAAAGAAGGAAAGAAAGACAGAGAGATACAGTCAGAGGAAGCCACAGAGGGAGTGTGACAGAGGTGGCAATGGAAAGGGAGAAGGGGCAGAGAGAGTGAGAGGGACAGGGAGGCACAGTGCCACGCGGTGCACCAGGGTGCCACTTGGCCAGCAGCAGCCAACCACCCAGGGGGTGACGAGACAGCAGGGGCCATGGACAGTGTGCCATACATGATGGAGGCCATAATGAGGTGTGTGAGGGGGCAGGTGGAACAGCGATGTGGCCGAGGAAGGGCCTGTCGGCGGTATGCCGACACAGGTGGTACCATGCCCTGTACCACCTTTGAGAACTTCATCGACATGGAGAAAGTGGTCCGGTATAGCCTGAAGAGGGCAATTCTGAGGCAGCTCTGTGAGCTGTGCAGTGAAGAGATGCAGGCACCTTCTAGACGGACCCATGCAATGTCTGTGGAGATGAAAGGCACAGCGGTCATGTGCCTGCTCACCACGGGCACCTTCCAGAGATCAACAGGGGACACCACAGGCATAACCTAGTTGGCCACATCACATCTCCTTACACAGTTCCTCAACGCCCTGCTACCACATTCTTTGGAATACATCCATTTCCCCAGCACACAGGAGGAGCGTACAGCAGCAATCAAGGACTTCCACAGGGTAGCATGTATGCCTGGTGTGTTTGGGGCCATTGACTGCACCCCTGTGGGCATCCACATGCCTCCTGGCCCTGAGGGCCTATCATACATCAACAGAAAAGGGAGCCCAAGTATGAACTGCCAAGTGGTGTGCGATGCCATGGGACGTATCACCAATGTCTGTGCCACACACCCTGGGAGTGCACATGATGCGTTCATCTGGCACAGCTCCATGCTGTGCCACAGATTCGAATGCGGGGACATCCTCACAGGCCACCTAGTGGGTGAGTATGGGATGGACAAGGGGTGATGGGCAGGGCAGGACATGGAATGGGGAGGGCAGGGTGGGCAGCAGGCAAGGTGCCAGGGCAGGCAAGGGGCACAGCAAGGGAAGGCAGACTGCTGACCATGTCACTATCCACATAGGTGACAGTGCCTACCCACTGAGGCCCTGGCTGCTAACCCCCTACCGGCGCCCGTCGTTACCAGCCGAATAATGCTACAACGAGGCACATGCCAGCATGGGGAACATCATTGAGCGTGTATTTGGAATGCTGAAGGTATGTTTCCATTGCCTAGACAGGTCCAGCGGTACCCTACCATACAACTCCTTGAAAGCCTGTGGCCTATTCCTGGCCTGTTGCATACTGTACAACATGGCCATTGACCGTGGGATAGCTGGTGAGGCTGATGAGGGTGACAGTAGTGGGGACAATGGGGGCAATGTGCTGGAGGGTGGAGGACAGCCCCCTCTGGGCAGAGGGATCCATGGCTGATGAGGCTGGCCAGACAACACAGCAACACCATTGCACAGGAGCACTATGGTGCATGAAGGTAGGTGGCACTAAACCCATGCAAGAGCCACACACACAGGTACAGCACACAGGCAGGGGCAAGCATGGCAGTGGGCATGCACACACAGAGGCATGGTGCAGGGTCATGGGAGATAGTGGCACACTACCACACACAACTGCATAGAGCAGCACACAGCAATGCACGCACACACACACACACACACATATGCCCAGGCATAGGTATGTGGCGAGTATCAGATGCATAACACTGGCGCAACTGGGGCAGATCAGCCCTCATCATGCCCATGCCACATGGTCCAGCAGCCAGGCAAGCACACACACAGGCAGAGTGCGGCACAACACACAGGTTCCATGCCACTGGTATGCACACACACACGCCACCTAGGCATGCACCAGGCAGCAGCAGAAGCAGACTGCAGACAGGGTGGGCCACACAGCAGGGCTGCCGCATAGATCCCTGACCACCACGGCCACAGGGATGGTCATGCTACAGCCAATTGGCAGCCATGGGCTGCTCATCAGCCACAGGGGGTGTTTGCAACAGCCCCCAGAGCCGACCCACGCACTGCGAACTGTCGCCTGGGGTGTGGCACTTGAACAGGCCCGCCCCAGGCGTGCCTGGGATGCCAACAGCAGAGCCTGGCATAGACAGTGTGGGTGTCACCCAACGCCAGGATCGTGGGGTGGACAATGCCCTGCATGGGGTCCACGGTGGCCAGCCATGCCCTGTGGCAGCCAGCAGCACAAAGCCATCCGAGACCACCTGTGCAATGCAATCCATGGATGCAGTTGTGGCCTCCTGCATGCAGTGAGCAATGTTATCCATGGAAGCTGTCATGGCCTCCTACATGCACTGCATCCCCACCAGGAGTTGCGCAATGCCCCTCTCATGCTGCTTGGCCAGCTGGCGCACCTTGTGTGCAGTGCATGCAGCCCAGCGGCAACCTGCACCTGTTGCTCAATGGAGGCCCAGAGCAAACGGGTGTACTCTGCCATTGGGTCTGCATCCTGGGGATTCTGGGTGGGACCCCGACCATCCTGTGGTGACCGGTCACGCTTAACAGCCCCCCCTCAGGTGGATGCTGCATAGTGGTGTCCTCTTGGGGTTTGTCCCTACCTGGCGCCCCGGTGGCAGACCCTGCATCTGGCTGCCCTATAGCACCAACAGCCTGCTGCTGGTGCCCCTCCCACCACTGACCTGTGCCCAGTGCCTGCATGGCCACACCACCACCACCACTGCATGGCACAGCTGTGGCAGTGCACACAGCGGCACCTACAGTGGTGGCAGGCAGCTGGTCTCTCCCTGACAGGTCGCTGGACACGCTGCCTGTGCCTGGTATGGGTGTCTCTGCCACAACATCGCCCGTGCTGTCCAGGATTATGGTGAGGTCATCATAGGTGTCAGACCCCTCCCCGATCTGTGTCTCCATGAACAGGATGCCTAGAATGGCATCCTGTAGGAACACATCCAGGGCCTCATCCGACCCCATGCCCAGGACATCCGGCTGGACGGTGGTGGTGTGCTGCAGCCTTCCAGGCCCCTGGATGCCCATGGAGATGGACGGCTGGTCATCTGGGGCTGTACCTGCCTCCACAGCTGCTGCCAGCACCACATCCTCTGCTTGCAGGCATGCCTGTGCTGGAAGACAAAACAGGTGAGTCAGTGAATCAGTGTCCACACGTGCCCCACCAATGGCATAGCATGCTGTGCATTGCTGCCATACATGCCATGCAGGGATGGACTGCCACCTGTCTGGAATCCATCGCCAGGCATGCCTTCCACAGTGCTGCAGTGCAAGGTGGCTGCCACTACCTTATCCTGCACTGTGAGCTGTGGAACATCCGCAGGCCCCCATCCAGTGGTATTCTGGGCTGCGCGGATGGCCGCCACCTTCTCTTTGATCCACCTCTTTTCAGTGCCCACCTTCTTGCAGCACTTCTGCACCGACCGCTGGTGGCTGCCCTGCTGGTTAACACAGTCTGTCACCTCTACACAGGCCCCAGCCCTGGCCTGTGGTGTGCTCAACAGTGGCTCCCTGTTGAGGTAGGCCTCGAATAGGACATCTGTTTCTGCTTTTGTGAAGTTGGGCTTGTACTTGCAGGCAGGCCCATGCTCCCCAACCTCCTCAGGTTCCAACATGTAGCTTCCTGTGGAAATGGACAGCACAGTGTGTCAGTGGCTGCATTACCCAGTGCCACCCCCCTTGCTGTGCCCTCTGTGCTCAGTGTTCTGCTGCAGCATGCACAACTTACCTCACAAGGATGCAATACCGGTCCATGGCCTGTGCCATTCCGTGCTGCTTTAATGGTGCATCGTATGCAAATGGACTGTGGCGCAACAGTAATGATATGCTAATGCACCCATTGCGCCACGTATTGGCTGATGAGCTCATTAGCATGTGGTGGCTGAATATCACGTATATGCACTGTGTGCAATGAGAGTGCTCCAGAGAAAGTCAGCTGATTGCTGCAGAGCATGACATGGCACAATGCACACGCATGCGCGGTGTGCATTGGCACTGTGTGCATGCTCCGTGTGGCGCACAACTTCCTATTGTGCAGAGTCGCTGACTGCGCAATAGCATCCATGGCACACTCTGTGCATTATGGGTGCTATTGTGCAGTCGGCGCATTGTGTGAGGCCATGCCCTGACCTCTGCAGTGACCTCTGACCCTAGCTGCACTGCACACATGGCCCCACCCAGCCACCCATGTCGCGCATCCCTGCCATTGCACAAGTGGCGGACACAGTGCATATCCCCTTGGTGCATGCATCTGGTGCATACTGTTGCCACGTGTGGCTATGGGTGCCATTTTGCACCACTGCTCTCAGCAGGGACTTGGCACAATAGAGGGCTACTCATGCTAGCAACTGGATGCAGGTGGAGCTGGCCAACCTCGTGGCCTGCGTCCAGCCCCACACACCCCAGCTGTATGGACAGGCCCCACTACAGCAGCACCTTATGGCTGTGTGGGATTTAATAGCTGATGCATTAGTGCATCATACTGGGGTGGCCAGGACTGGTGAACAGTGTCAGCACCAGTATGGTCACCTCATGCGGAGGGACCCAGGGTGCCTCCAATGCCTGGAGGCACGCGTCAGGCATGGGCATGTGCCACAGCCAGGTGAGTAGGCCCAGTTTGCATGTGTGCCCTGGTGCTGTGCTACAGTGTTGGGTGAGCTGCCTGGCATGTCCTGCAGGGTGGTGTGGTGTCATTGTGTGCACTGCGGGGATGCATCACCCACCACCACTTGCATTGCCATGTCGCTGTTCGAACCATGCCAGACAGGGGACCACACTGTGTGGGGGGGGCAGCTGCTGTGGCAGTGTACTGATGTGTTCCTGTCTATGTTCCTTTCCCAGGCCCTGAAGATCACCAGAGAGATGTGGCGGCCACCACAGCAGGTCAGCAGGCTGCAACAGGACCTGGAGGTGGCACTGGAGCAGCCCCAGCACCTGCTGGGCCACAGAGAGCAGGTAGGCACTGTCATGGGCCTTCACACTTGTATTGGGGGTTTGCAGGGGCATGGGACCGGGCACGGCCACCTGTGCCATGTGCTGTGGCAGCTGTGTGTGTTGCACTGTGCTTGGTGCCCACCACTGTGGTGCATCCATTGTACTCATGTGCCGGCTGTTGGTGGGGTGGGTGTGTACCCAGCTGCCACTGTCGATGCTGTGGTGCTGCATGGGCACTGTGCCATGTGACTGGCATTGTGCAGTTGGGCTACTGTGCGGCAGATACCACCATTGTGCACTGTTGTGGTGTACTGTGTTGCTGGCAGACGTAGGCCCATCCCCCTGCTGGTGGCCTGTTCAGGCCCTCTGGGGGTGTGTGTTCCCACTGCCCTATGCATGCAGTGGTTGGGCATGGTTCTGTGGGACACTGCACTGATCGCCTGTCCTGTCCCTTTACCTAGGTGTCCAGAGGCAGAGGAGGACGCCCCTGTATTGTTGGCTGTTGTGCTAGATAATTCTGTTCACATCGACCATGATGGAGGCTGTGCTCCAGCAACACCAGCGGGTGTTTGATGGTGGACACCGTGGATGATGTGGGGTGGCATGGCATGGCAGCACTGATGTGCACCCTACCATTCCCTATTTCCCCTGCTGTACCTCCCCCACCAGACCCCCTTCCCACTGTGCAGTTCCTGTTTCCTGTCCCTGTCCCTCACATTCCTATGTCTTCCCTCCTCCATTGTTCTGTACATAGTTGTCTGTTGTGTTCTTTAATATGTTCTTTTGACTTACCTACCTGTGTCAGTGTCTACTTTGCAGGGGGCGTGTGGTGCCATGCTGCAATGGCCCAGTGCCTGTCTGTGTGGTATGCATGTGTAAGGGTGCCTGTTGTGCTGCTGTGGTTCCCTGCTGTGTGCCATGGTGTGTCCCACTGTGGTGGTGTTCTCCACCCTTGGTCAGTGGGCGTGTCATGGGGGTGCCCATGGGTGGGCTGTCAGGGGTGTGTTGTCGGTGTGTGTGTGCTAGGCTGTGTGGTCCTGGGTGTGTCCTGCTCTGGTCTGGCTGTGTTGGGGGGGCATGGCATGCAGCCTGTGGGGATCCCCTTGGTTGCCCATAGTTGGTTATTGGCATCTCCTTTTGCCTCACTACGGTGCCACTGTTGTGCTCTGTGGTGGGGGTGTGGGTGCCTGTACGCACCCTGCTGTGCCCTGCTGGTGGTGCCCTCCTGTGGCCTGTCACTGTGCCTCCCTGGTTCTGTCCCTGGGTCACTTCTTTGTGCCGTGCCTCACCCATATCACTCTGCTGCTGTGACGCAACTGTGTGTGTGCATCATGGCGCACTCCTCCTTGTACCATGGCGCATTCCCAACTGCGCCATTGTGCAACTGTGCCATATTTAGCCAGGTTGTGCTGGCGCACTACGGCATATGCAGTCTCTGAATATTGCTTCTGTTGCACCAGTGTACATCGGATTTGCGCTGCACCGGACTTGCGCTGGGCTCTGGCACATTTCTGAATATCTGGTCCATAGAATGAATGCTAGGAAAGTGATAGCATATGGGTAAAATAATTCCACTGAGTGGTCAGACATGGTCTTATTAGCTTGCGGGACCAAGAGGTAGAATTATTTGACAAGTGTAATACCACTTTCCTATCTTTCAGTTTTTATAATACAATTGGTTATTTAAAATTGACTTGATTTGTAAGTTGCTTTTGTTGAATTCAGAATTTTTACAGCAGAGAAGCAGACAAAGTTTGTTAAAGAGTTTGTTTGGATTGCTGATTGTTTACAGTTTAATGTTTGTGGGTAAAGGTCATGTTCATGGGCACCATGGTTGTACTTTGTGCCTGATAACTTGAGCAAGGTAGTCATTTGGTATTCAGATGATGTGACTAATTGGTGTGCAAGAGTCAAAACAAAGCAACGGTTGCTGATGTCTTCTGTATCACATAGTTTTTTAAGTGACTTATTCAGGTTAGAGTCTTTCTTTTTTGTCCAAATGTATTTTGGGGAGAATCACATTAGTTCTATTGAGTTTCTTTTTTTGTTAGTTGTAACAATGTTTTGTACTTGACTAATCAATTTAAAGCTTAGCGAGGTATAATGCAACATGTTTTTGGAGTCTTTATTTTTACCTTTTACCTCGTTTGGTGCAATTCCTGCAATTTATTTTAAATCAAAGGCTGTGATGAAATAATGGATCTGATTTATCGTGAAGTATGCTCTGGGAGACTGGAGTTTGAACTGTCTGTAACATATGTTGTTATGCTTTAACAATGTTGTTTCAGTCTATGATATTTCTGCTGAGATATCAGCAGAAATCTGGAGATATCTGGAGGTCAGGGGTAAGGGGCAACAGACTTCTAGGAAAACATAAACTGAACTTACAAGTTCAAATGGGCAGACTGGGTGGGCCATAGGCCCTTATCTGCCAACACTGTCTATGTATCTATGTAGATACAAGATCTTATTTTCATTGAAGTGCGCGTTTTACTTGTTTTCTCAGATGGGTAGATTTCAGCACTGGGAAGTCATGGGAGTTGTGTTTATTTGTCAGGATGTTGCAAATATGTGACTAGTGTAATTAAAAGTCATAAACCTAATCTTTAAGTCAATCCAGTTATTACGATGTTTTAAATTGACAATACAGTACAAGCCACATTAACGGGATGCAGATAAGTGGGATACCTCTGACCTTTTCTGTGCTGTAAAGCACCTGTCAATCAGCCTCTCAATTACTGTAAGCATGTTCTATATCACCTGTTCTTTTATACTTTGCAGAGCTTCCCTGTACGACATTGCTGCTAGCTGTTCAGTTCATTTCTGAGCAGTAAACCTTTTCTGCCGGACATGTCTTTGCCAAGGAATGAGCTTACCTTGGCTGACAGAGTTTAAGTTGTGGAAGCACTAAACATTCCAGGCCACTCGTTAACTCTCAATTCGACAACTGCTCAGCACACCTACACAACCTCGTCTGACGTTTAAAGTTTATAAAATTAGTGTTCTTTCCACCGAACACTACATCCATCTTGTAGCCCATGGATATGGGTGCAATCAAGAACCTAAAAGGACATTATCGCTTGTATGGGGCAGGTAAAATCCTGACAAGCACAGATGAAGTTGAGACAGCACACGCTGCCGAAATTGCTTGAAAGGTTAATCTGCTAGACGCTGTCTATATGTTGCACTGTGCATGGGGGGCTGTGAAACCAAGCACAATCGCAAACTATTTCACCAAAGCAGGCTTTGAGTTAAACAATTTGAGTGAACCCACTGTTGCCACTGGCTCTGTCTCGATCACTACCACTGCGCTCGAAGATGTGGCTCTACCTAGCTTTATGGAAGCGAATGTTTTTAGTGAGTTTGCAGGCATGGATGACAAAGAGTCTACGGTGGGAGACCTTACTGATGAGAAGCTGGTGAATGTGGTTTTTCAAGCTACCAATACAGAGGAAGGAAATGCAGATGGTGAAGCCAGTGTTGTCCATACTGTCACAACGATGACTGCTCTCTTGGGGGTTAGATCTGCTATGGAGTGGTGCCAGCAGCATGGGCAAACTGTAGTATGGGAGCAACTGTTTGATGTTGAGTGCTCCATACAGGCTGCTGCACTAACCGAGAGGAAACAAAGAAGCATCACTGACTTCTTCCATCCAACAGAAGCTATGATCTCGCAACAATTGCCACCAAGAGCTGCTTTGTACCAAATAACACCACCGACTACATCTTCAAGTGATGCCAGTCATCGTTCTCATATGTGACTGCTTCATTATTGCTTGAGGAACAGCACGGCATCCCAGAAGAGGACGAAGGAGAATCAGCAACTAAAATTTACACTGTTCTCTAAATAAAATGAAAAAACAAACAAAAAAAAGCCCAATGTATTGCACAAGCATATAAAAAAAAAATGTCACAAGCACCAACTGACTAAAGCCCAGAAACACTACACAATGTATTGTGCAGTACTGTACTTTATTAAGGAACTATGGTCAGGTAAAAGCCCAACTTCAGTTACACAAGCCTGGATTGCAAACTTCATTTTTCTGGAACGGTCGTTTAAGCAGAACGATTACATTTCCACTCTGCCATCCCACTTAAGCGGCTTGTACTTGAACCACCATTTTTTAATTGTTGTCAGTTATGGGTAGGGCCCCCAGTTCTCTGTAAAACATCACTCCTGATTTCTGTAGCTGAGCTCCTGGGCTTCTGTGGTGGGACTTGTTCATTACTGTGGCATTAGTTATTCATTTCAGTATCACCATGTAGCCCTGCCATTGGTTAAATGTGATGGTAATGATCAACTCATATACTTAGAATACAGGAAGAGCTTCAAGTTAATGAAGATGGTGAAGGAGCCAGGCACTATGGAAAAGCTATATATTTTAATGAAAAAACAAACAAACAAAACAAAAACAACAAAATCTGTGGAGCTACATATGTTCTGTGGTGGGATGTAAGTTCCACCTAAAATTCTTTGCGGTGGAATCACAGAATTCTAGATCCTTGGTTATGGAGTGGTTGGTGAAAGACGCAATATAAATAAAGTATTATTATTCTTATTCTTCTTATTATTATTATAAATCTGCAGTTTTCCTAAGAAGGAAAAGGCCTAAATATGTATTATATATTTATAACATCACAGTGTGCTTATTTAGAAAATGAGTGCAGAGATTGTTGCCACAAACACAGCAACAATCAGAAATGTTTGAAATAAACTAAGAAATGAATGTGAGTTTATATGAAAGCATTTGAAAGACCAAGACTGGGACAAATTAAGCAAGCATTTGTCAATGCCGAATGTTTGCTTGCTGGTATTGGCATTTGGTAGTGCAGGAGTGACAGATGCATAATAGGAATGGTAGTGAGGTATTGTAGTAATGCCAACTGCCACCCCCAACTTGCAAAGAGTGAGAGGTGTGGGGGGTGTGCCTTTGTGTCATGGGCTGTAACAGTCATGGCAGAGAGTTTCAGGTGTTCATAGGTGCTGGGAGATAACAACAACTGAGGGGCAGATGGTGGGAAGGGTACTTATGAGGGGAAAAAGTGAAGGGTGTGCAGAATAGGGCTTGCCATAGAAAGCATAGAGATGCAGAGGTATGATAAAGATAGTAATGTTAAAAATGTAGTTATACCATATAGACATATTTATTGCAGTAAATGGTGAGCATACAAACCTATGAAAGTGTCAGCAGAAACAGATCACCTGGCCTATCTAAGTCTGCTTCAGTGTGCAGGCATAGTAAGAGATCAGCTGACAACTCATTCCCTCCAATACCTGCATGTGAAGTGTGAATAACAGAGTCAGACTGCAGTCAGTATTGGTGGTATTTACTTGGTAAAACCATGTTAAACATTTATATTGTAAATTAAGTTAAACATTGCTCCAAGTTGTAAAAGGATAGACTGTTAACATTAAATGTGTTCATAGCATATGCAGTTCAGAACCTATGCTATGCTATATGGCTGATTACATTTGTTATACACTTTAGGTTCATGATGTGTATACAAAATAACATATGTGTTAGAAGACATCCCATGTAACATAGCACTCTTAGAAAAATGCAGTATCATGCCATATCAATTGATTTAAATAAGCAGTTATGTTTATTGTATTGTTTCTATTTCTAAAAGAAATACTAAACTGCAAGTAACGTAGTAAGATAAGTGCCACTCATTCACCCCATTAATGTGCATCAGTGAACGGTTTTCCCATGACACAGCCAGACTGCACTCATTATTGACAATATTTACTTGCTGAAATGAATCACATGCAAATTTTATCCAAGTCATTTTCAGCCCATAATTAAGGCTTCAAATTTATATTTATCGATCTGTCATCAAAGCGCAAAGTTGCTAGGGTGTAGTGTGGCTCTGTTGCTATTCAATGCATAGTGTTCAATTATGCTAAAATTGCTGGACAATTAACTAAATTGCAGAATACACAAATAAATAGTTTACATTGGAGGCAGTATAGCACAGTGGTGTAAGGCTCTGAGCTGCACATCTGGAGACCTGGGTTTGAATCCCACACCCCCACTTGCATACTGTGTGACCCTAAGCAATTCACTTAACTTCCCTGTGCTGCCAGGTTGCATCTGTAAACAAGCTTTCAGCTTAGTGTGTCTCTCCTGGTTAAACAATTGGGGGAAAAATCATTTTTGCTTTTTTCTTTTCAATCAATCACATACAAGTTAATGTAGAACTAAAGCATAACATTTAAAATGCAAGAAATACTGAACATTGGATCAAATCGCTTTATTTTCATTCTGTATTACTTCTGGCTGTCCTTGTTCTGAGTTTTTTTTTCTTTTGCTATCAAGATCGATAAATATGAATTTGAAGCCTTAATTATGGGCTGCAGATGAATTGGATAAGATTTGCATGTGACTCGTTTTAGTGAGTAAATAGCAGCAATAATGGGCGCAGTCTGGCTCTGTTATGGGTAAACCCATTCAGTGGTGGACATTAGTAAAGTAAATTGAATTGAGTGGCAGTTATACTATGATACTGTGAATTTGGAGTTTAGTATTTGTTTTAGAATTAGGAACAATAGAATTAACATAGCTGCCTATTTAAATGGAGTGATATGGCATGGCACTGCATTTTTGTAAGAGGCTATATTGAATGGGACATCTTGTTACACATATATATTTTTATATACACATTGTGAACCTAAAGTGTGTAACAATGCAATCATACATATAGAAGGGCATTGGTTCTTGAATTGTATATGATGCGAATACGTTTAATGTGAACAGTCTATTATTTTAGAACTTTAAGCAATGTTTAAATTTATTTGGTATAGAAATGTTTTACGTATAAATGGAGCATAAGCTTCAATGGCCACTTTGTTGATAAATTTAGTAGCATTTAAGTGATTAAGGTAGTTGTTAAATTTTAGGATTTTCTAATTATGTTGCACATGCTCTTTGACTATTGAAGAATGAAGGAATATGGAATCGCAGCCCCTGGGGAAGCCGCAGCAGTGAAGAGCAGGGCCTAGTAGTGCGGCTAGTGACTAGATGCCCTGGAGTGAGGCAGGGCATATATATGGTAGGAGACTGTAATTTTGCATTAGATTTAATTGGTGTAAGCACTTTATTGCAATTTGTAGTTAAGTTGTGGAAAATAAATCATTTTTGCATTATTTAAAGTGGCATGGAAAGTTTTTTTCTGGGTTTCCCCCCTACCATTTGGCCACCCCTGAATTTGCTCACCAGTGACACAGTTGGCAGTAGTATTTATTAATAAAAAGCACTGAAGCTGCAGCTCTTTTTTGTGGCTGAGCAGCCCTGCGATTTAGGGTAGCGGCTTTCCTTTTCTCTTCTTGGATTTCTAAGTTTGTAAATATGGTTTGAGAACAGTGCTGTACTTTGATGTGTCTTATCTGTAGACTTGTTATTGCTATAGAGCACTTTGCAGCATTGAAAAGCAGCAGAAAGTGATATTTTGCATGTTTTATGACATGCTATCAGACTGGCAGTCTATAGCTACAGTGTTTCTATCTCCTGTTGGATCTCTTGAGGTCTGCATTTGACACACAGCAGGGGTCTCTGTCTTAGCCTAGTGCAAAACATGAATAGCATTAGTAAGTCAGGAAGACACGAAATCACAGAAGTGGCCATGTACTGTAATGGTTTTGATTAATGTATTTTATATCTATTGAACAATGTATTGAAGGAGGTCTACAATGACAGTGTGGAGTGGTGCAACGTTAGTAGGACAGACATGTCTTCACATTGGACATAGTGACAGTAGAGGTAAGTAAGGCAATTAGCAACATGTCATATCATCAGAGTATATTGTGGCTCATATGTTTCTCAGACTCATTATTGGGAATCCACAATGTGTGTATGCATGAACATACAAAGAGCTGCAAAAGCTAATGGACTGTTTCTGCCACTGGTAAACTGCAGGAAACCTACTGCATTCTAGAGTAATGCAAAAAATGACATCATTGCTGTTTTCATGTCTTGCCTCTTGTTTGTGTAACAAAATTAGAAAACCATGGTATGGTAGTAGAAAGAAAATTAAACAATATAAAGCATTCCTAATATGGGTTGCTTGCAGAGTTCTCACAATGGCCACGTGAAGGTCCAAATGAAATAGGAGGCAGTATAGCATAGTGGGTAAGGGCAGTGAGCTGCAAACCTGGAGAGGTCAGTTTGAAACCCATTAGCTCCTTCTTGCATATCAGTGACCCTGAGCAAGTCACTTAACTTCCTTGCTCTGTCAGGTTGCATCTGGAAGCAGCTTTGGTTTGTGTGCCTTTCTGGTTAAACAATTTTCCCAAATATAAACTGTAAGAATGGCAGGGCCTGGTTGTTAAATACCAAGTCTATCTATTTTTTCTTTAGTCTTTTCAGCTGCCACCCCTATCCTCTCACCCTTCCTCCTGAATTCTTCTAGGTTTCTGAAATGATTCTTTGTATGTGTTATTCATGTATCCTGTGATGCCATATCTGAACTGATGAATATGGTTGTATGCTGTCTTTAATGTTGTATGCCCTTGTTTAACATATTTGTACTCTCCTGACATGGAACCTTTGTAAAAGAGCCTTGGCTCAAAGGTAGTTGTAATCTCAGATTTAAATAAATAAATTTATCAAATGAAACCCAGCTTGGTTCTAGGTCATTATTTAGCATGTACCCTAATGTGGAGCACTGAGCATAGAAGTTTGCAAGCAGTGTAATAGCTAGACTGCTATGGTGGTCTGGTCATTTATTGTAATTGAGTCAGGTAACTGTAATGTAACAAAGCTGTTATTTGCAGCCATGTGTCATGTCATTGTAAAAAAACACACAGGGGGAAAAAAAGCATTTGTTACCATAAAGTGTGAAATCCTCAACTGCTATTCATTTGTTAAGTGTTCATCACTGACCTAATAGGGAAGGGAACTGTAAGATAATCTTTATTGTAAACTTCAGGTCCAGTCAGAAGGAATGCATTGAACTTCTCTCTGTTTCTCTCTCTCAGCCCCCTTGCAACATGATGGAGGGGGGAGAGAGAGAGAGAGAGAGAGAGAGAGAGACAGAGACAGACAGAGATAGAGATAGAGAGAGAGAGATATTTCCATAGTAGGAAAAAAAAAAGCATTGTCAATGCCAAATGGTTGCTTGCTGGCATTAGCATTGGTAGTGCAGGAGCTAGACAGATGCAGAATAGGGATGGCAGTGAAGTATTGAAGTGACACCAACCTCACCCCACCCCACATTGCAGAGATGGACAGGCATTGGGTGTGCCTTTGGGTCATCGCCATAACACTCATGCCATTTCACCTCACCTCACCCCTGCAGACACCCATAAGTGTTGAGGTGTGCCTTGGGGTGTTCAGGCTTTACACTCACCCATTCCATAAGGAAATATGCTGAAATGGATGCAACATCCCACTATCGGTTTGTTATTTTAGCTTCCCTGAACAGCTAAACTGCAAGCAATGTTCTCTTCCCACAGATATTATAGCACCTTGGGTTTGTTTGAACGAAAGTCACTTCGTGAAACCAAAGATTTGGCCTAGTGGTTAAAGTGCAGTGGTGAAAACCTGCATCCCCAAGTTCAGATCTCACTACTTCCTCATACTCACTGGGTGACTAGTGTCTCCATCTCCAACTGGATAAACAAGAAAAGTAAAACTGAGCTCATGCCACACTAGCCCCACATTTTCTGTGCTACTCGCCTAGAATGGTAGCACTGCTGTATCTTTTCCTCCTTTATTTTGTTGCACTGTGGTTGGTCAGGAAGTGCACTGAGCCAAAGTTTATTTTCAGATACACTGTGGGAGCACAGGAACTTAAATGGCTTGCCTCAGGGTCACAGTATGCAAGTGGTAGCTGTGGATTTAAACCCAGGTCTTCAGATTTGCAGTTCAGTGTTATTCTATTTATGATCATAAGTGCCAGCCCTGATCCTTCCTCTCCAGCCCCTGCCCCATCAACCAATGTTCTTCAGACTTACCATCACCTGACCTCTACAGTACTTTCCCTTCATGGTGGAGCAGCTGGGCTCACTCTCCTGCTGCAGACCAGGCTCCATATCCAGAGGGCCAGCATTACCTGTGCTGGGCCTGTGAGAGGCTGATTCATCATCCTGTTGGGGATTTACAGTGAGTATTATTGCTTGCCCTAGGACAGACTTTCTAGGGTGTAAGCTCATGGACACCAGCTGTGGAGCATGTCACAGCCAGCATTCCCTGACAAGTATGTTTCTCCAGATGCATTGACACCTGTGATCACCCAGCTAGCAGTATGGCATTGGAGCTGACTACCTTCCCTCCCTCTCCAGAGGAGGAGTGTGTCCTATGGGACATTCAGTCCTCCTCCCCTGGCTGGCCCCCAATAATTAAGGCTCATTTTTGAACCCAGGCAGCCAGCGTCATGAGTGGCAGCAGTACCACTGCGCTGATGGGATGGCTGCAGAACAGAGTGCTTAACCACTATGCTGTACTGCCTCCCTGGATTGCACAATACCTAGGGTAAATGAAAGGCATGATGCCAAACTGAAATTCTGATAAATGACCCTAAAACAATTTATAACAAGTTGCTTGCATCTCCAGCCATGCACATTACTCTGTACTGCAATGCACATGGCTGGAGTCTTCCACTGCTGTTTGCCTGGTTGTGGGAGGGGAGAAGTTGCCACCGCAATCAGGGATGAGAAACTGTCCCTGATTGAGCAGCAGATTTCTTTCAAGTCCAGCCGCTTCTGAAACTGCCATCATCGGCAGCTTCCTGTTGAATGGTGGCCATGGATGCCCTCAAACTGTTTCCTTGGATTGGCCAAACACTGCCACACCTCTGCAATGATCTACTCTCCTCAAATGTTTCTTGTGTGTGTGTGCACAAGCAAACATAAAAAGGAAAAAATATTTTTACCAGAACCAGATGTATAGTGGTACCTGGGAGACTGTACGGGATCTCCAAGACTCTCACATACTGAGGCCAGCTTTGGACCAGCATCTCCAGAGGTGAGGCTCATCTCCTGAGGAGGGAATGGCCAACTGACAATCTCACATACCCTGCCGACTGACAGCAAATCATCTGAGGATGGCAGTATAGTGCAGTGGTTTAAGGCTCTGAGCTGCCAATCTGGAAACCTGGGTTTGAAACCCACAGCCCCCACTTGCATACTGTGTGACCCTGAACAAGTCACTTAACTTTCTTGTGCTCCCAGATCGCACCTGGAAACAAGCTTTCAGCTTAGTGTGTCTCTCCTGGTAAAAAAAAAATGCTTTGTCAGCTGGAGGAAGGGCACAGCTGAGGCTGTCTCACTGCTGGGGCAGAAAGCAACCAAAACCATAGGAAGAGGAAAGAACTTAGAAAAAATGTTCTGTTTCCAGTTGAGGTAGTAAGTGAGAATAGTCTGGCATCTCAGCTCATTTACTTCCACACATGCCAAGAACCTAGCACCACACAATACAACATGCAATGGCAATCTTTGCACAAACATGGTCCAGTGCAGGATGATCATGATGTAAAGTGAGTTTGCACCCCGGCCCCACCGGTCCACAAAAGAAAGTGGCTTCCACTCTGACTTGGAGCCAGAAGGTCATAGATTCTCACACTAGAACAGGACTCCACTATACCAGAACTGTCAGTGATTCCATAGACTGGGTACTAAACTGAAGTTCTTTCTGACAGTTTTTCACAGTTTCACAAGCCGAAGTTAAAGATATCAGGATACTTTTCAAAAAAGAGTAGACTGACCCTGCCCCCTGCCCCAGCAGTCCCTTAACACTGCAGGTTCTAAATGAGCTGTCCGTGAATGAGTGTGGAATATTGTGATCCATAGACTGCAATATCGCTCTGCATACAGTCACTGCACTACCAGTATATTATGCATTGGTTTATAGAGCACTTTGAAATACTTGGTGCACAACAGGTGCATTTATGCCCTTGGGTTCTTGCCTGGTTAATAAATTTTTAAACAAAAATATAAAACCATATTTACTGTCCTAGGTGCAGTAGAGGCTCCAGCCTCTGTTAGCTACTGGGATACAACAACCAGTAGGCACGTCACTAATACAAAGTGCACATATTATTCCTGCAAGGGTAGCTTTACACCACATGAGGCCCCACAGGGGCACAGCATTTTTTTTTTTATTGTTCTTACCAGGATGCATGCCCTGGTGTAGGGCTGCAATTGTCTAGATTAAATAGAGAGGTACAGTAGTGTGGCTTAGGTCTACAGAGTGTGCAGGTTTGTTACCCCAAGTCCACTGAGTCTCTGTGTCAGTAATTATCAAGTCAGGTTTTCATGGCTGACTGGTGCTAGAAGTATAGTATTCAGGAATTAATTTGCAATGATCCTCTCTAATCATTTTTTTTTTCAGTATTGTATTTTTAGTACATCCAGTTAATGAACATAATAAGTTCTGTGGCTTCACTGAAATGTATTACCAGTTCCCCCAATATGAATCCAGACCAATCCTTTTGAGCACCTGCTGAATTTTGCACAAAAGAAATAGGCCAATTGACCACAGCCTGACATGGGTCAGTCTGGAAAGGCAGGATCAAACTGAAGTGGTCAACTAATTTTAGCACATCAGTTGTCTGCTAGACAGCCAGGTATCTAATGTTTTATACAAAATACTAAGTAGGTGGAGGCTAGCTAAATACTCTTTCAGCAATGCTGTGATTTTTGTCTACTGACTAAAAATGGAAGTGTGTGTGTGTGTGTGTGTGTGTGTGTGTGTGTGTGTGTAGCATAGCTGTTCCAGCTGGCACTATAGTTACTCCAAATGCTGCCAGTGGAACATCAGTTAGGTGTGACAGTAATGAAGAGATGCAGAAAAAATGCTGACATCACTTCAACCAACAGCTAGCAGCCCATAATGAACATGGGTTATTTCTGCTTCCATTATAGTCCTCAGAATGGATGGGCAGAACTCCCACATCTAAGGAGCCTAGTTTGTTTTGTTTTTAACAGGAAAATTGACCAGTCTTCTTGATAGTTTTTACCCAGATTCATTCTGCTTATCGGGAAAAATCAAAGCAAGGTGGGCTCTCTAGTAAATAATTGTATAATCTACAGTAAACTCAAAGTGTGGTTACAGGGAAAAATGTCAGACTAATCTAGGAGCGGCTGGCACTGGGTTAGGAATTTTTATCAACTGTGTGCTTGTGCTTTAAACAGTATTTTCCTCCTTTCCTTTTGCTCTACATGACTGCAGGGCACAATGTGTGTAAATAATATTATGCACACCTATCGCATGGAAATCAGCTTATGGGGAACTACACACAGCCCTTTCATATAAGGTGACAGGTCACCCAGCCTCTAAGTCAGAGAAGGAGAAATAAACCAGCTTGCTTGCAAACTACAAGAAATCAAATTAGAAATATGCAAAGCTCAGCTGCCTTCAAAGGAGTTGCTACAATAGTAAGCAGACAGAAACTGACCTGGTTTGAGAGCCCCCTCCATCTCCTCCATAAATCACGTGAACCCCGGGAAACACAACTGGGGCACAACTAAGCACTGGAAAATAATTAGTGCCATTAATTTACAAAACAGGTACACACAGGAAAAATAAAGAGGGATGATGGCGGTTTTGCACACCTGGGAATTGGCTGCTATACCTGGCAATCCATCCCCCTGTATTTTCCAGTCGCATATTACATTGTAGCAGTTCTCCAGGGAATTGGGAGATGCAAATGAATGCAACTAAATGGAAAAACCACTTGTTCCTTTTACAATAGCAACAATAGCAGCAACAGCAGCCCCCCACCCCCAACACAATGCAACAGGAGCGATTTTTTTTTCTCAAAAAGCAGTTAACTTACAAACCACTAACAAAGAATCCCAGCCAATATGACAGTAATATTAATCATAAAACACAGAAAATCAATTTTGGTGCTAATTAAAGTGCTTAAAAGGGTACCAGGTAGCTAGCATTTTTATATATATCTATATATGCAGTGTATTGTGGAAAACAGAAACGCACTCACAAATAAATACCAACAGAGGGAGAAAAGTGGAAAGGTCGAATTAATTCATTTATTAATTAGGATCCCTGCTGGCTTTTCCTCCTCCCAGCTGGGTTGCTGCAGGCTAAAATGACCAGGCCTTCAGTGAATGGACAAAATGTCACTACCAGTGCCGAGTAGGTGGTAATCTGCAGAAGCAGGAGCGTAGCAGCAGCGAGGCTGAGCCCAGCAGAGGCAGCTTCTCCATGGTGTGGTGCGTGAAAAGGACAAGCAAAGAGAACACCAAAATATTCAAAAAGCGAGTAGGCTCCTCCGTGTCTCCCAACAAATCCCTGTGATTTCGAGGTGCTGAATGACACCTTTCCCAGGGTGCAGAATTATACGGAGCTTGAATGAAGTGTGCTGGGTTGATAAATTCCTTGGGAGTTCTAATAATGATTCCTCTTCTTCTTCTTCTTCTCCTCCTCTGTTATTGCCTGCACTACCCGGAGTTTAAAGGGCTGGGTTGCTTGGAATCAGGTCGTAAATTAAACAATTCATTACAAAATAACTAGAGTAACCAGACTGCAGCTGCTCTTTCCTTTAAAAGTGAAAGCCACTGCAGCCAAGATGCTGTCATCCAGAGCTCGCCCATCCATTGGTGCAACTGAGACATGCCCGCTCAAGCAAGCATTACATTGGCCAGCTCACGCACACACCTCCAAGAGTCGCACTGTCGCAAAATGTTTCTTGCACATGCGCGCAAGCAAACATAACAATAATAAAAAGGGAATAGTGAACTGAGCAAAAAGGTAGACCCTGCTGATAGAAAAGAGGAAAGCTGGATAAGAGGAGGGAAATTCTGCTTGTTTGAGATACTGGCATGTTCATGACACAGTTCAGAAAGTGCTGTCAACTCCTGCTGAATCGAGCGAAATTGAAAACAGTATTTTTTCATTAACAAAGCAATGTTTTGTTCTCTGTAAAAAAAAAATCCCCAGTGGCACCAGTTAAACAGAAAGTAAATAGGGAACCGATCAAAAGTGTAGCCCCTACTGATAGAAAAGAGGAAAGCTGGATAAGGGAGAGGGAGGAGAGAGTCTGCTTGTGGCTGTTCATATCATAGTGTCAGAAACGGATGTGTATTTTCTCTACTAAGTCTATCCATCAGGAAATAGGATTTAGCCTGATACCTGGCAAAATCTAAAGCTTCCATGACGCATTCAAAACATTATGTTCTTTCTACTCAACTTTTCAAATGGAACTGCAGTATTTGCAAACATCATCTACTATAATTTTATAAAGGGATGCTGCATTTTGCTTTTAAAAAAAAAGGGTGGGAACTGTGCAAGTCTTAGAGGAGGCGTTGTCTTCTGTTTGGGTTTGCTGTGTGGAAGTGAGCGTGATTTGTATTCACTTTCTTTGTGTTTAATGCTGTGCTGTATTATCAAAACAAGTGAATTAATGAATGAAGGTATTAATGTTCAGTGATGGGATATCAGAATTTTCCCCCTCCCCCCATATTGCATCGACAGCTGTGAAATCCAAGTGCAGTACATGTCTACACTGTACTCCCTTCCTGGTTTTATAGAATTAAAAAAGGAGTGTAACTACATGTACCTCAAGGAAATCAAGTGAACCCTCCTGTCAGCTACGTTCTCCAGATCCACTGACCACAGTTCCAATTACTTTGTGTCACCTCAGTAATAGAGGAGGCACAGCCATGAGAAAAATGGGACAATTAATAAATGAAAAGCTATACCAATTCTGACATTCCTCACTGAACATAAATACTTTCGTTCATGAATTCACTTGTATTGACAATACAGCATCAAAGTGAACACACAAGTGCACACCCTGCTGACTTCCACACAGCAAGCCCATGGAAGACAATGCAACCAATGTGACCTGTTGAAGAGTGCATCCCCAGCTTCAGACAGGGACAAGTGCAGGTCCTAGAGTCATCAGTAAGAGTGCACAGGGATCAGTGCTGCTCAGGCTTCACTGCCCATACACGGTCTTTATTTGAAAACGGAGACAGACTTCTGCATTAAAGGAGCAGTCAGGGCTCTCAACAAAGCTAATAAAATGCCTTCATTCTCCTTCTGAGACTCCTAATGGCTGATCCTCAACTGTATGACCAGCTGAGAACCTGGAAAAACGAAGACACACACACACACACACACACACACGACAGTGTCCCTAGTCACGCAAGGAGAGTCTCCTCACCAGCATAGGATGGGAATACAAAAGAGTTTTATTCTTTGGGTTAATTTGTAACATATGATTTGATTCTGTCTCAATGGAGGTGTTTTGCACTGCCATACAATTGATTTTCTCAATCAGCGCCTCACCATTTTGCTTGATACATTTTGTTACAGTTAAGATTCCCATTCATTCTTGTTGTGCTATCATTGATTTTAATATTTCACACTTTTACAGTCAGATTCAAAGTAGCGTTCAGTCCCTATTTTCCACTCTACACCTCCCATCATCTTTTAAAAGGTTTGCATAAATAAATGTTTGACATATTCATGCGTATGTTGAACAGCTAATTATATTTATGTAATTAGATGGTTAAAAAGAATATATCACTTAGGAATTAGAAAAAATGTTCTGTTTAAAGAAGACATGTTTGACAAGAAAGAGAATGTTCCAATGTCACCATTTATTTAATCTGCTCACTAAATTTATATATACCTTACTTACAGTGTCATGAAATGTTTCTTCCGTCTGTAAAATTAAGTGTATTTATAATGCTTTTTTACCATAAGCAGAAAAACAAAACAAACAAACAGAAAACAAATTCAATTTACTTGTGGATATTTGTTCAAATATTATTTATGGGGCATCGGAAGTTGTGTGCTGTCCTGACCCCACCTTCATAGGACATAAGCAAATGCTCTTTCAAAGCTGCCGCCTTTGCAGCAGCAGATTGAACAATCACATATATGTTCATCTGAGGCCAGCGCAACAGCTCTCATCCCCCAGCTGTCATCGATGCACTGAGTGGAGTCCTCCATACACAAAAGTTGCATTTAGCTGTAAGTTGCCTCAAGCTGTTTGAAATTAGCTGGCTGGGAGGAGAGTTAACCCTTGCTGTGCCACTGTCTGATATATTTATGTCCAGAATTACAGTGTTCTAATTCTGTCCGCAGCCTAGGGGTTAAATACCAGCTATTTAAAGTGTTCTTGTCACAGCCCAGGGTCACGCAATGTGAAGACCGAGGGGAGGTAGTGCAAGAACTACAGGGCAGCACCATGGATTGTGCTGACAGTTTAAAAACATCGTGTGGACTATTGAATTCTTGCAAAAGACGTAGAGCTGCACTTGCGGTAAAGGACAGTACTCTGTTAGAGAGCAGAGTTCTAATGAGCTGCTTCTGAAACCCTGAACAAGTTAAAACTGTTTAGTAATTACATTACACTATTTAGGTGCATCTCCTGCATTAATTTGATGAAAGAAAAAAAACAAGTTTATTATGCGTTAGCTGGCTTTCTTCACATCCATTTACATTTAAAGTCGGAAGCTAGCTGAACACATCTTTTTGCACAGCAATTTATACCATATAGCTAATGGGACCTCGAGGTCACTGTCTGTCTACCTACCTACCTATCAGCTTACATTCAACGCGAATATACAAACCCATCAAGACAAAAATACTCATTTTTATTACGAATTACAATATTGAATCCCCTGCTGCACCTGCAAAATAATACATTTTCTAAATGTGCAGTTAATGCCTTATATGTTTCAAGTATTTTAAGTAAGTACCTATGCTCTTTTTATCACTTGCTTTATAACATGTGCTGTTATTAACCCAGTATTTGTTTTTTATAACAAAAATATATCAATATCCATACAACTTATATAGAAAACACGAACTTGAAACATTTCTTTATTGTCTGGAATCTTCTGATACACATTTACCCCCCTTTTATGTGTTTCATCAGTCGGGTGGTCCGATGCGGTGCAACGGAATGAACCCCGGACCCCAGATAAGACAGATCATCATTTCGTAAGGGTAGTTTTATTACTGAAACAATGTGCTGATTATAAGAAATCTTCCTTGAAACTGGTTAAACCTTAAGGTACATGGGGTAGAAATCTCTGAACGCATAGGGAAGGCTTTGTAGAGACCCCCCCCCCAAAAAAAATACATCGTTGTCTGTGCTGCTTGGTGTCACAAGAGTCAGTAAATTCGGGTACCACTGGTTGGCATCATTTTAACACAGTGACTTTCTGATCTAAGTGTTGAAGTAATTCCAACTAGCAAAAAACTTTGAGTGGCAAGTTATAGCTATGTTTGAACCCTGGTGTTATTAAGATGGCATGTGCCGTATGGTAACAGTATTTCATAACAAAAAGTGGTGTATGAAACCAAGAAGATGGTTATGCGATTGATGGGGCTGGTGTTCCATGCAACTGTGACATCTGTCCGATCGCACGTAACCATCAGGGACTGCTTCACAATCCCCCTAGCTTGAGGGTTTTTGGCCATTGTTAAAATACTGCAGTTGTGTACAGCTTGTTCGTCTGTATGACGTTCACAGTTTGGGTTTCGTTCCAAACCGCTCTGGTAGACGTTATAATTAAGAAAATCATAACAATAGCAACATACAGTAGTATTTAAAGTCGGCAAGGGGCTTTATGGCCCATCAAGTCCACCCCTGCAAGCAGGCATGAATAAATATGCTTTTTAAGCAAGTACTTATATAAAGGGGTTATAGTAATACATAATGTTATAATAATATAAAACAAAAAATGCTGTAAACTACGCTCAACGGTACATAAGGGTGCAACTCGGTCCAGGGATTCTGATGGCATACATCATACTGTACATTTGTTACGAGGACCGGAGATCGCGTTAAACCCTTATTTTTGCAGAGTTTGGATGCACAGTGTTTTGTTCCTTATATATAGTACTATATAGCCCTGATCTCAGGGTGTGGTAAGACCTGGCAAACCTATTTATAAATGACGATACTGTAATAGTTTATTTTTTCGCCAGATATTTTAGCAAGGGTTTTGCAATTTGCATACACTGTTTTGTACACTAAATATTACAAAACTCTTTTTCCTTAAGTTGGAAAGCTAGTACACAGCTCATGATCCCTCATTGTTAGCGCCACTCTGTGAGTTAACGCATACAAGAAATGTTACATACTGCCACCCTCATGCATCTGGCAATAGTGACACGGAAGGACTTAAGGGACAGTTCTTGGTTTGAGATACAGAATGAAGGGTGGGTTTTTTTTTTAGACTCCACAAATACTTAGTATTGTTTGTCATGCCTCTTGTGGACGCGTGAATTATTCCCTTTCCCATGATTTAAGTTTCTGCAGCATTTCAAATATTTATTTAAAGATTTATTAATACACCTTAACTCTGTTTATATTTGCAATTTCAGGCACAGTGACCTTTTTTATTTTCTGCATATATTTTGATAGTTTGCAGTGCCTAGCCTTACTCTTGATACTTTGGTACTCGAAAATAAGTTTAACAAGGCTTTAAAGACATGCCGCAGTGTTCAGCTACAAGAAAAACCAGACTGCAGCGGCTCTTTCCTTTCAAGTGAAAGCCACTGCAGCCAAGATGCTGTCATCCAGAGCTTGCCCATCCATTGGTGCAACCGAGACATGCCCGCTCAAGCAAGCACTACATTGGCCAGGTCATGCACACACCTCTAAGAGTCACACTGTCGCAAGATGTTTCTTGTGCACGCGCGCAAGCAAACATAAAAGCATAGAAAACATTGAAGATACAACAACTGCAGTGATTCTAAATACGAGGTTTTTTTTTTAATTTCTCTGTTCTATATTTCTTCCCTTTCACTTGGCCTGCAGACCCATTCCAAATTTTATCTGCCACTAAAGCCCACACATTCAACTGTTTTTAGTCTCGCCCCAGTGACACTGAAAGGACAAGTCGGTACATCCCATCTTAACACCAAGGCTATTTAGTGTCACTTCCTCCTCTTAGATGTCCTGCCAACAGTGATCTCCCCAGCTTCCTTAGTGTACTGTGGGCCAAACTCATGTTGGGAGAAGCACCTCCTCCTAGACGAAACATTCCTCTGGGATGCTCTACCCCTAATAGTGATGACCCAGACTCAAGATGTGAACCCAGGTCATCAGGATGGCAAGCAAAAGCCCTGCCTTTACACTGTAGGGCCATGATCTTTATTCCATTTTTTCCCCTGGACCAAGGTTAGTAATTCCTTCCAGTCTCCCCACCTTGAGGATTGATACCACCTTCCCCAGTGTAGAATTGGTACCTCCCTTTATTTCCCTTGTGATCTGGAGTCATGTCTCCTCCCAACTCCTCAGTCTGCGATTGATACCACCTTCCATTCCCCCTCCCTGCCCCCTCTTTTCTGCGGGTGGTACCTTCTTTGATACCCCCATGTGGGTTAGTACCTTTTTCCATCCTTCCCCGTTAGTCTGGAGTTACTACTTCCTTCTATCCCCTCCCCTCATTCAAGTGTTGGAACCATCTTCCACCCCTCCTTAGTCTCGGGTTGGTACCTCCTTCCATCCCTCTGGTCTGGAGTTTGTATATCCCTTCATCCCCATACCTCAATCAGGCACTGGCAAGCACCTCCTTCCAGTCCCCTCTCATTTGTATGGGATTGGGATATTCTTCTATCACTCTCCCTTGGTTTGAGATTTGTTCCTCCTCCAGTCCTCTCTTCTATTGATCTGGCATTGGTATCTCATTCAATCCCCCCAGTCTTGGGTTGGTACCACCTTCCATACACTTTATAGTCTGATGTTGGTACCTCGTTTGATCCTTATACTGGTCTGGGGTTGGTACCTAGTTCTAGACCACTAGCCTGATCCCACCCCCCCGCGTGGGAGAATGCAGAATCCCCACAGAAATCACCTAACTAGGGTGGTGGAGCTAGGTCAGGAGTATGAGTCAACCAAGGAGTGATGGAGCCCTCACTGGATGTGGGGAAGCTTAGACTTCATCTTACCAACCGCTCCATGATTTTTCACCAAGGTCCTCCCTAATTTCTCAGTGGGGTGTGGCCTGAGGCAAACATTTTTTTTTTACTTTTTAATTATTGATTTTTTATTTTGTGCAGTGCAGAAATAGAATGTGTTAGGATCAATTCAGTCATATTCTTACAATTCATACATATATTAATGAACATAAAGGAATAAAAAACTATACCTTAGATTAGGACTGCAATAATAAGACAGAGAAGGAAAGACATTATTGTCAACTAATCAAGAAAGAACATTAGTTCATATGATAAAGTATACTGACACTGAAGGGATATAAAGGAACAAGTCCTATCTATATCAGTGCCCAAACATTAAAAAAATATACCAACAGAATGACTGTGGTAGCTGGGTACCCAGTTTGTCAGCGGCGGCTAAGTAAAGGTAGGGTATACGGACAAACTGGATGGGCCTGGTGGTACTTATCTGCTGTTAATTTCTATGTTTCTGTGTGACACAGAATGTATAACAAATGATTTTTCTGTTCTTTTTTTCTTTGATAAAATACATGGGGCTGGATATTCAAAAGGGTTGCGCAATGCACAATAGGGTTGTGCCAGCGCAAGTCAGAAAATGCGCCATTCTGCGATATTCAGCAGGAGGCAGTTGCACCACTGAAAACATGCTGAGCAACAGCGCAATGATAAGGAAGGCATGTGCAACCGAAGGGGGTGGAACCATGCATAAAGTGCGCAGTGCGATGTTCAAAGACTTGCGCAATGCGCAACAGTGGAGTAGGCGGAAGTTGTGCCATAGCGGAAATGAGCCAAAATAAAAAGGAGCAAGAAAAAGGTGCAAGAACGCTACAGGGAAGCCACATGTGTCAGAGACAGGCACAGAGAAATAAGGAGAAAAAGGGCAGGCCAGGGAAACCACAACACAGAAGAGGGGCAAGGGAAGGTGTGTGGGGCCACAGAGTGCAGAGGCCAGTAGGTGTACCCAGTGCAGGGGAGGTAGCAGTCAGGACAGCAGGGGGAACAAAGCAACATCAGCTGGGGGGGGAAACACAAGCCAGGGACATGGACAGTGCCACTTCCACATGGATGCCGTAATGAGGGGGTGAGAAGGCATGCTGCAGGGGGACGTGGCTGTGGAAGGGCCCGTTGGCGGTATGCCCCCAACAGGCAGTACCGAGCCCGCACCAGCTTTGAGCTGTACACAGATGTTGAGATTGTGGGCCAGTACCACCTTAACAGGGCAATACTGAGGCGGCTCTGTGAGCTGTGCAGTGATGTGATGCAGACACCCACACGATGGAGTCATGCTCTGTCAGTGGAGACAAAGGTAACAGCCTGCATGTGCTTGCTCACCACGGGTACCTTCCAGAGAAAAAACAGGGAATACCACAGGCATAACACAGTTGGCCACGTCACGCATCCTCACCCAATTCCTCAGCGCACTGCTGTCACATGCTGTGGAGTACATCCATTTCCCCAGCAGCACGGCGGAGCACACAGCAAACATACAGGAGTTCCACAGGGTAGCACGTATGCCTGGCATGCTAGGGGTGATAGACTGCACCCATGTGGCCATCCGCACACCACCTGGCCCCAATGGGGCCACCTACATTGATTGGAAGGGATATGCCAGTGTCAACTGCCAGGTGGTGTGTGATGCCAGTGGGCGCATCATCAATGTCTGTGCCATGCACCCTGGAGGAGCACATGATTCCTTCATCTGGCACCAGTCAGCACTCTGCCATTGATTCGAGAGTGGAGACATCCCCACAGGTCATCTAGTGGGTGAGTATGTATGTAGAACTGACAAATCGTGGGCAAGGGGGGGTAAGCCAGTGGTGCCATGAGTGTGGCCCACAGGGTTTGGGGCAGTCTGAGCCTGAACAAGACACTAACCTCCACTATCTCCACACAGGTGACAGTCTATACCCACTCTGTCCCTGGCTGCTCACACCCTACCAGCGGCCCACAACCCCATCGCAGCAACACTTCAATGAGGCACATGCCACCACATGCAACATCATTGAGTGGGTGTTTGGGATGCTGAAGGTGCATTTCCATTGCCTGGACACCTCTGGCAGTGCCCTACAGTATAGCCCCTCAAAGGCCTGTGGGATATTCCTGGCCTGTTGTATCCTGCACAACATGGCCAAAGACTGTGGGATAGCCGTACAGGTTGAACAGGGGGACAGCGATGAGGATGCCGGTGACGATGGGGATGGGCAGCCCCCCCTTGGCCGACGGGACCCCCAACTGATCCAGCTGGCACAGCTGCACCAGGACACCATCACAGAGGAGCACTTCAGCCAACATAGGTAAGTCATGGGGCCATGTGCAACCAGTGGCTAGGGCACAACCCACATACACGCATGAAAACACACCAGGGGTGCATGCTGGCAAGGGATGTGGCAGGGCACAGAAGCACACACATACAACCAGGGAGGGGTGAACAGTAACATGCCACATGGATAGACACACACACATGCACACACAATAGGCACAAAGTGCACAGGGGTCAGGTGCAAAACAGAGCCGGAACACAAACTCTAGCAACACACATGTCCACAGGCCACCACGTCCACTGACTGTCTATGCGTGTCAGATGCTGGGCACCATCACACTTTGGTGTACAGCGCAATGCAGGCATCATCATGCACAAGTACCTGTGGACAGCAGTCAGGAGGGTGAGCAGGTGGACCGTGTGTCTGCGTGCAGGGCCGGGCACTCACCGGTGCACTGCCCACCGAAACACATAATGCACACAGGGCAGCACCAGACAGTGCCCATGCTGGGAGACAGGTCAGTCCTGTGGCACAGTGCCACGTCCACCTCCATTGCATGGATGGCCCCACTGAGACCCAGCAGCACTGGCAGGCTGACCACAGGCCTCATGGGGTGGCACCAATGGTCCACCAGGGGTTCCACTGCACGAACATGACCATGCCTGCACAGGGGTCTGCAACACACCAAACATACCTGCACCAGGAGTGCGCGGGATGCCCACAGCTGAACCTGGCATCAACAGGGTGGGTGTCACATGACGCCAGGAATGGGGAGTGGATAGCGAACTGCGCAGTGTGAGTGACACATGGGCACCTGACTGTGTGCCCATTGTGGCCATGACAGCAACCAACGCCTGTGTTTGCCTGTCATTGGGTACGGTCTCATCCTCCTGCAACTGGACAATCTGTGACAGGATCCTATCGGTGTCCCTGCTGTGTCACTCCTCGACCCGCTCCAGAGCCACACACAGTGCCTCCACGGATGTTGCAAGCTGCATCTGCTGCTGTACTGATGCCTGCAGTAGGTGGGTGTGCTCATCAAAGAGGTCGTCTGCCACCTCGGCATCCCGTCCCTCAGGCTATGGAAGAGCCTGATGTTCAGCACCCCTTGAGGGTGGGTGCTGCACACCAGGACCAGGTATGGACAAGTCCACAGGCGATGCACAGATGCCACCGCTGAACCCTGAACCCCCAGTCCCGGTGGGTGACTGCTGCTGCTGCCCCTCCGCCTGCTGTGCCCAAGGGATCGGTTGTTCCGCTGCTGTGGCCGCAACAGTGCCACTGTCCTGACCAGCCACCGGTGCTGCCTCACTGGTGCTGGCAGGCACAGCCTGGGACTGTGCTGACATGCTGGCACACATGTCGGAACCAGCCAGGTCCATGGGCATGAGCTGGCATGCTGTGTGTCCATTCCGTGACACACACATGTCACTGCCCATAACGGTCGTGTCATCATCATTAGTGCAGGTCTGTGCCACAGCCACAGCCACAGCGTGCTGGCATACTTGGATGCCAGAATGCTGAGACACAGGAAGGGCCTCCCCCACACCTGTCTCAACGACATCAGTGTTGACAGCCAGGCAGACCCACTGTTGCAATGCTCGCCGGCTACCTGCGGAGGTGGATGGTCCTTCCTCCAACTCCAGATGACTGTCCGCAGTGGACAGGCCCTCCACCGCTGACCCCTGCAGATGCACAGGATCTGTAACAGAAAGTAAGGTCATGTTAGTGCATGTGATCTACCCTCCCCCCTGACAGACCATGACGTACCATGCAGTGATGGGCTACCACCTGTCTGGAAGCCACCTCCTGGAACACCCTCAATGGCACTGCACTGCATGCTTGCAGTGAACCTGTCCTCTGCTGATGTCAGCTACACCACCTCCAGCTGGCCGCCTCCTGTTGCAGCACGTGCCGCCCTGATGGCAGCCACCTTCTCCTTCACCCTCCTCCTGTCGGTACCCATCTTCTTCTTACACTCCTGCACAGAGCGCTGGTGGCTGCTGTGCAGGTTGACAGCACGTGCCACCCCCTCCCATGCAGCAGCACGTGCCTGAGGGGTACCCCGCCGTCCACTGAGCAGTGGCTCCTGATCGATGTAGGCCTCGAAGAGTACCTCCGTCTTGGCCTGGGTGAAATTGGGCCTCCTCTTCCACCCACCATCATTGTCCTCCTCACCCAGACCTCGCACTGTCATTATTCAGCCTGTATGGATGACAGTGGTTACCTGTGACTGTGCAGTACAAAGCAAGTCCCTGATACCACAGTCCAGAACACCACACAGCATGCAATTCACCAATAAACTGCAGTAACCGAATATGGCCACTGCAGAACAGCGTCACAGTTTTATAGCGCAATCCATGCAAATTAGGTGAGGAGCAACTTTACTGAGATACAAATCACGCTGCTGCGCCATTGCATGGCTGATCGGATGATTTGCATATGATGGCTGAATATCGCGCTTTTGCATTTTGTGCAATTGTGTTGAACGTGCTGAGCCAATGGCGCAGTTCTGTGGCATGCGTAGTACACCGCACTGCGCATGCCCAGGTAGCTTACTCAGGTGTCTGCCACGCTGATGATGTGCTGTGTGCAGTAGGCAATTCAGGGCACGGCCACCATTGTGCCAGTGGCGTTATGGCGAGGGTCACTACATGGCGCTGTGGCACAACTGCGCAATAGTTCGCTGTGGCGATGGCATACAGGCAACCAATCACTCTAGATGCATAGACGTCCGATGGCGCTGTGCGTGGCCTTGCACCAGAGACCCATGACACTGTGCCCGACCTTGGCCCCCTTGGCACTATACGCCCGGCATGGCTGCACCTCTATCGCGCTGTTCGGTGACAGCGCGATAGGGAATGGTGGCGCTGTACTGCGCAGCACTTCCACGTGGGGTGCCACGCTGCAGAGCACCATATTGCCTACTATAGCATTAGAGATGGCATGCAGGAGAGCCCCTCAGTGGAGTGCCCTTGAGCTGGCCAACCTTGTGGCCATTGTGGAGCCACACTATGGCCCACTCTTTGGTGAGGAGGTACTGAACAGGGCCAGGACCCAGGTTTGGCAAGAGGTGGCCACTAACCTGGAGGCGGCCACTGGCCTCAGGAGAATGGCGGAACAGTGCAGACACCGGTATGGGGACCTTAGAAGGAGGGAGCTCGTGCAACTTGCACATCTGCGGTCGCATGCCAGGAGGGGCGTGGTGCCTCGTCCAGGTGGGTGATACGTCTACACACTTGTATGGTCCATATGGGTAACACTGTCTTATGTGTCCAGCACATAGGGGAGGGATAGTCTAGGGTTGGCTGTGGCGGTGTTTACAGGGTATGGGGTGGGTGGGTCTGGCTGGGTGGGTGGGCACAACATTGGGGCAGGGGAATTTGCTTGGGTTTGTACTGATGTGTTTCTCTCCTTTTGTCTCCCACAGGCATGGCCAAGTGGAGGCAGATGGTGGAGCAGCAGCAGAGGGAGGAGGACGCTGCACAGGGGCATGTCGGGGATCAACCCCAACGCCATCAACGTCCCGATAAGGGTGAGTGCCATGACACCATGATTGCTATTGCATGCTGTGTGACAGGGTGGGAAGCAGGGCATGGCCACCATCCATGGACACCACTGCCATGCACGTGACATGTGACAGTCAACACTGTCCAGTGGCACTGCATGTCTGGGAGTGCATCAATGGTGGTCCATGCATGCACTAGGCACATGGCTGTGGCACTGCCTGCACACTGCATAGCCACATTACTGTACGGCCTTGGTTGTGCTGTGCTGGACATGGGCAGTGGGTGTGTGCAGTGGTACACATGGCTGTTGCTGCCTGGTTGGGCATGTCTTGTGGACACAGTCACTGTGGGTGGGTGCACACCATCACAGGAGCGTGGCACATGGCTGTATGCCATGCATAATGGTTGGGCTGCAGGGGGATGGACAGTCACACCTATTGACTCTGATCCCTTGTCCTAGGTGTGTGGATACTCCTGCGGATCCAGCAGGCTGTCCAGGAGCTGCTGCAGGTGGTGCAAGAGTCCATCTCCATATTGAGGGACTTACAGCAGCATGGGGTGAGGAAGAGGAGGTGGCCCAGGCAACAGCAACAGGCAGAGGAGGACCAGGCTGGATACTGACATCTGCACGACCTGCCTGCAACTACCCCCCTTTGATCAACCCTCACACCCCACCTACCCTCTCCCATATGTTCACCCCTGCCCCTTACCCACCCCCACCTTGTTCCTGTCCCTCCCCCCCACGTTTGTACATAGTTGTATATAGTTATTTTGATATGTTTTTGAATACAAATATTTTGATATGAATACTGTGGTGGTCTCTGATTTGCTGCTGGCTATAGGTGCTCAGTTGCAGTGGTGTGCGTGGCATCTGGGGTGGTTCAGTCATGGGTAAGTGTCTCTGGTGTGGGAGTGGCTATCAGTCGGTGTCTGTGGTGTGTGTGTTGTTCCCTGTGCAGTGGTCCATGGTGCATGCTCTGTGTCCATTGTGCCCCTGTCAACCCATCCTTGGCCTGTGCAGCTGACACCCTTGCATGTCTGTGGCATGCGAGGTCTGCTGCCTTGTCAGTGGTGGATGTCCCTGCAGATCATCCACTGTGACCATCACAATGCTAGGTTGCCTCCTGTCACTGGTGTGGTGCATGTTAGCCTTGGGTGACACTGTGGCCTCTGCAGTTGCTGTCCCACCTCCATGCTGTGGCTTGTGTGTGTTGCAGGGGCTGTGCACCACTGTCTGTGACTTGTGCTCCAGGCATATGCTGGTGGCATACGGGACCACAGTTCATGCACAGGGTGGGTGTCACCCCTGTGCCATGGAGGACTGCAGGCTGTGTGTGCACAGTTTTCATGGGCCCACACTGGGGGCTTGGTTGCCACAGTACTGCGTCCCTGTGTTAGTGTCCCCGTGGGTATGGGAGTGTGTTTGCCTCTGCACTGTGTTGCATCCGGTGTGCTGCATGCTTCCATGCACCACTGTGGGTGTCTGTGCTGGCTGCTGTGGCTCATGGTGGGTTAGGATGTGACATTTGTCTACTGTGCAGGGTGCTGTCTCAATGGTGATAGTGTCAGGGGCATGCCCTTTCCCGTGTGGGGTACCTCTTGTGCCGACACATGTTCGGTCTCTCAGCTGTGTCTCAGGGGGATTGTGTGTGTTGGCACTGTGTCTACCGTTGTTGCATTGCAGTGTGCTGCCACCCACTGCTGGGTGCTCATGGTGGGTCTGGCTTGTATGGTTCTGTGGTACACGAGGTTGCAGTGTGACAGTGGGGGTGGTGGTGGTATGCATGGGGTTTCCTGCAGTGGTGGTCACTGCTCATGGGGGGTGTCTTGGGGTCATTGTGCAGGGTGTGCTGTGTACTGGGGGGGCTGGTGTGGCATGGGGTAGTCCGCCCTCCTTGTGTGGCAGTCTCAGCTTGCCAGTGGGTGTGCTGGGGCACCATGGCACAGCTGTGCTTTGTTTGCTTGTCCCCATGGGCCAGTGGATATTCCAGCCCTCCCCCAGTTGTGCTGTGCTTAAGGTGTGGGAGTGCATTGTCAGTTCTGCTGTGTGTTCCTGTGCCCATCTGTGGCATGGATGGTGGCCCCCTACCTACCTCCCTGGTTGTGCAGTTACATTGCTCTGCTGCTGGGGGGCTCACAACATATCCAAGACACACTGTCTTAGGGTAGCTGGTCCATTCCACTGGGGTGTCAAACAGACAAGGCATACTGATGAGTCCTGGTAGGAAGAAACACGTGTCTATGTCTTCTGTTAGCACCCTTTGCGAACTGTGTGAGAGGCCTTTTGGCACCATGCAATTCTGCTTAAAGTTGGACCAGCATAACATTCTGTGGTGATTTGCATATGCAGCCCATGATGCTTTGCATTGTGTGGGCATGTGTGATTTTGTATTTTCTTGAAACTTGGCTTCCCAGCCAAATGCCCTTTGGGGTAACCTTTGCCTCAGTGTTTGCGCACAGAGGTTCTTTGTCTTTTAAATAGTTTTATGTTTTAATGGGTTCACCACGACATATCCAAGACACACTGTCTTAGGGTAGCTGGTCCATTCCACTGGGGTGTCAAACAGACGAGGCATACTGATGAGTCCTGGTAGGAAGAAACACGTGTCTATGTCTTCTGTTAGCACCCTTTGCAAACTGTGTGAGAGACCTTTTGGCACCATGCAATTCTGCTTAAAGTTGGACCAGCATAACATTCTGTGGTGATTTGCATATGCAGCCCATGATGCTTTGCATTGTGTGGGCATGTGTGATTTTGTATTTTCTTGAAACTTGGCTTCCCAGCCAAATGCCCTTTGGGGTAACCTTTGCCTCAGTGTTTGCGCACAGAGGTTCTTTGTCTTTTATATAGTTTGTCTTGTTGACCATCCTATAAACATTTTAATGTTTCATACAGGTTGCAAGGCACAGGGTCATAATGTCCCAAGACATTATGCTGCAGCAATATACCACACTGCCAATACAGTGCAATATATTGCATGCAGCATAAGTCTAGTTTTTGCAGGGGGCTCTGCCCTCAGCACCCCCCATTATGAGGAGCTGTGCCCCTGAACCCCCCCCAACTAAAATAACTAACTCTGAGGGTGGGGTTAAAAGTAAATATCACAAAAAGTGCAAAACAATTAAAAATTCCATGCATCTGGGAATTGAACCAGGTCCCAAACACACTGCCTGCCTCCCTTGCAGCCAGTGGCTGATCTTGTCAAGCCACAGCAGCTGTTCTGTGGAGCCCCCTCCCAGCAAAGGTCTTACCCTCCTTGGGACAGTGAGAGGGTGTAGTATCGCACACAGACCAATTTGAGGTATTGCACCCTCTCGCTGTTTTTGTTTCGGGGTTTTGTCATATGCAATTAAGCGTATGACAGATTGACCCAGTAGGAGGCAGGCCAATAGCATTTCTTAATCTTTTCACTGAGGGCAAACTGACAGATTGAATTATACATGCAAATATGTCTCTTTAATACTTTCTCAGAAACCCCTCCCCACACAAGGCTTCCATAATCCACGACTGCCAGCAAGCAACTATGGGACAATGTTTTCCTTGCCTTGTCAGTCAAAAAATCCTTGATTGTATATAATGCTCCCACTTTTTTATTCAGTTGGGTAGAAGTCTGTTCTGTGTGTTTTTCAAAATTTAATCGGTAGTCTAATGGTCTAATGTAACACCTAACTATTTAAACTCGCTATTTCCAGTGTCCCATCCCCCTCAATGAAAACCTGAACATTTTCAGCTGGAAGTCTTTTTTTTTTGGCAGAGGAGAACACCATTGCTTTTTTTTTTATTTAGTATGAGTCTATTTTTTTGAAATCATTCAGTTAAAATTTTGTATTCTGCTTCTATTTTTTATTTAAAGATAAGGGTCTGGATTCCCAAAGCAGGCCTTAGACTTGAAACAAACTGCGGCAAACAGCAGCTTGCCTTGATAACTGGTGTGCCAGGAACCCTGCACCTGATTCTCAGTGGGAGGGATCCTACCGCCAAACTCCTGCAGCTTGCGGCAGCCGCTTCCATGCATCAAAGTAATGGCACATGGAAGGGGAATGCTGCATGCTGCAGGATCACCTTGCAGCAATTGCTGCTACCAAATTCAATCTTGCCTGTAGTGCAATTACTTATGTACAATACCACACTGAACTGAGTTTGAATGGGCACTATGACATGCTCGGTTCTGGCATGGAGGTCACATTGTACATCTGATAGTCTTTTCCACACTGTTGAAAGGTTGTACATGTGGTAGTGATTGCCATGGAATGAAGTGTTGCACCAGGGTTCCTTGGCAGGCAGCACTTACAAGCACTGGTGCAACCATCTGTGCCCTACGCAAGTGAAACAGATAACTGCACTGACAATGGTAGGTGTGCTATGCTAAAGGCACATGTAGCCAATCTTTCTGAGGAATAGGGGCTCTCACTGAAGTGTATCATATTCAATAGGTGGCCCAGTGCCTGGCACAGGGGTTGGGGGTGACAGTCACCAATGACATGACAGTTCACAGCATGCCAGCTTGGACACATTTTGGGGAAGACACAGCCCAATATGGCACTTACACAGCACGCTGGTGGTGTACAGTATGTGTGGGAGCTGTGTGAGCATGGGACACCTTGGCCAAGCAACCACAACAGGGGGGCACAGGTGCACCACACATCTGGCCAAGGCTTCAGGGGTGGCATATAGGCTGTTAGACCAGTTCTGGGCTGGTCTGAGCCCTGTACTAACTATGGCTCTTTTGGAATCCCAATTATAGGGCTATGGTAGTACTGCCATGGCACAAGCCTCCGTCCACCAGGGTGCAGCCCTGCATCCATTTCAAGAGTGGCGCACATCTGGCTGGTGCAAGCAGACCCCCATGTGGTGCAGGATGCATCTGAGTATCAGGAATGGTACAAGACATGGCACAAGTTGCTCCCTGGGCCATTCCTGGTTGGCACAAGTACCGAGCATCATTCCTGACTCTTTGAGAATGGGGCTCAATATGTCATTGTTTGCAACATACATCACCACATCATCAGCATGCAATACTGTTTTTTAAATAAAGAGAAGTTTGGGAAGATCATTAATAAATAATGAGATTAATAAATGCCCTAATATCAATCCTCAGAGCACACCATACTCAGCCTTTCTTGATTGGGAAATTACACCATTAACCATGAACTGCTGAGATCAATCCATTGGATGATCACTGATCCATTCCACCACTGGTGTCCCAAAGCCCATTTTCCCCAGCTGAGACTTTAGGAGGGAGTGATCCAACAGGTTGAATGCCTTGTTCAGGACCAAGAGCACCCTTTAAAACCAGAAGGGTGCAAGGACGGCCAAACGGATTTTAGTGTACTAACTTACTTGCTCATACCCTCCACCTGTGTGACTGGAGGGGTGCAGGGGCTGGAAATGTATTCTAGTCAAACTGTCGTGCTACTCCAGCCTCTTGTCTTATGATCCAAGCGGTACAAGGACTGACCAACTGATTGTATTATATTTATGGATGTTGCTCCTATCTCACCACTTATGACCCAAGGGGTACTAAGCTTGCACATTCATTCTAGTAAAACTACTGTGCTACTCCCACCCTGACCTCTTATGACCCAAGAGGTGTGGGGACTGATGAGCTACCCACTCCTGTGCAAATGCTGTCTTAGCCTCCTGTTAAAGATATTTTCTCTGCAATTCATAAAAAGCATCTGCCTATCGCCAAATGTAGATCCCAAGTCTCTGCCACCTTTTGGCCCACAGATGATCTGTTAGAAAGAGATAAATCATTTCTGAAATAGGTTCAGAATCTGGGCTGATTGTTGAAAATGATGTAACATTTGCAAAACAGGAGTTAGAATTAAAAAGAGCTCCTTCTGTAGGAAGAAATTTGCTACTTCTGCTGGTGACCCTAGCAGATTCTGGGATAATATTAAGGGTCCCATGGAAATGAAAAAAAAAAGCTCCTCAGTGGATACAGTCATTGATCGTGTTAATTATAATAACCCCACTACAATTGCAAATGCATTTAATGTTAAGTTCTCAGATCTCTCAACTTATGCCATCAGTCCTAACAATACATGGTACAGTTATCACCACACCAGATTCTCCTCCTCTTCCCTGTTCTAAATATTGCTCTCCTCTCTTTTATCTAAGCTTACAGTAGTGAAGATAGTAGAAGTACTGTAACTGCCAGCTGGCATTACCCCAGGAAGCAATACAGACTGTGATGGCATGGAACCTAAATTACTACAAATGGTTGTCACGTTTATATTGGAACCACTTATAAAAATCGTTTACATTTCCCTCACATCTGGAATTCTCCCATATGTGTGAAATATTGGCAGATTTGAATCTGTCCTCAAAAAAGATGACCTCAAAGACATAGCCAACCATCAGTCAATAGCTGTTCTCTCTGTCTTTGCTAAGATTCTTGAGAAACTAGTGGCTTCACAGCTCAGTGACCATATAACTAAGTATGGCCAGTCTCCATCCCCACATGTTCAGAAAAGGTCATAGAACCACCTCAATTCTAGTTAAACTCACTAATGACATTAGCCTGGCCATGGACACTAGCCTCTTAAGCCAAGCTTCACCCCTTATGACCTCTGACACTCAACATGTGTCCCATCCCACTTTTGCTCTTATTGGTGCCTTACTCATGTACAACACCACCCCTTTACCAGCACACTTCCTTGGATAAGGTACTATGATCTTCCTGTAGATTTCTTACTTTATAATGCCATTTTGATCACTTGAATATTACCTGACACCTCAGGGCTACATGTTGTGAAAAAAATATGTTCTTTATTTGGTATCGCTCTTCTGTTGGCACCATGAGGCTAAGCTCCTTCTGCTACATGTCTTCTGCTGGTCACTTAACTATCTTTTCTCATGCAGCATTTGTTGACCTCCTAAAGTGTTTGACTTGATTGATCTGTTGCTCCTCTGCTGAAAACTTACTTCACTTATGTCTCTCCCATTGCCCAAAATGATCCTGTAATTATCTGTATGGCAGAAAGCAGAAGGTCAGGTTGAACTCCTCTGTATCCAAGTCAGCTGGCATAAATGTTGATGTTCCCCAAACTCAACACTGGGTCCCCTTCTATTCTCATTGTGTATTAACTACCTCCCTGATGTCGCTAATCATTGTAACACATGCATGTATTCTGATGATCTGGTCCTCCATCAGTGTACTGCTGATATCTCTGAGATGCAGCTCAACCTCATAAATTGCTTTTCCTGCATCCAACTGTGGCTGACTGACAACAAACTACATTTAAGCTGTAGAAAGACAAAGGCAATGCTGTTTGGTTCCAGACCTAAACTTCAGTCAGGCTTACCTTGTCTCTCTCTACCATGTACTGATGGTTCCCTCATGAAGTCAGCAGTGTCAGATATTTGGGTATCACAGTGGACCCCTCACTGAATGTCTGTCTTCATAATGCATCAGTTTATAAATCTCTAAACTGTTAATTGGGCACAGCCTACATGGTTAGACATAACCTCTCTCCCAAAGCATGCCTTACCATTGCATAAGGGGTGATGCCCCAAGGTCATTCCTATGGGCTGTTGGCCTACCTTGGCACAAACAAAAATCTTTCAAAGTGAGATGTAACAAGCAACAGTATCAGTATCATTCGATTTGCCCACGCCACCCCCCCCCAAGCTTAGCCACCACTGCCTGCTCTACCCTGGCCTGGGTTGGCTATCCTCGGCTGGAAAGAGTTCTTTTCTTTTCAGCTATTGTGTGAACAAATAGCTTCAATTAGGCTCCAGTAATTAATTTCTTGTTTATTATTTTCCAACCAGCCACTTCAAAGTTGTGCCCAATGTTTTGCTGGCTGACTGCCAGCTTTTTAAAGGGTCTGAAGTCCTGTGATTTAAAAAAATGTACAAATATAGCCGGCCTGGTGGTGCTGAGGGCTGAGGTGCCAGACACCTTACCTCATGCTGCGCTTAAACCCAGGTTCAGGAATGACCTCGGGTCACCGGGTGCTGGCATGGGGAGGGAGGGTGGGAGCAGGATTGACTGAAGGCTCTCCCTACCAGGAAGAGGGGTCACCTGCCCATAGTCTCACCATCACTGGATAGAGGTCTGGTGACAGACGCAGATGGCAGTGGTGAAACCGGTAGGGTGGGGTGCATCCTGTAAGGCATGCATACGAGTGCCTCCACATGCTTGCATCACGCTCCCCTTCACCTTATTCTGTTTCAGTCACCAAGTGCTCTGTATAGTACACGTTTTGTTTAAGAACTCAAATAACAATCTGTAAAGTCTCCTTAAAGAGCTAGGGCTCAATTCTTGAACGATTTAGACTATCGCAAGCCCTGGGTGCGCCAGACACATGGCACATGTGGCTTGCTGCAGTCCATGGCTGACGATCGGGATTCTCAGTCCCCAAGCCCCCTGTGCACCACATGCCGCAAGTTAGACCAGCTTTTACTGGTCTAACTTTATGGACCTTTTTACAGGGTTTGTGCCAAATATTTGGTGCAAGCAGCAATTAAACAGATAAAGTGTCGCAAATGCATGCAACCTTTTTAGAATCGGGCACAAGATGTGCCAGTGCGGTTGGTGCAGCACAGGGTTTGATACAGGACTTGTGCAAGCCGTGTGTCAACCTATGAGAATTTAGCCCCTAGTGTACAGAGTTAAATTAGCCATAATGTGCTGACTGAAGTTCTAAATATGTTCATTTTAAGTCCCATTGCTGGTTTTGAATCAAAATCTCTGATTTGGCATCAAATCTAAATTCCATTTCCACAGTGCTTTTGGCTGCTGTCCATGAAGATCTGTGTATCATACGCATGGGGACAGACGGGACAGAACTGCCATAATGAAGAGGAAGCTGTCTGCTGCTGACTGAAGGCTGCAACTAACAGGAATTGTCAATACACCATGAATATGAGTTCTGTTCCTACTCTAATAATTAATTTTATGATTACTCAGTAATACAGTGCACGATTTTCTTACAAATGTTGCCATGGTATGATTGTCGTGAGTTAAGCTTTTCATTTTTTTTCTCTCTTTTTTTGACTAGATAGTTGCTGCAAGCTGAGGGAGACTGTCACACGGAGACTGTTACACACTACAAGTTCCATTGCTGTTCCATAGTTTTATAACTGTTCATGTGGTTAATTGTGGTCAGCAATGATGTTGAATTTTATAAAAAAACACTGATGCTGTATACTATTTCACCCCCACCCCAAGGAAAATGGGAAAAGTATTTTTTTTTTCAAATATTTTGTTTTGATTCAGGAATTTGGAACCACGAAGGTCACAGCATGTGCTAATGATCTGCCTGTCTCTGAGTGATGCATAAAATCAAAGAGTAATGATGCATGATAGAAGATCTGGACTGGGTTTGTCCAAAAATAGCGTAAAAGCTGAGTTTTATTGTCAGTGGTGTATGCTTCTGTGAGAAGCACATGAGTATACACTTAATGTGAGCCACCCACACATCTATCTTCATAACTGCTTGAGTATCACAGTACCTGTCAAATTGGTGACTCGTATAAAAGCACAGAAATGAAGAATACAGAAATATAGTATAATTTATATAGAAAAATAGTATAATTTTAAGTTCCAAAAAAGCTGAGGTAGGACATATTCCTGTGTGCAAATGAAAACCTTATTTCACATAAAAAATAACACCACAAAATAAGCCAGTGAGGGCTCTTTTTTAGAACATAAAAAAAAAATAGTAGAATTATGAAACTCTGAGACTTAACTGACAATTTTGTCGACTAAAACATTATTTTATTCCACAAACTAACATGATAAATACATTTATGAATAGCCCGCTGCATACTGAAAGAAAGACCACTGTTTTACACTTCTGTCTGACACGGTAAATCAGTTTTAGTTTGCAGTGTGTGTCTGACAGCAGCTCAGCTGAGAGCAGATGATTGACAGCATCCCCCCCCATATGTTACTGGCATGCCACAAGCTACTGTATAGCAATGGATACAAACTGAATGTGGGTGTTAGACAAAAATTAAAAATGAGTCCACTAAACATTAATATTTAGCAAAGAAACAACCAAGCTCCACTTTTAATCTCTGTAACAAATTGGAAAGTGTGAAAATGAACAAATAAAAATGTCTTGGTACACTCTTTAACAGAAGTTAACAATCACTTTTCATGTTCTGCAAATGAAAATGTGAATGTATCAGCAGATAATGGCTTTTCAGTCTATCTAGTCTGCTCAACTGTGCTGTTCCTATTTACATTTACATAAGGAACTGCCCCCCCTCCCCATATCCCTCTTGATCCCTCTCACATACACCCTCCCCCCCCCACCTGCAACTTTCACTTTCATCTTGTCCCAACCTCTCTTGAAGCTGTCCTCTGCTGTTAAACATACCATCTCCTCTGGCAACTCATTATGCCTTGTCACCATCCTCTCAGTGAAAAGGTATCTCCTCATCTCCCTCATCAGTCTTACCCCCACCAACTTTAGGTCTGTTACCCCTAGTGGTCTTGTTTCCACTAAGGTTGAAGAGACCCTCAGTGTTCACCCTGTTTATACCTTTAAGGCACTTGAAGATCACAGTCATGTACCCCCTCTTCCTTCTGTACTCAAGAGAGTACTTGTTCGTATATTGTTGTTAGAGTGCCGTCATTAGGGTGCCATAATGTGGGTGATGAAACCAGTTCACCTGCCATAGGGGTGAACTGGATGTTGCAGTGCTCTGGATTTAGAGCAGGGCAAGGTTGTTGCCCCATGTCTCAAAACACCTCAGACGTAGAGGTGATTCAACTTACATTTGGGGGGTGTGGGGAGTGCAGCCCCTGCAAATGGCATATACTTGCCCCAGTGCATTATGCGCTGTTGGGGTTGGGCAGCACAATGGTCCAGCATGATGCTGGGCAATGGCATTGTGCTTGCGCTCTAGTGATGGTTGCTTTTTTTGCAGGTGCACCAGCATGGGTGAAAACCGTACGTGCTGAGGCCTCTGAAACTTTCCTGGTAGATGTTGCCTTGCTGGCCCTGGATCATCTTAGTTGCCCTTCTCTGAGAACCATTTCCAGCAAGTTGATATCCTTTTTAAGATAAAGGCACCAATACTGCACACTGTACTCTGGGAAGGGTCTCACTAGAGACTGGTACAGTGGTAGAACAACCTCTGCCTTCCTGTTAGTAATTCTCCTGGCTATGTAGCCCAGCAACCAATTTGCTTTGGCTCCAGCTTTCCTGCAGTGTGCTGAGTGTTTCAGGTCATTCAAGATAATTATACTCTGGTCCTTTTCCTCCTCTGACCTGGTTACTTGTACAAAACCCAGCAAGTATTTGGTTCCTGGATTTTTCACTCCCCCCCCCCCCCCAAGTGAATAACTTTACACTTATTAGTGTTGAACCCTAGATGCCAAGTGACTGACCACTTCTGTAGCCCAGTCAGGTTTTCCCTGATTTCCTGTCTCCTTTACTTCACGTCCACCCTCCCACAGAGCTTTGTGTCATCCGTGAAGCAGCAAAACTTGCCCTTGATCCCATCTGTGATGCCACTTATGAATATGTTAAACAACACTGGATTGAGAACACAGCCCTGTGGGACCCCACTGGTCACAGGCCTAACTTCTGAGAATCCCCCCCAACCACTACCTTTTGGCTTCTGTCCAGCAGCAAAACTTCTGACCCACCTGGCAAGCTTAGCCCCCATCCCAGGTCTTCCAGCTTCCTGACTAGTCTCCTGAGATGCACATAGTAGAAGGCCTTGTTGAAGTCCAGATACAGGCAATCAACTGTTTGATCCTTCTCCACTGTCCTGGTGACCCAGTTGAACAAGTCTATTGAGTTAGTCTGGCAGGACCTCCCTGACACAAACCCATACTGCCTCATGTCCTGGAGTCTATTATCCTCCAGTAAGCTCACCAGTTTCTATTTTAGGATGGCCTACATCAGCTTGCCCACTATCGAGGTTAGGCTGACTGTCCTGTAGTTCTCTGGTTCATCCCTCAATCCACTGTTATTATGGGGAGGCACCACATGTGCAGTTCTCCTTTCACTGGGCATGATCTCCAACTCCAGAGAAGTGTTAAACAGGTCTGCAAGGGGACCTGTCAGGGCCCCCATCAGTTCCCTTAGGACCCTTGGGTGCACACCATCTGGCCTTAGGGATTTATCCATCTTCAGTTTTGCAGTCCTCAAAGTGCAAAATCAAACATATCCAACAAAGCATCATGGAATGTATATGCAAATCACCATGGAAATTTAAAACTGGTGTGATTTTGTATTTCTTTGAAACATGGATTTGTTGTCAGTGACCTTTTTAGGTAACCATTGCCTCAAAGCTTTTCTGCAGAGGTTCTTTGACTTTTTAGCTTGTAGTCCCTGGAGTATTACTCAGCCATGCTAAATGCCATCCAAGTGAGAGTTACTCAGTGTTCTGTAAACCTCATGGATAAGACTTCTGCCATGTGTAAGGTGCTCTGATGTCAGACACATGTCACTGCCTTCTGACATCACTGTGAGACACCTAGTGCTGGACTGAGTAATAATTTTAGGACTGCAAAACTACAAAGTTTGAATATGGTCTGCTTATGATCTGATCTTAGTGACCCATTAAATACAGAGAGAGGGTTCTATTGAGTGGGTCTGGACCATTATCCCACATGGGGGTTGGTTAAGTGGCAATGTTTTGAAAGTGTTGGTTAGTACCATCCTGCTACTCCTCAAATTTTCCCCCAAGATGGCCACTGTTAATAAAGCTGTGTTTTTTCATTAAGCTGGTCTGATTATTGTCTGAACTGTTTAGATTCCATGTTACAGGGGAGGTGGGGAGGTACAGCTTCCCAGAGGGTTGTGCTCATGGTCCAGCTAACCCTGTGCACATTTGTCTCTAGCTGGAGGCATCGTGTGTAGTGTTTACATATTGCATAGACTCAGGCATGCACAGGAGGCTGAGAAGTTGTTGGAATTGAGGTAAGGTTGACATGTGTGTAAAGACCCCTTTACATCTTGGAGGCACTGCTGAGATCCTAAAATATTTGTGCTGTTGCTACCGTGTATTTGTGTCGGAGATGACCCCATGTATTTTTGAAGAGTGGTGTAAGTAGTTCAGGGACAACCCAAGGAAGGACTTGCTGCTACAAGGGATCCTGGATATGCTAGATCAGGACACGTTGACCTCCCTGCTAGAGAATCAGTATTGGATAACTGAAGACTGTGCATGTGCAATGGGATAGTGGGAGCCCTGTGTCTGATATGATTGTGGAGAGTGATACTATAATTTATTACAATAAATTGCCTACTACCATTATTAATCCAAATGAATTGGCTGTGATTACCACTGTTCATTGGAAAATGACCAATAACTAGCATCCCTCCTGTCAGGATGAAGGCAAGTGGCAACAACTGACTAAGGATCTGTTAAGTAAGAAGAGAAAATCTGGGAATGATTTGAAAAAATTCCTAGGCTCATAAGATGACATGTCTGCTGGGGGATTAATGGATGTGAAATTCCATCTGCTGAAAAAGCTGCCCTGCACTTCATCTGAGTATTGCAGGGTGTGAGTTTTCTCAGGGATCAAGCCTACTCCTGCAGGTGTGGAAGACTTTGACACAATGAGTGAGCAGGTAGTGCTAATGTTGCATAAGTTGGATGGTTTGTCCTTGGACAAAAGGACCCATTTAACCAACAGCCTCCAAGGGTCAGCTCTGGTCACTGTCTCGGTGATGCTCTCATCCAAAAAGACGGCCACTACAGAGGATTGCTTGGATGGGTTTGAACAAATGCATGATGCTGTTGAGAAAGTGGGGAGAACTGGGAGGCCGATGCCGATAACATTGACAGCCTTCTGTAATAGTCAGCCTGAGACCCAGGCACTCTTTCCCCCAGTCCTGCACCCTCTTCCCGAATCAACTCCAGCTCCGGCAGAGCCCCCCGCATGGCGGATTCTGGGCAAAGCCCCCCCAATAGAAAAGGAACCAGGTCTTCTGCCAGATTTATATCAACCACAACTTAATGTCAACATAAATCCATTGCTGTGATGTTGGTCAACAAAACATTCGTCGAACCGGCATCGTAGATTCTGGGGAAAAACTGTCTGACTTTATAGTGAAGATGGAAAATGTTATACTGCTGACCTATGGGAAGGGCAGTTTGACAGCTGAGGACATTGATCACATGCAGGTGGAACTGCTGGTCGAAGGAGTTCTTGTTGGAGACCAGATTCTCGCTAATCTGCAACTGCGGTTGAAAGTGAATACACCTCCCAGTTATGGGGAGCTGACTGGGGAAGTGCAAGAACAAGAGAGGTGACTGTCTGGAGCTCTTGCAATTATGGATGAAGACCTATATTGGGCTCCTGGCAGCACTTCTACTGAATCTGGTCTGAATGAACTGATAAGCCATCTGGAGGGGTTTGCTCAGACAATGAGTGAACATCAGAAAGCCAATAGCACTGAGAGTCCAAGAGGGAGACCCCTGCCCAGGTTCTGTGGAATGGAAGAGAAGAACTGTGCCAGCCATGGAGGACAGCTCTAGCTCTTCCTTATCCTCCTCTGTCTGTCTGCAATGAGGCAACTTTGGGCACACCTGGTGGTATTGTTGACAGCAAAAGAATTTACAGAGGGTTGTGGATTTTGTTCTTCAAAAAAAGTTCAGCAGACCCAGAGAATCATCAGCTGGTACCAGTGAGGGAGTATCATGGAGTCCAGAAAGTAGGTTACTCACATGAGAACAACACCATTCTGAAGCAGTCCCCTGAAAAAGTACATGCTCTTATTGGACTAGCAACAGAGTTTTATGTGGAAGTTGGGGGTCAGAGGCCCTGAGCACTGTTCTACAGTGGCTCTCATGTCACCCTTTCGTTTAATCACTTTTATGACACTTTCTTAAGATATATTCCATTGCTAACCATGGAGGGATTGGATCGATGGGCTTTAGGAATAAGGTCTATTTCTATCTGTGGTATATCAGTGTTGATATTGAATTTCTGAACCGTGTGGCTGGATTTGGATACCCGATGAAGACTTTGGCACTCATGGGCCCACAGTTGGGTGTGCAAGACAGAATGCCTGTTATCATTCACATGAATCCTCACATATTTGGCTAGTTGCCCATCTCCAGAAGCTGTGTGATGAATGAGAAGCTCACGTGGGGGCATGCACCTTGGCAGTTCATACACTGGTGAAGGAAGCTTAGCAGAAACAATTGAAAAATCCATGCCTGGAAGATGATGATGATGATGATGATGACGACATCAAGCTGTTCTGATGATGCCTCTTAATCCTGTTCAAACAAATGTTATTATTTTTTCATAAGTAACATTACATCAATTTGCAAAACATTTAGCAAAAAAAAAATATGGTCATGGTACAATAATATCAGGTTAAGATTAATCTTGACTCAGAGATCAGTGGGTCTGTCCAGTTCAAGAGGGATACCACCAGCTGAATAAAAGTAGTTGAAGCTCCTCCTGAGGGAAAAGGGTTGCTGATAAAGCCAGTGATACTGCCTGCTAGGGCTCATGCTGGTGTTCAATGGGTGAATGTGAATGTCAAGAATGTCACCAGAAAGTCCATAACTATCCATTGGGGGAGACCTTGGCTACTGCCTATTGTATGGATACAGAGGTTCAATGTAGGATGGGCTGTCCTTTTTTCTTTTTTCATATATTTCTTTACAGCCTTCTTCTCTTCTCCCCCCTTCCCACTGACTGCCACACTTCAGAGACCCTACGCTGTGGATCCCTCTGCTACACCCCAGGTAACTCCCCCTTGGAGCCCTGCCAGACCAACCGCCATCCAGCTGCGGTTTTGTCCTCCATGGGGCGGGGAGTGAAGAGGACCCCTTGCCTCCACAGTCCATAAGTGTGCATCGGGTGGTCTGGGTGATCTATCAGGGAGCCTGGTTCTGGAGGCTAGGGGCAGCTGGATCTCATCTACCGGCAGCCAGGGTGGGGTATTTTCCCTTGTCCGTGTGAGTACCGGCACTCAGGAAAATGCAAGGAGGTGGATCACACTGAGATGTGCCACCACTTTCGAACTCTGTCCGAAACCCTCCCCACATGTATTTGTGTTCCCGCTGCACCCCCACCAGTGGTCACCCAGGTGGCAGTGATGCGGCAGGACACACAGCCCCCCCTCCCCAGAGGAGGAGGAGAGCAGCCCTCCAGGCACTCGATCCTCCTTCCCCCGGCTCACCCTTCAGCACCCCGAGGTCACTTCCGACCCTGGATCATTGGCGTCACAAGCAGTAGCACTGCTGCTGTGCTGGCAGTCCAGCCTGGATGGACTGTCCTGAAGAGGGGGAGAGACTTGATCCAGACAAGTTTTATACTGGAGACTCCCCTGCTTTCTGAAGAGTTGAAACAAAGAAACAGATACCCTATTCTACCCTGGGACCTATTGTATAGTTGGGGTTTTTGCTCTCACCTCCCCGTGTCCCCTGTTCTATATCTTCCCCTTTATAACTATCAAGCTTTTTACTCCATCCCAGCTGAGGTTGAAATCATTGATGGTTCTTGCACCCACCACCTCTGCTGATAGGCTGTTCCACAGCTCAACTACTCTATTAAATAAACCTTTCTCACATCCTTCCTAAATCCCTCCACTCCCACCAGTTTCCAATCATGTCCCAGTGTTCTTGAAAGGTGTGTTCTTGAACCTTGAAACAGTGGATTAGGTTGAAATTGGCAGCCAGGAATGCCATATTTTCCACCCACGAGTGAGATGTGGGGTGTGCGTGTGTGAGGAAAGAAACATTGGATTTACCTGAAGGACCATCCACTTTTTCAAAAATGATCCCATTGACTGGTGCCGGCCAGTACTGATGATGTGTGACATCAATTTCAGGAGTTATTGACTGCTAATATAATTCTAGAAGTCCAAAGCCAATATGCAATATGCTTTCTGGTTGTGGTTATGTGAAAAGAAAAAGGCATGGTGAGGACATATGATGACTAACGTTGAACAAGCACACTGTTACTGAGCAGTATACTATTTCAAGCATCCAGGCTGCATCCCTGTCTCCCTTCATCTCCATTTTCTCTGTTTTTATGTGTCTATCCACTTCCCATAATCCCCCTGCACCTTTTTTCTCTTTCTCTTTTTTCACCTCCCCTTTCCCCTCAATTGCGCTATCCCTCCACTAGCTCTCAAACTCTTCTGCCCCCCTTCCTACTTCCCTGTTCACTAGCCCAGGCCCTGAATGTCTTATGGCCTCCCATCCCCCCCAACACCCTAAACTACCTCCCTACACTTATGCACCCCCACTCTAATATGCATATATCAGTTTGTATCTTTGATCCCTGCTACTTTTGAAACTCTTCTACTCCAATGACAAGGCTTAATGTTGCTGCATTATAATTCTCTGCATAATTGTGTCCATGTACTCCACTATTTGTAAAGATATTCTCTGTTTTTTCATGTTATCTAACCTAGCTACTATGTGTAGCTTTATTGTCTTTTTTACAAACTTTCAATCTGGAACCTTTATAAAAGAGCCTGTGGCTCAAAGGTGTTAATTCTGAATTCACAATAAATAAATAAAATTAAATTAAACTGCCTGAATGGAAGCTGATGGTCACTGTGTTGGTTTTGTGCAGTAGGTATTATCAAATCTCCATGACAAGCACCAATATACAGAATATATTCATTATTTGCCCATTGGATTTCAATGACTTTCTGAATATGCCTCAAGGTGCTGTCTTTCTTGGGCTCCCGCCACATTTCAGTGACTCATGGAGTGAGCAATGAGCAGTATAAACCTACTCTAGTATCTTCAGTATCTGGGCAATGCTACTGTGTTCAGCAAAACTTTGAAGGAACACAAAGCCCAATTATGTAAAGTGTTGGGTCAGCTTGAAGAGTTCAGGCCCAAGTTGTCCCTGAACAAGTGCCAGTTTTTCCAGACGACTGTAATATACGTGGGCCACATTGCGTCTGCAGCTGGTATTCAAACAAACTCCAGTAAAGGGAAAGTTTTAACCTCTTGACCTCGCACTCAGAACTTGAAGGACATGCAGTGAGTGGTTCTTGAGTTTCTGTGGGCACTATTGTCGGTTTGTCAAGCGCTATACTGAGGTAGTATGACCACTGTTGGACCTGATCCAGGGTTACCTGATGACTCGTACTACTACTCAGAGGGACAGAAAAGTGTCAGAGATGCCTTTTTATTTCTGGGTCAATGAACATTTTGGACTAAGATGGACCTCTACCTTCAATGAGGCTATTCAAGAGATCATCAAATGTCTGACTACACTGCCTGTACTGGCTTCTGCTGATCCCCAGAAGCCATATGCTCCTCACTGTGATGCCAGTCTGCATGGATTGGGGGCTATACTGCATCAAGATTCATTGGAAGGCTTGCAGCCGGTTGCCATTGACTGTTGTAGTCTGACTCCCAGTCAGAGCAATTATCTTGTACATAAGTTGGAGTTCCTTGCCCTTAAGTGGACCATGTTTGACATATTTTACAGTTATCTTGTATGGGGCTAAAATTACTATTAAGACTGACAATAATCCACTCATGTCCACAATTCGCTCAATTAGGGAAATCCTCAAGGATGCCCTGGCAGGCATAGAGAAGGAGTTGAGGAGCAGGAGTCTGAAATCAGAGGGGGTATTGCAAGGGCTATGGAACAATGCATAAGACAGGTCAGCAAAGGTAAGAAAAGAAAGAGGCCACTTTGGTTCTCCAGAGAGGTAGCGAGGACAGTGAGGGAAACAAATTGGCCTTCAGGAGGTACAAAAGTGCACAGAGGGAAGAGGACAGAATGAAGTACAAGGATAAACAGAGGGTGGCAAGGCAGGCAGTTAGGAAAGCAAAGATGGATATGGAGGGATGGATAGCCAAGTTGGTAAAGCAGGGGATAAAACATTCTTCAGATACATCAGTAAGAAAAGGAAGACCAAATCAGGGATAGTGAGACTGGGGGGGTAGAGGGGGATCACCAGAAAGCAGACTTACTGAACACTTATTTCTGTTCAGTTTTCACAGAGGAGAGAGGGAAGGGAATGATTTGATTTGATTTGATAACATTTATTTTTATACAGGAAATACATTTGTTGGGACAAAAGGTCCCATTTCAACAAAGTCCTGTAATGCAAACTAAAAAGACAATACAAAACATATACAATACACAGTTACAATTACTTAAAACAAGTATACATTGAATTCAGCTATTCCTTTATTTTGTGCTTCAAAGCGGGTAGGTTGTCAATAATCTTCAATCTTTGAGGCAGTTTGTTCCAAACATGTGCAATAGTATTCTAAAGCATAACGTCACCATATGTATTATATGATTTAGACATTGGAATTTGCTGACCAAAAGATCTAGTATGAATTGTTAGCTCACTGTCAAGTTTGGTTTTAATATAGTCTAATAGACAATGTTTTGATTTTCCTTTTAATATCTGATAACAATATATATACCAAATATAATCCCTTTTTTCTTTAGGATTTAACCAATGTAATTTGTTATACAAGTCACAATGATGCACTCCATGCCTGCTTCCAGTTATAAATTTACTTATTTTGTAGTAAACCTGATTTTACTTTACTTAGCAGTGTTATATTAGAATGCATGTATAATGTCGATTCGTATTCCAAGACTGGAACCAGCAGCTGTCCTACCACTTTTTCCCTTGTTTTTTTGGATAAACTTCCTGCCACCCTTCTCAACATCCCTAGTCTTTGGGTTACCTTTTTAACTTGTATGAATAGTCCATGGAATAGTCCAGAGCTACATAACAAGGGCACAGAGGGTCAGGAGGTGGACACTAGTCCTTTCACAGAAGAAAGTGTCCTTAAAGAACTGTTCAGATTAAGGGTAGACAAGGCAATGGATCCAGATGCAGTTCACCCTAGGGTGCTAAGGAAGCTCAGGGAGGTGCAGGCTGCACCATTGACATCACTGTTCAGCCTGCCATTGGACTCTGGGGAGGTTCTCAGGGACTTGAGGAGGTTGGATGTGGTACCTCTCCACAAAAGTGGTATTAGACAAGAGTCAGGTAATTACTGACCAGTCAGACTGACCTTGGCAGCAGGAAAGGTAATGAATCACTCCTTAATGAGAGAATTATTGAATATCTTGCAGCCAGTGGTCATGTTGTGTAGTGTAAATGAGCAGACTGGAAGGGCCTGATGGTCCTTATCTGTCAACAGAATCTATGAATCTCCAGGACCAGAGGCAACATGGATTCACAGAGGGGAGGTCCTGCCAGACGAACTTCATCAGGCCTATCTGGACTTCAGCAAGGCTTTTCACACCATTCCACACAGAAGGCTGGTGAACAAACTGAACGGTATTGGAGTGGTCCTAAAATAGCCAAATGGGTGGAAAGCTGGCTTAGTGGTAGAAGCCAGAGGGTGGCAGTAAATGGGGTCCACTCTGGGAGGGCACAGTGGCAAGTGGGGTGCCAGAGGGGTCAGTATTGGGCCTGGTCCTCTTTAATATCTACGTTGGTGACATTGCAGATGGATTGGAAGGAAAGGTGTGCCTGTTTGTGGATGATACAAAAATCTGCAATAGGGTAGAAACACCAGGGAGGGTGAATTGGATGAAGGAGGACCTGGGGAATTTGGAGGAGTGGTCAGAATCTTGGCAATTGAGATTCAATGCAAAGAAATGCAGAATCATGCACTTAGGGCATAAGCACCCATGGGCCACGTATGAACTGGGGGGAGGTTGTCACAGTAAGAGGGTAGGAGAGGGGCATGGGGGTTATCATATCAGATGACCTACAGGTGATGAAACAATGTGATAAGGCAGCGGGAAAGGCAAATTGTATGTTGGGCTGTATAGGGAGGTGTATAACCAGTAGGCAGAGGGAGGTGATAATGCCCCTATATAAATCACTGGTGAGACCCCATCTCGAGCACAGGGCACAGTTCTGGAGGCCTCATCTCCGTAAGGATATAGACAGGATGGAAAGGATACAAAGGAGGATGACCAAAATGGTACAGGGCCTGCATCAGAAGCCCTAGGAGAAAATGCTAAGGGATCTAGATCTGTACTTCCTGGAGATCAGGAGACTGAGGGGAGACATGATTGAGACATTTAAATACTGAAAGGGAATAAACAAGGTACAGGAAGGGAGCATCTTTCAAAGAAAAAGATGTCCAAAGACTACAGGGCACAATATGACTGAAGTAGGAGAGGGAAAGGATCAGAGGTAACAGGAGAAAGCACTTCTTCATGGAAAGAGTGGTGGACCCCTGGAGCAACCTCCCATTGGAAGTGGTGGGGGCTAAAGCAGTTACTGGATTTAAGAAAGCATGGAGGATAGATACATGGGTATCACCAAAACTGGTAGGGAAAGAAACCTGGAGCCTGAACAGGGTCTGGTGACACTGTTAGTAGGAGTAGGGGGCAGAAGCACAGAGACTGGTGCCCATGTAGGGTCTGCGGTTTTATATTAGGCAGGGAAAAGTGGCAGACTGGATGGGCTGGCAGTCCTTTTCTGATGTCAATCTCTATGTTCTATGTAAGTACAAACTTCAGCCAAATTAGATGCAGCTAGGTACCACTGGTTGTCAACACTGGCTACGTATGATTTTTCAGTTGAATATCATCCTGGGTTGAATCATGAGGATGTGACATTCTAAGTGCCCATTGGATTGTGGCTAAATGACAGTGAATGGGCGATCCCTGATCCAGGTGTGTACTGGAGCCCAAGTGACTGTTGGTGTTGGGGTAAGGTGGTACATGTGTAAAGACCCCCTTACAATGACTTCTGGTCTGTATTTACTGTGGAGGATAGTGGGCCCTCGCCAGATAGTGGCATAAAGTCTGTTGAAAGTAGAATCTCAAAAATGAGGCAGGTTGTAATCAAATGGGAAAGGGTCAGAAAATACCTTACACCTCTAAAAGTAGATAAGGCCCCAGGGCCAGACGGATTGCATCCGAAGGTGCTCCGGGACCTAGCATTGGAACTGTATGAACCCCTGGCAGGTCTATTCAGTAACTCAGTACAGTTGGGGGAGTTCTGAAAGACTGGAGGGTAGTGGACATAGTTCTACTCCAAAAAGGATGCAACATGGAGCAGCCAGGTAACTGAAGGTCTGTCAGTCTTACATCCATTGTGGGTAAACTGAAGGAGACACTAGTGAAGCAGGACCTAGTGGGCTACCTGGAGGGAAATGGGTTCCAGGACATTAAGCAGCATGGGTTCATAGTAGGGAAGTCTTGCCATACCAACTTTATCATATTCTTTGACTGAGTAACTAGGGCAGTAAGCATACAGGGTAACCATGAGCTACAGGCTGGGAATTGGTGCAGCTGCACAGTAGTATGAGACAAACACAGGAGAAAGCTGCACTCTGGGAAAATAAGAAATGAGTTGTAAAATACATAGTGACACAAGCCAAACAACTTAAACTGGAAAAATTCAATGTGCTCCAGGGTAGGTCGCAGTAACTCTGGTGCTTGAACTCTAACACGAGACTTCATCAGGGGGTGGGGCTAATACACATACAGGTACTGGTTAAATACTCAAATCTCACAAGAGTAGTGTAGAAATATCAAGAGACCTGCATAGTTAGCATGACTGCCTATCACCAATTAATAAAGTGCAATACATGTGGCACTGTAGGAAAATAAAATAGCTTACCCTATGAAAAAAATAGTAAACCAAACAAAAAAGTTAAAAAGTGAAACACCACACACTTGGTTATGAACAAAAACAGGAGGTCACGGGAGGTCAAGGAGGCAAAGAGAAAAGTGATCACAGAAGCAGACCTGTAAACTGAATGCAAGGATGCAAAATGTGAAGTAGAAGTAGATAGTAAGTGCAAGCTGATAAAGCAGAGACAGGGTCACTCACAGTCCTGGAGCCAAGTGATTGAAAATCGCATATGAGGGTAACAAAGCAAATTGTTAGAAGCTCAGGTAATGGAGAGCAAAATAAAATGGGGAATGAGAGAAACAGAGAGAACACATGGGAAACAAAAGCCAGAGCCTGAGATAAAAGTGCTTAGGAAATACACAAAGTAAAACACTGAAACCTACATAGCTGTATCAAAGAAAACAAACTCTGGTCAGAGCCAAAACAGCTGCTAATGTATTAATGTGACAATAGATTTATTTTATTTCAAAGGTTTTATGAGGAAAGACATACTGAGGTAGTAACAGTTTGTTTTCAGATGTGTCTTTGAGGAAGTGGAAATGGGAAAAGATAATGGATACAAAAATACAGAATATAAAAATGGAATAAGTGTAAAAAGATAAAAGAGGACAATTATGTCTAAGAATAAATTGACAAAAATAAGTTACCAAGCAATAAGCTGTGGAACTAACCAAATAACAATTAAATAGTCATTAGCTTATAAAAAATCAGCTTATCAGAATAAGAACTAGGGGAATGACTGATACAGGGTAAGAGATAGAGAATTAATGTGTGTCTTAGTTGTATTACTGTAATGTAAAATCCTTCACTGGTCAGGCTGTCTTCTCTTTCCGCTTTCCTAAACTTTGGAACTCCTCCCCTAACCATTCATTCCACCTCTTCCAAATGCTCTCTCCCCTCTCTGCTCCACAACCATACCGCTGCCTCCTGTGGCTGCCCTTGAGTCATAGCCCTTCCCCACTCCTCAACTTACTATCTTCCCCTCATTCTCCTCCTCCTTGCTTCTCCATGCACCTCACCAACCCTCCTCCCTCTCGTCTTCCTCACTCACTTGTCTGCACACAGTGTTTTTGGTGCTGGACATGCACCCCCCCCATTGAAAAGTGTGCTCACGCACATACACGAACACACATAGCTGTTACAACAGTTGTGCACACACATAGGGTGTGAGTGTCATTAGCAGGATAAGACAGCTACAATATTTCATTTTCAGTGGGGTCCTGTTTTTACACATTTTTCCAGTGTATTTAGCAGAATTGGCACAGATAAAATGCAGAATCTCACTTTTTCTGGGGTCCTGTTTTTATACATTTTTGCAATGTAGTTACCAGGACAGGTCAGTTAACATACAGTATCTCATTTTTAGTGAGGTCCTAATTGTACTGATTGTAACACTAACAGGTCTGGGATGCCCTAAATGAGCTGACTTCATCACAGCCCATATGTTTTCAGTGATTAGATACTGTATCTCTCTTTGGCCAGCAGAGGGATGTGAATTGTGCTGAGTGCACGTTTTAGTGCCTCATTTTAGCTTTGGGGGCTATATTCAAACATGCTTGTGGTACTTGCACTTTGTTCCAAACATGTTTGAGTATAGCAAATTTAGTGAGCTGTGTTAATTTGCTTTCAGGAAAGGGACTTTGCAAGGAGAAGCCTGGTACCTTTTAATATGGGGCCATTACTCTATGTAGTTCTGGTTTCCAGTTCTAGGTCTGTCTGCCTAGTTCTGTTTCAAGCTTTTAGCTGCTGACTGTATTGCTTTTAGCCACTGATTGCCATGCCAGTAACCCGGGTTCAAAAATGAACCTGGGTCACTTGGAGGCTGATCTAGGAGGGAGGATGGACATCTGGAGGATAGGGAGAAAAATCTAGGTGACAGTACCATGGGGCAGCATGGGAAGGGGCCCCACACCTGGATGCTTGAGGTGTCTGCATGGAGGATGACTACGCATGTGTCTGGGCCCAATAGGGGAGAAAACAGGAGGAAAAGCCCTCTGACTATAGTGATAGCCTGCTCTCTTGCAGGCCCCACAACGATGACTAGGCACCTCTAACCCAAGGTCATGTGGTAGGATTACCATAACAGGTAAGTCCTAGAGCAGGGGGTGATGGGGATAGGAAGACTGGTCCTGATGGAAGCCAGTCAGGGTGGTGAAGGAGATAAAGAGCTTTGTAGAAATAAAAGTATTATAATTGATTATGCATTCCCAATGCATGTAAAATGTATCCGTCTCACCTCTCTCTAACATATATACATACATACATACAGTATTATACTGGTCCAGTATATTAGGGTTGCCCAGCCACTTTTATGTTAAACACAAACATTTGCACTTTAACAACTTTGCAACCGTTTGTTCAATTTCCATGAAATTTTGCATGCATGGTGTGGTACCATAAACCTTTGGACTGGGGAAGTTTTGTTCTGGTTGGATATTTGGTTTGGAGCTGTAGAGCATGGAAATGTGTGAAATAGCCTCAACTTTTCTTAATTCTTTGCTTGTCTCTACAGCCCGAACTGTTTGCTCTGACATTTTCAGGGTCTATGGGGACTGGGTCAAGGAAGTGCCCACAAGGAGCTAAGGGTTCATTACAATGCCTCTACACTTATGGATATATGGGAGCGCAGGGCCCATAGGGCCCTGTGCTTCAAGAAATGAAGAACATTAAGTATTCATGGCAATGTGAAGGGTGCGCAGGGCCCAGAGGGCCCTGCCCTCCCTCAACGACATACTGCTTACATTGCACTTTCTCAAAAAGAAGGGAAACTTAATTCTTTGCTCATCTCTACAGCCTGAATGGTTGTTCGTCTGCTCTGAAATTTTCAGGGTCTATGGGGACTGGGTCAAGGAATGATAAATGGTGGTGCTGAGAGATCGGCTTCCAATAGCCTGATATATTAATGGTGTACCGATCAGTCTCTTGGGTCGCTCCTGCAGAGAAATCTGTCCAGATGTGAGACTGATTTTTATTGCTCCTTACACCATGGACTCTGTCCTGCTCTCTGTCAATCAATTTATCCTGAGATGCTACAATCCAGCCCCTACGACAAATACAAGCATGCTCCCCTCGTAATCACCAACAAGGCTGGTGAGCATATTGAGCAGGTGCACTTGTTCAAGTACCTTGGAGTCACCATTGATGACTCTCTCACTTATACGCACCACGTAGACTCCCCTGTCAAAGTGGTAAACACAAAGATCGAGGTCCTCTATAGGCATAAGAAATCCCTCACCGTGGAAGCACTCCGAATCTCAGTCTCCAGCTCCATACTCTCCACTATAGACTATGGGCTGGTGGTCTACGGAGCTGCTACTGATACAGTGCTCAAAAGGGTCCAAACTGCACTCAATAAGGCATGCCACCTCACCCTGTGTGCAGATCACTAAACTCATACTTGCATCCTGTATGAGCGTACAAACTGGCTTAACCTTAAAGACAGGATCAAATATCAAACTTGCCTGCTGGGAAAGAAGGCACTCCTGGGAAAAAACCCACCCTGTATAGGAAACCTGCTCGAGGCTTCTCTCTCAACACACATCACCAGACAGAGGAAGAATGGAGCACTGTCCATACCATTCTGCCCAACCTCACTAGGGCAGTGTGCTTTCTTCTATTGGGACCCCCTCTGGATAAATGAACTCCCGATGAAATTACAAACAAACAACAGCCTGTCTCAATTCAAAGTAGGCCTCAAACAGCATGTAATGTCTAACTCAAAATGCACCTGCTTCTCAGGCCCCACTTGATAGACAGGCCTACCCCCCAAGGTAACAGCCTGCAGGGCTACCTAGAGAACCCTGTCTCCATTCCAGCCTAGCCAAGGGCTTAAGTAAGCTATTAGTCCTCTTTAAATGCACTTGGTACTGCCCCTCCCAAATCACCCACACACACACACAACACACATACACACCATACTCGACAAAGCCCTTTGGAGCTGCTCCCCCCATCACAGCCCCCCCGTTTCACTATCCCCCCACCTCTCCAATCCCCCTTGTTTCACTGTCACCCAGCCTCTCGCCATCTGGGATAGCACTAAACCCTATGCAGTTACTCTTCCATATTCTATCAACGGATTTGGAGGTTTCAAGGGGTGTGCTACCTAGGGCAGCCAATTAGAAATAGTTAAGTATTCAATTACAACTGCTCAGTTTTTTTCTCCTACTTGTCTAATTGTCATGTAATCACTCTTTAACACCTAATGATCAGGCCTCTGTAACCACTAAATATGTGTATTGTCTTATTGTCTACCCTGACGTGGAGCCTTTGTAAAAGAGCTCACGCTCAAAGGTCTTTCCGAAATACTGATTAAACAAATTAAACAAACTGAGTCTGGACTATCATGTGGGGAATCAGGACTGGGGAGTAACGGTGTCTTCTTCACTGTCTTTGTGACCACCACCCAGTGACAGTGGTAGGGTTCCATGAATGTGGGTCCAATTGGACCCACCAGTACCAGACATGTGGGTCCAAAAACCATATTTGTGGGTCCAAAATTCGGAATCATTAGAAATGATGTAGATATGCATTAACATTGTTTGTATGTTGATAATATATAAGTTAAAGCAGTTTCTCAATTTTTTTTTGTTTTGGCCTCTTTCTGGTAATGTACCAGTACCAGCCAGGCCAACCAAGTCCAGACACACACACCCAAGGTTAGCTACACAATCTGCATGATCAGCTATGCACAGGAAAGAAAGTACATGAAAAAGACAGAGAAGGACAGAATCAGACTGCAGATAGCACACCCAGAGTCGAGACTGTAGTCGAGAGGAGTAACAGCCTGCATGTGCGAGTTCTGCTGCATAGTTCACTACTTCACACACAGCAAGGCAGCAGGAAGTGTGGGAGTCGGGACTAAGTGTGTGGACAATAATTTACTTTTTCGGCAGAGTGAGATTTGAGAATGAGTGAGCCAGGGAAGACTGGAGAATGGAGATGTCATGTTAAAAACATAATCTGTTTTTTATTCCAATAACTGTCAGTGCCTGCCTGTCACTTTAATTAGCAAGTATCAAGTTCAGAGACAGTAGTATGATGATGACTAGGACTAGGACCACTGTTAGTTTGTGATGAGTCTCTGTGTGTGTGTGTGTGTCTGTCTGTTTTTGTAATTATAATGTTGTTACTATAGATTAGTTAAGTGCCCCAAGCTACTATATCTATCATCATCAAACCACTATTTGTCACAGACACAAGATAAGACAACTCACAAATTACTATAGTTAAAAATTTTACTTGAGTAAACAGAGAATCTCAAGACAGCAGTCAGTTTACTTTGAAATAAACTTAGTGTCACCAACTGTTATACACATACACTTAGTGTCATGTCAAAAGTAAAAGCAAGTTATAATCATCAGATTTGTGCTGTAATACATTTTCTTACAGTCTAAGTTGTATTCATCATTTAGAATGGTTTTATAAGGTGCTGCTGCTGATACAGATACCTATGGTAAAATCGAGCGATTCCATAGTTAAAAATGTTTCTATTAATACTTTAACAATGGAAATCTGAATAAACTAACTCCTCCTAGTTACTGCATTAATTACAGTATATTGAACAGTACTAGTCTGAAATGAACCAAGGAAGAGTTTTGTTCAACATATTTTGTCAAGTGTTCGTTCTTACTAGACTGACTGACAGTCCGTCCAACACATAATACATTTTTGTTGTAAAACTGGCAGTGGCCATAAGTTAAAAAAAAAAAAAAAATTGCCATGGCGATCTGATATGCAGTAGCACATGCTCGCAATGTCACTCGAGAGACTACACAAAATAAGCAACAAACTTTGTAGAAATTATAGTCTACTTTAGACTATAAGTTGTCCCTCAGGAATGTATGACAAAGTCTTCAATCATATCAGCTTGTAAAGGCATACTGGTGCGTGGAACTTAGCTGGATGGAATGGATAGTCTGCTCTGCAGTACACAACACAACTGTTGTTTGTTTGCCCAAACAGAAAGCTAGCTGTTAAAAAGAAATCACATTTTACGCTGTGTGTGCATGTAACAGTGGTCATTATGACTGACCTAACCACAACTTCATGAACAAAGAACGACAGCAGTAAGACAAGTTAAATAAATAGCTGCTGTTACAAGCAAGTCTTCACAAATGTGAAACACTGCAATACGAGGCATTACACAATAGGACTGGACAGGACTAGAATAAACAGAAGAAGGAATCCCTCTCTCTGGTTAGTTAGTTTGACAGAGTTATGAGAGCCTAGCAGTAGTAGTAGCAGCAGTAGTAGTAGTAGTAGTAGTACTAGTGGCAGTGGTCAAGTGATAACTCCTATATGTTATCCTGATGACAGTAACAGTACATAACTGATTGCATTTTGCACGTGGTATACTACAGCTGCACTGCAATCATGTTCAAAGTTTCTCACAGTCTTTTTGCACATAGGCTGTCTCAATGCTACATCGTGTGGTGATGGTGATCATTCTTCATTACGTGACTCACTGAGGAAAACCCATCCCAGGCCAAATGTATGTTGACTGACTCATAATCATTAGCACACATGAAACTGCTTGAACTTGAAGCCTCAAGGACATCATGCCACAGCAACAGGGGCAGGGCTAAGAAAAAAACATACCATTGTCGAGAAAGATTATACCTACATTAAAATACCCAGTGAGCAGCACAACACTGCATAAGAACACCGCCTCTGTATGAGATATAGGCGACACACACTAAATAACAGTTTGTAAGAAGCAAGCTAATGAGGGTATCCCGCCCCAGTCATCACCTAGTATTAGTACTTACTGTCTGAGTCTATTCCAATTTCCAACACACAAATTGCACCATCAGTGAATGGGAATCCACATGGAATGGAAGTTTAGCAGTTCAGCTGAGCCTGCCCATGTCATTGGCATCAGCACAAGTTGGGCAGCAAACCTATAAAGGCATATGCATGCCCACCACATCGTCTGTTTTTTCCCACGAAGACAAAGATGAACAAGGCTAGCTCCCCCTCAAGCCTAGCTGCTGGCCTGTGGGACAATTGACGAAAGTGAGGGACCCACCCGGTGACTCTGCTCTAAAGTTATTGATGGATATATACAACAGCAGATCGTGAAGTACAAACCAGGTCCTGAAAGAAAAGACCAGAAAGAGAAAAGGGGGATGCCCTCGAAGATCTATTCTTAAGGAGCTACTCTTACCATTATGGTATGGTATTATGTAACTGTTCTATCCGCTTCAGTGGCATCTCAGCCATCATGCATCACCGTGGGATTAAGACTGAGTGTCCAGCAGCAGAAACCCATAGGTTCAGGTGATCTGGGAGGCTAGTTCTACCTAAACGTAACACAGGAGGAGGCAGGTGGATATACCATGTTCCATCCAGCCAGCCTATCCCAGTCAGGGACTTCTTAAACTAAAGACAGAAGACCCTGAAAGTAAAGCAACATGAGCAGAGGACTCCAAACTTAAGACAGGAGTCCTTGCAGAACAGCCATGCAAATGGGATGGGCCTTTTAAGGCATGACTGTAACCATATCAAACTGTGCAGTGCATTTCAAAGGTTCAAAAGGAGACAAGGTCATTTTATCCAAAACAAAATTCAAGTCACAAGCTGGGACAGAAGAACATAATGGGGGTTCACTTCAGTCAATGCAGGATGCCCCCAAGAAAAATACAAGGGACATCCTGGTTGAGGCTGAACAAGTGTGTGGTCACAGCAATGGTCAACGCCTACTGGCAAATGAAAAGCAGAAATAGCAGATATGTCAGTGAACCTTGCTTCTCTGTGAAGATTAGCATGCAAGTCAATGGTGGGAGAAACCAGATTTGGAAACAACTGAAGAGTGTGCCTGTGCGCGGCCGCGGACCCGTGTCTATGTGCATGTTAACAGGACTGGTGATATCGTGGCTGGCTGATGTCGACACACCATGGTGCGTGAGAGCCCAGTTGTAATCTTGGCACCATCTAAGTTCCTAGTGGATTCCCATCACTGTCTGAAATCACTGTTTTTGGGCAGTAATGGTAATGTGGTGCATCAGTACCATACCTGTGTGAGCATGGGCACAGATATCATTGCTTATACGCAGCATGTGTCCAATATGCAGCCTGGTAAATCACTGTTTTTTGGGGGAGGAATGGTGATGTGGTGCATCACTACTGTACCTGTGGGCACGGATATTGTTGCTTATAGGCAGCAATGGGCGAGCACAGTTGTGTGTGCAAAATCTAAGTTCCTTGTGGATTCCCAGTTACCGACAGTGAATTTCCAGTTTTTGGAACCCGATAGCCAAGATACCACCTGTATTGTCGCTAAATGCAAAAGGGTTTGGCCTGGACTCAGAGTTGCCAACTTACTGGTCCACTGTACTTCACTCACTGGTGCACTACCTGCCAGAAGAGACGGTGTGTGACATTTGCCTGGATGGATGAGTGATTAGTAGGTGGAGTCGTGGAGATGGGCACCACAGTAGCATTCAGGAGACACAGACAGCACGGTAACCATTACACTGCTGTCTGTACCTACTGTACAACAAGGTTAGGCAAGTTCCAGACATGGTGGTGGTGCCGTGCTGTGCTATCACTGACTACTAGTCAGAAATATTTGATGCAGCCAGGCTCAGTCTCTGCAGCTTTACGCCACATTACAATCACTAGTCATACAGACAATCAACAAATTATTCATCTGAATCAGAAGAAGACAATGATATTGGCTGTTGATTCTCATTTGTAGGAGTAATTTCACAACTAGTGTCACTACTACTTGCAGTGGTATCAGCTGACAGTGTAGTAGAAGAACCTGAGGATGAAGGCCCGGCACCACCACCTGCACTCATTACTCTGCCTCCCAGAACTGTGAATTTCACCCTGCGGTCCCGTGCTTGTTTCCATTTTAGAATGGCCTTCTCTACATTAAATTCACTGAGAGTTACACCCTCTGCTGCAATTCTCGAGAGCATCTCAAGATATGAATCTGACAGATTACTTCGATACCTAGTTTTGATCCTGTTTTGCAAGGAAAACCTCGCTCACAGCAGGCACTGTTTATTGGTATGGCCAGACCGCCACGACAGCAACTGAGAAATGTTGGGGTATACAGCAGAACACTTTGAAATGATTATCTTAGCAAACTCTGAGAATTGCATCTGGGAGTAACAAGGTTGCTGAAGTAATCCTTTAACCTGAGACCACTCTATCTCTGTAGCATATTTAGAAGAAGAAGAAGAAGAAGAAGAAGAAGAATCAGCATTTATATAGCGCTTTTCATACATCCAAAGTGCTTTACAAGCAATGCTAGACTGGTAATGAAGTGACTGAATGTGTGGTGGCGGCCATATCGCACATCATCACCCACACACAGCCTGGATAATTGCATGAACCGGTTTATGGGAAGGGGAATGTTGGCCAGGACACCGGGAATGTTCCCTACTCTTTGCAAAGAGTGCCCTGGGTTCTTTTACTTCCACCTGAACACCCACCAGGACAACACCAGGATGGGCAGAAGGGACCTCAGTTTTTAACGTCTCATCTGAAGGACGGCACACCCCAGCAGTATAGCACCTCCCAATACTGCACTCGGATGCCAGTGATTTTTAGGTGCAAGTCCAATCCCGGTGTGGGACAAGAACCCACGACCTTCTGGTCCAGAGGTGGATGTGCTACCAACTGAGCCACGCTGACACATTTATCTATGTGAAGATCAATTTCAGCACCGCTTTTAGTGATATGCCGCTGACCATAATGAGAAAGAAGAATATCCAGTTCTTTCTCACCATAGTCAGGTGGAAGAGACGAAGTATCACGGTTTGTTCTAGGATCAAAAATTTTGAAAGCACACAAAATGTCCATCATTTCATTGGGAAATTGCTCCTGAATGTTGCTTACCAATTTGTCTATGTAGCTGTTTTTCAGTTTTTTAAACTGAGTTTCAAACTGGTCTTTCTCTAATTTACAAGTCTGTCCTTTCACTTCTAAAACAAGGTAACCGTCTTCTTCAGTTAGTTGTTGAAGAACCTCCTTAAGCTTTGGACCAGGATTTGTTTTCATGTCCGTTAAGCTATCTACTGCACTAGAAATCACTGGCATAATGATGGTTAGGTCTAAGTTATCAGACTGAAAAAGCTTGCTGAGTTTTGTGACATGTGAAAGCACATCAAGCAATAGTTGTGTCACTACGAAAAACTTCACACTCTTCAGCATTTTCAAGATCCCTGTTGCTGTGGCATTTTGTGTGTAAGAAGCAGCGTCATTTTCAAAAAGATACAAGAGAAGGCCATATTCTACTAACGGTCTCAACTGCTTTATGCAGTGCTAACCAGCGAACCTGTTTGGGTTCTTTGAGATGAAGCAGGGGGTCATCAAGCAGAACCTCCAGTTCTGTCAGACGATGAGTCCTGACAGCACTGCTTGAAAAATATGAAAACATAGATTGTAATGTACTCTGATAGTCCTTCAGATATTTCTCATTTTTTGCTGCTTGTGATGCAGCAAGAGAGAGACTATGTGCAAGGCAGTGAACAGAAATCATATATGGGTTCACATTGGTTAGTCGCTTTGCTACCCTTGTATGAGAACCTCTCATCACTGATGCGCCATCCGAGCAGAATCCTACACATTTCTCATATGGGATGTTATGTTTACGAAAGAAGTCTAAAATGACATTTGTTATGCTTTCCGCTTTACCATCCGATATCTGAAGGTTTTCCAGAAAATGTGTCTTTACAGTTCCATTAACCAGTGTTTGACAATAAAGCACAAGCTTTTTGCTGATCATGAGATCTGTTGATTCATCACATGATACCCAAACTTGATGAAGCAATTTCAGCAAATATTTCTTCTTCTATGACATTGCTGCATGCTTGATGCAATTCACGACAGAGTCATGGTGTGTGTAGACATTAGGATTCACTTCACCCAGAATGGCATGAAGATTCAGAAGAGATGCAAATTTTGAAGGGGCAGCTCTTCCTTTGCTAACAATAAGCTGAATACATAGCTGCAGCAGCATTTTATCAACTTTTAATAGCATTTACTGCAGCTGTACTAGAGGATTTTTTAAGCTGAACTTCTTTTACTGCCAGAACATGGTCAGTACTTGTGTTATGACGTACAAGTGTTGTATGCCTGTAGTTGGTACAGCCTGACGTGAAGGTATTTCTTTTACTGGCTGCCTTACAAATGTTACAGTACATTAACACTGTGCTGTTAACAACCTTAAAATCAAGCCATTTATACAGTTTCCTCCACTCTTCCTGAACACCACGTATATATTTCTTTTTGGGGGGCACCATGTGTGATGAATCATCTGCCACACTACTACTACTAGGCTCTGATGACTCCTGATCTGTCTGCAGCATCACTGCACATAATGAAGCAGTATGATCCGTTGTTCCATTTGTAACAGCACACAGAGATGTGCCATAATCAGTCAAATTTTGTTCAATGCAACGACCAGTGTCTGCATTATTACTTTCAACCTCTCTTTGTACAACTGTTGTTTGTCGACCAGTTGTTCTATGAAACAATAAAAATGTTTCCATTTTCAACAAAAAGTGTAAGGACTTTTTGATTACTTGAACCAGAAAGGTATGAAAGATATTAATATACAGAAACTGTTACTTTATGGACTGTGGTTTCCCTTATCAGTAAAGTACAATGAAGTTGTTCTTAATATAAACAGTGTAGAGCAGCGCCGCAGCCACTACTTTTTTACTATGCACAAGGCAAGAAGAGCTGTAGCATGAAACTGTAAAAGTACTGCTTCATGCTGCTGCATTTGCTGCTATCAGTTTTGGGAAGGAATGGTGATGTGGTGCATCAGTACAGTACCGTACCTGTGTGGGCTCAGATGTCGTTGCTTATAGGCAGCAATCTGACTGACCGATATCCAACCTGGTAACTGTCTGAAATCACTGGTTTTTTTGGGAGGAATGGTGATGTGGTGCATCAGTACAGTACCATACCTGTGTGGGCTCGTATGTCATTGCTTATAGGCAGCAATCTGACTGATATCCAGCCTGGTAACTGTCTGAAATCACTGTTTTTTGGGGAAGGAATGGTGATGTGGTGCATCAGTACAGTACCGTACCTGTGTGGGCTCGGATGTCGTTGCTTATAGGCAGCAATCTGACTGACCGATATCCAGCCTGGTAACTGTCTGAAATCACTGTTTTTTGGGGAAGGAATGGTGATGTGGTGCATCAGTACAGTACCATACCTGTGTGGGCTTGGATGTCATTGCTTATAGGCAGCAATCTGACCGATATCCAGTCAGTATGTCCACAAGGCCAAGGGATAACAAAACATGATTGGTGGTCTCAAACTGTGGCAACCGGTGAAAAAAAAAGAGTGTCCCAAGAGCCCAACTCTGAAATAAACACTAACTAACTGCTGCTGCTGCTAACTACAACCAGAATACCAGATATTATTATTATTATTATTATTATTACTGCAACTGTGTCTGTGTTACACAGATGATACTACATACACAGATAGGTAGTTACTGGGTCACTGAAATTCTAAACTAGGTCTGACTAGAACACAGTACTAGTCTGAGTAACATTCATAACGTAACTGTTCTGTTGTAAATCACAAGTGATTATAATGATTCTGTTTCACAAACAGTCTATTTGTTTGGTGAGAGGAATTTACTGGCTGCTGCCAGTAGATCCTTCACCTACTCATGGTTGCACAAAAGCAGTTCAATAAGGTCAGGTGGTGGTGGCTGATGATACGTCAAAGCAAACGACTTCAGAAGTCATCAGTAACCGCTGCTGCACTTCATCTGCTGTGCCTACTAGGTCTTCATTCAACAACAAGGAGATCTGCCAAGAAGTGTTGTCATCAGTCGATGATTTGAAGTTTGTTCGGACTCTTGACGCAATAATGGTGCGTTGGCAAGCTGGAAACACCTGCAGAAAGGGTAGTCTCTGTGTCTATGCTGTACCTCTGCCGGTAAAGAAAACTTATATTATTAAAAAAAAAAAAAAATCTAAACATATTGATAACAGAAACTAGTTGGAGCATATACAGGAGGGATGGAGCCAGTTACCAGATACAAGAGAGGAGGACAGTTCCCAGATACTTTTAAGGGGGTGGGTGAGGGTCAAGAAGAACAACAAGAGTCAACAAGTTAGCAGCATAGGCACAGCAGCCCTATTCTGCAGCTGCCCCCGGCCTCACTCCTTTCCACAATGGCCCCACCACCCCACCCATAATCTCCCATCTTGCCCTGTCCCACATTAACAGTGTTTTTGATGACTTACCTATTTTTTCTCTCCTACCAGATATGCCTCTCTCCTTCAGGCCACCTAGGTCACCAGCACAGCAACCCTTCCATTAACTTCCCAGAGCCCTGGCCTCACCTCATATTGCAGCCAACTCCCTGAGGAAGCTCAGCATTATTAACCCTCTCACCGAGTAGATCCCTCTCCTCCAAGGGGAGAGGCACTGGTAGGGGCAACACAGCACACTGTATTTTTCCTGCATCCTCTGGGGCACTGGGAGGACTGGAGGTCGTACTGTACTTAATTAACTGTACACTTTTGTACAGTCTGCTCTGCTGCCATGTTTAAAACCCTAGAGGTCATGACAAAAATCACAATGTTCGTGAGTGTGAGTCCGTGACCACACAGTACTGTGATCAAGTCCGTTTCTATTGCAGAGTGTGTAGGCTACCTAGCCTAGGGGCCGGTGGATACTTTTAGTAGGATGATACCTGCGCTATAGTGAAGGACTGTTTTTCATTAAATTCTATCACCATTTTAGTGTACCAAAAATAACAGGAAATAAGTAGTAGTACATGACTCCAGTGACAGGTGCTGCAAACTAAGCTCCCCATCCCCAACCAAGGATAGCAAGCAGTCGGTGGCCGTGGTGGTGCAGTCAGAAAGGGCAGCTGCAGCCAGCCCAGGCCAGAAGTAAACAGCAAAATAAGAAATACAAAATCACACTTAAGTTACAGTGAAATACTTGTCTTACCGGGTCTTACCCCCATAATGCAAAGCTGAGACTGCACTCAGTCAAACATACAGTATATCCAAATCAGGTGCCCCCGTCAATACTATAAATGTTTTTAGACAGCATTTATTGCCAAGCAAGTGTGACAACCTGTTGCTTGCAGCCACATTGCCACTCACCTCGGTGCTTAGAGATGAAATCCCTCATCGGGAGGCATCGCGGTAACAGAGTTTCATGCTGAATGCTGCCGAAGCAAGCACCTTGCCTTTGCCGAGGCGATGGGTAATGTGGCTGCAACAGGCTATCACAATTTCAATTATAATGCTGTTTAAAACATTATCTTACTGACTTGGCACCTAATTTGCATATTTCTTTGACTGTGTCAGCTTTGTTTAATTGCTTTGTATGTGTGCAATGAGCAGTCAGTATTATTAATCCCGTGACCTGCATATTTTAGACACAAATACTTACTGTCTTTCAAAGCACCAGCAAGCGACATGCAGCAACTGCAGCTGCAGTGTGATGTGATGAACAGTTCACCCGTGAGTTGACTGACCACCAGTCCGTTACCAGATGACGACGGCACGGCGCAACTTTGAGTTGTGGTCTCTGCGAGTCTGCGCTCTGCAGCTTCCAAAAAAAAAAGTTTAGAACGGTAACCTACAATAAAAATATATAAAAAACAATCATGTCAGTGAGCGTGAGTCACTTCACTATATCCTCCTTATCTAAGTCTATCTACATAACTAAGAACAACACACATTATTAACAAATATTTTAATTTAGCACACCAGCACCAGTCCCTCCCAGCCATGCAACTACACCAAATCTGTCAAACTTGGTCTGTCTGTAGTGGTCTAGTACATGAGGCAGGGATCTGTTCCCTTCCCAATTCCCATCCCATTCACAGGGTACCTACACACAGTGTAAGTGCATGGTGCAGTGATCGGACCTGCTGACCGGTTCTTCCACCCCCGCAAATGAGATGTCTCAATCCCCAGAAGGAAGCTGAGGAAACAACCATCCAGCCTCCATTTCGCCCCAGGCATGGTGTCTCCTGATCCTAACCACCCCTATGAGAGAGTTCCCCTCTTTCGACCTCCACTGTCCATCCATGCCCTCTCCTCCCATCTCCTACAATGGCCAACAATGCCCTGCACTGCCTGCAGCATTGATAAATAACAAAGGGCAGAGGAGAGGGGGAGAATGGGTGGAGGGCATGGAGAGAGGAGGCTGAATAGCGTAAGACCAAGGGGGCCGGCAGGCACATTCCAGATTCCACCACTGTAACCAAATTAAACACTCAAATAAATCCCAGAAAATTATCAAAATCAAGCTGCAATAAACCTCCAAAATACAAATACTAACTACATTAAATCAGCACTTCCCCACCCCCAGAACGCACTCACTGCTCATGGGAGGCAATAAACAAAAATATAATCAAAACATAAAAAAAAGCTGTTATAATTCCTGGTAGTTCTCTCACTACTAGGAAGGATAATTTAAAAGAAGCCCTGGGCAACAGTCTTCCAAGTTCCAACAATAATAGAAGTCCTGAGTCTCCTGACTCTGATGGTGCAGTCTGCAGTGCAGTACAGTTATTTATGTCCCACCCACTCCCTCCCAAGCAATGCATGATATGATTTTTCCTTCATAACAGTGCAAAATCTTTTAATAATACAGTTTAACCCTGGTCCCTGCCTAGACCACTGATACTCCCACTATCAAGGGGCATAAGGGCATGTGATGGCATCATGGCACTCTCACTGCCAGAGAATAATAATTTGAACTTGCAGAAACAAATAATAAATGACAAAAATTGAAAAGCAAACCGGTAGCATGAACAAGAACCAGAACAACTCTTCAGGGTTAGACATCAGCCCCTGCTGCTCCACTGCAGGAAAGCCCGGGCAACTACTCACACAGACCCCAAAATGGAACCCAAATTAATTAGTCCACACAGGGCCTACTCACTCACAGTGCTTGCTAATGGTTAATAACCCCATAAATCCATTTTCCAGGAGGATTCAGCACAGCAGTAATCCTGAGAAATCCCCAGCTTGCAAACTTTTCCAAAGACAGTGAGTGATGATCGCGATCCTTATGTCCAGACGGCCTGACAATAAACCGACCAACGATCCCCACCCCAGTCACACATTTCCAGCATCCCGATTCCCAATTCCCAGCCAACTTAGTGGCAAAGCAAACAATCCTGCACTGCACCTGCCGATGTCTCTGAAAGGTACCGGCTAACTCCACAACACTCCAACTAACATAGCTCTCTCTTCAAAACTAGCACAGCACTGGATTGGACTGGTTCACCCGTCCCCCTCAGCACACCCCGGCTGCAACACATCACAAAGTCACTATTACAACAAGACAAGCACAAATAAAAAATAAACTTTTTAGATCATCACTAAATTTGAAACGCAGCGAACAGGCAACCCGCGGCACTCCCAACCAGCACCAGTATTAATTCCATCCAGCTCGACGTCTCCCCTCATCATGATCAGATGAGATCTATTCAGTCACACAGTGCGGTGGGCCAGCAAGTTAGGCAGCAACTACTAAGCACCACCCAGTATGAATTCCCACTCTCCCCGAGTCCCCCCCATCCATCCAGCTCAACGGCTCCCCTCATCTATTCTTATCAGTCACTCACTACTACAGTTAGGCAGCAACTGAGCAACACTGACTCACCTCTTTTCTCGGCTGCTTTCCACTGTAGTTTCGAGGTTGGAGTCGTGGTTGGACGGTCAGTCCTCCCTGCCACATCTCCTCACAGCGTCCTCTGCTCCTCCATGATGGCGCCTGCTCACAATGTTTTTGCCACGCAACAGAATGCTTGGGGAGCATGGGACCCATGGGTAGAACAGTGATTGGTGGAAAATACATGGCTCGACAGTAACCACCAATCACTTCTTTACAGCTATTATTTAGTTGCAACTGGAGCCTGGAACACAGAACCCCCTCCCGTACATGCACAGAAAAGATTCTAAATGAGTCTGTACATTCTGACGTTAGACCGTGTCTCTGTGGACGTGCGGGCACAACAGAAGCACGCCCAATATTAGGTCTGCGCGTCTTTTTCCCTTCTGGCACGCGTTACCGCGATCTCTGCCACCACCTAATTTAGTGTGTCAGCTGTTTTTAACTGTACTTTTTGGCTTTAAACTGACCAGTTGACTTACACCTCTGCATTCTTCCCCCAACCATGAGGATATACTACATCAGGTCGGGGTAGCAACAGGGGGAGTCATCCTTTGCATCAACATTTTTTTGTGGGGGGCACCCTGTGGTTGAGTCCAGTCCCTGGACCTGCTTTCCATTGGACTAGAAGTTACTGTATCCTTTCTTCTGATTAATAATGTGTTGAATGTCTTGTCCTATAGTTTTGAAGTGTTTATTCTAGTTATGTATATCCTTTTTCCAAATATTGTCTTACTGATGTTCAATCAGCCCAAAGCGGCTAACTATTCAGTTGATGGGATTGTTGGGGATCACTTTGTGGGCCATTGTGGGGGAGTCCTGCTTCACAGAGCTTAGTCGGGGTATGGGATGTTAAATCATTACACTTATTGTGTTCATTGGAGAGGGGGTTGATCTGGCCTCCTCCACAATATACCCTTGGGTTGGCTCTTTTGGGGAGGGGGCCCCCTCTCTGCCTGGTTCACAGTATTGAGGTAGTATGCAGTGGTTAGTTGTGGGTGGGCTATGGCCCAGGTGGGCAAATGGTGACTTGAGGAATAGTGTAATCAGTATTGTAAGTCTCAGCTGATGTTTAGCCTGTTTTATAAATATGGTACCTGAATGCATGCACAGGGCATGGAAGGGTTTGCTGGGTAACAATGCGAGTGACACCATCACATCAGAAGGACAGCTTGCTGTTAATGGGTGCTAGCAAACCCAATGGTTAGATGCTGTGTTTTATGGTAGGGAAGGAGGTGATGAGGAGGGTCTAGCTCACTGCTCTAGCATACAAGTTCCAAGTCATTTGTTAGTGTTTACTGTCTTTTTATATCTTTCTCCCATAAGAATAGGGGCTCCTCTCCTGTTAGGGGAGAGGATGTAATGTTGATGTGTATATTATCCATCTGTTCCTGTTAAATTCTTAATAAATATACAGTATGGTGCCCCGTACTGAGCATACTGAGTATGCACAACCAAATCCACCATGACAGTGTAATGGGGGTGGTGGGGGAAGGTAGAGGATGGGAGGGATATTTGTTCTACTGGGGTGTTTTCTTGATTGTTTGTTTCATTATTGTTGGGTTAAAAGTGATGGGGGACGGAGGGTGTGTGGGTGGGAATTCTTAATGTTAGAAATGTTAAAAACTGTGAAATTTTTTTTGATATGTTTAAATATTTATATTGCATACACACTTCACTATAGAATTAGTTGCACTTCTGAAGGCGATGAGAGGCTAAGTGGAATGAATGAAACCAGCTGTAATGATGGAGAATAAGTTTAATATAATTACTTGGAACGTGAACGTGTTGAAAAGTGTGGTTAAACATAAAATAGTGCAGGGGAGAATTAAATGCTTGCAGGGGGACATTGTGCTGTTGCAGGAGACTCACATGGCAGAAGTAGAACTGTCTAAGAAAGCAAAGGGGGGGGCCTGGTTTAGGTCCTGCTTCAATGCCAAAGCAAGCGGTACTGCAATTTGGTGTACCCCCACCCCGAAACTGTGGGCTTACATTAGGTCATCTCCCTGGGCACTTGCATTACCCTCTGCCTGGCAAAGATCCAACCTGTGTTCTGCCTCTTGAACCTGGCTATATCCAGTGGCATCCAGTGATGAAAGTGTAGATACAAATGTAAAGTATTGCTGTATTTCTGGTTCCTGCGCAAACGTGCAAATTAATGCCATTGCACTGTGCCTTTAAGAGGTTCAGCCTGTGTATACAGTGCATCATCTGTTCTGGGTCTGAGGAAAACCAAGCACATGACTTGTCGGGCAGCACTCCCGCTAATTCCATTGTATAGTCACTTACAAGTACAAATGAAGCTCTATTAAATACTGTAAACATTTTTTGCTGAATCTAAACTGCTGTGCTTAAAATGAGCTTTGAAGTTTGAACTGTTTGCATTTTACTCAACCAGGGCCATGTTGATACTTTGACCCTGCTGTTGAGCCAGTCAAAACTCAAGGGGTCCTAATGGGTCCTTTTACTATGGCTGCTGGGAGAAATGGTGAACTGTAAGCTTGGCACCAATTTTAACCAATCAGGATTCTAGAACTGTGACTGACAGCCTGGGCAGCCAACTGGATTCCTTTTTCCTTTAGTCAAAAGAGACTCTTGAGCAGTTAGTCTGGCTCGAGCTTCCAGTCTGAGAGGAGGCTCTGTACTCAGCTGGGAGAATTCGGGGAGAGCCCTGTTTACCTCTCCTCAGCCTGTAATCCTACGTGGATTGTTTGGGACTGCCAAACCTGCAGATAATACTTCAAGTCTCCAAAAAGGGAGGAAAGGTGGTATCTGCTGAGCTGAAATTTCTGTTTAAAGTGTGTCAGTGAATCTGACTGTTGCTGAGCTGTATCTCGGTGAGAGAATAGTTAGTTTCAGAGACTGCAGCCTGAAACTGAAGCTGGGGGCTATCAGAATTGTCTCCTGCCCATTTGCCAAAGGGGGAGACCTGAAACATATTTCTGCCAGTTTACATACCAGAGACTGCGGATTGCCAGTGGGTAAACTGTGCGGCCTAACTAAGACTGTACTAGAACTTAAACCTGTGATGCCAAACAGCTTTTCTAAAAGACTGTTGCTGCCTTTGAAATGAATGCTGCTACCAGTTTGGAGAGTCAGCTCCTGTGACGAAGATCATTGTGGGTTGCAGCCACCCTTGGGGGGGGCCGTGAAGTAGGGGTGAGTTGTGTTAGCCCTGGTCCCTGTATGCTGGTCCTAAGGATGAAACCTGCAGCCTGCAGCCAAGAACCAGACAGCTGAATCCAGTTTTGAGGGGAACCAGCCTGGCAACCAGCCCAGATTCTGAGGTTCTGGTTCTATGAGTAACAACAGGGCTTGTTCTGTAACACTAAATTAACAATATTTTGTGTCATGGAACTTGCCTGTTAAGCACCAGTTGTTGTTTAGACAGTTTTGCAGCTATTGGGTATGGGGGGGTTACAATTTTCTGTGTGATAAAGGTTCTGTTTATGTTGCTACAGCCAAGAGAAACAAGAACAATAATCTTTATTTGTTTCAGGGCCCCAACCAGCTGCAGTGCTTCACGCTTGCAAATACTGACTGGTACCCAATAGTATTACCTGGACAGTCCGGGGGATTAAATGTGGTGCCTGAATATTCCTCTAATACAAAAGAATCACTTTAAATGTAACCTTGATTTACTTCCCCCTTCCCTTTGTTCAATTTCCCCAAATTAATCAATGTTATTGTTTGAATGTTACCCTGGTCCTGAGCATATTATTACTAAGTTCTGGGTTATTGGGAAAACTAAAAGGTGCATTGTTGTTGCTGAAAATCATTTTTACAGGTGCACAGAAGTCCAGACCCTATTGGTATGTATGTTACTGTGAGCATATTATTAACACTCACCACTAATTGTATCAAGGAATGCAAAGCAAAGTGTTTTCTGTTAATCCATGTGAGTGATCAATGGTTGGGGTAGTGGGTAGGTACAACAACGGGTGGTGGACAAGTGGAACACCCTGCCAGAGGAAGTGGTGGGGGCTGAAACAATCACGGGATTTAAGAATGCATGGGATAGACATAAAGGAATTCTGGAGGTCAGGGGTAAGGGGCAACAGACTTCTAGGGAAAACAAACTGAACTTACAAGCTCAAATGGGCAGACTGGGTGGGCCATAGGCCCTTATCTGCCGACACTGTCTATGTATCTATGTAACATCCCAGAGGGTTGTGGTAGCTTATCATCAAACCCACTTACAAGTCACTCTGGGTGGAGGCACCATGCAAATAGTTCTAGTGTTGGTATTGAGCCCCTTTATCCAACCAAACCAGAACCCAGGCCCCTCAACCTGTATCCGGGTCAGCAGGCAGGAGTAGTAGCTGGTGGGGAGGTGGCATCTGGGTTACATTGGTTAAAGCTGGGGTTTCCGGAGGAGGTAGCAGAAACCAAGCTAGACCCTCACGGAAGATACACCCTGGTCCACAACAAACTACATAATGGGTTGACTGTTTCTGTGGGTTGGTATACGGCCCAAATATTGATGACTCCTCCTTCCTCCCAAGATTGCAGCTTGACATGGCCCCTGGATATTAGGGTACGATTTTAACTGAGTAGTCGATTTGATCCTGGACGGATCTAATTCTAATCCTGCCCCGGTATCCTGCTCTAGGTGTGCCAGAGCATTGGAAGGGTTAATGCACACGTACATACTTTCTAACTGTTGGAGACAGAATAACCCCACCGCACATGAGTATAGTTTTCACTCGCATGCACACGCTATGTATGCTAGGATAGACAGGCTCTTGGTAGTCTCCTCTCTGTTGGGGTCAGTGGGAAACATTCACTACAAGCCAATACAGGTCTTGGATCATGCCCCACTGGTGGCATCAGTGTCGGCTGGAGGGGTTCCACAGCCCCCTGTGGTCTGGTATCTGGATCCAGTGCTCCTCAGAAACTCTGAGTTTCAGAAAACCATTCAGCAGGGGATCTCAGATTACTTAGCCCATAACAGGCAAGGCATGGCAAAGTTTATTTTTCATAGTGCCCAATCCCAGAGGCTCTGGGCATTGTACAACAAATAATAACTGATCCTAAAACCACAGACATATACATATCTAAAATATTAATAATTAAGCCATATAATATAAAATACTTAGACTACAATATCAGAACATATATAATAATATAATATATATATAATAACATATCTAATAACACCATAATAACACAAAAGGTGACATGTCACACACCTTTAGAAGGGAGGCTCTTAAGGCCATTGTTTAGGGGATTGCTGTGGCCTTTTCTAGCTATATGCACAGGGAACAAGAAGGAGGAGACTTGAGAAACTTAGAGGCCAAAATAGAAGTGATAGAGAAGGCCCACATGGAGAACCCCAGTATACCTTTGTACTACAGACATTAAAGGCTTAAATGGCAGTATAATACCATTACAATGGAGCTGATGGAGAGGGCCGTAATCATATCCCAGGCAGGACAGTGTTTTGATGAGGACAGAGTGTCAAGCTGCTAGCTTGGGAGTTCAAAATCCAGGAGGGGGCTAAGGCTAGTCCGCTAATAGCGATGGACACTGGAGAAACAAGTTCTGATGAGACTGTAATAAGGGAAACATTTTGCAAATTTTATAAGATTCTCTACACCAAGGAGGTTCACCCCATTAGCTAGCAACTAGATGACTTCTTTTCCAAGGCCCCGATTTGCCCTTTGGATGACTAAGCTGGTTTGGATATGAATAGCCCAATAGCTGAGGCCGAGATTGCTGAGGCCATTTGTGCTCACGGGGGGGGGGGCACCCTGTCTAGATGGGCTACCTATAGACTTTTATAAAATGTTTATATCTTATCTTCTGGACCCCTTGCTTCAGGTCATCCATGAGAGTCTAGATGGTGATCGGCTGCCCCCCTCCATACAGTCTGCCACCATCACAGTCCTTCCAAAACAGGGTGAGGACCCCTTGAAGTATGCATCCTATAGGCCGATTTCCATGCTGACTGTCGACTATAAGATTATAGCTAAATTACTAGCCACTAGATTGGAGTCTGTGCTACAAAAAGTAATTCACACTGACCAGGTAGGGTTTATTAAGGGGAGACAGGGCAAAAACAATATTAGGAAGGCCCTAAACATTATATATAAGTAGTCCAAGCCTGCCAGTTGCATGGAGTGGCCGTACTCACCCTGGATGCAGAAAAGGCTTTTGACTGCTTGGAGTGGGGGTATATGTTCGAGATGTTATGTAGGTATCAACTGGGTGAAAATTTTGTTAAATGGGTGGGAGCTTTATATTATGCACCTCAGGTACACATTCTTATTAATGGAGGAGTAACTCCTACCTTTCCACTTACTCATGGGACCCAACAGGGGTGTCCCCTCTTGCCCCTATTGTACGTCTTGTCACTTGATCCCCTGGTGGCTGCCATAAGGTCTCACCTAGGGATACAGGGATATTGCCAGAGTGACAAGTCTGAGCACAAGTTGGCCCTATTTGCAGATTACATTCCTGCTATTATCCTGCTATTCCTACACAACCCTTCTGTGGGCATACCAGAGCTACATAGCCTGTTAAATTAACACTCCTTGTTGTCCGGACAAAAGGTGAATTGGACAAAAAGTGATCTTCTCCCGGTGGGCAGCTTAGGGCGTGATGCACTAGCAAGAAATCCCATGAGGATCCCAGCAGTCAACACTATTAAATACATGGGTGTTCACCATACATGTTCACAGGCAGATCTTTATAGCTCTAATTACAAGCTGCTCTTAAATAACCCTAAATTGGACTCGGCCAGGTGGTGTAACCTACTGCTGTCTGTACTGGGCCGGGTTAATGCAGTCAACATGTACATAATGCCTAAATGCCTATATTTGTTCCAGGTTCTTCCGATATGAGTACCCACAGTAGTTTTAAAAGCTGTGGATGCTTTGGGGCACAGATTTATTTGTTACAATAGACCAGCCTGTATTAAAAGAACCTCTCTGCAGAGACCTGTGGGAGAGGATGGATGCGCACACAAATTTTCACCTTTATTACTGGGTGGCCCAGTTGGCCTACCTCCCTCCAGTGCAAATAGTTAATCCACCCTCCTTGGTATTGTTGGAGGAGGAAGACCTGGGCATCTCCATGTACAGGGATCTGTTGTCCTAGGGTCTATTGGGAGTGCCTCCTTCACAGATTCTCAATCCCTATTTCAAAAACACACTTAGAGTGTGACAGAGAGCTCACTAGCACCTACACCTCTCAGTGGCCTTTCCCCATATACCTCATAGATTTCTGCACTTCAACACCAAAAGGACTTCATTACCTTCTTAGGATGGGCCCTGTTGAGATGGGCTAGACTGGGGGTGCATTCAGTAAGCTCCTTACGTAACCCCCTTGTTACCCAGGGTTACTAGAATCCCAGTAAGACCTAGTGGCAGGCAGGGAAGGCAGCTTGTGAAACTCCAGTTAAATGGGTTTCACACTGTCTCACTCTGTTCTCAGTCTCAACTGAGACTGAAGGATGACATCACCATAGAACTATCGCAGCTGCATGAGCCACAATGGAATCTGCAGCAAGGGAGTTGGAATAGAATGTTGGGAGGTTTGTTTATTGTTTATTTATTGTTTATTGCATATTTTCGGAATTACAAACCTTTGAGTCGCAGACTCATTTGCAAAAGCTCCACGTCGGTTACAGTGGTGGAGGGGAGACGGAGTACAAGGATACATACATAGTAAGGCAGTATACAGGAGAAACATACACACTCAAAATAATACACATGACAGTTCTGAACAGTGCAGTCAGGCTTTATCTTAATACAGCAGTGACTGTAGCAGGGACATTAAGGGTATCATTTGTTAGACTAGGGGCGTGTTCGTGGGATCCATGAGACCCTGTGTCAGTTTTTAATGGGAGGCATATTCTTGGGGTCCATGAGACCCTGTGTCAGATTTTTTTTTTTTTTATTTAGTGTGGTAAGGTAGCCTACTTAGGAGAAGAATAGCTAGCCACAGGCACAGGAATGGGATTCAGCTAGGTGGGCTTTGAGGCCTGCTTTGAAAAGGGAGATGCTGTGTGACTGAGTGAGCCAAGGAGGTAGTGCATTAAGCCAACGAGGAGCACGGTACCGAAACGATCTTTGACCCATTGATGTCCTACAGTGGGGGACCCAGAATGAAGGATTAGAGGTGAGTCGGGTATTGCGCCTGATGGGGGCTGGTCTGATTATTGGGAGAAGGCCAAGTGGGGCGGTCTGAAGTTGTATTTTTTTAGCCAGGATACAGGTGTGGTAGTGTAGTCTTTGTTGGAAGTTTAGCCAGCCAGTCAGGGCATATAGGTCACATGTATGAGTAAGCTGGTCACTGCCGGTGACTAGTCGGCAGGCTTTATTCAGGGCGGTGTCGATACTGCGTAGTACCGTGAGTTCAGCCGATCCATATATCGATATCCCATAATCGATTAGGGAGAGGATTGAGGCGGAGACTGCTAGATGCAAGGCCTGTGGGGGTAAACAGTGTTTAACCCGATAGAGGATTCCCACTCTTGTGTTAACAGCGGTGGAAAGAAGTTGGACGTATCTATGGTAGGAGAGGGAGGTATCTAAAGTGATACCCAGGTATTTGAAGTTAGTGACGTGTTCAAGGGGGGTGCCTTGCTTGTTGTTAATTAGTAGAGCCGATTGGCTGTGTGGGTTTTGTCGGTGTGAAAATAACATGGATTTAGTTTTTTTATAGTTGATGATCAGGCGGTGTTCATCGAACCACGATTCTAGCTCCCCAAAGAAACCCTGTAGGGTTTGAACAGGGTCTGTGGTCAGTTGGAGTTGGGAGCTTGCTGTGAAAGCAGCACAGCAGCTCTGGTTAGGCTCTTGGAGCCTCAGCCCTGACAGAGGGCTATTTTTAGGTAAAAGGGTGTGTGTCTCCACCAAAAGAGAGACACAGAAGATAATTGAAGTGGTGGAGACTGCTGTTTCCGGTCTCAGTGCCCCCTCCCTCCGGGGATGGGGGCAGGAAAGGGTTTCCTGCATATTCCTGGGGCAACCCCCTGGTTCTGCTACTAATGGAGAAGCTGCCTATTTGTTCCAGAGTTTTTTTGGGAGAACAAGAAGATTTGTGAATCGCCTGTGGGGCACCTGCAACCGGAGGGTGAGTGTCTGCTCTTCCTGAAAGGGCCTATGTTTTTCACCCTGGGACTTACGTGAGACATGTGGAGATTGGACTACTGAAATAGTGGGAGGCCTAGAGTAATAGTCTTAGCCAAAAAATAAAAGTAGGTTCAAGTCCAGTGCTTATTGGGAAATCAAAATGATGTGTAGAGGAGATGTGACATACGTCTACCCAGGAATCTACATTGCCAAGCTTTCAGTAAAGGAATTGTTTAGTTTCCAGAGAAATGGCCGGGTATGGACTGTGGGAGCTGGAGGTGGGAGACCCCCATCTTTAGTGACTAGGTCCACCTCTACGGATTTGCTCTGTGGATTTCTACTTTGCCTCAGGCTCTTGGCCAGTGATGAGGGAAGTACCCAGACATGGGGTTGGAAGGAAAATTCCCTCTAGGAGTCGAAGGCTCTAATGTGGTTTGGGGAGTCACAACAGGAAAACTGGTTCATTTCCCAAAATGGACCGCGGATCAAGTGGCCGGCGGGGGAGCCGGGCCAGTGAGGAAAACCCAAGTAGTGTACAAGTTGGGCTGTGTACCCAAAGCTGCATGCAAGTCCAGGCTGTGTGCCTGGTGGGTTCAGAGCCTGAGGGCTGGAAATAGTGAAAAAGTGTTCTGTTGTCTCTAATCTGCATTACCAGGAATGTAGCCCCGTGGGGGTCTGTCTATGCTTTGTTTGTTCAACTTGGATGTGAATAAAAGCCACACTGAAGAATCCCATTCCTGGTTCTGGACATTACAGTTATTGCTTCCTGTGTTCGGATTTACTTGGGTGCCCCTGTGCAGAGTAGCCAAACCTAGGCCCCCAGTGCTGAGTAACCGCATCCTCCCCAAACCCAGTCCCCACCAGGTACTTCTGTCAGCTTCAACAGCATGCCACCTGTCTTTTGCTAAAAAGACAGGGGTGAGAGGTTACACCTATATGACAACTCCATCCTTAAGAAGAAGAAGAAGAAGAATCATCATTTATATAGTGCTTTCCAATCATCCAAAGCACTTTACAAGCAATGCTAGACTGGTAGTGAAGTGACTGAATGTGTGGTGGCTGCCATATCACACATCATCACCCACACACAGCCTGGATAATTGCATGAACCAGTTTATGGGAAGTGGAATGTTGGCCAGGACACCGGGAATGTAATGTTCCCTACTCTTTGCGAAGAGTGCCCTGGGTTCTTCTACTTCCACCAGGACAACACCAGGATGGGCAGAAGGGACCTCAGTTTAACGTCTCATCCGAAGGACAGCACACCCCAGCAGTACAGCACCCCCAATACTGCACTCAGATGCCAGTGATTTTTAGGTGCAAGTTCAATCCCGGTATGGGACAAGAACCCACGACCTTCTGGTCCAGAGGCGGATGTGCTACTAACTGAGCCACGCTGACATCTTAAGAGTTTCCTGCAACTGAGAAGTAAATATGGTATTTCTCAGGGAGATTTTTTTTGTCTGTTGGAGAGTCAGACAATGTCTGTCTAGGTTAGTCCCACAAGGGTTAAAGGAGGGGGTGGCTCAGAACTGGAGGAATTAATATATCACCCACCTCCAAACAGCAAACCAGTATTGGCCCTCTATGGTCTCTTTATCGACCAGGGTGAGTCACCAAGGAGAGTGGTCAAAAATAAATGGGAGTCTGACTTCGGACACTGCCTGTCTGATGACATGTGGAGGAGGGCTGCTAATCACTATAAAGATGGAGCCCAAAACAACCATCTCCGCCAAATGCAACTGTTCTATCTCCACAAAGCCTATATCACTCCAGCCAAACTTCACAAATTTGACCCCAGCAAATCTGAAATATGTCTGAAATGTGGGGCTGAGGTTGGTGATTTTGTACATATGGCACTGTCGTGTCTCCAAGTGGCCACATTCTGGACAGAAGTACACTCCATTATGCAGAATATCTTAAAACACCCACTCTCTGTGAGTCCTGCAGAGTTTTTGTTGGGAGGCAGAGGCTTCTGCCACTCTCCCCTCCTCAGCTCAGGAAGCTATGGGACCTGGTGTTACTAAACACAAAGAAGACTATCACACAGAATTGACTGAGTCAGAACCACCCACTACCACACAATAGAGCCATAACTTGTGTTATTGCCTTAAATTAGAAAGAGCACAGCGCAGAGCTAATGGCAGCCACATGGTGTCCCCTCAAAAACACCATAGAGGATGGGTACTTTCCGATATGAAAGGAGACTGATTTGTCTCTTATTTTCTAGATCCAACAGGTGCATGGCCAATAAAACTGATTGGGAGTATTGTGTGGTCATGGACCATGTTTTGGAGGGAAGCGCATTAACATCTCAAAATTGGTTAAATCTGCATTATATTCAAGACCTGTTCAATGTATATAGGTTGGTCTCATTTCTATCAGTTGTATACTAACCTCTTTTTGTGCCACACAAAAGTGGTTATTTGCTATTTCTTGTTAAGTCATGAATGTAATCTTGTTACCTCCATATTCTTTTAATAAAAATCAAAAATTTGCACTTTATTAACTTTGCAACCATTCAACAGATTTGCATGTAAATTGTCATGCACTGTCAGCCATAGCAGATCTCTGGATGTGGCAATACATATCTCAATTGGATGTGTGGTGTCCGAGTTCTGGATAGGTAAAAAAAAGCATTTTGTCACTCATTGACTTTGCTGGGATTTTTATTTGAACTTGCCTACAGCCCAGACAATTTGGAATTTTGGTCTGAAATTTTCAGTGCAGAAAGGGACTAGCCCACAATTGTGCATTTTGCTAGTCTGGTGAAAAAAATAATAAGCCGTGTGTAACTTACTGCATTTAAAAAATTTGAAAAAAATTGTTTCTGAACATGCTCCGTAAACACTAAAAGATAGTTGTATGAAGTGAAAAAGGAATCCTGTTTCGTATGGAAAAATTCCTTTTTTGCATGACTGCCATTTTGTTTTCAGTTTTGCCTGAGAAATTCAAATCTGGAAACCCCCCAAAAAATGATATTCTGGGGAGGAACCAACATGTACAGTAGCTTGCTTATTGGGACCCCCTTAGGCACAATATGCACTTTACAGCTTGAGAAATGCCCTTAAAATGTGTTTTATTTAATATTGAAATTATTTTTTCGTATCGGTATCATACAAATAAAATCTTGTTTCGTATGACGACTCAAAAAGATGTATTTTTTCATATGGGAAATCAATGTATTTCAATGGGATTTTCAACTTTGGTGCATAACTTTGCCATGTTTGCATATTATGACACCACATTTTCAACATAGCCTTTTGGGGACCCCACCTCATGAGCAATATGACTGTCACTATCAATCAATCAATCAAGTTTTTATTTAACCAGGCGTTCATCGTTGAGTAGAAGCTCATTTGCAAGATGGACCTGGGTGGAGCATGAACAATTGTATATACAGGTCAACACAGGTATTTACAAGGCAATACAGATAATACTCTTTACAGAGAGGAAGAAAAAGAAGTTCATATGTACATAGAATTATACAGATATTGTACAGATTACATGGTATTTACATACATAGAAGTGTCTATAGGAAGATAAAGCAGGTTATCTAAGGTTGCAGGAGGAAGTGACGGAAGAAAAAAAATAAAAATAAAAATATACACCAGGTAGAGGTGAAGGTAGGGGGGAAGGGAGGGAGGGAGGTAGTGGGAGAAAGGCTAGGCGGGCACGGTGCACAGAGAGAAGTTCATAAAATGGGATGTAGAGAAGGTGGATGGAGAAAAGGAGGATGTGTGAGCCCCGGGATTGAATGCTATAAAGTACGGGGCATGGTAGGATGTCACAACCCAGGGTAGTGAGCTCCTATCCAAGGTTGGGAAAGGAAGAATAAGGGGATGGACGGGCCTAGTTTTGATAAGACAGGGGGATAAGAGAGAGAACAATTAGGCTGGTGTGGAGCAAGCTGGGGGGTCAGTACTTAAAATTGGGTCATGGCATGGCTATATACCAGTGCAGACACCGGTACTGGGTCTGAGTGGGTGAAGCAGTTGCATACTTCTCTGATTGTACGGAAATGAAGCATCTTGAAGGCATTTATACCGATTAGAGTGCTTAATTTGAGGGTTTTTTGTAGATCGTTCCATAAGGTAGGTAGCACGGGTTATGGCCGCCTTTGTCAAGCCGGATTTTGCTTTGGGTGCTTTTAAGTGCAATAGCTGAGTAACTTCTTAACGCGTATTTCCCAATTACACTCAGGGGAAGACAGCAGGAGATATAGTAAGGCAGCTTATTAGAGATGGCTCTATAGGTCCAGAGAGTGGTGTTTCTGTGGCGCCTGAACTTTAGTGATGTCAACCCCACTGCCGCATATAGGGTGCAGTGACACATGTCGAAGGGGAGTCCCGTTATAAACCTCAGTGCTCGATGGCAGAGCGTGTCCAATTTAGCCATGTAAGAGTTGGGGCATTGGCTGTAGAGGAAATCAGCGTAATCAACCAATGATAGGAAAATGGATTGGACCAGTTGTTTCTTGGCATCTCTGGTGAGAAATTGGTTGATTCTAAAAAACAGTCCAAGCCTTTGCCGAAGTCGTTTTAGCAAGTCCTCAATATGTTCAATGAAGGAGAGTCTTTGGTCTATCCAAACTACCAGATACTTGAATTTTGTAACAAATTCTAGTTTTTCACCTAGAACTGTGGTAATTTGGGGAACTGTCCCACTGGACACAGGGTTAGCTGTCTCTGGATAAAAGGGAGAGGACCATTGCTTTAGTTTTTTGGCATTAAGGAGTAGCTTTTTTTGGAGGAGTTGGCTTTGCAAAAGGTTGAATTCTGACTGTAGGTCATTTCAGGCAGCTTCAGGTGTTGGGCGACTCACGTAGAGAACTGTGTCATCTGCAAACAGATGGATGTTGGCTTCTTTTATACAGTAGTCGATGTTATTAATGTAGATTGCAAAAAGTAAGGGCCCTAATATAGAACCTTGAGGTACCCCTCTTTGCAGAGTTTTTAAGAGGGACAGGCCTCCTTTGGCTTTAACTTGTTGAAGGCACCCTGTAAGATAGTCAGTAAACCAACACAGAGAGGAGGAGTCCACACCTATGGTTTGAAGGGAGGAGAGGGGCAGACTATGGTTGACAGTGTCAAAAGCCTTGCTTAGATCAAGGAAAACAGCACAAATAACGTTTTTGCTCTCAAGATTATGCTGCCAGTCATTAGTAACTTTGGCAAGGGCTGAGATAGTGCTATGTTTAGCTCTGAATCCAGACTGCATAGGATTTAGCAGTTCCCTAGACTCAAGGTGAGTCCTCAGCTGTGCATTTACAATTTTCTCTAGGAGCTTGAACAGGACCGGAAGGAGAGAACTTGGCCTGTAGTTATTGAGATCACCAGGGTCACCTGATTTGAACAGTGGTATGACATGTGCTGTCTTCCATATAGGTGGTAAGGTGCCCTGAGACAGGGATAAGTTAAAAAGGTGGGTGACAGGTATTGCTAGTACGTGGTAGGCAATTTTTAGGAAGTAAGGGTCAAGGGTGTCGGCCCCAGCACTTTTTCTAGTATCCAACTGAAGCAAGAGGTCCTCTACCTCTTTCAGTGAGGCAGGTTGAAGCAAGAAAGGCGGCGAGGCTATTGGAGCTTCAGGCAGGTGGCTGGCAGTCTGGGAGCGAAGTATGTTTGCAGGGGAGTTATCAAATGCCATGCCTGCAGTAGCAAAGTGGTTATTCAATGCGTCAAGTATATCTATCTTTTCGGTTATAGTCAAGTTGCCAGAGGTAATCTTGGTCAGGAGTGAATTTCCTGGGGAGTGGCTTAGCAGATCATTGATTGTGTTCCAGAGCTTGATTGGGCTCTTTGTGGCAGAGTCGAGTTCGGATTTGAAGAAGGTGGCCTTGATTCTCTGATTGTTTTGGTATATAAATTTCGTAGTCTCCTGAACTGGTTCCAATCCTCTGCAGTGTTCAGTCTGCGTGCTTTTTTCCAGAGCTTATCTCTTTCTAGAAGCAAGGACTTGATCTGAGGGGTGAACCATTTACAGGTTTTGGTCCTAGTTCAAACTTTAATCAGGGGAGCATACTTATTAAGGGCCCTTGATAGAATGTTGTGGAAGATACTGTAAGCTGACGTAATCATTTTGGCCAGGTAGAAATCTTGCCACTGAGGGGAGTACTTAAGCTCGTTTAGGTAGGCATGTTCATTGAAGTTGCACCTGGATCTCTTCATAGAGAACTTGCTTATGGGTGCTGGGTTGTTGGTGGATCTTACTCCCGCAATAAAACAATGGTCACTGGCATCTGAGAAGAAGACATCAGCGTGGGAGAAGGGATGAGGTTTGCTCACCATTAGCACAACCAAAAGTGTACTTTTATTTGGGTTCTTCACGTTTGGGCGTGTTGGTTCAGTAATAAGTTGCGTCAGCCCATGTTCATCACAGAAGGATGCAAGGGGGCAGCTGTGTTAGAGAGTCAGTCAAAGTTGAGGTCTCCTAAAATAATAGTTTCTGGCAGCCCTGTCCCAACTTGTCATAGATATGACACAAGCTGTAGGCCAGCAGGCGGTGGTCTGTAGCACCCTATTACATAGAGTGAGGTAGTCTGTGTAATTTCCACTTTGAAGAATTAGGCATTCAATTTGCTGGTGACAGATGCCGAGGATAAGCAGAGGCAGAAAATTTGTCTTTAATGTAGATAGCTACCCCTCTCCTCTGGTATGCCTATCAGCTCTGAACAAGGCATAGTTGGGTATGTTTACTTCTCTATCAGTGGTGCTGGGTCTAAGCCAAGTTTGGAAATCACAAGTATGTCAGAGAGGTATGATTACCCAGGTTTGTATTAAGGTTATCTTTTAAGGAGGCTACATATGTTAATATATGCAAGAAGCTTATTCCTTTTAAATTTTCTAGTTCTGCTGGCAAAACAGCTTCTGGGGGCCAGAGTTGAGTTCTCGTTGCCTGAACACAGCAGGAGGATAAGTAGGATTTTCTAAGAGCGCTAATTATAAACTTGTAATTCATGCCTTTCTCCCATCTGTAGATCTGATGTTTTTAAGGACGGAAAGTAGCCACCATAGAAGAGCTGATCTGTTGTAGCAAGAGCTAGTACCCCTACCACAATAGGCGGAGAGGAGACAGAAGTCTGCGTGGTGGGAGGTGGGCCTTGTGGTGGGGGAGTGTTATAAGTACTGCTGGTATGTGTGATCCAAGAGCAGGGTTAGAGGTATTGGTACTTGGAATCACGGAGGCAATTAAAGGATAAGTTGCCATGTGATATACAGCACAGGGTGCCGTTGTAGACCAAACATGATGGTAGTTCAGGTGTCCAATGCTGGGCAGCTGGTATCAGCAGAAGAAGGGGCAGTATAAGGAGCCATATGGGGCCCGACATGATGGTACCTCAAAAAAGGAGCCACTCAATTAGCCCAGGGGCCAGTGAGGTTACTGGATTAATGCAGCTTATCAGTAGCTTTCCGATCCAGGTCGACCTGAATTTGATAGCATTTAAAAATATTTAGTGGTGAAGGCACAGCCAAGGAGAGCCTATGCGTTTTAGTAAGGCGAGGCCCTGAGAGTTGGATCCCGTAGGATGGACAGAGAAGAGGGGGATCATGAGATAAGTCTCCATTGGTGGGGCACTGCGCCAGGGGACGTGGACTAATATTTTGGCAGGAGCTACTGTATTTAATAATCAGCGGAGGTGGGGGGGCAGTCAAAAAAGTTGCAGCAGTTGCCGTACCTTGTAGGGCCTTGGGTCCATGCCTGCGGTCTCAAGCGTCGGCTAGAGGGGCACCAACCGCCCGGTAGCCGGGAATCCCATGGCTTAGGAGCTGGGAGCCTGGGCGACAGTTCCTCGGCTGAGGGAGAGAAGGAGAGTGAGGGTTAATAAAGGGGATTCACATAAAGGGTTAGACAGAACAGCGAGGAGTCCAAAATTTGCAGAACAAAAGGACATGTATTACTTTGGCACTCAAAAGTGTCTAGGGCCAGTGCACGTATGCAAGGAAAGGGCTGTAAACACTAGATTTCTTTCCCAGACCACAATTCAATTCCTTTTAATTACAGACTGGGTTAACACTTCGGCTCTTTAACATTTGTCCGAACATAAAAATTTTTAGGGTTTAAAATCAAAGAGCAGAAGCCGGCTTCCACCAGGGACCAATCAGAGCATGGTCTGAGAGGGTGCTCGCAATCCGGTTGATTGCAGCAGTTGCCGTACCTTGTAGGACCTTGGGTCCATGTCTGCAGGCTCGAGCATCGGCTAGAGAGGCGCCGATCACCCGGTAGCCGTGAATCATGTGGCTTAGGAGCTGGGAGCCTGGGTGGCAGTTCCTCGGCTGAGGGAGAGAAGGAAAGCGAGGATTAATAAAGGGCATTCATACAAAGGGTCAGACAGAACAGTGGGGAGTCCAAAATTTGCAGAACAAAAGGACGTGTATGGTACCAGCAATGCCAAAGGAGGTAATGAGTAGTAGTAGTAGGTGGTTGCACCCCATGGTAGTTTGTTTGGTGTTGCTGGCCTGTCTAACTGCTAGCTGGTTTATAGTTGGAAGGGTATATAGTCAAATTAGGGTGAGGTTCCTAACAATTGGGCAGGTAGAGCAGTAATTGAGAGGAGTTAGATGGAGTGGCTGGAGAAAAGGTTGAGAGCAAATGTGTGATCCTGTGGGTGGGACTGCTTTAAAAAGGGGCAGTGAGAAAGTGGGTCAAGTCAGGTATTGAAGACAGGGAGGCCAACAGCATGAAAATGTGCAGCAGTGGGGTGACCAATCTGCTGCTAGGCTGAAGAAGGGGTGGAATAAGGGTCTATTTAATACTGTGAGGAGGAGAAGGGGGGGCGAAAAAATTCAGTCTGGAACACAGCACAGAAAGAGATTTCCCTGAGATCAGGAAGTGCCAGGCATTGGAAAATCAGCCAAGGAGTACAGCTGCCAATCAGTGCCTGGTTCCTCCACTGGGCATCCAGTCAAAACAGTGGCATTCAAAATCACGAGTTTCGGAGGTCCGGTGCGTACCTTAATCTGTCTGGGGGTCTGTCGGGTGGTCTGTTAGCTGTGACCTGCTCGGAGAGAGCCAAGGCCACAGGAGCAGCTTGGGAAGCCCACAGATGGGCTGTCAGTGGAACAAGGAGGGAAACACAGAGGATTAAATACAGCTAGAGTACAAAAGCAAGATCTGTGGGGGGACAGGCAATGGGATAAGACAAAGCATTCGGTAAAGCAGTGGTACATGCAGGGCAATTATTTGGAGCTAGAAGACGAGTTAATGGGGGGGGTCAGTGCTTTGGCACCGGGACTTCTGAGGTGTACAGCAGCAGGGGGGTGTAAGGAAAGGGTTTGTAGGTACGGCAGAGAAGAAAGTAAAGTGTTTAGAGAGACAGCATTACAAGTTGGGCAGAGAATTTAATAATTGGCAGAGTGACCAGAGTGGAGAAGGGGCAGAGTTTGTCTGTAGGGCAGAAATGGAAAACTGCAGCAGTCTTGCTCAGTAGCTAGGTCAAGCAGTCAAACATCAGCTACTATACAATACAGTTTGTCCAGCACTAAGAAACACTGAGAGACTAGACTAGTGGCATGTAATAGACTAGCTGAGCTGGCAGGTAAGGTAAGACCAATTGATGCATAACATATGTAGATTACATTAACAAAAAATCAGTCCAGAACAAAGCACAGAAAGGGATTTCCCTGAGATCAGAAAGTGCCAGGCGTTGGAAAATCAGCCAAGGAGTACAGCTGCCAGTCAGTGCCTGGTTCCTCCACTGGGCATCCAGTCAAAACAGTGGCATTCAAAACCACGAGTTCGGAGGTCCAGTGCATACCTGAATCTGTCCGGGGGTCAGTCGGGTGGTCTGTTAGCTGCGGCCTGCTTGGAGAGAGCCAAGGCCACAGGAGCAGCATGGGAAGCCCACAGATGGGCTTTCAGTGGAACAAGGAGGGAAACACAGAGGATTAAATACAGCTAGAGTACAAAAGCAAGCTCTGTGGGGGACAGGCAATGGGATAAGACAAAGCATGAGGTAAAGCAGTGGTACATGCAGGGCAATTATTTGGAGCTAGAAGACGAGTTAATGGGGGGGTCAATGCTTTGGCACCGGGATTTCTGAGGAGGACAGCAGCAGCAGGGGGGTGTAAGGAAAGGGTTTGTAGGTAAGGCAGAGAAGAAAGTAAGGTGTTTAGAGAGACAGCAGTACAAGTGGGGCAGAGAATTTAATAATTGGCAGAGTGACCAGAGTGGAGAAGGGGCAGAGTTTGTTAGTAGGGCAGAAATGGAAAACTGCAGCAGTCTTGCTCAGCAGCTAGGTCAAGCAGTCAAACATCAGCTACTATACAATACAGTTTGTCCAGCACTCAGTAACACTGAGAGACTAGGCTCATGGTTTGTAATAGACTAACTATGCTGGCAGATAAAGTAAGGCCAATTGATGCATAACATATGTATATTACATTAACAAAAATTCAGTCTGGAACACAGCACAGAAAGGGATTTCCCTGAGATCAGGAAGTGCCAGGCATTGGAAAATCAGCCAAGGAGTAAAGCTGCCAATCAGTGCCTGGTTCCTTCACTGGGCATCCAGTCAAAACAGTGGCATTCAAAACCACAAGTTTCGGAGGTCCGGTGTGTACCTGAATCTGTCCGGGGGTCAGTCCGGTGGTCTGTTAGCTGTGGCCTGCTCGGAGAGAGCCAAGGCCACAGGAGCAGCTTGGGAAGCCCACAGATGGGCTGTCTGTGGAACAAGGAGGGAAACCCAGAGGATTAAATACAGCTAGAGTACAACAGCAAGCTCAGTGGGGGGCAGGCAATGGGGAAAGACAAAGCATGAGGTAAAGAGGTGGTAAATGCAGGGCAATTATTTGGAGCTAGAAGACGAGTTAATGGGGGGGGTCTGTGCTTTAGCACCGGGACTTCTGAGGTGGACAGCAGCAGCAGCAGGGGGGTGTAAGGAAAGGGTTTGTAGGTAAGGCAGAGAAGAAAGTAAAGTGTTTAGAGAGACAGCATTGCAAGTGGGGCAGAGAAATTAATAATTGGTAGAGTGACCAGTGTGGGGAAGGGGCAGAGTTTGTCAGTAGGGCAGAAACGGAAAACTGCAGCAGTCTTGCTCAGTAGCTAGGTCAAGTAGTCAAACATCAGCTACTATACAGTACAGTTTGTCAAGCACTCAGTAACACTGAGAGGCTAGACTCGTGGCTTGTAATAGACTAGCTGAGCTGGCAGGTAAAGTAAGACCAATTGATGCATAACATATGTAGATTACATTAACAAAAATTCAGTCTGGAACAAAGCACAGAAAGAGATTTCCCTGAGATCAGGAAGCGCCAGGCGTTGGAAAATCAGCCAAGGAGTACAGCTGCCAATCAGTGCCTGGTTCCTCCACTGGGCATCCAGTCAAAACAGTGGCATTCAAAACCACGAGTTTCGAAGGTCTGGTGCGTACCTAAATCTGTCCGAGGATCAGTCATGTGGTCTGTTAGCTGTGGCCTGCGCGGAAAAAGCCAAGGCCACAGGAGCAGCTTGGGAAGCCCACAGATGGGCTGTCTGTGGAACAAGGAGGGAAACACAGAGGATTAAATACAGCTAGAGTACAATAGCAAGCTCAGTGGGGGGCAGGCAATGGGGAAAGACAAAGCATGAGGTAAAGAAGTCCATCTTCTTCCAAGTTGTGTACAGGAGTGCTTGGAAACAACTGAGAAGGTGCGTGGGATATACTATTTTGGACGAATTATCTGTTACTAAACTCTCTCTCTCTCTTGCTTACATCTGAGAGAAGTTTTCCTCACTTTTAAAGTGGCATTGCTTGGTATTTGTTTTAGTTTTTTAATTCAGAAAGGGGTTTTAAAACTGCTTATCTTCTGCATATTTGATTTTCCTTTGTGGCTAACTGGACTGATTACCAGAATTCTGTGAGAATCTGCATCAATATATTTTGTAACTTTTGGTGGGGTTGTGTGATTCAAAATAGCAAAAGCTGCAGGTTGTTACTGGATGCCAATCATATCCTGAGGTGGGGGTAATTGTCTTCACAAGTCAGAGCTCAGCATCATAGCCATTTGTCTAGCTAGACCATTTCAGCATTATTCAATTACTATAAACTAGTGGTGTGATCCTGTGTGAGGCAGAAGTCCATCTTCTTCCAAGTTGTGTACAGGAGTGCTTGGAAACAACTGAGAAGCTGTGTGGGATATACTATTTTGGATGAATTATCTGTAACTAAACTCTCTCTCTCTTGCTTACATCTGAGAGAAGTTTTCCTCACTTTTAAAGTGGCATTGCTTGGTATTTGTTTTAGTTTTTAATTCAGAAAGGGTTTTTTTAAACTGCTTATCTTGTCAGCATCCTCAGAAGGGCTGAAATAACTGCATATTTGATTTTCCTTTGTGGCTAACAAACCACAAGGCTGTTTTGGGGCTGGAGAGGTTTACCTGTGTCTGACTTGGATGTCTGGATTTTCTCTGTTTGATTAGCAGGTTACTTTCTCGTCAAATTGTTGTGTAAGGTATCTTGCTGACAGGAAAGCACTCATGCATGGCGGTGGGTGAGCTTTTAGTCGATTGTTTTGTGAGGACACAGTTTGGGCCAACCCTTCCCACCTCACCCACCCACCCCTGGAAATAGTTCCTTTATACCTGAGGTTCTGACATTATTTCCTCGAGTGCAAGGTGCATTTCACTGTCATATCCTCTTTAGCACACTGCACTGATAATATAAGCATACACGTTGTATAATATATATATATTTCTATATAACAAATCACACACGTGCACACACACACACAAATACAATAAAAAAAAACTAGATCAACATGTGGGGAGTAGTGCAATGTAATGGCTGTGGGGCAGCAGTCTTCCGGGAGACTTTCTGGAGACTGAGATGCTGCCCTATTTGCAGACAACTATCTGCCCTGAGGGAGGAAGTTGCCCGTCTTCAGGCTGCACTGACAGTAGTAAGAAACCTTCCCCAGGCCGACACTGGACAGTAGAAAGGGAACCTCCCCATCCAGGGAGCACTAGCGCCACCACCACTACCTCAGAGGTTGCGAAGAAAGCACAGCAGTTGGACCACAGTGGGCTCAGGGAGGGTGAGGAGGGTGGAACAGAGGCACACCCAGTCAATTGTTCCACTCCACAATCCATACACCATTCTGGGGGAGCATAGCTCCCCTATGGATGCACCCGCAGAGAAGACTGATGATAACTGTCACAAGGGAAGCCCACAGAAAGGAGGCAGAGGACACCAAAGGGAAAGGAAGCAGCTCCTGGTGGGGGGACTCAATTATTAGGGGTACAGAACTGGGGGGAGCTGGGAAAAATGAAGTAAGGTGCCTGCCTGTTGCCATGGCTTGGAGGGACAGGAAGTGCATCCTCAGGACCACGAGAACAGCTGCAAGGCATTCCGAGCTGGATGTAATTGTCCACCTAGGGACAAATGACTTGGCTCATCATGAGATTAGAGCAGTGCAGGAGGACATTGCAGAGTTGGGGAGGGACCTAAGATGAGTAGCACACACAGTATCCTTCTCAGAGGTGCTGCCTGTCAAAAGCATGGGGGAGGCGAGGGTAATTGGCACCATGCAGTTTAATGAATGGTTGAAAAAATGGTGTGGAGCACAGGGGTTTGGCTTCATTGGGGACTGGGGTTCCACCTGGAGGGACACCAGCCTATACTGGCAGGATGGTCTGCATCTGTCCAGGAAGGGAACAAGTCTTTTGAGCAATCGGTTTAAATGCTTCATTGGCAAGCTTTTAAACTAGTCAAAGGGGGAGGCACTGACAAGCAGCAGGAAAATCCCAGCCTCTCCCTACAAAACAGGGTACTAAATGAGAAAAAGACTGAGGTAGAACGGTCAGTGGGGGATGCTGCAACAGAAGGTAAAGCCATCAAAAAATGGAGAGCAATGAGTACGAATGCCTGTAGTCTGGGTAACAAGCTTCCTGAATTAGTGGCCTTGATGGAGGAGGAACATCTGGATATCGTGGCAGTCACAGAAACATGGTACACACAAAACCATGACTGGGACATAAACATACCAGGATACACTGTCTACAGGAGGGACAGGGAGGGTAAAAGAGGAGGAGGAGTAGTTCTTTACATAAGGGAAGGAATAAAAGCAACAGAACAAAAGGGTAAACAGGGAGGAGAAGAAGCACTGTGGGTAAATTTGGAGACAGGCAATGGCACCAACACGCACAGGGTTGTGCTGAACCCCCTTCTCAGGGAGGAAATGGACAGGAAATGATAGAAAGTATAGTTAGAATGGCAGAAAAGGGAGATATTGCTGATGGGTGATCTGAATATGCCAGATGTTAACTGGAGTGCAGTTGCAGCTGCCACTGAAGAGTGCAGTTATTCTAGATGCCCTACAGGGCATGCCTTAGACAACTAGTACTGGAGCCCACTCGGGAGGACAATATTAGACTTGATTCTTTCAAATGGAGATGGAGAGGATTACAGATGTGAAGTGGGTAGCCATCTGGGAACTAGCGACCATCGAACAGTATGGTTCACAATAAACACAGCAATAGAGTCAAGCCATACAAAGACAAAAGTACTGGACTTTAGGAGGGCTGACTTTGCCAAAATGGGTGAGTGCCTAAGGAATGCACTAGCAAATGGGCAGGAAGGAGGGGTGGAAGAACAATGGGGAATAATAAAAACTGCCATCAGAGAGGTAATGAGCCTTTGTGTGAAGCAAATAAACAAAACAAGACGATGTAAGAAACCACTATGGTTCTCAAAGGAAGTGGCAGTGAAGGTTCAAGAGGAAAAGAAAGCATTCAGGAAGTACAAGGAATCGTAGAAGGAGCAGGACACAGAACTGTATCATGTAAAGCAAAAGGAGGCTGGGAAGGCAGTCAGAACAGCAAAGGCCCAAACCGAGGAAAAGATAGCCAACTCAGTGAAGAAGGGGATAAAACCTTTTATAGGTACATCAGGAGCAAAGGAAGACCAAGGGAGGGATAGTGAGGCTTAATAAAGGGAGGAGGGTGGGCAGAGGAGACTGTGAAAAGGCAGAGATACTAAACAAATATTTTTGCTCAGTATTTACAAATGAAGAGGAGGTACATAAAACAAACAGTAGTAACACTCTGGATACAGAAGTTGATACCAGCCCATTTACAGAAGAAAGGGTTGTGAAGAACTCTTAAAACTGAAGGTGGACAAAGCAATGGGGCCTGATGGGATTCATCCCAGAATTCTACAAGAACTAAGGGTAGAACTAGTGACACCACTGACTACCCTTTTTAACAAATCATGGGAGGATGGGGTGGTACCCGAGGACTGGAGGAGGGCAGATGTGATTCCCCTTCACAAAAGTGGGAGAAAGGCAGAAGCAGGAAACTACAGACCTGTTAGTTTAACCTCAGTGATAGGGAAAATGATGGAATCACTTCTGAAGGAAAGAATTGTCGAGTATCTAGAGGCCAGAGGGCACAGGACCCTAGACAGCATGGATTCACAGTGGGAAGGTCATGCCAGACAAATCTGATAGATTTCTTTGACTGGGTGACCAAAGTAGTAGATCAGGAGGGCTCTGGACATGGTCTACCTAGACTTTAGCAAGGCATTTGACACAGTCCACACAAAGATTAATATACAAGTTAGCCAGCCTGGGAGTGGTCCCAAGATGACAGCCTGGGTAAAGAATTGGCTGGAGAATAGGACACAGAGAGTAATAGTAAATGGAGTCCACTCAGAAGAAAGGAGGGTTACTAGTGGGGTACCGCTTGCGGTTCAGTATTAGGACCGGTCCTCTTCAATGTCTGTATAGCGACATTGCGGAAGGACTGGAAGGAAAGTATGTCTCTTTGCAGATGACACTAAGATCTGCAACAGAGTTGATGCACAGAGTGGGGTGGAAAGGATGAGAAGGGACTTGGCACTGTTAGAGGAATGGTCAAATGTATGGCAGCTAAATTCAATGCTAAGAAGTGCAAGGTAATGCACCTGGGAAACAAAACCCAGGGAAGAGTACACAATGGGGGTGAGATACTAACAACAACAAAAATGGAAAGGGACCTGGGGTAGTCATATCAGATGACCTAAAGGTGGGCAAGCAATGTGAGAGGGCAGCAAGGAGGCTGGGTGGTTACTGGGATGCATAGGGAGAGGCATCACCAGTAGAAAACAAGGAAGTTATTATCCTCTGTACAGACAGCTGGTGAGACCCCATCTGGAGTACTGTGTGCAGTTCTGGAGACCCAGTCTCCATAAAGACACAGAACAGGATGGAAGCTGCCCAGAGGAGGGCAACTAAAATGGTGCAGGGTCTGCACTGGAAGACATCGAAGAGAGACTTAAGGAGCTTAATATGTATAGCCTCGAGGAATGGAGGAGAGGGGGACATGATAGAAACTTTCAAGTACCTCAAGGGAATCAACAAAGTCCAAGAGGGTAGCATCTTTCAAAAAGAGTGTGCAAGAACAAGAGGGCACAATCTGAAGATAGGGGGCAGCTCAGAGGTAATTTAAAGTATTTTTTCACAGAGAGGTTGTGGATGCATGGAACGGCCTTCCGGAGGAGGTTGTGGAGTCAAAATCAGTAGTGGAATTCAAGCATGCATGGGACAGTCATAAGGCAATTCTAGGGTGTGGGGGTAAGAAGAAGTAGGCTGCTGGTTAACTAGGATCTGCAGCTTATCCAGTAGGTAGGGAAATGGGCAGACTGGGTTGGCCAAGCGGTCCTTATCTGCCGTCAAATTCTATGTTTCTATGCTTCCATAAAGAGATGGTAAATGAAGGGCAATTATTTGGAGCTAGAAGAGGAGTTAATGGGGGGGGGGTCTGTGCTTTGGCACTGGGACGTCTAAGGAGGACAGCAGCAGCAGGGGGGTGTAAGGAAAGCATTTGTAGGTAAGGCAGAGAAGAAAGTAAGGTGTTTAGAGAGACAGCATTACACGTGGGGCAGAGAAATTAATAATTGGCAGAGTGACCAGTGTGGGGAAGGGGCAGAGTTTGTCAGTAGGGCAGAAATGGAAAACTGCAGCAGTCTTGCTCAGTAGCTAGGTCAAGTAGTCAAACATCGGCTACTATACAGTACAGTTTGTCCAGCACTCAGTAACACTGAGAGACTAGACTAGTGGCTTGTAATAGACTAGCTAAGCTGGCAGGTAAAGTAAGACCGATTGATGCATAAGATATGTAGATTACATTAACAAAAATTCAGTCCAGAACAAAGCACAGAAAGAGATTTCCCTGAGATCTGGAAGCACCAGGCATTGGAAAATCAGCCAAGGAGTAAAGCTGCCGATCAGTGCCTGGTTCCTCCACTGGGCATCCAGTCAAAACAGTGGCATTCAAAACCACGAGTTTCGGAAGTCCAGTGCATACCTGAATCTGTCCGGGGGTCAGTCGGGTGGTCTGTTAGCTGTAGCCTGCTCGGAGAGAGCAAAGGCCACAGGAGCAGCTTGGGAATCCTGCAGATGGGCTGTCTGAATCTGTCTGGGGGTCCGTCGGGTGCTCTGTTAGCTGTGGCCTGCTCGGAGAGAGCCAAGGCCACAGAAGCAGCTTGGGAAGCCCGCAGATTGGCTGTCTGAATCTGTCTGGGGGTCAGTCGGGTGGTCTGTTAGCTGTGGCCTGCTTGGAGAGAGCCAAGACCACAGGAGCAGCTTGGGAAACCCACAGATGGGCTGTCTGAATCTGTCCGGGGGTCATTCAGGTGGTCTGTTAGCTGTGGCCTGCTCAGAGAGAGCCAAGGCCACAGAAGCAGCTTGTGAAGCCCGCAGATGGGCTGTCTGAATCTGTCCGGGGGTCAGTCGGGTGGTCTGTTAGCTGTGGTCTGCTTGGAGAGAGCCAAGACCACAGTAGCAGCTTGGGAAGCCCACAGATGGGCTGTCTAAATTCACCTATTGGATGGAATTTGCTTAATGACAGCTATATTGTCCATGAGGTGGGGTCATAAGAAGGCTATGTTGAAAATTTGGGGTCAACATATGTAAAAATGGCAAGGTCATGACCATTCATTGCAGTTTCACTACACATGATCGGAACTTTGGAAATTTTAATGACTTTGACCCCAAATTTTCAACATAGACTTGTTATTACCCCACCTCATGTATGTCACAACTGTCATTTTTCAAATCCTAGACAAAATGTGTTTATGTACCTGTGGCACGGACTGGTGTTGTAGTTGCGTGGAATTACGTTTTGGTGGGGTTTTGAAAAGTTTATATACCAAGTACATGGGTATACCAACCGAACAATTAAACTTCTACAGGAAAGACCATTACAGCGACAGAAATCAACAGGTCACTGTAATGGTCCCCGCTGACACTGGCACTGCATCTCCAGGTGTTTTGTCCCCTCCCCGAGACAACTGAGACTCAGAGTGAGTTATATACTGTAAATACCAGGGTGGGATGGGGTGGAGGGTGGCATTGTGTCTGTCGATGTTGGGGATATTGGCTACTTTGGTGTTGCCGTGGCATGGGTAAACCAGATACATGAGGTGGGGTAATAAGATGGCTACGCTAGCAATTTGGTCACTGCTGTCCTATAAATTGGAGTGCAGGGCCCTTCCACAGTGACATAAATATACACATCTATGGAGGGATGGGAGCACAGGGTCCAAAGGGCCCCTGAGGAACCCCTGAGGAAGACTCATTGCGAGTCGAAGCACTGGGACAAGCTGCTAAGTTCTTTCTGTGGACCATCGATCTGGCTTTTTTGTTCAAAATAAAGGAACATTTATTCTTTACATTGGTCTGGACCTGCAATTGCTTTAAAAGGTATAAAGGGCATTTACAAAACCTCTTGGATTGTGTCTCTGTGTGGGCTGACTGCCCTTTGAGTATTTGCACCACCCATTTATATCGCCGATCACAGCACAACCTGCTGAACCTGTTTTTCTAATATTAAGCTTTGTTCCTCTCTTCTGTCTGCTCAGCTTCCTCCTTCTTCTCGCTCAAGTCTCTTCTCTATAACTTTACTATCCCTACTGCAGCTGTGCCTGACCCTTAATCTTTGGTTCCACCCCTCCCATTATGTTGGATGTCCCTTGCCTGGCTCAGGGCAATTTTGTTCTCCATATGCATTCACTCATGTGGTATTAATCTGCTCCTAATATTGTTATGTACATCTGGCAGTTTATTAAACTTGCATCTTTTAAACTGTGTTGCACTGTTCCCCCTATCTGAATATTGTGGCTGCACAGCTGAAATGTATTTTGATTACTCATACTCCTTATTGTATTTTGTTTCCTCTTGCACCTTACTGAATTTTACACCACCTCAAATGAATGAATGAATGAATTCTTTGAGTGAGCGACCAAGGAATTAGATCAGGGAAGAGCAGTGGACATGGCCTACCTGGATTTCATTATGTAGGAGTAAGGTTTCCCAGTGTTCCCTTTTTATTACATGTAATTTACTTAAAGTTCTTAGTGGGAAATGTCTTGGAGACCAGAATCCTGAAGAAGCAACAGTGACCATGTTATTCATGTGTGAATATCCATGGCTCGGCCCATTCCTAGCTGTGCAGAGAAGCAGCCAAGAAGGAGAAACACCAGCGGCGGCGTTCCAGTTAATGGCAGTGCATCTGCAGGAATTTTATCAAAATCTGCACCATTTGGAAAGTGGATAACAAAAAAAAAAGTATTCCAATAAGGTTAGTACCTTAGAAGCTTTTGAAAGCAAATCTTAGTGGGGGCAGTCAACTTAAACCCTTTTTTAAAATGACCATAGTATCACGGGGCATTGTTGTCTCTTTACAACAGGAAAAAATAATATGAAAAGGAAGAGGGCATTTAGAAACAGCAACTTGCACAGAAACATTTGAGGTGGGTAAGAAGAGTCATAAAGGCATTTGATACTCTAGAGTGTCTTTTATAAAATTAAAATGAAGAGAATAATATAAGAATTATGAATTGTTTTTTCTCAAACATGGGCAGTCCAATACCATATAATAAGACTCTAAATCAATTTTTAAAAAGACTTGATCGGGGGCACTAATGAGCAGGATCGAGTAAAGACGTGTCTTTACCTCGCTCCGTCTCGCTCAATAAATAAATCATAATTAAAGAGTTTGAATTGAACTAGACTCTGCAACGAAACTGTACCAGAACATCTGCTTGGACAATGGATGACTTTCTGTTACAAAACTCGACAAAGAATCTCCGCACTGCCTAAAAAAAAACAATGAAAGCAACCATCCATGGCCCAAGCCGACAATACAGGCCCACTTTCTCTGTCTGCGGTGAAGGTAAGCGTGCTAGGGTGGGAAGTAGCACAACAGGTCCTGGCAGCATTGGAACCATGACTTGGTCAAATGGAGTCAAAATATGATAAAAAACTCCAAGAGCTGGTGGATCTACATGCGTCGCCGGCAACCCGACTAAACGAGGTGGAACAATGGGTCTCAGACCTAGAAGATGCCACAGGCCCTGTCCTGGAACAGATTGCAGTGCTACAGAGAGGATTGGAGGAATTCAGGGAACAATTTGACTATCAGAAGAACTATCAGAGAAGACTGAATCTCCATTTACGGGGCCTACCTGAAGGGGTGGAGGGTCCAAGTGTCCTTGATTTCTGTGCCAGACAATTCCCTGAGCTATTGGGCCCATCTCCAATGAATGGCAAGTACAAACTGGAAAGGGCTCACAGAGCAGTGATGCCATGACTGAACCAAGATCAGCACTGTGCCAAATAATTATGAGATTCCACAATTTTCAAGATAGGGAAGCAGTGCTGGGGGCATATCGTGCGACTACTAATCTCCAGTATGAGGGCAAAAAATGATTTCTCTCTCAGGATTATTCTGCATGCCTCTTTAAAAAGCATTGTGTCTTCAACGCAGTGATGGAGCAGCTCAGAGAGTTAAAAGTACACTGCTTCTTGGTTTATGCAGCCACATTGAAAATTAAGTACTTATTTTGGGAGGTACAGAAAGTGGAAGGATTTGTCTGGGAGCTCAAGAAGAACCTGGGATGAACAGAGAACTGTGGAGGACAATACCGCCATGTGGAAGGGCTCATGTGTCTGATTCATGGCCTTCGTCGCTGGGACTATCACAGCACCATTAGAAAAGGACTCTTGAAATGGCCGTTTTGGCCTAATGTTCATGTTATACAGGACTAATATTCGAGAGACTGTCTGATGTAATCTTGTTTCTGCTAGAGATGTTCAATTCAAGAACTGTGCCCTGAAGATTTGTAGTGGAACTTAAGTGCACTACATTATGGGACTGTAATTGCTAGAGATCTTCCCGTGGGATGACCACTTTGTCCTGGAGAGAGATGAAGACCGGGGCTCGGAGGGTCTAAAGAAGAACTGGGTGAATCGCGCCTCCTGAGACAGGTGCATGTATCCAGTGGCACGGAGGGGAGTTGATGAGTCCCATGGTGTGAGGTAGGCCAGCTTGGGGAAAGGGTGTTGCACATGATCCTGTGTTTGCACTGTCCCACTCCTCAACTGGGCAAAGGCTGACCTAGTTATTCCCTCATTTCTTATTATATTCTTCTTTCCTGTGAAGCATTTCTGGGGAGGACAGAGTAGTATACTACAAAAGGGTCACAGATATATAAATTCTTATTGAAACGATTCAAATGTGGGACAGGGGGTGAGATGGGGTGGGGGGCGACATAGTCTGCAATTGGGGCATATTGTGTAAAATATTTGCAAACTGCAATTCTTGTTACATCATAGCGGGGGCGAATGATGCTACAATGTGCCTTGGGAGGGAGGGGAGGAGAAAGATTAGTTCATTATTCAATGTTACAAATGGTTGGGGAAGTTGGGGGAGGGGTGATGAATTAAATTTGTATTGTGTTTGTTTGTTGCTTAAGTGTTTCTATCCCTTACTGTCCAAAGATATGAGATGTACATACCATTGTTTTGAGACAGAGGGAAGGAGCATAGAACTCCACCTCATGAGATACAGTGATCTTAGAATTGAAGGATCCCACTCAACAGCATTTCTACTCCCCAGGAATTAATCATTGTAACCTGGAATGTTAGGGGGCAATCCACCCCAGTGAAACGTACTGCACTGTTAACAGTGCTTAAGAGACAAGGTGCCCAAATAGCTATGCTTCAGGAAACTCACCTGACAGGTAGTGAACACGCCAAACTGGCCAGGGGTTGGGTGCGTACATGCCATACATTATCCTATAATTTGCACAAGCATGGAGTGGCAGTTCTCCTGCATGAAAAACTGCCCTTTAAAGTGGAATGGGTGGTGGCGGACCTTGAAGCAGGCCACTATGTTTTTGTGGAAGGAGATCTCTATGGGGAGAAAATAACCTTGGCAAGTGTATATGCCCTGCAGTACACTACCCAAGTTTCTACCAGGATGTCATGGGTGTTATGGTCCGAGAGCAGTTCAGGGGTTTGATCCTGGGTGGGGACCTAAACTGCATCATGGATCCCAGATTGGATCACTCTGATAAGAAGGGAAAACTTAAAGGGGCCATTAAAAATTGGCAGACAGGAATGTGTGATTTACAGTAGATATGATTGATGGATGGGGACAGCGAATCCAACACTTAGATAGTACACCATTTACTCCCATCCCCATAAGACCTGGTTTAGAATTGATTATCTTTACTTGCTGAGGAGTTGCTTTTTAAAGTAATAAGCATTAAACACAGTCCAATCCACATTTTTGACCATGCTATGGTGCGCATGTCATTGGGCATACAGGAGATGAAGGAGGGTCCCCCACCATGGAAATTCACTAACTATTTGCTGTGTAACACAGATTTTAAAATGTATTTGAAAGAACAATGGGAATAATATATCCAGACAAATAGGGGAACAACTCCAAGTAAGGCAGTAATATGGGATGCAGGGAAAGCATATATGCGGAGAGTTATTATTAATTTTGTCTCAAACCGTAAAAGGAAGATAAGAGAGCGTAGGGACAATTTAGAGAAATGTCTGAAAGTCTTGGATAGGAAAGTAGTACTGGGTGAGGGAAGGGACACACACCAATTGTTGGCAGCAACGAGAGGGGCCCGGAAGTCCTGCTTGTTTGTAAGAAAATAATTCTTTGAGTAGGGTAACAAGCCAGGACCGATGCTGGCCAATCTGATTAGGGGTAGGAGAGGTACAAACTTAGTGCTCGGAGTGAGGAGGGGAGAATGGTGTTATTATGAAAGAAAAAACACAAATAAGGGAAAGATTTAAACAATTTTATCAGAAGCTGTATCAAGCTAAATGTGGGGGTACCAGAGAACTAATGATGGAATTCCTGGGGAGTATGGTGCTGCCCCAGCTCTCTGATGCTCAGAAGGCATGGCTGTACTCTAAGATCACTAAAGAGGAAATAGGGAGGGTGATTAGTGGCTTGAAAAATGGTAAAATTAGTGGCCTGGAGGGTTTCCCGACTAAGTATTATAAATTAATGAAGGCTCAGATAGTGGAACCCTTCTGGAAGACCCTGAATAAGGCAGGAGAAGAAGGGGAAGAACTCCCAAATACATGGTAGGATGCTGTCATATGGGTGGTCCCCAAGGCAGGAAAGGATCCACTGGAGTGTGCCTCTTACCGGACCATCTCCCATTTGAACTGTGATCTGAAGATTTTGGCAAAAGTTTTGGTGGGGAGATTAGACAAGGTACTGCCACAACTGATTCATCCAGACCAGACTGGGTTTATACAGGGCAGATTCTCCTACCAAAATAAGCGAAAACTCTTAAATGTGATTTGAGGTGCCTCCCACAAAGCAGGGGATACCCATGTCATATCAATGGATGCTGAAAAACATAGAAACATAGAAACATAGAAGATGACGGCAGATAAGGACCGCAAGGCCCATCCAGTCTGCCCATTTTTTTTTTCTACCTTATAAATGTGCCATCGGCCTTTGCTCTGTCAGTGGCCTATCTATTCATAGTCATTTGTATTGCTCCCTTATGCCTATCCCATGCCTGTTTGAAGCCCTGCACTGTATTCATAGCCACCACTTCTTGTGGTAAGCCATTCCATGCATCCACCACCCTTTCTGTGAAAAGAATTTCCTCACATTCCCCCTTAATCGGCCTCCCTCTAATCTCATGCTGTGTCCTCTTGTCCTGCTATTTTTCTTATATTTAAACATGTTAGACTCTTTCACCTTGTTTATGCCTTTAAGGTGTTTGAATGCCTCGATCATATCACCTCTCTCCCTCCTTTGCTCAAGGGTATACATGTTGAGCTCTGTTAATCTGTCCTCATATGTCTTCTGATGCAGTCCCTGCACCATTTTGGTTGCCCTTCTCTGGACTGCCTCAATTTGGTTAATGTCCTTGTGAAGGTGTGGCCTCCAATACTGCACGCAGTACTCCAGATGGGGCCTAACCAGTGTCTTGTACAGAGGGATTATTACCTCCCTCTTACGACTTGTGATACCCCTACTAATACACCCTAACACCCCCCTAGCCTTACCTACTGCTTTAGAGATCTGCTTGGATGATTTTGGGTCATCAGTGATGATGATGCCCAAGTCTCTTTCTTCCTTTGTGACTGCTAGCAACTCCCTCCCAGCCTATAGGTGGCTTCATGGTTTCTCTTCCCTATGTGCATGATTTTGCACTTCTTTGCATTAAATCCAGTTGCCACTCTTCTGACCATTCTGCTAGTTTATCCAGATCTCTTCTCATTCCCACCCATCTGGATCATCTACTCTGTTGCAGATCTTGGTGTCATCTGCAAACAGACAAGCCTTACCCTCTAGTCCATCTGCAAGGTCACTAATGAAGATGTTGAAGAGGACTGGCCCAGGACTGATCCCTGAGGTACCCACTTGTGACTTGCATCTCTTCTGACTGTATACCATTTACCACCACTCTCTGTTTTCTGCCCGTCAACCAGTTTGCCACCCAGTTGACCAACTTCTGACCCACCCTGAGCCTATTCAGCTTATTTATCAATCTTCTATGTGGAACAGTGTTGAAAGCTTTGCTGAAGTCAAGGTAGGCGACATCAACTGCTCCCCCTAGGTCCACCACTCTGGTTACCCAGTCAAAGAAATCTATGAGATTAGTTTGACAGGACCTTCCTTTTGTAAACCCATGCTGTCTTGGATCCTGTGCCCCTATGGATTCCAGGTGTTGCACTATCCTTTCCTTAAGGAGTGCCTCCATAATCTTGCCCACTACTGAGGTAAGACTGACCGGTCTGTAGTTCCCCGCCTCCTTCCTGCTACCACTCTTGTGGAGTGGGATCACATGAGCCCTTCTCCAGTCTTCTGGGACTTCTCCTGTGCTCAGAGACTCACTAAACAATTCTGCTAATGGCTCTGCTAGTTCCTCCTTTAGCTCCTTAAGTACCCTGGGATGTATGCCATCAGGTCCCATTGCCTTATCCACCCTGAGCTTAGCAAGCTCTTGTAGGACCCCTTTCTTTTGTGAAGGGGTAGTGCTCACCTCCCTCCCCTGTGTCCATGATGCTGAGCTGTGGGCCCTGCCCTACCTTCTCTTCAGTAAATACTGAGCAAAAGTATCTATTTAGGATAGATGCCTTTACAGGGTCCTCCTCCTCACATGCTCCCTTTTCTCCATTAAGTTTAGCAATACCCCCTCTGGACTTTCTCCTTTCACTAATGTATCTATAGAAAGTCTTGTCACCTTCTTTTACTGTTCGTGCTAGTGTTTCCTCAGTTTGGGACTTTGCCTGCCTTACTGCCTTATCTGCTTCCCTTAGGGCAGTTTGGTATGCCTCCCTGTCTTCATCCCGCTGTGTTCCCTTATATTTCCTGAAGGCCAGCCTTTTGGCTCTGACTTTTTCTGCTACTGTATTTGAGAACCAAAGTGGTTTCCTTCTTCTTTTGCACTTCCTTTTCTGTCTAACACAATGGGATGTTGCTTCAAGTATTGCATCCTTAATGCTTGCCCACTTTGCCTGTACCCCTCACCGGTGTTTCTTTTTTCCAGGGCTAGCTTAACTCTGTTGGCCATCTTATCAAAGTCGGCTCCTCTGAAGTCCCATATTTTTGCCTTGGAATGGGATGATTTAGATGTAGTAGCCAAATTGAACCATACCATGTGATGGTCACTGGCCCCAGGTGACCTTTTACCTGGAGATCTGTGATCCCTTCTTTGTTAGTCAGTACTGGATCTAGGATAGCCCTGTCTCTTGTGGGTTGCTGTACCAGTTGTTTGAGGCCCCCTGCAGGAATCCACTATGAGTCTAGTTCTGGCAGATGTTCCTGCTGGTATTGACCAATCTGTATCCGGCATGTTGAAGTCTCCCATTATCAGAACCTCCCCTTTAGCTGTCATGTTTTGTATATCTTCTAACAGTAATGTGTCTATGTCCTCCCTCTGGTCTGGGGGCCTGTAGACAACCCCAGTTCTTATGGCTGTCCCATTTCCTGTTTCCAGGGTGACCCACAGTTCTTCTGGCTCCTTATGTGTATTCTGAATTTCTGTAGCTTTGATATTTTCATTAACATACAGGGCCACTCCTCCCCCCCTTTTTGCACCTCGGACTCTTCTGAATAATACATAGCCAGGTACTGAAGTCTCCCAAGTGTGGTTACTGGTAAACCACGTCTCACTAATTGCTACTATGTCCAGTTTAGCCTCTGACATTATTGCCTGCAGGTCTGGGATCTTATTTCCCAGGCTGTGAGCATTTGTGTACATGATTTTCCATTGGCCAGATTTTGGTGTGTTAGTTGTTGGGTGAAGTTTGGCATTACCCTGTGATGTATGGGAGACAAACCTTTTTTTCTTACCTGGTGATGCAAATGAGCGGCAAACATGCTGAATTCCTGTTTGACCACTAGCTGAGGGGAGGTGTTCTTCCCATTCGACGTATGGGGTGCTGCCCCCTCTCCCCATTTGCTAGTTTAAATATTCTGCAAGGCGTCAAACTTCTGCCCCAATGCACTGACTCCTCTTTAGTCAGATGCAGTCCATCAAATTTAAAGAACTTTCGCTCCCAGAACTGTTGCCAGTTCCATACAAATCTGTGTCCTTTTTCCTGGCACCAGCCCTTGAGCCACGTGTTTAGCTCCCCTATCTCCCCTTCTCTGACCTTCCGTCCATCTGCTCCCTCTCCCAGACTGGCAGGATCTCAGAGAAGGAGATGCGGACGAAATAGATGATAGTTTGTCACCCAGCCTAGTCAGGTGTTCCTTGGTCTCCACAACTGACCGGCTGGCGAGATCGATAGTCCCTATGTGTACTAGGACATCAATGTTTTCTCCTGCTTTGTGAACAATTTTAGCAATGCGGTCAGTGTCTCTCCATGCTGATGTACCTGGGAGACATCTGACCATCACCCTGGCTGGAGATGGGTATCAACTCCCGAATCATGGAGTCTCCTATGATCAGAAGTTTTTGGATTTCCTTTGTGCTTGTTTTGTTTTGGTTCCTGATTTGGGTGAGTTTTGTTGTGCTAGCTCCTGTGCGCAGTGTCCTGCTCTGCAGTGTCTTCTGCCTCTTTATTTGATTTCAGAGATAGAGGCAGATACCTGTTTGTAGTGTTTATATGGTTTTTGGAGGTAATGTGTTGAAGAGCAGAGAGTGATGGGACACCTGATTTGCTCCTCCTAACCACCTGCCAACCTCCTGGACCAACTACCCTCTGCGGTCGAGGTTTTTCTGTTGGATGCTGGGGAAATGGTGGTTGGTTCTTATAATGTATTTCCTCTTGAATATGAAATTTGAGGCGTGCAATCTCTGCCCATGCTGCCCGGAGCTGAGCCCTAAGATCTCCAAAGGCCCAGCATGTAGGACAGTGTCCTAAATCCTGTAAGACTGTCCTTCTGAAAATTGTTCCACAGTACCTGCAGTTAATGAAATCCATTTCAAATAAGTTGCTGGGTTTGTAACCTAGTCAGAGTAATTAGAAGGAAAAAAAGGAAAAAAAAAATGCAAGTAATGGTTTAATTGTGCTTTGTTTAACTTGTTATAACAAGTTAAATTACTAGTGCCCTTAAAAATGAGATCACCTTGTGGAGCCCCACTGATCCGCCTTCCTGTTCTGCCACAGGAAATGTCACAACTGTGGTACCCTATAAAAGGAGTGTAGCGTGGGGTGGTTGGGGATGGGGGTGGGTGGCTGGGCCCTTCCCCTGCCTAAAAAGAAGAACCACGGACGAAAGAACAAGGAGGTAAGAGCAGAAACAATCAGTCAACAACAAATACAGTAACCCTGAAAGCTTATCCTAATGTTAGATAAAACTGTAAAACCTGTAAAGCACCACCTGTAATAATTTCAGAGAAGATATACGCTGTAAGAAACACTTTGCTCCAGAGAAAAATAAAGCAGTAACAGAAGATATACCTTGCAAAAGACAATTTGAATCAGAAGATTACAGGAGTAATCTGTTAGCAAAATGTTTGATCAAAAGGTGTTTGATCATATAAAATGGGACTACCTATTTGAAGTGCTCTCCCGGTTTGGTCTTGGTGAAGGATTCATAGGGCTGATTAAACAAATGTACAGGAACCCAAAGGCACAGATGTTAGTGAAAGGCTTCTTTTCGAACAGACTGGGGCTAGGGAGAGGAAAAAGACAGGGGTGCCCACTCTCACCTCTGTTGTTCGCCATGGATTTAGAGCCCCTGGCAGTGACTATCAGGGATGACCCTAATATCTTGGGGGTTTAAGGGAAATTGGGTTGGGAACATAAGGTCACCTTGTATGCGGACAATATGCTGCTATATGTGGTCGGGCCGCAACAATTGATGTCGCACCTGATACACCTAATAGAGAAATTTTCCCAGTTCTCAGGTTACAGAATTAACCATGGGAAATCTGAGATGCTAAAAATAGGACAAGACGCGGAGAAAGGTACAATAAGGGACTGGGGTCTAAGAATAGTCCGAGATTCCTTTGTATATTTAGGTATTTGGGTGGGGAGAGAAGTAGGCTCTCTGTATGAGTTAAACTACACACCACTGATAAAAACAGTGGAGACAGACCCATTCTTGTGGGGGACATTACCTATTTGCTGTTGGGAAGAATAAATGTAATAAAAATGAATATCCTCCCCAGGGTACTGTATGTGATGCAGATGATATACGTAGGCCTCACCAGAGTAGATATTAAGAAATTGGAAAGAGCCTTTTCAGCCTTTATATTACAAGGAAAGTGCCCCAGGGTAGGCCAAGCATGTTTAAAGGCAACAGTGGAGAAAGGAGGAGTGAACTTCCCAGACCTGAACAACTATTACCAAGCTATACAGCATAGATATCTTCAGGATTGGGTTAACTGCCCCAGGGAGTCAGACTGGCTCAATCTGGAGGAGAGGGTCTGCCCAGGAAGGTTATCAGCCTACTTAACCAAAAAGGGTCACAGAACATATATTAATCAGGGTAGGCCTAACCCTTTTGTCTTAACAGTCCTGGAGAGCTGGGAATGTATAGGCAGAACCAGTGGGGTGGGCCAGGGAGAAAGACTACTATTCCCAATCTCAGGGAATCCCTTCTTTTTGCCTGGGATAGGAGATGTTGGTTTCAAAGAGTGGTAGAAGAAAGGAATTTTATGTGTGGGGGACTTGTATAGTAAAGAATGCCTTTTCTCCTTTGAGGACATACGGAAGGGGATAGGCCTGGAACTGCAGCACTTTTTCCAATACCTGCAGATCACAGCATACTGCAGGGGACAGGGTAGAGAGCAGGTAGGGGATTCCCCATGGGGACAGGTAGAGCAACTAGTTTTCTCTTGTTGTAGGAATCCTAAAGGAATTATTCAGAGGGTGGTTCAGGAGGAGAAAATACACTTCTTGGACACTATGGGGAAGACAAAAAGTCTGTGGGCAAGAGATATGGGGACTGAGATTTCTGAAGAGAACTGGGGGGTAATTTTAAAACTTCATGTGGGGATAATAATATGCAGTAAGTACAAATAATTATTTTATAAATTCATACATAGACTGCACTGTCCCCCACTGATAGTTCACAAGTTTAACCTTGCCATCTCACCAGTATGTATACGCTGTAATAGAGATCTGGGATCCTGCGATCACTATTTTTGGACATGCCCGGTATTAAAAATATTTTGGAGCGAGGTGGCAAAAGAACTGGAGAGAATCAGGGGGAAGAGAGTGCAGATCTCTGCGCTACTTCTCTTATTTGGAGTGGAATATTTGGGCGCAGAAGGGTGGTCTCCCTTACCAAGGTGAGCAAGAGTTTTACTGATTCTGACCAGGCATTGTATTTTGAACACATGGGTCTCCGGGGCTACACCCACAATACAACAGTGGAAAACTCTGGCTTTGCAGGCACTGCCATGGAATGACTCACCTTCATGCTGAAGGAAAATGGGTAACTTTTCTATAATACTTGGCAGATATTAAATGAGGGGTGGTTATGAGAAGGGAACGTAGGAACCTAACATAGAAACATGGAAACATAGAAGTTGACAGCAGATAAGGACCGCAAGGCCCATCCAGTCTACCCATTTCTTTTTCTACCTTATAAATGTGCCATCGGCCTTTGCCCTGTCAGTGGCCTATCTATATATACTCATCTGTATAGCTCCCTTATGCCTATCCCATGCCTGTTTGAAGCCCTGCACTGTATTCATAGCCACCACTTCCTGAGGTAGGCCGTTCCATGCATCCACCACCCTTTCTGTGAAAAAGAATTTCCTCACATTCCCCCTTAATCAGCCTCCTTCTAGTCTCATGCTGTGTCCTCTTGCCCTGCTATTTTTCTTATATTTAAACATGTTAGACTCTTTCACCTTGTTAATGCCCTTAAGGTGTTTGAATGTTTCGATCATATCACCTCTCTCCCACCTTTGCTCAAGGGTATACATATTGAGCTCTGTTAATCTGTCCTCATATGTCTTCTGATGCAGTCCCTGTACCATTTTGGTTGCCCTTCTCTGGACTGCCTCAATTTGGTTAATGTCCTTGTGAAGGTGTGACCTCCAGTACTGCACACAGTACTCCAGATGGGGCCTAACCAGTGTCTTGTAAAGAGGGATTATTACCTCCCTCTTACAACTTGTGATACCCCTACTAATACACCCTAACATCCCCCTAGCCTTACCTACTGCTTTAAAGGTCTGCTTGGATGATTTCAGATCATCAGTGATGATGATGCTCATGTCTCTTTCTTCCTTTGTGACTGCCAGCAACTCCCCTCCCAGCCTATAGGTGGCTTCAGGGTTTCTCTTCCCTATGTGCGTGATCTTGCACTTCTTTGCATTAAATCCCAGTTGCCACTCTTCTGACCATTTTGCTAGTTTATCCAGATCTCTTCTCATTCTGCCCACCCCATCTGGATCATCTACTCTGTTGCAGATCTTGATGTCATCTGCAAACAGACAAGCCTTACCCTCTAGTCCATCTGCAATGTCACTAATGAAGATATTGAAGAGGACTGACCCCAGGACTGATCCCTGCGGTACCCCATTTGTGACTTGCATCTCTTCTGACTGTATACCATTTACCACCACTCTCTGTTTTCTGCCCGTCAACCAGTTTGCCACCCAGTTGACCAACTTCTGACCCACCCCGAGCCTATTCAGCTTATTTATCAATCTTCTATGTGGAACAGTGTTGAAAGCTTTGCTGAAGTCAAGGTAGGCAACATCAACTGCCCCCTGGTCCACCACTCTGGTTACCCAGTCAAAGAAATCTATGAGATTAGTTTGACAGGACCTTCCTTTGTAAACCCATGCTGTCTTGGATCCTGTGCCCCTATGGATTCCAGGTGTTGCACTATCCTTTCCTTAAGGAGTGCCTCCATAATCTTGCCCACTACTGAGGTAAGACTGACTGGTCTGTAGTTCCCTGCCTCCTCCCTGCTACCACTCTTGTGGAGCAGGATCACATGAGCCCTTCTCCAGTCTTCTGGGACCTCTCCTGTGCTCAGAGACTTACTAAACAGTTCTGCTAATGGTTCTGCTAGTTCCACGCTTAGCTCCTTAAATATCCTGGGATGTATGCTATCAGGTCCCACTGCCTAGTGCACCCTGAGCTTAGCGAGCTCTTGTAGGACCCTTTGTTTTGTGAAGGGAGTAGTGCTCACCTCCCCCCCCCGTGTCCATGGTGCTGAGCTGTGGGCCCTGCCCTACCTTCTCTTCAGTAAATACTGAGCAAAATTATCTATTTAGGATAAATGCTTTTACAGGGTCCTCCTCCTCACATGCCCCCTTTTCTCCTTTGAGCTTAGCAATACCTAATGGAGTTAATTCAATTATGGTATACATAAATGTACTATATATTCTTTTTTTCTTTTTCTCTATGGATGAATCTATAATGGACTTTTTGATTAATATTTTGAATTGAATTAAGCAGAATATGTGATGAACTGGACCCTTTTGTACATAGTTTAATGAGTTTGTATCTATGTTATTATTTGTGTTGTATGCTATATGAATGATTGTCTATGTATATTGATAAAATCAAAAAACCTTAATAAAAATATGATACAAAAAAAAGACTTGCTCTTGGTAAGGACCTTTTAAAAGGATATAAAATGAATAGAAATGAAGCTGAAACACATAAAGTGAAACAAAAAAGTAACACTGTACTCCAGTTGTTTGCTATTCACACCCCTTTTGCTCATTACAGATGGTCCCACATAATTAATATAAAATATAGAAAGAAATGAAAAGGTGCAGCGTTTGAGAGGGTACTATTTAAAGAAGCAGATATGCTCCCCCTGCCTATTGACTGAATGAATTATGTCTTCAAGTTAATTGTGACATACTATGAATATTATTATGTTTAATAAATTTAAATGTAAATATTGATTATTTCCTTTCTGTGTTTATTACACAGCCCCAAGTGTGTTTTGATGAAGGGACAAGAGGTCCTGAAATATATGTAAACACTTAAAGGGAGCATGGAGATGTTTATAAAAGATGCAGAAATAAATAACAAAGACAAGGCAAGATTAGATGTCATTGCTTTATTATCAACAATAGTATCTGTGGATAGCATCATCCCTCAAAATAGTTTTCTACCTGGATTTCAACAAGGCATTCAACACTGTCCCTCATAGGAGACTGGTAAGCAAATTGGGGAACTTGGAGGTGGGTAATAAGGTGGTAAGATAGGTGAAAAAATGGTTAGGGGACAGGACACAGAGGGTAGTGGTAAACAGAGCTTGCTTTGAGAAAGGAAGGGTGACCAGCAGGGTACTTCAGGGATCAGTGCTGGGACCAATCCTCTTCAATGCCTTTATAAGTGTTGTAGCAAAGGAACTGGAAGGAAAGGTCTGCCTCTTTGTGGATGACACCACAATCTGCAACAGAGTGGACACTCCAGGGGAGGGGGTGGAAAGGATGGGTAAGGATCTGAAAAGACTGGAGGAGTGGTCAAGGGTATGGCAGCTGGGTTTTAATGCAAAAAAGTGCAAAATAGTACACTTGGGCCATAGAAACCTAGGAGAGGAGTACAAAATGGGCAAAGTGATCCTGACAAAGACCAAGCATGAAAGAGCCATATGGTAGTCATATCAGATGACCTGAAAGGTGGCAGGGAAGTGTGACAAGGCAGTTGGAAGGGTGAATGGAATGCTGGGGTGCATAGGAAGGGGTATCCCTTGAAACTGGAGAATGCGTTTCTGTATGGAAAGAAGCTGTAGTAGTCCCTATTTATAAAACAGGTTTAAAATCTGAGGTGTCTAACTATCGGCCTATAAGCTTAACATCTGTCATTGGAAATATTTTTGAAAGATTAATCTTACGTAGAATGGAAGATTATATTTCCGATAACAAATTACAAGATAAGACACAGCATGGTTTTACAAAAGGTAGATCATGCCTTACGAACCAACTTAGCTTTTTTGAAAATGTAAGTGAAGCATTAGACAAAGGTCTACCAGTGGACATAGTGTATCTGGACTTAGCTAAGGCTTTCGATTGTGTCTCTCATAAAATTTTGATTGAACATTTAATCACATTAAAATTTCCGTATAAAATAATTAATTGGATAGATTCATGGTTATATAACCGCAGACAAAAAACAACTGTTAAAGGTGCCATGTCATCATGGGCGAGTGTTACAAGTGGTGTCCCCCAGGGCTCTGTTTTGGGGCCTGTTCTATTTAACATTCTGACATCATCGTTGCAAACATCTAATAATATCTGGATCTCTAAATATGTGGACGATTGCAAAATAGGTTGCGTTGTTAACACTACTCATAATATCAGCCTATTGCAAGCAGAACTGGGTAATTTGGAAATTTGGGCTACTAACTATAAAATGAAATTTAACGAACAGAAGTGTAAAGTTATGCACCTGGGTTATAACAACCACAAAAATGTGTATATATTAAACAAAGAACAAATACATGTGACAGAAAATGAAAAAGATTTGGGGATTAATATAGATAATAAGTTACATTTTGAGAATAATACTATCTTTAAAGTAAAGAAATGTCAGAAAGTCATGGGTTGTATCTGGAAGAATATTAAAAGTAGATTACCTCAGGTTATTCTGCCTTTGTATACTAGTTTGGTGAGATCTCATCTGGAGTACTGTGCCCCTTTTTGTGCACCCTTAACAACTCGAAGTAGGAAACAATTGGAGGGAGTACAGAGGAAAATGACTAAAAAAATTTAGGGTATGACTAATAAGTCATATGGTGATAGACTTAGGTTACTTGGTCTATACTCTATACAATATAGGCAACTTGGGGTGATCTTTGCTTGCTCTATAAGGCTTTTATTACAGAGGGACTTTTAGAGAATCTTGGTATTGTAAGAAAATTAGGTACCTTGCATACTCAATCTCATACCATGAAGTTAAAAGGTGTACACTGTAAAACCAAAAAAAGACATCAATGGTATACACAGAGAATTGTTAACTTTTGGAACACATTACCAGTTTCAATTGTAGAAAGCAAAACTATGGAAGTATTTAAGAGTACACTAGACAAATTCATGGGTGACAAAAAATTTGATTTTATAGAAAATTAAAACCATCCTTGGATGGCAAATTCTTAAATAGGCTATGCCTCCTGAATTTGTATAAAAAACTATGAAACTATGAAACTATCACCAGCATGAAGAGGGAGGTGGTGCTGCCTCAATATAGATTGCTGGCAAGACCTCACCTTGAGTACTGTGTTCAGTTCTGGAGACCACATGCATGGAAGGACATAGACAGAGTAGAGGTGGTCCAGAAGAAGGCTACCAAAATGGTGCAGGATCTGCAACAAAAACCCTAAGAGGAGAGGCTTAAGGAGCTAAATATGTACACCCTCCAGGAGAGGAGGGGAGGGAGAGGGGCATATGACAGAGACCTTAAAATACTTCACTGGGGTTAATAAGGTTCAGGAGGTGGGTATTTTTCAGAGAAGAAGGTGTTCTAGAACAAGGAGCATGCTATGAAGCTGGACTGAAGTAAATTCAGGAGGGATGTGAGGAACTACTTCTTCGCAGAAAGGGTGGTGGAGGCCCAAAATAGTCTTCCAGCAGAGGTAGTTGGGAGAAAGCAGTACTGTGGTTCAAAAATACCTGGGACAGGCACAAGGAAATTGTAGTGGTAAGGAAGGGAGCGTAAGAGATGGCGCTGTGAATCAGCAGCAGATCTGCAGCAAAATATGAAGGTAAAAAAAATGGGCAGACTGCATGGACCCAGCGGCCTTTATCTGCCATCACGTTCTATGTTTCCTTTTACACTGTAATTTCAATTTGCTACACTGAAATGCACTGATTGGCAGCTCTGTGGGAGGTAGTGACACAGGGTAAAACCACAGTTATCTGTGCACAAAAAAATGATAACCAGTAACTAAATATAAATAAGAAATATAAAATAATATTTTATTTTTGCTTTATTTCATATATATATATATATATATATATATGCATATATTTTCCCTCGGATTGTCACCCCCAGAACATTTCTTTCCCTGGTGTCTAGTCATCCTTCATCCTCTGATTCCACTCCCTATAAATAATTTATGTATCCCTGGTATCTAGTGGTGACCTCCCACTCACTCATGCCCAACTTCATAAGGCTGCACTTTATCCCTGGTGTCTAGTGGCACCCCCACCTTCCAATGGCAGCCCCCTTGATAGTTATGCTTGCTGTGGTGTCTAGTGGCACCATCCATCCTCCATTGTGCCTCAGAGCCTGAAAAAAAGAAAACAGTCCCTCGAGGTCTTGTTTTATTTTTTTAAGTCTGTTGAGAATATGGTCCATCAGTGATGTGACCCTGCCCCCAGCCCGACCTCCCACTGAGCAACCCCCACCCCGCACCCCCACACACACACCCTCACTCTCCTGAACAGGTCCCAGTGTGAAGATCAACTCTCTCATTGAAGATACGTCTTGCTGCTGGAACTGGCAACTGCTATATGAGAACAAGCATTTGTCAATGCCGAAAGTTCGCCACGTTACTTAAGGAACAGCACGAGGAGGCGCTCCATAGAGTTTAAAGGGGGCAATTTGTAAAAGCTTGTTTTTATACTTTCCAGTGATGATTTTGTCAAAGAAAGGCAGTCGTTTAATTAACAAGGACCCTCTTAGGTAAGCAACTGCATTTCTTTGACAAGCTTGTCACTGGGAAGTATAACAAGTATTTGTCAATGCCAAATGTTTGCTTGCTGGCATTGGCATTGATAGTGCAGGAGTTAGAGAGATGCATAATAGGAATGGCAGTAAAGTATTGAACTGACTCCAATGCCACTCCCACCCTGCAGAGACTGACAGGCATTGGGGGTGTGCCTTTGGGTCATTGGCCATAACGCTGATGCCATTCCACCTCACCCTACCCTGCAGACACCAGCAGGTGTTGTGGTGTGCCTTGGGGTCTTCAGGCCTTGCACTCACCCCATTCCATAAGGAAATATGCTGAGATGGGTACAGTATAGGAGATTGGGGTGAAGGTTAGGACCAAAGACCTCAAGGCACATGTCGATGCCTGTCACTGGCTGCAGGGTGGGGGTGGAATGGCATGAGCATTATGGTTGATGATCCCAAGTCACAGCCCTGTTGCTCCAAATTTTCAACATGGGCTTTTTGTGACCCCACCTTATGAACAATGGCACTATCATTTCATTACTCAATCCTGAAAGGTGATTTTGCACAGTGACTGCACCATTTGGCGCCACAGGTGTGAAAACACATTTTGGACAAGATGTGAAAAATGACAGTTGTACTGTTCATAAGGTGGTGTAAAAAAATGGAGCAAAAATATAAAAGATTAGTGAAGTTACAAGCATGCTTAGAAACGCTGGTAAAACAATCATTTTTTGGACTTTTTGGGAATTTTTTCACCAAATTTTCAACATGGCCATTTTTGGACCTTTCCTCATGAACATTGGCCCTGTGATTATGTTAATCTGTTCAGAAAGCTGATTTCCCACAGTGACTGTGCTATTCTGTGCCACAGGTGTGAAAACACATTTTGGGCAGGATGTAAAAAATGATAGCTGTAATTTTCATGAGGTGTAAAAAAATGGCAATGTTGAAAATCTGGAGTGAAAGTATTAAAAATTGGTGACGCTACAAACGTGCATAGAAACTGCACAATGCACACTTGTAATGCAGTCATTTTTTGGAATTGTTTCACCAAATTTGTAACATGGGCTTTTTGGGATCTCTCCTCATGAACTGCAGCACTGTCATTTCGTTAATCAGTCCCAAAAGGTGATTCCGCACAGCGACTGTGAAATCACCTTTCAGGACCAAGAAATGAAATGACAGTGCCAGTGAACATGAGGTGGGGTCTCAAGAACCCAACGTTGAAAATGTGGGGTCAAAAGTTCTAAAAATGGCTAAGCTATCAACCTAAGTTGAAATCCCCTTCCCTCCACTGACTCCCGTTATAGGGCTTACCATGATTTTCTTCAGTTTGTGGTCAGCTTTTGAAGACTGCAGATGCATCCCGGTCCACAGAAGATCACTGCTCCTGATCTCCAGAGGTAAGTGTGAGTTGGGGGGTGCAGGGAGGTGGGTGCGCAGAGGGAGGTTCAGGATGGGGGAGAGGGACAGGTGAAATGACAAAGGACTGTTTTCCTTTTTTGCAGGTAAAAAAAAGACTCTGGAGGCAGTTTTCTTTACTTACAGGTAAAAAATACCTTTGGTACACTGAGTTGGGCTCCCAGTGTGCCACATGAGTTTGGGGGGGCCTGATGCCAACAGAGATTGGGCACACCTGTCGGCAAAGAAATTGAGCTTAGGGGTGGGGGCACACTGGGGTGGGCTCCTTGTGTGCCATATGAGTTTGGGGGGCCTGATGCTGAGGGAGATTGGGCACCCCCATCAGCAAAGAAATTGAGCTTGGGGTGGGGGCATCCAACACCAGAAGTAGGCATCCCGGTTTCGGGAAAATTGTCTCGGCACACTGGGTGGGCTCCCAGTGTGCCACAATGTGGGGGGTGGGGAATACATGCCAACGTGGAGATCGGGCACCCTGACATCAGCTTTCCCAGGGAATGTGTGGTTTCCACACATGCGCAGGAGCAGTGGTGCTACTGTGCATGTGTGGAATCGGCTGCATTCCACACATATTTGTTCCATGACTGAACAGCAATTAGCTGTTCGGTGCCTCCTTCTTTTAAAGTTTTCACACACACACACTGCTCATAGCAATATGTCTACAGTGCGCAGGCGCGGTGAATTAAAAAAAGACAAGTGCGGTTTAAAGTATTTCAAAGGGGTTTTCAACTGCACTTACTTTATTTCTCATATAGCAGTCACCGGTTCCAGCAGCAAGACATGTCTTTCATGTGAGAGTGGATCTTCACACTGGGATCTGTTCAGGTGAGTGAGGGTGAGTGGGGAGGTCTGGGGAATGCAGGGTGGTGGGTGCTTAGTGGGAGGTCAGGCTAGTGGGGTGGTCACCTCAACGAGGGACCTCTTTTACAGATTTAATAAAAAGACATTGAGGCACTGTGAGGGACATCAAAGGGTGGAGGGTACCACTAGACACCTCATTTAAATCAGCAATGACATGCAGAAGGCTGAAACTGATCTAGATAGAGGGGGAATATAGACTAGCAATTTTTGCACTAACCAAAGAGCCACCTAACAGCAGTTTCTAATTGTTGTAATACACACACACACACACACACACTGACTAATATATATACACATATATGCATACATATTCCAGTATAACATAACAGTGCACTGTCTACACACACAGAGCATTCACACACACACACACACACACACACACACACCACACACACATATGCCATACGCTGCCTTATATGGCATTTATTTACTTATACATCTAACCCTAACTTTTATTGTATTTAGGATAAGCACTGTGTTTTGCACTAACTCATTGTACTAATCTATGGCATGATGACCAGCAGGACTGGAACAAAGCACCATAAAGACACACACTAACACACATGCACTGTTTCATGTTCTGAACAATGTGCACTACTACCATATAGCATTACAGCCATTTGCAAACTGAGCAGGAAAAGGTTAATGTACCAAAAAAGGGTTAACAGATTGCCACACATGCACGCACACACACATAACCCTCTCCATGATATGAACAGAGTTTGCCATATAGGGAAACACTAACAGAGCCCTTTGTCATTGCCTGCATGCACTAGCTTTTGCCAATTAATTTCAAAAATATAAACAGTAACCAAAATAAAAAAAAACTCATTAAGTGATTTGCATAAGTTAGTGTGTTATTTACTGCTATCCTTTTTATGTTGGCATGCTTGCGCAGCCAACATCTTGCGGCAGTGGGGATTTGGAGGTGCGGCCGCTGTTGGGCGAATGCAGTAGGTGCGTCCCTCATTCCCCAATCAGCCTGCATGCCAGCGCCACAACATGCATACATAATGTGGTGAGCACATCTAAGGAAAGGTCTGGTGCAATCCGAGCAAAGCTTGTCAGACGCAGCGAGCCTTCCCTAGACGTGCTCACCCAAATTATGAGCATGGCCAAATGCAGTGGCAGAGCTAGGGAGAAGGTGGGGGGCCAGTGTCCCTGGACCATTTTGCCTCTGACTTTGCGCCCCCCCATCCGTAAACTAACAGCCTGCCTGGTGCCCCTAGAGCCCAAGTAAATGGAGTCATCAGTCGCGGGTCACCGCTGATCAAGCCTGGTGTGTGGTGTGCCCCCACAGAGATTCAGGAGGAATTGGCAATCATTGGTCATGGGTCATGGCAGGCCCCCCACATAAGCAGAGAAATCAGCTGCAGAGCTCGCCTGTTGCCCCCATGAAGTGGCGGAATCGCCGACGCCGGCCAAGAGTTACAGAACTTTTTTTTTTATTAGGGGGCATGTCAGGCCCCCAGGTGTCCCCACAGAAGCGGAGGTCCTCAGCTGTAGTCTGTCTGTATCCCACTCCCTGACTCCCTTCAGTTCCGGCTCCTTCCCCTCTCTCATTCTGTAGTCGGTCAGATCAGGCTGCGGGCACCAAAAAAAAAACAAAAAAACTGAAGTGCAGCAAAGCAATGGCATCCTCACTATCAATTAATTTGGTCATCGTTCGAATCGCCACTCCAGTCTCTGGCCCGCCCTGCCACCTGACTGCACAACAACACAGTACTAAGTACAACAGTAGTTAGTTTAAAAACATTTTTTCCACCATTCCAGGAATGGCAGCTGCCCACCTTACTTCCTCCTTGTTTGACCTGGCTACCGATCGATGGACGGTACAGAATGATTAGAAAAGGACTCACTTTACACCCTGACTCTGACTGGTTGAAGAGTGCCTCGCAGCTTGCACTGCTCCTCTGTTGTCACCCCACCCCAGTTCCACAGACGAGACGGTCATAAATAATGGCATTCGGAATCGGTTGGTCCCGTCCACTCTTGCTATGTCCCTCCACCAGCTCAGCTCCATCCTGACTCACTGGACAACAGAGTAATGGGGAAGCATGCTGAGGGGGCTGTGGGCTTGGGCAGGAGTTACCCACCTCGGGCACTGCTGCTGCCAGCTCCAAGGAATGGGGACCCGACCCAGCCTTCCCCAATGCAGCCATCCTTCAGTGGATAGAGACAGAGATACTGAAAGTAATTTAAACCTGTGTACGTTTTCGACTCAAGAGTCATCAGGTATCATCACGTAAGGGAAACACTCTGATCTATAGAGAGCCATAAATAAATAAAGGCAGTGTTCGTGCCGTCTCATCTCTCAACCTTTTCTCACTGAATATGGAATGCAAACACAATACTGTGGGGTGACAAGGGATGCAAGCTCAGAACCCACTGTGAAAAGTAGTACTTTTTGTGTACCAAGTCTTGTTTTGATATAGCATCTTAGTGTATGATGCATTTCTGCTTTTAATGTCTGAGTCTATAGCATCCGCTCTGTGTGGGCAGCACCTTCCTTTGTGGGTGGGATGTGGAACAGAGCTATTTTAAGGGTTAAAATGAGGACTGCCCCCAAACAGTGCGCTCTGCCTGGCCTGCTCTAAAGTGCCCTCAGTCTGCCCTGCTCCAAAGTCCAGCTCAGCTGCTCCTGCTGCTACCTGAAAGACAAGACACTCTGCAAAAACAAACAGAAAAATGCAGGGAGCAGCAGCAGCTTAAAGGAGCGTAAAGGCAGAGAGCAGGATTCAGAAGGGAGCCAATCACCCTACAGAAAAAATAAGGAGTCCAGTCAGAGCAGATAAGTTATTTCAGGCTTGTGATTGGTTCAGTCAGGAGAACCAAATCACAAACCTGCAATAACCATACTACTACGGCGGGAAAAACAAACAATAGTTTCTCCTGACAAATTTGCCCTATAAAAGAGGGTACTTTACAACATCTAGCATCCATTCAACTTCTGTTTGTATGGATATAATCACACTGTGAGTCAGTGTGAAAGCAAAGCAAAGCAGAGCAGCTGATCTTTTGTTTTCCTGACATCGTCATCAGGAGGATTTCTCACATTCCAGCTGGCAGCAGGGACATCTGGGACCAGACTATCCAGCACAGAGAACCAGGAGCTGGGAGACTTTTTGAGGCAGAGATCACGGGACCTGGTGGTGGCTACAGCCTACAGAGAAGAACAGCACTCACTAATCTACAGTTTTTGTGAGGTAAGCTGGCAGGCAGGCTGTGGTGGTGAATCTTGCAGAATATTTGATATATGTGTATCTGTAAGAATGTGTGTGTGTGTGTGTGTGTGTGTGTGTGTGTGTGTGTGTGTGTGCATACAGAATTGTTTTCATACAGTACTTTGATACAAGTTGTGGCTCGAGTGTGAATACAGCCAGTCATGTACAGTGCTGAGCAGCTGTTTATGAATGAAACACTATAATATTCTGTGGTGAATTTGCATATGCAGCCCATGATGCTTTGCATTGTGGGGGCATGTGTGATTTTGTATTCCTTTGAAACTTGGCTTCCCAGCCAAATGCCGTTTTGGGTAACCATTGCCTCAGTGTTTGTGCACAGAGGTTCTTTGTCTTTTAAATATTTTTTTTGTTTTAATTGGGTTCACCACAACATAACCCAGACAGATCATCTTAGGGTAGCTGGTTCATTCCACTGAGGTGTCAAACAGACGAGGCATACTGATGAGTCCTGGTAGGACGAAACACGTGTTTATGTCTTCTGTTGGCTCCCTTTGCAAACTGTGTGAGAGGCCTTTCGGCACCATGCATTTTTGCTTAAAGCTGAACCAGCATAATATTCTGTGGTGATCTGCACATTCAGTCCATGATGCTTTACATTGTGGGGGCATGTGTGATTTTGTATTCATATATATACAGTATATATATGTATATATGTTATAGTTAAGGCTGAGTAGGCAGTTTGATGTTAAACCCACATTTTTGTATGTCAATAACTTTGCAAGAAATGTGGAATGCGTGGTCTGTTATGGTAGATCTCTTGATTAACCATGTCGAGTTTTGGTCAGAAATAATGCATGATACAGATTTCATAGATTTTATCTTGCGTAGAGGTCTTGCTGTTAATGACACTTGAATTTTTATCATATCTGCTATGGTTGCTGAGATACTGGCAAATTAGTGTTGCAAAGGTTGCTGCTGTTAATGCATCACTTAGGGTTAAAGTCACAAATGTTGGGAAATGAGACTTTAGGGTAGAGCCCCTAACTCCACCACCATCCACAGATCGACAGATGCTGGGGTGGGTGGGTGTTGGGAGGGTGTTAGGGGCTCTACCCTAACGTTTCATTTCCCTTCCAACTTTTGTCACTTTAACCCCAACTAATGCATTAACATAAGTTTTTTGCAATAAAAAAATATATATTTAGACAGCTTTTCTTTCTTTGATACAATTTTTGGTGGCAAGATTCAAGAGTTAGAAAAGAGCCAGTCAGGATTATACAGTGCTGTGCAGTGGTGGTCATCTTTGTAGCCCTTCTGGGCCATCTCCAGCAAGTGAATGTTCTTTTGAGGTGTGGGCACCAGTACTGAACTCCATACTCTAGTAGCGGCCTTACCAATAACCTGTACAAAGGAAGTATACCCTCCTCTCTCCTACTACTGATCCCCCCCAGATATGCATCCCAGCATCTTGTTTGCCTTTATATATATTACCATCACTGCACAGCACTGTCTAACCATGATTGGCTTTGTTCCCACATGTGGATGGAGTGTAGCTGTATAAATGTTGGACCAGTGCCCATACAGGGAAAACATGTATATGTTAAATATAAACAAAGTTAAATATGTAAAAATGCTCTTTGTTATATAACTGAAATAGTGGGAATCTATATGGTGTATATACTGTATGACATGCATGGGCATGGACAATATATTGACCATATGTTATATAGTTTTATATTACAAATGCACTTTCCAAAGTATGCTGTCCATTCACATAGCATATATATGGCTTATATTTTCCTACTAGTTCATATATTTTTAATATATAAAAAAGGTGCCAATTTTTGTATATTTAAAATAGTTTCAGCTATATATGGGAAATGTATCTTTTATTTCTGTATGGGTGCTGCTCCCTGCCCACCTCCAATTGGGGTTAAAAAAAAAGAACCCCCCCCAAGGAAGGAGTTTACTTTACCTAGTAAAGGCTAGCAGTGGTCAAGCTGTACAAAGTGTGCAAGGGTTCCATGCCTGAGTAGTAAGCCCCTGCTTGCAGGGTTACCAGTTCTTTACAAAACTGGTTGAGAAGTGGTTGTGGAGCCAAGAGTTTTCTTAGAAATTGCTAAAATGTGTTAAATTCAAGAAACTTTTAGATGAACGCTCTCCTTAGCTGGCTTTTTCATAGTTATTGTGAAAGGAAGGAAGTAGTTGCATTGCATACTGAACTCTTGCTGAGTGCCAACACAGCCTCTAAACCCCCCCCCAAAAGAAGCAGAGCAATATTTTCAGCCAGCTTTCTTCCTATGTGTCTCTAGCTCCTCTACTGCCACTGCCAATGCCAGCGCGGCAACATTCGGCATTGACAAAGGCTTGTTTTAACTCTTGCAGATCTCTTGAACTGGTAACAACACTGTCCTTTACTCCCAGCACAGTTCAGGAAAACAGAGCTCTTAGGAATGTGTTGATCTGAGGCATTTCCTACTAGCCTCTGAAATCTGATAGCAGGATAGCATAGTTACAGATGCCAGCCTTGTTAGTCAAGCAGTGGCCATCAGTAATCTCCAGTTACAGCAGGAAATGTTGTATCTGGACATCCCATAACTGAAATGTCACATGGGATGGGAAGGGGGGAGAGAGAGAGAGAGAGAGAGAGATGGGCGGGGCGGGTCTTTCTTTCTTTCTTTCTTTCTTTCTTTCTTTCTTTCTTTCTTTCTTTCTTTCTCTTGAAGGGCATGTCTCACTGCACTTTCCCCTTCATGCTAGCTATACCAGAAGTCAGCAGTAGAGCAATAAAATAGTGCAGGTGGGAGGGGGAGCAGACACAAAAAGATAAAAGGTATAAAAAGAGAGTTTAGGTGGCCTTTAAGACTGAACTAAAAAGATAGCAGTGAGAAATTTCTCCACTGATTGATGTTTAGTTTAGCAAGCTGCATGTGCTGTTTACACTGAACGCATACACCGATTGTAATTTGAGCTGGCATGAGCATGCTGTCTCTCTCTTTCTCAGTGGAGTGCTTTCAGGTAGCAGAAGGATTATGCTTCAACTTCAAAATTGTGCTTCGGTGGGAATCTGAAGTACCCCTTTTTTCCTCAAGTGATAGCAAAATGGCTTGCAGAACTCCGCCCTGCAGCCACAAACATTAGAAGTCAATATATTCTAATTAAATTAAATCTAATATTATATTTCATATGATGATCACCCCAAAGAGAAGACTTACAGTTAATGCATTGAAGAACTCAAAGTTCAAATGGAGCTAGAAATCACCTACAGTATAAACAATGCTAAATGTAATAACAAATGTTAAACAAATAGTAATGACTATATTTATAAGAATATCAACATTTACAATCCACACTAAAGAAGTAATTACAAGAAAGAACAAAGTATTCAGCCAGACAAGTCTAAAATGAAAACCACTATAAATCCATAATCCAACTTCTTAACTTAACTGTATCCAGTTCCTGTTGTACTCTGTGATCTGTTTCCCAAAGTGATGTACAATTTCCTGTGTTTCCTCCTTTGTAGCTATTCCAGGTCACCCCTGAAAAAGGGACCTTTGGGGCTCAGAGGGCCAACTCGGTTAACAAAATTAATAAATAAATAAAATAAGTAAAATTTTAATCTTATCTAATGATAATAAAACAACAAAGGAGTTCATATGAACAAAACTAGAAATACAAAAAATGATTATACACAATTAGGCAGAGAATCAATTCATATGATTTAGTCCATACAATAGCAGTGGTAAGAACTATCTGCATTATTACAAGTACAAATAAAATTTTCAGCCAGGCAGGTGGATAATAACTGTTATAGACAGAATGAGGGTCATGGTATATATCTTTGCATTAACTGTAGAGAACATAACCATTTTAGCATATCGTTTCAAGAACAAAGTGTTCTTTCAGTCAAGGTTAAAACCGTAGGGAACTGTTAATGGTGAGGGGGGCTGTGCTGTGAAACATTACAGAGCAGTGGTACAGCAGGATGAAATATGCAGATGAGGGGCACGGAATGTGTGTCATGGGAACAGAATTATGTCCACTGAGTCATTCAGACCAAAAAGGACTGTCTGTGACCCTGCCTTTAGTATAGTGTACTTTATTAGCTTGTACTTACTATCTATTTCTGCTTCATATGTTGCATCCTTGTATTCAATTCACAGGTCTGCTTCTGTGTCTATTTTTCTATTTGCCTTCTTGACCTACAATGACCCCCTTTTTGTTCATAAACAAGTGTGTGGTCGTTTCACTTTTTCACTTTTCTATTTGGTTTACTATTTTTTCTCATATGATAAACTATTTTATTTTCAGACTGTCACATTTGTGGCACTTGTTTAATTAGCAATAGGCATCCATGCTAACTACACAGGTCTCTTGGTGTTTCCATACTAGTGTTACTTTAAGAGATTTTGGTATGTAACCAGTACCTGTATGTAGGTTAGCCCCATCCCCTGAGGAAGACTCATGTTAAGAGTCAAAGGTTAGTGATACTTGCCTCAGAGCACATTACATTTTCCTAATCCAAGTTCTTTGGCTGGTGTCACTGTGTATTTTACAACTCATTTCTTATTTCCCAGAGGGCAGCTTTCTCTTGTGTTGAACTAGGGCAGTGAAGAAGGGTCAGTCACTAGATTGACTGTGCTTTGACTTCAGTAAGGTATTCAACTTGGTGGCACATGCAAGGCTGCTGAAGACATTAGAGGGTATAGGCACAGCAAGTGACTCAGTAAGATGGGTAGATAGCTGACTGAGGTGCAGACAGCAGAGGGGGTGGTAAACAAGTTCAGGTCAGGGGAGAGGAAGGTCACAAGTGGTATGTCACATGAGTCAGTCATGGGACTAGTCCTTTTGAACATGTATATCAAATGAGGAGGAGAAGGAATTTAGGGCAGGGTGTATCTCTTTACAGATGACACTAAACTCTGTTTTATTTATTTTTATTTATGTATTTGTACTTTTTGACCAGGAAAAGTTGTTTGAACTGTTTACACCATGTGTTACAGGAGAGGTGGGTAGATGCAACTTCAATCAATTTCAATCAATCAATTTTATTTGTATACTGGAAAGTATGTGAGTAAAAATTCTCGTTTTCACAATTGTCCAGGGTTTGAAAACCACAAATAGACAGTTACAGAGACAATTTGAATAGTTAAAACACACAAGCACAGTAAATGCAATATATTTACAGAGTTAAGAGTACAATGAACTAGCAAGTACAAACTATAACTATCATATTTAGAGGAGTGGGCAATGTAAAAGAGTCAAACAGATGTCAATCAGAGTAAAGTGATTTTTACATGACACACATTGCTGAAAGAGATTAACTGAGTAGACCATTGGATAGCTATGAGTGGCCTGGGTGAAAGGAACTTCCCAGAGCATAGTGCCCATGGTGCTGCTAACCCACAGCACATTATCTCTGGGTGGAGGCACCATTTGTAGCATTTACTTACTCCATTGATCGAAGTGTACACTCAAGTCCGAGTGGACTTTGGTGTTGTGGTAAGGTTGGTACATTGTAAAGACCCCTTTACAACTATTTCTGCTCTGCATTTACTTTGGAAGATAGTGAACCCTTGCTAGAAAGTGGCATACATGCTGCTGTAAGTGGAATCTCATACATGAGACAGGTGGTAATTGGGTCAGAAAGGGTCTTACAGCCCTAAAAGTAGAAAAGACCACAGGACTGGATGGATTGCACCAGAGGGTGTTTGGGGAACCAGCATCAGAACTAGATGAACCCTTAGCAGATCTGTTCAGTAACCCAATAAAGGGGAGTTCTGAAAGACTGGAGGGTAGTGGACATAGTTGTACTCCACAAGGATTCAACATGGAGCAGCCAGGCAACTACAGGCCAATCAGTCTTTTTTTTTTTTTTATTTAGTTATTTAACCAGGTATAGCACACTAAGCTGAAAGCTTTTTTACAGGAGCAACCTGGGAGCACAAGGAGGTTAAGTGACTTGCTCAGGGTCACACAGTATGCAAGTGGAAGCTGTGGGATTCAAACCCAGGTCTGGTCTGCTGGATGTCACCAAATTTGCAGCTCAGAGCCTTAGACCACTGCGCTATACTGCCTCCCAGTCTTACACAGAAACATAGACAATGATGGCAGAAAAAAGATCAAAGGTCCATCCAGTCTGCCCAAGTTCCCTCAATCTCTTGAACCTTCCTTGAACCTAATGCTCTTTCAGGGTACTAACCCTCCTGTTCCTCTCCCCATTCATTTCCCTGGCCCTATCACCCCGGGCAACCACTATTCCCTTCATTCTGTCTGAGGCCTGTTTGAATCCCCTGACTGTGTTCACTTCCACCAAATCAGCTGGTGGACTGTTCCAAGGTTCCACCACCCTTTCCGTAAAGAAGTACTTCCTCACATCCCTCCTGAACCTCCCAGCTGGTAATCTCCACTCATGCCCCTGTGACTGTGAATTGGGATTCGTCTAAATAATTCCCCAAAGTTCACTTTATTAATTTCACTGAGGAAATTTGAAGGTCTCAGTCATATCTCCCCTCTCCCTTCTGGTTTCCAATGAGTACATGCTTAATGCATTAAGGTGCTCCTCATAGGATTTACCCTACTGTCCCTGAATCAGTTTGGTTACTCTGTGCTGCACTGTCTCCAACCTTATATCCATTACCTCCATTGTAGGTAAACTGATGGGAGACAGTAGCCAAGGAGGCCCTATTGGACTACATGTAGAGAACTGGGCCCCACGATAGTACGAAGCATGGGTTCCCATCTACTGCAGGTGCAAAACAGAAAGGCAGCTCCAGAGACATTGCAGTGCTCACCAAGAAGATCAGTCAATATGCAAAATATGGAACAGGGCATTTACAGAATCAAGAAATACACGTAAGATATGATCTCACGGTGTAAAGTTTAATCAGTTGTGCAACAGACAAAAACAGTTAAAGCAGCAACACATAGGACCTCTGACCAACAGCCAATGTTTTGTGTATAACAACACTTTTTCAAAAAAGTGCAATACATTTAAAGGTGCAACATCATTAATGAAGTGCTATAAAAAGTGCAATCCACCATAACAAAACAACATAGATTTACAAATTGAAATTATCCATTTATAGTGGGGAAAGGAAAGGAAAGGAAAGGGGGAAAGGAAGAATTAAAGGGGGGATGAGAAAAACAAAAATGAAGGAGGGCTGAGAGTCTAGAAATAGTGAGGCGAGCGAAGGGAGAAGGTGAGGGGGAGAACACTGTGGTGAGGGAGTTTTAAAAGGCAGGAAGAGAGCAGAAAATAATGAAAGGGGATGATTGAAGGGGGAAGGAAAAGGAGATAAAACACAGTGCGGAGTAATACTGCAGACATATGTTCAGAACTGCATAGATAGGTATTGGCTAAAGCATAAACAACCACCAATAAATATGTGTTTCAGGTCTGTCAAATACTACAATAATATGGCTCAAAGTTAGATAGCTAGGTGGGTATGCAGCTTATACAGCTGTAGATCATGCAACACATTATTATTAAAAGAAAGTTATAAATCATGACATCACACTTAGCCAATCAGGACTGTTTATTTTTAAACATTTCAGGTACTGTTATAACCATAAGAGGTTGTCTCATGCATGAAGTTCTAAGTTCAGCTGGCACAGGCCATTTCCCACAAAGGGGATTCTATAATATTCTGAAACTAAAAAAGTTAGATTTTAAATTCAAATTCCATTTTTTCAAGCAAAGATCTTTACATGATTTGTGATGTGTTTATATATACAGTTCCTGTGTCTCTTCTGCTAATGAGTTTTTTCTCAGGTCCTTTGTGTGGCAGGACTGCTCAGCTTTGCTTCACAGTTGTCTCATCCAAAGAACTCAAAAATGCGTGCTTATAACCATAAAGGACACAGTAGCAGTAAATACAAATATTAATAGGAAACAATGATGGTATGCAATGGTCAGAAACATTTTTTTTGAAAAATATCAAGTCTAGAATGTATTATATGTATTATAATGTACTATAGTACAGTCCTAGCAACAAAGTTCAAGAATCAAGAAACAACATATTCAGAAGAGACAGGACAGGTAGGAAGGGAGGAGGAGTGGCACTGTATGTGAAAAATGACATAAGGGCCACAGAGATCCAGGAGGAACAAAATGGGGGAGAGATACTGTGGGTTAAGCTGGAAAGAAAAATGGGGCCAGCCATCCGCACAGGTGTGGTCTACAGACCACCAACCCAGGAAGAAGAAACAGATAGGGAGCTGATGCTAGCCATCCAAGGATGGCAGACAAGGTAAGGTAGTACTGGTTGGAGACTTCAATATTCAGGCGTGGATTGGAGCATCCCAGCAGCAGCATCAACTAGAGACAGATTTATCCTGGACTCCTTCAGGGTGCCTTCCTCAAGCAACTGGTCATGGAACCAACTGGCAGAAGGCAATACTGGACCTTGTGCTCCAAACAGGGACAGTGTGATGGGGGTAACAGTGGGGGAGCACCTGGGAAACAGTGACCACCAGTCATTGTACTTTGAAATCACAGAAAGAGCAGAACCAAACCACACAAAAACACGTATCCTGGATTTTAGGGGGGCAGATTTTGGGAAAATGGGGAGATACTTGAAAGAGGCATTAAGGGGAATGGGACAGGAATCAGGGGTTGAGGAACAGTGGGCAGTATTTAAAATGGGAATTACAAGAACAACAGAATTATGCATTAAGCAGGTTAGCAAGAGGAAAAGGAAGAGGAGACCATTATGGTTTTCCAAAGAGGTAGCAAAGAAAGTGAAAGCCAAAAGATTGCATTCAGGCAATACAAAAGACACAGGCAGAAGGGATAGGAGAAGTACCAGGAGAAGCAAAGGGAGGCAGGGAGGTCAGTAAGGAAGCCAAAGCTCAGACAGAAGAACACATTGCAAAATCAGTGGGTAGAGGGACAAAACCTTTACAGGTACATAAGTGAAAAAAGAAAAGACAAAGGAGGATAGTGAGACTGAAGGGGAGGATGGGGGCCACGTGGAGGATGACAATAGTAAAGCTGACATATTGAACAGGTATTTCTGCTCAGTCTTTACTGAGGAAGAGGAGGGTAATGGGTCTGACAGGGTACAAGGGGTGAGAATGGTGCGAAATGGACACAAGTCCCTTTACAGAAAGGGTCCTGAAGAAACTGGAAGTAATAAGAGTTGATAAAGCAATGGGGCCAGATAGAATTTTAGGGTCCTTAAAGAACTAAGAGGTGGTGGCTGAACCTCTGGCTATCCTGTTTAGCCGATCACTGGAAACAGGAGGTACCCAAAGACTGAAGGACAGCAGATGTAGTCCCCTTATACAAAGTGGGAACAAGAGGAAGCAGGGACTACAGACCAGTCAGCCTCACCTCGGTAGTGGGGAAGATCATGGAAGCACTACTGAAGGAGATTGGTGGAACATCTGGTTGTCAATGGACTACAGGACCCAAGGCAGCATGGTTTCACCAGAGGAGGTCATGTCAGACCAACCTTGTTGAATTTTTGACTGGGTGACTAGGGAGGTGGAACAGGGAGGGCAGTGGACATGGCCTATCTGGACTTCAGCAAGGCCTTTGACACTGTGCCACATAGAAGACTATTACACAAACTGGGGAATATGGGTGTGGGCAGGACAGTAGTGTGGTGGGTAGGTAACTGGCTGGGTGACAGGACACAGAGGGTGGTGGTAAATGGCTGTCACTCCACAGAGGGAAGAGTGACCAGTGGGGTACCACAGGGATCAGTGCTGGGACCGGTCTTATTCAACATCTTCATCAGTGACATTGCACAGGACCTAGAAGGCAGAATTTCACTGTTCGATGATGACACAAAGCTCTGTAACAGAGTAGACACACCAGAGGGTGTAGACAGAATGAGAAGCGACCTGCAGAAACTTGAAGAATGGTCAGGGGTTTGGCAGTTGAAATTCAATGCAAAGAAGTGCAAGATAATGCATATAGGGCACAAAACCCTGGCACAATATATCAGTTGGGGGTGAGGATATAGCATGCACCAAGCAGGAAAGGGATCTTGGGGTTGTCATCTCTGATGACCTCAAGTAAGGAAACAGTGTGACAAGGCAGCAGCTAAAGCAAATAGGATGCTGGGATGTATAGGCAGGGGCATCACCAGCAGGAAAAGGGAGGTCATAATTCCACTATACAAGACACTAGTGAGGCCCCACCTGGAGTACAGTGTACAGTTCTGGAGACATACCTACGTAAGGACATAGACAGGGTAGAGAAGGTTCAGAGGAGGGCAACAAAGATGGTGCATGGATTGCATCACAAGTCCTATGAAGACAGGTTGAAGGAACTGAACATGTACTCCCTGGAGGAGAGGAGGGAGAGAGGGGATATGATAGAGACATACAAGTATCTTACAGGGAGGAACAGGGTGCAGGAAAACATTATTTTTAGGTGAAAAAGATGTTCCAGGACAAGAGGGCATGGGATGAAGTTGGAGGAGGATGATTCAGAGGAAACATGAGAAAGAATTTCTTCTCAGAATGGGTGGTGGACAAGTGGAACACCCTGCCAGAGGAAGTGGTGGGGGCTGAAACAATCACGGGATTTAAGAATGCATGGGATAGACATAAAGGAATTCTGGAGGTCAGGGGTAAGGGGCAACAGACTTCTAGGAAAACAAACTGAACTTACAAGCTCAAATGGGCAGACTGGGTGGGCCATAGGCCCTTATCTGCCGACACTGTCTATGTATCTATGTATCTATGTATCTATGGGTATAAGCTGCAACTGGTCATTTAATCCAGGGTATTCCAAGGCTCCCAATAGATATTGCCAGCTGCTTCCTTCTGCAGTCATTTATTGTCCAGTTTGCCATTTCTCAGTCCAAGCGGAACCTTCTCAATGCCCTGGAAAGAAATATTTTGTGAGCCTTGAGCATTGGCTTCCGCAATACACCGTATTGTTTTTCTGACATAAAAGCACATGTTCATACAGCCAGATAGATGATAGCCTCTGTACTGCATGTAATCATGTCCCAAATATTAAATGTTCTTCCTGTGCTGGGAGTCTGGAAAATGTCACCTTTCAAGATTACTTTACAAAAGGAACAGTTACCACATGGGTGACATCCTTTTGGAAGATCTGAGGTGTTCTGTGGTCTATGGTCATGAAAACTGTTCACAGTGGCATCACCAATGTCTTTACCTCTTTTATACACAGTTCTTGGTTGGTGCATAGAAGGGGTGCATCCTAGCATATTGAGGGAGCTCAGAGAGGTGCTGGCTGCACCTCTGACAGCCCTGTTGACCCACTCACTGGAGATGGGCATGGTTCTGGAGGACTGGAGGAGGGAAAATGTAGTCCCACTTCACAAAAGTGGAAGCAAAGAGGAGGCCAGCAACTCCAGGCCAGTCAGCCTGATTTCGGTGGTGGGGAAAGGAATGGAATCACTACTGAAGGAGAGGATTATGGAATATCTGAAATCCAGTGACCTTCAGGATCTAAGGCAGCATAGATTCACCAGGGAGTGATCATGTCAAATAAATCTGACAGATTTCTTTGACTGGGTGACCAGGGAATTGGATCAGGGTGGAGCGGTGGATATGGCCTACCTAGATTTCAGCAAGGCATTCAACACTGTTTCACATAGGAGGCTCATAAATAAGTTGAGAAGCCTAGGAGTGGGTCTTAAAGTGATACACTGGGTAAGAAATTGGTTGAGGGACAGGAGACAGAGGTTGGTGGTAAACGGACTTCACTCTGAAGAAGGGAGGGTGACAAGCAGAGTGCCACAAGGATCAGTACTGGGACCAGTCCTCTTTAATGTCTTTATTAGCAACATTGTAGAGGGCCTGGAAGGAAAGGTGTTCCTCTTTGCTGATGACACTAAAAGCTGTAATAGGGTAGACATTTGGGGGGGTAGAAAAAATGAATAACGATGCCTGGATATTGTGGTGGTCACTGAAACATGGTACACAGAGAACCATGACTGGGTTGTCAACATACCAGGATACACAGTCTACAGGAGGGACATGGTGGGTAAAAGAGGAGGAGGAGGAGGAGCAGCTCTCTGTATAAGGGAAGGGATTAAAGTAACAGAGCTAAAGAGTAAACAGGAAGTTGATGAATCACCATGGGTCACCCTGGAGACAGGAAATGGCACCACAATCTGCATGGGGGTTGTGTACAGACCCCCATCTCAGGGGGAGGAAATGGACAAGGAAATGATAGATGGCATCCTTAAAATGGCAGAAAAAGGGGAGATATTGTAGATGGGGAACCTGAATATGCCAGATGTTAACTGGAGTACCTTTGCTTCAGGCACATCCAAGAGCAGGGTCATTCTTGATGACCTACAGGGGGCATGCCTCAGACAGCTAGTGTTGGAACCCACTCGGGAGGGAACAGTCTTAGACCTGGTACTCTCAAATGGGGAAGGAGAAAGGATCTCAGATTTAGAAGTGGGTAGCCATCTGGGAACAAGTGACCACCAAACAGTGTGGTTCACAATAAACACAGTCATTGAGTCAAGCCATACACAAACAAGAGTATTGGACTTTGGGAAGGCTGACTTTGGGAAAATGAGACCATGCCTCAGAAAAGCACTAGCAAATGGGCAAGAAGGAGGGGTGGAGGAATAATGGGGAATAATCAAAACAGCCATCGCAGAGGCAGCAAGCTTTTGTGTGAAGCAAATCAACAAAACGAAGGGAGAAACCACTATGGTTCTCAAAAGAGGTGGCAGGGATGGTTAAGAAGAAAAGGATAGCATTCAGGAAATATAAGGAAACACAGAAGGAGCAGGACAGAGAAGTTTATCAGTTAAAGCAGAAGGAGGCGGGGGGGCAGTCAGAATAGCAAAGGCATAAACTGAGGAAAAAATAGCCAACTATGTTAAGAAGGGAGATAAAACCTTTTATATGTATATTATAGAGTGAAGAAAGGCCAAGGGAGGGATACAGATACTTAATAAAGGGGTGGGAATGTGGGCAGAGGGTGACAGTGAAAAAGCAGAGATACTGAACGAATATTTCTGCTCAGTATTCACAACGGAAGAGGAGGGGGAGGTACCTAAACCAAACAAGGAAGAAACTCTGAATGGGGGGGTCAATACCAGTCCATTCACAAAAGAAAGGGTTTTGAAAGAACTCTTGAAACTGAGGGTGGACAAAGCAATGGGGCCTGATAGGATTCACCCAAGAATTCTAAAAGAACTAAGGGTAGAACTAGTAACACCACTGACTACCCTTTTTAATAAATCATGGTAGGATGGGGTGGTACCTGAGGACTGGAGGAGGGTGGATGTGATTCTCCTTCACAAAAGTGGGAGCAAGATAGAGGAAGGAAACTACAGGCCTGTCAGTTTGACTTCAGTGGTAGGGAAAATGATGGAATCACTTCTGAAGGAAAGAACTGTTGAGTACCTAGAGGCCAGTGGGGCACAGGACCCAAAGCAGCATGGATTCACAGAAGGAAGGTCATGTCAGATGAACATAATAGATTTCTTTGACTGGGTGACCAAAGTAGTAGACCAGTGAGGGGCTGTGGACATGGCCTACCTAGACTTTAACAAGGCATTTGACACAGTCCCGCACAAAAGATTAATAAACAAATTAGCCAGCCTGAGAGTGGGTCCCAGGGTGGTAGCCTGGGTAAAACACCGGCTGGACAACAGGATACAGCAGGTAATAGTAAATGGAGTCCATAGTGAAGAAAGGGGGGTTACTAGTGGGGTACTGCAGGGTTCAGTACTGGGGCCGGTCCTTTTTAATGTCTTTATAAGTGACATTGCAGAGGGACAGGAAGGGAAAGTATGTCTCTTTGTAGATGACACAAAGATCTGCAACAAGGTTGATACGCAAGTTGGGGTGGAAAGAAGGATGAAAAGGACTTGGCAAGGTTGGAGGAATGGTCCAATGTATGGCAGCTTAGATTCAACGCAAAGAAGTGCAAAGTAATGCACCTGGGAAACAAAAACCCAGGGTAAGAGTAGACAATGGGGGGGGAGATACTAACAACAACAAAAATGGAAAGGGACCTGGGGATAGTCATATCAGATGACCTAAAGGTGGGCCTGCAATGTGAGAAGGCAGTAAGGATGGCTGGGGGGATACTGGGATGCACAGGGAGAGGCATCACCAGTAGAAAACAGGAAGTTGTTGGCCCTCTGTACAGACAGTTGGTAAGTCCACATCTGGAATACTGTGTACAGTTCTGGAGACCCCATCTCCTCAAGGACATAGACAGGGTAGAGGTAGTCCAGAGGAGTGCAACCAAAATGGTGCAGGGTCTGCACCAGAAGACATATGAAGAAAGACTAAAGGAGCTTAAGATGTATAGCCTTGAGGAAAGGAGGGAGAGGGTGGACATGACAGAAACTTTCAAATACCTCAGGGGAATCAACAAAGTCCAAGTGGGTAGGATCTTTCAGAAAAAGAGATGTGCAAGAACAAGGGGGCACAATTTGAAGATAGAGGGAGGACAGCTCAGAGGTAATGTGAGGAAGTATTTCTTCACAGAGAGGGTTGTAGATGCATGGAATGGCCTTCCTGAGGAGGTCGTAGAGTCAAAACAGTGGGGGAATTCAGGAATGCATGGGACATACATAAGGCAATTCTTGTGGGGGGTAGGAGGAAGTAGGCTGTTGGTTAACTAGGATCTGCAGCTTATCCGTTAGGTAGGGAAATGGGCAGACTAGGTGGGCCAAGCGGTCCTTATCTGCCATCAAATTCTATGTTTCTATGTAACATCTCATTTATTTCATCCTGTTTTCATCACATTTGCCCCATATCTGGACAAAAAGTCGGCATTGAGGTGTTTGGAACCCGCCCTGTGTGTGATGGTAAAGCGATAGGGTTGCAATGCTAAGTATCATCGCATGATCTTACCATTTTTATCTTTCATTTGTTGAAGCCAACACAGAGGATTGTGGTTCATCACCACTGTAAATTCCCTGCCCCACAATTAATATTTGAGTGCTTCTACTGCCCATCTCAACACCAAACATTCTTTTTCAATGGTAGAATATTTCCATACTCTCTCATGTAATTTTCTGCCTATATATTTCACTGGTTGTTCCTCACCTTTGTGTTTCTGGGACACAGGCATCAGTGTGAGGTTCGAAGGTGTCTGTAAAATAAGGACTACATAACACAGGGTAGGAACAGAGTAAAGCTTTGAGGGTTAAGAAAGCCTCATTACAATCATTAGTCCATTTGACCTTATCAGCATATTTGTTTCATGCCATGTTTGTCAGTGGGGTGGCGATGGTGTCCAAGTCGGGGATAAAAAGTCTCTAATAGCCGACTAGGCCTAAGAAGGAGTGGACATAACATTTTGTCTGTGGTATGGGGCTGTTTGCCACTGCCTCTACTTTACTGATAGCAGGCTGGATAATCCCTTTTCCTATTATAAACCCCAGCTATTTTGTCTCAGTTTTGGCTATGGCACATTTTGCAGGGTTGATGGTCAGGCCTGAATCAGTAATGGACAGTATGACAGCGCTCAAATGAATTAGATGAGTCTGCCAATCAGGTGAAAAAATGACAACGTCATCCAAATAAACAGCACTGTATGAGGTATGGATGTGTAAAACCCTATCCATGTAGCACTGGAAGGTGGCCGGTGCCCTGTGTAATCCAAATGGCACTGTGAATTGGAATAGCTCTGTTGGGGGTACTGAACCCAGTCTTTTCTTGGGCTTGTAAAGATAATGGAATCTGCCAGTACCCTTTTGTTAAGTCCAGGGTACTAATGTACTTAATTTCTCAAAAGCTAAAGCACACGCTCACCCATAAAAAGTCGGACACGGAGCTTTCACCATTAAAATCCAATTTATTTAGCACCCAGATGCACTTGACGCGTTTCGGACTGAAGGTCCTTTATCAAAAGCTGCATCACAGAAAACACATACAACTTAAATACAGAATTAAAATGACATCATAATCACATAAACCATCTCATTGGTAAACTAATTAAATAAAAAACCATCACCATTTAAACATACAGTGCTGAAATACACAGTAATAAAAACTGTAACAATTCTAAAATAGAAATTAATATAACATCTAATATACAATCACTTAAAAATATTTAGCTATATTCCAAATAAGGTCTAAGTTCTAAATGAGCATTAATACGGGTTTTGGTGGGCTTTTAATAGCAAAATCCATTCATTTTCTTTCCTTAAGATTTTTATTGAAAATTACCACCTCTAAGGCCAAAAACAACTTTTCAATGCCCATAAATTTAAATTCATGAACTTCTTCTTTTTCTATTTTCCATTATATGTACTGAAGTTGCATACGTCAAATCCTGTTTATTTATTGCGCTATATGTTCAAGAACCCTAACCTTGAATGCTCTTTCAGTTTTACCAACATAAAATGTCCCACAATTGCATGTTGCCAGATATATCACACCTTGTGTATTACAAGTGATAAGTTGTCTAATGTAAAATTTCTTATCACATCGATTAATAACACTAAAATCTTTCCCTTTTTTTTAATATATTGACAAGCATTGCAATTTTTACATTGGTTGCAACCTACAGGTTCTCCAAACCAATTGTTGGTGTGTCACACTGGTGTAATAAAATGACTATGTACCAATGAATCCTTTAAAGTGGGGGCATGCCTATAAGTCATAATCGGTGGATTAAACTCAGTTCCCTGCAAACCTAATTCGCATGATAACACATACCAATGTTTTTTAATTATTTTATTAACTTCGTAACTTTGTGCACTGTATGTAGTCACAAAATAAAAATTACTATCTTCAATGTTGATTTTATTTTTATCAACTAATAAATCACATCTATTTACATTTGTAGCAGACTGATATCCCTCTTCTATTATAGTTTTAGAATACCCCCCTATTTTCTAAACGATTTTTCAGTGCCAACGCTCCTTTCTCAAAATCTTCTGGCTTGCTACAGTTGCGCTTAATTCTGCAAAATTGGCCCTTCGGGATATTGGCTATAGTATGTTGTGAATGGCAACTGTTAGCAAATAGCAATGTGTTGCCATCCGTAGCCTTCCTAAAAAGATTAGTATTGATATCTCCTTCCCATCCCCGATTTACCTGCAAATCCAAATAATTTACAGAATCAATATATAAACCTCAGATTCTCATTAGTTCCATGCAGCCAGTTAACAAATTCTTGTAGCATGACAGCATTACCCTTCCATATTAACAACACATCGTCAATGAAACGTTTCCACAATAACACATTATAAAAATATGGATTTCTATCAACATTAAATACAGTATCATTCTCCCAATAACCCACATATAAACTTGCTATTGTAGGTGCACACATTGCCCCCATAGCTATTCCTTTAGTTTGTCTATAAATATCCCCATCAAAAAGAAAAATATTTCTGCCCAAAACATGTTCAATAATTTTAAAATCACAGCAATTTCCTCGTCACTTTTGTCCCCAGATTTATTCAAAAAATCAGCCGCTGCATCTAACGCCCCCTCATGAGGGACATTAGTATAAAGTGACTCTATGTCCAATGTAACTAAAAGGCAGTCTTCCCCAATAACTAACCCATCTAAAACCCTTAGAATGTCTTTAGTATCCCGAATGTATGATTTTAATTTTTTTACATAATTACACAGAGTAGAATCAACAAAACGAGACAGAGGCTCTATAAGACTGCCTAAACCACTAACTATAGGGCGTCCAGGTGGATTTTCTGAATTTTTATGCACTTTCAGTAGTACATAAAAAGTTGGTTTTACTGGACAATCTATTTTTAAAAATTTTTTGGTTTGTTCTGAAATGACCCCCTGTTCAAAAGCTGTATCTATCGTATAATCAATACAAGATTTATAATCCCAAGTAGGGTCAACACCTAATTTTTCATAATAAAGACTATCATTTAGTTGTCGTAACACTTCTTGTTTGTAGTTCACAACATCCCACAAAACAACACAACCCCCTTTATCGTCAGGTTTTATAATAAATTCTTGATTTGATTGTAAATCTTTTAATGCCTGCCTTTCATTACGGCTCAAATTATCAAAACATGGACGTGGCAAATTGTTAAATAAGCCCTCCAAATCTCTTTCACAGAGATCACGAAATATACTCACAGCACGACATAATGGTGGGTTAAATGTGGAATTTGGTCTCAAAGTATTACTGACATTAGTGAGAGTCACAGATCGATTAAAGTCATACTCACAGTCATTCCTTTTATGTACTACTGAAAGTGCATAAAAATTTTGAAAATCCACCTGGACGCCCTATAGTTAGTGGTTTAGGCAGTCTTATAGAGCCTCTGTCTCGTTTTGTTGATTCTACTCTGTGTAATTATGTAAAAAAATTAAAATCATACATTCGGGATACTAAAGACATTCTAAGGGTTTTAGATGGGTTAGTTATTGGGGAAGACTGCCTTTTAGTTACATTGGACATAGAGTCACTTTATACTAATGTCCCTCATGAGGGGGCGTTAGATGCAGCGGCTGATTTTTTGAATAAATCTGGGGACAAAAGTGATGAGGAAATTGCTGTGATTTTAAAATTATTGGAACATGTTTTGGGCAGAAATATTTTTCTTTTTGATGGGGATATTTATAGACAAACTAAAGGAATAGCTATGGGGGCAATGTGTGCACCTACAATAGCAAGTTTATATGTGGGTTATTGGGAGAATGATACTGTATTTAATGTTGATAGAAATCCATATTTTTATAATGTGTTATTGTGGAAACGTTTCATTGACGATGTGTTGTTAATATGGAAGGGTAATGCTGTCATGCTACAAGAATTTGTTAACTGGCTGCATGGAACTAATGAGAATCTGAGGTTTATATTTAATGCCAGTTGTGATTCTGTAAATTATTTGGATTTGCAGGTAAATCGGGGATGGGAAGGAGATATCAATACTAATCTTTTTAGGAAGGCTACGGATGGCAACACATTGTTATTTGCTAACAGTTGCCATCCACAACATACTATAGCCAATATCCCGAAGAGCCAATTTTGCAAGATTAAGCGCAACTGTAGCAAGCCAGAAGATTTTGAGAAAGAAGCGTTGGCACTGAAAAATCGTTTAGAAAATAGGGGGTATTCTAAAACTATAATAGAGGAGGGATATCAGTCTGCTACAAATGTAAATAGATGTGATTTATTAGTTGATAAAAATAAAATCAACATTGAAGATAGTAATTTTTATTTTGTGACTACATACAGTGCACAAAGTTACGAAGTTAATAAAATAATTAAAAAACATTGGCATGTGTTATCATGCGAATTAGGTTTGCAGGGAACTGAGTTTAATCCACGATTATGACTTATAGGCATGCCCCACTTTAAAGGATTCATTGGTACATAGTCATTTTATTACACCAGTGGGACACACCAACAATTGGTTTGGAGAACCTGTAGGTTGCAACCAATGTAAAAATTGCAATGCTTGTCAATATATTAAAAAAGGGAAAGATTTTAGTGTTATTAATCGATGTGATAAGAAATTTTACATTAGACAACTAATCACTTGTAATACACAAGGTGTTATATATCTGGCAACATGCAATTGTGGGACATTTTATGTTGGTAAAACTGAAAGAGCATTCAAGGTTAGGGTTCTTGAACATATACGTGCAATAAATAAACAGGATTTGACGTATGCAACTTCAGTACATATAATGGAAAATAGAAGTAAAGAAGAAGTTCATTAATTTAAATTTATGGGCATTGAAAAGGTGTTTTTTGGCCTTAGAGGTGGTAATTTTCGTAACAAAATCTTAAGGAAAGAAAATGAATGGATTTTGCAATTAAAAGCCCACCAAAAACCCGGTATTAATGCTCATTTAGAACTTAGACCTTATTTGGAATATAGCTAAATATTTTTAAGTGATTGTATATTAGATGTTATATTAATTTCTATTTTAGAATTGTTACAGTTTTTTATTACTGTGTATTTGAGCACTGTATGTTTAAATGGTGATGGTTTTTTATTTAATTAGTTTACCAATGAGATGGTTTATGTGATTATGATGTCATTTTAATTCTGTATTTAAGTTGTATGTGTTTTCTGTGATGCAGCTTTTGATAAAGGATCTTCAGTCCAAAACGCGTCAAGTGCATCTGGGTGCTAAATAAATTGGATTTTAATGGTGAAAGCTCCGTGTCCGACTTTTTATGGGTGAGCGTGTGCTTTAGCTTTTGAGAAATTATCTGGTTGTGTGGCTAAATGCACCGCTAATTCCGAGTGCACGGTTCGTTTGCTGGATTACTAATGTACTTAGCTGATCCGATATTATCGAGAAGGTCATCCACCCTGGGCATTGGATAGCCATCAAAAGGAAGACAGGGAACTGATCTTACAAAAATCCAGACAAAGTCTGATTCCTCCTTCCTTTTGGGGTACCACTACCATAGGTGAAGACCATGCGCTATGGGATGGGACTATTACCCCTAGTGCTTCCATGTGCTTGATTTCAGTGACAACATCCTGTCTGACCTTCTCAGGCAAGCGATAAGGTCACTGATGAATAGGCTTTGTTTGTTCCATATGTATGTTATGTACCACCCCCTTTGCTCTACCTGGTACGCTAGTAAAGGTAGCCCCATAGTACTATAACATAGTATGGCAGCTAGGATTCAATGCAAAGAAGTGCAAAATAATGCACCTGGGAAACAAGAACCCAGGGGAAGAATACACAATGGGTGGGGAGGTAGTAATGGAATCTTTTTTCTTGTTTCTGGGCATCATTCAGCTTGGGGTTGATTTGCACCTCATCTGTCTGGGACCTAGGGTCCAGCCTTTCATAAGCTACATCCATCTCACTGCTTTCAGACTCAGGGTACATAAAACAGCCGAACATAGTTTGCTCTTTCCTGCCACTTACGTAATAAGTTAGCATGGTACACTTTAAAAGCTGTTTTTCTTTCTGGTGTTTTAATTTCGTAGTTGACCTTCCCCATGTTTGATTACTTCATAGGGACCCTGCCATTTGATTAAAAATGTATTCTCCTGGGAAGGTAATAACAATAACACCTTCTCCCCAGGATGAAAACATGTCTTTCAGCCCTTCATCATAACCAGATTTTTGATCAGCTTGTCTTTGAATCACGTTCTGATGTGCCACCTGCACAAATTTAACCAATTTCTTTCTTAAGTTGGTTATGTAATCAGCTATGTTACTGTGGCAGACCTCCTTTCCCTCCTCCCAATGTTCTTTTACTACGTCCAAGGGACCCTGTGGGTTCCTACCATACCAAAGAGTAAAGGAAGAAAAAAACATAGAAACATAGACTTTGACGGCAGATAAGGACCACTTGGCCCATCTAGTCTGCCCATTTCCCTACCAACAGGATAGGCCACAGATCCTAGTTAACCAACAGTCTATTTCTTCCTAACCCCCCCACAAGAATTGCCTTATGTTTGTCCCATGCATTCTTGAATTCTCCCACAGTTTTAGACCCACAACCTCCTCAGGAAGGCCATTCCATGCATCTACAACCCTCTCTGTGAAGAAATACTTCCTCACATTACCTCTGAGCTGTCCTCCCTCTATCTTCAAATTGTGCCCCCTTGTTCTTGCACATCTCTATTTCTGAAAGATGCTACCCACTTGGACTTTGTTGATTTCCTGAGGTATTTGAAAGTTTCTGTCATGTCCACCCTTTCCTCCTTTCCTCGAGGCTATACATCTTAAGCTCCTTTAGTCTTTATTCATATGTCTTCTGGTGCAGACCCTGCACCATTTTGGTTGCCCTCCTCTGGACTACCTCTATCCTGTCTATGTCCTTGCGAGATGGGGTCTCAGAACTGGACACAGTACTCCAGATGGGGTCTCACCAACTGTCTGTACAGAGGGATAACAACTTCCTGTTTTCTGCTGCTGATGCCTCTCCATATACATCCCAGTATACCCCCAGCCCTCCCTACTGCCTTCTCACATTGCTTGCTAACCTTAAGGTCATCTGATATGATTATCCCCAGGTCTATTTCCTTTTTTGTTGTTGTTACTACCTCCCCACCCATTGTGTATTCTTCCCCTGGGTTCTTGTTTCCCAGGTGCATTATTTTGCACTTCTTTGCATTGAATCCTAGCTGCCATACTTCTGACCATTCCTCCAACCTTGCCAAGTCCCTTTTCATCCTTTCCACGCCTCCTTGTGTATCAACCCTCTTGCAGATCTTTGTGTCATCTGCAAAGAGGCATACTTTTCCTTCCAGTCCCTCTGCAATGCCACTTATAAAGACATTAAAAAGGAATGGACCCAGTACTGAACCCTGTGGTACCCCACTAGTAACCCCTCTTTCTTCAGAGTGGACTCCATTTACAATTACCTTCTGTGTCCTGTTGTGCAGCCAACGTTTTACCCAGGCTACCACCCTGGGACCCACTCCCAGGCTGGTTAATTTGGCTATTAATCTTTTGTGTGGGACTGTGTCAAATGCCTTGCTAAAGTCTAGGTAGGCCATGTCCACAGCCCCTCCCTGGTCTACTACTTTGGTCACCCAGTCAAAGAAATCTATTAGATTCATCTGACATGACCTTCCCTCTGTGAATCCATGCTGCCTTGGGTCCTGTACTCCACTGGCCTCTAGGTACTCAACTATTCTTTCCTTCAGAAGTGACTCCATCACTTTCCCTACCACAGAGGTCAGACTGACAGGTCTGTAGTTTCTGCCTCTGTCTTGGTCCCACTTTGTGAAGGGGAATCACATCCGCCTTCCTCCAGTCCTCGGGTACCACACCATCCTCCCATGATTTATTAAAAAGAGAAGCCAGTGATTTCACTAGTTCCTCCCTTAATTCTTTTAGAATTCTGGGGTGAATTCCATCAGGATTTGCTTTGTCCACCTTCAGTTTTAGGAGTTCTTGCAGAACCCTTTCTTCTGTGAAAGGACTGGGATCGACCCCCCTATCAAGAGTGCTTCTGTTAATTGGATTAGGCGCTTCCCCCTCCTCTTTTGTGAATACTAAGCAGAAATATTCGTTCAGTATCCCTGCTTTTTCACTGTCCCCCTCTGCCCACCTACCGTTCATTCTATTCAGCCTCACTATCCCTCCCTTTGCCTTTCTACGCTCGCTGATGTACCTATAAAAGGTTCTATCCCCCTTCTTAACTGAGTTGGCTATCTTTTCCTCAGTTTGGGCCTTTGCTATTCTGACTTCCCTCCCTGCTTCCTTCTGCCTTAACTGGTACAGCTCTCTGTCCTGCTCCTTCTGTGTTTTCTTATACTTCCGGAATGCTATCTTTTTCTTCCTGACTTTCACATCCGCCTCTTTTGAGAACCATAGTGGCTTTTTCTTTCATTTTGATTTGTTTATTTGCTTCACACAAAGGCTTGTTGCCTCTGTGATGGCAGTTTTGATGATTCCCCATTGTTGCTCCACACCTCCTTCTAGCCTGTTTGCTAGTGCTTTTCTGAGGCACTCTCCCATCTTGCCAAAGTCAGCCTTCCTAAAGTCCAGTACCCTCACTTTGTATGGCTTGACTCTGTAGCTGAGTTTTATGAACACACTGTTTGATGGTCACTTGTCCCCAGATGGCAACCCACCTCTAGATCTGAGATCCTCTCACTGCCCCCGTTTGAGAGTACGAGGTCTAAGATTGCTTCCTCATGAGTGGGTTCTTAAACTAGCTGTCTGAGGCCTGCCACCTGTAGGGCATCAAGAATGGCTCTGCTCTTGGATGTGGCTGCAGCAAATGTGCTGCAGTTAACATCTGGCATATTCAGGTCTCCCATCAACAGTATCTCTCCTTTCTCTGCCATTCTAAGAATGCCTTCTATCATATCCTTGTCCATTCCCTCCCCCTGACATGGGGGTCTGTACACAACCCCTGTGCGGATTGTGGTGCCCTTTCCAGTCTCCAAGGTGACCCACAGTGCCTCCTCTCCTCCCTGTTTACTCTTTTGTTCAGTTGCTTTTATCCCTTCCTTTACATAGAGAGCTACTCCTCCCCCTCTTCTCCCCTGCCTGTCTCTCCTGTAGGTTATGTACCCTGATATGTTAACATCCCAGTCATGGTTCTCTGTGTACCATGTTTCTGTGACTGCTACGATATCCAGGCAATCCTCTTCCATCAAGGCCACCAGCTCAGGGAGCTTGTTGCCCAGACTACGGGTGTTGGTACTCATTACCCTTCATTTCCTGATGACCTTACTCCCTTTTGCCCCATCCCTGTCCTTTTTGCCTTTGTCACTTTCTCCATTTACCCCAGCCCTTCTCCCTATCGACACCTCTATGTTGGTGTTTGCCGCACTTACTACCGTGATTATTTGTGGGGGCTAGGATTTCCCTGCTCCTTTCAGTACCTCCCCTTGGCTAGTTTAAATGCTTGCCAATGAAGCATTTAAACCTATCACCTAGGATCCTGGTTCCCCTCCCGGACAGATGCAGCCCATCATGCCTGTATGAGCTTGCATCACTCCAGGTGGACCCCCAGTCCCCAATGAAGCCAAATCCTGAGCTCCACACCAGTTTTTAACCACTGATTGAATCCCATAGTGCGGAACACCCTAGCCTCTCTATGCCATAGATGGGCAGCACCTCCGAGAAGGTTACCGTCGTGCTACTTGACTAAGGCCCTCCCCAATTCCACAAACTCTTCCTGCACTTCTCTAATCCTTTCTTAGCCAGGTCATTTGTCCCTTGGTGGACAATGACATCCAGCTCCCTCCTGTGCAGCTGCTCCGGCAATCCTGATTAGCTTCCTGTCCCTCAAGCCATGGCACCAGGCAGGCACCTTACCTCCCTCTCCCCTTCCTCCCCCAGTTCTACCTTCCTAACAATGGAGTCCCCCACCAGGAGTTGTTTCCTTCCCCTGCAGGGTCCCCTGCCACCCTCCTGTGGGTCTCCTTTGTGGAGGTTCCCAGCATCCTCCTTGGTCTCCACTGAGGGTGCCTCCATAGAGGAACCACACTTTGCCAGAATGGCATAGGAATTGTGGAGAGGTACAACTGGAGGGATGCACCTCTGTTCCACCACCCTCACCTCCCTGAGCCCACTGTGGTCCAACTGCTCCTCTTTCTTGGCAGCCTCTGAGGCAGCGGCAGTGGCACTGGTGGTCCCTGGATGGAAGAGGAGGTCCCACAAATCCTGGCCAACTCAGCCTGGAGATGAGCAACCTCCTCCCTCAGCACAGAGAGGTGCCTGCAGATGGGACAACACCACATCCTCCAGAACATCTCCCGGAAGACTGCTGCTCCACAGCCACTGCACTGCACCACTCCCATCATGTCTTATTTCTGGCCCCTTAACTGCTTGCAATCCTTACTCTTTCCTCTGTTTTTTTTTCTCTCTCTCCTTACTTTCTGCCTGTGTGCCCTTCAGGCTCCTGATTGTCCTGTTCTGAGACAAGAATATCCTATATTTCTCAGTAGACCACATACTTGTGGTAGCTTGAGGCACCTCACGATATGCAAATAATAGATAGGGCAAGTACTTGTCCCAATCCCTTCCTTCCTCCCGGACATATTTTTACAGCATATGCTTCAAGGTTTTATTGAACCTCTCAACCAGTCCATCAGTCTGGGGGTGGTAAGGAGAGGTTCTCACTGCTGTAACCCCCAAAAGTTTATGCAACTCCTTTAGGAGGATGGAGATGAAGTTCATACCCCAGTCCATGAGGATAACCTGAGGAATACCTAGCTGACTAAAACATTTTGCCAATTCTGCTGCGATCCGAGGGGCAGTGACAATGCACATAGGTATTGCCTCAGAGTATCAGGTGGCATAGTCACAGACCACAAAAATAAACTGGTTACCCTTAGCACTCTTAGTTAAGGGGCTTACCACATTCAGTGCTATCCTTTTGAATGGTTGCATAACTGGTGGTAAGGGTTGTAGGAGCACCTTATCTTTCTTTCTACCTTTTGCCACCATCTGACACTCAGGGCACGTCTGGCAGTACTCCGCTACCTGATTATGAATCCCTGGCCAGAAAAACTGGTGGCTCTACCTACCCAGAGTTTTATCTCGGCCCTCATGACCGGCCATAGGGATATCATGGGCCAGTACCATCAGTTTATCCCTGTACCTCTGGGGAACCATCATTTGTTTCAGCTGCTCTCCTGTCACAGGATTAATGCATATTCTGTACAATATCTCATTTGACAATACATACTGAGGTTGTCCCTGTACAGTTACTTGGTCCACCTGTGACAAAAAAGGTTTTAATGTCTCATCCCTGTTTTGCTTCTCCTGAATGATGGCCCCTTTTAACACCAGGTCCCATTCAGGAATCTCAGGTATCGCAGTCTTATGAGTGTCTCTCCACTTCTTCTTTTCCCTTCTTTTTTCATTCTTGGTTTTTCTGGATTTTCCAGGATCTCAAATAGTTCTGGATCAAAAGGGAACATGTAACCCCCCTGCAATTGGGGGTTCCCAAAAGATTCCTAGGAGCTTGCCTAAGTCCTCCCAGCCTGAATGGTGTTCGGCATTTAAGCCATTTATTTGAGTGCTTTTAGAGCCTCCGGTACTGTCTCTTTAACAGCTGTCTGCTTGCAGACATGATTAGTTACATGGGGGGACTGTGTGTTTCCCTGCTCGAGTCCCGCTCGAGCTGCTGACAAATCACTCCTTTAATGCTGTCGCTAAATGGGCAGAAGGGGGCACTTATTAGAGATGTAACTGTTTGCCCCATTTCAGTTAGAGTGTTAGTGGAAATGTAATTTGTCTAACCTGCCTTTCTTGCAGCCTGGACTCTATGTGCCTTGCCCCCCCCCCCCAATTCTGGATCTAAACTGCTGAATAGATCCAATCAGGCAGGAGGGGCATCTAAAATGGAGTTTAAGCAGACCAACCAGGATCAGGACTCTCTCGGGAGCCGGCTGGCCATAAGGAATATAGCTAGTAATTCTGGGAAGTGAAGTTCTGGACCATAGCGCCTTTCAACACCAATAGGGGGATTTTGAGTGATTGACAACTGAAGTCCACCAACTGGACCGGGTGGTTCCTGAATGTAATTCCTTGCCCTGTGTCTGGGAAGGCAGATCCATTGTGACTGTGACTAAGGAAGGAGCTTCGAGCTCCTGCGCTGCAGAGTTTTCGCGCGGGAAGCGGGTGTGGAGGCCTTCACTCAGGTGGCACGTTTGCCGTGGCGATTTGGACTGAATCCTCAGCTACCAAGGAGAGGAGATGCTGAACACTTGAGAACCAGGCTTACCCTGTAGAGGACTGGAGAAACTGCTTCATCGCGCTCGGTCTGTCAGAAAAGTGAAGCTGCGTTGTGAACTCCTGGGTTGGGAGTAAGTGCGATCGGGACCTGAGAGCAGCTGCCTGGTATAGTAATTTCCTTTACATATAAATGTGTGGGGTGTTTGGGGAGGACAGCTCAATGAGTCCCCTTGTCCTGTGTGTGTGTAGACGCGAAGGCAATTGCGTGCAGGCAGACTGAATCCGTTGCTGCTTGAAGCTGTGTGCCTGCTTGCAGAACCTCATCCCCCTGCTGTGCGAAGGGCATCTGGAAATCCATGACACCCTCGGGAACAGCTTTCAGCATTAAGTTAGTGAGTGCAAATCAGAGTAGCTCCCTGCCATCTGTGTCTTTAATTGCAAGTGTTTCATCTGATTTCTTTTCTTTCTTTCATCATGAACTGAGCCAACCAGCCCCAGATTACAGTTGGGTATTGTGCAAGTGTTTTTCCATCACAGGGCCCCAACCAGCTGCATCAATCCTGGCTAGCCCCCCCCCACTATCTTGGGTACCCAGTAAAGTGACATTTTGGGACCTGAGTATGTGCACAGTACTTTGATTATTAATGTGTCTAATCTAATTAACCTGATTCCCCCTGTCCTTGTTACAGCCCCTTAAATAAATCAGATCTGTTTGTTTCAGCAAAGTTACACTGACTGAGGTATTCATTTATGTTAAAGTATTGTACTGTGGTTATAGTATTACATCATCTTGTTTTACAGGTGGTCCCCAGAGTCAAGCTGACTGGACCAGTCCTGGGGGTAAGTGTAAATAGTGAAGGTACTCACAGTGTATTGTGTGGGTCACTAGTAGGAATACAAGGGGGTTTCAGTGTCCCAGAGGGCTGTGACCAAGTTAGTCGAACTATTGTAAACCCTGACCTCTGGGTGGAGGCACCCGCCATAGAACCTAGGCCCCTCAACCTGTTAGCAGTTAGGCAGGCAGGGGTAGTAGCCCTTGGGATAGCGCCTCCTGGGGGTTACAAACATATCAGGAGGCTGTTCTTTTCTAGCATGTGCTTGGATGGTGACAGCAACCAAAGGGTAATTTGTCTGGGAAGACTAACAGTTGATCAAACTTTGGATAGTCCTGACCAATGAGCATGGGCACAGGAAGTTGAGGGACTAGACCCACAGCAAGAGTCTTAGTATCTTGCACCACAGTCATTTCTATCATGGCTGTTGGGTACTGATGAACATCCCCATGGACACAAGTCAACTTGGTCTCTATCCCTCCTTTCTCATAGTCATTAATAAGATCAGCTCTTACTGAAGTCTGCTTACTCCCCAAATCTATGAAGCCCAGTAAACTTTGTTGCCCAATTCCCACTGTGGTAACATAGCCCCAGTTAGTCATAGCAAAATGGGAAATATTAAATCCTTTACTAGGGCAGTTCCGTGCGATATGTCCCTTTCTTGCACATATCCTACAAATAAAATCAACATGGTAGGGTCTCTCTCTTTGCCAACTCGCTCCCTCACCAGATACTGTTTTTTGGTAAGTTTGATCATATTGTCTTACTGGTGTTGTAAATTGGGCTTCGGGGCTTAGGGTTCCTCTGGTCCTTGCAGGTCTGGCTGCCAGGTAGTCCTCCACCAGAGTTATTGTTCACTCAGCAGTGTTGAGTTTGTGCTCTCTCATCCACATCTGCATATCCTGGGGCATAATCTGTATAAACTGTTCGATGATAATTAAATCCATTATCTGATTGACTGTTTTTACTGTTGGTTGTAACCATTTGAGTCAGAAACCCTTTAATCTGCCAAAGGTTTCCCTGGTGTATCTTGACCCACCATTTTCTGTGATCTAAACTTTTGCTGGAATGTCTCAGAATTAATGTCATACCTTCTTAGGATCTCTTCCTTTACCTGGTCATAATTATTGGCATCTGGTCCTCTGAGTACACATGGATAGAAATACAATGAACTCAGCAAGCTACAGTATGTACATGGGACAAGAGGCACAGGAGTGGCCTAATGTGTGCAACCAAAGTACAACCAGCTGACACATGGACCACCATGCCACACATGGGGGGAGGGAGTCAGACAGCTCTAATGGACTTTGCATGGCATACCAGGGACAGCACTGTGGGCCCATACAGTAGAGGACTGCACATACAGTGAGTGTGTCATGCTGCAGTGGAGTGTGACCGAGCCATGAAATGGACACACACTAACAGCAGGCATGCCAAATCTGTTAGCACATGCAACAGCAGCACCAAGCCACAGCTCAGTAGGCAGTGTCATGGCCCAAATGTTGAGAAGTCACACCCACACAATCCACACCCACTGACCAGGCATCCAGCACACAGGCCAACACACTGGTGTGTCGGACATAGACATCCGTAGGCCACACAGGGTGGCAGCAGGGGCGGGGCTCAGGCACACACGTGATGCATACAGCACAGCTGTACACAGTTGAGACTGTCATGCAGTATTGTGTGCAGCAGGCATGGTAACACATGAGTGCAGTGGTGTTGCAGGTGGGTGAGTGCTTGATACACTGTTCCCCAGACACCACAACACTGGTATAAGATGCAGGGCTGCCAGGAGGCATTCTCCATCCCAGCAGATGCTGGTCTTCCTTTAAGTAGAAGGTGTCCTCCAATACAGAGCCTGAATAGATCATTGGCCCTGCAAAGACCCAGGTGTGTTGTAATGTATGCATGGCTTTGCCTGTATATCATGGAATGATCACAATGTGGACATCACTGTGTTGTTTAGACACTATCATCTATGCAGCACAATGTTGAACAAATATGGTACAGTACATGCAAGGCCCATCAATGACTACCACTGCCCTTAACCCATGCCGCACAAGGCTGTCCCTGGTGAGATGCTGTGGTGTGACACAGTGCATACAGCACTGGGGATGACACTGCTGTAGGCAGACTGCCATAGGCACTGTATGCCACATACAGCATGTCATAAGCATGTACCAGTACAACAGTGGCCCTTGCCTACCTCTGCCATACAGACATGCATTCCTAGGCCTGACCATGTGGCACAGCACACCCAACTACCACTGACAGGAGTAGAACCTGGGCCTGTGAGCAGTGCTGCCAGTGCCCTGGTGTACCATTCCTGTGGCACAGGAGACATGCTGCCACATGGTGCAATGCATGCCAAAGCACAATACACACATGCACTCACAGAGCAACATGCCAGTCACAATGACGAGCAAGACAGTAGATGGCATGGACCCTGACACACCACAGTGTCAGGGGCAGGACAATGCCCCAAGGACAAGGTGAGAGTCACCATCCACAACTGAATGGGTGCTGCCCCCACAGGCATGCATGCAGCCTGCTGAGACTTGCAGTACATGGATATCCCCCCCTCCCAAAGCAGAATCATGCAGCATGGTATAAACATGCAACCCAGAGGGCAAACATACAATGCAGGGTACTCACATGGATGTGTGTCTGTGGAACATTCCTTACAGGTTGCCTATACTGGGCCCCCATCACAGCCTGGGGTCCCCTCTTCCCACCACTGGTCCTGGTGGATGCAATGTTGTTCTCTGGCCCTGGGCTGGCCCTGCTGGGCCCCAGCATCTCTGTAGAAGGACAGAGGAGATGTGAGCAATAACTTATAGCAGAACACATGACACAGTACCATATCTCCACCCATCACACGGATCCACGATTGTCATCAACAAATTTTTTGTTGAACGACCAGACAGCGAAACTGGCAGGTGGACCACATTTTGCAGTCGGCTGCTGGTTTCATAGGGAAACAAGTGTTTTCTTTGGAGGGCTAGCCCTGGGTTCATTGCTTGAATGGCCTGCAAGGCATCATGCCATCTAACATCCTGTCATCTTTCCTCGTCTTGGTTCTTCTGTTCTTCTTCTGTCTGTCGTCGGTCCTCTTCTCAGTCCCTCTCCATGTCCAGCTGTCTCAGGCAAAGCCAACGCAACAGGTCACCTGGATCCTCTGGAACTGGGTCTTCGTTTTGTCTTCTTTCCTCCTCTAATTGCTTCTTTTCCCCAGCACGCTGTTTCTTTTCCTCCTCTGGGGATTCCACATCTTCTTTCTTTAGTGGTTCCTTGGAGTGAATGACTGGCTCCATTCCTGGTATAGGTTTGAACCCCAATTGTTTGGCCTTGGATTTGGTCCACTGGAACTCCTTCCTTCTGACACCTTTTTCTCTGCTCATGCATCGGGTATATGACTATACCCCCCAGCAGTGTTTTTCCCAGGCAGTCTAAAAACTTGTCAGGTATCCCACTCTGACACCAGTGTGAGTGTGGTGGGATACAAACTTGACACAGCAGGCAGAGCTCAGGTGCATAAAAGACGCTGGAAGGTGTCTGTCATTTTATTAAAAGTCCTAAATATTTACAGAAAGGAAACAAAGAAACGTTAGTTCAATAACCCAAAAAAAAATCCCAGGTCTCTGCTTCCCTTGCAGAGCCTGTGGCTTAACTCCAGCCAATTCGGTGTAATAGACTTCTTACACTGATACAAAGAACTGTGTGAATTGATCAGCACACAAATAGGTCCTTCTTCACCGTCAGCACACCAACTGACTTGACTCTACTCTTCTCTCCTAGTGGTGAGCCCTATATATAGCCCTAGAGATTACATCACTCTCTGTGAGGGAGTTTCCATTGGCCATGACATAACACAATAGGGGGCATTTCCATATTATCCCATGCCTTAACATGCAGGGGCTTTTTATTTGGCCCTTTTTGCCCAAATATGATTTATTTTACAGGCAGCCCCAGTTACAACCTCTCTGGGGCTGTCACAGCACTGTTTTAATTCTTTTAAATATTGGGGACACTACGGGACTGCTATTCTGCTGCCCATAGTGTCAGATTCAGGAAGTTCTTTTTATACCTGCCGCACTGCACTGTAGTTTCATTCATTACTCAGGGGCACAAGAGCTCTTTAAATTAAAGCATGACCTGCGCTAACACAATGCCTTTCATTTTGACATTTTCCTCAGTGCGATATGTGCTTTTATTCTTTATACTCCTGCTCAGGAGCTTTACTAATAATGCGCCTCACGTTACAAAAGTATCTCCAGTTCGGAGATTAAAACAAGTGTTTCCAGCACTGTTGTGTACAGCAAGGGGGACTATTTGAAAAGAGGACAGCAAAGAAAAGGCTAGGGTTTTGTCAGGTTGGCCACCCTCCCAAAAAGAAACAAGACATGAAAAAGAAGGAAAACGAAAGGATAGAAAAGGGTGAGAGAAATAACACAAGACGGACAAGAACTGTCACATAGGACTCTTAACTCTTTCTTTCCAGGGTCTGTATACTAGTAACAGGTAGCACCCTGTTACACAGTATATATCATGTTACATAGCATGCATCTGATTGTTTCGCACCCGTATGCTTTTTGGGTAAGTACGTGTGTTGGATATTTTCTGTATGGCTGTGGCCAAAAACTTCCTAGCTGTGTGACACCAGGTAAGTTTGGGTGTTGCTTCTATGACTGACAAGTCAGGAGAGGGTTACTTGCCATGTGGTTGTGGCCAGGTGGGGGGGTGCTTACTTGCTGCTGCCATGGTACCTGGGAAATGGGGGCTGTAGGCTGCCCTGCTATTATTGTACCTCTAGGATGAGGGTCATAGACAAGCAGAACAACCAAACATCTCATTCAGCATGGATATATCCCTGCAAGGTAGCCATTACTGTTTGCAGCTGCTCTGTAATGGAATGGAAACTAGGAGATTTTTATGGGGGTAATCAACACTTTGTTCCTGAAACTGGGCCTAAAAAGCACTATTTCACACATTACATTTTCAAAATTTCTTGGGGGGGCATGCCCCCACACCCCCCTAGACAAGTTTGGTTTTCCAGGCCAAGTGCGCTCCCTTCTGTAAATTCCTGGATCCACCACTGACCTGTATACTTGTACAGCCACCAGCAGCCACAAGTGCATGTTGTGGATGGACTGGACCATGAAGGGTCACGTCTTATCAATGTACACAGCTGTGGCACCACACACAGCCATGTTATGGTCCAGTTGCAGCAGGACTGATACATCTCACTGTCATAGTTGTGGCTCAGCACAGTATATGCTGGCCCGTGTAGTGCCCATATCCTGCCATCCTCCCACCCCAGTGCAACATATCCAGACATTCCAGCTACAGGCTCTGTACACCTCTCATACTGTGCATGTGGATGCATGGAGCACTAGGTCACATACAGCAGGGGCACAAAAGTGCAGCCGTAGGGGGCGGGCAGGGTACCATAGGTGTAGCCTGTAAGAGCAGCCAGTACATGCCTGGCACATCCTGTGCAATATAATAGTACCCCATGCATTATCTGGCATGCCTATGTGGCATAACATGGATAGTGCAAGCAACACAACTCTCCCAGGTCATAGCCAGGGCCACTGGAAAATCATAGGTGCAAATTTTGTGTGTTTTCTGTGGTTTTGGGCTCCCTCCACAACCCCATCATGATATTGCCTGCTCAGGACCCTGGAGATGGTGGTCTGCCTTGTATGTTCATGTTGATTGCGTGCATGCACAAGAAACATATTGTGGCAGGTTGCCACAAGCAGGTTGTGGAGGCATGGCACTGTTGTGGCCAATGCCCCCACTGCCTTTAAAGGCTTGGCCTGCTTTCCCCAATGCTGTGGCATGCTGCTACTGACACTAGTTCAGCCAGCATGCTACAATCTTGTAAGGTTTCAGCCGCTGCAATCAGGGGCCTCCTCATCATTGCAGTGTAAGCCATTTTGCTGCAATGAGGGAGCGACCTGTCATTGCTGGGCGGAACCTTGTAACAGTGATATTGTTTGTGAACATGGCAGCGGCTTGCCGCCGTGTTCACAAACAATATTAAGCACCGCCAATCCCCCTCGGCAGCATGTGCCCCCCCCACTGTGTTTGTTTGCCTATGGGGGCACCAATCCCCGTCGGCTTCAGTGCCCAAGGGATGTTGCCGATGGGAGAGCCTACTCCCCATTGGAATTATGTAACACCCCACGCGATTTTGTTGCTTGCCGACAGGTGCCCAATCCCGTTGGCATAATGTCACCCCAGCTTTTGTTGTGTGCCAGCGAGAGTGCCCAATCCCCATGGCATAATGTAACCCCCCTTTGTTTTGTTAGGTCAAGGTGCACAGTTCTCTGTTGGCAACAGCAGCCCCCCAAAGAGTCCCATGGGCATGCTGGGAGCCTATCCCAGTGTGCCACATGCCCTGTTAAAAAAAAAATGGTCCTGCAATGTTTTTGTTTTTACCCTGTCAAAAAAGCGGTCCCTCGCGGTCTCCTGCCCCCTCCCACAACCAGCGCCCACCCACTGCGCACCCTGTCTCCCCACCCCCTCACCCCATACTTACCTCTGGAGTCTGGTGCAATGATCTTCTGTGGACCGGGAACATGTCTGCACTCTTCAAAGCCGACCGCAAACTGAGAAAATGCCAGTAAGCTGTATAATGGAATAAATAGGGTTTTTTCAACTTTGATGCATATCTCAGGCATTTTAGAATTTTGGCACCAAATTTTCAACACAGGGTTTTGGACCCTGCCCATGAATTCTAACACTGTCATGGTGTTAATCGGCCCCGAAAGGTAACTTTGTGATCTCTGCGGAATCACCTTTTGGGACTGATTACTTGAAACAACAGTGCCAGTGTTCATGAGGTGGGGTCTCAAAAAGCTATGTTCAAATTGGTGGGCATCAAAAGTGACTGTTTCGACCGTGCATTGTGCGGTTTACGCTTGCGCTGTCAGTTCACGAATTTATAATATTTTCACTCCTGATTTTTCAACATTGCCATTGTTCTGCACCTCCTTATGAACAATACAGCTATCATTTTTCACATCCTGGCCAAAATGTGTTTTCGCAGTTCCAGCGCAGAATAGAGCAGTCGCTGTGGGAAATCCATGTTCAGAACACATTATGAAAATGACAGTGACACTGTTCATTAGTACAGGTCCTAAAATGCCTATGTCGAAAATTTGGTGATGAAACTCCATAAAACGAGAGTGCTACATGCGTGCGTTGCACGCTCTTACCTTTGCAACTTTGCAATATTTTCACTCTAGATTTTCAGCATTGCCATTTTTCCACACCTCATTATGAAAAGTACAGCTGTCATTTTTCACATCCTGGCCGAAATGTGTTTTCGCTCTTCTGGCGCTCAATAGCACGGTCACTGTGGGAAATCAGTGTTCGGGACACATTAAGAAAATCACACTGACATGAGCAGAGGTCCTAAAATGCCTATGTTGAAAATTTTGTGATGAAACTCCATAAAATGACTGTGTTACGAGCATGCGTTGTGCAGTTTCCATACACCCTTGTAACTGCAAATTAGTAATATTTTCATGCCACATTTTCTACACTGGCATTTCTCCACACCTCCTTATGAACAGTACAGCTGCCTTTTTTTACGTCCTAGCTGAAATGTGTTTTTGTGCTTCTGGTGAAGAATACAGCAGTCACTGTCGGAAATCAGTGTTTGGGACAGATTAGGATCGAGCGAGTGAAGGGGGGGGGAGTGACCGAGCTCAACTGAGCTCTGTCAGGACAGCTGCGGATTTCTTTGTGGGCAGGAAAAGGCGCCAACGCAGGCAGCAGCCCAGTACAAAAGGGCAGCCTGCAGAGCCGGGAGACACAAAACGAGTGAGTGAGGGAGGGGGAGTGAGTGAGCTCAATGGAGCTGTGTTGGGACTGCTGCGGATTTGTTTGTGGGCAGAGAAAGGCAGCAATGCATGTAGGGGTCCAGTACAAAAGGGCAGCCTGCAGCTGCAGGGAAACAGAACAAGCGACTGAGAGGGGGGGAGTGAGAGAGTTCAACGGAGTTCTATCATGACTGCTGCAGATTTCTTTGTGGGCTGAAAAAGATGATAATGTAGGCAGGAGCCCCATACAAAAGGGCAGCCTGCAGCACCGGCAGAAATGGAATGAGAGAGGGGGAGTGAGTGAGTGAGTGAGGTCAATGGAGCTCTGTAGGGACTGCTGCAGATTTCTTTGTGGGCAGAAAAAGGTGCCAACAGAGGCAGGATCCCAGTACAAAAGGGCAGCCTGGAGCGGCAGCAACAATGGAACAAATGAGTGAGACAGGGGGAGTGAGTGACCTCAACGGAGCTCTATCATGACTGCTGCAGATTTCTTTGTCAACAGAAAAAGGAGGCAACGCAGGCAGGAGCCCAGTACAAAAGGCCAGCCTGTAGCGCCGGCAGAAATGGAATGAGCGAGTGAGAGAGGGGGAGTCAGCGAGCTCAACGGAGCTGTGTCAGGACTGTTGTACATTTCTTTGTGGGCAGATAAAGCCACCAACACAGGCAGGAGCCCAGTACAAAAGGGCAGTCTGCAGCAGCGGGAGACACAGAATGAGTGAGTGAGCGAGGGGGAGTGAGTCAGCTCAACAGAGCTCTGTTGGGACTGCTGCAGATTTCTTTGTGAGCAGAAAAAGGCAGCAATGCATGCGGGGGCCCGGTACATAACGGCAGCCTGCAGCAGTGGGAGAAACAGAATGAGAGAGTGAGAGAGGGGGAGTGAGTGAGCTCAATGGAGTTCTAGCATGACTGCTGCAGATTTCTTTATGGGCAAGAAAAGCTACCAACAGAGGCAGGAGCCCAGTACAAAAGGGCAGCCTGCAGCGCCAAGAGGAACAGAATGAGAGAGTGAGAGAGAGGGAGTGAGCCACCTCAATGGAGCTCTGTCAGGACAGCTGCAGATTTCTTTGTGGACAGAAACGGGTGCCAATGCAGGTAGGAGCCCAGTACAAAACAGCAGCCTGAAGCACTGGGAGAAACAGAACGAGCGAGTGACCGAGAGGCAGTGAACGAGCTCAACGGACCAATGCAATCAACATTCGGCATTGACAAATGCTTGTTTAAAATGTCCTGGCCTCTTTGTTTCCACCATGTTGTTTTGGCATTCTGTGGCTCCATTACTCCATCCCTCCACCAGTAAGGCTCTTCTGCCCCCTTTGCATTGCAGGTGATATCATAATGGAGGCGGAATCCCCCAAACATCCAATCGCGGGCTCCCTGTTTTCAAAAACCTTTGTGCCAGTTGTCTTTTTTTGTGTCCCTCCTCAGGTCCGCATAAGCCTTTTAAATGCAGTGGATTGAGGGGAAGGGGCAGGTAACATCACAAGAAAATTGAGGAGCAGATAAACAACCAACCAGCAAGAATAAGATAAGCCCCTCGACCAGCATGACTGAGAGGAGCTGTGAGCCATAAGGGAAGCGACAGCTGCATTCCCATCCTGAGTTGGGAGGAGTTGAAGCATCAGTAGTGTGAGCAGGACAAGCCTTGAGTGACGACACCGAGTCCCGAGCAGAGCAGCACCAAGAAAAGTGGGATCCTGTAGTTGTCTTCTACACAAGAGCAGCTGTCTGTGGCAAAAAAGTGGCACCACATTTTGACTTCAGGTCTACTCTTGGCGGATGACCTCTTGGTAGTAAAAACGCATGGCAGGGGGACTTGTTTTAGAGCCTGAAATAAAAAAAAAAAAATAAAAAAAGATTAAAAGACTGATCAGTCCTGCTTGCTCTCCCTGCTTGCCCACCCTGACTGCTTGCTGCCTTGTTGTGCCAGCTAGATCTTGCCATCTGCTGCACTGCCCTGCCTGCATCCTACCACCTGAGGAGGACAGCTGAAATCCTGCCCTGCCTGCCTGCATCCTGCCACCTGAGGAGGAGAACTGAAGGCTTGCCCTGGTTTCCTAAGTGCCTGCCTGCATCTTTGCCTGGTAAGGTAAGTCACTGTTTTGCTGGCTAGTTTGGGATGGGAAGGGAATAAGCTGGCATGGTTGGCAAACAAAGTATATGCTGTCTTTACTGAGTCTGCTGTGTTTTCTGGTGTTCTGCAAGGGCCAGAGGTGGCTGAGTGTTCTGGCACAGTACTGTTACAGTGCTAATATTTTTAAACATGTATGCCAGTCTCCCAAGTCCATCCCAAGTTCCTGTAGTCTGTCGATGGAGTGTGGAGGGACAGGTTTGGCAGACTGGTACACATGCCGAAAAAAATTGTTCTGGCCTCGGGTGATGGTGGGCAGAGGGACAAACAAGCAGGCTGGCACAGAACCATTTTTTATACATGTATATCAGTCTGCCAGGTTCATGCCATGCTCCTGTCGCTTGTTGTTGATGGTCAGCTGAGGGATGGGCCTGGCAGACTGATACGCATTCTGAGAAATATTTTTCTGGCCTCAGGTGATGGTGGGCAGAGGGGAGAACGAGCAGGCTGGTACAGAATAATTTTTTTTCTGCATCTATATCAGTCTGCCAGGTGCATGCTATACTCTGTCATTGATGATCAGTGGAGGGATGGGCCTGGCAGACTGGTCCATATGCAGAAAAAAATTGTTCGGGCCTCAGGTAATGGTGGGCCATGGGATGGACCAGCAGACTGACACAGAACAATTTTTTTCTACATGTATGCCAGTCCATCAAGTCCATGCCATGCTCCTGTGGTTTGTTGTTGATGGTTGGCTGAGGGACGGGCCTGGCAGACTGGTACACATGCAGAGAAAAATTGTTCTGGCCTAAGGTGATAGTGGGCAGAGGGGCCGATGAGCAGGCTGGCACAGAACTATTTTTTTCCACATGTATACCAGTCTACTATGTCCGTTCCTTGCTCCTTTGGTTTGTCATTGATCTTATTAGCATCAGTTAGGCAGGTTATACATTTTATTTTTATGTAACTGTCATTCAGTTAGGCAGGCTATGCATTTTATTTTTATGTAACCGTCATTCAGTTAGGCAGGCTATGCATTTTTGTGCCCGTCGTTGCACATAGGCTATGAATGTTATTTTTATGTGACTGTCGTTCAGTTAGGCAGACCATGCATTTTATTTTTATGTGACCATCCTTCAGTTAGGCAGGCAATGCATTTTATGTGCCCATCGTTCAGACAGGCTATGCATTTTATTTTTAGGCAAGCATTGTTCAGTTAAGCAGGTTATCCATTTTACTGTTGTTTTTATGTGACCGTCATTCAGATAGGCAGACTATGCATTTTTTTCATTTTAATGTGATCGTCGTTCAACTAGCAGGCTATGTATGCTTCTGCCCATTTTTAATTTTTGAACTTCATTTATTAGTGCTGGCAGCTTGAACCATGCTAAACATGTCTCAACCACAAGCAAAACTCCCACATTTGATCTGCAAAGAAGCCAATCAACTGCATCTTTCCTATACAGTATATGCTTCAGATAGAGTCAAACAGTTTCCAGAAGACCTCTATGAAGATGGTGGACAGCTGTTCTGCAGGTTCTGCTGCCTCACAAAAGATTATCTACAGAAGCATACCACAGACCTTCACATGGAGTCTCAAAAACATACTGAACGAAAAGCAGCAGCAGTAAAGAAAAGGTAAGAAGACATCAATCCCCAGTGACAGCTTGCATTGACTTCAGCTTTTGCTCGTGCCAACACAGCGGCACAGGACTGGAAGGAGTTTATCATGGACTTTGTTAAGTGCTTGACTCGAGCTGACATTTCTTTGGAAAAAGCTTCAGCCTTCTAAACTTTTCCTTGTAAGTGCACCAAATATGGCGGTTACCCCCTTGGACCTTCACATCTCAGATCAATGTACCTCCAGGATCTACAGCCTCGGCATGAAGAATTTGTGCAGAAACAAGTGGAGGACATAGAAATTTACCTGATCTTGGATGGTATCACAGATAACTTTGGACGGAGTGTTTTTGGACTTTTGGCGCAGCCCCTCAACAAAATGGGGGAGCAGCCAGTTCTAACTGGAGTTGATTTTTTTGGACCGAGTAAATCACAGCACAGTTGCATAGTCCTTGCTGCAGATCCTAAATGATAATCAGGTAAACTTTGACAAGTCTTTGCTGTTGCCACAGAAAGTGCAAGCTATATGCACAAAGCTTTTAAGACCATTTTGTCTGGGATCCTCTCCAACGCTGTGCATGTGACTTGCTTTGCACACCTGTTAAATCTAGTCCTGAAAATCTGGCCAGCTATATTGGTTGACTTGAACACAGTGGTTGACTTAGTCAAAAAGATTTTTTGCCAGAGCCCCGTGCATTGGCGCCAGTATGTGCCCTTCATGGAGGCAAAGGATGGCGTGCTAGCAAAGATGCCAGTTTATGCCGTGCTAACAAGCTGATGCTCATGGGTGAAGGCATGTGCCTATCTTGCAGACTATCTGCCTGTCTTGGCAGAATGTTTGAACTGCTGTTCATCTGATGCAGCCACGTACAAATAAAGTCACTGTTGGGAAGCAAACTCGATGCACTAACAGCTCAGGCCACATTTGTTGCAGAACATGCCACTGAACTTTGTAAACTCATTGAAGAGCTGCAAGCCACAACAGTGCCACAAGGACACAACATTTTTAGTAGACTTCAAAATGTGCACCTGTTTCTTGATTTTTGTTGCACAGCTGGAGTTGGGGAATACAGATCCAAAAGTGTTGAGAAGTTGTCACTATGCAGTGATATTGAGAACATTGCATGTTATGAAATGTTTCAGCAGGTGATGCTGGAAAGCAGTCAGAGGCTGCACAATGCGATGGAAAACCATCCATCCATATATTTGTTCAAAGCAGTGCAAGTCTTTGATCCCAGACAGCTACCAGCACTAGAGGAAACACTCCTCCCATTGTATTACATATAGGATAAAGTATGGAGTTGAGTGTGTAATGAGAATTTTACACTCACCCGAGTTGTTGGATGGTACATAAACTCCGACTGCGAAGCCTGAGGGGTTTATGATGTCATCCAACAACAAGGGTGTGTGTAAAATTCGAGTTTACACACTGCACCCCATACTTTGTTTTATTTAATTATTGTTTTTTTGCTGCATTACATTTTAAACTGTGAGCCTGGTGGAGGCAGAAGAAAAAAGACTCCCGGCTGTCCCTCCATGCACCCTACGGTGCAGAAAACAAACTTTTTAAAATGTATTTATTTAGATTCAGGCGGTCAGCACCTGGCCAGTGGTGCTGCCGCCAGCTCACTGCCTCAACCTGGGGTGAAGGTGGAGGAGGAGGAGGCATGAGATGCTGGCTGGAGACGGGCACTGGAGACAGGCAGTAGGAGGGACGACATGGGGGCCTTGTTGCTCTCGACGCTCCTCTCTCGGCTGGCCTGATGGAGACTCTGAGGATGTGGCCCCGCTTGTGGGTGCTGACGACAAGGGACAGAAACTTTATTTTTAAAATTAAAAAAAACAAAACAAATGGGGTAATCTTAGCCCATACAAGGGATCCTGACCACTCACTCTTCTTGGGGAACTGCCGACGCTCTCACACAAAGAGCCACGTACTTTGCCATTGTAACCCCTAGATGACGCTATCCCAGGGGCTACTACCCCTGCCTGATTTGCCACTAACAGGTTGAGGGGCCTGGATCCGATGGCGGGTGCCTCCACCCAGAGGTCAGGGTTTGCAATAGTTAAACTAACTTGGTCACAGCCCTCTAGGACACTGCAACCCCCCTTTCTTCCCACTAGTGGCCCACACAGTATATCAGAATTACCTTCCCAGTATACACTTACCCCAAGGACTGGTTCAGGCACTGGGATCCCTGTAAAAATAAGAAGATACAGTGCAACAATCACAGTACAATACTTTAACATAGACAAATACCTCAGGCAGTATAACTTTGCTGAAACAAGCAGCTCTGATTTATTTAGGGGGATATAACAAGGACAGGGGGAAATCAGATTAATTAGCTTATCACTTTACTCATCTACCTATGGCTCTGTGCACAGGCCTATCCCTACCAGTTACTGTCTCTGGGTACCCAAGCCCTAGTGGCTAGTCCAAACCGTGGCAGCTTGTAGGGGTCCTTTCACAGAGAAAAGAAAAATTAGTTAAACAGTCGGCAGTACAGTAATTCCATTTGGATTCAATGTGGCAATTCAACAGGGAGGCGACCCTAATTAGTCCACGACCTCCAAACAAGATAGGTCCTTCAACGTCAGCAGGGCTACTCTTGAGCTCCACGAGACTCTTCACACATTTATATGACAAACTGCAACAGGCAAAAGTCTTAATGGCAGCAGGATTCACTGAGCTACACAAGCCTCCTCACACATTTATATGGTAAAAGAAAGTACTATACCAGGCAGGCTGCTTCTCTATCCCGATCGCAATTACTGCACATACCGGGAGAACACACAGCAGATTCAGTTCCTGACAGACCGAGCGCAATTCAGCAATTTCTCCAGTCTTCTATAGGGTGAGCCTGGTTTCTACTCTTCAGATATCCTTTGATTCTCTTCACAGGACAGATTCAGTCCTAACAAGCAGTTACAAAGCTGCAGACTGGAACTCGGGGCCTTACACGTTCCCAACTAAAACTGCACACGAAAAGCACAGGGCTCCTTCCTCTTCACTGCCAGAGCTCAACTGAAACTCCAGCAGACAAAACCGGGCACTTCCTTTGAGTTCCTCCCAGTTCTTGGCTGGATTGGCTGTCACTCACAATAGACTGCCCCTGTTGGTCCAAAAGGCGCTGAAGTCCAAACTACATCTCCCAGAGTCACTGCCCATACAATCCTCTTGTGGCTGGCTCAGATTACAAGTCAAGTTCTGATTCGTCCAAGGCACCATTTTAGAGCTACCTTAACCACACTGATTGGTCCAGTTCAGCAGTTCAAAACTAGAATGGGAACTAGGCAAACACAGTTCTGACTGCAAAGAAAGCAGGTTAGACAAACTGTATTTTCATTATTACTCTAAATGATTTCTGGCAAACAGTTACATCTTTCAGATAGGTTCCTTTGCACTCTAGTGACTGCAAAAATGGAGTGAATTGGGAGCAGCTCGAGTGGTACTCAAGCAGAAAACACACAGTCCCCCATACAAACTAATTATGTCTGCAAACGACCAGCTCTTAAAGACAGTACCAGAGGCTCTAAAAACACTCCCAGATAAATGGCTTAAACACCAAACACCATTCAGGCTCGGAGCATTCAAGCAAGCTCCTGGAAGTCTTTTGGGAACCCGCATTTGCAGGGGGGTTACACCACAATTAATACTCATTTATTACAACATTTAATACACGGCTCTTTGTATAAGAAAAAACATGACCCATTAATTAAATGATATTATATTAAATGGGAGGGCTTGAGCCAGAGGTTCATTGTTGGAGAATAGCTCCTCCCACAACCTCTACTTAAACCCATTACTCACACACCTCCCTTGCTTAGGGAGTGTTTTTTGCCCTTGGGCTCCCTGCGTGGCTTGAGTGGCTGTGCTGTTCCCGCATATCCTGCTGCTCTGTCCGATCTGTCCCCTGCCCTGCCCTGTGTCTCTCCCTGTTCCCTCTCTGGTTTGCTTTCTTACATTTGTTTGTCTCTCACCTTTTCTCCTGTGGCCTAGTTCTTTTCCCCTCTCTCAGAGGCTCGTTCTGCCTCCCCACTCCACTCCTCCATTTGTCTCCCTCCTCCACTGGTCCCAGGTTTCCTCTTGTATGTTTATTTCTGGGCATCCTGCCCACGTCCCATCCTCTCTGCTGCCGACACTCCTTTGCGTCCCTGGCTCCTTGTCCATTTGTAAACTTCCTCCATATCCCCTACCATCACATACCTGCTTCCTGTCCACCCCCTGTGGGCGTCCCATTCTCCTCCCAATTCTTCCTGCCCTGCTGCATGCCATCTCTCCTCAAGCAATTGCCATGGAGTTCCTTCGCCTGTGTTTCCCTAGACGGCTCTGCCCTCTAACTGTAAGTACAGCATCGAACACATTGTTGCACCCAGCCATCCTCCCATTAACTATATTACTCCACTGAACTGATCTGCATCATTCTACTTCACTGTGTACGGTGTGCAGCCCATCCTCTAATGGGGGGGTCTGAGGTGTTGGTACCATGATTACTTGGGGTGTTCTTCACTTTTGTAGTAACACATTGTACCGGTGCTGGGTACAAGCTTTGCATGTACCGTTCCTCCATTCCTGATTGCTACCTGTGTTTACACAAGGTACTCGGCATCTCAGCGGTCCCTGCCATGCAAATGCTTCATTCAGCATACAGCTACTGCAGCACTTGGCTCTCTGAACCTGCTCATGTTTCTTCTGCAACTCCCAGCCTGACAACTTACCAGTTACCCCGCGACTTCTATTCTGCTCACCCTAACCATGCTCCATACTGCCTCCCGTACCAGACAGCTGCATTGGTGATTGAGACTCACACTTACTTGATGGTAGGATTACACTAACAGTTCATTATCTGCACCTAATGAGGCATCAGTTGTTCATGTGGTTTTTCAACAGGTTCCCCTGCAGTCACCTCCTCCTTACAACTGTACATGTCATACTATGTTACCATTCTGTTTCATTCCCTCTGCACCCCCTGTTCTTCTCCCTTTTCAGGAAGCATTTTTCTCTATTCATTTCGGCATCGATCTGCCTTACGGAGTCAGTTCATGCTTTCTCTGGCCTGTGCCCTGATCTGCGCCTGCTATCCATCTACCTGTCTGTAATTTTGTTTGATGTTTCCCAGTCATGGCTATGGACTTGCACCATCTGGTGGGCAGCTCCTGCTCCCACCACTTCACCTACATGTGCTGCTGCTGGTGGTGGTGGGGGGACAGTGAAGGGGGGGTCTTGTACGTCGGGCCACCCTCCAATGCCTTGGTTTGCACTTTGGGCCACGGTCTTTTGGGGAGCCATGATTATCCCCTGGCTCTTCCTGAATCTTATTCCTGAATTCCCTACTCTGTTGGCAAGCTGCTGAGGTCTCTGCCCCTTTCCAGGACTATTAGCGCTGCCTGCCTCGGATGTCTGGGGAGGTGGGGGGGATGCTCCCATTCCTCAGTACCTAGTCGTCCTGGCCTACCCACTGCTGCTGCCTAAGTTCTCAGTTCCCTGCTACACTGTACTTCTCTCCCCTGATTCCCACTTCGGTTTCCAGTGGGGCCTTTCTTCCCATGCATTGTCGCCAATTCCACTACCATATCTTCTCTACTGCACTGCTTGTTTCTGTATCTACCATTCCCATCATACCATGTCTGGCTTACTATACCTGTGTTCTCTTCATCATGCCTATCTCACTTTAGTTCCCTAATCTACTCTTTTTCTACAGCAGTGCTCTGCACCTTCAGCCAGCCCATACCAGCAGTACTCTGGACTCTGTCCCTAACTCAAGCCTTCTGAGGTGCCGAGTGAAAGTAGGCTTCCCCTGTCTGCCAGGGATGGAATTCCATTACACTCACTACCTCCTACTACTTACCAACCTGACATCCTTCATCCCTAACTCAGCTTGGCAGCATCGAGTACAGGTTAGCTCTCCCCATCTACCAGGGACGGGAGTCATGTCTACAATCTACTATGCATACCATATCTTCTCTACCTCATACTGGTTGCAGCTTCCTTCAGGAATGGAACCTCTACACTCCATGTGCCCTCATCATCCTACCTCTGCATATCTGCCTCCAGTCAGGATCATCCCACCTCAGTCATCACAGCTGGGTGCCTGCCTCTACATTCCAATGCTTCAACATTTACGTTTTCAGCCTGCTGCCTAGATGCTGTTTCCCTCCTGGAACTGGACCTTATCCTACTAGCCTTCTCCATCCTACCTTGCCTGCAGACTTGAATCGTGGTCCTCTCACACTGCCTTACATGGCTAGGAGCCTGAGTCTCTATTTGACTATTGCAGCCTTCTACGTCTTTACCTAATATGAGTTGCTGCTTTCCTTCAGGAACAGGACCTCTATAACCCATTTGCCTTCCATCTCACAACTCTCCTACCGGTATCGTATGAAGGTCTTCATGCACTGACTTCCTGGTTTGGTTGCCTGTTTCCATGACTCCACTAGTCCCACACCGTCTCTGTCTCATGCCCGGTTACCACTCCCATCTGGAGGCAGTCTCATCCACTCAGTTGCCTCCATCCTCCTACCTCTGCTGCTGGTATTGGATACAGGTATCTGTCCTCCATTGCCAGGACTGGAAGCTCATATATGCATTTAACTGTTTCAACCTCCTCTGCTCTCTACTGTATCAGTACTTGCTGCTCCCTCCTGGACCTGAAACGTTTACCAAATTTGCCTTCACTATCATGCATTATCCTGCGTGTCGTCTCCAGGTCGTCTCACCTCAAGTATCTCAGTTTGGAGCCTGCGTCTGCACCTGAAGGTTTGTCCTGCTGCATTTTCTATCTCCTACCTGATTACCACTTCCCTCCTAAATCAGGACCCCTCTGCTCCGAATGACTTACATCCTTCCTCACCAGTCTCCATCCTGCACTTCCTTGGACCATCATACTCTACCCTTTTGGCCTAATGTTCCTCATGGTTTGGATTTTGCCAGCTTCTTCAGTCTCTCTCTTAATCCAGTTCAACTTGCTTCTTGGACTTCCTTGCTGCAGGTCTCCACTTCCGTCTGCTGTGCGAGTTTGTTTTCTCCTTCAGCTGTGGGAACCTCATCCTTCTTCACTACAGCACCTTCCATCTGTTCCACTTGTTGTTGAAGCCTTCATCAGATGTGGGATTTCTGTATTTCAGCTCTGTTGCTCTTGGTACTTGGCTTCACTCCTCGGCCTCCCTTGGATAATCCTCTAGTGCCTTGCTACTGCCTTCCCCCATTCTGCAGCTGTTCATTGAGGAGCTGACCAGGCAGTGATAAATTTGTGCTGGGGCTAGCCGGGGCTCAGCCTCGGCACCTCTTTTCATGCTGGGGCTGAGCCCCGGCATCTCTTCTCCCTGACACTGCACTTCAAATATTTGTAAATTTTATTTGCACTCACAGTTAAAAAGTGGATTGGGCTGGCTGATTTGCTTGTGCGTGCTGCCATGGTGCCAGCTGTCTAGATCACAGTCGGCTATACCCCCTTGCGGCTTGCGCAGCGCTCATCCTGTCAGCTGAGTGACTGCTGCCCACTGCTGTTTGCTTCAGTTCCTTGCTCATCCATGCTGCTCATGCTCACTCCCAAGCTTCCTGCTCTGGGAGGGGGGAGGGCTGGGGTTGCTGGCGGCGGCAGTACAGGCATCATCACCTGACCAACTGTTCTTTGGTCAGGTGGTGTCTTGTTATGTTGCGCAGTGCAGGGTGCATGTGAAGTGAGAAGGTCAAAGTTTTTATTTATCAGAAACTTCTCCTTTATATTTGGGGGAAGGGGAGGAGGAGAGTTAGAAATTTGGGGGGGGTGGGGGTAGAAGGGTAGGGTTTGTCCCAAGCTTAGAGGAGGGAGTTAGGGAGGGACATGGCAGGAGCAGCTAGGAGCAAGGTAATTATTGAGGGCAGAGCTGATGGAGTAGGCAGAGGATGAGTGCCGGATTTGAGGGGGGAGGGAATTACAAATTCTTGGGAGGTGGTAAGAGTAACCAGATTGACAGATTTGGGTGGATCTGTGGGGGAATACCAGGGTGCGAGAGTCAGTTGATCTAAGGGAATGGGAGGGTGAGGGGGTGTTATAAAGGAGGAGGTGAGATAGGAAGGGAGCTCACCCAACCAGTGCTTGGAGTTGAATTTAACACAGTGGGAGAGTGGCCTATTTGTAAGAGAGAGGAAGGATAGGGCACAATAAAGATTGCAGTGGTGGGTGCGAGGGGGGCATCCAGGGCAAAATGGCAGAAGAAATTAAAGAGGGTTTCCAGTCTGGCCAGGGAGGACTTAGGGGCAGCACCATACACTATGTCACAGTACTCAAAAATGGGCAGTACCATCTTCTGAACAAGTTCATGCCTAGCCATAGAAGGGATGCAACTACGGTTCCTGAACAGTGCACTAAGCTTGAGACGCAGTTTTTTCTGGATAGCGTCAATATGTCCAGAGGAGTTTAGGTGTTGGTCCAATGAAACACCTAAGTACCTGAAGGAGGATGTATCCTCAAGTAAAGTCCCATCAAGGGTGTGGAAAATGGGTATGGAGGGAAGCCTAGAGAGTCTTTGCCTTGTGCCAAAGGTCATGGAGAAAGTCTTCTTGGTATTGAAGAAAAGTTGATGGTTAGCAAACCAGAGCTGAACCTTGTCGAAGTCTTGCTGTAAGCTGGTTGTAACCTCATCAGGACAGGAGCCGGATGCATACAGGACTGTATCATTGGCATACATATGTATAGCAGAGGATGAGGAGCAAACAGAAGGAAAATCATGTAAGAAGATGGAAACTAGGAGGGGCCCTAATACAGAACGATGGGGGATTCCAGTGCTAATTGAGAGGGGAGGTGAAGTGGTGTCCAAGATCTTAACTGATTGGGTTCTGCCAGTAAGGTAGGCCTTGAACTAGTTTGTGGTGGAGGAAGATAAGCTAGCTGCCAGGAGTGAGTTGAGGAAAAGGGAGTGAGAGATGGTGTCGAAGGCCTTGGCCAGGTCAGCAAAAATAGCAGAGGTAATTTGGCCATTGTCCATACCAATTAGGATGGAGTCTGTGAGCTGTAGGAGAGAGGTGGTGGTTGAGTGGTTTTTCCTGAAACCAGACTGGAAAGGGGTGAAAAAGGAGGAGTCAGATAGATAAGAGGTGAGTTGGGAGAGGGCAATGTGTTCTTGAAGCTTGGCAAGGGTAGGGAGGAGAGAAATGGGGCAATGGTTGCCAGGGGATGAGGGGGTCACTTCCTTTGGGTAGAGGGAGGATCACTGCATGTTTCCATGAAGAGGGAACTGAGGCAGTAGAGAATGAGAGATTTAGGGTTATTGAGAGGGGGTAGGCAATGGCGGAAGTAGAGAGGGAGAGGAGTTTTTGGTCAAGGCCATTAGGGGAGGCACCTTTAGAGGGGTTGATGGTGAGGAGGGCACTTAGGGCATCATTTGGGGTTAAACTAGTGAAAGAGAAGGGAGGGTAGGAGGGTGATGAAGGGGCACACTGATAGAGGGTGGGGAGGGGGATGGGTAGAAGGGGAGAGATTTCAGTTGCTCAGTGGCGCAGGAGGTATAGTAGGAGTTAAATTCCACAGCTACAGCTGATGGGTCAGACACTAGTGAGCTATTTACTATAAGTACCATGGGGTGGGCAAGATGAGGGGGTAAATAGAACTTGGACCACATTCCAGAACTTTGAAGGGGAATTTATGTTGGTGATGAAAGCAGATTTGAAATATTCGGACTTGGCTAACCTTGTAGCCTTGGTGCAAGCATTTCAGAGCATGTGGTAGTTTGCAAGGTCACTAGGACGCTGGGTAGCTTTATGATGCTTCTAGGCTCAATCTCTAGCCCTGAGGCAGACCAGAAGTTCAGGAATGTACTAGATAAGTGGTTACATCTGGCTCTGGTTTGTTTGAGTGGGGCAAAGGCATTCCAGTTTGCAAGAAAGATTTCTTTGAAGTAGGCAAGGGTTTTTTCAACTGAGGGGAAGGAGGTTAGCGGGGACCCATCAGACGTGGCAGGGTTACTCAGGAGAGGTTCAAGGTCAAGAGACTTGAAAGAGCGTAGTTGTATGGTTTTGTGTGGTCATTTAGTTCTGTGGACTTTCCTAACTTATGGTCACTGAGAGCATCGGGCAGGGTGCCTGAGGTGATGACTTGGTGGGAGTGGGAGGTAAGGGCCCAGCTGAGTTGGGGGTGTTGTTATGTCTTGTGGTTTGGGTGGGTGGGCTCGGAGATCAGTTGGGAGAGGTTTAGGGCTCTGATTTCATTTTTAGTTTTGGTAGTTTTAGATGGCAACCAATTTATATTGAAGTCACCTAGGATGAATAATTCCCCAGAGCGTGCAAGAGATGTGATGGAGGTTAGGAGGTCTAGTGCGATCGAAGAATGGACATTTGGGCTGCAGTATATGCCGGCTATGAAGATTGAGAGAGTGAAGAGGAGGGTCACATGAATAGCTAGGGCATCATGGATCTCAGGATTGGAGGATGAGTATATGATGGAATACTGAATGGAGGTTAGGACATAAATGGCCACACCACCACCTCTACCAGCATGGTCTTGCCTTAGCAGTGGAGTAGCCAGGAATGGAGACCAAGTGGTCAGGGATAGTCCTCTTTAGCCAAGTTTCTGAGATGATTAGAATGTCTGGTTTTAGAGTGCACACCATTGTCTGAATCTGATCTATTTTTTGCAACAAGCTGTGGGTGTTTAGATATAGGATCTTTAAGCCCTGTCCATGGCACAGTACTGCTCACAGGACACCACCCCAACCATACATAGAGCCATTTGTACTCAGCTGGCCTTGGCACGGTGTCACTGTCCATCATTGCCCACAGTTGTTGGATGCAGTGTGCCTCCCTTCTCTGTAGATTGTTGTACTGGTGCTGTCATTGCTCACTGGTAAATGTGACCATGGTGTGTTGTGTGAGGCACTGCCCCACAGATGCCCACACTTTTCACAGTGCCCTGTCTGACCCCGCCCACTCACCCAATAGAAGGTCCTCTCTGACCACCACCAAGCTGACCAAATTGGCCAACTCTGTGGTGGACCAGCTCTGGGCCCTTTGCAACACAGCCTTACTCTGGTTGCCTGCCATGATGTGTAGCAGCCTCGGCCTAACTGCCACACCACACTGTTGCCAGTTTCAGGGCTATCTGGGTGTGTCCTGTCCATTTGTGCAACACATGCCCAAGGGTGTGCCACACTAACATAATGCTGTGCGGTGCAATGAGTACTTCAAGGGGGTTGTACCATGAGCACGTGCCTGGCATGGGGTGACACGTGCACAGGACACACATGCGTGTTGTGCGCTATGATATTGCACAATGGCATAGCATGCAGGGCAATACTGTGTGATGATGTCACATGTGGCATTTGATGTCATGCCTGCACCATGGACCAATGTTGTACAAGTGCAGATGCTGTGCAGGTGCGCATACTAGCACAACCACATTAGTGCTGGGGGCAAACCTGCAGTATTCAACCAATATATGCAAATGAGCCAATTTTGCACTCTACAAGCAAACACCCACATTTGTATGTCATTATTGGAAGGTGTGCATGCATTAGCCTGCCTAATTGCACCTGGTGTATATAAAGATGCACAGTGCACCACCTAGATTCCACAGCTGAACTGCAGGTAGGTAAAGGTAGGTGTCTTGTGGATGGGCCTAGAAAGGAATATGGGAGATCATTGAACTGCATGCATGCTATATACAGTGATACAGTGGACATGTTGAGGTGGTGGAACTCTCACATCTGCATTTCCTGATGGTGGTGTTGCCATGACTAGGTGGGAGATCCCTCGTATAATAGTCACCAGTGCATGACAGTAGAGGATGTGGCACTCTCACATATGTGCCTAGGATGTTGTGGCCCTGAGCTCCTTTGGGCCCCATGCCCATGTCAGCCCCTGTCTGTCTGTGACCTTAACCATGACTGTGTCTGCACATGGGCATGCCTGTGTCAGACAGGCTACCAGCTGTGGTAGGACATGTATTCCCGGGACACCTATGTGTCCCTGACAGGGGAAGTAAGGGCCTCACCCCAATATACCTTTCATCCGTGTTGTGCAGTGTGTATTCCCTGGTCACCTGTATTCCACTCATTTGTGTGGCAGGTACCATGGAGGACATGGACAGACTAAGGGCCCACCTCTTCTCTGAGGAGGAGCTGTAGGCACTCACAAAGGACTACATGTCAACAGAGGAGGTCATGTTCTGAAAATAGACCATGAATGCCCAGGTACAGCAGGCCTGGGTAGAGATCACTTAACTGATCAATACTGTCAGCAGGTGCAACAGGCCCATACAGTCTGTGTGGAAACACTTTAGGGACATGAGAAGGTGGACAAAGATGATCCTGTTGATGCAATGCAGAGAGAAGCATTGCATCAACAGGATGGACATGCATGCCAGCCCCAGATGAATGATCTGCAGCAGAATCAGAGCCAGAAGGCCAGGGGATACAGGAGCAGCTCAACAGGCATGAACCCAGGATGGCCAGGAGGAAGGACAGGCAGGATCCCACAAGCATCAGTGGCTGGATATACCACAGATCCTGCAGAGGAGACAATAGTCTCCACCTTACATCCCATGGAGATGGCAGGAGTGCTGGATAACAGCTATGAGAGCCAAGTGGTCCTGGCCCAGCTATGTGAGTGACTAACTCTGTTCAATACCATTAGCCATGTGTGTATATATATGTGTGTATCTATGTCAGGGTACATAGAAATACCAGTGCTGTTTGGCACAATGTGTGTGGCTGCACTACTGTTTCCATGTTCCTTGATGTGTAGCGATCTGTGTGGTACTGCACTACGGTGTCCCATGCATTGTCACCTGTGTGCTCACTGGTGCTGCGTTGTGTGCTCCCTGGTGATGGGGTACGTGCTTATTGGTATGGGGGTGTGCACTTACTGGTGCCAGGGTGTGTGCTCACTGGGACTGGAATGTGAGCTAACTGGTGATGTGATGTGTACTGACTGGTGCCAGGGTGTGTGCTCTTTGGGGCTGGGATGTGTGCTCACTGGTGATGTGATGTGATGTGTGCTCACTGGTGCTGAAGTGTGTGCTGACTGGTTCTGGGATGTATGCTCCCTGGTGATGGTGTATGTGTCACTGATGATGGGGTGTGTGGTGTGCATAGCCATAGGGGGGTTTAGTCAGTGTACTACACAACCAGCATGGATGTTTTGTCACCACATGCCAGCCATGCATGCTGCCTCAGCTGCCAGACAGCTTTCTATGCAATATTGCTATATGACTCTCCTCTCTCCAGCTCATCAGGTCATACAGGACATGATGGAAGATGCTCTAGGTCTATCTCAGCATAGCTGCCCATGCCACCCACCCTTATGCATCTGCTTGTCAGACACCAGTGAAGAGGATGAAGTGGATGAAGATGAAAAGACATTCATCTGACCTAGGGACAACTGGGGCTCATCCAAGACTTGGAAAGGTTGTCCACCCCTGCCAGCCCCCATAACAGTGGGGCCAGCCACTGTCCCCACACAGCACTACGGTCACAGCTTTGCAGCCCCCAACAGTCCCTGACCCCACCTCCAGCATGGCAATTACCCTGCCACCGTCAGCTGATATCACAGGGCCAGCCACTGCTGTGACTCTCCATGAGCCATTCCTTGGCACAGCCACAGCCCTGCTGCCCCAGGCCCTTCCCACAGAGTCAGCCACAGCCTGCTTGCAATGCTCACAACAAACTACAGCACTGACTGCAGCACAGCCCTGTGCCATACGACGGCCAAGGATACAGCCTGGCCCTGTTCTTATGGACAGTCCCCAGTGATAGCAGAATGCATCTGCCATCTGGCAGTTGTTGCAGTCAGCTGTAGAGGCACAGAGTGTCATGCAGCAGGAACTTCCATACATCTGCCAATCGCTGCATGACAACATGCAGCTTGCCGAGGAGTTGGCAGAGGCACATCATGCGTAGCACAGGGCAGCCATCCACAACCTGCATTATGATATTGTCACCAGCATGGATCACCTGTGTGCCACTGTGCTGGTGGCTGCAGTCATGGTGGCAGGCACTGTAGAGGCCAGCCATAACCCCGGTTTGTCCAGTGCAAGTAGTGTCACCCCACAGCAAACAACAAGGTGTACACTCACTCCATGCAGTGCTGAAATGATAATGCCCAGCACACCCAGGACTCCCAGGATACCAAGGACACTGTGCACACCAGGACACGGACTGCTCCTTGATGGAGTCAGTACCCCTGGGGCAGTGGTCAGGGGCAACTGACACCATCCGCACGTTCATCCCCCATTTCATGGATGATGACCCCCCCCAACCATACCAGGTGCAGCGCACACATACTGTCCGTACCCAGGTAGGTGGCAGGGGATGCATGTAGAGTATGATTTGCCAACCCTCGCCAAAATGTGCCCCCTCAATTCCCCACACCACATTACTAATGTGTCATCACTCCCTGGCCCTGTGGCCCATCCCATTCATGTCCCCCCCATCAGATGGCCTGTATGTCTGTCAAGCACTCTTTTTGGACCTCCCAACTGGCTAGCGTGTATTTATGTTTCCACCCATTTGGAACCCCCCTCCTGCCAGACTGGGCTGTATATGTGTGTGCACCCTATTCAGTACCCCCGACTGGATAGACTGTATTCCTGTTACCCTCCTCCATCCCCCGATATTCCCCTGCCTGGAGTGCCTCTATATATGTACTGATATTGTTAGGTGATAATACATTGACTAAACATATTACACTCACCTATGTGTTCTGTCCTCACCCTTCATGTCTGAAGAGGTCTGTTATGATGTGGGCTCTGTACTCCTGGGCCCTCCTGGGGTCATGCCTGTTGAGCTGCTCCTGTATCCCCTGGTCTTCTGGCTCTGAATCTGCTGCAGATCATTCATCTGGGGCTGGCATGCATGTCCCATGGTTGAGTATCATGTTGTGTAGTATACGACAGGCAAGGAATACGGTACAGGCCTTCTGAGCGGTGTACTGTAGGGTGCCACCAGAATGATCAATGCATCCAAACCATGTCTTGAGCATTCCAAAGAAACATTCAGTGATGTTGTGTGTGGCACTGTGTGTCTCATTGTACCTGTCCTCTGCAACGGATGCTGGCCGTAGGACAGGTGTGAGGAGCCAGAGGTGCAGGGGATATGCAATGTCCCCTGCGTAGGTAAAGGGCATGGGTTAGTGACATCACCTGCAACACTGGTGGGTGAGACCTTGGGGTTATACTCACTGATGAGGTGGTCACTAGGGATGCCTCCACTTTCAAACCTCTGGCACAGAATGGAGTTGTGCCAGATTAAAGCATCATAGTGCTGCCAAGGTACCATGCCAGACAGAGAAAAGCCTATCTTCTTGAAGGTGGAAGCAAGCTGCTATGTAACAATTAGGCACTGAGAAGGAAAACTATATTGAACTGGCAGTCTGCAGGAAAGCTCACTCTTGCTCAGATCTGATGGAGGTGTACTTTACTTCAAATTATATACTTGATATTGCTTTGTGTTTGTTTGTTTTTTGAATCAAGAAGCAGTTTCCAATACTGCTTATGTACTTGTAGATTGGGAGTTTAACTTCAGAGGGACTGAATACTGCATAATTGGTTTTCCCTTGTGGATAGCTGGATTTTTGTGTTCTAGTATTTTGGTGACAGTTTGCAACAAACTATTTTTGGTACAGTGAACTATTTACTGGTGGCTGAGGATTTGCATTGTAAGGCCTGCAGTTTGGTGCAGGTTAGTGGAGGTTTGCGTATTTGATCCAGATAGTGCCTCAGGTGGTGGAAACTGGTTTCCTCTGATTGTCTTCAGAGCACTGAACACCAGGTTATATTGGGTCAGGGGAGGCTTACCTCATAGGTATTGGGCTCAACTGCTTTATTTTTCTCTGACTGCAATTGTTTTTTGCTGGGTATAGTCGCTGTTAAATTGTTGTGCAGGTTGTCTCGTGGAAAGGAAGGCCAACACTCATCGGGGTGGTGCAGGTTGTCTTGCTGAAAGAAAGGTCAGCACTCACCAGAGTGGTGGGTCACAGCTGTAGCTCATTGTTTCTGAAGAACATGGGTATGGTCCTACCCACCCTACCCCTCACCCCGCCCTCCACATGGGTATCATTTCCTTTATACCAGGGGTTCTGACATCACTTCCCCAAAAGGGCAAGGGGCATGCAACTGTCATATCTTTAACAGCCCAGCACATTGCATAGAGGGGAAAATGCACACATTAATGAAAAAGACAATATATATATATATATATATATATATATATATATATATATAATAAACAGAAAGGGAGAAAGACATGTGGGAGTGGTACAATGCACTGGCTGTGGGGCTACTACAGTCTTCCATTCTGGTGGAGGCTGGTTCCTGTATGAAGGCACCTGCAGAGACCAAGGAGGATTCTGAGAACCTATACAAGGTAGACTCACAGAAGAGTGGCACAGGACATCACAGGGGAAGGAAGCATCTCTTGGTGGGGGACTCAATTATTAGGAGGGTAGAACTGGGTAAAGGAGGGGAGAGGGAGGGAGGGAGGTAAGGTGACTGCCCGGCACCATGGCTTGGAGGGACAGGAATCGAATCCTCAGAATCGCGAGAGCAGCTGCATGGGAGAGGGAGCTGGACATCATTGCCCACCTAGGGACAAATGATTTAGTTGGGCATGGGATCAGAGCAGTGCAAGAGGAGTTTCTGGAGTTGGGGATGGGCCTCAGACAAGTAGCATGCACAGACCTTCTCGGAGGTGCTGCCTGTCTATGACATGGGTGAGGCTAGGGTACTCTGCACCATGTGATTCAAAGAATGGTTAAAAAACTGGTGCAGAGCACAGGGTTTTGGCTTCACTGGGGACTGGGGTTCCACCTGGAGGGATACATGCCTATACTGGCATGATGGTCTGCATCTATCCAGGAGGGGAACCAAGCTCCTAAGTGATAGGTTTAAATGCTTCACTGGCAAGCTTTTAAACTAGCCAAGAGGGGAGGCACTGATAAGAAGCAGGGAATTCCCAGCCTCCCCCACAAAACAGGGTAGTTAGCAAGGTAAACAACAAAGTAGAGAGGTTGATAGGGAGCAGGACTGGGGTAAATGGAGAAAAGGGCAAAGGCAGTAAGGGCAGAGATGGAGCTAAAAGGGTAAGGCCATCAAAAAATGGAGGACAATGAGTACCAATGCCCGTAGTCTGGGTAACACACTTCCTGAACTAGCAGCCTTGATAGAAGAGGGACTTCTGGATATTGTGGCAGTCACAGAAACATGGTACACAGAGAACCATGACTGGGATGTCAACATACCTGTTAAATGGATCCAATTATACAGTTTATACAGGTTCCTGGTTGGTAATTCTCAGTAATTCAATAAAGCCAACACACTATTTCTTTGCAAAATTAGTGGTACTTTATTATGATAGTATTAATAAGATTAGCCAGAAAAATCCTATTGTAACAATAAAAACACACCCTGACAGGATGAATAGTTGCAATACACAAAAAGAAACCAGAACAATCCTATTTTAACAGTAAGAATGCATCATGTCATGATTAATAATCCTAGTTTACGAAAGGGAATACATGCTAACATTATTTTTAAACATCAGGTAGCCCACCACTACCTGGGTGTTCCTGTTACAATTTAGTTCTAAACAGCCAATTGGGGCAATCCCAATGGGGTGTTACTAACATGCAATCTAGACAGCTAGTAATATTTGCATTACAGGCTACAGAATTTCAGAGACACATGAAAGCATATATCTCTGGATCCCCTGAGCAATCTATGGATAGTCTCACACTACAGATTGTCCGAGACTGCGTCTTCTCGAAGGGATGCTGGACATACCATAGGTCCCATATTTATGTATAGCAAGCTTAGAAAAAAAAATGCAAGGCTGGAATTTCCCAAAAACTATGACAGCAGATTTAAACACAGACAATATGCCATTCAACCAGTCATAAGACTCAGGTTCAAAAATACATTGGCTATAAGATACCTTGGTCACAAGATAATTTTTGACACTTTGCCAAGACATGCGGTCATTCTTAAATGGAAAAACAAGTAATCAGGGTATTTTTATTTATCAAAAATACTTACTTCAGGATACAGAAAACATGCAAGGGGATGTGACTGTTTTAAAAATACTCGGCTAACAGATAAAAATCAGACAGTGGTCAAATTGCATATTAATGACAAGATAGGGAACTTGAACCATTAAGGCCAGCTGTGGTTACTAGCAGCTGTATCCTTATCTTAGCTGTAACCTTTTAAAAAAAGAACATGTTTTGATATGCAGTGTTTTTCTGCTGAATAGGGCAATTCCAAGCTAGACCTCTGCTCTGTGCTTCTTGAATTATTTCATTTTCTTCATTTTAACCATTAACCTTTTAAAGTCTTACACATGCATGCACATTAACTGACATGGTGATATCATTCATTTACTTAGCCATTTGCAGCCTTTTGCTTCTAGATATACCAATTCACATGTTGGCATTATTTAGTAGTCTACTAGCCACCTTCACTTTTTACTAGCCCTTTATCAATCTACACTAGCCATTTTACACCCTTTCTATCTCCTCAACCTTTTGGTTAGCCAACTACATATTTTTGACAAAAGTTTGGTCACTGGTCACTAAACTTTGGCCACTGGCCACTTTCAACATACCAGGGTACACAATCTACAGAAGGGACAGGGAGGGTAAAAGAGGAGGAGGAGTAGCTCTTTAATCAATCAATCAAGCAAAGTCTTTATTTAACCAGGTGATCACCGTTGAGCAACCTCATTTTCAAGGTGGACCTGGGTTTGTTAACAAGGAACAAGGGACAATATACATGGGGATGCAACACCCAAGAAAATAGTAATAATACAAATAAAATGAGATACAATAATACAATATATACAAAGTATCAGCAGGTAGCATTGACAGTAGTATATATTTGGAACAGAAGATAAAGCTAGTTTTGGGTAGGACACAATTTTTCATAAAAGTAAAGAAATATACATATCAGGTGCACCGAACACAAATAAAACCTAATATAAAAATATATATAGTGATACAGTATGGAGAATTTAGAGCTGGAACCAGGGTCAAAGGAATGTGGAAGGGACAGATATGGGGATAGAAAAAGTGGAGAGGAAAGAGTCAATTATAGATGTGATCAGTCTTTTAATAGTAGTAATTAGAGTGTGCTTGGACTTATAGAAGTCACTATTTAGGGTAGACAGGCACAGGACTCCTTATTGTGATGTAGATATAGAGATTTAAAAGCTGCTAGGCTGATGGGGTGAGTTAATTTCAAAGTTTTTTGCAGTTTGTTCCACAGTTGAGGGAGCACAAAGCTGATGGCTGCTCTGCCAATGCGAGATTTTGCTTTGTAAATATAAAGGTAGATATATGAGGTGCTTCTCAGGGCATACTTCCCCAGAGTGCACAAAGGTAAACAGACAGAGATATACTGGGGCAGTTTATTTGAGATAGCTTTGTCTGTCCAAACCGCAGCATTTTTTTGCCGTCTGTAAGCTAGAGATGACCATCCCACTACCATGTACAATGCACAGTGGTGGGTTGAGTATGAAAGACCCATGATAAATCTTATGGCTCTGTGATAAAGTGTATCGAGTTTGGCTAGGGTACCTGCAGGTCCCTGACTATATAGAAAGTCTGCGTAATCCAATAGGGAAAGAAAGGTAGTTTGAACCAGTTTCAGTTTAGCGTCTCTTGTGAGGAGATTATTAATTCTAAAGAACAGACCAAGTCTTTGTCTAAGTTTCTTTGCCAGTTCTTCTAAGTGATCTGTGAAAGTAAGTCTATGATCTAACCAGACCTCCAGGTACTTGAACTTTGGTACGTAGTCCAACTGCTCACCTAGAATGGTAGTGATCTGTGGGAGTGTCTCAGCAATTGCAGGATTTATTGCATTTTGAAGGGGTGAGAGGAACATTGCTTTGTTTTTTTTTTTTGCATTTAAGAGCAGTTTCTGGTTTTTAAGCTGCTGTTGCAGCAGATTAAATTCATTTTGAAGGGCTTTACAGGCCGCTTCAGGTGTGGGGCTACTATCATAGAGTACCGTATGATCCGCGAATAGGTGTATTTGTGCTTCTTTGATGGGGGCATCTATGTTGTTAATATAAATGGTGAAGAGCAAGGGAGCGAGAATGGAACCTTGCGGTACACCCCTCAAAAGGGGTTTTGGTGGAAAAACTTCCCCTTCTGCCTTTACTTGTTGAAGTCATCCTGAGAGGTAGCTGGAGAACCATTTAAGGGATAGGGAATCCAAACCAATGTTCTGGAGGGACGACAGAAGCAGTCTGTGATCAACGGTATCGAACGCCTTGCTTAGGTCCAAGAAAACTGCGCAGACAAAGCTTTTTTTGTCTAATTCAAGCTGCCAGTCGTTTGTCACATTGGCTACAGCAGAGATTGTACTGTGCTGTGCTCTAAAACTGGATTGTAACGGGTCGAGCAATTTTTATGATTCCAGGTACTTCTGAAGCTGGGAGCTCACTATTTTCTTCAGCATCTTTGACAGGACTGGAAGTAGGGCAGATTGGCCTGTAGTTATTGAGGTCACTAGGAGCTTCTGACTTAAACAAAGGGACCACAAGTGCATTTTTACAAATGGGCGGTAGGTCACCCTGGGACAAGGATAAGTTGAAGAGATGAGTAATTGGGACTGTGAGGACATGGTAGCTGACCTTTAAGAAGTACAGGTCAATGAGGTCAGCTCCAGCACTTTTCCTAGTGTCCAGCTGAAGGAGATGATCTTTGACTTCTTTTAGGGAGGTAGGCTGCAGAGAGAGAAGGATGGACTGGGGTTGGGTTTTTCTTGTGTATCCAATCTAAGTTGTTGGTAGAGGATATTCACGGGAGAGGAGTCAAAGGCTAGCCCTGCAGTGGCAAAATGATTATTGAGAGCATCGAGGATAGATTTTCTGTCGGAGATGACAGTATTGTCGATCAATAATTTAGTAGGTAGGGAATTTACAGTGGTGTGACCTTCAATGTCTTTGATAGTCTTCAAGAATTTGGAGGGATTTCTTGAGGAGCTCTCCAGCTGAGAGCGGTAGAAATTAGCTTTGGTTTCTCTGACCATTTTGGTGCAGAGGTTCCTCGCCCTCCCGAAAGAATTCCAGTCATTTATTAAATTAGTTTTCCTAGCAGTTCTCCAGAGTACATCCCTACTCTGCAAAGCATCTTTCAGGTCTTCTGTAAACCACCAACAGGATTTGTTTCTGGCACAAACTTTTACTATGGGAGCATACTTGTTGAGAGCCTCTAGCACAATTTCTGAGAAAATATCATAAGCCGTAGTCAGGGACTTGGCTAGATAAAAGTTCTGCCATCGCATGGAGTCTCTTAGGTCTGATATATACCCATGGAGATCAAAGTTGCATATGCATCTTTTAAATGAGAATTTTGGTATAGTTGTGGATTTAAGAGTGGATCTTACACATGCAACGAAGCAATGGTTGCTAATATCAGAGAAAAAGACGCCAGCATGGGAGAATAAATGGGGTTTGTTAACTAAAATGATATCCAAGAGAGTACTGTTATTAGGGTTGAGCTTGTTAGGATGAGTGGATTTGTTTATTAGCTGTGACAACCCAAGGGAATCACAGAACATTTTAAGTGGGGTGGATGCGCTGGAGAGCCAGTCTAAGTTGAAGCAGAAGACACCAGGAGAAAGGACTGCTGTGTGACTGGACTTCTCTGCTGGGACTATATTGCCCTCCTTCCCTCCCACCCAAAGCTAGTTCTACTTTTATAGGCACAGAATTTGACTGACAACAGGAACTTCCTGTTTGGGAGCAGGAAGTGAGTGATCACAGAGCCACCAAAGACCCACCATCCTAGAAGGGCAAGAGTAGCTCTCTGGCCCCCTCTAGCTGCTGGAGGTCTGCCTCTGAGCAAGTAAGGGGTCTACTGAGAAATATAGGATATTCTTGTCTCAGAACAGGACAATCGGGAGCCTGAAGTGCACACAGGCAGAAAGTAAGGAGAGAGAGAAAAAAAAACAGAGGAAAGAGTAAGGATTGCAAACAGTTAAGGGGCCAGAAACAAGACATGATGGGAATGGTGCAGTGCAGTTCAGTGGCTGTGGAGCAGCAGTTTTCCGGGAGACATTCTGGAGAATGCGGTGTTGTCCCATCTGCAGGCACCTCTCTGGGCTGAGGGAGGAGGTTGCTCATCTCCAGACTGAGTTGGCCAGGATTTGTGGGACCTCCTCTTCCATCCAAGGGCCACCAGTGCCACTGCCGTTGCCTCAGAGGTTGCCAAGAAAGAGGAGCAGTTGGACCACAGTGGGCTCAGGGAAGGTGAGGGTGGTGGAACAGAGAGGCGCATCCCTCCAGCTGTACCTCTCCACAATTCCTATGCCATTCTGGCAAAGTGTGGTTCCTCTATAGAGGCACCCGCAGTGGAGACCAAGGAGGATGCTGGGAACCTCCACAAAGGAGACCCACAGGAGGGTGGCAGGGGACCCTGCAGGGGAAGAAAACAACTCCTGGTGGGGGACTCCATTGTTAGGAAGGTAGAACTGGGGGAGGAAGGGGAGAGGGAGGTAAAGTGCCTGCCTGGCGCCATGGCTTGGAGGGACAGGGAGCGAATCCTCAGGATTGCCAGAGCAGCTGCACAGGGGAGGGAGCTGGATGTCATTGTCCACCTAGGGACAAATGACCTGGCTAAGAAAGGGATTAGAGAAGTGCAGGAAGAGTTTGTGGAATTGGGGAGGGGCCTTAGACAAGTAGCATGCACGGTAACCTTCTCGGAGGTGCTGCCCATCTATGGCGTAGGAGAGGCTAGGGTGTTCCACACCATGGGATTCAATCAGTGGTTGAAAAACTGGTGTGGAGCTCAGGGATTTGGCTTCATTGGGAACTGGGGGTCCACCTGGAGTGATGCAAGCCTATACTGGCATGATGGGTTGCATCTGTCCAGGAGGGAAACCAGGATCCTAGGTGATAGGTTTAAATGCTTCATTGGCAAGCATTTAAACTAGCCAAGGGGGGAGGCACTGGAAAGGAGCAGGGAAATCCTAGTTCCCCCAAAAAAATCACGGTAGTAAGTGCGGTAAACACCAACATAGAGGTGACGATAGGGAGAAGGGCTGGGGTAAATGGAGAAAGTGACAAAAGCAAGAAGGACAGGGATGGGGCAAAAAGGAGTAAAGCCATCAGGAAATGGAGGGTAATGAGTACCAATGCCCGTAATCTGGGCGACAAGCTCCCTGAGCTGGTGGCCTTGATGGAAGAGGGATGCCTGGATATCGTAGCAGTCACAGAAACATGGTACACAGAGAACCATGACTGGGATGTTAACATACCAGGGTACATAACCCACAGGAGAGACAGGCAGGGAGAAGAGGGGAGGAGTAGCTCTCATGTAAAGGAAGGATAAAAGCAACTGAACAAAAGAGTAAACAGGGAGGAGAAGGCACTGTGGGTCACCTTGGAGACTGGAAGGGCACCCAATCCGCACAGGAGTTGTGTACAGACCCCATGTCAGGGGGAGGGAATGGACAAGGATATGATGGAAGGCATTCTTAAAATGGCAGAGAAAGGGGAGATACTGTTGATGGGAGACCTGAATATGCCAGATGTTAACTGCAGCACATTTGCTGCAGCCACATCCAAGAGCAGGGCCATTCTTGATGCTCTACAGGTAGCAGGCCTCAGACAGCTAGTTTTGGAACCCACTCATGAGGGAGCAATCTTAGACCTCATACTCTCAAATGGGGGCAGTGAGAGGATCTCAGATCTAGAAGTGGGTTGCCATCTGGGAACAAGTGACCATCAAACAGTGTGGTTCACATTAAACCCAGCTACAGAGTCAAGCCATGCAAAAGTGAGGGTACTGGACTTCAGGAGGGCTGACTTTGGCAAGATGGGAGAGTGCCTCAGAAAAGCACTAGCAAACAGGCTAGAAGGAGGTGTGGAGCAACAATGGGGAATCATCAAAACTGCCATCACAGAGGCAACAAGCCTTAGTGTGAAGCAAATAAACAAATGAAAATGAAAGAAAAAGCCACTATGGTTCTCAAAAGAGGTGGTGGGGCAGGTTAGAGAGAAAAAGACAGCATTCAGGAAGTATAAGGAATCACAGAAGAAGCAGGACAGAGAACTGTATCAGTTAAAGCAGAAGTAAGAGGGGCAGGCAGTCAGAATAGTGAAGGTCCAAACCAAGGAAAAGATAGCCAACTCAGTTAAGAAGGGGATAAAACCTTTTATAGGTACATCAGGGAGTGAAGAAAGACCAAGGGAGGGAAAATTAGGCTTTATAAAGGGAAGGGGAGGTGGGCAGAGGGTGACAGTGAAAAGGCAGAGATACTGAACAAATACTTTTGCTCAGTATTCATAAAAGAAGAAGAGAGGGAGGTACCTAAACCAAACAATAGAAGTAATCTGGACAGGGGGCTCGATACCAGTCCATTCACAGACGAATGGGTCCTGAACGAACTCCTAAAACTGAAGGTGGACAAAGCAATGGAGCCTGACAGGATTCACCTCACAATTCTGAAAGAACTAAGGGGAGACCTAGTGACACCACTGACTTTCCTTTTTAACAAATCATGGGAGGATGAGGTTTTACCTGAGGACTGGAGGAGGGTGGATGTGATTCCTCTTCACAAAAGTGGGAGCAAGGCAGAGGCAGGAAACTACAGACCTGTTAGTTTGACCTCAGTGGTTGGGGAAATGGTGGAATCACTTCTAAAAGAAATAATTGTTGAGTACCTAAAGGCCAGCAGGGCACAGGATCCAAGGCAGCATGGATTCACAACAGGAGGGTCATGTCAGATGAATCTAATAGATTTCTTTGACTGGGTGACCAAAGTAGTAGACCAGGGAGGGGCTGTGGATATGGCCTATCTAGACTTTAGCAAGGCATTTGACACATTTCCACACAAAAGATTAATAAACAAATTAGCCAGCCTGGTAGTGGGTCCCAGGGTGGTAGCCTGCTTAACAAATTGGCTGGACAACAGAACATAGAGGGTAATAGTAAATGGAGTACACTCTGAAGAAAGGATGGTTACTAGTGGGGTACTGCAGGGTTTAGTACTGGGACCAGTCCTCTTTAATGTCTTTATAGGAGACATTGTGGAGGGGCTGAAAGGAAAAGTATGCCTCTTTGCAGATGACACAAATATCTGCAACAGGGTTGATACACAAGGGGGCTTAGAAAGGATGAGAAGGAACCTGACAAGGTTGGAGGAATGGTCAAAAGTATATCAGCTTAGATTCAATGCAAAGAAGTGCAAATTAATGCACCTGGGAAATAAAAATCCAGGGGAAGAGTACACAATGGGGGTACTAACAACAACAGAAATGGAAAGGGACCTGATGGTTGTCATATCAGATGACCTTAAGGTAGGCAAGCAATGTGAGAAGACAGTAAATAGGGCTGGGGGAATATTGGGATGCATAGGGAGAGACATCACCAGTAGAAAACAGGATATTGTTATCCCTCTGTGCAGACAGTTGGTGAGACCCCATCTGGAGTACTGTATGCAGTTCTGGAGACTCCATCTCCTCAAGGACATAGACAGGATGGAGGCTGTCCAGAGGAGGGCAACTAAAATGATGCATGGTTTGCAACAGAAGCCATATGAAGAGAGACTGTAAAAGAGCTTAATATGTATACCTTTGAGGAAAGAAGGGGGGGGGCATGATAGAAACTTTCAAGTACCTCAAGGGAATCAACAAAGTTCAAGAGGGGAGCATCTTTCAGAAAAAGAGATGTGCAAGAACAAGGGGCACAATTTGAAGATGGGGGGGATGGCTGAGGGGCAACGTGAGGAAGTATTTTTTCACAGAGAAGGTGGTGGACGCATGGAACCGCCTTCCTGAGGAGGTCACGGGGTCAAAAACAGCGGGAGAATTCAAGAATGCATGGGACAGACATAAGGCAATTATAGTGGGGAGTAGGAGAAAGTAGGCTGTTGGTTAACTAGAATCTGCAGCTTATCCAATAGGTAGGGAAATGGGCAGACTAGGTGGGCCAAGCGGTCTTTATCTGCCGTCAAAGTCTATGTTTCTATGACACTGATGATGTACCCTGTTGCATCACACACCACCTGGCAAATGATGGAGTGGTTCCCCTTCCTATTCACATAGGCCTCCACTCCATCACCGGTGGGTGCCCCAATGGCAACATGGGTGCAGTCAGTAGCACCAACCACAGCTAGTAGGTACGCGACTCGATAGAAGTGCTGCATGGTTGGTATTCGCTCTGCTGGTGTGCTGGGGAATACAATTAACTCCCCAGCATGGGTCAGCAAGACATCTAGAAACTGTCCCAACAGCTGTGAGGCTGCTGACTGTGAGATACCAGTTGTGCCCCAGACTAGCATCTGGAATGTTCCAGTGTACAGGACACACAATGCAGCCATCATCTTGAGCTCTACAGAAATTGCATGGCTGCTCTGGGTGTCTGTCCAGAGCTAGTCATGCAGCAGCTCACACAGCTGCCTGAGCATGGGCCTATTGAGCCTGTATTAGCCCATGATCTGGTCATCACTGAGGAATTTTTTTTTATATATAGCATTTTATCCCCCAGAGACTTGGCAGGCAACTTCTTCCACACCTTGTGTGTCACTGTCCTGACTCACCCTGAAACTCCCCCATGGCTTGCCCCTGTGGCAGGGCCAGACAGGGAAGCGTCAACTTTCTCCCTTCCCCAGCGCACAATACAGAAGTTGGTACGGCTGCTGATGATGTGACAAGCTATCATGGAGCCTGTCAGCTCCAATTTTTAATTTTTTCTCCTGTCCCTACTCCCCACCAGTGTAATGATGCCGGTACATGCCTCCTGATCCATACTGCCCTCCAGCTACCGCCAGAGGACAGTCAGCGAGCTGGATGACAAGACCCCCCCTTCCCAAGAGAGGACAGCAGTCCTCTGGATGCTCGATCATCTCTCACCCCTGCTGACCCCCGGCAGTCCGAGCTCATTCCTGAAACTGGGTTGCCGGCATGGCGCAAGGTGTAGTGACCAGTGCCTCAACCTCCAGCGCCACCTGGCCAGCCATCACTGAGGACTTCTAAAGTGACTTGCAGATGCTACTGTCTGTTTGCAGCATAGTGCCTCTGTGGCCTATGCCTGGGCCCAGGGTGGCCATTGGCCTTCTCCTCATCCTCCATGACCTGCTGCACTAAGTACACAATGTGTGCTGCTATGTGAGCCATCTTGGTGTGTGGCTTGCAGTGTTTACCTCCTCATCTGGAGTTTGTCCCGGCTTAAGATGGCCTGTTTATAGGTAGTATCCATGCAGCACCATGTGGCCTGCACAATCCCATTTATGCTGCATTATCACACTGAATATCATACTGTGAATCTTATGCAAAGTATCCCCAGTTTTGGGTGCTGTATACATTACCTTTGTACAAGAGCTCTAGGCGCTAATAAGTGCATGCAGGGATGCCCTCTGATATATGGGATTCTGGCACTGTTACATATGCAGAACAGGCACAAACTAATGATAGCAATACTGGAGCATAATCACAAATTATGCATGAGTCAATTTCAGCTTTAATTATAAAACTTGACAGCAGAAAAAGACCCCATGGTCCATCCAGTCTGCCCTTACCCCCCTAGACTACCACCTCCCTCCTTGAGAACCCACCCTTCCCCCCATATCCCTTTATGCCTGTCCCAAGCCCTCTTGAATCCCGACACTGTCTCCAACCCCACAACCTCTTCTGGAAGCCTGTTCCAGACGTCCACCACCCTTTCCATAAAAAACTAGTTTAACTAGTTTGTTTGAGAGGGAGTTAGACATAAATAAGTAAATTCTACTGTATGTATTATGAAGAGGAGTAAAAATGTAAAATCTTTCCCTGTAAAGTATGGGAGGGCTGTGGATGTAGCCTGCCTAGACTTCAACGGGATGTTCAACACTGGTCCTCATGGGAGGCTTGTCAACAAGCTGGGCAGCAAGGGATTGGGTCATAAGGTGATGGACTGACTGGGTAGCAAATTGGTTGATGGATAAAATGCAGAGGGTGGTGGTAAATGGAGCTAAATCAGAGGAAGGGAGGGTGACCAGTGGGGTGCTACAGGGATCAGTTCTTGGGCCAGTCCAGTTTGATATCTTCATTAGTGACATTGCAGAGGGGCTGGAGGGGAGGGGATCCCTCTTTGCAGATGACACTGGGATCTGCAGTAGGGTGAAGGAAATGAGAGAGGACCTAGCTAAACTGGGGGAACTGGGGGGTGGTCCAGAGTGTGGCAGCTGGGTTTCAATGTGAAGAAGTGCAAAATCATGAACTTGGGGCACAGGAACACAGGAGTGGACTACATGATGGGTGAGGAATTATTATCATTTACCGAACAAGAAAGGGATCTGGGGGTGATCATATCTGATATCCTGAAGGTGGCCAGGCATTGTACGAAGGTTGTGGGGAGAGCCAGTGGGATGCCAGGGTGCTTGGGGGGAGGCATCACCAGTAGAAGAACAGAGGTGGTAATACCACCACACAGATCATTGGTGAGATTACATTTGGAATGCTGCGTCCAGTTATGGAGGCTGCATCTCTGAAAGGACATGGGCAGGATGGAGGCAGTTTAAAGAAGGGCAACCAAAGTGGTACAGGGCCTGCATCAGAAGCCCTATGAGGAAAGGCTTAATAATTTAAATATTTACTCCCTAGAATACACGAGGGAACGGAGAAACATGATAGAGAGACATTCGAGTACCTCACTGGAATAAACAAGGCACTGGAAGGGAGCATTTTCCAAAGGAAAGGATACTCAAGGACAAGGGGTCACAATATAAAGCTGGGGGGGGGGGCGCTGAGAGAAAATGTGAGAAAGTACTTCTTCATGGACAGGGTGATGGGTGCTTGGAGCAGCCTTCCAGAGGGCCTGGTGGAGATAGAATGGTCACAGCATTTAAGAATGTATGGGATAGACACAAGGGAATCTTAGAAGAAATGGGAGTAGCAGGAGTCCAAGTAGGGTCTCTGGTGGCACTATAAGTTGAGATCTTGGGGCAGACTGGAAGGGTCAAGTGGTCCTTGTCTGCCAGTGACATTTATGTTTCTGTCTTTTAGCATTTTCCTCACCCTACCATTTGATTCCTTTAAAGTAGGAGGGTTTCTATCCATAAAATGGTTAGGTGGTGGATTAAACCCCAAATATGACTTTTTTCATTTTACTCTTTGCTAGTTCTTCTAAGATTTCTAGACAGAAGGAGCTCGACTCCTCATTAGGTGCAAATATGTTACAGATGCAAACATCAACACCATCTATGTGAGGGAAAGTATACAATTGATGGTGATATAGGGAATACAGGGGGAGGAGAAGGTACTGTGGGTCAGCCTGGAGGCAGGGAATGTAGCCATTATTTGCTCTGGAGTGATCTACAGACCTCCAGCACAGGGGAAGGAATTAGATGAGATACTGGTGGAAGCCATTAGCAAGATGGCAGAAAAGGGGGAGGTGAGGGACTTCAACCTGCCAGATGTAGATTGCAGACTCCTTGTAGTGGCTTCAGCTAGAAGCACAGACATTCTGGACTCTAATGGGAAATTCCTCAGACAACTAGCCAGTGAAGCCACTCATGATGGGGCAATGCTAGACCTGGTACTCACTAGCAGGAACAGTGTTGCAGACATCAAGCTGGGATGCCACCTGGGGACAAATGATCACTGTACCTTGTGGTTCAGTATAAGGACGGCTGCGGAATTGACCCACACAAGGGCATGGGTCCTGGACTTCAGGAGGGCAGATTTTATAAAGATAGGTGAATGCCTCATGGATAACCTGGCAAGGGGGATGGCCTGGGTGGGGTGGAGAAACAGTGGGTGAAGCAAAAAGAGAGCATAGTAAAGGCAACAAACCTTTGCATGAAACAAGTGAGCAAAAGCTAGAAGAAAACACCACACTGCTGACCCGGGTTCGGAAATGGATGCAGGTCGGTCGGGTGCCGGCCAGGGAGGGAAGGAGGATTGAGCATCCATAAGACTGTTCTCCTCCCTCGCAGAGGGAACTTTGCTGCTTGTCTGCCAACTGGAGATGTCCAGGTGCCAGTGCAAACAAGCCACAGGTAGGGATCCCATGTTCAGGGCACTGGGAGTATCTCTGCAGAGGCGGAGATCGCACATTGCCCCCACTGCACATCCGTGGCACCAGGGATGAAAACTTAGCAGAAAACCACCCTGACTGCAAGATGATGACTGACCCCTCGTTTGTCCTGCACTAGCGACCAGACACTCACCCCCCTCCACAGCTCCGTGGCAGAGGATGACAGAGTGAAGGTAAGTCTCATAGAAGCTGGGTGATGGAGCTGGGGGGCCATTAAGAGTGGGGCAGCCCGAGCACATCAGGAACACAAAAACCTGTATGGAAAAAAAAACATTCCTTCAAACATCTTCCCCCTGTACCTTTCTAAGTGTGCTAATCCACATTGCCTTGCTGCAGAGTCAGCAGCTGCTGGTTCACACTGCACTCCCCTCTCCTTTGCAGCAGCACACAATTCCACTGTTCTGTCCTGCCTACCTGTAACTCAAGTTAAATGTTGCAAATTTGCCATTTAGAATGAAATACATGATTCTCTGATGGTTTCTAACTTTTTCTGACCACAAATCACCTGTTTTTTTTTACTAGAAATAAACTGTGAGAGAGCTGGAAATGGCATATACACCTATGCATCACTAGGAGTTCTCAGTCCGCAGGTCATGTGGCTTGCCAGCAATATGGACATGCTCAGTGTGTGCTTCTTGTATAAAACACTGCATCATGACTTTAAAAGGATGACGGGAACTTGAGTTCCTTTAAACCCACTTCACCATTGTCAAAAGTGCCGCAATTATGGTGTTTCAACCAAATGCCTATTCCAAATCAGTTCACCCTTAGCATCAATTGGTAGGTGGTGAGGTGGGCTTTGTCCCCGCCATCTTCTGATTAAACAGTCTTGATAGTGCCCATGCCATAGTGTAATGGGGTAGGACATAGGGATAATAAAGACCAGTGGAAAACAGATGTGCTCAGGCAGATGGCACCACAGTTCTTTCCCCATTTGTGGTGTCCAGTCTTCCCCCCCACCCATGCCAATGTGTTGAGTAAGTTCTGGGCAACTCTCCTGTGAAATGGGTAAGACCAAGACGGTATATGTGGGGAAAGCAGTAGCCAACTGTGGGCAGTGACAAACACTCCATTAGGATTGGAATCCAGGATCTGTAGGCAGGTTGAAAAAGAGGCTGTATGTGATGCTTCAACCAAATGCCTGTTCACCATCGGCTCACCCATAGTGTCATTCAGTAGGTAGTCAGGCGGGCCTTGTCTCCGCCATCTTCTGATTGAACAGAAAGGTTGACTGTAGCATGCCATAGTGTGATGGGGTGGGGCATAGGGGTAATGACAAGCAGGTGAAAATAGATATGCCCAGACAGAATTCACCACAGTTCTCTCCCCAAACCAGTTTTGTTGTCCAGTCCCCTCCCCATCAGTGGGTCGAGTAGGTTCTGCGTAGCTCTCCTGTGAAAGGGGTAAGACCAGGCTAGTATATGTGGGGAAAGACAGTAGGCAACTTTGGGCAGTGGCCACCGCTCCATTAGGCTTGTGTCCAGGACTTGTAGGCAGGTTGAAAAAGAGCCTGGATCACTGAGAGTAGAATAAAATAGAACATAACAAAAAAAAGATGCCTGTAGAGTATTCAAAACAAAATCTTTCTGCAATGTGTCAATGTAGTTGCCTCGCTTTAGGTTCTAATTACCAGACCAAGTTGTACATTTACCATTGACTTCTTTCCCATGTTATACTATCAGGACAACATGGTTACAGAATGGGGCTGCCATGGTGACAGAGTTTTTGTTTAATTGTGCTTCCTGTCAGTGCTGCCTTATGTTGCCTGGTCACCATAGCAACTTTGTGATGAAGGCAACATTACAAACTGCTTACTCTGTTGTCAGCGTGTCTTCAATTCAGTACTAGAAAGCTCTATATTAAAGAGGAGAAAATAACTTCAGAAGGAATCACAGTACATGAGCACATTAGTGTGCAGTCAGGCTCTGATTTTGTATGCAGATGCACTGAATTTGAAAGGCAATGGCTAAGAAAAACTTATATGTTTTTTATTGGCCAGGCAAGTGGAGGAATCGTCTGTATGTCAAAGAATTTGCCCTGGATGGAGAAAGGTGTGTGTGTGTGTGTGTGTGTGTACACGCGGGGGGTTGAGGGTGTGTGGGAGGGATTTCACTTTTATAGGAGAGGATTTTCTGTGCTTTGGCAGACTACATTGACAGATTTCTTAATGAGAGAAAAAACACATTAGTTTCAGTGTATATCTGTTATAGGCTGTGTGGACATGCCGTGTTGACTGGATTTGATTATGGGCAGGGGCTAGTGGGGTACCCTGAGAGAGAATTAAGCCATACTTCATGACAGGCAAAGTGCGGTTCCTCATGGGATATGCACATGCCTCGGGCACGTTATATGCCAAGCGGCCAAGATGAGGGCCTTCACCCACCAGAATTCAGCATACTTGTAATGCCCCAAATACTGCCCCTTTCCCATTTGCCCCAGTCCCCTGTGTGCCCAAGGCTCCACAAGTAAACTGCAGCTGAAGTTAAATTAATTTTCTCTCCTTGCTTCTGCAGCCTGTCTAGCCATAGCGTGAAGGAATGGCATCCTCGTGCTGGGCAGCTGCCTGCCTCCCTGGTCACTAGGGATTCGGTGTCCCGAATGCCAAGGAGGGCTTCAGTGGCCAGTAACGGCAGTTTTCAAATAGGTCCAGGGGAGCCAGCAGTCGGTGTGGTCGAGTGAGTGCTACCAGGCACCCCGACTGAAGAAAAGAAGAGTGTGCGGCTCAAAACAGGGAGAGAGAGAGAGAGAGGACGCAGGGAGGTAAAATGTAATGGCATAAAAGTACCTGCAGTCCTCCTCTCTGCCCTGCAACAGCTCCCGAAGTCCAGTGGTAGTCCTCCAGCAGCAGCGTGTCCCTGACGGCGATCGACCGCATCGCAGGCAAGTTGGGCCAGTAATTAATTTAAAAAAAATAAAGTTTGTTCGGTCCTTTGGTGGCGGCGCCCACAAGTGGGGCCGCATCCTAGCATCGGCTCCCACCAGCCGAGAGTCGGGCCAAGTAGCAAGGCCCCTTAGCCATCCTCCCGGCCGCCTGCCCATTTCCCCAGTGCATCCACAGCAGCAGCATCTCCCTCCAGCCTCCTCCTGCAGTAGCTTCTCCCCGGGTTGGGGTGGTGAGTTGGCGGCCACACCAACTGGCAGGTGCTGACCGCCACAACTTTAATTAATTAATTAAAAAGTTTATTCGGCGCCATCGGGCGCGTAGAGGGACAGCCTGAGGGGCAGCTTAGAGGGGCAAGGCAAGGCCCCATAGAGAAGGGACAGCCTGTGGGCGGGATTTCTTATTTATTTAAAGTAGCTCCAGCTTAGAGCATAAGCAGGGGGCGGAGCTAAACCAGGGCTATCCTGCTTGATGGACAGAGGTCCCTGCCAGGCCTTACAGATTTAAAGGGGCAACATCAGGCCGGGCTATTTTAAGGGGTAATTCTGGTCCCAGTTGTTTTTAAAAGGTCACATAGACCCCAGCAAGTCAAGGTGCCCCGCTCGGAGTATAGTAAGCCCCGGTGTCTTGGACTAGCTAGTCAAGTGGGCTACCAGAAAGGGCTAGTTAACCCAATTGCTACTGGTTATTTTTATTTAGCACATATAAGGGCCAGTATGGGCAGGGTGAGCCCAGTTACTTCAGTAGCCACAGTAGCCAAGTGGGCTAGTAAGTTAGGGGCCAGATAGCCAATGTATTTTCTTTGTGTTATTCATGTTCTACACAGTTTCTCTAGTTCTGGGTGGGCCAGTGATGGGATTCCAGCCTCAGATAAGGTATATTACCCCAAAGTGTGGTTCATCAGCCAATAGCCAAGTGGCCACTAATAGAGAAGCTAGCTAATGCTTAACGAGTGACCTCTTGTGGTTTAGAAAGGCACTCTGTTCTAGTGATACCCAGTAAGCGGCCAAGGGGAGTGAGTCAGGTAGTTAGCCACAACCCCCGGTTAGTAGCCAGGTCCGTGCCTTAGGGCTAGTAACCCCTGTAACTTTCCTGTCAGCCTTAGTCTGCGGAAGGACAGTTAGGGAGGTACTCTTAGTACTTGAGCTAATCAGATTACCTTTGCCTTATGGTAATTTTCCCATTAGATGCTCTTGGAGCTTATTATCAGTGGGAAGGATACAGAAGGTATACCCCAAGGTCCCCACATAGCTAGCCCTTAGCTTTTGGTAGGTTTTTCACCAGTGTATCCCCTTTCTAAAACCCCTGTCCGGATCACTGTTGAGTAATGCTGGGAGTATATAGAGAAGTAAAGCACTGTAAAAATGCTGAGACTGTGTTTTACAAAGACTGTACCTGATTCCTATATCGTAACCACAATTTCCTGCTTAAACTGTTGTGCTGCAAATAACAATTGGATTAACCCTGTGTATGCTGTGTTTATGCTGAAATGTTATGCTGGTTTTCTTCCCTTGGAGAATGCTTAGAGATCATGGGATCAATCCTACACTAGTGCCTTCACTCAGGAACTGCCTTGTTTGCTACCAAACTGTCCGCTTGTCCAAGAACTGAACCTTCCAGCCTGATGCTAACCATCTTCATCTGATTCTCACCTTCTTCACGTACTGTTGATCACAGTGACCACTCAGAGACTGAAGTTACTTTCTCGGTGCCACTAGTTGGGGCCAGTCGCCAGTATAGGTCTAGCTTAGTTAGTCCCCGGCCAACCGCTTCCCGTTCAAAATGTCAAGTCATCCCCCTTCCCAACAGTGATTAGGAAGTGCAGGGAACCACCCTGGTTCACAGATAGGGATCCATCGTAAAAGTAAGGGTGGGGCCTTGAACACAAGTATCCTGGAGTCCAGTATCGACTCAGTGTTTGCATCCTACTTGTATCCTGGAGTCCAGTTTTGACTCAGTGTCAACATCCTACTTAGTGTCCTGGAGTCCAGTTTCGACCTAGTGTCTGCATCCTACTTGGTATCCTGGAGTCCAAGTTCTGCCCAGTGACAGCATCCTGTTTGATGTCCTGGAGTCCAGTCTCAGCCCAGCATTCGCATCCTGTTTGGTTCCCTGGAGTCCAGTTTCAACTCAGTGTCTGCATCCTGAATTTCCCTGAAACCAGTTCTGGTTTAGGAGTTCCTCTACAGCAGTGTGTCTTCTCGTTTCCTTGGGGTCTTCCACTGGTCAGAGGCTCCCACATCTTTCTCGCATCCAGTATCTCAGTTTCTTTACAGCACTATTGCTCTGGAGCCCTATCTAGCCAGGAGGCTTGTGCAGCTGGAGTTCTTGCTTGTTCAGTCCATTCACCCCTTTTGCTCTTCCAGTTCAGCTAAAAGCCGGCCAATGGAACATATTGGTGACCACCGCTCCGGACTTAGGAAAGACTTTTATGTTCTGTCGGTTTACTGATCAACAGGTTGTATTTGTACATTGAAATGCAGTACCAGATTGAGTATAGAACTCATAATAATAAGTTTACTATACAGTACAAGAATTCCCGTAGAGTATATGCATCCCTATAGAGTCTAAGAATTCCCGTAGAGTATAAGCATCGCTTTAGAGTATAAGAATCCATAGAATTATAGGATCCTAAGATACAGCATACTAAGTGGTAGTATAGCTATTGGTTGTATACTGCTTGATTCCCCTGGTACCTCCCACTCAGTAAACCTGCTTTTATTCCCGAGTTTGTCTCCTGCCTCTTCTTACTTCAAGCACGGCTACACTATCAGTGAGAACAAACACTTGTGCTCTCTCTCTCTCTCTCTCTCTTCTCTTCTCCTTACATAAAATGTTAGTGTCACGGACAGGATTCAAAGGAGTCCAAAGCAGGCAGCAACTCATTCAGAATGGAAGCTAGAGAGTCAATTAGCAGTTTTGCAACCAATGGAGGATCTGGGGAGGGTCCCCGAACACATTTGGGCATACCACTCACCATGCCCTACTACTTTGGTGCACCCTAGTTACCACTGTTTACCGGTGATACCACAGACCCCATATCTACCAGTCTTGGAGAATTCCGAAACAAGATCCAGGCAATGTTTCACCTCTACGATGTCCCTGAACAACAGAAAGTGGAAATTTTAATTGGACAGTTGGGAGGAGTGGCACACAGAGAAGTCAGTGCCTGGCCAGAAGGAGAAAAGACCACAGTGGCCCAGATCTTCACCCGACTGCGACAGATGTTTGACACCTGGACTGTCTATGACTTGAAAATTAAGTTTTTCTCCCGTGTTCAAGGACTCACTGAAACCCTCAGAGAATATGCACTTAGTCTACAGGAAGCATTAAAGACTATACAGCAGATAGACCCAGAAGAAGTGCGGGACTCAGACCAGGCACTGAAGGATCATTTTATTGAAGGTGTCAGGGGCAATGGGCTCCACAGGAAATTGCGACTGTTATCTAGACAAGACCCAAATGCCGTTTTCATGAACTTTAAAGAGGAGGCAATTGAGCTGTTGTCAGAAAGAACCCACCATGACATGGTGAATTCCCAGCAGTGCAACAAGGAGAGGGAGAAGGACCTCTAGTGCCAATCTAGAGAACTGCCAGAAGCTGAACAACTCATAGAGATTTGAAAAATCCCAAATCAGACTTGACAGCTTACACTATGAGTGAGATGAGGTGGGAAATCCAAAATTTGAGAAATGATCTCCATCATGAATCCCAGGGGCAAACTCGTTCTGGTAACTTGGATCGGCGTCAATCTAGAACCCCTAGTCAGAGAACCAATACGGGGCGGAGGCCTAGTGATCAATTTGGTTCTCAAGGTCGGCCGATCTGCAGAAGGTGTGGTGTCAGTGAACATGTGGAATGGAGATGCTCCCAGTCAGTTAACAGTTGAGAGATGGTTTTAAACAGGGAGTCCCCGGAACAGAGGACCGAGTTCTGGGACAGCAGACAATAGGTCCACGAAAATATCTGGAGTGGTCAAGATTCATGGGTAACTGCCCAGCCATTTTGATACAGATAAATGGAGTAACCCTGCCTGCCCTTCTTGACACTGAATCTCAGGTGACCACCATTCAAAGTGGGAAGTTCTTTGAGCATTGGTCCAGGGATCAGTTACTGCAACCCCGCGAAAGCTGGATCAGTTTGGTCACCAGCAATTGGACAAGAATCCCGATCATCGGATATACAGAGACCTCTGTGAGGATTTGGGACTGTGAGCACAGCTATCAGGGTATACTTGTGAGCAACATTCATGACCCTTCTGTACCACCCATCATCATGGGGATGAACATCCTACAACATTGTCAGAATCCACTGATGAATGTGATGAAGACACAGACTCAATCTATGCAGGTGCAGAAAAAGAAAGTTTGGCGGACCATGCTCCAATACCTCCAGAAGTATCAGAGGTTCACCAACGAACAAGGAGAGATAGGAAAGATACGTGTGATGGATCACTGTCCCATTCAACTAGAGCCTGGTACAGAGATGCTGAAACCGTGCAAGGCAAACGTGGGTCTCAGAGGAAAAGACTATGTGGCTATGGTAGAACCATTTTGGACTCATGAGGGAGATCCAGTGATGGCAGCCAGGAGTTTGGTGACAGTCAAAGAGGGGAGAATCCCGGTCCACCTATTGAATTATGGTTCTCAGCCTGTGAGGCTGTACAAACAACAGGCAGTGGGGTGACTGGTCAAAATAGACTGGGATAAAATTATCACCCCGACTAAAGAGGAAACAAACCATCCCTCCTGCCTGCAAGCCAGCATCAGTGAAGATAACACCGATGACCAAGAAGAAACGTGGGTTCGAGAAATTGATATGGGACAGCAAAACAACACAGCAGATCAGAGGGCCCAGTTCATGGCACTAATCCAATACCGTCGGCAAGCATTTTCTCCCCACTCCTTAGATTTTGGTTGCACCACTCATGTCACACACCACGTCAGTACTGAAAACCACCCACCAATTAGAGAAAGGTTCTGTTCCATTCCACTGGCATTATACCAACCAGCCATGCAACTAATTAAAGAAATGCTGGATGCCAATGTCATCAAAGAAAGTCATAGCCCCTGGGCTGCACCTATTGTGCTTGTAAGGAAAAAGGATGGCAAAGTCAGATTCTGTGTGGACTACCGCAAGCTAAATCAGATCGCTCACAAGGATGCCTATCCTCTACCCAGAATTGAGGATGCATTAACAGCCCTAAAGTCCTCCACCTTCTTTTCCACCATCGATTTGGCGAGTGGGTATTGGCAGGTCCCCATGGCACAGGAAGATCAACAAAAAACTGCATTTATCACTCCGATGGGACTATACGAGTTCACGAGAATGCTGTTCGGTCTCTGCAATGCACCTGGGACCTTCCAGAGATTAACTGAACATTGTCTGGGAAGTGAAAACTTTGATACGGTGCTACTTTACCTGGATGATATAATCGTGTACTCCAAGACATTCAAGGCACACCTCAAGCATCTTGATATGGTCTTCAGACGTCTAACACAGTATGGACTCAAAATCAAACCGTCAAAATGCCACTTCTTGAAAGAACGTATAAATTACCTGGGGCATTTAGCGTCGTCTAAAGGAATATCACCTGACCCAAGTAAGGTGTAAGCAGTGCGAGACTGGCCTAGACCCACAACCATACAAGATGTGAGACATTTCCTGGGATTTGTGGGGTACTACTGCACAGATTCGTGAAAGACTTTGCGAAGATTGCTTCACCTCTGCATGAGCTACTGCGATATCCTAAAGGCAGGAAGCTACCCAAGATGAGTAGTGTGAGGTGGTCTCCCCAGTGTCAAGAAGCTTTCGACCTGTTGAAGAAAGTGTTGACAACAGCACCTATCCTGGCCTATCCGGACTATACGCATCCATTTTGTCTCTACACAGATGCCAGTAACCGTGGTCTTGGGGAAGTCCTGGCCCAGGAACAAGATGGAGTCGAAAGGGTGATTGTCTATGCCAGTCGAGGCCTGAGAGGATCAGAAAGAAATGATGAGAACTACAGTTCGTTCAAACTGGAGTTACTGGCCCTAGTATGGGCGGTGACTGAAAAATTCAGACACTATCTAGCAGCTGCACAGTTCACGGTGTACACTCACAATAATCCCCTCACTCACCTTGGGTTGGCCAAGCTTGCAGTCTTAGAACAGCGATGGGCCTCCCACCTCACCAGTTTTAACTTCTCTGTAAAGTGCTGGTTGGGAAGATCAAATGGGAATGCTGATGCTTTATCCCGACTACCTAACACGGATGAGCCAGAAAGAAGCGAGACGGAACAGGAAGATCTCGAAATGCCATCTTTCATGCAAGTGCCTGCTGAAATAGTTAGAGTTTGCTGTCAATGCCAAGCAACTCCTGAACCAAAAACAGACCTCCCAGGGTGCCCTATCTCTGATGGATGAGAACATATGTGGGGGCAACTCCAGAACCAAAGTCCGATTATGATCGAACTAAAAGAAATTCTCCAGACTGAAAAGAAAATAAGTAAACACAATAGAACAAGTATGTCCCCAGAGTTAGTTAAATTGCTATGACACTGAGAGTACCTTAAAATGGAGGATGGCCGACTACTCCAAGTGAACCTAGATCCTGCCAGCCATGAAGTATGGAGACAAATTGTAATCCCTCACCAGGAAGCTGATCCAGTGTTGGAAGCTTATCACAATGCATCTGGGCATTTTGGGATTAAAAAGACAGAGAGTACCATTCGACAGCGGTTCTATTGGGTGGGCATGAAAAAGGACATTGAGCGCTGGTGTACAGATTGTGTGACGTGTAATTTAAAGAAAGGGTGATGGAAATATTCAGCGAGCACCTCTGTAACCCATTTTCTCCAAGTCTCCATTAGAAATTGTAGCAATGGATCATTTAAAAGCTGAAAATAGTTACAGCGGACTCAACCAAATCCTTACCATAGTAGACCTTTATTCCAAATTTGTGGTGGCCATACCAGTGAAAGAATTAACCTCAAAATGCACTGCTGAGGCCTTCTAGAAATATTTCATCAAGCCATATGGATACCCCACTAAGATCTTAACCGATCAAGGAGGAACGTTTGGGTCCCAGTTGTTCAAAGAACTGTGCTCCTTGTATGGATGCCACAAAATGCGAACAGCCCCATATCACACTCAAACAAATGGACTATGCGAATGCACCAATCGTACTTTAATTGACATGCTGCTAGCACTGCCGAAACATCAAAAACCCCTATGGCCTGATTTGTTACCAGAATTATGCTGGGGCCGAACTATGTAATGCCCCAAATACTGCCCCTCTCCTGTTTGCCCCAGTCCCCTGTGTGCCCAAGGCTCTACAAGTAAACTGCAGCTACAGTTAAATTAATTTTCTCTCCTTGCTTCTGCAGCCTGCCCAGCCCTAGTGCGAGGGAATGCCATCCTCACGTTGGGAAGCTGCCTGCCTCCCTGGTCGCTAGGGACTCAGCATCCTGAATGCTAGGGAGGGCTTCAGTGGCTGGTAACGGCCGTTTTCAAATAGGTCCAGGGGAGCCAGCAGTCAGTGTGGTCGGGTGAGCGCTACCAGGCACCCTGACTGAAGAAAAGAAGAGTGTGCGGCTCAAAACAGGGAGAGAGAGGACGCAGGGAGGTAAAAAGTAATGGCATAAAATTACCTGCGGTCCTCCCCTCTGCCCTGCAACAGCTCCCGAAGTCCGGCGGTAGTCTTCCAGCAGCAGTGTGTCCCCGATGGCGATCGACCACATCGAGGGCTAGTTGGCCCAGTAATTAATTAAAAAAAAAATAAAGTTTATTTGGTCCTCCGGTGGCAGTGCCCACAAGCGGGGCTGCATCCTAGCACCAGCTCCCACCAGCCAAGTCTCGGGCTGAGTAACAAGGCCCCTTAGCCATTCTCCTGCCCGCCTGCCCATTTTCCCAGCACCATCCACAACAGCAGCATCTCCCTCCAGCCTCCTCCTGCAGCAGCTTCTCCCGGGTCGGGGTGGTGAGTCGATGGCAGCACCAACCGGCAGGTGCTGACTGCCACAACTTTAATTAATTAATTATAAAGTTTATTCGGCACCATGGGGTGCTTAGAGGGACAGCCTGAGGGGCAGCTGAGAGGGGTAAGGCAAGGCCCCATAGAGAAGGGACAGCCTGTGGGCGGGATTTATTATTTATTTAAAGTAGCTCCAGCTTAGAGCATAGGCAGGAGGCGGTATGGGCAGGGTGAGCTCAGTTACTTCAGTAGCCACAGTAGCCAGGTGGGCTAGCAAGTTAGGGGCCAGGTAGACAATGTATTTTCTTGATGTTATTCACATTCTACACAGTTACAAATATACAATCTTTCAGTACAGGACTTTCAGCACAGGGTTTACAAGAATAAAATACTTCAGATACATTCAATTTACAAATCTATTTAAACAAACTCTGGTCAGAACCAATAGGCTGCTAATCCAGTAACCTAATCAAAGATATAGAATTAAAGTATAGGCTGGGTTTTAACTTATTTATTATATTATTGTTAATATTAAAATTTTAGACCATACATCAGAATAAAGGGATACGTGATCGCCCAGCATGTGATACCATATGTATAATGAGTGGACAGTGACCTCTGCTCATGAGTGGCGGAGCGTAGTGGAGGCAAGAGTGAGGTTTCCGAGGTCACTGTCCACGAGTTGTGATACATAGGTATCACACAACAGGACACTGCATGTCTGTTTTATACAGTAGGGCTCTGGCTTTTTACTTTTTTTTTTTTTTTGGTTTCGCACTGTGTGGGTGAGGGTGGTGGGGTGATGTGTACAATATGTTGATACATGGTGATGATGAGTATACTGTGCTTGTTATCTTCACAGTGTACACGTCACAATCTGATTATCACATTGTGGTTGTGATACAGATTTTTATCTGATGCCATATTACTTCACCCCTATTGTATAATAGTAGAAAAAAAACATTAAAGGTCAAGATAATGTAGAAGCATCTGCTGTTGGCTCTGGACACATGGTAAACCCCCAACACAGCTGCACAGGTTCACACATACACACACACACACACACAGCCACACATGTGCGTGCACACAGATACATGAAGACACACACACACACACACACACACACACACACACACACGTAGCCATTGCAACAGTTGTGCAGACACAAATGGCACTGGTTAAATGATGGTTCTAGCAAGTATTGCATTACTGTGGTTGCTTGTACAGCAATACAGGACTTCCATGCAGCAGATGGCAACTGCCTGTGGAGGTCAGTGGAGAACATATGCCAGTGGTATTCTAGGACTGGGATGAGATTTAGGGTAAAGTGGGTGTTGGGAGAATCACTGGGTACTAGGGACATTGGCAGCAGGACAGATAGCTGGGTGATATGCCAGTAGATACCAGGGATAATGTCACTTGAGGATCAGGGAGGGAGAGGTAGTACTAGAGACAGGGAAATCACTGACAGATTAATCAGGATGCTGCAGCCAATTCTAGGATAGCCCTGAAGAGATGCAATATTGTTTGTTCAGTGAGGCCTTGCATGTTTACCAATTTGCACAATGTATATGTAACCCCTAGGTGGTGCTATCCCTTGAGCTACTACCCCTGCCTGCTTGGCTACTAACAGGTTAAGGGGCCTGAGTTCTAAAATGGTGCCTCCACCCAAATGTCAGGGGTGGTTGTGGCTGGTCTAACCAGGTCACAGCCCTCTGGGACACTGCGACCCCCTTTTCTCCCACTAGTGGCTCACACAGTACACAACAGTGACTTTTCCAATACCCCAGATATGCAAACCACATACACTTGTACTTGGCACTTACTCCCAGGACTGCTTCCTTCAGCTTGACTCTGGGGACCCCCTGTAAAATAAGGTGAGGAAGTACAACAGCAACAATGCAATACCTTCAGCATAAATTGACACCACAGTCAATGTAAATTGTAGAAACAATCTGATTTATTTAGAGAGCTGTAACAAGGAAGGGAGAAAATCAGGTTACTTGACTTAAACACATTAATAATCACAGTACTGTGCATGCACTTAGAGTCCCATTCAGTCACATTCTCTGGGTACCCAGGATGGGGAAAGGGGGCTAGCCAGGTCCATTGCAGCTGGTTGGGGCCCTGTGATGGAAAAAGGATATACACACACAATTTGTAATCCGGAGTCGGATGGCTCAGTTCATGGAAAGAAACGCACAAGCAATCAAATGACACACTTTGATTAAGCAAAAGTTGCAGGGAGCTACCCTGATAATTACTCACGATACCCAGGCTAAACACAGGAGGGCTGATGGCTGACTGGCTGGTTTGCCAGAAGAAGCTTGGCCCCTTGATGATGTATCTTTCTGTGCAGCAGGGTAGGGGACTAGACAGGCGTGGCAGGGCCTATCTGCACCAGGCAGCATGGATTCAGTCCGCTTTTTAGCTGGGAAACAACTTCCAGCACTAACACACAGTCTACAGCAATGGGGGGGAAATCAGATCATGATCCCCATCCAGCACATCGCACATTCATATGTAAAACTGTATTACTGTACCAGGCCACAGAGTCCTGACAGGCCGATCGCATTCAGCAAAATCTTCGCTCTTCTACAGGTTAAGCCTGGTCCCAGAGCAGCAGTTTGCTTCCTTCACACAAACTTCAGATTCCACTTGAAAACGTCCTCTCTCCTCCCTCTCAGGGCAGAAATCAGACAAGTAGTCCAGCAGTCAGGCCTTCCACGATTCTCCCACGCGACCTACACAGCAAAACGGCCGCTCGAACACACACATGTCCTGCTCCTTCAGCTACCAACTCGAATCTGGCTTGCCAGCAGACAGCTCAGGGACTTTCACTCAGATCCAAGAGTTTGGTTGGTCGGTTCAGTTGTCAGTCACAGCAGGGCTCCCTCTATTGGTGCAAAAAGGCTCCAACAGGCCAGAAACTACATTACCCAGAGTCTCACTCCACATAGCCCCAGGTCAGCAGGCTCCATTTGAGAGTCCCAAGTACTGATTGGTCCCATTCGGCAGTCTGGGATCAAAATGGTGGAGCTAAACAGAAACAGTCCATGCTGCAAGAAAGGCAGGTTACAACAAACAATATTTTCTCCATTACTCTGCATGCCTCCCATTATTAGTTACAGCTTTCAAGTGTGCTCCCTCTGCACACTTAGCGACAGCAGAAACGGAGCACTTAGGCAGCCGCTGAGGCGGGACTTGGGCTTAAATACACGCAGTCCCCCCATACAAACTAATTTTGTCTGCAAGCAGCAGCTCTTAAAGAGACAGTACGCGGAGGCTTTAAAAGCTCTCACTGCAAGGCAATTTAAAATGGCTATGACACCGAACACCACCCAGACTTGGAGTACTTAGGCAAGCTCCTGGAAGACTTTTGGGAACCCCCATTTGCAGGGGGGGGTTACATATATATGTACGATAGCCTAGGTGAGATGCAGTAGCTGTTTTTCCATGGGTTCCTGCTTTTACCTGTCTTTGCAATGTATTTACCCAGTATAGGGTGAACTGAGGTAAGTATCTCATTTCAGTGAGGGTGCTGGTTTTACATATTTTGACACTGCATTTACTCAATATACCACAGTTAAGATGCAATATTTCATTTTCAGCCCTGCTTCTCCCAGTTTTACAGTGTATTTTTCTCAGGACAAGACATACTGAGATACAGTATTTCCTTTTCAGTGGTGTTCTGCTGTTACACGTTTTACATTGTCTCTTCTCTAAGATAGGGCATATGAGATGCAATACTGTATCTCATTTTCGGTGTGGTCCTTCCTGCTTTTAGCCATTTTTACAATGTATCTGCCCATGGTATAGCAGCTGAGATGCAATATGTCATTCTTAGTGGGGTCTTGTTTTTTACCAATTATTATGATGTGTTTATCTATAATAGCCTGGTGGAGTTGCAAAATATGAACATACGAACATACGAATCTGCCAGCAGAAACAGACCACCTGGTCTATCAATGTCTGCCCGAGTGTGCAGCTAGCCCCCTAGACTGTTTTCAGTTTGGTCCTGTTTTCCCATTTTGTTAATGTATTTTTTTAGAATAGATCAATTGAGATGCAACATCACAATAGTCAAGCCAAGATAGAATATCTCATTTTCAGTGAGGTCCTGCTTTTACACATTTTTACACTGTATTTTCTCAGGATAACATAGTGGAGATGTTATATCTCATTTTCAGTGGGGCCTTGCTTTTATACATTTTTACACTGTATTTAACCAGGATAGCATAGTGGAGATGCAATATCTTGTTTTCAGTGGGATGCTGCTTTCACGATGATGAATTTACCCAGGAGAGCCCAACTAAGACACAATATCTTATTTTCAGTAGGATCCTGCTTTCACCCATTTTTACAATATATTTAAGACAGCCCAGCTGAGATGCAATACCTTCTTTTCAGTAGGGTCCTGCTTTGTACTATTTTACACTGTACTGTATTTACACATGATAGGCCAGATGAGATGAAATACCTTGCGTTCAGTAGGGTACAGCAGAGATGCAATATTACATTTTTCTGGGCTGTGTGAACCTCCCAATGTTCACCTGTACGAACTTTGACTATTGAACCATGTAAAATTCACCAAAGTTCTCTTAACGGTGGACTAGCTTGCACTGGTTTGACCATTAAAAAGCATTAAGCCATGGGCTAAAATGAAGTCACATAATGCACTGGGCTGATGAAGTACCCAAGACAGCAGGATGATGTGGTGGGCCACACTGAGATGTACTGGTTCCAAAAACTGTGTCCGTTCAGTCAGTGCCAGACAGGAACAGTGCTAGTAGTAAACAAGGGTATGTGGTTAACAATGCTCAGATAAAATGGTTGTGACTGTAAGGCCAAGACATGCCCACAAGATATCAGTACAGAATCCCACAGCAAAGGCTACTGGTTCCACAAATTGTGTGCCTAGCGCCACACATGGACAAGACTTCCCATTATGTCCTGAATAAGTGTCATATACACTGGTTTCATGGGCAGCCCTGCCCTAAAAATGATTTATTCAGCCTCTGAAGACCTACCAAAAAATCACAAAACATTAATCTGAGGAAGACTGCATGAAAACAGTGCAGCACCCCACAGTGTGGGTTACTGGTTCCAAACGTGTGCTCATTGGGAGAGTGCTACACATGGGCAAAGATTCATGTTATGCCATGGATGAGAGTTATGCGCGCTGGCTTCATAGGCGATGTTTCCACACCCCCAAAATGTTTTATTCAGCCTGTGTAGGCCTGCCAAAAGTTCACAAAACATTAATCTGAAGAAGACTGAGTGAAAACAAGTGTAGCATCCAACAGTGTGTGTGTGTGTGTGTGTGTGTGTGTGTGTGTGTGTTTGTGTAGGCTACTGGTCCCTCCAAAAAACTAATAGACATAGAAGTTCTCCCCATCCACCTCATCATCCTTTTCTGTTTTATCCCAGCTACCACCCAAGTGTAAGAGATTTGTCATCTATAAACCATGGCAAATAGGGCTTTGGAAAAAGCATCAGGTCAATTTTTTTAAAAAGTGGGCACCTCTACATTTTGAGTTGAAAGGCATGTTCTTCTGTAGGTGACAATACTGTATGCTGCACCGAAAATCCTCTCTGTGTATGTACCTGCAGGTAAGCAGCTGAGGTGTTCGGCAGCTGCTTGTGTCAGAGAGTGCCAAATGTTGTTTTTTTTTTGGTACCAGTACAATAGAGGTTCATCTCTTTCTGCTAGTGGCATGTTCTCATCCAAATAATCCTGCACCATTTTGTTTGCTGGTGGAGCCCCCCCCCAATCCAATTCTCAATATCTAGGGCCCAGCATGTTCCAGGGAAGGGGGCCCTAGACTCACAACCTCACCAAGCACTTCTCAGGATAATAGCAGCATTTGAAATGGGGTTTCTTACCTTGAAACATCTTCAACCCACCACATCTGAGCCCCAACATGTGTTCACATCTCTCAGCAGGTCAGACTAGCAGGCAGACCGAACAGTTCATTTTTTAGGCTTCTCACCCACCAGTCCCAGAGCAGGAGGGCACAGGGAAAACAAAATGCTTCAATACCCCATGTGGAATTTGGAAAATCCCTAAAAAAAAAAAAAGGACTTGTTATTTCATTTAAATCCTTCATTAGAAATGATTTAACTGGACTCTCGTTTCTCTCCAAAATGAATCAGGTTTATTGTCCTGAACTCTTAAGGACTGCAAGAGCTCAGGCTTCCAATTACTTTAACTTGGAAACGCTACAGCTCCATGAGGCTAAACTTTTTACATTGAGCTAATGAAATAGAGAGACAGCAATGGACATTTCTTAGGCATAGCTTTTCCATCTAACAGAATCAGCAGCAAGCACTTTACTCAGGATCAGAAATTTGCACTTGACTTTATCTCCAGAAGCATTAAGCTCCCATTAGACCACTGGCACTAGTAAGTACCTAGAACTTTGATACTGCCTCGCTTTACACAGAGCTTCAACTCAAAAACTGGGCTCTTTCCCAAATGTTCACTTCTTCTGCTTAAGCACCTCTACCAGGGGAGCGATGTGCTCCTCTGACACCACTGTCAAGCTGTTTCATACTCGGGGTATACATTCCACAGATTGCTAATTCCATGGCTGGCTCCTGTACTGACTTTCCTCACTTTAGACCTTGTCCTGGACAGATCTCTCTCTCTCTCTCTCTCTCTCTCTTCTCTCTTCTCTCATCTCTCTTCTCTCTCTCGCTCTCTCTCTCTCTCTCTCTCTATTATTTCTCTACTATTGAAGTTCTCCCTGAAGCTGAGCCTCCTAGAGCAGTCACAGTGGCTCCCTCACTTCTTGGGAGGCAGTATAGTGCTGTAGTTTAAGGCTGAGCTGCAAATCTGGAGACCTGGGTTTGAAACCCACAGCCCCCTTGGATATACTGTGTGACCCCGAGCAAGTCACTTAATTTCCCTGTGCTCTCAGGTTGCACCTGTAAACAAGCTTTCAGCTTAGTGTGTCTCACCTGGCTAAACAACTGGAAATCCTAAACTTCTAGGTCTTTGTTGCCTGAACTGAACACTGGGCTATATCAGCCTAAAGGCCTGCTCCCTCACATAGGCCCTGGGACCTGCCCCCAGCACACAGGAAACAACAGGCCTCAATGAGTCCAGGATGCCACCCACTCCCATCTCCCATCATGAGCCATAGTGCCACTGGGGAAAGGAACTGGCAGAAGCTGCCACCAACCCTCAATACCCTGTAGAGGTCCTGCCACAACGTCTACAGCCCCATGATGGCTCAATAAATCCACTCCCTGATTCTGGGCCCAATTCCCCCAGGGGGGTCCTATTCCTCCTGCCCTCCAAACTACCTCAATGCTCTCACCACCCAGTCACAAGGGGACCCAGGACCCAAACAACTGCAACTGCTTTTCTGTTCACCTTCCTCGGAGACCCGAAAACCCAGGACCCCAGTGTTCTGCCGCCAAAACTGCCAATCTGTCTAAGAGGAGGGTGGACCCCCTCCACAACTGCCTTGCTGCAGAACCCGCTGATCTCTCTCTGAACTCTCTCCAGGCCCCTCTATCTATAGCCACCCAAACTGTTGCCCATAAGTGGTGGCAAGCAGAAAATACACCTCCCCTCAAGTGCACCAGAAATCCCTAAGCACAAGGGGGGGTCTCTAAGGGTGAGTCATAAGCTCTCCCTTGAGGGGGGCTTACACTGTCCACCTGCTTAAGAAACCATTCCCTTCTAGGAATGGAGACAGAGGGCCAAGCAGCCCCCCCAACCAACAAGCCAGGTATGTGCACTCCCCCCCATGCTGGAGGGAGAACCCACTAAATTAACCCAAAGGGGTAAAATCCTCCCTAGCTACCACCAAATCTCTCTGAAACTTAAAAAGAAATCCTACCTTACCTGTGCCAGGAGTTCCTAAAACTTTAAACTACCATTTGGAAACAGTACAAACATTCTAACCATTTAAGACATTTTGATTAATCGTATGTATATATGCTGATGTAGTCAGGGTTGCAGTACCCTATTATTAACCACCCATAGAATCATAGAAACATAGAATTTGATGGCAGACAAGGACTGCTTGGCCCACCTAGTCTGCCCATTTCCCTACCTAATGGATAAGCTTCGTTAACCAACAGCCTACTTACTCCTACCCCCCACTAGAATTGCCTTATGTATGTCCCATGCATTCTTGAATTCCCCCACTGTTTTTGACTCTACGACCTCCTCAGGAAGGCTGTTCCATGTATCCACAACCCTCTCTGTGAAGAAATACTTCCTCACATTACCCCTGAGCCATCGCCCCTCTATCTTCAAATTGTGCCCCCTTGATTTTGCACATCTCTTTTTCTGAGAGATGCTACCCTTTTGGACTTCGCTGATTCCCTTGAGGTATTTGAAAGTTTCTATCATGTCCCCCCTCTCCCTCCTTTCTTTGAGGCTATACATCTTTAGTTCCTTTAGTCTTTCTTCATATGTCTTCTGATGTAGACCCTGCATCATTTTGGTTGCGCTCCTCTGGACAGCCTCCACCCTGTCTATGTCTTTTCGGAGATGGGGTCTCCAGAACTGCACACAGTACTCCAGATGTGGTCTTACCAACTTCGCCGGTACAGAGGGCCAACAACTTCCTATTTTCACTGGTGATGCTTCTCCCTATGCATCCCAGTATCCCCCAACCCTCCTTACTGCCTTCTCACATTGCTGGCCCACCTTTAGGTCATCTGATATTAGACTACCCCCAGGTCCCTTTCCATTTTTTGTTGTTGTCAGTATCTCACCCCCCATTGTGTACTCTGCCCCTGGGTTTTTGTTTCCCAGGTGCATTACTTTGCACTTCTTTGCATTGAATCTAAGCTGCCATACATTTGACCATTCCTCCAACCTTGCCAAGTCCCTTTTCATCCTTTCCACCCCACCTTGTGTATCAACCCTGTTGCAGATTTTTGTGTCATCTGCAAAGAGACTTACTTTCCCTTCCAGTCACTCTGCAATGTCACTTATAAAGACATTAAAAAGGACCAGCCCCAGTGCTGAATCCTGCAGTACCCCACTAGGAACCCTTCTTTCTTCACTGTGGACTCCATTTACTATTACCCACTGTGTTCGGTTGTCCAACCAGTGTTTTACCCAGGCTACCACCCTAAGACCCACTCCCAGGCTGGCTAATGTGTTTATTAATTTTTTGTGCAGGACTGTGTGAAAAGCCTTGCTAAAGTCTAGGTAGGCCATGTCCACAGCCCCTCCATGGTCTGCTGCTTTGGTCACCCAGTCAAAGAAATCAATTAGATTTGTCTGACATGACCTTCCCACTGTGAATCCATGCTGCCTTGGGTCCTGTGCCCCACTGGCCTCTGGGTACTCAACAATTCTTTCCTTCAGAAGTGATTCCATCATTTTCCCTACCACTGAGGTCAAACTGACAGGTCTGTAGTTTCCTGCCTCCGTCTTGCTCCCACTTTTGTGACGGGAATCACATCCACCCTCCTCCAGTCCTCAGGTACCACCCCATCCTCCCATGATTTATTAAAAAGGGTAGTCAGTGGTGTTACTAGTTCTTCCCTTAGTTCTTTTAAAATTCTTGGGTGAATCCCATCAGGCCCCATTGCTTTATCCACCTTCAGTTTTAAGAGTTCTTTCAGAACCCTTTCTTCTGTGAAAGGACTAATATCAACCCTCCTATCCAGAGTGCTTCTATTGACCGGATTAGGTATTTCCCCCTGCTTTTCCATTGTGAATACTGAGCAGAAGTATTTGTTCAGTATGCCTGCTTTTTCACTGTCTCTCTGCCCAACCACCTTCCTCTTTGTTCAGCCTCAGTATCCCTGCCTTAGTCTTTCTTTGCTCCCTAATGTACCTATAAAGGTTTCATCCCCCTTCTTAACCGAGTTGGCTGTCTTTTCCTCAGTTTGTGCCTTTGCTATTCTGACTGCCTTACCCTCTTCCTTCTGCTCTAACTGGTACAGTTCTCTGTCCTGTTCCTTCTGTGTTTCCTTATACTTCCTGATTGCTATCTTTTTTTCCCTTACTTTTCCCATCACTTCTTTTGAGAACCAAAATGTTTTTTTCTTTCATTTTGATTTGTTTATTTGCTTCACATAAAGACTTGTTGCCTCTGTGATGGCGGGTTTTCCCAATTGTTGCTCCACCCCACCTTCTTGCCTGTTTGCTAGTGCTTTTCTGAGGCACTCTCTCATTTTGTCAAAAATCAGCCCTCCTGAAGTCCAAGACCTTCACTTTTGTGTGGCTTGACTCTACAGCTAAGTTTATCGTGAACCACACTGTTTGGTGGTTGCTTGTTCCCAGATGGCTATGAACTTCAAGATCAGAGATCCTCTCTCCATCCCCATTTGAGAGTACCAGGTCTAAGATTGCTCTCTCCCAAGTGGGTTCCAAAACTAGCTGTCTGAGGCATGCCCCCTGTAGGGCATCGAGAATGGCACTGCTCTTGGATGTGGCTGCAGCAAAGGTGCTCCAGTCAACATCTGGCATATTCAGGTCCCCCATCAGCAATATCTCCCCTCTCTCTGCCATCCCAAGGATGCCTTCTATCATTTTCTTGTCCATTTCCTCCCCCTGAGACAGGGGTCTGTATACAATCCCTGTGTGGATTGTGGAGCCATTTCCAGTCTCCAGGGTGACCCACAGGGCCTCCTCTCCTCCCTGCTTACCCTTTAGTTCTGTTGCTTTTATTTATTTATTTATTTGATATATCGGTTTACAACCTTTGAGCCAGAGGCTCATTTGCAAAAGTACCTCGTCACATGTAAGACAGATGGAAACATAGAGTAGGTATAAAGACAATTACATTAAACATGAGATACATGGTATAACAGTGGTTACATTAAGCATGTGTTACAGACACTTGTCACAGACAGTATTTACAAGATTTGGAAGTAGGTATTGTCTGACATTATTTATAACCTTTGGATGATGATATTTACAACATAACAGCAGTGAGGCATTATAAACTTGAGAAGGCATCTAAACATAGTAGTCAGGCCTAATCATGGGATTGGTGTTAAAGATGGAGGTTGCAGTCCATAATGGACTTTGTCAGAGAATATTGGATCAGAGTGGGTAAGAGAGTGAAAGAATTAGAAGCAGTTGGAGGCGCGGATATTGAAGAGGTGGTTGCGAAGAGTGGCTTTGAAATGGGCGATCTTGGGTGCACTAGTGATGGTGCTTGGGAGTGCATTAAACCACGTGGGTGCCCTATGGTGGAAAGATATCTTGGCAAGGGAGGTTTTTACTCTGGGCACAACCAGAGGGGCTTTCTCTGAATTGCAGGTGAGGATAGTGGGGGTTGCAGGCTGAAGAGAGGCAGTGACCCCAGGGGGGGGAGAGTCCAAGCAGTATTTTCTTGGAGAGTAAGCAGGTCTGGTAGTGGAGCCTTTCATCAAGGTTGAGAATATTGGCAGAAGTATAGAGCAAGCAGGTGTGAGTGAGCCTGGGTGCGCCTGTAAGGAGCCTGCAGGCCTTGTTGAGTGTGGCCTGGATTATCTGGAGAGTGGTGTTATTTGCTGCACCATATACAGGGAGCCCATAGTCCACTAGGGACAGTATCGATGAGGTGATGGCAAGCCTAAGGGCGTGGGGGGGGAAGGCAATCCCTGTGTCGGTAAAGGAGTCCAATCCTGGTGTTTGTTGCAGCAGCAAGGGTGTTTATGTGATCATGGAAGGTAAGGGCCGAGTCGAGGGTAAGTCCAAGATATTTGTAGTTGGATACCTGCTCAAGGGGGTGCTGGGTGCTGGGGAGGATGCTGAGCAGTGCATTCTTAGCTCTGTTTTGGCGGTGAGAGAAGATCATTGACTTCGCCTTTTTTAAGCTGAGGACCAGTCTATGGTCCTTAAACCAGGTTTCGGCCTGGGAGAAGGCAAGTTGGAGGGAGTCCTGCAGGGGTATGGGTTTATGATGCGAGATGAAGAGCACTGCATCATCTGCATATAGTAAGATTTTTGTGGAGCAGGCCTTTGGTAAGGAGTTTAGGTAGAGGGAGAAAAGTGGTCCCAGGACAGAGCCCTGGGGCACCCCGGAGTGGACGGGTAGTGTGTCGGATACAGTTCCGTTAATTTTGACGCATTGGGACTAGGCGGAAAGGTCCAGGCCAGGGGGCCTGTGGAGAAACCAAGTTGGCGGAGTGAGTCGAGAAGGACAGGGTGGCAGACTGTGTCGAAGGCCTTGGATAGGTCTATAAATACAGCTCCTGCAGTGCTACCGGTGTCTAGGGAGGAGTGCAGGAAATTGGTGAATTCTAGGAGGGCTGTGGTGGTGCTATGGCCTGAATGGAAGCCATGTTGCTCTGGGCATAGGATGTTATACTTGGCTAGGTATTCAGTAATTGGGGTGACCACCACTTTTTCTAGCGCTTTAGAGAGGGGGAAAGAATGGAGATGGGTCGATAGTTATTAGGGGAGGCTTTGTCACCACTTTTATGGATGGGGGTAATGACAGCTGTTTTCCAGGCACTAGGGAATTGCCATAGGCATAGGGATTTGTTGAGCAGGTCTGTTAGGGGGACTAGGACCATGTTAAGGACTAGTCGAAGGAGCCTGGCATCTAGGGGATCATTTATAGGGTTATTGATGTTTAGCGCTTTTTGTAGGTAAGGATGAGCTTCATGGGGTGATATTGTGCGCAGGAGGAAACAGGGATGCTGCAGGGTTGGAGGCGGGGATTGGGGCACGGGGTCAAAGAAACCACTAGGGAGAACAGTGCTGAGATCTGAGAGGGTGGTGTTTAGACAGTTTGCTATGGTGAGTGTGTCTGTGGAGGCAGTGCCATTTATGGTGAGCTGGGAGGGAGGTGGGGAGCGAGATTTCCCATTGAGTTCTTTGATGTTATTCCAGAAGGTCTTTGCAGACCCCCACGTGGTTGTGAGAGTGGATTGATAATGGTCTGCTTTGGCCTATCACGGATGGCTCAGTGCATGTATTGCGGCGTTATAGGAATGTCTGTCCGCCAACCTGCCTGATTCTATGGCTTTGTGCCAGAGATTATCCCTGTCTCTCAACATTTGGAGTAGGGAGGGGGTTATCCTTGGGGCATGTTGCTTTTTGGTGTGGAGTTTGGTGAGTGGAGCATAGAGGTCACAGGCCTTGGTGAAGGCCTGTGTAAACAGGGTGAGTGCAATGTCGACGCTGGAGGCTGTATTAATGGAGGACCAATCTATCTGGGTGAGCAGCTGTTTAAGTTTTTTTAACCTTCCTGGGTGGAGATGCCTTCTGAAGGTTGTTTGGGCTACGGGTTTGGGTGTGGAGGAGGTCCATTGGAATAGGATGGGTGAGTGGTCACTTAAGGAGTCGGGAAGTACTTGTATATCCCGGATTTTGTGGGGACGGTTAGAGATAAGGATGTCCAGGAGGGTGCGGGTACCAGTAGATGTGTGGAGTCTAGTGGGTTGGGTAACTAATTGGACCATGTCAATGGCCGAGAATGAGTCCTTAGTTGATGCTGCAGAGGGGCCAAGCCAGTTGACTTTGAGGTCCCCTACTAGTGTCCGTTCTGCATTGTGTGGTAGGGTAGAGAGGTATGCGGTGAGGGATGTGATGGCAGTCTTTTGGTTCTTAGGGGGTACGTAGGTGACTGTGAGGTATAGTGGGGCCCTGGAGGGTCAGGGGTGATTTTTAAGGTGAGGGCTTGTGCTCCTTTTGTGAGGTTGGGGGGTGGGAGCACGTGACCAATAATGTTGTTGGCGATGTAGAATGCACAACCACCCCCACGCTTTCCTACTCTGTCTTCCCGATGTAGGGGTATCCGGGGAGTGAGACAAAGGCGTCGGGAGTAGATTTCCCTTACATGGACAGCTACTCCTCCTCCTCCTCCTCTTCTTCCCTCCCTGTCCCTCCTGTAGATTGTGTACCCTGGTATGTTGACATCCCAGTCATGGTTCTTTGTGTACCATGTTTCTGTGACTGCCACAATATCCAGGCATCCCACTTCCATCAAGGCCACCATTTCAGGGAGCTTTTCACCTAGAATACGGGCATTGGTACTCATTACCCTCAATTTTTTTATGGCTTTATTTCTTTTTGCCCCATCCCTGTCCCTACTGCCTTTGTCTTTTTCCCCATTTACCCCTGCCGTTCTCCCTATCGACTGCTCTATTTTGGTGTTTACCTCACTAATTACCCTAATTTTTTTGGGGGGCTAGGATTTCCCTTCTCCTCTTCAGTGCCTCCCCTTGGCTAGTTTAAATGCTTGCCACTGAAGCATTTAAACCTAACACCTAGGATCCTGGTTCCCCTCCAGGATAGATGCAGACCATCGCGCCTGTATAGGCCTGCATCCCTCCAGGTGGAGCCCCAGTCCCCAATGAAGCCAAATCCCTGAGCTCTGCACCAGCTTTTCAACCAGTTATTGAATCCCATGGTGCGTAGTGCCCTAGCCTCATCCATGCCATAGACAGGTAGCACTTCCAAGAAATTTACCATGTGTGCTACTTGTCTAAGGCCCCTCCCCAACTCCACAAACTCCTGTTACACTGCTCTGATCCCATTCTTAGCCAGGTCATTCATCCCTAGGTGGATAATGACATCCAGCTCCCTCCGTCTTGCCGCTGCTCCCACAATCCTAAGGATTCGTTTCCTGTCCCTCCAAGCCTTGGCGCCAGGCAGGCACCTTACCTCCCTTCCCCTTCCCTCCCCCAGCTCTACCCCCCTAACAATTAAGTCTCCCACCAGGAGCTGTTTTCTTCCCCTGTGGGGTCCTGGGCCACCCTCCTGTGGGTCTCCATTGTGGAGGTTCCCAGCATCCTCCTTGGTCTCCACTGCTGGTGCCTCCATAAAGGAACCATGCTTCGCCAGAGTGGCGAATGAATTGTGGAGAGGCACAACTGGAGGGATGCGCTTCTGTTCCATCACCCTCACCCTCCCTGAGCCCAGGTGGTCCAACCACTCGTCTTTCTTGGCAACCTCTAAGGTAGTGGCGGTGGCCTGGGTGGTCCCTGGGTGGGGAAGCAGGTTTCCCCGAATCCTTGTCAGGTCAGCATGGAGATGAACAACCTCCTCCCTCAGACCAGAGAGGTGCCTGCAAATAGGGCAGCAACCCAGTTTCCAGAATGTCTCCCGGAAGACTGATGCTCCACAGTCAATGCATTGCACCACTCCCCCACATGTCTGTGCCCCTTCCAGTTACAGATACTTCAATCAAATTGCATAACAAAACTGTACCCAAACACTTTAATAATGATAAATCTTTTAATATCTATGCACCCATTCTTGCACTCATGCACACACTCACACAAGGGCAGAGCTTAAAATCCCAGCCTTACTTAATAAAACAAATAAATAAAAATAAATCTCTTAAATTTAGAATCACTATCATTAGCTCTTTCTTTTGAAACAGCATTACAATTATTATTGTCCTTGATACTCAAAGTCATTAATTTAAAAGGTAACCTGGAGGCCGGCCCGGTGGCACAGAGGGTTGAGGCTCTGGTGCCTTACCTCAAACCACACCGGTGACCTGGGTTCGGGAACAGACTCGAGACACCGGAGGCTGGCAGGGGAAGGAGAGGATCGAACGTCCGCTGGACTACTCTCCTCTCCTGGTGTAGGTAGTGGGCCGGCGTCGTGCTGCAGTGTCCTCTGGTGGAGACCGGGAGCTCTGCAGATGCACGCAGGAGGGAACAATGTAGAAAAGTGGAAAATCCACTTCACAACCGACTGGATGAAGCTGCTGGTCCACCGCTGCTGCCGATGCCCTGAAAGAGTCCCTTCACCTCAGCAGCACCCTGGGGCCAAATATGTGCTAGTTGCCCCTCCTGGTGCCTTCCCCCTTGAAGGAGGGGGACCCGCCCAGCAAAGGGTTATGTCCGGATTACCCTAGGGTCAGCTACGATATAAGGTTGGAGGGCTCAGGAAGGGACAGATGGAGCTGTTGGGACCTAGGCAGCCTGAAGGAGTGGTGGGTCACAAGGCACGAGGCGAGACAAAAGAAATACAAAAAAAAATAAAAGGTAACCTGGGAACACCAACAGTCTTAAATCAGCACCTGCTCCAGTTAGCAGTCTTCCTGGCACAGTTCACAGTTTGCTGGGGCTTAAATGGCAGAACCTCCACGTTGTGGAAAATAGAAGTCAGGATCCGGCTTTGTTGTAAGGTCCCCAAATGAGTCTTTGGCAATGATGTAATATTTAATTTGACATCCTGCCAAGTCTTGCATGAGAGCAAAGTTCTTAAACAGAGTCAAGTCAGACCAAGGCACAGTGTGACACATGGCACATGCTTTCTGAAATAGCTGCTGGGATGGTTGACACAACTTCCAGGTTCGGACCGCGGTTTTTGTAGTTGTGCCTTGTATACGCACTCCTCACACATTTCCTCAATCACATCCCGCATTCTTTCGGACACATATGGGTAATCTGCAGAAGGATATTCAGTGTGGATCCTCCTCCTGATCCACCTTTCTGCCTGGGACCATTCGGTTAGCTCCCTTACATTGGTCCTCCTGGCCAGTCCTGGCTCCAGCCAGGTTCCATTCTGGTAAGCAACATTAGGAGAGTCACTTCTCATTAGTCTATCCATCCTGACCCTTAGGGCTTTAGAACGTGCCAGAATACATGGGGTTCTGTTTGTCTGGGTGATTACAGGGCAGTGAAAAGGCTGGGGAATGGCTCGCTGAACTTCATAATCAGTGAATTGAAATATTTTAAAGAGTAGCTTCTCCTCATCAAAATCTGTCTCTTCTGGTATCTCCTTTCTCAATGGAAACTCCAGCCACTCCCAGCTTAATCACAGGACACTTTTTTCCTGCAGGAGACAACTCTGATTTTACTGAAAAGGCCAGTGGGCTGCTGCAAGACAGGAATGCTGGCGGTGATTCCCTGGGAACTGGGGGGGGGGTCATCCAATGGACTTTGCAGGACCCTGCCCCTCCCTCTGCCATGGGGATAGTGGGTAACCAGTGACGAGGAGCTGGGCAGATGTTGATGCTCCTCACCACCCCCTCTTTCACCTCCTTTTCCACTTCTTCTACAACCATGACAGGGAAATGATCTCTTGGCTTTTTACCCTCATCTCCCCTGTCCTGCAATGTAAGTTTTTCAAGCCCCCCCGCCTCTGTACTTCCTTGAGACAATATGGATGGCAGTCCCCCCAAAGCACTGGAGGGGTATCTCCAATAAAAAAGGGGCAGGGCATGAGTAAACATTCCTCCAGGGGCAGAGCTGGAGGAATTTGTACACACGGGCAGTCTAATTACACCTTCTCCCCTAAATCCACATAAATGCATCTCCTCAATTCCATAGCCAGGTCAGGAGTGAAGTAGGAACTGTAGCCTGGGGTTCCTCTTGGGGAGCAATCTCTTCTGACTTAAATCCTCTGCCAGCCATCTTGTAACTCCAACTCATCAAATTGCTTTCCAAACCCTTTTGCTTTTTAACTTCAGTGAAAGGGAGAACAAAGCTATTTAGAAATAATAGTAATAATAATAATAATAAACTTTATTTATTTTGCGCCTTTCTAGAATCAAGGCGCATTACAAAATAAGAATCATAAAAACATCATAAAACAAATTAAAATCCAAGCTAAAATATACAGCATTAGTAATAAGACCTCTCTCCCTATGAAATACCACTCAGGAGTTTTGACACAAGCTCCAACTCTCTCCAAATGTCTCCACAAAATGGTGCTAAGCTCACAGTCCGTCTTTCCCCTCCATGCACCATCTGCCAATCAGAGAGGCTGAGGCATGCATGTGACACACCAGTTACACACGAGTGCCAAAGACTAGAGGAAGGATAGAGGCCTAGCCATCCTAAATGGCCTACCTCACGCCACCACCCTTTTAAAACTGCGTCACAAGGCCTTGGCCTAAGTCCTGCCAGCTCCTCCAAGCTCTGAAAGGGGTAAATTCACCCGCTGTGGCCAAGAAGCAAGTAAAGTGAAGTAAATCTTTATTTGTAGAGCACTTGTTGATAGCCAGGGGGCTTCACATTTAAATTATAATACCAAACATAACAATTAAAATGAAACAATAAATACAGCAATAAGTTAATTTAAAATTTGACTGGGAAGGTTAATCCAAAAAGATAAGTTTTTAACTCAGCTTTAAACCCATTGACAGTCAAGCATTCTCTTAACTGATGAGGTAGAGAATTCCACAGGGTAGGTGCGGCAAAAGAAAAATCACAAGCACCAGAAGTTTTTAAATGAACCCTGGGAATCTCTAGCAATCCCTCGTCGACGGATTGGAGAGGGCAAAAGGGGCGGTAGGGAGTCAGGAGATCTTGTAGGTAGCCTGGTCCCTGTTCATGAAGGGCTTTAAAGGTTAGCAAGCCAACCTTAAAGGTGATCTGCCACTGAACAGGCAGCCAGTATAGACCGCAGAGCACAGGCGTGATATGACTAGCCCTTAATATGCCAGTCAACAGCCTGGCTGCTGCATTCTGAACTAGCTGCAAGTGGCGGATATCAACCCTAGGAAGCCCTAGGTAGAGGGCATTGCAGTAGTCAAGGCGGGTAGTGATGAAGGCATGGACCAGTGTTGGATGGTCATCTGGGGGAACCAGGGATTTCACCCGAGCAATAGTCCTCAGATGGTAAAACGAGGACTTAACCATGGCCGAAAACCTGAGATTTCAGGGTCAAGCCATCATCAAAAATAATGCCCAGGTTATGCACCCAGTCTGAGGTAGTGAGCTGAACCCCATCAAGTCATAGGCCTGACACCTGTCCAGCCCTCAAACCCACCCCCGGACGATCCGGGTCCACTACCAACACCTCGGTCTTGTCCAGATTCAGCTTTAGCCAGCTAGTACTCATCCAATCCTTGATTTTGGCAAGACAATTAGTTAGCACAGTGACTGCATCAACTTGTCTGGGTAAAAAGGACAGATACAGTTCAGTATCATCTGCATAGCAGTGAAAACTCAAATTGTTCACTGGATGATGTCTCCTAATGGCAGCATATACACTGCAAACAACATGGGTGGTAGTATGGAGCCCTGCAGCACCCCACAGGACAGGGGAAGGGCTTCAGAGGAATAAATTCCAGTGACCACCCTCTGAGACCTGTCCATGAGGAAACATTGAAACCATTTGAGTACTGTAACAGACAGCCCACAAAGGAGCCGCAGGGACTCCAAAAGCACACCATGGTCTACAGTGTCAAATGCTGCAGAGAGATCAAGAAGGACCAAGATGGTATGAGCCTTTCAATCTCTTGATATTAGGAGGTCATTCAATACTCGGACAAGTGCAGTCTCCGTGCTCTGTCTCTTCCGAAATCTAGACTGGAGAGCTTCATAAACATTGTGGGTCACAAGGTGATCATCCAGTTGCAACACAACTACCTTTTCAATAACATTCCCCACAAAAGGAAGGTTAGAAACAGGCTGGTAGTTAGCTGGACAGTCTGGATCCAAGGAATGTTTCTTAAGGAGTGGTCATATGCCTGCCTCCTTGAGGGAATCAAGAAAGACCGCCATCTCCAAGGAAGTCCAGACAATTTCAGCTAGGATCAGGCAGACAACATCTACACAACCCACTAATAGGGGGTTAGGGCCCAGATCTTCAAATGTCTATGAATTCTAGCCGGCTAAAATCTGTCCAGATAGACTATGTGCTTGCTACCTCCCGCCGACCTCCATAATCCCTCATTGAGAGAACTGGGCTGATACTCGACCTGATGCTGGCAACCTTATCTGCAAAGAATAGAGCAAGCTCCTCACATTTAACCTGAGAAAAAATTCCCCCAGACTGGAGAAAGAATGGATTGCACAGTCTGTCGACAGTCCGGAAGAGCTGAGCCAGTCGATTCTGCGCAGCAGAAATCTCTCTGGACAGGAATTCTGCCTTCTTACGGGTGATTTCTGATTGATAGCCCTTATAATGTTCCATCAGTCTAAGTCTGTCAGCATCCAGGCCAGACCTCCGCCATGCTTTCTCCATCCTTCGACCAACTCGCCTCAACTCCTTCAAGGAACCATAAAACCAAGGGGTCCTTGGGCGAAGAGTGAGTGGCCGAACACGAACAGGAGCAATCAAGTCCAGGGCATCTCGCACCTCCTTATTACAGACCATTACGAGATCCCCTGTACTCATGCATTCACCCAACAATCCTGATAGATCCAGCACAACTGATAGACCATCTGGGGTAACCCCCTTAAAGGGCAGTACTGGACCATCTCTGTAGGGGCAGCTCCATTTGGGGGAATGCCGAAACTGAACCCTATGGTGTGATGGTCAGACCAACTGACTGGTTCCACCCCCAAGTCCGTGATCTCCATCCCCAGGAGGAACACCAGATCAAATGAGTGACCTCCTATATGGGTAAAGGAGGTAACCACCTGTGTGAGGCCTAGAATCATAATAAGCTGGAGGAGATTTTGACCAAATTGCAAGAGTTCGTCATTGACCCAAGCATTGAAGTCCCCCAGAACTATCCATCTGGGGGACTTCAATACCATGCCGATGATGAAGTCCGCTGTCTCCTGCAGGAATTCTCCACCATCACCTGGTGGATGGTAGATGAGGAGTATCCCGCAACCTACACCCTCTCCCAGGATACACTCAAAGGATCTGGTGGGCCCCAATGGCACATCCACAAGGCCAGTTTGGTCTTAGAAATAATGGCCACACTCCTGCCCCTATGATCCAACCTCAGATGATGTATCACCGAGAACCCAGCTGGAACAGCAGAAGCCAATACAGGACCTGCATTTTCGTCCAGCCAGGTCTCGGTGATACATGCCAGATCTACCATTTCAACAAGATCAGCTATAATAGCTGTCTTCTTCTTAATAGATCTGGCGTTACATAACACTGCCTGAGTAGGATGGGTTTTTGAGGAAGACCTCAGCTCCTTCCCACTTACTGTGGAGCCCTTGAGTATGGGGACAAAACAGGGAATACCTCTGTCCTGGCTCCATTTCACCCCAAGGTGTCTCCTGGTACCAGACAAGCCCCCACAATCTGTAGTACCCCCCTTTCCTAATGTCTAGGAGCCAGCATGTTCCGGGTAAGAGGGCCCCAGACTCAAAACCTCACCAAGCATTTTTCACGATAATAGCAGCATCTGAAATGGGTTTTCTTACCTTGAGACATCTGCAACCTACCATCTCTGAGTCCCAAAAGGTGTTCACATCTCCCAGCAGGTCAGACCAGCAGGCAGACTGAACAGTTCATTTTTTAGGCTTCTTGCCCACCGGTTCCAGAGCAGGAGGGTGCAGGGAGAAAAAAATGCTTCAAGACCCTAGGTAAACGGTGGAAATCCCTAAAACTAAAGGACTTGTTATTTCATTTAAATCCTTCATTAAGAAATGATTAAACTGGACTCTGGTTTCTCCCCAAAATGAATCAGGTTTATTCTCCTGAAGTCTTAAGGATTGCAAGAGCTCAGGCTTCCAATTACTTTAACTTGGAAATGCTACAGCTCCATGGGGCTAAACATTTTACATCAAACTAACAAATTGGAGAGAAAGTAAATGACACTTGTTAGGCATAGCTTTTCCATCTAACAGAACCAGCAGCAAGCACTTTACTTAGGACCAGAAATTTACACTTGACTTTTTCCCAGAAGCGTGAAGCTTCCACTAGACTACTGGCACTGGTAAGTACCTAAAACTTTGATACTGCCTCACTTTACACAGAGCTTCAACTCAAAAACTGGGTTCTTTCCCAAACATTCACTTCTTCTTCTTCTTCTTAAGCACCTCTACTAGGGGAGCAATGTGCTCCTGATGCCGCCAAGCTATTTCATACTAGGGGCGTAAGTCACAGTCTCTCTCTGTCTCTCTCAATTTACTACTGAAGCACTCCCTGAAGCTGAGCCTCCCACAGCAGTCACAGTGGCTCCCTCATTTTTAAGTCCTTGTTGCCTGAGCTGAGCACCATCCTATATCAGCCTAAAGGTCTACTCCTTCACGAAGACCCCAGGACCTGCCCCTAGCACACAGGAAACAACAGGCCCCAATGAGTCCAGAACACCACCCACTCCCATCTTCCATCATGAGACAAAGTGCCACTGGAGAAAGGAACCACAGGACACTGCCACCAACTCCTGATACCCTGTAGAGGCCCTGCCATAACCTCTACAGCTCCCAATGGCTCAATAAATCCACTTCCCTGATTCTGGGCCCAACAGCCCCAGGGTCCTACTCTACCTGCCCTCCAAACTACCTTAATGCTCTCAGCATCCAGTCCCAAGGGGACCCAGGACCCAAACAACTGCAACTGCCTTTCTGCTTACCTCTCTCAGAGACCCAAAACCCAGGAACTCGGTGCTCTGCCGCCAAAACTGCTGACCTGCCTAAGAGGAGGGGTGCCCCCCTCCACAACTGCCCTGCTTCTGAACCCGCTGATCTCTCCCTGAACTCTCTCCACTCCCCTCTATATAGCCACCCAAACTGCTGCCCCCAAGTGGCAGCAAGCAGAAAATACTCCCCCCCAGTGCACCAGAAATCCCTAAGCACAAGAGAGGGATCCCTAAGGGTTAGCCATGAGCCCTCCCGTAAGAGGGGGGGAGCTTTACACTGGCATCTCAAGCACCACCATGTCAGAAAGTGACTTGCCATGCTTTTTCATCAAGCCACAGTCAGACAGTTATTCCCATAGTGGTTTGTCAGCAGTGGCTGTCTTTCTTGTGGGAGGGGTGCAGCAGTAGCAGGTTGACTTAGAGACAAAAATGAGTTACTCCTGTGACGTCCAGTAGTAGCAGTGGAAACATTTTGGAATCCTCTTTTATCGCTCTCCTCCACTTGGTCTATCGGTGTGATTGCAATAAGGGATGATGATGAGTGTTGTCCTTCTGCTCTATTTGTGTTCCCGGTCTTGTTTTGTGCCACACATACAGAGACCAGAGGGATAAGTCATGCTTCATAGGACTGTTGATCCTCACCGCATTCTTGTGCAGTAAAGAATGTCTTAAATGTGTCTTTGAACTGAGGGTCCAAGAGATTGGCCATGATGCAGTGGACATCTGTACGCATTGTTGAAGTATGTGAGTCATTCTAGAAATGTTATCTTGTTCTTTCTACTAGACTGAGAGCAGTGGTATCCTCTTTTTTTTCGCTTGGTGAGTTTTCATACAAAGTAGTCACACATTAATGAGGGCAGCAAGGGGAGTACCTGGCTTAGACCAGCTGCATCAGCACTTACCAGGCTTGTGGCCTCTTCAAAGGGCTTCAGCAGAGTACAGAGGTCTCCATCAGACGCCACTGATTTGGCTGATATTTATGACTTCCTTGCCAATACAATGCTCAATTGAATATTGTGAGTAGCCCTCTGTTGTTCTAGCAGCCATTCCATCATGTAATAGGTGGAGTTCCACATTTTTGCCACATTCCGTTTCAGGTGCGGAGGGGAAGGTGACTCCATTTCTGAATGTTTCTTAACAGCTTCCTTGCCTTTACAGAATGGCTAAAATGACCACATACATTTTTGACCAGACCTACACATGTCTGCACAGTGGTGTTTTCCTTATCTAGGAATCCCTAAACTACAAGATTTATACAGTGAGCAAAACATGGAACATGTATATAATCACCACAGTCAACTGCCTTTATAATGTTCTTTGCATTATCTGATACTATAAAACCTGGTGTTAATGAGAGTCGTGTCAGCCACTCATCAAAGTTCTGGTGAAGTAAGTGTTAAAAGTGTAACCCCCTTGTCACCTGGGGTTACTAGAATCCCACTTAGATCTAGTGGCAAGCAGGGAAAGGCAGCTTGTGAGACATCAGTTAAATGGGTTTCACACTTTCTCACGCTGTCCTCAGTCTCAGCTGAGCTGGAGGGATGACATCATATAGAATTCTCGCAGCAACATAAGCCACAGTGGAATGTTGCAGCTGGAAGTTAGGTTAGAACATTGGGGTTTTCAAATGGAGTCAGTAGTAGTCTAGTGGGAGACTCAGTGGAGGGAGGAGTTGTGCTGCAGTTGGCAGCCCCTCATAGCCCCAGCTCTGTTCAGAGCTACCACAGGAAGAGGGTGTGTGTTCTCGCCCTAGAGAAGGACACAGAAGAAATACTTGCTGAAGTGGTTGAGACCATTCCCCAGTTTATTCCAGTGCCCCATTACTGGGAGGGATGTGGGGGGGGACCAGACCAGCTCATCAGGGGCAATCCCCTGGCCCTGCTGGAGGAAGAAAAGCTGCATGATGAGAAGATTTTGCTCAGGCACCAGAAGTATGTTTTTCCTATGAAGGGACGCCCTCGGGCACTTGCGAACCATGGTGAGTCTGCTCTGCCAGAGAGCCTATGTTTTCACCGAGACTGCTGTGTAAAGTATCTGCTACTGTGGGTCAGGAAAGGACAGCCAAGTACAATATTTTAAGTTATGTATATGACTTGAAATGCATCTAACCAGTGGGGGTCTACAGGGATGGACATAGCCACTTAGAGAATGCTGCCAGTCAGGACACCAGTTACCAAAGACAGTAGATTGTTAAATGTGATATACATTTTGAGATAGCATTCTACAGAGAGTTTCCAAGGAAAGGCGTTGATTTCAAATGAATGGCCGGGTATGGATTTGGGGACAAGAAGTGGGAGACTCCCCATCTGGAGTAACCAGATTTACCTCCACGGATTCACTTTGGGCACCTATAGCTTTCTCCCAGGCACTTTTCCAGTGTCTGCAGAAAGTACCCAGATGTGGGATTAAGAATGTGTGTTATTCCCTTTAGAGCTAGGAAGTGCTCATGGGTGGTTGAGGGAGCCACCAACCGAAATGTCCATGCCATATGGAAAAGTGTACCAGAGCTGGACGAGGGCCATGCCAAGGAATCCAGGATAGAGCGAGAGTACCAGTTTGGGCTGAGAGCCCAGTGGTTCAGAACCTGAGGGTGAAAGTTGTTATGATGATGAAGAAGATGTGTTCTGACCTCTATAGTTCTGCATAACTAGTGAGTGTAGCCCCATGGGGGTCCATCTTGCTGTGTATTCCTGTCTGTAAGTGAATAAAAGACCCACTTTAGAATCCCACTCCTGGTTTGGCTATTCTCAGTTCTTGCTTCCTGTGTCCAGAATTACTTGGCTGCACCTACCCAGAAGTGCAAACCTAGCCCTGATGCCAAGTGAATGTCTTATCCCCGAACCCAAGCTAACCAGGTAATGGGTTCCAAAAATGGAGGCACCAGGCACTAAATAACAACAACACCCAACCCAACCCAATCCCTGGTTGCACAAGTTTTCTGCACAGTAGTCTTTCTCAAAGTCAGCAATACATAAAGTTGCCTTCTTGTGGAAGTTAGCAGGCCCTAGTGACTTGTGGCTACTGATTCTACTACTGCTAGCACTTAACCAAGAGGAGGAGGAGGAGGATGAGGAGGAAGAGGCAGGAAACGAGGTGAGGAAACTGACACAGTGAGCAGTCACTACCATGTAATCAGTAGTCTGACCACTGGTCCTCATGTCAGTGGTGATGTGAATGCTGGAACAAATGATGCTTTCAGTGCATGTGACACTGTCTTGTAGACACTCTGATACAAATCAGGAAGAGCCATTGTGGAAAAGAAGGTATGGCTGGGCACTTGATACCATGGCACTGCAACTTGCATTAGCAATTGAAAACCTGCATTGCTCAAAAAGGAGAATGGCAGCAAGTCAGTGGCTAGCATCTCCACAATTGCTCTTGTTAAGTTTTTTGCCTCTGGTCTGTCGGTTTTAAATTTCTGGCCCATTTCATGGGACTTGACCAGTGAGAGTTGAGTGCTTTTTTTCCCCCGGATGTGACAGTTGGCTCCTATTTTTGCCACCCCTTGGGGTGAAAGTGGCTGAGGATTTGTGGCCCCTTGGAGGTGTGGGAGTCAGTGGGCTAAAGAACTGATGAATGGAAGATGTTGCAGTTCTGCATTGGCTACTACTTGAAATACGTTTTTCCACTTCCTCTCTACCTGGTCTCCTAATGTTCTCCTACCCCAAGCCACTGTCATTATCATCAGCTTCACTGCCTGGTGCTGCTGCCAATGCCATGCACTGGCACGCCTTCTCATAGTGAGATCTGTGGAACTTCAGCAAATGCCTTTTCATGATAGATGTTCCCAGCTTTGTTCCTTCCTTACCCGACTCAGCCTGTCTTTACATAAAAGACACACTACATATGTAGTGCCCCAAAGTATGGGGGCACAACAGAGAGTTAATTAAATAAATAAAATGCCTCTCAGGGCCCTAGGTTAGAGTGGGCAGTGCAGGGGTAGTGTATGTAACCACCAAGTCCCCTGGAGTTACTAAAATCCTATCAGTATTATTGTTAGGAAGGTAGCAGGCAGCTGGTAGGGAGCTCATTAGAGGCTCCTTACATAATGCATTGTTGTTTACTAAGCTAGCCTGAGGGAAGAATGATTAGGTCATTCAGAACTCTTGCAGCAGCATAAGCCACACTGTGTGGACAGCTGCTCTGGGGAGCTTAGAATGCTCAGCTGGTGTCAGTTAGAGCTTGAGTGAGGAAGTGAGACTGGCAGAAGGACTGCCAGTGGGCTCTGAGGTGAGGGCCCAGGATTTCTCACCCTAGTGGAGTGTCATTTCCAGCTTCCAGTGAAGTAGTGGAGACCAGTGCTACAGCAGTATTTCCTGATTTCTACTCCCAGTGAAGTGGAAGGAACTGCTTATTCTCAGTGGACTTGAGGGGCAATCCCCTGAAGGTTCTGTGTGTGTTTCAGCTGCCTTGGAAAGGACTTTGAGAGATTGTTTGATCTGCTACCAAGGAGAAATGCCTTTTTTCTTTTGTTGTTCTGTGCCCAGTGGATGGGACAACTATTTGTGAGTACGGTTCTAGGAGACAAGATCTCCACAGAATTTAGGGGAAATGTGGTCTGAGGTGTGTGTGCACATAGATCAGGCTGGATCACACTTGTCAGTGTCCTTAGTTCACCCAAGAAAGTGAATGTTCTGTTAAACTGTTCACCCAGGAGAGTGCCGTTTGTTTTCTGGTCACTCCAGTGTGTGACAAAGTTAAAGTGTGGGGCCTCTAACACTTCAGTGGGAAATGGGAGTTTCAGTGGTGTAACCCTGAAGAATGGCAGAGACTGTTGGATGGGGCCAAGGGGGGAAGGAACATCATCTAAGTGCTTACAAGGTAGGGCTTCCTGGTTCGTAATGGGCACCAGTTATACCTGAGCAAAGACCAAGCTGCAGGTTAAGGCGCGTGGCTGAGTTTTACTTATTTCACCTATGTTTGAAGAAGAGTTCTGAGTGTGTGGCTTAGTTCACTAAATGACTCTCATGGGAAGAAAGACGTTTATGTGTGTGGCCAGGTGTCCACTAGATGCACCAGTTGGGAAATTGGGAAGAAGATGTTTTTCTTTTGTGTGTTCATGAACTGTATTGCATGCAAGGAGAGTTCCTGAAATGTACATGTCCTGCCTATACCGACCCTTGGGGGTCCACTTCTGCTTTAAATTTCCATCTGTTGAATAAAGTCATACTGCACAATCCCAGTCACTGTTCTGGACATTCCAATTATTGCTTCTGGTTGTGTGGATTTACTGGGGCCCCTCAGCAGGTTCGATCTAGCATATGCTTAGCTGCCTCAACCCAGGACCTGGGTTGTAAGGTTTACACAAGGTTCATGTTGTTTTGTTTCTGTACCCTCACCCCTCTCTTCCTCTAGAAAATGAGCCAGGTATACATCCTAATGCCAAGGGTGGTACCAACCTTTTGTAAAGTAAAATGGTATGCCAGTATGTGGGTACCAGTGTTTCCAGATTTTAATGGGGGGTGTGCTAACTAGTTAAAAAGTGGTTGGGGGTTACATGTGTAAGGCCCCTCCTTCAGTGTCCCCCACACACACACATCTCAGAGCAGCTGCTGTAAATTTACAAAAAAAAGGGTTTCTTTTGCTTTTTCCTGGCTGCCTGCTCCTTGCAGAACACCCCCCCCATCCCCGAGCAGGCAGCGTGAGTTAAGGGCACCCATGCGTTGGGACAGCTGTCATTGTTCAACGTGTGGTACTTGTTTGCTTTTAAAGCAAAAAAAAAAAAAACAGTGGCTGGCAGGTGCAAACTTGGGTTCTAGAATTAGAACCCTGAGTGTAATTTTTAAAAAGGATCATTTTTTTTCTGGGCAGTTGGAGCTATACCGGGTGGAGTGAGGACACAGAAAGCAAGTGGGGACCCGGTTGGCTTACCTGGTTGGTTGAAGCCATCCCAGTGGTTTGTCTGTGTTCATCAGGTCGCAGGCTAGTAGTCTTTAATCTGTGGCAGTGATCCATTGTCTGCAGTGTGGTCACTGGTGCCATCTGGTTGCCAGAAGAAGAAGAGGTGTCGACGATCATGGTGAGGGCTTTGTTTTGCCCCATGTTTTATTTTTTTATAAAAGAAAAGTTTCCCAGTCCCACATCGGTGGTGAGTGAAGAGCTGCATCCTCTGAGAGAGAGAGAGAGAGAGAGAGAGAGCGCAAAGAGCATCTGGTGTCATGAGGCCCCAGGTCACCTGAGTCCTGCCTGAAGAAATCCCTCCCTCTGCCAGCAGCACCTCCCACCTCTTTTGTCTTCCCCCCCAGACTGGGGCGGTGAGTCGGCGGCAGCACCAGCAGCTAAGTGCTGACCACCAGAATTCAATTTCAAAAAATAATTTTTTTTTTTACATTTATTTAAAGGTGCCCGAGGGTGCAGGGATGGCCAAGAGCCATAGAGGAGTGGGTCAGAGGGACAAAATGTAAATATTTTAATATTAATTAGGTGCTGTGATGCCTAGGGGTGGAAATAAGGGCAGAAGAACCCTTTGGTGGCTGAATTAATAGTTATGAGAGAGCTCCATCAGTGTCAGTGGCTCAGCAAGTTGCACACTTGCCTCTGAGGCCAGAAGATCAGAAGACTATGGGTTCTATCCCCACACCTGGCACTTGGGTTAAATCTTAATGCTGACACTGTAGTGCAGCATGAGGGGAATACTGCACTCTTGAGGTGCTGTCTTTCTGATGAGATGTTAAACCGAGGGCCAATCTGCCTGTTCTGGTGGACGTTAAAGATCCCATGGCACTTCTCAAAAAGAGTAGGGGAGTCTTTTAATTATAACTTAAAAACATAATATATACATCATAGTGTTAATTCACACAAAATCATAATAAAAATAAAAATAAACATCAATAAGTATTTCATCATAAATCCAAAACCAAATTCCATTTTTATGGTTTCAAAACTGGCTGTATACGAAATCATAATGCAAAAGGAAAAATTACCAAAATAAGCATTTCATCATACATCTGAAAAACATAACAATTTATATCCCCAAGTCTTGTTCCTAACAGCTATACACAACTCCCCCCCCCCCCCAAAAAAAAAGGGTAGGGGAATTTTTTTATTATAATTTCAGAATCAAATAATACAAACATATTAAATTCACTTCAGTGTAATTTACAAATCAAATAAAAGAAACTCAAATAAATATTTTAGTCATACCCCCTTCCCTATCCACCTACTAATTGGAAAAAATAGAGGAATTTTCAGTAACACTTGAAAGCAAAACATTCACATAATGATGTTACTCCACACAAAATCACAATAAAAAACAAGCATTTGTCAATGCCTAATGTTGTCTTGCTGGCATTGGCATTGGTAGTGCAAGAGTTAGAGAGACGCATACTAGAATGGCAGTAAAGTATAGAACCAACGTGAACCCCAGCCCACTCTGCAGAGAGTGGCATGCATTGGGGTGTGCCTTTGGGTCACTGGCCATAACGCTAATGCCATTTCACTTCACCCTACCCTGCAGACTCTGATAAGTGTTGCATTGTGCCTTGGGGTCATCAGGCCTTACGCTCACCCCATTTCATGAGGAAGTATGTTGAGATGGGTGCAACATAGGAGAATGGGGTGAACTTTGGAGCCGAAGAGTCCAAGGCACACCTAGATGCCTGTTGGTGGCTGCAGGGTAGGGGTGCAATGGCATGAGCATTACAGCCAACAATCCAAAGGCACACCCTGATGTCTGTTAGTCTGTACAGGGTGGGATGTTATGGTTAGAAACCCTAACGCCCTGGGCGTTTGTTGGTATTTGCACTCCAAATTTTCATCATGACCTTTTGTGACCCCACCTCATGAAAGCATGTGGGACCTCTGTTTATGAACAGTGTCCCTGTGATTTTGTTAATGTGTCCTGAACCTTGATTTCCCACAGTGACCACACCATTCTGCAACACTTAAAAATGTCAGCTGCACCATTCATAAGGAGGTGTGAAGAGATGGCAATGTTGACAATCTGGAGTGAAAATATTAAAAATGCTTGACGTTACGAGCGTGCATGAAAACTAGGCAACACACATTCAAGAAAGTCTGTTTTTTGGATTTCATTCACCAGATTTTTAACATATGCATTTTGGGATCTCTGCTCATGAACAGTGGCAGTATGATTTTCTTAATTTGTCCCAAACGTTGTTTTCCCACTGCGACCGTGCCATTCTGCACCAGATGTGCAAAACCACATTTTGGGTAGGATGTGAAAAATGACAATGTACTGTTCATAAGAAGGTGTGCAAAAATGGCAATGTTGAACATCTGGAGTGAAAATATTAAACATTTTCGAACTTTTGACGGTGCGTGGACACTGCGCAACGCACGCTTGTAACATAGTCATTTTATGGAATTTTTTGACCAGCTGTTTAACATAGGCATTTTGGGACCTCTGCTCATGAACAGTGTTACTGTGATTTTCTTACTGTGTCCCGAACATTGTTTTCCTACAGTGACTGTGTCACTGTGCACCAGATGTGCTAAAACTCATTTTGGGCAGGATGTGGAAAATGAAGCTGTACTGTTCATACAGAGGTGTGAAATAGGCAATGTTGAAAATCTTGAGTAAAAATATTAAAAATTCTCAAAATTACAAGCATGCATGGAAACTGCACACCACACACTTGTAACATGGTCATTTTGTGGAATTTTTTCACCAAATTTTCAACATGGACATTTTGAGACCTCTGCTCATGAACAGTGTTACTGAAATTTTCTTACTGTGTCCTGAACATTGTTTTCCTATTTGACTGCACCGCTGTGCATCGGATGTGCGAAAATACATTTTGGGCATGATGTGGGAAATGACAGCTGCACTGTTCATAAGGAGGTGTGAAAAAATGGCAATGCTGAAAATCTGGAGCAAAACTATTAAAAATTCTCGAAGTTACAAGTGTGCATGGGAACTGCACAATGCATGCTCGTAACATGGAAATTTTTTGAAATTTTTTCACCAGATTTGCAACATAAGCTTTTTGGGAGCCCACCTCATGAACAGTGACACTGCCATTTCATTAATCAGTCCCAAAAGGTGATTTTATGCAGTGACTGTGAAATCACCTTTCGGGACAGAATAACACCATGACAGTGCCTGAATTCACGAGGAGGGGTCCCAATAACCACATGTTGAAAATTTGTTGCCAGATTTCCTCAAAATGCCTGAGATATGCACAAAAGTTGAAAAAAAAACCTATTTATGCCATTATACAGCTTACCGGTATTTCTTCAGTTCGTGGTTGGCCTTGAAGAGTGCAAACATGTTCCCGGTCCACCGAAGATTGTCACGCTGAGCTCCAGAGGTAAGTATGGAGTGTGGGGAGGTTGGGTGCACAGGGGGTAGTTGTGGGTTGGGGGTGGGGACCGCCAAAAGCCAGCGAGGGACCATTTCCTTTGTTTCAGGTTAAGAAAAAATCACCGCAGACCATTTTCTATTTTTTAACAGGTTGTGGCCACACTGGGGTGAGCTCCCAGTGTGGCACATTGGTGGAAGGGGGGTCATGTCACCCACACTGGGGTGGACTCCCAGTGTGGGCATGGTACACAATAGGGGCAGCGCCAGGAAAATGGCGGGGGGTAACATACCCACATGGGGATTTGTCACCCCTGTTGGCAAGGCTGTCTGCCTTTGGAGGCATGATTGATGCAGAGGAGGGATTGGGCACCCCCCTTGGCACACCACAACAGGGAAGGGGGCACATATGCTAACAGGGGGATTGGGCACCCTCGAAGCTGGCTATAGAGGGACTGTGGGAGCTGACGGTGAGCTGCCACCTACCATGTTTATTGAAATGTTACACCGCACAAGGCACGCCCTGCAATGAGGTGGAGCTCCCTCAGTGTATCGGCTGAAATGTTTGTAAGTGGTGGCACAGCTTTTGCACACTGCTGTCATAGACAGTTTGCAATCTAATTCGTGTCATGGAACCAGGCCTGAAAAGAGTGGCGCCAATAGCCACAGCACGACCGTGCTTCCAAAACCTGCTATTCAAAGCTACAGCAACATGTTTCTTGCAGGTGCAAGACAACATAATAAAAGTTAACATGAATAAGCATTGCATCATTTATTCAATACAAGGATTAAACCATGTAAAAGTAACCCAAAACAGAACTACATCTTCATTCCGCTACCCTAGGTAGACACATATTAATTGATTTATTGACTTTCATAATCTTCTAATTGAAGCTTTAAACAAAGAACTATCCATACCCCTACTGTAATAAATAGGAGATGAAGGAGTAAGCAATTTACATACACCCCAATTCCATGGCAACATAGGGTCTGACCTAGAGATTTAGTTGTTTCCTGGTCCATTTGATGGAATCCCACCATTTATTGAATATCTGTGAAGAAATAGTATATTTATCTTGACGTTTTATCTTTAAAATTGCAAATTCAACTATATTAAATAACTGGTCCTCAGAAATCTGTTGCTGCTGTACAGACAATCTACAATGTGAATTCCATATATAAAATTTAAAACACACCAAAAATAACCATAACATAGTTTTATCTCATTTGGTCCACTGATATGGAAGAATCCCTAACAACAAGATGTCGGGTGTTAAATCAAAAAATGGAGACCCTGGCCAATTCTGTTTTAGAGTAGTCCAAAATTCTTTGATATATGGGCATTCAAAATATAACTGTTTTACTGTTTCAATTTGGGTAACACAACAGAGTCTTGGACAATAATTTTCCTCCAGCACCTTGTATTTTAAATTACCCTTCACATTCCATTTCTCATGTAGGGTTTACCACATGACATTCCACATTCATGGAGAGGTGCAAGAAGATGTGAGCATGTTAGCTATATTAGTTAAGTCCTGTGTGGTTCATGCTTCAAAATGTGTTGCTTCCACAAAGAATTTACTCATTATATGTGCATATCGTTGACGTCTGAAGAACTTCATAATTTGATGTTGAGTTATCAGCTAAAGTTTTATGCTAGCAAAGCACTGGACTAATGAGCCTGATAGATCAGCTAATGATTTTTGTTTAGGAATACCTTTATCTACTGACCAGGTTTCCAAAAAAACATCTAGCCTGTCTTTCACCCATGGTGACCAGATTTTTTCCACATTCTGTAATATAGGTTTAAGATTATTTGTTACAAACATAGAAAAAAAGAATGGTGTAGGATTTACCATATCAAGCCCTCCTTTCTATATAGTTTTATACAAAATTACCCTTTTTATCGCATTCAATCTGCTCCCCCAAATGCAACTGAAAAAACAACTGTATTCACTAGTCTCCATTTGTTTGAGCAGTGAGAACACAGCAGTCAGATGCAGAAAAAGTGTCAGAAGAAATGCTTTCACCATGTATACTTGCTTCTGTTTAACCATTTTCCACCTATCCATGATACTACAATTGCCTGAGTTTTTCAAAACAATCTCCCAATTTAATGTAGTAAAATCCCATTACCAAACTGTAAGCCCAAAACAGAGCATGGCTTGGAAGAAACTGGTATATTAATTACGTTATCATGCTGCTCCCCACAGGCACCTATCATAATGCTCTTACTTTTTCCATAATTAATTGTTGGCGTGCCACTGCTGAATACCCTTGTAATACCTTGTTAGCTTTGTTACGTGATACAATGTCTGCCATAACGAGGCACAAATCATTCGCATAAGCAATGGTCTTTACCTCCAGTGAGGTACTAGATATAGAAAATCCTGTAACTGATAAAGAATTATTTAATTTATGCAAAAGTGTATCTATTAATAAAACATACAGCAGGGGACTCAGAGGACATCCCTGCCTCAAGCCCCTGCACATTCTAATCTCTTGTCCCATCCATCCATTACGATATGGTAGTATAGTGACTTGTGCATAACAGACCCTGATTGCCTCTATAAAACCCCTGGGAACCCGATATGCAGCTAGACAATACCATAAATAATCATGTGGAACTCGGTCAAAGGCCTTCTCCTGATCTATTCTAAGATGTATCCCTGCAAGCTCACCCTCCTGACCCCTCTCTATAATTTTCCTTAAAGAAATCAAATTGTCTGACAATGATCTGCTAGGAACCAAACACATTTGGGAGGAATGAACAATATCTACTGCTGCTAATGTCAACCTATTACACAAAATCATTGTGTAAAGTTTCAAATCTGCACTCAACAATGTCAACGACCTCCAATTATCTAAACACCCCTTATCTCCAGATTTATACGTTAACACTATAAGTCCTTTATGCATGCTTGAAGGAATTTTATAATACGCCAATATATCATTAAATATGTTTAATAACTCATCAAGCAACATTTTAGTCACATGATTATATAGCTCATATGGTAACCCATCCAATCCAGGGCTGATCCAGTTTTAAGTTTGACATAACTGATAACAATTCTTGTTTCTTTATTGGCTGTATTAAAGTATGCTGTATAGACTCTGGAATCTGTGGGAGTTTGCACTGATGCAACCGCTGCTCAGTATCCCCACTAGGTGGAGGAGGATTCTGAAATGTCTGTTCCATGTGCTTATTAATTTTAGTTAAAGTTTCTGTTTTTTTTTGTCACCACTTAACCATCAAGCTAACTTAATGTGACTAATATTTTTTACTTGCTGTTGAACCTAACAGAAATCAAAAGGATTGACAAACATCTGTTTCCCTTGTGTCCCAAACCTTTGTTCTGACTCTAAGGATTTAACTCTGCTATATTGAATCTGTGCCATTTTTGTCTGCAACTCTTTTATCTCAACAGAGAAATCACCTAAACCTTCTCTCTGGAGCAACAACAATTCCTGTAACTGATCCCAATAATGTTTATATTGGTTTGTGTTGAGTTTACTATTAAGTCTTCCCATTTTTTTAAATAATCCTGAATGTCTATTTTTGACTCTTCTCACCACTCCTGCGGGAATCATATAAAAAGAAAACAGATTTCCGATCCTCTAGTACAGGCAGGAACTCCTGATAAATTTGTGGATAGTTTAGTTAAGACAGGTTCAGCCTCCAATACCCCGGGGCCCCTACCCATTTTATCAAAATTAAATCAATCAATCAAGCAATCAAAATCTTTATATATCCAGGCGTGCACCATTGAGCAGGGCTCATTTGCAAGATGGACATGGTCATACAAAAATCATAGTACAGTAACATGGTAAAACATAATGCAGTATTATACAAAGAAGAAAAATATACATATGTACATCAACATTTGAGTGAGAGGGCCTTTACAACAGATAGGCTCATAATTGAGTACAGCTGAAATGTTCACTTAAAAGGAGAAAGAATATATTTTAAATAGTTTTACACTTAACATCCAATGGTCAGTTGAAACTGCAGATGTAACTGTAGCCTGCCTAATTATTACGAAATCAGAAACAAATACATTATCAATCCTTGTGGCAATGTTACGCCTGAAATATGTTTTAGGAGGATCCCTCCTCTTAACTATAAATGCATCAACCAGGTTTGCATGATTAATTAACTTATTTAAACTGGAGGAATCACAGTAAATCTTATTTGTTTTTGAACCCCTGTCTGTAGTGAATCTATTACAATTAAAATCACCCTCAAGAAGGTCTAATTTTGATGTTATCAAAAAAGGCTGAATCTATTGGAAAATATCCACTCTAGAAACTTTAGTCTGTGGGCCATCCACATTTATAAGGCTTATGTCCCGGTTTGCTATAATAACATCCAGTACTAACACACAGCCAGGAACCACATCCGCCATAAGAATTATCTTAGTAGCTGGATTATTTACACAAATCCCTACCCCTAAACAACTATCCTCACCTATGGACCAAAATAAATTCCCCCAAACCCATGCTGCACTAGCCTCATGAATCTCTCTGGTTGAGTGCAGTCTGGTATCCTGTAAAAATACAAAATCATGCAAATTTTTAGCCAAATGAGCACACGTTAGAGTATGTTTCCACTCTGATTTAATACTATTGATGTTTAAAGATGCCATAGAAAAACCACATAGAGGTTCCTTCATCTATTATTCAGGTTACAGATGGTTGTTTGATTTTCTCAGCCCCACTCTAGTTCCCATCCATTTTTTCTTAACCCTATTTCCAGGTTCTTCTTGAATAGGGTCTACATCCAACCTCCCATCAGGTTGAGAAGACTGAATAGAAGCTGAGTCGGATTCAGACTCCAGATCTACCTCTCCATCTTTTAAAATTGAATATTTATTTTGGACCAACACTGTAGGTCCTGTGGGGTCTTGTTTATTTTATTTTCTTCTACACAAACCAGCACTTTTTTTCAGTATCTAAAAAGGTTCCTCAACAGTTGTAGGTGGGGGAGCCATAGTACCTGTTCCTGTAGCTGAGTTCTCCTGACTCTGCACTTGTGGTACAGGCTCCTGAGACCTAGGCCCTGCAGAACTAGTCCCTGGGGTGTTGGTGCTCGGAGGGATTTTTGCTGATGGGGCAGGACTAGTTGGTGGTTGGGGGGGTCATAGCACCCTGGGATTATCTAGCATGAAAGGATTCAACTCGTGAAGATTTAGATGCAATATGCATGTAATAATCTTAAATCCTAAAGTCTGTATCAGGCGTATTAGACCCAATTCTAGAAGAATTGGTGCAAGTTGCCACTTGAATGCCTTGCACCACCACTCCCTAGACATTGACCCTGCATCCTATTCTAGTAGGAGCAGGGTCTTCACAACTAAACCCTGCGACTTGTGACATGTGGCCAGATATGCTGAACTGCGGGCATATCTGGTGAGCATGTCACAAGCCACAACAGCAAGGCAGCACGGGCAACCCCCCCACTCATGCCCCAACCCCTAGTCACCAGCCGCAAATGCAGCAGATACCTAGGCAGCCCTGATAGTCTAGCGGCCCCGCCAACTGTTAAACATTAAATATGCAGTTCCATATCCCTGGTAGTCTAATGCCCCCCCGAACTGTATACATTACATATAATTTCCCGTAACCCTGGTAGTCTAGCGCCCCCCCGAACTGTATATATTAAATATCATTCTCCGTAATCCTGGTAGTCTAGTGGCCCCACCGAATTGTATAATAAGAATATAGGTCCCCATTTCCCTGGTAGTCTAGTGGCCTCCCACCCAGCCATGCCAGCCACCCAGCACCCCCACCTGTCCCCAGCTGGCGACTGGCATAGCCCACCTCTCACCTCTATGGCCAGCCACCAACTGAGTGCGGTATTAGCGCTACTACAGACACGCCAGAAATTAATTTCAGGATGGGTGGGGGGGTGCTGGATGGGCTGGCATGGCTGGGTGGGGGCCACTGACTACCAGGGCTGGCATTTTGCCACATATGAGGCTGGCGACTCACGGTTTGGGGCATGGGTGGGGGGATGGCAGTGACACCCTGCAGACCTTCTGCCAATGGGTGTTTTGGGGGACTGGAGGTATGGATAGCCCTGTGGGGCCCTGCTGAGGTTTGCTGGGCATGGGGGGAGGGAAACCGTGCACTGTCCGCTGGACAGCCGACTGGTCTACAGGACCCCCGTGGGTGTCCATAGGCTATACCAGCTAAATGCTTGTATAACTTACGTTGCTGGATCTCCTCTGGGGGTTCTTGTAGAATCCCGATGTGGGCACTTTATGGCTGCCCTTCTAGAATGGGGCACAACTGCTGCCGTAAACCCCCTAGTGCCATGTCGCATGGGGGTTGTAATAAGCGTAACTGCTGTTTGGTGCCAAGCGGCCTGCGCCATGTTGCAGGCCACTATGTAGAATCACGCATGTCACAACTGCTGGTGTAAGTTGCTATATGCGCCATTCTACTTGGTGCAACTGCAGTTATTCCAGGTGTAACCCTTCTAGAATCGGGCCCATTGTGTGTGCAGCCAGGGACAGTCCATAAAGGAGTGTTCTTCTTCTTCGCAAAGATTACATTTGGGGGGGGCTGTAACAGTGCATAGCAGAGTGCCCCACCTCCCCACACTGGACACATTTAACAACATCCAAGTTCCAATTCAAAGGATAAGGGAATCCACACTTATCCACACTTATAACAGTGTCTACATTGCTTAGGACAGAAAATAAAACCTTTGTCTCTTCCCAGGTAAAAACAGTTAGGAAGATGCTGAGTACCTAAGTTATTCTGAAAGAGGTTTACCCTAACCTCCAACCCCTCTTCAGAACCCGTCTTCATCCAAAATCGGCTCTATGTTACCTTGTATTTTGCACTTCTCAAGCCAAAAAATGATGTTGGTAACATTCACCTCCTCATTATGAAATAAAATGTTTACCACCTTGAACGTCTGTTTAGTAAGCAGAATAGCCTGGACATGACTCCACAAGGGGTTTGTTCTTCGCAATGCATACTTTATCCAGCACCTATCCAAAATGTCCTGTGAATGAAAATTTATGTCATAGGTAATTTCCCAAGTTGTATAAATTAAAGCATACACCTCAGCCGGAAATAAAAACAGTGATTGCTTCAGTAACACTTTCCCTATCTAAAACCTGTCGGAAATGTCAGCTGTGTTGCCTAAATATCTTAGTCTTACTGCATTTTGCCTTTTGGCTAACTCAATGGGTTTATTGAAAAGACTTGCATATGTGGGGAGAGGTGGAGCTCATGCAGTTAGATTTGTTGAAGCCTCTAAACCTTCTGTTTCCATATTTAGAGGAAGATTACAATCGGAGCTACTTGGGTCCCAGTTTGAGCATCAAAAAACTCTTCAGCAGGTGATTCTACAGGAGAAAAAGAAACAGTACCTTCCGAAGCTGTAGAACCTATTTGTGGAGCTTGTGAGTGGGACGTCGAGGGCCACTCAGAAGCCGGATCGATTGTAGTTACCTTCTGTACCTTCCGCGCTGTTTACTGATGTCCTAGGAATAGGTATAGCTGGATCAGGCTCCCAAATGCCAGATTTGGACAGAATCCAGCCTGCTTCTTGTAACGCTTTCTCTAGAGCCCCTGTTTCTTGTTCTGTTTGTGCCGTAATTTCTTCGATCGCCATCGCATTCTGCTTAGATACATTCGGGTTACTACCAGACCCAGAAGAAACAAACACTTTTGTGGGACTGGCTTCCATCTGCTCTGGTGAGTTACCTATTCATCATTTCCTCTTCTTTTTCTCCTCCATCGAATTTTTAGCGGTCTGATACTCCCACTCAATCTCCAAAATTTGTTGCTGTAACTGCTGTTTTTGCAATAAAATTCAGGTCAAGTCCTTCTCCTCCAAGACTCCCAAATTTGCCAACTGTACAGATTCTGTAGATATGGTAGCTAACCCTGCTGCCTGTGCTTCACTGTCCTCAATGGTACCTGGAGCATTACCTAGGGCATTATGCTGGCCACCTGTAGGTGCACTCCAGCCACCCATATGCAGCCAGTGCTGTCAAACCGAGTAGATGTCCATGTCCTTCCATGACCTGACCATCACTGGAATCCTCCATCCTGCAACCGCAGCGTAGCGCCCTGTCCTGAAGTGAGAGAATTTTTTATTGAAAACAGACAATAAATAAATGAAGACTACAATACATGTCCCAAGAGTATAAACAAAACAAATTACTAATCTAAAAAGACAGAAACCTAGCATAATCCATCCTTAAAGCATTATACAGTCATATAAGTAAACTCAAACTCCATAGGTGCAGTGCTACCCTAAAAGGACCTAAAAAGCACCCAGAATACATCTCAATCTGTGGGGACAAAAAAACTTTGCATGACTAAAAAAAGGGGAAGGAGGGGCAGAAAAAAGATAGATTCTCTCATTCTGCCAATGTTGGGCCAACTTAGAACTTTTGGGAGGTCAATTTATATCAATCTTTCAAGATCCGATCACAAAAAGCCCAGAGTTTATCATGCTGTGACCGAAACAGACTTTTGTTCTTGTAAGTAAATGGACCGTAATATAATTTGGTTCACCACTTGGGTTCCAGTATAGGTTTTCTGCTGCAACAACTGGGCACATCTGGCTTGCCACAAGAAATATCTACTGTAAGCAACGAGTCTCGGTGTGCTAGCGTGATAATGAGACATATTCTGGGTAAAAATTCCATAGATAAGCATTTCATATGTGAAATTTGTGAGGCCCTTATCTTTCCATTTATGTAACAATAAAGTCTAAACTAGTGCACTAAATGGGCAACCTAGGAAGAAATGTTGCATCGTCTCCACCTGCATGGGACAAGTGTCCTGAAACACATCCTATCTTATATTAATTTATGCTTCAAGTTACCTCTTACCCCCAGTTTCCCATGGCATGATAACCACACAACATCCCACAGCTTTTGGAGTAATCTGGGGTCAGTGAGTTGTTTGAATGCTAATGAGGTATCTACCTCCATATTCTGAGTGCCCAGCAACCTAGAAGGTTCTGAGAAATGTGCAGCAAGAATGTTAGCATATAGCTGCTTTCGAGTGGCTGTCTGAACCAAGGAGCAAACCAGTTTCCATTGTTTGATCTTAAGGAAAGTAGGGAACAAAAAGGGGGGAATCTCTGATTTCCTAAAATTCCTAGGTATTTCCATGGTGGTGTTCATCCGAACTACGCATAAGGGGGTAACCATTAATAATAAAAGTGAAACCCAAAAAGGGGGGACTGGGATAATAGAGGTGGAAATATAAAATTCATGAACAAACTATGGAAAAATACCAGAGGGTTTAGCATTCGCACTCCCCCAAAACAAAAGTCAGGATATGTATACATCCATTTTACTGGATTTAGGCGACTGACCCAAAAACCCTGGGAAAAAAACATTGTAGGTCCTAGCTTCTAAAGAAAATGGCAGAGGGTAAGAAATAAAGGCAGTACCAAAGTTTTTAACAGCAGCACTCTCTTCTTTTTTGCTATGGTACGTCCCTTCCAAGAAGACTCCAGTTGAGGACTGAGTCATCAGGACTGCCAAAAATAACCCCAAAATATTAATCTGGTCTTGGGAGACAGGGATGTTGTCCACTCAGTCCATGGGAGGGTGGGGAGTTTGGAATGAATTTAGCCACACTTTTATGGTAATTCAGTTTAGATCCAGAAACTTCAAACCCAGAGATCACAGAAATTACATTTGAAGGGTTCAGCTGGGGGGTAGTATGGATAGATAGATCATCTGCAGATGCACTAATCACTGGAGCCGAGAATCTGTTTGGAAGAATTAATTTGAGGATGGAGAGGTGTAGCAGGAATTTCCTTACAAGGGGGTCTATTTGTAATGCATACAGTAGGGGGCTTAAGGGGCAACCCTGTCGTACCCCTTTCTTCCCTTAAAAAAGCACTGCCTGGGGAGTCATTAATATGCGGGATGATCCAAGCAGTGTTATGAAAGAGCTTTAGCCAGGAGACGAACTGTATGGGGATATGGTGGTGCACCAGGACCTTAAATAGGAACTTATGGCTGACCCGGTTGAAAGCTTTCTCTTGGTCCAAAGAAAGAAATAGTGGGGCTTTCTCAGAGCATGAATGTACAATATGCAAGTAATAATACCCAACAGGGTGGGCGGTATTGGTCAATACCGGACCGCCCAGGGAGTGTAATGAGGCCCGACGCCACACCGGAGGGCCTTATAGCCCCTGGAAGGTCTGGTATTGCCCATACCTCCCACCTTGGAGGGTATTATTACCCTTAGAAAATGGGTATAAGTTAACATTATGAAAATTAAATTCAATTTTATAAAAAAAAAGTTTAATAAATGTAAAGAAAAAGAAAAAAAAAACACTTTTGTTGTTAAATAGTCCCAGTGCTTCAATACTTGGCAGCACGCATGGTTTTATGGGAGTTGTAGTTTTTACTGGGAACAACAGCACGGGTTTAATGCAGTGAGATGCGCCCCTCCTCCTTCCGTCCATCGAGTTGTCATTTGTCTAGCTGCAGGTGCTCCGCTATGTGGAGAGAATTTTAATTTTTTTTTAATGATCAGAAGGGTGCAGCATGGATAGTCACCGTGACAGACTCCCGTTACTTAAAGAGTGTGGTGTCGGGTGCTGGCTGCGGGAAGCAAGCAGGCATGGTGTCTGGTAGTGGCTATGGGAAAGCGGGCTTCTAGGCAGTAGTGTGGAAGAAGGATGTTTCGTTACGTGACTGTGGTTTGCAGGTAATTTCTGTTTTGGGGAGCATAGACTGGCTTGTAAGGAAGGGGAAAATAACTGTTTATCATGTGGATGGAAAAGAAACCGAACAAAAAATGTTTGCTTTATATTATTAGACAGCTAATGAAAGTACTGAGGGCCTGAATGTAGTGATGCTGTATTTTTACACAACAACAGCTGTACAACTTCAGAGGAGGCAAGTACGCATGTTGTGATGTTGGACACCATTTTTAAACTTCATTTCCTGATCGATTAGTTAAAATAGCTAATGAGGAGATCGCTACTTTTTCAAATCTGTCGGCTCGGAGTGTGTGTATAGGAACCTTTGGGTTTTGTGCATATCACCCGTTGAGTGATATCTACTCCGGCTTGGAGTTTCAAATTTAGTGGCTGGCTTTATGGATCGTGACACAAACATGTGCATCTACAAATTTTTTTACAACGGTACCACTTCCTAAAATGTTTTAATAAATATAAGACTTTTACTTGATTCTGGCTTACGAATGTTCTATGGGGGGATGTTACAGGCTGTGTGACTTTTAAAAGCAGGGCTCTGTTGTTTCGCTTAGTGGTACGAAAAAAATGGCAGAGATTTGAAATTAGATTGGAGGGGTTTGGCCAATTAGGAAGTGGGGTGGGCACCAGGATACTGGTGATGGGGCAGGCTAGGCTGGCACTTTTAATAGCTGGGCATCTGTTGTCTGATAGATGCCCAGCTAGAAAAGTGTCTTAGCCAATCAGAAGCCTCAAATCATTTTACCCATTCTCTAAATCTAAGTAAAGACAGGGAGTGAAGCATAGATCTATTTGGAAGGACATAGGACTGTTCTTTGGAGATGACCTACACTGTGATTGTTAGTAACCTAGTCAGCAATACTGTGGCAATACTGTAGTCCACATTAAGGAGGCTGAGCAGCCTCCAATTTCCAGTTTCAGTTCTCTCACCTTCTTTAAAAAGTAGTAACATGATGGCATCCAAAAATTTAGAAGGGATGGAGTGTGTTTCTAAAATACAGTTAAACAGTACAGTCAGAGAGGGGGCAGAAATGGTAATATAGGCATGGTACAATTCGGCTGTCAAACCGTCTGGTCCAGGGGCGGTGCATTTTTTTTGTTTCTTGATAGCACTGGTGGTTTCTTTCACTGACATAGGGGCTACCAGGGCTTGCAATTGTTCCATGGGGACCTCTGGGACATCTAAGTCTCTAGGGAAGGAAGTGGCATCTAATAAGTCAGATTCTGAATTAAACATACTTTCCAAATGAGACTGGACAACTTGCTTTATCGCAGGGAGCATGGAGTGAACACTTGGAGGTAAGTCGGTCTGTGAGGCGCTCCATGAAAGTGGAGGAAAGTCTATCTGCACAGCTTTTGTATATGTCTAGGAAGGGTTTAGAGTGTTGAGTGCCACATTGGGCCTCCAGCTTCAAGGAGAGTGCCCTATTGTATTAAAAAGATGCCATACCAGTTTTAAGGGCCCTAATTTGTTGTGACAGATCAGCTTTGGTCTCATATGCCATAGATATGGTGTCTAACAGTTGTTTTCACAACCGGGAGTATTTAAAATAAGCTGACAATGATCTATACTTGGTCCTCCTTATAAAAAAGACTGTAGGCTGGATTTGGTATCTTCCCACCAGGCTATATAGGAGTGGTATGCATCCATCACAGGTTCTCTGGCCTGTAAGAGGTTCAAGCAGTTTGTAGCAATGTAGTTATCCAGTAGTAGTGAACTGTTTGGCTTCCAACTTGTTTGAGGGCTAATGGTGAAGTGGCTCCCTGCTGGGGGAGCATGTTATGGATACCCGTAAAAGTGGTCTGAGGTCGCTAAGGAATTACAGAAGCCTGATGTACCTTAATGTTCTTGGAGACAAAATGTAGTCTATGTGGGTAGCTAATACCTCTCTGTGATAAGTTTGGCACCCACAGAATGAACTGTCCTATACCCATCCATTAACTGAGCCATTTGTAAAATTTTCAGTAAATTGGCTGTGTCACTGAATGTTTTATGGGCATTACTTCCTCTATCTGCAGGGAGAGGCTGCAGTTGAAGTCACCCCCAAAGTAAACCTGATGGGAAGTGAATAGGGCTGCACTTTGAGGAATAGGGAAGACCTAGCAGCTATGCTCCGGGGGGCATATATGTTGACAAATCAAAACCGGATGCTCCCATGGGTTCCGTCGATCAAAAGTTCTCTCCCAGGGCAAACATCAATTACCTTTGAGATACTAAAATGGAAGCCTGAAAATAAAATGCCCACCCCATCACACATATCTTCCCCGTGGGACCAATATGAGGGGCCCACTGTCCATTTATTCTTGACCTGAGCAAGTTCAAACCTAGACTTTAACCTGGTGTCTTGTAGGAAGTAAAAATCGTGTGGCAAAGTGTTTAGCAAACCCAGGGTGGAGAGTTGCTTCCTAAAAGATTTAATACTGCATACATTCAGTGTGCAGCAGCACAGTCGGGTGAGACAATGCATCAAAGGTTAAGGAAAGCAAACCTAAAAGAAAGCCCATTAGGAAGAAAGTTTAAGAGGACCCTCAGAAAATCACCTATGTGGAAACGGAGCTCCCTGGTTCTGACTTACTTGTGGTGTTTCTTTCCCTGATTCTGAGGAAAAGTCAATTTTGGAGGAGGAGGATGCCCTAGAGGAGTCTGAGTTGGCATCTTCTCCCTCGGTATCTCCCCGTTGTCTCCTCTTTGCCAGGGCTTGAAACTTATTTCTGGTCAAAATTGTCCTAGTGGGTGTGCAGGAGTCTGCTTTTCTCTTCCCTTTGCCCCTTTTAGATATGGGGGCCGGGATAAAGGGTTCTTCAGCTGGAAGAAGGGCATCACCTCATGCTGAACAGCCACCGAAGTTCGGGAAGAGACCGACTGACTTTGGGAACCTCCTGGGGTGACATCATGCTCTGGCTGGGGAACAATAATGGGGGAGGAGGGTGCAATTATGTCTAAATATACTGAGTCCTGAGGGTCTATGGGGACAGAAGGTCCAGCAGGGACAGGAAAGGCTGCAAGGAGAGAGACCTCCTCCCATCTTTGAAGTGCTTGGGCCTGAGATTCAGCAATCAAATTAGTATGGTCCTGAAGGACCTAGTCTACCCAATTGTGCTCAGCCCATGGGCATTGATGGTAAATATGACCTTGTTTGTCACATAGGTTGCAGAAGCTGGGATTGGGGCAACCAAGGAGCACATAGCCATAGGATAAACATAAGGTGCATCTGGGTTAGTCACATGTGTAACTAAGATGGGTTCTGGATCCACATTTATGGCAGGTGCGTAGCTGACCCAGGTAAAAACAGATACCTCTATCCCTCCCAATGTGGAAGTTACCAGGAAGGTGTACAATTCCTTGTTCAGTTTGCCTTAGCTGGACCGTTATTTTCCACTCTCTCATCAGACTAAATCTTTGTCCAGAATGGGACATGGGGTATCTAAGAGTTCACACCGTTGCTTAAGCCAGTACTGTATATCATTAATATTCATCCCTCCACTCCTGAAAAGCAAAGTGATAATTTTTACTAATGATTTTGCGAGACGGATTAGCATGAAAGGGGCCCACAAAGCTGAACTTTTAACTTGCTCATACTGAAGCCAGAACTTCTTGAAGTGCTTACATTTTTACATTCGTTTACGCGCATGCGCAAGGAACGTCTTGGGAGAATGGGACACTTTGGAGGTGTGCCCCTCCCCTGCAATCCCCTGCTCCATTGAGCAGGCGTGGCAATCCTGCACCAATTGAATAGCGGTGCTGTGGCTGGCAGCGGTGGTCTTCTCTTCAGAAAACCACGCTGTCATACACAGCACCGCCACGCCGCCCCAAATCTTGCTGCCATGCTGGAGCCCACCCCAGCGATGGCAAACGTCCCAAGCTGCCTGCCGACGGGGTTCCCAACTCCGCCGGCTCCACAGCCCCCTAAGCCATCCTTCTGCCATGCTGGGAGCCCACCCCAGTGTGGCAAATGTCCCACGTAGTCTTTTTTTTTTTTACAAACCTGTAAATTGAAAACGGTCCCACGGCGCTTCTCCCAGCCCCCCCTCCCACAACCCGCACCCACCCACTGGGCACCCTGCCTCCCCACACCCCCTCACCCCATACTTACCTCCGGAGCTCGGTGCGACAATCATCGGTGGACCGGGAACACGTCTGCACTCTTCAAAGCCGACCGCGAACTGAGGAAATGCCGGTAAGCTGTATAATGGGCTAGATAGGGGGTTTTCAACTTTATTGCATATCTCAGGCATTTTTTGGAATTTTTGCACCAAATTTTCAACATAGAGGATAATGGCTGGGGATCAGGTGATAACCATGCTGTAATCACCTCGAGTGGTTGCTAGGGCAACATGGTAAACCTCGAGAGCGCAGCTCGAGAGGTTTACTGTAGCCCTAGCAACCACAAGAGGTGATTTCAGTGTGGTTGTCACCCAATCACCAGCCATCATCTTTTATAGTGTATGGTCAAAAAAACACTGTTTGCATTCTATGTGTGAGAATTATGGAACTCTGGTGAATTCTTTTTCTTATGCCACTGTTTGGAAGTTCCGAAGTGTGGTTAACAACTTTTAAAATTCTAAACAGTTTATAACAAAGCTGTGTAACTGCTGATTATGGTGGTTAATAGGCACTTACCATACATTATATGGGTTTTGGGACCCCTTCTCATGAATGATGTCACTGTCATGGCGTTATTCGGGCGAAGGGTGATTTAGCAGTCACTGCGTGAAATCACCCTTCAGGCCTGAATAATGCCATGACAGTGATATCATTCATGAGAGGGGTCCCAAAAATCCATGTTGAAAATTTGTGCAAAAATTCAAAAAATTACTGTTTTACAAGCTTGCGCTATGCAGTTCCTACACAGGCTCGTAAGTTCGGCGGATTTTCAATATTTTCACTCCAGTTTTCAACATTGCCATTTTACCACACCTCCTTATGAGCAGTATAGCTGTCATTTTCACATCCTGCCAAAATGTGTTTCCAGCGCGTAGCGCTTACAAGGCGGTCGCTGTGTCTTGAAATCAATGTATGGGACACATTAAGAAAATCACAGTGACACTGTTCATTAGCAGAGGTCTTAAAATGGCTATGTTGAAAATTTGGTGAAAAATTCCTAAAAATGACTGTTTCACGGGAGCATCGTTGTGCGGTTCCTTGCATTTCGTGAAGTTTCAATTTTCAATATTTTCCTCCAGATTTTCAACACTGCCATTTTACCTCCTTATGAGCAGTACAGCTGTCATTTTTCATCCTGCCCAAAATGTGTTTCCACCATGTAGCGCACAATGGCGCGGTCGGTGTCTTGAAATCAATATATGGGACACATTAAGAAAATCACAATGATGCTGTTCATAAGCAGAGCTCTTAAAATGGCTATGTTGAAAATTTGGTGAAAAATTCCTAAAGTGGCGCTGTTTTACAAGCGTCGTTGCGCGTTCTCCTTTTTCGTAAGTTGCAATTTTTCAATGTTTGCACTCCAATGACTTCAAATACCTAAACAGCACATAGAAGCAAGCAACATTCGGCGTTGACAAATGCTTGTACTTCTTTGTCACTGATTTTTAAGCCATGTCCAAGTGCAAATACCACTGCATACATACCTGGCGAGCGTTCGGCATTGACAAATGCTTGTTAAAACTAATGTCATATGTTAGCTCTCCTTTAATATGAATACATGCGAATAAGTCAGAGGGGCTAAACCCCAAGGTGTCCTTCAACATGTTATGAAGCACAGTCTTTCAGGAAGGAGCAGTGGAAGCTTCACTGGTTTATCTCAGACAGACTGCATTCTGCCATTGTGAAGGCTCCCCCACAGATTTAAAAAGATCACTCATTTTAAAGTTAGTGTTTTTATCTTGCCTAGAGGAGTGAGAAGGAATGTGCTTACTTGGGTTTTGATGAGGCAGAGTCTTGTTGGGGCCCATAATGTCAATAGGAGGTGTAGTTTGTTCACTGTTGGCCTCGCTAGCGGCTGGTGGAGCTCGTGGTGTTGATTAAGGTTTTGTACCTGGTGCAGGATCCTGGTTGGAATGAAGCGAACTGTTCCTAGAATCTCAAGCAGCTGTATCCATAATTTCAGTCACTGAAATCGGTCCCAGAGAAGACCACAGCATTCTGTTCGTTGGTTGCTGCCAGCCGGCAGCTCGCAGTGCAGCTTCAGGGGACCAAGCCCAGTCAATTTCAGCAGAAGTCCTAGTCGTAGGTTGCAAGGGAAACTGAGACCTCACTGGGTTATCCTGTGAGGTATGGGTGGCAGAAACATCAGCAGGCAGCCCCTCATGAACAACTTGACCGTCAGAGAAATCGGCTTCAGATATCTCATCTTGAGATGCAGTGTCATCCTGGATTAGTTTTATGATGAATTGCTTATGTTGTAAAAACATTTGTCGCAATTGGGGTTCAGAAATCACTTCCTGGCCTGTATCAGGCTGTGAGCCAGCAGCTAAATTAAAGTCCAAACATGTGTTTGTGATTCTTTTCCCCATCCTAAAGAAATCCCATACCACTAACGTCACCAGTTTGGTCTTTCCTCCTTGTACTCTCAGTTGTTGTCTAATAGCAGGCGGGCTGTTTCCACATCATCACCCTCCTCCTCTTCCTTCACTGGTTCTGTTAGATACATAGACACTGTCAGCAGATAAAGACCTATGGCTCACCCAGTCTGCCCATTTGAGCTTGTAAGTTCACTTTATGTTTTTCTAGAAGTCTGTTGCCCCTTATCCCTGAACTCCAGAATTCCCTTATGTCTATCCCATGCATTCTTAAATCCTGTGATTGTTTCAGCCCCCATTATTTCCTCTGGCAGGGTCTTCTACTTGTCCATCACCTGTTCTGTGAAGAAATTCTTCCTCAAGTTTCCTCTGAATCACCCTCCGTCCAACTTCATTCCATTCCCTCTAGTCCTGGAACATCTTTTTCACTGGAAAATAGAGTATTCCTGCACCCTGTTCCTCCCTGTAAGGTACTTGTATGTCTCTATCATATTCCCTCTCTCTCCCTCCTCTCCTCCAGGGAGTACATATTCAAGTCCTTCAGCCTGTCCTCATTGGACTTATGCTGCAATCCCTGTACCATCTTTATTGCCCTCTTCTGAACCTTTTCTACCCTTTCTATGTCCTTACGTAGGTAAGGTCTCCAGAACTGTAAACTGTACTCCAGGTGGGGCCCCACTAGTGTCTTGTATAGTGGAATTATGACCTCCCTTTTCCTGCTGGTGATGCCCCTGCCTATATATCCCAGAATCCTATTTGCTTTACCTGCTGCCTTGTCACATTGTTTCCCTACCTTGAGGTCATCAGAGATGATAACCCCAAGGTCCCTTTCCTGTTTGGTGCATGCTATATCCTCACCCCCCAAACTGATATGTTGTTCCAGGGTTTTTGTGCCCCATATGCATTATCTTGCACTTCTTTGCATTGAACAGCAATGCAATTAGCAATTAGCAGTGTCAGTGGCTCAGTAGGTAGCACACTCGCCTCTGAGGCCGGGAGATCAGAGGGCTGTGGGTTCAGTTCCCACATCTGGCACTTGGGTTAATATCCCAGTACTGACACTGTAATGCAGCATGAGAGGGGTGCTGCATTTCTGAGGTGCCGTCTTTCGGATGAGACGTTAAACCAAGGTCCCATCTGCCTGGATTGGTGGTAGTTCAGGTGGATGTTAAAGATCCCATGGCACTTATCGAAAAGAGTAGGGGAATTTCCCCGGTGTCCTGGCCAAATTTCCCTCATTCACTAAAAATACCACCAACAGCTTAATCTGGTTCAAGGTCAGTTGGCATTTATCTGTATCCCCCTTCCCCCGGGTTGTGCCTGAAAATAGGCAGGAATTGTCTAGTGCACTTACCCGGTCAACAAAAGCTAAAATAAAATAAATAAATAAATTAATAAATAAATAAAATTTCAACTGCCAAACCCTTGACCATTCTTCAAACTTCTGCAGGTCCCTCCTCATTCTGTCTACACCCTCTGGTGTGTCCACTCTGTTACAGAGCTTCATGTCATCAGCGAACAGGGAAATTCTTCCATGTCCTGCGCAAAGCCACTGATGAAGACGTTGAATAGAACCGGTGCCGGCACTGATCCCTGTGGTACCCCACTGGTAACTTTCCCCTTTGTGGAGTGACAGTTATTTACCACAACTCTCTGTGTCCTACCACCCAGCCAGTTACCTACCCACTGCACTATTGTCTGCCCACGCCCATATTCCCCAGTTTGTTTAATAGCCTGTTATGTGGCATAGTGTCAAAGGCCTTGCTGAAGTCCAGATAGACCATGTCCACTGCCCTCCCCAGATCCACCCCACCTTATCACCCAGTCGAAAAATTCTATGTGGTTGGTCTGGCATGGCCTCCCCCCAGTTAAACCATGCTGCCTTGAGTCCTGTAGTCCATTGGCAACCAGATGTTCCACCAATCTCTCCTTCAGTAGTGCTTCCGTGATCTTCTCCACTGCTGAGGTCAGGCTGACTGGTCTGTAGTTCCTTGCTTCCTATTTGTTCCCGCTTTTGTATAAGCAGACTACATCTGCTGTCCTCCAGTCTTTGGGTACCTCCCCTGTTTCCAGTGATCAACTAAACAGGACTGCCAGAGGTTCAGCCACCACCTCTCTTAGTTCCTTTAGGACCCTGGGGTGCAGCCCATCTGGCCCATTGCTTTATCAGCTCTTTTTCCTTCCAGTTCCTTTAGGACCCTTTCCCATGTAAAGGGACTTGTGTCCATTTCTGCCCCATTCCCACCTTGGCATGCCCCTTGGGCCCATTAACCTCCTCTTCCTCAGTAAAGGACTCGAGGCAGAAATATCTGTTCAGTATGTCAGCTTTACTGTTGTCATCCTCCATGTGGCCCCAATCCTCCCCCATCAGTCCCACCAGCCCTCCCTTTGCCCTTCTTTTTTGACTTATGTGCCTGAAAAAGGTTTTGTCCCCTCTACCCACTGATTTTGTGATGCACTCTTCTGTCTGAGCTTTGACTTCCCTTACTGACCTCCCTGCCTCCCTTTGCTTCTCCTGGTACTTCTCCCTATCTCCTTCTGCCTGCGTCTTTTTGTATTGCCTGAATGTGATCTTTTTGGCTTTCACTACCTCCTTGGAAAACCATAATGGCCTCCTCTTGCTTTTCCCCTTGCTAACCTGCTTAATGCATAATTCTGCTGCTCTTGCAATTCCCATTTTAAATATTGCCCACTGTTTCTCAACCCCTGATTCCTTCCCCATTCCCATTAATGCCTCTTTCGAGCATCTCCCCATTTCCCCAAAGTCTGCCCCCATAAAATCCAGGATATGTGTTTTTGTGCGGTTTGGTTCTGTTCCTTCTGTGACTTTAAACCACAGTGACCAGTGGTCACTGTTCTCCAGGTGCTTCCCCTCTATTACCCCATCATACTGTCCCTGTTTGCGAGCATGAGGTCCAGTATTGCCTTCTGCTGAGTTGGTTCCATGACCAGTTGCTTGAGGAAGGCACCTTGAAGGGTGTCCAGGATAAATATGCTCCTGGATGGTGCTGCTGCTGGGTGTCTCCACTCCACATCTGGAATATTGAAGTCTCCAACCAGCACTACCTCACCCTTGTCTACTATCCTTTGGATGGCTAGCATCAGTTCCCTATCTGTTTCTTCCTCCTGGGCTGGTGGTCTGTAGACCACCCCTGTGTGGATGGCTGACTCCATTTTCCTTTCCAGCTTAACCCACAGTATCTCCGCCCCCCCATTTTGTTCCTCCTGGATTTCTGTGGCCTTTTTATCATATTTCACATAAAATGCCACTCCTCCTCCTCCCTTCTTGCCTGCCCTGTCTCTTCTGAATATGTTGTATCCAGGTATGGCCATCTCCCAGTCATGGTTATCATTACACGGTCTCTGTGAAGATCCTGATGCCCAGATCCAACTGCACCATGGCAGCTTCTAGATCCTCCATCTTGTTGCTAAGACTCCTGGCATTGGCTAACATGGCTTTCCATGATATGAACTCCCTGGACTGTTTAGCAGTTTCTCCAGCCCCTCCCTGGTTGTCCTTTATCCCTGGTTCTCCCTGCTGTCTGTCCTTCTGTTGAATTTTGCCCCCTTTCTGCCTATCCATCCCTTGGGTGCTTATCTCCATCTTTTGCACACTGCTTTGTAGAGTTATCCACTCCTCCTGTTCACTAGTTCCACTGCTAGCTGTGGTGGGTGGGCAATTAGGTACCCTCCTTGCTGGCCTGCCACCCCCTTGGCTAGTGGTGTCCATGTAGCATTTAAACTTATCATTGAGTGCTTGGATTCCCCTCCAAGGCAGATGCAGGCCATCAGGCTTGAACAAGCCCCCATCCCTCCAAGTGGGTCCCCAGTCACCAAAGATTCCAAACCCTTCCTCACAGCACTAGTTCTTCAACCATGAGTTAAAGTTCCTTGTGCATGTGCCCCTACACTCTCCCATGCCTCTCACAGGTAGTACTTCTGAGAAGGTGACGGAAGTAGCTACTTGCTTGAAACCCCTCCTCAATTTCCTAAACTCTTCCTGAACTTCCTTAGGCCAGGTGCCAGGTCATTAATACCTAGGTGGATGATGACATCCAGCTCACCCTCCCATCTTGCCTTTCCGGTGATCCCCAGGATCTTACTCCCATCCCTCCATACCTTGGCACCTGGTAGGCACCTCACCTCCCTGTCCTCCCCCTCCTGTGTTCCTAGCTGGATCCTTCTTGTGATAGAGTCCCCCACCAGGATTCACTTCCTCCATCTCTGGGGTCCACTGCTCTCCCCACTGAGGTCACCTCCTAGGTTGACCTCCACATCCTTCCCTTCCACTTCTCTGGGTACCTCTGTTTGGTTGTCCTAATTTGACAGTGTGGCATATAAGTTCTGGAGTGGAATAGGATTTGGGATGTGCCTCTGCTTGACTGCTTCCCTAACCCTCCCAAGCACACCATCATCTAAGTGCTCCTCATTCTTGGCATCCTTTGAGGCAGCGACATTGGACTAGTGGTCTCTGGATAGGGGCGAAGGAACTCCTGACCCAGTTTACTTCCACTCTGAGTCTGGCTACCTCATCCCACAGTCCAGAGAGATGCCTGCAGATAAGGCAGCACCTCAGCATCCAGAAGGTCTGCTTGAATACAGCTGCCCTGCATCCACTGCATTGCACCATTCCCCACATTATACTGCACTTATACTGCTATTCCAGTACTTGTCTGTTACTGAAGCTGTCCTTGTAGTTCCCTCTTTATTAATTTATTGTCCTGAAAATCCTGCCACCAATCCTCAGATACTTTTTTTTTAAAGAAGGAAAACAAAAAACAAACAAACAAACAAAAAAAGTGTCAAAACACTTGTGCCAAGGGCAGGCTTCCTCCCCCTTATGCCCCTCCTACTCCTCAACCCCTGCCATTTCCTGTGCTTGGCTCCTGTCAATCAGATTTAACAGGACATATAATTAAGAGTGGGGGGCAACAATTAATAGTGGGAGCAGGGGGTCGGCCCAGTAGCGTTGAGGGTTGAGGCGCTGGATGCCACACCTTGTGCCACGCTGGTGACCTGGGTTCAGTGACAGACTCGGGTTGCCGAGGGTGGGCATGGGGGAGAGAGGAGGGATTGAACACCTGATGGCGGCTCTCCCTCTCTGGGGAGGGTTGCATGCAAGTCTCACCACTTTACTGCCATTTCCTGGGTGAACCTGGGTATTGGCAGTGCAGTCGGGCAGCAGTGGAAAAGGGAAGAGCTGATGTGGGCTGAGGCCCCTGGGCAGAGTCACGTCTCAGCACGCCCCTGTCCCATTGATCATCCTTGAGCACCAACATCAGCAGGGGAGGGGGAGGGAACAGAACAATGGAAAATGGAACTCGCAGCTGGTCCAGGCAATAAGCCACTGCACCACATGTCCACAATAGGAGCCGAGGGCAGACTTCGCTGTACACTCACTCTCCCCAGGATCAGAGGAGGTAAGGGATCTCCTCCTTCGCCCCACCCGGGGGGTTAAACTGGTCACTACAGTGAATTGGAGTGGTGTACTCTAGCAGCAGACACCTCAGCCCTAGTAGCAGAGTGTGTGGGTGCTTGGGACTCTGAGAGAATGGACTGGTTAAGGAAATAAGATAGGGAGCAAAAATGGTAAATAAAAAAAAAAGAGTGGGTGCAGGGGAGGGAGGGTAGGCAAAAATTTGTAGCAAGTAAAGACAGCAAAGGGAAAACAGCACCTATACAAGCACACCAAACTAGGTTTTAAATTTTCAACAGCCCAAAAACAATTCTAAGTAAAGATCGACAGCAAAGAAATAACAGTACCACTAAAAGCCCACAAATCTCAGTTTAAAACCAGAAACAGCAATGAGCAGTTACTGCACTGCACTGAAATGAATCTGGACCCTTCCCCTTCTGGCCTCTTCCTCTACCATGTGTCCTGTGCCACCAGTTTTGCCTGTCTTTTCTTTATCTGCTGTCATTTCACATACTTGTTGTTGAGTTTTCCCTATGGTGTTTCTGGTCTTTCTGTTTATTTTGTTTTGTTTTACCACCACCTTTTGTCTTTTTTGATCTGTTATGTGCACCTGTCCCAAGTTGTACTCTCACATGTTCCACATCTTCCTCCTCCTTCCTAGACCTGCTGCTGCTATCACTTGTATCAGGTATATAATAATCTGTATCTTTGTCCCCAAGCTCTGCCAAATCACTTTGCTCCTCCTCCTCTGCTAGCTGACGCACTTAGAAACATAGAAGCATAGAAATTGATAAGGATCGCTAGGCCCATCCAGTCTGCCCATAAGCCTTATACTTGTCTGTGACCTCTAACCCTATCTGGTCAGTGTGCTTTTCATCACTCCTTCCTACTCCTTCTCACCTCAAGGTTCCCTTGTGCCTGCCCCAGGCATGTTTAAAACATCCCACTGTGCTAGCTCCCACCACCTCTTGTAGCAAACTATTCCATGTGTCCACCACCCCCTCTGTGAATAAATATTTTCTCATATTTCCTCTTCATCTACCCTCCTCCAATTTCATGTCATTTCTCCTCATTCTTGTACTCCTTCTACATTGAAAGATGTCTCTCCTGCACCTTGTTTATGCCTTGAGGTACTTGAACATTTCTATCATGTCCCTCCGATCCCTCCTCTCCTCCAGTGAGTACATATTGAGGTCCTTTAATCTCTCCTCATATGTTTTGTAGTGCAAGCCATGTATCATCTTGGTCGCCCTTCTCTGGACCACCTTCACCCTGTCAATGTCCTTGTGCAGGTGCAGCCTCCAAAACTGCACACAGTACTCTAAGTGAGGCCTCACTAGTGTTTTATATTACCATCTCCCGCCTTCTTCTAGCGATACCTCTGCCTATGCACTCCAGCATGCCACTGGCCCTCCCTGCAGCCTTTGTGCTATGTTGTGACACCTTTAGGTCATCAGAAATGATAACTCCTAGGTCCCTCTCTTCCTTGGTGATTGTCAGCGCCCCCATCCTGTAGCTCTCCCAGGGTTCCCTCTTCCCAGGTGCATTATTTTGCACTTCTTTGCATTGAACCTTAGTTGCCACTCCTCAGACCATTTTTCAAGCCTCTCAAGGTCCCTCCTCCTTTTCTCCACCCTTTCTGGAGTATCCACTCTGTTGCAGATCTTGGTGTCATCTGCAAACAGGCAGACCTTTCCTTCCAGGCCTTCTGCAATGTCACTAATGAAGACATTGAACAGAACTGGTCCCAGGACTGATCCCTGAGGTACCTCGCTGGTCACAGCCCTCTCGCTGGATTGGATCCCATTTACCACAACCCTCTGCCTCCTGTCCATCAGTCAGTTTCTAACCCAGTTTATTACCTTGTGCCCCATGCCCAGACTATCCATCTTGTTAACCAGTTTTCTATGTGAGGATAGTGTCGAACCTCTTTGTTATTCCTTTTTCTATGATTGCTCATATGCAACCCTTGCAGTGCCACTGCAGGTGGTTCCTACAACATGTGATACTTTATGGACTGTTTGACCACTACTGTCATCTTCCTCTGCACTTGTAGTTCCACTGAGGCAGAGGGTCTATGACAAACCCACTGCACTTTGGTTTCTCTTTGATGTGACTGGATGATCCCATGCTGCCATTGTTGTTCCATTTCCTAATGCTTGCTAAGGACTCAGTCACTTGGGTGATGAATGATGAAGAGCAAGTCTTTATTTTATTCAATTTTCTTGATTTCTTTTATTGACCAAGGCCTAAGCCCTCCAAGGGGCTTTGTACCTCCTCTGGGTCCTGTGCCAGGTCCTGAAGTACCAGGATCCTAGCATCACATTGCACAATGCTCTGGAGGTGTTTTGCATTTTTCCCCTGTAGAGTCCATCCCCTGAGGGCGCCGGTGCAAAGGACTTAATATCCAGACTGATGGTGTGCTGATGCACATCACAGTCATGTGCCCAGCAGTGTCCTCCCCTCCTCAACTCTGAGGGGCCATGTGCCCTACCGCTCATGCTCCCACCACGGTAGTGCTGCCATGCATCCAATGCCAGTAACCCACCCCACCCGGAGGAGGAGAGCATCTGACCCACAACAGCCCAGGCTCGTTCCCGGAACCTGGGTAGTCAGCATAGTGTGAGGTGTGGCATCCAGTGCATCAAACCTCAGTGCCACTGGGCCGGCTTTGATTTTTTTATATGTAATTGTTTTTGTTTTTTTATCAATGGGATGCTACAAGGACTACAGAGACTAGGCACCGACTCGCTACCTGCTGACACAAACTTGCTGCCCACTGCCCAGATCACAGTGTAATAGCACAGCTCAGGACAACACACACAGGCTGCTTCAGAACTCAGCAGGAAGGACCCATAGCAATGTAGGGGAACATGAAGACTAAAGGCCTGATTCTCAAAGATCCCAGGGTGGCAAGAGGGGCTTGCATCCAAATGATTGGTACAAAATGCCCCTTGTGCCAAACGATGCCCCAGGAGCAATTTAAAAAGGCAGGCTGTGCCTATCGCACATAGCCTGCACCTATCGGTGCTTGTGCCACCCTTGCACTACACACTGTGTTGCATCATGGCACCAGGGCCTTGTGGCAGATGCAGGCTGCCAAATCCTCTGAATCACAATTCACAAAACTCCCCAGTGGTGACATTTCTATGTACCCTTAGACAGCACTGGGTGGTCTAAGGGTCCTTAGAATTTTCACCACCGGGGGAGTTAACCTGGTAGTGGCAATGTGCTGCAGTCTCCCCTTCCTGAACTCCCACTGTTGTTAAATAATGCAATATTTGCCCCTTTTCCCTGGTAGTCTAGTAGCCCCCGTACCTGACAGTGCCCTACCACCCAACTCCTCCCCAACCCATAAGGGAGCTGGCAATGGGCACAGCCCACCTCTCACCACTGCAGCCAGCTGCTGACTGAGTTCTGAATGAGCACATACTGTACATAGTACAGGCTCAGTGACTGAAAGCTCACTGAGCACATACTATATAGATCATGTGCTCATTCAGGCTCAATCAGTGGCTGAACATGGTGGTGGTGAGAAGTGGGCTTTGCCGATCACCTGCTCCCTTGTGGGAGGCATAGACTACCAGGAAAATGGGGCAAATATTTTATTATTTAACGATGATCTGGGTTTGGGGAGGGGGGCCACTAGATTACCAGGAACAAGGGTCAAATATTGTATTATTTAACAGCAATCTGGGTTCAGGGAGGGGAGCCACTAGACTACCAGGGACAAGGGTCAAAAATGTTATTATTTAACAACAATCAGGGTTCAGGGAGGGGGCCACTAGACTGCCAGGGAAAAAGGGCTAATATGTTATTACATAACAATGATTGGGATGTGGGGTGCTAGACCGGGTGTGCTTATGCACACTGCCACAGGCTTGCGGGTACCTATCCATGTACACCCTCTGTTTGGTGCACTGCTATGGTTGATGCAAGCCACTGGACTTTGCCATTGGGACCCCGCCCAATAGAGAATCGGGTGCAGGGTCCATGGTGCACGGGTGATTGTCGCAAGCCACTTTTGGCATGGCTTGCACCGAGTTTTGTAAATCGGGCCTTAAGAGTTTCAATTTGATGACTGCTCCATGCACTTTGTACCCCAAATCTACATCTGACAGAAACCTGGCCAGACTCCTCTGTTGCAGAAGAGGACCCAAGTATCCTGACAAATCAATGGTCAGAGGGATTACAGTTACATGAATGTGAATCATTGTCATTTGTACTTACTGTATCATCTTGGGCTGGTCTCTCAACCTCTCAGTGCACCAGTCCAACCAGTTGGAGAAATGGGTAGAAGCAGGACCCCAGTTCTAATGAGATGTTGCATCTCAGCTTGAATATCCTTGGTAAATATATCAATTATAAATCCAATCATGTCAACTGAATAAACATAGACATTTATTGTAAGGCATTTCACTTTATTTCTAGTGTACAGTGCAATGTATTATATTCTATTTTTTTATCTGTAGAGTCCCAGTATTTTTTCTTTACCATAGGGGAGACTCACAGTAACAGCATTTAAAAATTAAGACACACTGTAAGGCACTGAAGACATCGTATTTCCTCATTTGACTTGGGTATTGACTTGGGTATGGAGGCACATAAATATCTGAAAAAGGATCACTGACCACAGCCCTTCTTCTTGTTAGCCCATACGGCAAACATGAGTCCAAGAAACAAACCCAGGGCACTGGTTTGGGCTCAGCATACCTCTCTGCCACTAGACTCTCTTAGCTTCTTCTGTATTGAGTTGGGGGGGTATGTTGGAAAGCCCCAGCTTGGCAAGATTTTTGGGGCAGTAATAATTTTTATTGAGTTAAAAAATGCATTGTACATAGAAGTACATACAGACTTTTATATAAGACATAAAGATAGAGAATATATTAAAGATATAAAAGGCTAACCATCTACAGCCAAGTTCATTGGTAAGCTTAATGATAAAGGGGTACTAATTCTCTAAGGGGAAAAATAATGGTTTGTTCTGTTCATCTATTTTTTTATATACCAGTCGCAGATGTTATTCATTTTGAAAAACAAAACGGTCTTTGTAACACAGTGTATTTAAGAAAGGGCATCTCCATTTATGAACGGGGAAAGAAGTTTTTTGGTTGTCACATTTCAGTATTTTAATAATGACCTTTTTGTGGACATTGAACTTGAAGTAATGTGTAATACAGTATTTTGTTTTCTTGCTTAGTAAAGGAGTGGGTGCTTGGTACATAGAAACATATAATTTGTCAGCAGATAAGGACAGCATGGCCCAGCTTGTCAGGTATTAGAAAAGAGAAACAGATCTGATTAAAGTGGTTTATTTTTATCTAATATCATGCTTACTGTGTTACAGGTGATGTTGTACCATATCTGTTTCATCCTACATAACCACAAGGCATGAAACATATCAGCATCATATTGTTTACATGCCAACAACAATGGGAGTTTTGATTTAGTCCAATTCTGAATAAGCAACTAGGTGTGTAATATACCCTGTTAATGGCACAACACCCTCATATTGTGTACATTCTGTTTGATTCCTTGTTAACAGATAACTCTTTTGTGCAGCTGTTGGGGATATATGGGTTTGCTTTAGTTTATTCTCACTGTTCACATTAGTCCCCTCTAACTATCCTGGGGGTCTCCATTTTTTGTTTGTTGAAATCTCATTGTCCCTGAGAGCTGCATCAATATAAAAGAACAATATGTGTCAGCACCCTTTAGATGCCACTATATGTCTCTACTTAATTAGAGTTCAACAAAACAAGTTGCAGCAATGTGTGAAATACAACATTTACCTTCAATTAGCTCTGAGTTGTAATGCCAGATTTTCCTTTAAATTGCATTCAATTTGTGTGTTTTAAAGAGTTTTTTCAGGATATTTGTACTTTCAGCATAGATATATGGTATAACTGGTGCTGTAACATCATGCTAAATATTGCTCACATTCTTCTAATTTTCTATAGAAATTTCTGATCCTTTTCCCCATTTTGAGTTTGCATTTTTGGAATGCAGCTCTTATGGATGATGATATTTCAACAACCATAACATGGAGACCCCCAGGATAGTTACAGGGGACTAGCATGAACAGTAAAAACAAACTAAAACTAACACATATATCCCCAACAGCTGCATAAAAAGAGTTGTCTAGTGACACGTAAAGAAATAGAATTTACAAGCTATGAGGGTGTAGCATTCCTTTAATGATCTAGTACTGTATAGTGTTGTTCTTTTACACCTGTAAATATCGATTGATGTTAAATATTGCTCCCATTCTTCTTTTTATAGAAATTTCTGATTCTTTTTCCCATTTTGAGCTTTTATTTTTGTAAATATCTTTTGTTATTACCTATTAGTTTCTTATGTAACCAAGCATAGTGCCCCTTTTCTCAATGGGTTTTCATTAAAAATACATATACATTGATATAGTTTGATGATGCCTCTCCCATTTGTCATACTCTTTTAACAGCTGCATAGTGAGAGCTATGCTGATGCATTACAATCAGATGAGGAGAGAGAATAGGGGGTCTGGAAGGGTGTGACCAGATAATGAATGCATCACAAATATTTGCTGTTCACAATGGAGAGTAAAGGTAAAGCACATAACAAGTATGTATATTGGTGGGCTTCCTCTCGCTCGCTCTCTCTCTCGCATGAAGCAGTGTGCTCTCTCTCTCTCTCTCGCTCACACACTCTCACTCTCACTCTCACTCTCTCCTCCACCCCCACACTCTTTTATTCCCTCTTCAGGCTGTTCTCTCTTGACCTTGTCACCTGTGGTGGGGTCAGGAAGCTATGCTGGTGAAAGTCACTCTCGCTTTCTCCGTCTGTGTGCTTTCCTACCCTCTCTACCCCAATCCCATTGTAAAATCTCTCACTTCCTCCCTCTGCTTGCTGTCCCACCTGCACCCTCCTGGTCACCCACCACATGCTGTGACACAGGGGTGCACACTCCTGGTGCCGAAAAGAACAGACCAACACTGGGTGCCCAATTCCAGTGTCAGAACTCTCATACATCCTCGTAGTCTTTTGTACACCTGCAGAAAAAAGACCCTCAAAGTTTTCTGCTCCCCAAACACCCTCTGGCCCCCCTAGGCTGACCCCACCTCATCACTCACTGCCCCACACCCTCCTGCACTCATTACTTAACTATACAACAAACTCCTCTGATTACCAGCACATTCTGCTGCCTCCAATAACGATTGTGAACTGACTGAAAACTAAGGACAGGCATCGAAACAGGTCAAGGTTTTGGGTCATTCATTGGCAGTAATCACAAAAAAATTCCCTGAAGTGGGTTTCACTCCGGAAAATGCCTGAGCCCAAAATTACTCTGAGAGTAGTTGAGAACACATTACAGTCGCTGCAGCAGCTTGCTGAGCAGGTGGGCTGGTAACTGAACAGATGCTCAAGGAATCATCAGAGACAGTAGACAAATGAGTGGGACAGGTAACACAACAGTCTGTCAGGGAGAGCCAGAGGATACCTGAAAGTCACTGAAGCACATGTGGCTAAGTTGAGTGTGTGTGTCTCTCTCTCTCTCTCTCTCTCTCTTCTCTCTCTCTCTTTCTCCCTCTTCCTCCCTGGTGGTCTTCTCAAGTGTGCATCTGTGCCAGCATTAGCCTGTCTCACCCCTGGTCTTCCTCCTCTCTGGATTGCTCACCAAAAGCAGGAGACAATCATATGATTACACTAGTGGCAGTCCAATTAGGGAATCTGTCTTGTTGCTCACTGTGACACTGCTGCTGTAAGGTGTGCTGTGATTGGAGCAGACAGGATGACATTGAGGGGGTTTATAATCCTTCACATCAGCACAGCAGGGTCAGAGGTGAGCAGCATGGCATACAGTCAGGAGCTTTAACCCCAGCAGCAGTAGTAGCAGCAATCAATCATCACAGTCAAGAGACTGATGGATAGTGTAAATAAAATGCAAATAGTTTTCAGGGGAGGCAGACAGGAGGGTATTAAAGGACTCACTGCAGCAGAGCAAATATAAATATAATCAATCCATCTTCATATGTGACGTGAGCTTGGAGAGAGCAACAGGGCCGGGCAATCAAGCTACAACAGCAATTGCTGGTGAAGCTAGGGGAGGAAGGGGGCTGGCAGCGGATGCCCCTGATCCCCAGAATCTAAATATATAATAAAAAACTATCATGTTGATTGAGTCTCACCTCCTCCCAAAAGAAAATACATAAATGTTGTTCAAGGCCTGGTGTGTGGTGTGACACTAGAGGAAGCCTGCAGACAAAAAATAAAATAGGACAACCGTTTTTGGAGGGATAGAGAAGGACAGGTGCTGACAGGGGCTGCTTCTGACCCCCAGGAGCAATATGTTTTTTAAATAAAAAAAAAATGTTGCTGGTTGAGACCCCCTTCCCCCCTCAAATTCTAAGTGTTGCATTTGCAACTGCAGGACCTGGCAGAGGGCACATCATCCACTGTTCTCAGAAAAAAAAAGTATTTCTGAGCTCATTCATGCCATTGTTTGTTTTACTGTCCCACAAGTGACAGCAACTCTCTTAACTCTGACTTAAGGCTACACTTTAGTACACTTAATCTCCCCAGTGAAAAACATTTTTCTTGTAGTTAAAATATTTCTGGGCCCATTGGTGCCACTGTCTCACTGTCCCATAAGAGACACCACTTGTGTTAACTCTGACTTAAGGCTGTTTACTGCAATTAATCTCCCCAGCAGAAACATTTTCACATAGTTAAATAAATTATTTCTGAGCCCATTGGTACCACATCCATATAAGTAATGCACGTCTCAAGTCTGACTTAAGGCTGTTTTACTATGCTTTATCTCCCCAGTGAGAAACATTTTTCACATAGTTAAATAAAATATTTCTGAGCCCATTGGTGCCACTGCCTCATTGTCCCACAAGTGATGGCACCTGTGTTAACTTTGACTTATAGGCCCCATATTCAGAAAATGGGGCAAGTGCAGTCAGATGTTTGCATTGTGCTTGCCTCAATTCCCCAGCTGCTGCAATATTTGGACAGATAGCAAGTGGCATTATACAACTGAATGTCAGGCCATGTCAGTGCAGTACTAAGTGAATTTATGCTGCCTCAGCATGGAGCAGGCTATATACAGAGAGAGAAATAATGCTGCCTGAAATGGGATAGCACTTATATTTTGACTTTATTCGGCTTAAACGTGCAATAGAGCTCATTGGGCGTGCAAGGCACTAATGGGCCATTAGCATACCCATAATGGGCTCTTTTACATGGGGCATGGCAGCCCCATAGTGCCATTTCCAACCCTAGAATGTGAGCTTTCTTGGTCGAGTGGTTACGCCCCCCCGATCACCTGTTCCATGTCTGTATGATTTCCTGGTGCTCCAGTGGTCCCCCTCAATCACCTGGTCTAATAGTGAACTGCATTCCCTGGTGGTACAGTGGTTCCCCCACCCCAATCACTCGTTCTAACTGTTGGGTGATTTTAATATTGGGGACATTGACTGGAACACGTGACTCAGCTACTTCTGTTATGGGAAATACATTATTATCCTTATGTACTCAGTTACAACTCAAACAGATCGTCAATTTACCTACTGGAAATAATAGGACTCTTGATCTAGTGCTGTGCAATGACCATTTGGATATTAATAAATTGGACATCGAAGCTCCGATTGGTAGCAATGACCACAATACTGTATTTTTCTGCTTAGAAAAGCATTTTTCATATAAATATAGGCACTACTAGTATCTTTTTATATAACAAAGCAAATTTATCAGATATAAAAAAATTCTCTGAGTCAGATTGATTGGAAGTTGAGATACAATAATCTCCCAATCCAATTTTATTGGGAATTCTTAAAGGATACTCATATCCGTCAGAGATAAATATGTCCAATCAAAACCTAAATGCAATAAAATGGTAACTCGCCAGAATAGCTTATTAGATCCATTAAGAATCTTATAAATAGAAAAGATAAAAAATATAGTACTTATCTGAAAACAAAAGTCATGATAGTTGGTCAGCATATAAAAACTTCAAAAAATGTAAACATAAAATAAAAAGTCAATGAGAATTACACCTAGCAAAACAGCATCCAAGAACCATAGCAAACGATTTTTTTTCTTATGTTAACTCCTTTAAAACCCAGTTACCAAAGGCATTAATATCAGGCAGTGACTCAAGTCATGATCCCCAGGAGATGGCTAGCCTTTTTAATAAGAAATGTTGTGAAATGTTTTCCACACAGTGTGGTAGTATACCTACATTTAATTCAACATTACCACAAAATTCTAATTTCATTACCTTTTCAAATGAAACCATCAGAAACAAGTTAATGGCGCAAAAAGGAAAAAACAGCCCTGGAACTGATAACATCCCAGGCCATTTCTTATATTTAGTTGCTGATAACTTGATTTTGCCCTTAAGGCTTTTGTGTGAGGGTTATTTAAAACATAATTTTGTGTCAGCAGTCTAGAAAAGAGCAAATGTGATCTCCTTGCATAAAAAGGGTTCCAAATCTTTATGGGAAAACTACTACCCCATTAGTCTGACCTCCGCCTTCAGTAAAATTATGGAAAGTCTAATTAAAGACTTCATTGCTCCAGCTGTGAATGCACAAGATTCCACACAACATGGCTTTAAAAAGGGAAGAGGCTATTTGACTAACCTAATGTATTTTTATGAGCACATTAGTGCATTTCTGGACAAAAAAAATCTCGTGATGTGGTATATATTGACTTTAGCAAAGCTTTTGATGTTATGCCTCACTGGGCATTGCAAGTCAGATGTAACACCTTAAACATAAATCAGCACATCATTCACTGGATTTGTAGTTGGCTTTCAGACAAATCTCAAAATGTGTTAATTAATGGCCATATGTCTCCCCCGGGATCCGTACCCAGTGGTGTCCCACAGGGATCTGTTCTTGGACCCTGTTTGTTTGAGATATTTGTTGCTGAACTTATTTCAGATTGTACATCACTTAATATAAAATATGCAGATGATGTTAAATTAGGAGGCTTCTGTTTTAGCCAGAAGACTCCTTTACTATACAAAGAGATCTAGATCTTATCTCAACATGAGTTAACAAATGGAGTATGAAAGTAAACAAAGAAAATGTAAGGATATGCACTTAGAGCAAATAATCCCATGACTACATACTCAGTAGCTGGTGCCATTAAATATAACTCATGAGGAAAAGATTTGGGTGTCTCTATCGATAGTAATCTTACCACACTGAGCATATTAATGCAGCGATGAACAAATCTAATAGGGTCATTTAGTCCATCAGGAGAAATATTAGATCACGCAGCTCGAAAGACAAGGTACCTCTGTACCAAGCTTATTTAAGACCGCATTTAGAGTACATATCTCAGTTATGGTGCCCATTTAAGAAAGGTGAATGTAGCATATAAGAACAAGCATTTGTCAATGCCAAATGTTGCTTGCTTATATGTGCTGTTTAGATATTTGGAAGTGAAAGTACCATGCCTAAGAACTGTCAGCGGGGGTCGGAAGCTCATGCTGCCTGACCGTAGCCCATTTTCAACTTTTCTCCCCTTTGCAGAGTGCGGGCAAGCAATGACGCTTAGGCACAGCGTGCCAACATCCGCCACACTACTCTCCCTTTACTACACCACTCTAGTAGTGCCCCTGGTCATCACCAGGAGCCACTACAGAGCAGTGGGTCCCTGGATCCCGCCCCGGGATAGGAAAGGAGTCCTCCAAATGCTCAATTCTATCCCTCCCCTGCCAATCCCTGGCGACCTGGGCTCGTATCCGAACCCGGGTCACCAGTGTGGTGCGAGGTGTGGCATCCAGAGCCTCAACCCTCAGTGCCAGTGGGCCATAAGTAATGCTGCCTTTAATACTCCCTTCCCCTTCCTGCTCCAGGGTACCCTGTCCCACGCGTACAAGTCACTATTCCCCCAGACCCTACCCCAGTTAGTCACTAATCCATAATGTTTCATGTGGCACCAATCCCTCAGCCACTCGTTGAACTCCTCAAGTCTACCCTTCCTCCCCATGCTTGCACATGGTACCGGCAGTACCTCCATGAATGCCACCGACTTCCCCACCCCCTCACATTGCCTACCCAACTACTCAAACCTCCCCCTCACTACTTGCACAGTGTCCCCCGCCAAGTCATTTGTACACACATGCAACAGTAAATGAGGTTTCTTCCTCCCCCTTGCTGCATGCTTGAGCAGTGCCTGCCCTCCCCTCCTGCAGTCAACCTGGGGCCAGATTCAGCCACATACGGCTGTGCCTTTCCCCTTTCTGCCCATCTCACCCATTTCAGTATAGAATCCCCAGGATGAGTACCCCCATCCTTACCCCTTTCCCTTCTAATGCCCCTTCCATTGCCCCAGTATTCATTCTTCCCTACCCCTTACCCTTGCCAGCTGCACCCTCTGTGACTTCTATATCTGTACCCCCTACTTCCACCTCACTCCTTTTCTCTGCCTTATTCCTCCCATTCCCCTTGAACCCTTCCCAGCCTGATTACTTAGTACTGGGCTTCCCATGTCGACCTCTCCTCCTCCCCTACTGCTGATTTCCAACCACTCTCCTATCCCTGCTGTTGTCAATTTAGAGCCCCCATTCCCTTCTACCTCGATAGTGATGCCCCTCCCACCCTTCCCTTCCCATAGCCTTCTCTCCTCCAGTCACCACCCCTCCTTCCTTCCCCCCTTCTACCCTTTCTTCCCCTACTCGTGCCGTCCTCTCATGCCCGCTTGTCCTCCCCAGTATGTTCCTGCTCCCCTCTCTCTCCCATAGCAGAGGTTCAAATCTATTCCTAATCAATACCCTCCTACATCTCTTCCCCTATTGGTTCCCCCAATACTTGTTCCTTCTGTGCCACCTGGTCCTCCCTACCCAGCCATCTGCTTCTCCCCAGTACTCCTAGTGGTCTTTCCTCCCCCATCAGGAGGCCTCTCACCTCGGGCACCTCTCCCTTCTTCTGTCTTTTCTGTTGTTGCTCTCTGATACTGGGGTCAGTTTCACTCCCTAGTTGTTCTTTCTGCATCCCTCTTTGCCATCCCCTATTCCCCCCCCCAGGATGTCTACCACACTCATCTGCCCTGCCACTTAGACTCCTCCCTCACCTTCACAGTTCCTCCCTCAAACTAGCCAGTAATCTACAGACCATATACACCCCCCCCCCATCATTCAAGCCCAGTACAGGATCATGGCAGACCCACACCCTATACAGCCCACCACCCTTCCAAAGATGCCCACCCTATTGACATGTGGCACCTGCCACATTTTCCCCCATCTTACATTATGGGCTCTTACTCCCAGGTTCTGTACCCTACTACAACTGTTAGGCCCCTATTTACTCAAATTCTTGTCCCCCACACTAGTCCCCTACCCCCTTGCTGACCAGGTTAATTCAGTCTCAATCTCATCCATTAGATACTGTATTACTGTAGCAATCCTAAAGCATCCTTGTCTGCTTTTCACCCCTCAGCTACCATACTTTTTTGTTCTCAGTCCTCCTATAGTTTCACTTAGCCCAGTTAGAAATCCTATTGCACTCCAAGTATTACTCAGCTCAGTTAGAGAAATAAACAGAACAAATAAATATGTTTTATTACAGCAATCATAACAGTATAGCTCAGTACTTAGCTCAGTTAGAGAAATAAACAGAACAACTAAATCTGCATTATTACAGCAATCCTAAAAGTAGCCAGTCATTGCTTTGTGTCCACTCCAGAGACCCTGCTGTAATATAGGACCACAGAGGACCCTGGGCAGGAGGGTGGACAACTCTAAAGTCCCGGCAGCGCTCCACTGAGCTCGCTCATGCCTCCTCTCTCACTCACTCATTCTATTTCTCCGGATGCTGCAGGCTGCCCTTTTGTACTGGACTCCTGCTTGTGTTGGCGCCTTTTTTCTGCCCACAAAGAAATCTGCGGCAGTCCCAACAGAGCTCCATTAAGCTCGCTCACTCCCCCTCTCTCACTCGCTCATTCGGTTTCTCCCGGAGCTGCAGGCTGCCCTTTTGCACTAGGCTCCTGCCTGCGTTGGCACCTTTTCCTGCCCATAAAGAAATCTGCAGCAGTCCTGACTCAGCTCCGCTGAGTTCGCTCACTCTCCCTCTCACTCGCTCATTCTGTTTCTCCTGGTGCTGCAGGCTGCTGTTTTGTACTGGGCTCCAGCCTGCATTGGTGCATTTTTCTGCCCACAAAAAAGTTCACAGCTGTCCCAACACAGCTCTGTTGAGCTCGCTCACTCCCCCTCTGTCACTCACTCCCTCCTTTTATTTCTCCCAGTGCTGCAGGCTGCCCTTTTGTACTGGGCTTCTGCCTGCATTCACATCTTTTTCTGCCCACAAAGAAATCTGCAGCAGTTCCGGTAGAGCACCGCTGAGCTCACTCACTCCTCCTGTCTCAACACTCATTCAGTTTTTCCCGGTGCTGCAGGCTGCCCTTTTGTACTGGGCTCCTGCCTGCATTGGTGCCTTTTTCTGCCCACAAAGAAATCTGCAGCATCCCAGCAGAGCTCCATTGAGCTCACTCACTCCCCCTCCCTCACTTGCTTGTTTTGTTTCTTCCGGTGCTGCAGGCTGCCCTTTTGTACTGGGCCCCTGCCTGCATTGATGCCTTTTTCTGCCCACAAAGAAATCCGCAGCAGTCCTGACAGAGCTCCATTGGGCTCGCTCACTCCCCTTCCCTCACTCGCTTGTTCTGTTTCTCCCGGTGCTGCAGGCTGTCCTTTTGTACTGGTCTCCTGCCTGCATTGGTGTCTTTTTCTCCCCACAAAGAAATCCACAGCAGTACTGACAGAGCTCAGTTGAGCTCATTAACTCCCCCTCTCTCACTCGCTCAATCTTAATCTGTCCCAAACACAGATTTCCCACAGTGACCGCTCTATTCTGCGCTAGAAGTGTAAAAACATATTTTGGCCAGGATGTGAAAAATGACAGCTGTACTGTTCATAAGGAGGTGTGAAAAAATGGCAGTGTTGAAAATCTGGCGTGAAAATATTACAAATCTGCGAAGTTACAAGGGTGCTTGGAAACTGCACAATGCACACTCGTAACACAGTCATTTTATGGACTTTCATCACCAAATTTTCAACATAGGCATTTTAGGACCTCTGCTCACGAACATGTCATTTTCTTAATCTGTCCCAAATACTGATTTCCCACAGCGACTGCGCTATTCTGGCTATTTGGCTGGCACTATAGCCTAGAGGTTAGAGGAATGAGGTGTGAACGCGCTTGGTACATCCAGCAGACCAAACCTGAGTTTGATTCTCACAACTTCCACTTGCATACTGTGTGACTCTGAGCAAGTCATTTAACCTCCCAGTGCTCCCAGGTCACCCCTGAAAACAAGCACTTGTGCCTAGTGGGCCTTACTCGGTTACCAAAGGCTAAAATAAAAAGAATAAAATAAAAATTCTGTACCGGAAGTGTGAAAACACATTTTGGCAAGGATCTGAAAAATGACAGCTATACTATATTCATAAGGAGGTGTGAAAAAATGCCAGTGTTGAAAATCTGGCGTGCAAATATACAAATTCGCAAAGTTAAGAGCGTGCATGGAAACCAAGACTGCTCGATTGTAAAACAGTAATTTTTGGATATTGTTCTCTAAATTTGCAACATAGACCTTTTGAGAGCTCACCTCATGAACAGTGGCACTGTTGTTTCATTAATTGTTCCCGAAAGGTGATTCTGCACAGTGATCACAAAATCACCTTTTGGGACCAAATAACATAATGACAGTGACTGAATTCATGAGGAGGGGTCCAAGAACCTCATGTTGAAAATTTGGTGCCAAAATTCTCAAAATTGCCCAAGATATGCACCAAAGTTGAAAAACCCTATCTATGCCATTATACAGCTTACTGGCATTTCTTCAGTTGCGGTCAGCTTTGAAGAGTGCAGACATGTTCCGTCCACGAAGATCGTCACTGGGCTCCAGAGGTAAGTATGGGGTGAGGGGGTGTGGAGGTGAGTTACACAGAGGGTGGGGCAGGTTGGAGGAGGGCCACAGAAATCTCTGAGGGACCGTTTCTTATTTTAGAGGTGTTGGGGGAACATCGCAGGACTGTTTTTTTTTTTTCAGGGACTTTGGCAAGCTGGGGTGGGCTCCCAGCATGCCACCTGAGCGTTTTGGGGGGCTATAGCTGATGGGGGATTGGGTACCCCCATTGGCACATACTAGTTGGGTGGGAGAGCTGGAGGGGATTGGGCGCCCCCCTCGGCAGACAACAAATTGGGGGAAGACATTAAGCTGATGGGGAGTGGGCTCCCCCATTGGTACATTCAACTGGGAAGGGGGACTGAAGCCAACAGGGATTGAGCACCCCGTCAGCAAAGAAAGCGGGGGGCATGCAGCCAAGGGGGATTGGGCACCCTTGACATGGCTAGGAACCTAGTTTTTGGGACATTTTGCCGATGGGGACTGGGCTCCCCATCAGCAAACTGGGTCAGGGGCATGCAAGGTACTGCCCTGCAATGACAGGTTGCTCCCACATTGCAGCTGAATGGCTGACGCTGCAATGTCAAGGTGGCCTCTGATTGCAGCGGCTAAAATGTTTCAAGGTGGTGGCACACTGGCTGAACTATTATCAGCAGCAGTGTGCCACCCCATTGGGGAAAATGGGCCAAGACTCAAAAGGCAGTGGGGGCATTGGCTACAGCAGTGCCGCACCTCCCCAACCTGCTTCTGCAGCAAGCTGCCACTACATGTTTCTTGCGCATGTGCGCAAGCAACGTAAAAAGTCCAGAGAAGCTTTACTAAACACATTTATGGTCACATAATGACAACTATGAAACCAGACTATAGAGTCTAAATGTAATGTCACTAGAAATGCGTCAATTTAGAGATGATCTTCTATTTTTATATGATATAATTCAGGACCCGCATCTAATGTCTGACTTGGGGTTGGCCTTTAAAGATAGCACTTACAGCATCCGAGGGCACCCACTACAACTTACAGGAAAAATATTTAATTATATTGGTAGGAAGTTCTTCTTCACACTAAAGGTTATCGGGCCATGCAATAGTTTACCATTGAATGTTGTCATTAGTGAGTCCAAATCTATATTTAAAATTACTTGCTACCCGCTGTTTGGACACAGGCTTCAATACTACTCAAATGTGTCATAATGCATAAAAGGTGCAGACATGGGCTAAACCAGCCTCCTTGCTCCTAACAATGTATGAACTGTATTCCCTAATGGTCCCATGGTTCCCCAACCCCCTGATCGCCCAGTCTAACAATGAACTGTATTCCCTGGTACTCCAGTGGTCCCCCCTAACCCCAGGTCCCCAGTATACATTAATATTGCACTTTCTGGTGGTCCAGTGCCCCCATCCCAAAAGCCACCCACCTGACCTGACACTTAAAATCCACCTCCCTGTACCCCCCTTACCACGGTGCCTGGAGCTTCTAACAGCCATATATGGCAATCGGTGCATCCCTCCTCTCACCTTCATGGCCGACTGCCATATGAGCTGTCGGTGAACACACGTACTGTAGAAACAGTTGTTTCTATAGTGCATGAGCTCATTGACAGCTCATACACAGCTAGCCATGGAGGTAAGAGGAGGGCTGTGCCGGTTGCCATATGTGGCTGGTAGGAGTGCCGGGCACTTGCGTAAGGGGGTGTGGGGAGGTGGAATGTCAATAGGCAGGTCAAGTGGGGTGCTACTGGGGGGCACTGGAACACAAGGAAGCACTATATTAATGTATACTGGGGAGCATGGGTGGAGAATCATTGACCACCAGGGAATACAGTACACTGTTAGAATGGGTGATCGGGGTGAAGGGATCCAATGAACCACTGGGGGAATACAGTTCACTGTTAGAAAAATGATCAGAGGGTGTGGGGAGCCACTGACCCCATCAGAGAATCATATAGACATAGAGAATGGGTAATTAGGGGTTGTGGAAATACTGGACCACCAGGAATACAGATAACTGTTATAATGGGCGATAAGGGTTGAGGAATCATTGAACCACCAGGGAATCATACAGACATAGTGAATGGGAAATCAGGGAGTGGTAGGATCCACTGGACCACCAAGGAATACAGTTTAGTGTTCAGCTGGGTGAGAAAGGGTGGGCAGCTCCTGCCTTCAGTCAGGAGTGAGGGTGCAGGCTTAGTGCCATGTTAAGAAGTGGTTTTCAGCTGTGGTAAACAGCACAGCTTGAGAGTCTGTTTATCGCTGCACATCTCTGAATATCCCTCTGCATTGGTAATCATGAGGGGACCCCTCATTTGCATCAGTGCAGTGGTATTTTAGTCTTTGGTGCAGCTGGATTTGGGGACACTCCTGGGGCCTCTGAATGTATAGCTGCACGGGAGCACTCCACACAAACCCAGGTTACTGCCCATGCTAACCATGTTAGCGTTGGCTAACAACAGTGAATATCCGGCCTAAATATCCCAGTGAGAAACATTTTTCTTTTAGTTAAAAAATATTTCAGAGCCCGTTAGTGTTACTGTTTCACTGTCACACAGGTCACAGCACCTTTGTTAACACTGATTTAAGGCTGTTTTACTGTGACTAATCTCCACAGTGAGAAACATTTTCTTGTTAAGTTAAATATTTCAGAACCCATTAGTGCTACTGTTTCTCTGTCCCACAAGCGATGACACTTGAGTTAACTCTGACTTAAGGCTGTTGTATTGTGATTAATCTCCCCAGTGTGAAAACATTTTTCTGTAGTTAAATGAAATATTTTTGAGCCCACTAAGTGCTACTGCTGCGCTGTGTCTGACTGTCCCACAAGTGGTGTCACCCCTTACACTGACTTAAGGTTGTTGCACTGTAACTAATCTCCCCTGTGAGAATTTTGTTTTCTTGTAGTTAAATAAAATATGTTGGAGCACACTGATGATAACGATGATTCTCACTGTCCATAAGTGATGGCTTCTCACTTCAGGCTGTTTTACTGTGATTAATCTCCTTGTGAGAAACATTTCTTTTGTAGTAAAATAAAACATTTCTGAGCCCATTAGTGCCACTGTTTCATTGTCACAGAAGTGATGGCACCTGGGTTAACTCTGACTTGATGCTGTTTTGCTGAAGTTAATCTCCCAGTGAGCAACATTTTTCTTGTACAGTAGTTAAATACAATGGTGCCTATGCACGAATGTGCATAAAGTCTGTATAAAACCATTGGATCGGTGATGCACAGATATGCAGTACATGACACCCCGATCAGTGGTATGCATGAATGCCCATGCAAAACATGCTCGGAACCAGGAGGCAGGATGTCAGGGGATATGCAGCGGTATATGTAGCAGAAAACGCAGTGCACACAGGCATATCAAGGATACGTGGACCTCCTCTGACCCTGCCGTATAAGGACATGGTTACCACCCCGCAAAACAGCATGGAAGTGAATTCCATGTAGCAGATGAAAGCGGAGAAAGTGACAGAGAGGGATATAGGTGTGGAGGGCATTCCCCACCATTGCCGTAGCCTGAACGGCAGCCCATGCAGGCAGATGGTGCAGCAGCTGTGTCTGGACATGGGGTGGTGCACCGTGGTCAGCGACATCTGGATGCACTACAGCAACGTGTGCAGGGCACAGTCCCTGACCAGTGCCCCAAGATAAAGGCACATCTGTGGCTGGACATCAAGTCCAGCATAAATGCCACCATTCCAGAAATGCAGACACTGTTGGCCATCAAACACAAATGGCAAGACCTGCACTCCGTGGTGAAGAAGAAAGTTGATGTTGGTACCCGGGCACGCCAGTGCACCAGAGATGGCTTACCAAGCATCAACATCCAGCTGACACCAGTAGAGAGGACAGTGGTGGACACCCTCACAGCTGTCAGTGTCCACAGTGAGATGGAAGGAGTAATTACCATGGAAGGTATGCATGCACTGGCAGGGCATGGGTACCCAAGGGATGCTGCAGCATGCAGGTACTAACAGCTGTGTGTTTCACCCACATACACTGCCACTGAGAGATGCACGACAGCTGGCTCAGCAACACAGCCAGGACATGGTGGCACTGCAGGTGGGATGCGAAGACACCAGGCAGGAGGAAGAAGGCACAGGTGGGTAACCGTGGCACATGCATCCCTGCAACAGTTGACAGCAAGGAACAGCCACAGCTGGACTAACAATCCCATATCCCCACAGGTACTGAGCTGGAGACGGAGGCACAGCTGGAGTCTGAGACAGACATGGACAGCACAGTGGTGGTTGAAGAGATGCCGGATAGAGGGCGTACCAGCCGTGTGCACCAGCAGACCACAGAACTACAGGCATGAACCTGCATTGATGGGCCAGACACCAGCAACATAGCAACTGGACCTGAATATCAGAGCCAGGATGGCACAGCAAGGGAAGGAAATGCACCACCATGCCCTATGGATAGTGGTGACAAAGGCCCTTTGTCACAGCCAGCGGAACACACACAGTCAGCTAACAGTCATGCATTCATAGATACATAGATACATAGACAGTGTCGGCAGATAAGGGCCTATGGCCCACCCAGTCTGCCCATTTGAGCTTGTAAGTTCAGTTTATGTTTTCCTAGAAGTCTGTTGCCCCTACTCTGACCTCCTGAATTCCTTTATGTCCATCCCATGCATTCTTAAATCCTTGGATTGTTTCAGCCCCACCACTTCCTCTGGCAGGGTGTTCCACTTGTCTACCACCTGTTCTGTGAAGAAATTCTTCCTCACGTTTCCTCTGAATCATCCCTCCCTCCAACTTCATCCCATGCCCTCTAGTCCTAGAACATCTTTTCACTTAAAATAGTGTATTCCTGCACCCTGTTCCTCCCTGCAAGATACTTGTATGTCTCTATCATATCCCTCTCCTCCTCTCCTCCAGGGAGTACATGTTCAGTTCCTTCAACCTGTCTTCATAGGACTTGTGATGCAATCCATGCACCATCTTGTTGCCCTCCTCTGAACCTTCTCTACCCTGTCTATGTCCTTACGTAGGTATGGTCTCCAGAACTGTACACTGTACTCCAGGTGGGGCCTCACTAGTGTCTTCTATAGTGGAATTATGACCTCCCTTTTCTTGCTGGTGATGCCCCTGCCTATGCATCCCAGCATCCTATTTGCTTTACCTGCTGCCTTGTCACACTATTTCCCTACCTTGAGGTCATCAGAGATGATAACCCCAAGATCCCTTTCCTGCTTGGTGCTTACTATATCCTCACCCCCCAACTGATATATTGTGCCAGGGTTTTTGTGCCCCATATGCATTATCTTGCACTTCTTTGCATTAAATTTCAACTGCCAAACCCCTGACCATTCTTCAAGTTTCTGCAGGTCCCTTCTCATTCTGTCTACACCCTCTGGTGTGTCTACTCTGTTACAGAGCTTTGTGTCATCAGTGAACAGTGAAATTCTGCCTTCTAGGTCCTGCGCAATGTCACTGATGAAGATGTTGAATAGGACCGGTCCCAGCACTGATCCCTGTGGTATCCCACTGGTCACTCTTCCCTCTGTGGAGTGACAGCCATTTACCACCACCCTCTGTGTCCTGCCACCCAGCCAGTTACCTACCCACCACACTACTGTCCTGCCCACACCCATATTCCCCAGTTTGTGTAATAGTCTTCTATGTGGTACAGTGTCAAAGGCCTTGCTGAAGTCCAGATAGGCCATGTCCACTGCCCTCCCCTGATCCACCTCCCTAGTCACCCAGTCAAAAAATTCAACGAGGTTGGTCTGACATGACCTCCCCCTGGTGAAACCATGCTGCCTTGGGTCCTGTAGTCCATTGACAACCAGATGTTCCACCAATCTCTCCTTCAGTAGTGCTTCCACGATCTTCCCCACTACCGAAGTGAGGCTGACTGGTCTGTAGTTCCCTGCTTCCTCTTTGTTCCCACTTTTGTATAAGGGGACTACATCTGCTGTCCTGCAGTCTTTGGGTACCTCCCCTGTTTCCAGTGATCAGTTAAACAGGATAGCCAGAGGTTCAGCCACCACCTCTCTTAGTTCTTTAAGGACCCTGAGTACCCCATCTGGCCCCATTGCTTTATCAACTCTTATTACTTCCAGTTCCTTCAGGACCCTTTCTTATGTAAAGGACTTGTGTCCATTTCTGCACCATTCTCACCCCTTGTACTCCCTTCAGACCCATTACCCTCCTCTTCTCAGTAAAGACTGAGCAGAAATACCTGTTCAATATGTCAGCTTTATTTTGTCATCCTCCATGCGGCCCCTCATCCCCCTTCAGTTTCACTATCCTCCTTGCCTTTCTTTTTTCACTTATGTACCTGTAAAGGTTTGTCCCTCTACCCACTGATTTTGCAATGTGTTCTTCTGTCTGAGCTTTGGCTTCCTTACTGACCTCCCTGCCTCCTTTGCTTCTCCTGGTACTTCTCCCTATCCCCTTCTGCCTGTGTCTTTTTGTATTGCCTGAATGCAATCTTTTTGGCTTTCACTTTCTTTGCTACCTCTTTGAAAAACCATAATGGTCTCCTCTTCCTTTTTGTCTTGCTAACCTGCTTAATGCATAATTCTATTGTTCTTGTAACCCCCATTTTAAATACTGCCCACTGTTCGTCAACCCCTGATTCCTGTCCCATTCCCCTTAATGCCTTTCAAGTATCTCCCCATTTTCCCAAAGTTTGCCCCCCTAAAATCCAGGATACCTGTTTTTGTGTGGTTTGGTTCTGCTCTTTCTGTGATTTCAAACCACAATGACTGGTGGTCACTGTTCCCCAGGTGCTCTCCCACTGTTACCCCCATCACACTGTCCCTGTTTGTGAGCACAAGGTCCAGTATTGCCTTCTGCCGAGTTGGTTCCATGACCAGTTGCTTGAGGAAGGCACCCTGAAGGGAGTCCAGGATAAATCTGCTAAATCTGATAAATTCATGGCAGCATAGTACAGGAAACTGAAGCAGCTGGAGCTGGACAGGCTGGAGGAACAGTGCCACAACACAGAGGCACTGGTGGCCCTAACTGGTGAGGTGCAGGACACGAGGCATGGTATCAACTGCCTAGCAGATGCCCATGAGAGGCTAATGGACAACTGGGTAAGACAGGATACACCACGTGAACTGCCTGCACACACACCACCATATGTTGCACATGCTCATACACAAGTTTCCCCAGCACGATGTTCCCAGAACAGGATGTGGACACACAACAGTGGGACATGGACAGTACACAGGTTGCTGTGCCACAGGGCGCAGGCATGGCAGTCATGCGGTCCGCCGAGACACACAGCATGGAGGCACCTGGATATGACTCTGATAGTACACAGGGGGACATACAAGGCCATGATGACAGCCACATACCTGCAAACAAGGATACCACAGAGGACCAGCACACGGAGCAGTCCCAGGCCAGCAGGTGCCATCGGGGAACTAACTGTCCACATGCACCTGTCTGGAGACTGGTACATGGTCCTCAGCATGCTTACAGGTGAAGCCCTCATGACCCACAAGGGCAGTGACACAGCACAAGAATCACAAACCTCACATGTATACCTTAGGCACAATATGAACACATCCTGGACCCTGCACATGCCCCACACATTCAGTAACACCACCGGTCAACACTTTCCACATATCTTGCATGACATATGCCACCACACACCGCTGTGCAGTATACTGGCCTCCAAAGTGCATCACCCATATCATGCCCACCACTGCATGTTACCCAACCTGCCACACCCACCAGACCCCAGAGCTGCTAACGCCATGAGCCACACGCCTGCCCATGCTGGACATGCATGCCCCCTAGACAGCCACCACTGGATGGGTGCACTCAGTGTGTGTTAACATCATTGTGCACCTACCACCCACACCAGATGCAGCACACACATGTCATGATGCATTGATGTCCACAGCACTCACAAACATGGATGCCCACACGTTGCAGTCACACACACAACAGTGCTCCCACACATGGCACTCATCTGTCAGTCCTGCTACTGTACCCAGTCATTCCACTACCACTCGAACATGCCCTGTACAAGGATGTCTTGCGCTGCAAGGCCGATCACAGTCTCCTACCCACCAGCATGGCTCCCCAACCACCATCTTGGGTGGTGCGTCCTGCTGGTGGTGCTCCGGCATGAGTACACTGCATCGCTGTGCCATATTATGGAGCAGGGCACATGCAATGAACACCTTGCAGGCCCTTCCTAAGGACAACATGATTGTCCCCCCAATATGGTCCAGACACTGGAACTGCATCTTCAATAGCCCACTGGTTCTCTCCATGATGCTCTGTGTCTTCCTTTAGGCATGGTTGTAGGCCTCCTCTGATGCAGTGTTCAGCACCAGGATTGGTGTCATTAGGTATGGGCACAGAGGGTATCAACCGTTACCTGTAAAGGGGAAAGAACATAATGTCACTGACATTCTTACAGTGCTATTTGTCACTGAGCAACATACTGTGCCACACCTATACTTACCCAACAGCCATCCATCCAGCCGATCGGCGTGTAGCAGGGATCCAAGGTGTGATGCATCTAGTATATACACATCATGGCATGAGCCGGGGTGCTTAGCACAGACATTTCTGAACAGACCGCCCATGTCACACATCACCTGACAATTGACACTGTGGAACCCCTTTCTGTTCCTGTATGCCGTCACATGCACAGACGGTGACAATATGCCAGTATGGGTGTAGTCTATTTGCGTATACGTTTGGCATACCATGCATGGCATAGAATGCTTTTTACATGACATGAACATTGGTGTCCACCATCAGGAACCTGATATGGGCCTGCACATGTGCCACCAGGGCATCTGTCACCTGCACCACTGCCCGAGACAGAAAGGACTGGCATATGCCCATAGCATTGCTGGTCACCCACTGAAATGATCCTCTAGCATAGTATGGCAGGATGCATAATACCTTGGTCTCCACTGTCATCGCCCTGGACTGCCACATCCATGGAACAATGTTGTCATGGACCATGTTGCACAGCTGTGTGATCATGGCCCAGGGAAACCTTAATCTCTCAATGCTGTGGGTGTCCTTCAGCATTGCAGCATCTAGCCATGGTTGGAAGACCCTGCGCTGTGGTCCTGCACATCTCCACCACTTCATTTTCATGTTGAGCAGGTTCATGTTCATCATTAGTCCGGGACACATCCTCCCCCACTGTTACAGGTCCCTGGCTCCCTATACACATACCACCACATCCCCTTTATCTGCCTTGGTCCACCTGTGTGTACCTTTAAGTGGGAGTAATGATGTTCATGTGCTTGCCAATGTTACCTGTGCAGGTGCAATGTGTACACACGCTGCTCTGTGTTGTGGATGTGATGGCTGCTGAGCAGAGTAGCAGTGCAATGGCAGCACAGGCCAGATGTGTGGGACCGTACCTCCACTGTCTTTGGAGGGTGTCAGAGGATACATACACAGACCGCCATGACAGCGGTACCCTTTGGAGTCTGCAGGGTCATCAATGGGTAAGTACCTCACCTGCAGGGTGTGATGTGGGACTGTGTGGGGTGTGGCTGCTGTTCATGGTGCTAACCATACTTTTTCTTTCTCGTCCATTCACAGGATCACCTGGGCCTGCTGCACAGGTCGGAGTTTACAAGGGTGGAGCAGCTGTATGGGATGCCATGCATGATCTGGACACCACACCGTAGGAGGTGCTGGCAGGTGATGAAACCCAGGTACCTGTACCTGAGGGTGAAAGGTGATGAGCTACTGTAAAATGTCTGACAACTGTGTCATGCAACGTGTGGTGGTGCCCTCAAAGGTGAGTTCCACATACCTTGTGATGTCCCCTTTGTGCACCCTTGCCATGATTGTCATTGTTCTATACTCCAGCTGTGCAGTTTGTCACTGTATGTCATGTCCCTTACAGTGCTACCAAGGTACCATCTGCCACCTCAAACTGCAGGCTCTCAGCTGTGATGACACCTCAACCTCAAGTAACAGCAAGGACGGTGATGCCTATGGGGACATGCTCTGTCGGTTGGGCCATGGAGCAAAATTCATTGGTGATCGTGTGGCCCCTGTATGGAGTAGACCAATGCGGACTGGATGTTAGGGCCAGGATGTTGTTTACATTTTACACTCTGATTGCAGGGTCAATGACAGTTTCATTTGAGGTGCTGCAACTGTGCTGTCGATTTACTGTGATATTTTGCATTTGTTCATTAAAGTGTTTATTACCTTTCACCTGTGTGGTTACTGTCTCCTGTTCTGTGGGTAGTGTGTTGGGATGGTATGGTAGTTCCTGGGGTAAGTGGCACATCAAGATTGGGCCATTACGAGGGACTGCATCATGGGGTGGGCAGCAATGGGGCTGATGCATGTGTCCCCATGTGAGCCACATGTGTCACAGCAGGTGCTCACTTGCAGGGTCACCCATTGGTGGGTGTTTTGCATTGTTGGGGGCACTGTGCCATTGGTGGCATGCATGCACCTGTATCACTGTGAACCATACCAGTGTTGCATGTTGAGACAATTGTGCACTGGCAGCCTGTGCCACTGGCCCTCACGGCTGTGCCCTGGCCATCCTATCCCAGCACATGATGGTGTGCCTGGGGCATTCCGGTCTGTGGGTCTGCCATTGCCTGCAATGTCAGCTATTTCACACTGGTGTGTGCCGCACAGCCATGTGTGAGGAGTGTGATGGTTCCCATGGCATGTATGTTGCCACAGGTAGCATCATCACTGCCCCAGAGTTTCCTATCATATGTGTGCACTGGTCTGCACTGCCGTTTGCTTCATGGTCAGCCCTGCACACATGCCTCACATCACAATGGAGTGTTTGCCTAGCAAGGTACTCGGGCTGGTGTGCATGGCTTGAGGTCAGTGCTGTGGTGAACCTGGGCATCCTTTCCAGCTGCATCTGCTACTGCCACACTGGGGTTCTCATGTAGGCACTCTTGTGCACGCTTATGTATTCCTATACATGCCGCTTTGCCGTCATGCATAGGACCCATTCATTTTGAGATCACTATGTTCTGCTGGTGTGCGGTGAGTAACTATCCCACAAGTGGTGTCACCTGTTACATTGACTTCATTATAATATTTCTTAGTCCATAAGTGTTGCCATTTTACTGTTCCCACAAGTAGCAGCAACTGTTACACTGAATTTAAGGTTGTTGCAGTGCAACTAATTTCCCCTGTGAGATAACATTTTTTGTTGTAGTTAAAATATTTCTGAGCACACTGTCCCACAAGTGACAGCAGCTGTGTTAACTCTGACTTAAGGCTGTTTTACTGTGATTAATCTCCCCATTGAGATAACCTTTTCTCTAGCAATACAATAATAATACTTGATAATCATAGAGAAAAACAGACTCAGAAAAGTCATTCTCCCCCCAGAAGAATGTATCTTCTAGCTGTGAGTAGAGTGACAGCCCAATGTTCTCAGCTAATGTAACCCAAACAAGATCCAGTTGTGCTGTTAAGATCAAGAGGCTGTTTATACCAATAAAAAAATGCATTCTCTAAATTAACAAAAAAAAAAGGTTGTGCAAAAAGCTTGCTAGTTTCACATATGAGAACTACCTAAAATGCTGCAATAAAAACTGAGAGAACCAGTGATTGTTCCTTGAGTGATGATGATGGTGGTGAGATCGATTTGGTTACAGTTGACTGTGAATCTAATGTTAATGTAAACAACATTAAGGGCAAGGTTGCAGATCACCTTGGTGTTGGAGGTAGTGATGATGATGATGGTGATATCCTCCCAGGCAATTTTTCCCCTGCTGTCACCGATGTTAATTATGATCAGTTCTCATCCTGCACTCCTTCAGTATCAGTAAATATAAATACTTTTTTACATAACACCACAAGCTCTCCACCACAATCTGCTTTAGACAATTTGCATACTGCTGCTACAGTTGTCACTGCAAACTGGCATCCAACGTGCAGTATTCAAAGATATTTTTAAGCATTGTGTAAAACTTCACAAGTACAGCCAGTATCTGATTCACTACCAGGAAAAAGATACAAGAACAGTTCTTCTGTAGTGTGAAATCACTTCTCTATATGCCCAAATGATTTTTTAAAGCAGTATACATTCACTGCAAAAGTAGATTTATCAAGGAAAAGTCAGCATGTTTCTTGAGTATGATTGCATTGATTAAACATCTTCAGCGCCAGCATCCAAAAGTGATGAAAAGAATAAGAATCTTGATGATGACAATGATGGTGATGTGACCTGAATGATCGGGTGACTTTTATGATACTTAATTAATGTGTTTTGAAGATGATGATGGCAAAAGACAGTTGTGTAGTACTTCCATAAAGCTTACAGAGCAAGTTAGCAATTATATAGAGAATGGTTCACCACAGACAGCAGCGACAAATGCCATAATGTCATATCCCTGAAAAAAGAAATAGTGCACATTTTCAAACTTTATTAAACTATAAGGTAGTCACTAACAAAAAAAAAAACATTGGCTACAAAAAAACAGATTTCAGACAGGCCATCAAACTGTTGTCAAAATTGATTGCCAAACTGGGAAGATGATAGCACTTGATTTACAACCAGCTTCAAAAATAGAACACACTGACTTTCAACAACTGTTACAGGAATTACAACAAGAAGAGAAATGCTAGGAAAAGGAAACACAATGGCAGGAGAAGCCATTGTGTTTTCTTTTCCTTAGCATTTCTTTTCTCGAGCGCTCGATCTACAGAAACAGTAAAGAGCTCAATCACTGCCTAGCGGTCACACTTTTGCCTCCTCCCAGCCCGTGTTTCCTACCCCTGAACTCAGACTGAATAAAGGCAGTATTCTCTCTCTCTCTCTCCTTCAGCTCGTGTGGTTAGGCACCAGAAAGGAATGCTATTATGGAGAGGGAGGGAGTTAGGAGAGTACTCAGGATTTGGGGATTTTTGCATGTGTGCCAGGCTGCATACTGTGAAACAGATAATCAGTTCTTGTGATATTAAGGACTGGGAACACTAGCTAGTTTATTACAACACCATAGTATTTTTGTTTCTTTACTGAGATGTGGCTACAGTGCTATCTCTGTAAGAGCTGAATGCTTCAAAATAACAGAGCTTCCCCCCTCCCTGATGTCACTTGCAGTCAGCATGAATGTATCTAGCTGCAGTCCACTTGCTTAATTTGGAGACATCATGTACAGCTTCAAAATGGATTTTACATTTGCCTCTGTGTACCTGTAATAAACATTTTGATCGTATCACTGTCAGTCATCCATGTAGTGTGTGTTCCGTAATAAACAAACAGAAAAAAAACAATGGGATCCACTAGCTCTTTAAGGAAGCTGACATCACTAAAGAAATTAATATCACTAACAGAAAAGCTTGCAAAAGCATTTGGTTACAAAATTAACTAGAGCAAGACTAAAATTATGACTTTAGATCAGAAAGATTCTTTACAAATTTCTGACAACTGCCCATGTATAAACAAATCACAACAGTTAAATATTTGGGTATTAAATTGACACCAGTATTGCAAAACCTTTACAGTATAAATTACTCACTATTCTGACACAAATACAAATTAATCAAAAAACTGGACAAACCTACCCTTACCATTAATCAGCAGAATCAGTGTTATTAAAATGAACGTCCTTCCAAAACTATTTTTATTCTAATCTCTGCCTTGCTCACTCCCACTGGCTTTCTTTCAAAACCTTAAAAAATCTATTATAACATTTATCTGGAATAATGAAAAAAACAAGAATTGCTTATGAAAAGCTAGTCTTACCAAAAAATGAAAGAGGTCTGTCATTACCTAATTTGCTATGTTACTATAAAGCAGCACAAATAGCAGTAACCCATTCATGGTTCGTATCACCAGATAAATCATAACAATTCTTTCAAATAGAACAGAACTTATATGAATATCCAAAGTAAAGACAGATAATATTCTCAAACTATTATAAACAAAGAAACCTTAAATATGTAAACTTTTCTAGCAATGCAGCTCTGGATTGTTCGAAGAAGGTTCATCGGATCGTACACTATTCGGATAAAATAAACCCATACTCGCCATTATGCAACAATTACGATTTCCATTATCAACTGTATACTCTGGATTCAAACAAAGGAACACGAAAGGTATAATGGAAATAAATACGTTCCATGAGAATGGTACAATGCTTTCCTTTGCACAATTAAAGAACCAAAAGAACTTGATACAAACTATTTTTTTTAAATTAGAAATTATATTCAACAAATGAAAAGTTACTATTATATCCTGTGAGTTCAACAATAATACTGAAGCTAACAGAACAAATAAAAATGCCCAGAACAATCTCAGCAATATATGAGTGCTCATTAACTCAGGATGTAATAGATCTATGAAATTTAAGCGATAAATGGATCGAAGCTTTGAATGCAGTTACAGTATATTGGTAAATCTATGGCACAATATCATACAGACCCCTACTGGCAATGTCAAACCATCTAAACTTCAACAGATTCAGTTTATCACATTACATAGCACCTATTATACCTAGGGATGGGCACAAACCAGTTCCATGTGATAACAGCGATCCTGGAAAGATGATTGCCATTTGGCGAGTGAACATCACAAAATCAATTTCAGCAATGTACACTTGCAGTGCACAGCAAAAGGGTGCCGGAGACTTACATTTTTTTAAGTGGGGTTGTGCTCTGCACCCCACTCCATGGGGGCTTTGCCCACTCCCCTCCTACTAAAGGATTATCAACTACGGGGGGTGTTGGGGAGGGTGCAAAAGAAAACAAATAATTAAATCCCAGACCAGCGCAAAAAACAAGTGCACCCAGAACCAAACCCGGCACCCTCCCAACTCTAGCCTGCCACCAACCCACCACACCACACCACATGGCCAGGTCGGCAGCCCACCACTGCACTACACCCCACAAACCCTCCCTTTCCTTCTGCCCATCACATAGCGTGGGGCCCCCCACCCCCCCACGTGTGTGCATATACAGCGGCATCCTGTTGTTTATTCGCCAACCCCCTATGCGGTCGCCCTCCTTGCACAGGTGCATTGTTGAGTCGCCTTTTTTGAAAGCACTCAATCATGGTTGCCATCATCACAGCCTACCCACAAACCCCTATGCTGAAACTGAGCTGTCATAAAACTTATTTGATCGGTTTCAGCAAATCCTGAACCAAACACTGCTGGCTTGGCTCAGATTTCCAATTTTTTTGTACTTTATTCTCTCCCCAGCCTATTCTCAGGCTTGCCAGTCACTGCTAGTCATGTGACTGGCTTTTAAGGAAAAAGGGAGAGGTGAAAGGGCACCCTACAGCAGGTTCCGACATGGACAAAATGGGATTGCAGACTGTGCTGAAGCCAGCTGCCATTCAGGAGGAGTTTGTCCTGTGGAGCTGTACAGTGGGGCGTGAGTGGCAGGGTGGGCCTGGAGGGATAGTGACCATCACTGATCAGTAGCTGAAAACTGAGGGAGCGGGGACTCCAAAGAGACATGAAATAAGGCTACCAATAAAAAAAGAAAAAGAAAAACATTTGAGCAGACAGAAGGGGAAAGTGAAAGTGGCAGTTGGAGTGACAGCATGCATGACCAGTGATCGTGGGGATGGGACTGGGTCCTGGACTGGGGGTGTGTGCTCACGGGGTGGACTCAGGAGAGACACAGAACTAATTAAAAACAAGCATTTGTCAATGCCGAATGTTTGCTTGCTGGCATTAGCGGTGAAAGTGCAGGAGTTAGACAGATGCAGATAGGAATGGCAGTGATGTATTGACAACTACTCCACCCCACCTCAGTAGAGATGGACAGGCATTGGGGTGTGCCTTTGGGTTGTCTCCCATAATGGTCATGACATTTCACCCCACCCTACACTGCAGACACTGACAAGTGTTGAGGTGTGCCTTGGGAGTGTTTGAACTTTACACTCATCTCATTCCATAAGGAAATGCAGACATGGGTAGTATAGGAGAATGGTGTGAACTCTGGGGCCAAAGAGTCCAAGGTGCACCTCAATGCCTGTCACTGGCTGCGGGGGGAAGTGGGGTGGGGTGGAATGGTGGAGCATTACTGTCGACAATCCTAAGTTACACCCTGATGCCTGTCGGTCCCTTAAAGGGTAGGGCAGACGCCTGTCAGACCTTACAGGGTAGGGCATTATGGTCAGAAACCATAAGGCCCTGGACATGTCTTGGTATTTTTACTCTAAGTTTTCAACATGGACTTTTTGTGACCCCACCACATGAACAATGACACTATCAGTTTATTAGCCGAAAGGTGATTTTGCACAGTGACTATGCCATTAACATCACAGGTGTGAAAACACATTTCCAAAATAATAAGAAAAATCACAGCTGTACTGTTCATGAGGAGGTGTAAAAAAATGGTAATGTTGAAAATCTGGAGCGAAATATAAAAACTGGTGAAATCATGAGCGTGCATAGAAACTGCACAATGCACACCCATAATGCAATTATCTGAGGAATTTTTTTCACCAGATTTTCAATATAGGCATTTTGGGATCTCCACTCATGAACAGTGTTACTGTTATTTTCTTAATCTGTTATGAACACTGATTTCCCACAGCGACTGTGCTATGCTGCGCTGGAAGTGTGAAAACACATTTTGGCCAGGATGTGAAAAATGACAGCTATAATGTTCATAAGAATGTGTGGAAAAATGCCAATGTTGAAAATCTGGAGTGAAAATATTCCAAATTTGTGAAGTTACGAGGGTGCATAGAAACTGCGCAATGAAAACTTGTAACACAGACATTTTATGGACTTTTGTGACCAAATTTTCAACATAGGCATTTTAGGACCTCTGCTCATGAACAGTATCACTGTGATTTTCTTAATCTGTCCCAAACACTGATTTCCCACAATGACAGCGCTACTCTGCACCAGAAATGCAAAAACACATTTTGGCCAGGATGTAAAAAATGACAGCTGTACTGTTCATAAAGAGGTGTAAAAAACGGCAATGCTGAACATCTGGAGTGAAAATATTACAAATTCTAGAATTTGCAAGTGTGTGTGGAAACTCCGGAACTCACGCTAACAGTCATTTTTGGGAATTTTTTCACCAAATTTATAACATAGGCTTTTTGAGAGCCCACCTCATGAACAGTGACACTGTCGTTTTGTTAATCGGTCCCGAAAGGTGATTCTGTGCATTGACCGTGTGAAATCACCTTTCGGTACCAAATAACCAAATGATAGTCACTGAATTCATGAGATGGGGTCCCAAGAACCTCATTTTGAAAATTTGGTGCAAAAATTCGAAACAATGACCGAGATATGCACCAAAGTTGAAAAAAACCCATTCATACCATTATACAGCTTACCGGCATTTCTTTAGTTCTCGGCCAGCTTTGAAGGGTGCAGACGTGTTCCCGCTCCACCGAAGATCATTGCGCCAGGCTCCGGAGGTAAGCATGTGGTGAGGGGGTGGGGTACACAGAGGGTGGGAGTGGGTTGCAGGAGGGGGGGCAAGAGAGGCAACGAGGGACCGTTTTCTTTTGTTACTTTTTTTTTATTGTACATGGATGATATATGACTTTTGCCATGCTGGGGTGGGTTCCCAGCATAGCACCTGGAAGTTTTGGGCAGTACAGCCAACGGGGACTGGGCACCCTGTTGGCCACATATAGTGTGGGGGGACACATGAGGACGCTTGGACTTCTGCCACTAGGGTGGTTCCCAGCATGGCACCTGGATGTTTGTTTTTTGAGGGGAGGGGCACTGGAGTCAATGGGGTTGGGCACTCCTTTTGGACATACAGTGTGCTTGGGGGCGGAGTGTGCATGAGCCGGGGATGGGCACCCCTCGGTACACCCCTGTGCTCTGGGAGGGGCGCGCACATACAACCACCGCTTCACAATCAGCGATCGTGACGTGAGTCTATTTGCATACTGCTGACAGCAGGGCAGTATGCAAATTGCCTACACCTTACCACCACTGATTGTAACGGTCATTTGCTTTCAACTGTACGCCACTGCAATCTGAACTGTTGTCATAGACAGCTGGGACATTCATTGGTGTGATGCGCTGCCTGCAAAAATGCTGAGGGCATTGGAAGCGGGGGTGCCACACCTACAAAAACTCATATGGTGGCACTATGTTTCTTGCACATGCGTGCAAACAAACATAAAAATGGAAAGAAAAAATGTATCACAGCAAACAGAAGGGAAAGTAAAAGTGAGGGTTGGGGTGGGGCAGCAGCAAGCATGACTAGTAATGATCGTGGTGGTCTGGGGGACTGGGGTGTGTGCTGAAGTGAGAGAGTACCTGTTGGGGTTTGGGGAGGTGGACTGAAAGGGGTGTGGGGACTGCCATGTGTTTGGTAGATATATATATATGGTGGAAATCTGAAGATGGATGGGGGAAAAATATACCAGGGTATATCCTCTATAATAAAGATAGGATAAATAATGGGGGTTGCCATCTATGTGAAAGATGTGACAATATCTGAGCAGAAGGATACATCTAGATGGGAATGTATAGAATTTCTCTGGGAAAAATCTCTCCAGCTTACAATACAAATATTGAACTAGGACTGGTTTATAGAAATCTATCTATAACATCAGAGGAGGACCTCATCATGCTAGATTTTGCTAAAAATTTATCAGAATTGAAGAATGTGGTCCTAATGGGTGATTTCAATATGCCAGGTATAGATTGGTTAAATATGGTTCCTAAAACTAATAAAGAAAATGATTACTTAAACACGTTTAGCTTGACTGGTATGGAACAGTATGTAAGGGAAAACATTCGTGATAAAAATATTCTTGATTTCGTAGTAATATGGGAGATAGGATATATAACTGCCAGGTTCTGACTCCCTGGGCTCTAGTGACCACTTAATGGTTAAATTTGATTATATAGGGACAGTAAGCCAGAATTGGGAGCTACTATAGTGTATAATTATAATAAGGCCGCTACAAAGGGCATGCAGAGAGACTTGTCAAACTGGAACTGGGTAGCAGAATTCAAGGGCGCATCATTATTTAAGATGTGGAATATCCTTAAAAACAAAATTATTGGTCTGATCCATAAGTTTGTACCAATGAATAATAAATATAAATCAGCTAAAAAAACATTCCCCCCTGGATGACAAGAGAAATCAAGAAACAAATAAAAGAAAAAAATAAAGCTTTCAAGAATTCTAAATTAATAGGAGATGTTGGCAGTTGGGCAAATTACAAAAGGTGTTTAAAATCCCACCAAAAAAAGTATAAAGGAAGCAAAAAGCTACAAGGGTAAAGGACAATTATAAGTCATTTTATCATTACATTAATAATAGGAAGGGAGAATCAAAAAAGATAGGCCGTATGATAGATTCTGAGGGGAAATTAGTTGCTGATAATTTTGGTATGGCGGAAATAAGTAATAAGTATTTCGCTTCCATTTTCAATAAGGGACAACCATTATCAGGGATTAATTGTGGAATACCTAATGATGACCAGGGAATAATTATAGACAGGCAGGAAGTTTTATTACGACTTCAAAAACTTGACCAAAATAAGGCGCAGGGCCCAGATGGGATACATCCAAGAGTGCTTAAGGATCTGGCTGAACAACTAGCAGGCCCAGTTACTATAATATTTCAGAAATCATTAAGGGATAGGGAGATCCCAGAGGATTGGAAACAGGCAGATGTGATACCTATCCACAAGAAAGGGTCCAAGCAGGAAGTTAAAAATAATAGGCCTGTGAGCCTGACCTCGATCCTGGGAAAATGCTTGAGGGATTCATTATGACTCATTTTGGAGCACCAGTATAAAAGTGGAAGGTTGATAATACACAACATGGTTTTGTTAAGGGAGGTCTTGTCAGACTAACCTGTTGGAATTCTATGGTAAAGTAAATCAGGCATTGGACAAGGGTGGTTCTGTGGATGTGATCTTCTTGGACTTTGCCAAGGCATTCGACAAGGTGCCTCACGTCAAACTATTAGAAACTCTAGTGAACATCGGAGTCAAACATAATGTTGTTTGTTGGATAAAATCTTGGTTGACGGATATGACGCAGAGAGTATGTATTAAAAGGAGAATTCTCCAACTGGCAGAGGGTGACTAGTGGAGTGCCGCAGGGTTCCGTGTTGGGTCCCTGCCTGTTCAATGCCTATATTGGGACGATGATAGCCTCCCCGGATATCTGGTTTTCAAAATTCGCAGATGATACCAGAATAGGGAGGGTGGTTAACTTGAAGAAAGATGCAGATTTATTACAAGCAGCCCTAAGCGAGTTCGAAATTTGGGCAGACAGTCACAGTTCTTTTTTTAATGTGGATAAGTGTGGAGTGATGCATTTGGGAAAGAATAATATAGTACATGATTATAAAATGGGAGGTAGAACTCTTAAAGAGACCTCTGAGGAATGTGACTTGGGAGTAAAAATCAGTAATAACCTAAACTTCACACCCCATTACAATCACATTATTAAAAAAGCAGGTAGTATACAATACTGTATCAACAAACATATAAATAGTAGAGATAAGGGTGTTCTGTTGCCGCTCTATACATCCTTGGTATGTCCTCATTTGGAATATTGTTCTCAGTTGTGGTCACCAATTAAAAGGGGACATAGCATCGATTGAGATGGTCTAGAGAAGAGCTACCCAGAGAATAAAGGAGGTTCAGGGATTGACTATGATCAAAGGCTTAGGTCACTGGGGTTGTACCACAGGAGTTTAAAAGATTGAGAGGGGACATGTGTTTGATATATAGGGCCCTAAATGACCCGATATTAAGGGAACAGCTTGCTCTAGATATCATGGTTCATAATCATAACACTAGGGCACACCTCTACAGTTAAAAATAGAGATTCAAATCAAATAAAAGGAAGTACTGGCTAACAGTTAGAGCACCAAGGATCTGGAACAGACTACCAGTAGAAATAGTTGATAGTAGAGACATGGAAATCTTTAAGAGTAAACTGGATAGTTACTTAGTAAACAATGGAATAATGGGATATTCTTAAATACAAGGCGAGCATATGGACATTGTCTTATAAAGCTCTGAATACCTATGATACCTATGATATGATATAAAAAAATAAAGAATAAGACAAGTGAGACAGAACTTGGAGGTTGGGGGTAGGCTGAAAGGAGTGGGGTAAGGGACTGCAGTGTGTGTGTGTGTGTGTGTGTGTGTATGCTGAAGGAGGGCACACAATCACTGCAAGTAAAGAAAGATCATTAGAAAAAGAAATACAAAAAATACCTGACAAATGTGAGATCTATCTGATTCTTTCCTATATCAGGCAAATTCAAATCCAGACTCAGCCTGGATTTGGCAAATCCAAAATTAAATCCAAATGCACCCCAGCTTTGCCCATCCCTAGTTATACCCCAGCGAGACATAATAAAATGAATAATGCATTACCACCAATATATCCTAGATGCACAACCACTACAGGAACACTAATACATCTCATCTACTTGTGACCATACCTACCTAACTTTTGGAAAAATAAAGTGACACACTGACAAAAACATTAGGAAACAAATCAACATTCTCTACTACGTACTATGTTAGAACTGCTACTCCTTTTTATGCTGTACAAAAATAAAATGTCATTAATCACAATAGCAATTTTATTGCAAAGAAAAGTATTCTTATTAAATGGAAAGACTCTTAGCCGTCCCAGTGGCATGGAGGGTTGAGGCATCCATGCCTCCCTGTTGTCACACTGGCGACCCAGGTTCGGGAATGGACACGGGTCACTCAGAGGCTTGGTCAGGAGAGGGAAGATTGAGCATCCACAGGACTGCTCTTTTTCCTCAGAGAGGGGGGAGGATTCCGTAACTTGCCACTCAACTGCCACCTGTGGGAAGAGTCAGCATTCAGAGTGCTAGAATGCCTCCTCAGAGGTGGAACCTGCCTGCATGCCATACCGGGTCATAATGTCATACACTTACTAGCGTACGACATTATAGATAACCTGAAATAGCACTATCTAGGACAGTAAAAGGTACAATACCATGTATACTGTTGTATGCGGTATTGTACCATTCACACACTCCTAGGCAGGGCATAAGACCTCTGCTGGGAGTGGATTCCACCGAGCAGCTGCCATGGCTCACTGGACGGAGCCACACCAGCAGAAACCCAGGCACCGCGCCTGGGACCGGTTTGATTCTGGCAGTGACATCATACATGAGAAGGGCCGCAAAGAATGTGTCAGAATGTCAAAAACAACAGTTATGAGGAAATGTTGATTGTTTTCAATGCTTACCCATAACTTTGTGATTTTTGTAGATTTGGGGCCCAAACGCAACATAGTCCATTCCTTGCCCCACCTGATGAACATGGTAATGCCAGTTTTCAAATCACCCCCTGAATTATGTTTTCACTGTTGCTGTGTGAAATAACTTTTCAGATGGGATTTGAAAACTTCCACCTGTCTTAATCATAAGGTAGGGTCATAACAAGAATATGGCCCCCATATTCAGAGCCGGACGAGTGTGCTACCTGTTTGAATGGGGGGCTGTAGCAGCACACAGTGACTATACGCTGCACTATCACAGCCTCGGACTGACCATGCAATGCTAACTTGATTGTAGATATGCTAAATTTTTTAATATGCGGGTCCATGTTGAAAATTTGGGGTCAAAATGTCAAAAAAATAAAGAAGCTATAACGAAATGTTGGATTTTTCCAACATTTGCTCATTGCTTTCATGTTATTACACATTTAAACAAAAAACAAAAACCACCCCCTCCACCGCATAGTCTCCCAACACAGCCTTCCATTACCTTTGTCCAACTATCATAGATAAATACATTATAAAATATATAAAAGCAGGTCCCACTGAAAATGAGATATTACATCTCTATTGTGCTATCATGGGTAAATACAGTGCTAAAATGTGTAAAAGCAAGACCACAGTGAAAAGTGTTGACTATCCTGGATAAATGCATTTTAGGAATGGGCAAAAGCAGGACCCTAATGAAAAAGAGATATCAATCTCCAGTGGGCTGTCCTGGGTACATACACTGTAAAAATGAATAAAATCAGGATCCCACTGAAAACAAGATATTGTATCTCAGCTAGGCTATCCTGGGTAAATACACTGTAAAAATAGGTAAAAATCAGGACCCCCTGAAAACAAGATATAGCACCTCCGCTCTTCTGTCCTGGATAAATAGAGTGCAACGATTTGTAAAAGCAGGACCCCACTAAAAATTAGATGTATCTTCTTGGCTGTGCTATCTTTGATCAGTACAGTATAAAAATGTGTAAAACCAGACTCCACTGAAAACAAGATATTGCCTGTCAGCTGTGCCATCCTGGCTAAATATATATCAAAAGACATTGCTTTTCAGCAGGTGTATCCTGGGAGAACACATTGTAAAAATGCGTAAAAAGATGACCCCACTGACAATGAGATATTACATCTCAGCTGGTCTATCCTTGCTAAATACATGCTAACAATGTGTAAAAGCAGGAATCCACTGAAAATGTGATAGCGCATCTCTTCTGGGCTATCCTTGCTAAATACATAGTAACAAGCATTTGTCAATGCCGAACGTTCACTTGCAGGTATTTGCAGTGGTATTTGGCAGTTGGACATGGCTTAAAAAAATCAGTGACAAAGAAGTACAAGCATTTGTCAATGCCGAGTGTTGCTTGCTTCTATGTGCTGTTTAGGTATCTGGAAGTCATTGGAGTGCAAATATTGAAAATTCGCGAACTTACGAGCGTGCGTAGGAACTGCTCAACGCACGCTTGTAAAACAGTCATTTTTAGGAATTTTTTCACCAAATTTTCAACATAGCCATTTTAAGACCTCTGCTCATGAACAGTGTCACTGTGATTTTCTTAATGTGTCCCATACATTGATTTCACACACCGACTGTGCCATTGTGCGCTACATGGGCAGAAACACGTTTTGGGTGAGATGTGAAAAATGACAGCTGTACTAATCATAAGAAGGTGTGGTAAAATGGCAATGTTGAAAATCTGGAGTGGAAATATTGAAAATTCGCAAACCTATGAGCGTGCGTAGGAACTGCGCAACGCACGCTCGTAAAATAGTCATTTTTAGGAATTTTTCACCAAATTTTCAACATAGCCATTTTAATACCTCTGCTAATGAACAGTGTCATGGTGATTTTCTTAATGTGTCCCATACATTGATTTCGCACACCGACTGCGCCATTGTGCGCTACATGGGCGGAAACATGTTTTGGGCAGGATGTGAAAAATGACAGCTATATTGCTCATAAGGAGGTGTGGTAAAATGGCAATGTTGAAAATCTGGAGTGAAAATATCAAAAATTCGCGAACTTACGAGCCTGCGTAGGAACTGCTCAACGCACGCTCGTAAAACAGTCATTTTTTTGAATTTTTGCACCAAATTTTCAACATGGGGTTTTTGGGACTGCTTCTCATGAATGATGTCACTGTCATGGCGTTATTCAGGCCCGACAGGTGATTTCGCACAGTGATTGTGCAGTGACTGCGAAATCACCCTTCAGGCCCAAATAACGCCATGGCAGTGACATCATACATGAGAAGGGGTCCCAAAAAACCCATGTTGAAAATTTGGTGCAAAAATTCCAAAAAATGCCTGAGATATGCAATAAAGTTGAAAACCCCTATCTAGCCCATTATACAGCTTACCAGCATTTCTTCGTTTCAAGGGGTCGGCTTTGAAGAGTGCAGGACGGTTCTCATCCATCAAGATCGCCGGGCAATGAAGCCCAGAGGTAAGTACAGGTTGGGGGTGGGGAGGCAGGTACAGTGGGTGGGTGCGGGTTGTGGAGGGGCTGGCAGAAGCGCCCGTGGGACCTTTTAATTTTCAGGTTTTTTTTTAAAAAAGATGGCGTGGGGCGTTGCCACTCTGGGGTGGGCTCCCAGCGTGGCAGCAAAGATTTATGGGGGGGCGGTGTGACGCAGTGCAAGCACACAGCGGTGGTTTTCTTTGAAGAGAATACCACCGCTGTCATACACAGCATCACATCCGATTGGTGCAGGACTGCCACGCCTGCTCAATGGAGCAGGGGATTGCAGAGGAGGGGCACACCTTCAAAGTGACCCATTCTCCCAAGACGTTCCTTGCGCATGCGCGCAAGTGAACGTAAAAATGGGTAAAAGATGACCTTACTGAAAATGGGTAGGGCTGTAAGCTTGGTTCTCCAAAATAATCAAATACCTTGAACTGCAGGTGTTTGATTCTTCTGGACTATGATGAACTTTGAGTGGAAATAGGTGGACTTTTGGTTCAACTGGTTTGCCCTGGTCTGAACGGTGAACACAAGGTGAACTGGCCGAACTGCCAACCGCAGTTCACACCTGAAACAGTTAACTAGGCCTCAGTGTGAGTCACAGCCTCATTCTGGAGCTATACTTAGCTCGACCATGTGAGCCAATGGGAAAGCTCACTTGTGCACTCATCATCGGGCTGTTAAGTAGCTCAGGCACGGCTGTGATTCACTTCTAGTTACATTAGCTAAGAAATTCTTCAAAACAAAGGAAATCTTCAAAAGTTCAATCTATGCTAGTCCTGCAACAGCAGGGCTGCTGAAAGGATATATTTAGGAGGAAAAAGAAGAAACAAAAAGGCACTGCAGGCTGAACAATGGGGTTGCAGAGCTCAAGACCTCTGGGACCAGGGTCTTTCCTGAGAGGGGAGTGGGGAGAGACTGTACTCTGGAGGTGGAGGAGGAGGAAGAGTGTACTTGGGACTGGGCAGTGGCCAGTTGGGCCATGAGGTGACAGTCTGCCAGCGTCCATTTGTTGCCTAATCCCAGTAGTGCAGCACACAATTTTTTTTTCATTGCAAAACTAGCATGTTAGCAGGACATTACAAATACAAACAGATTTTGACTGAAGCCCCTGGTAGGAGAATGAGATGTGATTTTTTGGGGGACTCTTATTTAGTAATTTTACCGGGCAGTAAGTGTGTGCCAAGTGGCAGCAGAACAGTGCCTGGCCACTGGAAGTTGGCACATTGGTGGCATCCCATAAAAAATAATTATAAAAATATAAAATATTATAAAATAATCCTAGGTGCATACTGTATGATCCTGAGCAAGTCACTTAACTTTCTTGTGCTCCCAGGTCGCATCTGGAAACAAGCTTCGGCTTAGCGTGCTACTCCTGGTTAAACAAAGTTTCCTTTCCCTTTCCCTTCCCTTCATTCACATTCACATCATGTTTCTTTTTATGGCAGTTTCAAACTCTGTACATTTGCCCAAGTTGCAGGCTTGCTTGCAGCAGTTACGTCTTGCTCCTCCTGAGTCCTGAAGCAGCCTTTTGCAGTGTGACTTGGGCAGTGGGCAGGGCACCAAGTGTGTGCCAGAAAGCAGCATGCCGGTGCCTGGCCTCAGGTAGTTGGCACCTCAGTGGCATCCCACAAAATTAAAAAAAAAAAGTTTTCTTTTTATGAACCAGAAGGGGAACCTCCTCATGCTAAGACATAAAGTCAATAAACCATGGCCATGTGTCACAGGTGGATCATACAGCAGCCTTTGTTCTTCCAAGTACAGTACATGCCTACTCCCATGTGATGCCATTTGCAAGTGGGTACAACTCAACTAGAGATGTTGGCAGCACTTTAGCAGTCATGACAGTATTCCACAATGGACACATCCCACAATGATGAAGCATCCCATCATTACCACTCGGTGTCTGGGAAAAGCCTAGGAGTCCCATTGCATCCTGGAGGTTATTGGTACACCAGAACATCTTCACTCAGTAGCAACATTGGCTAAAAGATAAGTCAATGGTGCCTTACAGCATAACTGTAGGATACCTCACCTGGCAGGCTAATTTAAGAGGTCTTGTTGCCTCAGCTGGCTACACGTACAGTAGTTCAAAAGTTCAGTGAACAGTATTAATACTGTTTCACAGACCCCAGCCTCCATTACAAAGGGTGAAGATAATCTGAGTAGTACTCGTTGTAACCCAGCTGTCCACCAAGCATTTGTCAATGCCGAATGTTGTCTAGCTGGCTTTGGCATTGGTAGTGCAGGAGTTAGAGATGCATAATAGGAATGGCAGTGAAGTACTGAACTGACGCCAACACCACCCCCACCCTGCAGAGACTGACAGACATCGGGGTGTGTCTTTGGGTCGTCAGCTATAACGATCATGCCATTTTACCTCACTCTACCCTGTAGACATTGACAAGTGTCATGGTGTGCTTTGGGGTCTTTGGGCATTATAGTTACCCCATTTCATAAGGAAATACGCTGAGGTGGGTGCAGTGTAGGAGAATGGGGTGAACTTTGGGGCCGAACACTCCATGGCACACCTTGATGCCTGTCACTGGTTGCAGGGTGGGGGTGGGGTGGAGGTGGAATGGCAGGAGCATTACAGCTGATGATCCCAAGTCACACCCCTGACGCCTGTCAGTCTCTACAGGGTGGTGTGTTACAGCTGTAAACCTTAACACTGTTGGTGTGTGTTGGTATTTTCACTCCAAATTATGAACATGGGCTTTTTGTTACCCCACCTCATGAAGGGCGGCACTATCAGTTTGTTAGCCGAAAGGTAATTTTGCACAGCAACTGTGCCATTTGGCGCCACAGGTACGGAAACACATCTTGGGCAGGATGTGAAAAATGACAACTGTATTATTCATGAGGAGGTGTAAAAAAAAATGGCAACGTTGAAAATCTGGAGTGAAAACATGAAAAATTGGTGAAGTCAAGAGCATGCATAGAAACTGCGCAACGCACGGCTGTAACCCAATTACTTTTGGGATTTTTTCAAACACATTTTCAACATAGGCATTTTGGGACCTCCCCTCATGAACAGTGGGATGTGATTTTGTTAATCTGCCCCAAAAGTTGATTTCCCACAGCGACCACGCCATTGTGCGCCACAGGTGCGAAAACACATTTTGGGCAGGATGTGAAAAATGACAGCTGTACTGTTCATAAGGAGGTGTGAAACAATGCCAGTGTTGAAAATCTGGCATGAAAATATTGTAAATTTGCGAAGGTACAAGGATGTGTGTGAACTGCGCAATGCAAACTTGTAACACAGTCATTTTATGGACTTTCGTCACCAAATTTTCAATATAAGCATTTTAGGACCTCTGCTCATGAACAGTGTTACCATCATGTTCTCAAAGTGTCGCAAAAACTGATTTTATTTATTTTTATATTTTATTGAAATCTAGGATTACAAATACCTTTGAGCAGGAACTGCTCATTTACAAAGGTTCCACATCGAAGGAATGGGGGGTATACATACATACAAAGGTCAACATAATAATACATAATTACACAATAAAAAGAAGTAAGAGACTGAGGCTTAGGAAATTCCAGTAATTCAAAATGTGCCAAATGTTAGGTAGCATGACATACCAGCCAAGGGCAATCTTGGAAATAAGCACTGCAGGTGAGAGGAAAGGGGGTATGCAGGCAGGAAGGCCATTGTCGGAGGGTAGAGGGTGAGGGTAAGAGCTCTAAAGGGGAGGGAGGGAGGGATAAAAGTCAGGAAATGCCTGGGGGAGGAAAGGGAGAGGGGGCAAGGGGGTAGGCAGGTAGAAGGGGGCAAGGCGGGGAGAGGTAGCTGTCAAGAGTGAAGTGGAGGGCAGTGAACGGTGGGCCCCTGATTAGGCGAGGCAGTCACAATGACTAGTTGAAATGAGATGAAGTCGGAGTTGTCTCTTAAAAGGGCCAAGAGCAGCAGCAGTAAGAGTTTCTTTGTTGAGAGTATTGTAGCACTGTGGTGCTCTGTGGTCAAAGACCCTCTGGCCCATGGTAGTCCGTCATCTTGGACAAGGAAGGTTAGTTGTTGTGAACTTCTAGTTCGCTGAGTGCTGTGGTGGTCAATGAGGAGCTTTTCAATGCTCAGGGGCATGACCCAGAGGAGGACTTTTCTGGCTAAAAGGCAGGTTTGATACTGTATCCGGCTGATGAGAGGAAGCCATCCTGCCCGAGTGTACAGGTCACAAGAGTTTGCACAGGGATTGCTCTATTCTGCGCCAGACATGCAAAAACATTTTTTTCACCAAATTTGCAACATAGGTGTTTTGAGAGCCCACCTCATGAACAGTGGCACTGTCGTTTCATTACTCAGTCCTGAAAGGTGATTCCACGCAGTGACCACGAAATCACCTTTTGGAACCGAATAACACCATGACAGTGATTGAACTCATGAGGAGGGGTCCCAATAACCCTATGTTGAAAATTTGGTACCAAAATTCCCAAAAATGGGTGAGATTTGCACCAAAGTTGAAAAAACCCTATTTATGCCATTATACAGCTTACTGGCATTTCTTTAGTTCATGGTCGGCTTTGAAGAGTGCAGACTTGTTCCCGGTCCACCAAGAGCATCGCACTGACTCGAGGGGTAAGTATGGGGTGAGGGGTGTGTGGGAGGCAGGGTACACAGAAGGTGGGTGTGGGTTGGGGTGGGGGCAGGAGAGACCGTGAGAGACCGTTTTCTTCTTTTACAGGTAAAAAAAAGAGACAACGAGGGTCGGTTTTCTTTTTTTTGCAGGTGTTTGTTTGGTACTCTGAGGAGGGCTCCCTGTGTACCACCTGCATAATGGGGAGGGGGACCACAGCCAACGGGGATTGGGCCCCCCATTGGCACAGAAATAGGTGGGGGGGCTTGCATGATGCAGAGGGGGACTGAGTACCCCCTCGGCACATAGCACACATCGGGGGCTGAGGACATTATGCCAACAGGGCGTGGGCTCCCCCGTCTGCAAACTAAACTAGGCGGGGGGTCTGAAGCCAACGGGGATTGGGCCCACTGTCGGAACAGAAATGGGTGGGGGGGCACACATGATGCAGATGGGGATTGGGCACCCCCTCAGCACACATCGGGGGCTGGGGACATTATGCTGATGGGGAGTGGGCTCCCTCGTCGGCAAACTAAACTAGGCAGGGGTGACTGAAGCTGACAGGGATTGGGCCCCCTGTCAACAAGGAAAGACTGCTGGTTGGGGTGCATAATGCCGAGGTGGATTGGGCACTACCTCAGCACACACTTGGAATGGAAGGGGGCATCATGCCAATGGGGATTGGGCTCCCCCATCGGCAAATGAAGTGGCTGCAGCAGTCAGTGGTTAGGAAAGTGCTTCACTAGCAAGGGCATGTCGGGAGGCATGTTCTGGTGCTGCTGCATGACGAGTTTGGCTCTTATCACAGTGGACCTTTTCTCAGATGTGCTCACCTCATTAAGTATTGCTGATGTGGCACCTGCATGCTGGCTTATTGGGGAATGAGGGACGCACCTAGTGATGCGTGCCCTGCATTCGCCCAGAGTGACAGCGCCTCCAAATCTGCTACTAATGTAATATGTTGGCTCGCGTGCATGCACAAGCCAACATAAAAAAGGATTATTAGAGTCTACATCTGTTTAAAATAATGCTTAAGCATTTGCACTATAGGAATCAGTTATAGACTTAGCCCCAAAAGTGAATGTAATGCACCTATTGGTTTATTATGCACCTAAAGGGTTAAGTCTAGACCTGTTTAGCTGTCTTGAAATGTTCTAGCTGTTTACTAAGGTACATCCTGTTTATCTAAAATGTGTCCTTCTTGGAGACAGTGTGTCTGTGTGCCATCTGCACAGACAATTACCCATTAGCCATTAGGTTTTCTCACCCACAAGGGGTATATAGATAGGGGATCTGGCCCTCCTGAAGGAGGGGGGTGCTGGTGTGGTTCCCCAGTCAGGGGTGCCAGTGTGAACAAATCTCACTGTAGCACCTCTAGATGTCCTTCTCCAGCTGCAACCAGCTGGAGTTGGGCCTGCGGTCCCAAAACAAAAGCAGCTGAGCACTGGTGAGCTACTGGGGGTGCTGCCATGGGGTCAGCTACCCCACACAACCAAACACAGAATCAAAAGTAGCAGCACTCACAACCCCAGAAAAAAAGGACTCTTCAAACAAAAATGATTTATAACTTGCCAAACTTTATTGTTAAATCCTCTTGGAAAGTCCAAAAACAGTCACCCGAGCAGAAGAACACCTTGGTGCTTTGCCAAATCAGTCTTCGCCAAGCCTTTTTTCTGGGGTTATAAGTGCTGCTACTTTTGATACGGAGTTGGGCCTGCAAGCTCAGGGATGGTGGTAGAGTTCCAGGGTTTGGATGGTATAGGCTCCCCCAGTGCAGATCTCCAGAGGTTTGGGCCCCAACTGGGGTCCAGGACTGAGGACAGCGGTGGCCTGTTGAAGGTCAACCTTCAAGTAGGGCCTCCTTATGACTTCTGCACCATCTGCCCAGGGCATTCTATAATGGTGAAGAAGTAGGGGGCATGAAACTTGTTCTAGCAGGGGTCTGTGGCCAAAGAAAAAAATGCTTGCTTGAACTGTAGAAGATATGGGTAGATGGCAGAGAAGGTCTGAACTCCAGAAGCAACGGGACAGACCAGTCACAGCTGATTAGGTAACTAGTGCAGTACATAAGTGATAAGCAGTAAATTTACTCTGAGGTCTGCAAGACATTTGACTTGGTGCTAGATAGAAACTGATGAAGAAATTACAGGATCTAGGTGCAGCAAAGGACATAATTAGATGGGTGGATAGTTGTTTAGGAGGGAGACAGCAGGTGGTTTCTACCAGATGGAGTCAGATCCAGGGATAGAGAGGTCACAAGTGGGTTGCCATAGGGTTTAGTCCTGGGTCCTGTCCTTGTCAATGTGTTCATCAGTGACATAGGAGAAGGAATTCAAGGCAAGTTGTGTCTCTTCACAGATGACACTAAGCTCTGTGGAAGGGTAGACAGTGAGGAGGGAGTAAGAAAGTTGTAGTGGGACCTGCAAAGGTTGAAGAGGTGGTCCTAGGTTTAGCAGTTAAAGTTCAACACTAAAAAAGTGTAAGGTGATGCACATTGTTAACAGGAACCCTAGGATGGAATATTGGAAGGGAGTGGTTAAACTGGACACTATTACTGAGGAACAATCTAGCCAATGTAACAAGTTCTACAGCAAGGCAACCAAGTCGTTCAACTGAGCTTACACAACTGGATGAGCTGTATTCTTGTGTGACTTCGATACATTGTGGCTATTCTCCTCTCTATCTGTGGGATATACTACCCTGTAGGGGTACAACGCAAGGAACCCTAGAGGAGGGTTCCCCCCCACAGGTGCCGTGGGAATAATTCCCTTGGCTAAAGGTAGCTTAGGAAGAAGCCCACGCAAAAAAGAGATGAGCTGCTGGAGGAGGGGGGGGGGGGTGAATGGTGGGGCAACGAAGAGACGAATCCTGGAACAGTTCAGGAGGAGTGGCCTTTTAAGTCCTGATGGGGGAGTGATGTAGTTGCTTCGCCCATTGAACCTTAGGCTTAAAGCCTTACCATTGGGATATATTTGGAGGAAAATTGCTAGCAAGAAAAATAAGATATTACTATCAGATCACTAGTGAGGCCACGCCTGGAGTACTGTGCTAAGTTCTGGAACCCTCACTTGAGGAAAGATGGTACAGGCTGGAGATGGTGCAGCATAAAGTAACAAAAATGATTAATTGCATGTAGGACAGATCATATGAGAATCAACTTGAGGCACTGAACATGTACTCACTGGAGGACAGAAGGGTGATGGGTGCAATGATAGAGACCTTCAAGTTACTGAAAGGAATAAACAAAGTAAACTGAAGGCTACATAAACAGGAATGGCACATCTAGAACATGGGGACGTAAGTGGAAGCTGATGGGGGGGAATCATGGAGGGACATGAGGAAGTTATTTTTTTACAGAGGGAGTAGTTGAGCCATGGAACAGCTTTCCAGCTGAGGTGGTGGGTTGCAAGATCATTAACAGCTTCAAACATGGTTGGGGCAAAGTTTAGGGCTTTATGATCACTCAGGGGGTAGTAGCAAGACAAGGAACATGAGGTAGCATGGGCATAAACCCCATATAGACACTCTGGGGTAGGATGAGGTATTATGGGCAGACTAGCAGGACCACTGATTATCTTCTGTCATCAACTTCTATGCTTCTGTGTTTCTAGGTAAGCCACTGTTTCTGTGACTAATGGGTGCCAACTCTGACCCTCAAGGAGGCATGAGGCAGGCTAGCAGGGGTAGCAATATACCTAATTTCATATGTGTCTGTTCAAGAAAGCTATACCCCTTCACTTGAACTCTACCTGAGGCACTGAGTATAGTTTCTGTGCCTACATTCTCATGTCCCTTTTCCTGCTTGCTGCTGTGAGGGGACCATAAACGTAATGGGCATCCCTGGGTAAGGTCACCTAAGAAATGGGGGGGAAAAAGACTTTAATGTTAATGAAAAACATGGGCAAAAGGTTTGCAATGCAACTGTGAATATGTTTATGCTGCTAGAACTAAACCAACAACTGGCTGGTTGGGGACTGTATGTAGTGGTTTTGATGCCAAATTATGATGAATGTGATAACAGATTAGATTGCTCATTTGAAACTGAACCTAAAAAAGCAGCTGCAGGACAGGGCTCTGGCCACACATCTTCAGCTGTCTTATGCTGAAGGAACCAGTCTGTAAATAAATACTGGTGTTTTGAAAAAATAAGTTATGCCTAAATGTTATGCTGTATGTTGTCACATTTACTGGAAAGGTATAGTGTTTGAAAATGCAATTGTAACAAGATAATGCAATCAAATATAGTTATGGATTACAGTGTAAATAAGTTTACTGCCTACTCAAGTGCCAGGCAGGGAAAATAACAGTGTACAATGTAATGCAAATGAAATCTATCATTTGACCAAACAAATGTGGGACCTAGGCATGCCCCAGACCCAAGAAATCCTAGATGAAATACAAACTGGTGCTATTGCAGTATGGAAGAAATGGAGAATAAAGTAAATGGTCTTCTCCAAAGGGGCACAGGTGGTGCAACAAAGCAGTTCCGTTGAGGTGGACAGAGACAGCACCTAGGCGAGACACACCTCCAGGGGTGGGGGGAAGCCAAATCTGGAAACTGTACAACACACAGTGGGTGGCACTCAGTGAGGTAAACCACCTGAATACCCCCAGACATGTGAGTTGCCCATAAGGTTATTGCCTTCCCCCTCCTATCCATAGGGCAAGGTGGTGGAGATGGCATTTGGTAGGGGCTCTGTTACATGTGGGGGTGCATCTGGGATTTGGATTGTGATTGGTTGTTGAAATCTGCTACCCTTTGCCCACGTGATCCACATGTGCTTAAAAGTAAAAGGAATGCTGCATCCTGTCAAACTGGTGCCACCGCTGTGCAAAGACTGGAGGACTGTTTGGACATTTCTATACATAGCATCACCACTGGACTCTGCTTCTTCCTCTGAACAAGGACTCCTTTAGGTCAGTTTTCATGTACCTTCAGGACCTTTTGAGGTTCAACCAGCTTTGCAATCAAGTAAAGTGCTACTGTGAGGGGATTTAGCTGATCTGTCTAGCACATCCTGCTAGAGACTGTTTGTGTGGGGATCACACCTAAACTATTTTTTCAGATCTTTGAGGAAGTCCATAAAGCAAAAATGGATTTTCAGAGCCAAGGACACCTGGTGTACCTATTTGGAGCTACAGCAGTGACTCACTTGCTTCAGCTGTATGGATCCAAGGACCTCAATCCTGCCATGCATTTGCCACCTGATAAGGAACAGGTATTTGTTTGTTTTGGATGCTCAGACCTGCTATGAGGACAGCTAAAATGGTGTCCTGATGTCTTGGGTGTTCACACACCTATGTTCAGCCACCAGTGGACTTAATTTCTGGCTGAGACTTGTATACTTTCCTTGGATGCTCAGTGGAAGGCTGGACTAGAGTCCTTCCAGCCTACTGAGACTTCATGGGTTTATCCATTGAGCATTTTGCAACTGTATTGCAAACAGATTCATACTGTGGTGCTTGGATCTCCTAAGGTGACCCATGAAGTCATCAACACAGGAGAAGGACCATCAGTTGAATTCACTATTCCTGACCAACTTCAATCTCAGCTTCAGCGGTGTCTAGACATCCCCAGCTCCAGTGACTGGTACCCTTGGATGGGAGCACCTCTCCAAGCATTGCAGGAGGACTTGGAGCATGCTAAATTTTAAAACTGGTATCATATGATGCTAATTATTTTTCTTGCATGTGTTACTCATACTTTGGACAGTTTGTAATGGGAATCTTTTCTGACGATCATAGGAAGCAGTTGCTATGTGAACACAGGAATTTTCTTGCCTGCACCTCCCATGTGTTTCTGTTCAGAATCTGAGTTCTTGTGAGCTCATCAGTAACTGTATTTTCAGGACCTTGTGCCCTCCATGGTACAAGTGAACAGCTGTGCTCCAGTAAGAGTGAAGGGACTGGAAAATATGGATGCTTTCTGAATCATGTTTTGAAAGCAATTAAAGGGACACTGTCAACTCCTTTAGACTTCACATTTTTCCAAGTTAAAAAAACACATTATAATTGCTCACATTTGAAACTGCTGATGTAGCTGGTTCAGGGTTTTAAATAAATGATTAGCAGTCTTTTTCTTGGGACAATGCTAACTGTACAGAAAGTATTTATGTAGGTTTTCTAGAAGTGTTATGTTTGTTAAACACAGTAAGGCAAGAGCTATGCATTTGCACAATGTTTTAGCACTTTTATGAGCAAACTGCTAATCAATTTTTAGAGTTAAATAAAACCCTGCTGGTTGTTTGATTCTGATTATTTTCTTCTTTTAAAACATGAAAAACAGACTGCACACCATACTGGTGTTACCATAGAAACAGCCTTTGATGGCAGATAAGGACCAGCTGGTCCACCTAGTCTTCCCATTTTCTCTATTTTCTATCTGTAGATCTTAAGTGACCTGTAGCTTACACCCTGTTTCCTATCGCTAGGGTTTCCTTATGTCTATCCCATGCATTCTTGAATTCCCCTACCATTTTTGCTGCCACAACCTCCACTGGTAGGCTGTTCCATGCTTCCAGCACCCTTTCTGTGAAAACAATACTTCCTCATATTACTTCTAAGCCCACCCCCCATCTATTTTCATATCGTGGCCCCTTGTTCTTGAATATCCTCTTTTCTGAAAGATGCTACCCTCTTGCACCTTATTTATATCCTTAAGGTATTTGGAAATCTTTATCATATCCTCCCTCTTGCTCCTCTCATCCAGAGAGTACCTATTGAGGTTTGCTAGTCTATCTTCATATGACTTCTGGTGCAGCCCCTGCACCATTTTCATTGCCCTTCTCTCTAACCACTTCTACTCTGTCTATGTCCTTCTGGAGATGCAGCCTTCAGAACTGGAAGCAGTACTACAGATTAGGCCTCACCAATTTTCTGTACGGTGGCATCACCACCTCATTCCTTCTGCTAGAGACACCCTTCCCTATGCATCCCAACATTCCATTTGCTCTCCTCACATTGTTTGGTAACCTTTAAGTCTTCAGATATGATCACTCCCAGGTCCCTTTTCTGTTTGGTGGCTGCCAGTACCTCCCCCGCAACATGTACTCCTCTCCTGCATTTCCATGTCCCGAGTGCATGTTCTTTCACTTTTTTCATTGAATCTTAGCTGCCACACCCTTGACCACTCCTCAAGTCTGCTTAGGTCCCTTCTCATTTTCCCCACCCCACCTGGGGTACCCACCCTGTTGCAGATATTTGTGTCATCTGCAAAGAGACACATCTTCCTTTCCATCCCTTCTACAATGTTGCTTATGAAGATATTAAAGAGGACTGGTCCTAGCACTGATCCCTGTGGGACCCCGCTGGTCACCACCCTCTCATTGGATTGGACACTGTTCACTACTACCCTCTGTGCCCTATCGCCCAGTCAATTTCAGATCCAGTTTACCATCCTGGGACCCACCCCCAGGCTGGCCAGCTTGTTTGCAAGCTTCCTATGTGTCAAAGACCTTGCTGAAATCCAGATAGGCCACATCCATTGCCCCTCCTTGATCAACTTCCCTAGTAACTCAGTCAAAGAAATCAATTAGATTAGTTTGATAAGGCCTTCCAGTTATGAATCCATGTTGCCTCCGATCCTGTAATCTGTTGGATTCAAGACATATCACCAACCTTTCTTTTAGTAGTGATTCCATTAGTTTCTACACCACTGAGGTCAGGCTGACTGGCCTATAATTGCCTGCCTCCTCCCTGCTCCCACTTTTGTGGAACAGGACTACATTTGCCCTCCTCCAGTCCTTTGGTACCACCCCTGTTTCCAGTGATCTGTTGAACAGGGCTGTCAGTGGTGCTGTCAGCACCTTCCTGAGTTCTCTTAATACTCTGGGATGTATTCCATCTGACCCCATTGCCTTGTCCACCTTCAGCCTTGCGAGCTCCCTTAGAACTCTGTCTTCTGTAAATGGACTGCTGTCCACCTCCTTTACCTTGGTGCTTCTATTTCCTAACTGTGGTCCCTCCCCTTCCCCCTCCTCTGTGAATCCCGAGCAAAAATATTTGTTCAGTATTTCTGCTTTTTCTTGGTCTCCCTCTGCACACTCTCCACCTTCCTTTTTTAGTCTCACAATCCCTCCCTTAGTCTTTGTTCTTTCACTAATGTACCTGAAAAAGTTCTTGTTGCCTTTTGTTACTGTCCGGGCTATTTTTTCTTCCATTTGTGCCTTGGTGCTTCTGACTGCTTTCCTCACCTCCCTCTGCTTTTCAAGATGCAGTTCCCTGTCTTCCACACTCTGTGATTCCTTGTCCTTCCTGAATGCCCCCCTTTTTGCCCTTACCTTCTCGGCCACTTCCTCTGAGAACCAAAGTGTTTTTTTCATTCTCTTTCTTTTGCTTATCTGCCTAATGCAATGGCTTGTTGCTTCCAGTGTAGCTTCCTTAAGATTCACCCATTGTATCTGTACCCCCCTTTCTCCTTCCCTGCCATTAATTTCCTAAAACATTTGCCCATACTTGCAAAGTCTGAAGTCCAGGACTCTTGCTTTTGTATGGTTGGACTCATCCACTGTTCCCACATTGAATTATGCCGTACTATGATCGCTTGAACCTAGGCGGCTACCCACCCTATCTGTAATTCTGCCCCATTGGTGAGTACCAGGTCCAAGATTGCTCCCTTTAGGGAGGGCTCTAACACTAGCTGTTTGAGACTGACCCCCTTCAGTGCATCCATGATGTCTCTGCTCCTGGCTGTGGCTGCAGCATGGTTGCTCCAATCAACATCCAGCAGATTGAAGTTTTACACCAGCAGCACTTCCCCTTTAGCTGTCATTCTGTGGATGACTTCATCAAGTACCCTGTCCAGCTCTTCCCGTTGTGTGGGAGATCTGTAGATCACTCTAGTGCGAATGGCAGTGCCATTACCCATCTCCATGGTGATCCACAGTGCCTCAGTTTCTTTTTGCATTCCTTATATCTCAGTTGTTTTTATTCCCCCTTGACATAGATAGCCACCCCACCTCCCTTTTTACCCACTCTGTCCCTCCTGAATAGAGTGTAACCTGGTATGGCTACAACCCAGTCATGGTTTCCTGTGAACCATGTTTCAGTGGCAGTGACAATGTCTAGGTCTTCTTCTGCCATCAATGCTGGTAGGTCCAGGATTTTATTTCCCAGGCTGCGTGCATTCACTCACATGGCTTTCCAATTACCGCTGCTTCCTCTCCTTATGGTTCCCCTCCAAACCCCATGTCTTTCCTCCATATCGTTCCTGGTCTTACTCCTATTTTGCCTTATTTCTGCCATTTTACCTCCTCTATTCTTAGGCATCTTTGATGATCTCTCAACCTTAGGTTGCTCTTTACTATTTTATTTTGTGTGGGAGAAGGGTGGCTATTTGCTTCACCCTCTTGCTTCTGCCACTCACCTTGGCTAGTTTAAATGCTTGCTGATGAAACACTTAAACCTCTCACTGAAGATCCTGATCTCCCTCCCTGATAGATGCAGGCCATTGCTGCTGTATAGGCCTGCCTCCCTCCAGGTGGAACCCCAGTCCCCAATGAAGCCAAAACCTTCCTCTCCACACCAGTCCTCCGGCCATATGTTGAATATCTTGGTGCAGATTATCCTGTCCTCCCCCTTGTCATTGATAAGCAATACCTCTGAAAAGATTACAGAGCTTTCACCTGTCTAAGGCCCCTCCCCAACTCCCTGAGCCACTCCTGCACTACTCTCACCTCATCACCTGTCAGGTTGTTCATTCCCAGGTGGACAATGACATCTGACTTCCCCTCCTTTCTTGCTGCCCCAGAGATCCTGAGGGTATGCCTTCCATCTCTCCAAGCCACAGCACTGGGTAGGCACTTCACCTCCCTCAAACCCCCCTTGTGCCCTGAAGTCTACCCTCTAATGATAGAGTCTCCCACCAGGAGTTGCTTCCTCCTCCTTTGGGGTCTTCTGCCTCCCCCCAGGGTCTCTGCTGTGGAGGACCCCCCACATCCTCCTTGGTCACCCCTGCAAGGGTCTCATTAGGGTAGTCCCACCCTGCCAGAGCAGCAAAGGACTTATGGAGTGGAACCGTAGAAGGCATGTGCCTCTGCCCCACCACTGTCACGCTTCCCGAGCCCACCATAGTCCAGCCACTCCTTCTCCTTGGCAACCATTGAGACAGCAGGGCAGACATTGTGATCCATGGGCAGGGGAGGAGGTCTCCCAAAACCTAGCAAACTTGGCCTGAAGATGAGTCACTTCTGCCCTCAGCCCAGAGAGGTGCCTGCAGATGGGACAGCACCACAGCCTCCAGAACGTCTTCCTGAAGACTGCCGCCCCACAGCCACTTCACTGCACCACTCTCATCATGTCTGGCTGTGTCCTGTCTGTTTTAGCCCTTGTGTTTTTTTTCTGTCCTCTTCCTTTTTCCACTTTTCTGCTGTGTCTAGTCCCTTGGCTATGTGCCCTGTAGCTAATAATCTGCATGTTCCGGTCAGCAGGAGGTAGAAGACTTGGTTTGCTGGCCAAGGCACCTAGCTTCACCTGAGCTCTTTCCTTCTAAGACTGCTTGAAAGGAAGAGCAGAAAAACTTACCAGAGCAAGGGAAAAGGATTAAGACTTATTTTGGCTAAGCAGATTTACTGTGTGGTGTTGCTTTTATTTTTTACTCACAGGGATTGCTACTGTTTGTTGTTAACATTTCATTGTTTTATTTTTCTCTGTAGCAAAGTGTTTCTTACAGCGTATATCTTCTCTGAAATTATTACAGGTGGTGCTTTACAGGTTTTACAGTTTTATCTAACATTAGGATAAGCTTTCAGGGTTACTGCATTTGTTGTTGACTGATTGTTTTTGCTCGTCCGTGGTTTTTCGTTTTCAGCAGGGGAAGGGCCCAGCCACCCCACACTACACTCCTTTTATAGGATACCACAGTTGTGACATTTCCTGTGGCAGAGCAGGAAGGGGTGGATCAGTGGGGCCTCCACAAGGTGAGCTCATTTACAGGGGCACTAGTAATTTAACTTGTTGTTATAACAAGTTAAACAAAACACAATCAAACCATTACTTGCATTTTTTTTCATTTTTTTTCCTTCTAATTACTCTGACTAGGTTATAAACCCAGCAACTTATCTGGAATGGATATCATTAACTGCAGGTACTGTGGAACAATTTTCAGAAGGACATTCTTGCAGGATTTAGGACACTGTCCTACATGCTGGGCTTTTGGAGATCTTAGGGCTCAGGTCCGGGCAGCATGGGCAGAGATTGCACTCCTCAAATTTCATATTCAAGAGGAAATACATTATATGAACCACCCGCCATTTCCCAAGCATCAAACAGAAAAACCTTGACCGCAGAGGGTAGTTGGTCCTGGAGGTTGGCAGGTGGTTAGAAGGGGCAAATCGTGTGCCCCATCACACTCTGCTCTCCAACATATTACCTCCAAAACCATGACAAACACTACAACAGGTATCTGCCCCTATCTCTGAAATCAAACAAAGAGGCAGAAGACATTGCAGAGCAGGACACTGCAGCACAGGAGCTAGCACAACAAAACTCACCCAAATCAGGAACCAAAACAAAAAAGCAAAAAGGAAATCCAAAACTTCTGATCATAGGAGACTCATGATTCGGGAGTTGATATCCATCTCCAGCCAGGGTATGGTCAGATGTCTCCCAGGTACATCAACATGGAGAGACACTGACCGGATTGCTAAAATTGTTCACAAAGCAGGAGAAAACATTGATGTCCTAGTACACATAGGGACTAATGATCTCGCCAGCCGGTCAGTTGTGGAGACCAAGGAACACCTGACCAGGCTGGGTGACAAACTATCATCTATTTCATCCGGCATCTCCTTCTCTGAGATCCTGCCAGTCTGGGAGAGGGGAGCAGATGGACAGAAGGTCAGAGAAGGGGAGATAGGGGAGCTAAACATGTGGCTCAAGGGCTGGTGCCAGGAAAAAGGACACAGATTTGTAGGGAACTGGCAACAGTTCTGGGAGCAAAAGTTCTTTAAATTTGATGGACTGCAGCTGACTAAGGAGGGAGTCAGTGCATTGGGGCAGAAGTTTGACATCCTTGCAGAATATTTAAACTAGCAAATGGGGAGGGGTGCAGCACCCCATACGTCGAATGGGAAGAACACCCTTCCCCCCTCAGCTAGTGGTCAAACAGGGATTCAGCATGTTTGCAGTTCATTTGCATCACCAGGTAAGAAAAAAGGTTTGTCTCCAATACGACACACAGGGGTAATGCCAAACCTCACCCAACAACTAACACACCAAAATCTGGCCAATGGAAAATCATGTACACAAATGCTCACAGCCTGGGAAATAAGATCCCAGACCTGCAGGCAATAATGTCAGAGGCTAAACTGGACATAGTAGCAATTAGTGAGACGTGGTTTACCAGTAACCACACTTGGGAGACTTCAGTACCTGGCTATGTATTGTTCAGAAGAGACCGAGGTGCAAAATGGGGGGAGGAGTGGCCCTGTATGTCAATGAAAATATCAAAGCTACAGAAATTCAGAATACACATAAGGAGCCAGAAGAACTGTGGGTCACCCTGGAAACAGGAAATGGGACAGCCATAAGGACTGGGGTTGTCTACAGGCCCCAGACCAGGGGGAGGACATAGACACATTACTGTTAGAAGATATACAAAGCATGACAGCTAAAGGGGAGGTTCTGATAATGGGAGACTTCAACATGCCGGATACAGATTGGTCAATACCAGCAGGTACATCTGCCAGAACTAGACACATAGTGGATTCCCTGCAGGGGGAGGGCCTCAAACAACTGGTACAGCAACCCACGAGAGACAGGGCTATCCTAGATCTAGTACTGACTGACAAGGAAGGGATCACAGATCTCCAGGTAGAAGGTCACCTGGGGGCCAGTGACCATTACATGGTATGGTTCAGTTTGGCTACTACATCTAAATCATCCCATTCCAAGGCAAAAATATGGGACTTCAGAGGAGCTGACTTTGATAAGATGGCCAACAGAGTTAAGCTAGCCCTGGCAAAAAGAAACACAGGTGAGGGGGTACAGGCAAAGTGGGCAAGCATTAAGGATGCAATACTTGAAGCAACATCCCATTGTGTTAGACAGAAAAGAAAGTGCAAAAGAAGAAGGAAACCACTTTGGTTCTCAAATACAGTAGCAGAAAAGGTCAGAGCCAAAAGGCTGGCCTTCAGGAAATATAAGGGAACACAACGGGATGAAGATAGGAGGCATACCAAACTGCCCTAAGGGAAGCAGGGAAGGCAGTAAGGCAGGCAAAGTCCCAAACTGAGGAAAAACTAGTACTAACAGTAAAGAAGGTGACAAGACTTTCTATAGATACATTAGTGAAAGGAGAAAGTCCAGAGGGGTATTGCTAAGCTTAATGGAGAAAAGGAGCATGTGAGGAGGAGGACCCTGTAAAGGCATCTATCCTAAATAGATACTTTGCTCAGTATTTACTGAAGAGAAGGTAGGGCAGGGCCCACAGCTCAGCATCATGGACACAGGGGGAGGGAGGTGAGCACTACTCCCTTCACAAAAGAAAGGGTCCTACAAGAGCTTACTAAAATCAGGGTGGATAAGGCAATGGGACCTGATGGCATACATCCCAGGGTACTTAAGAAGCTAAAGGTGGAACTAGCAGAGCCATTAGCAGAACTGTTTAGTGAGCCTCTGAGCACAGGAGAGGTCCCAGAAGACTGGAGAAGGGCTCATGTGATCCAGCTTCACAAGAGTGGTAGCAGGGAGGAGGCGGAGAACTACAGACCAGTCAGTCTTACCTCAGTAGTGGGCAAGATTATGGAGGCAATCTTAAGGAAAGGATAGTGCAACACCTGGAATCCATAGGGCACAGGATCCAAAACAGCATGGGTTTACAAAGGAAGGTCCTGTCAAACTAATCTCATAGATTTCTTTGACTGGGTAACCAGAGTGGTGGACCAAGGGGAGCAGTTGATGTCGCCTACCTTGACTTCAGCAAAGCGTTTGACACTGTTCCACATAGAAGATTGATAAATAAGCTGGGTAGGCTCGGGTGGGTCAGAAGTTGGTCAACTGGGTGGCAAACTGGTTGACGGGCAGAAAACAGAGAGTGGTGGTAAACGCATACAGTCAGAAGAGATGCAAGTCACAAGTGGTACCTCAGGGATCAGTCCTGGGGCCAGTCCTCTTCAACATCTTCATTAGTGACCTTGCAGATGGACTAGAGGGTAAGGCTTGTCTCTTTGCAGATGACACCAAGATCTGCAAAAGAGTAGATGATCCAGATGGGGTGGGCAGAATGAGAAGAGATCTGGATAAACTAGCAAAATGGTCAGAAGAGTGGCAACTGGATTTAATGCAAAGAAGTGCAAGATCATGCACATAGAGAAGAGAAACCCTGAAGCCACCTACAGGCTGGGAGGGAGTTGCTAGCAGTCACAAAGGAAAGAAGGAGACTTGGGCATCATCATCACTGATGACCTGAAATCATCCAAGCAGACCTCTAAAGCAGTAGGTAAGGCTGGGGGGGGTGTTAGGGTATATTAGTAGGGTAAGTACTCAAAGAGGGAGGTAACAATCCCTCTTACAAGACACTGGTTAGGCCCCATCTGGAGTACTGCATGCAGTATTGGAGGCCACACCTTCACAAGGACATTAACTCAAATTGAGGCAGTCCAGAGAAGGGCAACCAAAATGGTGCAAGGACTGCATCAGAAGACATATGAGGACAGATTAACCGAGCTCAATATGTATACCCTTGAGCAAGGAGGAGAGAGGTGATATGATCGAGGCACTCAAACACCTTAGGGCATTAACAAGGTGAAAGAGTCTCAACATGTTTAAATATAAGAAAAATAGCAAGACAAGAGGACACAGCATGAGATTAGAGGGGGCGATTAAGGGGAATGTGAGGAAATTCTTTTCACAGAAAGGGTGGTGGATGCATGGAATGGCTTACCACAAGAAGTGGTGGCTATGAATACAGTGCAGGGCCTCAAACAGGCATGGGATAGGCATAAGGGAGCAATACAAATGACTATGAATAGATAGGCCACTGACAGAGCAAAGGCCGATGGCACATTTATAAGGCAGAAAAAAGAAATGGGCAGACTGGATGGGCCTTGCGGTCCTTATCTGCTGTCATCTTCTATGTTTCTATGTTTCTATGTTGAACCCTCCCTTCCTGCCTCCACAGGAAGTACTAACTTCTGTCAATCAAACCCCAGTGCCTATAGAATTGGAGTTAGTCCTGGGTGGGTGGATGAATGGAGGGGATGGAGGGAAGGAAGTACCATCGGTGTGGACTGCTGTACTCTGGTCCCTACTTGCTACTGTGACAAAGCTCCTCTCTGTTGCTCCTTGTGTCCCCCACTCCAGTGAACTAAACTGTGGTTGCAACAACAGAAACAAAATGAAAAAATAAAAGAAAAATCAAAACCAAAACAAAGTAGTGAAAGCTCTGCTCTGCTGCTCCAGTTTTCCCCACTTCCGGAACCTGGAAGGTAGAGGGGAAAAAAACCTAGCAGCCCTGCCCACCGACTCGGTGATCTGATGAAGAGACCACACAAAACCTGTTTGTTTACATTACTTGATCAACTCCCACAGTATCTTTCCTGGACTTGGGAACACTCCCAACACAGTCTAGACACTCATGATGCAGTAGGAGGAGAGAAGAGTCATGAGTGACTACACTACTTGGGGGTATTTGCCATTTCATTTTAATTTTTTATACTTGTAAACAAGATGGGCAAATTGCCCGTTTTCACAAGCGACAAGTTTAACATGTAAAACACACATTATATAACTACAAAACACAATAAAAAAGGTTTATAAATAATAAAAACTTACTATCACATATCACATTCAAGTTAAACACATAATTAGCAAAAACAATTGCACCCTGATTTAATATCAAGCCATTGAACCAACCTACTCTTGAATCTCCTTACTATACTAGCATTTGTTACTGGTGTGGGAATACTATTAAAAAACCCTATGGCCCTATGGATAACTGATCTTTGACCTATGGTTTTCCTATATAAAGGAATACCAAATAATTCCTTAAGCTGAAACCTGGTATTCTTTAAACCAGTTGGAGTCGGGAAAAGGTCAATGATGGTGGGGGGGGGGGCAGTAAACCCAAGGTACCATTAAACAAAAAAGTTCCCAGTTTAATATTAATTCTGTCCAAGAATGACAGACAATTAGCTTCCCTAGTTAGTACACAATGATGGGTGTCAAATAGCAAACCAGTCATAAATCAAACAATACCATTATATGTAGTCCTAAGTTTCTGCAGCATTTTTTCGTTAGTACCTGAATAGATCAACAATCTGCAGTCCAACAGACTTAACAATAGCCTATGTCCCAATAACCTTTTAGATTCTAGAACAAGAAGAGTTTTTATCTTAAACAACATTCCTAATCTCTGATGGATTTTCTTAATTAATGTATTAATATGATTTTCAAAAGAAAACTGAGAATCCAAAATAATCCCTAAGCAATTGAAACTGTCAACCAGTTCAATAACATTACTGTGCAAATCTATTATAAAGAACATTGATGTTTTTCAATTTCCTGGGACCTGAGAAAACCATAGCCTTAGTCTTGGACGAATTAGAATTAAATTGTGGGAACATAACCAATTTTGAAAATTTTCAAAGTCTTGTTGGACCTGAACCAGAGCAGAATCAGGATCAGGACCATCGGCAAACAAAACTGCATCACCTGCATACAATATTATTCTTGAACAAACACAGGACAAAGGGGCAGCATTCATAAAAAGAGAAAAAAGTAAAGGGCCCAATATAGAACCCTGTGGTGCCTCACAAGAAATCAGATGAGAACCAGAACAAGTATTTGCAATGATGGTCTCGTGCTCCCTTCCTTGCAAATACTCAGAGAACCACAGAGTCACATTGCCTGATAAATTAACCTCCCTCAAGGACTCCAATAACTTGGAATGATTAACCAATTCGAAGGCCTTGGTGAGGTCCACAAACACTGCAGCCAGGGAGCACCCTGAATCCAGGGTATCCCATATGCAGTTGTGAAACCCACCAAGGCCATCTCAGTATTGTAACCCCTCCTGAATCCATGCTGACAACTAGATAGCAAGTTATATTTAAACAAAAAAATCCTGAAATTGATCAAAAACAATTCTTTCAAGGATCTTGGACAGGGGTGCCAAACATAGAAACATAGACTTTGACAGCAGATAAGGACCGCTTGGCCCATCTAGTCTGCCCATTTCCCTACCTACAGGATAGGCCGCAGATCCTAGTTAACCAACAGCCTATTTCTTCCTACCCCCCACAAGAATTGCCTTATGTCTGTCCTATGCATTCTTGAATTCTTCCACAGTTTTAGACCCCACAACCTCCTCAGGAAGGCTGTTCCATGCATCCACTACCCTCTCTGTGAAATAATACTTCCTCACATTGCCCCTGAACCCTCCTTCTATCTTTAAATTGTGTCCCTTGTTCTTGCACATCTCTTTTCTGAAAGATGCTACCTCTTGGACTTTGTTTATTCCACTGAGGTACTTAAAAGTTTCTATCATGTCCCCCCTCTCCCTTCTTTCCTCAAGGGTATACATATTAAGCTCCTTTAGTCTCTCCTCATACTGCTTCTCTTGCAGACCCTGTACCATTTTAGTTGCCCTCCTCTGGACTGCCTCTATCCTGTCTATGTCCTTGCGGAGATGGGGTCTCCAGAACTGGACGCAGTACTCCAGATGGGGTCTCACCAACTGTCTGTACAGAGGGATAACAACTTCCTGTTTTCTGCTGCTGATGTCTCTCCCTATGCATCCCAGTATACCCCAGCCCTCCCTACTGCCTTCTCACATTGCTTACTAACCTTAAGGTCATCTGATATGATTACCCACAGGTCCTTTCCTTTTTGTTGTTGTTACTACCTCCCCCATTGTGTATTCTTCCCTTGTTCTTGTTTCCCAAGTGCATTATTTTGCACTTCTTTGCATTGAATCCTAGCTGCCATACTTCTTGACCATTCCTCCAACCTTGCCAAGTCCTTCTCATCCTTTCCACGCCTCCTTGTGTATCAACTCTGTTGCAGATCTTTGTGTCATCTGCAAAAAGGCATACTTTTCCTTCCAGTCCCTCTGCAATGTCACTGATGAAGACATTAAAAAGGAATGGACCCAATACTGAACCCTGCGGTACTGCACTAGTAACCCCTCTTTCTTCAGAGTGGACTCCATTTACAATTACCTTCTGTGTCCTGTTGTGCAGCCAGTGTTTTACCCAGGCTACCACCCTGGGACCCACTCCCAGGCTGGTTAATTTGACTATTAATCTTTGTGTGGGACTGTGTACAAATGCCTTGCTAAAGTCTAGGTAGCTATGTCCACAGCCCCTCCCTGGTCTACTACTTTGGTCACCAAGTCAAAGAAATCTATAGATTCATCTGACATGACCTTCCCGCTGTGAACCCATGCTGCCTTGGGTCCTGTGCCCCACTGGCCTCTCAGGTACTCAACTATTCTTTCCTTCAGAGTGACTCCATCACTTTCCCTACCACAGAGGTCAGACTGACAGGTCTGTAGTTTCCTGCCTCTGTCTTGGTCCCACTTTTGTGAAGGGGAATCAACTCTGCCTTCCTCCAGTCCTCAGGTACCACACCATCCTCCCATGATTTATTAAAAAGAGTAGCCAGTGGTTTCACTAGTTCCTCCCTTAATTCTTTTAGAATTCTGGGGTGAATTCCATCAGGACCCATTGCTTTGTCCACCTTCAGTTTTAGGAGTTCTTGCAGAACCCTTTCTTCTGTGAAAGGACTAGGATCGTCCCCCCTATCAAGAGTGCTTCTGTTAATTGGATTACGCACTTCCCCCTCCTCTTTTGTGAATACTATCAACAATGAAATAGAGGTCGGTAATTTGAAACAGTCTTTCTATAGCCAGACTTGAAGATTGGCTTAATGACAGCCATCTTCAAAATCCCCAGGAAAACATTGTTACATAATGAAAAATTAATTAAAACAGATAAAGGAGTAGCCAATACATTTATACCCAGCTTAAGAAATCGATAATCAGTCATGTCCTGACCCATGACTGTTTTAGGATTATACTTAAGAATTTAAGAAGTGACTATCTCTGGGGTTATAATCTGAAAATAAAAATGAGGGTGGCCATTATTCCCTTCATTATGGGAGGACTGGGATATATGTGATACAGAAGTTTTATGATACCTTGTCAAGTCACCAAAGTACTCTTTAAACATCAAGGATACTTGACCTGGGTCACTTAACAAGAGACCATCCTTCTGTAATGAAATCACTGAATCACTAATATTCCTTCCCATTAAATTATTGAGCATATTCCAGGTCTGCTTTGGGTTTCCCAGGGATGACAACTGTTTATTTTTTAAAAAATCTATATTTGCCCTCCTGATAGCAGTCTTACATCTATTCCTCAAAATCTTATGCTCAAGCAGATGATTGGTTTCCTGACTTTTTTAAATACTTTCCATGCTTTATCTCTACATTTGAGAGGAACAATATGGCTCCAGTAATCCACTCATTTTTATTAGATCTAATTCTCATCCTTTTTAAAGGAGCTATGTGATTAACAACTTGATTGAATAGTACAGAAAATCTACCTAGCATCTGATCAATATCCTGGGACTCTTCAATAATTGTCCAATCAATCATCTCATAAGCTGCATTCATGATTTCTGAAGAGATACATTTAATGTTCCTAGTTTCTATATAGCAAAGAGGCCAATGAATTTGCCTAGTAGATCTTAAACAAAATACTGGGCAGTGGTCATTAACCACATCAGGCAAGACACCTGAATTGGTGATCCTGGTGGGGGTTAGTGACCATAACCCAGTCAAGAATAGAACCTCCTCCTCCATCTACCCCTTGCTTGAATCTTATAACATGTGTTATTAACTGTTGAACACCCATCTCCTGAAGTCATTCAACCACTGGGAGATTAGGTTCCTGGCCCCAAATTAAGATTAAAATTCCCTAAAAGAATCCATTCACTATTATTTGGCAGAGATTTCTGAAATTCAGAAATATAAGGTAAACCGTGCTTGGCTAAGCCAGGGGGGAAATAAATAGAGGTAATGGCAAGATTTTTTTTCGGACCAAGTAAAATATTAACTGAGATCATTTCACAGCCAGTTTCATTTGACTGGGGAAGTAATCTCTAGTACTAGTCTAGTACTAGTGAGGCCCCACCTGGAGTACAGTGTACAGTTCTGGAGACCATACCTACGTAAGGACATAGACAGGGTAGAGAAGGTTCAGAGGAGGGCAACAAAGATGGTGCATGGATTGCATCACAAGTCCTATGAAGACAGGTTGAAGGAACTGAACATGTACTCCCTGGAGGAGAGGAGGGAGAAAGGGATATGATAGAGACATACAAGTATCTTACAGGGAGGAACAGGGTGCAGGAAAACACTATTTTTAAGCGAAAAAGATGTTCCAGGACTAGAGGGCATGGGATGAAGTTGGAGGGAGGACGATTCAGAGGAAACATGAGAAAGAATTTCTTCACAGAACGGGTGGTGGACAAGTGGAACACCCTGCCAGAGGAAGTGGTGGGGGCTGAAACAATCACGGGATTTAAGAATGCATGGGATAGACATAAAGGAATTCTAGAGGTCAGGGGTAAGGGGCAACAGACTTCTAGGAAAACAAACTGAACTTACAAGCTCAAATGGGCAGACTGGGTGGGCCATAGGCCCTTATCTGCCGACACTGTCTATGTATCTCCTGAACCATAAACTTAACCTTGGTATACATTGCAACCCCCCCCCCCCCTTCTTACCAAGTCAATCCCTCCTAAATATATCATAATCAGGTAGGGATATCTCATTATTACATATCATACCAGTTAACCTGGTCTCAGATAAAGTTATAATACCAAAATCATACTGAGCTACCCAAGCTTCAAATAATGTCCATTTTGATGTAAGACTCTGGACATTTAAATGAACAATACTAGTAGCTGATTTCGAAAACCTTTCCTGGACATTACCATAGGTAGGCCCTGGATGTGGATGAACTGAACGTGAAAGCAACAACAACAACAATATTATTGTCCTTCTAAGCAGTTTTTTACAATTATGATGCCGTAGCTCTTGACCATATTTCACTAAATGTTTTCTTGTTGATGGAACAGGAAACTTAATAGTAAGTAGGGTTTCAACCAATGTTATAATAGTTGACCCTTTATCCAGTTCCAGCATGGTGGAGGGGATAATAAGAAATACTGACGTATAAGACACCAATGTGGAACTCCATTCAGTAAGGTTAGATCTAAATGAATGAATAAGCAGAGGTTGAGTATTAACCGAATACCCCCCACTCACCCTTGATCAAGACATACAGCCTAAGATTACTATTAGGCACAGCAATTTCATTTTAAAATACTTTGATTAAATTGAAAACTAAAACTAAAAACCAAAATAAATAAAATCACTAAACTAAAACCACTTAACTGGAACCCCACAATCAAACAGTATAAACCCAAGATTAATGCATTGTTTTACAGCTATCAAACTCTAGAAGTTACAAAATAATTGCCACTTCCTAAAGCAGTATTCTATAACTTTCTCTGTGACACTTCCTGAATATTTCTTAGTATAAACTAGAACTCAAACTAAATCAACCAAACTTCTAAGATCTATTTCTATTAGGAGCGGCGCTTGCACCACTCACAATGCAAGTGGCACAGGATTTTAAACAGCAGAAACTCCACCTCGTATAATGACCTCAACAGTCAGCTCCCCCGAGCCCCCTACTCACTGAGCAAATGTAATTAATTAGCAGAGTCACGGAAGCAACGTGGTAAGACACAAAGTCTTTCACACTTGTGCAGCTTTTCTGGACTCCTTGCAGGGGAATTGTCTTGGGGAACAGCGGGTAGATTAAAGTGTAATATAGGCAGTCAAGCCACTTGTGAGCGGTGTGAGATTTTAAACAGCAGAAACCCCACCTCCTATGATGACCTCAGCAGTCAGCTCCCCCGAGCCCACTACTCGCTAAGCAGATGTAATTAATTAGTAGAGTCACAGAAGCAATGTGATAAAACAAAAAGTCTCTCACACTTGTGCAGCTTTTCTGGACTCCTTGCAGGGGAATGTTCAAGAAGTATGTAGTAAGAATCTGTTAAGGATTTCAAACAAAACAAGGTTGGTATAATTACACCATTTGCATTGATACTAGTTCAACTAAAAAAGGAAGCAGATAAAACAGTACCCAGTGAAGACAGTGCAGATTTTACCATGGGGCAAAACCGTGCGGTGAAAATAGCTGCTGTGAAAACAGCAACAGGGAACATATATCGCGGACATAACAGTGCTATACCTGTGGCTGTTTTCACCTTCCAAGTGTCAGTTTACAAGCATGCTGTTGCCATGGCTGTCTTGATACAGCAACAGGTTGTGGATGGCGATGGCACCTACGGCCAACCCGGGTTCAGGTCCCACCTCGCCGTACTTCTTTTGTTTTTTTTTGTTTCCTCAGTTGCCATGTGGCCACCCCCCTTGCCTTCCCTCTTGCATGTGCTTGACTATATCCCCTTCCCCAAGCTGTTCTGCCTCCCAACTTACCCCTGTCCTCTTTCTCACCCTCCACCCAAGTGGAGTGCACTTCGTAGTTTCTCAAGTGACTCTATCCACTCACCCAGATTACGCCCATTCCCCGACATATGTCACCCCTTGGAAGGGTTCTTTGTGATAACGACAATCACGGAATAGTGATCACTGTTACAGTGAGTGTACATCATCAAAAATGGATTTCAGTGATGTACGCTCTCGGAGATTGGGAAGAGGACGTCCAAGATCTTTGGGTATATTTTTTAATGTGAGAGACTGGGCCCCCCACACCCCTCTACTAAAGGATTCTCAACTCCAAGGGTGTGCATGTCAGGGGGTGTGAATACTTTAAAAAAGCTGGCTGCCAGCAAAAAAAGTAAAGCGCCACACCCTGCACCTACCAACCAATGACCCTCCCCACCACGCTAGTGGACCACATTCCCTCCCACATACATTCCGTCCCCTTCCTCCCCCTGCATATGTGACATGCATACATGCGTAGCTTCCTCTCACTCTATCTCACCCACCCCGGTATCCGGGTGCTACTCTGCCAGGTAGCCCTCAACACAGGCCCCGTAATTGAGTTGCCATTTTTGTAGAACGCTAATTGTAGATGCTGTGTTCACTGGATACTCCCTTGGAAATAATTATATTATGGGGGGGGGTGCAGGGTTCGGGGGGCAAAGCCCTGCACACAAAATTACTTTTTCTAAGAGATGTTGTCAGCGCTATTGTCTCTGCATGGTTTTCTGCCATGCAATTCCATCCACGCAGATATCACAGTAAATTGATAACACAACCAGCAGCATCAGTGAATCATAAAATTTGCGTTTTTAACTAGACATAATATGATGTAAAAAGAGTTAACAGTGCCCCTTTAAGTGAATTTTAAGGGGGACAGTCTCAAGAAATGCACTGCAGTATGATATTCAAAGGGAAGAAATGTGTCGCGTATCTCCAGCTGCTGCCAAGCGCAGCATTAATGTACGCGGCACACCTCGATGGGGCGTGTCCATGAATATGCACCATATCCCCATATCCAGCCAAGATGTGCGGCGCAGCTGCCCGCACATCTCAGAGATGTGCTGCACAAATGTCCACCAACAGGCAGGCTGCTGTACTGCACACAGCAGCACAGCAGCCACCAGCTCCTGCAGCCTGATGGCAACCCCATCCCCAACCCTGATCATGGTGTACATATGGGTTTGTGAAAGTTCCTATTCCCTGGTAGTCTAGTGGATCCCCCCCCCTCCAAGCCCCAAACCCCATTTGCCATAGCAGTGTAAGTGCCCCCCTTTCCACTATGGAAAAAGGGCTGGGATAATTATTTGTTTTTTATTCGAATGGGGATCGGCATGGGGAAGGGGATCCACTACACTATGGAAAGGGTTGGGGGTAACCATTATATTTTGAATGGGAATCAGGATGGGAGGAGGACCACTACACTATGGAACAGGTCTGGGGTTTGATGTTATGCGGGATTGTGAGGGGGAGGCAGGCCACCCTGCACATCCTGCCAGGTGCATCCCTGCTAAATGTATGCAAATGCATCCATAATGAGCATGCAAATGGCCTGTTTGTGCCTTGCATGCCTAATGGCTGCATTTGCTTTTTTCAGGCTGAATATAGGGAATTTGGGACTGGCTCATCTGGGGATGCACCACACATCCCCATTCCAGGTATTCAAGCCATCCCCCGGGATGCACTGGTGCATTGTCAGTGGCCCCCATTTGCATTGCCCCATTTGATTGCTATATTTAGATGAGATGCGTGATCATGCATCTCATTTGAATATCGCATTTTTTGTGCCAGCCCATTTATTTGGGCGGTGCATCTAGATGTGCCGGGTATCCCCTGGTCTTTAAAAATGGGGGCCTAAATGTTTCTGCTTAACTCTGGCTGCCAATAGCATTCAGTATTTTTGAGAAACTGTTTGCTATAAATAATGTTTCTAATGTTTAATGATGATGGTACGTGCCTGAGGCAGACATCCCTTTTTTCTGCTCAGGGAAAGTGTAACTCAGCTGTCAAAACAGTGGTTATGAGGGTCTACACTTGTTTAAAATAATGTTTGATTATTTGTACTATGGAGTTTAACTAAACCCCAAAAAGTAATAGTACATTTAAGTACACAAGGACTGTACACAAGAGATCAGAAAAATGAGGGACAGAATTTCACAGAGAGGTTATCCGACAGAGGTACTGTATTGGGAGAAGCAGAAGACTGAATAAAAGCAGCGAACAAAGAATATATCATACGATCTTGATAAAAATCTTAGTCTCAAGCTAGAAATAGGATAGTGCTCATCAGCAGATATAGTGACAAACTAGGTCTAATTAAAAATGTAACGAACAGGCATTGGTCAATACTACAGGCAGACAGAGATATAGGACACCTCTTCAGAAATCAGCCTCTAGTAACATAGAAGCAAAATAGCACAGTCAAGGAGAAGGTGGTGCATATGGCCCACTTGACTCCAGAAATCCCAAAAGGACAGCTTCTACTGGGACCCCTAAAACTTGGTGTGAACAGAAGTGGAGGTGTGCAGTGTGTAAACACACCTCAAGAACAGACTATTTGAGATCCCAATACATCAGATACTGACTACATTATATACTGAGTGCGACACTGTAAGGGTAGTCTATGTTATCTTATGTCCATGTGACCAGCTTTATGTGGGTAAGACCACTATGGTGCTGAAAGTTTGGATTTTTGAATATAAGGGGACATCAGGAGACAAGATTATGAATTTCTGATTGCAAGACATTTTAAATTACAGTGATGCACAGGGCATTCTATGCATTTTTTTGGGGTAGAACAAGTTAAACCACATGCTTGAGGAGAAGATTTTAATCTACAAATGAAATAGATACACATACTCAGGGCACTGCAGAAAGGAACAGAGATGAATGAGGTAACAAATTGGCAGATCTGCTGGTAACGTCACAGATCTGGAATACAGTATCTCACTGTGATAGATATTTTGTCCATCAAGGAATATATGAACCTTCTGTTTAAAAAAAATTTCATGTCTTGAGTTGGGGCTGATGTTGTCAGATACTATTAAAGGAGGCAGGACATTTGTGCTAATTGGCAGCATTTAGCATCACAGGTATCATAGGTAAATACAAGCTAAGTGGTCAGAGCCCATGATGGCTCACCAAATCAGAATGAATAGCTCATGATATTAGGCTTAATACTAATTTAATAAGTAATGTTCCTTTTTACAGAATTGAAATTAATACCTTCAAAAGGTTCATATTTAATCGTGCCCAAATAACACCAATGTGAAAAGCCATGTTTTAAATTGTTTTCTTTTTATTGACAATATTCTGCAAAGTTCTCTTTATGGGGCCAGTAATTTGGAGTTTTCATTATGCCATGGTTTGTGTACAGCATGTTAAGCATGAGCTGTTGACCTAAAGGAACTAAACTCCAAATTACTGGTTTCATGAAGTGAACTGTAACAGAATGCTGTCCATAAAAACAAAACAATGCAAAATACTATTTTTCTTCAAGTTCTGTTTATTGTTCAACAAATTAATGCCATTAAAAATTGCTATATACAGTACATTATACACTGCATATTATATATATAATCACATCTAAAAACATTTTAAATAAACACTTTGTTTTCTTATATTGCACAGTGCTATATGTCAGACATTTGTTAGTGACTGAAAATTTCTAAAATTAATTTTCCTGAGCACACATTTAACCTTCTTTATTCAAGTTTATATGTAGTTTTTCCCAACCACGATCTTCAGGAAGGAGGCCACAGAGTCTAATACTTTTTTTGAATGTGATTTCAACAGATGTGTTACCATATGTTGTGGTTCTAATTCCAGTGTACCTAAAATAACCCTCAGTAACAATTTCCTGTATTTATCATACAAAGGGCAGAGAATGACTAAATGAGCTAGGTTTATCAGTGCCAAGTTTACATTTACACATGCTCTTACTGTTATTCTTCTCTTTGTTAAACTGGCCCATTCTCCATTCTCTTGTAAAGCATTTGAATCTAAATCTATAGATAAGTGTTCACTATAAGGGTCTTTAATAACTACTGGGTAATATTCTGAATGAGGTTTCCTTTGGTTTTTGTTAGCCATGTGCATGTTTTATACTGTTTACATAACTCCATGTCTCTTTGTGTGAAAATATCTCTGACACTGTTTATTAACTCATGTTTTACTTGGGCCATTAGTAGTCTAAAGATATCTGACACACAATTTAGTAGCCCATAAGGTTTAACAATCTTTTCTATGATAGAAATACTAGGAAAGACAATGTTTTGCTGCAGGTAATCAATGGATTCTTCTATACATAATCTTGGGAGCCTGCCTTCTGCCATCCCATATTCTCTGAGCCAATAGTTATTTAGCCTTTGTTTAATCAGGCATTCCAGAGGGAGTTGTTCTAACTTAGTGCATACCAGCACTGACGGGGTTCCATTCAGGAGCCCCAAACATTTTATATAGAATTTATTTAAGCATGACTCAATATTTATATTGGATTAAGCCCCCATATTTCTTTCCCATAAAGAAACTGACTCCTTATTTTAACATTAATAACCTTGATGTTACCTCTGACTGAGTTTCTCCTGTATTTATAAAACAATTAGCTCAATATGGGCTCTTTGCTTTATTTTCTAGTTCTTTTAGGTGCTCACTCCATGTCCCTTCCTGTGACACTGTTAACCCAAGATAACAAAAGTTACTAACCACTTCTATTTCATTCCTATTTATAGAATATTTATATTTCCTATTATTCTCACTAAATATCATAATTTTGATTTTAATATAATTAATCTGTAAATCAGAATGTTCACATTCTGTATTTAATTTCTTTAACATTCTTTTCATTCCTATATAGCTTGTTGAAAGACGGGTGATGTCATTTGCTTATGCCAGATAAGGGCATGCTATATTACCTATTTTTGGCAAGTGGAAGTCTGCAGCATACATATTTTGAAGAACTTGAATTAAAACATAAATTAAATAGAATGGGGGATAAGGTGTATCCTTGTTTCACACTGTGTTGGTAATACATTTCTCACTCCTGTCTCCCTTGGTGTTGTATCTTATGTATGTACATTTATCATGGTAAAAGACTTTAATTAAGTTTATTATTATAGTGTATGGTGGAACGTTGTTCTCGCTAGAAATCCCACCTCATTGAAAGGCTGTTCATCCACACTTAGCAAAATGAATGGAATGCTGTTCTGACCGTATGTGCAGAACAGCATTCCATCCATTTAGAATTGAAAGCTTGGGCCACAGTTTAAAAACATATACAGAAAACCGTCATGAGTCACCATCATTTATGGGTACACGGTAACTGCAACAGTGGTTTTCTAAAAAGGGAACAGTTAATTTGCCATTACTCAGAATGCAGGATCAACCAGATATGTAAGTTTAACTTACAATTTTCATCATAGTATCCATTTCTGCTCTTGCTAAGTGAGAGATGCCACCTCCGTTTATTTTGGTTTTAAAATCCCACCCACACTAAAGTGGCAGCCAATGGGAGTGTGCGCTGCTGACATAGGGATGCCCAGTCCCTAGCAACCACATGACTCACCATTAACAAATGGGAGACAAGATTTTCTTTTCTGCATATAAATAATACATGTTTAAAGCCTACAAACATTGTTAAAATAAGTTTTGGGGTAAGACTGCCTTCTATTGCACAAGCATCACTGGCCAAACTACTAGAGGTTGCGGCGTTGATCGACCCAATTACGGTCTGTAATATAGGGGGGCACAATATGACTTTCTATTCTGGAGTGCACAAAACCCATTCCAGAATCAATTACTTTTTGGTTAATAAACAGGCAACTCAGGGGGTAAGGGAGCTGATTACACATACTAGAATCTTATCAGACCACTCCCCAGTCCAGCTAACTTGGGTGATAGAATCCCTCCCAAAGAGACCATACCAATGGAGGCGTGATGATTCCTTATTATTGGATAAACATATGCTAGCCAAGTCAAAACAGATACTGGTTGAAACTATCCAGACCCAACTCCCCACGCTTACAGATAGTAGATTAAGGTGGCCCACCTGTAAAGTTTTATATTCGGGTCTGGTTCAAAGACTGGCAGCCAGGAGAACTTATATGAGAAGGGCGAGGGAGGAGTTTATCCTGGGTGCTATTAACTCATTGGCTCCCCTAGAGGGTACTGCAGAAGGGTTAGACTTAGAGCTCAAGGGGCTTAGAGATGATATGGCAAATATACTTCATGGCAAGTTGGAGCGGTGGTCCGAAAGGTCCATGCAAACTATTTGATGCAAGGATGTTCCAGGCAGACTTCTTGCCCATAGAATAAGAGAATGGAGCGCTCTGGTAATTCTGCCATAAAGCATCGGGGAGAAATAATAACAGAACCCAGAAAATGGATGATGCATTTATGGCCTACTCCGAAGGGATCTATCAAAGGGGAGTCTCGGTAAGTGAAGGGGACATTATAGGGTTCTTGGGAGATATACCTCTTCCAAGGTTAGACCAAGATCAAGCCCAGTGGCTAGCGGCCCCTATTTCAGAGTCCGAAATATTAGAGGCGATTGTTTCACTTCCAAATGGTAAGACACCGGGACCGGATGGTCTAACTGCCCAGTTTTATAAATCTAATGCTGCAGTTATATTACCCCATTGAAAGAATTATTTGTAAACATTATGCAGGATGGAGTCCCGCACCCACAGTTATACCAGGCCTATATAACACTCACTCCAAAACCAAAGAAACCCAAAGAACTCCCTGAGAGCTATAGACCTATTGCCCTGATGAACCAGGACTTGAAAATGCTGACAAAGATACTGGCCAATAGAATTCTGATGCTTGCTCCTGGTTTAATTAGCCAAGAACAACTGGGGTTCATGCCGGGTAGAGGAGCTCATGATGCACTCTGGAAACTCCACCATATACTACATAAGGCCTCAACCTCTAAGCTACCTATGGCGGTAATTGCTTTAGATGCCGAGAAGGCCTTCGATAGGGTCTCCCATGATTTCTTATTTACAACCATGAAATGTATGGGTTTTCCGGAGGCCTTTCTTAGGAGTATTAAAAATGTATACGCTGCCCCTACGGCTAGGATTCTATGTAACGGTTATTTATCGAAGGAAATTGTTTTAGATAATGGGACCAGGCAGGGATGCCCCCTCTCACCAATATTATTCAATATCTACTTGGAACCCTTGCTAAGGGCGATTCATAAGGATCCGGTGATACAGGGGATTGTTATTGGGGGGATAGAAATGAAACTATCTGTTTTTGTTGATGACATTTTGTTACACTTACAGGAACCCGCAGAGAGTTTCAAGCAGATTCTAGACATAGTTGATAGATTCTCCATGGTGTCGAATTATAAGTTAAACTTGAGTAAGACGCAGGTTCTCCCTCTTACTATATTTACTCATAAAGCCGATTTTGAACCGCTCCATGTGAAATGATCCCCAAAAAGGCTTAAGTATTTAGGCATTTGGATCACTATTAATGAGGATGAAGGCCTTGATGCAAATTTAGGTGAGATACTATCGGTAATTAGAACGGATATAATTAGATGGAATAAATGCCCTCTAAATTGGACAGCAAGACTGGGTCTGGTTAAAATGAACCTGCTACCCAGACTTCTATATCCAATACATTTATCCCCATATATCATCCCTAAATGTTGGTCCACTAAAATACAAAAGCTCATTTCTAGCTTTTTGTTGGAGTGCTAAACCCCCTAGAAGAAAGTATAATATACTACGACTACCTTATAGCATGGGAGGTCTCAAAATCCCGGATTTACAAATTTACTATATAGCAGGCCAATTAGGGCTAATGAGTCGGTGGCGTGAGCAGGTGAAGCAGGGGGGATATATTCCAACATGGCTTCAGGTTGAGAAGCAAATCCTTTTGAATATGGGCGTTTCCCCAGAAGCGGTATTGTTTATTAATCCAAAAGAGCTACCGGATGGAGGAAAACAAACCCCAATTTATAAAGCAGTTCTGGCTTGGTGGACTCTTTTGTCCCCAAATCAAAGAAAAACCCAAAAAGACGCCAGAGAACAACCGCTTGTGGGTAATCCAAACATACACATTGGAAGGCAAACAATTAAAGGACAGGAGGCCACTCACTTGCTCAACTTAAGATGGGCGGATTTTTTGAAAGGGGATAAGGTGGTTCTCCCGGATCAGTGCAAGAAGTTGAACTTTTTTAAGAAAATGCAAATTACCAAGTTGTTGCAAAAAATGGAAAGGGAGACGGATAGATTTCATGATACTTCATTTACGTGGAATCTTCTTAAGGAGGTAAATTGTGCAAGAAATCCCCTGTCCAAAATCTATAAGATATTACTTGACTTTTTAAGCGGGGGTTCTTCTGTAAAGATTTCATACTGGGATAAACAAGAGGACATTAGCTCCTCAGGATCTGACTGGAAAGAAGTATGGAAGAGTAGTAGATATATTCTCATTCCTAAATATAAGATCATGCAATTTTAGTAGCTTCCAATCTATATTTATACCCTACTAAGCTATGTGCTAGGGGTCTCAGACAGACAGACCTATGTTTTAGGTGTAGTGCAGGTCCAGGGGACTTACTCCATGTATTATGGCACTGTTCCAAAACTTGCCCCATCTGGGAGCAAATTCAACATAATATGGATCCAGTGATAAATTATAAGGAACTCATCGTGCCTAAGATCTGTGTTCTAGGGGATATGCCAGATATCCCTAGCACGCTGGTTAAAGGCCACATTTCATTAATGTCCTCCTTGGTCAAAGCATTTGTCTTAAAGCATTGGAAAAGTGAGCTGATCTATTCATATGACCAATGGGTGGGAGACTTGTTGACAATCTTGGCCAGGCTTAGAAGACAAATGCTTCGAACAGGACGAAAGGCATCTTACGATAAGAGATGGAGGACCTTGGAGGGCAGTATATACCTTGCAGTCCAAAATTCCCCAGACAAGGGTTTGTCTGTCAGAAGGTACGTAATTAGAATAGCTGAGTAGGGAGTAGATACTCCTGTAATAGTGGGCTTTTTTAAATGCACTTAGCTTACTGAAGCAGGTCAGCCTCGCGTCAATGTTTTTCTTGTTACTGGAACACAGAATCTGCCGGATATTGATATGGGGGGGGGACTCTCTCTTTTCCCTTGGGACACAACTGCAAGATATATCCCTGAGGATCCTTGCGTGTGATATAAGGCCTTAAGAGGCACCATAGGGCAACTGAGATTTAGACATTGATTCATATATACATTTTTTTTTGGATGGGGTTGTCCTAATTACTATGCTATAAACCCAGGCATGAGGAAGTTGTTAAAGGGTATGCAGTGTGGCTGTGTACATACATAGTTATCGTTTGTACATAGTGGTCACACCCAGTTTTGGGGTGTGGGCCTGGGCATGTCCTGGGCATATGTGTCTGTTTGTCTAATGATCACTGGAAGAAAAATACAATAAAGATGATTGAAAAAAAATATAAGTTTTGGGGTACCATACACTATAAAAAATACTGGATGGGTAACCCAGTGCAGAACCAGTGTGTTCTGCCACCTCGGGGTCTGATTCCCACAGACCTCTTGAGCTTCACTCTCGAGGTCACAGGGAATCAGACCCCTCTGTGGCAGAGCACACTGGTTCTGCACGGTTACCCATACAGTATTCTCTATGTTCATTCCATACCCATTTTTTTCTACTCTTTCCCACATTTTAATTCTATTTACTTTGTCGAAAGCAGCTTTAAGATCCACAAATGTGCAGTATCATTTTTGTGTTTTAACTGTTTTATATTTATAAAATGAGTGCACCAAAGTGAAACACTGGTCTGTTGTAGAGTGCTTAGCTTCAAAGCCAGCTTGAGCTTCATCTAGTAAATGATTTTCTTCCAATCAAGTTACAATTCCGTTATTGATGATTCTTGTAAATATTTTTTCAGTGCAATCTATTAAGCTTATGGGCCTGTAACAGCTCGGGTAATTTTTCTCCCCTGTTTTGAACAGCAGGGCTATTATATTTTCTTTCCAGCTATAAGATATTTTACCTGTTTCCAATATATATTTAAATAATTTGTGCAAGAAAGGGATCTATAATGATTTTGTTCTCCATATCACATCTAGGGGGACTCCATCTGGGCCCTGTGTCCTGAAAAGGATTTTAGTGCTGAGGCTATTTCTTCTATTAAAAGATTATCTTCTAAAGGAGTCCATAATTCTGCCTCCAGATCCTCCTTTAGTTTTGTTGTGTAGTCTCTATTGTTGTTAAAAAAAAATGTTAAATGCTGTACCCAGGTGTCAGGTTCAATATTTGTGTCAGTTTCTTCACTATAATCATTCATTCCTTTGCCAGCTATAGACCAACATTTATTATCATTTCTTTGGTTCACTGCTTTTTCCAATTCTACCCATAAATGTTGCCTATATTGATCTCTGTTTTGACGGAGTACTTCATTTTATTCTTTCCTCCATCTGTTCATTTTCCTATTATTATTCATATTAAGATTGGATTTTGTTATTCTCAGTTGTTTGTTAAGTTGTTTCTTAGCTTGTTTACATTCTTTATTAAACCAAACATGTCCTGTTCTAGTATTCATGATTACCTTTTTGGATATGATATTGGAGATTCTAGTTATGATGCCTTTGTACTTTGCAATTATTATTTCCCTCTGTGTTGATGTCTTCAGGTAGACTGTCTAGGATTCCACTTTCCTCTAGCCTGTTGATAAACTCTTTGCTCTCAATTCTCTCCCAGCATATACATCTCTTTCTTTTTATGCCTATAGGGGCTGTTTTCATTTTATTATTAAAACAATCCTTATTCACCTTTATCTTAATTTCAAATGCACAATGTGGGCTTTCTGATTTAATTTCTACCATCAAGTCCAAACATTCTGTTAGCATATTGATGTTTACCCAAACCTGGTCCATGACTGATGATTCAGTTCCCCCTGCAAATGTAAAATGATCTGGTTTGTCATTATGTGCACTGCCATTCAACAGAGTAAAATTCCTTTCCATCATTACCTTATGTAACTTTATCCCTTTGTTATTTATCATCTGGTCACTAGATCTCCTATCTGGTGCAGGGCTAATGCCTCCTTGGAGGGACAATATACTCAAGGAGTCTTCCGTGGCTCCTGGCAACTGCCCTACTCTAGCACTGAAATCCCCAAGTAGTAGAATATTCATTGCTGGGTTTTTAGCTGTTAGTTACTACACTAATGATTTCGGCTGTGTTAACAGATCCCTGTCCCCATATTCGCTATTTTAAGGTGGGCAATAGATATTTATTATTGCTGTCTCATTTTTCCAATTTGACACAATGATTGCCAAATTACCATCTCTATTGATTTGAAATTCTTCTGTAGTTATATTCTTGTCTAATCTGCAGAACGTTACTAATCCACCCACACTCCTACCATACTTCTTATATTGACTTAACCGATTTCCAGTAAGATTTAAAACCATTCAAATAGACATTACCATTTGCCTATGATTCTTCTATGCATTTATAATGAAATTCTTGCAGATACTTTACTAATTCTGCATCAAAGTAGGGGTACCTTGAGCTACTAAAGACACACCTAAGCCACCTGGACTGGACACCAGTCGACTCTGCCATTGATGTAAACCAAGCCTTAGACCTTTTCATCAGCCACTTCACTGCAACCTGCAATATTTTTGCACCTCTCAAAAAGCTGAAGGTCAGGGGCAGAGCTAACCCTTGGATAACCCCCGATCTAATCACTTTACTCCAACATAGGGATCATCTCTGGCACTGTGCCCGTGCAACATCCAAACCTGGGGATATTCATAAGTATAAAGCAGCCAGAAATGAGTGCACACAGACAGTTAGGAGCACCAAAAGTAAATACTTCAAGGAAGCTCTCTCCAACTCTTGGGGTGATGGAAAAAAATTTGGAGTAACTTGAAAGACCTTACAGGCAAGGACCCTAAGTTACCACCCACCATGCTCAACATAAATGGAACACCAACATCTGACTGTACACAATCACCAACACCTTTAACAATGCATTCTCCAACCTGGATAGTGTCCTTCCTTCTAATTTCTTTGATGCCCCCTCAGGTAGTAACCCTCCTGCAACTACTCCTCTCTTACACTCTGCCCCACAGTTCTACTTAAAGGAGATCCCAGTGCATGAAGCCAGAACCTATATTCAGAAGGCCATTCACAATGCAGGCTACAGCGGCGACTCCCTTGACCTGAAGTTGTTAGCACTTGTCCTTGAAGAAGTCCTTGAACCCCTGACAAAGGTCCTCAATCTATCACTAAGGATGTCCCAGTTCCCACCTCACTGGAAACAGGTGACCATCACACTGGTACACAAAAGTGGAGACAAATCACCGCACTCCAACTACAGACTTATCTCCATCCTCCCTCCATTGCCTAAGGCCCTGGAACGCATCGCCTCAGACCAACTAGTCAAGTACCTGGAAAAATACGACACCCAGTGTCCTGAGAACATGGTTTCTGAAAAGGACACAGTACCACCACTGCACTGTTAGAATCATGGCTTCATCCATACCACGCTCAATCAAGGAAACTGTGTAGGGGCAGTATTCATCAACCTTACGAAAGCCTTTGATACTGTGAACCACCCACTCCTACTCAAGCAATTATCAAACATTGGGATCTCCAATGAAGCACTGCTCTGGTTTTCAAGCTACCTTGGGGAGAGGGTCCAGTGGGTTAGGATTGCCAGTGTCACCTCGGAAGAAAAGCCAGTCCTTTCAGGGGTCCCACAGGGGTCCATCCTGGGGCCACTACTCTTCAGCCTCTTCCTCAATGACCTTCCCAGTGTCTGCCACCAGAAATTACTGCTCTGCGCCGATGACGCAGTCATGTTCACCAACCACCAAAATGCAGAGCTCCTTGAGAAACAATTACAGCTTGAATTCATGCACATTGAAGAATGGTTTAAGTCACACAAACTGGTCATAAACTACAGCAAAACAAAGATTATGACCTTCTACAATTCCAGGAGCAAGTACAAATCCCGTGACCTCACCATCCTAAACCAAACAGGGACCTTACTTGAACACATTCCTGATTTTAAATACCTAGGTGTCACATTAGACAGCTCACTCTCCTACCATCGGCACATAGATTCTGTCGCCAAAGCCACCAACATGCGTATAGGCCTGCTTTACAGGCACAAACACTGCATGACTCCTGACACTCTCCGGTCAGCTATCAACAGCTCTGTCACCTCCTTCATCGATTACGGGCTAGCAGTTTATGGCTCTGCCTCCACCTCTGCTCTCCACAGAATTACAGTTGCACTCAACAAAGTATGCAGGCTGCTAACTGGGGCTGACTGACTTACACACACTTGTGACCTGTACACTTGGGCAGGATGGCTTCCTCTCATCAACCAGATACAGTATCAAACCTGCCTCTTAGCCAAAAAAGTCCTCCTCGGGGTCATGCCCCTGGGCATTGAAAAGCTCCTCATTGACCACCACAGCACCCAGCGAACTAGAAGTTCACAACAACTAACCTTCCTTGTCCCCAGATGTTGGACTACCATGGGCCAGAGGGCCTTTGCCCACAGAGCACCACAGTGGTACAATACTCTCGACAAAGAAACTCTTACTGCTGCTGCTCTTGGCCCTTTTAAGAGACAACTCCGACTTCATCTCATTTCAACTGAGTCGTTGTGACTGCCTCCGCCTAATCAGGGGCCCACGCTCACAGCCCTCCACTTCAGTCTTGACAGCTACCTCTCCCCACCTTGCCCCTTCTACCTGCCTACCCTTGCCCCTCTCCTTTCCTCCTCCCGGGCATTTCCTGACTTTTACCCTCCCTCCCTCCCTTTAGAGCTCTTACCTCACCCTCTACCCTCCAACAATGGCCTTCCTGCCTGCATACCCCCTTCCCTCTCACCTGCAGTGCTTATTTCTAAGATTGCCCTTGGCTGGTATGTCATGCTACCTAACATTTGGCACATTTTGAATTACTGGAATTTCCTAAGCCTCAAGTCTCTTACTTCTTTTTATTGTGTAACTATGTATTATTATGTTGACCTTTGTATGTATGTATACCCCCCTTCCCTTCGACGTGGAACCTTTGTAAATGAGCAGTTCCTGCTCAAAGGTATTTGTAATCCTAGATTTCAATAAAATAAAATAAAAAAATAAAAATTCTGGACCCACCAACTTTTCACTTATACCTGACACATTCCATGATAACATTCTGGCTGTACCACTGACCATGATTCCCTTGGGAGTATTCATATACCTGTGAATATTCACATAGCTGTGACCTCCTTCCAGTCCCTATTTCTGACAATTGTCAACAATCAGTTTCAGTTAGAATCTCATATTTATTCGAAGTCTTTATTAATGTTTCCCATTTGGTTGAGGTGTTTTTGAGAGCAAACAGAATGCTATCCATGTCTTCATCTACTGTAGGTGGTCTTCTTCATGTACAAAATTCCTAGTTCATCCAGAATGTTTCATTTAGATATTAGATTTTCATACAATATCCCCTCTGTCAGCCATATTGACATATGACCGTCTGTCTCCCAACTGACCACCTTTGAACTCCTTGGTCACAGATATGTATCTTTAAAATTATACTCAAGGTCTCTTTAAGTTTTTCTTTCACATTCCTTTTATTGTCATTATTCATTTGATTTAACCCAAATAGAGATATTAATTTGCTATTATTATTTTCCATTTTTCTCTTTTTAATTTTATAAAATTCTGGGAAGAGGTCTTTTAGGGTTAAAATTCCTTCCATTTCAATCCCCATTTTCTTCACCTCTTCTTTTTTATTCAGTATAGCTTTTAATATGTAAAACTGAGCAGAGACCAGTAGTACTAATTCCAACGTTGGTAACAGTCTTATTACACTCAAGTGATCAGTGACATATTTGTGCCCATCCAAGATGGCTGTCAGCAAGCTTTTCATCATTATACTTAATTTTTCTTTGGTCTCTTCTGGTAAACCTCCTACCCTAAATAGTGGTAAAACAAAATATGTCTTTATGGTCTTGTTTAGAAAATTTCTGAAATTTCACAAGTCATTTTTTTCCCTCTAAATATGCTGTGTGTCTCTGTGTATTAATTTCCCTAGATTCACAGTTACTCCCTGTTTCCTCTCCTGGATTATTCTCCTCTTTACCTCTCACATGTGGTCCTATTTCTTCACGTTTTAGTCCTGCTGTTGATGAATTCTTTGTCCCTACATTTCCAGGATCTTTTCCTGTATACTTTTCCTTTTTAGCTGTTTCATTACCTAACTTAGCGTTTATGATGTCATTTTTGTCTAATTTCTCCTTATAGTTATCTATGTCCAACAGTAGCCGGTCAAAATGGTGACTGCAGGACAGCGACCCATTAAAGAGGATGACAGGACCACAGCACTGACATTTTTGGGTGATTCTCAGTGCTCCCCATCCCTGAGGTATGCTCCCCTTGGAGTTAGAATACTAAATAGAGGGGTGTGTGGGGGGGAAACTCCCCAAGAGGGGGAGATGCGAGGACAAAGCCCCCTGCAAGAAATAACTTTGTTCCAGGTCATCACATTGTGGGATTTGCACCCTCTTCATGGTCACCGTTCCGCAGTCACAGTCATGACATGGAACGATTATCAACATGATCCCACTTCATAATTCCCCATTTATTGCTGTTGTTTGTCCCTTTTTTTTATCTTATCCCTTTTTCATGATTTCACAAGTTTACTCCTTTGTTCTTCACACTTATCTGTATTAGGGTGAACCTCTTCTACACTTACTTTTGCCCAGGTGTCCTGTCTGTCTTCTTCTTCTGCTTCTCTCTTGTTTCTTAATTTTGTTACTTGTCTGTTCTATCTTTTTCTTCCTTATTCTACTTTTTGTCTGAGTTATTTTTTTGTGATTCTCCCCTTCTGCACACAATTCAGACAACTTTTCTGTAAGTTCTTTATATATGTTGTCATCCCTTATGTCAATATCTGGTAACATTATACATTCAGATTGTCCTGCTAGAGAATGCCTCTAATGATTTAGTAGGGCTATCCAGTATAACAAGTTCCTGCTCCAATCCACTATCATATTTTTGTACTATGATGCTGAGTCCCTTAATTTCCCCTGTTGTACCCTTCATATTGTTTGGTATTTCCAGGATGCCCAATTTCTTCCTGTTTTCCAGACAAATTCCTTTAATGAAAGATAGGTCTTGTTTTATTTCCACTAGTTATTTTAATAGTAACATGTTTTCTGAAAATGGATCTCTCAGCATTAAAGCCACATGCTGGCTATTCCCTCTACATCAGGTATTCTGAAACTTTCACGGCTCATTATCTGTGAGTACTAACTTTCCTTCCAGATCCCCTTTTGTCGTATTTCTTCAGTGGCTTGTTCGATGCTCTGTGTATTTATGATGAATCCCTTTTATTATGCTCCTTTAGCTCGACTCTGATGGATTCTCTTAGGCCCTGGACACACTACAGAACTGTTTTTGAAAACCATTTTTAAAACCAGTTTAGCTAAACCATTTCAGTGCAGCCACACTAAAAGTAACCATTTTTGAAAACGGGTTAGTGTGGCCACACTGCTAGTGTTAAACCTGTTCTCCTTGTAACTATTTTGTGTGAAGTCCAACACACAGAACTGTGCTTGCCTGGACACACTGTAGCTAGAACTGTTTTAGTTAAACCATTGCAGCATAAAACACTTTTACTCCTGGACAGACCTGTAAGTAAAACCATGCTAGCTCTAAAACATTTTTAAAAATGGTTTTAAGACTAGGTATCTAGCTGGGTTTAAAAACACTTTTGTTAAAATGTTTTAAGGGGATTGTAGTCTGTCTGCAAACAGTGCTAGGGGGATTTAAACTGTTTTAAGGCACTTAAACTGTTTTAAGTTCCCCAGTGTGTCCAGGGCCTTACGCTCTTCACCTCTTTATCTAATTCCTCCAAGTTGTTAAATACTTTTGAGAAATCTATTCTTATTTCCTCTGGTTAGTCTGGTTTGTTTGGTATTGACCTGTTTTCTGCTAATGCTCCTGTCCCCTTCTTTGTCAGGTGGCCGAGGGGTGGGGTAGTAATTGCTATTTTTTTTTAAAAATCCTATATTCTGACTGTTGTGTTTTATTTGATGCCTTCATTGTATTGGGTACTGGTGTTGATTTTACCTTTTTGCCCTTTTCTCTGTCTTTTTAATTCCCTTTTTACTGTACTTTGCATTTTGTTCAAGGCTCTTAATGCTAAATGTTTGAGGGAACAAGGCCCCTTGCATGCTTTTGAAATTGATCTGCTCACATTTCCTAAAGTTTTCCCACTTCTGGTTGTAGTAGGCATCTCCTCCTTCTTGTTCTATTTATGACATTCCCCTATAAATAAAATATGAACTATGCTGGTTCTGTGTACCTTAGCTTTTTGCAATACACAATTAAATACTCAGAATTGCAATACACAATATAGAGTTCAACACTGTATAGCATGATATAATACCAACAACAGGAAAGAAAAAAGAGGGGGACAAGAGAAAAGTCCTCTTGGATGGGATCTTCTGATCTTGTAGCTCTTGTTAACTCTGTTTTCCTTGAGTCTTCTTCATCAGTTTCCTCGCTTTAAATTGGTTGTATTCTTTCCAGTGTCCATCTTTCTGCTTTCTGCATTTTTGAATGCCTATGCCACCTGAAGTACTCAGTGTTCAGTCATAAAGACTGTTGTTCAACTGCCACCTCTGTGTTTTGTTGCTTGATATTAAGTGTCTCTTCCTTTACATGTGATCCTTTCTTTGTGTTTAATCCTGTCACGGGTTTCTCAGCTAATTAATTGGTTCTTTAAGACTAGCAATGACCCATCTGAGTTCCGTTCTCCCTCCCCCCCGGATCTGTGTCCTGACTACCAGGAGTGCTACAACAGAATGAAATAGATAGGGATCAGTAGGGGTCATCGATTACTGCTAGAACACTGGCAACTAGCAGCTGACAATATCCTCCAAATTACATAACATTTTTCTCTTTTAAAACTGCCTCTACTGTTGCTTTATTTAGTATCACAGTATTTCATTAATCTGATACTGTGATACCCAAGTCTACACAGGACCATCAGTTGTTACTGGTATCAGGTGGTAGAATTCTGTTACCCACCTAACAGTGAGTCCTACCCGTTTGTTATGTTTATTGCACGCACTGTTTTGGTTTTAGTTAAAACAATAAAAAGAACTTTGCCCCAGTTTGTCCCGGTTAGCACACTACTTATTTATTTATTTATTTAGCTTTTGTTGACCGGGTAAGTGCACTAGACAAATCCTGCCTATTTTCAGGCACGACCCAGGGGAGGGGGATACAGATGAATGCCAACCGACTTTGAACCAGATTAAGCTGTTGGTGGTATTTTTAGTGAATGAGGGAATTTGGCCAGGACACCGGGAAATTCCCCTGCTCTTTTCGATAAGTGCCATGGGATCTTTAACATCCACCTGAACTACCACCAATCCAGGCAGATGGGACCTCGGTTTAACGTCTCATCCGAAAGACGGCACCTCAGAAGTGCAGCACCCCTCTCATGCGGCACTACAGTGTCAGTACTGGGATATTAACCAAAGTGCCAGATGTGGGAACTGAACCCACAGCCCTCTGATCTCCCGGCCTCAGAGGCGAGTGTGCTAAGCATAAGCATCCTGTGAACAATTAAGTGCCCTCGGATGAAAGCGTTATTAAAATTCAGTTAGCACTTAAGTTACTCGTACTTGCTCTTGTTGTTATTTTTACTACTGCTATTCATCTCCCTTTCTTTCTGAACTGTTTCTGCTGCCATACAGTCCAGCTGCCCTTGCTGGTCTTTACTGATATGGTATGCCATGATGCTGTGTCTTCTCTATTTCTTTTGTTGTTAATTTGAGTTTTCCCTGGCTTTTTAGCACTCACCATGAGGCATCAGATGTCTGGAATCTGTTGGCATCTGAAGGCATCTACTTGTGGCTATCTGTGATGTCTACCTGTCCATTTGGGACCTGTACAGTTTTAACTGTTCTAGTCACGTTACTAAGTGTCATGAAAGATTACATAGAAACATAGAAATTTGTCAACAGAAAAGAACCCCATGGCCCATCCAGTCTGCCTGATTTTCCCTCTCTAGAAGACTCTCCCCCATCCCCCTCCCTGCTTCCCTCTTACTTAGCCCTATGTAGGTGCCCCAAGCTGTTGTGAATTTGTCCACTGAATCTATCCCCACTACACATTCTGGTAGTCTGTTCCATGACCCCACGACCCTCTCAGTGAAGAATTTCCCCCTGATATCTCCCCCCTAAAACTGACCCCCTCTAGTTTGAATGCATGCCCCCCTTGTGGATTTGTTCTCACTCATCCTGAAAATGCTGTCTACCCTCACCCTGTTTATGCTCTTCAGGTTTCAACCATATCCCCCCTTTCCCTCCTCTCCTCCAGTGTGTACAGGCTAAGCTCCTCCAGCCAATCCTCGTAAGACCTCTTGTGCAGCCCTTTCACCATTTTGGTTGCTCTTCTCTGGACCCTCTCCAGCCTGTCCTTGTCCCCTTGTAAGTATGGCCTCCAGAACTGGATCCCATATACCAGGTGTGATCTGACCATGGTTTTGTATAGTGGTATGATCACTTCCCTTCTCCTGCTCATAAAGCCCCTCCCTATGCATGCCAACATTCTGAATGCTTTCCCCCGTTGCCCTGTCACACTGCCTCTGAACTTTCAGGTTGTCTGAAATTGTGATCCCCAGGTCCCTTTCCTGATCTGTTACCCCTAGCCCACCAATCCAGTATTTTTCCCTTGGGTTTTACACCCTATGTGCATAATTCTGCATTTTATTTCCATTGAATTGTAGTTGCCACTTTTCTGACAAGTCCTCCTGTCTGGCCAGATCCTCCTTCCCTCATTCTTTCCACCCCCTCGACATATCGACCTTATCACAGATATTCGGGTTCTCTGTGAACAGACACACCCTCCCATTTAGACCCTCTGAAATGTCCCCAATATATATTTTGAAAAATATGGATCCTAACACAGACCCCTGGGGAACCCCACTCATCACCCTTTCTTCTTTTGAGTGCACCCAATTTACTGCCACCCTCTGTGTCCTCCTCTCCAATTAATTCTCTACCCAGTTGGCAAGCTTGCTCCTCACTTGTAAGTTACCCAGTTTGCTTATCAGCATCCTGTGGGGGACGGTGTCAAAGGCCTTCTTGAAGCCCAGATAGGCCACAACCACCACCACCCCATCCCACATCTCTGTAACTGTGCCAAAGAATTTAATCAAGTTGGTCTGGCAAGACTTTCCACCTTTGAATCCATGCTGATTGTCATCCAGGAGACACTTCTCCTCCAGATATTTTATCAGCCTTTCCTTAATAAGTGTCTCCAGTTTCAGTTTATTTATTTTACTGGAAAGGTATGTTAACATAAATTGCCCATTTTCACAAGCGTCTAGTTTTTTACAAATATAGCAGCAGATTACATGGTAGGCAGTATAGTATAAGGATTATAATAAGGGAACAGAGAGACACAATATAGTACAATAGTGCACTGACATGTTACTTAACAGCATGAAAAAACATTTGTAAGTGCAACGGCAGGATTGATGCTAAACTAGACTTCAGACAAATAAGCAAAAAAAGGTACAAAACAATATAAGATAAACATTAACAAGAACATGGGTAGGAAAGTGCTAGGCATTGTCAGATCAGGGGATTATGCCTCCGTTATATATTATTGAGGTTCGGTTGTTGTGGAGGTGGAGGAGGGAGAGAGCACCAAAATGGAGTGTCACGTGGTGAAACACCTGCAGATGGCAGCCTGGGTAAGGTGAGATTTTAGGTTATACTTGAAGGAGGCTGGAGAGGGGCACTCAGTGATGGCAGGGTGAAGACTGTTGAACAGCTTGGTGCCCTTGTAGGAGAGGGTGTTTTGGCTGTGTGTGGTCCAGCAGAAAGGGATGGAGAAGAAGAGGGAGGAGGACATTCTGGTGATTTGAGGATGGGAAGACTTAGGGAAGAGGGAGATAATGCTGTCTGGAAGGAGGCCCAGAGATAGTTTATGAAAAAAAATAAGTATTCTGCTGTTAAGTCTGTCCTTGAGGGAGGTCCATTTAGAGATTCTGTAGCGGTCGCAGTGGTGGATCAGTCTGGGGAGACCAGTGACAAAATGAATGATGCTGTGATAGGTGGAACAGAGTTTTTGGAGGTTGAATTATGAGGACCAGAGCCACTCTCAGTTAATGGTGCTCACTGGTAAAAAGTACAGGACAGCAGATAAAATTCAACCTAGGCACACACTCATGCGTGAAGAAAGAGGCATCTTTAGAATAAAAATGCTTAGTTACCTTATTGAAAATTCTTCACCAGCACCAACATCTCCGCCACACCAAACAGGAAGTTCTCTTCTTCATGCATGAGTGTGTGTCTAGGTTGAATTTTGTCTCTTTTGGAGGTTGCTTTGAGTAAGGGATGGAAAATAGACTAAGGCACTGTAGTTAAAGAGCAGGATAAAGAAACAGAAATGAGACAGCCATACGAACTGGGGTTGTGTACAGGCCTCCAGACCAGGGGGAGGACATAGACACATTACTGTTAGAAGATATACAAAGCATGACAGCTAAAGGGGAGGTTCTGATAATGGGAGATTTCAACATGCCAGTTACAGATTGATCAATACCAGTAGGGACATCTGTCAGAACTAGACACATGGTGGATTCCCCGCAGGCAGAGGGCCTCAAACAACTGGTACAACAACCCACAAGAGACAGGGCTATCCTAGATCTAGTACTGACTAGCAGGGAAAGGATCACAGATCTCCAGGTAGAAGGTCACCTGGGGACCAGTGACCATCACATAGTATGGTTCAATTTGGCCATTAGAACTAAATCATCCCATTCCAAGGCAAACATATGGGATTTCAAAGGAACTGACTTTGATAAGATGGCCAACAGAGTTAAGCTAGCCCTGGCAAAAAGAAATACAGGTGAGGGGGTATAGGCAAAGTGTTCAGACATTAAAGATGCAATACTTGAAGCAACATCCCATTGTGTTAAAGAGAAAAGGAAGTGCAAAAGAAGAAGGAAATGACTTTGGTTCTCAAAAACAGTAGCAGAAAAGGTCAGAGCCAAAAGGCTGGCCTTCAGGAAATATAAGGGAACGCAGCAGGATGAAGATAGGGAAGCATACCAAACTTCCCTAAGGGAAGCAGGGAAGGCAGTAAGGCAGGCAAAGGCCCAAACCAATGAAACACTAGACAAACAGTATAAAAAGGTGACAAGACTTTCTATAGATACATTAGTGAAAGGAGAAAGTCCAGAGGGGGTATTGATAAGATCAAAGGGGATAAGGGGGCATGTGAGGAGGAGGACCATGTAAAAGCATCAATCCTAAATAGATACTTCTGCTTAGTATTTACTGAGGAGAAGGTAGGACAGGGCCCACAGCTCAGCACCATGAACACAGAGGGGAGGGAGGTGTGCACTAGTCCCTTCACAAATGAAAGGGTCCTACAAGAGCTCGATAAGCTTAGGGTGAACAAGGCAATGGGACCTGATGGCATACATCCCAGGGTACTAAAGGAGCCAAGGGTGAAACTGTTTAGTGAGTCTCTGAGCATAGGAGAGGTCCCAGAAGACTGGAGAAGGGCTCATGTGATCCCGCTCCACAAGAGTGGAAGCAGGAAGGAGGCGGGGAACTATAGACCAGTCAGTCTTACCTCAGTAGTGGGCAAGATTACGAAGGCACTCCTTAAGGAAAGGATAGTGCAACACCTGGAATCCATAGGGGCACAGGATACAAGACAGCATGGGTTTACAAAAGTAAGATTCTGCCAAACTAATCTCACAGATTTCTTTGACTGGGTAACCAGAGTGGTGGACCAGGGGGAGCAGTTGATGTCGCCTACCTTGACTTCAGCAAAGCTTTCGATACTGTTCCACATAGAAGATTGATTAATAAGCTGGGTAGGCTCGGGGTGGGTCAGAAGTTGGTCAACTGGGTGGCAAACTGGTTGACGGGCAGAAAACAGAGAGTGGTGGCAAATGGTATACAGTCAGAATAGATGCAAGCAACAAGTAGGGTACCTCAAGGATCAGTTCTGGCCAGTCCTTCAATATCTTCATCAGTGACATTGCAGATGGACTGAGGGTAAGGTTTGTCTGTTTGCAGATGACACCAAGATCTGCAACAGAGTAGATGATCCAGATGGGGTGGGCAGAATGAGAAGAGATCTGGATAAACTAGCAAAATGGTCAGAAGAGTGGCAACTGGGTTTAATTCAAAGAAGTGCAAGATCATGCACATAGGAAGAGAAACCCTGAAGCCACCTATAGGCTGGGAGGAGTTTTGGCAGTCACAAGGGAAGAAAGAGATTTGGGCGCCATCATCACTGATGACCTGAAATCATCCAAGCAGACCACTAAAGCAGAAGGTAAGGCTAGAGGGATGTTGGGGTGTATTAGTAGGGGTATCACAAGTCAGAAGAGGGAGGTAACAATCCCTCTTTACAAGACACTGGTTAGGCCCCGTCTGGAGTACTGTGTGCAGTACAGGAGGCCATACCTTCACAAGGACATTAACCAAATTGAGGCAGTTCAGAGAAGGGCAAACAAAATGGTGCAGGGACTGCATCAGAAAATATATGAGGACAGATTAACGGAGCTCAATATGTATACCCTAGAGCAAAGGATGGAGAGAGGTGATATGATCGAAACATTCAAACACCTTAAGGGCATTAACAAGGTGAAAGAATCTAACATGTTTCAATATAAGAAAAATAGCAGAACAAGAGGACACAGCATGAGTTTAGAGGGAGGCCGATTAAGGGGTAATGTGAAGAAGTTCTTTTTCACAAAAAGGGTGGTGGATGCATGGAATGGCCTACCTCAGGAAGTGGTGGATATGAATACAGTGCAGGGTTTCAAACAGGCATGGGATATGAATAAGCAATACAGATGAGTATGATTAAATAGGCCATTGACAGAGCAAAGGTCGATGGCACATTCATAAGGTAGAAAAAGAAAAGGGCAGACTGGATGGGCCTTGCAGTCCTTATCTGCCATCAACTTCTATGTTTCTATGTTTCTAGTCCAAGTAAGGTCTTTGATTCATTGGTCAGGAATGGCTTTACTCTGTATAGTAGGCCTATCCGTTGATGGGTTTTCTTTATCAGCTGATTTATGTGTGAATTAAAGTTGATATGGCTGTCAAGGAGCAAACCGAGGTATCTAAATTCACTGACTCTTTCAATTGCATTGCCCCTATTGTAGAGTAATGTGAACTCAATAGAGACAGGTTTCTATGGGCTGGAGAAAACCATAGATTTGGTTTTCTTTGCATTTAGCACTAGCCCCTTGGACAGGAACCAGGCGTGAAGGCTACTAAAATCAACCTGCCGCTTGTTGAGTAGAGTGGCAGGGTCTTCATCTTTGCAGAAGAACGCATCATCATCAGCATATGGGATGAGTTTGGTGTTAACACAGATTTCTGGGAGAGAATTTACTACCAGGGAGAAAAGGAGGGAATCTAGAATGGACCCTTGAGGTACACCAAACTTTAGGGGGCAGGGGTTGGACAGGACACCATTTATAATAGTCTAAGACCTGTGGTTGAGGTAGTTTTGGAACCAGTTTGTGGCATCTGGCAAAAAGTGAAGGATGGAGAGGATGGATAATAGGACGTCATGGTCAACCAGATCGAAAGGCTTTGTGAGGTCAACAAAAAACGATCTGGCATGGAGTCCTTCATCAATTGCTCTATTAATAAAGCTTTTGAATTTGATAAGGTTGGTCTCAGTGTTGTGGCCGGACCTAAAGTCATGTTGGGCTTCTGTCTGAAGGTGAAAAAGTTTGAGAAATTCAGTGGTTTGCTTGTGAATGATTTTCTCCAGGATTTTGGAGAGAGGGGCCAGAAGGGATATGGCTCTAAAGTTGATGGTGTCATTTTTGGGGCTGGATTTGTGGAGTGGTCTGATTATGGCACATTTCCATTTATCTTGATAGGACCCTGTGCAGAGGGAGTAATTGAGGATGCTGGTAAAGGGAGACGCAATGGATTCGCAGACCAATTTGAGGACTGTAGTCAATGTTGTCGATCCCTATAGAGGGCTTGGAGTCTTGGGCTTTGATGAGTTTTACTACTTTGGGTGGGTGAGGTAGTGAAAAAAGAAATGGGTGGAGGTTTGGGGGGGGTGGAGAATGGAGTCCAGGGGAGAGGGCTTGTATTTGTTCAGGTCACCGAAATGACTATTAAAGAGGGAGGCAATTTCAAAGAGATCAGTGGCAGTACACCTACTGGAGGAAGGCTGAATTGTTCATTGGTCTACCTTCTCCCGATGAGGTTGTTTAGCACAGTCTATGTGTGTTTAGGGTTTCCATGGGAGCTGCACTGCTTCTCGGTGAGGTAGGTGATTTTGGCAGACTGGATAGTGGATTTGTATTTGTTGTGGAGTGTCTTAAAAATTTGGAGAAAGTGGGGGAACTTCTGATTCCTGTATTTTGCCCATGCACAGTCCCTTTCCCTCATAAGTTTGAGGATTTCTGGGGAGATCCAGTCCTGGCTGTTGCCTTTAACCATGATTTTTTTGATTGGAATAAGGCGGTCACAAATGGCCAGGAACTTGTTGCTAAATTCCTCAAGGGCTGAGTCAATATCCTTAATGGATTTGGGAAAGGACCAGTCTGTAGATAGGGCAGCCTGGTGGAACTGTGCTGCATCGAGTTTCTTGAACTGTCTGGTCTGGATGTATTTGTGCTTCCGGGGAGGGGTTTTTGCAGACCAGCAGTAGTAGACCCCCGCAGTGGTTGCTGATGGAGTCAGGAAGAACCCTTGAGGAGGTTATGTGGAAGGGGTGGGAAACAAGAATCCAGTCAATCAGTGTCAGTGGCTCAGTAGGTAGCACACTCACCTCTGAGGCCAAGAGATCAGAGGGCTGTGGGTTCAGTTCCCACATCTGGCACTTGGGTTAATATCCTAATACTGACACTGTAGTGCAGCATGAGGGGGTGCTGTACTTCTGAGGTGTTGTCTTTCAGATAAGACGTTAAACCGAGGCCCCATCTGCCTGGATTGGTGGTACTTCAGGTGGATGCTAAAGATCCCATGGCACTTATAGAAAAAGAGTCAGGGAATATTGAGAAATCATACAAAGCAAAACAAAGAAACAGAAACAAAAACAGAATACAAATAAGCAGAAACAAAAACATTTAATTAACAGGCACATCTGAGTCCGTGATCCTGGGTAAGTTTCTCCAAAGTTGCAACAAATGAGGTCTGTCAAAAACCTTCATCTCAGGGACATAAAACTTGTGTAAATCTGATAAACGTTTGCCACACAATTCAACATGAGAAATCTGAATCTGCTGTAAAGTAAAAAGGCACCGAGAATTCCAAATGTACCACTTGATGAAAACAAACACAATGTTCAAAGTGCCACTATCCCATTTCAGCCAGGCAAGAGGATAATCCCCATACAAAAGCCTGGAATAAGTGACCTAGGTTCATAGGTTCATAGGTTTACTCAGAGCTCAGAAGACTTAGAAGTCCGTATAGTTCGCTTAGCATAATTACTGATATCCCTTGGTGTTCTTTCCTATCAGGAATCTGTCCAAATTGGTTTTAAATGCTTGCATGGAACTACTTAATACCACCTCATGTGATAATCCATTCCAGACTGTTACTGCTCTGATACTGAACCAATGCTTTCTTTTTGTGGATCGATACCTTTCCCCTAATGAACTGCCACTTGTGCCCTCTTAGCTGATGCTTCTGTTCACGTAGCTTTAGACCCAGTTGCTCCCTCAGATTAGGATCGGTGAGAGTCTTGAATAACGTGCACGTCTCCCCTCAGCCTGCAGTATTCCAGTGTATACAGCCCCAATATAGACAACCCGTCCGGATATTCATACCCCTGAGCAACTTCAGTCATTCTTGTGGTTCTTTTCTGTACCCTTTCTAATGCAGCAATCTCGCCTTTAAAGCCAGGAGACCAAAACTGTGCACAGTATTCCATGTGCGGCCACACCAGCGACCCATAAAGTGGTAACAGGACTTCCCTAGCTCTACCTTTCATGTACCTGAGTATACAATTCAGAATGTTTCCTGCCTTTTTAACTACCAGACTGCAATGTTGCTTAAATGTTAGGTCGTTTGTGACCCTAATTCCCAGATCGCTTTCATCTTTGACTTCTCTAATTAATTGTCCATTTAAAGGGTGACCCAGTGGCACTGAGGGTTGAGGCACTGGACACCACAACTCGCGCCACGCCGGTGACCCGGGTTCGGGAACGAGCCATGAGTCACCGGGGGTCGGTGGGAGGGGAAGAGATTGAGCGTCCAGAGAACTGATCTCTTCCCAGGGGAGATGGGGCGGAATACACTTGCTCATGGAGTGCCCTCTGGTGGCAGCTAGGGGTTCGCTGACTGAGCAGCGTGGCGCATGCCAGGGGAAGGGCGGAGCTACGGCGCTATGTTGCCGTGCTAGCCGGGCTCCAAGGGGTTGGGAACAAACAGCGAAAAATGCCTCCTATGCACTGGTGAGATGACGGTGGCCCCGGTGGACCCTCCCACATCCCAGATACCGGCCCAGACGCACCCACGAACTGCCTCCGGAGGACCCGATGACATTCAGGTAGGCCCCTCATACTTAGGAGCTGCCACGGATGGGAGAGCAGAATCAGCCCCAGAGATGGTACCGGGGGTAGGTTCTGCCTGGGGTTGATCGGGGGAGGCAGTCGGGGAGATGTGGTGGGTTCAGGTTGGGAGTAGAGGAGGAGTTCCGTGTGGTTACTCCTGAAGGATGCCCGGGATATGAGAGGAATAAAAAGAAAGTTAAAAAAAAAAAATTGTCCGTTTAACATATAATTCGCCCCTGGGTTATTTCTACCAAAGTGCATAACTGTGCACTTGTCTACATTAAAGGTTAATCTTGAGTTAAGTGCCCAGTCCTATATTTTTAATAGGGAATCTTGTAGTTTGTCAGCCTTCATATTATTATTTACCTTGTAGCCAATGCTTGTGTCATCAGCAAATTTAGCTTCCCAAACTTCCCCACCTGCTGTCATAGAGTGAATATAAATATTAAAAAGACCTGGTGAACAAGAAAAAAATAAGTGATCAATAGTTTCAGGTTGAAGGATGCGGAGAGGCCTGGAACAATTCCTGTACGAGACCTGTTTAATGTTTTTGGTTGGCCTTAACATTCAGCGTTCATGACAGGTCAACCAGTGGAAATCCTTCAACTTGTCAGGCAGTCATTTATTCAAAAGAGAACGAAGCAGAGATACCTAAGAAGAAGGCGGACATTTAGGAAAATGGCAGTGTCCCAAAAATGAGTCTGAAGGATCAGGGCATAGAGCTGTTTTTTGGAAAGAAGACAAACAGAATCAGGGGACACTTCCCATAACCTAAACTTTACAAAAACATGTCGCAGAAATAACAGCAGAGGCTCCGATTGGGTAAGACTGCCTGGGTGCCCATGCACCCAAGCCTCATACCAAGTTGTAATCGAGCGATGGAAACAGTCACCCCAAAAACCAGCAGTGGTTAGCAACAAAGGACGAAAATTAACAAACAGAAACTGACAGAAGAAAAAAAGAATAGGATTAACCATATTCTGCCCCCCCCCCTTCATCAAGGGCAAATAAAGAACAGTACGATGGATAGGATTAAGACTGCTGACCCAAAAGGCCTGGAAAAAAGGCTATACACAGCAGCCTCCCGAGATTTAGGCACAGGAAAAAGGGCACTAAGAAACAAAAAAAATGGTAATAAAAAGGATCTAATCAAGTAGACCTTTTTCAGAAAAGACATCTTCTGTTTAGACCAAGAAAATAACATCGATTTCCCCAGTTGAAGCTTGATATCCCAGTCAATGGCATCCATCTGTGGACTGCCAAAAAAGATCCCTAAGATAGGTAAATCCAAAGTGGACATCGGGACTCCAGCCACCGTGGACCAAATGGGTTCCTGGGCCCCAAAAAGTCTGCCTTTACTTTTAAGGACATTAAATTGCATCCCAGAAAAGACACTAAACACACGATAACAAGCAAGAGCCGCTTCAGCGGAAGCAACATCCTCGGTTAGGATGATAAGGTCATCAGCGTAAGCCAGGGCAGAGTAAGAAACCTGTTGACCAGGCAAACAGAGTGGGCAAACAGCAGGAGAAGAATGAAGGCAGCGCAAAAGTGGATCGATAGAGAAAATATATAACAACGGGCTGAGAGGACAACCCTGTCTGACTCCCTTGTGAATGGGGATGTAAGGTCCCAGAAAACCATTTACACAAGGTTTGATTGTGGCTGTCCTACACAACAGCATCAACCAACTCATAAAGGAACCAGGAATACTGTATTGATCCAAAGTATACCATAGAAAGGAATGACTGACATTATCAAAGGCCTGTTTCTGGTCCAATGAAAGAAGTACCCCAGACAGGGGTGAGAGAGCATGACAGGTAAACATTTCCCCTACCAATCCCCAGCACCACCTTACTCCCATATACCCATGCCCCTAGGCAGCGTAAGCTGTCCATCTGCCACCTGCTCCCTAGGGCTGCTCTCCTCCTCCTGCTCCTGTCTGGCAAAATCCATCCAAACCCAGGGCCTGTCACCAATGGTTCCCCCCCGAAACCCACGGACCATTATATAGCATTCATGAATGTATCCAGCCTCCTCAAAAACTGGACTCCCTACAATGCTGGGTGACTGTTCAGAAACCAGACGTGTTAGCCTTGGTTGAAACTTGGCTGACCAAATCCACTGCCAATGCCCAAGTCTCCCTCCCAGGCTACTCCCCACACGGCTGGACGGTTCGGTAGGAGGGTGGGGATGTGCTATCTATGTTAAAGACACCATCTCTGGATTAACCCTTCCTCCCCTATCCTTGACCATAACGCCCAGGCTCTAACTCTTAAAATTTTTCGCCTGACCCGCCAGGGTCCGCTCCCTGACTGCCGCCTACATACCCCCAAAAAACCAAGCTGGCACTGGGCCCTCTAATTGACTATCTCTCCTCCCTACCCTGCTCATCTGATCGGATTCTGGTTGGTGATCTGAACGTCAACTGGCTTAGCACTACATCCTCTGCCTCCCGTGAGGCTTTTGCTGCTATTGATCTTACCCAACTAGTCTCTCAGCCTACTAGAATAAATCCTAGCAGGGGAACTAGCACTCTCCTGGACGTGGTCCTCACCAACAGGCCATCCCGCGTCCCACAACCTTCAAATCCTCCCAGACTGCCCTTAGTGACCACTCTCCGGTTCTCTCGACTGGATTACCTCCTGCCTAAGTCCGCTGTTCATACAACTCAACGCCCGACGTCTAAGACCTGGTGGCCTGAAAGACCTACAACACTACCTTGGCTGCACTGACTGGTCCCTGCTTTTAAACTCCCCTGACATTGATAAGGCTCTTGCCTCTTTGTCCGAACCTTTAACACTGCCTGTGACATCTTTGCACCCTTAACTTCTCTGAGGTCCAAAGTTAGACACACCCTTGGGTCACCCTGCCCTACGCACTCTTCTTAGGCAGCGGGATAACTTATAGCACATAGCTGTTGAAACAGCCGCCCTGCAGATTGAACAGGCCTACACAGCTGCCCGAAATAAGTGTACTTGGGCCATCCGCAGTTGCGCTGGAGTACTACCAAGCCTCCTACCTCCTCATGGGGGAACCCCAGGTCCTTCTGGGACAATGTGAAGCAGCTAAATGGTGGTGCATGCTCACCTCCACCATCGCTCCTTGACATCAATGGGACTATCTCTGCAGACCCTACCCTCATTGCTACCCACCTCAATAATTCTTTTACAGACCTTAGCTCCCTGGCAATTTCTTCAGTCACCCTCCTCCCTTGCACACACCCCCCCCCTCGCCCTCCTTTTCACCTTCGCTATGTCACCACTCAAGAAGTCAGGCCTTACCTGCTTAAAGCTCTAAAGTGCAATACTATTGGTAATGACTCTCTGGATCCCTGCCTCCTACGTCAGGTCCTGGATCAGGTCATCTCACCCATCACCTGCCTCTTTAATAAGTCCCTCTGCCTAGGGCAATTCCCCGTCGTCTGGAGGGTCGCCACTGTTACCCCTATACACAAGGGTGGTGACAGGACGCTTGCTGGTAACTTCCGGCCTATTTCTATCCTCTCTCCCCTCTCTAAGGCCTTAGAGAAAATTGTAGCTGTCCAAATCTCAGATTACCTCTCTAAGTATGATGTCCTTTGCCCTGAACAGCATGGGTTCAGAGCCGGTCATAGCACCAATACTGCACTCCTGGAATTTGCTAACTTCCTTCACTCCGCTTTGGATGCGGGCTCCCTCATAGGTGCAGTATTTATCGACTTATCTAAAGCCTTTGATACTGTCTAGCATCCTGTCCTGTTAGCTACTCTTGCCTGTGGGCTTTGCCACGCGGTCCAGTCTCATGGTGCGCCAGCTACTTGTCCGACCGCCCAACGTGTGAGGTGGTGCCACCCTCTCTAGCACCTGCCTATCCACTCAGGAGTCCCCCAGGGCTCCATCCTCGGTCCTTTACTCTTCTCCCTCTATCTCAACTCTCTGCCCAACATGTGTGCAGGAAATGTCCTACTCTATGCCGATGACGCAGTACTCTTTGCCTCTGACAGTAACCCTGTCACACTCCAGAGCTCCCTTCAAACTGCCTTCAACTCTGTGGAGACATGGTTCTCTGAGCACCGTCTCGTCATCAACCTCAAGAAAACCAAATCCATGCTCTTCACTCACCCCCAAAATAAGTCCAGCAACTTTCCTCTCACTGTCCACTCCACCCACAATCTCCCTGTAGAACTTGTACAATCCTATAAATACCTTGGCATAATCTTTGACTCTGCCCTTACCTTCCATAACCATATCTCTGCCCTGACCACTGCCTCAATGCAGTTTGGGTATCCTCTACCGACACAAAAACTGCCTCCCACTGACACTCTTCATCTGGCAGTCACTTCCTCGGTTCTATCCATAATTGACTATGGCCTTCTGGTCTATGGTGCAGCAGACCCGACTGCCCTCCATAGTGCGCCTAACAGCTCAACAAGGCATGCCGACTTATTACCAGTGCCCATCGCCTCAACCACACCTGTCTACTGTACTCCATGGCCACCATACTCAACCTCGAGTGAACGCCTCATGTTCCAAACCTGCCAACTTACTTATAAAGCACTTCATGGTCTCTCCCGGCCTAGCTAACTCTGTTCACCGTACTAACCCCTTGGTGTGCACACTAGCTCTGCAAAACAGCCCTGGTCATTCCAAGGGCTAGGACCTCCAGGGCCAAAGGCTTCCCTATAGAGCACCCACTGGGTACAACTCCTCCCTGCTAGCATCACTGAGGCTCCCTCATTAGCTTGTTTTAAATACAGCCTTAGCAGTCACCTGCTCAACTCACACTCCTGCCGCTGTACCTGAATTTGTCCCTCCCTACCTACTGACAAAGCTCTCTGAGCTGCAACCCCATCGCCAGCCTCCCCCAGAGACCTCACTCAAGTCAGCTACCCTTAGCTGCCTATACTGAATTTGTTATTCAATTTGCTGTTTAACTCACTGTTGTATCGCAACTTGATTATCTGAATCTGCTGTTAATTCAATGTTATGTTCCCCTATACCTGTAATCAGACTGTACCATACTGTTGAACTGTACTGTGACCTGCTACTTGTCTAGTGTATGTTGTCCAATCTTTTGACGAGGTACCTTTGTAAATGAGCCCCTGGCTCAAAGGTTGTTAAACTGATGTTAAATAAATAAATAAAATAAATAAATAAATAAACACCTCTCACAAAAAAAAAACAAGGGGTCAGTGATAGACCTCCCGGGCACCGTACAAAACTGAGCAGGGGATATAAGGTAAGGTACTACAGTAAGAAGCCTAGCATTCAAGATCTTAGCCGATAACTTAAAGTCTGTGTTCAGGAGACTAAATGGTCTCCAATTGGCAAGATCAGACTTGTCCCCCATTTTAAATAAAAGAATCAGTACCCCAGTTGCCATATCCAAAGGAAACTCAGAATGTTGTAAAAGGAAATTAAACACTGCAGTCAGTTCCTCAAGGATTTTCTGACCCAAAACCTTAAACAATTCAGATGGAAGACCATCTGGACCCAGGGACTTTTCCGGGGCTAAAGAGGAAATCAACAATGAAAGCTCAGAGACCGTAAAAGGAGCAGTTAGAGCCTGAAGCAAGTTGGGGGGCCTGTGGAAGAGGAAAGGTATGAAAAAAAGGGTCAAAATCTAGATCAGCACAATGAGGCTGACCAAATAAAGAGGCAACATGATCAGTGATGACACGTAAAAGATCAGAAGGGGAGGAATCACCAGAACCTCCAGAATCACGGAGTGAAGTCATCAGTTGGTGACCTAAATGTTTCTGGTTATGAAGCAACAGACACACCTCAGAGAGAGAACCTGTCATACAAAACCTCTGTTTAAGGCATAAACCCTCAAATTGGGCAAGTGATATGATAACAATTGAGATTTAATTCAGGAAATTTGGGCAGAAAAGTCATGAGTAGTAGAATAAGAGAGGGAAAGAAGTTGCAAATGCTTACAATCTTTCAAATAAGCCATATAAGCAGAAGAGCTAACACATTTAGAATGTCTCAAAAGGAAAGCCTGGAGGTCAGATTTGGTGTCCTGCCACCAAGCCAAAGGAGAGTCATAGAGGTCAAATGTCATCTTCCTGCAACGCAAAAAATAACCTGTTGAAGAAAAGAAGGTTGGGATAAGAAGGAAGAAGTGAATTTCCAATAACCAGGGCCAGATGTGGCCGTTGGACCACCCAAAAGTAAGGATAAAGAACAATGATCAGAATATTCCACTGCCTGGACAGCAGCATTAGCAATATGCAAGGACTGAGAAATAAATATAAAATCAATACGGGTAGACAAAATCCCCTTAGAAAAAGTGCGGTCCCATTTCCCAGAATAAGTAAAAAATGTATCCTTCAACCTAGCCAAACGGGTAACAGAATTTAAAGCAGACATGTCCACAAAAATCTTATCAGTCGTGGTACAAGGACCTCTGTCATGTTTACTAAGCCCACAATTAAAATCCCCCTACAAACAACATGTTGGAAACATGAAGGTATGGGCTGAGAAAAAAAAAAAGCTGTGTGCTCTGCCTTAGTCTGAGGGGCATAAATTGAAATAACATGAAAGGAGACCCCTTGGACAAGAAAGTCCAACAGCAGGGCTCGGCCAGGAACTAAGTCCTCATCCACCCCACATTCCTAACAACAGAAACCTAGGACCTACAAGCCTAGTTCCCTTAATCCAAGATGACCCTGCCTATTCTCTACCTTTTGCCTATTCTGGCCTCCTTTTGGCTGCCTACTCTTTCACCCCAATTTCTACCCTATTCCTTAATACCTCCTTATTTTTTTTTCATTTAGGTATGAGCTCTTATTCAGTGGAGACTATATGGGATTGTTGTCTCTTCTCATTTCAGCAAAGCTTATCATTAAGTACCTTTGCATGTTAATTATGTTGACCGGTATGTATAGGCCCATATTGACCGGCACCTTCACAATACTTTTTCTTTTCTTTTTTTGCACCATTGTCCTTGAAAATGAGCTTGCTCAATGGTGTTTATGCCTGGTTAAATAAAAGTGACTGAAGTCCAAGAATCTTAAGACTGTTGGCTGGAGATGATGGAACAGAAGATCCACACCAGAACAGTTCTCTGTACCAAGAGACCAAAAGGAGAACCCAGAAGTCCATTCCCTGGTGGCCAAAGCCACCGGAGAAAGGGAGTGGAGCCAGGTATCTTGCGAAAGAAAGATGCCCGGAGGATGAGAACCCAGGAGGTGAAAAACAGCCCCCCGTTTCTTGGCCTGTTGGATGCTGTTTACATTGGAGGAGAGAAACAGCAAAGAAGAAATGAGGGACATAGACAGAAAATGAAGAGGGCTCAACTCTTCTTTTTCTTTTTGACTCTACCCCATCTAGGTTGGGAAGCAGAATCAGCAGAAGGGACAGCTGAGGCCAGAACAGCAGTAGGCTGATCAAGGGATTGGGAATCACCCAAACAAGCAGCTGACTCAGCCTCAGAGACGATATCATCATCCAACACCTGATAACGGTTAGAAAGCACAGTAGGCGTCGTCCGAGAGACCTTAGATATGGGCTGAGATCCGGATTTACGTTTTCTGGTACACATCCTCCCAACCTAAGAGTCTGGGACGGGGGCCATAACAGGCAAGGAAGGACCAGAGAAAGCATCCGAGGAAAGAGGTTCGACCAGGACTGGAGCAACAATAGGCTCAACCTGAGAAACCGAAGACAGGACAACAGCCTGGGGGGGGGGGGAGAAGACACAGAGTCTGAAGGGGCAGTGGGAGGAGAAGGAGGAACCTTTTCCAAAACCAGAGGCTCTGAAGGAGCAGGCCGAGAAGCCCGTGGACGCTGAGGTAAAGGGTCAAGACGGGTATCCAAGGCAAGGCGCTTGGAAAACTCCCGTTGAGCAGTAGTAACCAACTGTTGTTCTTCAGAATCAGCCAAAGCAGGTAGTCTGTGGGCGGCATCAGGGCAGGAAGCATAAGCGTGGCCATTGTCACCGCACAGGTCACATTGTACCAGATTTCTGCACTGAGAGCTGGAATGACTCATCTCATGGCATAAGGAACACTTCTGAAAGTCACAAACACTACTAATATGACCACCCTGTCCGCACTTATAACAAGTATGAGGCTGGCCCGGATAGAATTAACCCCCCCCTTCCCTACCCAAAAAAAAGCTATTGGGCAGGTGTTGGAAGCCTGCCTCATCCGAGCGTAGGATCACCTTAATACGCCAACCCCCAGTCCATATCCCCTCGGAATCGAATATGGCCTCAGGGATGCCAGTAACTGTGCAGCATTGTTTCAGCCAGTATAAGAGGTCAGTAACACTGACCCCTTCATTACGGAACAATACCATAATGGGTTTATTGGCAGGCCTGGTTAAAGGAATTACCTCAAATGGGAACCAAAGGGGAGTTTGTTTTTTCTGATGGTATCTGGCCCAAAACTTATCCAGCTCACTACTAAGCTTAAAGCTAATGTCAAAGATATTTTCCACTGACACATGAATTAAGGCATACAGTTCAGTGACAGAAAGCTGTAAATCATCTTTCAAAAGAGTCTTTCCAACATGCACTCTGTCCAGAAAAACGTCAAGGCCACCTTTATACAAAAGCCAGACTGCATTTTGATGTTTAGCTGGGTAAACATGCTGCTGAAAAAAAGAAGCATATGTCTTTCTGGTAGGAGGTGGTTTGGAAGGAGGTAAAGATAAAGCAGTAGGGAGAGGCCCATTCCGAATGTCCACTGGAATATTCCTAGGGATATCAGAAAAATCTGAGATATCACTGAGTCTATTGTCAGGCATGTCCTGAAGCATGTTCTCCAAGCCAGAAGCAGTTGGAATAGGAAGGACAGGGTGTTGGGTTAAGACCAAGTCCGGAGTTAAATGCAAAGGAGAAGAAACCAGGTCAGGATGCACAGCCAAGGGAACAGTTTCAGTAGGGGTCCGGGAAACAGTTTTAGTGTCAGAAACAGTAGAGGTAGTCGCAGCAGGTGGCGTAGGAGAAGGTACCAGAGACACCCCAGGAATCCGTATCGGCTTGAAGCCTGAAATCCACTGGGGACAGTTGGAATCATGGACCCAGCCCGCCGCTTTGAGGGATTTCTCCACCGACCAGGTGTCCTCTCCAGGGAGAGGTGAATCAGCCCAACAAAACTTTCAAAAGGAAATCTTTGGAGTCCGACCTTGAAGAGGGAGAGGCTGAAAAGGAGAAGACCATGGCAGAACTCTGATCCTGACCCACCAGAAGACCAGAGATAGAGCAGCATGCGCAGTGTCCAAAGTCAAGTCCATAGCAACCACTGGCTTAGCTGGGTGAGCAGGAGAAGTAGGCCTCCCCACAGGATCCAAGTCCGACTAACCAAAATGGTCCCAAAGCGCTTGTTTCTTTCTAAGATGATCAGCCTCCTCAAGAAGTAAAAGCTGAGCAAGAGTGGGATGAGCTTCATTCCAATCACCAGAAAGCACAGCAGATGGAGCAGAAGTAGGTGGCAATCGATCAGGAACCATGTCGGGAGCAGGTGAAACAACAGCCATAGCAGTATCCGCAGGAAGGTCAGCAGTAGGATCCAAAGGAAAGTTAGCAGCAGCATAAAACAAAATAGTTGGTTCAAGCAACTAAGGCACCGAAGAGGAGACAGACTCCACAACCTGCAGTTCCTCCTGCACCTCGCTCATCTGTCCAGCAACTAAGTCGGCCATCCTTCGATAGCCAAAGGATCCCCCTACTGACGAGTATGGGAATTTACCCAGTGTCCTGGCCAAATTTCTCCCATTCACTAAAAATACCACCAACAGCTTAATCTGGTTCAATTTCAGTTGCGTACCATATGTATCCCCCCCCCCCAGGTCGCCCCTGAAAAAGGGACTTCCAGGCCCAATGGACTTACCGGGTCAACAAAATTCAATAAATAAATACAATCAGGGATTCAGTGCCTGTTTTGTAGTTAGTCCAGGTGGGAGAGGAGATGACTTGGAGTAGGCCTAAGCTGGTGGTAGATTCCCTAGTTGCGAAGGACTGAGGGGATAGCCAGTTTTGATTATCCATTCTCTACCAAGGCAAAACAATTCTTTTAGGTTAAGGAAATTATTAAGTTCTTTTACGAGGGTGCGGGGGAAGATAAAGATGATGGTTATTATTTTGTTTTTTCCTAGTGGAGGTTAATGGAAAGGGATTCCAGGTTGGGGTGGTGAGGGGAGTGTGTAGCTCTCAGGCAGTGAGGTGATCAGCTATCCAAATGAGGCAACCACCACCTCTTCTACCATTTCTGCCTTTCCTGAAGAGGAAGTACCCTTCTAAGAGTATTTCATTGGAAGGGATTTTATTTGTGAGCCAGGTTTCTGTCAGGGCAAATATGCTGAATTTGTTGGCAGATAGCCATGATTCAAGCTTACTTTTTTAGCCATTAAACTTTGAATGTTAAGATGCAGTAATTTCAGCTGCTTTGAGTGCATGGGGGAGTACCATGACTTTTGAAGTTCCTACTAGAAGGGCCGGGGTTTGGGTGTATGGACCCGGAAATGAGGAGGAGGAGAAGGAGGAGCCTTCTTTGTCTATTGTATGCAAAGATAGTCAGCTTATGGTATGTTCATCTGGTAAGGACCTGGTGTGTGAACTGTATGGAGGAGAGGGTGGTTGAGCACTCATGCAGGAGGTACAGCTGACTGTGAGAATGTTCAAGGGCCGAGGAGGTGAGGGTGGTGGGATGGGGTTGATGGGGGTAAGGCATAACTGGTGGGGGGAGTGGAAAGTGGAGGATGGGGAGGAGTGAATGGGGAGATAAAAGTGGGTTGTGGTACAGAGAGGCAGAGGGGGTGAGGAGTGATGTAGAGGTTAGGGCAGGGGTGGTGAGACAGGAATTACATTATTAGTTATTAGAGATGTATGGCATACAGACAGGAAAACAGTAGTTAGAGTAAGCATCTTGAGGATTCAAGGAGCAAGAAATTATTTTTAAGAGTGTAAGTGCCCTTTAAGGCCACAGTGGCCAGCCTTTACCTCTGTTAGTTGATTGGGTAGTTGGGAGGTCTCTTAAGTTAGTGAGACCATTTAAAGAGTGCTGGGGCAGGGTGGGTGGGCCAAGAGAAAATTCAAGTCAGATAATTACACAGGCTACAGCAGGCAGCGAAGTAAAGCAGGAGTAGAAAAAGAAATATTCGAGCCTTATGAGAAGCGGGGGGGGGGTATTCAGCCAATCAGCGCTCAACTGTGGATGGTGGGCCAAGTTCAAACCAGGCTCGATAGCAGGATCAGTAGAGCTTACCTTGTGGTGTTGCTTGTGGTCCAGGAAGGCAGGCGGCTACTTGAGGAAGGAGCTGCAGACCACAGGGAGGAGAAGGGTCATATAGGCTAAAGCAGGCAGCAAAGTTAAGCAGGAGCAGAAAAAGAAAGATCCGATCCTTAGGAGAAGCAGAGGGGTATTCAGACAATCAGCAGTCAACTATGGATGGTGGGCCAAGTTCAAACCAGGCTGGATAGCAGAATCAGCGGAGTGTACCTTGTGGTGTTGCTTGTGGTCCAGGAAGGTGGGTGGCTGCTTGAGGAAGGAGTCACAGACTGCAGGGAGGAGAGGGATTATCTTGTGGTGTTGTTTGTGGTCTGGGAAGGCAGGCAGCCGCTCGAGGAAGGAGACGTAGACTGCAGGGAAGAGTGGGGTTATCTGGTGGTTTTGCTTGTGGTCCGGGAAGGCAGGCAGCCACTCAAGGAAGGAGCCACAGATCGCAGGGAGGAGAGGGGTTATCTGAGTCATTTCCATTAGCTTCCCCACCACAGAGATGAGGCAAACTGATTGGCAGTTTCCTGGCTCCTCCCTTCCTTCCTCATCCTCTGTGCAATGGCACCACATCAGCCCTTTTCCAGTCCCCCAGGACCCTCCCCTTGTCCAGTGACAGATTAAATAACCTTGTGAGTGGGTGCCACCAGTTTCTGCTTTAATTCCTTAAGCACCCTCGGGTGAATCATATCCGGGCCCTTCATTTTGTCCGCCAGCAGTTTTCCTAGTTCTTCCGGTATCCTAGCCTCTGAGAAGGGACTTGAGTCCAACTCCTTGCCTACCTTTCCCCTGCTTTTAAGCTCCAGCCCTTTCCCCTCCTCCACCGTGAAAACTGACGTGAAATAGTCATTCAGAATATTTGCCTTTTCCTCCTCCCCTCCACCAGTGCTCCCCTTTCCCCCTTGAGCTTCATAATCCCCAGCTTCCCCTTCCTCCTGTCACCCACATATCTGAAAAATCCCACCTTTTTGCCTTCTTTGCTATATTCTCCTCTGTTTCCGTCTTCACCCTTCTGATTATTTTCCTGGCTTCCTTCAGTCTCTCCTTATAAACCCCTTTGTCTCTCTCTGAGAGGCTTTGTATGCGCTGATCACCCTCCTTTTCTCCCGGACTGCTTTGCCAACTGCTGCTGTGAACCAAAGTGGTTTCTTCCCCCTCTTATTCTTGCTAACCTTCCTAATACATTAATCTGTCGCCTTCAAAATTGCTCTTTTAATTTTCCCCCATAGCTCCTCTATGTCATCCAAGTTCTCCTTCCCTTATAGTTCCTTTTGCACAATTTCTTGCAATGTTCTCAAATCTGCTTTCCTGAAGTCCAGTACCTTAGTGATGGAACTGCTCTTAACCTGCCCCTTCCAAAGGCTGAATCTTACAGTCCTATGGTCACTGTCGCCCAAGTATTCCCCAACCTCCACCTCTCCCACACTATCCCTATTTGTCAAAACCAAGTCCAGTATGGCCCCCCCAGTTGGTTCTGTGACCAGCTGGTGAATAAATGCTTCCTGCATGGCTTCCTAAAAACTTATTTATGTTGATAAATATATAAAAATATGTAAAAAGAAAAGATCTATCAATTACTAGTCCTTCCCCAACTGTAATATTTTGTATTTATAAAAGCAGATGCACGCCTATGGTATTGGTATGAATACAATTAATTATACTAGTAAATCGATCCCCTATATTCCCCTAACCGCTATGCCTTCTTCTGCCACCATTTGGGGATCTTGTGTAGGATTACCAGATTTTGGAACACCAAAAAGAGGCCCCCCTCTGGGTCCTCAGCCACCCCCCCCTTGCTGTCAGCCACCTCCCCAGGCCCTCAGCCACCACCTTGTGCCCTCAGCCACCTCCTCACACCCTCAGCCACCACCCCGTGCCCTCAGCCACCCCCCTGATGCCCTCTACCACCCCTGCCCAGCGTCCTCATCCCCCATGCCTCAGCCACCACCTTGTGCCTTCAGCCACCCCATCACACCCTCTGCTACCCCGTCCTGCACCCTCAGCCCCCTCATGCCCTCAGCCACCTCCCACACCCTCAGCCACCCCTCACACCTCAGCCACCTCCCACACCTCAGCCACCCTTGATGCCCTCTGCCACCACCACCCTGTGCCCTCATCCCCCATGCCTTCAGCCACCACCCTGTGCCCTCAGCCACCCCATCACACCCTCTGCTACCCCCGTCCTGCACCCTCAGCCCCCCTCATGCCCTCAGCCACCTCCCCACACCCTCAACCACCCCCTGTGCCCTCAGCCACACCACACCTAGGATGGATTACAAGTGCAGCCCTATGCCCTTAAATCAGCGGTGGCACAGGAGTCAGTTTTACAGTCCTGCCCTACCACTCCACCCTCTCAGGTTGTCAGACTTACTAGCTGTAATTTGGGTCATTCTAGGACTGGCACCAGTCTGACAGCACACAGAATTTGAACAGAAACTACAGGCAGGAGGACAAATAAACCATGAACATGAACCAGCAATATTCATTCATGAGATCCGAGGGCAGAAATAATTAAAAAATAAACAAACGCTACAGAGCAACAATAACAAGCAACCTAGTCCTTAACAACCCCCCCTTCAGTGACGTGATGTTACATTTATCTTGGTCTAAATTTAAGGTGGGAGGGTGTCAGTCAGTCCCACTCACTAAATCGACACAGTCAGGACAGAGTCAGGACGGAGGACAGGACAGTCGATTGGTACTCACCTCCCCAGCAGCTCAGGACAGGTCCTCTAGTCCTTGTGGGCAGATGGGGTGTCTTCTCACTTATTTGCTGCACTGGGTGGGTTGCGACCAATGTTCGGATTCACAGGTGACTAATCATGGCCCAGGTTGAACAAGAAAGAAATGACAGCAAGCAAATAAAAAATATTTCACGATATGTCCACAGCCGTACGGCGCACCACACAACCTGCATTCTGGCCACACATGCAACATGCTGCTCATTCAGCAAATCCAGCGCATCCGGGTCAAACTCAACGACTGTCATGCACAGCAGTGCAGGGTAATGGAGCAGGGGCCAAAAAATGCGAACCAGTCAGGGAGCGCGTGAGCACTGATGCCTGCCCAGTGACTGCAGTAGTTAGAGGAGTAAAACTTGCAGCTATGCGCAGCAAGCAGCAGCAGGAGAGCGCATAGGAGATTGATTGACAGAAATTAATTGGAAGCCACAATTCAGGGTTTTCTTTTACCTGCTCAGACTTCTGACCTGCTATCTGGCCCTCTGTTGCCATGGTAACAAACGCCGGACTCACTCAGTGAAGTGACAGAAGCGGAGCCACAGAGTCAGAAGCCCAAAACCTGGACAAAAGAGCACGGCAGAGAAAATCCACCCGGTCCGAAAATCCTCAGCTGTAAAGAGGACATGTCCAGGTAAAAAAGGATGTCTGGTAACCCTAATCTTGTGCCAGACACTTGTGCCCTGTGTTCCTATGCTATGATTTTCTGCTGCCTCCTTATCACTGAAATGTCTGCACTGTTTCTATGCCATATCACTATTGTCAACTGCACATTTCTTGTTCCTGTACCAAGCTGTATCCTGTACACCCATGTTACGTTACTCACCTGTTACTTACTATAGTAACCATTTTCTTTTACTTAGCTGTGTTTTTACCTTGTCAACTACTACTGTAAGTATGCAATATAAGTGTGTCTTTACCTTGTCACTTACTGCTGTAAATATGTATTATAACTGTACCTATCAGGGACACTGGTTTACCGTGACTGAAAAATGAGAAATTCCATTTTGCAGAATGGAAAAAATAGTATTGTCACCAGTGTCTGCAATGCCAAATTTCGCTTTTACATATGTTTTGTTTTGTCAGCAGTGTTTAACAATTTTTTTCTCTGCCAACATGTATTTTAACAATTTTGTCCTCTACTTTTATGCAGCGATCCTTGTGCCTATTAAAAGTTAGGGATGGGACAAATATCGCTTTTTACTATTCGACCGAATATTGAATAGTTGCTGATAGTATTTGGCAAATTAAATAACGAATATGAATACAAATAGTACTACACATGAAAAAATCTTTTAAATACTTATTTTTTGCACACTCATATATCAGTGAGATACTAGTAAGTATAGCACTGTATGTGTCACCAGTCTGAATCCTTGTTAAGCCTCAAGCAACTGCAATTGTCACCTCAACAGGGAGATGGCTACAGTGATTAGGTAGTGCAAAAGAGGCCCATTAACACCTCCACAGCTGTGGTCAGGTAATCTCAGGAAGTGTCATGGAGGCTACTTAACTGCAGCTGACAGGGAGTTAATGGGTCTCAGCAACCAATATTGCAGGTGCCATTAATCCACTATAGCCATCAGATGTTTAATTCATTATTATTCAGAATTTGTTTTTGATGAGTACTTCTGCCTGAGACAGTGCCATAAAGAGCAAGAGAGAGAGCGAAACGGAGAGCCAAACATGGGTATTTAGAAAAATTGTAAGCACACTTTCTCACACATTCACCCGTTTTGTGTGTGTATACCTCTTGGGCACGATCTCTCAACTGGCAACTCATTCCCACACTTCAGCACAGACGGAGACAGTGAACACCACACCGCAGTTCTCAGAGAAAGTGGAGAAAGAGAAAAACTGCAGCAATGCTGTGCAGCGTGTTGGACCACTCTCCCCAGTTTAATGAAGGACAGAGAGGAAATTCATCAAATACTGCAGGAGCAGGATATTCCCTCTATTTTAAAAAGCTAGTTCCAGGGACTATATCACTTGCTGTCTCCTGCAACTGCACTTTACATATCCCGCTCTCAGTGAGCGTAAAATGGGGAATGAACATCGTCGAGGGGGTGTCTTTCTCTCTCTCTCTCTGTCTCAGGGAACTAGTCATCTACACTGTGGGGAAGTGTTACAAGACTCTGTCTCAACTGCAGTTGTCCTCCTCGCTGTGTCTTCTATGTGGGCAGACATTTCAGACCTAGCAGAGGGAAACATGGTGGCACAACTTCAATGCCATCTGTCTCACTCTATTCCTCACTGTGCCACTAACAGACCCCGCCAACCCAGCTAGAACCCTCAGAAGAAAATGGCACATGCCACGTTCCTGATCACTCACTCAGAGTTTTACATGGCATGGCAGCCGATGACTGCTAAAAAGTATTCAGTATTTGATTTTTTCTTTAAGTCGGTATTTGACCGAATACGAATAGTGGAGAGAGGGCACTATTCGTATACAAATCGAATACAAATAGAATATTCATCCCATGCCTATTAAAAATGATTTGTAATATGACCTATGATGAGTCCAACATGTATCACCATCTGTGTTATAACTTACAAAATTTCCAGCAGATAAAGACCTTCTGGTCTATCAAGTCTGCTTGATTGTGCAGTTAGCAGCCCTTATACTGCAGCTGCCCCTCCCTCCCCCTCCAGTGACCTTCCTCCTTACCCTGTCCCATCCCCTTTTGAAGCAGCCGACTGTTCTACAGGATACCACTTCCTCTGGCAATGCGTTCCACCCAGACACCACCCTCTCTGTAAAAAAGTGTCTCCTCATTTCCCTCCTGAACCTTCCCCCTTCCAATCTCAGATTGTGCCCTTGAGTGTCCCTTCCCCTCCTTAATTTGAAAAGCCCCTTCATGCCTATCTTTTTTATTCCCTTCATGTACTTAAAGGTTTCAGTCATGTTCCCCCATCCCTCCTCTCCTCGTGGGAGTACATGTTCAACTCCGTCAGCCTGCTCTCGTAGGGTAAGTCTCCTAGCCCCTGGATTATTTTTGTTGCCCTGCGCTGCACCTCCTCCAGTAACCTAATGTCCTTCTTCAGGTATGGTCATCAGAACTGCATGCAGTACTCCAGATGTGGTCTAACCAGTGACCTGTATAGTAGCAGAATCACCTCCCCCCTCCTGGAGGATATGCCTCTGACAATACAACCCAGCATCCTGTTGGCCTTACAACTGCCTTTCTACACTGTGCTGAGTTGTTCATTGCTCCCATTATGATCACCCCCAGATCCTTCTCCTCTTCCATCTTGGTTAGTTAAAGCCCTCCTAGCTGGTAGCTCCTCTTTGGGTTTTTTGTGCCGAAATGTAGCACCTTGTATTTCTTGGCATTGAACCCCAGCTGCCAAGTGTCTGACCAGGCCTCCAATTTTGCCAGGTCATCTTGCAGCCCCTTGCCACCCTTCTAAGTCATCCACTACTGCTTCCATCTTGGTAGCGTCTGCAAACAGACTGATCTTGCTCTTGATGCCTATTGAGATGTCTGCCATGAAGATCCCAAACAACACCAGCCCCAGTGCAGAGCCCTGTGGCACCCCACTTGTCACCACCCTGGGAGATGAGAGCTCCCCTCCCACCACTACCTTCTGCTGTGTCCCTTGCAGCTAGTTCACTACCCATCCCACCATCTTTGCCCCCCCGTGCCTTCCATCTTATTTCCTAGCCTAGCATGTGGCACCGGATCAACTACCTTACTGAAGTCCAGGTACAGGACATCCACTGTATGGCTCCTGTCTAATTGCCTGGTTACCCAGTCACAGTACTCTACCAGGTTGGTCTGACAGGATCTGCCTGAAACAAACCCATGCTGTCTGCTGTCCTGCATCCCATTAGCCTCTAGGAGAGAAACCAGCACTCCTTTAGGATTGTCTCCTTCAGCTTTCCCACAATGGATGTGAGGTTTACCAGTCTATGGATCCCTGGCTCATCCTTGAGGTTGCTCTTGTGGAGGGGTACCACGTGCACCATCCTCCATTCCTGAGGTACACTCCCCAAGTCCAGGGAGGCATTGAACAGGTCTGCCAAGGGTTCTGCCAGGACATCTGCCAGCTCATTCAGCACCCTGGGGTGTATGCCATCTGGCCCTGGTGCCTTGTCCACCCTCAGTGCCCTCAAGCCCTCCAGTACTCTACCCACTGGGATTTCCCCATCTGTCACATCCCCACCCCGTGCCCACCCTCCCACCCCTTGGGCACAGCATCCCCTTTCTCTTTAGTAAATACTAAGCAGAAATACTCATTTAATGCTTCTGCCTGTTCTGCCCCTGTTTCCACCTACCCTCCATCCTTCTTTATCCTTATTATTTGGTCCTTACAGATCCTTTTCTCCCTGATGTACCTGAAGAAGCCCCCGATGCTCTGTGCCAGCCTGAGTTCCCTGGACACCTTGGCTGACCTCACTACCCTTGTCACCTCCTTCGACTCCTTCAGGTATTCCTCTCTGTCCTCTCCTCCCCTGTTTTATTGTACCTTCTAAAGGAGGTATTTTCTTCTATACTTTTTCCATACACCCCCCCTCACCCAGCTAGGCTTCTTGGCTCTAGCCCTTACTGTGGACCCTTGTACATGTTATGGGTGCCTCCTCAATTTCCAGTTTAATGACCTCCCACTTCTGGTTAGTGTCCATGTTTGGATGGATCCTGGCCAGATACCCCTGTACTATTTCCCTCATCCTCCCAAAGTTGGCCATCCTGAAGTCTAACACCCTTGTGCCCATTCCTACTCCCCCTTTCCCCATGTTTATCATGAACCACATCGAGTTGTGGTCACTCCCCACCAGCAGTTCCCCCATCCCCAGTTCCCTTCCAAACTCACCATTCACCAGCACACCTGGTCAGTGTCAGTGGCTCAGTAGGTAGCACACTCGCCTCTGAGGCCAGGAGATCAGAGGGCTGTGGGTTCAGTTCCCACATTTGGCACTTGGGTTAATATCCCATTACTGACACTGTAGTGCAGCATGAGAGGGGTGCTGCACTTCTGAGGTGTCGTCTTTCAGATGAGATGTTAAACCAAGGTCCCATCTGCCTGGATTGGTGGTAGTTCAGGTGAATGTTAAAGATCCCATGGCACTTATCGAAAAGAGTAGGGGAATTTTGTATTCAAAACTCAAAACAAAATATACAAAATTGTATTACATCATACAAAATCATAATGAAAGAAATCAAAACCAGAAATAAGTATTACAGCATACATAAAACTGAAAACATAAATTATCTATAATTGCATATACCCCTATCCCGGCCCCACTAAAAGAGCAGGGGAATTTTATAGTAGAACAACAAATGCCAAAACAAGATAAAACAGTGGTGCTTCACACAAAGGAACATACAAATCAAAACAAAAGCAAAGAAGTATTACATTCATATAGATATCCAAATAGGCTGCCTAATACAAAAATAGAACACAAAATTAATCCCAAGACAAAAGGAAAGAGCCCCCCCCCTCCCCCTCCTACTCAAAGAGAGATGGGGAATTTGTTATTCAAAACTTAAAACAAAATAAACAAAATTGGAATACATCATACAAAATCGGATGGAAAGAAATCAAAAACCTAAATAAAGATGCAACATACATAGAACACAAACATAAATATTCTGTATTTGTGCATAACCCCCATCCTATCCCCACTAAAAGAGCAGGGGAATGTGTTATACTAGACAGCAGACTTCATAAACAAACAAGCATTTGTCAATGCCGAATGTTTGCTTGCTGGCATTGGGATTGGTAGCGTAGGAGTTAGACAGCTGCATAATAGGAATGGCAGTGAAGTATTGAACTGAAGCCAACCCCGCCACCACCCTGCAGATACGGACAGGCATTGGGGTGTGCCTTTGGGTCATCAGGCATAATGGCCACGCCATTTCACTACACCCTACCCTGCAGACACTGACAAGTGTCACGGTGTGCCTTGGGATCTTTGGCCCTTATGCACACTCCATTCCATTAGGAAGTACGGTGAGATGGGTGCGGTATAGGAAAATGGGGTGAACTTTGGGGCCGAAGAGTCCAAGGCATACCTTGATGCCTCTCAGTGACTGCAGGGTGTGGAATGGTATGAGCGTAACAGGCAAGAATCCCAAGTCACACCCCTGATGCCTGTCATTCTCTATAGGGTGGGGCGTTATAGTTGAAAAGCCTAATACCTCAGGCATTCGTTGGTATTTTCACTCCAAATTTTCAACATGTTTGTTTTGTGACCCCACCTCATGAACAGGGGAATATCAGTTTGTTAGCCGAAAGCTGCTTATGCACAGTGACTACAGCATTTAGCACCACAGGTGCAAAAATATTCCGAACAGGATGTAAAAAATGACAGCTGTACTCTTTCATGGGGAGGTGTAAAAAATGGCTATGTTGCAAATGTGTAGTAAAAATACTAAAAAAATGGTGAAGTCACGAGCGTACATAGAAACCGTGCAACGGACACCCGTAATATAATTAGGTTGGGGATTTCTTACAACAGATTGCCAACTCAGGCATTTTGGTGCCTCTGATCATGAACAGTGTCACTATGATTTTCTTTATCTGTGCCGAACAATGATTTCCCACAGCGACCACGCATCTCTGCACTGAAAGTGTGAAAACACACTTCGGCCATGTTGTGAAAAATGGCAGCTGTACTGCTCATAAGGAAGTGTGGAAAAATGCTACTGGTGAAAATCTGGACTGAAAATATTACAAAGTCATGAACTAACGGAGTGCGTGGAAACTGTGCAATGCTCACTCGTAACACAGTCATTTTATGGACTTTAGTCACCAAATTTTCAACATAGCCATTTTAAGACCTCTGCTCATGAACAGTGTAACTGTGATTTTCTTAATCTGTCTAAACATTGCTTTCGACACCAACAGCACCATTATGCGCTACATGCGAAAACACATTTTGGCGACATATGAAAAATTGCAGCTGTACTGTTCATAAGGAAGTTAATAAAATGGCAATGTTGAAAATCTGGAGTGAAAATATTAAATTTGCAAACTTACGAGCATGCATAGGAACTGTGCAACGCACGCTCGTAAAAGTCATTTTTAGGAATTTTTTCACCAAATTCTCAACATAGCCATTTTAAGACCTCTGCTCATGAACAGTGTCACTGTGATTTTCTTAATTTGTCCCGTACATTGACCTCGCACACCAACTGCGCCATTGTGCGCTACATGGGCGGAAACACATTTTGGGTGAGATGTGAAAAATGTCAGCTGTACTACTCATAAGAAGGTGTGGTAAAATGGCAATGTTGAAAATCTGGAGTGAAAATATTGAAAATTCACCCCCTTACGAGCGTTCGTAGGAACTGCGCAATGCACGCTCGTAAAACAGTCATTTTTAGGACTTTTTTCACCAAATTTTCAACATAGCCATTTTAAGACATCTACTCATGAACAGTGTCACTGTGATTTTCTTAATTTGTCCCATACATTGATTTCGCACACCAACTGCGCCATTGTGTGCTACATGGGCAGAAACACATTTTGGGTGAGATGTGAAAAATGGCAGCTGTACTGCTCATAAGAAGGTGTGGTAAAATGGCAATTTGAAAATCTGGAGTGAAAATATTGAAAATTCCCGAACTTACAAGCATGCGTAGGAACTGCGCAACGCACACTCGTAAAACAGTCATTTTTTGGAATTTTGGCACCAAATTTTCAACATGGGGTTTTTGAGACCCCTTCTCATGATTGACATCACTGTCATGGTGTTATTTGGGTCCAAAGGGTGATTTCGCAGTCACTGCGCAGTCACTGTGCGAAATCACCCTTCGGGCCTGAATAACGCCATGACAGTGAATCAATCATGAGAAGGGGTCCCAAAAACCCCATGTTGAAAATTTGGTGCAAAAATTCAAAAATGCCTGAGACATGCAATAAAGTTGAAACCCCTATCTAGCCCATTATACAGCTTACCGGCATTTCCTCAGTTCGCGGTCGCCTTTGAAGAGTGCAGACGTGTTCCCGGTCCACCGAAGATCGTCGCGCACAAGGTCCGAGGTAAGTATGGGGTGAGGGGAGGAGTGGGAGGCTGGGTGCACAGTGGGTGGGTGCGGGTTGTGGGAGAGGGGGAGACTCACCGTGGGACCATTTTTCTTCACGGGTGAAAAAAACAAAACAGACGATTGGACATTTGCCACACTGAGGTTGGGCTCCCAGCGTAGCACGGGGCGTTGAGGCGGCAGTTCAGCCGACGGGGTTGGGCACCCCGTCGGCCTCTGTGCTTGCCCGCGCTGGGGTGGGCTCCCGGCGTGGCACTCCTACTGGGGAGGACAGTGCAGCCGAGGGGATTGGGCACCCCTGTTGGCTTATATGATTAGTTGCCACGCTGGGGTGGGCACCAGTGTGGCATTTATCTGTTTGGGGGAGGCGAGAGAATGCAGCACAGCCAGCGAGGATTGAGCACCCGTCAGCTAACACAGTGCGTGCGTGCGGGCGCGCTGCGCTGCAGCGTCTGTGGGGAGCTGCACGTGAGCAGCCTTATCTTATCGCTGCTCACTCAAGTGAGCTCCCCTTTCAACTGTATGCCACTGCATTTTGGAGCGTGTCATAGACAGCTCCAAAATGCATTGGCTTACAGGGGCCGCGCCTGCCAGCACACTGACTGAATTGGAGGAGGAGGTGACACACCTCCGAAATCTCCGATGATGGCACTATGTTTCTTGCACATGCGTGCAAGCAAACATAAAAATTAATTGTCAGAGGTGTCTTATGTAGCACCAGAAATACTACTCCCCACAACAAGCCCTTACCCTGTATCAAGCCAGTTCATTTTCCTCCACCACAGTTTATACAGATAAGGGTGCACTTTCCCCCTTCCCTGCATCCTCCAACTAAGTACTGCTTTCCTAATATTGAAGACAATCTGATGTTCAGTTTGTAATTGCTGCCTAAGTGTAAGACTACACCGAGCCTGCCAAAGTTGAAAACCAATATAACCCATTAAAAGACGAATTGTGACAGAATCATAAATAACCCATGAGCCCAGAAGAACCCCCTCCACCCAGATCTCAGATGAATAACCATGGAAAGGGTTCAATGGCCACACAGCATGAAAGTGGGACCAGAAAGACACAACAAAGGGACAGTCAAAAAATAAATGTTGCATTGTTTCAACCACCCCTATACAAGTTTCCTCCCTAGGACAAAATCTCTCTGAGAGTTCTTTATGCTTCATGTTACCCTTTACCCCCAACCATTTATGAAGACAAAGCCACAAACAATCCTGCATATACCTAGGGACTCGCTTACTGACCAATAATTGCAGCTTAGAATGTTGCTCAGAAACAGACAAATCTCAAAACCAGGGATCCGCAGAAAAGAAATCCTGCAATACACCACAGTAAAATTGCTGCCGTGATTGGAGAAAAAGGGATTGTTTAACAATATGCCAGGATTTTAATTTCTGAAACATCACCTGAAAGTAGCTAGCCAAGGTACACAGCCGAACCTGATGAGCCAAAAAGGAAGCAGAATCCCATTGCTCCAGAAGGAGACCAATGCCATCAGCCACCCATGGGGACCAGATCTTATTGTCCCCTTTAAGTAATGGAACTAAATTATAAAAAATAAAAATACTATGCAGGAACACCACTGGATTTAATATCCCTAGACCCCCTTCAATAATAGGTAAATATGTAATACCCCTCTGCACTGGGTTCAACCTACTTCCCCATAAACAAAGAAAAAACACACTATAAAGAGACGATTCCAAAGGGGGGCCGCAGCTATAAACAAAAAATATGGCAACAAAAAAGTCTTACTTCAGCCCTCATGCCTTAGGAGTGATGGTATCTGCACCACTGCCCCTAAACCTCAGGTGTGACAGTGACATTGCAGCCTCCATCCTGTGAAGCCCATGCCCCATGTGCCCAAGTTACACATTTCTTGGTCTCAGTTTGTCAGAGCTCAGACATGAATTAAGCTGAACAACCAAACACCATGGTGCACTCCCTCGGTTCTTGCTCATTCAGTTCTCTATCTAGCATTTAACTGACTGATTTGCTAATGGAGAGTCACACATCTCCCAAACAAACATTAAACAAATCCAAACATACATTTGGCTGCTTTCTTACGTTGCCATTACCACCATCAAAAGGGAGACTCTTAGTTTAACTGTCAGAGCTCCAATACGAATTAGGCCCCACTCTGCCCACTAACATCATACTGTGCTTGGGGCCTTGCTTCTATGTACCTCTGAGTGTTCTGTAGTTTTCTTTTTTAATCCCTGTCTCCCTATCTGTCCCAATGGCTGCCCAAGCTCCCAACGTGGGCCGAGTGTCCCCTATGGCTTAGGTGCTGTTGCAGCATGCCAACCACCCCTAGCATTATACAGTGACAGGCAAATAGTGGCACCAATCTGCCCATCCACCCCACCCAAATGAATGCAGCACCTTCTCACCCCACCTGTTGGCCACATCAACTCAAGCAGCATCTTCCTCGGCAGCCATCAAACCAGGGGGATCTCAAGTGAGGGGATCTGGGTCATATACAGACGGGTGCAATGGCATTGAGCGCCTTGGAAACCGTTTTATTATAGGCAGCCACCGCCTCACACATTCCCACAGCACATGCAGCATCCAGACTAGATAAATCAGCCACTGTCAACAGTCTCTCTGGGGACAATCCACTTAAAGTGACATAGCTAATCATCTCAACAGGGGAGGGACTTCCGGGGGGGGGCCCAAACAAGAACTCCACCGTGCAATGATCAGACCATATGACCTGATCAGTCTTGAGATTTGTCACCTCAAGCCCCACTGAGAAAACCAGGTCCAACATGTGGCCACGGTGATGGGTCACCAAAGTAACTACTTGTGTCAGGCCCAGTGATGTCATCAACTGAAGGAGGTCATAACCAAATTGTGAAAATTCATCGTCAATCCAGGCATTGAAGTCCCCCAGAATCAACCATCTGGGGAGCTCCAAAACCCTGTCAATGATGAAGTTCGCAACCTCCTGCAGGAAATCTCCCCCGACCCCAGAGGGCGGTAAATAAGGAGAATCCTGCAGCCTGCACCTGGATCCCCACACACCGCCACACACTCAAAGGACCTAGCTGACCCCACTGGGTGCACGGAGAAGCCAAAGCTGTATCTAAAGCAGATGGCCACTCCCTCACCCCTGCATTCCCTCCTCAGGCAGTGCACCATGGAGTACCCAGAGGGGAAGGCTGCCTCCAGGACCAGCCCGGTGTCATCATCCAACCAGGTCTCCATAATGCAAGCCAGATCAACCGAAGAAATCAAGTCTGATATAATTGCAGCCTTGTTCCTCACTGATCTGACATTGCACAGCACAGCCTGAAGGGGACTGGTGGATGCTGCCAGACCCAGGCTATCTGCCCACTCAGTCTGGTGGAAACCCTGGGGACAGAGACCAAATATGTCTGGCCTCTCTCTAGGCTACATCTAACCCCAGGGTGTCTCCTGCTCCTAAGTGCCCCAATACCCTTCACCTCCCCCAAGCCCACTGCACCCCACCACCACCAACCTACATGCTTCCTAGTAATGTCAACCTCCCTACAGTGCCTGGCTGCAGTAGCTGAAATTGGGAGGTCAGCAAAAGGACAGAGGTCACACAGCTGTGATGTAGCATATCATAGGAAATGCAAAATTGTCCAAGGCTCTGGCACATCCCCAATCCTAACCTGAGCCCCTTAAAATATTGTGTTTTTAACCTCCCAACAATCCCAAGACTAACAGGGAAATTCCAAAACTATTGGGCTATTTAAAGACCAATCACATTCAAACTCACATTCACCTTAATATACAGAAAACCTAATCACACACACACACACTCCACACATACACACACACACACACACACACACTCCTAATCCAAGCAATTCCCTCCCAAAATCTCCCACCCTTCCTAAGAAATTAAACCAAAACCAGATTTTCAGCCTTTTAGGAGAAGTCTGAGAGGTAGTGCTCTGGAAATAAGGTTCAATATAAGGGCTACTCCTTTTCAGGAACAAAGTCCAAAAAAGTCACTATGGTTTGAAGTCTGTTTCAGGCTCACAAGCTCCCCGATGTTAAACAAAACAGGTCTGCAGGCTGATAAATTACATAAAATGCAGGGGGGGGGGGATACTGGAGGAGGTATGTCCAAGAAAATCTTCACCCCAGAACTCTCTCACTTGCACTAGGGTCAGATTTATTTAAAACAGATCTAATGATAATGGAGGCACGTACTCAACGGGCCAGTGTCCCCAAAGCCACTGCCCAGCACTGCTCTCACTGGCGGTAAAAGCAGGCCAAAATGGACAACTATTAAATAGCGGACAAAACTCCCCTGGCAATAGATTACAATGAAAGCGTGAGTCAAAATCCAAGTCATAAAACCACATGTGAGTTACTACTCACTGCGGCTCGCCCACCAAGTCTCCCAAATAACAGGCACTGCTGATTAATTCCGGTAGTTCAGATCAGGGCCCTGCATGGTTTACTTGCTGTAGATTCATTTACCAGCAGTATGCACTCATGCAATAAAATGTCCCACGATGTTCCAAGTACACTAGGCACTCACAATGCTAGATCCCAACAGAAGTCAGCAGCCAGTCAATGCAGGGTTAAGATCGTAATTCCGTCCCAACCGTGAATCACCTCAACTCCCTCATGAATCAGGCCCAGTGGTGCTAGTTTCAGTAGCGGTTTAGAAGGCTTTCCAAGTCCAAGGACCGCCATCTTGTTTTTAATCCAGTATGCTTTATTGTGAAAATCAGTCCTCACAATGCTCAGTACACAATGCAGAATTAAGCAAACACAGCCCAAAAAACAAGATGGCAGTCCTCGGACTTATTCTTTGTTAATACTTAAGGTCCTGAGCACTACACATCTTTGGACTTAATGCAAAATATTGACAAGCTGAAAATTTAATTTATGAGGATGGTTTCCTGGGTTCAGTGTACGCGATCGCGATTCCCACCCCTCACGTCAAACCAAAATTCAGCAACGCTCACCCGTTAAATTTCCAAACCGAAAGGCAATTCATTGGATTCTGCTACTGTACCTTAGCTTGTTCAGATTCCCCAATTTATCCTTTACTCTGCTGTGCAATCAGTTAACAGAAACTTCAGGCTGGCAAGACAACAGAGCAGCAGCTAGTTAGTGCTGTGTTCACAGAGTGGTTGTGAACAAAAGCCGTTTCTGTTTTGGTGCCGTGGGTCATTTAAATTTCTGTGGACCAATCAGATTTCCACGTTTCCATCTGTGGTTCCATGTATGCTGAAAACCAGTGTCTCTGCCTGTACTAAACTGTTGTAAGTAACCCTAGACCCTTTGAAAATACTGTAGGCTCGGCCCAAAGGATCTGGTGTGTAACAAATAAATAAAAAAATCTGATGTTTCTACGGTTTCTGTTAATTTTAAACATTTCTTGGTGTGGAGAAAGATACAACATAAACAATGTAGTAAAATGACAGGGCAGTGCTCCAACCTTCCTATTCGTCCACAATCAGTCTGATCATGAAGCTCCTCTCCTGTTTGCAACTGGAGTATCCTTCCTCACCATCAGCCCTCCACAGGGCCCCCTGATGTACTCTCCTCCCCATAGGTGGCTCCTCTACCACCACGTGGACTCCCGAATATCTGTGGGAAAGAAAACAGAAGCCGGCAAGGAAACTCCCAAATTCTGCAGCACAAGATGTACTAGAAAGAGAATTATAAATTGAAAAATATCCGAGGTAGTGGTGGTATACTTTTTCTGAAACAAAATACACTTTTCCAGTCTCCTGCTCAAACTGTTCATCCACAGCGGTTTAGCATGCAGCTGCTTCCCTTCTCTCTGGCAGTATTACTCCACAACTTTTGGAAATTCAGTTTTTCTTCAGGTACAATCAATTATGAATAATTTTGGGGAATTAATATAATTTCCAAAAAGAGGAAAATTATTAACAGCTACCAATTAGAAATAGTTACTTGCCCTCTTTAAGGTAACCATCTCCCTGATCCTGCCCTTAGTGTTGATTTAGTTCCTGCCCCAGAGATCCTCGTTGGGTGGCCCCCCCTTCCAATTTTTATTCCCTTTTCTAACTGCTTGGAGGAGAGTTGGGTAGACAGGTTAATAAGCACACAACAGCTAATTTAAGTAATTTCACAAAAAACATGACACACTAGTCAAAAGACGTCAACAGTAAAATACATTTAGATAATATGTATAATGCAAAATACACAAATAAGGATTAGGTCTATTACTTTCCATGCAAGGTACAGTGCTTCTAGTTGGTGGGACCCATGCCGTATACCTCTTGAACCCTTTACCCTACTCTTTGGTGTCTAACCTGGTACAGCTCATGGGGGTCTTGCACCCTGCTCAATTCAGCACAAGTTCGGTGTGCACACACTGGTGTCAGCACAGCAGCGAGCACTGGTCTGCCAGCCAGAAGTACAAGAGGATCAGCAGAGAGCGGTCAGCCACTGCATGCTGAGAGGAAAAATTAAACACCAAAGTAAGCCTTTGCATTACAGAAGGAACAACGAAGATATTTTGCAGCCAAATAGGATATTTTAAAGTGAAGTGCATCCTTAAACTTCTGAAATGATTTCCTAATAACGAACTATTTAATACAGGTAAACCCCAAGTTACCGTGTCCTTCTCCCTGAGAGCAAATCTGCATGCAGTGAGGTATGTGTTTAGAGTATGCTGAGCAGGAAGGTGACTAGGCTTCTAGGCCTCAGAAGAAATATTTTGTGTACTCAGGATTTGGTGGAGGTTAAACTTGAAAAGGATACAACAGTAAAAGGCATTTTATGGTTTACATGCAGGTCTAACATTAAAGACAAACATATGACTCAAAGATAGGAATCCTAAAAATAATAAAAAGGCTAAACAAGATTAGTACAGGTATCTGCAGTAACCATAGATAGTACACAAGCATTGGGGAGTGGTACTAATGAAATCCTGCACTGAGTTGATTCCGGTACCATATACGTAGAAGAAAAAAAGTTGTAACAAACATATTAGTAATATTTGTAATCACAATTATTGTTATCTAGTTTGATTTAAGTCCCTTGAAAAAACCTTAAAGGGTGAAACGTCAGCGTGAATCTGTAAAAAAATGGAGTTAAGTCTATTGAGCATGGAAGCATTTTCTTTTTTCTGGAAGCTTTTTACGAGAAAAAGCAGTTGAGCTAAACAACCCCTCACAAATTTGCCTGGATATATAAGCCATATGGGTGCAAGCTCTCATCCACCCAACAGGATAAGCACTGTAGTGTAGTTCTGTGCAGCAGGACTGAACTGGAATAGGACTGGGTTGACAAGACCATAACTCACCTCAACAGGAATACCTGTTGGGCTTCAGACTGAAAAAGTTGTTGAAAAGTGAAGTGTAAATAACCCCATATGCTTATAGATATGTACACCAGTCACTTATGTGAAAAAATGTATTAGAACATAAGAACATAAGAAAAGTGTCGGCAGATGGGGACCGTGCAATCCATCTAGTCTGCCCTAGAAACTACCCCCCTCCCTATGCAGCCTTCATCCTAACTTGTCCTTTATGTCTATCCCATGTGAGTTTGAACTCCCTGATTGCCTTTGATGCTACCACCTCCTGGGGCAGGCTGTTCCATGGGTCTATCACTCTCTCTGTGAAGAAGTACATCCTTAGGTTGCTTTTGAACCTTCCTCATACCAGTCTCATATCATGCCCTCTCATGCATGCTGCCGTGTTCTGTTGAAATAGATTGCCTGTCTGAGCTATGTTAAATCCCCTCATGTACTCAAATGTTTCAATCATGTTCCCTCTGTTTCTTCTGTGCTCAAGGGAGTATAGGTTCAGCTCCCCGAGTCTTGCTTCATATGACTTGTGATGCAGTCCATGTACCATTTTTATAACCCTTCTCTGCACCGTTTCCAAAAGGTCAATGTCCTTGAGGTAAGGTCTCCAAAACTGAATGCAGTACTCCAAGTGTGGCCTCACCAAGGACCTGCAGAGGGGCATGATAACCTCCCTCCAAATATCTCTACTTATACATCCAAGGATGCTACCCACTTTCTGTGCTGCTTTCTCACATTGTTTTCATACCTTTAATTTGTCAGCGATTATGCCGAGATCTCATTCCGTTTGTAGCTCAAGTTGATGTCCTCCCAGTGTGTACTTTTTTCCAGGGTTCCTCTTTTCCAAGTGCATTACCTTACACTTTTTGGCATTATATTGCAACAGTCAGTCCCTGGACCAATCCTCTAGCCTTCTAAGGTCAGCTTCCATGTTGTCTTTGTGACACTTGGGCAGCTAGTTCTGATCACTGTATCAATTTTTGTAATATAAAAATGGGCTATGGACTGTCTCTCATGAGAAATGCTGAAACAGCATGTGAGTATGACACATACACACACACACACAGGTTTTAGATACAAGGTGTTACCTGGAAGGCCAGAAGCTAATTATAGACCAGGCCTTAATCAAGGATCTCCTGTTTGTCTGAGTTAATTATAGCTGGAGTTGCTAAGAGGGAAATCATAAGCGTTTATGATGTTCAGAGGAAATACAGTTACATTTTCACATGGTGATACAAAGCATGTTGCACCTTTATGAGATCTGGCAGAAAGATATAAGTGCTTTGATGTTTGTGTGAAAGAGGATACTGCTTATAGATGAAGGGAGTTTCTGCTGATGTAACCTTAATTATCTTACCTTCTAATATGATAAAATATCCTGGGTGTATGATTTTTCATAAACAGAGGAGGAACTAGGTGACCTCATGCAAAGAGGTGGGCAAAGTCAGAATTCTGTTTTCCTTAAGACACTTTTATCTACACTCTGACAAAGAAACATCTTTGAGCACTTTAAGCAGGTATTTAGAGAGAGAGAGAGAGAGAGACAAAATCTAAGTACTGTAGTAGGAATTGCACTGTTAAAATCTTGTTCTTTTAAAAGATTATTTGGTTCTTGTGATATAATAGTTCTGTATTTTATGTTTTACATATTGTTTTTATCTACTTTAGTAAAACTCTATTTTTAGAGCATACCTGGTCTGTCTTTGAATTTCTTTCCTTTACAAAACAAATGGAGTATATTTGGTTACAGCAGATACTGTACATAAGCTTGAATGGTGATACTAAACTGGAAAAAGGTAAGCGTTTTAATCTGAGGTCTTCATTAAATTTTTTAAGGGTTCATTTCTGTACACCTGGTTAGGTGCCCATAGGCAAAGATATCTGGCCCCCCGAAGACAGATTTATCTAAGCCTGTGCATTGGGTACTCTAGCAAGAGGTTCACAGTTTGAATCCCTCCAGAACTGAGGCCAAAGGTTGATCCGAACCCACAAAACAGACAGGATGGTTACCCTGTTTCTGTTAACTGTTCACAAGACTGCGCTCAGAGGTTGGCACTTTGTGAGTAGAGGGCTGACCTGCTGAGTGGGTTTGTGACAGTCTGCTCCTTCCCTTGTGTCCACTCTGTTGCAGAGTGTTGTATCATCTGTGAACAGGCAAACCTGCCCTGTTAGTTCATTTGGTATGTCTTCGATAAATATGTTAAATAGGATCAGTTCCAGTACCAGTCCCTGCGGGACGCCACTGGTCACCCTACCCTCCCTTGACAATGATCCATTGACTAGCACTCTCTGGGTCCTATCCTTCAGCCAGTTACTGATCCAGCTGACCATCTTCTGGCCAACTCCCGCATGTTCCAGTTTGTTGGTTAGCCTTCTGTGAGGGACGGTGTTAAAAGCGTTGCTGAAATCTAGGTTTACAATGTCCACTGCCCCTCCCATATCCAATGTTCTGGTGACCCAGTCGAAGAAGCCAATCAAATTGGTTTGACAAGAGTGTCCTGCTGTGAAGCCATGTTGCTTTGAGTCCATTTTTCCAGTATCTGTTAGGTATGCCACTGTCCTCTCTTTTAGTAGTGACTCCATCATTTTCCCCACAACTGAGGTCAAACTGACAGGGCAGTAATTTCCTGCCTCTTCCTTGTTTCTGATCTTGTGTAAGGGCACAACAGTTGCCTGTTTCCAGTCCTGAGGTATTTCCCACTTTCTAGTGATTTGAGCCTATCTCTCTGTCATGTGGGGTTCTTCAGCTCTCAGTGCTGTCCCCGATGTTGTTTGCGGTGTATATGCTGCCCCTCGGAGACATTGTAAGATGGTATGGGCTGAGGTTTCATTGCTATACTGATGATATCCAGCTCTACCTGTCTTTTGCACCTGACCAGGATGGAACACTCTTGGTATTTAATGACTACCTCCTGAAATCCAGGACTGGATGAAGTCCAGTTGGCTGAAGTTGAACCCAGGGAAGACTGAGGTGATGGTTTTGGATCCAGGTCACTGGATAGGGGGGCTGGGGGCAGGTCAACCCACAAGATTATTCCTGGGGAATTATGAGCTCCCTGTCTCTGAATGGGTGTGAGATCTAGGGGTGATACTTGACAAAGGGTTGACACTTCAATCTCAGGTGTCGGCTGTCGTTAAGTTATCCTTTTATCATCTGAGGAACATCGCTAGGATCAAGCACCTTGTTCCGTCCGGTGACCTTCCTACATTGTTCCATGCCTTTTTGACCTCATGTCTGGATTATTGCAACTCCCTCTACTTTGAGCTGCCGGGGGTTGATATCCGCCGCCTGCAGCTGTTGCAGAATTCCGCAGCCCGGTTGTTGATGGGGACTTTTTGGTCTTTCCACATCACACCAGTGCTGCAGGAACTGCACTGGCTACCAGTTCAGTGGCAGATCACCTTCAAAGTCAGAGTGCTGACTTACAAAGCCCTACATGGAATGGGCCCTGACTACCTGAAAGAGCTTCTGATCTCTTACCACCCTGAGCGATTGCTCCGCTCAGCCGACGAGGGGTTGCTAGAGATTCTGAGGGTTTCTGTAAAATCTTCAGGGGCACAGGCATTTATGTTCATGGCTCCAACCCTCTGGAATTCTCTACCCCGTCAGATTAGAGAGTGCGTGACCGTGGGGTGATTTAAACAGGCATTAAAGACGCATCTATGGAGCAGGACCTATGGTGATTAAGAAGACAGATTTTAAACTGTATATTATATTTATTATTGTGGCTGTAGCATTGTTTTAAATTGTTTTAATTTATACTGTGCCTTGACACTTGAAAGGAGCGTTAAAAATAAAAATTATTATTATTATTATTATCATTGTTGAAGAGATCAGCCAGTGGTGCGGGCAATTCCTCTCAGAGCTCAGAGCTCCTTCAATATCCTAGGGTGTATGCTGTCCAGTCCCATGGCTTTTTCCACTTTCAGTTTATTAAGCTCTTTTAGGACCCTCTCCCTTGTGAAGGGGCTAGTATCTGCTCCCTGAGTATCTTCCTTTGTCTTGCTCAGTGTGGGACCTTTGCCACTGTCTTCTATGGTGAAGAGAGAGCAAAAGAACTCATTTAGCACTTCTGCCTTGTCCTCATCACTCTCTGCCATCTTACCTTCCTTGGTTGCTAGTCGGACTATTCCTCCCTTAGTTTTTCTTTTTTCTCTTATGTATCTATAGAAGATTTTGTCTGCATCTTTAACACCGTGTGATATTTTCTCTTCCATCTGTGCGTTTGCCCTTCCAACAGCTTTCCCTGCCTCCTTTAATTTGTTCTTGCATTCTTCCATGTTTGCTTCATGTTTTGTTTGCTTGAACTGTGTAAAAGCCTTTTTTTTTCTCTTCAATTTTGGATGCTACTACGTGAGAGAACCAGAGAGGTCTTTTCCTTCTTTTGGACTTGCTGATCTGCTCAGTGTATACAGTCGTTACTATATGCAGAGAAGCCTTCAAAGTATTCCAGCAGTACTCTATATCTCCTGTGATTCCTCCTTCTAGCATGGATGCAATCATAGTTCTCATTTTGGGGAAGTTGGCTTTTCTGAAATCTAGTACCTTGATTTTGGTGTGACTATTTTCCTCCACATTGCTCACAGTAAATCAGACTGAACTGTGATCACTGGTTCCCTAGATTGGCTCACACTTCTGCTTCTGGGATCCTTGTGCTTTTTGTCAGCACTAGATCCATTATTGCTTTGTCTCTGGTGGGTGAGTTCACCAGTTCACTTAAACCTGCTCCCCTTAGTGCAAAAAGGAACTCTTTGCTCATAGAAACGTAGAATTTGACAGCAGATAAGGACCACTTGGCCCACCTAGCCTCATTTTCCTACCTAATGGATAAGCTGCAGATCCTAGTTAACCAACAGCCTACTTCCTCCTACACCCTACTAGAATTGCTTAATGTCTGTCTCATGCATTCTTGAATTCCCCCACTGTCCTTGACTCTACAGCCTCCTCAGGAAGGCCATTCCATGCATCCACAACCCTCTTTGTGAAAAAATACTTCCTCACATTACCTCTGTGCTGTCCCCCCTGTATCTTCAAATTGTGCCCCCTTGTTCTTGCACATCTCTTTTTCTGAAAGATGTTACCCTCTTGGACTTTGTTGAGTCCCTTGAGGTACTTGAAAGTTTATATCATGCCCCCCCTTTCCTCGAGGGTATACATATTAAGCTCCTTTAGTCTCTCTTCATATGTCTTCTGGTGCAGACCCTGCAACATTTTGGTTGCCCTCCTCTGGACAGCCTCCATCCTATGTCCTTGCAGAGATGTGGTCTCCAGAACTGCACACAGTACTCCAGATGGGATCTCATCAACTGTCTATACAGAGGGATAACAACTTCCTATTTTCTATTGGTTTCCAAGAGCTCCTTGTCTATATTGGCCTCCTGGGATAGGGTTCTGTATATGACTCCTACCTGGATAGGGGCTTTGTCCCCAGCTCCTAGTGTAACCCAAAGGGCTTCAGCTTTACTGTGTTTCCTGGATTTCTGTTGCAAATATGTCATCTCTGACATACAATGCCACCCCCCCTCCTTTCTTTCCCTTGTGATCTTTCCAGAATAATACATGCCCTGGGATGGTGACATCCCAGGAGTGGTTCCCAGTGAACCATGTTTCCGTAATAGCGACCCAGTCTAATTGTGCGTATGCCATTATAGCTGTGAGAGCAGGGATTTTGTTTGGCAGACTATGAGCATTGACGCACATTGACTTCCATCTCCTTCTCTTTTGGTCATTTGCATTTTTAATATGTTTTGGTTGTGTAATTTTGTTGGTCTGAGTAAGTTTGGTGCAATTTTTGGTCTGAGTATGATTGGTGCATACTTGTCCTGAACTAGTTGGTGATGGGGGAGGGGCATCTAGCAACCCTTTTTGTGCTAGGGTTGCCTGTGCCGCCCCCCATCCACTAGTTTAACTGACCAATGTGAATGCTGAATTTTTGCCCTAGTGCTCAGGTCCCCTCCTTTGAGGGGTGTAGGCTGTCAAATTTAAAGAACTCCCATTCCCAGAAGTCCTGCCATTTTTCAATAAAGTGGTGACCTTGTTCCTGCACCAGTCCTTTAGCCAGGTGTTTAACTCGGAGATGACCCCTTCCCTGATCTTCTGCCTGCTGTCTCCTTTTTCCAGACTGACAGAATTTCAGAGAAGTTGACAATGGACGAAAGGGAAGCAATCTTGTTACCCAACCTGATGAGGTTTTGTTTCATTTCCTCTACTGACTTACTGTCTAGGTCATTCGTACCTATGTGGAGAATGACATGTGTGTCTCGATCAACACCTCAATTTCCTCTATGCGATTGGTGTCCCTCCAACCAGTGTTCCAGGGAGGCACCTTACCCTAGTTGAAGCATGGTCCTGCTGGAGGTGAGTCTTAATACTCCCCTAATCATTGAGTCACCAATTATTAGCACTGATTTCTTTCCTTTTCTGTCCTTTTTAGTGGGTTTAGTTGCATGCTGTACCTCCGTGCACCGCTCTGGGTTCACAGAATTTTTGATGCTCATTATGTCAATGTATGCATCATAGTAGATAGTGCAGTGTACCTATTCAGTGTTTGCATTGGTTTGGTACCTCTCTGTATTCAGGATTTTGTACCAGTTGTATGAAACCTGACCTGTTGCCACCCCCTTGGCCTGTTTGTCCTTTGGAGTAAGGGTATTGGTGTAGTGCGCCTTAAAATTAAAGATTTTATACTGTTGCCCATTGGGAGCCGGTTTAATATATCATGGAGATATTTTATCTCAGCCCATGCTGCATGATGCTGTGATCAGAGGTCTCTGATTGTGAAGCACGTTGGACAGTGCCCCACTCTGTAAATGAAGTCCTTGGTAAAAAGTGTGCCACAGTTATTGCAGTTCAAGAGGTTCATAGTGGCCTTTATTTCTCTGTTTAAGTTCCCGGCTAGAGAAGTAGATTGCCTAGAGGCAATCTTTGGATGAAAGTAAAGGGATGCCTATTATTTCACTGGGGTGTGTATCTGCTCAGCGGGGGGTAGGAGGTGGCTGTTGTCCTGAGCTGTTATGGACGAAAGGAATATATGGACAACTAGAGGTAGAGGCTGTGAGTGGACCAAAAAATGCATATATATATATCGGTGATCAGTGATAGATCACTATTTCAGCAGTGGGTACAGCAGTCGATGAAGATCAGTAGACTGTAAGGCTAGGAGTGGAACCGCTTTTGGTGTATGCCTCCTAGTGGTGCCCTTTGTGTCTGAGCTGTTGCTTCCGGCTGAGAGCTTTCTATTAGCTGAGCACTATTTCAGTAGTGGATACAGCTGAGTTACATACCACAGCCAGGAATTATGGGTAAATGTTCCAACAGCTTCTTATGCAGAAAGAGTAGCCGCTGGCAGGGTCTGCACACATTGCGCGAGGACAGAAGCTACCTCAGCGGAGAAAGGATCCTGGACTGTGCACTCCAAGGAGGATTCAGGTAGAACTGCTGTCAAGGAATCCCTACTTCTGCACCTGTCAGCATCTGCCTTCCCTCCATGAGTGGTCTGTCTCCCAGTTGATGAAGATCAGTGAAGCTCAGCAGACAGTAAGGCTAGGGGCTGAACCGCACTTGGAGTATGCCTCCCAGGGTTACCCTTTCTGTCTGAGTCATTGCTGCTGGTTGTTTCTGGCTGAGAGCTATCTATTAGCTGACCACTATTTCAGTAGTGGGTACAACAGTCAGTGTAAGGCTAGGGGCTGGACCGCTCTTGGCATATGCCTCCTAGGGTTACACTTTGTGTCTGAGCTGTTGCTTCCAGCTGAGAGCTTTCTATTAGCAGAGCACATGCTCTGTTTTGGAACATGGTAAGCACTTGGGGGCAACAAGTGATTTAACCCTTGCTGTGCCACGGACTGATATATCAGTCCAGAATTCCTATATGTTGTAAATGTGTTGGCAGCCCAAGGGTTAAATTGGGAGAGACTGTAGCCCCCACCAAAATGTGTGGGCAGCTAAGAATCCCTGCAGCATAAACAGCTGATAAAGAAACGTTTACAGGTAACAACTGCTCTCAGTGTAGTGAGTCAGGACATAGGAAGTGGGAGAGGAGCTTGGATGTCTGAGGTGTCAGACAGGAGGAGAGGGGATTTGGAGCAGAAGGGAGCAACAGCTCCCCAACTGTGGCTGGAGTCACCAGATCTCTGGAAAGCTGGGACCAAAGTAAGTCTGCTGGGTTGGGAAGTGGTTTCAGGGCTCCAGATCTTAGATGAGGCACAGGTGACCCACAAGTTTAGGTCTTCAGAAGGCCTGTCAGAAATAACTATAAATATGCAGCCCAGAAGTGCAACAGAGTGGGCATGGAGAGCTCTGGGGGCGATACGCCTGATAAGTCATGTGATAATGCATCCAGGACAGCTAGCATGCCTGCCCTGCTACAGATGAAGTATGGGGGAGAATGCCCAGTTCAGAGAAGGATGATATCTAAGGCTGGTAATGTAACCATTTAAGTCATTGTACCCAATAGCTCCGTATGAAGTCCAAACCATCCATTGATTCTCCTGATACAAAATACAACTTCAGTATATGGTTGTGGTATATGGCAATCCATACACAGCATATTCTTGTTGCAGGACAACCCAAAGCTCACAAAAACTGCTGTATTGTTTTGACATCACAACAATATGATAACAACTTTCTGAACCATTGGACTGCCTGCGTTAGTCGTTAGCACTTTGAAAAGCTAAGTGATGGTGTCAGTAGTAGGAGCAGATTACAGGGGAGCTCATTCTGATGTGCACAAGGCTAGAGTAACAACACCTCTCTCCGCCACTCCTACCTGTAAATACCATGAGGGGCAGGTCACTTTTTTTTTTGCAGCTCGAGTGCATCTCAGTGGAATGAGCTAGAAGCAGATCTAACCAAGCACCTGTGAAGGTCACTGACTACGGCGGCAGTGCTCTCAAGTCCATACAATCAAATGCAGCAGATCTTGCCTGGCATTATGGAGCTGCCAAGGAAAGCCACAGGGAAAAGAAACATTGTCTCAAAAATAAGTAAGTGAAAACAAAAAAGGGATAAACTTCTCTATGTACAACAAAGCACAGCAACCTGAAGCAAGCAGGCAGGGGGCTGGGGAGAGAGGTATCCGGTCAAAATAGTGTTGACATAAAAGCGCGTTAAAAATCACTTGTGATTTATAGCACGAGCCATTACAACACGGTGGTTCTACTAGATTAGGTATCTGTGTGCCGTTAACTGTGCATTGTGGTATTGCTTTGTGTCAGGCTTCCTTGGGTGGTTTATCTTGCCATGCTATTGGATCTGCATTTCTGTTGTGAGGTTGCCATGTGTCCTTTGCTGCGCAGCATGGAATTTGCTATATTTAGCGCAGGTGGTGTGTGGAGCAAAGCCCTCTCCATTATACTGTAAGGAAATCCAATAGCCTGGAAAGATAAACCATCCCAGGAAGTCTGATGGAAAGCAATACTACACTACACACTCAATGGCACACAGACACTGGGAGGGCTTGCCCAAGGTTCAATGTGGGGAATAGCTCCTCCCACAACCTCTACATAATCCCTCCTCTAACACACCTCCGTTGTTTAGGGAGTGTTTTTTCCCTGCACTCCCTGCATGGCTAGTGTGGCTGTGCTGTCTCCTGCTCCCCTGCTACTCTGTCTGGTTTGTTTTCTATGCCTCTGTGTCTCCCTTTTCCCTCTTGTCTTCCTGTTTTCCATTTTTGTGACTTCATTACCGTTTGTCCCATGCCCTGGCTGGTGTCTCAGTGGTCCATTTCTGCCTCCCCCCCTTGTCTCCTTCCCTAGTTCTTTACTGGGTTCCCTGCCACTGTGGACACCTACCTTGCAGCTGCTAGAGGAAACCCATAAAGGAGTGCCATGTGGAATGGCATGTAAACTCCCCAGGGCAAGGTGAAGGTCTTGGAGACCCATGTGTGGCTGCCGGGGCAGCAACAGGACTAGGATACATGGTTTCCGATTGCACACTGGAGGTCCCAACCCCGCAAGAGGCAGTAGTGGCTAAGCTGGACAAACACACCTCACACGCTAAGCTACAGCAGGCAAGATTATTAGGGACTGAGAAACGTGCTTCCACTCTGGAAGACTATACGAACCCACTCCCTTCCAAGATAGTACAGATAGAGTAAGAGATCACTGAATGTTTACCTTTTGGGCTTTCCACCCACATCCTCTCCCCACCACTTGTGGGTGTCCACAGCTCCTCTTCCATTTCGGGGCTTTCCTCCGACACTTCTCCCAATGCCTGCCAACTTCCTGTCCATCCCCTTGCAGGTGTCCCTTTCCCCTCCTTGTCTTCTCCGCCCTCCTGCCCTCATCAGAGTCCTCTCTCTTTCTTCTGCCATCGCGCACTGCTAACCCTGGGAGTATGGACTAGTTTTTCCTGCCCTATGGGGTCTACAACTGTTTGAGCTTGAACACTAGCATGCCCAGGAGCAGTGAACATGAGGAGCCTCTCCATAAGTACCACCACACTTATCTCTTTCAACGCTTGCCTGTTGAGCTGCACTGGGCTGTGGATTCAGGACTCAGCGTTGTACCTGCCATGTTCTACTGTACTACTTTGGTGCTCATTCCCATGTTTTTGCAGTGCCGTTTTATAGAAACATAGACATTGACAGTAGATAAGGACCACAAGGCCCATCCAGTCTGCCCATTTCTTTTTCTACCTTATGAATGTGCCATCGGCCTTTGCTCTATCAATGGCCTATCTATTCATACTCATATGTATTGCTCCCTTATGCCTATCCCATGCCTGTTGGAAGTCCTATTCTGTATTCATATCCACCACTTCCTGAGGTAGGACGTTCCATACATTCACCACCCTTTCTGTGAAAAAGAATTTCCTCACATTACCCCTAATCAGCCTCTCTCTAATCTCATGCTGTGTCCTCTTGTCCTGCTATTTTCTTACATTGAAACATGTTAGACTCTTTCACCTTGTTAATGCCCTTAAGGTGTTTGAATGTTTCGATCATATCACCTCTCTTCCCTCTTTTGTTCTAGGGTATACATATTGAGCTCCGCTAATCTGTCCTCATATGTTTTCTGATGCAGTCCCTGCACCATTTTGGTTGCCCTTCTCTGGACTGCCTCAGTTTGGTTAATGTCCTTGAGAAGGTGTGGCCTCCAGTACTGCACATAGCACCAGATGGAGCCTAACTAGTGTCTTGTAAAGGGATAATTATCTCCCTTCCAACTTGTGATACCTCTACTAATATACCCCAACATCCCCAGCCCTTACCTACTGCTTTAGTGGTCTGCTTGGATGATTTTAGGTCATCAGTGATGATGATGCCCAAGTCTCTTTCTTCCCTTATGACTGCCAGCAACTCTCCTCCCAGCCAATAGGTGGCTTCAGGGTTTCTCTTCTCTATGTGTATGATCTTACACTTCTTTGCGTTAAACCACAGTTGCCACTCTTCTGACCATTTTGCTAGTTTATCCATATCTCTTCTCATTCTGCCCACCCCATCTGGATCATCTACTCTGTTGCAGATCTTAGTGTCTATTGGTTTTCTATTTTCACTTGCCGTGGATTTGCACTCCCCAAACATTGAAACTCTAGTTTTGGACAAACACGCCATTACTACTTTGAACTACTTTGCCACCTAATCACCGACAGTGCTACCCTTTCTGATCTCTTGCTCTGTATTTTGACTGCTAGTGTTATGCAACACTGGACTGACTACACTAATCCAGGTAAGACCTCATATAGAACCTATACGCGGGAAGTATCACCTCAGCACGCATGCTCTTGATGTTCCTATGTATTGCTCCTACCATTCTGTTTGCTTTGATCATAACGTTGGTGCATTGTTGACCAAACTCCACTTCCCTATTTATAAGAACTCCCACATCCGGTCACTACTGGCTTCTGCATCAGTAATTCATCCAAATGATAGAGCTCTGTTAATTCTTTCACATGCATCCGCAGGGAACTTCCTACTGAGAGAAGAGCCTATGTCCTCAGTCACCTTCACCCACTTACTTCGCTCCCCTGGTCCTACTTCAGTTTGTGGTAGGGCCTACCTTCCCCTTCATTATTCCTGCCCTCATGGCCAGACCTTCTCTACATCAATGCCTGTTGCTATGCCTACCATTCCTTTCATGCTTCATTTGTCTTACCATACCTGTGTACTATTCATCATGCCTATCTCATCTCAGTTCCCTAATCTACTCTCATTCTACAGCAGCATTCTGCACATTCAGCCAGCCCATACCAGCAGTACTCCGGACTCCATCCCTAACTTGCGCCTTCTGAGGTGCTGAGTGAAGATAGGCTTCCCCTGTCTACCGGGGATGGGATTCAGTTACATTCACTAATTCCTACTATTTACCAACCTGACATCCTCTGTCCCTAACTCTGCTGGACAGCATCAAGTGAAGGTTAGCTCACCCCAACTACCAGGGATGGGAGTCATATCTACAATCTATGGACTGTTACCATGCCTTCTCTGCCTTATACCAGTTGCCTACCTCATACCAGCTGTCGCTTCTCTTCGGGAACGGTACTTCCTTCTACTACCAACTTGACATCCTCTGTCCCTAACTCTGCTTGGCAGCATCAAGTGCAGGTTAGCTTACCCCGACTACTGGGGATGGGAGCCATGTCTACAATCTACTGAGTCATTACCAGTTGCCGCTTCCCTTCGGGAATGGAACTATCTCCTACAGTACTTACCAACTCGATATCTTCCATCCCTAACTCTGCTTGGCAGCATCGAGTGCAGGTTACCTCTCCCTGGCTACCAGGGATGGGAGTTATGTCTCCAATCTATGGACTTATACCATACCTTCTCTACCTCATGTCAATTGCTGCTTCCCTTCGGGAACGGAACTGTCACACTCTGCATGCCCTCATCATTCTACTTATGCTGCTTCAGGTCACCACCATCCATCTCTGCCGTCCCTGAAGGTTGTTTGAATCTACAGTCTATTGCTTCATCTTCTAGGTCCTCAGCCTGATATCCAGATGCTGCTCCCTTCAGGACCAGGACTTTGCCCAATTTGCTAATCCATCTTATCTCGCCTGCAGCCTAGACCCTTCGTCCTATCTGCCAACTTCCTTGGCCGGGAGTCTGACTCTAACATGGACTGTCTCCACTGTTTGCATCTACATCGATGCGGATTGCCATTTCTATTCTGGACCGGAAATTCTTCAGCCCAGTTATCTCATTGTTCTTTATTCACTAGCTGAATCCAGTCTGTATCATCTTGCCTCGAACGTCCCATCTAGACACATGTCCTTCCATTCCACTGCTTCACATGTGTTTTTCTCCACCTGCTACCCAGTGCCTCGACCCTTCTGGACCTGGACCTCCTACTTCTGCCTGTGACTTTGACTGTAGAACCTGAACCTCTTCGATCTGTTTTCCTTCATCCTGCCAGTTTGCCACTTTTCTGGAATCTCAAGACTCTTCTGCATTTGAATGACTCCACTTGCCATCACGCTCTTCCATGGACCTTTGTTCTCTAGCCCCTTTGGCCTCCTTTCCTTCATTACATGGATCCTGCTGGCTTGTTCACTCCCTCTCTCACTCCAGGTCGACTGCCTTATGGACTTCTTTATTGCAGGTCACCATTTCAGCTGTTGTATAAACTGGTTTTCTTACAGATTTGGAACCTCGTCCTTCGTCGCTCCAGCACCTTTTATCATTTTCTCTGGTTGCTTCCAGCCTTCGTCAGATGTGGGACTCCTGTTGCTCACAGTGCTTGGCTTGGCTCCTTGGTTTTCCATGGATCATCATCTGATGCCTTGCTTCCACTTTCCTGCAATTCGCTGCTATTCACCATCCTGCTCAGGATGTCATCCGGCTTCTCCTGCCCCATAGCTCTGCTTATTCCTTCAGTTACTCTGGATTCACTCTGGATTTCCTTCTCATTAGAATGGCTGCTTTCTCCTCTTCGCCTTGCTGGCTCGGGGCTTCGTACTGTTTGCTGTGACTCTTTTGGGCCTTGTATTCTATCTCTGACCAGTACTCCTAACAAGTCATCTCCTTTTCCATACAATCCAACCCCTACTTCTACTCCTGCCCTTCTAACAGTACCCTTCCACTACTCATTCAATCAATTATTCACTACTCTGGAGTAATACTATTGCCAGCAAACACTCCTTGGCTCACATGCCCCATACGTTATCATAGAAGTCTCACACTGCCCATTCAGTTCTTTGCAATTATTCATAGAATCCCATTCACCTGGACAATAGGAAGACCTTCTCCATCTCTATTGGATATACCCTCCGATCCCTGTCCATCCAATCACCATGACTCCCCAGATGCCTCATCTCACTGGCCATCCTCATACATGGAAAGGATTTAAATCCTTCTGTTATATTCAGACCTCATAATCAGCATCGCTTCTACAGATACCAGGAATCGCAAGATAACCCATTCAACTATGGATATCATCCATTTTACCTTCTGCCGCCTCTTATTTCAACAATGACTCTGATGACCAGTTTACTTGGCTCCTATTTCCCAACTGTCAGTTGGGGAGCAGTGTAGTGCAGTGGTCTAAGGCTCTGAGCTGCAAATCTGGAGACCTGGGTTTGAATCCCACAGCCCCCACTTGCATACTCTGTGATCCTGAGCAAGTCACATAACTTCCAAGTGCTCCCAGGTCGCACCTGCAAACAAGCTTTGGCCCTTTGTACAGACAGTTGGTAAGACCACATCTGGAGTACTGTGTGCAGTTCTGGAGACCCCATCTTCACAAAGACATAGTCAGGGTGGAGGCTGTCCAGAGGAGGGCAACCAAAATGGTGCAGGGTCTGCACCAGAAGACATATGAAGAAAGACTAAAGAAGCTTAAGATGTATAGCCTCGAGGAAAGGAGAGAGGGGGGGCATGATAGAAACTTTCAAATACCTCAAGGGAATCAACAAAATCCAAGAGGGTAGCTTCTTTCAGAAAAAGAGATGTGCAAGAACAAGGGGGCACAATTTAAAGATAATGGGGGGACGGCTCAGAGGTAATATAAGGAAGTATTTCTTCACAGACGGGGTTGTGTTTGCATGGAACAGCCTTCCTGAGGAGGTCATAGAGTCAAAAACAGTGGGGGATGCATGTGAATGCATGGGACAGACGTAAGGCAATTCTTGTGGGGGGTAAGAGGAAGTAGGCTGTTGGTTAACTAGGATCTGCAGCTTATCCATTAGGTAGGGAAATGGGGCTGACTAGGTGGCCCAAGCGGTCCTTATCTATCGTCAAATTCTATGTTTCTATGTCATTGCTAATTTTAGGAATTGCACAGATATTGTCCTGAATATTAGTCGTGGTATCTCCACAGCTAGCTGATTACTGGCTCCATGCCATCCAAACCTCAGTTTCACTTCCGGACATCACTATTCCTTATACTATTATCCACACCTTTTCATCTACTACCTTCAGCCAGGTCAATCGCTCTCCAGCGGACCCTTCAACCTCTTCTTCTTGAAGTGCCTTCAATAATCTCTGCAGCAAAGATCATCACCAAGAACTGGCTCTCCCGAATATTAACTGGCAATCTGTAACAGCCAAGACAAATTCACCAACTCAGCCTTGCCTCCCAATCGATATTAATCAGCTGTAGCACTAAAATCCTATGGCATCCTTCACTAATCAATCTCACTACCAATCCAGCCAACAGGCTATTCCTCTCATCCGCCCCAAGCTTGTCTCATGTACTTCAGCATCAGGATTATCCATAAACTTATCCACCTATACACTATAGTGCATCTCTTAAATGATCACACCTCAGGAATACCCACACTTATTTCAGGCAGTGTACAGCAGAGGATTTGAGCATAAAGTCATGAACCAAAGAAGCCATCTATTCCTTATACTGCGACAAATAAATCAGCAATTTAGTTGAACATCTGTGGTTTGTGTTTCCTTGGAGTGCTTATGCTTTTGGATCTCTATTTCTTATACTGAATTTCCGATCATTCCTCATATATATTAGGCTACCATCTGGACGGCTCTGCTAATCTTCTTCTAGTGCTTTACTAATCACTTATGGCATTACTCTCATCTGGCACTCAAAATCTTCTCTACTCATTTTACTCTGGGATGCTTACCTAGTGAGTTATCGCTCACTAATAAGATACTTGACCTCCAGACTACCTCGAATATTAAACCTTATGCAAATTGGAGCAGTCACCCATAATTTTACAAATTATCACAACTCCCGCAGTGTACTGTCTGGTCCTATATCAATCAAATCTTGCTCTCCCGACTCATTATGCCCTTACAATCTCTTGGATATGCATATTTTGTCACTTCGGAAACATGGTCTGCATTAGTCCTTCTTTATCTGGATCTGCTTTACATGTAGGATTTTACCATGCCTACCAAAAAGATGTACCCCTCATCTTCAAGATCCTCATTTGGGCTGTACCATCCTTGGATCAAGAATGAACCATCATCTCCAGTGCACTCAAAGACTCTTCTATAAATTCTACTCTATGGATGTTTCCTTAGTGACTTCTTGTTCAATACAGAGTTCCTAAATTCCAAACCATACCCTTACATTTAAACCTCTCTCAAGTTTGATCTTTCACCAATGACTTCTGCTACCTTTATATTTCCACCATTCCCAATTTAGTACATTATTGATCCGGTCATGGTCCCTCTGTCTATCACAATTCCATTGGACAAGCATCATTCATCATCTTGGAAACTTGGACTTCCTTCAACCTTCTTCACTCAGATTTATTTCATACTTAGGATTCTATTGCTCATTCAGAGCAGATCTACTGTTCAACGTCAGGATCATCATGCGATCGGCATCATCCAAGGACTCAGGATGGATTATCATCTCTCCAAGCAACTCAACAACCTCAAATTAGCTATGGTTACTAGAACCTAGATCCTTCTCCATTTAGTATACCCAGAGGACTGGCAGACCTCCGTACATGGATCCTCAGAGATTTCCTCCACCTGAGGTTTTTTCCTCTCCTGAGTGCCAGGGGCGTCATACTCTTAATGAGTTGAAGGAGTTATCTTTTTGGGCCTTCTATTTTCTACAAATTACTACCTACATATCTACTACTGAAGGGTGGGAATAGAGTAAAGCCACAAAAACTACTACAAGTTACACAAGCACTGTATACCCCATCTCCTCTTATTGCAGTTCCACAAACATTGAATGGGAGAGCTTGCCCAATATTCAATGTGGGGAATAGCTCCTCCCACAACCTCTACATAAGCCCTCTTCTAACACACCTCCCTTGCTTAGGGAGTGTTTTTTCATCCACCACATCCCCATCTCCTCTTTCTCCAGTGCTCTTCTCACCCTTGCTCATGGGCCTTCTATTCCCTAGAAATTACTATCTACATATTTACCTACTACTCAAGGGTGGGAATACAGTAAAGTCAGAAAAAGTACAAGTTACTCCTTCCCAAAGTGGATTTGCTCCAGCCCCTGGTGGCTATACTCTCCCCTGATATAATCATCATCTCTGAATCATGGCTAAATAATAATATTTCCAATTCATCTTTCACAGTCCTTGGTTTTACAATATCGAGACAAGACCATCTAGATAGAGATGGAGGGGTAGCAATCTACGTCTTTTCGCCCATCCAATTTATCTCCATCTTTTCTAGCTCTTTACCAAAAGCATACGAGGCCCTTATGTTGCAAATCTCTCTCCCCTTCCTCAAACCAATCTTCGTAGCAGGCGCCTACTGTCACCCTGGTCTTCAACCAAATATCGCTACTGAACTCATAGCTACCCTAACTACCCTTTCTACAGTTGGTGAATTATACAACATGGGCAATTTCAACATTAATTGGCTGACCTCCACTCCAACAAAGTGCATAATGCTATACACGTGCTCAACTTAACTCAACTTATCCTAGACTCAACTTGCCTAAACCACAACACAGGAAAGCACTCCCTTATTGACTAGACCCTCACTTCACACACTCACAGGGTTATCAAATTTGGTACTCTAGCAGATGCTTTCAGTGACCACTGTATGACCTTCTTGGTGCTTAGAGTACACAAAGTCAAAGCCCCCCATAAAACACTACAAATCCATTTGTTTAAGTCCCTGAACATTGTCCCTCTGCTGCATGATTTGACCCACACAAACTGGGCACCTATATCCAAAGCCAGCAACCTAGATGAAGCAGCAAAGTACTTCAGAGACTGATTCCTTGAAGCTTGGAATCAACATGCACCCTTACTCCGTGTCCGTGTCCGAGGTAATCACCTCCCCTGGATCTCTCCAGAGCTCATCGCTTGCCAAGGAGCACGTGACTTAGCATGGAAGCTCCATAAAGGCACAAAACATCTCAAAGACTATGAAACATACCAGGCCCTCTGAAACAAATGCACAAAAGCCACTTGCCTAGCTAAGGCTGAGTACTTCAGCTCTACTTTTAACTCCAACATAAATAACCCATCTAAATTCTGGAAAGTAGTTCACTCACTCTTCTCCCCTCAGGCTCCTCCTCCCTCCCCCCTCCTTAAAATAAGCAATACAGTTATCTCTGACCACCCTAGTGTAGCTACAGTGTTCAACTGGCATTTCACCTCATACGCTTCTGCACTAATAGGCACCCTTCTGGCTAAAAGTCAGTCGCCTACTGCCTTTGCAAGCAGTGCTCCAACTCCACCTTACAATTTCTCTTTCTCTAAAATCCAGCCACTTGATATGCTCGCTGCTTTAGAAGCCCTCAACCTGAGCAAAGGTAGCTCCCCTGATGGGCTAGACCCAAAATTACTCAACCTATCTGCCGCAGCCATTGCCCCCCCTCTGACTGACCTTCTCAACCTCTCTTTTCAACTGGCTGAAATACCACAAGGTTGGAAACGTGCAATCATCCTTCCTTTTCCAAAGAGTAGCGATACCTCCGTCCCTGGAAATTACCGCCCTATGTCACTGTTCCCAACACTAGCTAAACTGCAAGAACATTTAGTCCTAGCCCAACTCTCAACTTACCTCTCTGACATAAACATTTTCACACAATATCAATCTGGGTTCCACAAATACCATTCTACTTCTACCTCGCTGCTTCGGATCATGGACTCGATCCTGACTGGGATGGATTGTGGACACATCACTACTGCCATTTTTATCGATCTTGCTAAAGCATTTAACACAGTTTCCCATTCTCTCCTACTCTGAGCCCTGTCATCCGCCGGTCTGTCTGAACACACCGTTAAATGGTTCAGTGCTTATTTAAATGGCTGCACACAATCAGTAAAAATCTCCGACTCCATCTCCCCTACCCATTTGCACTGGTGTCCCCCAGGGGTCTATACTGGGTGCGATCCTTTTCTCCATCTTCCTGAATGATCTTCTGTCCATCTGTACCTCATCTTCTATACATATGTATGCTGATGATACTGTTCTTTCCTCCTCAGGCCATTGCCCTTGGATGTTGCCTCCAAGCTCCAACAGGACTTCAGTAATGTTCAGGCTTGGTTTCAATCCCACCACCTCTTCCTAAATGCTAAAAAAACAGTGACCATGATGTTCGGCACTAGACAGAGACTAGCTAGACTGCCATCCCTCCCTGCCGTCACCACTCTTGATGGGACAATAATTGAGGCTACAGCCTCTTTCAGGTATATGGGTGTCTGGCTGGATCAACATCTCACTTTTTCAGATGATATAGAAGCCATAATGAAAAAGCTTTGACCCAAACTCAGTGCCTTATATAGAAACTGCTCCTGCCTCCCGCTCCAGGCAAGGGGGGAACTGGTCCAAAAAATTATTCTCCTGATTATCGACTACTGTGATATCATCTACTGCTCTGCTCCTGCCACTCATTTAGCTAAACTGGATACCCTTTTCAACTCCTTTTGCCGTTTTGCCCTTGATGCACCTCCCCTAACCCATCATTGTCACCTTTACCGCACCTTAGCTTTCCCTTCTCTAGCAAATAGGCGGCTGCATCACTGTGCCAAGCTCATCTCTAACTCCGAAGGATCGGAGCTCCCTCCTGGAGCCGAAAGTCACGGTGGTGCGTTAGAGGCCCACTGTTCCCTCACCTGGCAATCAAGCTGCCTGTCCGCCCGAAGGATCGGAGCTCCCTCCTGGAGCCGAAAGTCACGGTGGTGCGTTAGAGGCCCACTGTTCCCTCACCTGGCAATCAAGCTGCCTGTCCGCCCGAAGGATCAGAGCTCCCTCCTGGAGCCGAAAGTCACGGTGGTGCGTTAGAGGCCCACTGTTCCCTCACCTGGCAATCAAGCTGCCTGTCCGCCCGAAGGATCGGAGCTCCCTCCTGGGGCCGAAAGTCACGGTGGTGCGTTAGAGGTAATTTAAACAACCTCTATCCAGCACCTGTGAAGGAAGGTCTGCCACGTACCACGTGCGTCGACTGCCCCGCCCGCCCCAGCCACCCTCCCACCCAGGGTCGTCCCTTAGTTTATAGTCCCTACCTGATGACATCACTTCCTGGCTTGAAATACTAAGTCCCTTGTTTTCCCTTTGCAGGTTATACCTGCTAACCACTAGAGGGACCCTCTGTTACTGCCTCAAGCTTTTCTAGTTTCCTTGGACCCTCTTTCTACCTGTCCTCTTCCCTTCTCCCTCAGCCCTCTCTACCTTTTCACCTGATCCAATAATCGCCTATTCCCGTGCCCCCTCCCTTCCACCCCCTAGCCCATCCTGGTTTAACCACCTATCCTGGATTTTCTCCAACCTCCTATCCCTTATCCTATCTTCCTGACCACAGAGGCTCTGCCCGTTTCCACACCTGATGCTGTACTACCTTCAGCCTAGATCTCCTGCTATTTGGCTTTACGTCTTTTCTCAAGTGGCCACTAGGAGTCGCTATTAAGCACCCCTTTTTGGTCCCAAACCTACCCTGTGTCCTGGCCCCAGAACGTGGAGCACGGCTCTTACCTGGGTCCCGTGTCCAACTGCCCTGAGTTGGTCTTGAACCTGGTACCCTGGCCACCAGAGTCCATGTCACTACCACTATTCCAAAGTGGCATCCACACTTGCTGGAGTGACTAAAACAACTTCAACCTACCACCCAGCTGCAACCACAAGCAAATGTTAGCCCTCCTATTACAATGCCTCCCATTCTTCTCACCCTGGCACCATTGTCTCTCCAACCTAACACCCCCCCTATCACAATGGCACCTGATCCTACTATATTTCTGGAGCTAGCACTGCCACACCCTACTCTCATCATCTGCCCCAGTCATCAACACCCTCCCCCCAGTCCTCTCCCTATTACCACCTCCCCAGGTGCCCACTTGAGACTTATCCACCTCACTTTCACAGCCTGGAAATCCCTGCCCACCCAGTATGCCCTAAAGCACCCCCCCTCCTCACGACTTACATATCGAAAGCTCACCCTCTACCGTCCCCTGGCCAGGGCTGTGGTTTTACTATTACTTCTGACAGGCAACATTCATCCGAACCCTGGCCCAGCTCCCTCAAACCCTCCTACAGGGTCACCCAGGTTCTGCATGGCGCCTATGAATATCACGCAGCCTGATGAAAAAATTAGACTCCCTCCAATGTTGGATCACCTCACATAGGCCTGATGTCATTGCGGTGGTGGAAACCTGGCTATCAAAATCACGCCAGACTGTTTGTCACTATTCCTGGGTACTCCCTCCACGGGAGGATCGTGTAGGCAGAGAGGGGGGGTTGTCGATATACCAGAGGATTCTCTCACTGGACTGACCTCCTGCCCTGTTCTCACCCATGGAGCGCAGGCCCTAACCTCTCAAGCTGACTCCGACCCCTCTAGGGTCCCCTCTATCTCACTGCTGCTTACATTCTCCTAAAACCAAACTGTGGCACTGGCTTCGCTTAACTGACTATCTTTCAACCCTACCTCACACAGCTGACCAAGTCCTTGTAGGTGACCTGAATGTTAACTGGCTCAGCTCATCCATCAACTCCACCCGTGACTCTTTTCGCAGCGATTGACATGTCCAACTGGTCTCCCAACCCACCAGAATTAACACAAAGAAGGGCACCAGCACACTGCTAGACGTGGTCATCACAAACCGCCCTCAACAAATCCATGATACCCAGGTCCTTCCAGACTCTATTAGTGACCACTCTCCTATCATTTTCCACTGGGCCACCCCCACTCCCAAACCCATGGCTCATCCCACTCACCGTCGGTGCCTCAGACCAGGTGGGCTTAAAGGTCTTAAGCTACATCTTGCCCAAATTAACTGGTCTCCTATACACCAGGCCTCTGATGTTGATGACGCCCTTACCTTCTTCACCCAAACCTTCAACAAAGCTTGTGACGTTTTCGCTCCCATGACAGCAGTCCGGACCAAAGTCCGCAATGCCCCTTGGATTACCCCGTCCCTGCTGCAACTCCTAAAACACAGGGATAACCTGTGGCACCTGGCTAATGAAACAGGCCGTGCTGCGGACAGACAGGCCTACAACGCCGCTAGAAACAAATGCACATGGGCCATCAGGAAAGCAAAAGCCGATCACTATCAGGCGGCGCTTACCTCCTCCTGGGGGCATGGTAGTAAGTTTTGGGACAACATTAAGCAACTAAATGGGAGCTCGCGCTCTCCTCCCCCCTCCCAGATCACCATCGAAGGTACTGTCTCCACTGACCCTGCCCACATAGCCAACTTCCTCAACTCATCATTTACAGACCTCAGCACGGTCCTCCCCAGAGACTTCTTTGACCCTCCTTCAACCCAAACCGCCCCTGACTTCCAATATCCTAGCTTCCACCTCACAGGGTGACCCCCAGGAAGCTAGGGCCACACCTGCTTCAAGCTCTTAAGAGCAATTATATTGGCAGCGACTCCCTTGGACCCCAGTATCCTCCGCTGGTCCTGGATCAGGTCCTTGCCCCTAACTACTCCTGCTCAACAAGTCCCTTTGCCTGGGTCAATTCCCGCTGGCTGGAAAAACAGGCACAGTCTTGCCCTATACACAAAGGAGGTGACAGGTCCTCAGCCGGAACTACCGCCCTATCTCCATCCTTCCACCCCTCTCCAAAGCCCTTGAAAACTGGTGGCAACCCAAATCACAGATTATCTGACCAAATACAACATCCTCTGCCATGAACAGCATGGTTTCCGTGCAGGTCACAGCACCAGCACTGCCCTTATTGAGTTCTCAAATTTTCTGCATTCCTCCCTTGACTCAGGCGCACTAGCAGGGGCAGTGTTTATTGACCTCTCAAAGGCTTTCGACACTGTCTCCACCCCTACTGTTGGATGCCCTCTATCGCATTGGCTTTGTCACGCCCAGTCTCCTGGTGTTCCAGCTACTTGTCGGACCGCCTCAGCGTGTTAGAATTAATGAGACCCTCTCCAATACATGTCCTATCCAATCCGGAGTCCCCCAGGGTTCCATTCTAGGCCCACTTCTCTTCTCTCTATACCTCAATACCTTGCCCAGTGCTTGCACGGGAAAAATCCTGCTGTACGCAGATGATGCCGTTATCTTCGCCACCCACCGAAACCCCATCTCTTCAAGATTCCTTGCAACTAGCTTTCAATGATGCTGAAGCCTGGTTCAAAAAGCACAGACTTGTAGTTAATCTAAAAAAAACCAAATCCATGCTCTTTGCACATCCCCAAAACAAACTCAGTAATTTCCCCAATCCTCCCTGGCTCTAATCTTCCTCTCGAGCAAGTCTGCCTGTACAAGTACCTTGGGGTCTCTTTGACTCTGCACTCACTTTCCACGACCACATTGATACTCTAGCCTCCACTGCAAATACACGGCTAGGTATCCTTTATCCCTTCTAGGCCCACTGCCTCCCCCGAGGCCCTCCGACTAGCAGTCACCTCCTCAGTCCTGTCCCTTGTTGATTATGGCCTGCCTGTCTATGGTGCTGCGGATAAGACTGCCCTCAATAAACTTCGACACACCTTGAACAAGGCCTGTAGGTTAATCACAGGAGCCACCAGATTAACCCATACCTGCCAGCTATATGACTTGTAAAGCTGCTCAACCTGGATGAGCGGCTCAGATATCAAACTTGCCTCCTAACGAAAAACACTCCTTGGTCTATCCCCTCCCGGTCTGACAGCCTCTATTCACCTAGCTCAACCCTTAGTCCAAACTCGTAGCTCCTCCAAGGCCACCCTGTCCATCCCTAGATCCAGGACCATACATGGTCAACGGTCCTTCTACTACAGAGCCCCTACCTGGTACAATATTCTCCCCAGTTCCATCACCGATATCCGTTCAATCTCCGGTTTTAAAACCGCACTTAGAAGTCAGCTATTCAACATGCGTAGCTGTGCCTGTCCCCAGCCGTAGGTGTTTCAAGCTCATTGTACCCGACAAAACTCTCTGAGTAGATTCTCAATCAACAACTGACAAAACTCCTAGAGTGGCTTGCCCCCCCCAATCTATCACCTGCCCTGTCCCAAAGCCACCTGTTCTTACTAACCTAGCAGTCCCAGCTCAAGACTAATTTGTCTGCTCAACCAAAGCTTGCTTTCCTCTCATTCTTATCCGAATAACTGTTATACCTGTCAATACCTAACCTGTTACACTGTTACTGTAAACAAAGTCATTTACAGTATATATCTGCCATACTGTTGCCTGCTAAGATGTAAAAAAAAAAAAAAATGTTACCTACAACGATGTAATGAAATGTTGTGCTTTGTATTGTCCTCTTTGTGACGAGGTACCTTTGGAAACGAGCCTCTGGCTCAAAGGTTGTAAACTGATGTATAAATAAATAAATAAATAAATAAAACTACTGGCTTGGTACCCTCCCTTCCTATATTATCTCCTCTCTTTCCTCTTCACCCTCTACATCTCGCCTCCTCAGATCCCATGACAACAGAACCCTGTCAGTTCCCCAGAGATACACCGCATGTGGCCAGTCCTCCTTTTCCCACCTACTCCCAATTTTGTGGAACTCTCTCCCTACTCAGATCCATTCTTCCTCCTCACCTGGCTCACTAAATAAAGCACTACATAATTTCCTCTCTGTCAATTGTATCTGCCCCTAACTCTTCCCCACCCCTCCTAGGCCTGCACCTGTCTTCTGTCCCCCCCCGTCTAAGTATGACCTAATACCTTGCCAGACAACCCATATGTCTAACTATGTACTCTCTCAGCCTTCTCACATCCTAAAGCACTTATCTTGCTGTACTTAATGATTATGCAATTCTGTTCCTGGTTGTTAGTCTCCGCCTAGGACAGATGTGTCTAATGTGTGCTAAGTGGTGTTAGTCCCTAAATTTGTTACAAACTGCTACTACTAAAGTGACTTTTGTTGCCCTATCTGTTTTACTTCATATATAATGCCTTAGCTTGCCTTTTGTACCCACTATATAACATTTGCACATCCAACAAGACTACCTCAAATTGTTACCTGACTTTTTTTGTAAACTATGTCTTATATGTTTATGTATGAATTACTTGTACAATCTTCTATGTTTCACTTATCCCACTACCTCTCCCCCAGGTCATACCGTGAGACGAGCAATTTGTTGTTCAGTGTACCCTACCTGGTGAAACTTTTCAATACATAAATAAATATACCCCATCTCTCCTTATTGTTATTCCACAAACACTGAACTACTCTATTGAAACCATCACGCTGTAATGACTCACACTATAAATCACATGTGATATTGTACCACACTTTTATGTCAGTGGTATTTTGACCATAAACTGTGGAAAGAAGTGCATGACTCTGTATTTTTAATTTTTTGCAACCATATACTATATAAAGCAGAGTTTGTCCAGCCACACACAATAAGGCATGCATTTTCTAACTTGCGGTTGAGATGACATCAGGGACCTCTTATGCTTTGCTCTCAAGGTCATTATAATATCATCTCAACCCCTCAATGGAAACATAGCTTTGTTGTGTGTGGTTGCCCATAACACTATTCTATATGTAAAGTAGACAGAAAGATCCAGAAGGTGTGCCAGAAGGAGATATACAGTAGGTATAGCACAGAGAGTAGTGTAACAAGCATTTGGCAATGCCGAATGGTTGCTTACTGGCATTAGCAGTGGAAGTGCAGGAGTTAGACAGATGCAGTATAGGAATGGCAGTGAAGTATTGAACTGACACCAACTCTGCCCCCACCCTGCGGAGATGGACAGGCACTGGGGTGTGCCTTTGGGTCGTCATCCATAACGGTCATGACATTTCACCTCATCCTGCCTTGCAGACACTTACAAGTGTCGAGGTCTGCTTTGGGGTGTTCGGGCTTTACACTCACCTCATTCCATAAAGAAATACACTGAAATTGGTGCAGTATAGGAGAATGGGGTGAACTCTGGGGCCAAAGAGTCCAAGGCGCAACTCAATGCCTGTCACTGGCTGCAGGGTGGGGGGTGGGGTGGAATGGTGTGAGTATTACTGTCGACAATCCCAAGTCACACCCTTCACGGCTGTAAATCCCAACAGGGTAGGGTGTTATTGTCAGAAACCCTAATGCCCTGGGCATTTCTTGGTATTTTTTATTCAAGTTTTCAACATAGGCTTTTTGTGACCCCAACGCATGAATAGTGACACTATTAGTTTGTTAGCCGAAAGCTGATTTTGCAGAGCGACTACTCCATTTGGCACCACAGGTGCGAGAACACATTTCGAACAGGATGTGAAAAATGACAGCTGTACTGTTCATGAGGAGGTGTCAAAAAATGGTAATGTTGAAAATCTGGAGTAAAAATATAAAAAAACTGGTGAAGTCACAAGCGTGCATAGAAACTGCACAATGCACACTCATAATTATTTTGGGGAATTTCTACACCAGATTTTCAACATAGGCATTTTGGGACCTCCGCTCATGAACAGTGTCACTGTCATTTTCTTAATCTGTCCCAAACACTGATTTCCCACAGCAACACGCTATTCTGTGCCAGAAGTGCAAAAACACATTTCAGCCAGGATGTGAAAAATGACAGCTGTACTGTTCATAAGGAGGTGTGGAAAAGTGCCAATGTTGAAAATCTGGAGTGAAAATATTGCAAATTTGTGCAATAACAGGGGTGCAGGGAAACTGCGCAATGCACGTTCGTAACACAGTTATTTTATGGACTTTTGTCATCAAATTGTCAACATAGGCATTTTAAGACCTCTTTTCATGAACAATGTCACTGTGATTTTCTTAGTCTGTCCCAAACATTGATTTAGCACACCGACTGTGCCATTGTGCGCTATATGTGCGAAAACACATTTTGGATAAGATGTGAAAAATGACAGCTGTACTGTTCATAAGCAGGTGTGGTAAAATGGCAATGTTGAAAACCTGGAGTGAAAATATTAAAAATCCTTGAAGTTATGAGTGTGCGTAGGAACAGCGCAACGCACGCTCATAAAACAGTCTTTTTTGGAAATTTTTTCACCAAATTTTTAACATAGGGTTTTTGGGGGCCTACCTCATGAACTGTGACACTGTTGTTTCATTAATTGGTCCCGAAAGGTGGTTCTGCACAGTGACCATGAAATCACCTTTCAGGGCCAAATAACAAGATGACAGTGACTGATTTTTTTTTTTAATATTTATTCTACTTTTGGCCCCTCGCCTGCCACCGGTATTTTTACCCTAGTACCAGCATCCCCATGTCTTCCACCTCCTACTAAGCCCCTCGTGCACCCCCGGTTACCTGTGGCTTATCCCCAGGGGATGGGGTCATGGCACTGTAGAGGGCACCAGTACCAAGATACTGGTATCTATTGGGAGAGCTTGGGGCCAGAAGGCTAATTGAAGCCCAGAGACAGGGCTTCATCTAGGTGGCAGGTGTGGAGGATTTTGGTCCCTGTAAGCTGGGGCAGAGATGTGCAATGACGACAGCGTCTGTCCCGCCCCAGAGATACTCAACCTTCTGTCGCTCCAGGGTGACAAACCCAGCCTCCGCCAGGTGTTGCTCCTGTGCCGAGCACGTAGCCCCCCTCTGCCAGAAAAGGAGAGCAGTCCTAGGGATGCTCAATCCTTCTCCTCCCAGTTGGCCCTCCAATGACCTGGATCCATTCCTGAACCCGGGTCGCCAGCGTCGCAAGTGGAAATCTAACCGCTGCGTCAGTGGGCAGGCCAACAGTGACTGAGTTCATGAGGTGGGATACCAAGAACTCCATGTTGAAAAAAATTCCTAAAAATGGCCGAGATATCCTCTTAAATTGAAAAAAAAACCCTATTTATGCCATTATACAGCTTATCTGCATTTCTTCAGTTCGCGGTCGGCTTTGAAGAGTGCAGATGTGTTCCCAGTCCACTGAAGATCATCATGCCGGGATCCAGAGGTAAGTATGGGGTAAAGGGGAGGTAGGGTGCACAGAGGGTTGCTGCGGGTTGGGCGAGGGTGTGTCATACAACGCAGGACCTTTTTTATTTTACAGGAAAAAAACACACCGCGGTACTATTAGCACACTGGGGATGGGCTCCCAGCATGCCATCTGGATGTTTGTTGGGGAAGGGGGAATGGAGCAGATGGGGAAGCCAATGAAGATTGGGCTACCCCATTGGCAAATGAACTGGGAAGGGGATCATGCCGACGGGGGGACCTTCAAGTATCTTAAAGGCTTGAACAAAGTGCAGGTGGAAGACATCTTTCCGTACAAGAGTTGTACAAAGATGAGGGGACATGATATGAGATTGGAGTGGTGGGCAGGATAAGGGGAAATGTGAGTAAGTTTTTCTTCATGGGGAGGGTGGTGGATGCTTGGAATAGTTTCCCCTGGAAGTAGTGGGTGCTAACACAGTGGGGAGATTCAAACATGCATAGGATAGATATAAGGGAACCCTAGGTGGAGTGAAGGGAGGCGACAGCCAATGACCAAGTGGAGTCAGCGGCCGCTGATGCAGGTGGGGAATATGGGCAGACTAGGTGGGCCTAGTGGTCCTTATCTGCCATCAACTACTGTACTGTACTGTAATACTTTGCAATCATTCTGCTTCAGGTTGTTACCCCTTATTTATTTATTTAAACATTGGTAATTGGGAAAGGCACACTGAACTGAGGCTTGATTCGAGGTGTGACCCAGGGGGAGGGGAGAGAGGCGTACAACATTTAGAATTACAGATAAACCACATTACAGCAGCAGGTAGGTATGGCAGTGCCAAGACAGTTACATAAGTCCAACCTAAATGATGAAAAATACAGGACGCATTACTAGAGACAGGAGATTACAAGAAACAAGAGGGAGAGGGATTGCACAGTAGGTGTGCAGACTTTGAGGTCTTGCTAGGTAAGTGCTTATAGAGGCAGGAGTCAGGGATCGAGTAGAGGGGAACATAAGTGGATTAAATTTTGACAGTAACGGGTGGGTGGGAGGAGATAGAACTGTTGCTTGCAGGCATGATGGGAGGAGGAGTTTCTGATGAGGAGGGAGGATTGTTCCATAATCTGGGTAGCTGGTAGGTAAAAGCAGCTTTGCCAGCAGATGAAGCCAGATGAGGTAGTGTAAAGTATCTTCCTGTTCTATGCCTCAGTTTGTAGGTGAGTGTGAGTCCATGGAGAGTCTCTTCATAAGGAAGGAGGGAGGGAAGCATGTTGAACCAGAATTTAGCTATGAGGGTGAGGGAGTGGGTGTAATGTCTGTGTGAGAGTGGGGAGAGTCCAAGAAGTGAATAAAGATCCCAGTGGTGAGTTTGAAGGGGTGAGCTGGTTGCGAATCGGCAGAATGAGTTCAAGAGGGTGTCTAGCCTGGATAGGGTGGAGACAGAGGCAGAGCAATAGACCACATCTGCGTAATCAAAAATAGGGAGGATCATTTTAGATAAGATTTCTCATCTGGCTGACAGAGGGAGGCAGTCTCCATGTCAGTACAACATACCAAGCTTGGGATGAAGTTTAGAGATGGTGGCATTGATGTGAGTAGAAAAGGATAAATGTGGGTCCAGCCAAACATCCAAGTATTTGTACTTAGTGACCTGGTCCAGAGGGGAGCCATCGAGTGAAATAATAGGGGGAGGGTGGGGATGATCTATTGAGTTTCTGTGCTGTGCCGAAAACCATAGAAACAGTTTTGGCAGCATTTACTTTCAGTTGGTTTTGGATGAACCAGTGTTGTAGGTTGTCGAAGTCATTTTGGAGGGTAGCTTGAACCTCTTGCATAGTAGAGTCAGAGGTAAAGAGGATAGTGTCATCTGCATATATGTGTATGCTGGATGTGGAGCAGGAGGAGGGAAGGTTATTTATAAAATGGGAGAAGAGGATAGGGCCAAGGACTGAACCTTGTGGGACACCCGCTAAGATTGGGAGGGGGGAACAACGTCAGTGATTTTGACTGATTTTAGCCTGTTAGAGAGATAGGATTTAAACCACAGAATGGTGATGGGGTGAGCCCAGCAGCTTCTAGTTTCTATAGGAGGATGGGGTGGGAGATAGAGTCAAAGGCCTTAGCCAGGTCGACAATCACAGCGGCAATTAGGATACCGTGGTCTGATTCTGTAAGGATATGGTTTGTGACTCACAGGAGGGAGGAGATAGTGGAGTGCTGCTTTCTGAAGCCTGATTGATAGGGAGAGAGGAGATTGTTGGTCGTGAGGCAGTCCATTAGCCTGGTGTGAGCCAGGGATTCCTGGAGCTTGCCAAGCGTTGGGAGGAAAGAGATTGGTCTGTAGTTGCCGGGAAAGGAGGGGTCACTGCCTTTGTGGAGGGGGATTATGTAGGCTGATTTCCATGCCTGGGGAATGGATTCTGAGGAGAAGGAGAGCTTAAGAAAATGGGTGAGAGGCCTGGTGATAGCAGGAGCCCAGATCTGTAGGAGCTTAGGATGGATCCCATCAGGGCTAAATTTTAAGATGTTTATTGAGTGGTTGGCTTTTAGGACCTCTTGCTCAGTGATGGGGGGAATTAGAAGTTGTTGTTGTGGGGGAGAAGGTGTCAGAGGCTGGAGGGGGGTACGGGTGAAGGGCACAGGAGGTGAAGAATTTGTTGAGAGTGTGTACAATGCTAGTAGGGTCATTAGAAGGCTGGCCTTGATTCATGAAGGCAGGGGTACTGGGTTGGGCGGGAGTCAAGAAGGAGTGTACAACTTTCCAGAATTTTGTGGATTGTGAGCTAGCAAGTTGTGACTTGAAGTAGTCTGCTTAGTCTAGCTTTATGGCCTTGGTGCAAGCATTGCAGAGTGCGTTATAGGCTTGCCTGTTTTGGGAGGTGGGGTGGGATTTGAAGACGGATCAGGCATTTTGCCTGGCTTTGCATTTTGGCAGAATGGGTGTAGAGATCCATTGGTGGTGACATGTCTTGACACTGGACTTTTTCAGGGGGCATGGGAGTCCCAGATTCTGGTGAATATGTGTAGAAAGCTGGAGAGGGTGACGTCAACATTTAGGGCTCAGTACATCGGTTGCCAATCAGCATGTCTGAGGATGGTGAGCAGTGAGTTAGTGTCCAGAGCATTTAGAGGGCATGTGTTTAAGTATTTGGGGGCAGATTTGGACATGTGTGTCTTCCTGATACAGTAATAAATGCAATGATCACTTAGTGCATTGGCAAGGATGCCAGAAGAAGTAACTCTGTGTGGGTGAGAAGTGAGAGTCCAATCTAAAAGGGAGTGGTGTTCAGAGTAAGAGTTGTAGCAGTTGGGTTTGCTTAATAGCTGCGTAAGATTAAGGGACTCCATTTTGGAGACATGGGTCTTTGAATGGGGGGCTAACAAGTCCAGGTTGAAGTCACCTAAGAGAACCAGTTCCCCATTTGAGGTTAAGTCGGATAAAGAGGCTATGGTGGAGATGAGTGAGTCACGAGCTAGATGAGGAGAGGCATATAGTACCTGTATAAATAATGGGAGATAGGTTGGTAGGGTGAGTTTAGTAAGGAGAATCTCATGGGAACTAGGGCATGCTTTCTTGAAAGTGACAGAGCAGAAGAGGGGCTGTTTTGTACAGATGGCTACACAACCGCCTCTCTTGCCACGGTCCTGTCTGAGTAGGGAGTAATTTGGGAGACTGATGGTGGAGTCAGGGGTCTTTGCAGAGAGTTAAGTTACTGTTAGGCAGAGGATGTCTGGAGAGTGCTCAGTTATCCAGCAAGTTAGCTGGCCCAGTTTAGGCAGGAGACTTCTGATGTAGGTGATAGAAAAGCCTTTATGAGAGTTTAGGGGTATGGGACTGGCCTGGGGGCCCAGATTAGATTTAATGTTGCTAGATAGTAGCAGGATGAGGAGGAGGAAGGAGTAAGCAGCTGGGAGCTTGAGTCTCCTGGTATAGAGGATGGCTTTGTGGGAGGGTCTGGATGCCTTAATTTGGGCTGCAAAGGATAGCATCAGAGGTGGAAGGATACTGGGACTAATGTGGGGAGAGGAATGGCTGTGCAATAGACCAAGGGCATGGTTGAGCAAAGGTAGTACTTGTTTGGGTGGCTGGAGGAGCAGGTGGGGATGCAACCCATATTTATGGCCATTCATTGGACCTCGTCTTCCTGCTGGGAATGGAGGTCTTTGACCTTATGGTGGAGCCGGTCGTCTGCTTAGACCACCATACTGTGTGTTCTCATTCGAAGACCCCCTAGTAGACCCTGCCCTATGGAGATGGTCCAGTACCTCTCTTTAAGGGGTTTGACCCCACAGGGTGTGATGGTGGTGCTTGATCTATCAAAGCAAAGCAATCTTTATTTCTGTAACGCCTTTCTTAGAACCAAGGCACTTCACAAACAGCAATAAAAACACATCAATAAATAAAATAACTATAAATTAATTAAAATCATCTGGGAAAGCTTTTTGAAAGAGATAAGTTTTAAACTCTGATTTAAATCTCTCAGCAGTGAGGCATTCTCTCAACCAAAAAGGAAGAGAGTTCCATAGGGTAGGGGCCACAAACAAAAAGGCATGTGCACCAGATGTCTTCAAATGTACCCTGGGAACCTCTAACAATCCCTGATCGGCAGATTGGAGAGAACGGAGGGAGTTGTAGGGAGTCTGGAGTTCTTGCAGGTAGTGATGTCCCAGTCCATGTAGGGCTTAGAAGATTAGAAGACTGACCTTGAAGGTGATCCACCACTGAACAGGCAGCCACTGCAGTCCACATAGCACAGGCGTACTATGACTGGACCTAGAAGTCCCAGTCAAAAGCCTGGCCACCGCGTTCTGCACTAGCTGCAAACGGCAGATATCTACCCCAAGAAGTCATAGGTAGAGGGCATTGCAGTAGTCAAGGTGGGAAGTGATGAAGACGTGGACCAATGATGGAAGCTCATCTGGAGGAACCAGGTATTTCACTCAGGTGATGTTCCTCAGATGGTAGGAGGATTTGACAACGGCAGACACCTGAAATTTCAGGGTCAGACCATCATCAAAAACAACACCGCAGTTACGCACCCAGTCGGAGGTTATGAGCTGGACACCATCGAGCCATATGCCCGATGTGTGCCCAGCCCCAAAACCTTCCCCATGACAACCAGGATCCACGACCATCACCTCCGTTTTGTCTGGGATCAGTCTCAGCCAGCTGGTGCTCATCCAGTCCTTGATCTCTGTGAGACAGTTGTTAAATACAGAGTCTGCATCCCTCTGTTCAGGTAGAAAGGACAGATACAGTTGAGTATCATCTGCATAGCAGTGAAAACTCAAACTGCATTGCCTAATGACGTCTCCTAATGGCAGCATATACACTGCAAACAACATGGGTGCCAATATGGAGCCCTGTGGGATCCCACAGGACAGAGGAAGGGAGTCAGAAGCATAAATTCCTGGGACTACCCCTGATTTGATGAGTGTGTGCGAGGAGCCGGGGGAATTGGTTCTGACTATAATAGGTTTATTATCAAGGCCCTCGACTCTGTCGCACATGTCTGTGTTTGACCCCTAACCTCACACCAGAGGCCCCCCTGGTTTGATGGGACAATCAGGGAGATGAGGATGAGGGGTCGAAGGTTGGTGCAGCACTAGCGGAGGATGGATTTGGAGGAGGACAAACTTATATTGATGGTCTATTATAGATACTATCATTCGACAAGCTCCTGTAGAAAGGTAGAGTTCCTGTCCAAGGAGATTGCTGCAGCAACTAACAGACTGGTTCAGCTCTTCCACGCTTTTGGTAGGTTGTGCAATCCAGTCTTTTTTCAGTCCTGGGGAGCTGTTGTTGTTTTTTTAGCAACTGGGGGAAATTTGGTCAGGATAGCAAGGAAATGTCCCAATTTTTTCAGAATTGCCAAGGGAGTTTTGACATCTACCTGAACAACCATAAGAATAGGTAGGCGGGACCTAAGTTTAATGTCTCCTCTGAAAGATCGAACATCAGTACAAAACAATATCCCACTAACATGCTAGGCATCGATATGGTTACTGTTAACCAAGGAGAGAGTACCCCCTGCAGAGCTACCAGCACCACTTCATGCAGATCCTGGTGTTCACTAAAGGTCTCTTCTCTTACTACTGACCAGGTCAGATCCTGCTTAACTTCTGATATCCAAGGGGATCAGGCTCCATGGCAGTAAGGCTGCAGGCAAGGACAAAACCAAAAAGAAAAGAAATACTAAAGAGCAGTGCCAGGTGTTTTTAATATAATTTCTTATAAAATTTATTAGACCTGAGCCATGTTGTTAGTCAAGGACAATATGGGGTACAACAAGAAAGTGCCACAAAGAGACAACATAGTGGAAAAATAACAGAACTAGTCAAACATTAAATATATTTAGAAACCATTTTCACTGCCATGAATTTACCAGCATTTAATTTTTGCTCCAGATGTGTTTATTTTGTTCTGCTGATTGATGCATTTAGTGTTCATATTAAAACAGTAATTTAACATCAGAAGGACTCTACATCCATCAGCTTCCCTCTCACTTCTTAAACAGGGATTGAAACATGCACTGTACAAACATGTATTAGTTTATCGGGATACCCCACCAATTCTACTGCCCATGAAAATAAAAAATTGAGTATCCCATTAAGCCTTCAGCTGTCTCTTCCGACAATTCATAGTGGAAGTGAATGCCATGCAATCATCTTTACACTGTGCTGCTGACCCAGGTTGTTGACTGGCCTATCAAGATCATGTCATATTATGCCTGTGCTCCACTATCTGCACTGGCTGCTGGTTAGGTGGTGAATCTTCTTCAAGGTTGGTTTGCTGACCTATAAGGCCCTGCATGGGATGGGGCCCATTTACCTGAACTCCCTATCACCCCTCCCACTCCCTTCGCTCCACAAATGAGGGATTGCTAGTGGTTCCTAGGGTCCTTCTGAAAACATAGAGCACCTGCACTTTTTAATTTGCTGCCCCTACCCTATGAAACTCCACCTCACCATGTTCGAGATAGCCCTACCATCGATCCATTTAAATGGGAGCTAAAAACGTATTTATTTAGACAGATTTTCTCAGAATTAGATTAATATGCTATTGATTACTAAGAATGAGTTATTTATATGTTAATGTTCATATGCACTTGGTAAAACACAACCTCCTATGTCTCCTTCAGCATGGGTTCTGCAAGTAGCATAGTACCTCATCTACTCTGACCATCTTCACAAATCACGTACTGAGAAATATGGACCAGAGGAAGCCCACAGGTACAGTCTTCATTGACCTGTCAAAGGGCGTTTGACCTCGTCGACCACCAACTCCTCCACATCACCCTGCTATGTTTTGGTTGCTCCCCGGACCTGCTGCATGGTTCCACAGCTACATGTCAAACAGGTTGCAGTCACTTATTATTGGGAAAGCATCCTCAGCCCCCCTCCCCGTACTTACTGGAGTCCCCCAGGGCTCCATATATGTGGGTCTCTGCTTTTCTCCATGTTCATCAACGCACTCCCCAGGGACAGCCTCAACTGTACAGCTCTTTTCTATGCCAATGACCTGGTTATATACCACAGTGACAAGTCAATTGACTCCATCTCCTCTGCCCTCACATATGACTTTAGATCTGCCCACAAATGGCTCCTCTCAAACAAACTTCTAGTCAATGAAAAGAAGACTAAGTCCATGATCTTTGGCTCTAAACCCTTTCTAGCCAAGGCCGCCTCAACAACCTCCTCCATTCTGGTACTCACCCCAGCTGGCCCTCCCCTTGAAAAAGTCACATCTTTTTCATACTTGGGAGTCACCCTTGACCATTCCCTCTCTTTCGCTGAGCATGTCAATCATACCACACGTAGGATCCACCAAAAATTGGGAACTGCCTACTGACACAAACACTACCCGTCTGCTGAAGCACGCCTCGCCATGCTCCCCAGTCTACTCACAACTATCCTCTGCCCTGCTCTCATGACTAAATACAACCTACAACTTGATATGTCACGTTGTCCTCCTAGCTCCTTTCTGCTCCCATCACTGCTCCTTTTACCAGACCTTGGGGTGGTTCCCACTCCAAGGTCATTTTGACTATGCTATGGGCCGCCTGCTCAACAACTCATACCGAAATCTGCATCTGTCCCCATAGTCACCCCTACTGACAGATAGAGTGACCACAAGGAATATCAGGACCTCCTCAACCACCCTGCTAGAAGTCCCCCATGTCACTATGGGAAGTTGAGCTTTCTCGGTTGCAGTGCCCTCCTTATGGAACAAACTCCCCCTGTCCATTCACTCATCTGTCACTCACCAAGCTTTTAAAAAAAACATTAAAACCTGGCTCCTCACAACTGTTAACTGTCACTGTACCATGCAAAGTAGCTAGCACTAACTATTTATTTGTTTGTTTTTGTTGACCGGGTAAGGTGCGCTAGCCATAGCAATGACTATTTTCAGGCACAACCCAGGAGTTTACAGATACAATACAGTTGAAATTAACATTTGATCAACATAGGTAAAAACAAATACAGAACATTGAAATACAATAAGGTAAGAGTATGGACAGTAGTAATACAAAGTAGTCCAAAAGCAACACGTTACAAATTACATGGGCAATAACATGGAGTGAATAATAGAGCAAGTGCAATAAAAATAATTTATCAGTTACCCAGGTAGAGAAAATGGTACAATACACAAAACAAAATACCCCCCAAAATATAATTATACATAGAGGATAGAGTAAAGTTAGGATATGACTAGGGAAAGGTGCAGTAAAGGTGGAAGGATGGAGAAGTATAAACAGAAAGTCAAGAAATAGGGGGAAAGGAATTAGGTAAAACAAAGGTAGCAAGTAGAAGTAATGAGGCGGGTAAAGTGCATACCAGAGGTGAGAGGGTGCATGGATCATGGGAGAGATAATGGTCTAGGGTGGTTTGAAACAGGAGCATGAACAGGACTCAGCAAGATGGGCAAGCAGCAATTTCTTGAAGGAGGCATGGGAAGGTACTATCCTTATTGCTAGTGGGAGGGAATTCCAGTGATAAGGGGCATAACAGGAGAAAGTGCTAGCACCTTTCATGGAGTGGTGCCGAGGAATATGCACAGGGGCATTAGCGAAGACCATATTTAGATGGCTGGATGAGGAATAGATCTGCCAGGGGTTTAGGCATATGGTTACAAGTGACTTTATCTATGACCAAGCCAAATGCAAAGTCTCTAGATGCAGTCAGAGAAAGCCATTCGAACTCTGAGTATAGTAGGCAATGATGTTTCAATCGATGTGATGAGGACGCATACCTACAGATATTATTGTAGGTGACATCCCGCTTCCTGAGGATAGATTTACTTGCAAAGGCATACACTACAACTCCATAGGTGAATGATGGAAGGAGTATGCCACAGGCTATGGCAAGCCTCGCTGAAGGTGTGAGCATGAAGCTAAAACGATAGGCCATACCTAGTTTTATGTTAGTCAGCTTGCAAGTTTGTTGAATGTGGAGATCAAAAGAAAGAGTTGGGTCAAGTGTGAGACCAAGGTATTTAAACAAGGGTACCACATCAAGGGAAGAGCCATTCAATGTATTAACTTTGAAAGTGGGTTGATAGAGTTTGAGCTTGGCATTAGTACCAAATAGCATGGCTTGAGTCTTAGAGACATTCAGCAGCAGTTTGTGGCTAAATAGCCATTGCTGAATTCTTTGAAAGTCAAGTGAAAGTTTTTCATTTACTTCTGTAATGTTTTTGGTGCTGGCATAAAGGACGATATCATCTGCATATAGTATGGAGGCAGTCTGGGCAAGGTTAGAGGTAATATTGTTTACGAAAATGGAGAGAAGCAGAGGCCCAAGAATAGAGCCTTGTGGCACGCCTATGTTTACAGTCGCTGAATCAGACAAGGTGGAGTTGAATTTAACTTGCTGGGTGCGATCTGACAGGTAGCTGCCAAACCATGCTGTGGCATTTGGTGAGAAACCTAGGGATCTAAGAGTGTCAAGGAGGACAGGGTGGTCGACTAGGTTGAACACTTTTGTCATATCTATAAAAATAGCCCCAGTTAGGAGAGCAGAGTCCATGGCAGATAGGGTATCAGATGTGAATTTGAGTAATGCAGTGGTGGTGCTGTGACCCTTGCAGAAACCATGTTGTGCATTCATAAGGAGGTCATGTTTCTGAAGAAAGTCTATAATTTGGGTGGCTACGAGCTTCTCAAGGATTTTGCTGAGGACAGACAATATGGCAATAGGTCTATAGTTGGAGGGGTTTTTTCGGTTTCCCTTTTTGAAGACAGGGGTAATCCTGGCCTTCTTCCAGAGAGCAGGAACATAGCTATGGCACAGGAAGAGGTTAAAGATTCTTGCTAAAGGTGCGGCTATGTAAGGGCAGCAAGTTTTAACAGCTTGGGCTCAATACTGTCAGAGCCTGCTGCAGAATGGTCAGAAATGTTATTGAGCAGTCTCAGCACATCTGGACGGGTAACAGACTTGAAATGAAATTTGGGCCCAGAGTCATTCAGTTGAGCATGGAGGTTAGTTGAAGCTGAGAAGGATGATGCATAGTTTGTAAGATCAGAGAACTGTTTGTTGAAAAAGTTAGTGATAGTGGAAGGATTATTGCAGTGGACCCCATTGATGGTCATATCATTTGGGGTGGGGGTCGCATTTGAACCTAGGAAGTTTTTTATGTGGGACCAGAATTTTTTGGAGTCACCACACGATTTAGTTAAGAGATCTTTACAGTAGGTGCTCTTGGCACATTTAATATCCTTCTTGCAGGAATTTCTGAGTACCCTATAGGAACTGAAGTCAGCAAGCAGTCCTGTCTTTTTATATTGAAGCCAGCTTTTATCATGCAGACGTAGTTTTGAGAGCAGGTCGGACTTAAACCAATGTGTATGCTTATTTTTTACTCAATGGGTAATGAGGGGGCAGTGTTTGTTCTGAGTTTCTAAAAAGCGATTTAGGAATAGGTTCAATGTAGTTTGAGGGTCATCCAGTTTAAACAGAGGAGACCAGTTGATGGAAGCAATATCCTGTGGGAAGGACTGGTGGTCGAGGTGTGCATAGTTGTGGACTGTGATAAACCGAGGCTTTGATAGGGGGGCTTGGTCTTACCCCAAACTCAGAAAGTGGGGGAATGATCTGTAATGGAATCTGCTAGTGTGCCAGAGGAGATAATATTTTCAGGGTGGTTAGTCATAGCCCAGTCGAGCAGAGTTGAGGAGTCTGAGTGATGAGTAATTCTTGCGGGATCAGTGCTAACCTGGTGAAAGTTAAAGCTTTGGATCTTGGAAAGTAGTGAAGGTTGGGAGTTACCCAGTTTGTTTATATTGAGATCCCCAAGTAAGAGAACCTCATTTCTACCTGAGAGAAGAGTGGTTTGTTCCAGCAGCTCATCAAGACCTTTTAAGCCACTGGAGGGTGGGTTGTAAGCACAGACTATATGACATTTTTTGGAGCCCAGGGAGAGGAGAGCATGTAGTGCTTCACTAAGGACTAGGGGAGGTGAGCAGATCTCAGTGAGATTGAGGTGGTCTTTGAAATAGACAGCGGTACCACCACCTCTTTTAGGGGCAGGCCTGCCTGCTGTCAAGAGGTTGTAGGAAGTTAGTAAGTACTGGGAGTTGTGAATGGAGGGCTTAAGCCATGTTTCAGTGAGACATATGATATCTGGTTTATATAGGGTAATCCAGGATTCAAATTCAGTAAAATTGTGCAACAGACTTCTGATGTTATGATGCACTACTGTAAGACCCTTTACACATGAGGGGTGACTACTTTCAACATGGGTTGGTCCTGGGTTCAAATGTATGTCACCAGAGAGTAGTAGGGCTATCAGAATGAGATGCCAGAGTTTATGACGCACAAAAGGGCGAATGTCACGCAAATTAAAGGGGGAGAATTTTAGCACGTAGGTAACCATATGAGCTCAGGGTCTGTACAACAAAAGAGGAGTAGGGTCACAGTGGAGAGGGGATAAGGGGAGCAGGTTGGAGGATTGGTAGTCAAGGGGCATATGATGAGGGAGTGCCGAGTGGGCAATGGGAACAGTTGGGAAGGATAGGTGGAGCACAGCATTGGAGGATATAAGAAGAACAGTGAGACTGAGAGATGCATGGCTGAAAGACCTAGGTGAAAACAAGTACAGAGGATGCGTGTCAGTGGCATCAGAAAAAGAGAGCAGAGAAAGAAAAGAGCTAAGGGAAGAGAGAGAGAGAGAGAGAGAGATCAAGAATATCAGAAAATGTATAAAAGAGCGAGGAGAGGAGTGAGGTATAATATGACAGGGGAGTGAAAGGAAGAGTGTAGAGTACAAGCAGCCAATGGGAGCTAGAGAAGTACAGAAGGAGAGGGGCAATTGAGTATTTAATGGAGGCCTGGGAGGGGGTAGTGGAGGGAGAAAATTTAGCCTACTTTGGTGGCACTAAGGGAATCTACTTAGTTCTAAACAGAGCCAAAAAAGCTATGCAGAGTCTATGCAGAAAGGCGCACCAATCAGGACAGGCTTCAGGGCACAGTGGACCAATCAGGATCCACTTGCCAAGCACCACACCAATCCGAGGCCTACAGATAAACCTCCATGACTATGCAGCACTCACCTCCTCCTTGTGCTTTTCCTCTCACAATCCCCAAGGCCCCCCCATTTCAACCTAGCCTCCCTCCTCAAACACCCCCCTCGATCTCTCCCCTGGCTCCACTTTTCTCACCTGAGGCACAAGTGTTTATCTGAGTGTTAATCTGTCTGCATCTTGCCCATCCAATGAAAGCTGAACAATCTAACTGCTCTATTGTTTTTCTTTCCACTGCTGACCTGTCACTCCCCTCTCTTCTGCCTAACCCCCCCCCAACAATCTCCTCTTACATTTTGCACAATTGTTGGATTGTCTGGTATTGCTAAATTGCCTTGTTGCTGCTACTGCACTAGAACCCTATTGGAATTGTTACTGTAAACTTGCACTGTAAGTAACATGTAACTATGTTATGTTTATAATGTATTTTAAATGTTTTAGATATTTTGTAAAGCACTTTGAATTGTAATGAGAATTGCGCTATATAAATAAAATTTGAATGAATGAATGAACTTTGCTGTAGCCTCTGGTTAAAAACATCTTTTAGCAAATGGCTGAACAATCCTGCAGAGATTGTTATGTAGTGCCAGCATCTCATTTTCTTGTGCTTGCATCCTCACATTACAGCAACACAAGGGCTCCGGAGCATATTTCAGAAGAATCCAAAAACAGGAAGCTTCAGCACTCTTGGAAATAGCACTGAAACCATAGTTCTTGACCAAAGCTAGTGAAAATATAATTACTGGTGAGCTTTTAATCCCCTTGGGTGAGCCCGGCTGTAATTTGCTGTTATAACCATCTGGTTATAATGGTAAACACATGCCAGGTTTCCCGTGCTCCACACCTCCGGTCTTCCCGTCTTCAGTGGCAGCCAGCATGACTTACCACTTGACTCTTCACAGCAACTCGCACTCAGTGGTAAGTTAAATTTATCATAACAAAAAAAGGAAACTGGTTGTATCTACTAAAGAACTGGATGTAAAAATGAATTAAAAAAAAAGGAGGAAAGTTTCCAGTCACTTCCAGTCGCTGACTGTGCTTCATACTGACTGGACCATGGCTGAAGAGAGAAGAGAGATGTATCTATATTTTATGTAATTGCTGTGGTAATGAAATGCTTTCCAGCAATTATATGAAATAATGGCTGGGTAGGTGTGTAAATGTCAAATTTTACACACACCCTCGGTGTGGGATGCCTTTTTATATCCCTCGAGCTTCATTCTCAGGGTTTATGTGGCATTGTAGTGTAACATTTCACATTTCACTACATTTAACATCAAATGTCCTATAATAAACTTAATAGGATGGTGTGCACTTGTTTAGAGTGGTGTGCACCTGTTAAGGAAGGTGTGCAACAAAGATTTTAGCAAGGCATTTGATACAGTCCCACGCAAAAGATTAATACACAAGTTAGCCAGCCTTGGAGTGGGTCCCAAGGTGGCAGCCTGGATAAAAAATTGGCTAGACAACAGGACGCAAAGGGTAGTAGTAAATGGAGTCCACAGTGAAGAAAGGAGGGTTGCTAGCGGGGTACCGCAGGGTTCAGTACTAGGACTGGTCCTTTTTAATGTCTTTATAAGTGACATTGCAGAGGAACTGGAAGGAAAAGTATGTCTTTTTGCAGACAACATAAAGATCTGCAACAGGCTTGATACACAAGATGGAGTGGAAAGGATGAGAAGGAACTTGGCAAGGTTGGAGGAATGGTCAGATGTATGGCAGCTCAGATTCAATGCAAAGAAGTGCAAGGTAATGCACCTGGGAAACAAAAACCCAGGGGAAGAGTACACAATGGGGGGTGAGATACTAACAACAGTAAACATGGAAAGGAACCTGGGGGTAATTATATCAGATGACCTAAAGGTGGGCAAGTAATGTGAGAAGGCAGTAAGAAAGGCTGGGAGGATACTGGGATGCATAGAGAGAGGCATCAATAGTAGAAAACAGGAAGTTGTTATCCCTCTGTACAGACAGTTGGTGAGACCCCATCTAGAGTACTGTGTGCAGTTCTGGAGACACCATCTCTGCAAAGACATAGACAGAGTGGAGGCTGTCCAGAGGAGGGCAACCAAAATGATGCAGGGTCTGCACCAGAAGACATCAGAAAGAAAGACTAAAGGAGTTTAATATGTATACCCTTGAGGAAAGAAGGGAGAGAGGGGACACAATAGAAACTTTCAAGCACCTCAAGAGAATCAGCAAAGTCCAAGAGGGTAGCATCTTTCAGAAAAAGAGATGTGCAAGAACAAAGGGCATAATTTGAAGATAGAGGGATGGCTCAGAGGTAATGTGAGAGTATTTTTTCACAGAGAGGGTTGAGGATGCATGGAACAGCCTCCCTGAGGAGGTCATGGAGTCAAGAACAGTGGGGGAATTCAAGAATGCATGGGACAGACATAAGGCAGTCCTAGTGTGGGGTAGGAGGAAGTAAGCTGTTGGTTAACTAGGATCTGCAGCTTATCTGTTAGGTAGGAAAATGGGCAGACTAGGTGGGCCAAGTGGTCCTTATCTGCCGTCACATTCTATGTTTCTATGTTTCTATGAGGGTCATGTGTATCAATGAATGTTGTGCAAGAAATGCAGTAATACCTATGAAGTTGTGCAAGAAATGTAGTAAACATCTATGATGTTGTGCAAGAAATGAAGTAATACCTATATTCTGAGGAAAAAGGTATACCACACCCTAAGATTAATATGTTATTCTGTTTTATTATTGGCTTATAAAGGGGTGTTTTTTTTTCAAGATAACAAATCTTTATATAAACACTGTGGGCCAGATATTCAAAAGAGTTGAGCCATGTGCAATAGGGTTGTGCCTGCGCAAGTCTGAAATGCGCCATTCTGCGATATTCAGCAGGAGGCAGTTGCGCCCCCAAATCATGCTGAGCAACAGCGCAATGCTAATGAAGGCATGCGCAACCAAAGGGAGAACCCACGCATAAAATGCACAGCCCGATATTCAGCAGACACGTGCAGAGTTATACGGATGTCAACCCCTACCTGCCTGCACAACTTTAAGCCAAAAAGGATCAAGTCGAGGCCACCCACAGGTGAGCTACCGCATGCAGGGTGCAACACAGCAGCTGCCACCTGTGGGTGGCCCTCCACTTGTTCCCTGCGGTGCCCCCCGATGCACCAATCGCGGGCTGAAGTGTCCCCATTAGCCTGATCATGGGCAGAACATTATTTCCACCCCCATTAGCCTCATCGTGGGCAGATCGTTATGTCCCCCCTGAGCAGCCTGATTGCGGGCATCAGATGTCCCCTCCCCCCAAAGTCCAATATACCTGGTGGTCCAGTGGACCGCGAAGCCTGATCGTGAGCATAACATCAAACCCGCTCAAAGTCCAATATCCCTGGTGGTCCAGTGGACCACGAAGCCCAATCGTGGGCATAACATAAAACCCCCCCAAAGTTCAATATCCCTGATGATCTAGTGGCCTCCCACTCCACCCACCCACAGAGCCCCACTACCCCTCTCCCCCGTCAGCCGGTGGGTGGCAGCACCCAACCCGTCTGCCACCCCACCGCCGGCTGACTGACAGCTCGGTAGGGCTGTATGTCCATTGGTTCAGAGCAAGAGCCAATGGGCGTGCAGCCCATACCATACAAGGCAGTCCAGATATGTGAATGAATGAATTCAGGGCAGGGCACCAGGCACAAGTCGCCGGGGTTCGGCACACCTGCATGCTAATGGAATGCAAATGGGGCTGTAATTAGATGCAAATGACCCCCCCTGTGCCTTGCATAAATTATGGCCCCATTTGCATGTTACCTTTTGAATATCGCAGGTTTACGCATGGCGCAATGGAACTTCCACCACAGCACCTGAATGCTCCACTTTGACCACTTGCGGTGGCACAAGTTCCACTGTGCCATGCACAGTGGCTCTGGCCAGGGGGCGATATTCAAAGAAGTTGCTCAATAGCACAACTCCATTGAATATCGCCCTGGCCACACCCCTGCACAACGTTTTTGAGCAGCGCAAGGGCTTGCGCCACAGAATGGAGCAGTTTGAATATCTGGCCCTGTATGTAAATTGAATAAGCAGCACCACTATTAATGAAATAAAATGAACATGCATGTGAAGATGAACAACCACAATAAACTCTTAGAAGAAATCTGAAGGCTCAAGTGAAATTCTTTTGCAAACACAACACAACCTCACAATTGATGCCGTGACTTGAATGTCTGAAGATGGTCTATATGGTTGCTGACAACATCAAATGAACCAAAGGAGCCATGCTGTGGAGGAATGCCTTACTGTACCTGACCTCATCAATCAAGTACAGAAGGGAGTCGTGAAGGAACTGGGGAAGGACCGGAGTGAAGTCAGACGTGATTTGCCAGCCACAAGACAGACGTAAGTATGGATACCATTTTACGAAAATTTTTAGAAACACATTTAACGGAAGGTCCGTACTGCTCTCCAGAACAACAGGAAAATGCATACTTATGTTTTACTAGGTAATGTACAGACAGAAATGAGAAGGTTAAAGTAGACAGAACTAAGTTAGCCAACATTTGTCAAAGTACAATATCAGTATGAAATAACAGCTAGGATGTGTAACATGAATAGGCAGATGTTAGAAAATGAAGAGAAATGTAATGGAGGTTTAGCTGTCGGAAAGAGGGAGTCACAAAAATGTGTTACTGAAACGAAAAGTATGGAGGAGAAATTAGAGAAGGAGATGCAAAAATGTGCCACTGATACCAAAGAAATAGAATATAAATTAAGTGTGGCACAAGGGGAGGTTTGTGGGTTAAAAATTAAGAATAATCAGTTAGAAGAAAATCTTAAATTTGTAAATAGAGTCAGGCTCAAATTAATGAACTGACTAGACAATTGCAGCACGCAATAGAAAGATTAGATCACGCAAATCAAGAATTTGCCCAAGACCTCTCATACAAAGAACAGTCCTTGTATACATTACAAGCAGAGACACAGCTGCAGTGCCAGATCTCCTGAGAATTAAGACACCAAATTAACTCATTGGGTGAAGACGTCCAAAAATATAAAATAGCTGAGGTGCAGGTAAAACACCCCTTTCAGTCAAAACATTGTTGTGGCTGCCAGGTGGTTACTGAAGAGTGTTTGAGCTCCAGTAGTTCTGAGAGCGAGGATGAACCAGTACGTAAAAGGAGAGGAAAAGTGGCTCCCTTTTACAGTATGTTAAAACAAAAGGAGAAACTGCAAAACAACAACTTCCTCATACAAGTAGTTGGCTAAAGAAATTAACTCCAAAGGGCAAAGCGCAGGTATTGGAGTCCATTGAGACCATAAAAGAAAAAATAGGAAGATATGCAGTTGCGTGTGACAATACTGAAGATGAAAACAGGAAAAAGGGATTAGAAGAAAAAAATAGCCTTATTAGAAAAAGATAAACTAATAGAAGAGGCAAAACTAAAAGAAGATACCATGGCATGTGAGGAAGAAGCAGCATTAGAAAAAGCCGATGAACAGTTAGAGGTAGTCCAAAAGTTCTCCCAAAGAGATTTGATTATACAAGAGTCTATGCAATTGCTAGATCAGGTAGGCAAATGGGAGTCTGGACAGAATCTGATCCCCTATTGTGCAAAGCTAAAAACATTGGTTGCTAATTTTAATCTGACCAACAAATATGCATGTAAAGTAGTACCTGCTGTGTTATTTCAGAGCCTTCCAGCTAACATGGTCAGTACAGAGGCTAATTCTGATAACAACACTTGGGCAAATGTTGATGAGATCCAAGCGGCACTGCAGACAATGTATGGCATGTCCCAAACAGATTCGGGAAAGATTTATGAAGTACAATTACTTCCTGAAGAATCCCCTGTTATGTTTATTAATCGATTGTATGCTGCCTATGCCACCTAGGGGGTTGTGGCTAACCCTAGTAAGGAAATAGAGCCCTTTTTAAGTTTAATCGATAGACAGGCAACTTTGGTGCCTGCATTGGTTCGCATGATATGAAAACGAGCCCTGACATGTGCAGAAAAAGAGAGAATTGCTTACCGAGTGGTGGCATATGCAACAAGATGAACAAAGCCCAGAAAAGGGGAAGGACAAGTGACAAGTAGCTGCTATTGTCAAAACAGAGGGTAAAAGAAGATATACTTGTAATAATTGTAACAAAGAAGGACACTATAAAAGTGATTGTTGGGCAATAGGTGGAGATATGGAGGGAAAACAAAAACAGGTAATGGAAAGGAGATGAGCACAAGCTCTTGGTAATAATACTAAACCAGGTGGTAAGGCAGAGTCACAAAAATGTATTGAAATGCTCAGTAATTTGGTCAATACCAAGGCTGTGACAGGCATTAAAAAGGAACCTGATGAAGAAGAACTGATACAATTAGATCAATGAGGGGACGAAGCCCCTACCTTCCAAGTCATAGGGAAATTGATAGAGGACTGGGAGGGTCATCCTACTGTATCGGCTATGGTCAAGGGCTGCCAGACTGTGAGGCCAATACTGGGGCTACAGTTAGTAATACAGATAGTGATATGCCCTAAACGACCCATGGAAAACAGCAAATACGTTTGCAAGGCTTCTCGGGGGGGTGTTAACAACATACCTAACAAAACCAGTTATGGCCCAGACTGGAGAAAAGCAATTAAAATGTATGTTTTGGAAATGTAATACACATGAAGGTACCATCATGAGTATGGACATTTTAGCACAACATGGTTTGGTAGTAGATCTTAGTAACATGATTTTATGGAAAGGAAGTACTGCTAACCCATGACCAAATGTGGATGATTTGCATAGTGTACATATATATATATATATATATATATATATATATACTGTAAAATCTTTAAAAATCTACCATGTAGAGGAATTGTGGAAACACATACCTCAATGTATAATACATGTGATAAAACAACATGAGTCAATATGGGCTAGGAATGCAACAGAATGTGGGCGAGTGTCTAATATGGAAGTCCAAATTGAAAGACCAGACACCCCTCCACAAAAACAATATGCTTTTCCTAAGGAAGTTTATGAAGAAATGTGTGTGATACTAAAACAGTTACAGTCACAAAAGGTCATGAGACCTATATGTTCAACAGTGAACTCCCCTCTTTGTCCAGTACACGAACCAAATGGTACCTGGCATTTAACAGTGGACTATAGGGTATTAAATAAGGTTACACCCTTGGTCACTCCCGTGGTGACGAGGCTTTCTGACTTGATATCTTGGCTATCTCCTATGGCTACAGTTTATATTGTACTAGATGTATCAAATGGCTTTTGGTCCATCCCTGTCCATCCTGATAGTCAGTTTAAATTTGCATTTACTTTTCAGGATAAACAATATACTTTTCAATGTTTATCACAGGGTTTTCACTCATCTCCAACTTTATTCCATCAGTGTCTGGCTGAGATAATGTTGGAATTTTCTCATCCTGAGGTAATAATTCAATATGTGGATGATATATCACTACAAACTGACACTTATCAGGAACATGTCAGTTTATTGGACGAGCTGTTAACTGTATTACACAAAGGAAGGTTAAAACTAAACCCGAGCAAAGCTCAAATTGGGCAATCACAAGTCACCTTTTTAGGGATTTGTATTAATCAGGAAGGACGTACTGTAGACCCAGATAAGAACTGGGTCATACAACAGTTACCCAGACCTAAAATGAAAACAGCACTTCGACAATTTTTAGGAATGGTAGGCTTCTGCAGAGATTTTACTGAAACATTTTCAGTATGGCAAAACCGCTGTACAATTTGTTAAAGGGAGGAAAAGAGACTGATATCCTCCAATGGGAACCAGAGCATCAACAATCCTTTATGGCTCTTAAACAAGCACTAATGATGGTTCCTGCCCCCATTAGCCCTTCGGAATCATCAGACTTTGTGATACAGGTACACACAACTGATCAAGTGATCAATGCAGTCCTGTTACGAAAGCGATCAGGAACCTTACGTCCAGTGGGATATTTTTCCCGGGTATTAACTCCAGTAGAAGAAACCTATGGAGAATGTGTAAAACACCTATTAGCTGTATATTGGTCAATACAAGCTACTGAACATATTATGGGGTTTAATCACATTGTTTTGCAAACCTCACATACACCTGTGAAATTTCTCTTAGAAAGGGATGTAAGGGGAGCATCCTCTCAGAGACTGGGGAAAAGTGGGCATTGGCCCTACAAGGGAAAAATATCACTGTGGAAAAATGTACCTCCCCCATGTTAGTAGAGCTAATGGCACGGGAGGGAGATGTGCATGACTGTAGGGAAGTCATGGGTATTGAATACAAACCAATTTTTGCTGCTGAACCTAATATTATGGGTATTGATATGTATGTGGATGGTCCCCGCTTTTGGGATGATGGCCATTTCCATACCAGGTATGCTATTTGGATCCCTGGAGCAAATCAGGAAATATTAGTATGATGTCCATCATCGTTTTCTGCCCCACGAGTGGAATTGGAGGCAATATGCAGAGATATTATGGTGTATCCACAGGAGGCCATTAATGTCTTCTTGGACTGTGCTTTTGTTGTCAATTCCTTGTTAGATTTTCTTCCTATTTGGATGAAGAGAGGAATGGGAATAGCCACCGGTGAACCCATGGCTTTTGCTCCCATATTACAACATATATGGGATATAGGAGCTCAAACACAGCTAAGAATTGCTATTTGTAAAGTAAGGGCTCATCAAAAGAATCCAAAAGATATCGATGAGCTAAATAATAATTTGGTAGTTAATTTGGCTCAAGTAGCTGCAAAACAATGAAACTTATGGGTAGACCCTCTAGGGGGTGATTACACACAATTGTGGGAAGCTGAAGAGTATGATAAAAATCATCCAAAATGGATATCAGCAATATCACAAATCCCTAGTTTGGAACGAATCCAAGATATTGATTCTTGGTTTGTTGGTTGTTGGAACCAATGGAAAAATACAGGACAGTGTACCACCAAACATGTTACCACATGGGAAGATATGGTAATATGGGAACGACAACCAGGATTTAGGAAGTGGATCCCACACACTTTATTTAGAAAAGATATTATCATGGACAATCATCGTATTGGAGGTCATCGTGGACTCTACAAAACTTGGAAAATGTTTGCACAAAAATATCGGTGGCCAAAAGTGGGAAAAGATGTCAAACAGTGCCTGGAGGCTTATCTCATCTGTGCACAGATGAATCCTCCAGTGTCTGGAAAAAGGGTTCTGTTAGGGCGTATACCCCTGAAGGATGGTTCTTGGTCCGGTTTACAAATTGATTATGTGGGACCCTTGCCTACTTCAAAAGGGGGGGTTCTGATATTTATTAGTCATTGTTGACATATTTTCCAAATGGGTAGAGGCACTACCAGTTAGAAATGATAGCGCACAAGCTACTGCAAAAGCATTATGGGAACAAGTGTTCTCACGTTGGGGTTTTCCCAGAGTCCTGGAAAGTAATAGAGAAACTCACTTTACAGCGAAAATAGTAACAACTTTGTGTGCTATCTTAGGTATCACTCAATGTTTGCATTTAACCTACCATCCACAATCTTCGGGAATGGTGGAAAGGTTAAATCGCATTCTGAAAAATGCACTGAAAAAGGCAGTGTTGTATACTGGTAAAGGGTGGGTGACACACTTACCAGGAATCCTAATGGGTATTAGTGGCACGGAAAACAAGAGTACTGGCTATAGCCCATAACAAGTGATGGACGAGATATGCGGCTGTATTATCCATCAGATCCAGATTTGTCTATAGCTGTGTTAGACCATATCAAAACTGATGAGGTTTTTGCAACAGTTGCAAAAACAATTAAATTAGTATTGGCCCTATGCTGCCAGAAACATAGCACAGACTCAGTTGAAAAACAAAAGGAGACATGATGAAAAAGTGATACTGCCCATTGAAAGGGGTCACTCATCATGTCATGGTGAAATATTTTGGTCAAAAAGGACCATGGGACACTAATTTGATGGGGCCCTATACAGTTATTAATGTACTGGGGCTGTGGGTCATTCATGTCTGTCAAATTCAACAAGGGTCTACAGAGAACAAATGGGTCCATGTGGACCAATGTAAATTGTATGAGCTTTTAAATGATAACAACTGATACTGCTCTGTTTCTGCCAATAGTTGAAGTACAGTGATGTATCCTGTACTTATACTGTGTAGTACCTTACTGATCTTGGTAACTTCAGACAAATATGGATGCCCAAGGCACATATGGAACAGATGATACAACAGAACTTATGTTTGTTTGTCTGTTAGTTTGTTTGTTTGTTTATTTGTTTATTCAAGGTAAAAACCAATTGAGTAAAAAACTCATTCGCAATGGTAACCTTTACAAAAAATACAAAGTACACTTCAACACTCAACATAATGAATACAATCAAACAATCGTCAATACAAAAACATAGAAAAAAAGAACTTCAATAACAATTACAAGGTTCCTGTATAGATATCAGGTGTCTTCTTAGATGGGATGTTGATAAGGGCTTACCAATCTTTTGCTTATATTCATGAAGAAGGCTATTCTAACAAATCGGAATATAATTACTAAATAACTATTGGGAAAGTTTTGATTTTACAAGTGGGACATCCATATCCGTGACAACTTGATTTCTCAATGTCAATTCAACACTTCTAAAGGAAAATCTATTCTTTAGATATATAGGGACGGAACTAAGCCCACATTTATAAGCAAACAGCTGTTTATGTATCATTCTTCTCCTACTTAATGATAACCAACCCAATCTTTCATACAATTCTCAATGATGAGTAAGTTTTGGACACCTGAGTATCAGTCTGGGAAGATGATTAACTAGAACATCTAACTTTGTTATTCGATCCCTAGTGGTTCCGTCGTATAATATATCCCCATAATAGATTAAAGGAAAATCTGCATCTTAACTCAAGGTCAATGTCACAGAATCTAAGCAGTTTTGTTTCTAAACAGAAACCTCCTTTATTAACCTGGAGATCAAATTATCTACAGGCAAATTTCTGACCATAATTATCTTACCAAAATCCCAAATATTTATATTGATTAACTAACTCTAACCCTCCCTCTATTATCCAATTTCGAAGTCAAGTCATCTTTCTGTTTCATGGAAGACCCAAACAACATGCATTTAGTTTTTGAGGAATTAAGTTTTAACTTTGAGTTGACAAAGTACTTTTCCATATTGTTAAAACTTTTCTGCAGTGTACGTTGTATTACTGAAACTGATTCATCCGAACAGTATAAAATGGTGTCATTGGCATACAGGTGATAACGAGAGGCCCCCACATAATGCCCAAGTTCTTTCAAATATACTAAGAATAATAAAGGACCCATAACTGATCCTTTGGGGCACTCCTCTCCGTACCACCCGCATAGCCAAAACAGTTCCATTTACAACTGTTACCTGCCATCTGTCAGAAAGATAGGCGATAAACCAATCCAAAACTGAATGGCTCATCCCTACCTCGGACAGTCTCATAAGCAAATTCTGATGATCAACTGTGTTAAAAGCCCTGGAGAGATCGACAAGAATAGCACCAGTTTAACATTGGGCATCAATTTCCCTGCCGATCTCATCCAGGACCTCCGACGCGGCCATCACAGTGCCATGAGACCTCCGAAAACCTGACTGATATGGATCCATCAGTTTTTCTCTTTCCAAATACTCCATCAACTGTCTTGCCAACAGTTTCTCCAACACCTTACTAATCAGAGGTAATATAGATATAGGTCTGTAGTTGGACAGATGGCCAGGATTAGCTCCCTTAAAAATGGGGACAATTCTGTCCAGCTTCCAACCTTCTGGGATACATCCATCCTCTATCGAACGATTAAACAAGTAGGTTAATGGGTCCAAAATGTGGGTTGCTGCATATTTCAGCATCCTTGGAGACAAACCATCAGGGTCACTACTCCCAGAGATGTTTAATTGCAATAAAGTTTCTAGCACCTCACCACTCAATACGGCATCAAAAACAAATTTAGAGTCCCCTTCCATATGGCTTACAGGGTTAAAAAGAGGTTCACTAGGGCTATCAAAGAAATTACCCGACTCTATAAAAAAATAATTAAACCTATCAGCAAGTGACAACTCTCTCCCGAAGGATTCCTCCCAAGATAGATTAATAGGTGTCTTCCTCCTTATCTATCCCTTTAATTCCCCTATAAATCCCCAAAATTTCCCAGGTTTCTCTAATGATTCTTTGGCTTTAGCCATGTAATACTTGTTTTTAGTATCCCTTAGTGTGGCCACATACAGTTTTCTTGATTTCCTGTATTGCTGCCAATCCCAAATCTTTCCCGAAGCTTGTGCCTGGGCCCAAGCTTTATTTTTAGCAAGCCTCAACTTAAAAAGTTTAGTGGTATGCCATGGGGCAGAATTACCTTTTATTCTCCTAGTAATCTCTGGTATATGCCTATTACACACAAGGAGAAATTCTGACACAAAATAATCCAAAGCCAGGTTTATATCGGGTGTTAGTTCTAGACGATCCCACTTAACATTCTCTAGGTCTGCTAGAAAGGAAAAATAATTAAACATTTTATAAGATCTTAACTTCAGGAGCCTAGAGGGTCCTTTCACTTTAATTTTCCCTTTGATACAGTAAACAATATTATGATCACTAAACAAGTCTGCATCTCCCCCAGAAGAAACATAGTTGTTGGGACAGTTTGTAAGAATCACAGCAATCAAAGAAGACTCACCAGGATTATGAATATTAATTCTGGTGGGTTCTAAGATTAATTGGTACAACCCAAGCTCCAAAGCCATTTTCCTGATTCTTTGGGATTTTACAGGGTCAACCAGTCAGCATTTAAGTCCCCCAGAACTAACAACTCATGGAAGAAAACAAATGGGGCTAGTGCATCCTGCAGTAAATCAAACACTTGTACTGTTGTGTTAGGTGGCCGATACCCCCCAACCACTATTAAAGGTTTCCCTGACCCAGTATTAAAGTCCAGTGCCAGCTATTCAAGGTTTATACTATCCAAATTAAAAAAAATCTGAATAGGGGAGAATTTTTCTAAATAATAAACCATTATCCTTCCCCCCCCTTCCTATTTCTATCAGCCCTTTTAAAGTCATAACCCTGTAATTTTAGATCTAAGTCATCATGGGATTTACCCAGCTAGGTTTCTGTAAAAACCATAATCTCAGGTATATGTTCTGTTAGGAAATCCTTAATTAAATCCAACTTTGGAATGATACTTCTTACATTTGAGTGCACAATTAGCTGACCGTGATGAATCTTTAAATTGTCAATTAAGGGACCAGGATTTAAAGCAACATCCCCACTTTGCATCAAAAACAAAAGAACACATAGCTTTGGTAGTATTGACTTCCTTAATACCTTAATTACCAATGGAGTCCAGGCATTCTTAATTTCAAGTCCCATTTCCACTCCCATTCCAACCCTGTTACAATAATGTCTCAGCTTTACCAACATCAAGTTTGGAATTATATTTGTTAAACAGGTCAACCCAGGATTGGGGCCTTCCATGTCAAGTAAGTCAGTATACAAACAAGTTCCTCCTCGACTCAGTACCACTTGACCATTGACATGCAAATCCCAATCAGGGCACCTGCCAACCACCTCCCATTGCAACATCCCAGCCAAGACAACTCCCAAAATCAAATACATTAAAGACCCTATAGGAAACCTTTACTTTAAAACTCTAAATTACATTAAATATGTATCACACTTTCTTCCACCGAGTGGCACTTGCACCACTCAATGCACACACCACGGCACGTGCACCCTGGTGGCACTTTCTTTTATCTATTGAATCCCCCGCCCCCAGAGTGAAGCAGCAGAAGGTAATTAGATCCCTTTTGCAGTGCTTAAAATTAGACAGGCAGTCACAGTCTCACAAAGTCACTACACTCCTTTCTTGTGCAATTCAACTCAGCCAGCACACATAGCTTGATTGAAGATACTCTCCCAGCACAATGTAAAGCAGCTCTCACCTGCAGTCCAGAATGATGGGGGAGAAAGCCGGTTTAAGCTTTACTGGCAGCGCTTTCTTTTATCTGTTGAATCCCCCGCCCCCAGAGTGAAGGAGTAGAAGGTAATTAGAGCCCTTTTGCAGCTCTTAAAGTTAGACAGGCAGTTACAGTCTCACAAAGTCACTATAGCCTTTTCTTGTGCAAATCAATTCCGCCAGCACACAGCTTGATTGAAGATGCTCTCCCAGCACAATGTAAAGCAGCTCTCACCTGCAGTCCAGAATGATTGGGGGGAAGCTGGTTTAAACTTTACTTATGTTCATAATCGTACAGTGTGGGGTCTCCTGGTGCTGTTGGGAGAATAACATGAACACACTGGATATCTTCTTATCAAATGGTACTTTATTTGCTATGGGCAATGTCAAAAGGCGACGTGGGGATGCTCAAAAGAAACTTGGCCTGGCATCGCAATGTGTGTGGTAAACACAACCACCCAAAAGGGGTCTACATCCATTCTACCTTGGGTGATACAGCTAATTTAATGAAAGAGGAACAAGACTTGTGAATAAAATTAAAGGACATATTACAATATCCATTGAATGTAACATTATTAAATGCAACATCTTATCCTGGTACAAATGGATCACAACATAATATGTGGAATTTTTGATATAATACATCTATTGTGGCAAATTATACAGTAGGGTTAAAGCAATTTTTCACATTATTGCCATTACCGAATGAATATCCTTTGTTAACATTAACCTACGCTGCCAATGCACAATGGCCAGGAATGACTTGTAATGTTAGCAGAACATCATGGCGTGCTTTTGAAGCATGGAATATAGTGTATCAAAAACAAGGTATATCGGGGCAAAAATTCTTGCCCCCAGCAGATGGTATCATCTTAACACAAAATGTATATCCATTATATTATCCTTGTAAATTAGAGTATTATAATGTGTTGTTACATCTGCGTTTTCCACAATTACCACCTCAATGTAGAAATCGGGCTTTGGTATTAGTGTGGCAAAAGTATTATAATAACTCATTAAATCAATACCATGACAGACACAAGATGTAGTCATTTACAATCCCTGCGGAAGCATCACTAGTCTTATTTCATCATAAAAGAGATGTGTGGAGCTGGTTAGGCTCGGGATTAGGGATTGGTAATGGTATTGAAGCTATGGTTTTAAAAGGTCATATTCACTCTTTAGAAATTACTTTAAAAAATATGGCTACTGGACCTTTATTAATGAATGTGTGATTAGCAGCAGATAGTGAACACGTTGATTGGTTTGCCTTTAAGGAAACCTTACATAATTTTTGTATTATTGCTAAAATAATAAGACTTTTGAATAACTCACTTTCTGATATGTTTGATGACAGTTATATAGAATTGGCTTGCTCACAACTAGCTGCTGAGGCACATGCTTATCTAGTCAATGAATTGAATAGAATTGAGACCAATAGGTTACCTTTAGGAATAGGCAAAGACAATGTGACTAGATTATTGGATCATTCCAGTGTAATCTTACTACCCTTAGCTATGGTAAAAAGTATGGAATTCACCAAATCAATATGCACACGTGCTGTGACATATGATTCCCATACCAGTGATAATACTTGTATGTTTTGAACCACCAAAAATATTGTGGCAAATCAGTAATTTGGGAGTATTAATACATGATCAGATCATGAGACTCCAAATACCAGGTGATACTATTATCACAGTACACAATAAATATGTTGTATTTCCTAAACAACAGTGTGTACAAGAACACAAAACTGTAATATGTGGGAAGAGACTTCAACTGCCCCATGGTTTCCTGATCAATGTAAATTTACCCTAACATCTGCAAATGAATACCGCCAAGCTGTGAGATGGAACCAATCATAGTGTATAATAGCAGGTCAACCTTAGAATGTATGGGGTGTAGTGACAAGACCTGGTGGGTTGCAAATTGTACCCTTCAGGAACATCCTGCATATAGCCAAACAAATGTTACCCATATTGATGGTTCCAGTATGGCCTTGGACTTACTCACTGATTTGGCCATTCCACCTCATCTCGTACTACCCAAATTTGATTAAATGACAATTGCTGCCTTGTTATATCATCAACAAACTGAAGGACTTATTTTCTCACAAAACACCTCTGCTAGAGAGGTAGAGAAGCAGTCATCATATATCCTTATTATATCCTGGTGGGATTGGGGCTCGGTTGTTTTGGGTACTAGTCCATCCCTAATAGTGGTAGTATGCGGTATTGCAGTAATCTGTGTTCTTGTTATTGTACAAGTGTTATTGTTTCGTAAGATGAAACACATGATTAGACAAATACAAATGTTACAATGGCAACAATGTATCACGTGATCTCCAATTATAGAGAGTCACAAAGGGGGGATTGTAGTGTAACATTTCACATTTCACAACATTTAATATCAAATGTTCTGTAATAAACTTATTAGGATGGTGTGCACTTGTTTAGAGTGGTATGCACCTGTTAAGGAAGGTGTGCAACAAAGAGGGTCGTGTGCATCAAGGAATGTTGTGCAAGAAAGGTAGTAATATCTATGAAGTCATGCAAGAAATGTTGTAAACACCTATGATGTTGTGCAAGAAATGAAGTAATACCTATATTCTGAGGAAAAAGGTATACCACACCCTAAGATTAATATGTTATTCTGTTATATGATTGGCTTATAAAGGGGTGTTGTTTTTTTTTTCAAGATAACAAATCTTTATATAAGCACTGTATGTAAATTGAATAAGCAGCACCACTATTGATGAAATGAAATGAACATGCATGTGAAGATGAACAACAGCAATAAACTCTTTGAAGAAATCTGAAGGCTCGAGTGAAATTCTTTTGCAAACACAATGCACGCTTACAGGCATCCTACACATTGGGATGTGTAAAATTCTCATTATAACCCCCTACCCACCCAATATTTTTTATTTATTTACTCAACTGAACTTCTCCTTCAGGCACCCTGATGAAGCTCAGTAAAGCCAAGTGCTGGGGTACCTGGAGTACTTGCCATATTGCTCCTCATTGCTCCACATTCTATTTATGTGTTATTCAGTGAATAAATGCTCACCAACTTTCATCTAGAACTGTTGTCTGAGTGCTATTTCCAGGAGTGCTGAGGCTTCTTGTTTCTGTACTGTTTGTTTGCAGCTGGCCACCCACATCAGCACCCTCTCTTCCCTGTGCCACTTGAGTGCTAGTTATTCTTGCTACTGTATCATTCAGAAGGAAATATTTGCTATTTCAAGCTGAGGCAGGTGTACTCACCACCCATTCAGTCAGCAGAGTTCAAACCGTTTTCCAAAAGATTTCAGCAGTTTTATTCCAATCCAGTGCACAAAATACAGACATCAGCAGCAGTGCAGCCTCACTACTGCTTGGACGTTTTTATGTTTCACCCTGCCTTCAGGGCTTCATCAGAGATAAGTACAGTTAGATCTAGGAGTGCATTTATATAGGTGAATTAATTGCTTAATTAGTGTTACACCTATAGAAACTCAAACTTAAAGTGACCCACACCTACTTTGGTGGATGTCTTACATATGTAACCCTGGTACCATTATACTAAGGAATATTACTTCTGCCTGCTTCCCTAGCTGCAGGCTGAAGGGCCTGGGTTTTGAAGTAATAGGTTCTGAGGGATGCCTACGAACCTGTATTTTGTGCACTGGGTTGGAATAAAAGTGTTGAAATCTTTTGAATAGTAGTTTGGAATCTGCTGACTGAATGAGTGGAGAGCAAGAGTGAGAGTGAGAGTGAGGGAGGAGTGAGGGGGCAGGTGAGGGAGGAGTGAGGGGGAGTGAGAGTGAGAGTGAGGGAGGAGTGAGGGGAGTGAGAGTGTAGTGAGAGTGAGATAGAGTGAGAGTGAGGGGAGGAGTGGGTGGGAGTGGGTGAGAGTGAGATAGAGTGAGGTGAGGGGTGAGGTGGGAGTGGGGTGAGTGGTGAAAGTGAGAATGAGGGGGGGGAGTGAGGTGAGAGTGAGAGAGGTGTGAGTGAGATAGAGTGAGGTGAGGGGGTGAGGTGGGAGTGGGGTGAGAGTGAGATAGAGGAGAGTGAGGGGGTGAGAGTGGGAGTGGAGTGAGAGGAGGAAAGTGAGAATGAGGGGAGAGAGAGGAGAGTGAGAGTGAGAGTGAGGAGGGAGAGTGGGAGTGGGAGTGAGAGTGAGATGAGGTGGAGAGTGAGGGGTGAGAGGGGGGGAGTGAGTGAGTAAAGTGAGAATGAGGGGGAGGAGAGGAGAGTGAGTGTGGAGGTGAGAGTGGGAGTGAGGGAGGAGAGTGGGGGTGAGTGAAGTGAGAGTGAGTGAGGGTGAGGGTGAGAGTGAGGTGAGGGTAAGGGTAAGGGTGAGGGTGAGAGGAGTGGGAGGAGAGTGAGATAGAGGAGAAGTGAGGGGAGTGAGTGGGAGGGGAGTGAGAGGAGGAAAGTGAGAATGAGGGGAGAGTGAGAGTGAGAGTGAGAGTGAGAGGAGGTGAGTGTGAGTGAAAGTGGGAGGAGAGAGAGGAGAGGAGGGGAGTGAGAGGAAAAGTGAGAGGAGAGGAGGGTGAGGGTGAGAGTGAGTGAGGCAAGTGTAAGGGTGAGCGTGAGAGTGTGAGTGAGAGTGAGAGGAGATAGAGTGAGAGTGAGGGGGAGTGAGTGGGAGGGGAGGAGAGAGAGTGAGAGGAGGGGAGGAGAGTGAGAGTGGGGTGAGGGTCAGGGTGAGGTGACAGTGAGTGAGAGTGAGGTGAGAGTGAGGTGAGTGAGGGGTGGTTGAGGGAGGGAGGGAGGGAGGGTGGGGCAGCAGCAAGTTGAGGGGTTAGCTGCTGATTAAGCAGATTCGATGAACCGTGAGGCCTGTTTCTGCTGGCATTTCATATGTTTCTATGTATGTTCATACTGCCCACCCTTATTGCACTTTGAAAATGGGCTACATGGTAAAAATAAAATAATAATACAAAAGCACAAAGTATAATCATTGAGAAAAAACACTTTCTGGAAAAATAGTCTTTTAGCTGGGACATCACCAATAGAGGGCACTGCAATTGTAAGCCGGATTCATCAAGTCTGCAGCACACTAGTTATGATTTCTTGTTTGTTTTTGCTTTTTTTAATTTTGGTGCCACCCCCCCCCCCCCATAGCAATGTGGTCTGTGTGGTATTATATTCGCTCTGCCACTTGCCCACCTGCTAACTATGCCTGTTCACTAGTTTGCCATTGGGGAGTCTGCAGGAGAGAACATTGTTAGCAGTCTGAGAATGTAGCATGAATGCCACAGCAACTCTTCACTGTGAGCATCGGGAGTAGCAGTGATTGCTATTGCACATAAACTGCTTTATTTTGGGTCAATTTCTTTTTTATATAATTTAAATCAAAAATGTATTCTAAGTGTTTGTTGTGCATGGCAAGTGACAGGAAATGACTGCTGTTTTGGAGTGGGAGTAGGGGGGTCAGTTGTTTGTTAAAAGAGCCAGAAAAATGACTGCCATTTAAAATCTGAGCATTCAGGGTGGGCACAAGGATACAGGGTGGTAGTAGAGCAGTTGGCACTGGTACTTGTGCTTTGCAGGCTCTTTTGGTAGAGAACAGTCCTTACCCAATCAGATTGCTGGATTTACCATTCTTCTGTGGGTACTCATTAAAGTATCCCACAAAAATCACAGTTTCACATCGTAAATATCTGTGCTCAAGTCCAGGTATACATAGAATAGGACCTTTTGACACATTTTTGCAATATCTGTTTGATACTTGGGACACAAAACATCTCTAGCAATACAGCTGGCTTTTGAAGCTCTACAGCTCATCTTCCTTACAACTTCTGAGTCTCTCCAGTGTTTCTTGATAAATTTTATAATGTGGTCTCAGCAAGAAATTGGTAAATTGTGCTCTGCCAACAAACTGGCAAAAATCACCTCCGCCCTTGTTACCTTGGATGTACTCTTAGTAAGAAAGAAATCATTCTTATTTTTCCTAGCAACATGACTTGAATTATGCAGATGTTTCTGACTTTTCATGCCATACAACATCATGATGGCCACCATGGTAAAATTGCATCCACAAATTTTGCAGAAATCAGATTTTTGTCCACATCGACTACTGATGACCCAGTTAAGTTATTTTTTTTCATTCTATATTTATGCTTCTTTCAGCTCTCAGCAGCCCCCCACCCGGTGACTAGCTCCAGCCCCATTACCCACCCACCTGTTACCTACCTGCATCTTTTGAACCACCATGAGTGGGTGTGCATCATGGGATGTGGTGAGGAGGTTGCGGGGTGTTGCCATCATCTGCCACCAGGAGTGTATTTCCTTCATGTTCACCATTCCCAGACTGCGAGATATGCTCTGATGCTCATGTACCATGTGAAGATATGGTAATGTCACTGTGCCTGTTCCCGGCTGACTAGGTAGACACCTTCTGTATTTCTCTTTTATGATGATGATGATGATAAAACGTTTACTTTTATATTGGGATTAACTCATTAGAGTAAAATAGCTATGTTTAAAAATGTAATCTTCATGTTACACAAGTATAAAATGTATAAAATATGAAAACTGTATGAAAATATCCAACATAACTAAAATTGGGTAGATGTTGTGGAGTCCAGAATTACCAGTAATCCAGGAAACCTTTTGATAGTTGCCAAGCCTGCACCACAGTCAGTACTCTTATACTGTTTTTTAGCTTCAAAATTATGGCACTAGTGTCAGCCTTAGTAGGAGTTAGAAACTCAGCTCTGGAATTTACCATGACATGGTGGCTAGACTTGCTCCAAAGATTCAGCTTTGGTGACATCCTCTTGGGAGAGAGGTAAAAAAACTATGAAAATATGGCCCCGGCCCCTTCTTGATGATGGCCCATGGGAGATGCCCGGCCTCCATTGCCTACCGGATAGCAGCGCCCGCCTGACAACACAAAGAATTTTGGGGACCCAATCCCACCTGGAGCAGGGGGAGGACATAGCCAGAGCTCCACAGAGGTGGGTGACTACGAATGGTGTGGCCTGGGGGGTTGCCAGCGGGCCTGAGAACCTACTAGGGGCCAGAGAGATGGGGGCATAAACAGAAATAGAAAAAAATAGATTCACTTTGAATCTCTGGGAACTAAAAACTCCCCAAAGCAGACTGAAAGTAAGCTTATTAATACTTAAAACCACAGTGCATTTTTTGACCAGTACTGTTTTATTCTGTTTTAGATTGTACCCATTTGGAGTCTGCTTTAGTACACTGGAGGTAATAAAAGGAGTGCTCCTGTTATTATGCCAAAATTTAAAAAAGTGCTAAAGTGGACTCACAAAATGAGAACAAGTGGATGTTATCACAAAACAGGAGATAACGGATGCTATAAATAGAATAATTTAATGATAACCACGACTGGGAGATGGCCATACCTGGCTACAACATATTCAGAAGAGACAGAGCAGGTAGGAAGGGAGGAGGAGTGGCACTCTATGTGAAAAATGACATAAGGGCCACAGAGATCCAGGAGGAACAAAATAGGGGAGAGATACTGTGGGTTAAGCTGGAAATGAAAATGGGGACAGCCATTCGCACAGGTGTAGTCTATAGACCACCAGCTCAGGAGGAAGAAACAGATAGGAGTGATGCTAGCCATCCAAGGATGGCAGACAAGAGGTGAGGTAGTACTGGTTGGAGACTTCAATATTCCAGACATGGACTGGAGCATCCCAGCAGCAGCATCAACTAGGAGCAGATTTATCCTGGACTCCCTTCAGGGTGCCTTCCTCAAGCAACTGGTCATGGAACCAACTCAGCAGAAGGCAATACTGGACCTTGTGCTCACAAATAGGGACAGTGTGATGGGGGTAACAGTGGGGGAGAACCTGGGAAACAGTGACCACCAGTCATTGTGGTTTGAAATCACAGAAAGAGCAGAACCAAACCACACAAAACACGTATCCTGGATTTTAGGGGCAGACTTTGGGAAAATGGGGAGATACTTGAAAGAGGCATTAAGGGAATGGGACAGGAATCAAGGGTTGAGGAACAGTGGGCAGTATTTAAAATGGGGATTATAAGAACAACAGAATTATGTATTAAGCAGGTTAGCAAGAGGAAAAGGAAGGAGACCATTAAAGCCAAAAGATTGCATTCAGGCAATACAAAAGACACAGGCAGAAGGGGATAGGGAGAAGTACCAGGAGAAGCAAAGGGAGGCAGGGAGGTCAGTAAGGGAAGCCAAAGCTCAGACAGAAGAACACATTGCAAAATCAGTGGGTAGAGGACAAAACCTTTACAGGTACATAATGAAAAAGAAAGACAAAGGGAGGGATAGTGAGACTGAAGGGGAGGATGGGGCGCGTGGAGGATGACATAAAGCTGACATATTGAACAGGTATTTCTGCTCAGTCTTTACTGAGGAAGAGGAGGGTAATGGGTCTGAAGGAGTACAGGGTGAGAATGGTGCAGAATGGACACAATCCCTTTACACGAGTAAGGGTCCTGAAGAAACTGGAAGTCAAGAAGAGCATAAAGCAATGGGGCCAGATGGGTGCACCCAGGTCCTTAAAGAACTAAGAGAGGTGGTGGCTGGAACCTCTGGCTATCCTGTTTACCGATCACTGGAAACAAGGAGGTACCCAAAGACTGGAGGACAGCAGATGTAGTCCCTTATACAAAAGTGGGAACAAAGAGGAAGCAGGAACTACAGACCTGTCAGCCTCACCTCGGTAGTGGGGAAGATCATGGAAGCACTACTGAAGAGAGATTGGTGGAACATCTGGTTGTCAATGGACTACAGGACCCAAGGCAGCATGGTTTCACCAGAGGAGGTCATGTCAGACCAACCTCATTGAATTTTTGACTGGGTGACTAGGGAGGTGGATCAGGAGGGCAGTGGACATGGCCTATCTGGACTCAGCAAGGCCTTTGACACTGTGCCACATAGAAGACTATTACACAAACTGGGGAATATGGGTGTGGGCAGGACAGTACTGTGGTGGGTAGGTAACTGGCTGGGTGGCAGGACACAGAGGGTGGTGGTAAATGGCTGTCACTCCACAGAGGGAAGAGTGACCAGTGGAGTACCACAGGGATCAGTGCTGGGACCGGTCCTATTCAACATCTTCATCAGTGACATGGCGCAGGACCTAGAAGGCAGAATTCACTGTTCGCTGATGACACAAAGCTCTGTAACAGAGTAGACACACCAGAGGTGTAGACAGAATGAGAAGCGACCTGCAGAAACTTGAAGAATGGTCAGAGGTTGGCAGTTGAAATTCAATGCAAAGAAGTGCAAGATAATGCATATGGGCACAAAAACCCTGGCACAATATATCAGTTGGGGGTGAGGATATAGCATGCACCAAGCAGGAAAGGGATCTTGGGGTTATCATCTCTGATGACCTCAAGGTAGGAAACAGTGTGACAAGGCAGCAGGTAAAGCAAATAGGATGCTGGGATGTATAGGCAGGCATTACCAGCAGGAAAGGGAGGTCATAATTCGCTATACAAGACACTAGTGAGGCCCCACCTGGAGTACAGTGCAGTTCTGGAGACCATACCATGTAAAGGACATAGACAGGGTAGAGAAGGTTCAGAGGAGGGCAACAAAGATGGTGCATGGATTGCATCACAAGTCCTATGAAGACAGGTTGAAGGAACTGAACATGTACTCCCTGGAGGAGAGGAGGAGAGGGATATGATAGAGACATACAAGTATCTTACAGGGAGGAACAGGGCAGGAAAACACTATTTTAAGCGAAAAAGATGTTCCAGGACTAGAGGGCATGGATGAAGTTGGAGGAGGACGATTCAGAGGAAACATGAGAAAGAATTTCTTCACAGAACGGGTGGTGGACAAGTGGAACACCCTGCCAGAGGAAGTGGTGGGGGCTGAAACAATCACGGGATTTAAGAATGCATGGGATAGACATAAAGGAATTCTGGAGGTCAGGGGTAAGGTGCAACAGACTTCTAGGAAAACAAACTGAACTTACAGGCTCAAATGGGCAGACTGGGTGGGCCATAGGCCCTTATCTGCCGACACTGTCTATGTATCTATGAATAACAACTGGTGACCTTTCTTGAAGACAATGGGCTCCAAGACGGCCAACAGCATGGTTTTGTATCAGCCAGATCCTGCCAGACAAACCTAGTCGAGTACTACAACTGGTTTACCAGGGAACTGGACAGGGGCCATGCAGTGGATGTCCTATATCTGGACTTCAACAAGCCTTTGACTCGGTGCCGCATGGGAGGCTGGGGTGAAAACTGGAATACATTGGGGTGGGGACAAAAATGGTCAACTGGATCACCAACTGGCTGAGGGGTAGGCAGCAAAGGGTGGTGGGGGGGGACTGTCATCCCCAAGGGACGTTACGAGTGGGGTGACCCAGGGTTTAGTACTTGGGACCGGTGCTGTTCGGTGTATTCATAGCTGATATCTCAAACGGGATCCGGAGTATGATCAGTCTGTTCACAGATGATACTAAGACTGGTGCAGTGGTAGATGACATGGAGCGGTGAAGAGGGCTGCAGGAAGACCTAACAAAACTACAGGAATGGTCGGAGACACAGCAGTTGGGGTTCAACACCAAGAAGTGCAAGGTACTGCACTTCGGAGCAAGGAACCAGGGGTGGAAATTTCAGTTGGGAGGGGCACAGCTGGTAAGCACAGTGGAGGAAAAGGATCCAGGGATACTAATAACAGGGAGCATGAACCACTCAGCTCAGTGCAGGAAGGCGGCTGCAAAAGCAAACAAGATGCTGGGTTGCATAGCAAGGGGAATCTCCTCCAGGCACAAAAAAATGATCCTACCCCTGTACAGATCACTGGTCAGGCTGCACCTGGAATGCTACATGCAGCACTGGTGTCCATTCCTGAAGAGGGACATCAGATTGCTGGAGGGGGTGCAGCATAGAGCAACAAAGATGATACAAGTACTTGAGGGAAAATCCTACGTGGAGAGGCTGGGAGAGTTGCAAATGTATTCCTTGGAAGACAGGAGGGATGGGAGGATATGATTGAAACCTTTAAATACTTGAAGGGTACTAACAGGATTAATACAGAAGGGATTCTTCAGATCAAAAGGGGGAGAGACACGAGAGGGCATCAGCTGAGATTGGGGGGGGATTCAGAAGGGAAATCAGGAGACATTTTTTCATGGAAAGTGTTGTAGATAAGTGGAACACTCTGCCCAAGGAGGTGGTATTGTGTAGAACGGTAGGAGGATTTAAGAGAGAGAGGGACAGAATGAGGGGATGGTTATGAGGAGGGATAGGGAGGGTGGGGAAGCTTCAAGTTGAGGGGCTAGCTGCACAATCGAGCAGATTTGATAGACCATGAGGCCTGTTTCTGCTGGAATTTTGTATGTTTGCATGTTCGTAAGAGCTTTCACCCTGCTCCCTACCTCTCACATTCCTCCCCTTCCCTTCCATCCATTTCCCCCCACCTCCTGACCCTCCATCCTCTCCTATCCTTCCCTTTTGTGCCTTCCCACACATTAAGGCCATTCCCCTGCCCCATCTCTATACCCTTACTTTGCTCCTTTTTCCCATACCCATATCCCTACTTCTCCACCCTCCCCTCTCCCTCTCCCTCTCCTTGCTCCTCTGATCCCCTGTACACCCTGCCCCACCCTGCACTTCCTGTGTAACTCACAATTTTTATTGACAATGTCACCTTCAGTGACTGCCTCTTCTGCCTCATCTTCTCATTCTCTCAACTATGTTCTTTCTCCCAGAATAGTTTTTCCTGCCTTATGCTCACTGTATCTCGGAAATTGCATTGTTCGTACCTCCACGATGTTGACCAATTACTCGTGCTTTGAATTTAATTCTTACGTGTCTTATTCAATTTTCTGCTCACAGATTGTATTTGACATGGAACCTTTGTAAACAAACCTTTGGTTCAAAGGTGCTTGTTTGTAATACTATTCTGCCTCCCCCCGCCCCTATCATGACATTGCACGGGGTCATATTTTCGCAAGACCTTATGCCTCTGTAATATACCACACTGCCAATACAGTGCAATATATTGCCAGCAGTATAAGAATTTTTTGTGTGGGGCAGACCCCGTCCCAGAAGAGGTCTTATCCTTATTAGATGAGGTTTGATTTTGAAAGCAGCGCAAGGGAAGTTACAGAGTTTGGAGCTGTCTGATTTTGAAAGCAGCACATGGGAAATCACAGAGTTTAGAACTGTCTGATTTTGAAAGCAGCACAAGGGAAATCACAGAGTTTAGAACTGTCTGATTTTGAAAGCAGCACAAGGGAAGTAACAGAGTTTAGAACTGTCTGATTTTGAAAGCAGCACAAGGGAAATCACAGAGTTTGGAACTCAGTGCTTTGGCTTCTCAGAAGGAACTAGAAGGGGACAAGATCAGATCTACAGTACAGTAGCTTCTTGTTGTTTTACATTGCTTCTTGTGGATTCTACTTGGTAGGAGGCTATTTCTTTTCTTTGTTACTACTAAGAGGCTAGCAGGGTATTGTTTGGGGCTGTTGGAATTTTGAAACCTGTTTTGGTAGCTATAAGTGGGCTCATTTGTTTGATTCACTGTGTGGCAGGCTGCATTTGTAGAGACCTATTTCTTCTGTTTTAAAACATAATTGGTGTGATTTAACTGGGTCTGTTTCTTTGAATTGGAGACATATATCTTCTAATTCCAAGTCTATTTTGATGTGTTGTTGGTGAAGCTGTTTGAATTGGAGTTCTGTTTCTTTGGGTAGCAAATCTATTTTGGGGGCTTTGAGTAGAATTGTGATTCATTGTTGCTGGCTTCACTAGCTGCAAAGTTTGAGTGCAGAGTGGGGAGAAGGTGCTAATGGTCTGACCAGAGGCCTCAGCTACCTGACTGTTTCTGGAAGATTTGGGCTGGTCCCACCCTTGGTCCATTATTTCCTTTATACCAGGGGTTCTGACATCACTTCCTCAAACAGGCAAAGGATATGCACCTGTCATAGCAAAAGCAGACATCCAGGAAAGGAACACAGCAAGTGAAGAGGTGACTGCTCTCTCAGTGGAAGGAAGCAATGCAAATCTAGGAGCTTCCATTATTACTTCTTCACATTGATATTGCATTGGGGAAAGGAGGAGTAGGAGTTTGAAGAAGGTTGTGCAATGGCTACTTAAAGTCTGTTTTTGAGTGTGGATAGGAAGGATAGGAATATAAAAAGCAGTTGCTCAATATATATAAACGTGTGCAACAAAGGAGATAAGGGAAATAAAGAAAATGTTTTGCACTGATAGAGGAGGGAGAGGGGAGACTTGGGGGAGTGTTTGGTATCCTGCATCTGGAAGGGTGGGGGGTCACTGGTGGGCAACGACAGCAATGAGTAGAGTGGTAGGCTGCAACAACTGCGGTGCACCAATCTTTCTAAAAATTGCCTGGAGTGTGGGAGGATGTTTAATGTGCAACCACATAGAAAAACTTAGAAAGGAGATTGAGGGTCTGCAGGAGGAGCTAAGACAGGCAAGGCAGATTAGGGGTGGGTTTAGCCCAATACTGGAGGGAGGAAGAAGGGGAGATGAGGGAGGGTGATTTAAGCCAACAGTGGTGAGAAGATGGTCAGAAGAAGAGAAGCAAAGACAAAGGGGCCCAGGCCAGGAAGAACAATTGCCGGGTAAACCAGGTCAGGAGACAAAAGACGAATGGAAGGAGGAGATAGGGACTTGTGAGGGGAGGCGAAGAAGTGGTAAAAGTCATGGAGTGGAAAGGAGAGAACATGTTACTATGAAGAGAGAGGGAGCGGGCATTTGTGAAGGGCCTTCAGAAAATAGTTGTGCACTGCTAGAGAGGAAGAAGGTGGAGGAGGGAAATGATGAAATTAGAGGAGTAATTGATAAATGCCTGGACCAAACTGGAGTGGGGGGAAGCTCTGCTGGGAGAATTGCAATAGGGGTAAAAGGGGGAAATAATGTGCAGGAGGAAGAAGAGGAGCTGGAAATGAGAGAGGGAGATGAATGGAAGCAAGCAGGGAGAGAGGGTGGAATCTTAATGCTGGGGACCCAATACTAAGAGGAGTTAGGTGGGTAGCAAGGGGAGAGGCATAGTCACATTTGGGTGGAGGCCATGCCAGGAATGACAGCGGAAAGGGTGGGACAGTCTGTTCTGAAATATGCTAGAAGGGTAGGACAAGCCTCATTTAATTATACATCTTGGGACAAACGACCTGGCTGACAAGACAGTAGATACAGTCCAGAGGAGGTTTGAGGAACTAGCACAATTATGTGAGGGGCAAGAAGATCAGTAACTTTTCAGAGATACTTCCCGTCCAAAGGCAAGCACAACAAGAAAGCTGAGAATAGAGGAATTTAACGGATGGCTAAGAACCTGGTGTTGTGCTAAAGGGTATGGGCTGTTGGGGGAGGGACCTGGGAGGACAGTAGTCTCTATGCCAAGGACAGACTACACTTGAGTGAGGAGGAAAGAAAGTGTTGAAACAGAGGATGGAGGAGTACATAGAGAAGTTGGGAATTTAAACTAGGAGTGGGGGTGGCAGTTGGGGAAGAGATATGCAGAGACCACAGGTTGGGAAACCATATGAGCTTACACCCATAATAGTGACAAAGGACAAATGGCAAGTACTGTTGGTGATGCTAGGAAAGGAGGGCAGGATGGGAGGAAGGGTGGAAGGTGGTTACCCTTAATGCTAGGAGCTTTGGGAGAACTGCAGAGTTACAGGTTCTCATGGCAGAGGGAGAGGTGGATATTGCAGTCATCATGGAAACATGGGCCACCCAATACAATGACTAGACCTGTCTGTACCAGGGTACAGGTTATTCTGTAGGACAGGGTGATTGGGAAAGGAGGGGTGACACTATATGTGAAGGAAGGATTGAAGTGTGAAGGGAGGAAGGGGAGGAGGGTATGCAGGTCACTTTGGATGCAATTCCAGGATTCCAAGAATAGGATTCTTAGAATGGGAGTGGTGTACAGGCCACCATCTCAGACGGAGGAGTTAGACAGAGAACTAGCGGGACAGATCAGGAGGACCTCGAGAAGGGTAGTGTGGTGATTGTGGGGACTTCAACATGCCAGGAGTGGACTGGAGCACCCAACGACCAGGAACAGAAGGAGCAGGTACTGATGGATGCCTTCCAGGACAGCTTCCTGCTGCAAATGGTCAGTGAACCAACCAGGTTAGGAAATACCCTTGACCTTGTGCTGGCAATGGGGACTTTGTAAGAGAACTTACAGTGGAGGAACCGCTGTCAGGGAGTGACCACCGCTCAGTATGGCTCACATTGGATATGGGCAAGGAAGGAGAGGAATCTGGCACAATAGTGCTGGACTTCAGGAGGGCCGACTTTGGGAGGATGGGAGAAGTGGTAAAAGGGTACCTGGCCAGAATTCAATCTAGTATGGACACTAACCAGAGGTGGGAGTTCATAAAGCTGGGGATAGTGGAGGCAACCAAACCTGCTGCAAAGCCCAGAGCAAGAAGGCTAGGGCTAAGAAACCGATCTGGTTGAGCAAGGAGGTCATGAAAAGGTAAGGAGGAAAAGAGCTGCCTTTAGGAAGTACAAGAAAACAGGGAGGGGGGAGGACAGGGAGGAGTACTTGACAGAATCGAAGCAGGTGACAAGGGCAGTAAGGGGAGCCAAAGCATCTACGGAACTCAGGCTGGCACAAGGCATTAAGAAGGGGGAGAAGGACTTCTTTAAGTACATCAGGGAGAAAAGGAGCTGTAAGGACCACATAGTAAGGATTAGAAAGGAGGGGTTGGGTGGAAGCAGGGTGCGATAAGGCGGAAGCACTAAATGAGTACTTCTGCTCCAGTATTTACTAAAGAGAAGAGGGGTGATACCCAAGGTGGGAGAAATGGCAGAAGCAGGGGGGGAAGTGGTGACAGATGGGGAAATCATGGAGAGCAGAGTTCGAGAGGGTTTGAAGGCATTGAGGGTGGACAAGGCGCCAGGCCCAGATGGCATCCACCCCAGGGTACTGAAGGAGCTGGCAGAGGTCGTTGCAGGACCTTTGGCAGACCTATTTAATGCCTCACTACATTCGAGGTGTGTACCTCAGGACTGGAGGATGGCTCATGTGGTGCCCCTCCACAAGAGTGGCCCCAAGGATGAACCGGGAAACTACAGACCAGTGGAGCCTCACATCCATCGTGGGTAAGCTAATGGAGACTATCCTGAAGGGAGGCTGGTGGGCCCTCCTGAGAGGCCCAAGGACTACAGGACAGCAGACAGCATGGCTTCATCGGGCAGATCCTGCCAAACCAACGTGGTCAATTCTATGACTGGGTAACTAGGCAACTGGACAGGGGCCATGCAGTGGATGTCCTGTATCTGGACTTCAGTAAGGCATTCGACCCAGTGCCACATGGAAGGCTGGGAAGGAAGTTAGTAGGCACAGGGGCGGTGCAAAGCTGGTGAAATGGGTAAGAAACTGGCTGCAGGGAAGGCAACAGAGGGTGGTGGTGGGTGGGGGCCTCACACCCAAGGGCAGTGACGAGCGGTGTTCCACAGGGCTCAGTGTTGGGACCAGTGTTGTTTGGGATATTCATTGCAGACATATCATGGGACATCAAGAGCAAGATCAGTCTGTTTGCTCATGATACCAAGGTAGGCGCGGTGGTGGATGACCTAGGGGGATGGCAGGGGTTGCAGGATGATCTGGCAAAGCTTGAAACCTGGTCAGACACCTGGCAACTGGGCTTTAATGCCAAAAAGTGCAAAGTGCTTCATTTTGGGATGAAGAACCCAAGGAGGAGTTACCAGCTACGGGGAGTGCAGCTAGCCCAGACAGAGGAGGAGAAGAAGGATCTGGGTGTGCTTATTACAGGGTCAATGAACAATTCGGCACAATGTAGGAAGGCAGCTGCAAAGGCCAACAAAATGCTGGGTTGTATTGCAAGGGGTATATCCTCGAGGAGGGAGGAGGTGATTCTGCCACTGTATAGGTCATTAATTAGACCACACCTGGAGTACTGCGTGCAGTACTGGTGTCCGTATCTGAAGAGGGACATTACGTTACTGGAGGGGGTGCAGCGCAGAGTGACAAAGATGATCAAGGGGCTGGGGGACTTATCATACGAGAGGAGGCTGAAGGAGTTGAACATGTACTCACTGGAGGAGAGGAGAGAGGGGTGACATGATTGAAACCTTTAAATGCATGAAAGGAATAAACAAGACGGGTACAGAGGGGCTGTTCAAAGTAAGGGAGGGAGGGCCACCAGGGCCATGATATGAGACTGGAGCGAGGAAAGTTCAGGAGGAGATGAGGAGACACTTTTTACAGAGAGGTGGTGGCTGGGTGGAATGCATTACCTGCTGAAGTGGTATGCAGTAGAACAGTGGACTGCTTCAAACGAGGATGGGACAGGACAAGGGGGAGGGTTAATGAAGGGGAAGGGCGGAAGGGTGGGGCAGCTGCAGAATAAGGGGTGCTAGCTGCACATTTGAGCAGACTTGATAGACCTCTAGGCCTTTATCTGCTGGCAAATTTCGTATGTTCATATGTTCGTAGGGTACACTACCGCAAATTCTGCCTTTTGCAGTTTTGTACCCTCTCACTCATCCCTACCACGCTGTTACTGTTGCGCAGTTTTATTATGCAATATAGAGCGTATGACAAAGGGACATGATCATGACATAGCCTTTGCCTGGCTGAATTGTTATTCATTATTCTCCCTAAGTTTACATCTTATTTTTGTCTATCATGCAGCGCATGCACTGTTCACTTTACCTGTTTTTTGTAACTTAACATGCAGCTGTGTTTGTCTTTTACCTGACGTGGAAGCTTTGTAAAAGAGCCTCTGGCTCAAAGGTATTGTAATCTGAGGAATAACTAAAAAAAAAAGAAAGTACATGCCAAAATGATCCCCATTAACAAGCACTGTTGCTTTAAAGCAATAACTAACCCCAGAAGAATGTCAAAATTAAATTTAATATTGTAAATATGTGACTTAATAGGCAAATTAATAGTCCAGGCTGAGCATCAAGGTACATATTAACTTTAAGGCTTCTAAAATAAAGCCAACCAATGTATCATACATTTATGGGCCAAAAAAGATCTATTATGCTTGTGCCATTGCTCCTGGGTCATGTCTGAAAAGGGCATCTGCTGCCAGTGTACTTACCCAGTTACTAAAGTTGAAATAAAATAATAAATAAAAAAACCATAGGTGACTAGTCCGTGGTAAGAGTCACAAAACTAAGCAGTGCATCCACAAAGAAGGAAGTTTTAACTGCCTCTGAGTTAGAGCTGTCCAGTGCTACCGTACATGGTGCAAAGACGCACCTCCAAAATAAAAAAATACAATCTCTTTACAGATAAGATAGCCCAAATTAATAAATCTCAGTTTTTAATCTGACAGGTTACATTAGTCTACCTCATTTGTGGTTATAAAACATTGTGCCCCCACTAATGCCCAGTTACACAGCTTGCACTATGGATCATCGGCAAAATACTTCTGTACAGTTTGCAGCTGCACCATCATCTATTTTTTAACCAATTTTAGTGCTTTTTTTTTAGATTTAAAAGTGTGCAGTTGAGTATTTGTAAATGAGGCCAATAGTGAAAAATGATTTTGAACCCAATCTTCCCCTTGAACAAATGTTCAAAATATATAGATATATTAGAAAAAAAAGCATCAGGAGGAGAGAGTGAAAGTCTTTTTGCTGCCCTGCCTCATTCTTTCATCATAATGTAGTTTTTCTAGAACAACCACCCTTTTTAACTTTTAAAACCTATAGTGTTTCGGTGTACAAATTGCACTTGCTTTTGAAGGAAAATTTGGAGTACATTTTTTTCCTGGCCTGCCTAGGCTCATACACTAGTGCACACAAACACAATCTCACACACTTGTAATTATAACCTCTTCCACTGCACAGTTTAATATATCCAACCCAGTGGCCATGGCACTCACACAGTACGATAACAAAAATACCTGAACATTCAAAAATAAGTAGCCTCTTACCTTCTAATGCAAATGCTGTAGACTTCTATCCATTCAATTTGTCTTGACAACTGGCTGCACATTTCACTGTCTGGGCTGTGCCTTGGGCTTTTGATTCCAGGCTGTGGATACTCATGACAGGGTTCTGGGCTGGCTCCTGTCTGCTGCTATCTCAGCTGACCCTGAAGCTTCTATGGCTTAAAATACAGTTGCACTCCTGGTTTTCTGGTTCCTGCTGAGCCATAACCTCTGCTGCCAGAGCTCTGACTGATTGTTGCTGCTAGCTTCTGGTTCTCCTGCTGTGGCTTGCTTCTTGCCAGCTCAGAATGATTATATTATATGAACATACAATTGAGCAAGCAGAAAAAGGACATGCGGTCTATCATGTCTGCTCAAGTTTGCAGACCGATCAGTGTCTACTGATGATTTCCCCCCTCCCTGTTACCTACTCCTCCCTCCCTGTTGATGTCCTCCCAGCCCCCCACTCCCCCGCCCACATGCAACTTTCTCCATTGCTCTGTCCCAGTCTCTCTTGAAGCTGTCCACTGTCTTCAGGGAGACTACTTCCTCCGGCCGCTCATTCCACGTAGCTATTCTGCTGGTTTGTTGGCTGGCTGGCTACCAAATTAAATAACAGCAGCAGCCATAGAACAGTGGGACCCTGCTGAGGCATGAATGAAAAATGTAAACACCTTTCTGATTGGGTGAGCACAAGTAGTTGTTGAATACCCCCCCCCCCCCCGCAGTCACTGCACACTGATTTTCTGTCAAGCTATGCATTCATTACATTTGCCCTCCTGACTTTGAAGCTCTACATGGTCAGGCTCCTATCTTGCTGACCTAATTCTACCTTATGTGCTCGAGTGTCCACTTTGCTCTGGTAGCAGTAACCTCCTCTCCATTTCTGTTCTGAATCTAATTACAGCTGGTGGTCATGTTTTTTTCCTACAGTTCACCAAACAAAGGGAATATACTTCCCCCTGAAGTTCAGTCAGCTGATTCCTTTTCCCAGCTTGTGGCTTATAATGGTTAACATTTGTGATGTAGGGATTTGTAGACTGGTTTTGGCTTGTTGTATAAGACTTACTCCTGCAGGTGCTGCCTAAAGCAGAGTCTGCCTGTATTTGTCACAGAAGTTGAAAAGGCTTTTGTTTTGTTTTTTTAGACAACACAGGTGGTGGCAAGTTACTATGAAATTTGTTTTAATTGGTATGTTTATTACTGAGTGAAGGGCAAATCTGAGACAGCTATAGTAGCCCACATTTTAGGTGGAATGCTTTGCCCAAGGAGGTGGTATCCTGTAGAATGGTGGGTGGCTTTAAGAGGGGTTGGGACAGGGTGTGGGAGGGATTGTGATGAAGATGGGAGGGAAGGGTGGGGCAGCTGCAAGTTGAGGGGCTAGCTGCACAAAGGAGCAGACTCAGTAGACTGTAAGGCCTGCTTCTGCTGGCATTTTTGTATGTTCATATTTTAGGGCCACATTACCGAACTGTGACTTGCCCTGTAGTTTGGAAGAGAGGCAATAATGGTCTGGCCTAAGGCCTCAGCTTGTTGACTTGTGGAGGCTGAACTGAGTCACATTTCTGCTCACAGGTTGATTTTGGCTTGCTGGCAGAGCTAACTTGGAAGCTCTTACTCTGGGATAATTCCAGCAGTCACCCAGTGTGTCCCATCATGCCCATGCTCCATCGCGTGAGTGGGAGAGAGCAGGAATGGCACATCTGTCTTAAGGCATCTGCAGGCGTCCTCAGATAGTCTGCAGTCTGTATGACACTCTGCAAGGGGGCCACAGACCAAAGTGTTCTATCTGATCAGATAACCTATCTAGCCAGGGTAATTCCACTATCCATTCAGTATATCAGATACTCCTATAAGTCAGTGCATAGATAACCTGTGTGAGGAAGAGAGAGTAACATTAATTCATAGCTGATTCGGGTTGCTAATTTGGTGTGACTATGTTGAATATGCTTGTATTGTATCATAGCCTCACACTATCTAGGTGACCCCTATATAGTTAACCTGTGTGGCTCGGTGTGTTTGTTAAGTTCACTTGTACTGTACCATAGCCTTGTCCTGTCTAAAGACCCCTTTATAGCTAGTCTGTGTTGGTAAGTGTGCTTGTTAGGATTACTTGCTTGTGTTGTACCCTAGCTCACCCAGTCTTGGTAACCCCAATAAAGCTAACCTGTATTGTGAGTATGCTTGTTATGTGTGCTTGTGTTGTACCATAGCTTCATCCTATCTAGATGACCCCAGTTAAGTTAGCCTGTGCTGTTAGTTGATTGTGTTAAGTGTACTCATAACAGTTTCTCACCCTATGTAGGTGACCCCAGTTAAGTTAGCCTGTGCTGTTAGTGTGTCAAGTTTACTCATAAAACTGCTTCCCCATCTGAGTGATCATACCTAGCGTAGGCCAGCCTGGTTCTTGCATAAGGCTTTGGGAAAGGTAGGAGAAAACTGGTTAGTTTCAGCAATCTAAGGTTTATTGTAAGGATCAGTGTAGGGATGCGGTTTAGCAAGGAGCAAGTCAGTTACAGGGACTATGGGGCACTCTTCTCCGAGGTTTCACTCTGGAGAAGGGGTCAATGTCCCTTCTGCAGGACCTTTGTAGAGCTCCATGCTCATTAGTGAGAGAAGAGAGATCTCTCCTGTGGTACCAACTCAGCTGTTGCCCACAGCTTACACCCCTCCATTCCTTCAGAGGCCCACTGGTTTAGGGGTGGAGAGTGGTTGGAAAGAGTAAGAATGGCAGGGGAAACTGCAAGGAAGACAACTAACCCCACACCATCCCAACAGCAAATCACTTTGCACCCCTGAAGGAAACTCAGGTACCTGACTCCACTGGGGGGGGGGTCTAGGACCATCAGGAAGAAATGGGAGTAACAACCTACTGGCACCCAGGGGTGAGAGTAAAAAGAAGGCAACTAGGAGAGTCTTAGTGGTCAGGGAGTCTATGATCTGTGGAGTAGAAAGGGTGATGGGTGGGGGAATATGGATGAAGGATGGTCAGGTGCCATTCTGGGGAATCAGCCTTCTGGGATATAGGCATTACAGGGAGAACAGTGGAGAGGGAGGGGAAATCTGGGGGTACTGGTGCATTTGGGTACCAATGATCTGGTGAATCAGCCTGTGGAGTAATGGAGGAAAAACCTTTCAGAAGCTGGGGGACAGATTGCAGGCACACTTGGCCTCTCTGGCCTTTCCTGAGTTCCTCCCTGTGTGGAGTAGGTGGGAAGGAAAAATAGACAAATGAGGGAAGAGACAGAGGAATTAAATAGGTGGTTAAAAGGATGGTATCAGGAGAAAGGGTACCATTCTGTGGAGGCCTGGGGAACTTCTGGGACAGGAGGCTCTTTAAAGGCGATGAATGTCACCTGACAGGAGAGTGGACCAGCACACTGAGGCAGAAGTTTGACATCCACATTAGCAGTTAAACTGAATGCAGGGGACACTGATATCAAGGGAACCATGGTAAAAGGAGTAAGGGATGTGAACCCAACTAGTTCTCCTATATTGGGGACTAGTAGTAGTAAGTTGGGTAAAAATAAGGTTGAGGTTCAAAAAGAAGTAGTGGAAGAAGCAAAGGAGGAAAACTCTCAGGGTCTGCAAGCAATAGGAAAAATATGAAAGTAAGGAGAATGAAAAGGAATGTAGTTATAGGATCACAAAACAGCAAGAGAATCTGGAGCTAGCTTAAAGGGGTCTGCCTTAATGTCAGAGTCTGGGTAATAAAATCCATGAGCTCCAGGCATTGGTGGTAGACACTGAGGCAGACCATACAGCCATCACAGAAACATGGGCAAGAGTGAATAATGACTGTGATTTATCAGTTCCATGTTTCACAATGTTAAGGGGGGGTGGGTGAAGCCCTATATGTCAGGGAGGGCATACAGGCTGTGGATGTCGGACACATCAGGGGAAGCAAAGGTGAAACAGAATCACTGTGGATTCACCTCATGGTGCCCTCAGGCAAGAAAATATGGGTGGGGGTGATCCATAGATGCCAGGACAAGAGGGAGAGAGAGATAAGGAGCTTGGGAAACAGCTGGCAAGGGGGGGGGGAGAAGAAGGCAGTGGTAATTGTGGGTGATCTGAACATGACTGATATCGACTGGGACATTCCAGCAGCCAGATGCACCAGAAGTCAGGCCCTGTTGGATACATTGCTGGACTGCCTGCTGGTGCAGCTGGTTAAGGAACCCACTAGACAAGTGGCCATTCTCAGTTTGGTTCTCACCAACTCACAGATGGTGGGTGAAATTAGGGTAGGGGAGCCATTGAGGTCCAGTGACCATAACTCCATTTGTTTCATGCTGGCCCTTGGGACCAGAATGCCTCTATCAAAAACTGAAGCCCTAGATTTCAGAAGAGCGGACTTCAACTGGTTGAGGAAGTTGATCTGAGGCAAATTGATCAGGGTGGACAGCATTAAAGATGTAGAAGAAAGATGGGGACAATCAAGGGGATAATTCTCAATGCAACAGTGTCATGCACGAGAACTGTTACAAAATGAAATAGGTACAAGTGACCAATATGATTCTCAGAAAAGGTGAGAGACGCAAGGAGAGTCAAGAAAAAGGCTTTCATGAGATATAAAGAAAAGCAGGCGAAGGAGGAATGGGGAAAGCACCAAATCATTTTTGTACCTATAATGTATGCCTTTTTGATGTTATGTTTATCTGTATTATATGTTTCTTAAGTTAAATGTTGAATGCAATTGTAAAAGAGAGTGTACTTTTAATTTGCCTTCCAATAAATGAATTGAATTGAATTAAAATAAAAATTAGGAGAGCAAAGAGGATGGTCAGGGAGATAAAGGAAGGCAGAGTTGTGTATTGCAGAGGGGGTCAGAGGTGGGAAAAATCACATTCATATATACTGCATATATAAATATATATATAGGTATAGATATATATATATATATATATTGTAGGGGCTCGGTCGTACCCCTACAGTTGGAGTTGAGTAGGCACTTTAATGTTAAAGCTCAATTTTTGCACATTAATAACTTTGCAACTGTTCAACGGATTTGCACACAAATTGGAACACATGGTCTGGTATGGCAGATCTCTTGATTTACCAAGTTGCATTTTGGTTGGACTTGCGGTTTCTGCGCAGCAAAATGCCAGAAAATGCACTTTTCGCCACTTTTGACATGTTTTTTGCTCATGGCACTGTGACCACTCTGTGTTGTCCTTTGGTACAAAATCTGGAACATGGAAAGAGCTTGGGTCAAGGAACAATCCAGTGTTGGTTTGGTAAAAAAAAATATTAATCCATTCCAAAATTATTTAATTTTTAATTTTCAGGTTCTGAGCATGCTCAGTTCACTCCAAAATGTATATGTATTTTTAGCGAACTAAAAATGATCTCATGGTCAAGAATTTTGTTGGCTCATAGACTAGGATTTTTCCTAATCCATCAGAAAAATTCCTTGTCCATGAGCCGCAACCTGGTTTTTAGTTTTTCAGCCAAACAAAATGTTATAGCTTTGTCCACGGGTGACTTTTGGGCCAAATGAGGTATGGGTTTCATTCAGGGTGATGCCCTCTATGAAGCCATGTCTTTGGTTTGGTTCATTTTTGTCAAAAAATAGCTTTTTAAAAATTTTCAATTCTTTGACCACGACTCGCTAACAATCCTAGTCCACAAGCCGACAAAATCCTAGTCTGCAAGACGATCCTGGTCTGTGAGCCTTGTCCATCATTGCGCGACCAGATAGCTGGAATTTCGTGACCAGATGTCCCTGATGGCATGACCAGATGTCCCCTCGCGGATCAGGATCAAGGTGACGGACTAGGATTTTGCTGCCTTGCAGACTAAAAAATCCTAGTCCGTCAGAAAAATTCCTTGTCTGCCAGCCGACATCTTGCTTTCATTTTTTCCTGGAAACAAAATATCGTAGCTTTCTCTACGGGTGACTTTTGGGCCAAATGAGGCATGGGTTTTGCACAGGGTGACACCCTCTACAAAGCCATGCCATTTGTTTGTTTCATGTTTGTCAAAAAAATAGGTTTTTAAAATGTAAAAATTATTTGACAGTGACTCGCTATCGATCCTAGTCCATGAACCAACAACATCTTAGTCCATGAGGCGATCCTGGTCCGCAAGCCTTGTCTGTCACGGCATGACCAGATAGCCAGAATTTTGTGACCAGATGTACGTGATGACGTGCTCAGATGTCCCCTCATGGACTAGAATTTTTCTACCTCATGGACGGGGATTGATCTGACGGCCCAGGATTTTGCTATCTCGCGGACTAGGAATCTTTAAAGATGTAAAAACTTTACCATTGCATTGCTAATGAACTTTTTGGTCTTTTTACTTGCAATTTTCAGGATATTGAGGGGATGCCCTACAGATGTGAATTATGCTGCTTAGGTGTTGAGGAATTAAGTGGTTCCATAGATATGCCATAACAAATCTGAGATTTTTCCCCATAGGATAACATTGTGGCACCCATTGCGCTTTTCGGCTTCCATATCTTGGAAACGCAGTGAGATACAGACTTTTCAGTACTGGCATTTTAGATCACCTTTAAGTGATCTAATTTGCTGGAAGAAGATTGGAAACCACAGACTACACGTGCAGTGGAATTTTTGTCATAGGTTGCACGGTTAATGAGATATTGGCAAATTAGTATCACAAGGGTTCAAACAGTGCCTGTCCAGTGCTTTTCAGTGCCCGTATCTTGTAAAGGATGCAAGATATGGGTTTGGTTGACTTTTGTTGTGAGCAGTACTTGTTGTCATGGTTACATCAATACTTGAATTTTTTTTCTAGCTGCTATGGTTCCAGAGGTATCAGCAACTTAGTGTTACAAGGGTTCCTTGCCCTATAGGGCTGCTGTATGGCTCTGTAGCTATGTATAAGTGGGAGTGCAAAGCCCAGAGGGCCCGCGCTCCCACAGATGCATATTATTATGCAGAAATTGGCAACTGGGTCCCGCGCTCCTACCAACACATGTTATTTACTAGTTATATTACACTTTTTTCAAAAAGTAAGGAAATTCGTGGCAAACAAATGTGTTTAATGCATCAGTTAGGGTTAAAGGGACAAAAGTGAGGAAATGAAACATTAGGGTTAAGCCCCTAACCCCCCACACACCCCACACCTGTATCCTCCTCAGACTGACAGACACCGAGGTGTGCCATGGGGTCGTGGGGCCTAACTCTCACCCCATTTTACTTTACTGTAGCATGTCAACCTGCTTATACATGGAATGGGGTGACAGTTGGGCCACACAACCCCATGGCACACCCCGGTGTCTGTCAGTCTGTGAAGGATACGGGTGTGGGTTGTGTGGGGGGTTAGGGGCTCAACCCTAACGTTTCATTTCCTCACTTTTGTTGCTTTAACCCTAACTGATGCATTAAATGCAGTTGTTTGCCATGAATGTATATATATATATTTTTTTTCTAGTTAATCTGTTTTACTCCTCCTCCACAGTCAGTGCAGGTTATCTTTCTCACCAACCCCCTTCAGCCCCATCACCAGGCATCTCAGGGACTTAGCTCAATCCCGGTACTTCCCCCATAGCTAGCCCCTCATGATGGTGGTCAGTGGCTTGCCACTGATGAAACGGATCTGGTTTCTAAGGGAGATCTCTATAACCTGGTGTGAAGCCTGTGAGGGGTCGATGTCATCCTGTGCTGCATCCGGTAATTTTTCCTCTACTTTTTCTCCCCTTGATGAATGGATGTGCAATGCCATCCAGATGTACCCAGACACACACTCTCATGCATGGGACGTCGCTGGCTGTCATTCCTCCATTTCTCAAGTTGCAGTCCCTGGCTGCCTGCACCCCTAGCCACCGCTAGAGGCCAGACATGTGCCAGGATCTGCATCCCTTCCTCCCCAGAGGAGGAGAGCAGTCAGCTAGATTCTCAGTTCTCCTCTCCCCGGCCAACCCCCAGCAACCTGAGTCCATTCCTGAACGAAGGTCACCAATGCATCGGCAGGTGAGTCACAGTGCCTCAGCCCTTCACACCACTGGGCCAGGCATCTTCAGATATATTAAGGAAAATAGAAAGAGGGAATTGTTCTTTGGCTACAAGAGTGGGGAGGGTACTAGAGGGAGACAAACAAAAAGCAGCCATCCTTAATAATTACTTCTGCTCTGTCTTCAAAAGAGAAAGTGGAATCAGGGAAGCTTTCGGGGGCAATCCTGAAGTGAAGCAGCCAGTATTTACCTATTTACCAGAGAAAGGGTCCAGAAGGATCTTAAAACCCTAAAAAAGGGGGGCAATAGAGAGCCGATCTCCAGGCAGGATGCGTTTCATAACAAACCTGCACTTCAGCTCTCCTAAATTGCCAACTTTGGCAAGCTAAGGTAATTTGAATTTTTTTTTAGCTGCTATGGTTCCTGAGGTATCAGTAGCTTAGTGTTACAAGGGTTCCTTGTCCTATAGGGCTGCTGTATATCTCTGCAGCTATGCATAAGTAGGAGTGCAAGGCCCAGAGGACTTGTGCTCCCACAGATGCATATTATTAAACAGAAATTAGCAACTGGGCCCGCTCTCCCACCAACACATGTTATTTACTAGTTATATTACACTTTTTCAAACAGTAAGGACATTCATGGCAAAAAACTGCATTTAATGCATCAGTTCAGGTTAAAGCAACAAAAGCGAGGAAATGAAACATTAGTATTGAGCCCCTAATCCCCCTACACACACCACACCTGTATCCTCCACAGACTGACAGACACCGGTGTGTGCCATGGGGTCATGTGGCCTAACTCTTAACCTATTCTCCTTTACTGTAGCATGCCAACCTGCTTACACATGGAATGTGGTGAGAGTTGGTCCACAGGACCCCATGACTTACCCCAGTGTCTGTCAGTCTGTGGAGGATACAGATGTGGGGTATGAGGGGGTTAGGGGATCAACCCTAACATTTCATTTCCTCACTTTTGTTGCTTTAACCCTAACTGATGCATTAGACACAGTTTTTGATATATATATATATATATATATATATATTTGTATGTATAATGCAAACAACTGTGTTGATGCATCAGTTAGGGTTGATAGCACAGTAACAAAAGTTTGGAAATTTGATGTTAGGATTACCACCCTCCACACACCAACAGGTGTCAGGACATGTCATGGGGTCATCAGGCCTAACTCTCACCCCATTCCATGTGTAAACAAGCTGACATACTACAGTACTGTAGAATGGCGTGAGAGTTAGATCTGACTACCCCATGGCATGCCCCAATGCCTCTTGGTGTGTGGAGGGGGGGGCTGTTAGGGGTGGTAATCCTAACATCAAATTTCCAAATTTTTATTGCTGGGATATCAACCCTAACTGAAGCATTAACGCACTTGTTTTCAAAAAATGTCCCTTCTTTTTGAGAAAGTGTAATGTAACTAGTATGTGGTTGGCCCGATGACCCCAACGCACATTAAACAGATGACCCCAACGCACACCCTGTTGGTGTGTGGAGGGTGGAGTGGTGGGGCTGGGGTGGTAGAGGTGTATCCCTAACACCACATTTCCAAACTTTTGTCACTGTACTATCAACCCTAACTGATGCATTAACACAGTTTTTTGCAATTAATTTCCTTTCTTTTTGAGAAGGCATAATGTAACTGGCAACTGGTATATGTTAATGAGAGCGGGGGCCCTCTGAGCCCTGTGCTCCCTTCACATTGCCCATTTTTAGCGCAATGGCATGCATATGTGGGAGTGTGGCTCCTTCAGGCCCTGCGCTTCCACTTACACATAAGTAAGGAACCATACAGCAGCTCCATAGTACTCCAAAGGAACCCTTGTAACACTTTTTTTTGCCAATATCTCCTTAACTGCAACTAGTAGGAAAAAATACCACTGCAGGTGTAATCTATGACTTCCAAACTTGTAGCAAAAAATCCATATCTTGCTTCGTTTTTGAGACACAGGCACCGAAAGGAGCTTCAGCATTATCCTATGGGAAATTTCTCAGCTTTGGAACATTGTAACTATGGGCCTGTTGAATGTTTTTGGGGAAAACCATAAAAAGACACATTTGTGGGACCAGGGCTTGCCACCCTGCAAATTTCAGCCCGAAAGCCCCAACCATTTGGCTGTAAGGGGATGGCAAAGATTAGCAGTTTTTGGTCAAAGTACTGTTGCAAATTGTGACAGTTTCACAAAAATAGCACAACACTTTGCAAAAATGTCATGGCCGTTTCTGTTGCAATTTGTGACAATACTGGGGTGCTGATTTTTAAAATGGCATTTCTGGGGAGAGGTCCCCCCTAGAAACAATAGGGCTGTCATCCTCAGGACCCGACTAGGGAAACATAACAGTCAGTGTTTACCTAGGGGGTCCCAAATTTAAACACCAGGCATTTTTTTTGTCTCACTAACTGAAAACAAGATGGCCACTGCATGACAGTAAAAGGGCCATTTGCAACAGTAAAATGTGGTGGTGTCAGCTTTCGAGAGGCATGTATTTTTTTTTCCCATTGATTATAATGGGAAAATTGTTTTTTGAATAACTTTTGAATGGTTTAATATTTTTTCACCAATTCTTTGAAAGACACATCAGTGACCAAGACTGCATGTTTCCTGATGATTTCAGACCAGACAGACAAATTGTGCGGGCTGTAGCCATGAGCAAAGAAACAAGCAAAAACTCAGTTTTTTTGAGTTTTTGACTGCTTCACAGTTCTGCAACTGCTTATCCAATTATAACACAACTTGCCAGATCCAGAGATACATGGTACCAGACCATGCATGCAAAATTTTAGGCAAATCCGTCATACGGTGCCAAAGTTATTAAAGTGCAAAATTTGGGGTTTAACATAGCAGTGGTCATGCAACCCTAAATATACTGCCAATACTGTGGCAGTATCTCTCTCTCGCTCTCTCTCTTCTCTCTCTCTCTCTATATATATATATATATAAAAGATATTGGTACTTAGTATGGCTTCCAAAAGAAAAAACTGAGATTTTTCTCCGGTTAATGGGAACTGCTCAGAAATCGAAGAAAAATGCTAAAAAGTAAAACAAATCCTAACTAGTGCAGAGATTCAAAAAGAAAAGAAAACTACTAAACAAAAATCATAAGATGGAAGTTAGATGAAGTGTGCTCTATGGAGTGACTTCTTCTTCAGGCAGAGAAATAAATCTGATGTTAGAGGGAAGAGTGCAGCACGACCACACAGCAGAGATTTGAATTGCATTCCATCGTTCTCTAATTTGCATACAATTCCAGTCTCTGGGGCAGCTCAGGCCTGCAGGCTGATTGCACTAGTTAAACATATTTAGGGATTCTTGGGACATGAACTTCCAGTTTCTGAAGGACATAAACAAGGTGAACTGCAGGGAACAATTTAGTGAGAGTGCAGAGCCAGGAACTCAAGGTCATGAGTGGAAACTGGAGGGGGGAAGATTTAAGGGGAATTTGAGGAAGTTCTAATTTATGGAAAGGGTGGCGAAGCCATGAAACAGTCTGCAAGAGGAGCTGGCGGGGCAACAATGCTGTAAATGCTTTTTTAAACATGACTGGGTTAGAGTGAAGGGTTTGGGGGTTGCTCAAGTTGGTAGCAGTAGGGAAGGTGCAGAGATGTGGACTGGGAGAGATAAAACCCCATATGCAAGATACGTCCCATGGCAGATAGGGGACTCTGCGCAAATTAGATGGACCCTTGATTTTTTTTGTGCCATCATTGTCTATGTTGCTAAGTTTATATGTATCCTATACTACCTGTGTACATCCTCTGTTACAGTTGAACTGTAAATTACAACTGCTTTATATTCCATATGACTCATTTGATTATTTCTGTATCTTTTACTTGTTCTTGTTCTCACTCTACCCTTTGTAAAGTATTTTGTGATAAACTGATTAAAAGATGCAGTAGAAAATAAAATTGAATTAAATTAAACTAAATTAAACTGACTTTTAAAAATGGCTGTTTCTATGGTCCGAGGGGCTTGGAGGACTCACACCTATCCCTTCATTCCCTTCATGCAGCTGACTGCAGCAGCACATTCCTGCTGCTTGCTTCAGGGCATAATGTTAGCCACTCAGAGGCACATTTATGGAAAGGCCTAGGAGGAGCCCACTGAGAAAGTCCATTTACGACTGGTCCAGTGGCGTTAGTATCTGATGTCAGACCAAAGACACACTACAACATGCTGCTGGTGGGCCAGCTCAGTGGCACTAAGGGTTGAGACACTGGACGCCACACCTCCCATTATGCCGGTGACCCGAGGTTAGGAACGAGCTTAGGTTTCCAGGGGTCAGACGGGGAGGAGAGGCTCAAGTGTCCAGAGGACAACTCTCCCCTCTTGGGGTGGATGGGCTCATGATCCTGCACAGCAGTGACTCCCAGTGGAGACTAGGGGTGCCAAAGTCAGGATCGCACACACAAGGGGTGGAGACAACAGTGGACGTCCATGAGCAGGGTGTGGGAGTGTGTCTGACTCCAATGAGCATCATTACACAGCCACACCTCCATAGAGGTCATGCTCATGAACCAGAAAACAAGAAAACACCCCAGCTCCTGGGGAGATGATGGCACACCAGCCTTATGCCCACTGTCAGACCCCACCTACCCAGGTCCCAATATCCTCTGGTCTGCACCAGATCACCAAACTATATTGAAGGAGTGCCCAATGTAAGAGGAGGGTGGCCTTGCCCTTGGGGGCACAAGCCAGGGCTACAACAGTGGAAACAGAGTGCTAGGTCAGGGTTCCGGGTGCGGACCTAGGATGAGGGTGGTCTCAGACTGGGTGAGATAAGCTGCAGTTGCCTGAAGGATGCCCCAGGACTGGTTACCAGAGGGAAAAAGAAGGGGAAAAAAACATGCTGCTGGTTACCACAGAAGTGGAGCTAGCAATTTGAAATCAGGAGATTTAGGGTAAAGAGAGAAAGTGGTGGGACAATGATACTAAAGGAAAAATAGGGGCAATGTGTGAGTTTCTGAATGATGCAGGACACTTGAGAGGTATGCCTGGGAAGGTGCATTAATGGAGTAAAACTCCCCCTGCAAGGATAAACATGTGGAGTAGCACCGTACATGCAGTCTGTAGTTTTAAGGAGGAGTTCCTGAAAATGACTGAGCCAAGAGATAACATCAGAATAAGGGCTAGCCACTTTATTTTAGACTGGGGTATAGAAAGTAATCATCTCTGAAAAGTAAGTACAGTATATGGACAAGTGATCAGATAGATAGATAGACAGATAGTTAGACAGATAGATACTGTAGATTGATTTAGGGTTGAGTAGGGTGTTTAATGTTAAACCACAATTTTTGCACTTTAATAACTTCACAGCTGTTCACTAGATTTGCACAAAGTTTTACATGCAGTCTTGTGGGGTAGATCTCTTGAGATGCCACATTTTGTTCCAGTTGGATGTGCAGATTCTGAGATTCAGATAGTGCAACAAGTTATTTTTTAGGGTTTTTTGTTGTTTCTTAGTCCACCCCTAGCACCCAGACAGATTGGAATTCTGGTCTGAAATTTTCAGGGCAGAAAGGGTTCAGCCCACAGATGTGTCTTTTGGTTGTTTGGTGAACAAATATTAATTTGTTCCAGAGTTATTAATTTTTTTAAATTGTGGGTTCTGAGCATGCACAGTAAGCACTTCAGCATATATGTTTGGAACTGAAATAAATGTGGCCATATGAATCAAGATTCATGTTTGTATGAGGGCTAATCCTTTTTCTTATGAAAAAATCCTGATTCATATGCTACCATCTTTTTTTCTGTTTTTTTTTTTTTTTTAGTTTCAAAAGCCACAAAAATGACATGCTGTACAGAGACCAACAAATGTATCTTTCTCATTGGGACCCCGTTAGGTAGATTCTGCACTTTACGATTGTTAAAATGATCCCCAAATGTGTTTTTCTCTTTTTTTCATCCTTATCATAACTCACTTTTGCTTTTTTCATATGACCATACAAACAAAAAATTCAGCCATACCAAAAAGGATCCCTTGATATGCAAAAGGATGTTAGAATTAGTTTTTCTCCCTTATTTCATGTTGTGGAACCCATAACTCCCTCAAAATTTGCTGTCCTGATATTATTTTTATATTTCCCTGGTCTAGTGGCACCCCTTACCCCCCAGTTGCCATCCCCATATTTTTCAATGTTTCCCTGGTGTCTAGTGCCCCACCCCTCCGATCGCAGTCTTTCATATGTTTTGCACTCTTTATCCTTGGATTTGGCCCCATGTTGTCATACATTATGTACTTAAATTAGGGGTAACCACATATCCTCATTACTGTACTGGTTCTTTTTTTTCCCCCAGTTGTTTAACCAGGAGTAGCACACTAAGCTGAAAACTTTTTTACAGGCACGACCTGGGAGCACAGGGAAGTTAAGTGACTTGCTCAGGGTCGCACAGTATGTAAGTGGAAGCTGTGGGATTCAAACCCAGGTCTGGTCTGCTGGATGTCACCAGATTTGCAGCTCAGAGCCTTAAACCACTGCACTATACTGTCTCCCAGAAGCATGGTTCTGATCTTTTAATTAGATTAGGTTTATCCCAAATTTCAAGTCAGCGCAAAGTGCTGTTTCTCCTTTAAGAATGTATGACCTGGTAATCCATTCTTATTTTTTGTTCCCCTATACTTCAAATTTAACTCCGTGTGGATGTACATTATGGATCTTAGTTAGGCGCATTCATATATTCTTATTACCGTACTGGTTCTTTTTTATTAGCATTAGCCACATTTCAATGTTTAAGGCAGTGCAAAGTGTTGTGATTCCATCAGGGATGTGAAACCCAGTGAACTCATATGCAATTCTTGTTCCCCTTCCCCCCTCCCTTGCTATCCATGTAATTGTACATAATGTACTTATGTTAGGGGTAACCATGCATCATAATTACTGTATGGGTGGTGATCTTTTAATTAGCATTAGCTTTATTCCAAAGTTCAAGTCAGTGCAACATGGCTTCATTAAGGATGCATGACCTGGTAATCCATACACGTTTTTTGTTCCCCTATGCTTCGGATTTAGCCCTGTGTTGATGTACCTTAGATAGGGGCATTTGTACATCCTTATCATTATACTGCTTTTTATCTTTTTAATGAGCATTAGCCACAATGTAGTGTTTAAGTCAGCACTAGGCAATGTGACTCCATTAGGGATGCAAGACCTGGTTTACACATGTATAATTCTTGTTCTCCTTTCCTTTCCTCCCCTCCCCTTCTCCCCTCACTACCCCTTTATTTCCTACATTTTTTTCTTTATTATCCCTATTCCCTCTGTGTTTTTTCACTGTTAGTGAGAATAATTGAGGTGTCACATTGAGAACTGACAGCCTTGGATCACCGATGCCATCCTGTTTGTATCTGTAATTTGAGCATTGGTTCTTTACATGTAGCGGTGAACACAGTATTATTGTAGCTCATTCAGGAACCATGGCATTGGAATGACATGTGTTTCAACTGGTATTTCTAATTTTTAATGCTTGTTCTCCGTGAACTCCATTTATACCTATTAAAGAATTGGGATATAGAAGTGGTTAAGGATCACTGTTATAGTCACTAACTACATTCATTTTGACTGGCATCTTATATCACTACTTAGTAATATATGTAATGAGATGCTATTGTTATTGTGATCTATGTATAGTTTTTATTTGTGAAAGAATTTTCTGCAAACTGTCTGAATTGAATCACATCTGTTTCTTATGAATATTCAAGATTTTTATGTCTTAAGGTGACATGAGACTCCTGCTGCCACACCCCCTGATGAAGAGTGTGAGACTCAAAGTGCTGAGGCAGTAGTGGCTAGCAGCTTGGCCTGCACCATCACTTTTGTTTCGACTTGCAATAAAGCTTTAACTTGTAATGCTAGCATACATGTGGTCAATCTCTCCTTAAGTGCGGCATTCTCATTCTCCAGTGTTACTGTCAGGCTGGCTGCCTGTTATACCACACCAGTCCTGTACTGAACTTTCACAGTCAGATCTCTTGGAGTTCATTAATATTTCTCTGGTATCTAGTGCCCCCCTCCCAATTGTCATCCCCATAATTTGTAATGTTTCTCTGGTGTCTAGTGGCACCCCACCACCCTCAAAATGCTGTCCCCATATTATGTAATGTTTCCCTGGTGTCTAGTGGCACCCCCACACTCTGATTGCCATGCCCATAGTTTTTAATCTTTCCCTGGTGTCTAGTGGCACCCTCACCCCTCAATTGCCATCCCCATATCTCTGAATGTTTCCCTGGTGTCTATTGGCACCCCTACCCTCTGATCACCATCCCAATGTCTTTTGTTGTTAAACTGTTTATTATTTTATAATGTTCAAAGGTACAAACATCATGGAAGATGGGAAAGACTTGCACACATATTAATACAAATAGTTGTCGTACATATTTGCAGAAACATTTTTTAGAATGAACAGACATGCATACCAGTCACTGAAGTCTGGCTGGCAAAATTAACAGCTAAAACAGAGAGTTTTGAAGTCGGATTATGTAACACAATGGCTGCCAGTATGATCAGAGATAAGGTACCTGTTTGCATTGTCAGGAGGAAGCTTCCCATTTTGCAATAGAAGGATGTAGAGGAAACCACAAAGGAACAAGTGTAGCAAAACAACATGACAACACAGAACTTGAAACCTTTATAGAGATAGCAAGTGGGTCCCAGTGTATCAGCCTGAACCACCTTTCTAATCCTGGCATAGTAGAGAGAGGGTAGTAGGTAAGCAATGAGGAGGACATCCCAGACTCATCCAATGGCAGCTTGCGGATGTAGAAATGCCAGAAAAGGCTCCCAATACTTATGAAAGCAAGACATCTGATTGACTACCATATGGGACAGCTTGTCCAATTCTTCTATGTGTGATAGGGATGAAAGAACTTCCCAATGGTGGGAGTGATGAGGCTATGCCATTTACAGAGTATTAAACACTTGGCTTGCATGCTAAGTAGGACCAGCCATCTGTACTCATGTGGATTTAGGTGCAGTGCTGCGGGCTTTACCCTCAGCAAGAGTATGGGTGCTGATTGTGGAATTCTCTTATGAATCACTTGGCTGCCCAGTTGGCATATTTGCCTCCAGAAAGACTGGAGATGAGGGCAGGACCATAGAATGTGATATAGGTTTCCATGCAGCATGTGACATCAGCAACATCTGTCGTGACTGAGTAGGTTAGCTTTATGTAGGACTGTAGGGGTTCTATACCAGGAGTGTAGAATTTTTGTTCTGGATTAATCTACTCTGGGAATCTGTGTACAGGATATGTCCAGATGTCCAGCATTGTGCTCATTGCACATCAGTGATAGTTATATTCATGGCCTTTTCCCCATCTGGTTTTGGATTTCATGGATTGGCTGGGGACAGTATCTTGTGCCAGCGACTATATGTTGCTAGTCTACCCTTTGGAAAGAGATAACCATTCTGGTTAAGGGAGCTGGTTTTTAGGCAACTCACGTGATTGGAGAAGGGGTTTAACTGCATCTTGGATTTAGAGATATCTCCAAAGATGATTAGAGGGGAGCCCCCACTTGGTTCGAAGGGATTGAAAGGTAGCCACTACCCATTTGTTGGGCTTCAATATATCTCTCATGAAGTGTATACCAGTAGTGGCCCAGTGAGACCAAATGATGGTTTGTCTGTCTATTAAAATGTTGGAGTTCTGCCACAGAGGGGCATACAGAAGAGGTGTTGGGCTGACTCCTAGTACTTTATGGAGCTGAAACCAGTATCTTATTGAAGGACCAATAGTGGAGTGCAGCTCCCTAGGTTTGTAGGAACTGGAATAAAGTAGGGAGGCAAGCATACCTACTTCCCCGTGTTCTTGTTCCATGTAGACCCATTGTGGGGAGAGTTTGGAACAGGGCCTAAACCAATGAAAGGTTTGCACTGCCTGAAATGCCAGTTTGTAACCCTCTATCCAGGGAAGACACCACCCTTCCCCCAAGTCCAATGAGATCTAAGTTTGTTGAGACTGAATCTCAGGCACTTCCCTTTCCAGATAAAATCACAAGATTTATCTATTTTCTGGTACCAGCCTGCAGGGAGTGCCAGGGGAATATGTGACAACAAAATTTAGGGGCTGTAATCATTTTAATGGCAGAGATTTTCCCTGACAACTTGAGTCATAAGAGCTTCCAATGGTCGAAGTCTTTTCTTTCCAATTGTTTAACCAGGTGAGAGACAATAAGTTGAAATCCTGCTTACAGGTGCAACCTGGGAGCACAGGGAAGTTAAGTGACTTGCTCAGGGTCACACAGTATGCAAGTGGGGGCTGTGGGATTCAAACCCAGGTTTCCAGATTTGCAGCTCAGAGTCTTAAACCACAGCACCATACTGCCTCCCCAGGGTATGGTTTGATACTACCATGGGGAGAATGATCGAGTGCAGGGAGGCCTGATCCATGGGTACCACAGAGACTACCATCCTGGAGATTAGACCATTACTCCTCCATGCCCCGGAGTAGCTACTCATGTTATGGGGTCCCACCAAGGCGACCTCCCCATCCTGGAGATTAGACCCTTACTCCTCCATGATCTAGAATTCCTCCCATGGATACGGAATGAAACTACCCTTTTTTTTTGCATGTGTTTAGTAAAGGCTGAAGATTAATGTCCCATATCCACTCAAGTCGCAGTATTATTTTAATTCCCAGATATGTGAGCTTGGCGTGTGCCTATTTCAGACCAAACCTTTGCATCACATGGGGAAGGCAGTTTGAATTAAGGGGAAGTACCTTTGTTTTTGTTTGATTAACTTTCAAGCCAGAATAGTTGGTGAAGCAATTTAACAAGGTTAACAAGGGGTGTAAGAATGACTATATCATCCAAAGGGATTAGCAGGTCATCAGCGTACATCAGAGTAGAGTAAAGCTCCTTCCCAATTTTAGTACCATGAATCCTCTCATTTTGTCTGATGGCAGCTGCTAAGGGTTCCACAGCCAGAACAAAGTGTAGCGGTGATAGAGGGCAGCCTTGTCTGGTTCCCTATTCCAGAGGGGAGGGGGTGGAGAGTAGTGAGTTAGTAAGAACACGGGCCACTGGGGAGGAGTATATAGCTTTTACCCAGGACTGAAATCTGTCAGCAGACCCAAAGTGCCTCAGAATGAAGTGCAGATAATCCCATTCTATGGAATCAAAAGCTTTCTCAAAGTCTACCACCAGGGCAGCTGCAGGGAAGGGGAGATCTTGTGCTGAATATATAATGATAATCAGGGATTGGATGTGGTCTGCACTGAATCCACCTTGCACAAAACTCACCTGGGAGATGGACAAAAGATACAAGGATGATCCCTAGGCTAGCTAAATTGCCCTATGAATCCAGATGATCTATTACTGGTCTACATTCCCTTCAGAAAAGAAGAATTAGGGGGGATTTACTCTTAATACATAAGCTTCAAAAAACCCCTGACCTGATGAATAAATGTGGACTATCCTATGTTACAAGACGTATTGTTCCAAGATGTCACACTAACAACTTATGGTCCCTAAGGCAAAAACCAATTTAAGATTAAACTTTTTTTCACTAAGGGCACCAAGACTGTGGAAAAAATGTTCTCAGGAACTGGTTGATTCAACTAACATTGAATCATTCAAAAAGGGTATTCATATTTGGTTGACCGAGAAGTATGTTATGTGAAATGTTCCCACTGTAGTGTGGGGGAAAATCTAGATGGGCCTCGGCCTTCTTTTTTCCTCAAAAAAACAAGTAAACCAAGTAAAGGGATTTGGTCTGGAGGCCAAAGCTTTTTCATATAATTTATTAACCAAATTGATGTGAGATAGTAGGCCTGTAGCTGGTAGCTGAGGTGGGGTACTTCCCTTTCTTAGGTAACACTGTAATCACAACTTCTCTTAGTATGGGGGGAGGATGCCCAATTTTTCTGCCTCCAGATAGACTTTGCATAAGACAGGGGTAATTTGTGGGGCTAGAGCTTGGATAAATTCCACCGGGAAATCATCTGCTCCAAGTGATTTTCCTTTATTTAAAGGAAACCAGATCTTGACGAATTTCCTCTACTGTCAGAGGAGAGTCTAATATGTGCTGTTGTTGTGGGGTCAATTCAGGCAGGATAAGTGAGTCAAGGAAGGCCTGAATCCCATCAGGTGTGCGTGAACGAGTGGAGGAATACAGGGTTACATAAAGAGATGCCATTATCTTATTTATGGCTTGTGGGGTGGTCTGTATCTGGCCACAGGAGTCTTTAAGGCCAACTATGTGTCTGTTGCTTGCTGTTTGCAGAGCTGGTATGAAATAATTTTCCCTGCCTTATCTCCTCCCTCCCAGAACTTATAATTTAGCCTTAAGATTGCAGTTTCAGCTTTTCTAGAAAATAAAGACTTTATTTCCAGTCTTAGTCCAAGGACTTGTTGCCCAATACTGGAGTGTGGAGAGGGGTGAGGCTGTGCTTTGTAAAGCTTTTCATCTTGTTTGAGCTTTTCCTCCAATTCGCTAAGGCACTGTTCCCTGCCTCTCCATCTATGGGCTGTATAACCTATAATTTTGCCTCTAATGGTGACTTTAAACACCTCCCAAGTAGTTCCAGCTACGGTATCCTGCATAGGGGTTTCTTGAAAAAAAAAGGGTAGTTTCATTCCGTATCCATGGGAGGAATTCTAGATCATGGAGGAGTAAGGGTCTAATCTCCAGGATGGGGAGGTGGCCTTGGTGGGACCCCATAACATGAGTAGCTGCTCCGGGGCATGGTTTGATATTACCATGGGGAGAATGATCGAGTCCAGGGAGTCCTGAGTTAAGCAAGGGGAGGTGAGCCAAAAATAAAGGCAGCTGTAAGAGCTATGCACCTCAGAGTGGTATATATAGTCCTGGTCTTGGGAGTGAAACAGGTGCCAGACATCGGTGAGACCTAGGTCCTGTATCATATTTTGTACAGTTTGTAATCCCTTAACATGCATTCTTTCCCAGAAGAACTCCTATCTACCATGGAAACAAAGGTGTGATTAAAATCCCCCCTTGCCAGAATGGGAGTCTCTGTGGTAGCCATGGATCCTATCTTGCTCGCTACTTTGTGAAAGAAATTTGAGTCATTTCATTCAAGGCCTATACATTACATAGTAGGAGAGGGCCAGACTGGGTAGAGACTAGTGCCAACACCCATCTACTATTGGGGTCTGATATATGTTTTGTGACCATCCATTTAAGGGCCTTGTGCAGAAGAATTACCACCCACGTTTGCGGGTTGGTGTACATGTGTGTATTTCCTTTCTGACCCAATCCCGGACAAGACAGGAGTGGTCCTCTTTTACAAGTTTAGTCTTGCAAAAAGAACACTTGCATCCTTAACCTCTTGAGGTGTGTGAGAACTTTTTTCTTTTAACTGGGGTGTTAAACCCTCAAACATTCCATGTATGACATATAATCTCATCCATGGTCTAACAGGGGAAAACTTGTATTCTTATAAGTAATGCACATACCTGTCAAAGTCAATTCTTATGTTCTAGTAAGTGTATACACCAAGAGTCACTATCTCTCCATTCCAGGGGACCAAAAGTAAGTTAAGGTGCCTAGGTGTTACCAGATTAGCAGCATGGATGAGAACCAACATACTAATCTCTATTGAACCTTCCTAGCATTAAATAACTATTTATAATAAACCAAAACCTAAACACAACATTATTTACAAATTGAAACTGCCCAACAAGGCCTGCCAAGTCTCCCGGGGGAGCGTGTAGGTGGTGAAGCCCCCAGGTACTGTGGGGGTATCCCAACCCAAAACTGTCATAACAGTGGTGTTAGAAGATGACCTCTGAATGGTCCCCCAGTCACCTGGTGCAGATATAGAAAAAGACAAAATAGAAGCACTATAAGTAGTACTCAAGGATAAATGCATAGCAGTGAGATCAGCTACTATGCTGGGAGCCTGATGTAAAGTGGCCTTGCAACTAGTGAAGTGCCATGCTTTAGATGTATAGGTAAACACCTAAGGTAAGTGATAGCAACATGCTCAATCCCTGGTACCCCGTGCAGTAATATGTGCCAGTGTTACTTTAAAAGAGAAAGGATATTCTTTTTACTTGGTTAACTACCTTTCCATCTTCCTTTCCATGCCAGTTATGTATTCTGATGTGCTTTGATGATTTTTTGCTAAATAAATAATCTATCTTTGGGGTATCCTCAGATCTTCATAGAGTTCCACTCTCCATACCAGCTACTGCACTTGATTTTCATATTTCTAAGACATTCAGTGGCGGATCAAGGAATTGACAGAAGGTGGATGCATTTGGCTACGAAAAGCAAACCTCTCTTGTAGGGTTGGGGCAGACTGATCTGTAGGAGGTCTGGACCCCTGGATCGAACCCTCAATCCACGGACCTGAATAAATATGGACTTAATTTTAGAAGTCTGGTTCCGGGTCCGAGAAGACGCCATTTCTCTAATTTTGTTTTCTGTTGCCATGGGGATGCTGTCATCATGTACAGGTCGCTGGTGGCATCCAGTCAGGCAATAGAAGATCGCATGATGCACTCTTGGTATATAACCATACTGAGTGTGCCACGTGGCCCTGTATGTGGAGGACTGGGAAGAGAGAGAGAGAGAAGCGGAGGAGCTGAGCTGAGCAGCAGAGCCAAAACAAAACCAAAAAAAGCACCCTAAAAAAAAACACAAGCATTTCTCCAGCCAGAGGGAAGGGAAAGGAGTGGGACAAAAAAGAAGTTAGAGGAGGGAGAGAATCAATTGGGGGAATGGGTGAAGGTGGTAGGGGTCGCAACTTGTGAGGGAGCATCGGGAGTTGGACTGGGGAGGGAGTCGGGACTGGGGAATAGTAGTGCAGGGTGGGGAATGCTGGCAATGCTGGGCTGGTGACTGCTTGTGAGCAAGGGCAGGCTGGCAAGATCTGGCTTGTGCCATTTCAGAGGAGAGAGAGAGAGAGTGAGACTAGTATGGAAAGGAAGGGAGAGAGAGAATGAAGTACTGGGGGCCCATTACAGTTACAGAAAATCCCAAATTAAAGTTGTTTCTTGGCCTCAAACAGTAGCTGTATATACAAAAAGGGCAGGCTGACAAAATCTGACTTGTGCCATTCCAGATCCAAAGTAATGGGTGGGGGCAGAGATTACAGTTACAGAAAATCTCAAATGAAACTTTCTTATTGACCTCAGATATTAGCTGTGTGTACAAAAAGGGCTGACTGGCAAAATCTTTGACTTGCGCCATTGCAGATCCAGAGGAGAGAGGGAGAGACTACTGCGGGCACCAGAGAAGTTTTACAGTTACATAAAATCCTCAGTTTTTTGCCTGGCTTCAGTGTGGCTATGTGTACACTAGGGCAAGGGCAGCAGAGTGACAAACTAAATCTTTGTGGTGTCCAGTCCAGACTCATTGGGAAGGGGGGGGGAGAGAGAGACTGCAGGGTGACCCACAATAAATGTAACAGTCCTAAAAATCCCAAATACAATTTTTTCTTGGCTTCAGTGTGGCTGTGTGTACAGAGCAAGTACAGCAGAGTGGCAAAATAAATCTTTGACTTGTGCCATCCAATCACGAATAACAATCATCATCACCTACTTTCATTCACAAATCACAATTTCATGTATTAAAAAAAATACTGTTCAAATAACATACAAGTTAATGCACCTATTCTGTGTTGCTGGTTGTGGGTGGCCCAGGGGATAATCTGACTATGACTTGTAGGAGGCTGAGTGTTTACAGCACAATACAAGAAAAGCACAAGCACTACACACAAGTGTCATCATCATCATCATCATCATCACTCATTCCCCATTGTTCTTTATTATCAATAGTTTTATAATATATCACGTTACAAACTTACATTATGTATAAGCATTTACCAACCCCAGTGTGGGACTGTGCTGCATGCGGCTAAAGCACCAGATGTATCTGCATTTCCAATTAAAATTCTAAGGCACACTTAACAGTTGCTGAATTTGGTCACTTAACAGTAATTGTATTGTAGGAGCCAATCCGGTAATCTTGAAAGGAAGTGATGATGGACTGTTGTGCTGTTGGTGTGCTGTGCACACTGTACAGTCACGACAGTAAATTTGTCCCTGGCCTGTGGGTGGGAGTCGTCAGAAGGACATTGCGTTAGAGGGATCTTTTGTTACAAAATGGATCAAAGTGTTGATGAGGCACATTCTATTTCTCAGGTAGGCAGTGGCACTGCAAAAGACAGCAATCAGCCTGAAAAGAGAAAACAAAATCAAACCCCCAAAAGTGATTTTTTCACATCTAAGGTTTCATCTTCCAAGTAAATGCCTGAATCCAAAAAAGCTGAATGTCTCGGATCATCATCAGTCCCAAGTAAATAAAAAAGTTATGTAAAACTTAAGGTGTGGTGGGTACCACTCACAAAGGCACTGCTACTGCCTGTCCCTCATCCAATTCTTCTGAGGTTGAACCCAACGAGGGTAATACTAATAATAAAGATGAAGAGAATGATCAGGTAGCACAAGGTTTATTGGAGGGATGGAAATTGCAGATGAGGAAGAAACAGGCAGAAATGTTTTGGTTGTGGAGGGGGTCAGTGGGAATAAACCACAAGAGGAATAGGTGCAAGAAAAATCTGGAGGGGGGCCCCGAAAAGGTGACCAAGGTGTTGTACCTTCCTTGGAAAAAAAAACGAAAAAAAGATCGTCTTTTGTTTGGTCAGGAACATGGACAGCAGGATCTGCTAAAGGCTTTTTTTGCCTTTTGAAAAGGTATGCCACCATTGCATTAATTAAGCAGTTTCTTACCAGTAAATCTTGTGATAAACCTCTGGTTGGTAAGTGGATAAAGGTTTCCTTTACTCTGTGTCCCCTTAGGAGGAGAGCTGCTGGTGGAGTCAGGATGAGAGGATGCCGAGGGGCCATTCGGCAGGGCTGGAGCCTATACCGTCAAACCATGGGAATGGATGAAAGGAAAGGATGAGAGGAAGAGGCAATGGAAGGAGAGGAAAGCTTAGGAAGAGAACATTTTTTTAGAAGGGGCACCAGGAGATAGAGATTTGCTAGCAACCAATGACAAGAGATTTAAAAGAGAGTACTTGAATGCTGCTAAACACTGCCAGAAACCCCTAGAATGCCAGGACTCACACGTCAACACCAACGCCATTTGGGAAGAACCAAAGCCTGCATACCTGCATACCTGCGTACCTGTTACCCTGATTAGCTACCCGGTTTCTGGGGTTGTAAATGTTGTAAAGCTTTTTGCCTTTTGCAGATACATTTGGTAAAATTAAGAGCAGTAACATGCTTGGCTGTCTAGAGTGGAATCGAGATCCGGCATTCATTTTATATCTATTTACACAATTCTATAAAACATTTGTGAACCATTGTACATTGCGAGCAGTTCCAGAATCAGAAATGGGAAAGGCGGCAAAACAAGCATGTTGAAAAATAAGACCAGCGTTCATACAAAAGTTTACAAAGTATACTCTGGAAGGTTTTTACTGAGAGTTATTGGACATTTTCGAATGTTTTGCCAACAGTTTTAATTTCAGGAGGGTTTTATTAATGGTATCTTTGAGTCTATGCTGAAAGTTGGAACGTTGTACCTGTTAAACATTTATCTTGTTTTCCTTCATTAGTTACTAATACTGGTCTTTTAATTTCAAGCTTGTTTTTTTGAATGAGTAGTGTCCTGATAGTCTAAGATAGCTGAATCACCTTTATAGTGTTGTGGCATAAATCATTCTTGGTCAACAGAAACCAACACTTTTAAACATAACAAACAGTTTTCAAGTCCTTCTATTTAGCTATAAAGCTGTATCTGTGTATTTTAAGCACCTTAAGGCACTTTAAGCACTTTAAATACTTTGGTATTCTAGCATCTAGTATCTAGGTATATTTTAATACCCTTGTAATCCAGCACTGTGGTTCTGAATAGTGAATAAGGCACCAATTAGGTACTGCATTGGGAATATATTCACCAAATACTGACTATTTTTCGAATCCCTTGGTACATATAATAAAGTCAGTATTTCAGATAGTGAACTATCAAATTTAGAAACCATTAAGCCTACATTTTTAAAAGGACACCAAAAGCCACTAATCTAATAGTATAAGGACTATAGTGCATAATTGTGGGTTGGTTATATTTTCTACATGTAGTCAATGCAAATAACTAAATATTGAATCTAAATTAATTTTAGTATATTCTGTAGCAGCCTTGAACCAGTTCAGAATGGAATGCTACATTTATTCACCCTTAGCATTAGGGAGTTGATTTTGGCATTTCCTTTCACTGGAGATAGCAAAAGCACCTAATTTAATTTTTTCAAAAGTCTTTAGAATTATTTTTTATTCTAAGTTTTAGTATTTAGCACATAATTTAAGTTGTGATTGGAATTTGGATTACTGTTTTAAACAATTGAGCATAGCTCTTTAAGCACTTAGCACGTAGTCTGTAATATTAGTTCTACAGTATGACCAGGAACTTAATGAACTATCTCATCCATTACCAGAAAATCTTAAGTCTATATTAATTCTTTGGCATAGAGACAAATACTTAATCAGAAAGCTTATTAATTGGCCAAAACTGAAGGCTATTATATTTACTTTAGCTTGATGGATTTCACTGTTCCACTTTTGCATTATAGTGTCTGAAAAATGGTATCAACGAGGAGTGGAAAAGTCAGTTCACCCTCTCCAGCACTGACACCAGTATATATTACACCAAAAAAAAAAAATTGAGTACAAACAAAAGTGAAAATATGACATCTGAAGCCGAACCCAAAGGTTTGATGGAAAGGGAAGGAAAAAAAACAAACACAAATTACAACCTTATTTAAAGAAGCTAGTCATTGCCAAAGCCATAAGTGTCTTCTTAAAGATATATTGACACCCAATGTTATAGACAAGGAAGCAGTAGATATTATAGATAGCAGTAATTTAAATACAAAAGTAAATGACAAATCTACTATAGATGAAATACAGCTGTCCCTATATGACTCCTTCACTGAAAGCATAACAATACCCAAGTACAGTTGGGAAATGCATTGTCCCTCTGTATTTAACCAGAGTACCCCCTCCCAGGGCACTACTGGAACCTTTTCCTTGGTTTCTCAGCCCTATAGTGAAGAAAGCAAGACTAGCCAGAAACAAAGGAAACCATATTATAACACAAGGGATGATTTTAATAAGTCAACTAAAATGAAAGATAATATGACTTCTCTTATACAGGATATGAGTTTAGCTATTGAGGGACTGAAAAACGTTGGTACCATGTTTTCAGCCAAACAATTTTAGTGGTGTCTATACTCCCATTGTAGGGGAGTTGAATGGAAAATTAAATGATTCTGACAGAAATTCCTCAAATTGGCAACATACATCAGAAGCAAATACCACACATTTAAATGCAGGGAGCCAGTTATCTTTGATGAAAGGAAATTCTTATCTACTTCTATATTGTCCAAACAAACTTTGGAGCTTGTCAGAAGCCCTTATCTGGCTAACATAGCAATTCTTGAGAATATAGCAATTCTGAAAGATGACATTTCGAACTTGAGAACAGATATATTTCACAATAGAACATTATTAAAAAAATCAACACAAATGAAAAAAGAGGAGAGAGAGAATCCTTGAACCAAACACCAGAGCAAATAAATGATGAAATAAGCACTACTAAAAGCAATAAAGCCTTGCAATTGAATTTACCAGCATCTTTTTCTAGACAGATCACAATTATTGAAACAACTCCTGGGAAAATAAACTGTAAATCTAAGAAAAGCAAACAAAATACAAAATCCCAAGGCTTAAAAAACAAAACCCAAAAAAAAAAAAAATAGTAAAAGAAAAACAGTGTTCAAGGCCCATTCTAATTGAAATCAAATAGCAGGAAAAGAAAGGACAGTAGGAGTTGAAATGATAACAGAAATTCCAGAAACAATCATGTAGGGACATGGAATTCAACAGGAAAGTATTGTAATAGATATCCAGGGGAAGACTGGGGTTTTTAATTCTATTTGTATTACAGATAGTTACAATGGAGACACAGTAATCAATGTTTTGCAACCACAAAAAAACACGAACTTGGAGCATAAGGGTAATAGAATACCTGATAGAACTTTATGGTATTAAACAACTGTACCAGGAAACACAACAAATATTGAAAGATTGGATAACCTAATTGTTGCATATTACAGATGTACAGAATAAAATTTTTATAACAAGACCACCAAACATGGACTTCCAAAATGGTGTACTTATTTGTTGCAATACTCTGGAGTCAGCAGAAAACATTTGGAAAAAAGAAAAATATTTAAGAGTGAAAGGGATTCAAATGCTACCCCCACAACTAGTTCCTGTGGTTCTTAGCATCAGGCTTTGGTTTCAAAAGAAAAGAAAGGTAAAATTGGTCATTCTAACAAATGGTATAAGACTACGTTAGAGGTAATATCTGATTATGTTAATTTAAAGGAAGCAGCATGGGAAACCAAAACACTCACTATGTTTGGTTGGAAAGTTTTGAAGAGAGATACAATTAGTAAAATTAAATCAGAAATAGCCACTTTTTTTCAAGAGTCTTAGGTGTTCCATTATCAAGGAAAAGCATAGAGTGGATCAAGGCCCATGATCAAACCAATGGCAGCACTCAAATAGACATTACTTTCTCAAACCCAAAGCTCATGGAATTAACTTTTGAACAGTCTATGGTTCTTGACAGAATGGGCTATAACACAGTAGAAGTCCAATCATTGAGGATAAATCATGTTAGGGAAAGAATGCAGAAAACAGAGGAAAAAGCCAATAGATATGAACAATTAGGAACAGTGGAGGAAGAGAACTGACTGACAACAAGTAAAGATGAATCAGCAATTAACACAAATGCCTATTCTGTCATGGAACATTGAGGGCCTCGTAATAAAACTAGTGGATACAAAGTGTAGAAACTTTCTAGTGCAACATGATATTCTCTGCCTCCAAGAGACTTGGTGTAATGAGGAATTCACCCCCCTGATAGCTGTTTATGAGGGATATTACTTGCCAGCTACCAAGGTAAAAAAAAGTGGCAGATCATGAGCGGGATTAGTAATTTACATAAAAAACCCACTGAACTTTAAGGTAAAACAATTGCCTTGTAAACTCAAGACTGTGCTACCTCTTTTATTAGAGTCTGAAAATGTATTTCTCTTAATATTATATATATATATATATATATATATATATATATACACACACACGTACACACAGGCACAGTACCACCAACAAGAGAAATGTTGGATGTAATCCATAATTGGAATACATTTACAGAATTAATAGAAGGGTACAATGATAGGTATCTTTCTTACCTTCTGATAATTGTAGGGGATTTTAACACTAACGTGGTGAAGGAAACCACACTTGGAGCTCTCCATAGGGACATTTTACAAAATATACCAGATCTAAATTTAAACCTCAAACAAATTCGAAGTGTGAAGGACAATAAGATGAATAAACAAGGGAGAAACTTACTACAAGCCATGGAGGATGTAAACTTTTGTCTACTAAATGGAAGAACTAATGGTGACCTACAAGGGGAATTTACATGTATGGGCCCATTGGGCTCAACCATGAGAGACCATATTTAGACTAATCTGAATGCAGTCAGAATAGCAGAGTCCCTAACAGTCCTTGGAAGACCCAGATCTAGTCATTTACCCCTCAAGTTGATGGTTAAAACTGACTTTGGATATATCGTAGATATGGCAAATCAATACGTAGCTCAAATCAGTGAAATAATAAACTGTAGAAAACTAAGATGGGAAGGTCACTCTATAAACACAATAAAGGAGACACTATATGCAGGCTGCCCATGTGACTGTAGATAGAAAATAATAACAAATACAGAAAATATGAAAGACATTAATGAAAATTGGTTGAAAATAATACTTTAAATTAGACCCTTTTTACATCAGTAGACTATAAAGAAACCAAGACAAAATAATTGATTCAATGGGCTTTGTAAGAAAGCTAAAAAAGAACTAAACAAAAAGGTAAAACTAGTAAGGAAAAATCCAAATAAGGAAGCGCTGAGGCAACTAAATCAAAAGAGGAAAATATACAGAGAATTACTAGAGAAAGAAAAGAAGAAATATCAGTAAATGAGGTGGAATAAGTTAAGACATGTGGTACAAGAAAGAAATAACAAAAAATGTTGGACCATGGTTAGCAAAGGTTATCAACAATATAGTAAAGGAACTGAGGCCTATATTACCCCCCAACAAATGGGACAATTTCTTTTATAATCTGTACTATTCCCCTGATGAAAATAGTTCTACAGTTATACATGTAACTTACAATACTGCCCTTATCCATTCTACATAAATCAATATGAAATGCAAATAGCACTAGAAGAATTAAAATACAATAAGGCTTCAGGTACAGACAAAATAATAGAAGTCTATAAATACTTTCAGGATTGGTGGATTCCTATTTCTCATATAATATTTAACAAAATAATATAAGGTGAGGAGATTCCGAGTAGCTGGAAAGGCAGTGTGGTGTGTCCCATATACAAGAAGAAAGGGGATCCCTCTGACCCATTAATGTATAAACCGATACGTCTTTCGGAGATATCTCAAAATATATTTTGTCGTATAATCTTAGATAGGCTTTGGAAATGGATAGAGGAGTCAAATATACTTAGTGAATTCCAAAATGGATTTAGAAAAGAGAGATCTATGATCCAACATTGTTATTCTCTATCACACTTGATATGGAAATATGTAAAGGTTAAAAAAGAGAAACTTTATTGCTGCTTTGTTGATCTTAAAATGGCATTCAACTCCATTAGCCAAACTCTTCTGTGGTGTGAATAGAAATCCTATATTATGGACTATGCACTTTTTGAAGTCAGAGTAAGGCTGAATCAGGATACCTGGCTAAAAGTAAAATGCAACCAGCAAGGAGATCTAACAAAAGAAATAAAAAAAAATAGGAATAAGAGAGGGATGCCTCTTGGCCCCTGTCCTATTTAATTTGTATATAAATTCCATAATTGAAAGTGTAGACAAACCTGAATTCCATTCTCCAAGTATTAAAAATAGGAAAATACCAGCATTTGCAGATGACCTTGGACTGATATTGAATTCATTACTAGGGTGAAAGAGGAAAATTGACCATTTCTCTAGCATGTGTAAAGAAAACAAATTCATAATAAACAAAAGTAAAACAAATTTACTGGTGTTGTACAAAGAAGAAAATGCCAAGTTTATATATAGATAACAAAAAGATAGATACTGTTAAAAGCTACCTCTATCTAGGAGTTTGCTACACACAAGATATCAAATGGATGGAACACTTAAAACTAACACGTCATAAAATAATAACTGCATTTAATGCTTTCAAAAGGATTTCAGCACAAATAGGGAATGGGTCAGTAAAAGGACTACTAAAAGTCATGCAAGCAAAAATAAGAGTGAGTCTTTTACATGCAGCAGAAATATGGGTCCCAGATAAACTGGAAATTTTACAAACACAGTTAAATAAATTGTTTAGATAGATATGTATAATAAAGGTTCTTTAGGGAATCCCTGCCTCGATTCTTAAGACTGAACTAGGTCAGCTTCCACTTATAACTTATGTTATTGAAAGAAGAAAACTATTTCTATTAAAATTATTTTTACTCCAGGAACACAGAATACCCAAAATGTGTCTGGAGGAGGAACTTGATTATACAACAAGAGGGTCGATGTTCCCAATGATGTCATGCATTGCCTCCAATTTATATCCTATGGGGTTGGAATACATATTACCCCAAATATATTATAGACCATTTGAAGAGATTGTGCTTCAAGTCAAAATCAGGGCCAAAGACATATCCATCTCCGGAGATATGGAACTATTACAAACATATAAGAATTTTAATTGGTATAAAAAATCAAAACAATACATAGTTTAGAACCCTATCTGGTGTTACTGGAGGATCCTGACTTTAGAAGGTTAATTGCCAGATTTAGACTAGAAATATATGACTGTAGATATGTTCATTATCTCCAGAAACTAAAAGATATTGATGATGGACTGTGTAAATGCAAATTAAAGGTTCCAGATGTCTTGAAGCATAGTCTCTTAATATGTGCCTTATATGAAAAATGCAGGAGGTTCTGGCTAGGGCCTATATTATCAAACCTCGGTCTCCCCCTGGATCAAATCTTAATTTATTTGTTCAACACTCAGGATAAAACTATTTTGCTCAGACTTAGTCATTTTTTATTATCAGTGAAACTGTAATATCATGTGTTACAGTATATTTATACAAAAATGGATTGACTGCTTTTTACATTCCATTGTGATTTTATTTATGTATGTTGTTATGTAAGTCAATAATTGTAATGGCCTTGTGTTGAGCAATAAAAAAGATTGTTGTATTGTTGTTGTTTGGTCATACTTCTCCATTAGTGCTTCCAATGAGTTGATAGCAACATGCGCTATTTGTAAACAGACAATCAGCAGGGGTAAAAAGAAAGGAGCATTGGGAACTTCAGCACTAAAAAGGCACCTAGACAAATGTTGCAACATTACTGAAAAGTTCAGTTGTGAGTTTCAAAGAGAAAGTGACAGTGATAGCTCGCTACACTCAGGGGTAACGCCCATAGATGACAGCAGTGGCAGCCCTCCGCAGCACTACACCTCAACCACCACTTCCTGCCATTCGAAGGACTCCTCCAACTGTTATTGAAAGTGACCATGTGTTCAAAAGCCCTCCTCCTTCAAGGAGACAGCTTACCATCTCAGAAGCATATGAGCGTAAAGCCAAATATGCCTCGACTCACCCTGTTGCTGTTACAACAACCCAAAAAATTTCAGAAATGATAGCTGTTGATTTGCTACCATATAACGTGGTTGAACATATAGGATTCAGGTGGCTGCTTGAGTACATTAAACCTTGTTATAGTATACCATCACAGAAATACTTCTCGACAACAGAGATTCTAGATCTTTATGATGTTGTATGTAAAAAATAAAGACGTGTGTTGTGCAGTGCTGTTGGGAGGGTGGTGCATCTCACAACAGATATCTGGACAAGCTGTCAGCCTGAACCCTTCATGTCTGTCAAGGCACATTGGGCATGTTTTGATAATTCACTTGGGACTGGAAACAGTGAAGCATCACAGTTTGCTGTTCTAAGGATGTTTTATTTTCTATCTGAACATACCTCATACAATATCAATGAAGAGCTCCAAAAACCAATAGAGCAATGATTCACTTCACAGGGACTGTCAGTTAGCTTTATAGTTGCAGATAATGGGTCCAACATAAGGAAGGCCTTGGAGGAGGGGGGCTTCATTCACATCCACTGCTTTCCGCATTGCTTAAATTTAGTAGTTCACAGTTTTTTCAATGAAGACAGGGAGATTAAGGATCTCATTAGCACTGGTAAAAGAATATGCACTCATTTCAGTCACCCATGCAAAGCCTGTCACTTGTTTGAAAAAATACAGCAAGAGCACAGTTTACCTTTGCACAGACTGATCCAAGACATTTCTACTGGATGAAATTCAACCTTTTATATGTTCCAAAGGCTGCTGAAACAAAAGAAAGCTATCAGGCGGTACACCTTAGAAAATAAAATTGGTGATGCAGATGTCTATATTACTCCACCACAGTGGGCCATGCTGGAGTTTCTAATTTTTCTGCTCCAGACATTTTTAGAAATCACCAGGGAGGTTAGTGCAAACACAGCAACTCTGAGCCAGGTGATACCCCTAATACGAATGTTAAAATTCAGATTGCATCTGATTAGGGAAACATTAGAAAACCAAGACAGTTCCATGATCACACAGGCTGCCAGTGGTGCTGACACATGCAGGTTGCCCTCCAGAATACAACAAGATCTCACGAGACATATTATCAAAAAAGTTGCAGAAGATGACAAACTATGTAAAATACTTCATTCTGAGTACTACATTAAAGCAACAGTCTTGGGCCCACAATACAAATTGAAGCAGCTATTGAGTGATGATGATGACACTTGTTTTGAGAGAAACAAAGAAGAAATAATTGACGAGGTACATGCTGTCAAGGAACAGAGTGCAACAGCAGCACCACAATCAGAATTTTCTTCATGATACAGCAGCACAGTGTCAGGCAGCCCATCTTCTACTGCTGCAACATTGTCTCCCTCTTCCTCTTCAGCCGCTACAGCTGAATCTTCTTCTTCACCACCAGCCAAGCATAGCACTGTCCCACAGTCACTTGGTTCAGCTTCATGTCTCTGGAATCATTTAGAAGATGTTATTGTAACATCTTCATCTGCCTCTTGTAACACAGCCTCAGCACAGATCTTTGTTGAAATGTACCTGGCAGAGCCCAATATCAACTGGAATGCTGACCCTTTGAAATACTGGAAATCCAAACAAAATATGTGGCCTGCTTTAGTAAACATTGCAATGAAATACATGAATTGCCCTCCAACTAGCATCTGTTCAGAATGATTGTTCAGTTCAGCTGGTAACGTCATTACTGACACATGATAATGTTTGACACCAGAAAATGATGAACGCCTCACGTTTCTCTAAGTCAACATCCCTCACTTTTATATAAAATATGATACCTGAATAAAACATACACTGACTGCTCCAAGCAGGCCCTATGCACAAAACACTTTCAGTAATTTGTGCTTGTGGTGAAAATATTTTGTGAATAGGGCCTACTACATGAGGTAGCAATTGATTGCAACAAGTCAGGTCAGGATGGACAAGGCCAGGCCACTATGATCACATAAGCAGCACAGAATAGGAAAAAAAAATAACATCAGTGGGTTCAGGGTCCAAATACAGCAAGCAACTGCATTTCATGTCACAAACTTACTTGGTGGTACCTGATACCACTATCTGATCTGGAAGGTACAGTACTGCTGTTTACTACTACTACTATTACTATCAGTTTTTGCCCTCATGAGTCACGACTACTACTACTTATTTATCACTTTTCATCCTTACTCCAATCCTACGCCTTACTGCTACTACTTGTCACTTTTTTTGCCCTCAGCAACTGATCCTGAGTCCTGACTGTATTATTTTAATTTTCGTACAGTCATGGCTTAGAAGATGCCTGAAAGTTCAGAAACAGAATATTATTTGTATTTATTTTTTTTTATTTATTTAAATCTAGGATTACAATACCTTTGAGCCAAGGCTCTTTTACAAAGGTTCCACGTCAGCATGTGCAACAGTCATCATTTTTAGTTACAAACATATAGTCATTGACTTACAGACATGTAATAACCAGTACAAAGATTTGAGCTACGAGCAAGACAAGGGGAAGGAGGGAGGTGGGTGGGGGTGAGGGTAGGAGATTGAGGGAGGGAAGGAGGGCAGGGAGTAAGGGGAGTACAAGAGGAGGTTGGGGGTGGGGCAGGGGTGGAGATACGGGGGGGAGGTGGGCTAGGGTGGGAGACAGTGCAGCCAGGGGGCCTTGTTGAGGGAATATGACAGGTAAGGTGTTAGGGGTGCAAAGACTGATTGTAAGTGCTGGGTGCTGGGGCATGTACAGCTGGAACAGTGGAAATGTTAAGATGGGCAATCGCAGGATACAAACAGTGAGAGGCGCAGCTTGGATTTGAAGAGGCCGAGTGTTGGAGCGGTCGCTATGTCACTGCCAAGAGAGTTGAGCCAGTTGGATGCCCGATAGGTGAATGATCTTTGTCCTTGGGTCATGTGACATCTTGGGATATGTAGTAGATGGGAATTGGATCTCCTTGTAATGACGTTCCTTTGTCTAGGCTTAAGGAGGGCACAAACACCAGGTGGGGCAAGCCCCATTATAATTTTCTTGGCCGTGATGCAGTTTGGTATTTTATGCGTTTGTCCAGTTGAAGCCATCCAGATTGGGAATAAAGGTCACATGTGTGGGTACAGAGATGTGAGCCAGTGATGAGACAACAGGCCTTATTCAGGGATGTTGTGATACATTTGAAAGCAGTGGTAGTTGCAGACCCATATATGATTAAGACCATAGTATATGATGCTGATGATGGAGCTTTGGATGGCCACTGACAGTGCTTCTGGGGTTAGGTGTTTCCTGTGCCAGAATAATATTTGTATATTTCTCACGTCCCCAATATTTGGCTGTAAATATTTCACAGAAAAAAATTGCTACTAAATTGAAAACTCATATAATTTCTTTATGGTTTGTGTGTGTGTGGTATGCTAGCCTGGTGACATCTCACTTACAGTAATTGGGCTGAGATTATTATATTACTATATTTTATTTGTGATACTTAAATTAGCTGGCAGTGGCTGGCAGCAAGCAATTGTGGAACTAGGAGGGATGTCATTGTGTTGTGTTGTGTGTCACCAGGTCTTCATCAGGGTGCAGTGGCAAACTTTTTTATGACTGCTCTGCACTTGACCAATGTGATGTGTGACTGGCTGCCTGCCTGCGTGGTGATCACTATGTCTTTCATTTTTCTTCTTTAAGGATTCAGCATCCTCAACATGTAGATCAGATTCAGTAGAAGTAGTCATAGTACTAGAAAACATTACCACCTCTTGGACCAGGTAGTGTACCATATACCACAGTACACTGGGGCGGGCAAAACATTGCATCATTCACATGGGTAGGGTGGGTGGGCTCTCTTAGTGCTGCTTATTTGATCATTCATATTCATTTATTTGGCTTGTCTGGCTCTGACTGGAACATCCATCAAAATAATACCCACACAGCACCCTTAATAAACAAGCATTTGTCAATGCCGAATGTTTGCTTGCTGGCATTGACATTGGTAGTGTAGGAGTTAGAGAGCTGCATAATAGGAATGGCAGTGAAGTATTTCACTGAAGCCAACCAGCCACCACCCTGCAGAGACTGACAGGCATTGGGGTGTGCCTTTGGGTCACCAGGCATAACGGCCACGTCATGTCACCACACCCTACCCTGCAGACACCGACAAGTATCACAGTGTGCCTTGGGGTCTTTAGCCCTTACACTCACCCCAATCCATCAGGAAATATGGTGAGATGGATGCTGTATAGGATAATGGGATGAACTCTGGGGCCGAAGAGTCCAAGGCACACCTTGATGCCTCTCACTGGCTGCAGGCTGTGAAATGGTATGAGCATTACAGGCTAGAATCCCAAGTCGCACCTCTGATGCCTGTCAATCTCTACAGGATGGGGTGTTATGGTCAGAAACCCTAATGCCTCAGGCATTCGTTGGAATTTTCAGTCCAAATTTTCAACATGGGTTTTTTTGTGACACCCCACCTTATGAACAGTGGCAATATCAGTTTGTTAGCCGAAAGCTGATTTTGTACAGTGACTATACCATTTGGCACCACAGGTGCGAAAACACATTTTGAACAGGATGTGAAAAATGGCAGCTGTACGTTCATGGGGAGATGGAAAAAATGGCAATGTTGGAAATCTGCAGTGAAAATATTAAAAAAGCTGGTGAAGTCACAAGCGTGCATAGAAACTGTGCAACGCACACCCATAATGTAATTAGTTTGGGGATTTTTTACAGCAGATTGTCAACACAGGCATTTTGGAACCTCTGCTCATGAACAGTGTCACGGTGATTTTCTTAATCTGTCCCATACAGTGATATCCCACAGCGACCATGCACTTCTGCGCTTAAAGTGTAAAAACACATTTTGGCCATGGTGTGAAAAATGACTGCTGTACTATTCCCAAGGAAGTATGGAAAAAAGCCAGTGGTGAAAATCTGGACTGAAAATATTAGAAATCCATGAAGTTACAACTGTGAGTGGAAACTGTGCAATGGTCGCTCATAACACAGTCATTTTATGGACTTTTTTCACCAAATTTTTAACATGCTCATTGTAACACCTCTGCTTATGAGCAGTGTCACTGTGATTTTCTTAATCTGTCCCGAACATTGATTTCACACACCGACTGTGCCATTGAGCGCTACATGCATGGAAACACATTTTGGGTGAGATGTGAAACATGACAGCTGTACTGCTCATAAGGAGGCGTGGTAAAATGGCAATGTTGAAAATCTGGAGTGAAAATAGAGAAAATTCACAAACATACAAGCGTGCGTAGGAACAGTGCAACACATGCTCGTAAAACAGTCATTTTGGGGAATTTTTTCACCAAATTTTCAACATAGTGTTTTTGGGTGCCTACCTCATGAACTCTGACACTGTCATTTCATAAATTGGTCCCGAAAGGTGATTCCACACACTGACCGCAAAATCACCTTTTGGAGCTGATTAACAAACTTACAGTGACAGAATTCATGAGGAGGGGTCCCAAAAACCCCATGTTGAAAATTTGGTGGAAAAATTCCCAAAAATGCTTGAGATATCCATCAAAGTGAAAAAACCCTATTTATTACATTATACAGCTTACCGGCATTTCCTCAGTTCACGGTCAGCTTTGAAGAGTGCAGACATGTTCCTGGTCCACTGAAGATCACTGCACCAGACTCCGGAGGTATGTATGGGGTGAGGGAGGTGTGTGAGGAGGCAGGGTGCACAGAGGGTGGGCACGGTGGGGGAGTGGGTCAGGACAGTCAGCGAGGAAGGTTTCTCTTTGGTTTCTGTTTTTTTTTTCTTCCACGACACAGGACTTTTGCCATGCTGGGGTGGGCTCCCAGCATGGCAGCTGGAAGGCTGTTTTGGGCAGGGGGCAGTGGAGCTGAAGGGGGATTGGGCACCCCCATCGGCCATACGGGTTATTGCCACACTGGGGTGGGCTCCCAGCATGGCACACGGTTGTCTGTTGGGGGGACATTGCAGCAGATGGGGGATTGGCACCCCTGTCAGCCATACAGTATGTGAGGGGAGGGGAGCACATTAGCATGCAATATGCGTGCGTGTGTGTCTGTGGGGGGGCACAGCCGGTGCGGCTAGTTTCTTTCAAGTTGGTGTCAACATTCAAAACTAGTGTCACTGGTTGTGTTCTCTCTTATTAGTGGACAGCACTCACGCCCGTAAATGCCATGCCAGTATTGGCCACAACAGTGCCGCACCTCCAGAACCTGCTTCGGCACCAAGCTGCTGCAATATGTTTCTTGCGCTGTGTGCAAGCAAACATAAAAAATAAATCTTAGCTGCCTGGCAGTGCCTGGTGGTGCTATGATATAGGTATTTGCACCTGTCTGTCACTCTCTCTCTCTCTCTCTTTGTCTTCATCTTTCCCAGCACACTCATGTCACAGGCCCAAGCAGGATATGCCACCATTATAGGCCAACCATGAAGGAGCTAGTAGTGACAAATTGCTTTTTTTTATCTAGCAGTTTTAATTTAATTTTTATACAAATAATCCATTAAATTATTTTCTTTGGGCCTCTGTGTCAAATGTGAGAGACTTTGGCCACTTTAATACATTTTTTTTTTTGCATTTTTTCAAATATTGGTCAATAAATCAGAACTAATCAGGATAAATCAGAACTTCACTGTGTTCTGGTTCTTATTTAATAAGGATCAGAACTTCACCAAGTTCTCCCAGTCCTAGTTTCTGGGAAGAGGGGTCTGGGGGCATGCTCCACATGAAATTTTGAAAATGTAAGGTGTGAAATGATGCATTTGGTGCATTTTAGGCCCAGTTTCAGGAGCAAAGTGCCGACTACCTCCCTCAAAAATTCCCCTAGTTCCTTTCTATCACAAAGCAGCAATAATAATGGCTGCCTCACCTGGATGTACTGATTCTGAGGGAGATGTCTGGTGTTCTGGTAGAACAACCAGGCATGTCCATCAGCTTCTTTCCCATCCCTACCCTGCCAAGGACGCTTGTGACAAGACTGTGATGGAGAGAAACTAGGAGATGGGCTCAGGTGAAAAGCACATGAAACAGAAACTTACAAAAAATGAAGACAGCAGTTGTGTTCAATTTATATCAGTTCAGCTTATTTATGGAAAGCAAACAATGTTTCATAACAAAAAAGTATGCACATTGTTCTGCCAGAATTGCAGACGAATTAAACAGTGTTCATTTTTTAAAAGGCTATTGTGTAATATGAAACATTTAACTCAGCGGATTCAGGAGAAGCATACGTCTTCTATGTTTTTTAGCAAATAAGTCAGTAACTGCACAGTAGTCTATTGGGACATCTCTATGTATGAAGAGCAACAGTAAGCTGTTTAGGCGATCCTGTTCCATTGTGCTTCACAGTTCTAACTTGATGAACTTTAATAAGGAATTTGCTCTTTCTACTCCAGCTGTTATAACTGGACTTAACAAAAGAATACTGGCCGGATATTCAAACTGTACCAAGCTGTGGCGCCAAACTGGTATAGCTCAACAGCTCTTGAGGGGTGTGGGCGACTGATATTCAATGGAGCTCGCCATGGCTCAGCAGCTTTGAATATCACATGCTGGCCACCCCAAGTGTGCATGGTGCAGTGGCACTGCACCAGTGCAAGAGGCCAGAGCTTGGCATGGAGATGCGCTAGCACAAGTTCCATTGTGCCATGCACAGCATCAGCGGATTTCAAAAGTTAATATGCAAATGGTGCCATAATGTATGCAAGGCACACATGGGGCCATTTGCATGTCATTATGGCTCCATTTGCATGCAGGTGCACCGATCCCTGACGACTTGCGCCTGGCGCCCTGTCAGGCAGCAGCCGTCGGGGACTGACGCCCCTGCAGCCCGATCGTAGGCATTTGTACAAAAAGTAAACTCCGTCCTATATCTCTGGTGGTCCAGTGGACCGCTATGTGCCCGATCGCGGGCATCTGTAAAAATGAGAACCCTGTCCTATATCCCTGGTGGTCCAGTGGACCGCTATGTGCCCGATCGCGGGCATCTGTAAACATGAGAACCCCGTCCTATATCCCTGGTGGTCCAGTGGACTGCTATCTGCCTGATCGTGGGCTTCTGTTAAAAAGAAAGGAACAGGTCCAATATCCCTGGTGGTCCAGTGGACCGCTGACTGCCCTATAGCGGACTTCTGTTAAGAAGAAAGGAACAGGTCCAATATCCCTGGTGGACCACTGACTGCCCGATCACAGGCTTCTGTTAAAAAGAAAGAAACAGGTCCAATATCCCTGATGGTCCAGTGGACCGCTGACTGCTCGATCGCGGGCATGTGTAAAAAAGAAAAATTCCAATATCCCTGGTGGTCTAGTGGTACCCACCCACCTGGCCACTGAGCCCCACCACTCTGCTCCCTCCTGGTCAGCTGGTGGGTGGCAGCACCCCACCCACCTGCCGCCCCTCCGCCCGCTGACTGACACCTCGGTAGGGCTGCATGCCCATTGGTTCACAGTGTGAGCTAATGGGCATGCAGCCCCTATCAACTGACATACATCCAGTTATGTGAATGATTCATTCACATAACTGGAATGTGTAGTGCAGTAGGCTGCACATCCATTGGCTCACGCCAGAACCAATGGGCATGCAGCCCTACTGAGGTGACAGTCGGCAGGCGCGGGCAGCAGGCAAGGGGTGTTGCCACCCACCAGCTGACCGGGGAGCGGGCGGGTTCCAGTGGCCGGGTGGGGGAGCACCAGACCACCAGGGATATTGGAATTTTCCTTTTTTACACATGCCCATGATCGGGCAGTCAGCGGTCCACTGGACCACCAGGGATATTGGATCTGTTCCTTTCTTTTTAACAGAAGCCCGCAATCGGGCAGTCAGCAGTCCACTGGACCACCAAGGATATTGGACCTGTTCCTTTCTTTTTAACAGAAGCCCGTGATTGGGCAGTCAGCGGTCCACTGGACCACCAGGGATATTGGACCTGTTCCTTTCTTTTTAACAGAAGTCCGCGATCAGGCAGATAGCAGTCCACTGGACCACCAGGGATATTGGACAAGTTGTTTTTTATGAATGCCCGTGATCGGACACATAGTGGTCCACTGGACCACCACGGATATAGGATGGGGTTCTCATTTTTACAGATGCCTGTGATCGGGCACATAACCGTCCACAGGACCACCAGGGATATAGGATGGGGTTTTCTTTTTGTACAGATGCCCACGATCGGGCAGATAGGGTCCACTGGACCACCAGGGATATTGGACGGATGAATTCTTTTATTTTATTACAAATGCCCTTGATCGGGCATGGGGAGGTGCCGCCAGGTGCAGCCGGAACTCGGGTGGTCACCCATAGGTGGCAGCTGCCATGTTGTGCACTGCAATGCGGCAACTCACCTGTGGGTGGCCATCAGTTGTTCCTTTTTTTTTTGGGATCAACTTTGTGCTGGTGCAGGTAGGGATTACGCATGCATGGCTCTGCACATTCCGGGCTAAATATCGGGCAAGGGCACGCCCTCCCCACCTGTGCCTACATACATTACTGATGTGCTCCGGCACTTCAGGATTTGTGCTGCGGACTTTTCCCTTTTGAATATCACGCCGGGGCACATCAGTGGGTTGTGTGTGGCACAACACTGTTGTGCCATGCACAACCCTTTTGAATATCTGGGCCACTGAGTATAAATGCAATGTTGGGAAACGTGGGCAGTTGTCTGTACAAAGGTGACCTTTAAGTCAGCAGGTAATGAGCCTTGAGTGCTGCAAGATATGGATTCCAATTTTCTTTTCCATAATCAGAGCTCTTGGTGAAAGGTTGATGGAGAGGGCAGGTCATCACCAAAGAAGCTTTTAAGTTCACTTTCTTTTTCATGAGTGAGGCTGCCAAGGTTTGATGGGATGAGGGAGAGGCTTTGTACAGCTGTGCAAGATATAACTGCGAACCTTCTGGACAGTTCTGAAATGAGGTGCTCAAGAAAGGGAATAAAAATGGCCCACATCCAGTAAACCTCTAGACTGCCACCCTCTACATTGTTTCTCTGTGTTTGGTAGTTGCAGTGACGTGGAATGGATAAGTCTTCCTGGTCAGACAGTTTGCTCATTTCTTCTATCACTTCAAATAGGATGTGGAACTCTTGTCAAGATCTTCACGAACTGAGTGTAATTCACGAAGCACAAGTTTAACCAGTTCATAAGCATACACTATGTCCTGAGAAGATCCTTGTAGCAACTTGCTAAGTGTTTTGGTGAAGCTATAGAAGTGTCTTGCTGACCGAAATGCAACAATGAAACTGGGCTTTGTGATGACATTGTATAGCCCATGTGCTTCAGAAACAGCTTTTGCATCCCAGTGTTTTTCCTCGTTGGTTGACCTGTTTTCAAAACAGTCAAGCATAGCTTTGTACAGGTGGTGAAAATCTTCAAAGGATGTATGCCTCTACACCCATCTGGTCTCGCACAGTAACTTCACTTTTTGTTTCTCCACAGGTTGGTCTCCATTTTTAGATCTTTCAGAGTTCATCTGCTGAAGTGACTGCTCCAGATGCCATTGGTGTTTTGGAGAATACTTGAAGAGGATCCTAACTTCCATTACAGCACTCATCATCCAGGTTATTTCTAGTAGCTCACAAGCTTTTGAAAGAACAAGGTTTAATTGGTGACTGACACAGTGATAATAAATGGCCTCTGGTGCAGTTTTTGGAATAGAGCAGCACACCCCTTTTGTGGCCCTGCCATGTATCTAGCACCACCATCATACCCTTGAGCTCTGCAGTGTTTGAGATCCAGAATAACATTTTTTAGACATGATTGCAGTTTGTTGCATATATCCATCCCCGTCACTGATTCACATATAATGAATTCAACAAACTTCTCTCCTGGCTGGCCATTTTTCAAGTATCTGAGTACAACTAGAAGTTGTTTCCAGTTACTGATATCTGTAATCTCATCTGCTTGAATGGAATAAAATGGCCCCAAAGATTGTTGCTTGATGTCCTTTACTATGTGTTGCTGAATATAATGTCTAATGCAATACAGCAGCTCATTTTGGGCAGTCTTGGAAATGTAGGTTGCATTTGTTTGGCCTCTCACCATCTCCCAGCCAGGGTGTTAGTCATGCTACTACTCCTGTCAGGGAACATTCATCCAAACCCTGGCCCACTTCCCAGAAGCTCCCCGACTAGCACCACAGGCCTATGCATGGTCTCCATGAATATCTGTAGCCTCCTAAAAAAGTTTGACTCACTGCAATGCCTGATCACATCAATTAACCCTGATGTCATCGCTCTGGTTGAGACTTGGCTGTCGAAATCCTCCCCTGACTCCCTAGTCTCCCTTCCTGGTTTCACCCTCTTCCGGTCTGACCGTGTTGGGAGACGGGGTGGCAGCTGCACTATTTATGTCAAGGAATCTCTCCCCATACTAGCCCTGCCTGCTCCCATCCTTGACTCCAGGACCCAGGCGCTTACGCTGAAACTAACCCCTGACCCTTTAAAGGGACCCCTTTATCTGATTACTGCATACGTGCCCTCCAGGGACCAAACGCAGGCCATTGCCTCTCTTACAGAATAACTTTCCTCACTACCTCCTTCCGCTGATCAAATTCTGGTGGGTGACTTAAATGTCAACTGGCTCAGCCCCTCCTCCTCCTCTACCTGTGACTCCTTTTCTGCAGTAGACCTAACGCAATTAGTTACCCACCCTACCAGGACTAACCCCAAGAGAGGCTCCAGTACCTTGCTTGATGTGGTACTCACCAACCGCCCTAATCGGATCCCCAATGTACAAGTCCTCCAAGACTCTCTCAGCGATCACTCCCCCATTCTATTTTACTGGTCATCCTCAGTCCCCAAACCCATAGTACAGTCCACATGCCGGCGGCGTCTAATACCTGGTGGACTGATAAAACTTAAGGAACTTCTGTCCCAAATTGACTGGTCTCCTATACAGGCAACTCCTGACATCGACACAGCTCTCTCCTTCTTTACCCAAACTTTTAATAATACCTGTGATATCTTTGCCCCAATGTCAACCCGCCGTTCTAAAAGGCAGAATGCCCCCTGGGTAACACCAGCTTTGGTCCACCAACTCAAACATAGGGACAACCTATGGCACCATGCCATTGAGACTGGCTGGCCCAGTGACAGGCAGTTATATGCTGCCGCCCAAAACAAGTGCACTCGGGCCATCAGAAAGGCCAAGTCTGAACACTATCGGTCCTCACTCACTGCCTCATGGGGAACCCCAGAACCTTCTGGGACAACATTAAACAGTTAAATTGGAGTGCACCTCCCCCACCCTCCCAGATCAACATTAATGGCGTGATCTCCTCAGACCCAGCCCTCTCAACCAACCACCTCAACACCTCATTCACTGACCTTAGCCCTATCCTCCCTACAAATTTTTTTGACCCTCCTCCCCCAGTGACTGCCGTAAATCTTTCTCACCCTTATTTTCTCCTCCACCGTGTTTCTGCCCAAGAACTTAGGCTGCACCTTGTCACTGCCCTCAAGAGTAATAGTACGGGCAGTGACACCCTGGATCCGTGTATCCTACAGCTGGTCTTAGACGCAGTCCTTACCCCGATCACGTGCCTCATCAACCACTCTCTTTGCCTGGAGAAGGTTCCAACTGCCTGGAAAGTCACCACTGTCACCCCTATCTTTAAAGGTGGTGATAGGACTGTGGCTGGAAACTATCAGCCAATCTCCATTCTCTCTCCTCTCTCCAAGGCCTTGGAAAAAGTGGTGGCCTCTCAAATCTCTGACTACCTCTCCACCTACAATGTCCTATGTCCTGAGCACCATGGCTTCTGAGCGGGCCACAGTACCAACACAGCCCTTTTAGAGTTCTCCAACTTTCTCCACTCCTCCTTAGACACTGATTCTCTGGCTGGTGTGGTCTTCATTGACCTCTCTAAAGCTTTTGACACTGTCTCCCACCCGCTCCTTCTTGATGCCCTTAGTCTCTCTGGTTTTGCTGTTGGGCCTATCTCCTGGTGCACCAGTTATCTGTCTGACCGCTCACAGCGTGTAAAAAGTAATGGGACCTACTCAGACATCTGTCCCATCTTTTCTGGGGTTCCCCAGGGCTCCATTCTGGGCCCCTTACTATTCTCCCTTTACCTTAACACCCTTCTACGCTCTTGCTCGGGGAACATTCTATTATGCGCTGATGATGCAGTCATCTTTGCCTCAAGTCGTAACCCTATTACCCTCCAGGACCTCGCTGCAGAAGTCCTTTCGCTGAAGCCGAGGGCTGGTTCAAGAAATATAGATTGGTGATAAATCTTAAAAATAAAAACATGTTCTTCACTCATCCTCAAAACATGTCCTGCAACTTCAAACTCCTCATTCACTCTGGGTCCTCTTTACCACTCTCGAACAAGTTTGCTCCTATAAATACCTAGGGATCCATTTTGACCCCTCCTCTCCTTCCATGGACACATCGCTGCCCTAGCCACTGCCACTAATATCCGATTGGGCATCTTACATCAGTATAAACACTGCCTCCCCAGGCTCTTGACTCACAGTCACCTCTCTATCCTGTCCCTAGTGGACTATGGACTGCCGGTGTATGGTGCTGCTGATCAGACCGCACTCCATAAAATTTGCACTACTCTGAATAAGGCCTGCAGGTTAATTACTGGGGCACCTAGGCTAACACACACCTGTCTACTGTACACTAAAGCATTGGTACTTGATCTTGACAAGCGCCTCAAATATCTGACCTGTACCCTTACAAAAAAGACCCTCCTTGGGCTATCCCCACCAGGATTGACCACCACCATCCGCCACTGTGTCCCACTAGTTCATACTCGGACCTCTGGGAAAACCTCTCTTGTTATCCCTAGAGCTAGGACCTCTCACGGCTAAAGAGCCTTCAGCTTTAGGGCCCCCTCCTGGTTCAACACACTGCCCCCCCTCCATCTCCAAAGTTCCAACTATATTGTGCTTCAAAACGTCCTTACGGAACCACCTTGTTAACACCCGAAGCTGTAATTGCCACTAATCAAAGCTGTACTCAATACTTATGACAAAGCTTATTACTAAGCTGCTAAGGACAACATAACTCTGGTATTGTTTGCATCAATCCTACCTGTACCAGCTTGTTTGTATCTATGTCTTAAGTTACTGTTATACTGTGTTATACTGTTATACTGTGTATTTTTGTTTGTCTTACTGTGACAAGGTACCTTTGTAAATGAGCCTATGGCTCAAAGGTTTTCCAAACTGCTGTCTAAATAAATAAGTAAAATAAATATGTCCAGGTGGGTTTGTAGTTCTTTGTCACCAGCATCAATGCAAAAATTAATTAAAGCTTTAACGTTTCCTTCCTTGCTATTAGAGTCAGATGATGAATCATCCCTGCGTCCACAAAGTGCGATATCTTGCTTCCTGCAATGCTCCAAACACTTGATGATGGATGTTAAAACAATTCTACTTTTTGCAACCTGTTGCTGGGTAGAATTTGATAATGACAAGTCCACTCTTTGACTTTGGTTCTCAGTTGTAGTGATAAATGCAGTTAGTTTAGCCTCTGATTTCCTGTGGTATTCTATGTCCGAGTGTTTGAAAATATCTGCTTTGGTATGTTGCCAGTTGCAGTATGGCTGCTCAATGAGAAGTTTTTCATGGCCACTCTGTCCTGGGGTAGGAAACAAGATACAAGCTAAGCAGTACAAGCCATAGTCTTTAACTGAATATGCTATGTAATCAAACTGGTCTAGCCATGTACGCTGACACTGTCATAAAGAAATGCCAGACTTTCTTCTCTTGGCAACAAAGCTTTTTGATGGAAACTTGTAGCTAATATCTGGCTTGCAATGTTTTATTTGAGTGCATTTTTCATCATCTGTAATACTTGATCTTGAGATGTAGTCACTTATGTCTGTTTGTGAATTCCCATTGATGCTGGAAAGGTTTTCATTCATCATATTGACAGGATTTCCGAAATAAATGATGTGATGGTATCCACTTCATGTAAAATGTTCTCTGATGTTCTGGTGTCCATTCCATCTTTTGGGGTTGTTTCTGTCACAGTATGTTTTTCACCTTGTGGGGTTGTCTCTGTCACTGTATCTTAAAAGTAAAATGTAAATAAAATCAGTTTAAGCAAGATGAATTAAATACACTTACATTTTTCATCATGTGAAAGCGCTGTAGAAGATTGATTGCCTTGGTATGCTTAACCAAGGATCAGCCTTTTGCATTCTGCCCATGCTTTCAATGTCTATTAGAAGTACAAGGACAGAGAGCACAAAGGTGTGAATCAGTGCAGGAAAAGAGGTGCTCAGACACGCTCAGCAGATGCACTCAGACAGACACAAAGATGTGATCCTCAGATATGAAGAGGTGCTCCAGAGACAGACTGAAACTGTCAGCACAGATGCAAAAACAGAAGCTCCAGAGAATGTTATTTGTGCGATACTGTGGTGCCCAGTGCTACAAATTTATTTGGCAACAATGGAATATTATAACCTGGGATGCCAACATGTCAACAAATATTCAATTAAAAAACTATGTGTGTAACTTTCTTATGCTTGAAGCCCACAAAGCCCCGCAACATTGGGTAGTATTTGGAACATCAATGTGTAGGTGTGTGCAGAAAAGATCTTGGCTGTGTTTAGTTGCCTTCTGTTGGTGCTGAGCTAAACCATTTAGTTCATTTTAAAGGTTATTATACATTGGGGCAGTAACAACTGCTTCCCAAATGTACAGTTTGCAATAAGAAATATTGAGATCCTACAGGGAAGCAAAAGACATATTACCATGTAGCCAATGAAAGTGAAAAGATTCTGAAGACAATTTTATATCCATGTGTGAATGGGATGAATAAATGCTTTTCAAAATCCCCATGTGAAATGTCTCCCTTGTTCTCCAAGCTTTCTGCCCGCCTTGCTTACCTACTGTGCATGATTCTTCAGCAATTTTGGTTTTTTTATTGAAAAAATTGAAAATTGATTACTGCTGGGGACCTCGATTTCTGGGTGCAGCCTTGATAACACTTGACAATATCAAGACGCTGAAGCTCTTGTTGATCTTTTCCAGCAGATCTTTGAGGATCAGGGATCCTAGTTAGTCAAAAAAAAATAATTCACAAGAGTCCATGTATTACTGGAAGGACACAGTAGGAAGCCTGCCCACACATTCACCAAAAGAGGTATTTGGAGCCTCTCATCTAATCTTGATGTGTTTTAAGTTCTTGCTTTGAAGAACTATCAGCTTAGTGATCTCCCAATTCCATCTGAACTATCATGTCACTGTGCTTGAAATGTCACATTAGCTGTGATTTGAAGATTCTCCTCTGTGCTCTCCTTTTGCTTTCATAGCTTGCCTCGCTCTATTCTCTAATGCTCTGCACTTTCCACACAAACCACAAAACTGAGACAACTACAATCTTCTGTTGCAGCACTCTGCCTCCACAATAGTGTTGTTGCAAAAACTGCACAATTACTGGTCTAACAAATCCACAGAAATGGTGCAAGTATGATTTTGGCACAAAACATTAGACCAGTTCTTGGCACCAGTGCCCTGGGCTGGATGTTCTGACATTATTCCATGCAATTAATGAACTATGTAGCAAACAAGCCATATGTACCATTTCTGAGGAGTTCCTTGCTGTGTAGTTTTCTGCTTATTGCATCGAACTGTGTGACTCTCTGGCATCTCCACAAATGGTGGACCAAAATGTCACCTATGACATGCCTTGCTAAGAGATACTGTCAGCAGCACAATAAGGTATTCACTGGGAGCTTAAACAAAGTAAGGCAAATATCTATGGTTCTCAAAAGAGGTGGCAGTGAAGGTTAGGGAGAAAAAGATAGCATTTAGGAAGTATAAGGAAACACAGCAGGAGCAGGACAGAGAACTGTACCAATTAAGGCAGAAGGAAGCAAGGAGAGTAATCAGAATAGCAAAGGCCCAAACTGAGGAAAAAATAGCCAACTTAGTTAAGAAGGAGGATAAAGTCTTTTATAGGTATATCAGGGAGCATAGAAAGACAAAGTGAGGGATAGTGAGGCTGAATAGAATGGACAGTGGGTGGGCAGAGAGGGACAGTGAACAAGCAGGGATACTGAATGAATACTTCTGTTCAGTATTCACAAAAGAGGAGGTGGGGGAGGTGCCTAATCCAATTAACAGAAGCACTCTGGAGAGGGGGGTCGATCTCAGTCCTTTCACAGAAGAAAGGGTTCTGAAATAACTCCTAAAACTGAAGGTGGACAAAGCAATGGGGTCAGATGGAATTCACCCCAGAATTCTAAAAGAATTAGGCAGAGAACTAGTGACACCACTGACTACCCTTTTTAACAAATCATGGGAGGATGGTGTGGTACTTGAGGACTGAAGGAAAGTAGATGTGATTCCCCTTCACAAAAGTGGGACTAAGACAGAGGCAGGAAACTACAGACCTGTCAGTTTGACCTCTGTGGTAGGGAAAGTGATGGAATCACTTCTGAAGGAAAGAATTGTTGATTACCTAGAAGCCAGTGGGGCACAGGACCCAAGGCAGCATGGGTTCACAGTGGGAAGGTCATGTCAGACGAATCTAATTGATTTCTTTGACTGGGTGACCAAAGTAGTAGGCCAGGGAGGGGCTGTGAACATGGCCTCCCTAGACTTTAGCAAGGCATTTGACACAGTCCCACACAAAATATTAATGAACAAATTAGCCAGCCTGGGAGTGGGTCCCAGGGTGGTAGCCTGGGTAAAACATTGGCTGGATACAGGACACAGAAGGTAATTGTAAATGGAGTCCACTCTGGAGAAAGAGGGGTTACTAGTGGGGTACCACAGGGTTCAGTACTGGTTCCAGTCCTTTTTAATGTCTTTATAAGTGACATAGCAGAGGGACTGGAAGGAAAAGTATGCCTCTTTTCAGGTGACACAAAGATCTGCAACAGGGTTGATACACAAGGAGGCGCAGAAAGGATGAGAAGGGACTTGGCAAGGTTGGAGGAATGGTCAGAAGTATGGCAGCTTGGATACAAAGCAAAGAAGTGCAAAATAATGCACCTGGGAAACAAAAACCCAAGGGAAGATTACACAAGGGGGGTGAAGGTAGTAACAACGACAAAAATGGAAAGGGACCTGGAGGTAATCATATCAGATGACCTTAAGGTTGGCAAGCAATGTGAGAAGGCGGGAGGGCTGGGAGATACTGATGTATAGAGAGGTATCACCAGCAGAAAACAGGAAGTTGTTATCCCCTGTACAGACAGTTGGTGAGACCCCATCTGGAGTACTGCATCCAGTTCTGGAGACCCCATCTCCGCAAGGACATAGACAGGATAGAGGCAGTTCAGAGGAGGGCAACTAAAATGGTGCAGGGTCTGCAAGAGAAGCCATATGAGGAAAGACTAAAGGAACTTAATATGTATACCCTTGAAGAAAGGCGGGAGGGGGGGACATGAGAGAAACATTTAAGTACTTCAGTGGAATCAACAAAGTCCAAGAGGGTAGCATCTTTCAGAAAAAGAGATGTGCAAGAACAAGGGGACACAATTTGAAGATAGAAGGGAGATGGCTCAGGGGCAATGTGAGGAAGTATTTTTTCACAGAGAGGGTTGTGGATGGATGGAATAGCCTTTCTGAGGAGGTTGTGGGGTCTAAAACTGTGGGAGAATTCAAGAATACATTGGACAGACATAAGGCAATTCTTGGGGGTAGGAAGAAATAGGCTACTGGTTAAATAGGATCTGCAGCTTATCCTCTAGGTAGTGAAATAGGCAGACTAGATGGGCCAAGCGGTCCTTATCTGCCATCAAAGTCTATGTTTCTATGTTTCTATCAGCTTGAAAAGCCCTGAAGGAATTAAAACTTCAGCAGAGGCTGAATATTCAGTCCTCTCCCTACACAAAACTGAAGGTATTAGTATCTACATGAACAAGGAGCACAGTATTTTACAGGACAATGGACCAATCTGCTTGACAGTTTTTAACCAGAGTCTTACAGGAACATTGATCATAAATTATATCATTATTTACTATAGAGCCCGCCTTGCTCAGATTTTATCCTGGTTAGCAGTAAGAATCTGGGTGAAAACTAGACACAAATGAATGCAACAACACAAGAAAACCATGCTTTCCTTTTACAACAGCAGCAGCAACAAATCCCCCATGCCCCCCACCACCAACACACATACACACACACACACACACATATACACACAACATGCAGTATGTGCCACGATCAGTGACACCAACACAGCAACCTACATACCTGTTGACAAAATCGACAGTTTGCTGACAGGTCACTGTGTTGGTGCGCCTGACACAGGGGTACACTGTCTCCCGGTTCTGTATCCCCTTCTTGAATCAACTCTTTTTTTTTTAAATTCAAGTTTATTAACAACAATCAGGTACATCATGTTTATACAATCAATTTAAATGCATTTATGTATCATATTAAGAAACAAACATTCTCTTGGTTTATACAATCTGTCACATTAATTTTAATTCATCAAAGGTTATTATTTTATCTATATCTATAGCAGCCAAAATTCTCTCCTTATTACAGTTCTAGTCAATTTATCTTCACCTCTTTGAAATTACGTCAATTTGCAATCCTCTTTTCCCTCCCCAATCTCCCCACCCAATCAGAGACCACCCCTGTAGAAGGTGACGACTCTGCTTCCATTACAAGATAGAGCAAGGGTTATTCATTAATTTCATTGTTGGCGGTTTGCCAGATCTCCCATCTAGTCCTCCTTCTTAAATAAACAGCAATTCTGTTGTTAATTTTGTAAGTGAGTTCCCCCAGCTCGGATATGGTAGCCACTACCTTTATCCAATTTTATTTAGTAGGAGGGTTAGGGTTTAGCCATCTTTTCATGATGGCCTTATGTGCCGCTGTTATCAGGATGGATCAGAAATATAATGAGTCAGCATCTCTTAGCTCTGTAGGGGGGTGTCCCAAGATCATTGAGGACCACCCTAATGCTGTCTGCAAAGAAAATATAACTTCAAGTGCCCCAGTGATCTCTCCCCGAAGGTCTGAAGGCCGCTACAGGACCACAAAATGTGTAGGTGGCCTGCTTCTAATGTTCCGAAGTCCCTCCAGCATTGCAATGTGTTGTTTGAGTTTCTTTTACTGATTATTTGAGGGGTTAAGAAATATTGAGCTCTGATCCACCAGGAGAATTCCTGCCAATGAGGGGATTGAGTTGTTTTTTTGGCCATATAGAAGATACGGTCCCAGTTGAGTTCCACTGGGTCATGGGGTACTTTTAATAAGTGGGTCCCCTTTTAGTGTAGGCAGAGCTTTATATAGGTGTGAAATCAATCCTCTTTGATTACTAGCTCTCTTGTTTTCCTGAATGGCCAAGAGGATCGGCTGGGCTCTCTCTGAATCAGTGCCCTTTTTCTGTAGTCTAGAGATGTAGTCTCTAGCCTATAGGTACCTAAAATGATCTGAATTTTGTAGGCCATATTTATTTTTAAGAGAGCCAAAGTCTAGTAATATATCACCTTGCCAGAACTGGGACAGGTATCTCTGACCTTTCATTTCCCATGTATGGAAAGAGCAGTCTAGGCATCCCAGCTGAAAGTCTGGGTCCCATGCCAGTCTTTTTAAGGGCCATATGGAGGTTTTTAATTTATATTTCTGCCATATTCTGTGAACGGATCGAGCTGTGTCTCTAATCAAGGTGAGACCTGGGTGTGGGCCTCTATTTGTGTTGGTGATCAGTAATCTAGTTTCGAGTGGGAGTGACCCCTCTCCTCTTTCCTCTTCTCTTTCCATGAACTCCCAACCTGGGGAGGCATTGGGATTGGACCACAATATGGCATTTTTTAGTTGTGCCACTAGAAAGTAGTCTCCCAAGTCTGGGAAGGACTATCCTCCTTTGTCATGGTGGGTTTGTAGAATTTTTAGATTTATTCGAGGTCTCTTGGAGTTCCAAATAAATTTAGTAAACAATTTGTTACATGTTTGAAAAATCAATTTATGTATATACGATGGTAAGCCTTGGAACAGGTATAGAAACCTGGGAAGCACATTCATTCTCAGTATGTGTATCTTGGCGTGTATAGGTAAATTTATCAGAGCCCATCTTTCAAAATCTTTTTTCAGGTTGTTTATTAGAGGTATATAATTCGCCATGAAGAGTTGAAAGTATTGCTTTGTGATATAGGCCCAAGATATTTCATTTTATGTGCTTTCCAATTCAGGAGAAGAAGGGAGCATATCTCCTCAGTGGGTTTATAAAAGAAGGTGAGTACTTCGGTTTTATTTTTATTTAGGGAGTATCCCTCGTGTCTCCCAAATTCCGTCAATATTGCCCAGACTTGTTTTATAGATTGATGGGGATGGGTGAGGCTTAATAGCATGTCATCTGCATATAATGATATTTTTTTATGCAGTTCTCCCACTGTCACTACTCAGAGTTGATAATCTAAAGTATGGGAGGTGCAGGGTGCAGAGCCCTCCACATAAGGGGTTCAGGGGGCAAAGCATGGACCGGGAGACAATCGGGATTGATGTCGAACACAACTTATGGTCACATAAATCTTGTCACTGCGATGCCAGTCAATGAAAGTGTTGACGAACCAGCATCATAGAGCCACAACATGCAACAGGAGCAATTTCTTTTCCTCAAAAAGCTGTGTGTGTGTGTGTGTGTGTGTGTGTGTGTGTGTGTGTGTGTGTGTGTGTGTGTGTGTGTGTGTGTGTGTGTGTGTGTGTGTGTGTGTCTGTGGTAAAACCTGCTAGCACATGAATACGCTTTTATCGAATGGGTACAGAAAATGCAGCATAAGGTTTGGCCAGCAGGCATGCTTGGCAAGACAACTTCCTATGGCAAAAAAGAAGTGTTGCCAACAAAGACGCTGCACCAAAAAAACCTTGTGCCAGCATTTAAAATCTTAATCATTCATACAGCTGCTATTTCAAATTTTTGCACAAAGCATCAAATAATACTCACAGAATCAACACAAACAGGCCACCATCATATTTTCAAACAGAGTGCCAAAGTGTGTGCATTTTTCTGCCCTGCCCACCTGCTAACATGTTTGCTTCCTCACGCACAGTCACCCAGTTGTTTTTTTTTTTTTTTACTGCAGCAAACACAGAAACTCATACAGGAAAACAGTGCTGTGAGCACAATGCAGACCAGGAATAAGCACAGTGAACACATCAGGAATGGGAAACGTATCAAAGCATCAACCACTCTTTCAGTAAAACGTAGGAACTCTTATACAAGATAATTTCAACATCATGGGAGCTGATGGCCATCGGTCACTTAAAAAGATATAAAGAACTTCCAATTAGAGTGATAGACAATTAGAGATGGATGGTAAGGCAGGCAAGCTACTTTTTAGGTGAGGCAGGGACTGCATACCATGGGGAGCTCCTCTGGCTGTAGTGGGGTCATGTCCAAAAGTATTGTAGAATGCTGGGGTGTATTAAAGGAGTGACAAGCAGAAAAAAATATGTATTCTGTCATGTTCAAGGCCTGGGCCCCATCTTGCAATACTGGACACAGTGCTGGGCTCCTTAAAGTGACGCTTTCATGAACTGTCCATCATCGTTTGAAAGCCAATGAAAAGCTCTGTTAGATGAAGTGCAGGTTTCCTCTGTAGCTAGCAGCACTCCAGAGGTACCGAGGATTAAGTATGACCCATACTGATCCTGCAGCTATGATTTTCAGAACTGTGTGATGTCACTGACTGTACTTGACTAATATAGGCCTAGCCATAGCTTGATAGTCAGTGATATCGGCCATGTAGTATCAGTATAGGGCAGACTTCATCATCAGTATCCCTGGATTGCTTCTAGCTTCACACAAGCCCAATACCATTTTAAATTATCTTTTCTTGGACTATCAGACTACAGTGGGCATTGTTTATAAATATTTCACTTTAATACAAAAAGGACATTGATACAATTAAGAGAGGAACATTCAGGGCCCCGCAATGATCATAGCTGTGCAAAACAAAATCCATGTGGAGATGCTGGTGGACCTTAACATGTTTACCCTGGAGGAAAGAAGGCTGAGAGATATGATCATGGTCTTCTACATACTCACGGGCACTGACAAGATCAAACAGATGAAGATGTTTGACCTGATGTCCTCCAGAAATAAACTGGGCCATGCCCCAAAAGTCAGAGGTGCTATATTCTGGGCTTCGCTTGGGAGGAATTCCTTCTTAGAGAGTGGTAAACCTAGAGACCAGCCTATAAGTGTAAATAATGTTTATGTAAACAGTACAGGCCTTCAAAGTAAGCCTGAACAATTCTCTGCTCATCCCAGGAATGATAGATTACCCTGAGTAGTAGAGTGGATGGTGAATCCTTACAAGTTAGACATGTCTGCACAGCTTTCTTATTCATCTCTACATATAAAAGGGGTAGTGGTCATACCTGATGAATCTATAGTTCTGACCTTAAATTATTAAGACAGACAATCAGATAGCCAGACAGAAAGAAGGACATTCAAGGCAATATTATTATGCAAGTCAATATAGAACAGCTAATGTACAGTAATTCATGAAGTTTTGGCATAGCAAAACTTAGAAGCACCAGCAATTCCCTCTTTAACATGGGACAATGTCCCATGTTAAAGAGGGAATTGTCAATCTGCCATTCTTACGGCACAATGCACTTTTTAAAATGGGGTTTGGTCAACTCTGGCTCCTCATTGCTATGGACCCTGTCACATGGTACACTAAACAGCAATGCATACCCTGCTCAGATAACTTCAAGTTGCCGGGGGTACTCCTACAGTAATTATCTATACAGCACCAAACGTGATAGGAAATATAGGGTACAATCATAGGCAGATCAGCTCAACCTGCACTTTTTATGTGGAGAAGACACAAATCTGTTTCATCTATACAGGATCAAACTTGTTGGGAAATATAGGGTAACAAGGAAAAAGGAAAACTCTACCTCAGCCAATCTCAGGATAAAAAACACTAAGGGGAGAGGCTAGTTCCAGTCAGAGCCAAAACAGCAAAGAAATTGATTGGAAGGACAACTCACTACCAAATAATTCTATTCAATTATGTATTTTACCAGGAAAATGCTCCATTTCCCCATATCAGTGTGGTTCAAAATCATCTACTGGCCAATGAGTCTGCTGTGGGCATGAGTTCTGTGATCTCTCCGGGTCTGAACCTTTTTTTCTCTTGGCACTTCCAGAGCCAGGGTGATGTGAGGTGATTTTTGTCTCTCGCAGGGGTGTGTGGTGAGACTGAGCAGTGTTGGACATAGTACACGTCCAAATAAAGAGGGGTGCCTAAATCAGGATAGGAAATGAGTACAATTAAATACTACAAAGCAATTTTTGGAACACTGTGACAGTGAATGCAGATAATTCCATAGCCCTTTTATTGCACCGAAAATACACAGACACACACACACACACACACACACACACACACACACTGAAGAAAATGAAAACTCTGCATTCATTATACAGGAGCAAAAATTTCATTCAACTGTGATTGTATTAAATGCAAAAATATGATGTTAAACAGAAGACATGTAGATTGTGGAATGTAACATGATTTTGAAATTTCAATTGCTGCAGAAAAACAAATTTGCACTCATTCCATTTGCTGATCAAACTCCAATTCACCCAATTGTCCTGACAGCATTATTTTGAAAAGAAAATCAAATGTTAACCAGTGATGACCAGTAACTGTCTTAGGTTAACGTGCTTTGGCAGCATGGTTTGGGAGCCTGAGTCTGTGCACAGGTCAAATAGCAAGTTAGAAAATAAAAAAAAAAAAAGAGATCGAACATTACCAGCTGTTTCTGCAATCATTACATGCACTCAGTCCCCACCGGCCATTCCATAGTGGGCTGGGATTCTAGGTCTAAGGGTGAAATAAGCAGAATAATCACAATATTTATTTCTGTGTGTGGATGTTTTAATTTATGTCTGGCCTCAAGTTCACTGGCCCCCTTCTAGAGGAAATACATGAGTACTTGAAGCATTCGTGTAGTACCTTTAGAGAGGGGCCAGTGAACCTAAGGCCAGACATAAATGAAAACATCCACACACAGAAATAAAAATATTCACCTTAATGAAGTCCTAAGAGGCTTCAAGCTATAGCAACAGCTTTTAAAGCTCACTGAGGATTCATAGAGTTTTTGAACTGAGATCAAGTGTCTGAGACTACCATAAGCCTGCTGCCAATGATATATCGTTCAGTTAAAGCTGACAATCTATTGGACCTAAAATCACAGTTGACTGAAAAGGAGTTTGTTTCCTGATTCTAGTATATTCATTCATTCACGATGATGGATAAATATGAGGGGTTATTCATGCTATTTCTACTGGAGTTTATTTAAATTAATTAAATACAACTTGTTGGGCAATTAATTATTTTAAATAAACACATTTAGAAATAGCATTGGCAAATTAATTAGTTTAAAATAAGCTCCTACAGAAATAGTATCAATAAACTGCATAGGGTTACCCCTTGTGGCGAAGGAATGAATATGTTGGAAACCAGTATCAAGGGACATAGGGCTTGACACAAAGCAGACATACTGTCACAATATGAACACTAATATTTCAGGCTAGTCTTCTCTGAGCCAGCCCACACATTGCTTTCCCATAGTTAGATAGCAGGGGCTGTATTTATTTGTCCACTTAATAAACTGAGACCAACTAAAGGGCATACAGATCATGTTCAGTTGGCAATTACATTGTGAGACAGACGCTGTGCTGCTGAACTTTTCACAGACATGGCTGAATTAATTTGACTTACCTTGTGAGTCTAGCAGGACTGGGATTGGATTCTGGCAACAACACTAATGCCAGGAATGGGTCAGGTGCAGGTAGCAGAGGCACAATTACGAAATGGGATGGCGGCACTATCAGACAACCAGAGCAGAATTTTAAAGTAAGCGGCAGCAGTATGGATCAAGCAGTCCTGAGGGCATACACTTCAGGACTGCTAGCACACTGGTGAGAATATAAAAATAAAACATTCTTCAAGCCATAAGCAAGAAGGATTGGTCCATTCTCCAGTGTCCACACTGTGTGCATGTGAAACACACAGGAGTGGAGTACTGTACTAATCCCTGTTAAAACAGGGTTGTAAATTTCAGCTGTATCAGCTTGAGCCCGAGACCCACTGACACTGATGGGCGCCAACCCCCTGCTTATTGTATGATGCAGCTGGTATGTGTCTTTGCCCGTGTGTCTGTTGCTTGTCTTTGAATTATGCGGGGGAAGGTTAGAAGACACATATCAGTGTTCCTTCATCCTTCACTTTTTAAAAGACTGTTGGCTTATCACAGAGATGGTGCGTGCCTCACTCATGAAAGGGGGTGGTGCACGCATGTGCTACTGCATGAATCTGCCACTGACATTCTCTGACATCAGTAACTCCCATTCCATGCTAGTCATCTGAATGGCCTGGAATGGGAGTTTGCGATATGAAAGAATGTTCAGGCAGTATGAAAAGAGAGAGCAGCAACTGCTGAGAAGAGAAGTATTCAGGGTAGTTACAAAGGCAACAAAATTTAATTATTAATTTAACAAAAAGGGTCAAAAACATATCAGAATACTGGGTAGCCAATAAAAGAACAACTAGAAGGCATCTAGAAGTATAAAAACTGTTTTCTGTCACTTTTAAAGAACCTGAAGCCCAAATTATTTACCAGTGTTTGTTTATAGACAATTGCCAGTTCTAATAGCAATAATCAATGATTGTTTCAAGATGATTGTTACGGCCCAGAGAATAGATCATCTATCCCTGAGAATGTACTCATGTACTCTTCTTCTTCTTCTACTCCGGCAGTAACTGGCAAGGTTATTCAGGAGACCCATAGGAATACTGTAAGGGGTATCAAGCCTAGCAAATGTTAACAGGACTAACAGGTACAGCACATAGTAAAGGAGCTCTGACACAGCAGTTTATGACATATTATTTTAAGAACATGCAGAGACTGGCAATACAATATCTTGTGTGTCATGGTGGCCTGCTTTTGCATATAGCTTACTTCTTGGTTTGTTGATACCATCTTGGTTAGTTGTTCTGAAGAGTGGTTACAAAAGCAAAATGGCTCCCAAGGCAGTAATTACTTTTAATCCAAGCATAAGGGACAGGAGAGGGGAGACATGCATTCAACCACATGCCTACCACATACATAAGGGCGTTAGGAAACCAGATACTCAGACTTTGACCACTCTGCTGTGTATCCCCAAAGGGTCTAGACTAAGTGTCAGGCACTAGCCTCAACCTCCCCCCCCCCATAATCCACTCCACACCCCCATCCTCCCAGAAAAAGCAGAAGACTGCACTTATCTGAGCATGATTCAGCTGTGTCCTGAGGCAGATGGTGCAGCCAACTCTGGTTGTCCTGTGGTCAACAGCAGCAAAGATGCCTGCTTCAGAAGGTTAATATCCAGGTTATCTTGGTTGGACTCTGCTAGTGGAGTGGAAGCACTCTGGGTGACCACTGCGGTCCAGAACATTTTGGCAGTGCAGGAGGGATCTGGGATCAGATTTTTGAGGGCCACTGATGGGAGGTCATCTGCAAGTGACCCTGAGGATGGGAGAGATCTGAGAGGTGCATATCTGTTCTTTGTAAAATATGGACTCTTTCTTCTTTGGTGTGCTGGTCACCGCTGCAGCTCCAAGATCTGTCCCTGTCATGTGGGTGCTCCTGCCTGGTATAGCATGCATGCTGTTGCCTTTTTGTGACTTGGGATAAAGGTATCCAAGTGTTTTCCATGTTCTCGCTCGCGTGTTCATTTGCACAGCCTCGCTGGTTCTCTGCCAGTTACTTTCCTAGTGTGCTGAGTCCATGTCTTGTACTGTTGTAGCTGGCTCAACAGACCTCATGGATCACATCTCTTGGGGCCAGGTCCTGTAGAGAAAGTCAAAAAGGACTTCCAGAGCGGCAAAGGATAAAGGGGCTCCATTGTAAACTATGCGCATTGTAGCGAGGTACGTAAGTGAGAAATGCAGCCCCTAAGCATGTAGAACTCAGCAGGCCTCCGTATACTCCTTTTTATTGTTTGAAAGTTCCTTTGAATGATCCTGATAAATGCAAATATGGTGCCCATTCCACATTAGCGCACCCAACTCCCTGGCTTTATGTAGGATGTTTCCTTTGATCGCAAAATTCTGAAATCTTGCTAGTAGGGGCCACTGCCTATCTCTGGGCTTTGGGGGTGGATTTAACAAGCATTGGGCCTATTCAGTATATAGCGGGCCTCCACTTCTATTCTCAGAATTTATGGCAGTTCTTAATGTACAGATCCTGCAGCATTTAATTCCTTTGCCCCCTCCGGAAAGTCAAGGAGCCTTAAATTGTTTCTGGAGCTCCTATTCTCTAAATCATTCATTTTATCTTGCAGGGCCTGAATTACATGTGCTTGATTCCAGAATGTTGTGGTGAGTTCACTCAGTGCTACATCATGGGAAGCCACATTCCTCTCTGTGTGAAAACTCCAGACATTGAGCTGATGAATGGCCAGGGTGATATTATTAGATGCAAGTGTCACCTCAGCCATCTGTTTCATGAGCAGGTTGAACATTTCACTGATAGTAGCAGGACTCATGGCTGGGTTCCCATTAGTTGCCATTATGTCATCTCTGAAGCTGCAGTGTGGCACTCAATTAAACTCCAGTTATCCAACACTGATCCAGAGCAAAAGGAGATCGCTAATCAGAGAATCATCTGTGCTGTCCACTGCTGTACATTTTATAATCAGGTATCAGAGCAAAACAGAGTAAGTCACATTTAGTGCCTCAGGAGTTCTGTAAGAGAGAGATTTAAGCTGCTGTCTATGCAAGGGTCAAGCCACGCCTCCCAATCCCCATGTTTTTTTAATGTTTCCCTGGTGTCTAGTGGCACCCCCACCCTCTGATCACCATCTCTATATTGCACTAATCTGTAATAAAGAAAACTGTCCCTCAATGTCTCTTTTATTTTTTCCAAATAAAAAAAATTATTCCATGCTGATCTGACCCCCCAATCTGACCTCCTACTGAGCACCCACCAACCCACACCTCCCTATACACCCTCACCTGAACAGATCCCAGGACGAAGATCCACTATCTGATTGAAGTCACATTTTGCTATTGGAACCATCGACTACAATATGAGAAACTAAAGTAAGTATGATTGAATATATTTCAATGGGGTTTTTAACTTTGATGCATAACTTCACCATGTTTGCATATTTTGATCCCAACTTTTCAACATGGTCTTTTTGGAAACCCACCTCATGACCAATGGTGATGGAATTTTGCAAATCAAGTCCAAAAGGTGATTTTGTGGTCAAATGGCAAAATCGACTGTTGGGTGGGATTCGAAAATTTTCACTGCCCTTGTTCATGAGGTGGGGTCATAGGAAGGCTATGTTGAAAATTTTGGGTCAAAATAAGTAAAAATGGCAAAGTTATGTACATCTGTAGAAATTTTGCTACACTTCCTCGTAACTTTGCCCATTTTAAATATTTTTACCCCAAATGTTCAGTATAGCCATTGTTTTACACCACCTAATGAACCTGACAGCTGTCATTTTTCAAATCCTGGCAAAACTGTTTTTTTCACACTTGTGGCACTGAATGACATTACGGTGGTGCAGAATCATGTTTTGGCAGGGATTTGAACATTTTCAGTACCAGGTTCATGAGCTGGGGTAATAAGAAAGCTGTGCTGACAATTTGGTTGCTGTTTTGCTACAAATGGAACGTGTACACATCTATGGCCCTGCTCTCCCACAGGCAAATAAAGATAGGCTTATGCTATCTTAAAAAGTAAGAAAATGCTTTGCAAAAAACTGTGTTCATGCAACATTTTGGGTTCAGGCTTAAACAACAAAAGTAGGGAAATGTGGCTTTAGGGTTTTCAACCCCTAAAACCCCACACAGACACCCCTGAAGCAAATCGGGGGTGCAGTCTTCCTTGGGGTTGTCAACCTTAAAAGTCACCCTATTGCAGTAGCAAAAAAGCTCAGATCTGATGGACACAGGTGTGTATGTTTCAGGAGTGTATAGAAGAGTGTACCCCTGATTTGCTTCAGGGTGGGGTGTGTTTTTTTTCACTTTAACCTTAACCCAAAATGTTGCATGAACATGAGTGTTAGGCTTGAGAACCCAAGGCACACTCCACATCTGCTCTCCTGGCTGGTTTGGGAGGGTGAGATGTCAGGGAAACCTTAACACCTCATTTCCCAACTTTTGTTGCTTTGACCCTAACTAAAGCATTAACAAAGTTTTTTGCAGCTTATTTCCTTACTTTTTGAGATAGTATAATAGTATTCTTATTTTACTGTGGGAGCGGAGGGCCCTTAGACCCTATGCTCCCATCCCTCCTTAGATGTGTATATGTATGTAGCTGTGGCCCTGCATATCCATTTATAGGACAAGAGTGACCAAATTGTCAGTGCAGACATATTATTACCCCACCTAATGTACCCGGGATAGAAAATTTTAAAATCACCGCCAAAATCTAATTATGCACAACTGCAATGGCATTCTGTGCCACAGTTGTGAAAACACATTTTGGGCAGGATTCGAAAAATGACTGCTGTGACATACATAAGGTGAGGTAATAAGAAGGCTATGTGGAAAATCTGGGGTCAAAATATTTAAAATGTCAGAAGTTATGAGTGGGCGTAGCAAAACTGCAACAAATGGTGATAGCTTTGGCATTTTTTCACATTTTGACCCCACATTTTCAACATAGTCTTATTACCCCTCCTCATAAACCCTATTGGTGAAAATGTTAAAATCCATGCAAAAATGCCATTCTGTACCACAGGTGTGAAAACACATTTCGGACAGGATGTAAAGAATGATGGATGTACTGTTCATGAGGTGGTGTGAAAAAATGGCTACATTGAAAATTTGGAGTCAAATGATTGAAAATTACCAAAGTTATGCATGTGTGTAAAAACATTTCAATGGACCCTCATAACTCAGCCATTTTTAGGAATATTTTCACCAATTTTTCAACATGGCCTGTTTGGGACCCCACCTCACGAACACTGGTGGTGAGATTTCATTATTCAGTCCTAAAAGGTGACTTCACACTGCTACTGTGAAATAACCTTCTGTGCCCGATTAACAAAATGACAGTGGCAGTGTTCATGAGGAGGGGGTCCCAAAAAGGTCATGTTGAAAATTTGGTGAAATAATTCCAAAAATTACAAAGTTATGAACATAAGTTCAAAACACCATTGAAATGTATTATATGGCTTACCTTTGTTCCTCAGTTCATGGTTTGGCTTTGAAGAGTGCAGACGTGTCTCAGTCCACAGAAGATGACAGAATTCGACATCAACTGGTAAGTATAGGCTAAGGACGGTGCGGGGAGTTAGGTGCTCAGTGGGAGGGTGTTAGTGGCAATGATGAGGGGCGATTTTCTTTGTTTCAGGTGAGAAAAACAGACATTGGGGGATAGTTTTCCTATTGTAGGTACCAATAAATCTATCAGGACACTGGGGTTGGCTCCTCAGTGTCCCACACTGCTGGGGGATCCCTACATGCCAACACGGTTATTGGACCTCCTGATGTCGGCTACAGTTTAATAAAATAATGGGCTGCAGATGGAGGGGGGCCATCCAACACCAGGGGTGGGCATCCCAGTGTCAGACTATATAAATATTAAATGAGAATTATGGGGACAGCAATTGGAAGGTGGGAGGTGCCACTAGACACTACGGATCATTATAAAAATCATGGGGACAGTGATTGGAGGGGGTTTGCCACTAGACACCAGGGCTCATAAAAAAATGGGGTGGCAATCAGAGGGTGAAGGGTGCCACACCAGGAATTATTTTGTAAATCATGGGGATGGCGATTGGGGCAGTGCCACTAGACATTAGGGCTTACTATAAAAATCATGGTGACGGTGATCAGAGGATGGGGATGTTCCACTAGACACTAGGGAAGCTATTATTTATGGGAACAGTATGTGTGGGGGGGTCGCACCACCAAACACCATGGAAGTGGCAGGGCAGCTTACAGCTCATAATGTAGCTGGCATCAGAAGTTTGGCTGTGGCTGCAGAAGTCAAGAAAATCCACTGTTCTCATACAGAGAAAATGAGGGAAGGCTTCTCTCACTAAACTGGGCAACTGGGATTTTGCATGCCCAGACAAAGGATTTCTGGCCCTAATTTTGAAAAACAAACATCAGAATCTAGCTAAACAGGGCACGTTTAGCTAGGTTCAGGTGTTTGATTTGTCAGATGACAACATTTTAATGTATTTTCCACACTTTTTAGTTGCTGGTGTAACCACCCCCCACTGGCCACCCCTTGTTTAACTAGCAGGGCTGCTCCTCTCATCACATGGCACCCAAGAGAGGGATGGGAGGTTTACACAACAGTTTACAGTACATCTACATCTGAGCCTGCCATACACAGACAGGCAACCAAGTGTGGCAACTACTTGGCTCACACCTGGTGAGACCATGTACCATGACCATCAACCAAGGTCCCTGGGAGAAAATGTTTGCTCACAATTATGCTATGTTTGTACTTCTGGACAGGGGTACCAAGTAAATCTAGACACACTGGAAGCAATAACAGTACTGTCCAAACCAGGTGGCTTTTATTCACGTAACAAAGTAGGAATAATCACAAAGTGAAGATGGACCCCCACAGGGCTACACATACTGGTAATGCAGATTACTGAGGTAAATAAATTCCTGAATTCCCATTTAGCTCAAAGAACACACACACACACACACACACACACACACACACACACACACACACTGAACTCTGGTTCTAAATTACAGAGTGAACTCTCTGGTTCTGAAATGGAAATTAGCACACATGGCCAGAACTGGTACATTTCCTCTCAACTAGGCACACACGGCCAGTACTTGGACACTTTCCCATATTTCATGAGAAATACTGGTGGCACACATGACCACCAAGGAGCACATCTAGGCTCACAGATATTGCACCCATGTCTGGGTAACTATTTCCATCAGGCACTGGCCAAATGCACTGAATGAAAATTGAACTGGTGTCCAAACTGAACCCGGAGAGGTAAACTGGTTACTCAAGATGGGGGGGTCTCCCACCTTTTGCTTCCAAATTTACACTTGGCCATTCATCTGGTTAATAACACCCTCACAGACACCTTGTAGATGCTATCTTGAAATGTTTTTCACACTTAACATACTACATGACTAAAAGTTCTGTACTTGGACTGTCTCTCTCTCTTTCTCTCTCTCTCTCTCTTTCTCACTCTCTCTCTCTCTAGACTCCATAGCAGGCAGACACTTTTAAAAACAGAAACAGTCTAGGTGACAGGGTCTCTTTGTCAGAAAAAATTCACCAAGGAATGCAGGTGCCCCTCCTGGGCTGAATACAAAAGTGCTCACAGTTTCTGAAGTTGTCACAGGCAGCTTCACTAGACAGATTGGGTGAGGGGATTGCCCTGAACCCTGAAGATTGCCCCCATCCCTCCAGGGATGGGAAAAGGAAAACCCACTTGGAACATTTTCCACCACTTCAATCTCTGTCCTCTATGTTCTTCTTCTAGGGTGAGAACAAACTACCCAAAACACAGTGGTAGCTCTCTCTCAGAGCTAAAACTAAGGAGCTACTGCAGGCTGCAGCCTCCTCTTGGAACTCCATACTACAGACTGACTGAACATTTTAAAGTTATCTCCCTTGCAGCTAGCTCAAGTGTGGCTTATGCTGCTGTGACAGTTCCATGATTACATCATCCTCCAGCTCAGCTGAGACTGAAAAACAAAGTGTGACACTGTGAAATTCATTTACCTGGCATTTCACTAGCTGCCTTTCCCTGCCTGTCACTGCTTCTAATGTGATTCTAGTGACCCCTGGGAATAAGGGTGTTACACCCACCCTCAGCCAGGAAAATGACTGTCCCCAGTCATTACCTACCCCCACATCAGACCATCCTACCCTATGTGTTGACTACGGGGGAGGTAGCGCTACCTTCTCCCCTACCATGTGCCAGGCACAGACAGACAACACTAAGGGCCCAGAGGCCATTGTCTGATGCATCAGCCCCTACACTACAATCTTACTATGGATAACCAGTGGCTCTGGAAGAACTGTCCAGAGCATAGCCCTAATGGACCAGCACTCCGGCCCCTGCTGCAGATCAGGACCACAACCTGTCTATTCTATCCCCCTAGCCCTCTAGGTAAAACCTAGCTACACAAAAACTTACCCAAAGGGAGGACCTCTCCCTAGCCCAGAATACCTGCAAACCAAACACAGAGCTAACACTATACACAAGCATTACGCTCCCCCACAAATATACCTGTGGAAGAAAAAGGTTAACACATGTTAACAACTACACAGTACTTTAAAAAACACTTTAATGCAGAGAGGAACTCCGATGAGTCCCTCCAATCCTCTTCTTGTCTTCTCTTCTTTCTTCTTTAACAGGAACCATCTGAAAGAGAAAAGGAGACAAACACACACCCAAATCTGCAAACACAGTACAACAACAATAACCCTTACCATCCAAACACTGGAGGATCCCAAAAAATATTTTTTAGAAAAAGTAGAAAACAGAAGAAAATACCAACACTATGTACAATACACTTTTTGGGGATGGAAGGCTCTAAATGTTCACACTAGTGACAACAATGCAGCCCGAAGGCAAAGTCCATGAAAGAGTCTCTCCTGGGCCAGAGCCCGGTGAAGCACATTTCTTGAAGTACTGTAATCCCAAAGGGGAGAGTCTTTGTGGACAGTTCAACAGTCTGTAGTCTGCCAGGTGTAGGACATGTATTGCAATGTCAATAAAGTAAGAAAAGTCTGGACTTACCAGTCCCTTGAAGAATGAAAAAATGGACATCACCTGGATCTCCAGCTGAAGACTCTCCCTGGCAGCATTTTTTGGATACAGCTGGGTGGAAATCTTCCAGAAAACAGTATGGACATCTGGAAACTGCTGGAAAGATGTCATCTCTGGCTGATGTCAACTAGGAGATGACACCTTGGAACAGGAAAAGAACAGCTGGATGGATGTCATCTGAAATCCCAAGCGATGAATCAGGAAAACAGCTGGGTTGATGTCATCTTGGGGTAATGTCATCTGGAAGGCCAGGTGATGAAATTGAAAAGGCACACTGCAAGGCTGATGAAACTGGAGGCACCTCAGATCCTGGAATACCAGATTGGTGAAACAACATGGGTATGGCAATGGCTGGATGACAGACACTGGCTACCACTGCTCTGCTTCCCAATGGGTAGGCACGGGCACATTCACAGCATGATGGTAACATTGAGGGTAGTACCACAATGGGTCAGGTGCAAGAATTATTACCCTGTCTGGGTGCTCATAATTCACATTATGGAAAGTCTTGTTTCCTTTATCATCCACATAACGGACAGTGTCTATGAACAGTGTCCTGCCCAACTTCCAAAACTTGAGTTTGTCTCTGACAACTTTGTCTCTGACATATCGAGTTGCATCTGGATGCAGGTCCTTGGTTGCATCTTCCACTAGCCAGGCTCTCCTGTTTTTCTCAATCTCCTCCCAGACTCTCCAAGGAAAGGACATTCCATAGATTTCGTTTGCCTTCCTATGAAACAGTCTTTCCCCCCTTACTACTCTTTATCAGTCTGTGACCCCCTAGCTTAGCTTGTGTGTGGCCAGTCCTGGTTTTGCCAGTGTTGCATACTTAAAGCTATATATAACTTGTCCCTGACCCCCTCTGAGGGCTGTGCAGTCACCAACTTCTTCTCCTGGTTCCTCTGAGGCAAGAGCCTGAGGCTGCAGACTAGGACCTTCAACATAAAGGTACATAGCTTCCTCCTCCTGTTCCTCTTCCTCACTTAGGATCTGGGCCCAGGAGTGAGCAGTCATCCTCACTCTGGAGACAGTCCAGTCTTCACTGGGTGCAGAGGTAGACACCTCCCAATCTAGGGTTTCTCAACCTCATCCTCTCCAATGAGGCCAGGACTAGGACCCTCTCTCCATGGATCCATGGAGGCTCCCTCCACACTGTCTATCTGTGACACAGGCATGGAGACATCACAAGGAATCTGCTCCAGCAGTAAATCTACACCCTCTTCTTTTGTGTCACACTCTGCTGGGCCTCCCCCAACAGGTTCAACCTGGTGCTGTGTGCTGCAACTTGAAAGATCTTGTAGCTTTCCATGAATTTTTGGTGTCTTGGACAAACTTTGGTTCTCTAAACACCCTGAACAGTGAGAAATCATGAATACATCCCTTCCAGCCTTGAGGCACATTATGCATACTCTTACAGGGTATCCAGGAATCGCAACATGAGGAGATAAACTTCCACCATAGAAACATTGCTCTATTTCTTTAAGCTTGGTAACCTCTTCAGCTATCATAGCCCAGCCATGATCCAGGTAACGGGATGGTCCCGAAGCCATGACTGTAGATAAGTACACAAAAGTTCACTGTTATTACTGAGTTCACTTTAATTGGAACAGTCTCACAAAATGGCTTCCTACTGCTGTGTTTACTTTGCTGCCCCACCCTCTAATGGTGGTGGCAGCAGTCCTGGCGCATCACAGAAACATAGAAACATAGACTTTGATAGCAGATAAGGACCACTTGGCCCACCTATTCTGCCCATTTCCTTACCTAGAGGATAAGTTGCAGATCCTATTTAACCAACAGCCTATTTCTTCCTACTCCAACCACAAAAATTGCCTTATGTCTGTCCCATGCATTCTTGAATTCTCCCACAGATTTAGACCCCACAACTTCCTCAGGAAGGCTGTTCCATGCATCCACCACCCTCTCTGTGAAAAAATACTTCCTGACATTGCCCCTGAGCCGTCCCCCCTCTATCTTCAAATTGTGTCCCCTTGTTCTTGCACATCTCTTTTTCTGAAAGATGCTACCCTCTTGGACTTTGTTGATTCCACTGAGGTACTTAAACATTTTTATCATTCCCCCCCTCCTTTCCTCAAGGGTATACATATTAAGCTCCTTTAGTCTCTCCTCGCATGGCTTCTCTTGCAGACCCTGCACCATTTTAGTTGCCCTCCTCTGAACTGCCTCCATCCTGTCTAAGTCCTTGCAGAGATGGGGTCTCCAGAACTGGACGTAGTACTCCAGATGAGGTCTCACTAACTGTCTGTACAGGAGGATAACAACTTCCTGTTTTCTGCTGGTGATGCCTCTCTCTATACATCCAGTATCCCCCAGCCCTCCCTACCGCCTTCTCGCATTAGCATCCAACCTTAAGGTCATCTGATATGATCACCCCCAGGTCCCTTTCCATTTTTGTCGTTGTTACTACCTCCCCCCCATTGTGCAATCTTCCCCTGGGTTTTTGTTTCCCAGGTGCATTATTTTGCACTTCTTTGCATTGAGTCCATGCTGCCATACTTCTGACTATTCCTCCAACCTTGCCAAGTCCCTTCTCATCCTTTCCACGCCTCCTTGTGTATCAGCCCTGTTGCAGATCTTTGTGTCATCTGCAAAGAGGCATATTTTTCCTTCCAGTCCCTCTGCAATGTCATTTATAAAGACAATAACAAGCATTTGTCAATGCCGAATGTTTGCTTGCTGGCATTGGCATTGGTAGTGTAGGAGTTACAGAGCTGCATAATAGGAATGGCAGTGAAGTATGAACTGAAGCCAAACCCACCACCACCCTGCAGAGACTGACAGGTATTGGGGTGTGCCTTTGGGTTGTCAGGCATAATGGCCATGCCATTTCACCACACCCTACCCTGCAGACACCGACAAGTGTCACGGTGTGCCTTGGGGTCTTAAGCCCTTATGCGCACCCCATTCCATCAGGAAATATGGTGAGATGGGTGTGGTATAGGAGAATGGGGTGAACTTTGGGGCCGAAGAGTCCAAGGCACACCTCAATGCCTCTCACTGGCTGCAGGGTGTGGAATGGTATGAGCATTATAGGAGAGAATCCCAAGTCACACCCCTGATGCCTGTCATTCTCTACAGGGTGGGACGTTATGGTCGGAAACCCTAACGCCGAAGGCATTCCTTGGTATTTTCACTCTAAATTTTCAACATGTTTTTTTTGTGACCCCCACCTCATGATCAGTGGCAATATCAGTTTCTTAGTCGAAAGCTGCTTTTGCACAGTGACTACGGCATTTAGCACCACAGGTGCAAAAACACATTCCAAACAGGATGTGAAAAATTACAGCTGTACTGTTCATGGCGAGGTGTAAAAAATGGCAATGTTGAAAATCTGCAGTGAAAATATTAAAAAAAACTGGTGAAGTCACAACCGTGCATAGAAACTGTGCAGCACACACCCATAATGTAATTAGTTTGGGGATTTTTTACAGCAGATTGTCAACACAGGCATTTTGGGACCTCCAATCATGAACAGTGTAACTGTGATTTTTTTTATCTGCCCTGAATAATGATTTCCCACAACGACCACACATTTCTGCGCTGAAAGTGTGAAAACACATTTCGGCCATGTTGTGAAAAATGACAGCTGTACTGCTCGTAAGGAAGTTGGACTAAAAATATTACAAATTCATAAACTTACAAGGGTGCGTGGAAACTGCACAATGCTCACTCGTAACACAGTCATTTTATGGAATTTTGTCACCAAATTGTCAACATAGCCATTTTGAGACCTCTGCTCATGAACAGTGACAATGTGATTTTCTTAATCTGTCCCAAATATTGATTGAGCACACCGACTGCGCCATGCAGGGAAACACATTTGGGGCGACATGTAAAAAATGACAGCTGTACTGCTCAAAAGGAGGTGTGGTAAAATGGCAATGTTGAAAATCTGAAGTGCAAATATTAAAAATTTGCGAACTTATGAGCGTGCATAGGAACTGCGTAACGCATGCCCGTAAAACAGTCATTTTTAGGAATTTATTCACCAAATTTTTGACATAGCAATTTTAAGACCTCTGCTCATGAACAGTGTCATAGTGATTTTCTTAATGTGTCCCATACATTGATTTCACACACCAACTGCGCCATTGTGCTCTACATGTGCAGAAACACATTTTGGATGAGATGTGAAAAATGACAACTGTACTGCTCATAACGAGGTGTGGTAAAATGGCAATATTGAAAATCTGGAGTGCAAATATTAAAAATTTGCAAACTTACGAGCGTGAGTAGGAACTACGCAACAGACGCTTGTAAAACAGTCATTTTTATGAATTTTTTCACCAAATTTGCAACATAGGCCTTTTCAGAGCCCACCTTATGAACACTGCACTGTCATTTCATTAATCAGTCCGGAAAAGTGATTTCATGCAGTGACTGCGAAATCACCTTTCAGGCCCGATTAACACCATGACAGTGACAGAATTCATGAGGAGGGGTCCCAAAAACCCCATGTTTAAAATTTGGTGCCAAAATTCCAAAAAAATGCCTGAGATACACATTAAAGTTGAAAAAACCCTATTTATTGCATTATACAGCTTACCAGCATTTCCTCAGTTCGCGGTTGGCTTTGAAAAGTGTAGACATGTTCCCGGTCCATCAAAGATCATCTCATCGGCCTCCGGAGGTAAGTATGGGGTCAAGGGGGTGTGGGGAGGTAGAATGCACAGAAGGTGGGCATGGGTGACAGGGAGACTGCCGAGGAAAGGTTTTTTGCTTATAGTTTTTTTTTTTTAGGAAGAAAACGCGGGACATTTGCCATGCTGGGGTGGGCTCCCAGCGTGGCAGCTGGAAGGCTGTTGGGGGGGCCTGGAGCTGACGGGGTATTGGGCACAACCATCGGCCATAACAATTTTTGCCATGCTGGTGTGGGCTCCCAGCATGGCACCTAAACTTTTGGGGGCATGGAGCCAGGCCGAGGATTGGGCACCCGGTCGGCCTCCAGTGTGTGGTGGGGGAGCACATGAGCCAGCAATATGCGTGCATGCATGTGGAGTGGGGAGCTCTGCTCACTGAAGCAGAGCTCTCCCTTTCAACTTACAGCACTGCATTTTCAACTGCTGTCATAGACAGCTGCAGGGTTCATTAGAGAACTGTGGCTGCGCCTGCAAACACACTGACTGAATTGGAAGATGGGTGCCACACCTCTGAAAACTCGGATAATGGCACTATGTTTCTTGCACATGCATGCAAGCAAACATAAAAAGGACTGGACCCAGTACTGAACCCTCTGGTACCCCACTAATAACCCCCCTTTCTTCAGAGTGGACTCCATTTACAATTACTTTCTGTGTCCTGTTGTCCAGCCAATGTTTTACCCAGGCTACCACCCTGGAACCCACTCCCAGGCTGGTTAATTTGACTATTAATCTTTTGTGTGGGACTGTGTCAAATGCCTTGCTAAAGTCTAGATAGGCCATGTCCACAGCCCCGCTCTGGTCTACTACTTTGGTCACCCAGTCAAAGAAATCAATTAGATTTGTCTGACATGACCTTCCCACTGTGGACCCATGCTGCCTTGGGTGCTGTGCCCCACTGGTCTCTAGGTACTCAACAATTCTTTCCTTCAGCAGTGATTCCATCACTTTCCCTACCACAGAGGTCAAACTGATAGGTCTATAGTTTCTTGCCTCTGTCTTGGTCCCACTTTTGTGAAGGGGAATCACATCTGCCTTCCTCTAGTCCTCAAGTACTACACCATCCTCCCATGATTTGTTAAAAAGGGTAGTCAGTGGTGTCACTAGTTCTCCGCTTAATTCTTTTAGAATTCTGGGGTGAATTCCATCTGGCCCCATTGCTTTGTCCACCCTCAGTTTTAGGAGTTCTTTCAGAACTCTTTCTTCTGTGAAAGGACTGGGATCGACCCCCCTATCCAGAGTACTTCTGTTAACTGGATTAGGCACATTCCCCACCTCCTCATTTGTGAATATTGAACAGAAGTATTCATTCAGTATCCCTGCTTTTTCACTGTCCCTCTCTGTCCACCAACCATCCATTCTATTCAGCCTCACTATCCCTCCCTTTGTCTTTCTTCGTTCCCTGATATACCTATAAAAAGTTTTATTTCCCTTCTTAACCGAGTTGGCTATCTTCTCCTCAGTTTGGCCCTTGCTATTCTGACTACCCTCCCTGCTTCCTTCTGCCTTAACTGTTACAGTTTTCTGTCCTGCTTCTTCTGTGTTTCCTTATATTTCCTAAATGCTGTCTTTTTCTCTGTGACCTTCACCACCACCTTTTTTGAGAACCATAGTGGCTTTTTCTTTCATTTTGATTTATTTGCTTCACACAAAGGCTTGTTTCCTCTGTGGTGGCAGTTTTGATATTTCCCCACTGTTGCTCCACCCCTCCTTCTAGCCTTTTTGGTAGTGCTTTTCTAAGGCACTCTCCCATCTTGCCAAAGTCAGCCCTCCTGAAGTCCAGAACCCTCACTTTTGTATGGCTTGACTCTGTAGCTGAGTTTATTGTGAACCACACTGTTTGGTGGTCACTTGTTCCCAAATGGCTACCCACGTCTAGATCTGAAATCCTCTCACTGTCCCCATTTGAGAGTATGAGGTCTAAGATTGCTCCCTCATGAGTAGGTTCCAAAACTAGCTGTCTGAGGCATGCCACCTGAAGGGCATCAAGAATGGCCCTGCTTTTGGATGTGGCTGCAGCAAATATACTCCAGTTGACATCTGGCATATTAAGGTCCCCCATCAACAGTATTTCCCCTGTCTCTGCCATCCTAAGTATGCCTCCTATCATATCCTTGTCCATTCCCTCCCCCTGACATGGGGGTCAGTATACAACCCTTGTGTGAATTGTGGTGCCATTTCCATTCTCTATGGTGACCCACAGTGCCTCCTCTCCTCCCTGTTTACTCTTTTGTTCAGTTGCCTTTATCCTTTCCCTTACATAGAGAGCTACTCCACCCCCTCTTCTCCCCTCCCTGTCTCTTCTGTAGGTATGTTCCCTGGTATGTTAACATCCCAGTCATGGTTCTCTGTGTACCATGTTTCTGTGACTGCTACGATATCCAGGCATCCCTCTTCTATCAAGGCCACCAGTTCAGGGAGCTTGTTGCCCAGACTAAGGGCATTGGTACTCATTACCCTCCATTTCTTGATGGCCTTACCCCTTTTTGCCCCATCCCTGTCCTTACTGAGTTTGCCACTTTCTCCATTTACCCCTGTGCTTCTCCCTATTGACATCTCTATGTTGGTGTCTACCTCACTTAGCACCCTGATTTTTTGGGGGGGCTAGGATTTCCCTGCTCCTCTCCAGTGCCTCCCCCCTTGGCTAGTTTAAATGCTTGCCAATGAAGCATTTAAACCTATCACCTAGGATCCTGGTTTCCCTCTTGGACAGATGCAGACCATCAAGCCAGTATAGGCCTGCATCCCTCCAAGTGGACCCCTAGTCCCCAATGAAGCCAAATCCCTGAGCTCTGCACCAGTTTTTCCAACCACTGATTGAATCCCAAGGTGTGGAGCATCCTAGCCTCACCCATGCCATAGACAGGCAGCACCTCCGAGAAGGTTACTGTGCATGCTATTTGTCTAAGGCCCCTCCCCATCTCCACAAACACTTCTTGCACAGCTCTGATCCCTCTCTTAACCAGGTCATTTGTCTCTAGGTGGACAATGACATCCGGCTCCCTCCCCTGTGCAGCTTCTCCTATGATCCTGAGGATTCGCTCCCTGTCCCTCCAAGCCATGATGCCAGGCAGACACCTTACCTCCCTCTCCCCTTCCTCCCCAGTTCTACATTCCTTACAATGGAGTCCCCCACCAGGAGTTGTTTCCTTCCCCCTGTGGGGTCCCATGCCACCCTCCTGTGGGTCTCCTTTGTGGAGGTTCCCAGCATCCTCCTTGGTCTCCACTGTGGGTGCCTCCATAGAGGAACCACACTTTTCCAGGATGGCATAGAAACTGTGGAGAGGTACAACTGGAGGGATGCACCTCTGTTCCACCACCCTCACCCTCCCTGAGCCCACTGTGGTCCAACTGCTCCTCTTTCTTGGCAACCTCTGAGGCAACGGCAGTGACCCTGGTGGTCCCTGGGTGGGAGAGGAGGTCCCACAAATCCTGGCCAACTCAGCCTGGAGATGAGCAACCTCCTCCCTCAGCCCAGAGAGGTGCCTGCAGATGGGACAACACCGCATCCTCCAGACAGCTCCCGGAAGACTGCTGCGCCACAGCCACTGTACTGCACCACTCCCATCATGTCTTATTTCTGGCCCCCAATTGTTGTTTGGAATACTTACTCTTTCCTCTGTTTGTTTATTTCTCTCTTTTTTTTTTTTTTTCCTGACCCTACTTACGTACTGTCTCAATGCCATTTTAGCTCCTGATCTTCCTGTTCTGAGGCAAGAAGTTCCTATATTTCTCAGTAGTCTCCTTACTTGCTCAGAGTCAGACCTCCAGCAGTTAGGGGTGGACGCAGAGCTACTCTTGCCCTTTTACGATGGTGAGGCTTTGGTGGCACTGTGATCATTCACTTCCTGCTCCCAAACAGAAAGTTTCTGTTGTCAGCCAAATCCTGTGCCTATAAAAGCAGATCTGCCTTTGAGTGGGGATGTGGAGGGGAGGGAAGGAGGGCAATATAGTCCCACTCTGTATCTGACTCAAGACACTGCGCATCCAATTTACTGCATACTGATCATTTTCTCAAACTGTACTGACTGCACTGCTTTTCTTCCTCAGCACATCTATATTATTTTCTAGGACTTTACCATTAGCGTACAATCAGTTTTACGTCCTTAAAGTCACTAAACCCACAATATTTCTTGAACAGGATTGCCTGTTTATTACAGACTCTCATACAACTCACGGTCTCTCTTTTTGCTCAGAAAATGATACTGTTGCTGAATCCATAATATATGCTCACAGTCTATTAGTCAGAATTCTTGCTTGTTTTGGTTACTTTACAGTCTTTCTTTGCAAAACAATCACACTGTTTACACACAGATCCAACTGGCTTTGGAAAATCACAACACAGTTTGAGCTCAGTTTTGCTGAATGGTACTCACTGAATCAGTAGCTGGCTTGCTCCAATGGAAAATCTCGGCCTAAAGCCGATCCTGGAAGGCCTCTGGGTTGAAGTTGGCTGGCGATTCTGCCGATTGTCCCTAGGAACACCACACTTTCTCCCCAGTCAGATACTGGGTTAAGCCAGATTTAGCACAGAAAACAGTCTGTTTTTACAGAAATTGAACATTTACAGTCACCACAACGATTATCCTAACTAACCATCTCGCACACCAGTTGCTCTCTCCCTCTCGAACACTGGGCAGCACTCTGAAGCCGGCTGGGGGTGGGACTGTTTGCAGTCTCATTAATCACTTGATGCCATGCAAATGAGCCTCTCTCTCTCTCTCTCTCTCTCTTCTCATGCTCTTCTCCTTCATGGCGATCGTCGAGCAGGCAAAATTTAAACTGCAAAACAACTTTTTTCTTTCAACTGTGACTTCATGATGGGAGCACTATTTTGAACCATTTTTCTTGGCTATTTCTCTAGCGACTCCCCCAGTTCACACAGCAAGTATTTGAAACTTTCAGGGCACAATTGTCTCTTAGTTTCCCACAGTTCACAATACTTTTTTCTGTCACAACTTGAAAATTAAAGCTGGCAGACGTTCTTTTTTTGGTTCTACATGTGTGGGTTCTGATTTTGGAGCTGAACTGTAATGCCGCTCATTAGTGGCTGGATGCCTGGACTCTCGTATTTCTGTGTGGTGCCTGTTTGTGACTCTCGCTCTCCTGCTCATGGGCTAATACCCATTTGCCCTCCTGAGTGTTGACTCACACGATGTGAAAGGCTGTGCTGTAGCCCACCTGGATTGCCTGTTTCATCTGGCTGGAGGTGTGAGTAGGGGGAGCGGTGATTGCTGCTGAGGGGGCGGGGACAGTGCTGTTTAAATTAAAGCGCCACTCGCAAGCAGCTGTTCTACATGTGTGGATTCTGATTTTGGAACTGAACTGTAACACCGCTCATTAGTGGCTGGATGCCTGGACTCTTGTATTTCTGTGTGGTGCCTGTTTGTGACTCTCGCTCTCCTGCTCATGGGCTAATACCCATTTGCCCTCCTGAGTGTTGACTCGCACGGCGTGAGAGGCCATGCTGTAGCCCACCTGGATTGCCTGTTTCATCTGGCTGGAGGTGTGAGTAGGCGGAGCGGTGATTGCTGCTGAGGGGGTGGGGACAGTACTGTTTAAATTAAAGCGCCGCTCGCAAGCGTGAGCATGTGAGTGGCGCGAGTGCCACTCAGTGTTGAAAATTTTTGTCCAAAATTGGAGGAGGGAAACGGGTTGGTCCATGGTATGGTTTTAACTGTGTGTAAAACATAATAGTTTGTGATAGGTATGTTTAATTTGTATATTATTATGACTTAATTTGTCTTGTATTAATTGATTTAGTTATGTATTAGTTTTACTTAGTTAAGTAGGATAGTTATTTATTTTGGTGCTATTTAAGTGTGTTTAATAATAGTTTGTGCCTATCACTTGAAATGTGTAGGAGGTATACGGGAGGACTTATGGGGGTTAGGACTGCCTATGGGAGCTCACAACTACATGCTTTATGTCCCTTTATCCCTCTCCCAGTGTCTGATACTATTGTTAGATGCTGTCGGGAAGTGGGGATTGTAAAGGGTCATGCTGCTTGTTGGCAGTGGGGCGAGCTGGGTTTGGATGATGGTAGGATAGAGGTTGTTAGGTCCAGGAGGTGCCCTGGGTTATGTCGGGCATCTGGGAAAGGCCAGATGTGGTTGGTGCCCATTCCCAGGGAGTCCACCAGACTGCGTAGTCAGGTAACCCGAGGGGCTGCATCACCCTCCAGTCCTCTGACGGCAGTGCTGTTCAATGCCAGGTCGATCAGAAACAAGATGGCAATTATTGCCGCCTTGATTTCATCGGACGATCTGGCTTGCATTACGGAGACCTGGGTGGGAGATGATGCTGACCCCATTTTTGAGGCTGCAGTCCCTCCGGGGTATACCATGGTGCACTGCCCCAGAGTGAACCGCAGGGATGTTGGTGTAGCTATCTGTTTTAGATCTAGCCTGACCTTCACCGTGCACCCGGTGGGAACTCCAAGTTCTTTTGAGTGTGTGGCCGTTCGTGGAGGATTCAGCACAGGCTACAGGATCCTCCTCATCTATCACCCTCCTGGCCCGATGGGGAGTTTCCTGCAGGAGTTTGCCGAGTTTGCTGCCGGCGAAACATTGGGTTCCCCCAGATGTGTCCTTCTGGGGCATTTCAATATTTGGGCTGATGATAAAGATCAAAGATGCAGTAATGATTTTCTGCAGAGCATGTCCTTGTTGGGACTGACGCAAGTTGTTGCTGCACCAACACATCGGGGACGGCCACATACTGGACTTGGTGTTCTCACTGGGGCTTGAGATTACTGATCTCAGGATTGATCAGGTATTTTGGTCCAATCATTGCATGGTGAAGTTCACAATTGGGGCTCCCACCATAAGCCCTTCCCCTACAGAGATGATTCGCTGATGCCCTTTATGAGATCTTACCCCTGAGGGTTTTTTGGCGGCAGCTGAATTGTCTAGTGTGGGTGCTGCATGCGTCGGAGGTGTTGATGTCGGAGTTGACACCTATAATAGGGTGATATCTGACACCATCAACTCCCTCGCACCTGTCCATGTACGACCCAGAACTTCGTACCTGAGGTCCCCATGGTTTGATGGAGACCTCAAGGAGATGAAGAAGATGGGTCAGAGATTAGAGCGCTGCTGGAGGAAGTCCCGCCTGGAGATGGACAAACTGGTCTTGTGTGCGCATTACTGTGCATATCAGGAGGCAATCAATCGTAAGAAGGCAGTGTTCCTGTCTAGGGAGATTGCTGCCGGGAGAAACCGACCAGCCTCACTCTTCCAGACTGTAGATAGACTTCTCCATCCTGTCTGTCTGCAGCCTGGGAGGGTTTCTTTTAATGAAGATTGTGAGGGGTTTGCTCGGTTTTTCTCAGACAGGGTGTCCTTGATCTGGCAGGAGGTTTCTTCAGCCAGCAATACCATAGCTGACAGTGGTCGCCAGATGTGTTCTGAGTGCACTCCGCCTAGTTGGGGGGAGTTTAGACCAGTGGAGGTTTGTGAGGTTATCGAGGTGGCAGTCAATTTGAAGTATACCTTTTGTGAGCTGGACCCAGTGCCAATGCGTTTCTTAATGAGATGTGTTGACTCTGTTGGCCCAGTGTTTGCCTCGATTGTATGGTGTTCCTTGCTTCAGGGAGTCTTTCCAGATGCCTTGAAGGAGGCTCTGGTGAGACCCCTCTTAAAGAAACCTTCTTTGGACCCGGAGATCAAGGCAAATTGCCGTCCTATCTCCAATCTCCCATTTTTGGGGAAGATTGTCAAGAAGATGGTATCGCTTCAATTGGAAGAACACCTCGTGACTCATGAGTTGTATGATCCCTTCCAGCTGGCTTTTTGGGCTAGACATAGCACGTAAACTGCACTTGTTCGGGTGCAGAATGATCTCCTCAGGGCTAGAGATTGGGGGGGCAGGACAATTCTTGTTCTCCTTGATCTCTCTTCAGCTTTTGACACTGTGGACCATTGTGTGTTGCTTGTCCACCTTAGGGAGCTGTGTGGACTCACCGGTACTGTCATCAACTGGTTTGAGTCCTTTCTTACCAATAGGAGGCAACGGGTTGTGATGGGAAATTTCTCATCTACACCCTGTCTCCTTTCTTGCGGAGTACCTCAGGGTTTGGTACTGGCCCCAATGTTGTTCACAGTGTACATGCTGCCCTTGGGGGGGGATCATTAGGAAGTATGGTCTGAGTTTTCATTGCTATGCTGATGATACTCAGCTATACCTGTCCTTTGCCCCAGGAACATCCAAAGCAGTGGATGTGTTAAATATCTGTCTGGCCAAGATTAACAACTGGATGGCCTCCAGCTGGTTGCGATTGAAGCCTGACAAGACTGAGGTATTGGTAGTGGAGTCGAACAGAGTTTGTGATAGGATGGCCTCTGACTCTGCAACTGGACTTGTTCTATGAGCTGCGTCAATGAAGGCCTCCTCTTGGGTACAAAATCTTGGAGTGATTCTGGACAGGAATTTGACCATGGAGGCTCAAATGTCTTCCGTGGTCCGCACCTGTTTTTTCCATCTCAGAAACATTGCCAGGATTAAGCCCCTTGTTCCGCCTCTGGACCTTCCTACCTTGATACATGCCTTAGTCACATCTAGGCTGGACTATTGTAATGCGCTCTATCTTGGGGTCTCTGGGGGTTCTCTTCGTAGACTGCAGCTGGTGCAAAATGCTGCTGCCCGGCTTTTGACTGGGCAAAATAAATTTTGTCATATTACACCTGTATTGTGCGAATTGCACTGGCTGCCTGTCAGGTGGAGAATCCTGTTTAAGGTGGGTCTTCTCACCTACAAGGCCCTACACGGGCAGGGCCTTGGTTACCTGTTAGTCCTCCTGGTACCTACTCCCTCTACCCACCATCTCCGATCTTCTAGTGGTGGCTTCCTGACTGTCCCTAGATCAAGGTTAAAATCAGCGGGCGACCGAGCTTTTAGTGTTGCTGCTCCCGCTCTATGGAACTTATTACCAACTTTGGTCAGGGAGGCCCCCACTTTTAAAGTCTGCCTGAAGACACTCCTATTTTTGCAAGCGTTTGGTGCTTAGTGCTGATTATTTATAGGATGCTTTATTATTCTAATTTTAAATGCTTATGTTTTGCATGTAAATGTCATACAAATTTGTACGGCTCCCAGAGCCTCTGGGACTGGGCGTCTTTTAAATAAATTTGCCTTTGCCTTTGCCTTTGCCTTCTTTGATACAGGACAAGGGGCACACGTAATCTGGATTTACAGCTCCTTGGTAAATGTTGGCACAGTCACAGCAGCACTTGAACAGCAGGCACACTTCGGCACATATGGATGGCACTACTCTGGGCAAATCCCTTATGCGTAAAGTTTCCAATTTTGGGCTACCAACTGCCAGACAGACAAAACTCTAGCCACAACCTGAGCAACCATCTCTTGTGTTCTCCAAAATTCAAACACATCCACAGCAGCGCCTCCATTTTGTTTAACTACCCCCCACTGACCCCCCCTTGTTTAACTATCAGGGCTGCTCCTCTCACCACATGGCACCCAAGAGAGGGATGGGGGGGTTTACACAACAGTTTATGATACATCTACATCTGAGCCTGCCATACACAGACAGGCAACCAAGTGTGGCAACTACTTGGCTCACACCTGGTGGGACCATTTACCATGGCCATCAACCAAGGTCCCTGGGAGAAAATGTTTGCTCACAGTTATGCTAGGTTTATACTTCTGAACAGGGGCACCCAAGTAAATCCACACACACTGGAAGCAATAACAGTACTGTCCAAACCAGGTGGGGATTCTAGAGTGCGGCTTTTATTTACGTAACAAAGTAGGAATGATCACAAAGTGAAGATGGACCCCCACAGGGCTACACATACTGGTAATGCAGATTACTGAGGTACAGAAATTCCTGGATTCCCATTTAGCATAGGCTTAAAGAACAAACACACAGCAAACTCTCTGGTTCTGAATTACACAGTGAACTCTCTGGTTCTAAAATGGAAATTGGCACACATGGCCAGAACTGGTACATTTTCTCTCAACTAGGCACACATAGCCAGTACTAAGACAATTTCCCATACTTCATGAGGAATACTGGTGGCACACATGACCACCAAAAAGCACATCTAGGCTCACAAAAAAAAACAACCCACATCTGGGTAACTATTTCCATCAGGCACTGGCCAAATGCACTGAATGAAAATTGAACTGGTGCCCAAACTGAACCCAGAGAGGTGAACTGGTTACTTGAGATGGGGTGTCTCCCACCTTTTGCTTCCAAGTTTATACTCGACCATTCATCTGGTTAATAACATCCTCACAGAAAACTTGTAGATGCTATCTTGAAATGTTTTTCACACTTAACATATTACATGACTAAAAGTTCTGTACTTGGACAGTCTCTCTCTCTCTCTCTCTCTCTCTTTCTCTTTCTCTAGACTCCATAGTAGGCAGACACTTTTAAAAACAGAAACAGTCTAGGTGACAGGGTCTCTTTTTCAGAAAAAAAATCACCAAGGAATGCAGGTGCCCCTCCTGGGCTGAACACAAAAGTACTCACAGTTTCTGAAGTTGTCACAGGCAGCTTCACTAGACAGACTGGATGAGGGGATTGCCCCGAACCCTGAAGATCACCCCCATCCCTCCGGGGATGGGGCAAAGAAAAACCCACTTGGAATGGTTTCCACCACTTCAGTCTCTGTCTTATATGTTCTTCTTCTAGGGTGAGAACAAACTACCCAAAACACAGTGGTAGCTCTCTCTCAGAACTAAAACTCAGGAGCGGTTGCAAGCTGCAGCCTCCTTCTGGAATTCTACTCTACAGACTAACTGAATATTCTAAAGCTATCTCCCTTGCAGCTAGCTCGAGTGTGGCTTATGCTGCAGTGACAGCTCCATGATTACATCATCTCCAGCTCAGCTGAGAATGAAAAATAGAGTGTGACACTGTGAAATCCATTTACCTGGCATTTCACTAGCTGCCTTTCCTTCCCTGCCACTGATTCTAATGGGATTCTAGTAACCCCTGGGAACAAGGGGGTTACACTGGAAAAAAAACAAGATGGCAGCTAATGGAAAAGGATTTTCCCCTCATGAAAATGAACTGATCTCGCGAGAATGAGTCCTTTATCATGAGATCAATCCTTTATCAAACTTTTTACCTCTGTCCTGGAAAGTGATCTTCCCATACAAAATAATGGGCACTTAAAAACTAAATAACTTTGCAACTGATTAATATTTTTTCATCAAACAAAGCATGGCAGTTCTGTTACCCAAGTTATTTCTACCTTAAACAAATCACACCAAAATTCTACATTGTCTGGCACAAGGTGATCAAGAAAAAAAATGCAAAAAGTGATGACTTTTAAGATTTTTGCACCATCCGGATCTCAGAATCCACACATTCAACTGGAACAAAACTTGCCATGTCAAGAGAGCTACCCCCACAGGATAGTGCATGCCAAATTGTGTGCAATCCATTGATCAGTTGCAAAGTTATTAAAGTGCAACATTTGAGGTTTAATATTAAATGGGCTACTCAAGGGAGGCAGTATAGCACAGTGGTTTAAGGCTCTGAGCTGCAAATCTGGTGACATCCAACAGACTAGACCTGGGTTTGAGCCCCACAGCTTCCACTTACATATTGTGTGACCCTGAGCAAGTCACTTAACTTCTCAGTGCTCCCAGGTCGCACCTGTGAAAAAGTTTTCAGCTTAGTGTGCTAGTCCTAGTTAAATAACTGACAAAAAAAAAACCTAACTATAGTGGCACGACTGTGCACCTACAATATAGATAGATAGAGATAGATATTGACTGTTCCATGAAGCCTATTATCAAGCTTCAAGACAGACCAAGAAATTAAATACATAGCATATAATTTTACAGATGTAAGCAGGGGAAATACACAGATTGTAAACATCATAACCAATAACATAATCTACAGGTTCAAACGGCAATTAACTGTTTTGTGAATATGTGTTATCAACTAAGTGCACTGCCAGATCAGTTTAACCCAGAGGCAGGTGTGAAATACACATACAAATCTCAGACACACATGCAGATATTAGTTGTTTATTTCATTACTCCTCTGTTACCATCTGCAAAATGGGAGCTGGCATCTGGTCCAACAAAGCAAATGCCTTCCAATAACCCCTTGCTGCTTGACTGAAGACTTCTGCATGGACAGTGAATTTCTATGTGTGTGTGTGTTGATGCTTAAAATAACTGCAGTGAGTCCTGTACCCAGTCAAACCCATAACTAGGAATCCTGGCCAGCCCCCCTAAATCTAGGGCACCATAGTAATACAAGACAGTCTGGGAACTGAGGGCTTACACAATGAAGGCACACCTCCCCATCAGAGATAACATTCATTTCAAAGTCTCCCATGTTCAGTTGTGCTTGTCCAGATGACACACTTCCAGAAGAAAAAGTTATTTTATCCAGTCTTCCTAAATAATTTGTTTAAATCTACCTCTATTTGAAATTCATTGAGGGTGGGGTTGTATATAAAAGACAGTCCTGTTTCCAGGACCGTCCACGGTTTCTTTGTAAGAATTACTTTTGAAATATGAATTGATTATTGTTTCCTCTCTTCTCCTGTGTGCAGTGCCTGAGTGAAATTTCTCCCACTGCCCCTTTCCTCTCATCGTTTTATGTGTCTTTGATATTTTTTTTGTTTTTTTTCAGTCATTTGCATTCCCTAAGAAATGTACAGATTTGTGTCTGATTTTGCTGGGTTGGGGATAGTATCACTTGTAATAAAGTAACTTCTGGGCAGAAGTCCCTTTCAGCTCATCTTTTGTTATTACACATTAATAGGATTCATATCTGTAACGGAGATGAGTTAGAATTTCTACCACACTTACAAGCAATTTCTCCCTCACTTAAAAGCAACTACATTCTGACAACCAGCCTCATCAGTGAAAGGAACACTGTCAACCCCTTTAGGCCTGAAAGTGTCTCTAGTTTATGAAAACACATTTTATGATTGGCAAAATTCCATAAAGATTGCTGGTGCAGCTGATAGTTTTATTCTGACTCCTTTGTTTCTTTTCAAAAGTGAAAAACAGAGTTATTACCACACAAAAATATGTTTTACAGTATTTGATCAACTCACACAGTCACACTGGGAGACGAGCAACTTGTTGCTCAGTGTGACTTCCTGGTGAAACATTTCAATTTCAATAAATAAAGTATCTTTCCAGGACTTAAGAACACCCCAACACAGCTGAGCTATTCATAACCCAGTGAGAGGAGAAGAGTCTATTGTATTGCGAGTGGCTGCACTGTTTGGGGGTGTTTCTAATGTTCAGGAAGTATACAAAAAGAGTAGATCAATTATTTGAAAAAAAACCTGATCATGTGTAATTACATCATTAGGATACGTTTTGGTTCTACTAAGAAATTAGATACTACATATAACATATATAATAATGGCTGGTTAGGTGATTATAACGAGAATGTTACACACACCTGAGGTGTGGGATGCCACATATACCCCGAGACTGAAGCTCGAGGGGTTTATTAAGGCATCCCATACAAAAGGTGTGTGTAAAATTTGAGTTTAAGCACCTAGCCAGCCATTATTTTATTTAACTGCTGGACTTCATTTTTTTGCTGCAAGGATTTACAGATTTTCTGTAGTATAGCAGTCATTTGTATGGAGAAGAGCACAGCAAGTAAATTCCATATATGGTGTGTGTTATTTATTATGTTACAGAAACTTTAACTGGTAACTTAGTGACACAAGGACTAACAATGAACAGTTTTCAAACATTTTTAAAATGATTTGCACTTTTTTTTCCTTTTTAAGCGGAGACAAACTTACATTATGTTGCTGAACTGTAACTGTTGTTGCGACTTGGAAAAAAAGTTTTGGCAGATAGGAAAGGCAAAAAACGTTAGAGTAATATGCAGAGCTTTAAAAGTAATGTTTATGAGAGTTCTGTGTGACTGATGGAGTTTTCACAGCAGCATTTGCATGACAAACATGACAGAATTCCACGTCAGGAGCGACCCCCTCCCCTGCGGACCACGCTGTATCGGGAATCGGAGCCAGAACTGAGGGTCACGAGGGCAGGAGTCCACAGCCCTCCCCACGTCAGGAGCAACCACCTCCCCGCGAACTACTGTATCGGGAATCGAGCTAGAATCATGGCCGCGAGGGCAGGAGTCCACAGCCCTCCCCACGCCAGGAGCCGACCCCTCCCCGCGGACCACGCTGTATCAGGAATCGGAGCCAGAACTGAGGGTCGCGAGGGCAGGAAGTCCACAGCCCTCCCCGTCAGGAAGCGACCCCCTCCCCACTGACCACGCTGTATCGGGAATCGGAGCCAGAACTGAGGGTCGCGAGGGCAGGAGTCCACAGCCCTCCCCACGTCAGGAGACCCCCCTCCCCCGCGGACCACGCTGTATCGGGAATTGGAGCCAGAACTGAGGGTCGCGAGGGCAGGAGTCCACAGCCCTCCCCACGTCAGGAGCGACCCCCTTCCCCCGCGGACCACGCTGTATCGGGAATCGGAGCCAGAACTGAGGGTCGCGAGGGCAGGAGTCCACAGCCCTCCCCATGTCAGGAGCGACCCCCCTCCCCCGCGGACCACGCTGTATCGGGAATCGGAGCCAGAACTGAGAGTCGTGAGGGCAGGAGTCCCAGCCCTCCCCACGTCAGGAGCGACCCCCTCCCGCGGACCACGTTGTATCGGGATGGAGCCAGAACTGAGGTCGCGAGGGCAGAGTCCACAGCCCTCCCACGCCAGAGCGACCCTCCCCCGCTGGACCACTCTGTATCGGGAATCGAGCCAGAACTGAGGGTCGCGAGGGCAGGAGTCCACAGCCCTCCCCACGCCAGGAGCGACCCCTCCCGCGGGACCACGCCTGTCGGGAATCGGAGCCAGAACTGAGGGTCGCGAGGGGGAGTCCCAGCCCTCCCACGTCAGGAGCAACCCCTCCCCGTGGACCACGCTGTATCGGGATGGAGCCAGAACTGAGGGTCGCGAGGGCAGGAGTCCACAGCCCTCACCACGTCCGGAGCGACCCCCCTCCCCTGCGGACCACACTGTATCGGGAATGGGAGCCAGAACTGAGGGTCGCGAGGGCAGGAGTCCACAGCCCTCCCCACGTCAGGAGGGACCCCCCTCCCCCGCGGACCACGCTGTATCGGGAATCGGAGCCAGGTAGCCACCGGAGGGTAGAAGCAGCTCTCTCTACTAGGAGCTCTAGCAAATTTTAAAATTGGTGCCTTTTTGTGTGTTCAGTCAGCTGTAAATGTAACCGGAGGGGCAGAGAGGCTTTAGACTGAACTACCTCTGTAAACTACTGCATGTTCTGGGGTGTTGTGTATAATTTGCTCAGGGTGGGATAAAAATGCAGGAAAAGTGAGGCCCTGACTGTGTAATTACCGCGCCATAGCCTAGTCGCAGGAAAAAAAAAAAAAGTAAAAGCTGAGGTTTTTCTTTTTGTCTGCTTTGTGAAACTCCTCCTTCTAATCCAGAGCCCTACTTAAACAGCCTATTCTTACCTCCGCAGAACTGAGGGTCGCGAGGGCAGGAGTCCACAGCCCTCCCCACGTCAGGAGCGACCCCCCTCCCCCGCGGACCACGCTGTATCGGGAATCGGAGCATGAACTGAGGGTCGCGAGGGCAGGAGTCCACAGCCCTCCCCACGTCAGGAGTGACCCCCCTCCCCCGCGGACCACGCTGTATCGGGAATCGGAGCCAGAACTGAGGGTCGCGAGGGCAGGAGTCCACAGCCCTCCCCACGTCAGGAGCGACCCCCCTCCCCCGCGGACCACGCTGTATCGGGAATCGGAGCCTGAACTGAGGGTCGCGAGGGCAGGAGTCCACAGCCCTCCCCACGTCAGGAGGACCCCTCCCCCGCTGGACCACGCTTGTATCGGGAATCGGAGCCAGAACTGAGGGTCGCGAGGGCAGGAGTCCACAGCCCTCCCACGCCAGGAGCGACCTCTCCCCGCGGACCACGCTGTATCGGGAATCGGAGCCAGAACTGAGGGTCGCGAGGGCAGGAGTCCACAGCCTCCCCACGCCAGGAGTGACCCCTCCCCGGACCACGCTGTATCGGGAATCGGAGCCAGAACTGAGGGTCGCGAGGGCAGGAGTCCACAGCCCTCCCCGATCAGAGAGCGACCCTCCCCCGCGACCATGCTGTATCGGGAATCGGAGCCAGAACTGAGTGTCGCGAGGGCAGGAGTCCACAGCCCTCCCCACGTCAGGAGCGACCCCCCCCCGCGGACCACGCTGTATCGGGAATCGGAGCCAGGTAGCCACCGGAGGGTAGAAGCAGCTCTCTCTACTAGGAGCTCTAGCAAATTTTAAAATTGGCGCCTTTTTGTGTGTTCAGTCAGCTATAAATGTAACCGGAGGGGCAGAGAGGCTTTAGACTGACCTACCTCTGTAAACTACTGCATGTTCTGGGTGCTGTGTATAATTTGCTCAGGGTGGGATAAAAATGCAGGAAAAGTGAGGCCTGACTGTGTAATTTACCGCGCCATAGCCTAGTCGCAGAGAAAAAATAGTAAAAGCTGAGGTTTTTCTTTCTTGCCTGCTTTGTGAAACTCCTCCTTCTATTCCAGAGCCCTACTTAAACAGCCTTTTCTTACCTCCGCAGAACTGAGGGTCGTGAGGGCAGGAGTCCACAGCCCTCCCCACGTCAGGAGTGACCCCCCCGCGGACCACGCTGTATCGGGAATCGGAGCCAGGTAGCCACCGGAGGGTAGAAGCAGCTCTCTCTACTAGGAGCTGTAGCCCCGCCTGCGCTTCGCGCAGGCTCCCCACCACCCCACCACCACCCTTGGTCGGCTCCTCCTTATATAGAGGAAACCCTGTGAGCTCTGTAACCAATCAGCCCACTCTCCCATTAGTCCCTTATACTTTCTTACCACTAGCGGCCACCGGTGAGCAATTCTGTCAAAATCCCCCACTGAGTGTAAAAGGATAAACAAAAAAAAAAAAAATGCAATTCCTCACTCCAATCTTCATCTTGCTTTGCATAGCTATTGCTTCCTCCCACCCTTACCGAAACCTTCCCTACCAGACCCTTTACCACTCCACCCCTTAACTACCAAGCATGCCCCACACTCCTCCTCGGCACCAATGAATCACAACTGGCAGGATGGGCATAATTGGATCCTGGGGGCCTCTATCCTCCCCCACTCTTTCCATGCTGCGATACCTACCCCTATATCTCCCACCTTCTCAGTCTCTAAGGTAAGCTCAGCAGCCCCTAATCTCCCCACCCGCAGGGGTTCACCAGTAAAGCTCATGCGCCTCCTAAGGCACACCCTCGTTTTTCTTCTCCTCCTAGCCGGGGACGTCGAACGAAACCCGGGCCCCCAGGCTCCCACTGCTGCCCAACTACCTACACCAACTACACCACTCCCCAAAGGGCTCAAAATCATCCACCTCAATATATGCAGCATCCTAAACAAAATGGCAGCCCTTCAAACAACTGTCCTGACCCTGCGCCCGGATATTATAATCATCACTGAAACATGGTTGAAGCCCCACCACCGGGACGAAGAATTCTCTATACCTGGGTTCTTTCTAATCCGCCAAGACAGACAGGGGAGTAAGAAGGGTGGTGGCACTGCCATGTTTGTCTCCACAAATCTCCAGTACTCAGTAGTCAATCTGTCACCGCCCATACAATCTATAGACTCCTCCTAATCAAATTCCCTTCCCACTCCATCCCTATTTATATAGCTGGGTCCTACTGTCCGCCTAACACACCACCAACTAGCATCCTGGAACATTTGGGAAAACTAAGGACCCTTACTGAAGGCGGCAACTCTACATCCTTGGGACTTCAACCAGAACTGGCTAGGCTGTGCTGCCTATAAAACGCGTTGTCAAATAAGTGCACTCAACTTGCACCAGCAAATAGGTGAACCCACCCGACTAAATCGCATATCAAATAAACACACACTACTAGACTGGGCACTCACTACCCACCCTCACAGGATAATCAAAGCTGGCATTCTACCAGACTCCCTCAGTGACCACCATATGATTTTCTTAGTGCAAAATCTTCCGTCCTCCGGCCCCACCACCGCGCATGCTGCACAGCAGAGTTTATAAAACTCTGGATCTGACTGCGCTACTAAATGACCTTACCTCCATCGACTGGTCCTTCATCCCTAGAGCCACCTCCATAAATGAAGCCCTGAACTACTTTTCTACAAATTTCCTCGCCATTTGGGACATACACGCCCCACTAAGGAGATCCAGAGTCAGAGGTTTACACTTCCCCTGGGTAACAGCAAACCTTATGGAAAAACTCCAAGCCAGAGACCGTGCATGGAAATCCTTCAAGGCCTCTGGTGCTCATGCGGCCCAGCAACATTACCTGCTCTTAATGCCTGTACAAGACTCATAAGGCAGGCCAAATCAAATTACTTTAAACGGCTCTCATCAATAACAACTCCCACCCTTCCCAATTTTGGAAGTCCATTAAATCACTTCTCACCCCGCCTCCCAACCTCAAACCCCACTCTTAACCTCAAGGTAAATCATCTCAGCTCCCAGTCTGGTTGCCACCGAGTTTAATACCTACTTCACCTCTACTACTTCCTCCTCCTCTCCTCCCTACCCCACCCCATACCCACCCCCTACCCTTAGTGCCCCCATTGTACCCTCGTGATCCCCAATTGCTCCCCGGCCGCTTTTTCACTCCGCCTGTCACTCCGGCCAGGTGCAAAAATCCTTCTCTCACTAAACCCTCCAAAGGTAAATGTCCTTCAGGCCTGGATTCCAAATGCTCCTACTCTGCACCGCCATAGCCCACCCTCTAACCATGCTCTTTAATCTGTCCTTTAAATTAGGGGCAGTCCCTCAGTTTGGAAACAAGCCACAGTCATCCCACTGCCCAAGGAAGGGACCTCTCCTCCCCTCTAACTACCGGCCGATATCTCTGCTCCCCATCCTAGCCAAAATCCAAGAGCTCTTGTACTATCCCAACTACACCACCATCTGGATTCCATCTCCTTTTCACCCCTACCAGGCTGGGTTCAGAAAAATCACTCCACCATCACCTCCCTCCTTCGCCTCACTAACTCCATCCTTACAGGCATGGACAAAGGGAAATAACAGCAGCCATTTTATAGATCTGGCAAAAGCTGTCGACACGGTCTCGCATCCTCTCTTGCTATCTAAACTTGCCCAATCCGGACTGTCTAATGTAGCAAAAACTGGTTCCCTCATACCTTTCAGGAGGACACAAGCTGTCCGCATTGGAGGCAGTGGAATCCACCCTCTCCCTGTCATCAGTGGTGTACCCCAAGGGTCTGTGCTCGGCCCGCTGCTATTCACAATATTCCTCAACGATCTGCCCTCTGTCTGTACACAAACTGCCATTCATATGTATGCGGATGATACGGTACTATTCGCCTCCGGCCCAACTGCGACCGCCGTGACAGCCATTCTACAAAAGGATTTCGACTCCATCCAACGCTGGTTCCTCGAGAACCAACTATTCTTAAACTCAAAAAAAACGGTCTCCCTCACCTTCGGCTCCCGGGCCAAACTAACCCGGCTTACTGAACCACTTACATTCTATACCCTGGACAGAACACCTCTTACGACCTGCACCTCTTATCGCTATCTCGGCATCTGGCTAGATCAGCACCTTGATTTTTCAGTGCACATAGACGCTCTGCACAAAAAACTGCATCCCAGGCTTGGTGCTCTCTATCGTAACAAGTACTGCATCCCGTTACCAACCAGACTAGCTATTGTCCAAAAAATGATCCTCCCAATTATTGACTACGGATGTGCTGTCTACGGTGCCGCCCCCCCCTCACATCCTTAGTCAGGCTCGACCCCCTATACAACTCCTTCTGCCGGTTCGCCTTGGACCATCCTCCCAACACCCACCACTGTGTACTATACCAGTCCCTCGGCCTCCCATCACTCCAAAACCGGCGATTGCTGCATGGGGCTAGAATCGCTGCCAAATTCTGGTCGCACACGCTCCCTTCCTACCTGTCTGCTTCCCTATCCGCCTTCTCTCCACCTACATACGACCTCAGGAACATCGACTCCAGGCTCCTGCAGGTTCCACATAGATTCACCTGTTCAGGTCAGGGAGCTTTCAGTTTCAGACTGCCCAAGTTATGGAATTCACTGGCAGCAGACATTAGACATTCTACCAGCACTCCCCAACGAAATGCCCTTCTCAAATCACATTTCGCGACCATATGCTCTTGCTTTCCCCTTCTCTGAATCTCCTTGGAAAATGCCTAGTCAACCTACTCAGATACCTGCATAACTCCTACCCTTCAACCTACTTATGCTCCAGTCTGGGCACATTTTTTTTTTCTTTCAATACCTGTCCCATAGTGCTATTAATTGCATATTACTGAATCTAATTACTGTTGTAAGCTGTACGACGCTGTACCTATTTTGTATATACAATCTGTCTCATTATATTGTATTCTATGTACTACTGTACCACTGTCTGTCAAAATCTTGTTGCATATGTATTGAACTGTTCTTGTCATTCTACCTCACCCATGTAACCCCCTACCCCCAGGGCACATCTGGAATCGAGCGGTACTCCACTCAGTATGCCTTCCTGGTAAATCTCTTAAATAAATAAATGGGTATGTGTCAGAGGGAAAGCTGGAAGCGTGCTGTGTGTAAGGTACCAGTGGCTTGCAGTTTCCCACACAGAAAACTGGCACATGTAGGTGCTGGCCTGGTGGTGCTGAAGGTTGAGGTGCTGGATGCCTTACCTTGCGCTAAGCTGGTGACCCGGGTTCGGGAATGGACTCAGGTCATTGGGGTGCCGGCACGGGGGGAGGGTTGGAGCAGGATTGTGCAAGCCAGAAAGCAGCTCTCCTCTACTGGGGGTGGTTGCCACCTCCCCTCGTAGTCCCACTGCCGCCAGGTGGAGGTCCAGTGGTTAGCATAGGTGGCAGGGGTGACATGAAAGGAGGGCACCTTGAGAGGTGGCGTACACATGCCTCCACATGCATGCATGCGTCCTAGGTAGGGGGCTGGGAATGGGTAGAAAAAGACAAAAATACCCATAAAAAATCTGTATGGAAAAAAGAAAGTTGGCACATGTTTGCCACTATAACCAGCTGGTTATAACAGCAAATTATAACGGCTTTTTGTATGGGAAAAAATGAAGTCCAGTTATTATACAGAGAATAACACCTGTTCAGGTGTGTGTTATGAAGATTTTTCACACACCCTCGGTGTGTGATAATCCCTTTGCTTTCAGTGTTTATGAGATTTACCACACACCAAGAGTGTGTGGAAAATCCTCATGAAACAAACTTTGCACAGGCAGGGACATGATAGAAACTTTCAAGTACCTCAAGGGAATCAACAAAGTCCAAGAGGGGTGCATCTTTCAGAAAAAGAGATATGCAAGAACAAGGGGTCACAATTTGAAGATAGAAGGGGATGGCTCAGGGGCAACGTGAGGAAGTATTTTTTCATGAAAAGGGTGGTAGACACATGGAACAGCCTTTCTGAGGAGGTCATGGGGTCAAAAACAGTGGGGGAATTTAAGAATGGGATGGACATAAGGCAATTCTAGTGGGAGGCAAGAGGAAGTAGGCTGTTGGTAAAACTAGTATCTGCAGCTTATCCAATAGGTAGAGAAATGGGCAAACTGGGTAGGCCAAATAGTCCTTATCTGCCATCAGTGTCTATGTTTCTATGTTTCTATTATTTTTTTTAGAATAATTGGTGCGAGGTTTCAGAGAGAAAAGCTGTAAACTGTATTTGTGCAAGCGAGCTTGTCCCTCAGCGACTGCAGTACTCATACAAGTGCAGTGTGCTTTCTTTCACACTTTAAAGACGTGAAAGCGCATGGAGAAAATGCTATAATAGCCCACTATCGGTCATTACAGAATTCAGAGGGTTATTCCAATGTTTTGTGAAGACTGGATATCCAGTCATTTTAGGAGGTCACCAGTTATTACAAAAGCAATATCAATCAATTTTAGAAAAAGCAAGCAATCATAAAATGTGGATTCTCAACCATAAATAATATGATGCCAAAAGGGTTGATAGTGTCCCTTTCAAAAGTTTATTCTATTTTTTGTTACAGAGCCAGAGTAAACTAATAAAGCTACCATTTCCCTTCTTGTGCCTGGGGGACTACACAGCAGCTAGAAAGTACTTACGTGAACTTGTAAGTGATCACAATGAGTGGAGGTGGGGTGAGGTGGGGGCTATATGCCATGAGCCAGACACTATGTGGTTTGTTTCTTTTGACCTTTGTAAGGCTGGCTACCTTAATGTGGTACAGAGACTTATCACAATGTATCCTAAATGTTGTAACTAAAATCCAGTCAGCTTCAATCTGATTGGTAGTGTGTGTGTTAGATAAAATAAAATGTTACTAATCACTGGGATCCATACCTCTCAACCTTTTGTCCCCCAGATGTGGAACATTGCCTGTCAAAATGTGGAACAAATGGGCAAAATGTGGAACACTTAATCAAATCTTTACCTAAGAAGCTCAAAACACTTAAAATGTTGCATTCATGTTCAGAAAGTCTGTTACTAATTGAATGATGTATATTTTTTGTATCATTTACTATGGATTTTTTGCTTTAAAATGTTGGCTTTGAATGTGGAACAAGTCCTCACAATGTGGAACAGGGAGCTTTTGTGAAGTAAAAATGAGGAACGTTCCTCGTAATGTGGTACAGTTGAGAGGTATGCTGGGATCCTTGGCTTACTACATATTGTTGACTGAAATGTTTGTATGGTGGAGCAGCACAGCTTTTGGTTTGCGTTTATGTGGGTGGGGGCAACAGTTCCATCAACTCTCGAGTACAAGTTTAAAATTCCTGACTACGCCACTGCTTTGAGTTTTTATCATGTGCAGCAAACTGGGGATCTAATTTACAGTTTGTTTGTTAATTTTTAGAGTAATGGGTGGAGTCTACAGCCCTATTGGGATCAGATCATAGCTCTAAAAATGGCAGATCGTGGAACCTTCTATTGGACATTTGGAAGTATCCTTCCGAATGCCCAATGGTGCTTGAAACCCTCTGCCACGATCCACTACTGAATAAGAGCTGCACTATTTATTTATAGCCCCTCCCAGCAAGAACATCTGTTGAAGGGCATCCGGAACTCAGCTGTGAGACTCTGCCTGAGACTCAGCTACACTCTGTAAGCACACTGCTGTTTAACAGCTTTTCTGCCTGAGTCTCAACTACAGTCTGCAAGAAAGCTGCTGTTTAACATCTCTGCTCCACTGCTTGCCAGTGTCTCGCAAGTGCATCCTGAACTTGGCTGCGAGACTGAGCCCAAGACTCAACTACACTCTGTATGCATGCAGCTTCTCTGTCTTAAAGGCATCTGAAGGGAGGGCTATAAACAAACTCAGGATATAAGCATAAAAAAAAAAACTTTTGAGAGCTGCAGTCTGTCCAGCTCAACTAGATTCATTGTAGTTCTTTCAGCAGCCTAGGGGTTAACTCATTATCTCCTTGGCCATTGAGCTTTAAATGGAGCCCCAACAGGGAAACAGCTTCCAATCAGACATGGAGACTCAGCTTTTCCATGTTTTGAAGACATTTTGTGTGTGTGTGGTGTGTGTGTGTGTGTGTGTGTGTGTGTGTGTGTGTGTGTGTGCCAAATAGGAAATGGGTAAATCCCACAATAATCCTTGCCATGCAGTGCATTATTGTGATAATAAAATTGACCCAGTTGTGAAAAACACTAAAACAAAATAAAATTAATAAATGTTTTTCTTAATCAATACATAATGATGTGATGCATCCACCAGTCAATAAAATAGTCCTTAATTCAATTGTTTTGCACAGCTGAAAGTAGATTGTTTGTGTTACAGAAGTTGATTTTCATTTCTCCTAAATAGACCCTGGAGCCGCCGTTGAGCATTGGAATCGTGGGCCTCAATTCAGGGAAGTTGCAATTAGTTGGAACTGCCCTGAGTTGCAGCTGAAACTGAGTGTAGTCACATTTATTTAAAGTCCATGACTCCGTCGCAGATTGCTATAGTTTGCAGTGGTTGCTGCTTGGCTAACGCGGTCTCCCCCTCCCCCTGAAGCCAACTGCTGAGGTGAGGCCACATAATTTATGAACCACTGCTGGCCACAGCCCTTACATCATAGATACATAGATACATAGACAGTGTCAGCAGATAAGGGCCTATGGCCCACCCAGTCTGCCCATTTAAGTTTGTAAGTTCAGTTTATGTTTTCCAGGAAGTCTGTTGCCCCTTACCCCTGACCTCCATAATTCCTTTATGTCTATCCCATGCATTCTTAAATCCTGTGATTGTTTCAGCCCCCACCACTTCTTCTGGCAGGGTGTTCCACTTGTCCACCACCCGTTCTGTGAAGAAATTCTTCCTCATGTTTCCTCTGAATCGTCCTACCTCCAACTTCATCCCATGCCCTCTAGTCCTGGAACATCTTTTTCGCTTAGAAATAGTGCATTCCTGCACCCTGTTCCTCCCTGTAAGATATTTGTATGTCTCTATCATATCCCTCTCTCTCCTCTCCTCCAGGGAGTACATGTTCAGTGCCTTCAACCTGTCCTTATAGGACTTGTGATGCAATCCATGCACCATCTTTGTTGCCCTCCTCCGAACCTTCTACCCTGTCTATGTCCTTACGAGGTAAGGTCTCCAGAACTGCACAGTGTACCCAGGTGCGGCCTCACTAGTGTCTTGTATAGTGGAATTATGACCTCCCTTTTCCTGCTGGTGATGCCCCTGCCTATGCATCCCAGCATCCTATTTGCTTTACCTGCTGCCTTGTCACACTGTTTCTCTGCCTTGAGGTCATCAGAGATGATAACTCCAAGATCCCTTTCCTGCTTGGTGCATGCTATATCCTCACCCCCCAACTGATATATTGTGCCAGGGTTTTTGTGCCCCATATGCATTATCTTGCACTTCCTTGCATTGAATTTCAACTGCCAAACCCTGACCATTCTTCAAGTTTCTGCAGGTCCTTCTCATTCTGTCTACACCCCTCTGGTGTGTCTACTCTGTTATAGAGCTTTGTGTCATCAGCAAACAGTGAAATTCTGCCTTCTAGGTCTGCCAAGAATGTCACTGATGAAGATATTGAATAGTATCGGTCCCAGCACTGATCCCTGTGGTACCCCACTGGTCACATTTCCTCTGTGGAGTGACAGCCATTTACCACCACCCTCTGTGTCCTGCTGCCAGCCAGTTACCAACCCACTGCACTACTGTCCTGCCCACACCCATATTCCCAGTTTGTGTAATAGTCTTCTATGTGGCACAGTGTCAAAGGCCTTGCTGAAGTCCAGATAGGCCATGTCCACTGCCCTCCCCTGATCCACCTCCCTAGTCACCCAGTCAAAAAATTCAATGAGGTTGGTCTGACATGATCTTCCCCTGATGAAACCATGCTGCCTGGTCCTGTAGTCCATTGACAACCAGATGTTCCACTAATCTCCTTCAGTAGTGCTTCCATGATCTCCCCACTACTGAGGTGAGGCTGACTGGTCTGTAGTTCCCTCGCTTCTCTTTGTTCCCACTTTTGTATAAGGGGACTACATCTGCTATCCTCCAGTCTTTGGGTACTCTCCTGTTTCTAGTGATCGGCTAAACAGGATAGCAAGAGGTTCAGCCACCACCTTTCTTAGTTCTTAAGGACCCTGGGTGACCCCATCTGGCCCTATTGCTTTATCAACTCTTATTACTTCCAGATCCTTCAGGACCCTTTCGTGTAAAGGGACTTGTGTCCATTTCTGCACCATTCTCACCCTTGTACTCCATTCAGACCATTACCTCCTCTTCCTCAGTAAAGACTGAGCAGAAATACTTGTTCAATATGTCAGCTTTACTGTTGTCATCCTCCACAGCCTCCATCCTCCCCTTCAGTCTCACTATCCCTCCCTTTGCCTTTCTTTTTCACTTATGTACCTGTAAAGGTTTTGTCCTCTACCCACTGATTTTGCAATGTTTCTTCTGTCTGAGCTTGGATTCCTTACTGACCTCCCTGCCTCCCTTTGCTTCTCCTGGTACTTCTCCCTATCCCCTTCTGCCTGTGTCTTTTGTATTGTCTGAATGCAATCTTTTGGCTTTCACTTTCTTTGCTACCTCTTTGGAAAACCATAATGGTCTCCTCTTCCTTTTCCTCTTGTTAACCTGCTTAATACATAATTCTGTTGCTCTTGTAATCCCCATTTTAAATACTTCCCACTGTTCCTCAACCCCTGATTCCTGCCCCATTCCTTAATGCCTCTTTCAAGTATCTCCCATTTTCTCAAGTTTGCCCCCTAAAATCCAGGATACGTGTTTTTGTGTGGTTTGGTTCTGCTCTTTCTGTGATTTCAAACCACAGTGACTGAGTGGTCACTGTTCCCCAGGTGCTCCCCACTCTTACCCCATCACACTGTCCCTGTTTGTGAGCACAAGGTCCAGTATTGCCTTCTGCCGAGTTGGTTCCATGACCAGTTGCTTGAGGAAGGCACCCTGAAGGAGTCCAGGATAAATCTGCCCTAGTTGATGCTGCTGCTGGGATGCTCCAGTCCACGTCTGGAATATTGAAGTCTCCAACCAGTACTACCTCACTCTTGTCTGCCATCCTCTGGATGGCTAGCATCAGCTCCCTATCTGTTTCTTCCTCATAGGCTGGTGGTCTATAGACCACACCTGTGCGGATGGCTGGCTCCATTTTCCTTTCCAGCTTAACCCACGGTATCTCTCCCCCATTTTGTTCCTCCTGGATCTCAGTGGCCCTTATGTCATTTTTCACATACAGTACCACTCCTCCTCCCTTCCTGCCTGCCCTGTCTTCTTCTGAATATGTTGTAGCCAGGTATGGCCAACTCCCAGTCGTGGTTATCATTACACCAGGTTTCAGTGATGGCCACAATGTCCAGGTCTGACTGCACCATGACAGCCTCCAGATCTTCCATCTTGTTGCTAAGGCTCCTGGCATTTGCACATGACTTTCCATGATTTGACCTCCCTAGACTGTTTCGCTGTTCTCCAGCCCCTTCCTTGGTTGTCCTTTATCCTGGTTCACCTTGCTGTCTGCCCTTCTGCTGAGTTTGCCCCTATTCTGCCTATCCACCTCCTGGGTGCTAATCTCCATCTTTTGCGCTTAGCTAACCTCCACATCCTTTCCTTCCATTTCTCTGGTGCCTCTATTTGGTTGTCCCTGTTTGGCAGTGTGGCATATGAGTTCTTGAGTGGAATAGGATCTGGGATGTGCCTCTGCCTGACTGGTCTAACCCTCCTGAGCCCACTGTCATCCAAGTACTCCTCATTCTCTGCATCCTTTGAGGCAGCTGCATTGGACTGAGTGGTCTCTGGATAGGGGTGATGGTACTCCTGACCCAGTTTACTTCCGCTCTGGTTCAGCTACCTCATCCCGCAGTCAAGAAAGATGCATGCAGATGAGCCACTTCTCAGTTCCGAAGATCTGCCTGAATATGGCTGCCCCGCAGCACTGCATTGCACCACCTCACATTATACTGCATTATACTGCTATTCCACTACTTGTCTGCTACTGGAGCTCTCCTAGTTCCCTTTTATTAATTTACTGTCCTAAAATCCTGCCACTGTTCCTCTATAATATTTGAAAATACATACACTTCTATCTCACCTCTTTATCCTTACCATCAAAAGGTAACTACAATCACAATAATCTACCTTCTACTAATACAGATTCTATCACAGAATCAGAGCACAATGCAAAAACATCTGCTACTTAGCAACAACAAACAGGTGACAACAAACCAAGTTGATGTAGCTCACTCTCCTGAGTCCCAACCAATGCCAAGTGCTACTGCCACTCAGCGCCAGTCCTCCTCAATAGAATGTAAGAGAGGCCAGGAATTTGTACTGCGGCGACTAAACATGAGGTTCGATCTATCAGTGATGGGCTGAACTTGGGGACACAGAACCAAAGCCAACAGAGGAGCGAGTCTGGGAGGAGTAGGGAGGATGGGTGGGTTGTTGCAAGTCTTGCAGACACCTTCCCTGACAGAACAGCAGAAGGAGTCCTGATGGACTGAGTGAAAGTCGGCACAGCCGTGGCAGAGATGTCGAGGTGAGCAGGCCAGCAGGGCCTAAGGAGAAAAGTGTCTGCCAGATTCTGAGCACCATGGTACATCAATTGGAAAGCCACCATGCCACCAACAGGCCTGCCCTGCACTGAGGTGAGTGACTGACACTGTTAGGGATGGGTGGCACTGCGGGCAGATCTGGGCTGCAGAATTAGGATTTCAGAGGCAGCTGAAGCACTTTCCTTGAACTTTACTCTGGTCTGCCACCTAACAAAATTGTAATCAATCAAAGGTGCATGCCATGCAGCTCACACAATATTGATGATAACAACTGAAGCTTGGCTAGCTCAGCCCTGACATTAGCTTACCCATCATGGCACTTGAGTTACAGTTTAAACTTTTGGTCCACTGACAGATCACTGCAGTGCAAGAGGAGATCACAAAGCACCATTTGCAAAGATCACTTGCTGTGACCTGTGCCTGTTAGCCATTGCGGGGAGGTGATTTGCATGTCTTGTCTACATATATTCAAATGCATTGAGAAAGTCAAGCTGCAGACTGCACTGGTTGGATTTTCTAACAATATAGGTGTTTGGGTAACTAGAATAATACTGTACTACTGTTTCATACTAATACTTGTCTCAGATATGTTTTAATGTACAGACTGTAGGTACAAGAATATGATCATACATTAAAACATGATATCTGAGACAAGTATGAGTATGAAACAGTAGTTTGAAAAATGATTGGGAGCGAAGTAAAGAAGAACAGTTAAGGTATGAGCCATTTCCAAAGCATTAATAAACAGCTGGCAGCTGAGGAGGGTTGGGGGCTGAAGCCAGTCATTAATCCCCCATGAAATGCCCTATGCCAAGGTTGTTTTGTGTTACAAATCTATAGGGTGAAGAACTTGTAAAACATAATTTTAACTTTGCTGCTTTTATTTGGTTTTACTTTTTGTTCTTGTTTGTGTTTCTGTTCTCTTGCTGTGTTTTCTGAGCCAGTCCTTTCTAAGAGAGTAATGGATGATTGAGGTGCCAAACAGGTTACTGCTTTTAAGAGTGGCACTCTGACTGATGCACTTAAATTTATGTGCACTGATCATGTGGGAGCTAGCCCAAGGGGGTGAAATCAATGCAGAATGTTACTTACTCCAGTGAGAATTAGGTGCCCTCTAGCCCTCTAGTTTAAAATGATGCATGCCATGAAATATATTCTCCCTTTCCTGTAATTGTTTGCATATATGCCCCCCTCTTTGCCTATGCTCTGCTGCTCTTTAAAATGTGCCAGGGGCTTTGTTCTGAGTTGACGTTTGGATTGGCTTAGGGAAAATATTGGTTGTTGCTTCATGTTTTTAATTGCTTTTTCTTTTAATTTCACACCAGGAACTGGATAGAAGGTGGAGTTGGCCTAGCTGTAGGTTTCCTTAAATGGTGTCAGCAACTTTCTAAGGCATACTATTTCTGAGAATTATTTATGCTTGTAAAAGTTCCAAGAACAAGTTGGGAGTATGTGTGTGTGTTTGGGGGGGGAGGGGCAGGAGGGGGTCATCGGTGCTCACTAAGGGTACAAACCCTCTAGCAGACTCAATAGACCATGTGGCCTACTCTGCTGGCATTCTAGTATGTTAGTATGTTAATTATTTTCAGAAAATATCTAGTTTTAAGCAGTTGTTCCTTTTTCCTTCAATGAATGAACAGACTTCCATGATATCTAAATAGAAAGTTAGCCTCAAATCCATGGACATTTCTTGGCCAGTGTCTCTTATACAGTATTTATTAAAATCGTGGAGTTCCCCTCCACATGCAGCTCTTTTAATAACCTGAACTGAACTATCTACTCAGGCCTGTTGCAAAAGAAAAATTAAAGAGCATTCTATAGGGAGACTTGATGAGAAACTGTTAAATAATTATTAAATTACTCATAATTACAGTGTGGGGGATGTGCCCTGCCTAGTTATGTTTGCTATAATCTTTTTTAGGATAATGAGCTTTCATAGAAATGATTGCACCTTTGAAACTGCAGATGGATGTTATACAGAGATTAGTGCCTGTGCAGTTGTGTGTTATGGGGATTTTCCACACACCTGAGGTGTGTGAAAAACCCTCATAAGACAAACTTTACACAGGTACAGCTGATATACAGTTATTATTAGAGTGCAGGTGTGTGGTTGAAACTAAAATCTCTCTTTAATATTTCATATTTTTAAATGGCATAATGGGAAGGACATTGCCGGGAGGGGCAGGGTGAAGGCTTGGTTGGGGCAGGTATATATTGCCTTTCATTGATTGGATTGGCCATTATCCTTGCAGACCACGTTGGTCAAGATGGCGCTACATACACTTCCAGGTACTTGCCAGTCAGTCCACTCCACCTCACCCCAGAAAGCAGTTGACAGCTTTCCCACCATAGCAGACACAGTGTAGTTGATTTGGTTGTGCTAAATGTGGAGATTCAGTAAGGCCTAGCAGCAGCTACCACAGCAGGACCAGGTCAAGCGTCCTCTGTAGTCGGTCATTGTGTCATAGTGCCAGGCGCAGCCTGGGTCTGTGTCATTGAAGGGTGGGAGTATCGGTGTGGCCTGCCTTGCTCTTGCTTGGTGGGAGTCCAGACGGAGCCTGGAGGAGCCATCCTAGGTTGTGGCACAGCACGCATCTCAGTTATCGTGGACAGAGTGAGTTCACTTAAGTCTGTCTGGTGGAAGGCAGTTCAGAGGGAGAATCGGTCTGGATAAGGATTCTGAACTGGAAAACCAAGTAAACTGTAAACGTGCTGCAGTGCATTTTTTTTACATGTTAGAATCACAGGTACAGAAAAGGGAAAAACAATGTTTGTACTATACTGTGTAGTGCATGAGAGGGAGCTCATGCACCTCATCTGTGGCTGTGGAAAAAATATGAAAACATTAGTCTACCCCATCCTCTATTTAGTCAAGACAGTGCATGAGCATCCCACTTTGAGTCTCCTAGTCCTCTCCCTGACAGACTCCTCTTGGCATATTTTTTCAGATTCCATAGAAATGAAATAAAAGGAGAGCTCCTTTACTGCTGACCCAGGTTTACATCAGTGGTAGAAATAGAATAGAACTGTTGTTATTGTGAATTGATTTTGAACACCCTTCTTGTAATAAAAGTGCTTAAGGTAAATGGCACAAGTGCTGTTTTACTTTTTCTATTGGTGTCCGAGTCTCCCATCGGCCCATCCTAGTCTACTCCCTCTTCAGTCATGTCGTGTGCCACTCTGCTGAAAAAAAAAGACATATACCTGGGCAGCAAAACTACAACAGAATTTTTCCCTTTAGCACACACACTCAGTCTGTTCATATCCTGGATGGACTCTCACAGTGGGGGGGGGGGGTCAATTTTAACATAGTTTTACTAGCCCAAACCCTAGTGCAAATTAAGCAGGGCTAGAACAGTTACTTGGCTGATAGGGACCGCTAGCTGCTAGGCCCATCTCATCTGCCTGTAGGCCCTATACATTGTATGTGGCCACTGACCCTATGCGATCAATGTCTTCATCCCTCCCTCCCTCTCAAGAGTCCCTTGTGCCTATCCCAGGCATGCTTTAACCCCTCCACTGTGCTTGCCCCATGACCTTCTGTGGCAGACTATTCCAAGCATCAACTACACTTCCTGTGTAGAAAAACTTTCTCATGTTACCTCTTAATCTACCCCCCCTATAGTTTTATATTATGCCCTCTTGTTCTAGTACTTTTTCTACATTAGAAAAGGTCCCCCACCTGCACCTTGTTAATGCCATTGAGGTACTTGAAAGTTTCAGTCATGTCCCTCCGCTGTCTCCTGTCCTCCAGTGAGTACATATTGAGGTTCCTTAGTCTCTCCTCATATGTTTCATGGTGCAAGCCCTGCACCATCTTTGTTGCCCTTCTCTGGATAGTCTCCACCTTGTTTATATCCTTGCGCAGGTATTGCCTCCAAAACTCCACGCAGTACTCCAAGTGATGCCTTCCCAATGTTTTATACAACATTACAGGGGTGTAATGAGGCCCGACGCCGCAGGCAGAGGGCCTTATAGCCCCTGGAAGGTCCAGTATAGCCCAATACCACACACCCTGGAGGGTATTATTGCCCTTAGAAAATGGGAAAAAAAACTCAGACACATTTTTTTTTAAGTTTTAAACATTTAAGTTATTTAACTTTTTATTACATTTTGTGTGAGCTTTGAGATAAAGTAGTCCCTTTTTTAAAGTGGGTGGGTTAAACTGAAAAAACACTGAATTGAGCACTGTGCTAAATTACTGCTGAAAAAAACAAAACAAATAACAGTAACCACTACTTGTTTGTGGAGATAAAGTTAATTGGGCATTGAAGGTGCAATTCACTGGGTTGAAGTTAGTGGTTGTGGTGCTGAATGTTGTTGGTTCATGTAACTTGAGTTGATTGCTGGCTCCTACAGGTGGCATACTTGCCGCTTGCTGCTGCTGTGCCTGCTGGTTGGATCCTCCTAGGATTGTACTCCAATTTTGCCTGTTGTCTACAGATGCTGACCAGTAGTGCTGCAGACTGGCTTCACATCTGTGGCCAGTCATGCTGGTGATTTCACGAGCTGAAAGTCCTGCTTGAGTTAAAAGTTGCACAGCTGTTGAACGTATGCTGTGATTGGTGTATCTTGTGGATAACTGTGCTTCTTTGCTAAGTCTTGACATCATATTTCCAAGGAAATTCTTGCCCATTGGTTCCTTTGTGTACCAGCAGTCCTGGGTGTCAAGGTGAGTCTGAGGTAGCTTCCTGTGATGAAGGTAGAATGCAGGGGCATCCTCTGGCAATTTTGAGAGATACTTGCAGAAGGATAGGACAGGGCAGAGAGGGTTGCCACGATCCTCAGACATAAAATCACGTGAGTTTTCTTTGTTGTTCTCTAGTAGATTCTTGTGATTTTTTGAGGCAGGATTATGGTAAAGTGTCACATACTTTTGCCCATGTTCATCCCTCTTGACTGTGAATGAATCTGGATGCAGTTCTCGCAATCCTTCTCTTCCACGCCAGGCCAAGTGGAGCTGGAGGTCAAACCAAACCTTGCATACCAATCCCTGTGCTGTATCTGGTGACATGGCTGATGATCGTCTTAGCTTGTCAATGTCTGTTTCAGTAATTGACGGGTGGTGGGCAGCAACATCCTTCTGTTCTTTACGAAGTTTCTTTAGTATGGACGTCATTATATTGTTGCTGGAATGAAATGCTGGTTCTGAGATTATGCTGGTGTGATGACCTACTTCTGGGGAATTCAGGTGGCGGGTGATGGCTGCACAAAGAGTGCAGTACCCAGACACTGAGTACTGCTCACCTGTTGCAGTTCGGGCTTCTTCATAGAATTTATGCAGATGGCAATTTAAAATGTCAAAACTGTCATTTAACCAGTCTATTTCTATTCTTTCTTTTCTAGCCCACTCTGCAAATACTGCCAGTGCCCTGCGTATTTTTCTTTGTGTTTATCTTTCTCTGACTCTCAATGCTATTGAGGTCTGATGGACTCACACTAATAAAACATGAGGCTCCTTTAAATTTCTTGCTGGTGGGTTCTGGTGTCTGCTCAACTTTGTTGTCAGCTTCTGGGAACAAGCGATTTACTGTCTTTTCAGGAGGCATGTGGAATGTGCTTCTCAGGAGATCTGACATTTTTTATTCCTTTTGTGTGGTTCCTGTTACTTTTTGCTTTGCTGAGGCGGTTTTCATTGCTTTTGAAAATACGGATTTCTGTAAGCGTGTGCGTGACGTGCCTGCTCGTGCTGCTTCAGGTCTGATTTTCACCTGTGGAGGTGAGAAATGCATTTTTTTCTTATTATCATTTATTTTAATTATCTTTGGGCTCTTACTACAGCTACAAGCTGTAATTTTTACAATCGCTGGAGAGAGAATGCTTGCTCGCATTGCTTTTTGCCTTTCTGCCGTTTCACAGGAGGATTGTGTGTTGTTTTCGAGAGTGCTGGTATTTCCTACTTCTACCATGCCGCATGTGCACTTCCAACTGCAGTAGGGAGATGTTCGGAAATACCGATGCTCTCATGCTCGGTTTTATGCTGCCAGGGTAGTTACGGGGGCAGGTTGCAACAACAGCTGCTTTGTACATCAGAAGGCATTTTTAGGTTTCTATGTGTGTGCTAGCTATTGATTTTATCTCTACACTTGTTTTTTTGAACTTGGGAGATGACGGCCTGGGCGCTGAGCATTGAAATCACTTGCCGAACAAGAAAAGATGGCTTCTGGAGTTTGTTAACATTCGGGGTGCTCAGTGATTAGTCTGATTATGGGGCACAGTGAGTAGGCTCTCATTTTCATGCGGGCTCTATAGGAAAATAAATGAATCTCTATCTCAATGCTTTGACCAATGAGATTCATTTATTTTCTTATGACATTTTCTAAGGTTAAAATAGACATTCCTGGGGTGCATAGATCATCCTATATAGAAACAGAGGTAGTATAGTGCCATGCCTGTGCACTGTATGTGATGGCATTGCAGCTTTTGGTTTTTTGCAGATGGAGCAGGAAGGAATAGGGAAACGTGATAAATATTCAATAATCAGAGTACTTCTTGGCTTGAATTGTTGCCTGTATAGGTGATCAAAATTTGCCATTATAACTGTGGGCTACTGCAATTTTGAATTGCCTTGTCCTGCTTACTAGTTCAAAAAAAGTTTAAGGTCGACCCCTGTGAGTGGTTGTGATGTGTGTACAAATCGGATGTAAACCAAAGTGTGATTTATTAAGCAATGAGGCATGACTACGGAGTAACTGTCTGTTAATTACCCACTAGTGGTGTAATGTGGCACGAGATATGAAGTTAAAAAAGTGATAAACTACTACATAATAAAATGCAACAATGGTGAAAGTTGAAAAAATAGGTTTGGATTTTCTTTAGTTAATTGAAATCACAAATTTCAAACTAGTTGAAAAAATTAGCCATAATGTGTGGTAAGTCAGTCATAATTGTTTTTTCAACTGACTCCGGAGTCTACTTCTAAACAGGTTCATGTCTACCTGGTTCCAGTTCATGTGCTTTTAAGAACTACATAAGCTATAAGTAGGAATGTAAGTTTGTCATGGCAGTCATACAAGTCATTGATTTCATGACGTTTGATCTTTATTCAGGACTTCCATTACTTTCACTAGTGTCATCAGAATGTAGCAATGATGAAAGTGCCACAACATTTATTACTGTTTACTAATGATTTCATGAACAAACAATGAGTCATTAAAACCTCATCCATGACAAACTTACATCCCTAACTATAAGCTAAGGCACTTAGACTCTAATTTCCTTTCATACCCTGTTTCTTTTTTTTTCTCTTTCTTTCACCCACCCCAACAGGTTTGTACCTTTGCCAGAATCTGGCAAAGACAGGCAGAGGAAGAAATTTGGTAACTAGGCAGTCGCACATCAAGATACATGGATTCCGCACTGGGGTGCCTGAGTCTAGTGCAGGATAGTAACAGGTTTTAATGGTATGGGACTCAGTTTTTAGATTTACAGACTGAAAAATGTTCAGGCACTATCCAGAGAACTGCAGGTCTGGGTTGCACCTGAAAATGAGCTTCTGCTCAGTGTGCCTTTCCCGCTCACCAATTTTAAATAAATAAAACTGCTTGTTTTGTTGCCTGTCAGGTGCCAGAGTTGTGGATCTCACTTCAAATTGTTGGTGGGGATAGAGGGAAGAACTGGTAGCTGTTGATCACATTGGAGAGCCTGCAACACCCACTTACATGCCTACAGTAGGTGAAAAGATCAATATGGACCCTTTTCTCTAGCAAAGCAAATACACATGGGTTCTGCACCTTCCCAATTTTGCAGCTGGCTTGGAGTGAAGCATTGAAAATTGACTGGCTTAGTCTGGGTCACAGGGACCAAGTGACTGTATTCAGATTCAAACTTAGGTCTCTTGTTTCAGTCTTATGCATTATAGTGTATATGATAGGAAATGAGTTCTCGGCATAATTTCTATGCACACGTGTAACTTTGTTCACTTGGCAGCTCGTCACAGCTCTATTGGCTCTGGCCAGAATTTGTTACTTTCTACAAAGGCTGCAGAAGGTAGGTTTGACTATATGTTTATTGATAATTTCTACAAACTTATTAAGCATATACAGCATGTGCAGTTTGCTCCCATTCCATTTGCTGTTTAAACTCTTCTAGGCTTCCTTATGGCATTTGAACTAAAGCAATGCAGGGCCCCATGCACTTATTCTGGTTTAGTTACAAAAACAAAAACAATACTGAAACAAATAATAAAGCAGAAAAGATCCCAGATGCAGTTTACTAATGACTGTCTTTCAGTTTAAGATTAGCCTATTTTACCACTGTGTATACAAAAAATAAACCACCAGACCACACACGAAAAATCAACACAGAGTCACTCAGCAGCCCCAGCATTTCCCCGTACTGTAGAACTTTGTCAGGGGGCTGTGGCTGGGCTAATCTGTACTTGCTTAAATACAATATGAGTAGCTGGGGAGTATCCTGAAAAAGAACTACTCCAGAGAACCCTGTGATTCAAAGATAAACTTCTCAATTCAATGCAAACAAATAAATATAAATTAAATCACAACCAAACTAGTGTTATACAATATGTAAAGGTATACTCCTGTTTTAGCAATTCCCTTACAGCGACACAATTACAGCAAGTAGACTACAATGAAGGCTATGAGAGTGACATGTATGTAATGTTGACAGGTAGAAGTGTCAACAGGTGTCCTGTATCAGTTGGCTATATAGGTGCTGTGAGCTGCTGCGCATGTGGAAAGATGCTGCTAGAGTACACAGTAAGTGCTAAGGGCAAGAAGCTGCTTCTTGATGGTGGTTTTGTGTACCAAAGTGAGTGGCATTGAAAAACTTCAATGTGTTCCCACTTTTATTGTCGGGTAGGTTTGTAGTAGTGCAGCTGGCAGAACTGCCCTTTCCTCTACTGTCTGTGTGACGTAGAATTGATTATATAAATTACAGGGGGTGCAGGGGGCACAGCCCTCCCAACCCATTGATAGGTGATCAGATTTTGTAATTCAGTGTACTGGCACTTGTCGGCTTCTTGGTGTGTCGGTTTTGTGATGTGTCACTGTACTGGATGTCAGGATTCTGGTGTTGCTATAGGGGATGTCGGTGTGATCGTTGTTGAACTGGTTTTGGTGGAACCGTATGTAATGGAAGACAATATAATAAACAAATGTTGGAAAAAAAAACAGAAAAGGCAAAGAGGTCAACAAAAACACTCATAATAATTTAGAAAAACAATATTATTGATATAAGTAAAAGAGCAAAACCACGGCAGAGATAAAAATCATGTCAGTAATAACTGATCTTTAGTAAAACAGAAGACCCTTTTACAAATAAGAGAAATGAGATACAGTACAAATCTAATAATCTATCATATGTTAACACCCACAAAACCACAATATACATATTAGATTCTGTTAGTAAACTGTAGGACGTTTACAATGCCTGGTTACCAAAAATAGAGAAGGAACAGGACAGGTACAAACCGAGTGCCTGAAGAGAGAAACAAGCAAAATAAGTTACTCCAATTGCAACTAAAAGAGAAAGATCTCTAAATTAGCTTCAGAAGTAAACTGAAAGCATTTAATCAAAAACTGAATCATATTTGGTTAAAAGTACCATAACTGGACGCAAATAAAAGAACATTTATATCATACAAAAAAGTTACATTCCTGATAATTTCATAAGAAGGTCGACATCAGTTTACACACTGAGGCCTACAGGCTTTAATGTTTTCAATGTAAACTTCATTTGCTCCCTTTCTCTAACAACATTTATTTATTTATTGAAAGTTTTACCTGGAAAGGCATATTGAGCTATAAAAAGCTGATTTCCAAAAGCATCCTGGGGAAGGGGGTACAAGGGAGAAATACAGTACAGTATCACATTATACAATGACAATGTCTCTCCAAGTGATAGCAGAAGGCATGGACAAGGAGTGGAATAAATGACAAGTTGCAGTATGCATCAATTAGCAGTAGTCAGTGCAACTCCAGATAAGGTGCTATTGGAGAAATGGACACACAACATGCTAGAGCCAAGTAACAATGTGTACACATAATTAAAACATTCAGTGTAGGCCCATGGGCAAAATAGGAGATTAATGGCAGGTGCAGGTGTGAGTGGCGTGTGTGGAGAAGAGCCTTCACAGCCACAGGAGTAGAGGCAGCAGAAATGGTGGATAGGAGGTAGGACCAGAGAAGAGGGAGTCTGTAAGAAAAGCAGACAGCCCAGCAGAGGTCTTGACAATGGGAAATGGAGAAGGCGCAGGTATTAGCATAGCGGAGGGAGTAGCCGGGGGGGGGGCAGGAAGGGAAGGATAAGAGGTAGCAGGGGAGTGAGCAAAACCACAACTTGGGTATGGGCTTAGTGCAATGAGAGATGTGGTGGCCTTCATGCAAAGGGAAAGAGAGGGATGTGAACAAAGAGAAGTGATGAATTTGGGGTGGACAATCCAGCGGAAAGCAACAAAAGTAGTGTAATAGGGGGTCCTGTCTGGCCAGGGTGGATTTAGGGGTACCACTGTAATCTCATCACTGAAATAAAAGGCAAGGGAGATAATTTTACAGATCAACTCACACCTGGTGAAGGAGGAGGAGATAAAGGCTTTATTCCTGTAGAGTCCACCCAGCTGAGGAAGGAGTTTGGTGTGGATTTTATCAACGTGAGTTGAGAAATTAAGGCATCTGTCAAGCCATACTGCAAGGTACTTAACAATGAGGAGAGGGTGGGATGTGTAGGGGAACTCCATGGTGAGATAAGTCCCAGAGAGGTGGTTGACAACTGGGGGAGGAAGGAACTGGGCAGCTAGCCCACCTGTGCCATGCAGTGAGAAAAAGCTTTATAAGAAAAAATTGTAGTATGATTGTCTCCTCTTCTAAATGATTTAACACTTTCAAGGCCCACAAAGAACATATTCCCAAGGGCTGGCCCAGTGGCATGGTGAGCTGAGGCACTCACCCATGCTGGAGACCTGGCTTCATGAGTGGACTCGGGTTGATGGGTGTCGGCGGTGGGGAGGATTGCGCATCTGCTGGGAAGCTCTCCTCTCCCGGGGAAGGGTAGTTCACCTTCATGCTGTAGACTGCCACCAAGTGGAGGCTCAGTGACAGTGCAAAAACTGTATGATGATATGGCATGTCAAAGGACTCTGAAAGCCATAACATGCTTGGATTTCTGGACAGCTTTCTCCACACCATTCTGGAGTTAGACCTTATATATCAGCTCGTAACTGCTGGTGAAAAGTCCTTATCAAACAATACGCGGGTAGTTCCATGTAAGACAATTTTTCGGTCCTGGCGTTCTGTAAGATGTCATCTTTGACTGCATATTCCAAAAATTGAAAATAATGAATCTTGGGTGGGCATCCAGTGTATGGGGTTTTGGACTGAGAACATAGTTTGATAAGGACTTTTCACCAGCAGTTATGGCTTCCTACTGGAAATACTTCACAACACTGTAAAGCTCTTATAATTTGTATCAGCTCAAATTTAAGATCTGTTACCCAACCAGACTAGTAGTGCAGTTAGTGTAGGGGCAGTGCTCCTACACTTCAGCTTCTGAAGCAGCTGCAGTCTTGGTGAAGAAGGGTATCCTTGTTTCAGATTAGAAGACATCCACTAGACCAGCCCTGCATTACAGCTTACATGGAGGCAAAACCTACAACCAGACAGAGACACCAGAATGCTATGGATACCATGGTGGGGATTGTAGTTCTTATTTATTTATTTATTTATTTATTTATTTATTTATTTATTTCAATCTAGGATTACAATATCTTTGAGCCGAGGCTCTTTTACAAAGGTTCCACGGCAGCATGTGCGACAGTCATCATTTTTAGCTACAAACATATAATCATTGACTTACAGACATGTAATAACCAGTACAAAGACTTGAGCTATGACCAAGACAAGGGAAGGAGGGGTGGGTGGAGGAGAAGTGAGGGTAGGAGATTGGGGGGGAGGTGCAGGGGTTAAGCGGGAGTATGAGAGGTGGTTGGGGCTGGGACAGGAGTAGAGATATGAGAGGAGGTTGGCGAGGGCGGGAGACAGTGCAGCCAGGGGATCTTGTCGAGGGAATATGACAGGTAAGGTGCTAGGGGTGCAAAGACTGATTGTGCTGGGTGCTGGGCATGTGCAGCTGGAATGGTGGAAATGTTAAGATGGGCAATCGCAGGATACAAGCAGTGAGAGGCGCAGCTTGGACTTGAAGAGGCCGAGTGTTGGAGCAGTCACTATGTCGCTGCCAAGAGAGTTGAGCCAGTTAGATGCCCGATAGGTGAAAGATCTTTGTCCTTGGGTTGTGCGATATCATGGGATATGTAGTAGATGGGAATTGGATCTCCTTGTAGTGACGTTCCTATATCTAGGCTTAAGGAGGGCACAGACACCAGGTGGTGCAAGTCCCATTATAATTTTCTCGGCCATGATGCAGGTTTGGTATTTTATGCGTTTGTCCAGTTGAAGCCATCCAGATTGGGAATAAAGGTCACATGTGTGGGTACGGCGATATGAGCCAGTGATGAGACAACAGGCCTTATTCAGGGAGGTTGTGTTACGTTTGAGAGCAGTGGTAGTTGCAGACCCATATTTGATAAGACCATGGTCTATGATGCTGATGATGGAGCTTTGGACGGCCACTGATAGTGCTTCTGGTATTAGATGTAGATAGATAGAGGTAGGACACAGTCTTGTATGTTTTGGTTTTCAAACAGGGTGTCAAGAGTTTGTAACGACTTGCCAACTGAGGTTGTAGCTGGTAAGACTATGATATCTTTCAAACAATCTCTTGATACTTACTTAAGGGTCAGAAATATAGTGGGATATTAAATTCACTGATAAGCGAGCCTAATAGACATTAGTCTTTATAGAGCTTTGTATTACCCATGTTACCAATGTTACCAGGTGTTTCCTGTGTCAGAATAATATGCCTAACCCAACATTGGAAGGCTTTGCAACACTGCTGATATGGACAGCGTATGAGAGGTGGGGATCAAGGGTGATGCCGAGGTACTTGAATGATTGTGTTTACTCTAGGATGGCTCCTTCAGATATGAATTCTCTGTAAAGAACAACCTATTACATGAACTGATTACTATCTCTTGATCCCATGATTTTTTTTTTGGGGGGGTTACCAGGACCAAGTGGCTCTAGGGTTGTGGCCATAGAAGGGGAGGGACCAAAAGCAAACACAGATGGGGAGTCATGGGCTCTCTTCACCACAGTGGTGTCCCTTAGAACAGTTACTATCCTGCAACAAAGGTTCCTGGTCAATTTTTTTTTACCTGTGACTTAATGCTCCCTTCTGCCAGGTCTGAGTTGTGGGGATGACCAGAGAAGAAGTCAGGCTTCTCCTCCAAGCAACTTGAAAGAGACTAGAGCAACTGTGGCCATTTAATTACTTGTGTCTACCTTGTGACAAACACTGTAACATGAGGCAAGGTATATCCCTATTTGAGGCTCACAATACGAGTCTGCCACTGGGGAGGTGACACTCCCTCCACATTGTTAAACATATGTTTTCTCACTGTAGCAAATCTACCTTTGCTTGCACTCTTCCCCCACACCGCCCACCCACTTTCTTGGTGTCCAGCTGGATCCCTGGAAGGGAATACCCTGGACTACACATCAGTCAGAGGTTCTGTATTTTTTAGGACTAGGTTAATTTAACCCTACATGGCTCTACTTTAGATATATAGAAACAAACATAATTTTTTTCAACAGAACAGGACCACTTGACCAACTCAGTTTGCCAAGATGGTCCCTGCCTAGTCTGTCTCCACAGACCTGAACTGGTCTCCGGTGATCTTCCCTCCTCCCTGCCAATTTCTAATATTTCCCTGTGTCTCTCATGCATGCTTTAAGTCCCCTACTGTTTTCACCTCCACTACTTCCCCTGGCAGTCTGTTCCAGGAGTCCACCACCCTTTCAGTGAAATAGTACTTCCTCTCATAGCTCTTAAACTCCCCAACCCCCAGCTTCATTGCATGCCCTCTGGTCCTGCTGCTCTTTCTCATTTGCAAGAGATTTCTCTCCTGCACCCTACTCACTCTGTGAGGTACTTGTAGGTCTCTATCATGTTTCTTCTTACTATCCTCTCCTCTCTTCCAGGGTGTACATGCTGAGATCCCGCAAGCTGTCCTCTAGGGCTTTGGTGCAACCACTGCACCCTTTTATTTGCCCTCCTCTGCACTGCCTCCACCCTGTCTATGTCATTTCTGAGGTGAGGCCTCCAGAGCAGGACACAATTCTACAGATGGAGTCTCACCAGAAAGTGATATAGTGACAACACCACCTCCTTCCTTTTGCTGGAGATATCGCACCCTGTGCATCCAAGCATACCACTGGCCCTACCTACTGCTTTGTCACACTGCTCTGCCACTTTGAGGTCATCAAATGTGATAACCCCAATGTCCCTTTCATGCTTAGTGACTATCAGTGCCTCCCCCATCCCATACTCTACTCCTGAGTTCCTGTGCTCTAGGTGCATGATTTTGCACTTTTTAGCATTTAACCCCAACTACCATGCTCTTGACCACTCCTCAAGTTTCCCCAAGATCCCTGCAGTCTCTCCACCCTCTCCTGAGTGTCCACCTATTACAAATGTTGTTGTTATCTTCAAAAAGGTATACCTTCCCTTCCAGTTCTTCTGCAATGTTACTTATGAAGACATTGAAGCATATCGGTCCCAGTACTGAGCTCTGCAGCACCCCACTACACTCTTCTCCCTCCTCCTTCTTTTCCTTCTGCCTGGTGACATCAAGCACAACCCTAGCCCTCCCACCCACTCTTTATCCAAGGGCCTCCAGGTCATCCAGCTGAATGTGAGGAGCCTTTCCCCTAAACTCAATATGCTGAAAGTTTGGACTCTTTGCATTCCTCTGATATCCTCTATATCAAGGAGACTTGGCTGTCAGCCAGAATCCCTGACTCTCAGTTGACCCTGCCTGACTACCACCTGTTTCACCAGGACAGAGACAGGTGTGGAGGCAGTGTTGCCATCTACACTCATGCCTCCCTTCCTTCAGCCATCCAACATCCCATGAGCTTCTCCTCCTGAAACTCTCCCTCCCCTCCACCACCCATCTTTTCTTTGGGGTCCTCAACATTTCAACAAAGTCCCCTTCAACCAGTCTTCCTAACATCATCTCCCCACTTGTCTCCCTAGCCACCATGAGGGAACTTATCATCCCTAGTGACTTTAACATGAACTGGCTCTCCCAGCCCTCTAACCATATAACTCAATCTATTGCATCCCCAAACTTCACCCAACTCATCAATGAGCCTACCAGGTTTAACACCCGCACAGACAACCCCTCCCTCCTCGACTGGGTGATGACCTCCCACCCCCATCAGATCACTGCTGCAGGGACCCTCCCCGACTCATTCAGTGATCATTGCCTCACATACTGTGTCAGAAAAGTCCACCTTCCTTGTTCTACCCCTAAGTACATTTGGCATAGGCCTCTTGGATTCCTAGACACCGATGCCCTTCTTTTGGACCTCACATCCTCTGATTGGTCCTCTGTCTATGCTACTTGTGACATCGATGTGGCCCTCTCACTCTTCACCAAAATCTTTAACAGGGTATGGGATGCGCATGCTCTACTCAGAAAGCTACGAGTCGCATGGCACCACCCTTGGATCACCCCTAACCTGGTGGATATGTTCAAAGTCTGTGACTAGGTGTGGGCAAATTATAGGTCTACTGGTGATACAGCAGCTTTACAGTGCTACAAGACTACACAATTCCAGTACTAAATCAACCCATATTGCTAAGGCCCTTTACTATCAGTCTCAACTCCAATCAAATCGACATTCCTCAGCCAACTTTTGGAAAGTCTTGTACTCCCTACTCGACCCACATGTCCAGTCCTCCCCAACTTCCCTCCTTAATAACAGCATGCTAGTTTCTGATCCTCTCACCATAGCATCTCACTTCAACATTTATTTCAACACCTGCACCCTCTCAAGCCAGCCCTGTCCAGTCCCTTCCCCCTGCTGCCTAACCCTCCCCAGATAGTGTACTCACCTTCCCCCCAGTCACCCCCAGGAAGTCCTCCATGCACTCACCTCCCTGCAAAGCACAGTCCTGACGGATTCGATCCCAAGGTCCTCAAACTATCTGCCCCAGCCATAGCCCTCCTTCTCACACACCTACTAAATCTCTTGTTCTCTCTTTCTATGGTCCCCCAAGCCTGGAAAATGACTCTCCTCCCCTGGGAACCACAGGACAATTTTTTTTTACTTCCTACCTTTGCAAAATTACAAGAAGACCCTGTGCTCTCTAGGCTCACCACCTTTCTCAACAGCTCTTCTTTCCTCATCCCCTTCCAGTCAGTATTCAGAAAGGAATCACTCCACCATCTTCTCCTTCCCCCATGTCACGGACTGCATCCTTGCAGCTATGGATAACAGTCATCTCATTGCAGTTATTTTCATTTACCTGGCCAAAGAGTTTGATACAGTGTCCAACCCCCTCCTCCTCAATAAGATGGCTTCTGGGGGTCTTTCAACCTCCATTATGCAATGGTTCCACTCTTACCTCTCTGGTCACCAATAATCCATGCAAGGGCCAGTCCAGTGGTGCCAAGGGTTGAGGCACTAGACACCACACCTCGCATCATGCCGGTGACCTATGTTTGGGAACGAGCACTGGCCGCCATGGGTAGGCTGGGAGGAGTTGGATCAAGCTTCCGACAGACTGCTCTCCATCTCCGGGGAGAGGGGAGACCAGTGGCTGGTGCATGCCTGACCCCTAGCGGAGGCCTGGGCTAGGTGGCACAGAGTCACAAGAACGTGGGGTGGGAGTGTGGCAGATGCTTGACATGGGGGCACACAGGAGCATGTACAACCACAGTCACAGGTGTCATTGCACACCACACTCCCATAAGGGGAGAAAACCAGAAATAGTTGCAGCCAGGTTGTGCCATCTCTATGGGCACCACCTGATCCAGATTCGTGCCTGGTGGGGGAGTTGATGAGCTCTCTCACCTCCCCGTCACAGGGGGTAAGCCGTGGGGGAGTACAAGGTGGTGGCCCGAGAGGAGATCAGAGTGGACGGACAGCGGTAGGAGAAGGAGGAGAGGAGAAGAAGCTGACCAGGGACCACAGGAGAGAAAAAGAAAGATAAAAAAAAATCTGTGCAAGTTGCCGAATTGATGTCCACCCCCTCCCAATCATTGCAAGAGTCCCCAAAGGCTCTATTTTGGAGCCAGTTCTATTCTCCATTTTTATAAATAATCTTGCCTCAGTTTGGGTCTCCTCGTGCATACACGTGTATGTTGATGACGTGGTACTCTACCTTTTAGGTGCCTCACAGAGTGAAATCAAAGCCCTGCTCCCACAAGACTTCCTTAATGTACTACTTGTACACTGGTTTAACCCAAATCAACTCACTGTGAACACAAAAAAGACAGTCTCCATGACCTTTGGCTCCACTCATAAGCTAGCAAAACTCCAGCCTTTCCTCAGGTTCCATACCCTTGATAGCACCTAACTTGCAACAGTTTCAGCCTTCAAATATTTAGGTGTCTGGTGAGATGGCAAGCTGGACTTCTCCCATCACATTGATGCTCTTCATGCTAAGTTCTGCCACAAACTTGGGACTTTATACTGTAACAAAGACTGCCTCACTCTCCCAATAAATCAAGAACTCATCACCAAGCTAATCCTTCCCATCTTTGACTATGCTGACGTGTTTTATGGTTCAGCCCCCCTCACCAAACTGGACACCCTGTGCAACATTTTCTGTCACTTCTCAACAAACCTACCTTCTCTGACTCACCACTGCTCCTTATGCTCTTCACTCTCCATGCTTCCTCTTCCTCTTTGTCGCCAGCTGCACAGTGCATCCCTCATTGTTAAATTCTGATTTGACCTGCTCCCTACTTACCTGTCCTCCCTCCTCTCTCCTAACTGTACATCAGACTATGCGCTTTACTCCAAATTCTCTCATACCTTCTTCATCCCCCAAGTGCATTCATGTGCTGGATTAGCAGCTTTCTCATACCGACTCCCCTCACTCTGGAATAGCCCCCCCCCCCGTCCTATGGCTTTCCCCCTCCTTTCCCACCCTTAAACAACTACTAAAGCTCTCTGCTCAGCCCTTCTGCACTTGCCAGCCTACCCGGGCCTCCTTGTGATATCCTCTCCCCTGCAATCCTTACTTTCTCCTGGCCAAATTTCCTACATACTTTGCTGCCTTTGACCCATCTTCTCCTACTGCTTCCTTCCCCCACTGTAACCAGATCTCCTCTAAACCATCTTCTTTTTTTCCTCACCCCATGCCCTCCTTTCATCTTCTCCACCCCCTCCTGCCATTCTTACCTTAGCCCTCCTCTCCCTCTGCTATTCCTCTTCACTCTGCCCCCTGCCTCCTGCTCCCCCTCTGAATTTATTATACATACAAAGAACTTGATTTCAGGTAAGGCCATCTCTCTACCTCACTTTAGTACTCACTAATTTGTAAATTTTTGCATGATTAACATATGATGTGTGCTTTGACTGCATCAACTGTGTTCTGATTCACTGTTTTGATTTTTATACCCTCTGTCTATATTTGCCTCTCTCTTTCTCCAGGTCACACCTGGAAATGAGCCTTGGCTCAGTCTGCTTTCCCTGGTTACCAAAATTTTAAATAAATACAAAATAAATAAAAATGAATTTCCCCATCACTGAGGTAAGACTGACCAGCCTATAGTTGCTATTCTCCTCCATGCTGCTGCTGTTAGGTAGAGGGACCATGCCAGCTCTCCTCCAGTCCTCTAGAACCATGCCTGTTTCCTGTGAACTGTTAAATAGGGTCTTCAGTGGGGAAGTTAATACCTCCCTGAGTTCCTTTAGTACCCTTGGGTGTATACCAACTAGTCTCATAGCCTTGTCTACTTTCAGAGCTGCAAGTCCCTTCAGGACTCTTTCTTCTTTAAGTCCACCCTCCCTTACTTTGCTCCTGCTGTGTCATGGTGGTCTGTCCCCCCATCCCTCCACTGTGAAGACTGAGCAGAAGTACATGTTAAGGATGTCTGCTTTTTCTTGGTGCTCTGCTGCGGAGTCTCCCCTGCCTCCTTCCTTACCCTCACTGTCCCCCTCCTTGCTTTCCACTTCTCACTTATGTACCTGAAGAAAGTCTTGTCCCCATTAGCTACCCCTTCGCTATCCTTTCCTCTGTCTGCACCATTGCTCCCCTCACTGCCTTTCCTGCTTCCCTCTGTTTTACTTGATACACCTCTCTGTCCTCTTCCCTTTGCATTTCCTTATACCTCATAGATGCCACCCTTGTGTTCTTCATCACCTTGGCCACTTCCCTAGAGAACCATAAAGGTCTCTTTCTAGGCACCAACAGCATAACTATAAGCACCTATTGTGGTTATGCATACTGGCCCCCTATGTACCAAAAAATGCACAAGTGCTGCATCGGCAAGCGCTCAGATCCGCACCCGTGGAGGTTCAGCACATGTGCCGTATTCACCTATGCCAGCCTCCATGCAGCCCCCTTATGCTGCCCCACATCCAGGTGTGCAGGATCCCTGGGAGTGGCTGAGTGTGGAGTGGAGGACCTGGGCATGCAGCCAATCTGCTGGCTGCTCAGGTCACCGCAGCCGATCACTTATGCCCACGGAGCACCATATCTGCAGCCAGCACTCAGTGCACTGACTACACCAGAGGGGTTTGTGTCCCATTTGCCAAACCCCCCGCCCACAGAGGTGTGCCCCGACATCAGAGTCATTCATACTGGGGGTCTGCAGATCCCAGTTGTCACCACCGCTCCTGGGGGCTGCATCTTGAGGGGGTGTACTGCAGCTAGGTCTTTCCAGAGTTGGCATAGCCACTGGCCCCTCACACATGGCACTCCGTACTGTTGTGCATCGCGCGGACTGCCGGCATGCTCCTCGCACCGCCCCTGGCCCACCCATGCGTAGAGCTCCATGATCAGCCAAGGGATTGGGTACGTATGAAGGGGCATATGTGTTTAGTGACTGCTGCGAAGGGGGCACAGTGGGTGCAGTGGGTGTGGAGTAGGCTACGCACTGGAGATATTGGCGCATACCCACTCTGCACATATGAGCATAGGGACCACTGTCTTTTGCATTTAGTCATGTTAAAAGGTACATTTAGTGTAAGTGATTCTCCTGTTTGATGTCATTGATGATGTCAGTGATAGAACTTTTAGATCTTGGCATAGTGGTTTCAGACCTACAAAGGCAGGGGTTCTATCCCCAGTGTGAAATAATTTTGCCTTTTTCATTACAATTTACTGTATGTAGTATGAGAGAAATTGTTAGATGTCATTGATGATGACAGAAATATACTTTCAGCAAGATTTGAAGTTCTAAAAAAACACTATTGTTCTCAAAAGAAGTGGCGGGAAAGGTAAGGTAGAAAAAGATAGCATTCAAGAAGTATAAGGAAACACATAAGGAGCAGGACAGAGAACTGTACCAGTTAAAGCAGAAGGACGTGGGTAAGGCAGTCAGAATAGCAAAGGCCCAAACCAAGGAAAGATAGCCAACTCAGTTAAGAAGGGGGATAACACCTTTTATAGATACATTAGGGAGCAAAGAAAGACTAAGGCAGGGATACTGAGGCTGAACAAAGAGGAAGGTGGTTGGGCAGAGAGCAACAGTGAAAAAGTAGGATACTGAATGAATACTTCTGCTCAGTATTCACAATGGAAAAGCAGGGGAAATACCTAATCCAGTCAATAGAAGCACTCTGGATAAGGGGTTGATATTAGTCATTTCACAGAAGAAAGGGTTCTGAAAGAACTCTTAAAACTGAAGGTGAATAAAGCAATGGGGCCTGAAGGGATTCATCCCAGAATTCTAAAAGAACTAAGGGAAGAACTAGTAACACCACTGACTACCCTTTTTAATAAATCATGGGAGGATGGGGTGGTACCTGAGGACTGGAGGAGGGCGGATGTGATTCCTCTTCACAAAAGTGGGAGCAAGACAGAGGCAGGAAACTACAGACCTGTCAGTTTGACCTCAGTGGTAGGGAAAATGATGGAATCACTTCTGAAGAAAAGAATTGCTGAGTACCTATTGGCCAGTGGGGCACAGGACCCAAGGCAGCATGGATTCACACCGGGAAGGTCATGTCAGACAAATCTAATTGATTTCTTTGACTAGGTGACCAAAGCAGTAGACCAAGGAGGGGCTGTGGACATGGCCTACCTAGACTTTAGCAAGGCATTTGACACAGTCCCGCACAAAAGATTAATAAACAAATTAGCCAGCCTGGGAGTGGGTCCCAGGGTGGTAGCCTGGGTAAAACACTGGTTGGACAACCAGACACAGTGGGTAATAGTAAATGGAGTCCACAGAGAACAAAGGAGGGTTACTAGTGGGGTACCGCAGGGTTCAGCACTGGGGCCGGTCCTTTTTAATGTCTTTATAAGTGACATTGCAGAGGTACTGGAAGGGAAAGTATGTCTCTCTGCAGATGACACAAAGATCTGAAAGAGGGTTGATATACAAGGTGGGGTGGAAAGGATGAAAAGGGACTTGGCAAGGCTGAAGGAATGGTCATATGTATGGCAGCTTAGATTCAGTGCAAAGAAGTGCAAAGTAATGCACCTGGGAAACAAAAACCCAGGGGAAGAGTACACAATGGGGGGTGAGATACTGACAACAACAAAAATGGAAAGGGACCTGGGGGTAGTCATATCAGATGACCTAAAGGTGGGCCAGCAATGTGAGAAGGCAGTAAGGAGGGCTGGGGGGATACTGAGATGCATAGGGAGAGGCATCACCAGTAGAAAACAGGAAGTTGTTGGCCCTCTGTATAGACAGTTGGTAAGACCACATCTGGAGTACTGTGTACAGTTCTGGAGACTCCATCTCCGTAAAGACATAGACAGGGTAGAGGCTGTCCAGAGGAGGGCAACCAAAATGATGCAGGGTCTGCATCAGAAGACATATGAAGAAAGACTAAAGGAACTGAAGATATATAGCCTCGAGGAAAGGATGGAGAGGGGGGACATGATAGAAACTTTCAAATACCTCAAGGGAATCAACAAAGTCCAAGAGGGTAGCATCTTTCAGAAAAAGAGATGTGCAAAAACAAGGGGGCACAATTTGAAGATGGGGGGGACGGCTCAGAGGTATTTCTTCACAGAGAGGGTTGTGGATACATAGAACAGCCTTCCTGAGGAGGTCATAGAGTCAAAAACAGTGGGGTAATTCAAGAATGCATGGGACAGACATAAGGCAATTCTAGTTGGGGGTAGGAAGAAGCAGGCTGTTGGTTAACTAGGGTCTGCAGCTTATCCGTTAGGTAGAGAAATGGCAGACTAGGTGGGCCAAGCGGTCCTTATCTGCCATCAAATTCTATGTTTCTATGTTGATTGATAACTTGAAAAGTTCCAGCTCAGACTTTGACACTTCAAATAGACAGACTGCTAATTATGAAAATCCACTGCAGCTATGTAGAGGGATGTCTGCACTCCCTACCTTCCTACTAAAATTCCTTTGTGTCTATCCCATGCATGCTTGAAGCCCACCAGTTTTCACCCCACCACCTCTGCTGGAAGACTGTTCCAAGTGTCCACCACTCTTTCAGTGAAGAAGTACTTTCTCACATCCCTCCTGTATTCCTCCCTTCCAACTTCATTGCATGCCTCCTTGTTCTCATGCAGCTTCTCTTCTGAGAAATACTCCCCTCCTGTACTTTTTTGATCCCTTATGAGTTACTTATAGGTCTCTATTATGTTTTCCCTCCTTTCCTCCAGGGTGTATATATTGACATCTTTCAATCTTTCCTCATAGGGCTTATAATGCAGCCACTATGCCATTTTAGGTTCCCTTATCTGGACAACCTCTACCTGTCTGTGTCCTTTCTGAGATGTGGTCTCCAGAAATTAGCACGCTACTCCAGGTGGGGTCTCACCAACAATAAATACAGTGGTAACACCACTTCTGTCCTTCTGTTGATGATCCCTATCCTTATGCACCCCAGCATCCCACTGGCCCTTCCTACTGCCTTGTCCCACTGCCCTGCCACCTTGAGGTCATTAGATATGATAACCCCAAGATTCCATTCCTGTTTAGTAATCATCAACACCTGTTCCCCAATTTTATACACTGCCCCTGGATTTCTGTGCCCTAGGTGCATGATTTTGCAGTTTTTCACATTGAAACCCAGTTGCCGTACCATTGACTACTCCTTGTGTTTTCTCGAGTCTCTGCACATTCTCTCTAACTTCTCTGTATTATCCACACTATTGCAGATTTTGATGTCATCTGCAAACAGGCATACTTTCCCTTCCAGCTCATCTGCAATATCACTTTTAATGACATTAAAGAAGACTGGTCCCAGTACTGAGCCCGGAGGTACTCCGCTGATCACTCTTCTTTCCCTGAGTGAGTTTCTCTCACCACCTATTCATCAACCAATATCTTACCCAGTTTACTGTCTTAGGACCCACCTCTAAGCTGTCGAGTTTCTTTATGAGCCTCCTATGTGGTATGGTGTATCAGGTTTCTCTTACATCCCCAGCCCCTTGAATCATGTTGTCTCGGGTCTTGTCACCTGCTGGATTCAAGATACTCCTCAATCCTTTCCTTCGGCAGCAACTCCATTAACTTCTCTACCACTGATGTCAGACTGCTGGCCTATTGTTGGCAGCCTCCTCCCTGCTAAGACTTTTATGATTGGTCTTTCATGGCTATTATAAAATAAAAATAAAGTGAATCAAAGTTTGGTGAGCAACGTGGCTAGGTGGGCCAAGCGGTTCTTATCTGCCGTCAAAGTTTATGTTTCTATGTAACGTTAATATTTCAAGGTATACACAGTGAAGCTAACAAACGTTTCTGCCTTAACAAATCATATTGTATTCACTACATTTCTTACACTCATGGCACCCTTTTCACAGTTGTCCAGTCAAGTATTGTATTTTCTTGTTGTGCTGTTTTATTTCCAATAGTTGGTAGCCTGTGGTATGTTATTTCTGGTTGCGTTCTATTAACCTTTTCCAGGACTGAATCACCTTTCAGCACATGCCAATGTTGTCTAAAGTAAATCTGTTCTTCTGGTTACTTTGTCTCCCTTCTTGGTAAAGAAGGGCCTCTCTGTCCTGTGTATGGCATACTGCTCACCCTTTCTGATGCTTTCCTCAGAATATCCCCTTTCCTGAAATCTGGATCTTACACCCCCCACTCTCCTCTCAAATTCTTCTGTTTGGCTCCAATTTCTTCTAAGATGAACAAACTTGCCTTTGGGGATGTTGGTAACCATGTGGAGTGCATGGCAACTGGAGATCTGGAGCAATGTATTTCTATCTGTTGGTTTACAGTAGAGTGTAGTATTCATATTTCCCTTACTCCCACCTGAAATTTTCAAATCAAGAAAGTTGATTGTGTTAGGATCGATGGTAGAGGGAAATGATAAATTCTGGCTTATGTTGTTGATACTTTTTTTTTAAGTTTGTTTTACCAGGTGAGACACACTAAGATAAAAGCTTGTTTACAGGTACAACCTGGGAGCACAAGAAGATTAAGTGATTTGCTCAGGGTCACACAGTATGCAAGCTTGGACTGTAAGATTCAAACCCAGGTCTCCAGGTTTGTAGCTCAGAGCCTTAAACCACTGCACCATACTGCCTCCACAAATTAATTCAGCTCCTCCTTGCTACTACGTCACATGGCCACCACAACATTAATAAAGCATGTCCAAAAAGACAGCTTCTGGAAGAATAGGTTCTTGTTCTGATCATACAGTATGTGAACTCCTCCTCCTCCCAGAGGCCTATATGCATGTTGGCCATGCTGGTGGCAAATGTAGCCCACATCTCAGAACCCTTAACCTGAATGTAATTATCATCTAGGAATGATAAATGTCTGAATCTGAGAACAAGTTCAGTAAATCTGAGCAGCTGTGGGGGGGGGGGGGTACTCCCGTGGAGGTCTTTTGTTCAAGAAACGGGCAGTGGCAGCCAGTGCAACTTCATGAGGAATACTAGAAAAAGTGCTTCTATATCCAAGATGACTAGGATTATGTCATCCTTGAGTTCCATTTCAATTAGAATTCACAATATTTCTTTTGTGTCCTTGAGGTATGACCTCAGTTCAGGAACAAAGGGTCTCAGATAAGAATTTATAAATTTGGACAGGGTTCATTAACTGATCCTATACCCCCTATAATTAATCGACCGGGGGGGAGTAGGAACTTGTGCACTTTTGGTAGAGCACATATGGTTGGCTTAATAGGATATCTGCTAATCAAGAAATCGTTGGTCTTTTTGTCTTTGTACCTACTTGTAAATGCTTGGTTGATGTACTTATCTATCATCCACTTGCTTTCCCTGGAGGGATCATACATGAGTTTTTGTAAAATGATGTGTCCGAGAGTTCCCTCAACACTTCTTTGTCATAGTCATGGGTGTTCATCAGCATGATACTGCCTCCTTTGCCCACTGGCTTCACTGTCACAGTTGCATTCTTTTCCAGTCCTTATAATGCTTCTCTCTCTTCTGCTGTTAGATTATTGTAGTTCAAATGTGGTAGGCTGTCAAATAGTGCACTGAGTCTTGTTTACACAAACTTTGGAAATCTGCTATTGTCAGACTCAGTGCTGGATTAAAGGTGGACTTCTTATAAAATGACGAATATGAATTTTCCACATACACAGTACTAGCATCAACTTCAGGCTTTGTACAGTACTTGGGTTCCCTATCTTGTTTTTTTTATATTAAAAGGACTTCAAGCCTGAGCCGGCCCATTGGCGCAGAGGTTGGATTTCTGCTTGCGACACTGGTGACCCGGGTTCGGGAACAGGCTGGGGTCGCTGGAGGGCTGGCCAAGGGGAGAAGGATAGAGTGTCCTATGGACAGCTCTCCTTCTCCAGGGGGAGGGCAGGGTAGTGCCCAGCACAAGAAGGACCCCTGGCAGAGGCCATGAGTTGCACAGCTGCTGGCATTTGAAATGCAATGGTGAGGTCCCTGCACTTGCATGTCACTGGAGACAGAGATGCAAAGGGTAAATAGCCCATCTGTCAGACAAATGTACAGGATGATATTTTACATAACCAGAAAAACAAAAAGGGCACTTTAGAAAAGTGGTGACCTCCCTGTATTCTTCTCTTGACACTGACAAGAAGAAGAAGCTCTCCATATACAGACATTGTAAGTGTTGTTCAGTCTGCACAGGTCCTAGTCAGTCACAGGCCCTATCAACTTATGTGCACCAGAAATAATGTTTCACAGACTGTTCTTGATGCCTCAGTGGGAAGTGTTAATGTGGAAGAGTAACTACCCAGTCCCCTGGGGTTACTAGCATCCTATTAGTACTAGTCTTAGACAGGTAGAAAAGGCAGCTGGTAGGGAGCTCATTAGGGGCTTTCTGCATAATGATGTCATTGTTCACACAGCTAGCCTGAGAGAGGGATGATTATGTAATTTAGAACTCTTGCAGCAAGATACATAGATACATATAAATTGTCAGCAGATAAGTACTGCTAGGTCCATCAAGTCTGCCCATAAGCCCCAGACGTGTGTGCAGTCATTGACTCTAAGTGATCAATGGCTTTTCATCACTCCTTCCCCACCCAATGTTCCCTAGTGCCTGACCCAGGCATGTTTAAACCCCTCCACTGTACTTGCCCCCACCACCTCTTGTGGCAGATTGTTCCAAGCATCCACCACCCTCTCTGTGTAGAAAAACTTCCTCATGTTACCTCTTAATCTACCCCCCTCCAATTTCATATTGTTTCCCCTCATCTGATATCTTTTCTACATTGGAAAAGATCCTCACCTGCACACTGTTTATGCCCTTGGGGTACTTGAAAGTTTCTGTCATGTCCCCCTTTCTCTCCTCTCCTCTCCTCTCCTCTCCTCTCCTCTCCTCCACCAGTGAGTACATATTGAGGTCTCTTAGTCTCTCCTCGTATGTTTGGTGATGCAAGCCATGCACCTTCTTTGTCTCCTGTCTCTGGATAGCCTCCACCTTGTCTATTTCCTTAATCATGTGTGGTCTCTAGTACTGCATGCAGTACTCCAGGTGAGGCCTTACCAGTGTTTTATACAATGCATCAACACCTCTCATCTCCTGCTAGTAATGCCTCTGCCTATGCACCCCAGCATGACACTGACCCTCCCTGCAACCTTTACGCACTGCTTTGATACCTTAAGGTGATCAGATATGATAACCCCTAGGCCCCTTTCCTCTTTGTTGACAGTCAGCACCTCCCCCCAATTCTGTAGCTCTCCCCAGGGTTTCTACCCAGCTGCATTATCTTGCTCTTTTTTGAATTGAACCTCAGTTTTTATCTATTTATTTATTGAAATGTTTCACCAGGAAGGCACACTGAGTGACAAGTCGCTCGTCTCCCAGTGCAACCTGGGGGGAAGGGGTACATTAGGAATGAGACATTAAACATTCAAGTTATAAGTTCAACATTAACATACAGTTGTAAGGCAGATGTTACAAACATTGTTACAACAGTGTTGCACATGATAGGTAGAAAGAGTGGACAATAATAAGTCTGGGTTAATAAGTAACCAAGTGCTTATGTGAAAGAAAAGAGGAGAAGAGAGGCAGTGGTAAGGTGGGTGGGGAGGGGGAAGAGTCATATCCCTGGAGACCATTTCAGGATGTGAGGAACCCTGCAAGGGTGCTGGTGGGACCAGAGAGAAGAGGATAAGGAAGTGTTCCAGACAGACCCCTTCAGGATGGTGGGGGAAGGGAGCAGATGAGAGATACAAGCCCCCTTCGGGGTTGGAGAGGGACCCATGGAGACAATTCAGGGTTCCTTACATTCTGTGTGAGATCAAGGGAGGCAAGTAAGGGGGGAGCAATTTGGTGAAAGGGGAGGAGAGCCTGAAATTTAGGTGGGTGTGCACAGCGTAAAGTGAAGGTGATGGTAGAGGGGTAGGGTTTGTCCAGGGCTTAGAGGGGGGAGTTAGGGAGGAACATGGCAGAAGCAGCCAAGAGCAAGGTAATTATTGAGGGCAGAGCTGATGGAGTAGGCAGAGGATGAGGGCTGGATTTAAGGGGAGGAGGTAATTCCAAATTTTTGGGATGCAGTGAGAGTAACCACCATCCGCTGTTGTAATGAGCAGCTAAGTGACTTGTATACACTGCATGCTAAACTTGCATCCATATCCTGACTCCCCCATCTACTTTGTAATCTTACCTGTGGTTTTGTTCAGCTGGTGAGGGGGCTCAGAGGTGCTCCAGCAGTTGAGCATCAGAGACAGAGGATGGGCTTGCCAGCTTCAAAAGAATGTGGAGCTTACAAGCATGAGTGCATATGAGCGAGCGTGAGTGGCGTGGTCAAAGAAAATCAGAAGGAGAGGGTGTTTATCCTGTGATGACCAAGAAGTAACACATAAATAGTTAAAAAGCCTGAAAAGTTATCTGGAGAGTTTGTAATTTAAATTACTACACTGCCTATATTCTTGGACTCCACAGGATAGCCCTTGAGACCTTGGGGGAATTTGTTTGTTATATGGAAAGTTCTTGAAAGTGCAATATGTAAAAGCTTTATTCTTAGTAATCTAATGAGTAAATGAAATTGCATGATTTTAACTGATTTGAGCAGAAAGATAGTGTTTTTGTTTTAAGAGAGATTTTTGTGATATTTTATTACTTTTGCTTTGCAAATTCTTACCTAAACAATCATGGGGAAAAGCAAAACAGTGATGTTTTGGATGGGAATGGGTTTGATTATAATAACATGTGTGTCCCAAATAATTATTCATCAAAAGAGCCTGGAACAAAGTTTATTAGAAGGGGGGAACCATTGGCTATTCAACTTGGAGGAACAACTGATATTAAACAACACAAATTACCCTCAGAGAATTTAAGGAAAAGAAGACCCCATTCCAGGCAGTGAACATTGAATTGGGAAGACATAAAAATATTAAGATCAGACAAACCATGATAGGAAATAGTAAGTTTATCTTTATAGCATTAATTTTAAGTGGAGATATAGAGTTAAATCCTGGTCCACAAGATTTAACATTTAAAATTATTTATGATAATGCAAGAAGTTTGAAAAATAAAATTAACTTGTTCAGAGCATGGGTTCAATCAGAAACTCCAGACTGTATAGCATTGACTGGAACATGGCGTAATCAGAAGGTGAAAAATGAAATGGCAATTGAGAGTTATACTACTCATAGACAAGATAGAAAGCAAAAAAGAGGTGCAGGTGTGATGCAATATACCAAAGGGGAAATGGGACCAACAGACGTACTTCTCACAGGAGAAACTGAGGGCATTGAATATTTAGTAATTAACATAATTGAACAAAGTTTAGTGATAGGGGTTATAAACGTCCCACCAAAAGTGATGAGTACAGAATTTGTAAACCTAGCTCGGGAAATTAAAAATCAAACATTAGGTAAAGAACTAGCATTAATAGGACATTTTAACTCTGCTTGGGGGCATGTTGACCACAACAACACTTGATGCTTCACCTGCTTCACCTAATTAAACTGCTCCCTATGCACTGTAGACCACCCTTGCAGTCTGTTTTATTTTTTCCCTTTTTGTTTTTTTCTCTGCAAGCACTTTTCACTTTTTCTGCTCTGCCATTGCGCTTTCCCCATGTTTGTCTTGACAAAGCCTCCAGCTGCTCTACCCAGGCCCACACTGCTCTCTCCCCCACCCCAGCCCCCTTTTCCCTCTCTTGCCTTCCCCTTCCTAGTGTTTATTTTGTACTGCATTAAAAAAATGAGTATGTCATCCATAGTAACAGTATGATATCCCATTCTTACGTAACCATTTTGAGTTCTTATGTAACCAATTTCATGTTAATTGTCTGTACTCATTGACGTGGAACCTTTGTAAAAGAGCCTCAGCTAAAAAGTTATTTTGTAATCCTAGAATCAAATAAATAAATCCAACAGGTCGAGCATTAGAACTTGGTCTTGCCCGATTAGATCTTGGGCAAGTGATAATTCATTCTACAAGAAAAAGCTCATTGCAAAGTTCAGGTAATATATTAGATTTAGTAGTTGTATCAAAACAAATTGAAGTAAAATATGCCCAGGTTCAGCAATCAATATTGGAGGATCACAACACACTGAGTTGTGGGATACAATTATTAGCTAAGAGAAATTATGAGGAAAAAAAGAACAACAGGTCTGGAGAAGAAGCTTTAAATCTTATAGTGTAGAACTGTTTCAATAAACATTAAGGTTGGTTAAATGGGAAAGATCATTCCTGATTCAACTCTGGAACTAGCAGTTTTGGAATTTAATAAAGCATTTGTACAGGCGTGTGATAAATTAGGGAGGCAGTATAGTGCAGCGGTTTAAGGCTCTGAGCTGCAAATCTGGAGACCTGGGTTTGAATCTCACAGCCCCAACTTGCATACTGTGTAACCCTGAGCAAGTCACTTAACTTCCCTGTGCTCCCAGGTTGCACCTGTAAATGAGCTTTCAGCTTAGTGTGTCTCACCTGGTTAAACAATTGGAAAGAAAAATTAAAAAAATTAGACCCCCATGTCAAAATATATCAAAGAAGAAATCATGTACCATGGATATCTGAAAAAATAAAAGAAGACATTTGATTAAAAAATAGGTTATGGAAATTGGCAAATAAAACGTTGAGTCCAGTAGATTGGGATAAGTATAAGCAAGCAAGAAATGCATTAAAAACAAAAATAAAGAAAGTAAAATTACAATACTTCAGAAATATGAGTGGAGACACCAGAGGTACAGAAAAGTATTGGTCTCTACTAAAATCACTTGAGAATCCCTCAAAAGGAGTCTCAAAAATCCAAATGGACAGAATGGTGTTTTACAAGATGGTATAAAATTGGCTAACATACTAAACCATTATTTCACTACTCTTCCAGATATGGTAGGAAAACCAGGAATGAAAATCACAAATCCAAAAAGAACAGATAGATGAACAAGTTGTGGAGGAATTATTGAGACATACATCATTAAATAAGATGGTATATTTAAACAATGAAGGAAAACTTTGTGCCAAGATTCAAGTTTAAATATGTTACCTGTAAACAAGTTAAAAAAATAATAAGATCATTAAATAAAAATAAAGCCCTAGGGAAGTACAAGATCGAAATAAGATTTCTGAAAGATGCAGAATGTGTTGTAACTCCAGTTTTGACTAAATTATTCAATTAGAGCCTGAGGGAGGGAACAGTTCTTAAATTATGAAAACAGACAAAAATAGTCCCAGTTTTTAAAGGAAGAATTACAATAGAACCCTCAAAATATCGACCCATAGCCTTCTTACCTGTGGTATCAAAAATCCTGGAAAGATTGGTGCATGGACAGCTATGCAACTGTTTGGAGAAGTACACCTTGCTGTCCATGCACCAGCCAGGATTTAGAAAGGACCACTCCACTGACGCTGCACTCACCAATTTGATTGATCTAGTGGCATCTTCCCTGGATAAAGGAGAGAAAGTGGATGCAATGTTCGCAGACTTGTCCAAAGCATTTGATACAGTAAACCACCAAAGGCTGTTGTAGGGTTTAAAATATATAGGTTTATCAGAGGAAGTATGCACCTGGTTTCACTCATACCTTGTAGGATGAAGGCAGCAGACTGTATTGGATGGGAATCATTCAGCTACTTTAAAAGTATTGCAGGGGGAGTACCACAGGGATCTATATTGGGGCCTTTAATATTTCTAATCTATATCAGTCAAGTCACTGATGTAAAAAAATCACAAATTAGACTTTATGTGGATGACACAGTCATATTGACTACAGGGTCTGATCGAGACCAGGTGAAAGTAAATCTACAACAAGATTTTCTCCAAGTTCAGTGTTGGTTTGAAAATTCATATCTGAGTTTAAATAGTAAAAAATCAAAGGTGATGATGTTTAAGATGGTATTAAGTCAACTCAGGATTCTTTGACACTGGAAATAAAAACTGCTACAGGAGAGTGTTTAAACCAGGTAGATGAACATAAATACTTGAGACCATGGGTGGATAGTAAGCTTAGGTTTGAATACCACATAAATGATTTGGTCAGTAAGGTCAGCTGTAGGTTAGGTGCTCTGAGACGGACAAAACATTGTCTAGAGCTAAAATGAGAAGGTCAATAGTAAATCAAATGTTAGTCCCTGTATTAGATTATGGTTTACATGTTTATGGGTTTGTAAATGGTAAAAACTTAAAAAAGAGGAGGTGCTATATAATCAACTAGCAAAGTTTGCACTAAAAGCTGATAGTCGATCTCATCACTGCCACCTATATGAGAAATTGAATTGGCATCCACTTAAAGATAAGCAAAACATTATTTGGATAAATCAAGGAAGAAATGTAATAAAAACAGCAAAGCCCACTTATCTACATGATAAATTGTTAAAAATAAATCATACACATAACTTACGAAATTATAAATTACTTGGAGTTTATCAAATAAAATCTGCAAAATCTAAATATGGAGAAACTACCTTCTTATTTTATGCAGTAAAAGTTTGGAATGAATATAAAGTACAAATGAAAAACAAAAATGATAGTAAAAAAATAATTCAATATAGCTGTTAAACAGGAACTAACAAAGAGATGTGCATGCTTTGATTAAAATCAATAAATGAATGCAATATGTGTATTATTAGAAATACCATTGAAACACCTATGATAGAAAATTTAGTTACACTATCCCTGTTCAAATATTGTAATGTATTTTAGGGTACATGTGATTTAGTATGTGAATTGATTCTTTGAAGGAATACATGTGTATTATATAGTATAATATATTTTAAGTAACTTACGTACAGTGAAAATTGTATAAATTCAGGTGCATCTTGAAAATGGGACCTTGGTCTTAATGGTGTATTGTGCCATCAAATCCTGTTGAAAAATAAAGGTTTTTACTACTACTACTACTACTAGTAACCGGATTGGCCAGTTTGGGTGGATCTGCAGGGGACTACCAGGGTGCGAGAGTCGGTTGATCTAAGGGAATGAGAGGGTGGGGGGGGGATATAAAGGAAGAGTTGAGGTAGGAAGGGAGATCACCCAACCAGTGCTTGGAAGTGAATTTAACACAGAGGGAGAGCTTCCTATTTGTAAGAGAGGGGAAGGATAGGGCACGATAAAGATAGCAGTTGTGGGTGCAAGGGGAGGCATCCAATGTAAAGCAGCAGAAGGAATTGAAGAGGGTGCCCAGTCTGGCCAGGGAGGACTTAGGGGCAGCACCATAAACTATGTCACAGTAGTCAAAAAATGGTCAATATCATCTTCTAAACAAATTCATGCCTAGCCATAGAAGGGATGCCATTACGGTTCCTGAACAGGGCACCAACTTCAGGTCCATCTTGTAAATGAGCCTTGCTCCATGATGATCGCCTGAATAAATAAAGATTTGATTGATTGATTGATTGACCAAGCATGGTGTGCAGTTTTTTTCTGGATGGCGTCAATATGTCAGAGAAGTTTAGGTGTTGGTCCAACCAAACACCTAAGTAGCTGAAGGAGGATGTGTACTCAAGTAAAGTCCCATCAAAGGTGTGGAAAATGGGTAGGGAGGGGAAGCCTTGAGAGTGTTTGCCTTGTGCCAAAGGTCATGGGGACAGTCTTCTTGGCATTGAGGAAAAGTTGATGGTTAGCAAACCAGAGCTGAACCTTGTCAAAGTCTTGCTGTAACTGGTTGTAACCTTATCAGGACAGGAGCCAGATGTATTCAGGACTGTATCATCAGCATACATGTGTATAGCGGAGGATGGGGAGCAAACAGAGGGAGGGTCATTTAAAAAGATGGAGAATAGGAGGGGCCCTAATACAGAGCCCTGGGGGACTCCAGTGCTAATCAGGAGGGGTGGGAAGGGGAAGTGGCGTCCAAGATCTTATCTGATTGGGTTCTGCCAGTAAGATAGGCCTTGAACTAGTTTGTGGTGGAGGGAGATAGGACAGCTGCTGGGATTGAGTCGAGGAGAAGGGAGTGAGAGACAGTGTTGAAGGCCTTGGCCTGGTCGACAAAAATGGCAGAGGTAATTTGGACATTGTCTACCCTGGTTAAGTTGGAGTCTGTGAGACGTAAGAGAGAGGTGGTGGTTGAGTGGTATTTCCCGAAACTGGACTGGAAAGGGGTGAAAAAGAAGGTGTCGGATAGAAAAGAGGTGAGTTCAGAGAGGACAATGTGTTCTTGAAGCTTGGCAAGGGTAGGGAGGAGAGAAATGGGGAGATAGTTGCCGGGGGATGAGGGGTCACCCCCTTTGGGTAGAGGGAGGACCACTGCATGTTTCCATGAAGAGGGGACTGAGGCAGTAGAGAATGAGAGATTTAGGATTATTGAGAGGGGGTAGGCAATGGCTGAAGCAGAGATAGAAAAGAATTTTGGGTCAAGGCTGTCAGGGAGGTGCTTTTAGAGGGGTTGATGGTGAGGAGGGCACTTAGGACATTGTTTGGGGTTACAGTAGCTAATAGAAGGGGAGGTGGGAGGGTGATGACGGGGGCATACCAGTGGGGGGTGGGGAGGGGGATGGATAGGAAGGAAGGGATTTCAGTAGCTCAGTGACGCAGGAGGTATAATAGGAGTTAAATTCCATAGCTATGGCTGGTGGATCGGACACTAGTGAGCTATTTACTTTAAGTATCAGGGTGGTGAGTGAGATGAAGGGGTAAATAGGGTGTAGACCACCTTCCAGAACTTTGAAAGAGCTTTTATATAGTTGATGAAGGCAGATTTAAAATAATCAGACTCGGATAACCTTGTAGCCCTGGTGAAAGCATTTCAGAGTATGCGGTTGTTTGCAAGGTCACTAAGATGTTGGGTAGCTTTATGATGCTTTCAGGCTCGATCTCTAGCCCTGAGGCAGCCCAGAAGTTCAGGGGTTATCCAAGGTAAGTGGTTAACTCTGATTTGTTTGAGTGGGGCAAAGGCATCCCAGTTTGCAAGAAAGATTTCTTTGAAGTAGGCAAGGGTCTTATCAACCGAGGGAAGGAGGTTAGGAGGGACCAGTCAGAAGTGGCAAGGTTACTCAGGAGAGGTTCAAGGTCAAGAGACTTGAAAGAGCGTAGTTGTATGGTTTTGTGTGGTGATTTAGTTCTGTGGACTTTCCTAACTTATGGTCACTGAGAGCATCAGGGAGGATGCCAGAGGTGATGACGCGGTAGGGGTGGGAGGCAAGGGCCCAGCTGAGTAGGGAGTGTTGTTGTGTCTTGTGGTTTGGGTGAGTGGGTTTGGAGATCAGTTGGGAGAGGCTTAGGGCTCCAGTTTAATTTTTATGTTTTGGTAGTTTTAGGTGACAACCAAATTATATTGAAGTCACCTAGGATGAATAGTTCCCCAGAGCGAGCAAGGGAAGTCATGAAGGTTAGGAGGTCTAGCGCAACCGAAGGATGGACATTTGGGAAGCAGTATATGCCAGCTATGAAGATTGGGAGAGTGAAGGGGAGGGTCACATGGATAGCTAGGGCATCATGGGTCTCAGGATTGGAGGATGAATAGATGATGGAATATTGAATGGAGGCTAGGACATAAATGGCCATGTCACCAACACCACCCCTGCCAGCATGGTCTTGCCTTAGCAATGAGTAGCCAGGAATGGAGACTGAATGGTCAGGGATAGTACTCTTTAGCCAAGTTTCCGAAATGATTAGAATGTCTGGTTTTAGAGTGCACACCATTGTCTGAATCTGGTCTATTTTTTGCAACAAGCTGCGGATGTTTAGATGTAGGATCTTTAAGCCCTTTGGGAGGGCTGAGAGAAGAGAGTGGGGGGAAGTAGTAGAGGAGGAAGTACCAGAGGAGCTATAGGCAATAGGGCCTGGGCTGAGGTGGATATCCCAAGCGGAGAGCAAGAGGAGAGAGAGTATGAGAAAGTAGAGCTTAGGGGATTTTGAAGGGGCTAGCGAGGAGGTTGGGAGTTTTCAAGTTCAAGTTCAAGTTCAAGTTTATTGCAGGAAAACTCCATTGAGCAAGCTCATTAACAAGGAGGTCCTGTGACATAAACACTTAAAGTACAAACACAGATAGGTAATAACAGTATATATATGAAATACACGTAATTGATGCAGGCTGGATATACATACAAGGGTACCACATAGGGTGACCGCAGGTGGTAAACATTGATATGAGACAGGGAAGCGGCTTATAGGTCGACACTGATAAATGAAACATGATGACTGGTGTGATTTGATTTAATCAATCAAATCAAATCAAATATACAGTATTTTGGCAGCTAGAACAAACAACAGTCTACAACTGATATAGGAGGAGGAGATTTGATAGAGTAGCAGTGGAGCGTAAGCAAAGATAAAGCCAGGAGTAGAAGGGGAAGGGAAAGCAGTTAATATGACAAATCAATTATACCTTACCAGTGGATAAATATGGCACACATGGGGAAGGAAGAGACTTAATGACAGTTACAGGTGTCTTTTATTTTGGCTGAACTTAGCGATTTGTAGAAGTTTATTGAAACTGTGCTAGTTAGTTTCCATCAGTTTTGAGGAGAAGGGAGTGGATGAGTGAGGAAGAAGAAGGTGGACAATCACCATGAAAGTGGACACTGTTATCAAAGCCATATGAGGAAGAGCGGTAGAGTCAGACCATGTTTCAAATGAGGGGGATGGAGTGATAACATGGATGTGGGTAGGGAACTGGAGATAGTGACTGATGGGGTTGGGACAGTTATTAGGAATAGATGGGTAATGAGCAAGTGGAGGTGGTAAAGAGAGGGATATGAGCAGAACAAGGTGGAGAGAGGAGAGTAGGGTCGGGGATGCGTTGTTCATAAAGACACAGACATCAGTGAATAACTGATTTAGGAACATGAAGGGATTTGTAAGCAGGGAGCATGGAGTGGGGGCTGGTCAGTTGGAGGGAGTAGCTATAGTTTAGAAAGGTATCTGTACGAACAACATGCAGGGATCACTTTGGAGAAATATGATATCACTCTAGTGGCTATATAGTGTACTTTGCTAGTGGGAAAATGGACAAAAAGATAAGGGAGAGGGGGAAAAACAAAACATTCTTTTCAGGTTAACTTAGACAAAATTATTGTAAACTAAGCAGTAACTTCCTTACATTATACGGTCTAGCACTTACAATATACAGTGATTCAAATGGTAAGCACAGTTACAGCAAGGTACACACAATACAATTAGGCAGAAGGGAGAAACTGATGTTAAGACTCGGGCTGGGAGGCATACAGCAAAAGATCAGCAGTGGAATAGGAAGAAAGCCAATCAGGAGCCCAGGTCACCAGCGCTGACCAATCAGGCACCAGGGAGACAGCAAAGCCACCAAGAAGGCCGTACCTGCAGAGTTGAAGGGTGGAATGAAGATGCAGGAACTGCGGCAGAGTAAGGCCTCCTCCCAGGGCTGCTCCTTGGTGGGCCAAAGTGCTCTGGTCAAGGGCCTTCTCCTAGGATGAGAAGAGAGAGGAGAGAAACAGAGATGAACTTTAATAGGCAATCGGAGGTTGGTGCAGACAGTAAGTGTAGACAGGAAGACAGCAGCAGTAAATTGTGTGACAAAGGGAGTAATAAAATAGCAAAGGGATGGCCCGGTGAGGTGGGGGGGTTGGGGGGTTATGTGTTAGCCTGAGACAAAGAGAGAGAGAGAGAGTAAAGGAAAGGAGGAAAAAATAAAATATTCTTTTAAGTTTAGCTTAAACAGCTCATACCAAACTGAGCTGTAAATTCTAGCTTAACCAGTCTGGCACATAGTAAGTACTAAGAGCCAGCCTGGGAGAAAGAAGCAAGGAGAAAAAGACAGAAAAGGGAGAGGGAAAAACAAATTATTCTTTTCAGGTTAACTTAGACAAAATTATTCTAAACTACAGTAAGCAGTAATTTCCTTACATTATACAGTAAGCACTTGCAATATACAGTGATTTAAATGGTAAGCACACAGTTACAACAAGGTACACACAATGCAATTAGGCAGAGGGGAGAAACTGAAGTTAAGACTCAGGCTGGGAGGCATACAGCAAAGGATCAGCAGTGGAATAGGAAGAAAGCCAATCAGAAGCCCAGGTCACCAGCGCCTACCAATCAGGCACCAAAGAGAGAGCAAAGCCACCAGGAAGGCCATATGTGCAGAGCCAAAGGGTGGAATGAAGATGCAGGGAAGCAGCAGAGTAAGGCCACCTCCTGGTGCTGTTCTTTGGCGGGCCAAAGTGCTCTTGTTGAGGGCCTTCTCCTGCAGAGCTGAAGGGTGGAATGAAGATGCAGGGACTGTGGCAGAGTGAGGCCACCTCTCGGTGCTGTTCCTTGGCAGGCCGAAGTGCCCTGGTCAAGGGCCTTCTCCTGGGAGTTGCCACACCTCTGACCATCTTTCAGGCTTCTCCAAGTAACTCTTCATTTTCTGCACCCCTTCTGGAGTATCCACTCTGTTGCAGATCTTGGCGTCATCTGCAAATAGGCCGACCTTTTCTTCCCACCCCTCTACAATGACACTAATGAAGACGTTGAACAGGACTGGTCCCAGTGCTGATCCCTGTGGGACTCCGCTGGTCACCTCTCTCCCTAGATTGGATCCCATTTACCACCAGCCTCTGTCTTCTGTCCATCAGCCAGTTTCTAGTCCAATGTATCATCTTATGCCCCATATCCAGACTACTCATCTTGTTAACCAGCCTTTGCGTGGGACAGTATCAAAAGCTTTGCCGAAATCTAGGTAGGCAATGTCTACTGCCCCTCTCTGATTCACTTCTCTAGTCACCCAATCAAAGAAATCTATCAGATTTGTTTGACAAGACCTTCTTGCTGTGAATCCATGTTGTCTCAGATCCTGGGCACCATTGGATTCCAGGTGTGCCACTATGCTTTCTTTCAGCAGTGTCTCCATGATCTTCCCCACCACTGAGGTGAGACTGACTGGCCTGTAGTACCCCGCTTTTTCCCTACTCCTATTGACACTTTTGTGCAGTGCAACTACATACACCCTCCTCCAGTTTTCTGGAACCATGCCTGTGTTGAGTGACTCTGTGAACAGGGCGGCCAGAGGCGCTGCTAGTTCCCTTCTCAGCTCCCTTAATATTCTCGGATGTATGTGGTCTGGCCACATGGCTTTAGCCACCTTCAGCTTTGTGAGTTCCTCCAGAACTCTATCCACTGTGAATGGACTGATGTCCACTTCTCCCCCCCATTGTCTCTTCTCCCCAACTGTGGTCCTTGACCCCTTCCCTCCTTAGTGAATACTGAACAGAAGTATTTCTTCATTATTTCTGCTTTGTCTAGATCCCTCTCCTTACAATCTCCCTCCTCCCCTTTGAGTCTCACAATCCCTCCCCCCATTTTTTCTTCTATCACTGATGTACCTATTGAATGTCTTGTCCCCTTTTTTCACAGTCCACGCTAAACCCTCCTCTGTCTGTGCCTTGACTCTCCTAACAGCCTTCCCTGCTTCCCTTAGACATTCAATGTACACCTCCCTGTCCGCTTCCCTTTGGGTTCCCTTATACTTCCTGAAACTTGCTCTTCTAGCCCTTACTTTGTCTGCCATCTCTTTAGAGAACCATAGCAGTTCCCTTCTTCTTTCCCTTTGGCCACTATCCTAAGGCATTGGTTAATTACCTCCACTATGGCTCCTTTTAGTTCTCCCCACTGTTCTTCGACTCCCTCTGTTACCTCTCCCTTCTCCAGGGCTGCACTTAAACATCTACCAATTTCACAGAAATCTACCCTCCTGAAATCTAATACTTTTGCCATTGTGTGGCTTATTTGAGTCCCTGTCTCCATGCCAAACCACACCATGTGGTGGTCACTGGATACCAGCTGCCCTTCCAACTGGACACCTTCAACTCTGTTTCCATTGGTCCATACCAGGTCCAGAATAGATTTGTCTCTTGTTGGCTCATGCACTAGCTGTCTGAGTCCAAACCCCAACATAACCATTTTGAGTCAGCTGCTCAGGGGAAGTTTAGGATATTAAGTTAGTTGGAGTTTGGGAGTCAGATTGGCAAGAGGTCTGTCAGTTGGGACTATGTCACAGAGAGCACTGTGTTTCTCACCCTAGTTTGGATTAAATCTACATTTGCCAGTGAAGTGGTAGAGACCATCTTCAACAGGAATCCTTGATTTCACTCCAGGAGGAGTGAGAGGGACTGCCAGTTCAATGGATCCAAGGGGCAATTCACTGAAGGTCCTAGAGTGTGTACAGCTGCCATGAGAATTACACTGTGAAAATTTCTGACAAGCTGCAATGGGAAAGGGTGTTTTCTGGGTTGTTTCCATGCCTAAAGGAAGGAGCAACAGGTATGTGAGTACAGATGCAGAAACTGTTCTCATTAGGGAGTTAACTGAGGTGTGCATGCCAAGATAAGGCTAGATCACACCTGCCAGGACCCCTCATACACTTTGATGTCAAATTTAAAGTTTAGAGTTCTGGGAAGAACTTCCGGTTCCGCAACGGAGCAGACACGAGTTTAGGAACACACCTCCGCTTACCAGGGACAAAATTACCCTTTTCCATAAACTTACAAAAGCAAAAATGGCTAAAGAAGGTCATAGGAGAGAGCGGGGACCATCTCTGTCAAGTAATATAAGTAAATCACAGAGGAAAGATTTGCCTGGAGATGAAATACGATCGCACAGTCCTACACGCAGCAGAAGCCGCTCACGTAGCAGCACGAGAGGCTCCAGCTACGACACGGAGGCCGAGACAGATCTCTTATCTCGCACAAGGTATGAAAGAAAAAATTACTCACCTTAGTAATGTTTCTTCTAATGGAGTCTTGCTATATTATGACATATGCAGTATGACCGCAGGTTAGAACTGCTCCGGAGGTGAAAGAGTTAAATTTCATGCAGTGTATGGGATCTTGAGCGCGAGCTCGGTTGAACACTCTGTCTGTTGTGCTTCAAAACTTAACTGTCAGATCTTTATGAGCAATACTCACTAAAGGTTCTGTGTGGAAACTGAAAACCTACACTAGCCAACTGGCTACTATATATTAACACATTTTATGGTCCCAACAATAAGACTCAAGTCAGGGGACCAAAGAATGAAATACAACAGCAAATAAAAGGCTAACACTAGGTGCCAACAGATCACTACCCACCTACAACCCAAAACAATAAAGAGGTTCTGAGAGGGGTAGGTAGGGGAGGTCATAATATAGCAAGACTCCATTAGAAGAAACAACATTACTAAGGTGACTAATTTTTCTTCAAACAGCATGAAGTCTTGCTATATTATGACTTATGTCAGTTCTACAGCAGTACCTCCATGGAGGAGCAGAACCTACTTAGGAAATAGGCTCTGAAGCACAGCTGTGCCAAACCGAGCATCACTCCTAACCTGGGTGTCCAAGGAATAATGCTTTGTGAAAGTGTGAACTGTTTTCCAAGTAGCTGCTTGACATATCTCTAAGATAGAATGTCCCTGCAGCAGCCAAGGATGCAGCTGTACCTCTTGTAGAATAAGCCCTCAGGCCTGAAGGAGAACCTTACCCAGTTTTTGATAACAAAATTGGATACAAGAAACAATCCACCTGGCAATGGATCTTTAGTGGCAGGTTTCCTTTACCTCACCGTAAGTGAGGAAGAGCTGGAGGGAATCGAACCTGTGACCCTTGGTACGCTCTATATAGTAGCTAAGGGCCCTTTTTACATCCAGACTGTGCAATCTCCGCTCACCAGAGGAGGAATGGTCAGTGAAATACACGGGAAGAGACATAGATTGATTCAGATGAAAGTCCAAGACCTCCTTAGGCAAGAACTTTCTATTAGTCCTGAGGACCACTTTATCCCTATGAAAGGAGATAAAATCAGGCTCCACTGACAATGCTTGTAGTTCACTTATACGCCTAGCAGAAGTGATGGCTACTAAAAACACAGTCTTTCTAGTCAGGTACTTAAGCTCTGCTGAAGACATGGGTTCAAAAGGGGGTTGCATAAGCTGGGCAATGCAAATATTAAGATCCCATGCGGGAGCAGGATCCCTGAAGGAAGGGTTGATGTGAAGCAACCCTTTGAAAAACTTGGAGAACACCGGATGAACCGAAAGAGAAGAGGTTTTACCTGCTGATAAGAAAGCAGACACTGCTGCCAGGTGCACCTTTAGGGTAGCTGTCCTCAGCCCTAAAGCATTTAAGTGCACCAAATAATCCAGAACTGTGGGCAAGCCAGCAGAGTCTGGGGGAATACCCTTGTCAGAGCACCATATGGAAAATCTCTTCCATTTGGAGTTATAAGTAGCTCTGGTGGAAGGCTTCCTTGAGGCCTTCAAAACACTGAGCACCCCCTGAGAAAGATGTAAGTCAGCAAACTCTAATTCTTCAAGAACCAGGCCTTGAGATTGAGATTGAGAGATTTGAGATTCGGGTACCAAACCCTCCCCTGTGCACAGGTTAACAGATTGTGATTCCTGGGAAGGCACAGTGGAATTTGGACTGCTAGGGATAGCAGAAGTGGATACCAGGGCTGTCTCGGCCAATCTGGAGCAATCAGGATCATCCTGCAAGGTTGAGATCTGATCTTGACTAGCACTTTGAACAGGAGAGGAAGGGGAATGCATAGAAAACTTCCTCCAGTCGAGAAGGAAGGCATCCAGAGGGACTGAGCCCAACACTGGGGGCCTGCAACAGAAAAGAGGAAGTTGGTGATTGTCTGGGGCTGCAAAAAGATCTATCTGAGGAGTGCCCCACCTGGCAAACACCACCTCCAGGATAAGGGGATCCAGAGTCCATTCATGATGGCCCTGGGAAATCCTGCTGAGAGCATCTGCCAGGACATTATCTTTGCCTGGGAGGTGAACTGCCAAAAAGGAGGTGTTCAGGGAATAAGCCAGAGACCACAACTTCATTTCTTCGGTGCACAAGGCTGTAGACCGAGTGCCCCCCTGCTTGTTGATATACCACATTGTAGTGGTGTTGTCTGTTCTGACTTGTACCACTTTGTTCTGAACAGATGTGGAAAAAGCTTGAAGTGCTAGAAAAACTGCTCTGAGTTCCAACAGATTGATGTGGAGCAGAGATTCCTGAGGGGACCACAGTCCCTGAGTGGTGAGGTTGCCCATGTGAGCTCCCCACCCCAAGAGGGATGCATCTGTAGTAAGGGTCAAGGAGTGAGACTGCAGGATAAAGGGTACCCCTTGTCTCAGGTTGGTCTGATCCTGCCACCATTGCAGGGCCTGGATCAGGGGTCGAGTTACTAGGATCAACTTGGTTAGAGGATCTCTCCTTTGAGACCAGAAGGCTCTCAAATGGAACTGAATGTCCCTCATTTGAAATCTTGCTCCCTGCACTACTGCTGTGGAAGCAGCCATGTGTCCTAGGAGCTGCAGAAAATGCCTTGCTGGCCGAGAGACCTGCAGAGTGAAGGAGGAGGCCAGAGAAACCAGGGTCTTTGCCTTTCTAGAGGGAGGAAGGCTCTAGCCTGTTGTGTGTTCAGTTCTGCTCCTATGAAGGTGAGAAGCTGAACAGGCTGTAGAACTGACTTTGGAAGATTGAGAAGGAAACCTAGAGATGTGAGCAGCTGCTGGGTGACTTGAAGGTGTAATTTGACTTGTTCTGGAGACTGGCCTACTTATGAGCCAGTCGTCCAGGTAAGGAAAAATGGCAATTTTTTGCCTTCTTAAATGAGCAACTGCTACTGCCAGACATTTTGTGAATACCCTTGGGGCAGAGGTGAGACCGAAGGGCATTGCTCTGAACTGGTAATGGCCTGAGGGCAGTTCGATCTGAGGTACTTTCGGTGGGAGCTTCTGATGAGGGCATGGAAGTAGGCATCCTTGAGGTCCAGGGACGCTAGCCAGTCCCCTGGCCTTAGGGAGGGCAAAATAACTCTCAAAGTCACCATTTTGAATTTTGGTTTTAAAAGGTGCTTGTTTAGGTATCTGAGATCCAGTATTGGTCGCCATTCTCCTGTCTTTTTTGGGGTAAGGAAGTACCTGGAATACAACCCTTTGCCCTGGTGTAGGGGAGGAACCCTCTCCACAGCTCTGAGAGCCAGGAGGGTTGAGATCTCTGTTTCCAAGGCAAGAGTCTCTAAAGGGCTTGCAGGTGGAAAGGATCTGGCTCTCTTCTTTGGAAATTTTTTGAAGCTGAGAACCAGTCCCTGGCTTACTACTTCCAGGACCCACTTGTCTGACATTAAAGACTTCCAGTCCTGAACAAAGTAAGCCAGCCTGCCCCCTATAGGTAGTAGAGAATCGGCCCTGGCCATCCCATCAGGGTGCCTGCTTGGCAGGAGCTTTAGGCTGAAGGGTAGGGGCAGGCCTGCTCATGCCCCGTCTGCCTCTCCCTCTGAAGAAGCCCCTCTGGACATAAGCTGAAGAGGAGGCCTGGGCTTGGTAAAAAGGCCTGTGAAGAGGCCTGCCCCTGCCCCTAGAAAACTGCCTTTGAGGAGTGGCCTGCCTTTCCTTGGCCTGTGCACTCCTATAGGTAGTCCTGTACTCATCCATTTTCTTCATATAATTCTCTGTCTGCTCCCCAAACAGAGAGTTATCCACAACAGGGAAATCCATGGCCTTGACCTGGGTATCCTGTGACAGACTAGTACACCTGAGCCAAGCCATTCTACGAAAAGCCACAGATGTAGCCATGACTCTAGAGGATACATCATTAGAGTCCACAGCAGCGTGGAATTGCACCTTGGATGCCTCAATACCATCAGCAGCCACCTGCTCCAGCTCCCTGGCAAGTTGCTCAGGGAGCTGCTTTGCAAAAGCCATAACAGTATCCCATCTGGATTTCTGATATCTTGCAACATAGGCCATATAATTTGCCTGTCTGAACCCCAGAGATGCTTCCATGTACTGTTTCTTTGCCATGGCATCAATCTTCCTGGAGTCCTTATCAGGGGGGTGTGAAGCCAAAGGAATATTTGCCTTATCGCAGGCTGCGGCCTGCACTACTCCAACATGGCTGCATTGTTGTGAGAGTAACTCCGTGTCAGAGCCCGATAAAGTGTACCTCCTGTCCATTTTCTTGTCCACAGGAAGCACAGAATGGGGAGCTTTTAAAATCTTTACTGTCTGTCTCCTAAAGGATTTGTGCATAAGAATAGACAGTTTTCTAGACTCTGGAATATCCATCATTTCCACATAGTCAGGCTCTTCTTGGTCATACACAGCTTCCTCCATAGGAAGCTGGAGGGATTCAGCCACTTTCTTATAGAAAATAAAATGAGAAGGAGAGTCAGAAAGCCTAGGGGGAGAAACTTCTATAGGTCTGTCTGGAGAAATGTCCGGTTCAATGGGCACGTCCAGACTGTCAAAATCATATTCACTCTCTTCATAATCATCCTCCCCCTCCTCCGGCACATAAAAATCCTCTACATCATACTCCTGAACCGGTGGAACTGACCGAACCGACCGCTTACCTGATGGTGCCGGTTTGGTCGGAATCGGGGAAAGTGACTGGACAATTTTTATTGCTTTGGCTATTTCTGCAGCAGTTGGAGCAGGGATTTTTGGCTCCAAACCTGCTGATTTCCTAGTCCTTTTAACTGGAACCGACTCATCCGAGTCAGCTCCTCTTTGGCCCGAGGAAGACTCACCTTGTTTAGGGGGGACTCCCTCTGGTTCAGTTGGTACCAAACCGGCTGTGTATCAGTGGACTTATTAGCCTCCTTTCCCTGAGCCTACCAACTCTCTTATCCCGGTAGCAGCAGGAAAATTCATACAAATCTGCAGTCTGAATTGAGGTGGTCAAACCCCAGACAATAGACACATGTGGTGTGTGGGTCAGCCTTAGCAAAAGCTTCCCCACAGACATCACAGTGTTGAAACCCAGTGGGCCCGGTTTTTCTTTTGGGTTTCTCAGACATAATGCCAGCCTAACCAGAAAACTTGCCCGTTAACGGCCCTTAGCCAAGCAAGACACCCTTATCGGTTCCAGACCGTGTCACGGGTCCGGGAAAAAAACATAATGAAATCCATTTTTTTTAGAACCGATAAGAACCAGGAACCGCACTTCTAAAGTACTTTAAAGTTATTTAACAACAACCTGATCGGTTCAAAAACTGAACCGATAATACCGTTTACAAGTTCCACACAGAATAAATGTAAAACCTTAAATTACTTACGATACCACAGACAGAGATTGAACTGACCGGTTGCGGTTTTATTTAAAACAAATACGGTTTAAAACCCGAGAAATTACACTTTAAAACCGACAAAATGAACCGAGCAGCAGGAGAAATCTCCGGAGCGACCGTTCAGTGAAGCGGAGTAAAGAATCTGACAGTTAAGGTTTAAAGCACAACAGACAGAGTGTTCAACCGAGCTCGCGCTCAAGATTCCATGCACTGCATGAAATTTAACTCTTTCACCTCCGGAGCAGTTCTAACCTGCGGTCATACTGCATATGTCATAATATAGCAAGACTTCATGTTGTTTGAAACATATTGCAGGAGATTCGTGATTCTCGTGCAGAATCAAGGAGAGAGTTTCAATCCCTGGCAGTTCAAATCTCTAACACAGACACCAAAGTTAACGCAGTAGAAGGCAAAATAAAAGTTTTGGAAGAGAACAATATGCACCTTTCTAATGCAGTGGAAGCACTATTCCAACAGGCCCAGGCCCTGCAAAGTAAGTGCATTGATCTAGAGGGTCGCTCAAGGTGCAGCAATCTCAGGCTATACGGACTCGCTGAAGGGGCTGAGGAACCTCCAATGACAGCATTCTTAGAAAACCTACTGAAAGATGTATTAGAGCTACCACCTAACTATGCCTTATCCATTGAAAGGGCCCACCGCTCACTGGGCCAGAAACCATCTGGGGAGACAGTCCACCTTCGGTCAATTATCTTCAAGTTAAGCAGTTACAAAACTAAAGAAGACATTCTTCGTAGGGCCTGGAGTAAGAAGGAGCTGACATGCCTTTCATCTAGAATAACCCTTGATCATGATTATGCCCCGGAAGTGCAGCAAGCAAGGCAGCTATATGTACCGGTACTGAAAGAGCTGAGGGCTAAGGGTATAAGATTCCAAACTCCATTCCCCTCGAAGCTACGCGTGTTCTGGGAAAAGGGTCCTCAATTGTATCTTTCCCCTGTAAAAGCGCTGGATGAGCTTCAGAAGAAGGGAATTCCAATTCCCCCTACGGATGCTGAGCGAGTACATAAACAGAGATTTCCGGCAGGGCTTCTACCGCAGACTGCAAATGGACTTGGGAGACTGGCATCATTGAGGAAAGTAGGAGAGGCCCTGGGACGGCTGCAGCGAGTAGTAGGCTTCGGATCTACAAGTGACTCCTCTCCGGATGGTACCTGAGAAGGACAGAGGAAGAAATCAAAATAAGGTTGGCCTGAGATGAGGAGCATATCCCTGTGGTGAAGATGTATAAGCCTGGCAAAGCGCTACTTGCGGCCGTGAGGCCTACTAGACTTAAAACTGAGATTCTTTCCTTTAACGGTCTGCACTGAGTTGCCTTGACGCGGACCACTATTGGTGCAGGGTTAAATATACTATTTGACCTTCCAATATACAGGCTTGAAAAGGAAGGGTACTTCAAATGTTTAATAATTAAGTGTTTAAATTTAAACCGTCCTGGGGAGCAACGAGGCATATTTTTGTTCATACACGACCTTGTTGTATGCTCCTCTAAAGGTGTAAGGAGTTGAGGTGACTCTGTGGCGAACTTACCTTTCGAATTTATTCCTTTGGAGTTATTCGTTGAAGAGGCTCTGTTAATTCAGGGCATTTCTCCTCTTCAACCCCTACCTCGTAGCCTACTCTTTTGGCGTTTTTGAGGTTAGGGCAAGGGATCCTAGGTTTTTGGATCCCCTACCTTGCAAGCCATGTGTTCTAAATAACAGTAAGTTGTTGTTGCAATTAGTGTAATATAGAGTTTTAGTTAACAAAGGTATAGATTTGTTGAGGTAGACTATGCCCCTACCTTTCCCCCTTCTTTTTTATATTACCTTCTCTATTTGATCCCTTTTGCCTCCCTTCTCCCCCCCCAAGCCCTCTTTATATCTGCTTCCAGTAATTAGCCCCTGTTTTCCTTCCTAATATGTTCCTGTAGGTTTTTTGGAACCAGGTGACACTAGGGTGAAAGTAAGGGATTCTGGTGAAGGGAAGTGAGAGATACCTGGGTTGGGCTTGAGGAAGAGTCCCTGCCGAGTTAGAAATGGCAGCTAAACCTACCACCTTTTGCTCCTTCAATGCAAACAGGCTGACTAACCCAATAAAGCGTAGCAAAATACTCTCCTTCCTCAGGAGAAGCGAGGCGTATGTTTTGTTTTTGCAAGAAACGATCTCTCATTGACGAGCATCAGAAGTTGGGGAAATTTGGTTTTGGCGCCAATGCCAGCTAACTTATGGAAGGGAAGGCACGGGGTGGCAGTGCTTGTCCCAGAGAAGACGCCCTTTGAGCAAATAGCACAGCTGACAGATGGAGAAGGGCGCTACGCCTTCCTGAAGGGGCATCTCTTTGGCCGGATACTAACTCTGGCATCAATCTATGTCCCCCCTGGCTCTGACTTTCAGACATATCATCAAATTTTTTTAAGATTACAGGAGTGGGCAGAGGGGGAGGTAATTATTGGTAGTGACCTAAACCTGGTCTTGAACCCGAGGCTGGACTCTTCCTCAGTGGTTCCCCACCGCAACCAGGTCTGTATAAAAGAGATTGGGAAGTTGCTTGCAGAATTGGGACTGGGGGATGGATGGCGCCTTACCCATGCAAAGCAAAGAAACTATACCTTTTTTTCGGCTCCGCATCAGTCCCATTCATGATTGGACTACATTTTACTCCCAGTAGAGCTAGTTGGTCAAATAAAAGACAGCTGGATAGGGGATAGATCACTGTCAGATCACGCACCAGTTTTTTGCCAACTTCACCTAGGGGACTTTGTCAAACGTACATTCTGGAGATTAAATACGTCCTTGCTGCAAGACCCAGAAGGCGGTTAGTGATACAATAACCCAGGCAGTGACTGACAATGACTCCCCAGAGATACCAGCAGCTTTGTTTTGGGATACTTGCAAGGCTATAGTTCGGGGTAAATGTATTGCTATATCGGCTTTTAAGAAAAAGCAAAGAGAAACCCAAAAAACAAAGTTGAAGGGGGAGATTGATAATTATGAGTCCCAGCTAAAGATTAAGTATAACGCAGAAACCTTTAAGAAGCTTAGTAAACTTAGGGTTGAACTTAACAAATTGTTGGAATACCAGGTGGAGCAGAAGGTCTTGTACCTTAAACAAAAGTACTATGAGGGAGGCCCAAGAGCCACTCGTCTTTGGCGGCTCGCTTGCGATCCCAGAGAGTGAGAGCACGGATTTCAACCCTGATACACCCCAGCTCTAGGCAGAAACTACATCAGACCCCGGTAATAGTAGAGGCCTTCAGAGAATTCTACACCTCATTGTATGCTGCCCCCCCTCACCCCAACAAGAGAACAATATATCTGAATACTTGGAACGTATTTCACTGCCCTCATTGACCCATCAAGCTAAAGTAGACCTGTTAACCCCTATTAATGGAAAAGAAATGCAAAGAGAGGTCACGAGACTGAAGGCTTCTAAGTGCCCGGGTACAGATGGGCTGCCGGGGGAGTTTTATAAGCACTTTAAAAATCAGGTTATACCACTCCTACTTAGGGTCTATAATGGGACCTTGCAAACCGAAGAGATGCCACCAACTTCATGGGAGCAGGCCATCATTTCAGTTATACCCAAACAAGGGAAAAACCCTACTCTCTGTCCTTCGTACCGACCCATCTCCATACTAAATACAGATTACAAAATTTTCATGTCAGTTCTGACCCAACATATGCAGAATGTAATATCTAACCTGATTAATCTTGATCAGACGGGCTTTATCCCGAATTGTCAGGCACAGGATAACTTCAGGAGAACTACCTATCTAATTGACTATTTAGGTATTGCTCGGACGCCCTCCATCTTTCTTAGTCTTGACGCTGAAAAAGCATTTGATAAAGTCCTATGGCCTTTTCTTCGAGCAGTACTAGGCAAATTTGGTCTCCCCATCCAGTTTATTGATGTCATTTTCAAAATATACTGTACACCTAAAGGATACATTAGAGCGAATGGCCATGTTTCCCCTTCCTTCCCATTATGTAGAGGTACACGTCAGGGTTGTCCGCTGTCACCCATTCTCTTCGCTTTATATCTTGTTTAGCCCAAAGTATCAGAGAGAATTTAAATATAAATGGAATAAATATAAATGGGGACGAACATAAGCTTGCTCTGTATGCAGACGACATCTTGCTATATATCACAGAACCTGAGTCATCCATTCCATATTTATTTCAACATGTAAAGGAATTCTCTGAACTTTCAGGGTACGTCTTGAATACTCATAAAACAGAGGCCATTACTTTTAATTATTCCCCTTCCCAACTCTTAAGAGACAAATACCCATTAAACTGGGACCTCCCGTCTATGAAATATCTGGGAATAAAGTTATCATCTAGCAACTCTCAACTATATGACTTAAATTTCCCTCCTTTAATAAAACAAATACAAACGGATATTGAAAGGTGGTCCGTGCTCCCTCTCCCCCTGTATAGCCGAATTCAATCTATTAAGATGAACTTGTTATGGAGGTTCCTATTTTTGTTTCAATGTGTGCCCTGCTTAATTTCAAAGGAGAGGTTGGTGACCTGGCAAAGAATGCTTTTGAAATTTATATGGGCAGAAAAATGCCCTAGGATTAGAAAACAAACTCTCTATCTCTCAAAGGAAGAAGGGGGGTTTGGTGTCCCTTGTTTAGAGGGGTATTGGATGGCGACTCAGTTGAGGGTCTCTCTATTGCTACAACACCCCACTTATCAGGCTAGTTGGAAGGCCATGGATCTAGCTACCCCCTGTTCTCCCTCCCTTTGGTCACAAATGTTCGCGCCAGCTACATCAGTAAGTAGCTCACCCCCATTGTATTTGGGCACTGTGGCAGCTCCGGTGGGTTGCAGACATGGGTGTCTGCTTGGAACTACTAAGGTATATCTCTGGAAATATCAGGCTTGGTCCCTGAGCTCGTCTCATACACCTGCTCATGGGAACCCTTAGTTTAAGCGACTTCAGAGATGGGGATGTTGGGCTCCATGGCAGTTAATGAAAGGGGAGCAGATCCTGATGTTTGAAGAATGCATCCGAAAGTTTAACTGAGCGCAGGGGGATTTGATATTCTACTACCAGATCAGAGACTACATAACAAAATGTTTACGTAAATCTTGTTTAGATTTGGGGGGGATCCCCCAACTGATGGTGTTTGAAGGGATTTGGGGGACAGAGGGGGGGAACATGCAATCTCTATACTTTATAAAGCTTTCATTATGGATTCACATTGCTCTACCACATATGTAAAAGAGAAATGGGAAAAGGATTTTGGGTTAAACATATATAAAGAAAAATGGTTATTGTCTATAAGGAATACTTGGTCTACTTCCTCCTCTCCGGGGTGGCGTGAATTTTTATGGAAACTAAGAAGCAGGTATTTCCAAGTACCGGAACAGGTGTCTAAGTGGAATCCAGGGATCTCGCCACTATGCTGGCGGAAATGTGGCAATCATGGGGCATCTCAAGCTCATATCTTTTGGCACTGTCCTATGCTCAATCAATACTGGAGCAATATTCAAACCCAATTACAGAAAATTTTTAATATTGAGGTTCCTATGGGACCGGAATATATAATTTTGGGCTTACACCCCCGGGAGGTTGTTGGTAAAGAGGCCAAGTATCTCTAGAATATTTTGGTGGCGGCAGCTTGTAAGGTGATTTCTAGGAAGTGACTCTCCCCCCAGTCACCTACTGAGATGGACTGGAGGGACGTAGTAAACAATGTCAAAATTTATGAGAGGATTTCCTTCTCGCTAACTCAGAGGGCTCCACAGTTTGTAAATCGATGGGCAAGATGGGAATTGTTTAGTTAGGGAATCTAAAGGGGGATCGATCTTTTGACTTCATTCATTGGCAACTAGGTGCTGGCCTTGATGTCACCCTTACCTGGATCGGAGATACTCCCCCCCCCCATGTCCCTAATTGCTATAATCCAGTCCCTTGTTCATTTCATTTCTTTTTTTTTTCCTAGCTTCCAACTGTTTAAACTACTTTTGTAACTAGGGCGTAGTCTATAATTTATAACTTATAATTTATTCTTTTTTTCTGGTTTGAATTCTAAGGATAATGGAAATGTACAGGTACTATGATGGTGTTTCTTAAAATGATGTAATGCCAGTTGAAACTGTTAGTAATGATTAGAATTCTAGTGGACCTCTTAAGGTCTTTAGATAAGTATGTATAAAATAATGATGTGTGAAATAAATATATACTTTGTACTGGAATCTGATGATACCAATAAAAATGAAGTATACAAAAAAAAGTTTAGAGTTCTGAGTCTTTAGCAGTTAAGTGGGGACTGAAGGTTTCCTTTGGTGTAACCCTGAAGGAATGGCAGAGACTGTTGGTTGGGGCAAAGAGTGGGAGGAATGCCATCTGGAGTCTACAAGGCAGGGCTAACTGGATAGTTGATGGGAGCCAAGGTACCTGGGTAGAGGCTGATACCCAGGATGAAACTTAAATATGTGCCTCAGGTCATGAGTTTACACTGTGAAGCGTGTTTTGGAAATGGCTCAAGAATGTGGTTCAGGCCACGAGCATCCAATCTGGGAAATAGAAATGTGTTTTGAAAGTATCTCAAATATGTCGCTCAGACCACAAGCACTTTGGGAAAAATAGATAGAGAAGTTTCTGTGGAAAACTATACTGCCTAGCAAAGAGTTTCCGGAAAAAGAGTGTACTTCTTTTGTCATGACCTACCATTGGGGATTCACTTGTGCTTTAGCAACATCTATGAATAAAGTCATACTGCACAATGCTAGCTGCTGCACTGGACATTCTGATCATTGCTTTCTGTGTGGAGTTATTGAGACCCCCTCAGCAGTTAGGTCTAGCATATGCCTAGCATCCTCTCCCCTGGGCCAGGGTGTATTTACAAAGTATAATTTTGGTAATTGTTCCCCCACCCTCCCCTTCCTTTAGATAATGAGCCTGGTATGCATTCTAAAGCTAGGGGTTGTACCAATCTGAGTATTTCTGCTAAAAGTAAATGGTATGCCATATGTGGGTACTAGTTATGTTAATGAGGGGTGCCAGCTTGCCAAAAGTGGCATGGGGGTTGCAAAAATGTGGGGGCTCATCCAGGATATGTTTTTGGGTGAGAGGTGAAATGCTGAGGTAATATCTAGGATCTTCCTATCTGGTGGTGATGTACCCAACCAGAAGATCATTGCAAGAAAAGCAAAGTCTGTACCAAGGAAAATGCTATCTGAAAATATTTTACTGCCTGTGGTTCTGTGAAAGAAAGTGAAAAATGTACTGCTTGTGTGTTTAAACTGGAAAAATGAACTGTTGAGCTGAACAATGATCGCCCTTGCCTTGCCATTTTAAGTGCTTGAAAAACTGTCAAAAGTTACAAATTTCCAAGAAAAAGTATTTGTGGACTTTCATAACAGCCATTTCTTTTTTTTAATCCCTATTTTTGTACCCGCTGCATCGCCTACTGGCGGGGGCCTCCAACAACTGGCCCTGCCCGTAGGGAGATCAGCAGGCTCACTCACATAATAAGGGGGTCTGGCACGTTCCTGGGCAATCTGCTGGAGGGCTCCCCCTGTCCCTGTCAGCCAGACTGGTGCTGAACCTCCCCAGTGTGATTCCACAACAGTCCTCCTCATGTGGCAGGGCATGGCCATCAAGCTGCATAGTCGAGGCCAGCCTTTTCTGTTTTCTGCCCACTGGGAGCATGGATGTGCAATGGCATCCATGCACAAATGTGCAGATGTCTGCCACGCTTCCCTTCCCACTAGTCACCCATGCATCTGCAGTACCAGTGGGTGTCCCCAGGGACCACCAGAGCACTGTGTGGATCCCACCCTTTTCCCCAGGACTAGGAGAGCTGTCATTGGATGCTAGATCCTAGTCCTCCCCTGCTGACCCCCGATGACCTGGGTTTGTTCCAGAACCCAAATTGAAAATCAGATCAGTATGGAGCGAGGTGTGGCATCCAGCGTCTCAACCCTCAGTGCCACCGGGCCGGCTATAACGGCCATTTCTAAGTGCCCAGAAAGTGTCATGTGTGTATACAGTAAAAATTTGGGGAGTCGCTAAGGAAAATGCACCAAGAACTGTGTCAAAAAGCCTTCAAAGTGATTTGCCCTGCTGAAATTACCAGCTGAGAAAAAAAGTGAGTTTGCTTTTTAAATTTGCTTGCTCGACAATTGCCGTGCAGGAGTGCGGCTGAGAGAGAGAGAGAGAGTGTGTGAGCTCATTTGCATGGTGTCATGTGATTGGTCCAGTGGAACCAAGCCCCACCCTTTGCCTGGATTTCAGTGTTGTGGAGTATTCAAGGTGGAGATCGAGCATCATGCTAGCTGCAGTAGCAGCAGTAGGAATCACCGACAGCAGAGCAGTGTTTAAAAACTACAACTTTCTGAACTTTCACAATAAAGCCCAGACTCAGTCCATTTGCCAACTGCAAGGAGTAGTGATCGCAGTGTTTTTACGACCGATCCATGGGTCTGCCAGCCAGATCACCGAAAAGGCCTTACAAACCAGCAGCAAGCCAATTACCATCAGCAGAGGGAATCGGTTACTACCTGAGTAAGTACCAAGTAAAGCAAAATGAATTGTGGTGCAGAAAAGTTGGAGAACTGTAAAGCAATGCAGCAAAATACAGAGAAAGAATTTGTAAGCATTTAAAAGTGAACTATGTGTGTAGTGACTTTTTCAAGAGAGCTCCAGGGCAGTACTGATCCAACAGATCTAGATAAATGCAGAGACAGTATGAATGTGCTGAATTGTGCTAAAAGTAAAATTTAAGTTGTGCCTTAAGTAAAACAGTTAAATGCAAGATCGGACAAGCATTCTAGCAATTTTGAACTGTGTGTGTGTGATGGAGAAAAGTTACAGCTGCCATTTTGGGGTGTGGTCAACAAATGTAAACAAAGCAGCCAGTGCCATCTTGGACTAATGTCTTAAATGTAAAAAAGTTTCAAGTGGTTCTGCTAAAGATGAAAAGCAAAATGCAAAAGTCAGACAGGCTGTTAAATAACTGTGGCAGTGTGTTTAAAGCCAAGTCTCGGTCAAATTACAGAATAGTAACTTGGAACTTGTGTGTTTATTTATAGAAAATGGCATCAAAGTTCCCGCACTACCCATTCCATGCCATAGCGTGGATTACACATAGGGTTACCAGATTTTGGAACACCAAAAAGTGGATTCCCCCCACACTTTCAGCCACCCCGACTTATGCCTGCAGCTACCCCTGTGTCCTCAGCCACACACACCCGCGCCCTCATCCACTCACCCCCGTGCACTCAGCTACTCACCCCTGCACCCTCAGCCACTCACCCCGTGCCCTCATCCTCACACACACGCACCCTGAGCCACATCCAGGATGGATTGCAGGTGCAGCCCTGTGCCCCTAAATCAGTGGTGGCACAGCAGTCAACCTTCCAGTCCTTCCTCACCGCTCCACCCTCTCAGGTGGTCAGATTTTCAACACCGCTATTAGCTGTATATTGGGTCCACTCCAGGACTGGGACTTGGCTTGATAGCACATGGAAGTTGAACAGAAGCTACAGGCAGGAGGACAAATCACCAGCAGTCCCAGTAATCATCATAAGATCAGAGGGCAGAAATAAAAAAAAACACTACAGACAAAAACAACAAGCAACCTAGACCTCTGCAATAGGGACTGCAGTCTGCAGACAGACTTGAACATCATTATATAAAGGCAGATGCACCATAACAAAGATTCCAAATCCATTGTTATTCTGCCCTATGGCTATAGACAGCTATATGCTTTTACTGACACAGACTGAGAAGCAGAACACTGCTACAGTCCTGAGTCAAGTGCAGTGTGTCAGCCCAGTGTAGGACCAAAGCAAATAAAACAAATCTAGTCTGTGCATGGGTCTGCCTTGCACTGCACCTTCACCATTTGTAGGGGCCTGCTGCTGCCTGCTGCACCCCATGGCATCCCCACCCCATGCAGCATCCCATAGGAGCAGGAAGGACAGGACTGGACACAAATCAGCATCACTGAGCAGAACCACCGCCTAACCTGCTGTCACTCCCTCTTGTTCTGCTCCTGGTCTGTCTGCACAATGACAGATTTCACATTCTTGCCAAGATTGGGGCAGCATCGGTGGCATTCACCGGCTCAGCAAGGGCAGGCTGGCTGGCATTGAGACACAGTGGCAGCTTGGGCATGCAGAGGTCAGACTTAATCACACAAGTCAACAGCCAGGAGTCCAGACTACTGGAGAGGCAAGCAGTAGCAGGTAGACAGTAGATGTATGATCAGATCATAAAAAAAATATATAAATTCAATTTGATTTTGATTTTGAATTAATTTCAGAATTTGAGCAGCTCAGACAGTGACCGGACCCAGTCACCCACCCTCACCCACACTGACTGACACACCTGTCTGACCTGGCGGGAGCTGGCTGGTCATGGTCATGTTTGTGGTCCTTACACACCTTACCTTGAAGTTGCTATGTGATGTGATAGTGCAAGTGTGTACTCTCTAAGGTTCTTCTTCCAGACTCCCACTCCACTACATGACCCATCTCCATCTCCAGATCTGGGCTTAGGCTCCTCCACAGACCGGTACACCAACAACCGTCACTGACATATGAGTTGGGTTGGTGGCCCTGCCAGCTGTCCACATACAGACGCATGCATTCCACCAGACAGTGAGTCTCTCACAGTCACGACATGTACCCTCACTGAGACAAGTCCTTCACCCCTCAGCAGAGATGGCAGGCAAGGAAGGCAGGGCAGTGGCGCGGGCTGCGCAGCCCACAGGATGCATGCATGCACAATGACTCAGTCGAGGCAAGCTGCAGCACCAAGGGCATACTCATCCATCTCACTCTGTCTCTGATGGAATTATACAGCTGCTGCCAGCCCGGCGAGATGCAACGTTAAGGCAAGCAGCAGCAGCAAGCAAGCAGGGCTTTGTGAAGTCGAGACAAAGCCGCCTGCAGTCGGCTGAGTTTAAAAAAAAAATACCACCACCGTTTGTTCTGACTGTGCAGTCTGCTGTCTGCAGCAATTTCAAATCCCACACACAGGTGACACTGAGACATGCGCAGTCAGACACACAGCAGTAAAATAATTTTTTTTATGTTTCCATTGCAACTGACAGCAAGGGAGCAGCTGTCAATCTAAGTGCCATGAGGAAGTCCAGAAAACCCGGACAAAATGGCACATTAATGAAAATCCACCCGGATTAAAATTTTTATTTTAAAAAGAGGACATGTCTGGGTAAAAGAGGACATCTGGTAACCCTAATTACACAACAAGAAAAAGAGTCAGCTCAGTTTAAAAAACTGCACAATTGTAAATCAGCACCCTCTGATGTGGTTTACCAAACCTTCCGGTCAATGTATACATTGTTTGTTTGAAGCTATGGAGGGATGTTCTGCTAATCCCCCATTGCACAGACTGTCACAAGCAATTCGGAATGTGTGAAGCAGGTAGCACAGTAGTAGCAAAAGCAAAAAACATCCTTAGCCCCAACATGGACACTGGCAGGTGACCCTGGAGGGTCAGAACAATAGCAGGCTGGTTGCAGTCAGAGGGAGCCCACTGAGGTTGTCAGTGAATTTTCTGAGACAGCTTATGAGGATGATCTGCAGTGACAGAAGAGGATGGAGTTTTCCATGTCTCAGAGGTTATATTTGGATGCTGCAGATGCAGATTCTGTGGACCCATAAGTCGAAGGCCTGAGCCCAAGCCTAGTGGGTGAAGATGAGGTGAATGAAGCTTTGTGTCAGGAGGCCAATGCCTCCATGTGCAATGAGGAATGGACAATTTCAGGAGTTGGTGCAACTGTCAGCTCCTGGGCAGAGCTTGTAGAACAGAAAGAAGTTGCAAAAGCTATGGTGGGGCAACGAGAGTTGCCACTAGCATTGACTTCAGTGGAACCTCCTGAGACAGAAATGGAGGAGGTATCTAGAAACATGCCATTGAGTGCAGAGGTAGACTGCTTTTACTCTGCACTGGGGCCCAGATGTTCAAAAGAGTTGCACATGGTGCAACAGTGTTGCATCATCGCAACCACTGATACCCAGCACAATATTCAAAAAGGGGTGTGCAGCAGCTGCAAGTCCCGATGCACTGGAGCACAGTAATGTATGCAGGTGCAGGTCAGAGGCGTGCCCATGCATACCTACAGCCCGATATTCAGCCCAGGATGTGCAGAGCCGTGCATCGCAACCCCTACCTGTGCCAGCACATAGTTGATCAACAAAAAAGGAACCATCATTGGCCACCCACAGGTGAGCTGCACGCATTACGGGGTGCAACACATGGCCTCTATCACTGTGGGTGGCCACCCAAGCTCCAGCTGCACCTGGTGGCACCCCCCCATGCCTGATCGCGGGCATTTGTAGAAATAAAAGAAGAGATCTGTCCAATATCCCTGGTAGTCCAGTGGACCGCTGTCTGCCCGATCGTGGGCATTTGTAGAATAAAAGAAGAGATATGTCCAATATCCCTGGTGGTCCAGTGGACCGCTGTCTGCCCGATCACAGGCATTTGTAAAAAAGAAGAGATCTGTCCAATATCCCTGGTGGTCCAGTGGACCACTGTCTGCCCGATCATGGGCATTTGTAAAAAAGAAATATGTCCAATATCCCTGGTGGTCTAGCAGTACCCCCTCCCTTCCCGCCCACTGAGCCCCACCACCCCTTTCCCCATGGTCAGCTGACAGGTGGCAGCACCCCACCCGCCTGCTGCCCTGCCACCCGCCGACTGACACCGTCGATGGGGCTGTACCCCATTGGTCCACAGCATGAGCCAATGGGTATGCAGCCCGTGCGTGCTACACATTCAGATATCCGGCTGACCATGAGGGGAGGGCGGTGAAACTCGAAAATGTGAAGAAGGGTACCACTAGACCACCAAGAATATTGGACATATTCTTTTACAAATACCTGCAGTCGGACAGACGGCAGTCCACTGGACCACCAGGACATGACGAATCTCTTCTTTATTTCTACAAATGCCTGCGATCGGGCAGACAGCGATCACTGAACCACCAGGAGAATGACAGATCTCTCTTTTTACAAATGCCCACAATCGGGCAGACAGTGGTCCACTGGACCACCAGGGATGTTGGACAGGTAGGGGTTGCTCATGCATGGGTCTGCACATCCCGGGCAGAATATCTGGCTGTGCAGGGTATGCATGGGCATGCCACCCCTACCTGCACCTGCATACATTACTGATGCACTCCGGTGCATCAGGATTTGTGCCGCGCACTTTTCCCGTTTGAATATCATGCCGGGGTGCATCAGTGGGTTGCGCCATGTGCAACCCTTTTGAATATCTGGGCCATAGTGCCAAACAGCACTGCCAGTTGAAAGGACCCAGCAGCTCCCTCCAGTCTAACCCAGGTCACCGGCCCAGGCCTGCAACTTACAGGGACCATGACCACTGGAGGAGCTACTTCCACTGGCCACAAGAAGAGGTGCCTTCTAGCACAAGGGAAGCTCCCAACTGCTCTGAGGAGCACACTGTGAGCAGAGGCCTGTGGTTTAGCTCCAAATGCCCATTGCAGGCTGAAATCAAGCAAATGGGCTCCTGGGGGGGGGGTCCAAATACACTTGGACCCGGAGCTGTGGCTGTGCAACCGGGACATTTGGGGAAACACCCGCAGGCATCTGAGGCAGACAGGAGGCACTCCAGCGTGGGAAGCATGAACAGGAGACAAGTGGGCAATAAGGTAAACCCCCATTTGGGGGGCATTACAAAAGATCAATCATTTTAATATGAATTATAATTACAAGTACAACCTCCCCATCCAAAAAATATTGTATAGAAAGAATGTCTATGCTTACAGTTTTGTTTTGGTCCCAAGGAAGAAAAGGGACCCAAATCTTACTATCCTGTAAATAATAAATACAGAATAATGAATTTGAGGTTGTGTGATATGAGGTTTTATTTGCACACCTGAGATTTGTATTGCCATATAAACTACCAAAGCAAAGCTAAAAAGGTTTGTGAATGCAAAGCACACCAAGGGTGCATAAAAATACGTCTGAACTCAGCTGATGTCATATCTGACATCTGTCTAGGTTAGTGGAAACAACCTGTCACTTGATGTTACTGAGTCAGTTGACAGGATGAAACTGCAGAGCATGTGCCTGGCTCACTCCACAGAGCACAACTGAATATAGGTCAGCAGATTTCTGGGGTCATTCACAGCAGCTGGCTGCTAGCAGGAAATTGATTCAGGTTTGAGTCATCTGTAATATTATTAACATTTTTTCTGAAATACAAGTTTATTCTATTCGGGATTGTGACAGTTAAACCTATTTGATAGTATGTGTTACGGCAGATCACCACCAAGACAAACATTTAAAACTGAAACTTATTTTCTGTCCTCTTTAAACAGCCCAACTCCTTTCACTTTCCCGATCACCGTTCAGTAGCATTGAAACTGTTCTGCAAATGTGATACATTAACTTCAAGCCCGACTGACTGAGTAGACTCATAATTTGAACAAACTAATTTTTCAAATGTAAATACCTGAAAAATACAAAACTCCAAAGCATCACCCCCACCAAGAAATCTTTCCCCATGAACCTATACAACTACACAAAATTTCACAATTTAAAGATTTGTACTTTTTTATCTAGATGAGAGCAAATATTTGGAAAAAAATCACAATTGAAATTGGTGGGAAAATTGTATTTTTTTCACACTTTACTATCTCTAAAAATGACAAATGGATTTACATTAGACTTTCAGGGATTGTGGATTCTGCCATGTACAACAGATCCTGAAAGTTTTATGTAAATCTGTATAGCCATCTTTCTACAAGCAGCAAGCAAACAAATTGAGTTTAATATAGAGCGCACCAGCCACTCGAACTATAGGAGCGCTACCTTACCCTTATAATATAAGGGATATGTAATGGGGACCAGTGTGATACCTTATTTATCTTTACTAGAGCAGTTTGACATCAGGTGACCTCATAAGTGCCATAAGCCACAAGTGACGTACTTAAGGTCAACTGCTCGAGTGAAGACAAATAAAGTATCGCACTAGTCTGCAGTGCATATTTTGTTTATGCAGTTGGGAAGGACCTGGTTTGAATTGTTACATTTTGTTGCAATTTTTTTTAAATAAACTTTTCTGGCATTTGTGTGGGTTTATTTTGTGTGCTGTGAAGTTACTGCAACTCTGCAAACTAGGTTGCCATGGCCATCATTATGGACGTGCCGTCAGGACGATGTTGTCACGTCCTGACGTAGATGCTGATTGGTGCAGCTAGTGGTTGTTTGAAAAATTTCCCCAGAAAATGGTGACAGTGTTTACCATGATGACTGGGAGCACTGAAAATATTGTGGTGTTACTCTTTGTTTTCATTCGTTTATTTAAAACACACAATTGTAATGTACAATGTGAGTTGAAGTTTGATACAAGATAAAAAAAATACATATTATCAAACATATAATGTCAAAAACTGTAATACAAAATTTAAAAACTATCTACACAGATTTACCTACATTTGAATCAAAGATTTACTTTTAGAAAGATTTACATTGCTTACGAATATACGAATATGCCAGCAGATTAGGCCATGAGGTCTACTGTGTCTGCTTGAGATGTAGCTCACAGCTTGATAACGGCTGCTGCTCCCATCTTCTCTCCCTTCCATCCAACCCCTGATTTCCATTCCGCTTTCCCATGAACTCTACCCTCCCTACCTGCACCCTGCCCGTGTATCTATCCCATCCCTTCTTAAAACCTCCCACTGATTCCCTTTATAGCAACTCCTCAGGTACCGCATTTCAAGGCAACACCACCCTTTCTGTGAAGTAATGCTTTCTCTGGTCTCTTTTATACTTCCCACCAACCAGTTTCAGGCAATGGCCCCGAAGGAAAAATACACTTGTTATGCAAAACCTGTTTCATTTTTTTCCAAGTATTGCCAGTACATATTTTATAAGCGCCAAGCATAGATCTATAAAAAGGAACAGATTCTATGTCATAACGGCGATTGTCATTAGGGTGAGTGTACATCGCTGAAAATAAAAATGGCGATGTACACTCCACGGTGGCTAATGATGCGGCACAGATCTCTATTTATACAGGGGCTGTGTCCCACACCCTGAAGGGGCTTCGCCCACCACACACCCCTACCCAAAGGATTCTCACCCGGGGCATTTGGGGGGACTTGTAAAAAAAAAACACAGCAACCACAAGAAACCCTCATGCCTCCCCAGACCCTGCACCCTCCCAACCATAGCCAGCCACCCTCACCACCATGCTACACGGCCAACTCGGCAGCCTTCCACTGCACTGCCTCCTACATTCCTTCCCTCCTCTTCCATCCCCCACAGTGTGGTTCCAGTCACCCTCATCAGCTTCCTTTTCATCCATCGCTACCCTCTAAGGGTAACCCACAACACAGGCACTGAGACTGAGTCACTCATATTTGAGTCATTCAATCTCAGTTGCCCATTTAATGGGATAACAAAGGAACAGAAAGAGAAGAGGGGAGGAGGTATTAGGTCCAAATATATATATTTTGTGCTTTATTTTTGTTCACTTTTAAAATGAACAAGCCAAAGGCCATACAATCGATAGATCCAGGAAATAAACTTCACACATTTTAGTGCAAAAACAAATATGTTAGCTTTAAGTCATCCAATCCATCGAGTTCTGATACATCATATAGGGTACTATACAAAGAAAAACTTATGGACTTACTGTAAAATACCAGCATGTCCAGGCGGGATTATTCAGAAAGCCAGCTATGTTAAAACCTGTGGGACAAAGATGAAATTAGGGAGAACAAAAGGAAGATATAATATATGACCTGAAGAGCCATTATTCCCACTGTAACCCCCACCATGTGTCCATGTTGAACACAGTTTCAGGTTCTTTCTGGGCCTGTGATTAAATGGTTAATATGCCTCTGCCCCACTGGCAGGGACTCCATGGGTCGGAGGTCAATGTTGGTATGCAGGGTACACAATCCAGTGTCTGGCACAAGGGAGAGAGCCTGCGTGGGGTTCTGGTGGTGCACATGGGGAGCCGAGAGAGCAGGGGCAATTGCCTGCTCTCTGGAAGATCTGTGGTCCCTGTGGGTAGAAAGAAAGAGTACCAGTGGTGTGTCACGTGGCAGCAGCGATTAAATTGGATCAGGACTATCCCAAATTGATTTCCTCTTTTCATGTGTCCTACAGTGGTGCTGCATTCAAAATTATGCCAGCGAGAAAGAGGAGAATAAGTGGGGACAGGTCTGTGCAGCAGAAGAGTGAGCTATAGGTGGCATCAGAAGAAGAGAGAAGCATGTGGGGAGAGTGGAACCCAGAGTCAGTGAGGCAGGTGTCATGTTTGGAGCTTTCATTCCAGCCCAGTTGTGGCAGCTCCATGGATGTTTGTGTGTCTCAGGCAGAAGCAAACAACTGGGAAAGAATTGGCACCCAGCGAACAAGAAGGCCAACCTGGTTGTGGCCAAGTATGAGAGGACATATGCCTCAGTGCCTATGGGGGGAGCCACTTGCCTGAGTCCTGTTAAGTGTCCTGAATGGAAGTGGAGAGAGTAGAAGTAGCCCCGATTTGTTCAGCTACTTCTGGGATTCAGTCTCAAACCCTGTGACGAAACAGAGCAAGAAGGAGAAATAGATAGTTTCTGCTGCTGCCTGTGAAAGGGGTCCTCTTGACCTCTAAATAGTGCTGCCCAGAATAGTTAGTGGCCACCTCAGCCCAGAAGGTATGTGCCCAGAAATATTGGTGGGGTCAGCCTGGCCATGTTAACCACAGCCCCTTGAAATGTGACCTCCATGGTCTGGATTGAAAAGTGACTGTGTAAATGGCACCATGGAGTTCTGTTATTAATTAAATGGAGCAAGCCCCTGTTTTGAAATTTCTTCAGTTGTGGACCTCATTTATTTCAATTGAGATTGTTTGTCAGCTAACTTTAAGATTTGTTGCAGCCCAGCATCAGAAAATGGCACTCCTGTCACGCCAGTGGGTCCATTTCAACACAGCCATCCTGATAAGGAAAACAAATCAAAACCAAACCTGTGTTTCTACTGTTGTGAGCACCCCTCCTCTTTAAGCAACATCAGGCATACCCCTAGACAATGGGGATGGGGGGCTTGCAAACATGGGGGCTTGTCTGGGATGGCATTTTGGGAGGGGGTGCTTGAACTGTTCTGGAGTGTTGGAATGGGTGCTAGTGCAAGGCTTGGGACTTTGCTGGATTTTCTGGCCTGAATTTGGGCTGAAGGGAATATGATGCAGTGGTGAGAAATGTCACGCCTTTTAGAGTATCATGTGTCGCCTGTGAGTCTGGGGTGGTTGTACTTCACTGGCAAGACATGTTCCATTTATGTAAATGCTCTGTGGCATCACTCCTGAATTGGACTGGGAGGTCTTTTGGGGATGAAGTGAGCCTTTTTGCCACACAGAGAGCTGAACATGACAGAGATTGTGACCACCTCTTTCAGACAGTGAGCAGCTTACAGTGGAGAAAGAGAGGAATTTTTTTTAGTTTTCAGGATGGCCAAAGCTCCAGAAGCCTCCAATGTCATCATCCCATCTGCTATGGTGTGGTGGCTATGGGACACTGTCGAGAAAGCTACTGGGAGCAAGTGTGTGCTGTGCCAATTTGAAGGTCCAGGAGTAAGTTTGTTTCTGGTATGCACATCATGCCAGAAATGGACCCCCTCAAATGTGAAGCAGTTGTTATTCCCTTGACCCCTGGGATTGGTAACCTCAGCTGAATCAGCTTTTGAGGACTGGGAGGAAGTGGGTGGCCAACTGAGCATGTCAGCAGCACCAAAGTGGGAAGAGACCAGCCATCAGCCTCGTAGCCCCCCAAAAACCTGGTGCCCTGCAGAGTGGCTATGCCAGATGCCACTGTTCAGCCTACTACACCAGCTGTAGCACCCTGAGGATGGAGTCAGGGACATGCTGCACACATGAAGCTGCTGACCCTGGATGATTTTGGACCAGCGGGGAAGCCCCCACCCAGCGAGCATAAAAAATCATTGGGGGCAGCTGCCCTACAGTCACCTGAGCATGAAGAGAAGTGACCGGAATTCAGTAACCCCCCTGCTACTGTCTCAGGGAAACCTTTTGACCTGGCCAGCCTGGTGGCACTGGAGGCTGAGTCACTGGTCACTACACTTCACACCATACCAGCAAGCTGGGTTCGGGAACGAACCTGAGCTACCGAGGGTCAGCTGCGGTGATAGAGGATTGAGCATCTGGAGGACTGCTCTCCTCTCTTGGGGAGGGAGGTTCTGCCATCCCACTCATTGACTGCCCTCTGATGGTGGCTAGAGGGCAGTATGGGTCAGGAGGCATGTAACCAGCATCCTTGCATCAGTGGGGAGGGGGGAACAGGAGAAAATGTAAAAAAGGGAGCTGGCAGGCTCCATGACGGCCTATCACATCCTCATGGCCACCCCAGCTTCTGGATTATACTCTGGGGAGGAGAAAGATGTCACTCTCCTCTCTGGCCCCACCACAGGGGGAAGCTGTGGGGGAATTACAGGGGTCAGTCAGAGCAGGGATGCACGGGGGCAGAAGAATGAGTCCCTCTGAGGGAGGGCCATAGCCACCTGTCAGGACTCTGGTGACAAACAAATCTATATAGAAAATGAAACCTTTTGACCCCAGAGTCAGAGATGTGGTGGTGAAGGGTTAAGCAGAACTCAGTAACGACGACCTAGAATGGGACATTCTGACCAAATATGAATTCATGTATTTGACTCCTTGGAACTTGGAAGGACAGGCCTACTTTGGCTACAAAATGCTGCTGTAGGTGGGAAAATACAAAGCAGTACAAGATGGTAGCCTTGAAGTGAGGGGGTATCATGAGGAGGAATGGCTGCCAGTGGGCCAGACCCCAAGATCTACATTGTGCAGCTTGCCATAATGGAGCCAAGCCGAGAGAACCATACATAGAAAGATCCGTCAAGACTGTTTCCAGTTTGTTTGCCCATATCTCCCAAAGAGGATATGGGATCTTATCAAGGAAAATTGCAATGACTGGGTGTTTTGGGGCACACTGGACCATTTGTACAAGAAATACAAGCTGAGCCCCACAAGCTCTTTGATGGCACTCCAAGAAATCCAGAGAATCACTAAAGGAATGTGTGTTTGACATGTATATGAAGGACTCACTATTTTTAAGACCTTCGCATTGCTGCAGGATCTGGGAGGGAAAAAAAAGCAAGTACTATGTCAACAGCCATGGGGCATCACCTCTGGGTGAGGTCATTGGTTTCTACAAGGGAGAACAGCAGAAATAGCAACAGTTCAGAAGTTCAGCAGTCTCCTCACTGCCACGGGAAGTAGAACTTATTTTCAACAAATACTTGGACTGTATGGAATGAGCTGTAAACAGGTGAGATAAACCTTTTTTTCTTCTTTTGATAAAATTTAGAAAAAGTAACTGTAGTAACTGTGGGTATATGGACAGTAATAAGGATACTGTACTATTTTGACTGCACTGTACATATCATGATTTAAAGGGAAGGGATGGCTATGTTCAAGGTTATACCCTAGATTGACTCTAGCCACCACTGCAGCCCTGTTTAATGTTATAGTCTTAACATGTTTCATATCTAGTGCTGTGTAAACTGTTTGCATGCATGGCAAAAGTATTTTTCTTGTGTGGTGATCTGGAGGTGCTCAGTGAATTGCTCTACTCTAAAGGTGGTGAAAAGAGATGAGCGAGGCACCAAGGTCCGAATTACGTGGATAGGATAACCGTTACCCAGACAAGGAGAGGCAGGAGTCAACTTAGTGCTTCAATGCCCGCAGGGTGTTTATTTTGTAACAAGAGAAGAGAGACACAGTCACAAGAAGGAGGAGGGGTTGCCCGAGAACAATAGGGCAATCAACAGGGAAATACTTTTATCTACCACTACTAAGGTTATTACCACAAGAATAGACTTTAGGCCTACTGCCACTCTTATTCTGACACTATTCTATACTTCAATCTAGATGAGGATCAGGTGACATAAGCTACTCAGAACTGTATTAGGGTAATAATCACCACACATTTCCATCGGAGTCTAGTTATTACAAGAGTCCAGAGATCCGGCGTCTTCGTGTACACCGTCATTCTTCATTGGTAGCTACAAGGGAAACAAATCAGAACTGTAGAACCCTAATCACAATTCCCAGCAAAGACCTAGTTAAGGCCACTGGGGTGGTGAGAGGTTTGGTAAACAGACCATATGTTTCTTCGGCAAAAGCCCACTCTCTCCAAGGCTGCCGTAATGAAGAAGCAGAGCAACTGGTTCCTAAGAATAACCCACTGAAAACAAAGGTTCCTCAGCCAAAACCCACTTCCAGGGTTGCCAAGGATGAAGATAGATCAAGATCTGCGTGGCGATGAATCCGAAGGAGAACTACCATGACCTGACTGATGCTGCAAGGGCCAGCTAAACTCAGAAGGAACTCTGACAGGACCAGGAACCATAAGAATCTGAAGAGATGATGGTTGACTCTGCAATCCTAGGATCAGGAACTAACACAAAACAAAGAAACGGTGGATGCGTCCCATACTGGGCTTTGACGGACTCGACTTTCAGCGAACGACCAGGAGGGGCGCAGACTAGGTTCTCCAGGATGAGCTCACTCTTCTGTAGAGGGTGACCAACTTCAGGACATCTGGAACAGGAACCATATGGAATGACACTGGCATGGCTGTCGTGATGCGTTTCGGCGGACGTACCTTCAAGCTGTGAAAAACAAGAAGCGCCGGGTACGACTTTTACGACTGGCGACAGACTCGACTTCGGGGGACGCACACAGACGGACGTGATGAGCTGATGGATGATCCACAGGAGTGAAGAATGCTGAGAAGACGCTCTTCTTCTGAGTAGAGACTGATTCTGAATGCATTAGTGTTACAGACCACACTATGGGACTGCAGTGTGGTAGAAGATTGAGACTGTCTTCATACAGTAGTAACCATATAACTGAAAAATGCCCAAAGAACTGTGGAATGATACAATAATTTGCCAAAGGAGGGCAAATTATAACTTCAGGAGTAACTCTTACTGATGAGGGCCAATGTCCAGGTGCTTAGAGCAATGGTTCAGGTACTTAGGACAATAGTTCAGGTACTTAGGACAATAGTTCAGGCACTTAGAGCAATAGTTCAGGTACTTAGGGCAATAGTTCAGGTATGTAGGACAATATTTCAGGTACTTAGAGCAATAGCCATGGCATAAGCAGTACAGTAGTGACAGTAGCTTCACCATATAGGCAAATCGAGCACTCTTAACTGAACCCCTGTTTCTAAATGTAGGGTCTTCTGGAATAGAATCTCATTCTGGATATCTAGGCCGGGGCCTCCCTATAGTACCACTAGGCTGGCTTGCCCTATTCTGCTAGGCAGGGGCCTCCCTATAGTACCACTAGGCTGGCTTGCCCTATTCCACTAGGCCGGGGCCTCCCTATAGTACCAAGCTTTGCCTCGGGCCTAATGCCCTTTGATTACCTCGGGTCTGATGCCCTACCAAAACTTGGGCCTGGTGCCCCACGTTACATTGGGCCTGGTGCCCCATTTTTCATTGGGCCTGGTACCCCACCTTGTATTGGGCCTGGTGCCCCTCTTTCTGTTGGGCCTGGTGCCCAACTTGCTTTGGGCCTGTATTGCCCTTTAAAATGAATGTCCCCTTTTAAATATCTAGGCTCTCTGAGCCTTCTGCCACTCCTGTACAAGTCGCTGCCTTTAATCCCGCCCCTAATGAATATTTATAAGCCTTTGCTTGGCCTGAAGGCCCTGGCCCCTCCCCGTGGGCGTCGCTACCCGCCTGCCCTCCTGAATATTAATTTAGGGTCCTTACGGCCCGCTTCCTCTTGCAGCGCTTGGCCGCTCTTCTAAGTGCCTTATGTGCACTTCAACAAAAATGACACAGTCTCTTTTAAACAGGCGGTCAGCACGCTTCTAGTGCTGCCGCTGACTCACTGCTCCGACGTCCTCCAGAGGGTTGCTGTACTGTAGGGAGGTGGGAGGGATGCTGGCAGAGGAAGGGAAACATGCAGGCAGATGGGGGGACAACCAGGAGGCCTCAGACGGCCAACGGGTGAGCGGCGATGCAGCTGGCAAGCCTGCCGACGGGGGACCCAAATTTAAACTTAATTAAACGGAGGGGGGGTCAAAACAATAAAACGACGGGGCTAACATGCCCAATCCATGGCAAACGGACGGTCACAATCTTCTGGTACCCTGATAGCACCGCGGACCACAGGACAAGGAGTCTTCAAGCAGGGGAGGCAGCACAGGACCACAGCAGGCCCAGAGGGGCGGCCCCAACTCAAGGTAAGCCCTAAACTGTCCCCTGACTTCTGTGTCCTGTCTCCTCAACCACTGCCCAGGATCAACTGACCAACTGAACAATATTTTTTAAACTTGAAACCCCCTAGGGTTCTAGATTGGCTGGAGTGGAATGCTGTGCATGAGCCACTCAGCACAGCATTCCATCCAGGCCATTGTGACATATATTGCTTTTAAATCTGCTTTTTGACCATACTGTAAAGTGCACAGGGCACTTTTCTTCATTATTTTACAGTTTCTCTTATAAGTAGGTGAATTTTTATTTTCAGGGTCCCTTAACATAGTATCCTGCTGCCTACACCTACAGCAGGTACCCTGAGCACCTGTGAACCCCTAATCTATTTATTAATTTTAGGCTTTCTGGGATGCCCCAACTTTGGGGCATTACAGATTCGGGCCAGCCTAAAAATACATGTCCCCATGTATTCCTTTAACACTTTATAAAATTTATCGTCTTAACAACCTCTAAAATCTTGCTTAACACTCTATGAAGTCTTACGTTAATAAAACACTCTTAAAATCTCTAAAATATTCTTAAAACATCTATTATACTGTAAATTTTTGAAGTTTTACCCTAAAGTGACTGTGTCTGGGAAATTACTTGGATTAGATCTACCTGTTGTACCAAGGTACGAGTTGAGAAGCTTCTGTGATATGCCTTCTAGAAGGGATACCTGCGTTCAATCTTTGAGATCTGCGGGGTTGGAAATCAACAGGTTCTTGAACAATATGTTCTCTTTCCAGGAAATCTGGTATTTCCAGAGCTATCGCTGGTACACAGTTAAAATGGTCATGGGAATGCATATCCGAAGTACCGATCCAAGGTTCTGTACACCAACTGGTTGGTGATTCTAGTTCCCACATTTTGTCTTTTGTGGACTCCTGCCTCTCTTTTGACATAGGACTGTCCTGTTCTTTAATGATCACAGTGTCTCTGAAAGTGCAAGCTTTTAGGAGATTTCGATAAACAATCTTGGTACCATGTCCATATTTCTGCTGGATCTTGTATACCGGTAGTTCAGGATAAGGTATCTCAATAATATAATAAGGTTCTGGTTCCCACTTTGAAGACAGTTTGCTGCATTTTTGGGTCTTCTTCAACATTACTATTTCTCCAATAAGTAAATGTGTAGCTTTGGCCTTGATATCGTAGTTTGCTTTTTGCTTTTGCCGTACTTGCTCCATGTGTCTACCAACAATTTTTCCAGCTTCCTGCAAACGTTGATTATGTTCTTGGACCCAATTTGTCACTGGCTTCTTTCCTTTAATTTCTTCTTGTGGTACTTCCAGCACTAAGTCCATCGGAAGTCTTCTGTGTCATCCAAATTAAATAATGAGGTGTATAACCATGGAGCAATGAATAATATTATTATAAAGGTATGTGAGTTCAGGAAGTAAAGCTGGCCAGAAGGACGTTTATATTCTGGTAGAGCTACTAACATTTCTAGGAGAATCTGATTTGTTCTTTCCCAAAGTCCATTACCTTGGGGTGGTAAGCAGTGGTTTTTAACTTACGGCTTCCATACAGGCTAAAGTTCATGAAAGAGTTGAGATTCGAAAGACGTCCCTTGATCCGTGAGGATTTTTGTAGGATATCCGTATGCCTACAAACATCTCCCATAAAGGTTTTAGCAGTTTCACGAGATAGGTCTTTACTGCGCTTTGCAACCACGAACTTGGAAAAGTGATCCACTATAGTGAGGATATAAATGTGTCCATTTGAGCTGGGTCTAACTTCAAATGATCAAGAGCAACTAGTTCCAATGGTGGTACTGACTAGTGGGTGGAGAGGCTCTCTGATTCACCTTCTCCATGGCGCCTTAAGTTGTGCTGGACATTCCTCACACCATTTTATTATATCGTTTCGCATTCCTATCCAGTAAAATCTCCTTCTGATAATTGCTTCAGTTTTCTTGTGACCAAAATGTCCTGAATTATCATGGTACGCCTCTAACACTATGGAAGCAGTGGTCTTTGGAACTACGATTTGAGTCAATTCTACGTGTGTGGTAGGATCTCTACTTTTCTTAACCAGGCAATAATCTTCTAAGGTCAGACGAGTTTTGTGTCTCCAAAGTTTCATCGCTTCTGTGTTCAGCTTCTTCCTTTCTCTTTGGGTCATGTGCTTCTTTTGAGCAACTAGAGCTTTTACTTGGTGAACTATAGGGTCTTGGCTTTGTAGTTTTACCCATAGATTCTTTTGGTTCGCAATCATGTCATCCACTTCTGGTTGATCTTCCACTTTAAACTCGGGAGCAATTTGACAACATGCCTGTACAATCTCAGCTGGTACCTGCAGAAAAGGTGGCACTTCTATATTTTCCAGCAGGGTATCATCTACTTCTGATTCCCCCTGTCCAGGCATCCAAGACAAAGCATCAGCATTTGCATTAGCTTTACCAGAGCGATACTTTAAGGAAAATTGGTAATTCGCTAGTCGAGAGGCCCATCTTTGCTTGAGGGCTTCTAGCTTTGCAGTATTCAAGTGTGCTAAAGGATTATTATCCGTAAAAACCGTGAAAGGGGTGGCAGCTAAATATTGCCGGAATTTCTCGGTGATAGCCCAGACTAGCGCTAACAATTCAAGTTTGAAAGAGCTACAGTGGGCGTCGTTCTGCTCGGAGCCTCTTAATCCGCTGCTGCGTGGCTATTACTCTTTCCACATTCTGTTCTTGTCGTACGGCACACAACCCTTTGTTACTGGCATCGGTATACAACAGAAAAGGTTTCACATAATCTGGATACGCCAATATAGGAGCCTCAGTTAGTATCTTTTTTAATTGATTGAATGCCTCTTGTTGTTCAGAACCCCGTGTAACCAGGCGATTCTTTGGGACTCTACCTTCTGCTGATCCTCTTAAAAGTTCGTGTAAAGGCACAGCAGTTTTGGAGAAGTTCTTAATAAATCTTCGATAATATCCAACAAATCCCAAGAATTTTCAGACCTCTCTTATGGTAGTAGGAACAGGCCATTTCTTTACTGCTTCGATCTTCTCTGGGTCTGGCGTTACTCCATCCACGAAGACTATATGTCCCAGATAACTCACTTTAGTCTGCAACAGATGACATTTAGAGGGTTTTATTTTCAGACCGTATTGGATCAATTTTTGGAACACTTCGTCCAGGTGATGCAAATGATCTTCATGAGTCTTCGAATATACAATAATATCATCTAAGTATAACAACAGGGTATCAAAATTCCGGCTTCCAAGACAATGTTCCACCAGTCTTTGAAAAGTTCCCGGTGCATTACACAATCCAAAAGGCATCCTGGTGAATTCAAAGAGACCCATGGGGGTAATAAAGGCTGTTTTCTCTTGATCCTTTGATGGCATAGGAACTTTCCAGTATCCGTTGGTTAAATCCAGAGTGGAGAATACAGTTGCTGATTGAAGGGCCGTGAGAGAATCTTCTATCCTAGGCAAAGGATATGCGTCCTTATGGGTGATGGCATTTAACTTGCGGTAATCCACACAGAATCGGATCTTATCATCCTTCTTCTTTACCAGAACAATTGGCACTGCCCAAGGGCTGTGACTTTCTTTAATCACATCAGCCTCTTTCATTTCTTTAATCATTTCTTTTACTTGCTGGTACATGGCTGGTGGAATAGGTCTAAATCGTTCTCTGACAGGTGGATGTCCATGGGTACTGATGTGGTGTTGTACCCCATAAGCTAACCCAAAATCTAAGGGGTGCTGGCTAAAAGCTTTCTTTTGGTGTAAAACCACTTTCAAAATATCAGCTCTTTGCTTCATGCTGGTCTTTGGATTGCCTACTTTAATCTCTTTGGTCCATTCTGGTATCTGGTCGCTTTCTACCCCATCTTCAGGCACTTTCTCTATCTCTTCCCCAGCTTCGATAATGTCCTGTAAACACACCGTGTGGATCTGAGCAACTGGCTGTTTTTGGTACAGTTGTACATCATGAGTCCCATAATTGAGCACTCGGACTGGTATTCGACCTCTGATTACCGTAGCTAAACTTCGAGCTACTATTATCGGCTCTTCCTTGTTCATTGGGTAAGGTTCCACTAGTGCATCATAATCTTGACCCCTCGGGCCCACCTTTGCTTTGCACCAAAGGGTGGTTTCGGTGCCTGGCTTCAATGTTACTGGTCTAGCATCTGTCACTCTTACTTTACCGATTTCTCCCTCAGCATTAGCGAATCATTGATGGCATTGCAAGTTGTAGATAGTTTGTTGCAGGGCATGTTTCTCCACTCAAGGTACATGTTTGGCTTGCTGCTGGAGGATGCTCACTAATTCACCAAAGCAATTTTGTAGAACATTCATCCCTAGAATTAGTGGTGGCAGTTGATCTCTCTCAATGTCGCTCACAATGATGCCTGTGTTGCACTGAACATTCTTTCCTAGCTGTACATTGGCTTCTAGATAGCCTAAATATGGTACTTCGTCACTGTTGCTCGCTATTAACTTTACCCAAGATTTAGGAGGTGGCTTCAGATCATTAGGTGTCCAATATCTCCAGAACTCTCATCCTTGCAATGTGGTAACCTGCGATCCAGTGTCTAACAATGTCATAAGCTCGATGCCATCGACCTTGACTGGTATCATTGGGCTTCTACCAATGAAACACGACTGCTCTAGTGAGACTGCTGGACCTGATCAGCTGCTCTTCAAGGGTCGGTCCTCATCCCCGAAGAATTTCTGTTTAAATTTAGGGTGTTATTTACTGGCTGACCACATCTCCTTTCTATATGGCCACTAACACCACATCGGTGACATATGGGCCTTCCTTGGCTATCAAACTGATTTGTGGAGCATCTCCCTTCACTCCTTCTCGAGTGGTTCATTTGGTCATGCTTCCTTTCTTCCCCTGATGGAACGAAGCTTCTCTCATTCTTCCAACCAGCTTTCCAACTTTGCATTTCCTTATACATCTCTGCCATCTGGTTGGTCAGTGTAGCAATTTGCTCAGTCAGCTCCGAGTGTTGTCGAGCACCAGTCTGTATAGAACAGGTCAGTGTCCATATCCTTGGGTCATGTATCTGCTCATGTTCTGAATGCTGGCTCTTCCCAGTTCTTGTCTTTGTAAGGACATTTCCTCTGGCAGGAGTCTTGATTGCCAAGGATTGTCTTCTTTCCATCCTTTGGTAGTGTAGGTCGGCCATTGAGTTCCCATAGAGGTTGCCATTTGGGGGTATGCCGGAGCCTCCTCTCTGGAATGTCCTGAACCAAATATTCGAATGGCTTTCTCCTTAAAATCCAGAAAGTCAGCTTCAGGGTTTTGTAAATGCAGCATGCGTAGTTCTCTCCTCAGGGCCTCACTTTGCACTCCTTCATCAAACGTTTCGACTAGTACTCGATCTGCATCGCGGACTTCTGCTGCATCTACTCTCTCTATCACTTGTAACAGCTCTTGCAGACTCAGTGCAAACTCCCTCGGGTCTCTTGAGGCTTCTGGGTACATGAAAAGAGCTTCATTTTGAGGTCAGACATGGTCCTAGCATCGAAGATCTGCTGTAGCCTCTGGAGTATCTGGTCCGCTGTGGCTTTTGCTCTACTCGGCCAGGATTGGACCTCTCGGTGGGCAGCTCCCTTTAGTTGCCTGATTAAAATTTTGACTTTCTGTTGCTCGGGGATCTGACACAGCCGAAACATGGTCTGCATCTTTGAACAGAATTCTTCCAGGTTGCTGGTTCCGTCCCCATCTTTTTCTCTGGAAAACTGTGAAAGCCATGGCGCTCCGAAGTAATATGGCATGATTAGTGGAGATGGTGGGATATTCCCTCTAGGTCCATCTCAGTCTCCTCCAGCCAACTATCTATCTCCCCCAGACAATCCACTGCTACACCCTGGCTCCATCTGTGCTTCTTACTAAGCCACTCCAACTTTGGACTTCTTGGATAAATAATTATCTCTATCCTGCCAACTACTCCAAAAAAAAATTCTGTGGTGATCTGGAGGTGCTCTGTGAATTGCCCTACTCCAAAGGTGGTGAAAAGAGATGAGTGAGGCACCAAGGTCCGAATTATGTGTCTAGGATAACCGTTACCCAGACAAGGAGAGGCAGGAGTCAACTTAGTGCTTCAATGCCCACAGGACATTTATTTTGTACCAAGGGAAGAAAGACACAGTCACAAGAAGGAGGAGGGGTTGCCCTAGAACAATAGGGCAATCAACAGGAAAATACTTTTATCTACCACTGCTAAGGTTATTACCACAAGAATAGAGTTTAGGCCTACTGCAACTCTTATTCTGACACTATTCTATACTTCAATACTCTAGATGAGGATCAGGTGACATAAGCTACTCAGAACTGTATTAGGGTAATTATCACCACACATTTCCATCAGAGTCTAGTTATTACAAGAGTCCAGAGATCCGGCGTCTTCATGGACACCTTCGTTCTTCATTGGTAGCTACAAGGGAAGCAAATCAGAACTGTAAAACCCTAATCACAATTTCCAGCAAAGACCTAGTTAAGGCCACTGGGGTGGTGAGAGGTTTGGTAAACAGACCATATGATTCTTCGGCAAAAGCCCACTCTCTCCAAGGCTGCCGGAATGAAGAAGCAGAGCAACTGGTTCCTGAGAATAACCCACTGAAAACAAAGGTTCCTCAGCCAAAACCCACTTCCAGGGTTGCCAAGGATGAAGATAGATCAAGATCTGCGTGGCGATGAATCCGAAGGAGGACTACAACAACCTGACTGATGCTGTGGCACTCAAAGGGCCAGCTAAACTCGGAAGGAACTCTGACAGGACCAGGAACCATAAGAATCTGAAGAGATGATGGTTGACTCTGCAATCCTAGGATCAGGAACTAACACAAAACAAAGAAATGGTGGATGCGTCCCGTATTGGGCTTCAACGGACTCGACTTTCGTCGAACGACCAGGAGGGGCGCAGACTAGGTTCTCCAGGAAGAGCTCACTCTTCTATAGAGGGTGACCAACTTCGGGACATCTGGAACAGGAACCATATGGAACGACACTGGCACGGCTGTCATGATGCGTTTCGGCGGATGTACCTTCAAGCTGTGAAAAACAAGAAACGGCGGGTGTGACTTGTACGACTGGCGACGGACTCGACTTCAGTGGACGACACAGACGGACATGATGAGCTGATGGATGATCCCACAGGAGTGAAGAATGCTGAGAAGACATCTTCTTCTGAGTAGAGACTGATTCTGAGTACATGGTGTTACAGACCACACTATGGGACTGCAGTGTGGTAGAAGATTGAGACTGTCTTCATACAGTAGTATCCATATAACTGAAAAATGCCCAAAGAACTGTGGAATGATACAATAATTTGCCGGAGGAGGGCAAATTATAACTTCAGGAGTAACTCTTACTGATAAGGGCCAATGTCCAGGTGCTTAGAGCAATGGTTCAGGTACTTAGAACAATAGTTCAGGTACTTAGGGCAATAGTTCAGGTACTTAGAACAATAGTTCAGGTACATAGAACAATAGTTCAGGTACTTAGAGCAATGGTTCAGGTACTTAGGACAATAGTTCAGGTACTTAGGACAATAGTTCAGGTAGTTAGAGCAATAGCCATGGCATAAGCAGTACAGTAGTGACAGTAGCTTCACAATATAGGCAAATCGAGCACTCTTAACTGAACCCCTGTTTCTAAATGTAGGGTCTTCTGGAATAGGATCTCATTCTGGATGTCTAGGCCGGGGCCTCCCTATAGTACCACTAGGCTGGCTTGCCCTATTCTGCTAGGCCGGGGCCTCCCTATAGTACCACTAGGCTGGCTTGCCCTATTCCGCTAGGCTGGGGCCTCCCTATAGTACTAAGCTTTACCTCGGGCCTAATGCCCTACATTAGCTCGGGTCTGATGCCCTACCAAAACTTGGGCCTGGTGCCCCACTTTATCTTGGGCCTGGTGCCCCATGTTACATTGGGCCTGGTGCCCCACTTGATATTGGGCCTGGTGCCCCACCTTGTATTGGGCCTGGTGCCCCACTTTCTGTTGGGCCTGGTGCCCCACCTTGTATTGGGCCTGGTGCCCCACTTTCTGTTGGGCCTGGTGCCCACCTTGCTTTGGGCCTGTATTGCCTTTAAAATGAATGTCCCCTTTTAAATATCTAGGCTCTCTGAGCCTTCTGTCACTCCTGTACGAGTCGCTGCCTTTAATCCCACCCCTAATGAATATTTATAGGCCTTTGCTTGGCCTGGAGGCCCTGGCCCCTCCCTGTGGGTGTCGCTACCCGCAGACCCTCCTGAATATTAATTTAGGATCCTTACGACCAGCTTCCCCTTGTGGCGCTCGGCCGCTCTTCTAAGCGCCTTATGTGCACTTCAACCAAAAGGACAGAGTCTCTTTTAAACAGGCGGTCAGCACGCTTCTAGTGCTGCCGCTGACTCACCGCTCCGATGTCCTCTGGAGGGTTGCTGTACTGTAGGGAGGCGGGAGAGATGCTAGCAGTGGGAGGGAAACATGCAGGCAGATGAGGAGACAACTAGGGGGACCTCAGACAGCCAGCTGGCGAGCGGCGATGCGGCTGGCAAGGCTGCCGATGGGGGACCGAAATTTAAACTTAATTAAAGGGAAGGGGGAGGTCAAAACAATAAAACGATAGGGCTAACAAGCCCAAACCATGGCAAATAGCCGGTCACAATCTTCTGGTGCCCCGATGGCACCGCGGACCACAGGACAAGGAGTCTTCAAGCAGGGGAGGCAGCACAGGACCACAGCAAGCCCAGAGGGACAGCCCCAACTCAAGGTAAGCCCTAAACTGTCCCCTGACTTCTGTGTCCTGTCTCCTCAACCACTGCCCAGGATCAACTGACCAACTGAACAATATTTTTTAAACTTGAAACCCCCCTAGGGTTCTAGATTGGCTGGAGTGGAATGCTGTGCATGAGCCACTCAGCACAGCATTCCATCCAGGCCATTGTGACATATATTGCTTTTAAATCTGCTTTTTGACCATACTGTAAAGTGCACAGGGCACTTTTCTGCATTATTTTACAGTTTCTCTTATAAGTAGGTGAATTTTTATTTTCAGGGTCCCTTAACATAGTATCCTGCTGCCTACACCTACAGCAGGTACCCTGAGCACCTGTGAATCCCTAATCTATGTATTAATTTTAGGCTTTCTGGGATGCCCCAACTTTGGGGCATTATACTTGTTTGTGTTAAAATTGACATTACATTTTGTGGGAATCTTGCATATAATTTGGACATATTCTGGGCAGCTGGAATATTGTTAGGCAGGTAGCTGGCAGTCATAGTGTAAATAGTTTTGGGCTGATGGGTGGTAAGGCTGGGACATCACCTCTGTGGCAGGCAAACCATCCATCCTATACAGGTGGTTGGGTCACCAGAAAAGCACCGCTGTTTTCCAGAGGAACTGGTTGGGACACTAAGGTTTGTGTCTCAGAGTAGAGGGTGTGAGAGTTATTCACTATTGAGGCAATGTACTGTAACTGGTGCGCTGAGAAGTGGGAGCAGTGAGGGAGTGTATATACCTCTCTGTATCCCAAGGAAAGGTAGGTGGTTTGAGCGCTCACTGAGGACAGTGAGTGGTTTAAGCAGGGGAGAAATGTAAACACCCCTGCAGGGTGTGTACATGTTGTGCACAGTTTTCGGTTCTTCCTGAGCCTGTGATTATCAGGTCCATCTTGTAAATGAACCTTGCTCAATGATGATCGCCTGAATAAATAAAGATTTGATTGATTGATTGATTGATTGATTAAGTGGTTAATATGCCTCCGCCTCACCGGCGGGGACTTCACAGGTCAAAGGTCAATGTCTGTACGGGGTGGAGGGTATAAAATCCAGTATATGGCACCAAGGGAGACAGCCCACACAGGGTTTTGGTGGTACGCATGGGGAGATGAGAGAACAGGGATGATTGTTTGCTCTCTAGAAGATCTGTGGTACCTGTGGGTAGAAAGAAAGAGTACCAGTGGTGTGTGACGTGGTGGTGGCCTTTAAATTGGGTCAGGGCTGCAATGAATTGGTTTCCCTTTTTCATGTATCCTCCAGTTGTGCTGCATTCAAGATCATGCCAGAAAGAAAGAAGAGAATATGTGCGGACAGTACCATGCAGCAGGAGAGTGAGCTGCGGGTGGCATCAGAAGAAGAGAGAAGCACGTGGCGGAGAGTGGAGCCCAGAGACAGTGAGAAAAGTGCCTTGTTTGGAGCTTTAATGTCAACCCAGGTGTGGCAACTCCATGGGTGCTTGCGTGTCTCGAGCAGGAGCAAATGATTGGGAGAGAATTGGCACCCAGCATACAGGAAGGCCAACCCGGTTGCAGCCGTATGTGTGGAGACATCTGCCTTAGTGCCTATGGGGGGAGTCACCTGCCTAAGTCCTGTTAAATGTCCTGAATTGAAAGGCAGAGAGCAGAAGTAGCCTCAAGGTGTCAGTGTGGCTCAGTTGGTAGCACATCCGCCTCTGGACCAGAAGGTAGTGGGTTCTCGTCCCTCAACGGGACTGGACTTGCACCTAAAAATCGCTGGCATCTGAGTACAGTATTGAGGGGTGCTGTACTGCTGGGGTGTACCATCCTTCGGATGAGACATTAAACCGAGGTTCCTTCTGCCCATCCTGGTGCTGTCCTGGTGGGTGTTCAGGTGGAAGTAAAAGAACCCAGGGCACTCTTCTCAAAGAGCAGGGAACATTCCCGGTGTCCTGGCCAACATTCCCCTTCCCATAAACCAGTTCACGCAATTATCCAGGCTGTGTATGGGTGATGATGTACGATATGGCTGCCACCACACATACAGTCACTTCACTACCAGTCTAGCATTGCTTGTAAAGCACTTTGGGATACTGTGTATGAAAAGCGCTATATAAATGCTGATTCTTTTTCTTCTTCAATTTATTCAGCTATTTCTGGGATTCAGTCTCGAACCCTATGAAGAATGAGAGCGAGAGTGAGAAATGAATAGCTAGTTTCTATTGCTGCCTGAGGAAGGGTCCTCTCGGTCTCTAAGTACTGCTGCCCAGAATGGTTAGAAGCCATCTCGGCCCAGAAGATATGTACCCAGAAATATTGGTGGGGGCAAGTCCAGCCACGTTAACCACTATCCCTTGAAATGTGACCTCCACAGTCTGGATAGAAAAGTAACTGTGTAAAAGGTACCGTGGAGTTCTGTTATTAATTAAATGGGATCCCCCTGTTTTGAAATTTCTTCAGTTGTGGACCTCAGTTTCTTCAATGGAGACTGTTTATCAGTAAACTTAAGATTTGTTGCATCCCAGCACCAGAAGATGGCACTCCCCTCACACCAGTGGGTCCATTTCAACACCAGCCATCCCCATAAGGAAATAGAATCAAAATCAAAATTAAAATTGTGTTTCTACCGTTATGAGCACCCCTCCTCTTTAAGCAACATCAAGCATACCCCTAAACAGTGGGGATGGGGGCCTTGCACCATTTAGCTGACATCAAAGTTTAGGTAAATTAAGGTTCCATGTAGCTGCACTTAAACTCTACAACTAAGTGAACAACTCTGTGTAACAGTATATATGAAAACAGCAATTATAACAAGATTTCACTATTAGACCAGCAGAATAGTCTCTGTAAAAGTAAAGTGGTGTAACAGTCTACAAATTAAATGCTCGGTTAGCCTCTAGAAAACAAAATGGTACAGTCTGGATGGCAAGAGCTCCAGCAACGAACAGAGTTAAAACAACTGAGTCAAAAAAGGTGCTCAAATCTGCCCTAGTAATGGCATTGTCCTCGTGGCCAGAGCCATTTAAAATAAAAAAGGAAACCACCAGTGTCTTTTATTACAGTTATGGAGAATATGCCCCTCTAGTCCAGAAAGCTTCTCCAAGAACACGTTTAGAAAAATGATAAATGCAAAAGCAACCAGAAACATATGGCTCCAACCTCAAAGCTCCAAGATTGATGCAAGGTGCCTGCACCAAACATAAATGCCGTAAGTGGCACCTTGAGTCAAAAACTGCCCCTGAGCTATTCACAAAAGCAGCCTGCATCAACTGCAGGCTGCATGCCCCAAGCATGGCTTGCACCACCTGTGCACCCAGAAATAGGCTGTGACATGGGGCATGGGGCTTGCGGCAGACACAGGCTGCCAGAGTTCCACAACTGGGATTCACAAATCTCACCCAGAGGGTGAATTTCTAAGTACCCTAAGACCGACCAGGCAGCCAGGGCTGGTCTAAAGATAGAAATTCACCCTCTGAATGAGATGAGCAGTGTGCAGCAATGTGTCGTGGAACCCACCCTAACCCCGATCCCCCATTATATATGGACTAAATCCCTGGTAGTCTAGTGCCCCCCCCAAGCCCTTATCTTCCAGTGCTGTACCTATTTAAAATAGTCCATATTGCTGGTGATCTAGTGATCCCCCAAGCCCCCGATCACCCATAAAAATAGTTAATATATCCCTGGTAGTCTAGTGCCTCCCCCCCAAGCCCCGACCACCCATACATATATATCTCTCTGGTGGTCTAGTGGACCACTGCAGGCAGACTCGATCCCCCGTTAGTCAAAAATCCAAATGAACTAGTGGTCTAGTGGACCCTCCAATCCACCATGCTCTACCACCCCACTCCCCCCATCCCTTAACCAAGCCAGTGACTGGCACAGCCCACCACTCACCACCATGGCCAGTCACTAACTGAGCTCTGAATGAGCAGGTATTGTTGTATACAGTACATGCTCAGTGACTGACAGCAGCTGTCAGTCACTGAGCGAGTACTATATACAATACGCACTCATTCAGAGCTCAGTCAGTGGCTGGCCGTAGTGGTGAGCAGTGGACCGTATCAGTCACTGACTTGATTACAGGATGGGAGGAGCATGGTGGTAGGGCACTGTGGGGTGGGGGGTCCACTAAACCACCAGGTAATTCAGATTTTTGCCTAATAGGGGATCGGGGCTACAGTGGTCCACTAAACCACCTGGGATATATTAACTACAGTATATGTATGGGCAATCAGGGCTTGGGGGGGCACTAGACTATCAGGGATATATTAACATATTTTAGGGGTGGTTGGGGCTTGAAGGGGCACTAGACCACCAGGAATTGGCTATTTATTTAATATTTAACAAACAGGTGAAATTGGGGATTGGGAAGGGGGGCCACTAGACCACCATGCAGGGGGTGATTTAAAACCATAATAATACCGGCAGACATCGGGGATGAGGAGGAGAGACTGCTTGCCTTTGTGGCAGGAGCCTGCGGCAAACCCCATCCATGTTCCAGGTGTTTGTCACATGGGAGAGGTTGCTGCAAGTGTGGGAACTTACGCACCAGGACCCCTCCTGTACCTCCTGCAGCTTGCACCAATCTAGCCCTCTCTGAGAATCGAGCCCATAAACTTCCCATCCCAGGCCTGTACAAATCCCCAGATCTTTTACCAGTCCATCAGGCTAGCATGTTGGACAAAAAGTCAGTCCTCCTCCTCCTCCTCTGAGTCATTCGATAAGTTCTGTTGCAGGGGTACTCTGCTCCAAAACTCAGCCACAATTATGTCCTCCCTCTTCCTTGCTTCCTCTGAGTCATTGAACTGGTAGGGTCTGCCATTGTAGTTGATACAGAGAAGAGCAAGAGCTAACAGGGAATGTGCCACCCCCAGGCCCTGCAATTGTGGCCAGAGAGGATTGAACAGTTTACAGTGGCTACGAGTTGCATAGGACCAGTCTGGGAACATTTTTATTTCATTGCCCTTCAAAGTCGGGGTAGCTGGCTCTCGCCCACTGCAAGATTATGTCCCAAATTTCAGTGCCAGCCATACCTATTCCTGGTTTTTAGGAAACATTTGTCAAGTGTTTTAGGTGCATAATCTGTATGCTAATGTAAATAATTTTCATGTTTGTATTTTGTCAAGTATTTTAGGTTCATAGTCTGTATGCTAATGTAAATAATTTTTATATTTGTATTTTGTCTGTATTGCATGTTACTGCATGTTATTTTGCAAATGCCGATCACACTTGAAAAAGGGCAATGTCACTCAATGTGCTTTTCCAGGGTAAATAATAAAATGAAATGAAAATGAAGTAGCAAAATAGTACGACGAGTCTCTCTATTGTCTTGTGCCCTCCAAAAGTTAATTCTGTAAGCCCATTTGAAAGCATCCAAGTCCAGCTATATCTCTTGGGGATATGGGATTGTAGCCACTGTTTAATGAAAGTACGCAAATTCTCCCCTTCTGGGCCCTCCTGGACCCCGACCAGATGGAGATTCATAGCCCGATTTGAATTTTCCAACATTTCCACTGAGGTTTTTAAATGGTTGATCTCATTGGTGGATTTGGCAAACGTTGCTTGTGTCTTTTCCGAGCGGTCATCCGTGTACTTAGCAGTTTTAAGTGCTGAATCTATTTTAATGTCCTGTGCACCCAGTCTATCCAGCACCTGCAAGTTTGCGATCCATTTCCTGAACTGTCTGTAGCACCGAGTCCCAGGACGGGGGATCTCCCACTCTACTCTGGCCTGCTGCTTTGTCTGGCACTCCATGCTGGGCCTGTGGTGTCTGGTGAGTGGGTTTTAAACTGGCACCTCCAGTCGTTTCCTTCAGGAGACCCTTCTCATACGTGGTATCATTTGGTTCAGGTAGGAAAGAGCCATCAAAATCTCAGGTTAAAAGTTATAAAAGTTGCTGCTAAACAGTGTTTAATTTCAATTTTTGCAGAGCGAGATGCAAAGCTGCTTGGGAACACTTCCTGTCATGAATGTGGCTTTCTGGCACCTACATCCATACATTAAGCAAAGAAAGATTTCTCTTACACCTTTGTTCCTTTTTGGGGATTATTCTTTTTCACCTGATTCCTTAAACTATACCTTGAAATCTCAGTTGGAGGCAGAAGTTTATGCAACTTGTGATTTTCATTATATATTTGCAAAAATATTACTTATTCTTTCCCTCCTGTAATTCAAAGGTTTAATTCCACAGTCCCTCAAAGTCTCTTCATACCCCACTTCCCTCCCTAAAGTAGTTATAAGTGTCCTTTTCTGGATACGTTCCAGGTCATCTTGTTGTTTAATATTTACACTGCAACGCCATGCATGAGCTCCATATTCAAGCACCGGCTTTATCACTGTACTAATAATAATAGATCAAATCTTGTTGACTCAGCCTGGCCCTCCGTAGCATTGTCAAGAAATATTTATTTTATTTATTTATTTATTTAAGTCTAGGATTACACCTTTGAGCCAAAGCTCTTTTACAAAGGTTCCACGTCTGACTTATAACCTTCCATTGGGTTTCTTAATCATATTGTTTATTTGCTCTCCCATTTAAAATCACTATAAATTATTTACTTGATTTACAACCTTGACTTCTACCACCAACACAATAGAAGCAACCCCACATGCTTTTTTCTCCCAAGCCAGATGTCCTTTGTTTTTTCAGGATCTATTTCCATGAAATTTGCCTTGCATCATTTTTCTTTCTTTAGTTTTGCATTTTACTATATTCCTCACATTCAGAAATGTCAACAGTTGTGTCATCCACATATCTGATACAATCTCCTGTAGTTTTTAATCATCTATCATCAATAAGAATAACAAAGGATCCAGTTTGGTACCCTGAGGGACCCTCCGCATAACAAATCTAGCACTGATTTGTTCCTTCTAATTCTAGCCTTTGGGTTCTCCCCTGCAGAAAATCACTTACCTATCTTACAATACATTTTGGTACCCCCCACACTTCCAGCTTTTTAATCACAGTATTGTGATCTATAAGATCAAATGCTTTCCTATAATACATCAAAACACTGTGTACCATTTTTACCTCATCCCATGCTTTCATACACATTTTTAAAAACTTCAGTACTGCCAGTGTATTGGAGCTGCCCCCTCAATGAATCAAAGTGTTTTTCATCAATAATACTTGACGTATTCTCAGCAATTCAGTTTGTTAAAAGCCTTTTGCACATTTTTGATATTACACACTTAAGGGAGATGGGTCGAAAGTCCTTTTCTTTTTTAAAACTTTATTTTATTCATAGATAATACGTACAGACAGGCACATGCAGTATTTTGGCTGCAACAATAAGGCCATTTGTTTTGTAAGACAATCATCAATTATGATCTATAAACCTTGTGGGTTTATACATATGGAATTTCTACACAGGACTATCTTGTTGTGGCTAACCCTGTCTAGTCCCTCTTCATTCGCTGTGGGCTGGCTTTCTTATTCCTGCTGGAAAGATTATATTGCTTTTATCACCTTGGGGACCAACCATCCAATCTCTGGGTCCAGGCAGCTATGTACCCGAAGGTACTCTTGTGCCATATGACCAGATCCGTGTAGAGGAGGAAAACAAAAGGAAGGAAATTGCCTGCATTGATCAGTTGTTCTGCAAGTGATGCTAATAAAATACCTGACCCAATCCAAGGAAGACTTGAGTGGCAGTCGGTCCTGTTCCAACTCCTTTTATTTTCATGGCATATTCTGAGGTGTGGGTCCACGTTCTTCCCTGTTTAGGGGTTCTATAAAATAGAAGAAAATTGGTGAACCCTTATAATTTCTTGGTGCAGCCTTCCTGAGGGCCTATTGGCCTACCATGGAACTCTATTGGTTCACCGACCTGGTTCCTACCCTTCCCTCCTTTAATATTGCATCTCTTCTCCGCACTGTCTCCTGTCCTTTCCATTCCAAATCTCTCTTCAGCTCTATCATCAGACATATACCATATCTCACCCTTAATACATACATTTGTTATGTCTACCATCATTTACATTTCTAACTCTTATACCTTGTCTACTGCTTTACAATTGGTCCTCTACTTCTCTGTGCCCCTCCCTTTTTGGTACTTCCACTCTAGCTTCTTACTGCATTCATTTCTATAATTACTTAATGTAAAACTTTTAATTTTAATAAACATAAAACCAAACTTCACTCTTGGCAGTACCTCTCTTTCCAATTTTAGTAGATGCTTGCTAAATGCCTATTCATGTATTAGTTGTTCCAGTACTGGTGTTCCCTCCACTTCCTCCACCAAATGTGCAAATGGTAACCATCTTTTGTTAAAGCGGTCTGTACTCAGGTTAAGCCTGGCTGTCATTTCTTCCACAGATTTTTATTTTATTTTTACAATTTTGCAGTCATTGAGCCATATCTCGGGTCTTTGACATCATCCATCTCTTTGTGACTGCTTTTAGAGCTGCTGCTATCAGGATGTTGTATAAAAATCTTTTTATCCCTCCCTTTACCTCTTTGGGGTATAAACCCCCCAAGATGTTAGTTACATTCAAGTCTTGTGTCGGTTCCAGATGATCTTTGATCCTACTACTGATCTCCTTCCAGTACCCTTGTAGGCCTTCACATGATCAAAAGATATGTGTTGGGGTCCCTTTCCTACCACATCCCTTCCAACATCCATCAGTGGGAGCTATCCCCATGTGTTTACTGTATGTAATAATTGCTGTATGTCTCTAACCCTGGGTCACCCCTGAAAAAAGGACCTTTGGTCTCAGTGGACTAACCCAGTTACCAAAATTTAAACAAATAAATAAATTTAGAGTTGTCTGGCATGATAAAAAAACTGGCTCAATATCTTCCACCTGAATTCTCTTCAATTCTCTGAAGTTGTCATTCTGTGTGCCCCCTGCCATATCAGAGACCACTCTCTTCACTTATACTGACTTCCATGTCCCTCTCCCATGTTGCTTGTATGGTTTCCACTCATGTCCTCCCCCTGTCCTTGTTTACTTCAGCATAAATAACGGATATTTGATGCTGTGCTGACTGTGCCAATGAAAGATCCATAATTTTGTGTATCAATAGGTGCTCCTCCTCTCTTCCTTGCATTCCAGCAGCTAGGTTCTGAATGTACGATCTGGCTTGGAGGTATCTGAAGTGGTCCCTGCTATGCAACTTAAATTCTGTTTGCAATTGCCTGAATGACCTAACCCCTGAGTCTGTCTGGAACTGGTGTATATATTGTAACACTCCTCCAGCCCATTACCTAAATGTGGGGTCCATTTGTGCTGGGGAAAAATGTTTGTCTTTCCACAGTAGGATTCAGTGGATCTGTGTTCTAGGGATATTTAATTGTTTGTTGGTTGTGATCTAGTTCTGGAAAGTATGCCTTGTCCAGCAATTTGCAAGGTTATTTAACTCTATTCTGGGTCCCACGTTCCAAATTAGTGTCTCCAAGTGCCTCTCTGTATTAATGTTCTGCTCTATTCTTTCCATACTGGTTCCTGCATATGATTAGTAATATCAATCAGTGAAATCAGTTGTGCTGCCTCATAATACGTCTTCATATCGGGTACTCCGTATCCTCCTGCCTGCTTGTGTCTTTGCAGAATTGCCCAAGACACTCTCAGCCTATGGTTAGCCCAGATGAATTTCTTTAAAACCCCTGTGAGTTCTTTCCATTCTAACCTCACAACTGGTGTGGGGAGACATTGGTACAGGAACAGAAACCTTGGCAAGATGTTAATTTTAACCGAGTTAATTCTGTCACTGAATGACAAGGGAAGTGACCCCACCTTTTAATGACCGCAAAAGGTTTTGTTTTTAGTTTACCATAATTTGCTGTGTATAATTTACTAAGATGGTGTGGCAGGTATATTCCCAGGTACCTCATCTGCTCTGGTTTCCATTTTCCTGGGAGCACTTGTTTTAAATCCTCAGTCATTTCCCTACTGATTCTGATTATTTCTGTCTTTGTGATATTTATTTTAAAGCCTGATATCTTCTCATATTGTTCCGTTAAATTTAGGACGATTTTGATGTTTTCACTGGGGTGCCTCATGGGTTCCATGTCATATGAGTGAGGTTTAATGGGTGATTGCAACATGAGCGATTTTTTTAAAGGGAACATAATAACGGCGACTATGCACAAGTGTGAATGCTTTATTAGCAAATATTTTCACTGCTACACTTGTATGTTATAAGCAACACCACACAAATACTCCAGGCATGTACGAGCCCCATAATCTCCCACCACCTGTACTATGTGCTCAGTTAGATACCATACCACCAGCTGCACTTCCATCGGCCGCACCAGGAAGTAATTTGCTTCATGTCCACCTCTGCCATATGTTTCTCCTCCTGAATGCATTAAAAAAAACACCAAATATTGGGTTGGCTTTCACCCATTATCCCTCATCAGCCACAGGTGCACCCTTGTCATGCCCCCTGAATCCCTCATGGGGGCTGCACCCCCGAACCCCATCTCTAAAATTATAACACCATGGCACACATGGACACAGGGGTTAGGCTATATAAGTGTTTGCCCAAATGACTGATCACTCAGTGTTGTTAGTCTCTCTTTTCATACAGTCGCCCAAATGTGTTGCATTTTTTAGGAGTTGCTCATATTACTGCGCTTATTTGACATGCTACTGTGCCTCATGTAGATCACCATGCCATCTGTGTACATGGAAATCCTGTTTTCCACTTCACCTGTCCATATGCCTTGCAAATTACCTCCTCTGATCGCCCTTGTGAATGGTTCCATGCTAACTGCAAACAACAGAGGGGATAGCAGGCAGCCCTGTCTTGTTCCCGTCCCTATCTGGAACTGCTCTAAGAGAGTACCGTTGGTTCTCACACTGGCCACAGAGTTGTTATAAAGTAAACTTATGATTTTTGTAAAGTCCCCCCCAAATCCTAGGTGTTGCAGTGTACCCATTATGAAGGTCCAATTCAGCTTTTTCAGCATCTATCAAGACTGCTATTTGTGGGTCTTTACTTTTTCTACCTTCCTCCATAATATTTAATATCCTCCGAACATCGTCTGTTAGGTGTCTTCCAGGGATAAAGCCCATTTGGCCTGGGTGTATAATTGAGTGGATGACCTTCTGTAGTCTAGCTGCCATAATTTTATAGAAGATCTTAAATGCCTTGTGGAAGTCTCAGCTAAAGCCGTCTGGGCCTGGTGTCTTGTTTGACTTCAGGTCTCTTATTGTCCCAAACACCTCCCCATTACTTATTGGGGCATCTAAGGATGCCTTCTTTTCTTCCGATAATCTGGGTAATTTCAAGGATGTCAGAAATGTTTGCATTTTATTCAGCACTATTTCTGGGTTTTGTTCTTCCGTATATGTTGTTTGTAATTGTACTGCAAATTTGTTAGCTATCTGATTGGCATCTGTCCTGTAGCCTGTTGTTTTGGATTGGTCTTTAATTTTCATTATTGCCTCATACTTTCTTAGCCTGTAAGCCAGTAGGACCGCTGCCCTCCCACCCATCTCATAATATCTGTGTGCCATGTAACGTAATTGACCTTCCACCTTTCTGTTAAGGAGCTTCTGTAATTCTTTTTTAGTGGTTTGCATGTCTTTTATTATATTTGAGAATCGGAAATGTTTGTCCATCTATTCTAACCTCTTTAATTTCTCTTCCAGGTATTTCTGCCTTTCCGGATGATGTTTCTTTCTAGAAGCTGACCAGCTAATAATTTGCCCACTGAGGATCGCCTTCATTGCATCCCAGACCACTTGCTCCACTATCTCACCTCCTGCATTTATATCTCTATATGTTTTCGTTTCTTTCTTAATTTTCTCTTTAAATTCTTTGTCATTTAATAAAGAGTTGTTTAAAGGGTACCTAGACAAGCAGTTTTTTTTAAAACTGCAAACTCCAAAATCTGGCTTCATGACAAGGTAAAGTAAAGGCTGCTGTTTACATTTATGCTAAAACTGCATTTATGTAAATAATATAAATGCAGTTTCATAGCTTTTGAAAAATGTAAACATCAGCCGTTCACTTTCAAAAAACAGCCTTGGTTTCTCCCTAAGATGTCTGCCAAGTCTGTAAAGTGATGAGTCATGATGACATCATCTGAGCCAAAGACAGAGACCCACATATATTTCTATAGTGCTTACTAATTCTTCTTTCCCTCTTTGTTTTGAATTGTTGTACCAGAATGATCAACACCATGTATTAACTTGTGGATTATTTTGATCAGTACACGTTAGGCTACGATTTTGTTCATTTTGTTTACTTTAACTTGCGGAAAATGTTTTGCAATCCAGCTGACTTTTTCCTTGGCAAACTGCATTACAGTAAAAGACTTCAATTACCTGATGGTCTAGTGGTTATGTGATGCCCTGAATTTTGTTTTTTGTTAACCAAGAGAGACACACTAAGCTGAAAGTTCGTTTAGAGGTGTGGCCTGGGAGCACAAGAAAGTGTAATGACTTGTTGAGGGTCACAGAGCAAAGTACTGATCTGATTCAGTTCCAGAGCCCATGCTCTCTTGTTAATAAACAAATAAGGCTTTCTTTTTCCATGTGAACCTCCTGCATCTAGCCTGCCTTCTGTTGAACACCCCACCATCCATACCATGTCCTTAGTACTGCCTGGTGCCGCATATGTGCTTACGGTCTCATGAAGAGAATTATTGTACCTCAGATTGTAATCTTGTACCTCAGAGTTGTGCACACCTATACAGATGCATAATCAGCTGGCACTGTTAAAAATGCCTCCCAAATCACTCTCCAGTGCACATTCTCAGTGTTTGACTTCTGCTGCCACAGTAAACATTGAGTGGATCACCACCCTTCGGCACAGTGATGGTAGTATGTACAGTTCCCCTGTTGTGCTTTTTCCCACCTCATTAACCAACAACTAGGACTTCCTGGAGGCCAAGCAATAAGCATCATGACCCACCAGAAAAACTACTGTTCATGCCCTCATAAGGGCTGCACATACAATGGATAACAATATTATTAGCAGGAGAGGCATACTAATACCTTGAGCAAATCCACCCGACTTCCAGGGGCAGTCTACTCCTTTACCTGTGATCTGCAGAACCCCACAGGACAGTTCCCAGCAATTCTTCTCCAGTACTTTTCTGTGCTCTACTCCACAATTCGAGTTGGCTGGCTACCACCCTTCCAAATCTTGAATGAGCTATACACAACTCCCTCAATACTGTCCTAACAAATGTCAACACCCCCCCCCCACCCAAGGGTAATCTCCTTACACTGAATTCAAGTAACAGTTTAGGTGCAGCCCTGCCACTCTGCCACTCTGAGAATTTGTCATCTCTGGCTACTCTCATCCACAGTCAGGTAGTGATCACAATGTTGGCAGCCCCACATTTCAGATCTCACAGTGATCTGCTCAACGTCCTCCTTCATGTCTTCAGCTAACCTAAATATAGCTGTACCCTGCTGGAATGGCCTCTTCAGTCCCTTTCTGGCATTCATTCTTCTCACCTGCTCCCCACACCAAAAATTGAAGAGTTCACTACCCGTCTGCATCATGAATGTGGTTACTACAGTCTCCCATGTTATTTTTACATATTAATAATAAACATGATCTTCTGGTAGGCCAGGCTGATAGCTGCATTGCACACGTGGAAAAATAGGCTTTCCTACCAATGTAAGATCTAAGCCACCTATGATTAGGCACTACTAAATGACGTGCATAATGATGTGCACACCCATCATTTAATAGTGCCTAATCAAAGGTAGCCTAGATCTTTTACGGATAGGAAAGCCCATCATTCCTCTTGTTCCCTGTTGCTATCAGCATGACTTACTGGAAAGATATGTTTATATTTGATATGTCAACATAAAACAGGGACTGTACTACTTGCATTCATGATGCTGAAGGGTGATGAGCTCACCAGTTTTCAGTGTGAGGAGGAATAGCGAAGAATGAATACCAGAGCGGGACTGAGAAGGCCACTCTTGCAAGGTACTGCTATATTCAGGGAAGGGGGAAGACAGAGGAGAAAAAATATGAGCAGATTGCTGTGAGAAATAAGATGTGGCCTGCCAGCACCTTGATCACTACCTGACCCTGTTGTCCTAGCCAACAATCCCCTTCCCCTAAAACCAGTTCATGCAATTGTCCAAGGCTGTGTGTGGATATTAATGTATGAAATGGCTGCCACTACATGTTCCGTCACTTCACTACCAGTCTAGTATTGCTTGTAAAGCACTTTGGGATACAATGTGTATGAAAACCACTATATAAATGCTGATTCTTATTATTATTTCCCATGGAAAAAGAAGACAAGACAAGCATATATTTGAGTTTTGAGAAAGTATGAACTCTAACATTGGACTGAACAAGAACATCGCTACAAAAAAGTGGTGGCTCTAGGGGGTGGTGAAGAGTGTGGCTGCACCCCCACACACACATAGTAACGTACTTGCGTGCTGCTGCTGCATTTCACTTTGTTGAAGAAGTCTGATTTATTGATTGTACAAATGTTAACATTCAAACTATGGATTACATTTGTAGGTTCTGTCAAAAACATACTAGAAAAGAATAGCAGGAAATATAAAGGTTTAATAAAAATGTTAAAAAAGTGCATATTAAGCACGCACACCACCCCAGCACCCCTACTGTAGCATCTTGGATCCACCATAACCATTAGACCACCAGGTTATTCAAGATTTTTACTGTACTGTGGTTTGCCACAGAGAAAGTCGGTTGGATTAAAACACAATTTCAGCATGCTAAAATAAACAAAATGAACAGAACCATAGCCTAACGTGTATTATACAAAATAATGCACATGATTTTGACCATTTGGGTGAAATAATTCTATACAAAGGGAAAAAATAACTAGTTAGCACTATAGAGAGCTATATATATTTCTGACTTTGGCTCCAATGATGTCATCACAGAACACATTTGGCGGCCATTTTAGGAAGCAGGTAAGATAGTTTTTTTTTTAAATTAGAAGGCTGATTTTACAATATTCAAATGCTCTGGAACCACATTTAGGTAAATTATATAAATGTAGTTTTAGCCTTAATGAATACAGCAGCCTTTCCTTTAGTCACCTATTGAGTCAGATTTTTGAATAGTTTGTTGTCAAAATGTTGTTTAGGTATCCTTTAACCTCCAAAGTGTTTATTTTTTAGTTTGGTCTGTTTATAATTTGTTGAAAATAGGAACATGGTCTGAGACTATTATCTGGTGTATATCACTCAAAACTAATTTGTCCAGATCTGCCTTATAAACAAGAAACATGTCAATCCTAGAGTACTCCTGATGTGGGTGCAAATAAAATGTATAATCTTTCTGTCCCTTATGCTGTTCCCTCCATATATCAAACAAGCCATATTCTTCCATACATTTTCTTAACATTCTGCTTGCGGTTTTATTAGTCTGGCTGTTCTTGGAAGATCTATCCCACGTAGGTTCCAACACATAGATACATAGAAATTGTCAGCAGATAAGGACTGCTAGGTTCATCCAGTCTGCCCGTAAGCCCTGTACTTGAACGCAGTCACTGATCCTAAGTGAGCAATAGCTTTTCATCACTCCCTACCCACCCAATGTTCCCTTGTACGTGTCCCAGGCATGTTTAAACCCCTCCACTGTGCTTGCCCCCACCACCTCTTGTGGCAGACTGTTTCAAGTGCCCACCACCCTCTCTTTGTAGAAAACTTTCCTCACTTTGCCTCTTAATCTACCCCCCTCTGATTTCATATTGTGCCCCCCTCATTCTGATATATTTTCTGCATAGGAAAAGATCCCCCACCTGCACATTGTTTATGCCCTTGAGGTACTTGAAAGTTTCTGTCATATCCCTCCTTTTTCTCCTCTCCTCCAGTGAGTACATATTGAGGTCTCATAGTCTCTCCTCATATGTTTTGTGATGCAAGTAATGTACCATCTTTGTCACCCTTCTCTGGATAGCATCCACCCTGTCTATGTCCTTACGCATGTGTGGTCTCCAGTATTGTATGCAGTACTCCAAGTAAGGCCTTACCAGTGTTTTATACAATGGCATCACCATCTCCTGTCTCCTGCTAGTAATGCCTCTGCCTATGCACCCCATCATGACACTGGCCCTCCCTGCAGCCTTTGCCCACAGCTTTGATACCTTAAGGTGATCAGATATGATAACCCTTAGGTCCCTTTCCTTTTTGGTAACAGTCAGCACCTCCTCTCCCATTCTATAGCTCTCCCCAGAGTTCTCCCTACCTGGGTGCATTATCTTGTACTTTTTTGCATTGAACCTCAGTTTCCACACCTCCAACCATCTTTCACGCTTCTCAAGGTAACTCTTCATTTTTTGCACCCCTTCTGGAGTATCCACTCTTTTGCAGATCTTGGTGTCATTTGCAAATAGGCAGACCTTTCCTTCCAGACCCTTGGGGAATGTCACTAATGAAGACATTGAACAGGACTGGTCCCAGTACTGATCCCTATGGTACGCCGTTGGTCGCCTCTTTCTCCATGGATTAGATCCCTTTTATCACCACCCTCTGCCTTCTGTCCATCAGCCTGTTTCTAACCCAATGTATCACCTTACGCCCCATGCCCAGACTACTCATCTTGTTAACCAGCCTTCTGTGTGGGATGGTATCGAAGGCTTTGCTGAAATCTAGGTAGGCGATGTCTGCCACCCCTCTCTGATTCACTTCCCTAGTCACCCAATCAAAACAACCTATCAGATTTGTTTGACAAGACCTTTCTACTGTATATCCATGTTGTCTCAGATCCTGGACACCATTGGATTCCAGATGTGCCACTATCCTTTCTTTCAGCAGTATCTCCATGATCTTCCCTACCACTGAGGTGAGGCTGACTGGCCTGAAGTTCCCCACTTTCTCCCTACTGCCACACACAGTTACAGACCCCTCCCACAATTACCATTTCCTGCCCCAGTGTTGCTATTTTCTGAAAACGTTCTCTGATAAAGTTTGTAGCTTGGTTATTAGGAGCATAAATGTTTACCATGTGAATATTTTGTTCTTGTACTTGGTCTGACATTATCACCCACCTCCCTTCCTTCTCTGCTTCCATATTAAGTACCTGAAACCCAGTGCCCTTTCTTACCAGAACTGACACCCCATATTTCTTAGCCGATGGATGAGATGCCGCTATCACCACCCCCACCCACTTTCTTTTCAACTTGCTATGTTCTACCTAAGAGAGGTGCATTTCCTGTAGCAGCGTTATGTCCCCCCCATTTTTTTCAGTTTGTTGATTATTTTAGTGCATTTCACCATTGAGTTAATACCTTTGACATTTAGAGAAATCACGTTTAAACTATCCATTTTCATTCAGAATGTTCTTTCGATGTTTAACTCTTATGAATAAAGCTTTCTGGCTAACTGTGTGCGTTTTGTCATCCGGGATACTGTCAATGTCTATAAGTTTAACTGTAATCAAATTTAAACTTATTAAGCTTGGAAAAACTATGTACAGTACACGTCTGCTTCTGCCATTATCATAATGGTACAATCTTATCATCCACATCTTTCTGTATGTTTGCTTCAAGGTGACCTTGAGATATGCTGCTAACCTGTTTTTGGTCAGTTCACTTCTGCTCTGGGTTAACCTAGCCAGAGTTTCTCTGATGTTAGTTCAGTAAGTTTGACCCCTCCCAACAGAGGGTGATCAAATCTCCTCTCATAAGCTGTGAGAAAAGCCAAGACATACCTGGCCCCAGGTAACCCCCGCTTCCTGTCTAATATTCTTTGCATCACGGACTCTCTTTTTGTTTGTTGTGATGCAAACAGGTAGTTTTCAAAAGTGCTTCTTTTCCCTCTCCTCCCCCTTCATTTCTTCCCACCTTACATGATATTTATTTACTCTTCTGTCTCCCCCCCCCAATGCTCAGAGGTGTAATCTCAGTGCTAGTTGGAGCACTCACTTCCCACTTACTTACTCATGCACTCCCCCAGTCACCCCTATGTTGGGAGGAAGAGGTAAAAGAAGCTGCATCTTGTCCCATTCATATTCCCAGTTCACCTCTGACATGGTCACATCCACACCAGTTTTGTCAGCATCTCCTCCAGAAAGAAGACCTGCAAAGGGAAGAACAACCCCCTGTGAGTCATATGAGTTACTAGTGACCATGGTGGGTAATTGTCCAGCTAACCAACTTGGGACCACGTTCTGGCTTTTCTCAGCAAAGCTTTTGCTTCCACCTTCTCCCTTCCCCCATTCTCCCCACAACCATTCATAGCCCCCTTCTAGTTTCAGTCCATACATTTTGCACACTGCCTTTCTGTCGCTATAGGGCACTTCCTTTGTACTCCATTTTGCCTTTGCCTCTTTTCAGGCGCCATTATGGTGTTACTCTCCTTCCTTTATGTACAGTACCTTTGACTCAGTGTGCCCCTCATTTTCTCTTCCCTGTTGTATCAGCCTGTCTCTTCCAGTGCCCCTTCATACTGATACTTCCCTCTTCCATTTTCTTGACTGCCCCCAACGACCTTTTCGTGGGCAGTGTTATCATCTCCCCAACAAACTACTTTGACTGCACCTCTACTCCTTAGGAGCTCCCTCTCCCTTACTATCATTTGTTTTACCATGAAAAGTTCTTCTCAGAGTGTGTTCCAGTTCCCAATTTATTTTCATTACGAGTTCCCTCCTTCTTTTCTCCTAAGCTAATAATTACTACCCCCTGTGTACAGTACCCCCTTCCCACATTCCATTTCATTACTACTCTATATCAGCTCCCCCCTTCCCCCATATGCTAACCTCTTGACTATCCCTCCCTCCCTTTTCCTGCTGGTTACGGTCATACAGTCAGCACTGTGAGAGCCATTGGCTGCCATCTTAAAAAACATGCACAAGTTCATTATACTGTCTATCGGAAACTCTTCAATTATTATGAACTGCAATTAATTTCCCCCCATGTGTTCAGATGCTACCACCTTATTCCTTTTCCCCTTGCTCCTTCATAAAATCACTTATAACTTTTGTCGCACCCCTCACTACCACTGCCCTATGCTTCCTCTGTCAATTTTCTTTCTACCCGTTTCTTACCTGATATCCCGCTTTTTACCAACCATTTTTCTTTTTGACCCCTTTTTTCCCCAATAACTATGTCTCTGAAAATACCAGTCTGTCAGATTAAAAGACCACACCAAGATTTAATCCCATAGAAAAAGTTAATTTCTTCTCTGCAGGTGCTGCCTGTGTATCTCCTGCCTTGCTATTCATCGTCGAATAGCATCAACCTCAGAATATCTGCTTTTAAATGTCTTGGGAATTCTGACTCCACTCTTTGTCTTTTTCTGGTATATCCTGCCCTCTGTCAGGCTGCCTGCTGCAATTTAGCCTCCAACTGTTCCATCGTTGCATCTGGACATTCAATCCCCCATTTTAACAACTGGGGTACCACTGCTGCCACAGTATCATAGGTTTGCACTCATTTATCCAAGAAAATGTTCAGCTTGACAGGATAAACAACTTGGGCTTTAACACTTCTCATATCTTCCCACTGATGTGCAATGTTCCTTGATGCTTGCCTTTTCACCTGTAAAATGGATGGAAGGTCCTGCTCAAAGTATATTGACTGGTTGTTGAATGTTATTTTCCTATTTCTAGGCTGCAGCCAAGATAGTTTCTTTTGTCTGGTGGTGTAAGATTTTAATGATAATCAACCTTGGCCTGGTGTTACCATCTGTAGGTCATGGACCCAACGATCTGTGTACTTGCTCTATTGTGAGGTTGATGTCCTCTGACAATTTAAGCACCATTTTCAGCAGATGGGTAGTGAATGTTATCATCAGTATTCCCACTGACGTAGTATTACTTGATTTCAGTCAGGCCTTTGATAAAGTACCACACAATAAACTCATAACCAAAATGTTTAATTTGGCTCTGTCCCCAGAAATTGTAAACTGGACATCAAATTGGTTAACCAACAGAACTCAAAGAGTTAGAATTAATGATGTGCTGTCTGATTGGGGTGCAGAGTTGAGTGGAGTCCCCCAGGAATCAGTCTTGGGACCCACGTTGTTTAATCTTTTTATTTGTGACTTACAGCCAGGGCCAAACAATTAAATGTCAAAATTCACTGATGATACAAAACTAGGGGGTAGGGTTAATAATCCCGATAACAGAGCAGCATTAGAATCAGACTTGGAGAAAATTGAACATTGGGCTAAATATAATGATATGCACTTTAATCTGGATAAATGTGTAGTCATACACTTTGGTGAAAATAACCCGAATAATGTATATTATATCTTAACAAGTTGCCACTCAAAGCATCTAAATGTGAGAAAGATTTGGACACATTTGTCAATAATAAACTTACATCAAGAGATCATTGTACTAAAACTTCCAACATGGCAAATAGTTTTGAGGCAAATTAAGTGAACTTTCATAAATCATTCTGAACAATGCCTTATTCCCCTGTTCAGGGTCTATATTAGACCTTACCTTGACTATGGGTCCTTCTTTTGGAACTCAAGCCTTAAAAGAGATATAGCCCAGCTGGAGCAAGTCCAAAGGAGAGCCACCAAAATGGTGCCTAGACTAGCACATCTTGATTATCCATCTAGACTTATAGCCACCGGACTCTTTTCACTTCAAAATAGAAGAATAAGAGGTGATAGGCTTTTAGTGTACAATATGTTTCAGTTATCTGACCTCATGAAACAATGTGGACTATCATATTCAAATAGAAGATTAGTTCCTTGGTTACATAATAGGGAATTTGAGGTTAAGAGTTATAAAACCAACAAAAGGGGTAACTTTTTTACCCTTAGGGCTCCAAGAATATGGAACACTCTACCATAGGATTTAATTGAATCAGAAAATATTACTAGCTTTAAAAATAAACTGGACATGTGGATTGGGGAAAATTATTAACAATGTCCCACACTGTGTGTGGAACAGTCTCAATGGGCTTTGCCTTCTTCTGTTCAATTATACCAAGCTATACCAAGTTATATCAAGTTATGCCAAGTTATCGAGGGGAACTCCTCTTCTGCCCCTTCTTTTACCAAATGCAAGTGAAAGTTGTTTCTGCATGCTCTATTTTCTGCATCTTCCATATGTGCTTGATGTTCCTGATTTCTTTGTAATAGGTATAGGAGCAGCCTCGAGTGATTTCCCTCCTAGTCTACTAGTTCCCCAGTTCGCTTCTGGCTTGTGGTAATTTTGGCATCCAACATTTTCAGATGCAATTTCAGATCTGCCAAGGCAGATTCCAACGTTTGTACTGTGTTGATTACCTTCCCTATCATGGCATCTGTTAATGATTGGAATTCTTCATCATCATCTAGGTTCCCCTCTGGGTCCAGTGAGGTAATCAAGACTGGGGGCTGCAGTCTAGAATTTCTGGGCCCTGCTGGCCTCGTGGCTTTCCATTCTTCGTTCATTAGTTGCTTGAATTTGGTGGTCGGTGACTCCGCACCAACTTTTATCTTGTTTACTGGCCATTCCAACGACCGTCTAGTTATTTTGGTTGGTAAAAAATATATGTGATGCTCATTTTATTAATTGATATGTTTAGCATGGGTCCCTGAGGTGATCTTAGACATTCTTCCTCATCTCATGATGTTACCAGAAGTTCCAAAGTTCATTTCAAGAACCAATTCCACTGTGCAGTCATTTTTCCTGTTATCACTGATTTATTAAAAATATTGCATACATGTAGTACAGTAAGATCAGCTCCCTCCTTCACACCAAATCAGAAATGCAATCAGGTCCCACCACTTTATTAATCTTTAATATTTTCATTGCTCTAGCTACATCTTCAGTTTTCAACAAATACTTATCAGGAACATCCCACTTCTCCGCTTTTCTTTTTTCAAGAGATGGGAGTCAGCTTTTTACTCACTTCAAAAGCTTCAGCTCTTTTATCAATCATACCCTCCTCTGTTTTCTTTTCCAAAAATTATTTTATTTTTTTCCACCATTTTTGTGGCTCAGATTTCCTGGGGCTTTGAACTTTCACCTCATAATTCTCCCTTCTTAGCCTTTTCACCACTTTATTTACCACATTCATCAACCTATTATATGTCTCTACATCATTCAGTCTCATGGCCCTTTGTCTCTGTTTTGTTAAATCTTTAAACTATTCTGTCACCCAAGGTTTATCCCCCCTCCTCTTAAAAATTTCTTCCTCTGAAGCAACCTGATCACTAATTTGTTCACTAGAATCTGTTACTTTTTCCCCATGTCTGATTTGGTGATTCCAGTTTAAACCATTCTAAGTTCAAATCTCCAGTTATTTTGACTAGTACACATTATTTTTATCCCATGTTCTACTATATATATTACATATATTTTCTCTCTCTCTCTCTCTGCTCATTACCCCCCCCCAAAAAAAAAACAGGGTTTTGACACCACTACAGTATGGTCAGATGGAACAATAGGTGGAAGAATGTCTACTGTATCATACCACTTACCCAGATTTGTAACTAGTGGGCTGGATATTCAAACTGCGCCCAAAAAGTGCGCAATAGCAGGAAAAAGCACAAGTCCATTGTGCCCATGTGCAATAGACGTGATATTCAAAAAAGGAGCAAGCTAAATTGCGCCAACAGCCAACGTCTGAATATCACACAACTTGTGCCATAGCGCAACTAGGAAGGGGAAGCTGAGCAGATATGATGCGCTATGGCTCAACAAGGGCTGCCCAGCTGAGCAGCCCAGAGGTGCTATAGCACAAGCAGGGAGACCCCCAGCAGCAGAGCAATGGAACTGCACAACCAGGGAGGTGGGTAGGGGCCCATCACCCATGCCACAGATGGGCACAGGAACACACTGCAGAACTGACAATGCACCCCCACACCCCAAGCACAGCACAACTGGTGGAGGGATGGAATATCCACTGGCCCATGGGGACAAGCAAACAAAGCACAGCTGGGCTATGCTGCCCCATCACACCCACCAGCAAGTTGAGACTGCCACACAAGGAGGGTGTATCACCCCATGGCACAGCAGCCCCCCCATGCACAGCACACCCTGTGCCGTGACTCCAAGACACCCCCATAAGCAGTGATCACCACTGCAGGAATCCCCATGCATACCACCCCCCTCACTGTCACACTGCAACCTCATGTACCACAGAACCATACAAGCCAGACCTACCATGAGCACCCAGCAGTGGGTGGCAGCACACGGCAATGCAACAATGGCAGACACAGTGCCAACATGCACAATCCCCCTGAGGCACAGCTGAGAGACCGAACATGTGTCGCCACAAGAGGTACCCCACACGGGAAAGGGCATGCCTCTGACACCACCGCCATTGATACAGCACCCTGCACAGTAGACAAGTGGCACAGCGCGACCCACCATGAGCCACAGCAGCCAGCACAGACACCCACAGTGGTGCGTGGAAGCATGCAGCACACCGGATGCAACACAGTGCAGGGACAAACACACACCCATACCCATGGGGACACTAACACAGGGACGCAGTAGTGTGGCAACCAAGCCCCCAGTGTGAGCCCATGTAAACTGTGCACACACAGCCTGCAGTCCTCCACGGCACAGGGGTGACACCCACCCTGTGCATGAACTGTGGCCCTGTACACCACCAGCATATGCCTGGATCACAAGTCACAGACAGTGGTGCACAGCCCCTGCAACACACACAAGCCACAGCATGGAGGTGGAACAGCAACTGCGGAGGCCACAGTGTCACCCAAGGCAAACATGCACCACACCAGTGACAGGAGGCAACCCAGCATTGTGACGGTCACAGTGGATGACCTGCAGGGACAGCCACCACTGACAAGGCAGCAGACCTCGCAGGCCACAGACATGCAAGGGTGTCAGCTGCACAGGCCAAGGACAGGTTGACAGGGGCACAATGGACACAGAGCAGGCACAATGGACCACTGCACACAGTAATGCAATGCACAGAGAACAACACACACACCACAGATACCAACTGATAGCCACTCCCACACCAGAGACACTTCCCCCACGCACACACACACATACCCATGACTGAACCGCCCCAGATGTCATGCACACCACTGCAACTGAGCACCTATAGCCAGCTGCAAATCAGAGACCACCACAGTATTCATATCAAAATAACTGTATTAGAAAATATATAACAACAACAACAACTATTTACAAATATGTACAAACATGGGGTGGAGGGACAGGAACAAGGTGGGGGTGGGTAAGGGGCAGGGGTGAACAAATGGGAGAGGGAAGGCAGGGTGTGAGGGTTGGTCAAAGGGGGGGGAGATTGTCTGTGGTCACTGGTGGCCAGCCTGGTCCTCTGCTGCCTGGGGCCATTCCCTGGGTCACCTCCTCCTCCTCACCCCATGCCGATGAAGATCCCTCAGGATGGCAAGGGACTCTTGCGCCACCCGCACAAGATCCTGGATGGACAGCTCAATTCGCAGGAGTATCCGCACACCTAGGACAAGGGATCAGAGTCAATGGGTGTGACTGTCCATCCCCCTGCAGCCCACCCATTATGCATGGCATACAGCCATGTGCCACGCTCCTGTGATGGTGTGCACCCACCCACAGTGACCGTGTCCACAAGACATGCCCAACCAGGCAGCAACAGCCATGTGTACCACTGCACACACACACCGCTCATGTCCAGCACAGCACAACCAAGACCGTACAGTAACATGGCTATGCGGTGGGCAGGCAGTACCACAGCCATGTGCCCAGTGCACACATGGACCACCATTGATGCACTCCCAGACATGCAGTGCCACTGGACAGTGTTGACTGTCACATGTAGCGTGCATGGCAGTGGTGTCCATGGATGGTGGCCATGTCCTGCTTCCCACCCTGTCACACAGCATGCAATACCAATCATGGTGTCATGGCACTCACCCTCATCGGGTTGTTGCTGGCATTGGGATTGGTACCTGACATGCCCCCGTGCAGCGTCCACCACCCTCTGCTGCTGCTCCATAATTCTCCTCCGCTTGGCCATGCCTGTGGGAGACAAAAGGAGAGAAACACATCAGTACAAACCCAAAGCATATTCCCCCTGCCCCAATATGTGTGTGCCCACCCACCCAGCCAGACCCATCCATCCCATACCCTGTAAACACTGCCACAGCCAACCCTAGACCATCCCTCCCCATGTGCTGGACACATAAGACAGTGTTACCCATATGGACCATACAAGTGCGTAGACGTATCACCCACCTGGACGAGGCACCATGCCCCTCCTGGCACGTGACCACAGACGTGCCAGTAGCTCCGGCTCCCTCCGTCTCAGGTCCCCATACCAGTGCCTGCACTGCTCGGCTGTCCTCCTGCGGCCAGTGGCCACCTCCAGGTCAGTGGCCACCTCTTGCCAGACCTGGGTCCTGGCCCTGTCCAGTGGCACCTCAGCAAACAGTGGGCCATAGAGTGGCTCCACAATGGCCACAAGGTTGGCCAGCTCAAGGGAACTCCACTGAGGGGCTCTCCTGCATGCCATCTCTAATGCTATAGTAGGCAATATGGTGCTCTGCAGCATGGCAACCCCACATGGAAGTGCTGCGCAGTACATCGCCGCCATTCCCTATTGCACTGTCGGTACAGCACCGCCATTCCCTATCACGCTGTCACCAAACAGCATGATAGAGCTGCAGCCATGCCAGACGTATAGCACCAAGGGGGCAAAGGTCGGGTAAAGGGTCATGGGTCTCTGGCGCAAGGCCACGCACAGCACCATCAGACATCTATGCATCTAGCATGATTGGTTGCCTGTGTGCCATCGCCACAGCGAACGATTGCGCAGTTGTGCCACAGCGCCATGTAGTGACCCTTGCCATAGCGCCACTGGCACAATGGTGGCCATGCCCTGAATTGCCTACCATGCACAGTGTATCATCAGCATGGTAGACACCTGCATAAGCTATCTGGGCATGCGTAGTGCGGTGTACTACGCAGGCCACAGAACTGCGCCATTGGCTCAGCACGTTCAACACAATTGCGCAAAGCGCAAAAGCACGATATTCAGCCGTCATATGCAAATCATCCGATCAGCCATTCAATGGTGTAGCAGCGCAATTTGCATCTCATTAAAGTTGCTCCACACCTAATTTGCATGGATTGCGCTATAAATATGCGACACTGTTCTGCAGTGGCCATATTCGGTTACTGCAGTTTATAGGTGAGTTGCATGCTGTGTGGTGTTCTGGACTGTGGTCTCAGGGACTTGCTTTGTACTGCGCAGCCACAAGTAACCACTGTCACCCTTACAGGCTGAAAAATGACCAAGCGAGGGCTGGGTGAGGAGGACGATGGTGGGAGGAAGAGGAGGCCCAATTTTACTAAGGCCGAGACGGAGGCACTCTTCGAGGCCTACATCAATCAGGAGCCACTGCTCAGTGGACGGTGGGGCACCCCTCAGGCCTGTGCTGCTGCATGGGAGGGGGTGGCATGTGCTGTCAACCTGCATGGCAGCCACCAGCGCTCTGTGCAGGAGTGTAAGAAGAAGATGGGTACCGACAGGAGGAGGGTGAAGAAGAAGGTGGCTGCCATCAGGGCAGCACGTGCTGCAACAGGTGGGGGCCAGCCGGAGATAGTGCAGCTGACTCCGGCAGAGGACAGGCTCGCTGCAAGCATGTAGTGCAGTGCCATTGAGAGCGTTCCAGGAGGTGGCTTCCAGACAGGTGGTAGCCCATCACTGCATGGTACGTCATGGTCCGTCAGGGGGGGAGGGTAGATCACATGCACTAATGTGTCCTTACTTTCTGTTACAGATCCTGTGCATCTGCAGGGGTCAGCGGCGGAGGGCCTGTCCACTGCGGACAGCCATCTGGGGTTGGAGGAGGGACCATCCACCTCCGCAGGTAGCCGGCGTGCATTGCAACAGTGGGTCTGTCTGCCTGTCAACATTGATGTCATTGAGACAGGTGTGGGGGAGGCCCTTCCTGTGTCTCAGTGGTCTGGCATCCAAGCATGCCAGCACACTGTGGCTGTGGCTGTGGCACAGACCTGCACCATTGATGATGTAATGACCATTATGGGCAGTGACATGTGTGTGTCACGGAATGGACACACAGCAGGCCAGCTCACACCCATGGACCTGGCTGGTTCCGACGTGCGTGCCAGCATGTCAGCACAGTCCCAGACTGCGCCTGTCAGCACCTGTGGGGCAGCACCAGTGGCTGGTCAGGTCAGTGGCACTGTTGCGGCCACAGCAGCGGAACAACCAATCCCTTGGGCACAGGAGGTGGAGGGGCAGCAGTAGCAGTCATCCACTGGGACTGGGGGTACAGGGTTCAGCGGTGGTGTCTGTGCACCACCTGTGGACTTGCTCATACCTGGTCCTGGTGAGCAGCACCCACTCTCAAGGGGTGCTGAACATCGGGCCCTTCCATACCCTGAGGGACAGGTTGCTGAGGTGGCAGACGTCCTCTTTGATGAGCACACCCACCTGCTGCAGGCATCAGTACAGCAGCAGATGTGGCTTGCAAAGTCTGTGGAGGCACTGTGTGTGGCTCTGGAGCGGGTCGAGGAGCGACACAGCAGGGACACCAATAGGATCCTGTCATGGATTGACCAGTTGCAGGAGGATGTGACCGCTGCCACTGACAGGCAAACACAGGCGTTGGTCACTGTCATGGCCACAATGGGCACAAAGTCAGGTGCCCATGTGTCACTCACACCACGCAGTTCACTATCCACTCCCCATTCCTGGCGTCGTGTGACACCCACCCTGTCGATGCCAGGTTCAGCTGTGGGCATCCCGAGCACTCCTGGGGCAGGTAAGTTCGGTGTGCTGCAGACACCTCTGCGGGCATGGTCGCATTCACACAGTGGAACCCCTGGTGGACCATCAGTGCCACCCCATGAGGCCCGTGCTCAGCCAGCCAGTGCTGCTGGGTCTCAGTGGGGCCGCCCATGCATCTGAGGCGGACGTGGCACTGTGCTGCAAGACTGACCTGTCTCCCAGTGTGGGCACTGTCTGGTGCTGCCCTGTGTGCATTGTGTGTTTTGGTGGGCAGTGCACCGGTGGGTGCCCAGCCCTACACGCAGACACACGGTCCACCTGCACACCCTCCTGACTGCTGTCCACAGGTGCGTGTGCATGATGATGGCTGCATTGCGCTGTACACCAAAGTGCAATGGTGCCCAGCATCTGACACATGCACATAGACAGTCAGTGGACATGGTGGCCTGTGAACATGTGTGTTGCTAGTGTCTGTGTTCCAGCTCTGTTTTGCACCTGGCCCCTGTGCACTTTGTGCCTATTGTGTGTGCGTGTGTGTGTGTCCGTCCATGTGGCATGTTACTGTTCACCCCTCCCTGGTTGTATGTGTGTGCTTCTGTGCCCCGCCACTTCCCTTGCTGTCATGCACCCCTGGTGTGTTTCCATGTGTGTACGTGGGTTGTGCCCTAGCCACTGGTGGTTGCACATGGTCCCATGACTTACCTGTGTTGGCTGAAGTGCTCTTCTATGATGGCGTCCTGGTGCAGCTGGGCCAGCCAGATCAGTCGGGGGTCCCATCATCCAAGGAGGGGCTGCCCATCCCCATCATCACTGGTGTCACCGTCATCCCCATCGCTGTCCCCCTCTTCGACCTGTACAGCTATCCCACAGTCTTTGGCCATGATGTGCAGGATACAACAGGCCAGGAATATCCCACAGGCCTTTGAGGGGCTATACTGTAGGGCACCACCAGAGGTGTCCAGGCAATGGAAAAATGCACCTTCAGCATCCCAAACACCCGCTCAATGATGTTGCGTGTGGTGGCATGTGCCTCATTGAAGCATTGCTGCGATGGGGTCGTGGGCCACTGGTAGGGTGTGAGGAGCCAGGGGCGGAGTGGGTATCCACTGTCACCTGTATGGAGATAGTGGAGGTTAGTGTCTTGTTCAGGCTCAGACTGCCCCAAACCCTGTGTGCCACACCCATGGCACCTCTGGCTTACCCCCCTTGCCCACAATTTGTCAGTTCTACATGTATACTCACCCACTAGATGACCTGTGGGGATGTCCCCACTCTTGAATCGATGGCACAGTGCCGACTGGTACCAGATGAAGGAATCATGTGCTCCCCCAGGGTGCGTGGCACAGACACTGATGATGCGCCCACTGGCATCACACACCACCTGGCAGTTGACACTGGCATATCCCTTCCGATTCATGTAGGTGGCCCCATCGGGACCAGGTGGTGTGCGAATAGCCATATGGGTGCAGTCTATCGCCCCTAGCATGCCAGGCATACGTGCTACCCTGTGAAACTCCTGTATGTTTGCTGTGCGCTCCGCCGCGGCACTGGGGAAATGGATGTACTCCGCAGCATGTGACAGCAGTGCGCTGAGGAATTGGGTGAGGATGCGTGACGTGGCCAACTGTGTTATGCCTGTGGTATTCCCTGTTGGTCTCTGGAAGATACCCGTGGTGAGCATGCACATGCAGGCTGTTACCTTTGTCTCCACTGACAGAGCATGACTTCGTCGTGTGGGTGTCTGCATCACATCACTGCACAGCTCATAGAGCCACCTCAGTATTGCCCTGTTCAGGCAGTACTGGCCCACAATCTTGACATCTGTGTACAGCTCAAAGCTGGTGCAGGCTCAGTACTGCCCGTTGGGGGCGTACCGCCGACGGGCCCTTCCACGGCCACGTCCCCCTGCAGCATGCCTTCTCACCCCCCTCATTACAGCTTCCATGTGGAAGGTGGCACTGTCCATGTCCCTGGCTTGTGTTCCCCCCCTCAGCTGTTGTTGCTTTCTTCCCCCCGCTGTCCTGACTGCTACCTCCACTGCACCGGGTACACCTACTGGCCTCTGCTGTCTGTGGCCCCACACACCTTCCCTTGCCCCATTCTGTTGACTTGTTTCCCTGGCCTGCCCTCTTTCTCCCTCTCACTCTGTCTCTCTCCCTGCCTCATGTGGCTTCCCTGTAGCATTCTTGTGCCTCTTCCTTGCTCCTTTTTATTTTGGCTCATTTCCACTATGGTGCAACTTCTGCCTGCTCCACTGTTGCGCATTGCGCAAGTCTTTGAACATCGCACTACGCACTTTATGCATAGTTCCACCCCCTTCGGTTGCGCATGCCTTCATTATCATTGTGCTGTTGCTCAGCATGTTTTCAGTGGTGCAACTGCCTCCTGCTGAATATCGGAGAATGGCGCATTTTCTGACTTGTGCTGGTGCAACCCTATTGCACATTACGCAACCCTTTTGAATATCCGACCCATTATGTCTAATGCATTTTTCCCCTTTGTCTCTCCGCTCACAATATATTTACAATTTTGTCCTTGCATAATCTGCTTTAAAGGCAGTTAATTTGCATCCCCCAATTAAAATATCACCACAGATAAGGGAACCAATATTCAAAGCTCCAGAGACTACCGCAAGCCCCTGGTATGCTGATGATATGGTGCATGGGGCTTGCAGACGTCTCCCAGCCAGTGATCGAGATTTACTCTCCCATGTGCTAAATTCCGCAAGTTAGACCAACTCCACCCTGGTCTAACTTGTGGCATTCAGCAGACCATTTTTACAGGGCTTGCACCAAATATGTGGCATAAGCTGCTGTAAAATGAGGAAAGTGTGGCAATTGCACCTGGGAATATAAATTGGGGTGCAGTTGCAGCAAAGTTGTTTGGTGCAGCTGTGCCAAAAAACAGGTTCTACGTGGGGCTTGACACAAACCTTATGTCACTCTTTGAAAATCTAGCCCAGGGTGTTTTTCAAAAATCCTATCCAGGCTCCAATTCAAATACTCACACATAGCATACTTGCTACTTGAAAGAAGGTGACAAAATCCACAAATAAACAAGGGCCTACATAATGAGGGGAATTGAGCCATTTTCACATCCACCCTTAGAGTTTCAAATGCATTTTTTTCTAACTAATCCTTTCTAACATACTCAATGCTTTCATGCATGTAATAAACAAAACCTCCCTCTTTTCCTCTTCTCTATCCCTCCTTTCGGTGTTAAATCCTGGAATAGATAAAATCTGAGTGGGTATATGAGAATGACACCAAGTTTCTGTTATAACTGCAATTTGAATTCCACTGACTTTTAATACCACACTTAAATCATCTAATTTAGTAACCAAGGCTCTTATGTTTGTGTCTAAAATAGTGGATACACTTGTGTTGACTATTGGTGCCTTAGCCAAATTTACTGTTTCCTCAGGCCTAATTTTAGTATGCTTTTTTCCATTTATTTAATCCCTATCAGCTATTTCAGTATGCTGTCACCGAAGTAAAAACATTACAGTGATGTCATCGACAGCGACAACAATAGATCACGGTAAAGTCTGCTCAGGACCCCATCACAGCTTCCCTGGGTGTTGACCCCACCATGAGTCAGCTCTGACCTGGAGTTGATCATAATAAATTACATGGGGTGCGGAGGGCATAACCCCCTGCAAAAACCACATTACTTTTCAAACGGCATTGTGCCATAGCTGTAACACCTGTCGACAGATTTTCTGTTGAATCAGCATAGTAGAACCAGTTATTTGTACTGCAATCTTGATTTGCAGTGTGTGACTTGCATTTTACTGTATCATTGCATTCAAGTATATAGATTTTTTTTCCGATTTACTCCACTGACCCTTTCTTTTTGTAATTTCTGTTCTTGCTCATTTTAACTGGGATATTCATAGAGTGCATTTCTCAAAACATTTCCACACATATTGTTGCTGCTAACACCAACGATAAAAATGTTACTATAAAGAGCTTGTGTACCAGAATCTTTGTTTAAGCAGAAATTTAGCATTCCTGTGATCCCTTCCTAACTTTGTTGTGATCCACCGTATTATCTAATGGAAACAAATAGTCCTTTTATATATTTTTTCTTGGTTTTTCATATCCCTGCACAAACTATGTCCATCACCAGCTGTCACAAACAAGACCGGAAGTTACGCAGTGGGGGAAGGAAAGCATCACAGCATCTGTTACCTAATGTCTCTGTCTGTATATTATTTATTTTAGAGAACCTTAGAGAGAGTCACTAGAGTGCAGACATAAAAAAGTTAACTGTGCTTTCAAGCTGACAGACAATCTGCTCTGAGATATTATGCTCCTACCGCCTTTGTGACCCTGCTAGGGCTGGACAAAATTTATCTTCCGCCAGTGGAATCCTGTCGAAATGCTGATTTCGCTTCTGTGAAATTTTGCAAAACTTTGTGAAATTTTGCCAGAATTGCTATTTTGGTTGTTTCTGTCTAATTTAAAATGTAGGTGTCCAAATCGCACCAAATTTTGTATAAAGAAATGAAAATCCTATGCTAAGGCACACTGAGGGGGTGCAAGAACATCCAACATTCGGCTGTCTGGTTCAAAATACGGTTTATTACAAACTTCATATTGCAGCGCAGCCTACAAAATACCAAACATTTCCAAATTCAACTCATGCTCTTCATCAAGGCACCTTGATGAAGAGCCCAAGTTGAGCTAGAAAATTTTTGGTGTTTTGTTGGATGTATTGCAGTTTGCATTTTTTAATAAACCACATTTTTGAATCAGGCAGCCAAATGTTGTTTTTTCTTGCACCTCCAAGTGTGCCTTAGCACAGTCTTTTCATTTCTTTCAAGTATGTTACAAGACTGGAGCTTGGTTTTGCCTCTGGTTGTCACCTTTTCTTGGACCAGATTTTGTATGGTGACTTTGGCAATGCCCATATGTAAGTGTGCCAAGCTTTAGATTTCTTTCTTTAAAGATGACTGAGTTATAAGCCTCCAAATTTTCAGAAATGTTAAAATTACGGTTAACAACTATGTAAACTGAAAGTGTTTGTCCAAATTGCACTAAATTTGTTATGGTGACTTTACCAGTGCCCATACATATGTGTGCCTAGTTTCAGAAAAACTAGCTTTAAAGGTGACTGGGTTATAAGCCTCCACACTTTTGGAAATTTTAAAATTACATTTTGTGATTACATAAACTGCAGAATTGTAAGCCCCTATAAGTTTAAAGCTAGAGAACGGAATATCAGCAATGTTGCTAGAGTCACTGATGCTAAATATTAGGTTTTAAGGCAACCACTATGGCACAGCATCAGAGCATCATGTTGCCATGCTGACAACCCAGGTTCAGAAGTCAGCCTGAGAAGTCATGTCGGGAGGCAGCTTATGGCTAAAACTTACAAGTTACATAACCAGTACTTCTTTATTAGCAGCTTCTATGACTCTTACAAGAAAGTATGCATCTAAGGTTTCAGTTACCTAGCTCCAAAGGTGGTTAAGTTGTAAGCATAGAAATATTTTCAGAAATGTTTACATGAATATTCAACTGCCAGACTTTGAGCCCCTATAACCTCTCCACCCCTCATCCAAATTACATGAAATATAACATGTGTTTAGGGCTGATGCCAGAAAATATGCATGTGAAATTTCTGACCTTTAGCTGCAACATGGACTAAGTGTTATCCAATTAAGGAATTTTGGAACATTTCAAAAATATTCATGAACGTTCATAGAATTTCACAAATATTCCATGAATTCAGAATTTGCTAATTTCACCCAGCTCTAGATTCTTCTAACTTTTGAAAAAATGTAAAAAATAAGAGCTAAGTTATAGCCAACCATTAAGGATAAAAAGGTAATCTTGCATTCTAACTCCTACTTCCACAACCACTCTACATTAACAAAGACTATGTGGGAGGCTTCAGGGAGACAAGATAGCTGACAACAGAGCTTAGCTTAGCAGCCATTAACATCTTGCCACGGCTGTTAGGAAGGACTATTCATACCTTCACAGTAGCTAATTTATAATAAAAAAAAACTTAATGAAAACATGTTTATATTCTCCACGAGGCTGTATTACACAAGCACTACCAGACAAATTACCTACCCCTCTTAACTTCAGTCATTTACAGTCCTGGATGTCATTTTTGTCAGTCCATGTTGAATCCCCTCAGTAGCTAACTGCAGTGGAGGAAGTAACCAGACTGAGCTAGCGAGGGTGAGATTTTTATTTGACTTACTGAGTCACTGTCAGGAGTGTTGGGTCTGTCAGTTGCTTTGTAATTAAATGCAAAGTAAAGAGAAGTTGCCTTAGTTTTCACGCTTCTTAGTTCTTCCTGCTTATGCAGTGTACAGTCTCACTCTTCTCACACTGCTACAATCTGCAAAAAAAAACATGCAACTGTACATGGCTATTTTGTTTATTAAAAAAAGAAGAAAACTGAGTGTTTAAGGAAAACAGTAGAACTGAATAACATTTAAGAACTGACAGAACACTGATCAAATGTCTGATCATTGCTTCCCTCTGGTTCACTGCAGCTTATCCCCACAACCTCATTACAATTCTCTGTTGAATGTGAATGTGAAGCACAAAGAAGACCATCTTCGAGATACAGAACACGACATATTTTTAAATTACAAAGGGTGATTATTCAGTCCATTAATACAATCTAGTAAAAAGTTAAATGTAGAACACAGATGACTCCTAAAGGAATCACAGTATAAACAAAATCTAGCAAGAGTCAATATGGATGCAAAATGATGGTATTGTGGGTAGTGAAAAATGTGTAAACTATCAATTTTTTCACTAACCACTCAGCCACCTAATTGCACTTTCTAATTGTGATGATACACATGCACTGACTCATACACTTATGCTTTTATGGAATAGGCGTGGACATAAATCCTATGAGATAAATCTGAGCTACTATGGGATAAATTCAAAATGTTACATTTATCCACTTAGTAGACGCACCATCACAGATTTATTCACATAGTAGATATATCACAATCACTCCGGAAATCATTTAGAATGTTCAGCCTCAGTACCAGTACTAACTATATTCAAATGCAAATAACTTTAAAATGAAAAAAGATAGCATAGTGCTACAAACATGAAAGATGTGCAGCACAAAATTATCTACAAAATGTATTTCATATATTGATACCTTATAGATTTTTTGATAATTAGCAAAAACACAGCAGAAAATTCATATTTTTTTTCATTTTGTCTGCAAACAAATTTAAATAACTTAAAAATGAAAAATGATAGCATGGTACTGTGAGAACAAAGTTTATTTAGCACCGAAATATCTACAAAATTAGTGGTGTTTCATTTATAGATACTTTTTAATTTTTTCAGAATTAGCGAAAAACAGCAAAAAATTAAATTTTTGTACACTGTTTCATCAAACAAATGCAAATAACATAAAAACAAAAAAGATAGTATGGTACTTTGAGCACAAAAGTTGTGCAGCATAAAAATATCTACAAAATGAGATGTGTTTTGTTTCTAGATTCATTTTAGATTTTCCATAATCAGCAAAAAATGGCAGAAAATTCAATTTGTATTCACTTTTTTGACTAACAAATGCCCCCTACAAAAGCAAAACCAAAAGAATTGCATAAATGGAATATGCAATGTAAAACTTGTGTAATAAATGATTTATCCGCACTCAAGCAGTTTGACCTCAGACACCACACTCACGGCTTATGCCACTCGTGAGGTTACCCGAGGTCAAACTGCTCTTGTGCAGATAAATCATTTATTACACTTGCTTCCATTGCATATCCCTTATATATGCAGATATATTCTAGTGTAATATAGCACTGCACTGTATATACACATTTTTACAGATTAAAAAAAAGACATAGAGGGACTGTTTTCTTCTTTTCAGGCTCTGAGGGACATTGTAGGGTGGGGGGTTTCCACTAGACACCACTTTTAAATCAGAAATGACATGCATAAGGCTGAAACTGGCCTAGATAGTGGGAGAATGTAGACTACCAATGTTTTCACTAACTACTGAGTCACCTAACTGCACTTTCTAATTGATATGCTACATACACACTGACTAATACATATACACATATATACCTATCTATTCCAGTACAACATAGCAGTGCACTGTCTACACACAGAGATCATTGCCACACACACACTAACACACATACACTGCTTATATGCCATTTATTTACTTGTACATCTAACCCTAATTTTGACTGTATTTAGGATAAGCACTGTGTTTTGCACTAGCTCATTGTACTAATCTATGGCATGACTGGCCAACTAAGGTAGCAGACCAGGGAGGTGCAGTGGACATGGACTATCTAGACTTCAGAAAGGCCTTAAACACTGCCCCCCATAGAAGGCGGATCAACAAACTGTGCAGCCTGGAGGGGATCCTAAAATAGTTCTGTGGGTGGAAAACTGGGTGAATGGCAGGAGTCAGAGGGTTGTGGTAAACAGAGAGTACTCTGGAGAGGGAGAGGAGTTGAGCAGGGTGTCACAGGGGTCATGCTTGGGCTGGTCCTCTTCAATGTCTTTATTGTGGACATTGCAGAGGGACTGGAGGGGAAGGTATGCCTCTTCACAGATAATACAAAGGTATGCAAGAGGGTGCACAAGCCAGGGGGTGTTGAGAGCATGAAAGAAGAACTTAAAAAACTGTAGAAATGGTCCAAAGAATGGTAGCTGGGATTCAATGCAAAGAAATGCAGGATCATGCACATAGAATACAATAATCCAGGGGCAAAGTACAAACTAGGTGGAGAGGTACTGACAGTCACAAAGCAGGAAAGGGACCTGGGAGATATCATCTCGGCAGACCTAAAAGAAACCAGGCAATGTGATAAGGTGGCTGGAAAAGCTAGCCAGGTGCTTGGATGAACAGGAAGGGGTATCATGAGTAAAAAGAGGGAGACCATCTTGCCCCTGTATAAGACACTCATGAGACTGCACCTGGAATACTGAGTCCAGTTCTGGAGGCACCATTTGAGAAAGAACATAGACAGGGTGGAGGTGGTGTAGTGGAGGACAACTAAAATGGTGCAGAACCTGTGGTATAAGACCTATGAGGAAAGACAAAAGACATTAAATATATATTCCCTGGAGGAAGGGGGGCGAGATATGAGACATACAAATACATCACTGGTATAAATAGGGTACAGGAAGGAAGCATCTTCCAAAGTAAGAGATGCTTCAAGTCAAGGGTCCATAAAATGAAGTTAGAGGGGGGAAGGCTCAGGGGAAATGTGAGAAAATATTTTTTTTATGGAGAGAGTAGTGGATACCTGGAATAGCCTACCAGAGGGGGTGGCAAGGGCTAAAATGATCACAGCATTTAAGAAGGTGTGGGATAGGCACAGGGGTATCCTGGAGGTAAGGGGGGGCTCCAGATTTCAGTATGGACATGGGGCCTCACACTAGATAGGAATTAATAGGGCAAACTGGGTGGTGATGTGACTCCCACCCCCCCAGCCTGACCTCACACTGAGCACCCAACACCCCACACCTCAGACTCCCCCACAGACCCTTACTCACCTGAACAGGTCCAGGTGTGAAGATCCACTCTTCCATCAAAGACACATCTTGCTGCAGGAACTGGTGACTACTACAGTATATGAGAAATAAGGTATGTGTTGTTCAATGTATTTCAATGGGTTTTCAACTGGACTTACCTTATTTCTCATATACTGTAGTAGTCGTCAATTCCAGCAGCAAGATGTGTCCTCCATGGAAGAGTAGATCTTCACACTGGGATCTGTTCAGGTGAGTGAGGGTGCAAGGGGAGGTCTGGTGGCTTGCTGGCAAAGGCACCTAGCTTCACCTGAGCTCTTTTCTTCTAGGTTGCTTGTAAAGACCGAGCAAAGAACATTACCAGAGCAAGGAAAAGGATTAAGGTTTATTTTGGCTAGGGAGATTTACTGTGTGTTATTATTTTCTTTTGTATTCACAGGGATTGTTACTGTTTGTTACTAATATTTTATTGCTTTATTTTTCTCTGATTCATGTTGTTGCTGGGTATACCTTTTGCCACATTATTACAGGGTGTGCCTACAGGTCTCTGCTTACAGATTACTGCTGTAATCTTCTGATTCAAATTGTCTTTTGCAAGGAATATCTTCTGTTACTGCTTTATTTTTCTCTGTAGCAAGGTCTTTCTTACAGGGTATATCCTCTGTGAAATTGTTACAGATGGTGCTTGACAGGCTTACAGTTTTGTCTGTCATTAGGCTAAGCTTTCAGGGCTACTGCATTTGTTGCTGACTGATTGTTTCTGCTCTTACCTTCTTGTTTCTTTCGTCCATGGTTCTTCCATTTCAGCAGGGTAAGAGCTCTGCCTCCCTCCCCAGCCCCAACCACCCCACACCTTTTAAATTTGATGGACCAACCCACTCCTTTTATAGGGTAGCACAGTCATGACAGTTCCTGTAGCCAAGAAAGAAGGGGTGGATCAGAGGGGTATCCACACAGTGACCTCATTTACAGAGGCACAAGTAATTTAACTTGTTATAACAAGTTATACAAATACAAACAAGACACAAAATCAAGCTTTTGATTTCATTTTCCTCCTTCTAATTACTCTGACCAGGTTATAAACCCAGCAACTTATCTGGAATGGATATTATTAACTTAAGGTACTGTGGGACACTTTTCAAAAGGGCAGTTATAGAGGATTTAGGATACTGTCCTACATGCTGGGCCATCGGAGATCTAAGGGCTCAGCTCCAGGCAGCATGGGCAAAGATTGCGTGCCTCAAATTGCATTTTCAGGAGGAAATATATTATAAGAACTGCCTGCCGTTTTCCCCAACATCCAACAGTATCACCTCGACTGCAGAGGGTAGTTGGTCCGAGAGGTTGGCAGATGGTTAGGAGGGGCAAATCTGGTGCCCCATCACTCAGTGCTCTCTAACATTTCATCTCCACAACCCATATAAAAACTACAAACAGGTATCTGCCTCTATCTCCAAAATAAAACAAAGGGGCACAGGATATTGCTGCAGCACAGGAGCTAGCACAACAAAACTTGCCTAAAACAGGAACCAAAACAAAAAAAAGCAAAAAGGAAATCCAAAACACTTCTGATCATAGGACACTCCATGATTCGGGGATTTGATACGTATGTCCAGCCAGGGATAATGGTCAGATGTCTCCCAGGTACATCAGTGTGGAGAGACACTGACCACATTGCTAAAATTGTACAGGAAGCAGGAGAAAACATTGACATCCTGGGACACATAGGGACTAATGATCTCACCAGCTGGTCAGTTGTGAAGACCAAGGAACACCTGACCAGACTGGGTGACAAACTGTCATCCATTTCATCCGGCATCTCCTCTGAGATCCTGCCAGTCTGAAAGAGGGGGCAGATGGACAGAAGGTCAGAGAAGGGGAGATAGTGGAGCTAAATATGTGGCTCAAGGGCTGGTGCCAGGAAAAAGGACACAAATTTGTTGGTAACTGGCAACAGTTTTGGGAGCAAAAGATCTTTAAATTTGATGGACCGCATCTGACTAAGGAGGGAGTCAGAGCATTGGGGCAGAAGTTTGATGTCTTTGCATAATATTTAAACTAGCAAATGGGTAGAAGGGTGCAGTACCCAATACGTCAAATGGGAAGAACACCCTTCCCCCCTCAACTAATGATCAAACAAGAGTTCAGCATGTTTGTACTTCATTTGCATCACCAGGAAAGGAAAATGGTCTGGTTCCCCATACGACGCACACCAAAATCTGGCCAATGGAAAATCATGCACACAAATGCTCATAGTCTGGGAAACAAGATCCCAGACCTGCAGGCAATAATGATAGAGGCTAAACTGGACATAGTAACCAATAGCGAGACATGGTTCACCTGTAACCACACTTGGGAGACTTCAGTACCCGGCTATGCACTGTTCCAAAGAGACAGAGGTGCAAAAAGGCTGGGGTGGAATGGCCCTTTATGTCAATGAGAAAATCAAAGCTACAGAAATTCAGAATACACGTAAGGAGCCAGAAGAAATGTGGGTCACCCTCTAAACAGGAATTGGGACAGCCATATAAACTGGAGTTGTCTACAGGCCTCCAGAACAGGGGGATGACATAGACACATTACTGTTAGAAGATATACAAAACATGGCAGCTAAGGGGGAAGTTCTGATAATGGGAGACTTCAACATGCCTGATACAGATTGGTCAATATCTGCAAGAACATCTGCCAGAACTAAACACATAGTGGATTCCCTGCAGTGGGAGGGCCTCAAACAACTGCTACAACAACCCATAAGAGGCAGGGCTATCCTAGATATAGTATTGACTAACAGGGAAAGGATGACAGATCTCCAGGTAGAAGGTCACCTGGGGGCTAATGACCATCACATGGTATGGTTCAATTTGGCCACTAGAACTAAATCATCCCATTCCAAGGCAAAAATATGGGACTTCAGAGGAGCTGACTTTGATAAGATGGACAACAGAGTTAAGCTAGTCCTGGCAAGAAGAAATACAAGTGAGGGGGTACAGACAAAGTGAGTAACTATTAAGGATGCAATACTTGAAGTAACATACCATTGTGACAGAGAGAAAAGGATGTCCGAAAGAAGAAGGAAACCACTTTGGTTCTCAAAAACAGTAGCAGAAAAGGTCAGAACCAAAAGGCTAGCCTTCAGGAAATATAAGGGAAAGCAGCGGGATGAAGATATGGAGTCATACCAAACTTCTCTAAGGGAAGCAGAGAAGGCAGTAAGGCAGGCAAAGGCCCAAACCGAGGAAGCACTAGCATGAACAGTAAAAGAAGGTGACAAGACTTTCTATAAATACATCAGTGAAAGGAGAAAGTCCAGAGGGGATATTGCTAAGATCAATGGGGATAAGGGGGCGTGTGAGGAGGAGGACCATGTAAAAGCATCTATCCTAAATAGATACTTCTGCTCAGTATTTACTGAGGAGAAGGTAGGGCAGGGTTCATAGCTCAGCACCATGGACACAGGCGGGAGGGAGGTGTGCACTAGTCCCTTCACAAAAGAAAGGGTACTACAAGAGCTCGATAAGCTCAGGGTGGACAAAGCAATGGGACCTGATAGCATACATCCCAGGGTACTAAAGGAGCTAAGGGTGGAACTAGCAGAACCATTATCAGAACTGTTTATTAAGTCTCTGAACACAGGAGAGGTCTCAGAAGACTGGAGAAGGGCTCATGTGATCCCGCTGCACAAGAGTGGTAACAGGGAGGAGGCAGAGAACTACAGACCAGTCAGTCTTACCTCAGTAGTGGGCAAGATTTTGGAGGCACTCCTTAAGGAAGGGATAGTGCAACACCTGGAATCCATAGGAGCACAGGATCCAAGACAGCATGGATTTACAAAAGGAAGGTCCTATCAAACTAATCTCATAGATTTCTTTGACTGGGTAACCAGAGTGGTGGACCAAGGGAGTGCAGTTGATGTTGCCTACCTTGACTTCAGCAAAGCTTTCGATACTGTTCCACATAGAAGATTGATTAAAAATCTGGGTAGGCACAGGGTGAGTCTGAAGTTGGTCAACTGGGTGGCAAACTGGTTGACAGGCAGAAAACAGAGAGTGGTGATAAACAGTATACAGTCAGAAGAGATGCAAGTCACAAGTGGAGTACCTCAGGGATCAGTCCTGGGGGCCGTCCTCTTCCATGTCTTTATCAGTGACATTGCAGATGGACTGGAGGGTAAGGTTTGTCTGTTTGCAGATAACACCAAGATCTGCAACAGAGTAGATGATCCAGATGGGGTGGTCAGAATAAGAAGAGATCTGGATAAACTGGCAAAATGTTCAGAAGAGTGGAAAATGGGATTTAACGCAAAGAAGTGCAAGATCATGCACATAAAGAAGAGAAACCCTGACATCACCTATAGGCTGGGAGAGGAGTTGCTGGCAGTCACAAGGGAATAAAGAGTCTTGGGCATCATCATCATCACAGATGACCTGAAATCATCCAAGCAGACCACTAAATCAGTAGGTAAGGCTAGGGGGATGTTGGGGTGTATTAGTAGGGGTATCACAAGTCGTAAGAGGGAGGTAAAATTCCCTCTTTACAAGACACTGGTTAGGCTCCATCTGGAGTACTACGTGCTGTACTGGAGGCCACACCTTCACAAGGACATTAACTAAACAGAGGCAGTCCAGAGAAGGGTAACCAAAATGGTGCAGGGACTGCATCAGAAAACATATGAGGACAGATTAATAGAACTCAATATGTATACCCTAGAGCAAAGGGGGGAGAGAGAGACGTGATATGATTGAAACATTCAAACACCTTAAGGGCAATAGCAAGGTGAAAGAGTCTAACTTGTTTCAATATATGAAAAATATTAGGACAAGAGGACACAGCATGAGATTAGAGGGAGGCTGATTAAGGGGTAATCTGAGGAAGTTCTTTTTCAAAGAAAGAGTGGTGGATGCATGGAATGGCCTATCTCAGGAAGTGGTGGACATGAATACAGTGCAGGGCTTCAAACATGCATGAGATAGGCATAAGGGAGCAATACAGAAGAGTATTAATAGATAGGCCATTGACAGAGCAAATGCCAATGGCACCTTCATAAGGTAGAAAAAGAAATGGGAAGACTGGATGGGCCTTGTGGCCCTTATCTGGCATCAACTTCTATGTTTCTAAGTGGTGTGGGTTGGGGGGTGTCCAGTGGGAAATTGGGCTGGGGTGCAGGGTTTCATCAGCAATGGACTTTTTTTACAGATTAAAAAAAGACATTGAGGGATGGTGTTCTTCTTTTCAGGCTCCAAGGGACATCGGAAGGTGGGTGGGGGGGTGGATTTTACCAGTAGATATCTCATTTAAATCAACAATGACATGCATAAGACTGAAACTAATCTAGATAGTGGGGAATGTAGACTAGCAATTTTTTGCACTAACTGACTAATGGGCTGGCAGTATAGCCTAGAGGTTAGAAGAACAAGGTGTGAATGAGCTGATACATCCAGCAGACTAGACCTGAGTTTGAGTCTCACAACCTCCACTTGCATACTGTGTGACTCTGAGCAAGTCACTTAACCACCCAGTGCTCCCAGGTCGCTCCTGAAAACAGGCACTTGTGCCTAGTGGGCCTTACCCAGTTACCAAAGACTAAAATAAAATAAAAATAACCACTGAGCCACCTAACTGCACTTTCTGATTGTTGTGATACACACACAGACTAATATGTGTACACATATATGCATACATATTCCAGTATAACATAAAAGTGCACTGTCTACACACATTTTTACAGATAAAAAAATTACATTGAGGGACTGTTTTCTTCTTTTCAGGCTTCAAGGGACATCAGAGTGTGAGATAGGGATTGCCAGTAGACACCTCATTTAAATCAACAATGACAAGCATAAGGCTGAAACTGACCTAGATAGTGGGGCAATGTAGAATAGCAATATTTGCACTAACCACTGAGCCACCTAACTGCACTTTTTATTTATTGTGCTACAGACATAAGGACTAATACATATACACATACATGCATATATATTCCAGTATAACATAGCAGTGCAATATCTATACACACAGAAAATTGCCCCCCCCACACACACACACAAAAACACATACACTGCCTTATATGGCATTTTTTTACTAATACATCTAACCCTATCTTAAACTGTATTTAGGATAAGCACTGTGTTTTGCATTAACTCATTGTACTAATCTATGACATGACTGGGTAACTAAGGTAGTGGACCATTGAGGTGCAGTTGATGTGGCCTATTTTGACTTCAGAAAGGCCTTCAACACCATTCCCCCCATAGAAGACCGATCAACAAACTGTGCAGCCTTGGGGTGGATCCTAAAATAGTTTTCTTGGTAAAGAACTGGCTGAATGACAGGAATCAGAGGGTTGTGGTAAACAGGGAGTATTCTGGAGAGGGAGAGGTGATGAGCAGGATGTCGCAGGGGTCATGTTAGGGCCGGTCCTCTTCAATGTCTTTATTGTGGACATTGCAAAGGGACTGGAGGAGAAGGTATGCCTCTTTGCAGATGATACAAAGATATACAATAGGGTAGACATGCCAGAGGGTGTTGAATGAATGAGGGAAGACATTAAAAACTGGAGAAATGGAGAGCTGGGATTCAATGCAAAGAGGTGCAAGATCATGCATATAGGGCACAAGAACCCAGGGGCAAAGTATGAACTAGGTGGGGAGGTACTGACAGTCATGAAACAGGAAAGAGACCTGGGAGTTATCATCTCAGAGGACCTAAGAGAAACTGGGCAGTGTGATGAGGTGGCTGGAAAGGCTAGCCAGATGCTTTGATGCATAGGGAGGGGTATCATGAGTAGAGGGACATCATCTTGCCCCTGTATGAGACACTCATGAGACCACACCTAGAATACTGCATCCAGTTTTGAAGGCCCCATCTGAGAAAGAACATAGACAGGGTGGAGGTGGTGCAGTGGGGTGCAACTAACATGGTGCAGGGCCTGTGGGATAAGATTTATGAGGAAAGACTAAAGAAGTTAAATATGTATTCCCTGGAGGAAAGGGGGGAATATGATTGAGACATGCAAATACATCACCGGTATAAATAGGGTACAGGAAGGAAGTATCTTCCAAAGTAAGAGATGTTCCAAGTCAAGGGGACACAAAAAGAAGTTAGAGGTGGGAAGGCTCAGAAGGAACCATGAGGAAATATTTTGTCATGGAGAGGGTGGTGAACATCTGTACTAGCCTACCAGAGGGGGTGGTAGGGACTAAAATGGTCACAGAATTTAAGAAGCAGTGGGATAGACACAAGGATATCTTGGAGGTAATGGTGGGAGCTCCAGAGTTTGGGCATGGGGCCTCACACTAGATAGGTGTTAATAGGGTAGGCTGGGTGGGCCGGTTATCTGTCATCAGCTTCTTTGTATGTATCTATGAAAACCAGCAGGACTATAACAAAGTGCCACACACACACACACACACACTAACACACATGCACTGCTTCATGTTCTGAACTGTGCACTGCTAACATATAGCATTACAGCCATTTGCAAGCTGACTAGGAAAAGGTTAATGTACCAGGAAAGGGTTAACAGAGTGGCACACACATGCACATGCTCATACACATTAACTATTGCAGATCTATTAAACTGAGAACAACACTCGCTTAGGAAAACACAGCTCTTAGGAATGTGTTTTATCTGGACATCCCATATAACTGAAATGCCACACAGCAGGAAGTGACAGAAAGAGGGGAGGGAAGGGAGAGCATGCTTTGTTTTTATTTTTCTGTTCTAAGTAGTGCAGTTACATTGAGCGCATCCACTGTCTGTAATTTGAGCTGGCATGAGTATGCTCCATATAGAAGAGATTTATTGAATCAAACAGTTTCAGTCTCTCTCTCTCTCTCTCCCCAAAATGGTGAGGAGCAGGAACACACCAAAGCCAAACTGCTCTAAACTGATGTAGCAGAGTAATTCCAGTCCAACCCTAATTTTTTTTAAGTCCATTCAGAATCTGATGAGCTCCATTTTTCTACTGTGATTACAAGACATCTGCATGGCTCTGCCCACTGCAGCTGTAAAAAGGGTCATTACACTAACTCTTTAACTATATTCATCCTTATAGTCATCCTTAACTCCCACCCTCAAAAAAAATGTAAAATAATTTCATTCAACTAAATAAAATCTCTATCCAGAATTTTCTTTGGTAGTTCGAGTCCCACTTCCTCAGCTAAAAAAAAAAACACTTTAAAGTTCACTCAGACAGCCTCAGCTGCTGCCACCACTTCAATTTCTAAAGAGGGAAGACTAGGAAGCTCAAACGGTCTTACATAACAAAATGGATATTTTTAAGTTTTATCTGGGTTTTGTCTTTCCAAACAGGCTGCTGTGCATGAGTAAGGGAATGAATGAGCAGTCAAGTGGGAGTGAACCAGAGTGGGAGAAAAAAAGGACTTCAGTGCTACAGTTGGGTCTCGAGGAGAAGGTAAAAAACAGGTGCAGTGTTTTAAATATCAGCTCATGGCTTTAACTGAGTTTCAGTAATTGTGAGTATGGGGATCATGGCAGGCTGCGTGAAAGTGAGAGTTCAGTACTTGAAGGATGTAGTGCCAGCAGGTGGGGGGTGGCTCTGATGACACAGCAACTACTGAGATTAATGCTACTGTTTAGATAAATGTATTTATCTCACTGCTCACTTGAGGTAAATTATTTATCTAAAGTGATTTGTGTATACCCCATTACGTCACTATATGTGCTTTGCAAAAAACTGTGTTAATGCACCAGTAAGGGTTCAAATTTATGCCAGAAAGGTAGAGAAATGTGGCATTAGGGTTTCCAACCCTAACTCCTATCCCCAGCCCCAAGCAGCAAGAGGACAGAACCTCAACCCCAGACAGCCATAATTGGGTAAGACAAACAACAAACGACTATTTCCAGATGATGCAAATGCAGTAGCACTGATGTGCTATCATTGTGGGTTTCAGTCTGTGGCATGCACACTGCAAGACATACACACTCACTTGTTGCTGCAAATAGAAATCCATGATACTCAATTCACAACACTGCTTCTGAGTACAGACACAAAGGTCCCCTGCAGCCAGAAACAAATCTAAAATATAAAAATTACAAGAGTTCTTTATTCTGCAGAAACAGGTCCCTATGGAGCCAGTACTTCTGTAGCCTCACATACTCATGGACACTATAAGACATACACACTTGATGGACCTGCAGTTCTGCAGCCACTGGTGTAAGATATACACACTGACCTCTGGCTGCAGAAGCACAGGTGCTACAAAATCTATGATACCACAATTGATACAGTACTTATTTGCCTCTTCAAATAGTGACTTCTGTCACCAGTGGGGCCTGCAGTTATGCAGACAGAAGTACTGTTGTTATGTAGTTATCATGGTTTCAGCAGTTGATCTAGACATTTATCAAGCGTTAGCAGTTTGTCAGTTACACAGTTACATATAAAAAACTATGCAACAGTGGATCATGCTATCTAGCAAGGTAATTCATACAGTGTGCCTGTGTACCTCAGTCGACAGAAGTGCGGGCCTCTTGAGGCCTTCTGTCTGCAGAAGCACAGGTCCCCATGGAGCCCACACTTCTGCAGCCACATGCACTCATGCATACTGAATGACATACACACAGAGGTGTGGCTGCATAAGCACAGGACACTTCCATGCCAATGTTCCAGCATGGGTGTGCCCAATCCTCATGCCAGTTGCTACCCCCCACACCCTGCCTGTTTTGATTCTGCAACACCGGGGAGCCAACCCCTGGTATTGCTAAATATAATACTGTCACTGGGGTGCCCAATCCCCATGTAACCCCCTTGCAAACGGGGGTTTCTAATAGCTTTCCCAGAGTTTGTCTCCCTGCTCCATGCCTGGTTGGTGATCGGCATAAAGCTGTTGAAATGGGTAGCCAGTGAACGCTTTAAAAAGCCTCCGCAAGCTGTCACTTTAAGGGCTGCCTTTTTCAGTTGTAATTAACTGAAATGGGGGGGCTGTGTGGTTGTATGCCCGAGTCCCACCTGGGACGCTGAAAAATAGCTCCCTTCTGCCATCGCTAGTGGTGCAGAGGGAGCTCTATTGGAGGATGTAATTGTTTGCTGGAAATAACGTAAAGTAATAATGATAATGCAGCTGTTCTAACCTGCCTTCCGTTGCAGCAAAGATTGTTTCGATTGTCCCCCTCCATTTTGGTCCAGAACTGCTGAATTGGACCAATCAGTGCCTTGGGACTGTACAGAACTGACTGACCAATGGGGAAACCGCTTGTAATCTGGGAAAGGCATTATGGGCTATGGTGATTTTTCGCACCACTGAGAGCAGGAGAAGTTGACTGGCAGGTGCCGCCAGCCAACAGGAGCGGGTAGCGCCCGAACTGAAGGAAGAGACCCTTGCTGCTGGGGGCAGATGCATTGTGGCTGAGGAGAAGAGAGGAGCACTGTGCTTCTGCGCTGGAGTAGTGTTCACGCAGGAAGTGCGGGAAGGCCTGAGGGGCCATTTTTTCCCTTTTGAGCAAGTCAGATTAAATCCGCCGGTGTGCAGTCAGAGGAGGCTGGTGCCAGCCCAGCTACCTACCAGGCTCAACATGAGAGGACTCGAGAGAATTTCTAAATCGCACTTGGTCCACCCGTGATGTTGAAGCTGCCGTTTGCTGCCCGAGTTCTTCTGCAAGTTCGTGAAAGCCTGACAGCAGCTGCCTGGTATGGTACCCCTCTGTTGTTTGCCATATAAATGTGTGGGGAGGCTGGTAAAATTCAGGCTCAGCCCTTCCAGTGTTGAAGAATCGTTATTTGCTGGAGTTGTGAGTACTGAACCAGGTAGCTCCCTGCCAAGTGTGCAAATAGTGGTTTCCAGTGTATTATTGTACTGCTGACTGCCTAATTAAACTTTCTTCCCATTCTGACCTGCTCCGGATTTTAGCGTTTATCTGTGTTAAGGGCCCCAACCAGCTGCCATGTTTGGACTAGCCGTTAGGGTTTGGGTACCCAGGGACAGCAAATCTTAGGGTTAGGCCTGTGCACAGAGCCCTAGGTAGATAATTATAGTATAAGCCAATTACCTTGATTTTTCCCCTTTCCTTGTTATCTGCCCCCCTTTAATAAATCAGATTATTGTGTTGCAGCTACATCCTGGCTGGTTTGTGTATCCCTGGGGAACTGCTACATAGTGACTGTGATATAACTGTACCTTACTTTACAGGGGGTCCCCGGAGTGAGCTGAGAGATACTACCTGGGGGGGTAAGTGTACTGGTGAAAAGAATTGCTGGTACCCAGTGTGAGCCACTAGTGGGACAAAAGCGGGGTTGCAGTAACCCAGAGGGCTGTAACCGAGGCAGTCTCGACCGTGTTAACCCCAACCTCTAGGTGGAGGCACCTGTCAACGGATCCGGGCCCCTCACCCTGTTTCAGTGGAGGCAGGCAGGGGTAGTAGCTCTAAGGGTAGCGCCCCCGGGGGGTTACAAATTGGAGACACCGCTGGGATTAGTGTCCCCTAGTGGCCAAGTGGGGAAGCACATAAGAAATGGAAAAAATGGAAGGGGATATGCTGGGAAAAATGAAACTGGGACCCATCAAGACCATGGTACACAGACTGATGGGGTGGGGTGAAGCCGAAGAGCTAGACTCCCAGAAGATTGTGTTATTGTTAGATGTGCCTTTGGGAACCCCAACTGCTGACATCATTTCTGCTGCAGAGCGAGTAAAATGTTTGGGCAAAGTGGAGGTAAAAGGGCGCATGGCTGATTTGCTTGACCAGACGTTGCAGGTGTTACTTCTATGCAGTGTGGTCATCGACCCAAGAAGGTACCTCCTGTGATTTATCTGGAGGGTGCTTCACAGGGATGGAGGCTAATTCATATTCAAGTGGGTCAGTCACTCCTGGGGGGTCTCCTCGAATGAACAGTTTTAAAGACAAACTGCTTAAATTGTTGGCCGTGGAGGGGAGAACTACCCAGGAGCTGCTACAAGCCTTAGATTTATCCAGTGATGCTACCCCTCAGGGCTCCCCTGGCACCTCCCCTTGCCCGCCCAAGAGTTCTGTGCTGGCTTCCCTGCCCCTGGTGGTCCCACCGATACAGCGCGATTCTTACCGTAAGTTAAAACTTTTCTATGGTACGGTGCCGGTGCCTCCAGGGGAGGATGACCTGGAGGCTTGGATGGACTATGCCACCCCTTTAGTCCAGGAATGGCAATGCTCTGAGGGGGAGAAAAGGAAGAGGCTGATGGAGAGCTTACGGGGTCCTGCTTTAGAAGCCATTAGATTCTTCCGGGCCACCAGTCTGGAAGCCACCACTGCAGAGTATCTCTCTGCTTTAGAAGGGGTTTTCGGGAGTACAGAGACTGGTGAAGACTTATTATGGAAATTCAGGTCTGCTAAGCAGTGGAGAAATGAGAAGCTGTCCGCTTTTGTTACTAGAGTGGAGCGGGCCTTGCAGAAGGCCTATAGAAAAGGGGGAATCACTGCTGCAGCCCTAAATCAGGTCCGGTTAGAACATGTTTTAAAATCTGCCAGATTTTCTAGTGTAATACTGCTGAAACTTAAGTTACATGATCGGCAGGCCACCCCACCTGAATATTGTCAATTAATGAGGGAAATTAGGGAGGTGGAGACTGATGAAGAGGGGTGGGAACCCTGTGTGGGGGCGGTAAACCCTAATGGGATCCCTGAGCCTAACACTCCCGAGGAGCCTGGCCTGTCCAGAGGGTCTGAGGGATCCCCAGATTTTCCAGGTACTGTGGGAATGCGAGTTATTTCCTCCGACCCCCACGTAGAAAGTGAGTTGAGGGCCAAGGTCAGGAATTTACGGGGACTGGTGAGGGACTTGAAGCAATCTACTATGTACCCTGTCAGGTCCAGGGCCCCTGAGTCATGTAGAAACCCGAACCCCAGCCAAAGAGAGCCCTCTCACCCCTCTCAGAGCCCCCCACAGATAAGGTGCCCCCCACAAAATAGTGATCCCCAAGACCCCAAGTTCTGTTATCATTGCAAGGAAGATGGGCATTTCCAACCCGAGTGCCAGAGGCCAGAGAATTTAAGGAAAGTCAACAACAGACTGATCGCCCGATACCGCCAGGCCCAGTCTCGTGCCCCCAGGAAAAGTTTTGTGACTCAGGCCCATGCCCAGCCGGCCATCAATGCTGCGGCCCCCAACTGGTCTGATGTGGTCGGACCTTCAATGGAGACCCTGGTGCGGGTAAATGGAATTCCCACTCGAGCTGTATTAGACAGTGGCTCTCAGGTAACCATCATGTTTCAGGACTGGTACCAGGCACACTTACCTGAGGTGCCCCTGCAACCTTTGAATGGTCTACATGTGTGGGGGTTGAGCGACAAGGCCTATCCGTATCTGGGATACATCCGAGTCTGGTTATCTTTCTCTGCAACTGTGGCTGGGATGGATGAGCAGGTGGAAACCCTAGTTTTAGTTTGCCCACCCACTGGGCTGTATGATGGGGTGCCTTTGTTGATTGGGACGAATGCGCATATGTTCGGATGATTGGCCCAATTGTGCTCTGAAAAACAAGCATTCCAGACCAGGTGAGCTTTAAGCATACCTACTGTAATTCAAAAGGCAAGTGCCACTCAGAAGACGGTTAGTCTGGAGGAGCCTGAAGGCCCGGTGGGTATGGTGTGGAAAAAGGATCCGGCCCCAGTGATACTCGCCCCGAATGCCCAATGTGTCTTGCATGGAGAAGTACGACTAAAAACGGATGTTAAGAATAAGTTGTTGATGTTGGATGCGCCTGTGGAGGGAAGATTACCTGAGGGACTGTTGGTCAAACCCAGCGTCTTGCCAGCTAGAGCTCATGCTTATGTTAAGAGGGTGATGGTTCAAGTGCATAATGTGTCCGACAGAGAGGTTCGAATAGGAAGGGGATGCACCTTGGCAAGCGTACATTGTGCAGATACTGCAGTACTACCAAACAGAAAGGGTTCCAGGAAAGATGATAGAGTTACTCCTGATTTGTTTGACTTTGGCGACTCCCCGCTGCCAGCTGAATGGAAACAAAGGGTCAGTGAGAGGCTTGCCAAGAGAGACCAGGTTTTCTCCCTGAAAGAGTGGGATGTGGGATGTGTACAAGGGGCTGAGCATCACATTCGGCTGCATGATGAAAGGCCTTTCCAAGAGAGATCCCGTGCCTGGCCCCCGCTGATATAGATGATGTAAGGAGGCATCTGCAAGAGATGTTGGCTGCTGGTGTAATACAAGAGTCCAGGAGCCCCTATGCCTCCCCCATAGTAGTAGTAAGGAAAAAGAATGGGGCAGTTTGGATGTGTGTAGACTATTGCACTTTGAATCGGTGGACCATTCCGGACCAGTATACCATGCCATGCATACAGGATGCATTGGATTGTTTAAATGGCAGCAAGTGGTTCTCTGTGTCGGATCTTCGCAGTGGATACTACCAGATCCCGATGGCCCCAGATGACCGGAAGAAGACTGCCTTCATTTGCTTCCTAGGCTTCTATGAGTTTGTTCGGATGCCTCAAGGGATTTCGGGTGCCCCAGCCACTTTTCAGTGCTTGATGGAATGGGCTGTGGGGGACATGAATCTACTCAAGTGTCTGGTCTATTTAGATGATGTTATAGTGTTTGGCTGATCGTTGGAAGAACACAAGCAACGATTATTCAAGGTCTTGGATCAGTTGGAGAATTTCAGCCTCAAGTTGTCTATCAACAAGGGTCAATTCTTCCAGACTTCTGTGAAATACGTGGGCCACATAGTGTCCACTGAGGGCATAGAGACTGACCCTTGCAAAGTGGAGGCGTTGACCACTTGGCCTCAACCCAGGAATTTGAAAGAGCTGCAATGATTCCTGGGGTTTTTTGGATAATATAGGCGGTTTGTTAAGGACTATTCTCGAGTGATTCGCCCCCTCCTCAACCTCACTCAGGGGTATCCGCCTACGCACAAAAGGTATAAGAAGGTTGTGCGCTCTGAGACTGAAAAGAAGTATTTCTGGACGAATGATGTGTTTGGGGACCGTTGGACTGCTGAGTGTGAGGAAGCCTTCTATGACATCATATATCAACTTACCCATGTCCCAGTGCTGGCCTATGCTGACCCGGCCAAGCCATACATTCTTCATACCGATGCCAGTCTACAAGGATTGGGGGCTGTGTTATACCAGGAGCACTCAAATGGTCTGAGACCTGTAGCGTTTGCCAGCAGAAGCCTGACGCCTTCAGAAAAAAATTATCCAGTGCACAAACTAGAGTTCCTGGCTCTGAAGTGGGCCATTGTTGATCAGTTTCATGACTATTTGTATGGTGCCAAGATATTGGTAAAGACTGATAATAACCCTCTGACTTATGTTCAGACCTCTGCCAAGTTGGATGCCACTGGCCATGGCTCTCCGCCTTGGCCACCTACACTATGCTGTGGAGTACAGGGCGGGTCTGAACCCATAGATGCAGACGCCTCTCGGAGGCCTGTGCCACAGACTGATTGGGTCAGGTTGTCTCAACCTGACATAAGAGCTCTGCCAGAAATTTGACAAAGAGGAACAGGTGTCTCCTGACACAGTGGACTGTGTGGTGGATTGCTTGGGGTCATCCGAAAACTGCCTACCTGCTGCCTACTGTCATTTCTCTGCATTAGACACTAGCTCCCTGCCCCAATTCAACAATGATAGTCTCCAACAGGCTCAATCCTGTGATACTATGATAAAAATGGCTGTGAAGGCTTTGCAGGCCGGGAGGGATGTGTCCAAGTTACTTTCCACTGAGCTAAGGACTGCCTTGTTGTATAAAGAAGGGCCCAAATTGAAGCTGATTAACCAACTACTATACAGAGAGACTGTGAATGAGGAAGGCCGGGTAGACAAACAACAACTGGTGCTGCCCCCAGCTTTTAGAGAACTGGTCTTAAGGTCCTTGCATAATCAAATGGGGCATCTCGGCATAGACCAGACACTTGATCTAGTACAGGCTCGGTTTTACTGGCCAAAAATGAGTGTGGATGTGGAGCAATATGTCAAGACCTGTAGCCGCTGTTTGCAAAGGAAAGCTCTACCCCAGAGAGCTGCTCCCCTGGTCAACATTACCACTAGTACCCCTATGGAACTGGTCTGTATTGATTTCTTGAGTCTAGAAGCTGATCTGAAAAGTGTCAGTAACATATTGGTGGTCACTGATCCCGTCTTTCGGATGAGACGTTAAACCGAGGTCCCATCTGCCTGGATTGGTGGTAGTTCAGGTGGATGTTAAAGATCCCATGGTACTTATCGAAAAGAGTAGGGGAATTTCCCTGGTGTCCTGGCCAAATTTCCCTCATTCACTAAAAATACCACCAACAGCTTAATCTGGTTCAAGGTCAGTTGGCATTCATCTGTATCCCCCTCCCCCGGGTCGTGCCTGAAAATAGGCAGGATTTGTCTAGTGCACTTACCCGGTCAACAAAAGCTAAAATAAAAATAAATAAATTTTACCCGGTATGCACAGGCTTTCCCGACTAAGGATCAGAAAGCAACCACGGTGGCTAAGATACTTGTTGAAACCTTTTTTGTCCACTACGGGGCGCCGCAGCGGATCCATTCCGACCAGGGAAGGGACTTTGAAAGCTGTTTGATTAAAGAGATGTTGTCTTTGTGGGGGGGGTACGAAAGTCGAGAACTACCCCCTACCATCCTCAGGGAGATCCTCAGCCTGAAAGGTTTAACCGTACATTGCTTGACATGTTGGGCACATTGCAACCAAAAGACAAACCGAGATGGAGCCAGCAGATTAGCACCCTAGTTCACGCTTACAACTGTACGAAAAGTGATGCCACAGGATTTTCCCCATACCGACTAATGTTCGGGAGAGAGGCTAGACTGCCAGTGGATGTGTGTTTTGGGGTTTCCCCTGATGGGGTGCAAGCAGAGAACCATTTACAGTATGTACAGAAGCTAAAGGCCCAATTGAACCATGCCTACCAACTGGCCCAGACCATGGCTGCTAAACGAAACCTGGCCAACAAGGAAAGATATGATAAGAGAGTGAAAACAATGGAGCTAAAAGAAGGGTACAGAGTGTTACTAAGGAATCTGGGACTGCATGGGAAACATAAAATTGCTAACAGATGGCATCACCTTCCCCACATTGTTGTGGGAAAATTGACAGACTTGCCTGTATATAAAGTGCGGCCTGAGAACAATTCCAGAGACGTGAAAACTATACACAGGAATCATCTGCTGCCAATCGAGCAAATCCTGACTGAAGCAGAATCTCCAATTGCCTCCCCCTCCAGGCCTATGACTAGATCTGCTGCCAAGAAAAGCACCAAACCTGTTGATTCTTCAACAGGCCAACCCAGAGGGCCTCGCTCAACATCTGCAGAAGCAAATGATCAACCAGTGGTGTCAGAAGACGATGAAGATGATATTGACTACTATCCCTCTCATGAACTGAGTCAGTTATTTTGGGGCAATCCCCTTGTTAACTCTGGAGATGAGGTTGGGCCTTCTGGACTGTCTAAGCCCCCAGTTTTGTCTCCAGAACCCATGTTTCCAGGGCTTGAATTGTGTAGCAGCAATGCCCAGGGGGTGGGATCCTTGAGCATGGCTGAACTGTCTGGCTGACTTATCTGATTTTTCAGAAGAAGAGAGTGAGATGGGGGAACAAACCAGTGATATGCCTGACCTGGAAGAATATTCTGAATGCACAGATGGTTCCTCACCTGTACCTAGACAGCCCCCGGCTGAGTCCAGTGGGGTGGGGCCTGGGGTAGAAGGTCAGTCCCCCAATAGTACTATGAGCATTGGGCCCTTTTCCCCTGTAGAGATTCCCATTGCTAATGTCAATGAAACTGAATTGGAATCAGGGCCTGTTTCAGGATCTCTCGAGACCCCTAGGCACTCCAGCCGGGAAGTACAGCCGGTAATAAAGTTGAGTTACAAGTCTCTGGGTCAGCCAGTGGACTTGCCCTTAAATGTGGCCCACAAAGGGGTGTATGTGTCCCCGAGTTCTTTACCTAAGTTAGCATTGGGGGATAACTCCAGGTTGCTAGTATTGCCCTTTGAGTGTGGTGCCCCTGCTTCAGGTAACCCACCAGCAACTGAAAGGGGAGGGGTCCCCCCAGTCCCGGTGTCATGAGCAGAAACTAATGACCTGATTTAGAACAGGAAATAAGAGTCTGTGTGTATAATGTTGTGTAAACCATAGTACACTGTGAACATAATATTCATATCTGTAATGCAAAGTGTGATATAGTGTTAACTAAGATGTTTGCCTTAAACTAATTCAAGGGTAATTACTTGACACGGACGCCAAATTTTTCCAGGCCAGGGAGGGTGTAACCCCATTGCAAACGGGGGTTTCTAATAGCTTTCTCGGAGTTTGTCTCCCTGCTCCATGCCTGGTTGGTGATCGGCATAAAGCCGTTGAAATGGGTAGCCAGTAAGCGCTTTAAAAAGCCTCCGCAAGCTGTCTCTTTAAGGGCTGCCTTTTGCAGTCGTAATTAACTGAAATGGGGGGCTGTGAGGTTGTATGCCCGAGTCCCGCCTGGGACTCTGAAAAATAGCTCCCTTCTGCCATCGCTAGTGGTGCAGAGGGAGCTCTATTGCAGGATGTAATTGTTTGCTGGAAATAACGTAAAGTAATAATGATAATGCAGCTGTTCTAACCTGCCTTCTGTTGCAGCAAAGACTGTTTCGATTGTCCCCTCCATTTTGGTCCAGAACTGCTGAATTGGACCAATCAGTTCCTTGGGACTGTACAGAACTGACTGACCAATGGGGAAACTGCTTGTAATCTGGGAAAGGCATTATGGGCTATGGTGCTTTTTCGCACCACTGAGAGCAGGAGAAGTTGACTGGCAGGTGCCGCCAGCCAACAGAAGCGGGTAGCGCCCGAACTGAAGGAAGAGCCCCTTGCTGCTGGGGGCAGATGCGTTGTGGCTGAGGAGAAGAGAGGAGCGCTGTGCTTCTGCGCTGGAGTAGTGTTCGCGCGGGAAGCGCAGGAAGGCCTGAGGGGCCGTTTTTTCCCTTTCGAGCAAGTTGGATTAAATCCGCCGGCGTGCGGTCGGAGGAGGCTGGTGCCAGCCCAGCTACCTACCAGGCTCAACATGAGAGGACTGGAGAGAATTGCTAAATCGCGCTTGGTCCACCCGTGATGTTGAAGCTGCCGTTTGCTGCCCGAGTTCTTCTGTAAGTTCGTGAAAGCCTGACAGTAGCTTCCTGGTATGGTACCCCTCTGTTATTTGTCATATAAATGTTTGGGGAGGCTGGTAAAATTCAGGCTCAGCCCTGCCAGTGTTGAAGGAATCATTATTTGCTGGAGTTGTGAGTACTGAACCAGGTAGCTCCCTGCCAAGTGTGCAAACAGTGGTTTCCAGTGTATTATTATTATACTGCTGACTGCCTAATTAAACTTTCTTCCCATTCTGACCTGCTCCAGATTGTAACATTTATCTGTGTTAAGGGCCCCAACCAGCTGCCATGTTTGGACTAGCCGTTAGGGCTTGGGTACCCAAGGACAGCAAATCTTAGGGTTAGGCCTGTGCACAGAGCCCTAGGTAGATAATTATAGTATGAGCCAATTACCTTGATTTTTCCCCCTTCCTTGTTATCTGCCCCCTTTAATAAATCAGATTATTGTGTTGCAACTACATCCTGGCTGGTTTGTGTATCCCTGGGGAACTGCTACATAGTGACTGTGATATAACTGTACCTTACTTTACAGGGGGTCCCTGGAGTGAGCTGAGAGATACTACCCGGGGGGTAAGTGTACTGGTGAAAAGAATTGTTGGTACCCAGTGTGAGCCACTAGTGGGACTAAAGGGGGGTTGCAGTAACCCAGAGGGCTGTAACCGAGGCAGTCTCGACCATGTTAACCCCAACCTCTGGGTGGAGGCACCCGTTAATGGATCCGGGCCCCTCACCCTGTTTCAGTGGAGGCAGGCAGGGGTAGTAGCTCTAAGGGTAGCGCCCCCGGGGGGTTACACCCAGCATCAGTATCTCAAATAAAGAAAACTGTCCCTCGTAGTTTTTTTTTGTAAAATACACCCTGCAAAAAAGAAAACCATCCATCAATGTCTGTTACCACCACCACCACTACTGTTCCCCCTCCTGACCCTCCCACTCAGCATCCACTACCTCACACCCACCAAGCTCTTACTTACCTATCGGAGGTCCAATATCATAATCCTCTCTGGACTGGAGACAGGTCTTCACTCTTCAGTGCTGGACTGCAGACTAAGGAAATCAGGTATGCAGTTTAATGTATTTCAGTAGGTTTTAAACTTGTCTTCATGACGTGTTCATTTTTGAAGATTTTTGCCCCAGACTTTCAACATGGCTTTTTTGGGACACCCACCACGTGAACAATGACAGTGAAATTATACAAATCTGTCCTGAAAGGTGATTTCATGGCTGTTATGCGAAATCACCTTTCTGGCAGGATATGAACATTTTCTCCAACCTTGTTCCTGAGGTGAGGTCATAAGAAGGCTATGTTGAAAATTTTTGGTAAAAATATAAAAAACAAACAAAGTTATGAACTTATGTTGGAATCTATGAACGTACCCTCGTAACTTCAGTAATTTTCAGTATTTTGACCCCACATTTTCAACATAGCAATTTCTTCACAGCACCTCATGATGAATGTGACAACTGTCATTTTTCAAATCCTGTCCAAACTGCGTTTTCACACTTGTGGAGCAAAATCACCTTTTGGGCAGGATTTGAAAATGTTATCTGCCCTTGTTCATGAGATGGGGTCATATGAAAGCTATGTTGAAAATTTGGTGTAAAAATATTAAAAAACAACAAAGTTATGAGTGCATTGAAAATTTTCATTGCATGCTTGTAACTGGTAATTTTCAATATTTTGACCCCAGATTTTTAACAAGTAACTTTTTCACACTACCTTATGAATATGACAGCTGTCATTTGTCAAACCCAACCCAAACTGTGTTTTGACACTTGTGGTGCAAAATGACACCAGCCATGCTCAGAAGGAGTGCTCATAAAAAGATTTTGCTGAAAATTTGGGCTAAAACTGAGAAAAACAACTATGCTATGGGGAAAAGCTGAAATGTTCCAACATTTACCAATAACTTTATTTTTGCAGATTTTGGCCCCTAATGTTTAACATATCCCTTGTGTTACCGCACCTCCTGAACATGGCAGGTGTCGTTTTTCAAATCCCCTCCAAAACTTATTTACACAGTTGCACAGCAAAATCAGTTTTCAGATGGGATTTTAAAAATTCTACCTGTCTTGATCATAATGTCAAGTCATGAAAAAATTATTGAACATTTAGGGTCAAAATGTGGGCGCGTACTTAAAAGTAGATATTGCCTCTCATCTGCCCTATCATGGGTAAGTACGATCCAAAAATGTGTTAACACAGGACACCACTGAAAATGAGACATTGCATCTCATCTGCTCTATCCTGGGTAAATATATAGTAAAAATGTGTACAACTGGCACTGATCCGCTGGTGCAGTGGTAGTGCTGCTGCTTGTAGCACTGATGACCCTGGGTCAGCAGCAGCCGTGGGAGATGAAGGGTCAGCCAGTGGGGAGGAAGATCGAGCATCCCATGGATGACTCTCCTCCTCTGGGGAGAGAGGGGAATTTCGGCCGGTACTGTACTGACCTCTAGTGGTGGCTGGGGGTCAGTACACTAGTCGACACAGCATGAGGACAGGGAGGGCAGCTGTCTGGTGTGTGGCAGTCTGCAAGGCTCACCACTGATAGCATGGCACACTCTCACCAGGGGGGGAACTAAGGAGGAAAAACTTCAATCCTCCGGTGTTCTTGATGGCTGGTGTCTGTTGGCTCTGTTCCATATGCATCCAGCACTCCCCTCTTCTGGCCTCAGTCCTGCGATGTTTTCACCCATCATGACATGGCCTGAAGAAAGGCAGGGGTCAAGTGCAGGAGTTGTGGCCAGTGCGGTGCCACCAATGATTACCGGATGGGGGAACCAAAGGTACAACCCCCTGTTGAGGAGGTTACGAAGTAAATAGCTAAAAAGAAAATGTGTACAACTAAGAACTGGTGCAACAGCAATACCAGCACCAAACATTTGGCTTGGACAAATGCATGTTGGATATTTTGAGCCCAAGCTTTTAATATAGTCTTTTTTATGATCCCCTAGCAGAGCATAACACATATAATTTCATACCACAAGTTCAAAAACATGTTTTGGCCAGGATTTAAGAAACACATGTCATGTTCATGAGGTGGTGTGAAAAAATTGCCATGTTGGACATTTGGGGTTAACATATTTAAAATTACCACCATTCCTGGACTCCCTGCAGGGGGCATTCCTCAGGCAACTAGTTAGGGATCGTACTCATGGGGATGCAATACTGGACCTGATACTGACAAATGGGAACAGTGTTGCTGACGTCATGATGGGTAGCTAAATGGGGACCAGTGATCATTGCATGCTGTGGTTCAATATAAGAACAGAGCCGGTATCAAACCACGCTAAAACAAGGGTCCTGGACTTAAGGAGAGCTGATTTTTAAGAAAATGGTAGAATGCCTCAGGAACACCCTAGTAGGGATAGAAAAACAGGAGGAGTCAAGGAACAGTGGGTAAAAATAAAAGAGGGCACTGAGAAGGCAACAAACCTCTGTGTCAGGCAGGCTAACAAGGGCAAGAGAAAAAAGAAACCACTATGTAAGCAATAATACCCGACAGGGTGGGTGGTATTGGGCAATACCAGACCGCCCAGGGGTGTAATGAGGCCCGACACCGCAGGCGGAGGACCTTATAGCCCCTGGAAGGTCTGGTATTGCAGCATACCGCCCACCCTGGAGGGTATTATTGCACTTAGAAAATGGGATATCTGTGCCAGTTTTATGTAGATTTAAAATAAATAAAGAAATAAAAAATACTATCGTATAAATTAATTGAAAGTCATTTGGTTGTAAAATAGTTCCTTCTTTTCTTTGCTATTCTATGTTCTGTTGCCACCCCTAGATAAGCATTCTGTTGTACTTATCCCTCCCCCCCACACACACACACCAGCTCTGTAACACTAGATTGACTTTTTAAATAAAAAAAAAAAAAAAACAGTTTTCTGACCTACTTGGAGTGTTTCTTTTTCTTTACACTCAAAACCTGTGGCTGTTGCATGGGTGAGCACCCTGCCTCGTAAAACCAGGAAGTGCAGAGCAAGCAAAAGGATGTGGCAGGCTAGCGCTGTAATGTTTTTTATATTTCATTAACGTCTACTGAGTAGGGTGTTACTTCGGATGAACAGAAGCTTGTGATTTAATTAAATATGGCACTGGGGATGGCTTTAGAACTGCTGCAGGAATTTAAAATATTTATTTCTCCTCCAGTTCTCTGGTCTCCCTACCTGTCTGCGGGATCAGGACTCCGTTTCTTGCTGCCTGCTTTAAACACGAGAAACACGAGTTTGGAGGATTGCCATAGTAGGAAATCAGAAGCGGCATCTGGGCAGTACTGTGGCTGCCGTTATTTTCAAACTAACAAACAAATGAGGATTTTCCTGCTTGGGGGGGTTACCTGTTGCTGCGGGTGGTTAGAGGGACGGAGGAGGCGGCGGGCACAGTGAAAAGTGTGTTAGAAGGGGAGAAGCTCGAGATTGACAGTTGTGTCGGAACAGCTGTTAGTATGCTGGCGGCTTTCACTGAAGAAACAGCAAAAGGATTTCTTTAGGTATAGTACTGCCAGGTGTTTTTTTGAGCAGTTCAAGTGGCAAGGACAAGTGTGACACTGTCGGGGGGGGGGTTATGTGATGTCTCACTTAACTGGTAACTCAGAGTGGTTCTGGGTCTTGCATTGTTGTGATGTTTGTCAACAACCAGTTATGTTTTAAACAGATGCTACCAAAACACTGGGCAGTTTCTCTATGTTATTTAAACTGATTTTGTGTATGTTAAACAGACAGGGGGGTTGGCCGGCCACAATGGGTCCGCTAAGCGGCAGTAAAAAAATGGCGGCAGATTGAGTTTTAAAATTCTGGCACCTTGATTTCTGAAATCAGGTCAGTCAGGACTGGTGCTTTTAATACCCCAGGCTCTGTTGTCTGATAGATGCCCACCGTGCCAGGGCTATCAGCCAGTCAGAACCCGGGATTTTCTTAGCCCATTTTCTAAGGTTCTCTAAAGAAGCAGCGGAGAAAGTAAAGGCAAAGAAGCTAGAATTTAGAAGGTACAAGATGACAGAGAAGGAGGAGGATAGGGAGAAATATCAGGAGAAACAAAGTTTATTTACTTAGTTTATTTATTTCACCAGGAAGGGGCTCCATCCAGTTTTGGGCCCCGTATAAGAGAAGGGATGTTGCATGGATGGAGGGGGTACAGAGGAGACTTACAAAGAGAATCAAGGGATTGGATGGATTGAGTTACGAGCAGAGACTGCAGGATTTGGAGCTGTATTCCCTGGAATATCGTAGAATGAGAGGCAACATGTGTTTGATTTATAGGGCATGGACCAATACTAACTTATGGGACTTACTGGGCTTGGTTAAAAGTGCTCAAATATATGACACTAGAGCACATTGTTACCAACTGGTAAAAGATAGATATAATACAAATAGAAGGAAATACTGGTTAAGTAATAGGGTAACAGAAATTTGGAATATGCTACAAGGGGAGGTTGTGGAAAGCAGTACAATGCAGGAATTTAAAACACAGCTAGATAAATTCTTAGAAAGGAAGAATATAAAAGGATGTAATTAAGTGTTACTTGCAAGCTCACGGACAAATGTCTTTATGGTCAATATTGTCTATATAATCTAAACTCACTTACAAGGAGGTCCTGGGTAGGACAGCATACAGCGTAAAAGGTACAGTAGATAAAAATATGTACAATAGAATACAAATGAATAGCGATACAATGAGAGTGCAGTAAATGAAATTATATGCAATAGACTACAAGAGAATAAAGGTACAGTTGCAGTGCAGTAATTGATGACAAGCAATAAAGCCCCTAGGCTAGTCTATAGTCAATAGCAATATAATGATAGTGAGAACCTCTTTGGTACAATAATTACAAAAAAAAGCATTTGTCAATGCTGAAGGTTCACTTGCCAGTATTTGCATTGGTGTTTGGCATTTATGCAGGCCCACCCCCCCAGTAGTATCCATGTCACTTTAGCATCCATATGTTTGTTTGTTTGTTGAATTTTGTTGACCTGGTAAGTCCACTGGGCCTAGAAGTCCCTTTTCCGGGGGCGACCGGGAGGGGGGGGGGATACAGATGGTAAGCAATTGAAACTGAACCAGATTAAGCTGTTGGCGGTATATTGTAGTGAATGAGGGAAATTTGGCCAGGACACCGGGGACATTCCCCTACTCTTTTCGATAAGTGCCATGGGATCTTTAACATCCACCTGAACTACCACCAGTCCAGGCAGATGGGACCTCGGTTTAACGTCTCATCCGAAAGACGGCACCTCAGAAGTGCAGCACCCCTCTCATGCTGCACTATAGTGTCAGTATTGGGATATTAACCCAAGTGCCAGGTGTGGGAACTGAACCCACAACCCTCTGATCTCCCGGCCTCAGAGGCGAGCATGCTACCTACTGAGCCACTGACACTGCAAATCCCAACAGAGTACCTCTCTGCAACTCCTCTTGCATCTGATCAACATTTCACCCTCATGCTCCTTAAGTGTCTGTCTTGGGAACCCTAACACACTGGTCATGCTCAAGGGTACGAGCCTGTGTGGAAACTGCGCAACCCGCACTTGTAACACAGTCATTCAGCGGAATTATTTCTCCAAATTTTCAACATAGGCATTTTGTCACCTCTAGTCATGAACACTGTCACTATGATTTTCATACTGTGTACCGAACACTGATTTCCCACAGCAACTGCGCTATTTTGCGCCGGAAGTGTGAAAACACATTTCAGCCAGGATGTGAAAAATGACAGCTGTACTGTTCATAAGGAGGTGTGGGAAAACGCAAATGTTGAAAATCTGGAGTGACAATATGACAAATTTGTAAAGTTATGAGCGCGCGTGGAAACTGCAACACACACTCGTAAAAGTGTCATTTGTTGGAATTTTTGCACTGAATTTTCAACATAGGCATTTTAGGATATCAGCTCATGAATAGTGTCAATGTGATTTTCTTACTGTGTACCAAACATAATTTCCCACAGAGGCTGCACTATTGTACACCAGAAGTGCAAAAACACATTTTGGCCAGGATGTAAAAAATGACAGCTGTACTGGTCGTAAGGAGATGTGGGAAAATGTCAGTGTTGAAAATCTGGAGTGGAAATATTACAAATTCGTGAACTTACGAGTGTGCATAGAAACTGCACAATGCACGCTTATAACACAGCTATTTTATGGACTTTTGCTGCCAAATGTTCAACATAGGCATTTTAGGACCTCTGCTCATGAACAGTGTCTGATGACTGATTTCCAGCAGCAACTGCGCTATTTTGCACCCGAAGTGCGAAAACACATTTCGTCCAGGATGTAAAAAATGACAGCTGCACTGTTCATAAGGAGATGTGGAAATATGCCTATGTGGAAAATCTGGAGTGAAAATATTACAAATTCCTGAATGTATGGGTGTGTGTGGAAACTGCACAATGCAGACTCGTAAAAAAGTAATTTTTTGGAATGTTTTTCAACAAATTTGCAACATAGGCTTTTTGAGAGCCCACCACAGGAACACCAACACTGTTGTTTCATTAATCAGTCCCAAAGGATGATTCCGTGCAATGACCCCAAAATCACCTTTCGGGACTGAATAATGCCATGTCAGTGGCTGAATTCATGAGAAGGGGTGTCAAGAACCGAATGTTGAAAATTTGGTGCTAAAATTTGAAAAAATGGCAGAGATATTCATCTAGGTTGGAAAAGACCTATTTAAACCATTATACAGCTTACTGGCATTTCCTCAGTTCGCGGTCGGCTTTGAAGGGTGAAGACGTGTTCTCCGTCCACTGAAGATCGTCGCGCCGTGCTCTGGAGATAAGTATGGGGTGAGAGGTGTGGGGAGGTGATTGCGCAGAGGGTGGATGCGGGTTGACGGGGGGGGACAAGGACTCACTGAGGGACCATTTTCTTGTTTTACAGAAATAAAAAGGATGCTTTTGGTACGCTGGGGTGGGCTCCCACGTGCCACCTAGATGAGGGAGGGGTGGGAATGTAGGAGCACAGGTGGTGGGCAGGGTTGGTGGGGGTGAGGGACTCACGAGGGACCATTTTCTTGTTGCACAGGAATTGTGGGGGGGTGGAGGCTGTTGGTGCAGCTGGGGTGGCCTCCCAGCGTGCCACCACGTGTTCTTAGGGGGGAACTGGAGCCAGCAGGGATTGGGCACCCCTGCCGGACATACAGTGTGTGTGTGTGGGGTGTGGGGGGGAGCATGAGCATGCTGAGGTGGGCTCCCAGTGTACCAACTGGTAGTTATTTTTTGGGGGGCTGCAGCCAACAGGGGATTGGGTGCCCCCGTCGGCCACACTGTGTGCTGGGGGGTTTATGAGCTGAGGGGGATTGGGTACCCCCCTCAGCACACAAGGTGGGGGCTGGGTAGGACAGTAAGGAGGGAGGGGGAGGACATTAGCAGAGGCAGGAAGCAGGAGGGATTTGATGCCGAGCTGTGCATGACAGCAGTTCAGCTAACCTCAGTATGCTAACTGCATACACGCTACCACCACTGATTGCAGCGGACCGTTTCTTAGAAGTGAAGACCAACACAGCTGAAGGCATGTATTGGTCCCATAGAGTCATGCCTGCTACACTGAGCACTGCACTGGGGAGAAGGGTCACACACCTCCGAAAGTTATACTGTTACAAGATGTTCCTTGCGCATGCGCGCAAGCGAACGTAAAAAGGTGAACAAAATGTAATAATTCAGCGAAGAACTCTGTACTAGCATTTATACAGTAACATGACAAGTCATGAGATGTGGAATACTTCAGAGCTATCTCACACATATACAAATATGTATGTTAATCATTTTGTATCATTCTGCAACAAGTTATAGTTTGTGCTTTTTGGTAACTACAGGAGCATGACTCTTTATAGACATTTTCCAAGAGCGATTTGCAGACGCCTGTACTTACTATACTGGTGAGCTTAAGTGTATCTTGTAATGTGTTCCATGTCCTAGGGAGGGTATACTCAGTCCCCTGCTAGAAGTACCCCACGTCCCCATTACCATGGGAATTTGTGCTTTCTCCATATCAGCACCCTCTCTATGGAATAAGCTCCGATTCTCTATCCGCTTGTCCTCCACCCACCTGATTTTTAAGCAGAATCTAAAAGTATGGCTCCTGACTGCTGCAAACTGTCACTGCACCCAACATTAATATCTAGGGCCTAGATATCATCCTGTTGTATAATGCACAGACAGTATTTCTTGCCCCTGCCTATCCAGCCTTTTCCTTTTCTCAAAACTGACCATGACCCCCGCTAACCCTCTTATCCCTAAGTAACAATGGAAATGTTTGACTGTCTGAACCTGCATAACATTAGTAGCTAGCGTCTGTATGGAGCCATGATATCATATAATACCATCTGCTGTTGGTATATGTAACTTGTTCTATTTGTTTCTGGCACACTTGTACATTGTCTGTCTTTTAGCATTTATTGCATAATCTCGAATGTTATTGCATAATGCAGTGCAGTATAAACTGCACATCTATTTCTTATTTTCCACACCACCTCATGCTTGGTGTGTGCATTGCTATGCCATGTATGTAATTGTTACTTCCTTTACTGTTGACGCTTTATGGCCCGGGTCATGCCTGAAAATGGTCCTTTGGATCAGTGCACCTACCCAGTTACCAAAGATATAAAATAAATAAATAATTGGGGTGGCTGCTACTATTAGCTGTTTTTCCATAGAGGGAGGAGAATCTTAGTGTTTCAAGTAGGGTATAAGAGTTTCTTCTCAATGTGTAAGTGCTACTGTGGTGGGTAATGAGATCTGAGAAATAATGTGACAGCTTATTAGCTAATGTTTAATAAGCTCACGTGTACAGATTTTTGAGTCTCCTAGTGGCCAATGAGGCCCATGCCATGCAACTGTAAAGAGTACAATAGTGAGTTCTGGGTGGAAAGTTTGTGATAAATCGAAGGGTCCTATGATGTAGTATATCTAATTTGCTTAGATGTATGAGGGGCACCGACTATAAATCAAGTCAGCATAATCCAGTAAGGGGAGGAAAGATGCTTGTACCAATATCTTTCTAACATTTAATGGGAAACTGTTCTTATTTTTCTTATCAGGGAAGGTGGAAAAGCAGTTTGGGGCCCAAAGGTGCAAATGGGGGAGAATTATTGCCAAGTCAATAAAAAAGGGGGATAAAACATTCTTTAGGTATATAAGCGAAAAGAGGAAGACCAAAGCAGGGATAGTAAGGCTAAAAGGGGAAGGAGGGGTTTGTGTGTAAGAGGACAAAAAAAAGCAGACATATTGAACAACTACTTTTGTTCAGTATTTATGGAGGAAGGGGTAGGTGACAGGCATTAAAGGAAGGGAGGTGGACTTTAGTCCTTTTACAGAGGAAAGAGTTCTCAAGGAACTTTCACAACTAAACATGGACAAGGCAATGGGACCTAATGAGGTACACCCTAGGATACTGAGGAAGCTCAAGGAAGTGCTGGCCTCACCTCTGACAGCACTGTTCAATGTATCACTGGATATGGGGGCAGTTCCAGGGGACTGGAGGAGGGCAGATGTGGCCCCACTTCACAAAAATGGTAAAAGGGAGGAGGCAGGAAATTACCGACCTGTCAGTATGACATCAGTGGTGGGTAAAGTAATGGAATCATTACTGAAGGATAGTATTGGGAAATACCTTGTGATCAGTGGATTACAGGAACCGAGTCTGCATAGTTTCAGAGGGGGAAAACTTGCCAGACAAACCTGATTGAGCTCTTTGACTGGGTGACTAGGGAAGTGGATCAGGGCAGAGCAGCAGATGTGGCCTACCTGGATTTCAGTAAGGCCTTTGACACTGTTCCACACAGAAGACTGGTGAGCAAGCTGGGCAGCCTAGGAGTAAGTCCAAAAGTAGTAAAATGGGTGAGAAGTTGGCTAAGCAATAGGAGTCATAAGGTGATAGTAAATGGTGCTCACTTTGAAGTATCACCAGTTATGAGTACCTCACCAAATACGATATCTTATGCAGTCAGCAACATGGATTCCACAGGCACCATAGGACCACTATTGTCCTAGCTCAATTCACCTATCACATACTTACGAACAATGATCATGGGCGTGCCACCAGTGCTGTATCTGTGGATCTGTCTAAGGCATCAATCTAGTAAATCATACACTCCTCCTCTCCAAACTACACCTGATCGGCTGCTCCGTGGAAACCACAAACTGGTATAGTGCCCCAGAGTTGGGGACACAACAGAAAGAAAAACAGAAAAGTGCCCAGTCATATAGGGTGCCCCAGTACAGCAGAAAGGTGCCCAGTTTCAGATGCCAGCATCAAACTTGTTACCAACCCTTTCTAAATATTGTGTTAAGAAAATAATGCAAAAGCTATGCCTTTATGCCAGCTTCAGTAAATAGAATGCCACGCTGAGCAAATAGAATCCCAGGCTGAGCAGATGGAATGCCCACTGTGTGGCACCTGCCCTGCCTTCCAGAACCAGAACCCAGAGTGTTGCTTTTTAAAATTGTTATGCTGTTAAGGGAGAATAATGGTGACACTGGAGGAGAGAGGACACAGAAAGTGAGGAGGGATAAGAAGAGCTTGCCAGGAGAGCTGAAGCTGTCCCTGAGGGCTTTCCAGTGTGCCCCTCTGCCTTCAGTCACTGAAGAACAGCTTACCTTGTCATGCGTTTGGTCTGTGGTGCCATGGTGAGGTGCCAGAAAAAGAAGAAACTGTCCATTTCCCATCACAAGGGCTTGGTACCCCGTTTTGTTATTTTTATTTTAAAAGTTAGTTTCGGTCCCTCGGAGGCAGCAGTAGTGCTGCCGCATTGTCCCCAGGACCTCTCAGAGTCACATGCTGTCCGGTCCCTGCCTGCAATCCCTCCCTCTGCAAGCAGCACCTCCCCCTCATGTCTGCATCTTCTTCCTCTGGTTTGGTGTGGTGAGTTGTCAGCAGCACACTGCAACATGCTGTCCGCCACAAAGAAGAAAAAGAAAAGTTTATTTACTGTATTTATTTTAAAAGTGTTCACTTTGTGCAAAAAGCTACAAGGCAGCTCAGAATCATGGGGGAAAGCCATAGGAGGCCCAATTTAAATAAATAAATATTCAGTGGGCTCGGTGATGCTGAGGGGAGGGTCCAGTATTAAGGCCACAGAGAGGGCTCATGAATATGTATTTAAGGGGCAGGGAACCCCAAATTAGATTGAGAACCGGTGTATTTAAAGGGGCCCAGAGCAATAGGGTGGCCCAGGACTTAAAAAGGCCTAGCCCAGAAAAGCCTAGGGACTCTAAAGGGGCTACTTAAAGAGGCCCAGCAATTTAAAAAGGGCCCAGCCCAGGGAGGCCCAGCTATTTAAAAGGGGCCCAGCCAAAGGGAGGCCAGTGATTTAAAGGGGCAGGACAGGCCCAAATGTTCTATTAAAGGAGCAAGGGAAGCCCAGGACCCATGGGGCAAGTTAGGCCCACTACTATTTAAAGGGGCAAGTTAGACCCATGGTGATTTAAAAGGGCAAGTTAGGCCCATTGGTATTTAAAAGGGCAAGTTAGGCCTACGGTGATTTAAAAGGGCAAGTTAGGTCCACTGTTATTTAAAAGGGCAAGTTAGGTCCACTGTTAATTAAAAGAGTGAGTTAGGCCCACTGCTACCTAAAGGGGAGAGTTAGGCCCACTGTTAGCCATTTAGACACCCAGGTGTTATAGGAGCCCAGCAGCGTTGGTGACCCCAGATGCTGAGGGAGTCTAGCTAGCTGTACAGAACCACACTAACAGGAGAACCGAACCTGATCTTGCTAGAGGGACCCCAGGTAGTTAGGCCCACTTAAGCTAGAGTTTACCCAGTAAAGTAAAGTGCCTGTATATTTACTGTGGTCTGGACATTGAGACCATATAATTGACCACTGCAACAAGAAATGAGACTTTCATTGCATTGCTATTATTATTACAAACAGTAAAGGTTTCAGACTGTCCTTGTATTGCTTTGTACCAGCATTTCAGTGCCAGAAAGTATTGCTTTGTTGCCAGCATTTCTGTGTCACAAGGTGTTCAAATCAGCCTTCAGCAAGTTTCCAAAATCACTTCACCAACATGTATCCAGATCCATCTTCTTCAGTACTCCAGAAATCATCTCCAGTACATCTCTGAAGCGGCCAGCAGCAAACTCTTGAAGAACCGTGCCGCAGTCGTCTCAGTTTACAATGTCCTGTTTATTATTTTCTGCTCTCCAGTTCCCAGTGTATGGCCTAGCCCAGTACAAAGGTACTGCCCCTTTTCTTGTTTTATTGTCTGTATCGAAGTGCCATCCTGATCTTCTGCTACAGTACCCTGCATCATCATCCTGTTTCTTGTTTTATTTATTTATTTTATTTATTGAAGTAATCAGTTTTACAACCTTTGAGTCAGAGACTCGTTTACAAAGGTACCTTGTCATGTGGGTGGGGGAGACAACAATAAGTGCAGTTATAGACAGAGGTTACATACAGGTGAGATACATACATACGTTGAGTTACACGATCATTATATACACACAAGTTATTATATACACAGAAGTTATTACAGCTGCAGTTGCTACATTGTCAGTCCATGGAACCCAGAGGACTTGGGGGCTATTTGAGACAGGTTGTGTTCCACTACAGGCAATTACAGCACCGGCTGTCGATGATATGTATGTTTCGGAGGCTATTTTGAACCGTCCAATCCGGGGATCTTTGATATTCCTCAGGAAGGTTGTTAAACCAGGTCGGGCTTTATGATGGAAGGATCTTTAGCAGAGAGGTCCTTGCCCTGGGTACTAGGAAGGTGGCTTTGGTGGAGTTCTGGTTAGCACCGTCCGGACGGCTGGTTTCAGGGATGGAGACCCTGGTGGCATAACCAGATAGGGCTTTTTTGCCAGAAGGCAGGTGTGGTATTTCAGTCGTTCTTCAAGAGTGAGTATGTTGGTGGCAGTGTAAAGCAGGCAGAGTGTGAGTTCTGCTGTGCGCGGTCCAGGAGCCTACAGGCTTTGTTAATAGAGGTCTGGACTTTAGTCAGGCGGACAGGTCTGCGCTTCACGTATACTGGAAGGCCGTAGTCGGCCAAGGACAGCACAGATGAGGTGATGGCCAATTTTAAGGCAGGTTCTGGGAGGCAGTCTTTGTGGCGGTAGAGGAGCCCGATCCTGGAGTTCATGGCTGAGGACAGGGTTTTTAGGTGGGCGTGGAAAGTAAAGCCTGCATCAAAAGTGATGCCCAAGTACTTACATGTTGTTACCTGTTCAAGTGGGAGGAGTGTGCTAGGGATGATGAGAAGGGGAGTGTCCTTGGCACTGTTTTGCCGATGTGCGAACAGCATTGATTTTGTTTTTTTCAGGTTCAGGGCTAGCCGATGGTTACTGAACCATTTTTCAGCTTGGAGGAAGGTGCTTTGCAGCGTGCTTTGGAGTTGGAGAGGGTCTGAGTGTGTTGCTAGGATCACCGCATCATCCGCGTAAAGCAGTATTTTGTTGGAGCAGGAGCTTGGGAGGGTGTTTAGGAAGAGACTGAAAAGAGTGGGTCCAAGGATGGAGCCTTGCGGGACCCCTGAGAGTACCGGTAGGCTGGTGGACAAGGTCCTATTTAGCTTAACTCTTTGGGATCTGTTGTGCAGGTAGCTTGAGAACCAATTTAGGGGGCCTACATTAGTCCTTGGCTCATCCAGCCTTGGTGCCCAGAACCCCGTTGTTCTCTCATGTTCCACAGACTTCTTGCTCTCAGTATCTTCTTTGTGTCCCGACAGTCCAGAAGCAGGCTGTGCCTGGGTGTTCAGTATCTTCTTCATGTCCCAGCAGTTCAGAAGTGAACTGTGGCCGGTTGTGCAGTATCCTCTTCTTCTCCCAGTAGTCCAGAAGTGGGCTGTGACCAGGTTTGTTGTGTTTCAATTCCGGTGACCCTCAGTGGGTTTTGAGACCAGGAAATCTTTGCATTGTTCTGAAATTCCGACAACCTTTGAGAGGTGGGGTGTGGCCGAGAACTCATGGCCTGTTCAAAATCCTCTCTGCATCCCCTTAGTTTTTAACTCATTCCAGCCTTGTTCAGCTTGTGTGTCATATCCCATAACCCAGTTTCTTCTCGACAACAGAGAAAACTCAACTGTGCATGAACTGCCTGTTATGACTTATGTAGAGTCTTGTAGTGACATGGTTTAGAGTTCCTTAGAGTGGAGTACTTCAGGTAATCGCCCTAGGTAGAGGTGCACCTCAGGGTAGTATTAGAAACTGCACAGTGATTTACTGATCTTAGAGTATCGAATGCTCATAAAGCGGAGCTGTTACAGTTGATTATTGCAAGTGTGTATAGAGTCACCCTGGTATAGGGTATAGAGCATTGAATGCTCGTAAAGCAGAGCTGTTACAGTCATTGCATTTAGAGTTCTCCTCATACAGGAGAGTAGGGATAAGAGTTCTCTGTGACCATGTTCCCTTTCCCCGTGTGTGTGAATAAAATCCTGAGCAGTATTTGGAATCTATTTCTGATTCCCGCCTCTCTTTGTCAGGTGCCACCGTCCACCTCCTTGGGACTTGTGTTAGTAATTTGTGTGCAAGTTACTGATGTCATCGCTATGAAGTTGCTTCATTTACCCTTTTATGTTGTTGTGGAGACCCAGCACATGTTAACATCCATTTTACCACCATCAGGGCACCTCACTGGTTTCAGAGTTACCTCACTGACGGCTCTCAAGCAGCTTGTATTGGCCCTGCCACTTCATCTGCCCTGTCTCCACAGGGGTTCCCCCAGGGCTACATTCTGGGCCTCCTGCTCTTAACCAAATTTGTCAACACCCTCACCTTGGACTCCCTCTCCTGCAAATCCCACCTTCACGCAGATGACCTGGTTATCTATCACAGTGACAATTCCCTTCCCCAATTATCCTCCATCCTCATGCAGAACTACTTCTCTCTCCACAGTTGGTTCACTGATAACTTGATTCTGGTTAACGCCGAAAAAAAAAACAAGGCTATGCTGTTTGGGTCTAATCATACCTTGCCAGAGCCCTCAAAGCTAACTCTTCTCTCCTGATCCACTCTTCCAATGGCCTTGCTCTTGAAATCATCCCCTCCTTCAAATATCTGGGGGTCATGCTGGACCCCACCCTCTCCTTTACTTACCACATTAACTCAGTAGTCTGTAGGATACATCAGAAACTTGATGATATATACCACATCAAAGCCTACCTGACTGTAGAGGCTCACCTGGCTATTGTTAGAGGTAACCTTCTCCCCATTTTGAACTATTGTTCCCCTATCTACACTCATATCTCTGCCACCCTTAGGGCAAGACTCTTGTCTGAATACAATAGTATTTTCTGCTTTGCCTTGTCCGCCCCTTACTCCACCCATCAATGTGACCTTTACCACTCTCTAAACTGGCTCTCCTTGCAAGGTCACTTTGACTTCACCCTTGGATGCCTCATAGATACTTGCATTAGGAGCAGTCCTACTTCCCCCATCCACCTTTCTCAAGTACTGCACCACATCAAGATACCGACAATCCTGTTGTCCCTCCCTTGGAGACTCCACGACCCTCTATTAACATGGGTGGTATGCACTTTTGGTCATGGCCCCCCCAACTATGGGACAGATTTCCTGCCCCACTCAGATCATCCAACAAACCTCATGCCTTCAAACTTAACCTTAAATATTGGCTTATCTCTAGGGACAGTTGCAACTGTCCACCCAGGTAACACCCACCCCCCCAGCTTTCCTTAGGCCTGACGCCTAACCTCCTCCCTGCTCTTGGTGGGTTAGTAGCTAGTCTGGGAATGTACATTTATGTGGGAGGCAGGGGCAAGCATAGTTTGATTTTCCTTGTTTGCTGTTATCTATGTTGCCAGTACTTGTAAACTGAGTTGTATTTTATCGCTGTGCTTGTCTATGCCTCTGTATTTCTACACTGATTGTAGAAAAAAATCTCTCTCTTAGAGCAAAAGGATGGGGGTGCACTGAACAAATATCACTGCAGACAGTATTTTCCAATTTCAAATTATATTTTTTTATTGTTTAAAAATGACAAACAACTCAACTCAAGAGATGCCTTTCTGGATCAATAAATAAATAAATATACAATATTAAAACACTGTCCACATCTAATCAATTTTCAACAATGAAATTATTAGAAAAATAAATAAACTGCAGAACTTCCATGGGTGCTAATAACATTATGTGATTTCCAAAGTTTAAAATTGTTTTTCCTCAGTCATTTAATTTTCTATAATAGATTTTCAGGAATTCTGAAAAAAGTATAATATTGAACAATATATCTATTATACTTTTTGTACTTTTTTAACTGAATATTAACATAATTTATAGTGCAACCCAACACCAGGTACCAAAGAGATAGTGATACATTCATCAAGCTTACTAACAAAAAGTGTTTAAATATTTGGATATACCTGTATCTTTAAATAGTAAAGAATACTAAAGCCCTATAATAACTTGCTCAGCCTTTTTCCTATAGGAAAACCATGGCATAATTTGCCGTTATAAAGAAGTGTTTATAACAGCAAACATGCGCACAGTTTCTCTCGCTCTGAGCATGCCCTGCTGTAGCTTTTCCCTTCTGATCGCTAACCGTGTGTTTTTCCCCCACAAGAGTGAACCGCCACTTGGACTCAGTGGTAAGTCTAAATTTTAAAAGAATTTGTACAAGAGGAATCAAAACTAGTGCTTCTTACTAAAAAAAGGGGGTTCAATACATAGAATAAGAAACGGCGAGTTGGGGGGGCCACACTCTAAATTATAACCATGCTAGGGCTGCACAGACTTTCACTTTATATACTTGCTGTGCGAAAAGATAAACCAACAATTATATCAAATAAAAATGGGTTGGTGTGTGCAAGCTTCATTTTACACACCTCGGATGAATGTTCTTAATAAACCCTCGAGCTTCGCTCTTGGGGTTTATGTAGCGCCTAACCCCTTGGGTGTGTGTAAACTTTTCGATACACACACACCGACCCATACTTTATTCTCTATATTCTATTCTATGATGTCCAGTTCTTACTCTTTCACTTCATTGATTTATTTGTTCCCTTAGGTTCCTGGCTAAAATTCAAATAATGAAAGATTTTGAGATTCCACTTCAGTTGTAGACAGAAAAGCAGCATTTATACTCTTTTGTACTCATTTCATCTTCTCATTCAATTATTCATGCCTAATGGCTGCGATCTACAAGTCACACAAAGGGTTCTCTTTAACCAGTTCATAACAGTATACTCAGCAGCTTATTTTCTCATAATTAAATGTTCTATGCTTATAATTAACAGAGTTATCTAGAAGTCAACAATAGCAGCAACATTCCAAACAGCAGCGTACAGAGCTTATCTTTTCATTTAATCTGCAATCATTCTTTATTCCCCAGAGTCATTTGGAACACCCATATTGACATAGCTGTCTGTAAAAAAGTAATGCAAAATAACATTCACTTCCTTTCATTTACTAAACAGAATTATCTGAAAGTCCATAGTAGCGACAACAGTGCAGGCAGCTGTATACTGTGCTTTTCTTAGTTATTTCATTTGTTACCATTTTATATTTCCCAAACCCATTTAGAGCACTCATATTGGAATAGCTGTCTGAGAAAAAAGAAATAATGTAGAATGACATTCATTTCATTCTATTTGTTCTGAAAAAGATCATATGCAAGTTATAATGTTGGTTATCTGTTCCCTTACAGGCAGTGTAAAAGGCTTTACACGTTGGCCATATATTCGTACAAATTTCTACATACTTGACTGAATCCATCATTTTTTATTCAATCCTAATCTGTATCTCACAGAAACCTTTTATCTGCATTTTAGCCATTAGGCTCACGGTAAACTCTCAACAGAAACAAAGGGGCTAAAAGCCACCACTCGTTCTAAATGTTAAATCTCGTGCCTCAACTGTTGCTAGTTACAGTATTTATAAATCTCTGTTTCTACACAGTTACATTGGATATAAGTCCAAATGTTTAGAGAGCTTACCCTGTTAGCTCAGCCCTTCCTTGCGTGTCAGACGTCACCTTAGTATCCTCATGTGTCTGCATGAAAAATGGTCACTTTTTAACCTTAGAGACGTTCTATTAACTATGTCACCTATTTATTTGTTTAAAGCTACAAGCCCTATCAACCCAGAAGATTACAGGCTTGTCATTGCTCTCTTGTCTCATATTACTAAAATATAAGGGATACTACATTTCTCAACATCGTACTATATGTTAACTTCAGTCTATAATCAATCGTTAACCAAATGGTTCAGCAGTAATATTATACTACTAAGTTTCATACTACTAAGAGTATTAGATGTACAGAAGGTTATTTTTAAAACCCATGTAAGTACATCTCCAAGAATTGGATATCTTTATATATTATTTAATAAGAATTTATCAAGATTTCGTTTGAAAGTTTCCACGTTATCTGTTTCCAACAAATATCTAGGTAATTTATTCCATGTAGATATAATTCTTTGTGTAAAGAAGGAACGCCTAGTATTTACTTTAGGATAGGTCAGTACCAATTGAAACCTATGGCTCCTGAGGTTACATTCTCTCATGTTGAGGCACATTCCTAATTGTGTCATTAAGTCACTATCTCTAATGATGTTAAACATCAGAAGGAGATCCCCCCTAGTTCTTCTCATTTCCAATGAGTACAAGTCCAATTCCCTCATTCTAGCTTGATAATCTCTATTTTGCAAACCATCAATCATTTTAGTGACTCTTCGCTGAACCCCCTCAAGTACATCAATATCACGTATAAGGCTTGGGCTCCATAATGGTGAACAGTAATCCAGATGTGGTCGCACATACACTCAATATAGTGGAAGTATACATGTTCTATTTCTGGTCACAAATGATCTTTTTATACACCCTATTATTCTGTTTGCCTTTTTTTTTATATAGTTACAATGTGATGTGAATGTGAATTCTGAATTTATTATGATACCTAGGTCTTTCTCCTCTTTAACTGATACTATTATAGAACCGTTTAGCAAAATTGTACATTAGGATTATTTTCTCTAAATGCATTATAACTGTTTTGTCAACATTAAAATCCATGTTGTTTTGTTTGGCCCAAGTTTCTAAGAATTTAAGATCTTTGGCAGCTTTTATTTGGCCTCCAATGTTCCTACTTTTAGTGCAATTTTAGTATCGCCAGCAAATTTGATAGCTTTATTCTAAGGTTTTTAGTCATGTCTGACATAAAAATATTGAACAATGAGGGTCCAAGGACAGATCCCTGTGGAACCCCTCTAGTCACTGCACCCAAGGTTGAGGTGTAACCTCTTATATGTACTGCCTGTGTACAATTTGTCAGCCATTCATTTACCCAATTTGTTAAAAGGGGATGTATCCCACATGATGTCATTTTATTTATCAGGGTTGAGTGAGGGACTCTATCAAAAGCCTTGCATAGGTCCAGGTATACCATATCTACAGGTAATTTATCGTAGAGCAAACTACTAATTTTTTCGTAAAATACCAAATTACTAGTCAGACAAGATCTATTTTTTTTAAAGCCATGTTGATCTAGATCTACAAGTTGTTTCATAACTAAGTCCTCTTCTAATCTGGTTTTTAATATGCTTTCAAACATTTTACCCAATATACTAGTTAAACTAATCGGTCTATAATTTGATGTTTTACTTTTAGCGCCTGTTTTGTAAATCGGTGTTACAAGTGCTGTCTTCCAATCACAAGGTACTAATCCAGTTTTTAATGACATATTGAATAATGTGTATAAAGGGTCAATTAACCATTGTTCGATTCCTTTTATCATTCTTGGGTGAAGGTTATCTGGGCCAGGAGATTTATTTGTTTTAATAGCATCTAGTTTGTTTTTTATCTCTTGTTTGGTTATTTCTGGTATGTTATATCCCTGACTATTTTTTGTAGTATCCACCAATGTTTGGGAATTTTGAGAAGGATTAAAAACTGAACAAAAATATTTATTGAATTCCTGTGCCATCTCTAATGGGGTCTGAATTGTTTCATTGTTTACAAGTAGTGGGCCGATGGTTATTGGAGATTGTTTTTTGTTATTTATATAGGAGTAGAAACCTCTACCACCATCATTTAAATGTGCTAACTTAAATTCCAGTTTTTTTTTTTTAATTGCAAATTTGCATTTCTTTAGTATATCTCTGTATTTTTTTTTTGTTGTATTGGTAATCACATCTGGATGCTGCTCTATAGGCTCTTCTTTTTTTTTAATTAGTTGTAGAATATTCGAAGTAACCCATAACGGTAACTTTCCTCTATTATTGTATCCAATTTTTTCTGGAACATATTTTTGTTCTAAGGTAAGTATTTTATTTATCAATTTCCAAAGATCATCAGGACACATATTATCAGTGTCCCATTTCCACGATGTTAATTCTTTATTAATGAGTTTAAAATTTGCCTTACCACAGTTCTTAAAGGTTGTTTTACCAAAGTTTCTGAATGGATTTGTTTTGGTTTTAAAAGTAATTACACAATGATCACTGTTTTGAAGTGGTTCACGGACTTCAATGTTATAAATTTGTTGGGGTATGTCTGTCAATGACAAATCTAAGATATTATTTTTTCTAGTTGGCATCTGAATAAGTTGGACTAAGTCATGTGATTCACAAAAATCCAAAAAATGTTTTTCAATTTTATTATTAGTTGTAAAATTTACCCAATTTATTCCTGGATAGTTAACGTCTCCCAATAGGATTATGTCAGATCTATTCATCCCCAACTCTAGGTTATTCAGGCATTTATAATGTTCAGACAAATCAGTGTTAGGCGGTTTATAACACAATCCCACTGTGAGTTTAGCTTGAGAATCTCTTATTATTTCAATCCACAGGATTTCACTGGCTGTTTCACTTTCGTTAATATTAATAGTTTTGTGTTCTATATTATTTTTAACAAGGAACGCTACTCCATCACCTCTTTTCGTTAATCTATTTTTGTACATTGTACTATAACCTGGTATGTTTAAATTCCAACTGGTTTGGTCTCCCCACCAAGTGTCAGTAATAGCTGCAACATCAATGTTTTCAGTATGAAGTAATATCTCTAATTCATCTAGTTTGGTTAAATGTAGACTTCTTGCATTTGTAAGTAGAAAAGTCAACCCATATTTATTTTGTTTGATAGGAAATTTTGTTTGTTTTATAGTCAGCTCCCTTTGCCCCTTAGAATTTAGTTTTTTGTTTGTATCAAAATCTTATTTATTTTGTTGTACATAATGTACCCCAGAAGTCGTGTCCCTTTTTTATTTAAGTGAAGACCATCATAACAGTATAAATCATCACGTCCCACAAATGTCTCCCAAGTGTGTACACATCTAATATTATTTGTAAGACACCATCTGCGTAACCAGCTGTTGTACATTTTTATTTGTTTAGTTCTGAAGTAGCTTGCTCTTGGGACCAGTAGGACTTCTGAAATAAGAGGCGTCACATTTAATGTTTTTAAAGTATTTATAGTATCCATCATATCTTTGGTAATTTTTTCAACATCCCGTTTTCCAAAATCATTTGTTCCCAATTGCAATAGAGCAGTTTTAGAATTTTCCGTATCTTGGAAGATACTTGGAAACATACTTACCACATCTTTTATTGTTGTCCCACTATAACTGCAACTAGTTACATTGGCTTTATTTCCCCTAGTGGTGTATCTGTCAGTATATCTAGTGATTGAATCCCCCAAGATATAAATTTGATCTGGCACTATGCTTGGTTGTAATGTTTCATTTTCCACCATATTTATATTTGGTTGTAAAGGCAATGGGATATTTCCATGATTTCCTATGTTTTCATGGGGATCCAATGTAATTTCTAGACTGTTTTTATTTTTTGTGGGTGGTCGGTGACTGTAGGATGGAAGACTGGTTTATTGGCATAATAGAAGGAGTGGGCAGTGGGTCATTGGCCTTTTCTTCCTCAGTATGATTTGACAAGGGATTGAAACTGTTTGATAAGGGCAACTTAAAACTCTCAGCTTTTCTTCCCCTTTTCTTTAATTGTTTAGTGCCTTGTATCGTATACCAATTATCGTCACATGTATCGTCAGGGTCTTCCAGTCTGTTTCGTTTTCTGGTGGAATTTATCTTTGGGTCTATAAAGCTTTCACTTTCCTGGTTTGTTGTATCATCACTATTTTTTTGTTGTTGCTCAAGAAAAGTAGAAAAAAGTTTATTTTGTTCTATACTGTTTTCTTCTACATGAGGTTCTGCATGTAGTTCCACACTCTCCCTTTCAATTATTCTAGACACCATTGATTTCTGACTATGTTCAAGAGCCTGTAGTCATGTACCAAACATTGCTATTTCAGCTAACATATCAGCATTTTGTTTGCATTTTAGACATGTAAATGGATTTTCAAGAATAGGTATATCGGAGAACAGATACTTGACCCATGTTTCCCCAAACTTAAAGTATTAAAGTCCATTTTTTTTTATTTTGGTGTTACCAAAATTTACTTATTTATTATATGCCTTAAAATATCTGTATTAAGTTCCTACCTGAAGTGGTGTATTTATTCCTCACAACACGCGTAACACGCACAGATGCACATGTCTCTGCACGCGTCTCCGCGCGCGCGATCGTGCGCCCTGCACGAGCTCGCCCTGCTCACTGCAGGGCTTGTTGATATAGTGGTCTATGACCCAGAAGTGCCTGTCCCCTGTCCAAGCACCCTCACTACGTTAACTGCCCGAAAAAATCTTTAAAATATGTAATAACCCTTATATAAAGAAACTCATGCGTGTCACAGTGCTGTTTTACTTTTAAATCTCTAGGTGCCCCTCAGAAGTTACAGTTTTCTATAATAGCACTGTACTCCCCTAGCAACAGTTGCTAGGCACAGCACAGCAACTCTCTTCCTGTATGCTGGGTAACACAGGGCTCCAAAAAAGCACTCGGTAGGGTTTGTCTTCACACACACACACACACACACAAAGTTTAAAAGGTTTTAACAGTAGGCAGTATACTGAGAAGTGCTAACAGTATAAGCTCCAATTTCAATTGAAAATAGAACCCGTTTGTGAGTTCTCTTAAAAACACAAGCATATTTGTCCTGCCTGTTCCCAGGACTTCAAAATGATTACTGAACCAAATATGGCTTAACTTTATTTACCATATAGAATTTCCATGTGTTTTATAATATCAAATAGATATATAAGACCATTTTAATGCACTGTAGTCTAAATAATGTTGACACACATTCAATGCTGTTTTCTGTAATTATTTCTAACTATGGCATTTCAGTTACTATGATGTCCTGAATATTGTAGCTCTCATTATCATATCTCAGTCTCTGCAGTGTTCCTAATATGGTAAGCATGCTATTATTTTTAGACTAATGCATCTCAGTTATCATGATGTCCCAGGTCTCTGATTATTATATTTCAACCACTATGAGATCCCTTAACTAGCAGTATGCTATTAAAATAACTTCTGTGTCTCTATGGAGTCCCTAGGTCTTTGGAGCACCATTTTAAATAAATGTATTTTCTTATACCTCTAATTACAACTTTTCAGTCACTATAACATCACAAATCCCTCTCACTGTAGCATAAAGGCACCACAGTGGCAATAATTATGAGCATTGTCTCAAATAGTTCCCATTTATATACGCCAGTTCCTGAAAAAGCCTTTTCCTTGACTGAATGGGGAACTAACTATGGCAGCAGTTCCAATTTATGTCTTTACTCAAGTCAATTTAAGGTTCAAATGTCCTCATGTCGAAAATCCAGTGGGTTTCTATCCTTTCAACCATTCTATTAAAGTCACCCTCTCTAACAGCAGGTCTAACTACCTCCAATCCCCAAAATCTCAATGATGCTCCTGTATGTCCCGCTTCTAAAAAAATGGTCTGCTACTGGTGTGAATTTTTTATTACGGATATTGGACTTCTGTTCCTGGATACGCTGTTTAAGGGGTCTAATGGTCTTACCAATATAGATTTTGTCACATGGGCACTGCTGGACAAAAATGACCCTTGCAGTGTCACATGTCATAAATTGTTGTATTTCATATTCCATATTTGTATAAGGATGTTTATACTTTTGCTTCTTACTTGTGTGACCACAAACCAAGCATCTGCCACATGTCACCATGCCAGAATGTAAAGGTCCCAAAAGTAAGTGGTTATTTTCTTCAAAATGGCCCTGTACATGATCTGTATGAACTAATTTGTCCTTTAAGGTTGTAACCTTTCTTTCCACTATCATAGGTGACCTATAAAAAACATCATTCTTCATAGGGAAATCTCTCAAAATAGACCAATGTTTGTGTTTGAGCTGTCCTATTTCTTTCATCTTATGGTTAAGTTTAATATCAAAAACTACTGGTCTCTCCAACTCTGTTTTCCTTCTCCCCTCTAATGCCTCTGAATGCGTGATACTTTGTACATGTGCTGTTGCTTGATATAAGTTATTTTTACTATATACTCTTTCTTGAAATTTACATGTAGCTGTCCTAATCTCATCTTTAAATTCCCGATCATTTCCACAATTTCTGCAAATACTCAGAAATTGTGAAAAAGAATGCTTTTTACTAAACACTCAGCATGAAAGCTATGAGTATGTAAGATAGTGTTCCATGCTGTTTCTTTCCTATATAAAGTAGTCATAAGCCCATTATCTCTAATGCTGACTTTAACATCCAACTAAGGTATAGAGACTGTACTATAATCCATTGTAAATCTTAAATTTGGATCAGATACATTAATGTATTGTTGAAAAGCAATAAGGTCCTCACTCGAACCTGTTCACAGCATAAATAAATCATCTATGTATCTCTTATATAATTTAATGTGATGAAAAAAACTATTATGTTGCTCATTCAAGATGTATGAATTCTCAAAGTCAGACATAAACACGTTGGCATTCCCAGGCGCCATAGTGGATCCCTCTATTTTTTTAAAGAACGTTTTCTCAAATCTAAAGTAACTGTTCATTAAAACAAACTCCACCAACATTTGTAATGTTCCTGTTTTAGGATGTTTACCCCATTCTCTAAGATCCAGAAGGTTCCCCATAGCTGTTATTCCTTCCTGGTGTGATATTGAGGTATACAAATCTACCACATCCAGGGTGATTAGAAATATAGAGTCCAGGGGGGTCCCACAAATGTTTATGTATTTTAGGCAATGTGTAAAAAAACAGGTATTCTTGGAAATTTCTGTAAAAGCAGGCCCCCCTCCCATTCTTAAAAGAATGGGAGGGGGACTTACTTTTACAGAAATTTCCAAGAATATCTGTTTTTTACATGTTGCCTAAAATACATAAACATTTGTGGGACCCCCTTGGACGTCCTATAGTATCAGGCATCCAGAGTCTATTTGAAGCTCTTTCAAATTATGTTAACTACCATCTTCAGCCTTTAGTTGAAAAAATGCCAACTTATGTCAGGGACACTTCTCACTTTATTAATATCTTAAAAGAGAAAGAATTAACACATGAAGAAAGAGAATCTATACTTCTAGTCACCCTGGATGTGGCAGATTTGTATACCTCAATACCACACCAGGAAGGAATAACAGCTATGGGGAAACTTCTGGAAACTATAGGATGGGATAAACAGCATTCCTTTTTCACAGTTTCTGAGTATTTGCAGAAATTGTGGAGATGAATGGGAATTTAAAGATGAGATTAGGACAGCTACATGTAAATTTCAAGAAAGTGGATATAGCAAAAATAACATATCAAGCAACAGCACATGTACAAAGTGTCACGCAGTCAGAGGCATTAGAGGGGAGAAGGAAAACAGAGTTGGAGAGACCAGTAATTTTTAGTATTAAACATAACCATAAGATGAAAGAAATAGGATTTATTTATCTATTTGACATTATAGAACTCATGAAAATTCTATATGGTAAATAAGGTTAAGCCATATTTGGTTCAGTAATAATTTTGAAGTCCTGGGAACAGGCAGGACAAACATGCTTGTGTTTTTAAAAGAACTCACAAATGAGCTCCGTTTTCAATTAAATAATATTATAGCTGAACCATTTTGTTACCGAATGATTATAGACTGAAGTTAACATATAGTAAGATGTTAAGAAATGTAGTATCCCTTATATTTTAGTAATATGAGGCAAGAGAGCAATGACAAGCCTGTAACCTTCTGGGTTGATAGGGATTGTAGCTTTAAACAAAGAAATAGGTGACATAGTTAATAGAGGGTGTCTAAGGTTAAAAAGCGACCATTTTCCATGCAGACACACAAGGATACTAAGTTGTGTCTAACGCGCAAGGAAGGGCTGAGCAAACAGGGTAAACTGTCTAAACATTTGGACTTATATCTGATGTAACTGTGTAGAAACAGAGATCTATAAATAACTAGAAACAGTTGAGGGATGAGATTTAACATTTAGAACAAGTGGTGGCTTTTACCCTTTTGTTTCCGTTGAGAGTTTACTGTGAGCCTAATGGCTAAACACAGATAAAAGGTTTCTGTGAGATACAGATTAGGACTGAATAAAAAATTATGGCTTCAGACAACTATGTAGAAATTTTACGAATATATGGCCAATGTGTAAAGCCTTTTACACTGCCTGTAAGGGAACAGATAACCAACATTATGATTTGCATATGATCTTTTTCGGAACAAATAGAATGAAATGAATGTCATTCTACATTATTTCTTTTTTCTCAGATAGCTTTTCCAATATGAGTGCTCTAAATGGGTCTGGGAAATATAAAATGGTAACAAATGAAATAACTAAGAGAAGCACTGTATTCGGCTGCCTGCACTGTTGTCGCTACTATGGACTTTCAAATAATTCTGTTTAATAAATGAAAGGAAGTGAATGTTATTTTGCATTACTTTTTTACAGACAGCTATGTCAATATGGGTGTTCCAAATGACTCTAGGGAATAAAGAATGATTGCAGATAAATGAAAAGATAAGCTCTGTATGCTGCTGTTTGGAATGCTGCTGCTATTGTTGACTTCTAGATAACTCTGTTAATTATAAGCGTAGAACATTTAATTATGAGAAAATAAGCTGCTGAGTATACTGTTATGAACTGGTTAAAGAGAACCCTTTGTGTGACTTGTAGATCGCAGCCGTTAGGCATGAATAATTGAATGAAAAGACAAAATGAGTACGAAAGAGTATAAATGCTGCTTTTCTGTCTAAAACTGAAGTGGAAACTCAAAATCTTTTGTTATTTGAATTTTAGCGAGGAACCTGCGGGAATGAATAAATCAATGAAGTGAAAGAGTAAGAACAGGACATCGTAGAATATAATAAGGCTTTAGTATTCTTTACTTCTAAAAAGATACAGGTATATCCAAATATTTAAACACCTTTTGTTAGTAAGCTTGATGAATGTATCACTATCTGTTTGGTACCTGTGCTGGGTTGCACTATAAATGATGTTAATATTCAGTTAAAAAGTATAATAGATATATTGTTGAATATTATACTTTTTCAGAATTCCTGAAAATCTATTATAGAAAATTAAATGACTGAGGAAAACAATTTTAAACTTTGGAAATCACATTTTGTAAGTAGCTCCTGTGGAAATTCTGGAGTTTGTTTATGTTTCTAATAATTTCATTGCTGAAAATTGACTGGATGTGGACAGTGTTTTAATATTGTATATTTATTTATTTATTTATCCAGAAAGGCATCTCTTGAAAAAGCCTACACAGTAGGTAAAACATTGAGTCGTTTGCCATTTTTAAACAATAAAAATACATTATTTGAATTTGGAAAAGACTGTTTGCTGTGATATTTGTTCAGTGCCCCCTATCCTTTTGCTCTAAGAGTGAGAGAGATTTTTTCTGCATCCATAAACACATCAGGAGAGGCAGCTTGGGACTTACAGAGAACTGTTCATTTCCTGTGGTACATACCCTTTTCTCCCTTCCCTTTTTTCCACTTTTTGATACACTGATTGTTGCCAATGCCTGTGTTTTGTACCTTGTTTAGTTGTATCACTTTTGTTGCTCATGCCTTTTGGCCTGGGTTGTGGCTCTAAATGGTCCCTTGGATCACAGCACTTTACCTGGTTATCAAAGTCATAAATAAATAAAATAAATAAATAGGAAGGCAAGGTAACCAGTGGGGTGCCGCAGGGGTCAGTACTAGGCCTGGTCCTCTTCAATGTCTTTATTAGTGACATTGCAGGAGGGCTATAAGGGAAAGTATGCCTGTTCATGGATGACACAAAAATTTGCAACAGAGTGGACACACCGAGGGAAGGGGATGAGGGATGATCCAAAAAAGCTGGAAGACTGGTCAAGGGTTTGGCAACTGGGTTTCAATGCAAAACAGTGCAAAATCATGCTCTTGGAGCATAGAAACCCAAGGGGCAATGCACCAATTGGGTGAGTAGGTATTGATAACCGCAGAACAGGAAAGGGACCTGGGAGTAATCATTTCTCATAACCTGAAGGTAGCAGAGCAGTGTGGTTAGGTAGTGGGAGAAACTAGCAGGTTGCTTGGGTGCATAGGAAGGGGCATCACCAACAGAAAGAGGGAGGTAGTGTTATCCCTGTATAGATGGATGATGAGGCCCCACCTCAAGTACTGTGTCCAGTTCTGGAAGCCCAGTCTCCAGACAAACACAGATAGGGTGGAGGCAGTACAGAAGAGGGCAACCAAAATGGTGAAGGGCCTGCATCAGAAGCCCTATGAGGAAAGACTCAAGGAATTAAATATGTACTCTCTAGAGGAAAGGAGGGAAAGGGAGGACCTGATAGAAATCTTCAAATACCTCACAGGTATTAATAGGGTACATGAAGGTAGCATGTTACACAGAAAAAGATGCTCAAGGACAATGGGTCACGCTATGAAGCTGGGAGGGGAGACTCAGAGGAGATGTGAGGAAATACTTGTAATGCATAGAAAAAGCGGTTAAAGGAGTCCACACTTGAAGGACACTCAAAAAGAGAACAAGAAGTGAAAAATAAGTTAAGAAGCACTAGTGTGCATACTGGCAAAGAAAAGAACCCATAGCCTGGCTCTCAGTTAAAACATATTTTATTATGTAAAATACTTCAAAAACTCACCCCGACAGTGTCAGGCTAATACTGGTGGGGTGAGTTTTTGGAGTATTTTACACAATAAGATATGTTTTAACTGAGAGCCAAGCTATGGGTTCTTTTTTTTTTTTTTGCCAGTATGCACATTAGTGCTTCTTATACACTCTTTACTTATTTTTCACCTTGTGAGGAAATACTTCTTCATGGAAAGGGTGGCATATGCCTGGAATAGCCTACCAGTGGAGGTGGTGAGTGCTAAAATGGTAAAAGGATTCAAGCATGCATGAGATAGACACAAGGGGACCTTAGAAATATGGTGGGGGGAGCAAAGACCAAAGATTGAGTAGGGTCTGTAGTGGCACAGTAGGTAGGGAAAATAGGGCAGACTAGGTGGGCCAAGAGGTCCTTCTCTGCTGACAGTTTCTATATTTCTATGTCTCAAAGTTCTGAGTTTGTCTTAAAAAATGTCAATGTACCTACAAAACTTTGGGTTTTTTTTTGAGATTTTGACCAAATATTTTCAACATAGGCTTGTTTTATTTATTTATTTATTGAAATGTTTCACCAGGAAGGCACACTGAAAAACAATATAATGACCCCACCTCATAAACCTAGTAGGGGAAATTCTCAAATCCTGTTCAAAATATGGTTTCAAAGAGTGAATGTGAAATCACTGTTTGGGCTGGATTTTTTTTACTGTTAAGTATATTCAGGAAGATGTAAGTTTTCTTTTACTTAACAGGTACAAAAAGAAACCAAAACATAATTAGAAATGTAGTTAACAAACATACAGAAGAACGAGGGCTTATGTTTTCCAAAGGTAAATACATACACTGTAAAATCATGCTGATGATATATTTAGAGTGATTTACAGGTGGAATAAACAACAAGCATTTGTCAATGATGAAAGTTAGCCGTTGGTATTGATGTCTGCACCCCTGCAATAATGCACTTTGATATAGGCCCTATGCTCCCAGTTCTATGTCATAATAGCAAACACAGAGCAGTGATCACTATTATGGCAAGTGTATAGCGCCGAAAAGCAAATCAGCGATATACACTTACTGGCAAACCGACACCCAGCAACCTAAAGTGATTTTGCAGGGGGTGGAGGCTTAACTTAGCCACTGTTTCATAGTTTGATCCCAGTTATTGAACATAGTCTTCTTATAACCCCACCTCATAAACCCTGTAGATGCAAATGTTCGAATCTGTGTCAAAACGCCATTCAGCACCATAGATGCAAAAACACATTTGGGGCAGAATGTGAAAAATGTCAGCTATACTGTTCATGAGGTGTTGTGAAAAAATGGCTATGTTGAAAATGTGGAGTCAAAATATTAAAAATGACCAAAGTTACACATGTATGTAGAAACATTTCAATGAGTGCACATAACTCTGCCATTTTTAGGATTTTTTCACCAAATTTTCAACATAGGCTTTATGGGACCCCACATCATGAACACTGGCAAGGTGATTTTGTTAACCAGTCCCGAAAGGTGATTTCACACAGGGACTGCACCATTCTGTATCAGAGGTGTGAAAACATGTTTTGGGCTGGATGTGAAAAATGACAGCTATACTGTTCATGAGGTGGTCTGAAAAAATGACTGTGCTGAAAATTTGGAGTCAAAATATAAAAAATTTCCCAAGTTATGTGCATGCGTAGAAAAATTTCAATGAGCGTGTATAACTCAGACATTTTTGGAAATTATTTCCATCAAATTTTAAACATGGGTTTTTGGGACCACACCTCATGAACACTGGTGCTGTTATTTCGATAATCAGTCCTGAAAGGTGATTTTGAGCAGCAACCGTGAAATCACCTTCTGGGCCCAAATAATGAAACAACAGTCACAGTGTTCATGAGGTGGGATCCCAAAAAGCTCATGCTGAAAATTTGGTGAAAAAATTCCAAAAAATAGCTTAGATATCAACATAAATTGAAAACACAATTGAAATACATTATTTGGCACTTACTGTACCTTACTTGGTTTACTTGGTTTATTTGCGAAAAAAGAAGGCCGAGGCCGATCTAGATTTTCTCCCCACATACAGTGGGAACATTTCACATTATCTATTTCATGGTTAACCATTTATCTACTCCCTTTTTAAATGATTCAATATTAACTGAATCCACCAGTTCCTGTGGGAGTCTGTTCCATAATTTTGGTGCCCTTAATGAAAAGAAATTTAATCTTAGATTAGTTTTTGCTTTAGGTACCGTGAGTTGTTTAGTGTGGCATCTTGGGACAATACGTCGAGTATCATGAGATAATCCGCATTTATTCAACAAATCAGGGTTTTAAGAAGCTTATATATTAACAATAGATCCCCTTAGCCCTTCTTTTCTGAAGAGAGTGTAAACCAGTACAAGATAATCTGGATTTATAAGGTAATTTAGCTAATCTAGGAATCATCCTTGTTGCACGTCTTTGAACTCTTTCTAAACGTTCAATATCTGCCTTTAGATATGGGTTCCAGAAGGGGGACCCATAATCAATAAGAGGTCGAACACATGATCTATAAAGGGCCATCATGAACTGTTCAGATTTATTTACAAAAGATCGTTGGATTTGTCTTAGTAGACCATTAGCAGAATTGGCCACTTTTGTACAGTGATTATTTGATGAAAGTTTGGTATTGACTAGAACACCCAAATCCCTTTCCACACAAGATGATTTCAACAATGAGTTATAAATGAAATATTCATTTTGGGGGTTTTGGAGTCCAAAATGCAGGACAACACACTTGTCCACATTAAACTCCATCGAGTTATCATTAGCCCATTTTTCACACCTTCATTTCTCAGCTTGTGGCTCAGCTTTGAAGAGTGCATACATGTCCTGGTGAATGGAAGATGGCAGCTTACTGCCTCCAGTGGTAAGTATAGGGCAAGTTCATGTGTGTGGGGTTGTGGGTTGCTCAGTGGGAGGGTCAGGATGGGGAGGGGGACAGGGAGACAACGAGGGACTGTTTTCTTTTTTTCAGAGACAAAAAATAAACATTGGAGGACTGTTTTCTTTTTTCACAGGTACAATGAATCAATATTTTGGGATACTGGGAGTGGGCTAGCCAGTGTCCCACAGTACTGGGGGGTGGACATAACTGTAGACTCTGGGAGTGGGCTCCCCAGTGTTCCACACTACTGGCGGGGGAGGTTCTACTGCCAATACAAGGATTGGGTATCCCAATGTCAGCAAAAACTGTTGTCAATGGGTGGGGGGTGCCATTAAACACCAGGGAAAACAGGTAGCTGGCAGTACGAGTTCCAGCTGCAATTGCAGAAGTCAGGAAAACCCCAGTGTTTTCATACAGAGAATGGGGATGAGCAGAGGGGTATGAAAGTAAAAGCAGGACTCTGCACATACACCCAAGCAGTGGCGCTAGTGAGCAGGTGCGGATTGGCTACATTCCACACATATTTCATCTCTTTCTTTTGAAGTTTTCACACAAGCCACTCATTACAAGAAGTTAGCTGTGCATGCGCCATATGGCAAGTGAAAAAAGGAGGGGGGAAACAAGGGAAAAGGAGGGAGAGTATGTAGCAGTGCACATTAAAATGACTTAATCTTAGCAGTTTATATTCACATATAAGGCTAGTGAATTCATGGAGGTTTCCAGGGCTCCTCAGCCTCTCAAGCTAGATCACTGGGGTCTAGGGATCAAAGAGGAAAAGAAAGGTAGAAGGACCACATCTTGTAGTATATCCAAAGGGAGCCTTTAGCTTGGTGGGAAAGCCTAGTGAGCTACACCAGCTTCACCACAGCCAAAAGCCATTAATTCACAGAGGGGATGAAAGTGGTGCACCATCTGCACAGGAGCAGATGTTTGGCCTCAACGCTTACTGCAGTGAGTCATAATACTTTGTGCCACTCCACGTAGGAGTTTGAGGGAGTGATTCCAAGGAGAAACAAGTTGGAGGGGGAGATAGAGCGATGCCTAAAGCCTGGGAGTATTTGTGTAGTACATCTTCCAAGTGTTGTAGAATTAAAGGGCAGTCCTACAAAATATGATACAGGTCCCCGCCCCAAGCTACACCTGCAGCATAAATCATGTGGGATAGGACCTATGGATTTGAGCTGTTCTGAGGTGCGATACAAATGGTGCAGCACTCTGTTTTGTATGAGTAGGCTGTGACTATCAGGGCAGGCCTTGTGGGCCAGTCACTAGTATTTAAGCCAGACTGGTGTGGAGAGCGGGTTGTGGAGTGCCACTTCCCATTTGAGTCTGGACTTATCAGAGGGGTCCTGAATGTTGTCTCTTATAGCCCCATAGATCAGCCCCACTTTGCCTTTGGCTTGCTTAAGCAATCTGGCCAGTGTGTGTTAAGTGGTAGGGTAAGAAGAGGGGGAGGCTTGCCTCACATTTGCCTGAGCTGCACACTGTAACTGCAGGTATTTCCAGAAGTCCCTTCTGGGAAGTGCAAAGTGAGCCTGGAGTGTGCAAAGGTGACAACAGTCATGGTGCCCAGCTGAAGAAGGTCATCCAGAGTTTGGACACCACTAGCTTCCCAGGAGGGCCAGTGTATGGATTTCCCTCCTACAGGGAACAAAGTTTGTTTCCATACTGGTGTCAAATCTAAGGGCCGAAGTGATTTCAAGGTGATTCAAAGTGATTAGTGTAAATTTCCACCATGCCTTTCTTTCTTTCAGTAATGTTTCCCAATTCCCTCCCATGACAGGTTTGTTTACTTTCTTAATTCCCATAAATTTCAAGGAAGAAATCTGGTGATTATGTTCATTAAAATGTTGTGCCAGTGGAGATTTTGTATCTTTACATCTGATACGGCTCTTATGATCAGTGGCTCTGTATTTTTGAGATCTTGTAGTCTCACCCGGATAGTACAGTGAGCAGGGAGATAAGATACAGTAAACCACATGGTCCATGTCACATGTTATAAGGTCTCTGTTTTCAAACTTCCTTTCTTGACATGTACTTTTTATCTGTTTAGTTTTGATTCCATTGTTGCAGTGTACACAGTGTCCACATATAAAAATTCATTTTATGCCTCTGCTGAGCCACACAGAAAAGAAAGACAAATACAACAAAATATTTTGGCTTCAAAGTAAGTAAGGTCACCATTCTCTCTCTCAAATGCCTTTCCTCCAAAGCTCTACTGTTGAGTTCTAATTGATTATCAGTGCCCCATTCCAAGTTAACAAAAACACATAGGAAGGGGGACTACACTTTAGTTCACTTTGTGAACATGCCTACTCAGCATTAGTGTGGTTTCTTTTGCAGGACCAAGTTATAGGAGATGTCATCACTGATGTCATCACACTCAGATAGGAGCATGATAACCCAAGGCTCAGCCCCTTTCTTGCTGCACAGAGAAACAGCGACAAACAAAAAGATGTAGTCTATGTCCTAATTAATGGTGGATACCTGTTGAAATCTAAACCGAAAAACAGTTCTAAAAGGCTGGCTATTTTGAGTGCAGAATACAGGTCAGAAACAGGGGCAGCATATAAAAGGAAAAAGGTCTGTTTAAGAATGCTTGGTACAGTGGACCACCAAAACAATAAAGAGATACAGACACAAGTTACAGAGGTGGGTAACTTGGAATAGACTTAGGATAAAAAACGTTTTTACTTAAAGCATGATGATAAGAAAGGGATTTTCAACACACCAGGAGTTTTATTTTTTAAGCTTAAATATGCTTGTTTTTAGCCGATTGAAAAAACAGAAGTGGATCCAAAAAACAGTGAATAAAAGAGAACCAGTTATCTGGTAAGGCAATACTATTCCAAATTTTTTTTTCATAAGATGCAATGCTTAAGATAGAAATAAGCAAAGAAACAGTACAATATAAAGTGAATTTTTTTAACACACTTTCTTGTCTCTCTTTAACTTATTGAAACTTTTTGAAGGAGAGAACTTATCTAACGAAAAAAGTATAAAGCAACCTTGGGGGGGTAAGCTTTACATAGTGAAGCAAAACAAATTAAATACTAAATAATAATAAAAAATAACAAAGAGACATATTAGAATCAGTAATTTCAGATTAAATAAAAGAAATGTAATAACGGAAACTTTATTTTGTTTCTTCCAAATCCTCCCCCAGCCACCATTCTCCTATGGATGCATGAAGGGTACTTATATATAGTAACCACAAAAAATAAATGGAGAAGAATTGAATTCAAGAAGTTATAAAAGGGTGTAAGAACACATAAGCAGGTATGTGCCCCCTGCAGGAATATATATAAAAGTACAGTATTTGAAAAAGGTGTCATTTTTATGATGCATGTATACTCTTTCTGTGTAGCTGAAAGACTGATGTATATTGATAAGTGTTTTTTTTTCTGTTTAACTCACAGCCTCAAAAGTGTTCTGATGAAAGGACATCTTAGTCCTGAAATATACGTTAATATTATAACGAAGCAATATAAGAAAAATAAAAATATAAAATAAAAGATGAAGCAAACAGCAAATAAGAAGTGGTTTATTTTTTTAAAATAAGCACTAGTGGGTTGAGGTATCCAAAATTGGAACACATTTGCATTTTAAAAATAAGTCATAAAAATGTTTCTTTTTGTATTTTTGTGCATTTTTTCACCCCCCCCAAATAAAAATCTTGGACCCATCTTATAATCTCAAAAAGACACTCTGGAGTGTGCATTGTGGTGGGATAAAGACACTTCTTGGGTAGTTGAAGGCACTTGGCAATGCTCGTGCCTCACAACACACCTGAGGTGTGCCATTATCCCACCACAGTGCACACTCTGTCACGTCTTATTGCTTAAATATTCACCCCCACAATCACACAGCAGAAGGCCCAAGATGAAACCCAGGGCTTCTGGTTTATTTGGTTAAACTGCAGAGATTTCCCTGGTAAGCAGGTATGGATAGGAGGGGGATTTTTCATGGTCAGCAAAGAAATACCAGAAAGTAAACTGTAAGTGCTGTAATACTTCATTTTTTTATGGCTGTTGGCAGAGCCTACAGTCATCCTGCTTTCACTTGAAAAAAGGTGTTTCCGTGGAACACATCTTTTAGCACTTTTCAGTGTATCCTTCCATTCTGCAAATCTCCATGGAAGTTAAAGAAATACTCCCTTCTTTCTGTTTAATTAGAATGATGGACACAGAACTCCAAGCTGCTTTTCTCTGAGAGCAAATATGCACACCTTCCAAACAAATCTAAATATCTTTAAATCTATTCAAGCTGCACAAAAACAACCAGTGTGAAAGTTGCTCAGGGCAAAAAGACCTTTCACATGAGGGTAGTCACTAATCTGAATTATAAATATTTTGTAAAATATGGTCTTCCAAACAACCTCATTATTTTTCTCTCTGAGTGAACGCAGTAGGAGTCATGCCACACAAATGTAAATATCTCGGAAAGTATACAAATTACCAATATACAACCAACATGAAAGTTATTCATGGCAAACTACCTTTAAAATGAGGGTAGTCACTAATCTGAATTCATTAGATTTTTTAAAAATATAGCAATCCAAAAGGTGAAAATTGTGATGAAAAATGAAAATTCAGGTAATCAGATGGCCATCGTTTAAAAAATATAATTAGTGCAGCTTAATAAAATGAATTGGCTCATTTGAAAGGTTATTTTGTCCCAAACAACTTTCATACTAATGGTTTATGCATAACTCGTATATGTTTAGAGATATTTATATTTGTTTGGCATAACTCCTATGAAAATGAAAATTGAGGTACTCAGATGGCCATAGTTTAAAAATATATAATTCATGCAGCTTAATGAATAGGCTCATTTGAAAGGTCTTGTTGTCCTGAACAACTTTCATGTAAGTTGTATACTTTTAGAGATATTGACATTTGTTTAGCATAACTCCTATTGTACTTCTAAGCAGCCTCAACTTTGCAAATTACTTCGCCAAGACAGGATTAGTTCCAGCAAAAGAAAGCTATCCCAAGGTCAAATTTCACTGACTTGAAAGTTTACTCCCTAACACAAGCTATAAACCAACTGAATCTTCATTTTAAAACCCTGTGTGTGTGTGTCTGTGCTAGCATTAGTGAATGACAATGATTTAAAACACTAGGAAAAATAAACTTAAGCAATACATAGTAAATAATGCTAAAAGTCTTATAAATATGAAAATATATATGTGTTAAGTAAAAGATAGGTTAGAAGACAACCTACCCTACTGTAAATTAAGTATTCACCAGCTGTTTCGCATAGTGGTGTCAATCGAATTTTACATAGTGTACTGTTCAGATACATTTTTCTTAAACTCTGTGTACAATAAGTCCATATTATTCATGAATAGTCAAACTTATACTATCTTAAACATGATATATCTGCAATTCTGTAACAAGTGACTAGTGTATGTGTACATTCAAAACCCAAACCTAACAAGACCCCCTTGTAATTGAGATACTGTTATCCTAATATGTCCATGTATCAACTTGTATCCACATGTACCTAAGCTGCTGTTGTATTAAATAACAGTTCTATAAATCTAAAACCAAAAAAAACAAAAAACACAACTGACAGCTTCAGCTTTTATTCAGGCACAGTTAAAATAGGGATCTTTTAGAGGTATGAATATAATTTATAAAAATAGAGATATTTCAAACCGTTGCACTTAAGTAATCAATTCATGTCCCCTTTAACTCAAGGGATCATTTCTAAAATGAGCAGACAAGCATGGGGACCACTTTTTTAGAGCATGCCACCACTGGCAGCAACCACTTCAAGACTGCTACCACCGTCTCCTAATACAATCGGGAAAACCAGAAGTAGTCTACCAGCACTGAGATCAATATGGTTAAGGCACATTTACCAGAAATTATTACTTTGAAAAGAATAAGAAAGTGACTGTGATGAAAACCAAATCCAAGACCAGCTCTCTAGTTTGTTAATAGTCTCCTCCTGAGTCTGATTTTTATGGTTGTGTGGGCCAAGCTCCACAGATGTTATGCCATCATCAGATTTGTAAAAGAGCACTGTGGAAGCACATAACCAGACCGCTGTCTAATGTTCTGCCTCAGTTCTCCAGCATAGTTTCCAGTTATTCTGTTAATGCAGCCCTTCCCCTCTGTGGGCAGCAAAAACATACCCACTTCCTGGTGCACTACTTTTCCTTTCCGCAAGTGTGGATGTGATGGCTGCCGTGTGCAACATGGTGGCACAGACTTAAACTGTGCATACACAAGTATCATGCATATGTATGTAACCCCCACACCACCTTTGGCTAGCTGGCCCCCCCTAAAAGAATTATTGACAGCTATATAGCATACAATTTTCTTTTGGCAGAACTACACTCATGGTACCACCCCAGCGTTGGAGTGTATACCAGGCTCATTATCTAGAGGATGGGGGGTAGGGGTACATACTAAAATGGACCTTTTTATTTACAACCAGTTCCAGGGCAGAGGATGCTAATCATATGCTACATCTAACTGCTAAGGAGCTCCAATAACATTCATAATAGAAGCAATAAGCGGAATGTCAAAAGCAGTACCTGGGATTTTGCAGTATGGCTTTATTTACAGATGTTACTTAAACCAAGGGTGGTCCCCCAAATGTTTATCATTGCAATACAGGCACACTCTCTTTTGCAGGACACTTTCCTAGGCAGTACTGTTTTCCACAAAAATATCTCTATCTCTCTCTTCCAAAGAGTATATCTGGGGGTTGTGCCACACACTTCAAACATTTTCCACACATTTCAAAAGTGTATATCTGTGGGATGTGCCACACACTTTAAAATCCTCCTGGTGCATGGTCATTGCCCAGGGAACACTGGTGCCCATCCACGAACCACTTAGCCCTGCCTGAGACTCCAGATGGCATTCCTCACCCTTTGCCCCAGTCTCTGCCATTCCTTCAGGGTTGCACCAAATGAGTCTTCAATCCCCAATGAATTGCTAAAGACTCCCAACTTTAACTTTAAATTCAGCACACTTGTGTTGAAAGGGGTCCCGACCTGTATGATCTAGCCTTATCTAGGGCACACACATACCTCACACAACTCCCTCAGAGAACAGTCTCAAATTCTGTACTCACAGATTAGTTGTTCCTTCCTCCCAGTCATGGAAAGAACAAAAGGCAACTTTCTTTCTCTGGTGGCTGTCAGATTCTACTCATTGTTCTTCCTTAAGGCAGCTGTGAACTTCAGGAACTTTGGGGGATTACCCCTTGGATCCACAAGAATTGCTTTCCCTCTCACTCCCCTGGGAGTGAAACTAGAGTCCTGCAGGCAAACTGAGGATTTTACCAAACTAGGGTGATAAATACCAGGGCTCCCTTTGACAGAGCCCCAATGTCAGACCTCCTGCCAGTCTAACTGCCACACTTGGACTTACTGATGAACATTCTAAGCTCCCAAGAGCAGCTGACTCTAAAATGGTTATATGAACAGACGAACACACATAAATGCCAGCAGAAACAGGCCTAACAGTCTATCGAGTCTGCTCGATTACGCAGCTAGTCCCTCAACTTGCAGCTGTCCCACCCACCCTCTCTCCCACACCTCTTAATTACCCCTCCCCTCACTCTGTCCTACCCCCTCTTAACCCCCCCACTGTACTACAGGCTACCACCTACTCAGACAGGGCATTCCACTTATCCACCACCCGGTCAGTGAAAAAGTGTCTCCTGATTTCCCTTCTGAATCTTCACCCCACCAAACTCAATTTATGCCCGCTCATGTCCTTCCCACTTTTAATCTGGAGGATTCACGCTGTGTCAGTTTTGTTAATCCCCTTTAAGTATTTAAAAGTTTCAATCATACCCCTCCATCCCTCCTCTCCACCAATGAATACATGTCCAGCTCGCACAGTCTATCCTCGTAGGACATACCCTCCAGACCCTGGATCATCTTTGTCACCCTGCGCTGTACACTTCTAATAATCTGATGTCTTTCTTCAAGAATGGGTGCCAGTACTGCACACAGTATTCCAAGTGCAGTCTGACCAGTGACCTGTACAGGGAAAGGATCACCTCCCTATTCCTGGAAGAGATACCTCTCACTATACACCCCAACATCTTGTTGGCTTTTGCTGCCACCTTCCTGCACGGTGCTGAGTTGTTCATATTCCCTGTTATAATCACCCCAAGATCTTTCTCCTCCCCTGTGCTTTCCAGCTGAACCCCTCCAAGCTGATAGCTCCTCCCCTGGTTCCTAGTTCCAAAGTGCAGTACTTTGCACTTCTTGGTGTTGAACCCCAGCTACCATGTTTCTGACCATTCCTGTAGTTTGGTCAGGTTGTCCTACAGCCCTTTCCACCCATCTGCATCATCTACCACAGCTCCCATTTTAGTATCATCTTCGAACAGACTGATCTTAGTCTGGATTCCATGTAAGATATCTGCTATGAATATCCCAAACAGGACTGGTCCCAGTACCGATCCCTGTGGCACTCGGCTCATCACATCCCTTGGTGATGAGAGCTCCCCCCCCACTACCACCCTCTGCTGCCTTCTCTTCAGCCAATTGGTGATCCATTTGACCATTTTTGTTCCCACTCCGGTATCCTCCAGCTTCCTCCCCAGCCTCCCATGCAGCACAAAATCAAAGGCCTTGCTGAAATTCAAATACAGAACATTAACCTCATGGCCCTTGTCCAGTTCCCTGGTCACCCAGTCATAGTACTCAACTAGGTTTGTCTGGCATGATCTTCCCAAGACAAACCCATGTTGCTCAACATTCTGGAGTCCACTGTCCTCCAAAAACGCCACCAGCCTCTCCTTCAGGATTGTCTCCATGAGCTTTCCCACAATTGATGTGAGGCTCACTGGTCTGTAGTTCCCCGGGTCATCCCTAGGGCCACTTTTGTGAATGGGCACCACATGAGTCATCCTTCAGTCTTCTGGTACACATCCTGTGTCCCGGGAGGTACTGAACAGATCAGCCAGTGGTCCCCCCAGGATCGCCACCAGATCTTTTAGCACCCTAGGGTGAATGCTGTCCAGATCCGGTGCCTTGTCCACCCTCAGTGCCCTTAATCCCTCCAGAACCCTGGCCTCTGTAATCCCTGTATCAGTCACCCCCCCTCTCCTCTCCTGCCCACCCCTCTCCTCCCCTAAAGTATCTGCCCCCCTTTCTCCTTCGTGAACACAGAACAGAAGTACTCATTTAGTGCCTCTGCAGCATCCTCCTCCTTCTCTACCTCCCCCATCCTTCTTAATCCTTTCTGTTTGGTTCTTGTTCTTCCATCTCTCCCTAATGTATCTGAAGAAGTCCTTTTCATCATCCTTGATGCCTTGTGCCAGCCTCAGCTCTCTCGAAGCCTTGGCTGCTCTGACCAGCCTGTTTACTTCCCTGGACCTCTTCATATACTCCTCCTTGTTTCCTTCCCCTCCTGATTTCTTGAGTCTCTGAAATGTTTTTCTCTTGGCCCTCACTCCCTCCATCACCTTCTAGGTTAACCAGCTGGGATGCTTTGCCCTGCCCTTCTTGCTATGTGTCTTTGCACACGTCCCAGGTAGCCTCCACCAGCCCTGTTTTAATAATCTCCCACTTTTGACAAGCAACCATGTTAAGCTGAATACTTGCCAGGTGCCTACCCACAATCTCCCCTATCATTTTAAAGTCCACCACCTTGAAATCAATCACCGTGGTTCCCGTATCCCATAAGTTATGCTGCTGAATCACATAATCATCCTTCCCTCAGGCTAGCTGAGTAAACAATGATGTCATTATGTAGAAAGCCCCAAATGACCTCCCCACCAGCTGCCTTTTCCTACCTGCCTAAGATTAGTACTAATGGGCTTTTAGTAACCCACGGGGACTAAGTTGTTACACATAGTTATGTCAGCACTGCCATGTTGTGCAAGGCTGACTCCAGGGCAAACTGCACATGCGTAGTACTGTAATCACTGCAGTATTACATCTGACTCCTGTGCAGCTAGAGCACAGCATATTCTGTTCACTACTATTGCCACTCCTAAAAGCTCTCCAGAGCCATATTGGTTCTGACCAGATCTTGTATTGTTATGTGTGTGTAAGAGGAGGATTGTGAGAGAAAATACATTTAATTATTATTATTGTTTTTTCAATTTTAGGCAGTTTTTTTGTAGGACCTGGTTGAAGAAATTTAGTGAGTAAAAGTGGCAGCCATGTTTGTGACGGCAGTCAGGGATGTGTTGTTGGCATTGATTTTATTGTGAAGGGGCTGCTGGGTCTTTATTCAACACTGTTGCATTGAGATAGCAGCATGGGTAAAGATGGTCCTCACCCAATCAGATTTCACAATTTTTGAAACCCATTTTATAATTCTAAACATTCTAAAAAAATCAAATCAAAATCAACTTTATTTTTAAAAAGTTTTAAAACAGCATTAAAATGTAACAACCATAACTAAATGAACGCCAGGCTAAATAAATATGCTTTCAAACCAGTTTTAAAACTATAGATGGTTAGGCATTCTAGGTACTCGTGTGACCATACGAGGCTGTCTAATACAAACAGTTCTAAAATTCTAAAGTTCTGAGTTCACTTTTCACTGCCCCTCTCACACACAAGGTTTGCCGATTATAAAAAGTTGCTAGATTGTCACAATCGACTTGGGGCAGGGAGTTTGACACAAGTGGTGACTTGCATCAAGCAATGCAGCAATGTTGATTTTACAAAAAACTCAGTCACAACTCCCTGCCTTCAAGTCTCTCGTGCCGAGTGCAGGACTTAGACCAGCTCCCATTTGCTCCATGGGGAGAGTCATTTTTCGGGGCTTGCGCCAAAGCTTTGGAGCAAGCTGCCATGAAGCGAATACATTGTTGCAGCTGTGCCAAGGGTACTAAAATGTGGTGCAAGCTGTGGCAAATTGAATGGTTGGCGCAGGGCTTGACACAAGCCCTGCATCCACCTTTTAACATCAGGCCCAAGAGATTCTCTTATTTTCTCCACGGTAAAACATTTTTATTTCAATTTCAGTTCCACTTTTTAACAACAGAAGTATTTAACATAATTTAAAATATGTTTATATTTACAGTTCCAGTATAAGAATGTCTGGTGCCAGAACTGTTCTGCTTTGCTTTGCAGTTCTCTCATCCAACGAACTGAAGAAGGCACTTTTGTTGCTATAAGAGATACCTGAACTGTACATACTGTAGAAAAATATGAAAGTATACTTATAATATAAGGATAATATAAATATAAGAATAAATATGAATGTGCGTGTGTGTATATATATATAGTATATATATGTATATATATATATATATATACAGTATATATATATATTTATATTTATGCAATGGAGGTGGAGATAAACAGAGTACGATAAATCCATTTATCTGACTACCTGTATACAGTGGTTATGTCATCAGCTGTTTATCCACACAGTGCTTATGTCATCAGCCATTTATCTATACAGTGCTTATGTCGTTTAGAATGTTCGGCCTTAGTAGCAGTATTAACCATATTCAAATGCAAATAACTTTAAAACAAAAAAATGATAGCATGGTACTGTGTGCGCGAATGTTGTTCAGCACGGACATATCTACAAAATGAGTGGTGTTTTATTTATTGCTACCATTTAGATTTTTTGATAATTAGCAAAAACACAGCAGAAAATTCATATTTGTTTTCATTTTGTCTGCAAACAAATGTAACTAACTTTAAAATGAAAATGATAGCATGGTACTGTGCACAAAGTTTATTCAGCACATAAATATCTACAAAATGAATGGTGTTTCATTTATAGATACTTTTTAGTTTTTTCAGAATTAGCGAAAAATAGAAAATTCCAGTTTTGTGCACTTTTTCTTTAAACAAATGCAAATAACTTAAAACCAAAAAATGATAGTATGGTACTTTGAGCACAGAAGTTGTTCAGCTTAAAATATCTACAAAAAGAGAGGTGTTTCATTTCTAGATTCCTTTTAGATTTTCTATAGTCACCAAAAAATTGCAGTAAATTCCATTTTTATTCGCTTTTTTGACTAACAAATGCCCCCTACAAAAGCAAAAACAAAAGAATTGCATAAATGGAATATGCAGTGGAAAACTCATGTAATAAATGATTTATCTGTACTCGAGCAGTTTGATCTCAGGCATCTCACTCGTGCCTTATGCCACTCATGAGGTTACCTGAGGTCAAACTGCTCTTGTGCAGATAAATCATTTATTACACTTGCTTCCATTGCATATCCATTATATATATATTTATATATATATATATATATATATATATATATATATATATATATAAATTAGTATATTATATGTAACAGTATACTTTATGTATCTATTCCTTCATCCCCTCCCCCATGGCCTGAAGTGTGTGGGGTTGGTTTAAATAGTATACTTGCTAAGGAAATGTTACTCACCATAGTAACATATTTTCTTCTAATGGATTACAACAGCCAGTGAAACTTGTGCATTATCTCCACAAGGTGCATGGTTCCCCAGAATTTCAAATGTTTTTTCAGAGATGATCTCTCACTGTACTGGTTTTGGGCCTGCCAACATTTCCATATGTGAACTGAAGAGACCAGAAAACTGAGATCTAATTAGAAAAAAATATTACAATTATAGTATTATAAATTTCAGATTTACCAGAGAAACCCAAGATATATGGAATAGTGGATGGGTGACCATCCACAACAAGGCTGTGTTTCCATCGAGGTTGTTGATGACATCATGGAGACCTTGAGAGAGAAGCTCGAGAGGTCTCCATGATGTCTTCAACAACCAAGATGGAAACACAGCCATAGTTGTGGATGGTTAATCATCCACTATTTTATATGGTATATGGTTCCTGGCTTGTGTCTTTTTCTTCTCCCCCCGTTGACAGTTACTACCTTCATTATGTCGTGCTGCTCCTGCTCCGGCTCATCCCGCTGTCGCTTTAGCTCATCCCACTCTCAGTTCAACTTCATCTAGTTTAAAAATAAAATAAAAAAAACAGCAATTCTCTTTTGTGACACGGAGCCCTGTGAGGCTCCCCATGTCAAGACGATGAGGGTTCTCTGACCGGTGCTCGCTTAATCATGCCGCCATGTTGCACAATTTTTTTCTCCTCACAGCATTGTTGAGTGAGCCAATCAGGTGGCAGGGCAAGGCAAAAAAGTTGTTGTACTATCGATGTGACGTCAGACCGATAGTACAACAACTTTTCTGACCTTTGAACTGTCCTACAACAAGATTTTGAAAGCCACGGCTTTCTATTCATAATAAGCCCTAACCATATTCTATAATATAAAACGCACATTACATGCGCTACACCATGCCACCCTGTTGAACTGTCCTTTTTCGATGCTTAGTTTAGACACTGAGAAGGCGCTCGACTGGGTGGTATGGAATCTTCTGTTTGCCACTATGAAATACATGTGCCTCCCCTCCCATTCCTTTAAAATACTCAAATCCATTTACCAGGACCCCAACGCCTATGTCAAAGTTAATAGTCAAGTATCAGACTCTTCTTCACTTTTCTGAGGCACCCGCCAGGGCTATCACCTCTCCCTTTTATTATTTGCACTGTACTCAGAACCTCTGGCCCAGATTATCAGAGCACATCCAGATATTCAAGATTCTTTACTAGGGGGCAGACATCAAACCCTAGCCTTGTGTGCAGATGATCTTCTTATGTACCTGGAGAAGCTGGAATCTTCCCTTACCTCTTTTTGGCAGACCTTCATGGATTTTGGACACCTTGCTGGATACAAATGTAACACACCAAAGACTGAAGTGTTGCAGTTTCACTATGTACCTAGTCAGCTTGCCAGACAACATTGTCAGTTCCAGTGGGACCGCCCTGCTCTTATATATTTTGGAGTATCTATCCCAATTAATTTGCATGATATTGGTGCCCAGATCTATGAACCCCTAACACAGCAGTTTATAAAAGATTTGGATACCTAGCACACAATCTCTCTCTCACTTTCCCAATGCATTGATAGTGTTACAATGGTCCTGCTCCCATGTATGCTATACCTCGATCAAACTTTTCCAGTCCCCCCACTGTTACATTCCTTCAGAAGGAGAAGTAGATTAGTCTCACAATATATCTGGAGTGGTTCTCATCCTAGAATTAAATTTTCTACCCTCCAACTGCCCACAGCAAAAGGGGACCTAGTTCACTCTAAGTGTTCACTATACCACGTGGCAGTTCAAGTTCACACTGTCTTGTATTGGTTGATGAACAGTTACCGAGCCCATTGGAAGATGGTAAAAATGGTGGAGGAAGACCTCTTGTCGATATATAAGGTTCTCTTAGCCTGCCCCCACACCCCCATCCAATTGGCTTACCTCCAACCAATTCCGTCTGACCACGCTTTATTTCTGGCAGAGATTCACTGCTCACAGTGGTCTCAGATCTACCAGGGTTTTAGTCACCCCATTTTCCCACAACTCTACCTTTCTCCCAGCAACCCTGAACACTACGTATTTGAGGTGTGAGAGGGTGGGCCTGGTCGTTCCCACACAACTCATGTCAGGCAGGACTATACTCCTCTTTCCTGAACTTCACATTGCTTTTTTCTCTACACTTTAGATATACTGTACTTAAGTGACTCGGTATTTAAAATCTGAATTATGGAAGTGGCCAGCAGAACTAGAAATACAATTCCACCAAACATGTATCCAGATATTAAAGAGCTAGTAGAACCAAAAATAGCAGATAGGAACATATTATAAATATAAAAAGTAGTCGGGTGTAACTTTTTATTTCTAAAGTATTTTTCTTTACTTTTACTCATTAAAATGTGTTCTATGTGATAATATTGTGCTGGATGTGTGGAACAGCACTCTGCATGGCAGCTGACATATCTAGTTCTATTCCTGCCACTACATCATCAGCACTGTGACCTCACTGACTGTGACATCACAGGTGACTGGCCTGTCAGCTACTATGAGACTCTTCCTGAGCAGCGTTGATGTCACAGTCAGTGAGGTCACAATGCTGGTGATGTAATGGGAGGAAAAAAGATAACTATGTCAGCTATCAACAATAGTGCTGTTCCACACATTACACATACCAACATCAGATAAAGAAAATATTCTAATTAAACAAAGGAAAAAGAAAATGTAACTCAGATATAAAAGGTAATAGTTGACTGCTTTAAAAAACTAATGTAAGTTTTAGGCAGTGCAGTAGCTCTTTAAGGGAGAAACCCCAGGAAGGAATACATGCTGCTAGGACACCAGCTTGAAGTAACACAGGTGGAGAGGGATCTTAGTGTAATCATTACAGATGGCCTTTGGACAAGCAAGCAATGTGAAAGGGCAGCACAGAAAGCAAATGGCATCCTCGGATGCATTGGAAGGGGTATAACTAGCAGAAAAAGAGAGGTGATAATGCCACTCTACAGATCACTGGTCAGGCCGCACATGGAATATTGCATCCAGTTTTGGAGGCCGCACCTGAAGAAGGATATCAACAGACTGGATGCAGTGCAGAGAAGGGCTACAAAGATGGTGCAGGGTTTGCACCAAGAGCCATATGAAACTAGACTGGCTGACTTACAGCTGTACTCACTTGAACAAAGAAGAGGCAGGGGGACATGATCAAAATGTTTTAAGTATATGAAGGGAATTAACACAAAGAGGAAGGAAAACCTGTTTCAGATGAAATCAGAGTCATACAAAAGGCCACAATCTATGACTGGCAGGAGGTAAATTTAGGGGAAACATCAGCAAGTCCTTTTTTTCAGAGAGGGTGGTAGAATCTTGGAATAGCCTACCGCAAGAGGTAGTAGACTCAAAAAATGTAAGGGAATTCAAACTTATGTGGGATAAACACTACACACAAAAAAGGAAATAGTCTAAGAGGAGGGGGGTAGGTATTCTGAGCAGACTAGATGGATCAAGAGGTCCCTTTCTGTCAGCAAATTCTTATGCTCTTACGTTCCTATAGTGCCTTACCTAATTTCCGCTACCTACCAAGCTTCTCTTGAATTATAAGCTCACTTGGTGGATGGTATCAAGTCCAGGTGGGAGGCCAATCTACATATCCAGATAGATCCCAAGACCTGGGATCAATACTTATCCTATATTCACAAACAAACCACTTCTCACTCCTGGAAAGAGTTCTCCTATCCTGAAAGACGGTTATCCTCTTCTTCCATACTCCACGTATAGTTGCTAAATTCCACCCTACACAGGGCTCACATAGATGGAGGGGCTGTGGCATCTCCCCAGCAACATATTTAGTTTAGTTTAGTTTATAGTCTAGGAATTAATATCTTTGAGCCAGGGCTCTTTTACAAAGGTTCCACGTCACAAAGAACATTTAACAAAGCACGATACACATTACAGGAAAAACCAGACAGGAAAGTTACATCATAAATTTGCTATTAACAGTTTACGGCAGTAACGTTTTTAAGTTTCATAGAAAAACAAGCTATAACAGGTTCAAGCGAGTAGACAATTTCGAGGTTAAGGAAACTTCCAGGAGAGGGTGATCATTAGCGCAAAAGGAGGCTAGAGAGGAGGGAAAGGTGGTGGTGGGAGAGTAAGTGAGAGGGACAGGAAAAAAGGGGGGGAGTGAGTTTGGGTGGGAGACAGGAAGTAGTAGAGGTACCAGAGGGTTCATTAGTCAGGGAGGAAGAGGCCTCAGATGTGAGGATGGACATGAGGAGTAGTAGTCTTTATCTAGCACAGTCACAGTTGCTAGTGGTGGTGAGGTGGGCATAGAGCATGGATTTGAAAGCTTCAAGCGAGGTTGAGGATAGAGTAGGTGGACTAAGCGCATTGAGCCATGTCGGGGCCCTGTATGCGAAAGATCTTTGTCCCTGTGCAGTCCGGCATCTCGGAACCAGGAAAGGTTGGCGTTCAGATCTGGTGGAGGGTCATGAGCCAGGATTCAGTCAGAGTAGGTTTTGAATACATAATGGAGTCAGTACCAATATAGATTTTTTTGCCATTGTGCAGGTGAGATAAATAAGACGATTTGATAGGTTCAACCAGCCTGATTCATAGTACAGATCACACGTGTGAGTCAGTCTTTGAGCCCCCATGAGGAGCCGGCAGGCCTTATTTAGAGTGATTGAGATACGCCTTAGAGCAGTGGAGGTAGCTGAGCCATAAATAATAAGGCCATAGTCAATGATTGAGATTATGGAACTCTGTATAGCTATTCTCAATGCCGCTTGATTTAGAAATTGACGGTTATGGAATAGTATTCCAAGGCATTGGTTCACTGTTTTCGCAGTGTTGTCAATGTGGGTTGCAAGGTGAGCCTTGGTCAAAAGTGGTGCCAAGGTATTTGAAAGTATTTACTTGGTCCAGTGTAATTCCAGAGGTTTGTATGGTGAGTGGAGTATGCCTATTTTGTTTTGGTGATTGGAGAAGAGCATGGCTTTTGTTTTATTGTGGTTTAGCACAAGTTACTATCCAGGAACCACCTTTCAACACTAGAGAAAGCAAGTTGCAGGCTTTTCGTAGGGAGTTTGGATCCTTGTGGGAAGAGAAATTACAGCATCATCAGTGTATAAGATTATTTTCTCCTGGCAGATATCTGGGAGGAGTTAAGGAACAGGCTAAAGAGGAGTGGTCCAAGAATTGATCCCTGTGGTACACCGAGAGAACTGGTTTGAAGTCGGAGAGTTCATTAGAGATTTTACAGCCTGTGACCGATTGGACAGGTAACTTTACCCAAGCACAAGGACCTCGGCCAGCCCTAGGCTAGAAAGTAGAGGTAAGTAGGCCATGATGGACTGTGTCGAAAGCTTTTGTAAGATCGATAGACTGCACCTGTTTGGCACCTTTGTCCAGGGCTGAGTGGACTTCTCCAGAGAAATCAAGTAAGGCTGTTGTTGTACTATGTCCTTTCCTAAAGCCGTGCTGTTGATTACAGAGTAGATTGTATTTGTCCAGGTAATCAGAGAGTTGGTTTGCCACTATTCGTTCAAGTGCTTTGGAGGGAGGGAGTATTGATATTGGTCGATAGTTTCCTGTTGAGGTTTTGTCCCCCCCTTTGTGCACTGGCGTAACTATGGCAGATTTCCATTTGTTGAGAAATTGACTTTGGCAAAGTGACAGATTAAGAATTTTTGCAAGGGGGTGAATTACTTCATTCAGGGTGAGAGACAGGATTTTTAGATCTAGTGTGTCACTACTTGTTCTGGATTTGGAGCAGGCCTTTCTTATGTACTTGTGTGCTTCGTGCACTTTGATTTTCTTAAGTAAAATGTGGTTTGTCACGAGGTGTTTTATGATACTAGGCTAGGCACAGGTAAGTCCGAGAAGAAATCTGGGGAGGACCCCACTAAGGTCTGTGAATGTCTTATTAAGCGCATCTGCAATAGACTTTGGGTCAAGAGTGGTGGATCCATCAACTTTCATAATGGTAGGTGATGATTTTGATTGTTTACCCATTATGTTTCGGATGTTGTCCCAAAAAGCTCTTCCATCACCCAGGTGGATTCAAGGGCATTTTTGAAATAGGCGCTCTTCATTTGCCTAATTTGTGAGGTACATCTATTTCGTGCCTGCTTGTATTTTAGGGTATCATGAGGTGAGCCTGTGTCTCTGGCAACTGCCCAGAGGTGGTCCCAACCTTGAGCTCGGCAAGTAGTTTGGCAGTAATCCATGGATTTGATAGCACTTTGATTTTACGTTTTTACTGGGGCGTATAAGTCGCATGCAGAGTTGAAAGATTTAATGAAGTATTCTAGTGCGATATTAATATCAGTTGATTCAAGGATTGGTGTCCAGTCCTGTTGTGGAGATGGGTTTTCAACAGATAAGATTCCCATAAGGCAATACTCTGCTTGTTATAACTTTGGGGGTGGCTTGAGAAATTTATTAGACCAGGTACAGGACACTGGGAGTGGTCACTGAGAGTCAGGGAGGACTTTAATGTTTTTATCCGGTCAGGGTGATTTGTGAGAACCCAGTCAATAAGGGTGCTTGTACCAGTTTTGTAATTTTTCCGGGTGGGGGAGGTTACCATCTGAGTCAGGTTTGCTGCTAGGATGTCATCTTTGTAAGAGCCAGTGTCAGAGGCGAGCCAGTTTATGTTGAAATCCCCGAGGAGGAGGAGGAGGAGCTCATTTTCAGAGGGCTGCAGACTAACAAAATCAAGTACAGACTTAATACTGGCACGGTGGTCTTTTGGAGGGATATAGACTGCAGCCACTGTGAGAACTTTGTTTTGTGCACCAAGAAGCAGTTTGATAGGGAGGAGTTGCATCTGCGTATTTGTGGGGGTGAAGCTGCCACGTTGACAGGAGAGGTTGTCCTTTATGTAGATAGCACAGCCCCCACCTTTCTTGCTTGCCTGGTCGAGTCTGAAAAGATTGTAGCCTTCAAGCGAGACCGCATGATCCGGGGTGCTGGGAGATAGCCAGGTTTCACAATGGCTAGTATATCAGGTTTTTGTCCAGCGAGAGTTTGAAGAGATGCCAATTTGGGAAGGAGGCTGCAGATATTTAGAGTGATAATGGAGACCACTACCAACTTTCCCTGTTTTTGTCGGCTTCAGTGCAACAGGACCAGGGTTTGGGTGTATCCACCAGATATTAAAAGTAGGAGGAGCAGGAGTTTCAGCGATGCCATTCGTAGTTCATAATAGGTTGGAGGAGTTTCTGCTTGTACTTTTTAAGATGCTTGGATTGTCTTCTGGAGTCCCAGTAGAGGGTGATCGTTAGTGAGTTATAATGATGTGGCGGTTTCAATTAGGAAATATGGCTCTTGCACCCAGGTATTAATTGGGTGATGTTTGTTTAAGACTTCAGAGTAAAAGCCATGGTACAATGTTTCGGGTAGTAGTATAGAAAGGTGAGAGTAGGTGATGGGGTAGGGTGAGGCGGAGGGGAGTTGGCATAAAGGAAAAGGAGGGTGAGGGTGTGCAGGAACAGGTGGAGGGACTAAGCCAAGCATTTTTTAGCGAGACAGGAGAGAGCCAGTGAGTGTGGGCTGGGCAGTCGGGAATTGGCGACCAATAGGAGGGTGGTGGGTGCAGTTTTAGTGGGCTAAAGTGGATAGCTAAGCACTATGGCGAAGTACAGAGAAAATGAAAAAAAAGACTGGGAGGGTTTGGTGCCAGAGGGTTTAGAGAAGTACTATAGTACTGTTGAGATCCAGGATCACATAATATGTTAAAGTTCCTGAAAGGTGATAAACTGTGGCCTGGGCATATGCAATGTGTAAAATCCTTTTGTCTATATGTTTCCTTTGTTCTTCAAAGTCCTCAGAGATAAGTACAATATCTTGGGAGTAGGTCAGATAGTAGGCATATGCAATGTGTGAAATCCTTTTGTCTGTATGTTTCCTTTGATCTTCAAAGTCCTCAGAGACAAGTACAATACCTTTGGAAAAGGTCAGACAAAAATGTTGATTCAGTCACAAAATGTGTTAAAATTCCTTTGTTCTTTAAAGTCCACAAGTGCAGTTGCTTTAAGAGTGGTCAGATGAGAATGTTGAAAATGTTGATTCAGTTGCAGGACCCAGCATCACCATGTTTGTAAGACTAGTTGTAAGGCATATGCTTCCTTGGGGAGGCTTCAAGAAAGTTGATTTAAAATTAAAAAGCTGATACCTGATGATGGCGATTTGCAGAAATTCAGTCCAGGAGACTTTCACCAATGTTGTGTGCAAGAATGGCACAGGTATTCCCAGCAGAAAAACATGTAAATGAACAAAAACTAACCTACAGACACAGACAAGCACAAACAGCCACCCACACAGCCCCAGGAGGAGGAGGAGCTTACCATGGCCATGTCTTTGGTCCTGCCCTGCACTGCAACCATATTGGGACCAACTACTAACTGCCCTACAGTCCATGTATGGCACAGATTTTACCCTTTCAGCTACAATGCTAACATACTAACATACTAATCAGCAGCAATTTAGGCCTTACAGTCTATCGAGTCTGCTCGAACCTCAGATCCCTAGTTGGGTGCCGAGGCCTTCCCCCCCAGTGTTCCAGAAACCCCTATCATCCATCCCCACCCCCATGGGCCAGGCCATCATCTGGTACATCCACTTTCTGTGTCTGTCCCAGCCTATCTTGAAGCCCTCTACTGTGGATCTCTGAACCAGCTCACCAGGCAGCGCATTCCAAGGGTCCACCACCCTCTCAGTGAAAAACCTCCTCCTCTTCCCTCCTCACCCTTCTACCTTCCAACTTCAAACCATGCCCTCTGGTGATACCTCCCTGCTTTAGTCTAAAGATCCCCTCCATGTTTACTCTATTTATTCCCTTGAGGTACTTGAAGACCTCAATCATGTCTCCCCTGTCTCTCCTCTCCGCCAATGAAAACAGGCAGAGCTCCTCAAGTCTGTCCTGAGACGTCAAATCCCCTAGTCCTCGTATCATCTTAGTTGCCCTCCTCTGTACCCTCTCCAGGAGCTGTATGTCCCTCTTCAAGCGTGATCTCCAGTACTGTACACAATACTCAAGGTGTGGTCTAACCAGTCCATTGTACAGCGGCAGAATCACTTCCCTGCTCCTAGAGGTGATCCCCCTTGCGATGCATCCCAACATCCTGTTTGCCTTACTAGCCGCTGTCCTGCACTGTTCAGAGTTATTCATATATGCATCCACCATGACCCCAAGGTCTTTTTCCCCTGTTGAGGCCTCCAGTGCCTCCCCTCCCAGGGTGTACCTGTGTTTAGGGTTTCCCTGCCCAAGATGCAACACCTTGCACTTGGTGACATTTAATTTCCATGTGTGAGCCCAGCTTTCCAGGGTGTCCAGGTCCCCCTGCAGGGCCAACTTCCCCTCTTCCCTGTAAACTACTGCTCCCATCTTGGTGTCATCAGCAAAGAGACTCATTTCACACCCTATACCCTCCCTGATGTCCGATATGTATGCATTAACCAGGATCGGACCCAGGACCGAGCCCTGCGGTACCCCACTACCGACCTCTCTAGGGTTCGAGAGCTCCCCACCGACCACTACTCTCTGGGTGCATCCAGCTCGCCAGTTTTCAATGCCTCTGACCATCAAAGGGCCTACTCCCAACCCCATCAGTTTTTCCACCAGACCATTGTGGGGAACAGAGTCAAATGCCTTGCTGAAGTCCAAGAATAATACATCCACAGGCTTTCCCCTGTCCAGTTCCGATGTTACCCATTCGTAGAACTCCACAAGATTGGTTTGACATGCTCTACCTGGCACAAACCCATGTTGCCAACTATCCAGACCACACACTTCCTTCAAGTACACCCCCAATCGTTCCTTTAGTATACTCTCCATTAATTTTCTCACCACCAAGGTCAAACTGATGGGTCTATAGTTGCCTGGTATTTCCCTCGACCCCCCTTTATGGATTGGCACCACATGTGCCTCTTGCCAATCCCTAGGTACCCTCTCTGTCTCAAGCGACCTGTTGAAGAGCTCCACCAGGGGTACAGCCAGTATGTCCGCCAATTCCCATAGTACTCTCAGATGAATGCCATCTGGTTCAGGAAATTTATCTTTCTTTAGGGCCATGAGGGCTAACCACACCCTTTCGGTGGAGATAGCATCATCCGTCCCCTCCACCTTACTGGTCTTTTTATCCTTATCCTGATGTGACACCCCTAGGGTACCTCTCCCTCTCTCTGTCTTGCTCCATTTCTGTTGCTCCCCTGATCCCACTCACTACCGCTTCTATCCCCGTCGTGCCTTGCTTTGTAGATATCCCATCCCCCTCCCTCGTGAACACAGAGGCGAAGTACTCATTTAATACCTCTTCCTGGTCCCTCGCCTCTTCCATCCACCCTCCTTCTGATCTCAATCTGCTGAGATGGACCTTAGTTTTTCTCCACTCCCCAATGTACCAGAAGAACCCCTTTTCCCCTCCATGTATCCCCTGTGTCAGCCGCTGCTCTTTACTGTACTTTGCCCCCCTCACCATCCGGGTGACTTTTCTAGATGCAAGATGGTACATTTCCTTTTCCCTAACCCCTCTTGTTGTTTTATCTTTTTGTAGGCCACCTTCTTTTCTCCGACTGCTACCTGAATCTCACTGGACCACCAACATGGTTTATGTGACCTTGCTCCCTTACGTTTCATCTTAGCGCAGGTCCTGACTGCCTCATGAAGTCCCGGTTTTATGACCTCCCATCTCTTTTCTACATTGGTCATTGAAGTAATCCCCTTCAAGTGATCCTTGAGAATATTTCCCATGCCCACAAAGTCTGCCCCCCTGAAGTCCGCTGCCAGTGTCCTAGATCTCCCCACCTCCCCCCATGCTTATTTGAAACCAGACAGTATTGTGGTCGCTCCCAGTCAGGGGATCCTCTACAACCAGGTCCCTTACCAGATCCCCATCTGCCAGAACCACGTCCAGGACATGCCCCTCCCTTGTGGGCTCCATCACATGCTGCTTTAAGAACACATCCTGGAAGCTGTCCAGCAGCCTCTGCTCCTTGTCCACCTTAGAGGACATGGTTCCCCAGTTTGTACCTGGCATATTAAGGTCCTACATCAACACCACTCCTTTTCCTTTTGGTCCACACTGGGCAATGATGTTGTCCAGCAAACCATCCTCCAAAATCACCCATCCCGGGGGACCTATATACTACACCCAGCTTGACCTTACCTCCTGCTGGGGTTCGTAAGGTGACCCATAAGGCCTCCACATTTCCCTCTGCCTCTTCTACCCTAGCAATTTCTATGTCATCTCTAATAAACATAGCCACTCCACCCCCTCTGCCCACCTTTTTATCCTTCCTAAGCATAGTGTACTCCCCCATGTTTAGGTCCCAGTCATGGTTTTTGTTGGTCCACGTTTCTGTGACTGCCGCCACATCCACCCCCCCCAACAACATGGCCTGGAACTCTGGCAACTTGTTTCCCAAGCTCCTGGCATTTACTAACACCACCCCCCACCCCTTATCCCTGATCTCTGATCCCCTTTGTCGAACCCCACCCATGTTCCTTATACTTCCATCCTCCCTCTGCTCCTCCTGAAACCTCCTCCCCTAGTCTGTTTCCCCCCTCCCCCCTGGGTTTGAAGGCTACTCCCCTCATCTGGAATAGAGGGCTTCTGGTCAGCCCCTCCCTTATCCCTCCACCCCCACAAGTTTAAACCCCACCTTTCTTGAATGTAGTCAGTCACAGCCTGTTTAAGAACTTCCTTCCCTAACGGGGCAAGACGAAGCCTGTCCTTGGCATACAGTCCCTTATCCTCACAAACTCCTTCCCAGCCCACTCTCTTCACCCCACTTCCTGAGCCAGTCATTAACTTCTGTGATCTTCATTTTTTTCTCCACAGAGGCCTTTGGTACTGGCAATATCTCCAAAAAGGATATGTTGCATCCATTATCCCGACAGACTCTGGCAAGTTCTTGGAACCTTGCTTGGATTTCCAAAACACTATTTCCCTCTAGATCGTTAGTTCCCAAACGCACCAGGAAATCCGGTTTCCCTCCACAATACCTAACCAATTCGTACACCATGAACTTTGCTCTGTGCACTGTCAACCCAGAGATACTCATTACCTTCACCTGGCTATGGCATCCACTCCTCTGTCCCTCCCACTGGATACCCCTAGTCATTGAGTCTCCCAATAACAGAACCTTAACACCGCCATCATCCTTATGGTTACCTCCACTATGCGCTCTCAACCCCCCATCCCCCCTTTATTCATGATCTCAATTCCATGGAAGTCTTCCTGCCTTATTAGAGACCCCCTTGTCACCCTCCCCTTTCTGCCTCCCTTGTTATTTTGCCCACTTAACTCAGACCCCCCCCGAATAGGTGACCCCTTTAACCCTCTCTTATCCGAACCATTTATCCTGGCCCTGATGGCTTCACCTTCCACCACACCACCATTCTCCCCCCTTGTAATAGTACCCCTACCTCCAAAGGCCCTCTGTGGGTCCCCTTTACCTAGGGCCCCATCCTTGGTACAGACCCCCCCTGCTGAAGGGGGGCTCCTCACCCACCTCCTTGTCTCCCAGTTTCTCTCCAGTCATGCTCTCTTCCCTCATGTCTGCAATATGTTGCATCTCCCCCATCTGTTTAACATTTATGTTTCCCCTTCTCCCTCTGGGACTATTTCTATCCTTTCCATTGCCGGTCTGTGATGCCCTATAGGTATTAGACTCCCTCCCCCCGGCCTCTGTATCAGTTTCCTCATTTCCACCAACCCCTTCCTCCCCCTCTAGGTTGCTTAGTAGCTCAAATTTATTGTAACACTCTATGCCAGCCTCCATCAAGTAACATGAGTTTCCCCCGACTGCCCCTTTAAACTGCCCCTCTTCCTCCCCTCTTGCCCTGTTCTCCTTAGGAGCTCCCTTCCCACAGTCTGGTCTTTTAGGCTTCCCCACAACAGCCCCTCCCTTCTCACTGTCTGCTCTTCTAGGCTTCCCACAACAGCCTCTCCTGACTCTTCCCTCCACTCTCTTTATATTCGGAATGTTTACCCCGTACGTTTTCCCCTTAGCATCAACATCCCTATCTAAGGGTCCTCTGTCCCTAATATACCCCCTCCTGCTTGCTGTAACATAATGTCCTGTAATCTCTGAGCGTTACCCCAGCCTCCCCTCAGCCCCACCCTTCTGCTGCTAATACCCACACCCCTTATCCTTGGACACCCCCCCAACTCCCCAGCTTACTCCTTAACCAATATACTTCACTCCTGATACAAGATAGCTGTCTACAGAGTGGACAGCCTCCCTCTCTCCAGGCTCAATTGAGAATTATTGCCATCCCACAGCCTGTGCAGCCTACAACCCTTCCGAAGATGCCTGCCATGGTGGAATGTGGCCACCCTGTTTGTCCCTCTCTGTTCATAATGGCACACATCCCTTTTCTCAGTCCCTTCCCCCTGGAATAATCTCTATACTGACTGCAGTTATTTACTAACCCAATTTCAACCCCACCAATAAAGTTCCCAAGTCTCACAAACACATACAGTCCAGTGTGTGTCCAGTCCCACTAACAGTGTGTGTATGAAGACATCAGGTACTGTATGATGTCACATGCCCACCAGTTCCTGTCGCTTCAAATTTCAGTCACAAACAGAAATGCACAGTCCTTCAATCCCAACCTCCAGTGGCTTTTCACATTTAAATTTCACTCTAATTATCACTGCCAAACAAGCGTTCCCACACCCAGCACACAAGCCCCAATAGTTACAGTATCACAGCCCAAGTAACAGTTCTAACTCAGAGTAGTAATTTTTAACACACAGAACTAATTTCAAGTACAAAACTATTCAAATATTTCAGTTAAAACAGAAGATAAAACCAAACCTCTTTCCTGAACAACTTCCCACCTCTGTTCCCAAGTGGACAATGAAAGACAAGATGATTCTTGTAATTAACCCTCCCCCTAACACCAGGCAAACATCACATTTAAATTTCACTCTAATTATCACTGCCAAACGAGTGTTCCCACACCCAGCACACAAACCCCAATAGTTACAATATTACAGCCCAAGTAACAGTTCTAAGCCAAAGTAGTAATTTTTAACACACAGAACTAATTTCAAGTACAAAACTATTCACATATTTCAGTTAAAACAGAAGATAAAACCAAACCTCTTTACTGAACAACCTCCTACCTCTGTTCCCAATGCTGTTATTCCTGGATTCTTCCCAAAGATTGTGGGAACTGAAGGTTAGAAAGCTGTTGAACAGCTGTCTGCTAGTGGCCATAGAGGTATTTATCAAGTTCTGGCTTACCTCCACAACACTTACCATAGGCCATTGGCAAAATGTTATGACACAGGTATACAAAATGGAAAAACTGACTACAAGGTTTAATGATAGACTGAAATTTTTGAATTATTGTGTGCAGATGAGTGGTTTATATGCTAGAAAACAGACCAGACTTTGTTCTGTGAATTTTTCATTAGTAGGCAGTGTGTTGTCTGTATTAGACAGCCAGGTGAACGTGCCATAACATTGTATATTGCTATACCATACTTTTGAGATGTCTGTTTGTTGTGTATAAAATCAAATCAATAAGTGAGAAAATAAAAAATAAAAACATTTCAGATTTATAAAGTTTTAATGGCACAGAACGAGCAACAGCAATCATTTAAAGCTCAAGCTTTAAACAACAATAAATTATTCTGTAGAACCTTATTTCCCTATCTTGAACTGGGAAGGCGGGAAAGGGTTAGTTTGACTGGTTGTTTTCATCCATTAGAAGAAAATGCCACTACAGTGAGTAACTCTTCTTTCAAACTACATAAATTAAAACAGCCTAATCAAACTTTGACAGATTTCAAGCACAGCCCTGAGTTGGTGAGTTTTAGAATTACTTTGGGAATAGATTCTAAAGTATAGGGATCCTGAACCTAACATCTTTTCTTGCAGCGAAGACATGTGAATGTGCAGAGTGTAGGCAAGGTAACAGCTTTGTAAACTTCTGCCAGCGGCACATTTCTTCTAGCATTTACTGATGCTGCTGTACTCCCAGTGGAATGTGCTTGTATGCTATCTGGAGTTACTTTCCCTGCCTTGGTATGGCAGAAATTTATTGCGGATTCTATCCACCTCAATATGGTCTGTTTAGAGGCCGGATGTCCCTTTGACAAGTCACTTTACATGACAACCAATTGTTTATTATTCCCAATATCCTCTGTTCTAAACTTATAGGCACTAAGAGACATCATAGCAATAAAGGTTTCATTTCTGTTATCTGATTGGTTAACAACAGAAGACAGTCCTCACATTAATTTTTAATTAATACCCCTGTGTAGCCTCAACACCTGCACCATGATCCATAGCATCTAATCCATCCTAGAATAATTCTGCTTTACATTCCTTTTCAGTTTCATTCAACACCACTGCCATTTCACAATGTGAACTCCTGTAACAGGTCGATTTTGGCATTTCAAGACTTGCCAGTCTTGTTAGCAAACTTTATTTTACCTAAGATCATAAATTTATTTGTTAGCCTGTAACAGTTAACCCCTTGTATTTTGTTATGCTCAAGCTGTAGTGTGATGGCAAAACAGCTTTTTTCATAGTGTTTTCAGCCATGACATGGCAACTGCAACAAACAGTAAGTAACCAGTGCATTTCAACAGCGCTATAACAGCAGCAGCATGTAAATGATGTTACAGAAAAGAAAAACAGTACCAACCCCTTCTGTAGAAATGTTTTCCCATTACTAACTTCCCATGCCTGTCTGATAACACCAAAGCTCAGGAAGTCTGTACTTTCACAAGCCAACTGGCAGTCATCATACCAACCAGGCAGCATGATGCAGGAAAGCACTTCAGTCAGGGACTCTAATTCCATGCTTAGCACGTGACTGCAGACCAGTGTTATCAGAATAAAATATGGCAGATGGACTATTTTACTAAAAAACATGGTAATTTAAAGAAAAATAAAGCAGAATAGTAATAAAAATGGCTGGACATTGCTATAAAACCAAAAAGGTACTCCCAGGGCTTACATTACCTGTCAGTTACTCATCGCTAGCTTCACCTCATACCATATTACACCCTAGTGGGTGAGTTAAAGACAGTTAATGTAACTCCTGGGGGTATATTATGACTTAATTATGACATCTAGTGTTTGAGGTGTTCCTGCCCTCTATTGGCATTGGGGCTTTGGAACATACTCTGGCATGGTAATAGTCTAATTCAAGTGAAAATCTCACACCGTCTTTGGGAGGACTAGTACATTTACTAACACCACCTTTTCTCTCTGGAAAATGGTTCACCCACATTAGGGTGAAACTAAACAGAGCGCTGTAAAAAAGAGCGCAACCAAAATGCCGACTGTCAATGCAGCAACATGAAATTGCGTCGCCATGCAGCCACGACAGCAGGAATTGCAGGAGCAGAAGTGGCTCCTGTCTCCATGATTTTATGTGGGGGCTTTATCCCCCACACCCTTCAGTATTTTTATATGAACAACTCCAGCTAGCACACACGGGGAGACAAAAATTTAGTAATGGTGGCAACCCCTCCACACACACACACACACATACTCACACTCACAGTAACAGATGCTGAGATGTCTTGGACACTGAAAACAGTCAGGCACCAATGCTGATGCTCATATTCCAATGCCCTCTTTTTGGTGCCACTCCACCACTTCTGGTCACCTGGTGGGCCAACCCACAAACTCTATGGCCAAAGGCAGCACAAATTTGTAAAAGGGTGATCGATCATGCCAGACAAATCTCATTGATTTCTGTAATATAGTGATACAGGCAGTGGACAAGGGTCAGGTTGCTGATATTCTGTATACAACACTCTTTGGTCTCTCTCCCTATCTCCCTTGGAGATGGGTAGGCATGGTCCAGGGAATCTTCTTTGTCTTGGGGTATATTTAAGAGTTCCCTTGCATTATTATATATTCAATATGCACACACCCAAGCCTGGAGTTTCTCAGGGCATACCCAGACCCTTTCAGGTGCTTTGAAATAAATAAACCGTGGACACAAAAGTTTCTAGCACTTGTTCTTTTCCTGGTGAATAAACTGTACAAGTTTAGTTACACTCATTGCACAGATCTAAGGATCACAATGCATCATGGTCTAGGTTCAAGCCTTCCGTCCTGTCTCCAAATTACTGTATTTTTCCTCACTCATATTCAGAGCTATTTGCAGTGTTCCTCCTGGGTTCCCAGACTAAGACCTGACCCCACCATCAGGATCACACCAGCATGGCAGACCTCCAGTGCAGTTTCTCACTAGCACCCTTGATAACCCTGGCTCATCCAGGCACTTTGCAGTTCTTCATAATATTTAACTGTGAACTTCATACTTTGTCCTTCCTCTGCATGTACTCTCATGCAACATGGATGGATGGGTCTGTCTGTGTTTGCCAGAGCAAGGCTCTCCAATTGTCCTTTCCCCTCCATCCTTACAGTAACTGCAATTGACAATACTTGATCATTATCAGACTCTGAATCCTCTAGCTCTTATACTATCCCGGTGCATTCTCTTTCATGACCTCCTTTATTTATTTATTTTTTTGCAGCTTTTCCCTGTTATGCCTTAAGTTTGCTTCTGGTATCATGTTATGAGGATGTATATCCCATTATCGAGTTTAGTCTCTGCCAGGGGAGAGTATTCCAGGGCCCAGTGCCTTTCTTGGTATGGTCAACTGCCAACTCTTTTCTGCTCTAACACAAGTCCATATGATTACATCCACACACAGCCATGTGTCCTCCAAGGCAACCTTTGACCAACAAGCACAGACCCTTTCCCCCCTGGTTCTGAACAAAAGTGCCTCTGTATAGGGACTTGACTCCAACTGAACTTCTATATACCACAGCGACAAATCTTCTACCTTCTCTGTTTGATTTCTGCTCCACTCGCCTGCCATCTTCAGGTGCACTGTCACTGCATGGGCCAGTCCCTGGGACCACTCCCTCCTCCAGGATCTCTCTTGATGTCTTGGAGGAGTCACTTACAGGCTACCTAACCATTGCATTGTTTTCCTTGATAAGAACTCCCCTTGGGTTCCTACACTCTCCCAGTGGTCCCATTATATATTTCCCTTTTATGGACAAAGTACACAGAAAAATACCCCCCCCCCATCACAGATCCCAAAGATATGTTCTCCCAAGTGCTAGAAGTCCTTCCTTGTCAAGCTACCAGGGTCCTGGGAAAAACAGTCTCCAACACATTACTATAAATAGGGGCTTATTACATGTTATTTATAAAAAAATTTATTTAAAAAGTTTTACCAGGAAAGGCATACTGAGCTAAAAATAACTCATTTCCAGATACATCCTGGGGGGAAGGGGAATAAGAGAATACAACTGGGGTATACATAAAACCAAGATTCACAAAAAATAGAAAAAGTATAATGGTAAACAATAACAAGACACTAACAACATTATAAGAATGCTTATTCATTAAGATTCATTAAGAAATTAGGAGCAATAAAAGGTCGTGACCCATGTGGTAGCTCTTTTATGACATAATGAAGTAATTCATGTTTCCTCCCATATTTATATAGTTATCAAGATTTCTTTTAAAGTTTTCTTTATGTTTCCTTATGATCACACTTTCAGGTAATCTATCCCATAGGTTAGTTGCTCTGATGGTGTAAAAGTTTTTTCTTTTATTTGAGGTATACTTTTTAGATTTGACCTGTAAGGGATGACCTCTTACTTCAAATCTATCAAGTTTATACCGTATGTTTAATTCAGTCATTAACTTAGGTCGTTCATTAGATCAAAATAAAATAACATATCACCCCACGATCTTCGTAGTTCTAAGCTGTGAAGTCCTAGAGAGTCTAGCCATTCTTCTTATGGTTTATCTTTCAGATTTTTATTATGTTTGCTTGCACGCATGTGCAAGAAACATAGTGCCATCATCCGAGATTTCGGAGGTGTGTCACCTCCTTCTCCAATTCAGTCAGTATGTTGGCAGGCTCAGCCCCTGTAAGCCAATGCATGCTGGAGCTGTCTATGACAAGCTGCAAAATGCAGTGGCATACAGTTGAAAGGGGGAGCTACGCTTCAGTGAGCAGCGATAAGATATCGCCTGATCATGCGCAGCTCTGCCTACACACACACACACACACAGAAACGCACGCATACTGCGTGCTGCCCTCCCCCCCCACACACACACACACATAGCTGACGGGGGTGCCCAATCCCCCGTCGGCTTGTGCTGCGCCCCCCCCAAAGCCTTCCACATGCCATGCTGGGTGCCTACCCCAGTGTGGCAACTCATAGAATAGCTGATGGGGGTGCCCAATTCCCCAATCGGCTCCACTGTCCTCACCCCCACCGAGTACTGGGTGCCACGCTGGGAGCCCACCCCAGTGTGGCAACTGATCATATGGCCAATGGGGGTGCCCAATCCCCCGTCAGCTCCACAGCCCCCCCAGCCATCCTTGTGCCACACTGGGAGCCCACCCCAGCATGGCAAATGTCCCACGTCATCTTTTATTTTTTTTTTAACCTGCAAATTAAAAACGGTCCCACGGCGCTTCTCCCAGCCCCCCCTCTCACAACCTGCACCCACCCACTGCGCACCTGCTTCCCCACACCCCCTCACCCCATACTTACTCCAAAGCTCAAGCGTGACGATCTTTGGTGGACCGGGAACATGTCTGCACTCTTCAAAGCCGACCGCGAACTGAGGAAATGCTGGTAAGCTGTATAATGGGCTAGATAGGGTTTTTCAACTTTATTGCATATCTCAGGCATTTTGGATTTTGCACCAATTTTCAACATGGGGTTTTGGGACCCTTCTCATGAATGATGTCACTGTCATGGCGTTATTCGGGCCCGAGGTGACTTTCGATCACTGTCAGTCACTGCGCAAATCACCCTTCAGGCCTGAATAACACCATGACAGTGACATCATTCATGAGAAGGGGTCCCAAAAACCCCATGTTGAAAATTTGGTGCACAAATTCCAAAAAATGACTGTTTTACGAGTGTGCGTTGCGCAGTTCCTACACAGGCTCGTCAGTTCGCAAAATTTCAATATTTTCATTCCAGATTTGCAACATTGCCATTTTACCACACCTTCTTATGAGCAGTACAGTTGTCATTTTCACATCTCATCCAAAATGTGCTTCCGCCATTGTAGCGCACAATGGCGCGAGTCGGTGTGAAATCAATGTATGGGACAAATTAAAAAATCACAATGACACTGTTCATGAGCAGAGGTCATAAAATGGCTATGTTGAAAGGTATGAAAAAATTCCTAAAATGACTGTTTCTGAGCATTGCGCGGTTCCTACGCCTTTCGTGAAGTTCACAATTTTAAATATTTTCATCCAGATTTTCAACATTGCCATTTACCACACTTCCTTATGAGCAGTACAGCTGTCATTTTCAATCTTGCCCAAATGTGTTTCCGCCTATGTAGCGACACAATGGCGCAGTCGATGTACGAAATCAATGTATGGGACACATTAAGAAAATCACAGTGACACTGTTCATGAGCAGAGGTCTTAAAATGGCTATGTTGAAAATTTGGTGAAAAAATTCCTAAAAATGACTGTTTTACGAGCGTGTGTTGCGCAGTTCCTATACATGCTCGTAAGTTTGTGAATTTAATATTTTCACTCCAGATTTTCAACATTGCCATTTTATTACACTTCTTTATGAACAGTACAGCTGCCATTTTTCATATGTCACCCAAAATGTGTTTTCGCACATGTAGTGCACAATGGTGCTGTTGGTGTGCGAAAGCAATGTTTAGGACAGATTAAGAAAATCACAGTTACACTGTTCATGAGCAGAGGTCTTAAAATGGCTATGTTGAAAATTTGGTGACAAAGTCCATAAAATGACTGTGTTACGAGTGAGCATTGTGCAGTTTCCACGCACCCTCGTAAGTTCATGACTTTGTAATATTTTCAGTCCAGATTTTCACCAGTGGCATTTTTCCACACTTCCTTATGAACAGTACAGCTGTCATTTTTCACAACATGGCCGAAGTGTGTTTTCACACTTTCAGCACAGAGATGCATGGTCACTGTGGAAATCATTGTTCGGCACAGATAAAGAAAATCACAGTGACACTGTTCATGATCAGAGGCACCAAAATGCCTGAGTTGACAATCTGCTGTAAAAATCCCCAACCCTAATATATGAAGTTACTACGGTGCGCGTTGCTACGTCTTCGTCACGCCGTGGACTTCACCATTTTTTAAATATTTTACTGCAGATTTGCAACATTGCCTATTTTTACACCTCCCCATGAACAGTACAGCTGTCATTTTTACATCCTGTTGAATGTTTTGCACCTGTGATGCTAAATGCCGTAGTCGCTGTGCATAAGCAGCTTTCGCTAACAAACTGATATTCCCCTGTTCTGTGAGGTGGGGTCACAAAAAAATGTTGAAAATATGGAGTGAAAATACCAACGAATGCCTGAGGTATTAGGGTTTCCAACCATAATGCCCAACCCTGTAGAGAATAACAGGCATCAGGGGTGTGACTTGGGATTCTTGCTTGTAATGCTCATACCATTCCACACCCTGCAGCCAGTGAGAGGCATCGAGGTATGCCTTGGACTCTTCGGCCCCAAAGTTCACCCCATTCTCCTATGCGATATATTCCTAATGAAATGGGGTGCGCATAAGGGCCAAAGACCCCAAGGAACACCGTGACACTTGTCAGTGTCTGCAGGGTAGGGTGTGGTGAAATGGCGTGGCCGTTATGCCTGATGACCCAAACGCACACCCCAATGCCTGTCACTCTCTGCAGGGTGGTGGTGGGGTTGGCTTCAGTTCAATACTTCACTGCCATTCCTATTACGCAGCTCTGTAACTTCTACACTACCACTGCCAATGCCAGCAAGCAAACATTCAGCATTGACAAATGCCTGTTAATTTAGTAAACTGGCATTGTACTTTCTCCATTCTATTTATATCTCCTTTCTTGTAAGGATTCCACAACTGGCTTCCGTGGTGAAGAAGTATCCTAACATATGAAAGATATAATAGGGGAAGAATGGTTTTAGATCTATTTTTTATGTTTTTATTTATTGCTCTAATAGTTCTATTGGCTTTTGAGATAGCATTTGTACATTGTTGTTTAAATTCAAACTTTTCGTCTATTAATATGCCCAAATCCCTCTCAGATAATTTATTCTGGATATTTTTAATGTTTAATATAGATCTGTGTTTTTGATTCTTGTTACCCATGTGTAATACACAACATTATTCAGTATTCAATTGCATCCCCCATTGTGCTGTACAAGTGGTGATAGAAGTTTTATCATTTTGTAATGAAGATATCTCTTGTTCAGCTTTGCATGGTCCACTAAGTTTAGTGTCATCTGCACATTTTATGATGTTATTCCTAACCCCTTTGTCTAGGTCGGCAATAAAAATCTGAACAATTATTAGACCCGGCACCGAACCCTGGGGCACTCCACTTGCTATCTCACCTTCTCTGGACAAATGACCTCTGACTGATACTGTTTGTTTTCTATTAGCCAGTCAATTGTTTATCCATACAATAATGCCCTTGTCTATACCATATTTAAGTAGCTTTTCAGTAATTACCCAGTGAGGAACCATATTGAAGGCTTTATTGAAATCAGACAATATTATGTCCATAGATTTATTATTGTCCAGTTTTTCACTTATGTTTTCATAAAAATTAACTAAGTTTGTCATGCAGGATCTGCTTTTTTTAAAACCACACTGTTTAGGATCAAATGTGCTTGTATTACTAAGTTTGTCCAGAATTTTATTCTTAATTATAGTTTCAAGTATTTTACATACAACAGTGGTTAAACTGATGGATCTGTAATTGGATGGACATGTTTTGGATCCTTTTTTATAAATGGGGATGATAGTCAAGATTTTACAATCCATAGGAATTAATTCTATATTTAGTGACTTTTCATATGGTATTTGTAATGGGACACATATATAATTTTTCATAATTTTTAGCATTTCAGTAGTTATGTTGTCAGGTTCCAGTGAGCTATGATCTTTTAATTTTATGATTAACTCTATTATTTCTTCTATTGTCACCTCATATGTCTCTCTTTCTCAATCTACGGTTGTGTTTACATGAGATGTATTTATTGATTTATTATATTCTGAACAAAAGTATTTGTTAAATGTATTGGCTTTCTCCACTGGGTCAGTGAAGTTTTCCTATCCATTATTATTGATGTTAATTCTTTGTTTGCGTTTGTCACTGAGTTAATGTAACCATAACATTTTTGCTATTAGATTTTTTTGCTTGTCTTGCCAATTTAAGTTCAAAGTTTTTCTTTGCCTTGTTTATTTAGTTTTCACATTTTCTTTAGAAGTTTTTAAAAATGCTCCATGTAGCTTCTGTACTATGTATTTTATGTAATCCATAAGTCTTATTTTTCTTTTAATCTTTTGAATATTTTTTGTGAACCATTTAGATGATTTTCTGTTGTTATTATATTTTTTAACCCTTTTTACATTTCTACTCATAATATTGTGTATTATAGTTTTTATATATTCCCAACATTCCTCCACCAGTTTGTTTTCCAGAATCTGTTGCCAGTTAATGGCCGATAATTGTTAATTGCTGTAATGCTAGCCATTTTATATAAATATATTTCTGTATGTTCTTTGACATGACTCACTGTGTTAACAACATTAATTATGATGGAAGCATGATCACTGTTTACAATGGGAGCATGAACCTCACAGTTTTGGATATTAATGTTTTCATTGGTTATAACAAGATCTAACATATAATTTTGTCTTGTAGAACACTGCACATGTTGAATTAAATAATTTTCCTGTCATAGTTCTAGGAACTGACTACCGGGATTTGATTGACAGATGTTATTTTTCCAGTCAGTGTCTGGGAAGTTAAAATCTCCAGCTAATGTTAGATTGCCCATGTCAGCAGCTTTTTGTATTTCCTGAAATAGTTCATCATTTATTTCTCCAGTAGAATCGGGGGCCTATAACATATACCCACAATATAATTATTTGTTTGACTAGTATTAAGCTTAAGTCACATAGTCTCTGTTTTACCTGATTGCATTTTTATTTGTGACATGATATCATTATGCTTTAAATTATTGGTTAAATAGATTAATATCCCTCCTCCTTTTTTGTTTATTTGGTCAGCCAACCCAGGATATCTTAAATTCCAACTATCTTTGTTGTTAAGCCATTTTTTTGTAATCATGGTACTATCTATATTATGTGTTTTCAGTGTTGCCTGGAGTTCTGAAAATTTGTTATTCAGTCTTTATACATTACTTAACAGGCATCTGAGCATTTGATCTTTATTTATTTGTTTATGTTTCTTAGTTTGTTTTGGGACTATATCATTTTTTTTTTATTTTCCTTCCCCCACCATGATTAGTTTAAATGAACTCTTTCCATTTTTTATTAAATTGATGTTCCTAGAATTTTTGCTCCTTCCATACTGGATGCAAGCCATCATAACAATATAGGGATGTTTTGCCATAAAAATATTTCCAAGAATCTAAAAAATCAATGTCACCATTGATGCACCAGTTATGCAATCTCAAATTTATTCTCTGTACTGCAAGGTTTTTCTCATGTGGTGCATTCTGAACAGGTAACAAACTGGGTATGATGACATGAGCACCAAGGCCCACACACACTCACCCCATTCACTTGGGTGAGAGTTTAAATAGTCACAAGACCTGGAACTGTGTTCTGGATCAATGACCAGTCTCCCAACAGATCCAATAATGCTAAAAATATCCAATATGAACCCCTAGTTGCATAATAGGGGGTGAGGGGCTAGAGATTACAGTTATGGCATAAACAGTAGGGGGTCAGAGCAACTGACACAACTTGTCCTGCTCACTCGCTACTATGAGGTGCTGCCCAACTGCTTGCTCACCCCAGAGTACTATTCTGCTTGTTCAGTTAGTTCCCTATATAGCTAGAGAATACTCAAGCCATAAAAAGTATTGCTAGCAATGCATAGTGTAGCCTGCTCATGCACAGGGCTACCACATCAGTTATAGCTATTAACAGCTAAGATGAGCATAGGATAATATAAACTGAAATACAGTAACTGCCCATTTAAAACACAAGTTAGAGCTGGCCCAGTGGCACTGAGGGTTGAGGCACTGGACTCCACACCTTGCGTCATGCCAGCAACTTGAGTGCAGGAATGGACTCAAGTTGCTCAGGGGTTGGCAGGGGTGAGGAAGGATTGAGCATCTGTAGACAGCTCTTCTTCCTTGAGGAGGGGGATAGTGCTGCACACTGTAGACTGACACCCAGCAGTGGCTGGATGTCAGCACAGGTGCACAGCCACATATAGGGAGGGCCTATGTCCAGGGCACAAGACTGCCTCTGTGGAGGCAGAGCTAGCAGCTCCACCCATTGCACATTCATGGGCCCAGGGAAAAACAGGTGGAATAAATGGGAGCTGACAGGGTCCATGATGGCCCAATGCATCCGTCCACAGTGCCGCCCAAATGTCTCGATTGTGTTCTGGAGGAAAGTAAGCCAGCGCTCCTCACCCTGGCTCCACTGTGGGGGGTAATCTATGGGGGAATTGCAGGGGTCTGGCAAAGTGGGGGATGATCGGGATCAGAGGAAGAGCTCCACTGAGGGAGGGCCAGAGCCACCTGTCAATTCCGTCAATGGCAAAGTAAAATTGCAGATTAAAAAAAAAAATGTTAGTTAGGCAGCCTTACCCAAGCAGAGACAGAGTAGTTTAAGGGAAAGAAAGAATATAGCTAGCCTGACTGAAAGAAGTCTAGGTGAGAGGAAGAGAGAGGAAGAGAGGGAGAGGATTAGGGATAGAGTATGGCTTTTTGACAGAAAATAAGGGCCGTGGGCATTTGGGAGGAGGTTCAGGTGCAGTTGCAGGAAGTAGAAATGTAATTGTGAAGAAGAGAGGATAACAAATGAGTGGACGGGGCAGAATGGATGACTAAGGGAAGGGAGTTCCAAATTTTAGGGAAATGGTAGGAGAAAGCAACACTTCCTGAGGAGGATGAATGGACAGAGAGGGCAAGGGTCCTGAAACCAGAGTTACAGAATGAGTAGGTTGGAGGAGGAGGGGTGGAGAGTAAATCAGTGAGGTGGGAGGGACTGAGCCAGTACTTCCCAACAAGGGAGGAACAGTGGGCGAGTCGTCTGGCCCTGAGAGGGGGAAGGTAGAGTGGTATACAGGTCACAATGGTGTGTACAGTGTGGGCAGCTAAGAGCAAACTGACAAAAAGAGTTCAAAAGAGTGCCCAATGTGGATAGGGTGGTCTTAGGGGCTATGTTATAGACTATGTCACCATAATCAAAAATTGGGAGGATCATTTTCTGGACAATTTCATGGCTGACTTTATGGGGGATGCAACCACAGTGTCTGTACAGAGCACCAAGTTTGGGATGCAATTTTTTTGGATGGCATCCACATGTACAGAACAGTCTAGGTGCTGGTTGAGCCAGAGCCCGAGGTATTTGAAGGAGTGACATCCTATAATATGGATCCCTCAAGGGAGTGGAATGATGGGATGGTCATAAGCCTGGTAAGCCTTTGCCTGGTGCCGAAGGTCATAGAGACTATCTTCTTGGTGTTGAGGGACAATTGATTGGATCAAAACTAGAGCTGGACTTTGTTGAAGTTCACCTGGAGGCTGATCTCCACATCAGAGGGGGAGGTGCCAGTGGCAAACAAAACAGTATCATCCACGTACATATGAATAGCTGTGGAGGAGCAGGCAGCCAGAAGGTAATTTAAGAATATTGAGAAAAGTATCAGATCAAGGACTGACCCTTGAGGGACACCGATGTTGATGGGGAGAGGGGAGGAGAGGGAGTTGCCAATTCTGACTGACTGAGTCCTACCCGTGAGATAGGAATGGAACCAGTTTGTGGCAGTTTCAGAGAGACCAGCTGCTGCAAGCTTGATAAGGAGAAGGGAGTGGTTATCAGTGTTGAAGGCTTTGGCCAAGTTGATAAAGATGACAGAAGTGATGAGGCCCTGATCCGTGCCAGAGAGAATGGAATCAGTGAACCAGAGAAGGGAGGCTGTGGTGGAGTGTACCTTTATGAAAACCAGACTGGCAAGAGATGAAAAAGGAGGAAGAGTCAAGGAAAGGAGAAAGTTGTACCAGTACAAGGTGCTCTTGAATTTTGGCAAGGACTGGGAGCAATGATATTGGGCAGTAGTTTCCAGGGTTGGATAAATCACCTCCTTTGGGGAGAGGAGTGACTGTGGCAAGTTTCCATGCTTCAGGGATGGAGGCAAAGAAGAAGGAGAGGTTAAGAAGGGAGTTGAGTGGCATGGCAATGGTGGGGCTGATAGGTAAAGGACCTTCGGGTCAAGCCCATCTGGACTGTTACTCTTATAAGGATTTACTGCTAGGAGAACCTTCAGGGTGCCAGCAGGAGAGATGGGTAAAAAGGAGTAATGAGAGTGAGAAGAAGTGGGTGAGTAGGGTCTGGTTGAGGGGTAATGGAGGGGGTTAGGGAGGATAGAGGGGTGGAAGCACAGGTGGTGAAGAAAGTGTTAAATTCCATTGCCACAGAAGGAGGATCTGAGATAGTAGTGTCTCCTACCTTTAGGACAGGGGCTGGGGGCTAGAATGGGGGGAATAGGGCATGGACTACCTTCCAGAACTTAGAGGGGCAATTTATATGTTCTCCTGGAAAGTGGATGAAAAATATTCCTCTTTGGCAAGCCTGGTGGCCCTAGTACAGGCTTTATGGAGTGATCAGTATTTAAGCAAATCAATATGGGCATCTGAGATCTTGTATGCCTTCCACGCGAGGTCATGAGTACGCTGACAGGCCAGTAGATTGGCTAACACGCAGGGCAGGTGAGTGCCTCTCACCCTGGTTTTCCTGATGGGAGCTTGCTTTTTCCAGAGTTTCAAGAACTTAGTCTTTAAGTAATTGAGAGCAGAATCAACTGAGGAGACAGTGGAAATAGGAGACCAGTCTACAGCTGCTAATTCCTCATGAAGGGAGGACAAGTCCAGGGAAGGAGCGGAGCAGGAAGATATTTGGGGGGGCTTTGGGGTGATGGATTTTCTGCACACAGTGGACCATGTGGTGATCACAGAGAGCATCTAAAAGGATTCCTGACTCAATTATCTGGGGAGGGTGCAATGCAAGCGCCCAGACCAGCAGGGTATGCCTACCAGATTTATGGTTTAGACTGGTTGGTTCAGAGATCAGCTGTGTTTGTTTAAGAAAGGATATGTTATTGCAGAACTGAGTTTGAGTACTAGAGAGTCAATTTATGTTAAAATCCCCAGGGATGAGGAATTCACCAGTAGAAGGGTATGTGGTGAGAGTAGAGATGAGGTCAGAGACTGAGGAGGTAGGGAGGCTTGGGCAGCAGTAGACACCACCCACAAAAATTGGGAAGGAACAAGGGAGGGATAATTTTATAATAAGCAGTTCATAGGCAGGGGTGAAGAGGGTGAGAGTGTACTGGATGGAAGAGGAGATCTATATGGCTACCCCTTCCCCTGGTAGAGCAATTCTGTTGGATTAGGGAGTAACTGGGGATGCAGATGTCTGAGTCAGGGATCTTGGAGGAGAGCCATGAATTTGTGATGATTAACACGCCTGGAATCAGGTTAATCATGAGTGGTTGGAGCAGATCTATCTTGGGGGAGAAGACTCCTAATGCTGAGGTGGACCCCTTTTAGTCCTTTATGAATGTCAGTGATGGGGTGGAAGGGGCCGGGATTAGGGTCTATATCATCTGCAGCTAGTAGCACTGAAATGGTGAGGAGTTTAGAGACAGTAGATATGCACTTGCTGCTGCAAGGTAGGGAGGTAGGAGAAGAAGGGTGTTTTGGAGGGGAACTGTATGTATGCAGTGTGGAGTGGAGGGATGCTAGATCAGAAGGTTTAGCGGGAAAGGTGAACTTGTTTGCTGGAGACACAAAGCTATGTAATAGGGTAGACATTCCAGGGGGTGGACAAAATGAGGGCAGACCTCAAAAAGCTGGACGTATGGTCAAAAACATGGCAGCTCAGATTCAGTGAGAAAAAGTGTAAGGTCATGCACCTAGGGAGAGGTAACCCAAGTGTACAATACTATATGGTAGCAGCAAACTTGAGGCCACAAAGCAGGAGAGGGATCTGGGCATAATTATAACAGATGACCTAAAGAAGTCCAAGCAATGCGAGAAAGTTGAATTGAAGGCAAGTGATATGCTAGGATGCATAGGGTGGGGAATAACCAGTAGAAAAAGAGTAGCAATGCTGCTCTATAAATCACTGGTAAGGCCACACCTGGAATACTGTGTACAGTTCTGGCATTCACATCTTAAAAAGGATGTAGAGAGATTGGAAACGGAGCAAAGAAGAGTCACAAAAATGGTACAGTGACTACAGCAGAAATCATATGAGGAACGGTTGAGGGACCTCAACATGTTTCTATGTTTCTATATATATACCTTGGAACAATGCAGGGAGGGGGGGACATGATTGAAACCTTCAAATACATGAAGGGAATAAATAAAGTACTGGTTCATGACATTTTCCAGCTCAAGAGTTACACAAGAACTAGGGGACACGCTATGAAGCTGAAGGAAAAATTCAGGAGCAATACAAGTACAGTAGATTCTTTTTCACTGACAGGATGATTGACACATGGAATAGCCTCCCACAGAAAGTGGTGGAAGCTAAAACGATCGGGTCTTTCAAAAAACACATGGGATAAATACAAGGGTATCATAACACTGAGTAGCAGTTGAGGGAGGGGGGTAGGTTCTTGGGGAGACCAGATGGATCTTGTGGTCTTCTGCCATCAACATCTATGTTTCTAGATGGAGGGAGCAAGAGGGGAGGATGTAGAATCCTGGGAGCCAGGGGTAATGTAGGAGAGGAAGGAGACAGGAAGAAAGTTTGAAGAGTGAGTGAGGTGGATAGAGGAAAGGAGAGTGAAGGTGGAAGGGCAGGCCCAAAAGGACTGCTCCCTTTTGTATCCCTCCAGACAACATACCACCTTCCCCAAACCAAATTTTATAGATATTTGCAAATTAAATCTTACTTGCAGACACGAGAAGCAGCACTAGCACAAAAAGCCGAGAAATCCTCTCCCCTGGTCTGCATCTTCCAGCTGTATATCAGAGGATCCACATTAGATCATCTCATTAGTACTCTGTATAAAGCACTACAGGCTTTGTCGCACGAATCCACGGACAACATACACACTAACTGAAACCAGGAACTCACCTTGAATATTTCACCAAGAGCCTGGAGCAGCTATGATCTCTCAGCCTATAACATTTCTGCCATAGCATATTGGAAGGAATATTCCTGAAAATGTAGATCCTGATATTTTCGTACTCCTGCTGTGGTAGCCAAATATCTTGGCCAACAGGCAGGCCACTGTTGACGTGGATGTGGCCAAGCATTTGCTGCCCACTCTCATGTCTTGTAGTTCTAGTTGCTTATTAGAGGATTCTCGCAAGGCATTCTCACAGAGCTGGAGAGTATATTTGAATGCCTGGGCCTTCTGTCACCTACCTATATTCTTACAGTTACTCCCCTGGACCATGTAAAAATAAGCATGACCAATCATAAATTACTTACTTTACTCATCCTGGTTGCAAAAAAAGGCCATCAAAGTAACGGCATACCAGTAAAACACCTACACTTGAAAGTTGGCATGCTCTAATGCTGTAATTATACAATATAGAGAGAATCTCTGCTCGAGTGCAGAACAGTGTGCCCCACTTCGAGATTAAGTGATGCAGCTAGGTATTCTACCAGCTGGATCAACTTCCTGACTTTGTGCCATAGGGAAGCATCATTTTTCAGTTCCCCCCAAAACTGCCTTTTACTTCACTACTCCACAAGGTGCCAGAATAAGTTTATATACTAAAAACATTGGTCCTCGTTCTCTATTTTTCTTCAGGTATTGCTCCAAAGTTAACCTGCTTCTTTCCCTTCTGTTTATCTCTCTTTTCCCCTCTTACTATGACTCCAAGTTATTCAAATGCCATCTGCATGTACAGTATACTCCAGGGTATTTCCAATTACAATGGGTTCCACTATGCCACAGCGACAAGAAATTTGTCGACTGTCAGCACAGCGACAGCACAACACCACGTGTTGCGCCATCGCTGGGGGAACAAGCGTTTTCTGTGGGGGACTTCACCTTCTGCACTAAAGATTTCTAACTCCAGTCGGAGTTACTTCAGGGAGGGGGAAAACACCCTGGCGGCAGCAATGTCTGAATACCTGGAGACCATCACAGTGAACTGCCGAAAATGTCTCTGTGATGGTCTTCATGGTATTTGCTACACTGCGCCATTGGTATACCATTAGAATGTTATACTGTAGGTATATGAGTCAATCCTGTTGTCATGTTTATTCAGTTATAAGTGTAAGGCCCTCACCCCTGCCTTTTTGCAAAATGACAGGTGGTATGCTGTTGAAGCTGACAGCAGTACCAGGTGGGGACTGGGTTCGGGGAGGGCTAGGTTACTTGGCACAAGGGGCCTAGGTTTAGCTACTCTGCACAGGGGCACCCGAGTAAATCTGAACACAGGAAGCAATAACTGTAATGTCCATTACCAGGAATGGGATTCTAAAGTGTGGCTTTTATTCACATCCAAACTGAACAAACAAAGCATAAATGGACCCCCACGGGGCTACATTCTTGGTAATGCAGATAAGAGTAACAGAACACTTCTTCAACACTTCAGCCCTCAGGCTCTGAACTCACCAGGCACACAGCCCGGACTTGCATGCTGCTTTGGGTACACAGCCCGACTTGTTCACTATTTGGGTTTTTCCTGGCCCGGCTCTCCTGCTGGCTACCCGATCCCTGTCCATATGGCAGTGGACACATTTTCCGTTGGTGGCTCCCCAAACCACCTTACAGCATTCGACTCCTTAAGGGAAATTTCCTTTCAATCCCACATCTGGGTACTTCCTTCAGCACTGGCCAAGTGCCTGAGGCAAAGTAAAAGGGCCACAGAGCAAATCCGTAGAGGTGAACCTGGTTACTAAAGATGGGGGGTCTCCCACCTCCAGCTTCCACAATCCATACCCGGCCATTTCCCTGGACATTAAACAACTCTTTTTGAAAGCTTGGCAATGTAGATTAAAGGGTAAATGTATAGTACATTTCCTCTACATGTCTTGGCTTTCCCCTTGTACTAAACTTGAACATACTTAAACATCTCTTCCTGAAAAGCTTGGCAATGTAGATGAAAGGGTAAATGTATAGCACATCTCTTCTACATGTCTTGGCTTTCCCCTTGTGCTGGACTTGAACATACTTTTACTTTAGCTTAGCCTATTCCTCTAGGCCTCCCACTGATTAAGCAGTCCAATCCCCACTTTAAAACAGTTCAGGTGAAACATAGGCCCTTTGACAAGAGCAGAACTCACCCTTTGGTTGCAGGTGCCCCACAGGCGAATCCTGACAGCTTCTGGTACCACAACACATTTCAGAAAATAAGGCAGCTTCTTCCCTAGCCGGAACCAGGGGGTTGCCCCTGGAATAACAGGCATACCTTTTACCCCCATCCCCTGAGGGATGGGGCACAGAGACCAGTATCAGCAGTCTCCACCACTTCAAGAACAGCTTACTGTGTTCCTCTTTAGGCAGAAACACACACCTTTCCCTAAAAGTAGCTCTATATCAGAGCTTTGGCTCTAAGAGCCTGTGCACAGACTGCTGTGCTCCTCTCTTCAAGACTGCTCACACACAACTACTCTCCGCTGTTCAAAAAACTCCCAACATTCTAACCTAACTCCCATCTGCAGATTCCAATGTGGCTCATGCAGCTGTGATAGTTCTATGGTGATGTCATCCCTCAGTCTCAGCTGAGACTGAGAACAGAGTGAGACAGTGTGAAATCCATTTAACTGGAGTTTCACAAGCTGCCTTCCCTGCTTACCACTAGGTCTTACTGGGATTCTAGTAACCCCGGGTAACAGGGGGGTTACATAAGCATGGTGATACAGTTCAGTTGGAGGCCCTACAGTGGCCTAGAGACTTTTTACAGCAACTACAGGATCCCCGGACATTTTTGTATCACCATTCCGATAAACCTAGAAGTTACCCCAATTGATGCTGTCTGGTTGTCTATGCTATAATGTAAGGTCCTGGCATTGGGCCAGAGGGGTGACTCCTGATCAACTAATTGAACTGTTTTTACTTAAACTGAACATATAGATTTGATGTTATCTATAGGAATAACCTTGTTACTTCTTTATGTGTTCTTCTTTAATTATTATGCTACAATAAAAAAAGAGATTAAAAAAAGGAGGTGGAAAGGCAGGAAGGGTAGTGGGCGGGATGGACATCAGAGTGAACAGAAGGAGGAGGGTGTTGAAGATGGGGAGAAGCATATTGAAGAGAGAGAGTAGGAGAAGCAGACAAGGCAGGGTTTTATGTGATAACGGCAACTCCAAAATGGCTAGTCGGGAATCACAACAAAAGCCAGTCAAGGACAGAAACGGCAACTATTTTTTGGGGGGGGGGGTGGCTTCCCTCCCACACACCCCTTACTTATATAACAAACTCATAGGTCATAGAACCTCAAGGAGGAGGTAAATAATTTGCCGCCACGTCATTCTCGACAATATTCTGTCGCCGACATTTGGACTCACCGTTTTGGAGTCACTGACATTAAGTGCCACCCAGGGCAGCCCAACAGTTGACAATAGTATGGTAGGAGGGGGAAGCAGTAGGAGGGATAATTGCAAGGGAGTGTATGAAATACTGTAGTGAGAAGTAGATGTTAGTAATAGGATAGAAATAAATTAAAAGGAATAAAGTGCATGACTAGTTGGGTAGAGGGGAAGTGGGAAGGCACAGACTTCGTCAGGTAGGCAACATATTGGCAATAGAAGCATCAGTATCAAGTATACTAGAATTCAGATCAGCTGGCTAGATGTGAGCACAGATACAACTCATGAATAGAATGATTAAAAAGCAATACTGAGATGAACAGAAGCAGTAATTAGTAATACAACCAAAATGAAACAAACAGCGTAGACATCACACTCGGATGCTTCATCACAAAATTTAATGCCACTTGCGACAAACATGTCCCCCTGAAAACAAGAAAATCTAAAGCTCCCTGCAACCCCTGGATAATGCCAGAACTCCTGCTACAACTCAATGCTCGGGACCAACTATGGATAAAGGCACGCGCAAACGGTATAGCTGCCAATATCCAACTATATAAAAAAGCTAGAAACAAGTGCACAAAGGCTATCTGCCTAGCAAAATGCTCCTGCTATAAGAAAGCTTTCTCCAACTCCTGGAACTGCAGCAAATCATTGTGGGCCAACCTCAGTGATATTACTGGCAAGGATCCCAAAACAGCCCCCTCCATGCTCCTGGTCAATGATGTACCCACAGCGGGTCCACTCCAAATAGCAAATGTTCTAAATACTGCCTTCCTTGACCTAAGTGGAGTGCACCTAGCTGACTACTTTGACGCTCCAGTCCGGAAGCACCCAGTAGGTGATCAGTCCCCTATGTGGAACCGTCAACTATTTTACTTTAAAGAAGTCAGCACTACCGAGGTTAGAAAGTACCTTGAGAAGGTACTGGGAAAATAGAGGCACAGTGGAGACACCCTGGACCTTAAGTTCCTCGCTATGGCTTTTGCGGAAGTACTAAGCCCCCTGACCACCATCATCAACCTATCCCACTGCCACTCTCGGTTCCCCCGGCTCTGGAAGTCAGCTTCTGTAACACCAGTTCACAAAAATGCAGACTGGGCACTACAGAACAACTACAGAGTGAACTCCATACTCCCACCACTCTCCTAAGCACTTGAACGGATAGCAGCAGATCAGCTTGTGGAATACCTGAACGTGCACCAACTACTATGCCCAGAACAACATGGGTTCCAAGCAGAACACAGCACTATTATGGCCCTGTTAGATTTCACTGGTTATATCCACCAAGCCCTGGATCAAGGGCAGTTAGTGAAGGCTACCTTCATCGATCTATCAAAAGCTTTTGATACGGTTCACCACACACTCCTCTTTGAACAGCTAGCCGACACTTGTCTCTCTTCTGATACAATGCTATGGTTTAACAGCTATCTCAGCAATCACTCACAGTGGGTCAAGATTGGGGATATTGCCTCAGATAACAAACCTGTCCACTCAGGGGTCCCCCAGGGATCAATACCGGGGCCCCTCCTCTTCAGTATCTTCTTAAATAAACTTCCAGGCTCTTGCACCAGTCACATGCTATTGTATGCTGATGACGCTGTCATTTTCACCTGCAACCCCAGCCCCGAACTACTTCAAAATAACCTCCAACTAGGATTTACTGCTGCCTAAACATGATTTAAAGAGCACAGACTAATCCTTAACTACAAGAAAACTAAGACAATGATCTACTCCAGCTCCCACAGCAAACACAAGACCTTCCCACTATCCATCCTGAACAACAGTGGTGATGTGCTGGACCTCAACCATCACTATAAGTACCCGGGTATCGCCTTTGACTCCACCCTGTCCTATTCACAGCCTATAGACAACACAGCCAAGGCCATCAGTTCCAGAAATGGGATACTCCACCACCACAAGCACAGCCTTACATAAGAAGCACTTAACATGGCCACCATCAGCTCAGTTGTTACCCTCGTTGACCATGGCCTGGCAGTTTATGGTCCTGCATCAGGCTCAGTGCTCCATCGCATCTCTCTGGCCCTTAATAAGGCCTGCTGATGTCTCACAGGTGCTGCAAGGCTTACACACACCCGTGAGCTCTATTCAAGGGCAGGGTGGCTCCAGCTGAAGAGCAGAGTTAAGCATCTTACCTGTCTCCTAGCCAAAAAAATCACACTAACTCTGATGCCACTAGGAGTCCAGAATCTGCTTACACACCATGTAAATGCCAGGCAGACCAGAAGCACCCACAGCCAAATTTTCAATGAACCTATATGCCGCACTGCACAGGATCAACATGCACTCTGCTACCATGCACCACACTGGACCAACACCCTTCCTTCAGCCATCTCTGATACCACAACCATTGGTGCTTTCAAACATAAGCTCAGGCAGCACCTTGCCACAGATGACAACTGTGACTGCGTTGGCCATTCATGATGACCAAAACAGCTTTCCTACATTTGGACCACCATAAAGCTGTAGCACTTAGTGTTCCACCTAATCCTCGGGGCACTTACCTTCACAGCACTTTATTGTCCCACCCCATCTACCCCTCCCTCCCCACTTGGCACCCATTCCCCTCTCTGTCCCCACCCTCATGCCCCCATCTGCTGCTATCCTAGACCCATTGTCTCCAACGTTCCTTAAGTCTGTTCTTAACCCCTTACACAGGCTTACACTTCACTATGCTGCAGATGTGCCTGTTCACCACTCTGTGTCTCCCCCCACAAGTATGCTTAACTCTCCAATGCAGGCACTGTCTCACCAATGCCATAGCAGTGTTTAAATGTTACACCTTAAGCTAAATGCTATCCCAATCTTGTAATTCACATCAATTTATTGTCTACCTAGCTTGTAATGTATTGTTTTGTACCAATGCAATTTTGTACTTGCTTGCAATGTAATGCCTTGTAATGTAATGCTATGTACCTGTTTGTTTTTTTTCTTACAACTGACATGGAACCTACAAATGAGCATCCACTCACAGGTGTTCTCCAAGATATCATTAAAATAAATTTAAAAAAAATAAAATAAAAAAGACTGTAGAGGGATGCCTACAAAAAGGACTACATCCAGTAGCAGCATTAAGATAACATTAAAACAGTATTTGCTAGGAGGAAATTAGTTAGACCTATGACCTAGACTTTTAGACCACTAATTTGGCCCTGACTAAATTACACTGAATAAACAGTATAAACATGTATTTTGATTTTAGCAAGGCATTTGATTCAGTATCACATAAAAAGTTTTTATTTATTTTTTTATTTAAAGTTTTCCAACTAGGTAAAATGCATTGGGTCTAATGATTGCTTGACTGTTTAATTAATTGACTGATAACATTTTATTTTTATACAGGATCATTTTATTAGGGACAAGCCCTATTTTCACCAACAGCCCTATAAAATACATGCAAAACATAAAATAGTGATGGTAACACTAAAGCAATACAAAATAGGTTACTACACAGACGAGAGATACAATTAATATAAAAGTGTGCAATGCGTGCTTTAACAAGTGTACAATAAACATGGAGAAGAGTTGTGTGTAATTAATTTATAACATGGCTCTTTTACAGGCACAACCCAGACAAGAAAAATACAATATACAGAAATGCAATGTACACGATTAACAGCATTACATTATAGACAAACATACACTAAAATAAAATAAAATCATAGACTATGAAGAATTATTTTTAGCGTAAGGTAAGCATCATGTAAAAGCATCCTACAACAGCATGCAATTGGTGTTCACAGATTGGATTAAGCTAACATAAGTATTATATACAGCATGAAATTAAGCATTTTTAAAATAATGACATCTTGTCCCATCGTACAAATGTTGTTTATAGAGAGTTTTAAACTAATGTATGGCTCTGAACAGTCTACTCCTAAGTGATATGTTGTTACACACCTTAGCTGCAATAAAGGTGAATAGTTTTTGATCCATGGAGGTTTTGAAAAGAGGATGAGTTGCTGTTGGAGCAACTGATGACTATAGTCTGTTATCACTATTTTGAAATTTCATTATATCAGAAATTGGCCCATTTTTCTCTGTTTTAAGCAAATTATAGACCATCCTACCCACAGATAGCTTATCTCTGTCTTTGAGTGGCAGCTGCTTCAATTTTTTATACTTGTCACTGTGATGCTCTTGTTTTTCTTGTTTGTTTTTTACCTAGGAGTGAACCTGCAGATGGCATTGGGCAATGTTATTTGCTTGGATAGTATTTTATTTGACCCCCCCCCCCACTCCCGTGCCAGATGACACTTCCATAAACCACAGAAGGGAGTAGGCAGCTTTGGGTAATTACCCTTCTTGTGTCATCTGTAAGAATATTTTTGACTGCATACAAACCCCAATTTCTTTGTGCAATTCTTTAGCAACATGTTGCATATGGTAATCATATGATAGGTGGGAGTCCAGGTAAACTCCCAGATACCTGAACTCACTCACCACCCCTAACTTATCATTTTTATCTGTCAAAGCCAGAAATTCAGTTTTATCACCTCTTTTGTTTTGAGCTGAACTAAAAAGCATTGTTTTTGCTTTCTTAACTGCTAGTCTGCTGTCTTTAAACCAAGTCACCATCCTACCATATTCTAGTCTTATGAATAGAGGACTACATCATCTGCATACAGAATGAGTTTTAAATCACAGATGGAGTCACGTGATGCAAGTCGCTGACTAGCAGCCTGAATCAGTAGCTCCAGCCTCCCGTCCCTATTTACATTCAATAATTGATAGAAGCAGGCAAATTCCACGAATTTATTTCAGTTTCATACCTGTCAGAACTCCAGCAGCAATATCCTGAAGTTCTCCAGAGCAAATGGAGGTAGAAATGTGGCGATCGCAACCCAAACACACTCCGTCCGCTACTCCGGTGAAGGCCCCAAGGAAAGGCAGTGCCTCCCCGCCTAAGGGAGACGTGGAAACAGAACTGTTTTCTTCAGAGAATGAGCCTTTAACCCTAGCGCAATTCCTGGCAGAGTGTAAACCCTTCCGTGCAGAACTGCAGTCTGTCACTGAGGAACTGAAATCTGTAACACAAGCCCTCGAGGATTTATCCCAATGTACAGGGGATAGTGAGGTTAGAATCACCTCTCTGTAGAACAGCTTGGTAAAACAGGAACTGGAGCTTGTCTCCCCGAAGCAGACACTGTCGAGAATGGAGAGTAAAATAGAGGGCCTAGATGGAAGAAGCAGGCACAATAATGCTGTGATTATCAGACTCCAGGAGAAGGAGGAGGGGGGCCGATGCTATACTATTTACATAGACGCTATTACAGAAATTAGTAGGCCCTACACCTTTCGGTCCCCATTATATGATAGAACGTGCACATAGGGCCTTGCGTGCGATGCCACCTCCCTTGTCCCTACCATGCACATTCATTTTTTATTTCCTGAACTATCAGGAGAGATAGTTCTTCTTCACTAAGATCAAGGAGCTTAAAGAAATAAAATGGGAGAGCTCTAACTTGAGAATTACACAGGACCTACTGGTGTCAGTTTGGCAAAGGAGAGCTGCATATCACCCATTGGCAGTGAAGTTAATTGCTGCCAGTGTTCGATTCCTGATGGTTTACCCAGCAAAACTGCAAGTTCTTATATCCGGTACCTGGGTCAGCTATGAAGACTCTAACACTGCAGCTGCAGGACTGAAAGAGGCCTTACCGGATTTGTTTAAGCACAGCTGAATGGGACTGGAATATTATCTAGCTTAATTTGGAGGTTATAGGTGGAGGACTTCAGTGGCCCCCTGGAAGAAAACCTGTTTTACCTCGATGCTCTAACCAGTGCAATTGCACCCCTCCTTACATTGTATTGAATGGATACCTGCAGGTTTGGAAGGGGTCTGTGATTTCTGTGTTCTCACTTGGGCTAAAAACAAGGTGTAGTCTGCTCTAATATATGTGTGGCAGTGCCTTACTTTATGGGGGTAGCTTGACTGGCTTATTCCTGGAACAGATACGTTTTTCTTTCTTTTTACTAATTGTGGCTGAAAATACGCAGTTGAGGTAATTAGCCAATATGAAACTATGTGTAAGGTATAAAATATATGCAGAGGGGGAGGCACAAATGGGTTTTGAATGTCCCAAATGTAGCACGATAAAAACTTTGCAGGATGAATCAGCCCAATTGAGGCAAAGATTAAAGATGCAAGCAGATATATCTATTCTTGAACAGTTTATTGACATTATGGTAGACAGTGTATCTGAGGTAGCATATTCTGAGATACTAGAACCTCTAAATCCTGTACCTAAGGTGGAGGAGGATGTTGCAAATACTGATGACTGGAGCCTTGTACGTAGGACAACAAATAAACAAGCATTTGTCAATGCCGAATGTTGTCACACTAGCATTGGCAGTGGGAGTGGCGTAGCTAGAGACGTATAGTGCTGTGATTTTGTCTCAAAAGGTGATTTTGCACAGCGAGTACGCCATTGTGTGCCACAGCTTCGGAATCACATTTTGGGCAGGCTGTGACAAACAGCAGCTGGACTGTTGATAAGAAGACGTGCACAAATGCCAGTGGTGAAAATGTGGCATGAAAATATTGCAGATTGACAAAGTTACAAGGGTGCGTGGAAACTGCCCAATGCACGCTTGCAACACAGTTATTGTATGGAGTTTCGGCACCAAATGTTCAACATAGGCATTTTAGGACCTCTGCTCGTGAATAGTGTCAGCGTCATTTCCTCAAACTATCCCAAAAACTGATTTCACACAGTGGCTGTGCAATTCTGTGCCGGACATGCGAAAACACATTTCAGGCAGCTGGAGCGTTCATAAGGAGGTATGGAAAAAGGCCAATGATGAACAGCTGGAGTGAAAGTATTACAAATTCAGAAAGTCATGAGTATGCATGCAAACTGTGCAACGCACGCTCACAAAACACTAATTTTATTGACTTTTGTTCCCAAATTTTCAACATAGGCATTTTAGGGCATCTGCTAATGAACAGTGTCACAGTCTTTTTCATCATGTGTCTCAAACACGGACTTTCCACAGCGACCACGCTATTCTGCGCTGAAACTGTGAAAACAGATTTTGGTCAGAATGTGAAAAATGACAACTGTACTGTTCATTAGGAGGTGCAGAACAATGACACTGTAGAAAATCTGGAGTGAGAATATTAGAAGTTTGCGAACGTATGAGCGTGCGTGCAAACCGCGCAATGCATGCTCATAACACAGTCATTTTATAGAGCATTGGCACCAAATTTTCAACACAGGCATTTTAGGACCTCTGCTCATGAACAGTGTCACTGTCATTTTCGTAATGTGTCCTGAACACTGATTTCGCACAGTGAACACACTATTGTGCGCCGAAAGTGCGAAAACACATTTCAGCAAGGATGTGAAAAATGACAGCTGTACAGTTCACAAGAAGGTGTAGTAAAATGCCACATTTCAGAATCTGGCATGAAAATATTGTGAATGCGCTAAGTTACGAGCATGCGTTTTGCATTTGCTATGCACTTCGTAAAACAGTCATTTTATGGAGTACTGTCACCAAATTTTCAACTCAGGTATTTTAGGACCTCTGCTCATGAACAGTATCACTGTCATTTTTGTAATGTGTCCCGAACACTGATTTTGAGCAGCAACCGCACTATTCTGCGCCGGAAGTGCGAAAACACATTTTGGCAAGGATGTGAAAAATGACAGCTATACAGTTCACAAGAAGGTATGGTAAAATGCCAATGTTGAGAATGTGGTATGAAAATATTGCAAGTGCACTGACCTACGAGCGTGCATTGCGCAGTTGCTACGCACACTCATAAAACAGTCATTTTATGGAGTATTGTCACCAAATTTTCAACACAGGCATTTTAGGACCTCTGCTCATGACCAGAGTCACTGTCATTTTTGTAATGTGTCCTGAACACTGATTTTGCACAGCGACCACACTATTCTGTGCCGGAAGTGTGAAACAAATTTCGGGCAGGATGTGAAAAATGACAGCTATATGGTTCACAAGAAGGTGTGGTAAAATGCCAATGTTGAGAATCTGGCATGAAAATAGTGCGAATCGCTTAACTTATGAGCATGTGTTGCGCAGTTGCTACACACGCTCGTAAACAGTCATTTGGGGTTTTCACTAAAACTTGTAACATAGGCTTTTGAGAGTCCTCTCATGAACAGCAGCACTGTCATTTTGTTACTTGGTCCCAAAAGGTGATTCCATGCAGTGACTGCGAAATCACCTTTCGGGACTGAATAACGCCATGACAGTGCAAGAATTCATTAGAAGGGGTCCCAAAAACCCCATGTTGAAAATTTGGGGCCAAAATTCACAAAAATGCCCCAGATATGCATTAAAGTTGAAAACCCTCTATTCATTCCATTATACAGCTTACCGGCATTTCCTCAGTTCGCGGTTGGCTTTGAAGAGTGCAGACTTGTTCCCGGTCCACAGAAGATCGTCGCACTGACTCCCAGGAGGTGGGTATGAGGTGAGGGGTGTGAGGGGAGGCAGGTGCACAGGGTGGTGCGGGTTGGGGCAGAGGGCATCGAGACTACAAGGGACCGTTCTATTTTACAGGTAAAAAAAAACAGAAAAACATTGGGACAGTTTTCCTTTTGCAGGCATTTGGCATGCTGGGGTGGGCTCTCGTGCACACCTAACTGTTTGGGGGGTGTCAGTAGTCGATGTGGATTGGGCACCCCTGCCGGTACAGAAAGAAAGTGGGGCGGAGCCAAGGGGGACGGCACCCCGGCATTCAACACTGGGGGTTATGCCCACGAGGAGTGGCTCCCCATTGGCACACAAAGACAGTGGGGGTTAACCAACAGGGGATTGAGCACCTCAAGTCGGCAGACGCTAGGCAGCCCGCTGGGCCGACATGCACATAATGGTTATGAGCACAACAAGAGTGCTGACCGCTGCATCTGATGAGCTTTGCTCGGATTGCAGCAGACCTTTTCTTAGATGTGCTTGCCCCATTATGTATGCATGATGTGGCGCCGGCATGCAGGCTGATTGGGCAATGCGGAACGCACCTACTGGTGCGTGCCCTGCATTTGCCGAACAGCGACCGCGCCTCCAAATCCCCACTGCCACAAGATGTTGGCTGTGCATGCGCGCCAACATAAAAAGACAGAAGGAATATAGGGGGATCATCAAATATACTGACACCAAACAGATATAGTGCCCTCTCACCAGAAAATTATGCAAACAATTTGGAAGCATCCAATTTCCCTGGCCTAAATCATATAGAAGGTAATCAAAGTCCACTGGTTGGTCAAGATCCCCCAAGTACACACAAAACTATAAGGCCTACTACACAGGTTGTACAGGATGTTTTGTTTATTGTGGATTCAATGTTAAAATACATAGGATCAGGTGCTTTGTAATAATAGGAAGGAACAAAACACAGTTAGTGCCCTGCCTGGGGCAGGAATCAGTGATATTAAAAGATTACTCCTTGGCTTAACAGAGAATACTATAAAACCAGTCACATTTCTACACATTGGGGTAAATGATGTTAATAAGAGAAATATTACAGACATCTAGAGAGACTTTGAGCAGGTGGGGTTGGCACTAAAGTCCCAGGGGTGTGACCTCGTCCTCTCTGGAATCTTACCAGTACCTAGAGCTAATTTAGCATTTACCCGAGAGATTTATACACTAAATGGGTGGATGTAATGCCGGTGTCAGAGAGAAGGTTTCAAACATGTGGATCATTGGCAGGATTTCCAAGGGCATCACTTGTTTGCAAGAGATGGATTACACCTCAATAAGTAGGGCAAATGCATTTTTGCATACAAATTGAAGCATATAATGGACACCATTTAAACTAATAAATGGGGGGGGTAGGGGGCACCACTAAAAATGGGGAGCAGCAAAAGAGACAGCCCAAGCAGCCCAAAATAAACTTAATTTCATTAAATGCAAGAAGTTTAAATAATAAAACAGACAAACTAAAATGTATCCTACATAATCTGGATATACACATCTGTGCGATAACAGAAACTTGGTGGAAACCAGAGGATAATTGGGACAAAAACATTACAGGATACACCCTTTATAATAACAATAGGGCAGTGTCCAGAGGAGGGGGTGTGTCTTTATAAATAGTTGACAGCATAATATCAGAAGGCATGGATACTTCCAAGTGGGGAGGTTGTGAAGTATTGTGGGTAACAATTTCCCCTACACAGAATATGAAGATCAGTTTAGGACTAGTTTATAGACAACCCTCAATTACTCCACCAGATAAATCCCTTGTAGCAGACTTTATTAAACATTTGGTTTTCTTAAAAAGGGTTCTATTGTTAGGAGATTTTAATCTTCCTGGAATAAATTGGGAAACTCTTCAAGTAAATTCTAAAACCGAGTCAGATTATTTAAAAATATTCAACCTGACTGGTTTGGAGCAGTATCTGTCTAGCAATACTAGGGATAATCATATTCTGGACTTGGTCCTAAGTAATTTAGGTTGCATGATCGAAAATTGATCTGTTTTATCACCACTGGGTTCAAGCAACCATTTAATGGTCAGATTCAGTTATATGGGTCAAACAGGAGAAAATTCTGGTAAAACTACAATATATAGATATGATAGGGCAGATTTTGAAAGTATGTGGTTCAGAGCAAGAGCCAATATGCGTGCAGCCCATACCATACAAGGCAGTCCAGATATGTGAATTAATTCATTCACATATCTGGACTGTCTTCTTCGAGTATGGGCTGCATGCCCATTGGTCTGCTCTGAACCAATGGGCGGCAGCCCTACCAGCAGTCTGGTCAGCGGGTAGTGGGCGCAGGCAGGTGGTAAGCACCACTGCTGGACGGGGAGCGGGTGGTGGGCTCCGTGGTGGGTGGGTGGGGCCACTAGATCACCAGGGTAATTGGACCTGGGGGTTGACTCTAATGCCCACAATCGGGCTTCACGTCCACTGGACCACCAGGGATATTGCTCTTTGGGGGTGAACTCCATTCTGGCCATGATCGGGCCACTAGGGGGAAGGTTTCACATTATGCCCGCGATCGGGCCAGTGGGGGGTTGTCATGTATGTTACCTGCGATCGGGCCAGTGGGGAGGTGTTCTGTGCCCGCGATCTGGCCACGGGGCGCTATTATGCCCACGACCGAGCTATGGGTGGGTTACTGTTATGCCCGCGATCGGGCCACAGGGGGCACAGGGAAGAAGTGGAGGGCCACCCACAGGTGGCAGCTGCTGTGTTGCGCCCTGCAATGTGGCAGCTCACCAGTGGGTGGTCCTCGACTTGATCCTTTTTTTGGGGGGGGCTCAAAGTCGTGCAGGCGCAGGTTGGGGGTTGCGTCTGCACAACCCTGCATAGCCCAGCTGAATATCGGGCTGTGCAGTTTATGCATGGTTCCTCCCCCTCCGGTTGAGCATGACTTCATTAGCATTGCGCTGTTGCTCAGCATGACTTGGGTGGTGCAACTGCCTCCTGCTGAATATTGCAGAATGGAGCAATTTCAGATTTGCGCAGGCGCAACCCTATTGCGAGTAGCACAACCCTTTTGAATATCCATTCCTATGAGTTTAACTTAGCAACAAAAGCTAAAGACAATTACAAGTCTTTTTACTCTTATATTAATAATAAAAAGGGGGCAACTAATAAAATTGGCCCTCTAGTGAGTCGGGAGGGAAAGGTTATATCCGGTAACCAGGGAGTGTCAGAACTTTGTAATAACTATTTTTCCACAGTTTTCAATCTAGGTACAGTAACAACTGGGTCACAGTACAGTAAACCTACAGCTGGTTCTAGTATTACCTTGGATAGATCTGAGGTGGGAAAGAAATTAAAACTATTAGATCAAAATAAAGCACAGGGCCTTGTCGATCTACATCCAATGGTGATCAAAGTGTTGGCTGAACAACTGGCAGGCCCTGTAACATGTCTATTCCAGAAATCTTTAAATGAAGGTGTGGTACCAGAGGTATGGAAGCAGGCAGTGGTAGTCCCCATATATAAAAAAGGTTCCAGGCAGGAAGTTACTAATTACAGACCTGTGAGCCTGACCTCAATTCTGGGAAAAGTGTTAGAGGGCATCGTAAAGGACCACATTAGTGGCTGTCAGTGTATGACGTGTAACATTGCTCATACACAACATGGTTTCATCAAGGGTAGGTCATATCAAACTAACCTCCTGGAATTTTATGGGAAGGTTAATAAGGCCTTGGATGAACGGAATGCTGTAGATGTAAACTTGTTGGACTTCGTTATGGCCTTTGATAAAATCCCACATGATAAAATAATTGATGCCCTGGTGAAGCTGGGAATTCATCAAATATTATTTGCTGGATTGAGTCATGGCTGGCAGATAGACAACAGAGAGTCTGTATAAAAGGGGAGTAGTCCAATTGGACTGGGGTGACTAATGGAGTGCTACAGGGCTCGGTATTAGGTCCATGTTTGTTCAACATATATATATCAGGTCCATGACTTCTCCACCTGATTTATGGCTCTCAAAATTTGCTGACGATACCCATATTGGAAAGGTGGTAAAAGCTAAGGAAGATGCTGACTTTTTGCAAATCGTCCTAGAGGAATTGGAATCCTGGGCTTATGAGCAAGGGGCAGTTTTCAATATTGAAAAGTGTAGTGTGATGTATATGGGTAAAAACAATAAACAGCACCAGTATAAAATGGGTAATCGACCCCTAAAGGCGATAACAGAAGAAAGAGATCTCGGCATCAAAATCTGTAGTAATCTAAGTTTTGAGCCCCATTATAATCAGATTATTAAAAAAGCTAGTAGTATACAATTTTGTATAAATAAACATATAAAATGCAGGAACAAGGAGGTTCTTATGCCACTCTATACATCATTGGTATCCCCACACATGGAGTACTGTGCCCAGTTCTGGTCACCTTGGTATAAGGGTGATATTGGCTCCTTGGAGAGGGTCCAAAGGAGAGCTACTCAGAGGATTATAGAGGTACAGGGTTTTGATTGCAAACAGAGGTTACAGACCTTGGGTATGTACTCCTTAGAATTTCGTAGACTCCGGGGTGACATACATATGTTATACAAGGCTTTAAATTATCCATCACTCTGGAAACAGTTAAATCTAGCCCTAAAGGACCAGACGTACAATACAAGAGCCCATCCCCTTCAAATAAGTGGGGAAAGGTATAAAACAGCAAAAAGAAAACAATGGTTTACTGTAAGAACAGCTACAATTTGGAATAAGCTCCCTTTAGAAATTACTGTAAGCAGAACTTTAGATGAGTTTAAAACCAAGTTAGATCATTACCTGATCAAAAATAACATCTTGGGTTATATATAAATCAAGGCGAGCATATGAACTTTTGGTCTTTAAATGCTCAGAACAACCTATGAAACCTATGATTGTTTCTCAGTATTCTCACTTTGGATAATGTTGATAAACACTTGTTTGAGGCTCTTATCATTATCATTCCTAAGGATGGGAAGCCTTCATACAAAGTTGCCAGTTGCCACCCCATATCATTAATTAATTATGATGTTAAGATCCTGGCCAACATTCTGGTGACAAGACTTGCTCAAGTCATGCCCTTTATTATACATAATGACCAGGTTGGGTTCATGACTGTGAGAATGGTCTCTGACCATATGCATAAATTGTCGCACGTCTTCTCTGCATTCATGGACTTGAATATTCCATGTGGGCTTATGTCACTGGACTCGGAGAAGGCATTCAACAGAGTGGACTGGCAATTCCTGTCCTTGACAATGGAAAGATTTGGGTTTCCTCTACCATTCATTAAAAGTGTTTTTTCCCTATATAACCACCATAGTGCCAGACTATACTGTAATGGGATTTTTTCCACAGCTTTCCCATTGCTCTCAGGTACTAGACAAGGATTCCCTCTTTCGCCCCTCCTTTTTAATCTATATCTTGAACCTCTCCTCAGTAGAATCAGACAGGAGCCAAGGGTGCAGAGAGTGGTAATAGGTACCCAGGAACTCAAGGTTTCCGCATATGCAGATGATATACTTCTCCATTTAATTCATCCCCAAGAAACCTTCCCAGTAGTATTGGGAATCAGAGATGTATATTGTAAACTATCTAACTATGAAATAAATGTAGAAAAAACCCTAGTATTCCTGATGAATTCCAGATTGCAGAGGTCTGTAGCAACAGATTTGGGACTACAGTGGAGCCCACATAGTCTTAAGTATCTTGGGATTGTACTGTCAAAAAGTGAAGCCAAGTTAATCAAATTGAACTGAGACACAATATTGAACATAGTTCAATAGGACCTATGTAGATGGCACAGACTTCCACTTTCTCTTTGGGGCCAGATCAACGTAATTAAAATGAATGTTCTGCCATGGCTGTTCTATCCTGATAGCATGCTTACTGTATGGCTACCATTAAAGTGGTATTAAAAAAGCCCATTCCATTATTTCTGGATTCGTATTGCAAGGGAACCCCCCCCCCGAAGGGCCTATTACAAGCTGGCAGCCCCCAAAGATAAAGGTGGACTGAGATTGCCGCATCTAGGTTTATATTACTGGACTAGCAATGCTGGGAAATACCTTAAGTGGTTACGAATCCCAGCTGAAGAACTTGCTCTGCCTTATGTTGATTCATGGATTAAATTAGAAATTGAGTTGATTAAGGAGGCAGGTATTGACCCGACTGCCTTTCTTTATTCCACAAAGGAAGCTCTTCCTCCTAAATTGGCATCTACTCCAATTAGTGTTTCTTTAAGGATTCATTCTCAGTTATGCTCCTTTTTATGGTACTCGGCTCAAACTGACAGGAATCAACCTTTATGCCAAAACCCTAACCTGAGGATTGGTGGTAAGATGATCTCAGATACTTGGTTTCCTCAGTTGAGGGGCTTGAGAGTTAGGGACTTTTTACAAGGGGATAACTGTTATCTGTTAGAAGCTATACTTAAATCACTGGACTCGGGCATAAGAATGCAGAGAAACACTGTTCAGTGCAGAGCAGCATTTGCGTAACCTGCACTGGCCTGTTAATGATTTGTTGATTTTTTTTTCATTTCCATTTGCAAATTATATTGTAAAGCCACTGGAGGGCAGCAACACAAGTAGGTTGCAATCCTCTACCCACTACTCTCCCGTATTACTCCTAGTCCTGGGTCATTCATACCTAAAGCAAATTATCAATGTCCTAACATTCAGTGGTGTGATCTGAATCTGTAAGCCTATACAAAGCCTCTACTACCCTACCTAGAATGGTTTTCATCTCCCTCCTATTCACACCCTTCCTGGTTCGTGCCCTTATCCCAGTCTCCCCCTTTACACCTATTGCCACTTATCTCTCCCCTTCCCGTTACCTCCTTCATTCTGTCAATAACCCCTACAGCTCCTCTTGTAAGAAGACCCCCCTTTCCCTACTACCCTCCAGCATCTCTGTTTTCCCTTCCTAGTTACTTTGCCTTTCTTCGTTTCCTTATCTCCTTCTCTCCACCCCTCCCCCCTTCCCCTCCCTCCCGTATTTCCTTCTCCAATTACAAAAGTCCTAAACTTCACTAGTTCATCCTTGCCTTCCTCCTTCTTTCATCAGGGAACATCCACCCCAACCCTGGCCCTATTTCTTCTCCTATCCTGGCTCCTTACCCAAATAACATGTCTCCAAACCCCACTCCCACTACAACCCTCCCTAACGGGTTGAAGCTCCTCCATCTGAACATCTTCAGCCTGCTACCTAAAATCAACCTCCTACAAACTCTTATGATTTCACACATCCCTGACATCCTAATTATTACCGAGACATGGCTCAAAAAATGCACCCCTGACAGTACCATTGCTATCCCTGGGTATTCCATCTCCAGACAAGATCGATCGGGTCGTGGAGGGGGAGTGGCCATGTATATCCTGTCCTCACTGCAGTTTACTACCACCCTATCTACATCCATCCCAGCTACCTATGAAGCCCTTGTCACCTGCATTACACTTCCTTTCTCAATCCCAATCTTTGTGGCTGGTATCTATTGCCGACCAAACATTCAACCCTTGGTCACGACAGAACTCTTTGCAAATATCACCTCCCTCTCACAATCTGGCAAACTTTTCATAATGGGTGACGTGAATCTAAATTGGTTGTCTCCCAAGTTAAACAAGCTATACAATGATGTCACTGCTCTAAACCTCACTCAACTTATACTTGAGCCCACACGCCCTAATCCCAAAACACAAAATCACACCCTACTTGACTGGGCACTCACAACCCACCCGCACCGCATCATTAAATCTGGTCTCCTTGGCTTTCCTCGGACAGGATCTCCGACTCCGGGTGGTGGACAAACGTAATTAATATCAAAAATATGGAGGCTCTCACAAACACACTCAGACTCCAAACAGACCAATTTAATTCAAGGTGGCTCCCTATCTACGAATACGTAGAAGTTAAAAAAGGCACTCCAGTACTAGATCAATTTCTATTAAGATAGGATCGAGAGGTTGCTGGGCCTAATGGGACAAAGGAAAACCTTTGAAGCCCCCGCCGTCAGCCTGCAAGACCCCATTTTATTTTATATTATTTTATTTGAGTTATTTTTAATTGTTAGGTTGCTCTTCAGATATAAAAGACAAAGAACTTCTGTGCGCAAACACTGAGGCAAGGGTTACCCCAAAGGGCATTTGGCTGGGAAGCCAAGTTTCAAAAAAATACAAAATCACACATGCCCCCACAATGCAAAGCATCATGGGCTGCATATGCAAATCACCACAGAATGTTATGCTGGTCCAACTTTAAGCAGAATTGCATGGTGCCGAAAGGCCTCTCACACAGTTTGCAAAGGGTGCTAACAGAAGACATAGACACGTGTTTCGTCCTACCAGGACTCATCAGTATGCCTCATCTGTTTGCATATGCAGCCCATGATGCTTTGCATTGTGGGGGCATGTGTGATTTTGTATTTTCTTGAAACTTGGCTTCCCAGCCAAATGCCCTTTGGGGTAACCCTTGCCTCAGTGCTTGCACACAGAGGTTCTTTGTCTTTTAAATAGTTTTTTATTTTAATGGATTCACCACAATATATCCAAGGCACACTGCCTCTAGGGTAGCTGGTCCATTCCACTGGGGTGTCAAACAGATGAGGCATACTGATGAGTCCTGGTAGGACGAAACACGTGTCTATGTCTTCTGTTAGCACCCTTTGCAAACTGTGTGAGAGGCCTTTCGGCACCATGCAATTCTGCTTAAAGTTGGACCAGCATAACATTCTGTGGTGATTTGCATATGCAGCCCATGATGCTTTGCATTGTGGGGGCATGTGTGATTTTGTATTTTCTTCAGATATAAATTATTTGAACAACACCAAGTCTGTATTAACTCCCCAAATTCTGGTCAAGGGGAAACTCCTCACCCTCCTACTCCCCCTTCCCCTTCCCCTTCCCTCCCCTTTTTTATGTTGTCAAAATGCTTAGATCAGTTTGTGTACAGACTATACTAATTATATATATAGAAAGACAGGACTGGAAATAGGAAAGACACAGGACAATAAGCTTGGTGTTTTCAATCACATATTAGTTTATTGGGACAGACTGGTTGAAAGATTGCCAAGAGCAGTTGGATAGAAGGAAAGAGATTTAGAACAGGAGTATTTCCCAGTGGCGAAAATATGAGAAGATCATTGGGTAAACGCTCTATTGGAATAGATTCCACTATTCAGTCCAGCCTGCAAAAACAAAAACAAAATCAAAAACAGTATAATAAGTGATAAAATTTATGATTATAGACAGTAACAAGGATGGTATTTATAACAATCTGGGCTAACATGATGTATGGTTACCACAGTATTAATTTTAACACAGATGTATGTCTTTCCTACATATTGGTGTAATGAAGTTTATTGTAACTTGAAACTGAATATGAAAAAATAATAAAAATTAAATTAAAAAAAAATTAATTTGGTCTCCTCCCTGATGTCCTTAGTGACCACAACCCTATTTTCATTGTACGTAAGGTTCATCACCCTAAACCTCCCCCTAAAATCATACAGCTCCAGTCCTTTAAATCCTTAGACTTTACCCCAATCAGCTCTGCACTCGCTTCCATCGACTGGACCCCCCCCACTGCTATTTCTGTTGACGAAGCACTTGACTATTTTAAGGATAAATTCATTGCCACTGGAATGTCTTTGCTCCTTTCAGATGGACCAGAGTCCATGGGCTTCACTTCCCCTGGATCACCCCCGAACTACTGGCCTGCATAAGGGAGCATGATCGGGCCTGGAGAAAACACAAATCTACTAAACATCCAAACGACTACACCAAGTACAGAATGCTATGCAATTCATGTACTAAAGTTACTAGATTGGCTAAGTCTGATTATTTAATCTCCTCATTCCTGACTAACACTAACTCTCCATCTAAATTCTGAAGGGTAGTTCATGCTCTGTTCTCTCCTCCCCCTCCCTCCCCCTCCCCCTCCAGTTCTCAAAATAAATAACTCCCTAGTTTCTGACCCTGGCTCCGTGGCCAATGAATTTAATGCCTACTACACCTTGTGCGCCACGTCTCTTCTAAATTCCCTGTCCCCATTGCTGCCTACTAACTTCAGCCCTTCACCTCAGCCAGTGCCTACCCCCCCCATTTTCCTTTTCTACTATCTCTCCTGACGAAGCTCTTAATGCTCTCCTATCCCTCAACCCCTCTAAAGGTGCCTCACCAGATGAGCTCGATCCTAAACTTCTCTACCTTTCTGCTCTTGCAATTGCTTATCCTATCTCTCCTTAATCCTTAAATTGTCCTTTATTTCTGCCCAAGTACCCTCATCCTGGAAACATGCTATAGTCCTTCCTTTCCCCAAAGGTGGTGACACATCCACTCCTGGCAACTATGGCCCCATTTCCCTCCTTCCTACCCTTACCAAACGTCAAGAACATTTAGTTCTCTCTCAGCTATCACCATTCCTCTCTGATTCCTACTTCTTCACTCCCTTCCAATCTGGTTTTTGGAAGAACCACTCAACAACTACCTCCCTCCTCAGGCTTACTGACTCCATCTTTTCAGGGATGGATGATGGCCTGATTACCTCAGCTATTTTTGTCAACCTAGCCAAACCATTTGACACTGTTTTCCATCCCCTGCATCCCCAGGAGTGGATGTGTCACCACCTTTGGGGAAAGGAAGGACTATAGCATGTTTCCAGGATGAGGGTACTTGGGCAGAAATAAAGGACAATTTAAGGATTAAGGAGATAGGATAAGCAATTGCAAGAGCAGATAGGGAGGCAGTATAGCGCAGTGGTCTAAGGCTCTGAGCTGCAAATCTAGTGACATCCAGCAGACCAGACCTGGGTTTGAATCCCACAGCTTCCACTTGCATACTGTGTGACCCTGAGCAAGTCACTTAACTTCCCTGTGCTCCAAGGTCACACCTGGAAACAAGCTCCGGCTTAGTGTGCCTTTCCTGGTTAAACAATTTCCCCTTTCCCTTTCCCCTGATTCACTCTTCTCAGCTGGCTTTGCTCCATCAGCCACCAACTGGTTTAAACCCTACCTCATTGGCAAGACCCAGTTGGTGAGAATCCTCAATTCCATCTCCCCTCCACTCCCCATCAACACTGGCGTCCCTCAGGGCTCAGTGCTTGGTCCCCTACTCTTCTCCATTTTCCTTAATGATCTTCTCACAGCCTGCTCATCCTCTTCTATCCACATGTACGCTGATGATACTGTTTTGTACAGTTCCGGCAAAAACTCTGCTGCCATGCAAACCAGCTTAGAGCATGACTTCAACCAATTTCAGCTCTGGTTTGCTTCTCATCAGCTTTTTCTAAATACCAAGAAGACAGTCTCAATGATCTTTGGCACCAGGCAGAGACTCTCGAGGCTCCCGGCCCTACCCACCTTCCACACCCTTGATAGGACCATCTTGGAGGACACCTCCTCATTTCAATATCGGGGAGTTTGGCTGGACAAGCACCTCAACTTCTCTGTGCACATCGATGCTATCCTGAAGAAATGGCACCCCAAGCTTCATGCTCTGTACAGGAATCGTAGTTGCATCCTGCTGACTGCGAGGCTCAAAATTGTCCAGAAGATGATACTCCCCATCTTTGACTACTACGACACAGTCTATGGTGCTGCTCCCAAATCTTCCCTGACCAAGTTGTACACTCTCTTTAACTCCTTCTGCCGCTTTGCAATGGACTCCCCTTCCCACTCCCACCACTGTGAACTCTATCACGCTGTAACCTTCCTTACAGTATCTCACAGATGCATCTCTCACTATGCCAAACTAACCTCCAAATTCTGGTTCGGGGGCTCCTCTCCTATCTCTCATCCTCTCTGTCCACTCCGCCTCCCCCACCCACTCTCTCAGATCAAATGACGCCTACACCTTGAAGGTCCTTCGCCGCTCCACCCTCATCGGTCAGACTGGTTTCACCCATCATTTCCCTAAAATCTGGAATTCCCTGCCCCCTGAAATATGACAATCCTTCTCCAACTACTCCCTTACCTCTGCCCTACACAGTTACCTTTCCCTTAGCTGTTCCTGCTTTAACCCACCTTAATACCTGTCTCCAGTTTCTGTCTTCATCCCATGACCCCCCCCCCCGGCAAGGTTCTCAGCATCCTGAAGGGAAAAATCAGGAAATGGCTACCCCTTTTCCTCATATTTAGTTCTTTCCTCTCCCTCCCTCTCTTCTCCACCTGCTCTTCTGGGTCACCAGTGTGAACAACCTAACCCCATCCTTTTAACTCCAACAGCACTTGCGTACTACCTTGAGCCTGCTCCTGGTACACTCATGCACTATAAATGGTTCTATAGGTTTTGTACATTCATATGTTCTTTTGTATGATTTTGGATATGTATTGTAATTTACCTAAAGTTCCTCTACTGTTTATTGTTCAATACCTTGTGTCCCAACTGATGCACAATCTTACAATGTTGTATTGTTTGTACTGCCCACATACTATTGTAACTGATCATCCTTCACAACCCTATGTAACCCTTCCCCCCAGGTTGCACCGTGATATGAGTAACTTGTTGTTCAGAGTGCCATCCTGGTGAAACATTTCAATGAATAAAAATAAATAAATAAATCCTGGCTAGGCACCAAATTGAACCAAGCAATATTTCCAAGGTGTCTCAAGTAAGACACATGTTGATACAAAAATTGGATAGTTTTAGGGAGGATAGAATCTCCGGAGAGTTTTTTGAGACCCTATCTCAAGTAGTATGGGAACCACATGTAGTGTCTAAAATATATAGTTACCTATTTAACCAAGCATATGCTGAACTTGATGGGAAACCTCACTATTGGGCAGATCAATTCTCAGCACGGGATATGAAATAGGATGTAATATGGAGACACACCTATCGGTATATTTCCCAGGATAAATTAAGGGTAATGCAGTTCCAATTCTTAAATAATTTGTTTTGAACTCTTTCTAAATTGCATAGAATTGGACGTCTACCTAACTCCTTATGTAACAGATGTCACCAAGAAGAGGGAACACTTTCTCATATATTTTGTGAATGCCCTCCTGTTAAAGAATTATGGGAAACAATTAAAACCAAAGTAGACCCTCTGCTTGGGATTGAGCAGTACTTCACTATGGAGGTGTGTTTACTGGGAGATTATACCGCTGTCAAAGAGAAGTCCAGGAGGTATTATTTGGCCATGATCTCTTCCTCTCTTAAAAAGTTAGTACTCAGACATTGACTGGATGATCTCCCATTGACCTACACAGAATGGCTGAGAGAACTACTGTTTAATTTGAATGTGGAAAAGTTTGGAGCGAGTATGAAGGACTCTCTCCCTAGATATGTCAAAAGATGGGAACGTTTACATACTTTATACTTGCTTCAAGCTGGGGTGCAGCCATCTGGGCCAGACTGAGGGGGATCTTTGGAACTCTGAGAATTGATCTGGTACTCGAATGGTATTAAAGGATATGCTAATGTCATGGGTTCAATAAGGAATCACGAGGTGGGGGGAGAGAGGAATGGTTGGAGAAGATGAGAGGGAGGATGGGGGAAGGGGGTGGAGTAAGAAGTGTCTAACATTATCCGAGGCTATACTGATTGACTTGCAACTTATATCTATGTATGTAACACTTCTTGCTCTGTATGGAAAATAAATACATTTGAATTTCAAAAACAAATCATCACAGACAACTGGCACATTATTTATGAATATAGGTCCCTAGACACATAGGGGTGAAGCAACTCTAATTTCGAGCATCACACATCTGGGGTCACATGAACCCCCTGTGGCAAACACAAAAGTGGTGCATGCCTCTTCTGCACCTGATCTCCCAGCCATTTGCACAGCTACGCATGCAGATGAACCAATGGAGTGGCCAGGAGATATACCCACACTCCAGTCATTCACCAAGGTGTGGAGTGCTGAGGTGAGGAGGGGTGCAGGCTATGCGAGCAGGGTCCCTTCCATAGCCACTGCACCCCTCCTAAGAAGAGCACCCAGCAGCCACAGCAGGACACCCCCCCCCCGTGATGCTCTCCCAGCTCTCCAGTCAAGCAGAGGGATGAAGGCAACCATTTGGGACTCGCACAACTTTTGTAAATGGAAGGGACATGCACTGTCCCACAAACCCTGCTCTGTGTGCAGCAGGAGACACACTCTTGGATGGAGACAGGTATCCAATTGGATGCCTGTCTGTGCCCACGATCCGTCCCAGTGCCCCAGCGTGCTGGGGTGGGGCAGGGAACAGGCACTCTGTGGTGGCCAGCAGTCATGAATGCTGTGCCCCACACACCTGTCCATGGATGCAGAGGTAGCCACGTACCTGACCCGTGATCATGCATAGGCATCACTGAGAATAACAGTCATTCCAATATGGATGCTGCAGATCCCCAAACGGTACTGGGCATGACGTTGATAAGAGGGAGTGATCAACCAAATTGAATGCCTTGCTCATGTCCTCAAAGACTATACCCATGTATAGATCCTCTCCATATTTAGGTGCAGGTTGTTCGTAAACTTAACCTAGGCAGTCGTGGTACTTCAAACCCTTCTGAAGCCATACTGGGCTAATAACAAGACTTTATATGTTTTCAAGTATTCTGTTAGCTGCATGAGTAGTAATCTCTCCTTGGTTTTTCCTAAAAGTGACAAAAGTGATTTTGGTCTGTAGTTCTCTACTGAGTCAGCTGGAGCCCCTTTATGTCCAACTACCACCTGTCCCATGTGGGATTCCTACCCACTCCAGTCCCTTTGTCCTTCTGGTAAATGGTTTATCTGTGTCTGACCCCTTCTCTGTTCCTTCTCACTTTAGTGAGTTCTTCACCACTTGTGCTTTCCCTTCTGCTTCCCCTCCAGCCACCATTCCTTCACCCCACATTTCTTCTTCCCTTCCCTCCCAGGGTTTCCTCTTCTCTCTTGTTACCATGCAGAACACCCTGACTGCCCTTTATTCCCTGAAACTGTGCGAGCTTAGCCCTGATGGACTGGATCCTAAAGTCCTCCATATCTCCAGTCCTGTCACTGTATGTCCTCTGACTCACCTATTCAGCCTTTTCTTCTCCCTCAGTGCTGTCCCACAGTCCTGGAAGCTGACCAAGGTTATACCACTCCACAAAGAGGGGGAGGTCCTTCCTCTTCCAGTAGCAACCATTCAATCTCCCTCATCTCCTCCCCTCTGTTGTTAAGCTGCAAGAGAAGCTTGTCTATACCAGACTCTGATTTCTTCTCCTCCTCTGATTTCCTCTCCCTGTTCCAGTCTGTCTTCAAGAAGGATTACTCCACTATCTTCTTCCTGCTGCATGTAACTGAATCTATCCTCTCAGGGGTGGATTAGGGTCACATCATGACAGCTATCTTCATTGATCTGGCCAAGGCCTTTGACGTGGTGTCCCACCCTCTCTTCCTGAATAAGCTGAGTTCTGCTAGCCTCTCAGCTCCCACTGTTGATTGGTTCTGTTCTTACCTCATGGGCCATCTACAGTCAGTACAGGTTGGTACTGCCCTGTCACCTCCTCTTCCCATCCATGTAGAGGTCCCAGAGGGCTCCATCCTGAGTCCTATACTCTTCACCATCTTCCTCAATGACCTCTCTTCTGCCTGTGCCAACTCGTACATTCACATGTTTACAAACAGCACAGTCATCTACACTTCTGGTCCCTTCACTACAGCAGTGGAAAGTCTACTCCAGGAAGACTTCTACAACATCCTATGATGGTTCCAATCTAACCAGCTCTGAGTCAATACAAAAAAAAAATTGTGCCCATGACTGTTGGCTCCAACCAAATACTGTCCATACTCTCATCTGTTCCCATCTTCTCCACCTTGGATGGCTCCCCTCTAGAAGTGGTTCTTTCCTTCAAGTACCTGAATGTGTGACTTGATAGCAAGCTTGACTTCACTACCTATATCGATACCATCCATGCCCAGCTCCTAACTAAACGTTGTGCCTTGTACTGCAATAAAGACTGTCTGTCTCCACAGGTTCACTGAGAGGTTGTCACTAAACTGGTGCTCCCAAACTTTGACTATGCAGATGTAGTATACAGCTCTGCTGCCTTCACCTCCCTGACCAGACTGGATAACCACTGTAATTCCTTTTTACGCTTTCCTACCAAATCCCTTCCCCTCTGAACTCATGATTGACCATTCTACTGATCATTATCCATTCTCCCTCTACCCATGCGTCACCAGATTCAGTGAGCCTCCTTCATATCTAAATACTGGTTTGGGTCCCTTCCCTCCTACTTCTCATAACACCTCTTTCTTGTCCCCTCTGCCTCCTGGTCCCTCTGCTCCAGAGATCCTTGCAGCTTTGCTATACCACATCCTTGTATCTCTGCTGGCCAGTCAGCCTTCTGCTATCATCTTCCCTCTCTTTAGAACCAGCTCCCCTCTTCCCTCTGCTTTACTACCTCCCCTGGCTCCCTCAGGTATCAGCTGAAACTCCTTCCTTCCCCTCCTTTACTCATGTTCTCCCACCACCTTACAGTTCCCCGTACGTTTGCTTGTAATGCTCAAATTGCTGCTTTTGCCTTGTTTGTTCATTGTGCGCATTTTCTGGTTTTACTGTGTTCTCTGATTTACACTTTATTGAACTGTGTCTGTGCTCTGTATTTTTTATCCTCTGTTCCCTTCCCCTGCATTGCACCTACAAATGATGCTCAGTGCCTTTCCCAGTCACCAGTTTTCAAATAAATAAAGTTTATAATGTTTGGGAATAATGAAAGCCATCTTCCGTAGGTTGGGTACATGTTGCAGGCTCATTGATAAGTTAAATATTTTTACCAGCATAATTGATAACTCTCTGGCCACTATTGTAAGAAATTTTGTCTCGACATTGTCAAATCAGGCCCTTTAGATGCATCAAGTCTAACCGGTAATTTACTCACTTCATGCAGTAACACTCTTCTAAAACAAAATGTTGGCCCAATACTATACCAGTCTCCTTGTTATCAGTTCTTGGTAGGTCAGTTACATAACTTTCTAAATTGGTAAAGTTCTCATTCAAGACATTTGCAATGTCTGTGCTCACTGTATATTCATTATCATTAATTTTGATTGCTTGTGTATGTGCTCTATTTTTAGGATTTAAAAGGTTGTTCACTCCAAGATTTTATTATCCTCACAATGTACTTAAGCAATAAGCCACGAGGGGGTGTGGGTATTTGGGGATTTACCACGGCTGGAGTTGTTTGCCCACAAGGCACAGCCGAGTGGGTAAATCCGCCCAGCCATGGTAAATCCTCCCGATAACCCAGATCCCCAAGTGGCTGATTGCAATTATACCAGGTAAGTACTGTCTTTTTGGTAAAAAAAAAAAAAAAAACAGGGGAAAACTGTTTTTCTACTTTGTATAGCTTATTTTAGGTTTATTGTTAGGCAGCGGCACAAAATGTACTTCATTCCCCTTCATGCCACTAGAAGCGAACAATAATAGAGAGCGAGAGCACAAGACAGAGCAAGAGCTAAAGCAGTGTTTTGGACATGGAGACTTTTGGCGATTATGGGAAAATACATGCTGTAGCGTGTTGTGTTTTTTTTTCTAACTGTGGATCCACGTTTTTGGAGGGTTTGTGTTACGGTGTGTGCTTTTCAGAATAGGATGTGATGGGAGTCAGAGACCACTGGTTAGCAAACATTTCAATATGGTGGATCTCCAGTTTGAATTTCCCAGGTTGGATGATTTTTACGAGATGCGGCTGACTGGCACCTTTTGTGGTGATTATCAATAGATAATCAATTCAGGTAAGGTGCAGCAGCTCAGGGACTTGGGGATATACCTGTCTGATGCTGATCTGAGCCCTAGCGTACCAGGATCCCTAGCTGTTCACAACTGGGTTCTGATATACTGAGATTCTGTCATCATGCTGCTAGACACCAAGGTTGTTTTGTTTTTCCTCCATGATCCTGACCCCCTGAGGGTGCCAGCGTGAAGGGCATCAGTCCAGGCTGGCAACACGCTGGTGCATGCTGCAGCCAAATGCCTAACGGCGTCCTCCCCTCCCAACTCTACGAGTCCAGTACTGCTGCCCATGCTTCCTCTGGCAGCAGTGCTAGGGTGCCATGGCAGCCCTTCTATCCCACCCCCAGAGGAGGAGAGCATCCTCTGGGATGCTCAGTCCTTCTGTCCCTGGCCAGCCCCCAGCAACCTAGGATTATTCCCAAACCCGGGTCACCGGTGTTAGAAGCAGTAGCTCTACTACTGTTCTGATGGGCCAGCCTTTGATTTTTTAAATTAAACGTTTACACTTATCCTGTAACTCTCTGTACTGATTCATGTTTGCAGAATGTTGTGTGCATTTCTAGTTTTGTTAGGCTAGTTCCTGAGGACTTATGAGTTGAACAACTTTCCTATGCAGCCATTTATTCTTTGTGTTTCATTTAAGCAATAATGCATGACAGGACAGGTGTCACATTGGGATAAAGTCATGCCTCGGGTGGTTGAGCATGAGGCCACAGGCTGAGAGTATGCAACATTCGAGAAGTGATGTTATCCCCAGGATGTGTGCCCTGAAGTGCATTATTGCAATTATACAATGGCTTGCTAGTAAAAAAGGTGAAAAAATAAATTTTTAAAATACATTTTTAGTTGCTTTTGAATAGGAGTGATGTGCTGAGATAACATCACTGTTGAAGGTCAACAAAAGCCCAGGATTTTATTTATTTATTTATTTTTGTTGCTATTTCATAATCTCTTTTTTTAATAGTGCATATGTAGTAATTGCACCAAAGTAGGTTTCCAAAAATTCATTCAGGGCATCATTTTTATTTTTGAATGTATCCAAGGTTCCCCAATGAATTATTTTCAATTCCTCCATAATCCTTTCTAGTTGTAATAACCCTTGCCTGGCCTTTTGGTCTTTTGTTGTTCCAAAAGCAATAAATGATCACTGATAGAATCTAGCATTGTTTCTGAGTACAATACCTTCTTTTTGTTGTTAATCAAAATCTAGTCTATCAGCGTCTCTGTTCCAATGTAGTTAGTTCTTCTAGTTGTGATACATAGGATTTGTTCTGAATTTGCCTTCTGTCAGACATGTTTATACTTTAAATTCACAGGACCACTCCATCTGCACTTCCCAATGAAATCCTATCCATACCAAGTTTAGGCCTTTTCAAGCACGGGCTCCGTCAGCATCTTATGACAAATAGTTCCTGCGACTGCTTCACCTAATGATACTACCACCTGTGCGCACTCCAGTTCCCCTCTTCTCCATCTCACAGCTTTTCCTTTAAAATCCTTGCTGTATCCTCCTACCCTCCCACCAGTCTCCCATCCTCATCACCTCCCCTCCTACCTACTACGCGCACCCACCACTCTTTCTACTTCTACTGATATAGCCTTCTGGCTGCTTACCCCTCTTTTTCTCTTTTCTTGCCCCCCCCCGGCTCCTTTCTTCTCCACTACTAAAGTTATTAATTCCAGATAATTTAAGTATATACTTTACAGTTTTTTAAATCTGATCTTAGTATTACTGCCTCTGTATGTTTGTTCACCCCTCCCCACTGACATGGAACCTTTGTAAATGAGCGCCTTGAGCTCAAAGGTATTGTAATCTGAGACTGAATAAATAAATACAAAATAAATAGAAAATCTGAGATTTACATCACCTAACAAGATGATTTCTTTGTTTTCCACTTTAGATAATGAAGCAACAAGGTCCTCTAGGCATACAGTTTTGACTTTGGGGGCTTATACATACATCCTCCTATAAGTTTTTTGGTATTACCCAGGACTGTCTCAAGGAGTAGACTTTCACAGACAGAATGTTCTACAGATTAGTCCAACTTTAGGACCTTGATTGTATCATACATAGAAATTCAAATCCCCTTCCTTTTTATTATTATCATCCTTTCTAAACAAGTTGTACCCATCAATACTAATCAGATTATCAATTATCCTTGTTGTCAACCATGCTTCATTAAACATTAAGAGAGCAGGTGCATATATATATATATACATATATATATATATATATATATATAAATATGTAAGCAATAAGACACGATGGGGTGTGCATTACGGTGTGATAACCACACTCCTAGGGGCGTAGTTAGGCACGAGACCGAAGGCCAAGTCCGGTTGTCCTTAAGAGTGCAGTTATCACACCATAATGCACAACCCCAGAGTGTCTTATTGCACTTATAAAATGTCCCTTTAGTTTTAGAAGCAGTGTTTTTTTATTTTTAAATAAGTAAAAATGTAAGTGAACCTGTGCTTTTAACGTAAAATAGTCCTTCCGCCTATTGGTGCTAGATTAAAGTAGTGTTATACAGTGTGTGCCTCCCTGTCCACTTAAGCTTCATATTCCCATGCCAGCCACAACAATTCATAATGCTGTTTTTCTCACTCTAAGTATGACATGTATCCCCCTTATGTTATTTAATTCTCCTCACTCTGTAGACAAAACTAAAAGGAAGCCATAACAGAGGCTTCTTAGTTCCCCAGTGCTGCAAGCATGAGCGTGGTTCAAAACTGCCACACTCACTGACAGCATCATGAACTGCTCACTCTGTCCTATAAGATAAGCAGCAGGGTGAGTCATTTACCACCTTTTCTCTTTGTTTATATAGTATTATTGCTTACTTTCTTCATTCTGTTTATTTTCCCTCTGTGTTTCCCCACATTCAAGAAATGGAATGTTTATCATGGAATGTTTACCATGGAATACATGGATTCAAAATTCTGCTCAGTTATACTAGCAGAATGTTCCTCTACTAACATACTGTACACACAGACAACAAAGGCCTGTTTTAGAGCCAGAGACTCAATTATATCACTTGTCAGAGAAATCAGAAGGGATTTCCCAGATGAGCAGGTAAAGATAGAAGGGGTATTTTTCACTGTTAGCAAACAAACAGTTGTAATGAAAACTACAAACAATACTTAATGTTTTTAATTTATGTGTAAGAAGAGTGTGACAATCTGGTAAACAACATTTAATTAATTTGTTTTATTTTATATTTAAGATAATTTTAGGGCCCAGTTGAAGGTTTCTACAGAGTAAAGGTAGCGGCCATGTTTGTGGTGGAAGATCAGTTCTGGTTGTAGGGAGACTGATGGAAGATAGTTCTGGTTGCTGGAGGACTGATCTGCTCATTGTGTCATGTGGTTTAGGACCAGGATGACTGTGCGTATACAGAGAATTAATGTACGGTCAGCTGATCTGTCTTGGCCAATGAGATTTCTAGATTTTTCTTGCCATTTTATAAATATATATATGTATATATATATATATATATATATATATTATAGTGGCACGGTATAGTTAGGGTTGAGGAGCCATTTACATGTTAAACCCAAACTTTTGCACCTTAATAACTTTGCAACCATTTGACAGATTTGCCTGAAACTTGGAATACTTGATCAAGATCCATATGCCTTGGGATCTGCCAAGTTTCGTACCAGTCTGATACACGGCTGCGGAGTTATTAAGCATGATCTGCGCGTGCGTTTACACTTTTTATGGAATTCTACAGTCGCACCTACAGGTCGTACAGTTTGCGCAACCGGCCTGAAATCTTCAGGGAACGTGCAGCCAGGGTCCCTGATGTGCCTTTTGAAGATGTCATGAAAAAATATTAAACGGTTCAAAAGTTATTCAAAAAACAATTTCCCATTATAAGTCAATAGGAAAAGTTAACAAAAAGTTCAACAGTGTCGCAAATGCACTTTTTACTGTCACAAATGGCCCTTTTACTGTCACAAATCCACCATTTTGTTTTCAGTTAGTGATCAGAAAAATGCTTGGCATTTAAAATTGAGACCCTCTAGCAACCTAATTATTTTTGTATTCACCTAGTTGGGCCCTGAGGATGCTAGCCATGTCTTTATTTTGGGGTAAAACACCCCAGAAATGTTTTTCAGATTTCTGGAAAAAGTACTTTCGCAAAGTAGTGTCGCACTCATGAAAGTGTCACAAATTTTTGGGAAAGCTTTCACAAATCACGACACTACTTTGCAACACTATGCCCAAAATAACAGTAATTCTTTGGCACCCCGCTGCAAAAGAACGGTTTGGAGTTTTGGGTTGCAATTTGGAGGGAACGCAGCCATTATCCCACAGATGTGCCTTTCACTGTTTCATTGAAAAAATATTACACAATGCTTTTTCCCATAGGATAACATTACGGCGTACGACACATTGCAGCAATTGCTTAGCACCCTGCTGCAAAATAACGGTTTGGTCTTTTGGGCTGAAATTTGCAGGGAACACAGCCAACATCCCACAGATGTGCCTTTCAGTGGTTTGGTGAAAAAATATTACATGGAGGCAAAGTTATGGCAGTCTGAACTTCTGTTTTTTTCCCATAGGATAACATTACAACATTTAGCGTGTCTTTTAGGGCCCATATCTTGAAAACAGTGCAAGATATGGACTTTCTGTCGAAAAATAGCAATAGCATTGTCAAAACTAGCCAGGAAAGTGATAATTCATATGACTTTTACATTTTTTTTCTATGTCATACGGTTACTGAGATATACAGTAAGCAATTTACTATTCCAAATCCTCATTTTTGTGTTCCGAGAGTCATTATTTTGCATACATTCTTTGTACTCACTGTCTTTCTCTATACAGTTTTTGGAGAAAACTAGCCTGTGCACTTGCATTACTGTTACCATTACCATTTCTGCTTGCGGTTCCGTACCCATTTCACTCACTGTTCACGTTTACGCCATCATGTGCGTTACCCTTTGCGTTTTCATTTGCGGTTGCATTTGCGTTGTTTTTAACGTATCTGTCTACAGTACTGTTTCTCTTTCTGTTTCGCTTTGCGTCACCATGCGCATTACGATTTGCATTTGCGGGCACAATGTTACTAGGGGCACTTCTGCCGCTGCATTGCGTGGTGGGGCCTTGGGGCCCAAATGGCCCCTTGCTCCCCCCATCCCATTCACTATTTCTCATTATCATTCTCAAAGAGAAATTAGAGGCAAAAACTCTGTTTAATGCATCAGTTAGGGTTGTTCCTAGCGACAAAAGTGAGGAAGTTCGATGTTGGGGTTGAAACCCACTTTGCCTCCAGCCCACCTCCCAACTGGAATCGAGTGCGCATTGGGGTCATCGTTCCTAACTGTCACCCATTCTCCTATTCCTCAGCTTCTTTCCACATGTGATGGGGTGACAGTTGGGGCAGCCGACTGTCGCGCCCGATTCAGTGAAGAGTGAGCTGGAGAGATGCAAGCAACCTAACTCGTTTCACTTTGGCTCGAGGAACAACTAACTGATGCATTAAATGAGTTTTTGCCTCTAATATATATATATATATATACTCTGTAGAGCCAAGCTTCTAGCTCATGTTTTTTGGGGCAATAGGCTGCAAGCATTAATGTGAACAAACTTTAATTCATTGTATGCCACTTTTGAATGTCAAACTCTTCCTCAAATGTATTTGCTGTTGGGTCCTTGTTCTTTTCAGTGTCACCTGACAATGCTAACTTATGTAAGGAAAGATTACAAGCAAGCAATAATGCCCGACAGGGTGGGCAGTATTGGGCAATACTGGACCAGCCAGGGGCATAATGAGGCCCAACGCCACAGGCGGAGGGCCTTATAGCCCTTGGCCAGTCCAGTATTGCCCATACCGCCCACCCTGAAGGGCATTATTGCGCTTAGAAAATGGGCATCTGTGTCAGGTTTAATTGGAAAGTAAAATAACAGAGGAAATTAGTTTAAAATTAATAGAAAAAGTAGAAGAAAAACTGTTGTTGGTAAAGTAGTCCCTCAGATTCCTTATGCTGTTGATTCACGTGTTGCTCCCCCTCCGCAAGAGCCATTCTCTTGAAGTGATCCCCCCCACAGCACACATTGCAAAAGAACAGATGAACTCAGTATGGCATCGTTTTTTGTTTATTTGAAACAGCTCTGGATGTTTTTTTTTTGTTTTGCTCAGTCCACAGACATGCCAGTTTGGTTGTCATAGTTACACCCCCCACACACGCACCAGCGTAGACACACATGGCTTAAAACAAGTAAGAAGGCTTTTGTTCGAGTGTGTGAGTGTGGTTGCAGCGTGGGTTTTTTCTATTTTTTTTTTTTTTGTGATATTTGATACAGCACTGTGCCTGGGAAGATATACCCATTACCTCAGGCATGCCGAGCTGATGTAAACGCAAAAGTAACTCTGTATTACAGAGTGGGTGTTGTGTGCGAGAGAAACATCAGTGGCAACAAGTGGGTTAATCAGTAGCGGTGCTCAGTGAGACAACTGGCAAGTACCTTTTAAAAGTGGCACGAGTATTTGTATGTGGCGAATTCCAGCACTGTCGAATTACGGGGGGGGGGGGTTGACGTTTCAGTTTTCTTTTTTGGGTCTTTGTGTGGTGACATTTTCGAGTCATGGGGGAGGGATCTGTTGTTAGAGGACCTTGGTAGCAACCCAGTATCTTTCGCTTAGAGAGAGAAAAAAATGGCGGTTGTTTCAAAGTGAGTGCCCAGTGCTTCAGCCAATGGTGAAGCAGGCTAGGCACAATGATATCAGAGTGGGCATCAGGCAGTTTTGGACTGGTGCTTTTTATTTGGTGGGCATCTATTGAAAGTTAATGTACCCCTCTTGAAGGGGCACCAGCCAATCAGATGCCTCCAAATAAAAAGCCCATTTTCTAAGCATTAACTTAGAGGTCAGTGGTCCAGATATAACAACCTAGTACAGTTACCTCCCTTGTTTCAGTACTCCTAGCCAGTTCAACCCATTCCTGTTCAGCATAACTTGTGCATCCATTAGAGGATGTTCTCTATTTTGATAATGTCCCTCTCTCTCCATCAGGGATATCTTTTGAAACAGTAAATCTAAATAGACCACAATTGTAATACAAAGCAGACCTATAAATTCTTGTCTTAACCATTTTAAAGTATTGGACTGTATAGATGAAACAATAATCAAATGAATGAATATTAAGAAGTTGTGAAAATGTTAGGAGATCTAGGGTTGGGGGTGAGCCTGATAATGTGGATTGAGAATTGACTGATGGGGAGGACCCAGAAGGTAATGGTAATTGGCCATCACTCAAGGGAGAAAGGAGTGACTTGGGAGGGGGTTACCTCAAGGATCAGTTTTAGGGCAATCTATTTAACTTGTTTATCTGTGACATAGGGGAAAGCATACAGAGCAAGATCAGGCTGTTTGCAAATGATACTAAGTAGTGTGGCAGGGCAGACAAAGGATGTCTGAGATTTAAAATGGGATTTAGGTAGGTTAGTAACAGTGGTATGGGGTTGGGCAGCTGAGATTCATCTTTAAAAAAATGCAGCGTCATTCATATTGGCAGAAATATTTCCAAAACTAAGTATTGAACTGGGGGAGTCAAAGCAGCCAGATAAAGGAGGAAACAGACCTGGGAGTGAACATAGCAGATAACTTAACAGTCATGGTTTAGTGCAATAAGGCTTATGGGAAGGTAAACAGGATGTTGGGTTGCAAAGGATTGCATAGGAAAATGGTTCTCTACTAGGAACAAGGTGTTGATTCTGCCCCTGTAAGGGATACTTGGTGCTACCACAACTGGAGTACTGAGCACAGTTCTGGAGGCCCCCATATAATGAAAATGAGTCAGTGCAGAGGAGGACAAACACAACAACTCAATGGCAGCAGTGTTAAACATACAAAGAGCATCTGGACAGTCTTAATATACATTCACTGGAGACCAGCAGGTAGTGAGGAGACATGATAGAAACATTAACTTTTCTCAAAGGAATAAACAGGGTTGACATCCAGCAACTTTTCAAATATTGTGAATGGTCTACATTGTGCATGGATACAAGCTAATGGCAATTTAGAACAGTATGTGAGAAGGCTTTTCTTCATGGAAAGAGTGGTGGACAAATGGAATGCATTGTCCAGGGATGTGGGGGAAAGGAAACTGTGGTGGGCTTCAAGATGGGGTGGAGCAGGCATAAAGGACTGATAAGTGCTGGGGGATGGTGGGGAAGATGGATGAACAAGGGTCAAGCTACCACTAGGCAGCCCAACCAGGGCTCACACAATGATAGGTTGGTGGTGTGATCAAGTAGGTACTGTAGGAACAGAGCAGGCTGGATGGACTTTCATATTTTTCTGCCTGCAGAAATGTTCACTGTTTCTTTGTTTCTGTGATTGGGAGCAAGGATGGGACATCTCTGTCTGATGCTCCACAGGAATCAATTGTAAAATGAAAAATAAAAACATAACCTTTAGCACTGACTCAATGAACAGTTATGCAGACTAGCTAATAATAATTGCCCTGGAGCAGTGTAGTGGTGGTGGTGGTGGTGGTGGTGGCAATGCCAAACTAGCAATGAGGACCAGCACAAATTACAATTGAACCAAGGTAGTCAGTGCCATAACAATTGTAAAAACCATCACACACACACACTCACACACACACTCACTCACATTTACACACTCACACACTCACACACACACACACACACACACACACACTCACACTCACACTCACACACACACACACACACTCACACCACACACACACACTCACCTCACACACACACACACACACACACACACACACACACACACACACACACACACACACACACACACACACTCACACTATAGAAAAAAACATACAGGCTTTGTTTGAACTTTGTGGGGAAGTGTGTCAGCAGCATTTGACAGAGTTTGGTAGAGCATTCCAGGTATGGCATAGGGTGCTGCCAAGTAGGACAGCTCTTTCACAACAGTTAGTTTTAACTTTTAAAGGAGAACATTATGGGATTAAAAGCAGAGAGAGAGAGAGAGAGAGAGAGGGAGAGGGAGAGAGGGAGTGAGGCTAAACTTATGTTGAGGCAGAGAAAATGTAATAACCCAGCACTTTCAGCTATCTCCTCTTTTGGCAGCTAAGTACTCTACCCAGTGATTCTTTGACTTTTGGACTTGTGGGAGTGTTTATGTGGATCAGAAAGTGTCAGCTAGTAGTGTGTGTGTGGGGGGGGAACAATATGCCCAGTTTGATGGTTTGTTTTTTAGTTAATTTTCTTGGCAGCCTGTTTGCACCCCTCATCTGAAACACTCTTTTATAGACCTGCCGCCTTGTGCTAAGAATCCTGCTGATTGCTTAGAAAATGGGCAGTTGTTTTTAAAAATATTGGTTTGTTGGGCTCCTGGGAACAGTATACCTCTCAAGTGTCCCTCATTACAAGGAATAGCCATCATTTTGCCCCTTGAAATTTCTCTGTCCCTCATCCATCCCTCATGGAAAAGGTGCTACCCGCACAGCAAAAGTGCTGTAAATTCAGACTTTAAAGCAGAAACTCTTAATATTCTAAAATACTAAATCTAAAATAAACTTTGTGTAAGTAAATACTATGGTTTTCACAGTGTTATGAGCTTGTATCTCCATATTTGAGGACATGTCCCTCATTCTGAGGGTCTGTGTCCCTCATTGTCCCACATTTTGAGTGTCCAAAAATGTTCATGTCCCTCATTTTAGTGACAAAAGGTTGAGCGGTATGGGGAGCAGAGCTAGTCATCAGGGAAGCTATCAAGGGTTTCATGGGTGGTATCCATTCAACAGCAAAACAGTAAGGTAGTCCCCTGGGTGCCTTCCCAGTATTTGTAGCAGCTATTTAATATAGTCATAAAGCTGGAGGCTGGGGTGGACTAAAACTTGTGAGGAAGTATGCAGAAAACCAGCCAACTCCAAAGTAAATATATTTGATTTGATTTTATCGAATGTTGCACATATGTAACCCCCATGTTACCCGGGGTTACAAGAATCCCAGTTAGACCTGGTAGTAGGCAGGGAAAGCAGCTTACGAAACTCCAGTTAATAGGATTTCACACTATCTCACTCTGTTCTCAGTCTCAGCTGAGACTGAGGGATGACATCATTTTAAAACTGTCACAGCTGCATAAGCCACACTGGAATGTTGTAGCTAGGGAAGTTAGGATAGAATATTGGGGAATTTGAAGTCAGTCTGTTGCAGTCTGTAGTAGAGAAAGGAGGTTCTCTGCTGTAATCAGGCCCTCAGAGTCCTAAGCTCTGTCAAAGAGCTATTTTGTTTTGTAGAGGTATGTGTTCTCACCTGAAGAGGAACACAAGAAAAGCCAAGTGAAGTGGTAGAGACCGCTTTCAGTGGTTCAGGGCCCCATCCCTGCGGGGATGGGTGGGAAGGAATCAGCCTGTTTCAAGGGGCAACCCCCCTGGTCCCACTAGGGAAAAAGAAGCTGCCTGAGTTAAGTTCATGCTGAGGCACTAGAAGTTCTGGATGAGATTTCTTTGAAGAGAAACGCCTGTGGGACACCTGCAACCAAGGGGTGAGTTCGCTCTGCTAAAGGGCCAATGTGTTTTCACCTGGAACAAGATGAAACTAAAGTGACTGTTACTGTGTGGTCAGGAAAAGACAGCCAAGTGCAGTTTGGAAGATGTGGGGATTGGACTGCTTAACTTTGTGGGGGGTCTAGAGTAATGGACTCAGCCACTTATTAAGTATGTTCAAGTTCAGCACAAATGGGATGGACAGACAGTAGACTGAATGTGAATACATTTAAAGAGAATCTACATGCAAAGTGTTTTCAAGGATGAGGTGTTACAGTCCAGAGAAGTGGCCGGGTATGAATTATGGGAGCGAGAGGTGGGAGACCCCTCATCAGTAGTAACCAAATTCACCTCTATGGGTTTGCTTTGGGACACCTGTTGCTTTCTCTCAGGTACTTGGCCAGTGCCTGAGGAAAGTACCCAGACATGGGATTGATAAGGAAGATTCCTGTATGGAGCCAGAAGTGCTTATAGGTGGTTTAGGGAGCCACCAGTAAATGTTTCCATGCTATATGGAAAGTGTCCAAAGGGCTGGTGTGATAGCCGAGCCATGGAAGGAAGGTAGTCCAAGTGGCTGGCTAGGGAGCTGAGCCAGGGAAACCCAGAGCAGAGTACAAGTGCGGGCTGTGTGCCCAGTGTGTTTCAAAGCCTGAGGGCTAAAGTGAAAGTGAATGTGTTCTGAGCTCCATAAATCTGCATTACCAGGAGTGTAGCCCCATGGGGGTCCATCTATGCTTTGTTATTCTGTTGGATGTGAATAAAAGCTACACTTTAGAATCCCACTTCTGGTATTAGACATTGCAGTTATTGCTTCCTGTGTCCGGAGTTATTTGGGTGCCCCTGTTGCAGAGTAGCCAAAGCTAGCCAATGTGCCAAGTGACATATTTCTCCCCGGACTCAGCCCACCAGGAAGTGCTGTCAAGATGGAAACGGCATACCTGGATGGAGGTTACAAAAATGGAGGCACCGCTGAGGATTTGGGTTTGGAATTTAGGGAGGAATGTAAAAAAGGTTGCTCGGACAATGGCTAGTGTTTTGGCTATCTGGCAGTGCGTAGCCCAAAAGAACTGAAGCAACGTTTAACTAATTTGCTGCCGTGTGTTGTTATCCATGTGCTGCTATTAAAATGCCAACTGTTTATCAAGGAGCAGTAATGCCTGAGAGTGTATGCCCTTGTCCTGCATCAAATTACAGCATTTGCCAGCTTTTAAATGTGTTTGTGACAAAAAAAAGTATGGAAAACTGTGGGTAGCAAAAGGAAAATGGTGCCCTAGATGTTGGAAATACTTTCTGTGTGGACTGAGAGACTTGTTGTGCTTAATGGCCATGAAAAATGGTTAAAATCATGCTCCCGCACAGGAGTCAGTTGAAAAAAAAAAGTGTGGTTTGCAGTTTAAATTTGCCTGCTCGACGATTGCCGTGAGGAGAACAGCATTCAAGAAGAAAGAGGCTCATTTGCATGATGTCGAGTGATTGGTGAGACTGCAATCAGTCCCGCCCCCAAGCCAGCTCTAGAGCTACTGCACAGAATTCGAGAGGGAGAGTGAGTGGAGTGTGCGAACTGGCTTACCAGGAGGAGTGTCACGGTGATTGAAAGCACTGTAAAAAGTTAAAAAACTGACTTTTCTGTTTAAATTCGGGCTCAACCGGCATCTCGATTGACTGGACTGTGAGTGTGGTGTTCAGAGGGACAATCGGCAGGACTGCTAACTCGCTTCCTTCCAGAGGCCTCCAAGACTGGCTGCAGGCCATTTTTCCATCGCAGCAAACGGCTACTGATAACAGTGAGTACCAACAGAAATAATTGCTCAAACTGTGTGATTTCACCAAAAGCCAGCTGAATCTGTGTGTAGCAGTGTAATCACTTTGCAAAGAAGGACTGTGTTAAGTTTTACTAGCAAAAGCAAGAATTCTAAGCATTCAACTGTGAGCATAATTATATGTTCAGCGTCAGTATAATTTTCAAAGTCATGTGAGAGACTGTGAGTTGTATCAGCTATGCAGCAAGAAATACAGGCAATTCTGTGCTATGAAATACTGAGGTTTTAAGGGACTGTAAGCTACAGCAATGTCTTCAGCGAGTAAAAAGTCTGTGGTAAGTCATATAAATGTGCTAGAAAAAAGAACAGTGTAAGTTTGTGCAGTTTGAGCAAAGTTATCAGTAGAGTGTGTAAATTGGATGCGCAGTGGCTTGACCCAATTATAGAATGTTGATGCATAGGAGTGCTGCTGCTGCCATTAGAGGGTAGGGTAGTAATGTAAACACAGCAGCAGAGGAGCCATTTTGAAAGAGAAAGAAAGTTTTCAGTGATGTGGGACTTGAAATAACAGTGAGTGTTGTTTGTTTTTTTTCTGCAGTCATGGCTTCAGGACCAGCCCGCTATCTGGATCATGACTGGGCTGTGATAGCAGTAGAAGTTAGCAAGTTAAAGGAAAACTTCATGTTAAAAATCAGAAAAAGATACGTAGTAGACTTTTTTTCTGTGTTCTAACCAGTTTCCAGTGTTTTCTTTTCCTCTGACTGCGAGAGATGTTTTTTCTAACTTTCCCTAACTGTTTTATTGCCCTTGGAGGATGCCATTCTGATTTCTTTTATGGCCTGTAGTCTTCCCAGAGTGCCCTTTGGTGTGATGTCTAATTGCCCTGCAGGAAGCCAGTGTCTTGTTACAGGGTCTGTCACAGCTCAGCCACAGAGAAAATACTTTTTCCAGAGAAGACACACTGCTACATTTTGGGTGAGTGTAATCATTATTTTTTGAAATCAGTACCTTGTCCTGCTATGTTCTGCTGTGTGTGTATATGTGTGTGTGTGTTTGGATCATGTCACTGTTTACTCTATTCCTCTCAGTCACTTTCAGTTTTTGCACCAGTACTAAGTAGCAAAAATTGAACATCACCTTATTGGTTGTAACATAGCAGGACAAGGTACTAATATCAAAAAATAATAATGATTACACTCACCCAAAATCTAGCAGTGTGACTTCTCTGAAAGAAGTATTATCTTTGTGGCTTAGCTGTGATAGATCCTGCTAAATCTAAGGGCATGGCTACATCAGTGTCACATGAGCCAGGGTGCATCATAGGAGAAAGAAAGCCAATAAACCTATTTGTGATGGAGATCCCCAGGGGTCGTAAAACTACCATACAGCTAGCAGGCTAATTTAGAAAAAACTCCCAATAGCAGACAGAGGGAAGGACACACTAGGGCTTAACATACATATCAAAACACTTTACATAACATATGTTTTTGCACATTCTGGGTGGACTTCTCCTTTAAGGGACATTGAGAGATGTTTCTACAGGGAATGACTGCCTCCTCATGTGGCAATTCCTGGATATCCAGTGTGAGTATGTGTGATGTGCTTAAATGCTGGAAGGGACGTCTTCATGGTACCTCACTGTTCTGGGTGCATAGAGAAATATGGTTTGTTTAAAGTGCCCAAGATTCATTTGGCTCCCACATGGACAAAAGTTCAAGAATCTGCAGTTGGCAGCACACAGCACCAGACGGAGCCTGTTGGAGAAGGCCCCCTCAGAGTGCAGCACAAAGCAAGAGAGTGCAGATTTACAGACAGAACATGTGCTGATGTTTAAGAGTCTGAGTCACAGAGAGACATTTTGGGAAGAGCATCAGTGGACCCTTGGAGAGAGGGGCCTGGCCCAAGTCTCATAGGTGAAGATGAGATGAGGGAGGTCTTTGAATGGGAGGTTTCAACCTCCGCACCCAGCGAAGAGTGGACAGTCTCAGGAGTGAGGATGACTGCTCACTCCTGGGCACAGATTCTCAGTGAGGAAGAAGAAAAGGGGGAACCTATGTGGCCTTGTGAAAAAGGAACTGGTACACAGCCTCAAGCTCTTGCCTCAGAGGAATGCATGGAAGAGAGTGGTGATTCCACTGCCCTGGCTGTGCTAGAAGAAGCCAGGGATCCATTTTTTGTGTTGTTAAGAATGCGTAGCTGGCAGAATCAGGACTGGATTCCCCCAAGCCAGGCCAGAGGTCACAGGTTGACCAAAGCTAGTAAAGAGGAAAGACTGGTTTGTAGGAAAGCAAATGAAAAACTTTATACTCTTTGCCTATGACTGTGGAGGGTCAGGACAATTGTAAAGAGCTGGGGCTGTAATCATTACAAACGCCTGTGCCGCCCTGACTGCATCTATTCCCACATATGGAGCACCTCAGCAACCGGGAGAAGTACTACTGAGGCTGCAGGTGATAGCTGCAATGGAACATCAAGCTAAACTTCTTGGGCAGTGCTAAACTTCTTGGGCAGTGACTTTTAAACTTTGTACTGTTTGCCTATGACTGTGGAGGGTCGGTACAATTGTAAACAGCTAGCGCTGTAATCATTGCAAAAGCCCGTGCCGCCCATGGGCACAAGCGCCGTGGCACGAGCATCATGAGTGGCACGAGTGCCACTCGGTGAAGAAAAATTCAGTGGGTTCAGGTAAGAGATTTTACAAGTCTTGCAACAAAATTTGATAATTATGCATTTATTATATGTGATGGGGGTGGGTATTGATGGGAATGTGGTTGGTTAATTTTCAAACTCCTGAAATTAATTGTAAAAGTATTAGCAAAGACATGGTTTTTATGACCATGGGGGGACAAGTACAAGATCACCAACATATGACTAAGAGGCATAATGTTTTTACAAATTTAATGAAATTACGATCAAGACCCTTAAAAATTAAAAAAGGAACATTTGATTTGGTGAACCTTAGAGCTATGAGTTTATTTTGCTTTGCCTTACTGACACAATGTGGAGATGTGGAAAAAAGTCCAGGGCCCAAACAACGAGAGGGGATAACAATCACCCATGAGAATGTTAGACGTCTCATACATAAAATAGACGAATATAGGGTTTGGGTTACTGGAATGTCTCACGACATTTGGGCCATTTCTGAGACCTGGCTTCATTCTAGTATTTCTAATGAGGAGGCAGATTTAGCAGGTTATAGATTAATAAGGCAGAATAGAGGGAAGGGGGGGGGTATTGCTTTACATAAAAAATACTTTAGGCTCATACTAGCCACTATTAGCCAAAAATGTGGAAGGGATTGACTGTTTGGTTATAGAGTTGTTAAAATCAAAATTAATAGTTGGAGTTTTTTATACTCCTTCTAAGACTAAAACAAGCACATTTGATGTTTTGTCTGACATCTTATTGGAAATATTAAAAGATCAGTGTGTGTTGTTAACCAGAGACTTCAATGCAGACTGGGGACATACTAGAGGAAATAAACTTAAAACAAGTTTGGAAGTATTAGGACTTCAACAATTAATCCATCAACCAACAAGAAGTCTTAATAATATAACTACTGGTTCTATACTGGACTTGTTTTTTGTTTCACAAGATTTGAAGGTGGAGGGCTGTAAAGTCCTTCCTTTAAATCTGGGGGACCATAACCCAATTCAGTGTGTTCTATCTTTACAAAAAATCTGGGGAAGTGGAAAACATGATTTTTGGGTACGTGATTTGAGGAGATTTAGTGTATCATCCTTTAGGGATAGTCTTAGAAATTTTGATTGGTCAAGAGTATTCTTGATTCCCGATTTAAATTTGGCTACCCAGGAATTTACGGATTCTTTCCCAGATATTGCCCAAATCCATGCCCCAAAAATAAAAAAGAATAATACTACCAAACACTTACCATGGCTTAGTGAGAAATTGAAAACCCAGCTACGTATAAGGAATAGAATATGGAAAAAAGCTAAGAGAACAAGATTAGTGGAAGATTGGGATTCTTTTAAATGTTGGCAGAATAAATGTAAATGAATGGTAGCTGTAGCCAAAAAAATAATTTATCAGAAATCTTTTGGTAAGATGCAAGATCCAAATAAATTTTGGAAGGATATCTCTGATCTAAAAAATCCAGCAAAGTCTAAAAATCCTATTAATCTAGTACAGGGAGAAAAGTTGATAGATAATCCTTTAGCGGTAGCTGATCTGTTAAATCACTATTTTAAGGACTTACCAGATTTGGAAATACCAAAACTAGGAATAGCTGATCTCACACAAACACACTTTGTTACTCCTATAGTTAACAATAAGGGATTTAAATTAAAAAATATTGAAGTACAGGATGTAGATAAAGAACTAAAAAACTTGAAAGTGCCAAAGAGAGCAGAGATAGATGGCACCAGTCCTAGGTTCTTGAAGTCAGGTTCTGACATAATAGCCCCAATAATTACATATCTCAATAACTGGAGTATAAAATCTTCTTCTGTACCTGAACAGTGGAAAATGGGAGAAATTGTTCCTATACACAAGGTAGGAGATTATACAGCTCCTTCTAACTATAGACCAATTACCTTGCTCCCAATTCTATCAAAGATCTTGGAAAAGCTGGCAAATTACCAGCTTGTCCACTATCTTGATCAAAAAGGGATATTAACTATGTACCAATATGGGTTTAGAAAGGGTAGGTCCACAAACTCCCTGCTTGAGTTTGGTGATTTGGTGGCAACATCACTAAATCTAGGTAAATATACTGGGGTGGTGTTTGTGGACCTAAGTAAGGCTTTCGACTTGGTACATTATGAGACTCTTTTGCACAGATGGTTGGTTATTGGGGTGCAACAGGAGTCTCTGCAATGGTTTGGATCCTACTTATCTAATCATAGGCAAAGGGTGGTCTGTCGTGCTCCTGTCTCAGGTCTCCTGGATCTAAATAGAGGTGTACCTCAGGGCTCTATTTTGGGCCCTGTGTTATTTAACATCTATATAAATAGCCTTGTAACTCAAATAACTAGTACTGAAATCAGGCTTTATGCAGATGATATTGTATTAATTGCATCTGCAGATGGTCCCGGAGACCTGAGACAGCGGCTCCAAACAGACTTTTTTAATATTGAAACTTGGATGAGAGACTCTGGTCTTTTAATGAGCATTGGAAAGATGCAGAGTATGATCTTTTCTGTGGGATCACATGTAAAAAAGGATTTTACAGATTAATTTTCTTGATGGGACCAAGGTTCAGATGGTATCTGGTTATAAGTATCTGGGAGTCCTTGTTGATTCCCAGTTTTCCTTTTCTGAACACATTCTATTACAGACAAAATATGTGAATCAAAGATTGGGAGTCTTAAGAAGGATGTCAGGATGACTGACCAGAGAAATTAAAACTAGATTAGTAAAACAACTATTGCTGCCTGTACTCGATTATGGATTTCCATTGTATATGCATTTTTACCATAAATCTCTGGATAAGATAGACCAGATGTATTATAGAATGGGGAATTATATATTATAGAATAGATACCGGGCTCATTGATGTCTGGTTTTTCAAGAACTTGATTGGCTACATCCGATAGCATGGAGAAAGTACTTATGGTCAGTGGAATGTCATGGTCTAATTTATCCTAAGAGTAAAAAAATTACATCCATTAAATAATCTAATATGTTTGAACTCAAATTTGATGCATTCTGATAGGCTAAGGAAAACATTTAGAAATTGCCTATGATCCAAATCATGAACCGGATGGGGGATATAATTCTCCAGAACAATCTAGCAAAGAATTGGAATGAATTACTGTTTCAAATCACTGAGATTCTTGATTTGCACATATTTAAATTTAAATTGCATGATTACGTGAATGTTTGTTGTAACTGTTTTTAGTTCATATGTTGTTTCTTGTTCTGTATGTATTTATTTATATTGTTTTGTTGTAATTATAAGTATGTGCCACATGAATTTGTTGTAAATGGGGATTTAATTCTCCAACAAATCAACCTGTATAAAAATAAACTTTTAAACAAACAAACAACAAACAAACAAATCTATGAGATGTCCTTTCCTACCTTTCCTCTGAGAGTCTGGGAGGAGAGTGAAAAAAGCAGGAAATCCTGGATTTGGGAAGAAGCAATAAAATATGTGCATCCTGGTGCAAACAAGCATGTCAAGAACAGAATGTTTCAAGAGAAATACAGCCAGTGGAAAAGAGGCAGGACACTGTTTATTGACACTGTTCAAATTGTGGATGGACAGGTGACATGAAATCATTCACAGTGTGAATTATGAGTGCCCAGATGGGGTAATAATTCCAGCACCTGACCCATTGTGCTATTGGCAACAATGCCAAGGCCACCCTGCAAATGTGCCTATGCCTACTAAGTGGAAAGCAGAGCAGTGGTAGCCAGTGCTGCCATCCAGCCATTGCTGTACCTATGTTGCTCCACCAGACTGGCATTCCAGGAACCAGGTGCCCCACGTTCATTAGTTCTACAGTGTACTGGCTTTCCAGATTCCATTGACTGGCCCACCAGATGACTTCAGATCCAGAGAGGACACCATCCCAGCTGTACCCTATTCATCGCCTGGGTATCAGATGACTTCAGACCAGCTGTTTTCCTTTTTGTTCCTGTTCCAAGGTTCCATCTCCAGAGATGACATCAACCCAGCAGTTTCCAGATGTGCCCTCCTGTCATTTCCCGGAAGATGTCTGCCCAGCTGTATTGGAAGAATGCTGCCAAGGAGAGTCTTCGGCCAGGGACCAGGTGTGGTATTGTGTTGTTCTACAAGGGACTGGTAAGTGCAGATTTTTCTATTTTTATGACATTGCAGTACACACCCTACACTAGCAGACTCCAGATGTTTGAACTGTCCTCAAAGACTCTCCCCTTTGGGACTTTAGCCTGCTAGAACTGTGCTTCACCTGACTGCAGCCCAGGAGACACTCTTTAATGGACTGCCTTCGGGCACTGTGGTCACTAGATGGGACTTTTAGGGTACTCCATCCCCCAAATATTGTGTATTGTAAATAATGACATTGTTTTCTACTGTTTTCTAATGTTTATACTGTTTTTTCTACTTCTCTAAAAAAAACTTTTTGGGATTCTCCAGTGTTTTGATGGTAGGGGTTTAGATAGACTGTGTGTGCAGATTAGGAGTGTGTGTTGTCTTTCTTTTTCTTGCAGGTGTTCCTGAAGAAGATAAAAGAGAAGAAAAGAAGAGGAGGAGGAACTCAGCAGAGTTCCTCAGTAGTACTTTAGAGTGTAGTGTTTAAAATACTGCTGTTGTTGTTTTTGTTACTGTGTGTAACCTTTTTCCTTCCACAGGTATGGTTGCGGAGGAGCGTGGGAGTAATGCATAGTGTGTGGTATTAGCTCCTGGTGTGTGGTTGCATGGTGTCCAGGGTCAGGGAGGTCCCCTATTTGTTTTGTTTTGGGAATTTTAAGTTAGAGGCAGACAGGTTTTCCCTAGAGGGCTGGGGGGATAGACAGGCGGTGGTCCTGAACGGCCATAGGAGCCGCAGTACTTATGTATTAGGGCTATGCTCTTGGCAGTTCTACCAGAGCCACTAGGTACCCATAGTTAGTGGTCAGAGTAAAGGTTGATATGTCAGCCAAAGGCCTCTAGGCCCTTTGTGTTGTCTGCCTGTGCTAGTACATGGTAGGAGAGATGGTAGTGCTACCTCTCCATAGTCAACACATAGGGTGAGATGGCCTAAGCCGGGTGACTAATGACTGCAGAAAGCCGTTTTCCTGGCCCAGGGTGAGTGTAACCCCCATGTTACCCGGGGTTACAAGAGTCCCAGTTAGACCTGGTGGTAGGCAGGGAAGGCAGCTTGTGAAACTCCAGTTAAATGGATTTCACACTGTCTCTCTCTCTGTTCTCAGTCTCAGCTGAGACTAAAGGATGATATCATTTTAGAACTGTCACAGCTGCATAAGCCACACTGAAATGTTGCAGCTAGGGAAGTTAGGATAGAATGTTGGGGAATTTGAAGTCAGTCTGTTGCAGTCTGTAGTAGTTGAAGGAGGTGCTCTGCTGTAAGCAGGCCCTCAGAGTCCTAAGCTCTGCCAAAGAGATATTTTTTTTGTAGAGGTGCGTGTGTTCTCACCCAAAGAGGAACACCAGAGGAGCCAAGTGAAGTGGTAGAGACCACTTTCAGTGGTTCAGGGCCCCATCCCTGTGGGGATGGGGGGAAGGAATCAGCCTGTTTCCAGGGGCAACCCCCCTGGTCCGGCTAGGGAAAAAGAAGCTGCCTGAGTTAAGTTCATGCTGAGGCACCAGAAGTTCTGGACGAGATTTCTTTGTAGAGAAAATGCCTGTGGGGCACCTGTAACTAAGGGGTAAGTTCGCTCTATTAAAGGGCCAATGTGTTTCACCTGAAACAAGATGAAACTAAAGTGACTGTTACTGTGTGGTCAGGAAAAGACAGCCAAGTGCAGTTTGGAAGATGTGGGGATTGGACTGCTTAACTCTGTAGGGGGTCTAGAGTAATGGACTCAGCCACTTATTAAGTATGTTCAAGTTCAGCACAAATGGGATGGACAGACAGTAGACTGAATGTGAATACATTTAAAAAGAATCTACACAGCAAAGTGTTTTCAAGGATGAGGTGTTACAGTCCAGAGAAGTGGCCGGGTATGAATTATGGGAGCGAGAGGTGGGAGACCCCCCATCAGTAGTAACCAAATTCACCTCTACGGGTTTGCTTTGGGATGCCTGTTGCTTTCTCTCAGATACTTGGCTAGTGCCTGAGGAAAGTACCCAGATGTGGAATTGATGAGGAAGATTCCCGTATGGAGCCAGAAGTGCTCATAGGTGGTATAGGGAGCCACCAGTAAGTGTTTCCCTGCTATATGGAAAGTGTTCGAAGGGCTGGCATGATAGCCGAGCCATGGAAGGAAGGTAGTCCAAGTGGCTGGCTAGGGAGCTGAGCCAGGGAAACCCAGAGCAGAATACAAGTGCGGGCTGTGTGCCCAATGTGTTTCAAAGCCTGAGGGCTAAAGTGAAAGTGAATGTGTTCCGATCTCCATAAATCTGCATCAGGAGTGTAGCCCCGTGGGAGTCCATCTATGCTTTGTTATTCTGTTGGATCTGAATAAAAGCTACACTTTAGAATCCCACTTCTGGTACTGGACATTACAGTTATTGCTTCTTGTGTCCGGAGTTACTTGGGTGCCCCTGTTGCAAAGTAGCCAAACCTAGCCAACATGCCAAGTGACATATTTCTCCCCGAACCCAGCCCACTAGTTAGTGCTGTTAAGATGGAAATGGCTTACCTGGGTAGGGGTTACACATAGATCACCATGTCGTGGATAAGGACTCCCAATGTTTCACCCTCTATAGGGGCTTTTCCAGGGTGAAATGGTGTGCGTATTTATATAGTCAGACATAAATAAACATATATTAAAATATCTGTATTATAGGGTATTTCTAGCATCAGCACCCTAGCCCACAGATATAAAGTTAACAAAACACAGTATAAATAAAACATTCATTTGGTATTTCATTATGATCTCATGACCCCTCTGGCTATGTACAGAACCCCATATAAGCATTATCCATTTAAGCCAACAGCAGCTGTGGAGTTTTTTTCTGGCAGGCTGAGGAAGAGAGAGGACACACAGTGCCAGCTGACCTAAAGCAGGTCAGCTGATATCCTGTGTCAACAGTCCCTGCACTCTATCTTTCTCCCCCTGATTGTCAGTCAGTTTGTTGGTAAAGCAGTCACAAAAGTTGCCAGCCACTGGCAGTGAAGTTTGTGTGGTCCATGGCCTTTGGAAGGAGCCCAGTTAACAGAAGCAGAGGTAATAAAAAATATAATTGCACTACAAAGTCAATGGGCATGGGGTGGTGAGGAAAGAGGCTGGGGGAGAGAGTCAGCAGCAGCAGAGCAGTGATTTGAGCCAGCTGGGCTCTCAGCGATCACTCCAGTCCAGTCCAGTCACCAACAGGACTAGGTCAATCTGTTGCATCAGTGGCAAAATGAAACCCCCAGTGGGTGCCATCTGCCATGTTAAAATAAACACATTTTTTTCTTCATGCTAGCAGGCACATCCCAACAGCAGCCAAGACTGCAGAGGGGTGGGTCCCAACCTGCTAGTGGTAGAGACAGACAGCAGCCAGCTCTGTTCAAGAGTGGATGCAGGTGGGTGTCCAGCCTATGATTGGTCCTCCTCAGGAATGGAGGGCTAAAGAAAATTTTTTTGTAGCCCGACCATCAGGATAGAAATATGGAAAAATAGAACCTGATGGCAGAAGAAGACCAACGGTCCATCAGATCTGCCCATATTTATGACTTCTTTACTGCTGAACTAATAAATGTCATGGTTAGTGAATCCCCCTTCCCGTCACTCCCTGGGTGCATTCCCTCCCTGCATCCCTTTAGAAAGATTTTGAGTCCCATAGCCCTGTTCCAACCACATTTGATCTCATTTAGGGCCCTTGCCACCACCACTTCCATTGGCTATCACCTCCATGACTTCACACCCTTTCAGTGAATAACTTTCTCAAATCCTGCTTGAACTTACCCCATCAAGCTTTAAGTACCCTCTCGTGACTGCAGTCCTGTTTCTAATAAGTCCTTGCATTTTACTCTGTTTATACCCCTTGTGAACTTATAAGTGTCTATCACATACTGTTTGGAGGTGATACTATCTCTCTGTAGATCATTGGTGAGGCCACATCTAGATTACTGTGACCAGTTCTGGAGTCTCCACGTAAAAAAAGACAATCTAGCGATGGTGCAGTACTGCGTAACCAGAATGATTCAGGTCCAGCACAGCAGATCAAGTGAGAATCATCTTAAGGCTCTAAACATGCATTCATTAGAGACCAGAAAGGAGAGGGAAAATATGAAGAGATCTTCAAGTTCCCAAAAGCAATGAGCAAGGTAAATTGTGAGAAAATATTCAGTGGGAATGGCGAATTAAGAACATGTGAAAATGAGTAGAGCTGGTGGGGGGAGATGCAGGACAGACTTGAGAAAGTTCTGTTTTTGGCCGGCCCGGTAGTGCTGATGGTTGAGGTGCTGGACACCACACTTTGCACTATGCCGGTGCCCTGGGTTCTGGAACAACCTCGGGTCACCAGGGTGCTGGCACATGGGGGGTGGGCTGGGAGCAGGATCGAGCTTGGCTCTTCTCTCCTGGGTAAGGGATGTGGTCACCTGCCCGTAGCCCCACCATCACCCAATGGAGGTTCCGTGCCAGCGCAGGTGGTCAACAGCGTGACTGGAACAGAGGGGTGTCCTGAATGGCATGCACACATACCTCCACAAGCATGCGCTATGTTGGGGACACAAGAGAGTAGTGGTCGGGAGAAACCCCACACAAAAAAACAGAAATTACGTATAAAAAAAGAAAGTTCCATTTTACAAAGAGAGTGGCTAAGTCATGGAACAGTCTGCTAACAGAGATGGTGGGTGCAAGAACCATTAAAGAGCAACTCTACACTTTAGCATGTCCATTCATAAACAGAATGTTTCAGTTACAACTATTTAATAGAGAACTCCTTTTTTAATTTTCCTATTTCCTTGCCAGGGTTTAAAACACATTTTAATAGTCTATCCAAAAGTCTGTATGCAAACTACTGACCTATCACCTGTTGACCTCATAAACCTTTATTCATGACAGCATAATATTTGCTATGACAACAGACTGTGATGCAACAAACAGCAATTGTAAGGTCAGTTGGAAAGACTCAGTGTTTAATATGTATACTGTAGCATTATATGAAATTATTAGTAAATCAAGAACAAAATAATGTAAAAGAAAACTAGAAAACACTTAAGTTAAACTTAACTGCTGAAAATCTAATAGTTACACACTTTTTCTTTTAGTAGAGAGACTTTTTTAATGGTTTCAAACACAGCTGGGACAGCGTAAAAGGCTTAATTGTTACTTGGGAGAAGCAGTAGGGCAAGGGGAGCGATGAGGGCAATAACACCAACTAGACAATTGGTTTCAGGGTAGCACAGCCTAAAACAGAGCAGACTGGATGGACCTTTGATTGTTTTCTGCAGAGATTTTCTTTGTTGTTATTCCCCCCTGGCTCCCAACTGACTCTGGTCTTTGGGGAGTTAATCAATCAATCAATCAATCAAATCTTTATTTATCCAGGCGGACATCATTGAGCAGTGCTCATTTGCAAGATGGACCTGGTTAGGTCAGGGTCAGTTACATAGACATAGTGCAATGCAGGGAACAAGATACAATGTACATGGTAGATAAGGATATACAAGTCAATAAAAAATACCCACATGCACATGTGAAAAGTCATGATGCAACAACATACATTTTCATAATTACATACAATTTTTCATATTTACATTTTTACATAGATCTAAGGTTATACACAGAATAATGTAATATGGCAAGTAGGAAGTGTTGATGATGACTAGCATATATGATTGAGTAGAGAGATTTGTCAGAGAGCAAGGGAAGTGATCAATGAAGGATCTGGGTAGGGGCGGTGGTAGGGTTACAGGAGGGAGGAGCGAGGGGAGAGGGGAGGGAAATGGGTGCTGGGAGGAAGGGAGGGAGGAATGAGAACAGTTAGTGATGAGGTGAAGAGATGTAGGGGAAGGACAGACAAAAATAGGGTATAATCATGGGTGAAGTATGGTAGGATTGAACAGCATGTGGAAAGTTAGAGGAAGGGACTAGGATACAGAAGATAGAGTGGCGTAATTCATTCTAGTGCTGTCAAAAACATTTGCATTGCTCCTTAATAGGCTTTGAGTAAAGGGTTTTGAAGGATGTAATGGATATAGGTATAGTCAATTTTAGGATTTTCTGCAGTTTGTTCCATATGGAGGGCAACATGAAACTGACGGCTGTTCTTCCAAAGTGGGTATTGACTATGGGCACTTTGAGCAGGATGGAAGAGTAGCTTCTTAGGGAATATTTGCTTATATGAGTTTGTGTGAAGCAGTCCGAGATATATTGTGGTAATTTCTTGGTTTTGGCTCTGAATGTCTATAGCGCTGCATTTCTGTCCCTTCTGAAGTGGAGTGAAGTCCATCCAACTGCTGTATATAGAGAGCAGTGATGGGTATCATATGGTAGTCCTGTGATAAACCTCAATGCCCTGTGATAGAGCATATCCAATTTACCCAAATAGGAGGTAGGACAGCAACTATGTAAGAAGTCAGCATAGTCAATTATAGAGAGAAAAGTGGCCTGTACCAGTCTTAGCTTAGCACTGCTTGTGAGAAAGTGTTTGATTCTAAAATAGAGGCCAAGTCTCTGATGGAGTTTTTTTAATAGTTCTTCCACATGTTCAATGAAGCAAAGCCTATTGTCAAGCCAGACTCCCAGGTACTTGAATTTGGATACAAATTCAAGATTTTCACTGAGGATAGTAGATATGTGTGGGAGTGTGCTTGATCCTGGGTGTCCTGCATGCACGTAAGGAGAGAAAAACATTGCTTTAGTTTTCTTTGCATTGAGCAAACGTTTTGTACTCAGAAGTTGGTGCTGGAGTATGTTGAAGTCAGTTTGTAGGTCTTTGCAGGCTGCCTCCGGTGAAGGGTGGCTGACACAGAGCACCGTATCATCTGTAAATAGGTGTACAGTGGCCTTGGTAATATTGTTATTGATGTTGTTGATATAGATAGCGAATAAAAGAGGACCGAGGATAGATCCCTGGGGTATGCCTCTTTGCAATGGCATAAGGGGGGACAGATCACCTTCAGCCTTAACCTGCTGGAACCGTCCAGTGAGGTAGTTATTGAACCATTGCAGGGAGAGTGAGTCCAGACCTATGGATTTCAGGGAAGTAAGGAGCAGGTTGTGGTCAACTGTGTTGAATACCTTACTTAGCTCCAGGGACACTGCATAGATACAATTTCTGTTATCCAGTTCTGATTGCCAGTCACTGGTTACTTTTGCTAGGGCTGTAATGGTGCTGTGTTGGGCCCTGAAAGCAGATTGCACAGGGTTTAAGAGACTGGTTGATTCAAGGCAGGCTTTCAGTTGAATACTTACAATCTTTTCCAGCAATTTAGATAGAACAGGGAGGATAGAGATTGGCCTGTAATTGTTGAGGTCGTAAGGGTCTCCTGATTTAAATAACGGGATGACCTGTGCAGTTTTCCAGATTGAACTGGTAGTCCCTAGTAGTAATGAAAGGTTAAACAGATGTGTTATCAGTACTGCTAACACATGGGCGGCAACCTTCAGAAAGTAGGGGTGAAGGGAGTCTGCCCCTGTGCTTTTCTTGATGTCTAGCTGCCAAAGCAAGTCTTCCACTTGTTTCAGCGTAGCTGGTTGTAATGAGAAACTAGAATCTGTCACCGGGGTTTTGAAGAGTTGTGTGCCTAACTGGGATCACAGTAGGTTTGCTGGTGAGTTGTCAAATGCCAGTCCTGCCGTTGTGAAGTGATTGTTGAATGAATCTAGGATTTGTAGTCTGTCATTGATAATGGTTGTCCCAGACAGTATCTTAGCTGGGAGTGAATCACTTGGTGTGCGTCCGGAAATATCCTTGATGGCATTCCAAAATTTAGCCAGGTTCTGAAAAGAAGTGTCTAGCTCGGTACAATAGTAAGTTGCCTTTGCGTCTCTGATCTTTCTGGTACATAAATTCCTAGCCTTTTTGAACTGCCCCCAATCTGACTGAGTCTTTGTTTTTTGTGCTTATTTCCATAGATTGTCTCTCTCTCACTAGGAGCGCAATTTTGAGGTCTGGAGTGAACCAGCAGCAAGATTTGTTTCTTATTTACACTTTGGATAGGGGTACATATTTGTTTAGGGCTCCTATAATTATGTCATTGAGAACAGTATAGGCCGCGTCTACTGTTTTAGCTAGCTAGAATTCTTGCCAGAGCATCGAGTGCTTCGTATCTTCCAAATATGCATGTGGGTCGAAGTTCTGCTTTGATCTTCTAACTGAGAATTTAGAGGGGGAAATGGGTTTGTTGTTAGTCCTTATGCTGGCAATAAAGCAGTGGTCGCTGATATCATTGATGAAAATGCCAGCATAGGAGAATAGGTGAGGCTTGCTCACCAGGATAATGTCCAGGAGTGTACTATTACTTGGGGTCTTCTTGTTAATTCTGGTCAGCTCGCTGATGAGCTGTGTTAAGCCATGTGCATCTCAGAAAGATAAGCCTTGATAAAAGATAGCAGCCTTGGAGAGCCAATTTAAATTAATGTCTCCTAAAATAACAGTTTCTAAGGTTCCCTTTTCAATTATGTCCCATAAGTGTGATAGCAAGTTGAGACCAGCAGTAGGGGGTCTATAGCAGCCTATTACTTGTAAGGATGTGGTATGTGAGATTACCACTTTAAAGGATAAGCATTTGTACTCGTGTGCCATGGATATTGAAGTAAGGCAAGACGCTGTGAGGTTGTTCTGCACATAAATAGCTACACCACCACCCCAAATTGACGATCAGCTCTGAATAGCTGGCAGTTAGGTAAATTGACATCCCTATCTGCTGTGGTAGGCCTAAGCCATGTCTTGGAGATCACCAAGATATCTGGTTCAGTGTGGATTACCCATGCTTGGATCATAGTGATCTTTTTAAGTAGGCTGCATACATTGACATGGAGGAAGCTTAGTCCTTTAAGTTTGGTAAGGTCGGATGGCACTCCAATAGCCTCTGTGGGTGCAGGATTAAGTTCCAAGTTGCCAGAGCATAGTAGAAGCAGGAGCAGAAGCTTCGTAATTGCAGCAAGGGATTATTTATAGAGTCTTGCTTTTTTCCCGCTTTCTCGGGCTCTCAGTAGGTATTCCACCATGTCTAGGTGGGATGCTTTGTCCTCCTAGGATAGCAGAGACTAGGACTCTGACCAAGAATAGCAATGATGGTTCAACAGTGGGGAAGGGGGGTTGTAATTCTGGTTGTAGAGAGTCCGATTGCGTTCCGGCATAGTAATGTAGCCAAGGGCTCCTCTGATACTGGGGGAAGATATGAATGTGTGCAAATTAATCTGCAGCTGAAGTTAAATCATCATTGTGCAACGGTAACATCCAGTCCCCCTTCAGGGCATGATGAGATTGATGACATTGACCATAAGTCTCTGGATAAAGAAGGAGAAGAAGGAGAATCCATAGCCTTCCATCCATTATAAACATTACAGACTGAGTAATGTCAATAGATATTGAATAGCGGTTGAATTTTAAATGGCTAGGGGCCAACAGATAGTATTATGAGATACCAGTATAGGAAGGGTTAAAAAAGATCTGATGGATGAAGAGGAGGAACTGCTATAGGGTGGGACTTTCCAATGGGTGTGACAATAGACGGAAGGGAGAGGGTCTATATAATAAGGGCAAAGAGGGGAGGGGTGGGTGGGCGTAACATTTGTGGCTTTGCCGTACCTTTCTTGGCCGAGTGTCTGGGCTGATGGTTCCGAGTGGCGGCAGAGGAGGCTGACCGCCCGCTGGCCGGAGCTGGCCCCGGTGCTTGGCTGGGGAGCTCTTCCTGACTCGATCCTCAGGTAGGGAAGAGAGAGAGAGGTGCTCAAATTAAATACTGCACCGAAGCAGAGGTGTCTGCCGAAGCAGCAGGGGGTCACAATTTGCAAGACAAAAGCTTGTGGAGTGGGTTTGGTGCCAGAGCATCTGGGCGAAATTACAAATTGACTAAAGGGCAGAAATAACTTGCAGTGGCTACCCTTAAACCAACAGTCAATCCCCAACCCCACAAAATTCAGCAAGAATAGCTTTTTTAGTACATTTTGTCAGACATTTTCCAGTAAAAAACAGCAAAGAGTAGACTTTACAAGATGCAGATGAGCGGGGACCAATCGGAGTTGACGTCATGGAAGGCGCTCGCCTTCCCGATTGGTTCAGGGCTTTGCTGTATCTTTCTGCGCTGAATGTCTGGGCTGATGGTTCTGAGCGGCAGCAGAGGAGGCCGACCGCCTGCTGGCTGAAGCTTGCCCCGGCGCTTGACTGGAGGGCTCTTCCTGACTCGGTCCTCAGCTCGGGAGTACATGTTCAGGGCTTCTAGCCACTCTTCATAGGTTCTGCCCAGCTGGCACCGAATCATTTTTGTGACCCATCCTTTCATTGACTCTAACCTATCTATGACCTTTCTCAGTTGAGGGTTCCAGAACTGGGTACAGTATTTCAGGTGAGGCCTTACAAGTGATCTATATAGGGGCAGTTTTACTTCCTCCCCACTACTGTCAAAATCCTTCCATATACACCCAAGCATCCTTGATGTCTTACTACGGGACTTTTTTGCACTGCCTAGCTTGCTTGAGTAAGTCACTGATGAGGACTCCCAAATCCCTCTCCTCTGCTGAAGTGGCCAGCAGAACCTTTCCAATCTGGTACACTATACATAGGTTCTTATTTCTTAAATCCATCAACTTGTATGTGCTGGTGTTGAATCTCAACTGCCATATCTTGGAACACCTCTCAAGCTTTTCCAGGACCTTGTGAAGTTCCTTCTTCCCTTCCTCACTTTCCACCCTACCACAAAGTTGTTGTCAGCAAAGAGACACATTTTGCCCTGAATACCTTCCCCTGTATCACTTCTAAACATGTTAAATAAGACAAGTCAAGTCAAAAAGTAGCTCCAGTACCTATTGTGCTTCAATTATAGTTAAGGAGCCTCCCTCTTCCTTGAGGAAGCGTACATGCGCGAAACTGGTCAGGGCTAGTGGGATAGCGTTCTTGCCTGCTGTAACTTGGAAGTCCTTGCTCTTGATTTGTGCAAGGAATAAAATACAATTATTAATTTCTGATAGTCAGTGCTCTTATTCTACTTGTTGGCTAAATATGACAGGTCCCAGGACCAGAGGGGATGTCATGTAGTACTAACAGGCATGCACAAGGCTCCCTGCCAGGCAGTATTTCTCTACTCATGTTCCTCATTAACAGCAAGCATTAATGTCATAAAACAAGCTATTGTAGTGCCCCAGAGTTGGGAGCACCACAGAAAAATAAAGAATAGAAAAGTGCCAGTTATAGGTGCCTTAGCGCAGTAATAATGCGCCCAAGAAATGTCCAGGTGCCCAGTTTAAAATGCAGCATCTAACCCTGTTACAAAGTTTGCCAAAAGTATTATAAATAGTTTGGAAATAATGCACAAATTAAGCCTGTATGCCATGCTGCAGCTAATGGAATGTTAGGCTGAGCTGATGGAATGCTCACTGTGTGGCACCCGCCATGCTTCCTGAACCAGAATACAGAGTGCTGCAGTTTGAAAAATAAGTGACTGTTAGAGAGAATTGTGGTGACTGTGAAGGAGTGAGGACACAGAAAGTGAGGAAGGATGATAAGGGCTTGCCAGGAGGGCTGAAGCTGACCCTGAGGGCTTTGCTGTGTGCCTCCCTGCCTCTAGTCACTGAAGAAAATGTACCGTAAGCTGTTCGGTCTGCAGTCTCGGTTGTGAGCTGCTGGTTAAGTAATGAAATGTCCTGCTGTGTCCCCGGGAGGGCTTGGTGCCCCGTTTTGTTGTCTTTAATTTTAAATGTTCAGTTTCAGTCCCATAGAGGCAGTGATCACACAGACGCATTGTTCGTGCTGCCCCAGAACCTTCTGCGAGGTCCCCAGTCGTCCTGCAACTGCCTGAATCTCCCTCCCTCCCTCTCCAAGCAGCACCCCCATGTCCCATCTCCAGTTCCTGCCTCCAAATGGTGTAGTGAGTCAGCAACAGCACACCACTACATGCTGTTCACCTCACAAAGTAAAAGGAAAAGTGAATTTATTTATTTTCAATTGTTTGCACTAGGTACAAGAGAAAATGGCTGACTGCCAAGAAGGGGCAGGCCAGAGGCTCATAATTTAAATAATTTAAGCCTGCAGGGTGTAGCAATGCCCACAGGGGAGGAGTCAGCTAAAGAAAGGCCTCTGAAGGGTCATAAATATGTATTAGAGAGGTGTGGTTGGAGCAAGGAGTGACAGCGTAGCCCAAGCCAGCCCAGCATAGTTAAAGGGACTGATTCAAGAGAAGCCCAGAGTGTATTTGCAGGGGCTTATTCAAGAAAGGCCAGTGTTTTAAAGGGCTACCGATGGAGGGGATCGGTGTGTTTTAAAAGAGCACAGCCTAAGGGAGGCTCACGATTTAAAGAGGGCACAGTTGTCCAGACAGGCCCAAATGGTTATTTGAAAGGGGCTCACCCAGAAAAGGCCCAGTGGTCTTAAAGGAGGCACACCAGACAAAGGCCCAGTGATCAGAAAGGGGCCCAAACAAGCCAGACCCAGTTCTTAATAGGGCAATACGGGCCTATATGTTTATTTAAAAGGGCAAGGGAAGCCCAGGGCCCATGGGGCAAGTTAAACCCACTGCTGTTACAAGGGGCACATTAGGCCCACTGCTATATTAAAGGGGCAAGTTAGGCCCACCAGTTCTTAAAGGGGCAAGTTAGGCCCACTGCTGTTACAAGGGGCGAGTTAGGCCCACTGGTATATTAAAGGGGCAAGTTAGGCCCGCTGCCATGTGCATTGCCATCTAAAGGGGCAAGTTAGGCCCACCAGTTCTTAAAGGGGCAAATTAGGCCCACTGATGTTAGAAGGGGCAAGTTAGGCCCACTGCTATCTTAAAGGGGCAAGTTAGGCCCCACTGCCACATGCACTGCCATTTAAAGGGGCAAGTTAAGCCCGCTGCTAGCCATTGAGATTCCCCAGGTGATATAGGGGCCTGCAGCATTAGTGACCCCAGATGGTTTGGGAGTCTAGCTAGCCATACAGAAGGGCAGTAACAGGAAGAACCCTGGTTAGATAGGTCCACCAGTGCTAGGGTTCAACCGGAAAAGTGTATTGCCTGTATATTTACTGTGGTCTGGACACTGAGACTGTATATTTGACCACTGCAACAAGAATTGAGACTTTATTTGCATTGCTATTATTGCTACAAACAGTGAATGTGCCAGAAAGTATTGCTTTGTTGCTAGCCTTTCAAGTTACAAGGTGTTCGAATCAGTCTTCAGAAGTTTTCTAGAATCTTTTCACCATTGGTATCCAGAGCAATCTTCTCCAAGGTACTCCAGAAGTCAAGTTCAGTGCATCTTCAAAGCAGCCAGCAGCAGATCTTCAAGGAACTGTACTGCAGTCATTTGCAATGTCCTGTTATTTGTTTTCCGCTCCTCAAGTTTTCCCAAAGTACAGCCTGGCCTGTACAAAGGCACCGTCCATTTTCTTGTTTTATCATTCATATCAAAGTGTTATCCAGATCCTCTGCCACAGTATTTTGCATCATTGTCTTGGTTCTTATTTTATGTAGTCCTTGGCTCATCCAGCCTTGGTGCCCAGAACCCCGTTGTTGCCTACGTTTCACAGACTTCCTTTCTTCAGAATCTTCTTCATGTCCTGGCAGTCCAGAAGAGGGCTTTGGGCCAGTTGGGCGGCCTCTTCTTCTTCTTCTTCTTCTTCCTCTTCCTTTTCCTCTTCTTCCTCTTCCTCTTCTTCTTCTTCTTCTTCTTCTTCTTCTCCCAGCAGTCCAGAAGAGGACTTTGGGACAGTTGTTCAGCATCTCCTTCTTCTTCATGTCTTGGCAGTCCAGAAGAGGACTGTGGCCAGGTTTGTTGTGCTTCAATTCCAGTAGCCCTCAGTGGGTTCTGAGCCGAGGAAAATCTTTACTTTGTTCCTAAAAATCCAGCAACCCTAGAGAGGTGGGATGTGGCCAAGAGACTCATGGCCTGTACAAAATCCTCTCTGCAGTCCCTTAGTTGTTAGCCCAGTCAGCCAGGTGTTCCCCATGTGTTTTATTCTGCAACCCAGTTTCTCCTCAACAACAGAGAAAGTTCATCTGTGCACAAACTGCCTTTCATGACTAATATAGAGTGTTACAGTACTATGTTTTATAGTTCTTTAGAGTGGAGTACTCTAGGTAGAGGTGCACCTCAGAGAAGTATTGGGAACACTGTATAGTGATTTGCTGATTATACAGTATAGACCACTCATAAAGTGGAGCCGTTACAGTCATTGCATTTAGAGTTCTCCTCATATCGGAGAGTAGGGCTAATAAGTGTTCCCTGTGACTGTATTTCCTCTCCCTGGACTGGTACGAATAAAAATCCTGGGAACTATTTGGAACCTATGTCTGACTCTCGCCTCTCTTTGTCTGGTGCCACCATCCACCCATTTGAAACCTGTGTTAGTTATTTATGTGCAAGTTACTGGTGTCATTGACACAGTTGCTTGATTTACCCTTTTTATATTCATGTGGAAACCCCACACACATTAACATCCTTCTTACCACCTTCGGGGTACCACACTATGTTTTCTAAAATAATGAGTTGTGTTTTGTGGTAGACAGTAATCTGCCACAAGTTACTAGATCTGCTGGTGTTTTGTTCAGCCGTGTCAGGTGAATCAATTGGAAATGTTTACTTGGATGCCATGGCTGGTGTCTGACACTAAAGCTAGATAGTACGACACTTCATAGTGAACCTGATGGAGAGCCCTGTTTGGGTAACAAAGATACCATTTGACTGTGTGAAGACATATCTCGGCACCAAAGCACATCACAGCACTGAAGCAAATAATTATTTTCAACCAGCTGACCAAGTTACAGCTTCAGTGGGCCAAAGTTAAGGTCCATCCAAGAACCAGGCAGTAAAAGAGATAGAGACCAAACCTGCAAGGCAGTATGGAGTGGACAAGCTACTGTACATACCCGTGTATAAGCCGTTCAGCGTATAAATAAACCCTCAACCCCACCGAACCAGCTGTTTACTTCAGGGAAAACACTATGACTCTCATATAAGCCAAGGCATATTTCTACACATCTAAACAGTTTAAAAATGCTTACAGCTTTGTAATGGGCAAGTACCAACACACAATGCAATCAGTGCTTTGCAAGGATTTATTTCTGTATCATTAAGCATACATTGAATCACCTCAAACTACAAAATTAGCAGCACAGCATAGGAGTGTACTGTAGCCCCACAGCATTTTTAATCATCCTCTTCTAACAGCTCACTATCAGAAATATCCAAAGCATGCATATTCTCTGCTAGGTACTCTTCTGTGACCATGTCAGATGGCAGGTGCGTTTGACTTTGGCATTTCACCTAATGCCAACTGTTGCTTGCACCATTCTCTGACCTGCTTCTCCATTACAGCGTATTGCAGAGCAGCAACCAAGTGATTGGTTGCCTCGGTACACTCAACAACATGCACCTTGAATGCTGCATCATATGAGCTGCGTTTTCTTTTCAAGCTCATATCCAAAAGATTACCATATGCATAGGGTAGTTAGCCTTAGTGACACTTATAGCTATCGGAAAAAGCATCCAAAACTCGATCTGGAAAAAGCACCCGAAACTCAATCACTAATTGCTTGATTGCTTAGACCTGCATATAAGCCGAGACCTGCAAAACACAGCAATAATTTTGGTATAAAAATCTCAGCTTATAAGTGAATCTATACAATAAGTCACGAGGTCCAACTATCAGTCTAGCCAGACCACAATATGTACTGTATCACACAAATAAGATCTTTGCATCAATACTACTGAGCATACTGTTGCCATAAAATGAGGTGATTAAATGATCTCCAGAAACTGCAGTACAGCCATGGCTATTTGGATAAATTCCAAGCAGTACACTGTTAAGTACTTCTGTAATAGACTTTGTTTCAAACTGCTAAAAGCTAAAGTTAAAATTTAAACCAGTGGGCCTTTTTGCACAAGGCAAAAAGGTAAAACGCAACTGCCATAACCTTGTGCTTACTACATTTTGGACTAAACATTATCAGTATATTATTAGGAATTGATAATGCCAGAAAACTAGTTATAAATTTGTTGCAAACTTGCATGTGCAATAAGGTAGACAGATGTGAAAAAGAGAGGAGAGAGAGAGAGAGAGAGAGAGAGAGAGAGAGAGAAAAGAGGGAGAGTAATATAGTAAGGTTAACCAGCCTGCCAGTTTAAGCAGCCTTTGTTGGAATAAAAGGGCCAAAATGTGTTCTGGTTCTGTATAATTATATTCTGGGCCCAAATGGTCTAACAGCCAAATAAGACTGTTTCCGTATATTGAACAGGACTGGACCAGCCCATTTTCACAGTTTTACTCTCAGCTAATAACTACTCTCAAAAATATGGTTTGGGCTCCAGGGTTCCCCATAGTCTGCAAATGTAGTGCAGGGGTTATGGTGATCAGGGCCAAAGATGTATTATATATTGGGCCTCCAATACACACTGAACATGTACATAAGTGGTTTTAAGTAAGGTTTAGAGCACTGGTATCAAAATAAGGGTAGTAATGTAATACAGGATGGTGATAAAAGGCAACTTTGGAGGATTTTATAAAAACAAATTAGGCTGATGCCTATAAATATAGGGTGGTGGTAAAAAATGTAGGGTGATGGTAAAAAAATATAGAGCAGTGATAAAAAAATATATAGGCTGGTGGCCCACCGCATTAAAACAGTGAATGGGGAACACTGGGCTGTATTAACCAAAAAAGCTAATAATAACACCTCATGCAGGAAAAAGAGGAGGCACAGCAGAGTTTATGAGTACTAAAAAAGTGATAAAGAAGAAAATAACAAACAGAATGAAATAAACAAAGACATACCTGAAAATATTAAAGATACTGAAGTCTGTACTACAAAGGCTGAATCTGAAAAGAATAAAAGAGTTACCAGTTCCAAAATTAGTTTTACCCAGACAATTTTAAATTTTAAGAGGCAAGAGATACATAAATATACTGCACAGTGGTCACAAATACAATCAAAAATGAGTACACTAAAGAGAACACCAAACTAACAAGAGATTCAGAATACCCAGGATATTTCAATCAAAAATTAAATACAAAAGGAAGAGGTAGGTACTCAGTACCCCAAGTGGGAACCTTATTAAGACAACCCTAAAAAAGGTACAAGGAGCAGAGAGACTAAAGGAACAAAATCAAAAAAAAGAAAAGAAAAGAACCAGAAATGTTAAATAATCAAAGACTGCAACATACTGATAGCTCCAAGCAACTCAAGTCTAAGTTGAGTATGAGCACTAATATGCAAGCAATAACACACGATGAGGTGTGGGTTATAGCCTGATAAAAACATGCCCAGCTGCATTATAAGGCATGAGGCACTTGCGCCGAGTGCCTTAACCTGGGCATGTTCTTATAAGGCCACTACCCACACATCAGAGTGTGTTACTGTGCTTATAAAATAGGCACATAATTACACACTAGAGACAGGATAAAAGTTTTAATTTTTGTTTTTTTTATTTTAAGCTTTAAACTGCATTTTATTTAACTTTCTTGAAAAAATAGTCCCTTAACCTACAGTTTTATGAACTGTAACATCAACTTTCTATGCATATGTAACAGTCCTTTGACTCACCTAGGCTGCACCGGGGCCCTCAGGGTAATTCAGCACACACTTCCATGGGGCTGGCCTGAGTTCTGGTTCTGCAGTGGTAGCAAATGTGGTACAGTGCCTTCACCTGAGGTACTGGCAGGGAACTCTTGTAGATAAAGAACAGGTTACTACCCCCCAGAAAAAAAGTAAGCTGCCCCGGTAATGCTTTTCACCACACAATAACAGTTTCCCACACAGTAGCCGCCCACACCCCCAGCAGCACTCTTTCAATAACACAGTAACAGTGGATAAAATGCAAACAGTAACCTTATTTATTTGGGGAGGGGGAACACAAGGAGGCAAATGTCAACCACCATTTACTTTAGCTAGACAATAACTTTGCCCATAGCAACCCCTCTTCCCACCCTTGGGTGCACCCAGAATGTTCCTGTACAGTGGGTACCTCACCACTCGATGATGCAAGCCTGGGGTCTTTCGTCGGGACCCAGATAGACAAGGAACACACTTTCCAACTTGCGATCTAAAGCTTGCCAAATTGGTATGTCACTAAAATCTTGTGCAGAGATTTCCCCCAGAATCCTTACTGGCTAGCTAACTAATAGACTTCCCAGAGCTGCACGTCGGGATACTCACAGTTTTGGCAGTTCACACAGGAGGTTCACAGCCGGACGCATTTCACAGTACCGTAGAGGCTTTCCATTGGTGGTGCACCACAGGTGGGAAGCCAGAACTAGACAACTCGAGGGTTGATGATCTTCACCTGCCTGGCCTTGCCAACTTCACATGGGCCTTTATAGACAGACTTCACTCAGGCAGGCCTGTTCTATCCTTCAAGGAGGAGGGAGTCATTGTCTTTAGTCAGAGGAACCAGGATTGACTGTATCTCAAACCCCTATGTTGCACGTCTTGTCGCCCTACAGGACCTGAGGGGGGCAGCTGAGCTCCCACAGTCTCTCATCTCCCAGCCCCTATCTCAGGGGATGCCTCCACAAGCAGTGCTGGGTCCTGTCCCAATGGCTTGCCTCAACATTTACAGTCTCTCTCCTGGCAGAATGTTCACTTCACCAATTTAATTTCTCTGCCGAGGGGTCAGTGGCTCACTCAGGTTCTGCAATCCAACTCTTTTCCCAGTTCAAAAAGCTGTCCAACTGCTTGGGATGCTAGAGAACAATTTTTTTCTGGCAAACTTCATAGACTTGGACAGTCTCTCTCTCTCTCTCTCTCTCTCTCTCTCTCTCTCTCTCTCTCTCTTCACAGCCATACTGCAGCTCTTCTCAACAACAACCTTTTCTGGTGGCAAAACAGCCTTATATTCCCCCTAGCAGCCTCCCTCTGATTGGCTACAGCTTACCAAGTGATCTCAGGGCTGGCTCTGTATTTTACGCAGCAGCCCCAGTCTATAGTTTTTTTAAGGGGGCTGCCATTTTGTCACCCTGTAGGGCTCTCTGCAGTCCGGCCCTAATTTTCTCAATCTAGCCCCCTAACAGTGCTAAAGCCATGTCTTTCCTCAACTGGAGGCCTTCCGGTGACCATTGGCATTGATCCCCAGCTCCTCTGCTCATCCTAGAGCAGAGGAGATATATTTTTTTTAACAGCTGCATGGCGGGGCCAAAATTGGAACACAGCTACTTTAAATCTCAGCTCTGATGGTCACGCATGCTCAAAGGGAGTGCAGCCACCATTTTATATATTTACTTTGTGGTCCCAGCTTCCCAAATCACAGGGACCGTAAGTTATTTTTTCTTTTAGCGCATGGAGGCACGGAAGTCCTATGCAGATCCTCAGCCCCCCTCTACAGGGACTTCTCAGGGCTGTGGACAGCGCTTGCATTGGTGGCCACAGCCACAAGGCCAAGAGAGGTGCCAGTGTCCGGATCCCACCTGGGACCCCTTACAGAGGCATCAGCACTGGGTCTAGGATGGAGCCTACACAGGTAAGCCCAAATTGGGGAGCTTACACATACTTTATGTTGAAAAATTATGGAATGTAAGGTTTTATATAGTTAGGAGAAAAGTTACATGGTGTGTTACAGGATGCAATGTCACTGGCTGGAGCTGGTGGTTGCAGAGTGTAGCTGCAGCATGGCTGTTCTTCTCTGGAGCGGGATGCAGAGACATTTTCTATGGATTTGATTGTTTTGGTTTTTGCTGTTAGGTTGTGGCTCCAGCGTTGGTGATCTTCTGCTGTTGCAGCCCAGTATGACCTCAGGCATGATTCTGTGTGGTGTCTGGTCGCGGCCTTTATCTCTCTGGCCTGAAGCCTGGCTTGCAATAGAAGCTGCACAGTGGTTGTGTGTACACTATGATTTGTGTAACACATGGAGAGTCCAGCTTCTTGGCTAATTTTCATCATCAGGATATCCAGGTAGGTAATTCCTAAGGGCTCTCTCATGTACCATATTTCGACTGCTTGGTATTGGGAAGGTGGCAGTCTCCTTGGATGGCAGTAAAACACTGTGGGGGGGTTAGGCATCCATTTTGCAATGCACTTCTTTAATGATTGAACAGAACAGAGTGGGTTATTTGGTAGGGCGTAGATGTAGCCCTTGTTTTGCTGCTTGTTTGCTTCATTTTTTGTGGTTCTTAGTAAATTCATTGAATGTTAATGTAATGTATTCTACCCCCGGTCATCTGTCTTTATTACAATTTGTTCCAGCCATACTTGGCATAGTCTTTCTCATCCCCTGTAAGTCATGCAGAGCTGGATGTTGAACCACACTTTCAGAAGGAGCCCCCCATGGGGAGTGTCTGGTGACAGCACAGGGGATGATTTTAGTGTTTCTATATCTTGGTCGCCTATGACAGGGTTGTGAGCTGCAGTGTTCTTACCCTGCCTTCTGTATCTCTTGCACGCAGCAGTGAAGATATTGTCAGTTATAGTTTGGGGTGGCTGTGTAGACTGATACAATGGTTGATGGGTGAGCTGTTAAAGTATCAGTTCAGGCCACCTCTGAGTGCTACCAGGCTGGTGAGGCTATACTCTATGCCATCACCCTGTTGAACTTCCACATAGAAGCTCCATAGTACCTGACTGAGCTCTGTGAGGGACACTATTTCAAAGTTTATTTGAATTTCTCTAGCAGTGCACCAGTTTTGAAACACAGAGACTGCCCACACAATTGTTTTCTGTGTGTTTAGTTAATCTTTTTCCCTTTCTGGGCTTTCTAGCTGCTGAGCTGTCAGTGAGGAGTACATACTCAATCAATCAATCAAAATATTTATTTATCCAGGTGGTCATCATTAAGCAATGCTCATTTGCAAGATGGACCTGGTTGGAACATATTCACATCTTATGCAAGGCTACACAATAAATTTACATTCAAGTACAAAATGTACAAATATAATACAGGGCATAGATAAGATAAGACAACACATAGGTTCATATAGTCTTGGAATTGTACCAGCAAGGTACAAGGTGTAGTAAGCATATGCATACACAGAGGTATCTTCAAATGTCAAGGGAGTAGGGATGAATAATATAGAGGAAGGAATACACTTGGGCGGCAAAGGGGATCAAGGAGAGGAGAGGAGAGGGAGAGGAAGGACTGGGAGGGTAGCAAGTATAAAACAGGGTGGAGGAGGGAAGTAGTGTTAGGGTAGAGAAAGGGAATTAAGTAGAATGCTGGGTACACAGGATGGAAAGGTGAAGAGGCTGGGAGGTTGTCTCGACCACAGAATGAGGAAGCTCCTACCCAAAGAATTGAGACTGGGAGAGGGGTTGGGATGATGTGTCAGTAAGGCAGGGGATAGGACAACTATATCTAGGGTGAGGCAAAGCAAAGTGATGGTGGCTTACGGGCGGGTCTGAGCAGGGAAAGGGTTCCAAGGCAGAAACACAGAAACATAGACTTTGACGGCAGATAAGGACCGCTTGGCCCACCTAGTCTGCCCATTTAGTCAGCCATAGGTACAGATCCTGGATGCATAAAACAGTTGCACACTTCTTTGATTGTGCGGGAATATAATGCCTTGAATGTGGTCAGACAGACAAGAGTGCTCAATCTGAGGTTTTTTTTGTAGATTGTTCCATAAGGTAGGCAGCACAAAGCTTATGGCTGCTCTGCCAAAATGACATTTTTGCCTTAGACACTTTAAGTGTGATAAATGAGTAGTTTCTAAGTGCATAATTTCCTATTTCACTTAGGGGTAGACAGCAGGAGATATAGTGAGGCAGTTTTTTTGTGATTGTTCTAAAGGTCCAGAGTGCAGCATTTCTGTGATGCCTAAGCTTGAGGAAGGTCCACCCCATGGCTGTACACAGTGCACATTGATGCGTGGCAAAATGAAGTCCTGTGATGAACCTCAAGGCTCTGTGGTAAAGCTTGTCCAGTTTTGCCAAATAGGAGCTATGACACTGGCTGTAGAGGAAATCCGCATAATCAACCAGTGGTAGAAAAGTTGATTGGACCAACCATAGCTTGGCATCTCTGGTGAGAAATCGGTTGATTCTAAAGAAGAGTCCTAGCCTCTGTCTGAGTTTTTTTTAGCAAGTCCTCAATATGTTCGATGAAGGAGAGTCAGTGGTCTAATCATACTCCCAGATACTTACATTTTGTAGCAAATTCTAGGTTTTCTCCTAGGATTGTGGTAATTTGGGGAACTGACCCACAGGACACCAGGTTTGCTGCATGGGTAAATGGGGAGAAGAGCATCACCTTTTTCTTTTTAACATTGAGAAGTAACTTTTTATGAATTAGTTGGCTTTGTAAGAGATTGAATTCAGATTGGAGGTCGTTGCAGGCAGCTTCAGGTGTTGGTCTACTTACATAGAGAATAGTATCATCTGCGAACAGATGAATGCTGGCATTTTTAATGCAGCTGTTGATACTGTTAATGTAGATTGTGAATAGAAGGGGACCTAATATAGATCCCTGAGGCACCCCTCTTTGGAGAGGTTTAAGAGGAGACAGGTCACCTTCAGCTTTAATTTGCTAGAGGTGCCCTATAAGATAGTCAGTAAACCAGCACAGGGAGGAGGAGTCCACAGCTATAGTTTGTAAGGAAGAAAGGAGAAGGCTATGGTCGACCATGTCAAAGGCCTTGCTTAGATCCAGGAAAACAGCACAGATAAAGTTTCTGTGATCAAGATCTTCCTGCCAATCACTGGTTACTTTAGTAAGGGTCGTGATAGTGCTATGTTGAGCTCTGAATCCTGACTGCATAGGGTTTAATAAGTTCATTATTTTAAGATAGGATCTTAGTCGTGTATTTACAATTTTCTCCAGGAGTTTGGACAAAACTGGGAGGAGAGAAACTGGCCTGTAGTTGTTAAGATCACAGGGGTCGCCTGATTTGAACAGCGGGATGACATGTGCTGTCTTCCACACAGGTGTCAAAATACCCTGGGACAAGCATACATTGAATAGATGGGTGATAGGGATGGCTAGGACATGATGGGCAATCTTTATGGAATATGGGTCTAGAGTGTCAGCGCCAGCACTTTTTCTGGTGTCCAGTTGTAGTAAGAGGTCCTCAACCTCTTTTAGAGAAGCAGGTTGAAGCATAAATAGTGAGGAAGTGGCTGAGGGTTCAGAAAGGTAGTTGTCTGCCTGGGAGCGTAGCATGCATGCTGGGGAATTGTCAAATGCCAGGCCTGCAGTTGTAAAGTGGTTATTAAAAGAATCTAAAATTTCCATCCTTTCACTAATAGTTGCATTGCTAGAGATAATCATGGTCAGAAGGGAATTTCCTGGTCAGTGGCCCAACAGGTCCTTAACAGTGTTCCAGAAATTAGTTGGGCTCTTGGCAGCAGAGTCCAGTCCAGAGCAGAAAAAAGTTGCCTTGGATTCTCTAATTGTTTTTGTGCATAAATTTTGTACCCTCCTGAACTGACTCCAGTCATTAGGAGTGTTCAGTCTGCATGCTTTTTTCCAAAGCTTGTCCCTTTCTAGGAGCATAGACCTGATTTCAGGTTTTGTTCCTTGCATGGACTTTAGTCAAGGGAGCATGCTTGTCGAGAGCCCCCAACAGGATATCATGGAAGATACTGTAGGCAGAGGTATCCGTTTTGGCCAAGTAAAAATCCTGCCAGTGCAAGGAGAGCTTAAGCTCATTAAGATAAGTGAATATGTCAAAATTACATCTGGATCTCTTCAAGGAGAACTTTGATGTGGGTGATGGTTTATTAACTGATTTTATTCCCACAATAAAGCAATGGTCACTGAGATCTGGGAAGAAAGTGCCAGCATGCAAAAAAAGTGGGGTTTACTCGCCATGAGCACATCCAGTAGGGTACTTTTATTAAGGTTCTTTATATTAGGGTGCGTTGGGTCGATGATAAGCTGAGTCAGCCCATGGGCATCACAGAAGGATGCAAGCGGGGCATATACATTGGAGAGCCAGTCAAGGTTAAAGTCTGTGAGGATAATGGTTTCTGGCAGACCTTGTCCCAACCTGTCACTTAGGTATGATAGAAGCTGTAAACCAGCAGACATCCTATTACGTAAAGTGCGCTAGCCTGTGTGATCTCCACTTTGAGTATTAGGCATTCAAATTTGTTCGCGACAGAAGATGAAGCAATGCAACAAACCACAAATTTGTCTTTGACATAGATAGCCACCCCTCCTCCTCTAGTTTGCCTGTCAACTCTGAACAGGGTATAGTTGGGGATGTTTACTTCCCTATTGGGGGTGGCAGGTCTCAGCCAGGATTTGGAGATTACTAGTACATTGGGAGAGGTATGATTCACCCAAGCTTGGATCAAGGTAAGCTTTTTTAGCAGGCTGAATATGTTAATGTGCAAGAAGCTCATGCCTTTTAGTCTTACTAGGTCTGATGGCAAAGCAATGGCTTCTGGTGGGTCAGGGTTAAGTTCTACATTGCCTGAACACAACAGTAGGAGAAGTAGTATTACTTGGTATTATTTAGTTTGATAGAACAGAAAAAGGCCGAAGCCCATCGAGACTGTTCCCAACACAGTGTGGGACAAATGTTAATAATTTTCCCAAATCCAGGCATCAAGTTTATTCTTAAAACTAAGAACACTAGAGGTCTCAATTAGATCCTGAGGATGAGAGTTCCATACACGTGGTGCCCTTAATGTAAAAAGGTTACCTCTTCTAGATGTTTTATATGGTTTAACCTCTAACTGTTTATTGTGTAGTCTTGGAACTAATTTCCTATTGGAAAATAACAAACCACATTGTTTCATAAGATCTGGTGATTCGAGCAAATTAAAGACTAAGAGCATATCACCTCTCAGTCTTCTGTTTTGAAGCAAAAACAGACCAGTAGCTTAGAGCCTGTCCTGATAGTCCAGCTGTGCTAATCTGGGTACCATTTCTGTTGCTCTCCTTTGGACCTGTTCCAGAATAGCAATATCGCCTTTTAGGCTGGGGTTCCAAAAGGGGGATCCATAATAAAGATACGGTCTAACATAGGCCCTAAAGAGAGGAACAAGGCATTGCTTGGAGTGGTTAATAAATGATCTTTTGATTTGCCTCAGGAGCCCATTAGCCATGTGCACAATTTTGGTGCAGTGATCCCTAGACGTAAGTTTATTGTTGATGTAAATACCAAAATCTTTCTCACAATTAGAACAGTGAAGTAATAATCCATTAATATGATATTCAAAGTTTGAATTATTTTTGCCAAAATGAATGACCATGTATTTATCTAGATTAAAGTGCATGTCATTTTGTTTTGCTCAAAGCACAGATCTTTCCAGATCAGCCTTTAGTGATGCCATGTTGTCATAGTTATTGACTTTACCCCGTAATTTAGTGTTGTCTGAAATTTAGTCATGAAATTGTTAGGTCCAGGTTGTAGATCATTAATAAAGAGGTTGAATAATGTAGGACCTAATACTGATCCCTGAGAGACACCACTCGACACCTTACCCAAAACAGAAAATGCATTATTAATCCTAAAACTCTGGGTCCTATTCGTCAGCCAATCAGATATCCAGTTGACAATATCAGAAGAAAAGCCCAAATTGTGCATTTTAATGATAAGTTTATTGTGAGGTACTTTATCAAAAGCTCTACTAAAATCGAGTAATATAATATCAGAAGGGATACCTGCATCTAGTAAAGCACTTATATTATTATAAAAAGATATCAAATTCATGGTGCATGAGTGTTTAGGAGTAAACCCATGCTGAAGAGAGTCATGGATACCAAGTTTTCACATTCTTGTTCAATTAGTGTCTTCCTGACACTTTGCATTACTTTACCAAACACGGAAGTCAAGCTGATAGGATGATAATTCTGGACACAGACCCTGTTGCCCTTCTTAAATATTGGGGTAACAGTAGCTGTGCACCAATCATCCGGTATTGAGTTTTCTTTCAGAGATTTATTGAAAATAAGTGACAAAGAAGTCAAAAAGTTAGAAGAGGTTTCAATCAGAAACCATGGGTGAATATTGTCTGGTCCAGGACTTTTAATTTCCTTAAGGCCAGTAAAATATCAGTTGTAGTAAATTTATGGAAACTAGTTCGATGAGAGTAAATCGGGGTGGCAGATGTTTGATGAGAAAATATAGAACAAAAGTAATTATTAAAAAGATTAGATGTGTCGGCATCAGTTAGTCGAGAACCATTTTGAATAATGGGACCGATAGACCGATATTATATTATTAATATAAGAAAAAAGTGACTTGTGACAATCCTTAGTATGAGCTAGTTTAAATTCTAATTTACTTTTAGCTATTTTGATTAAGTATTTTAATTTTTTAACAGATATCTTGTATTTATGTAGCAAAGTGTTATTAGGTAAATGAGAGCTTTTTTTAAGTTTTCTAAAAAGTTTAATTTTCTGATTTATCTGTTTTTTAATGGGGTTATTAAGTCACAGGGGAATTTTACCCCTGTTATTGTATTCCTTTTTATCAGGAATATTTAAGTGTACTAAGTGATGGATAATATTTTTGAAGATATCCCATGCTTGTTGTGTTGTAAGGTTGAGAAAAAGGGAGCCCCAGTTAACATTGGCTAAATATTTATTAATTTCAGAAAAATTAGCTTTGTTATCATCTTTAATGTTAGGTGTTTTTTCTTGGTGTAATAGTATCATTTTGAATTTCAAACATTATAGAAGAATGATCACTGGCTCCAAGTGGGTCCCATATATGGAGATTACTAATATCGGCCTCAATATTAGTAAGTAGCAAGTCCAAAATATTAGAACCCCTGGTTGGTTCCATAATTAGTTGTTGTAGTCTGGTTTTAGTTATCACTTCTATTAATCCCCTCTCTGCACCAGAATGACCTGAGACAGAATCACAGTTAATATGAGGCATGTTAAAATCTCCAAGAATAACAGTGTCCTCAACTTCAGAGAAACTCTGTATCTCATTGAACATATTAGTTGTATAATCTGAGTCAGTGGACAGGGGTCTGTACATATTCCCAATGGTAACAAAAGAATGCCCCTTTAGCTGGATTTTGACCCAGATACTTTCTGAAGTTGGCGGAGAGTAAACTTCATATGAGGGAGTATAATTTCGTACGTGCATACAAACCCCACCACCCTATTTATTAAGTCTGTTTTTATAGTAGAGTTTGTAGTTTGGGATTTCTCTAGACCAAGCTGAAGATGAATCCCACCAGGTTTCAGTAACTCCCACCACTCCCAGATTTAAATTTTTACTTTCCACCTCCAATTCTGCCAGTTTAACCTGATTTAGCGATCCTGCATTTATAGCAAGAAATTTACATTTATTTATGTTAATTTTTTGCTGATGTTTTAGAGACTTGGGAAGATTCCCATTTTCCCCCAAAGATTTTAGTTTAAATATTGATTAATTATAGCAGTAAAACTTTTCCCCAAAAGTGTGCTCCTTTACGGCTGAGATGTAAACCGTCCCAGCAAAACAAGGAATTCCAATCCAGGAAAGTTTCCCAGTGAGTAATACAAGGAATATTTTGTTTCCAGCACCATTTCCTCAGCCATTCATTAATGGCTTTGATCTGTTGTGTCATATTAGGTGTCACCCTTGGAACCAGTAAAATCTCTGATATGCAAACAGAACAGCCCCTTTCAATAAGAATGTTACATAAAGCTACATAGTCCTGTTATAACTGATTTAAGGAGATCTGATTAATATCATTTATGCCAGTGTGAATAACAACAAGGGGATTATCTCCAGCCTTATGTAGAATGTTTGGTATCATAGTTGTAATTTCAGATACCTTGGCTCCGTGAAAGCTGGAGCAGGTATGATTACCTTTTTTCTCATTGCATACTGCTCTGTCAATGTGTTTAATTATGGAGTCACCCAAAACAAACACTTGCTAGGAAAGAACAGGGCTATGGGGGACAGCATCAAGGGACTTGGGTAATACGGTATGGCTGGTATCAAGTGGTTTACTAGGTAATGGGTTGGTATGAGGGGACTTACTAGAAGAGGTGTTTGTGGGGGTAAGAGTGGATTTATGCTTGAATAACCTCTTAGAATCTATATTATCAGGGGAGAGTGATATAGTAGGTGTATCATCAGAAAGGGATGATATTGTAGGAGTATCATGGCCTATATCACTCCCTAATTCTGTCAGAAGTTCAAATCTATTGTGCGTTTCAGCAGGCATACTATTATGGATCTGTCCAGCCCTCCTTTTTCTACTGGGTTTGGTAACATAGGCCCAATCATTGTTTTCATAGTGGCAGAATGGCTGGGCTGTTTTCTCATTAGAAGGGACAGGAGTGGGGACTGAAGGCTGCATAATGTTATGAGTTTGGACTAACCCACCACTGAGCGGGAGAGTGGAAATATCTGGAGAAGCAGGGGAAAGATAAAGGGGTTGTAATTGTTCCTCCATATGATCAATAAAGCTCTCCAGTTCTCTGATATCTGTGGCCATATCCAAGCAGTTCTTCACAGTACATGAAACATTGAACACATTTAGTAAATGCCCCCTCCATGGAGATTAAATACTGATTTTACTCACAAATTGAAACAGAGGCAAAACAAAACACATAGTATTCTGTGCTGTCTAGTGACCAGCTGTACCAGTGTATCCAGTGGAAACAGCAGACACACGTAGATGCACGTGTCTCTGTGCATGTTTCCATGCACGGCCCCATTCACACTCACCCTGCTCACTACATGGGCTGTTTATCAGGCCAAAAACCCAGAAGTAAGTGTCTGTTTTACTTCCAGTATCAGCACTGAACAACAGGTGGATTTTAAGCCTTTAATCAGCAAGATTTAGATGCTGAAGGCTAAATGGCTCTATAAAAAGAGCAGATAATGTTATACCACTGCCCTACAGCTAGTTCAAGTGCTCAGTGGGAGAGGGGGTATGCTGGACCAAAGCCACACCCTCCACTATCCCACAATACCCAGCTACAAGTAAGAAAGCAGTGCCCAGATAAAAGACTCAGTACAAGTACAACACAGTTCAATAGTGTATTAAAATGTAAATTCCATCAAGCACATTAGAGGAAATCACCACCTCTCACCAGAGGTACGCTACTCCAGCAGATAACTGCTAAAAGTATTTTCCTAAGTGCGCCGAATTTAAGCTTAAGGTTCCTAGTTTTTTTCCCATCTACAAGATTTGCTGCCTTTTGGATGTAAGACTATAGGTAAAGACCACTATAGACCACTATAGGTAAAGAGGCCTGCGATTGTGACCACTAATACTCTAACTGCGAGGTGCATGGGGGGTAAGTAGTCTGCATGGCAGGAGGCACCCCTTGTGGTGGAGACACAATACATGTACTGCTGGAGTGAGTAAGCCAAATTTAGGGCTGCAGATAAGGATACTTGAACTCGCAAGGGCAAACAAGTGATTGGTTACCAGCTGCTGTATGGCACAAGGTGGGATTGTAATCCATGCATGGCGGCAGCTCGGATGGAAGGTACATACTCACTGGTGCTGTTTTTTCCTTTTTCTTTACAGGCTACTTTGTCTCCAGATCATAGGTTGACTCCTTCTCTTTGAAGGAAGGAAGTAAGGATTTCTTGAAGTTTTAATTCAAAGTAGCTGTCAGGTGAGTCAGACATTTTTCCTCTCAGCTTTGGTGTTTTGTAACCACTCATTCTGACTGCTCACTACCCTGCACTGACAGGAGTTTTCCTCAGAGTGGCACACTAATACTTTCTTGTTGTGGGGTCAGGCTGGCTGAGTTAGTGCTGGTTTCTAGGTTATGTGCTGATAAGGACACTGCTGAGAAGCCCTTTCAGTCAATCATCATTTAGAAAATATTTTGCCTATTTTATAAAAGTAAATCACAACCAGGCCCTTCAGGTTTGTCAGATAATAACAGTGCAGAAGTGCCTCCTTTATGGGCTCAAGTTCTTCAGATGAGCATTTATGTTTTACAAAATTCCCTAGCTAAACTAGAAACCTTACCAGATTCATTATTATTTTTGCAAACAGCCATGACAAAGTTAGAAGGAAAACTAGATAAAAATATTAAAGGGTATTAGATTTAGAGCAAACTATCTAATCTTTAAAACAGAGTGACACCAGTTGAAAAAGATCTAAAAAAACCTTCAAATAGACTATTTAACATTAAAGAGCATGTGGCACCAAAAAATAGCAGGCAGAAAATTTTACTAATTAAAAAATAAGCCTTAATCATTATTCAAAAAATATTAAAAAAAAAACTTTGGGGAAAGACTCAAGCAGAATGGAGACAGAAATAATCCACTAGCTAGGACTAAGAAGACAGGAAGAAGGAAATAAGAAATTATCTGGTTATGTTAACACAGCTACAAAGCAAAGGCAAAGATGCAGTACTGAAGCAGACAACTGGGAAAAGGGTCTACCTTTTAAAACTCAACAGATAATATTCAAGCAAGACTTTTCTTTTGACTTATGGCAACAGTGCAAGAAATTCAATAAAATATAGCAAATACTGTGGACAGGAAAAGTAAAATCAATTGTAGTATTCCCTGCAAGACTTAAAGTAATCGTAAATGACCAAGTACTGTTATACTATACTGTACTGTGGAAGAAGCACATGAAGACTTAAAGAGAAGACTGCCAATGTTATTTGCTGGACAGTAACACAAGAAAATGCACTATGGATTCAAAGTACCAGTTTAAGTAATTAAAACAGTCGTGCAAATAACAGCAATATTATTTTACTTTCTCCTGTAGGAATTTATTCTCTACATTATGTAAGCCATGTAAGTTATGAATAAGAACAAGGTGTGCACTTGGGAGAGAGCCAAACTACTGTCCATAATCAAGGATACTCACGTAAGGTACTGGTCAGAGAATCTAAGCACCAAGGAGGGAAGAGAGGTAGGAGGGGCACTACAAAAATTAGAGTAGATGGGGTAAATTCAGTAGGAATAATTTCAGAGGCACCAACATTGGGAGTCCAAATCAACCACCTGGTAAGAAGTTATTTTTCTTAAAGAAGTTTAACTACTATTCACGTTTTCTGTTCTGTTCTAATAGAAATGGTGCAACTAATAAAACACGGTATGGGTAAGACATTATATCATGGAATGTTGATGGAGTTAATTCTCCTGTAAAACATTATAGAATATATAACTATTTGAAAGAAAAAAGAGGTGGGTTTGGCTCTACTCCAGGAAGCATTCCTGGAGGAGAGCAAAGTACAAAAAATGAAAATGGGCTGGGTGGAAAAAGTTTTTGCATTCTTATGTTCACAGACAAGCAAAGGGGTGATAATTTTGCTTCACAAAAGGTTTCAGGGAAATTTTTCAGTATTAAAAATGATAAAGAGTGCAGAATATGTTTACTTACAGCTAAAATAGAAGGGCTAATATTAATAATAGGTAACATATATGCACCATTTAAAGGATTGTGTGACTTGTTTGCACAGTTAAACAAATCATTAGTAGACTGGGATGCTGATTTTGTCTTACTGGCTAGATATACGAGCAGTCTTCAAAATCCTGCATTTGATAAAACAAAGAGAATAACTGCCTTGCCTAAATACAGATCCACACATTTAATAATGTATTATCAGTAAATAATCTAAAATATATATGGCTGGATTAAATCCCAGTAATATGGAGGATATGCATTGCCAAGCTAGACATTAAGGTTCAGAACAGCTGAACTGTTTTTTAATATCTAAAGGCCAAGCAGTTCAGATCTGTTTTGTAGAGACTTCCATTTTACCAGTGTGCAACTCACATCATAATTCAAACTCTCTAACCTTTCTTCTGGAGAGGAATACAAAAAAGGCCAATAACTGGAAGCTGAATAACAGTTTATTAACCAAGTATCCTTCTTGTAAGAAAATAGAGGAGACAGTTCTGGAATTCTGGAATATAAATTCACAGCAATGTTATAGTATCATTCATGCTTGTGATGCTTTTAGGGACACTCTACAAGGTGCAATATTTTCTGAAACCTCATGGCACCAGAAAAAATTAAAAGTAATTTAGTAAGTTAAAAAAAGATCTGAAAAGTTTAGAAAATAAAATAAGAAATGGTAATACAGAACTTCAAGACAAATATAATGGGCTGAAAACAACACTACAAACTATTGCTCAGCCAAAAAAACAGTGGTTACATATTAAGAAAAAAATTGGCACATGCAAAGTGAGATGGCAGGAAGATACCTTGCAAAAAGAATAAAAAAGGAATAGACAGTCTGAGATCATAAGTACATACACAAAAATGGCAAAGTAGTAAACCAATTATCTCAGATCCAGGACTGCTTTGTAGATTATTACAAAAATGTGTATTCATCCAAAATTAATGCAGAAATAGCCAGTCTTCAGTGTTACTGTAATCAAGATGCATTACCAATGATTTTTTTGGAAGTGGGGCAAGTGGTGACAGAAGAAATACCAGAGGTTGAGATAGACATGGCAATGGCCTTAATGAAAACAGGGAAATCACCAGGTGCCGATGGTTTCACCTTAGATTTGTACATCAAATTTCAAAAACGTTTGATACCATACTTAGCCCAATTATTCAAATTAAATTAGCAAATTTACTTCCAGAATCTGTCAATATGGCAGTTTTAACACTTATACTAAACAAAATAAGGATAATCAAAGAGTAGAAAATTATAGACCTATTGTGGCTCTAAACTTTGATTACAAGATCTATACAAAAATATTAAATCATAGAAGTTTACAAATATTATCCAAGTTAATACATACTGACCAATGTAGATTTGTAGCAAGTGGGAACTCCACAATGGAATATGCACAATACAACAGATAACTGAATATGCAAAACAAACAAATGTGGAGGCCATTGCCATCTCAATTGATACCTCCAAAGTGTTTGAAATTATCAAATGGAGTTTCATATTTGAAGCCATGAGAGTAACAGGTATTCCTAGCAATTTAATAAAACTGATTAAAACAATATATGACAGCCCAACTTTAGAATAAAGATAAATTGTTCGCTATCCCAAGAATGTTTGCTTTACAGGAGTATAAGATAAGACTGCCCTTTGTAATCTTTGTTGTCTCTCCCCAGAATACAATACTTTATTTATAGACTACATATAATAATAAGAGGCATTGAGGTTGTCAAGCTAATGATAAAACTAAATGCATATGCTGATGACTTCTTACTTGTTATTACAAACATAGAGCAACATTTATTGAATTTATAGTCTGAAATATTAGCTTCTTCCCAAGTAGCAGAGTATCAAATAAATGAAAAATAAATCTGAGATTCTAGTAAGAAATAGACAGTCAAAAGATAGAACATACAGTATTTTTAAAGGTGATATCCAAACTGAGGCCATGGGGTATCTAGGGGGTGAAACTAGCCTTAACAAAAGAGTCTGTGTTTTCCCACAATTACAAATCCATAGTAGAAACAAATCAAAGTTAGAATACCAGGTTGGAACAAAATACCCCAATTATTATGAGGTAAGGACTGATTACTCAAGACGTTATATATTCCTCAACTATCAAACATGATTCAAGCATTAACAACAAAGATCCTGGAAGCATGGCTTCTTACAATAACAAAAATGTTTCAGGATTTTGTCTGGAATATTAAAAACCCCAAATTGTCTGAGGGAAATTATCAATCAATCAATCAATCAATCAAGTCTTTATTTAACCAGGCGTTCATTGTTGAGCAGAAGCTCATTTGCAAGATGGACCTGGGTGGAGCATTTGTATATACAGGTCAACACAGGTATTTACAAGGCAATACAGATAATACTCTTTGCAGACAGGAAGAAAAAGAAGTTCATATGTACATAGAATTATACAGATATTGTACAGATTACATGGTATTTACATACATAGAAGTGTCTATAGGAAGACAAAGCAGGTTATCTAAGGTTGCAGGAGGAAGTATCGGAAGAAAAAAAATAAAAATATACACCAGGTAGAGGTGAAGGTAGGGGGGAAGGGAGGGAGATAGGGGGAGAAAGGCTAGGAGAGCACGGTGCACAGAAAGGAGTTGGTAAAATAGGATGTAGAGAAGGTGGATGGAGAAAAGGAGTATGTGTGAGCCCCGGGATTGAATGCTGTAAAGTACAGGGCATGGTAGGATGTCACAACCCAGGGTAGTGAGCTCCTATCTGAGGTTGGGAAAGGAAGAATAAGGGAATGGATGGGCCTAGTGTTGATAAGACAGGTGGATAAGAGAGAGAGAGAGAGAGAGAGAGAACAATTAGGCTGGTGAGGAGCAAGCTGGGGGGTCAGTACTAAAAATTGGGTCTAGGCATGGCTATATACCAGTGCAGACACCAGTACTGGGTCTGAGTGGGTGAAACAGTTACATACTTCTCTGATTATATGGAAATAAAGCATCTTGAAGGCATTTATACTGATTAGAGTGCTTAATTTGAGGGTTTTTTGTAGATCGTTCCATAAGGTAGGTAGCATGAAGCTTATAGCTGCCCTGCCGAAGTGGGATTTTGCTTTGGGTACTTTAAGTGTAATAGCTGAGTAACTTCTTAACGTGTATTTCCCAATTATACTCAGGGGAAGACAGCAGGAGATATAGTAAGGCAGCTTATTTGAGATGGCTCTATAGGTCCAGAGAGTGGCATTTCTGTGGCGCCTGAACTTTAGTGATGTCCACCCCACTGCCGCATATAGGGTGCAGTGATGCATGTCGAAGGGGAGTCCCGTTATAAACCTCAGTGCTCGATGGTAGAGTGTGTCCAGTTTAGCCTTGTAAGAGTTGGAGCATTGGCTGTAGAGGAAGTCAGCGTAATCAACCAATGATAGGAAAATGGATTGGACCAGTTGTTTCTTGGCATCTCTGGTGAGAAATTGGTTGATTCTTAAAAACAATCCAAGCCTTTGCCGAAGTCGTTTTAGCAAGTCCTCGATATGTTCAATGAAGGAGAGTCTTTGGTCCATCCAAACTCCCAGATACTTGAATTTTGTAACAAATTCTAGTTTTTCACCTAGAACTGTGGTAATTTGGGGAACTGTCCCACTGGACACAGGGTTAGCTGTACGGATAAAAGGGGAGAGCACCATCGCTTTAGTTTTTTTGGCATTAAGGAGTAGCTTTTTGGAGGAGTTGGCTTTGCAAAGGTTGAATTCTGACTGTAGGTAATTGCAGGCAGCTTCAGGTGTTAGGCGACTCACGTGAGAACTGTATCATCTGCAAACAGATGGATGTTGGCTTCTTTTATACGGTAGTCGATGTTATTAATGTAGAATTGCAAAAAGTAGGGCCCTAATATAGAACCTTGGAGGTGCACCCTCTTTTGAGTTTTAAGGGGACAGGCCTCCTTGACTTTAACTTGTTGAAGGCGCCCTGTAGATAGTCAGTAAACCAACGTAGAGAGGAGGAGTCCACACCTATGGTTTGAAGGGAGGAGAGGAGCAGACTATGTTCGACGGTGTCAAAAGCCTTGCTTAGATCAAGGAAAACAGCACAAATAAAGTTTTTGCTCTCAGGACTACACTGCCAGTCGTTAGTAACTTTGGCAAGGGCTGAGATAGTGCTATGTTTAGCTCTGAATCTGGACTACATAGGATTTAGCAGTTCCCTAGACTCAAGGTGAGTCTCAAGGGGCGTCAAACAGATGAGGCATACTGATGAGTCCTGGTAGAACAAAACATGTGTCTATGTCTTCTGTTGGCATCCTTTGCAATTATGTTTATCCAAAACAAAAGGGGGCTTAGCCTCCCCTGTTATAAAGGCATACTATAAAGCATATAGAATAAAAACAACCATTAATTGAGCATACACAGCTAAAGGGGCCCCATATTTGGAAGAGGAAATAAACAGGGTAGAGACTAAAGCAGGATATTTAATATAAAATATGTTTCTGTGGCTTCAGCAACAGATAAGAGACTACTCTGAGACTGTCATGGAATTAAAACAACTTCAGTAACCAGTGGTGCTGATGAGGTCACAAAAACAATCTGATCAAGTAAAAAATACCTTTTGAACGTGGGGGTGGGGGGGAGCACTGAATACAGACAGTGCTGATTTCTACAGCACTACAAGCAGCAAAACTAAGAACAGATACCACAATCGTAGTACAAAATCAAGCAGCTGCAGTGGATAGCAGTTTCACACTGATGTGCTTACAATTACACTAGTCTGTGGCACAATAAAAGGTGTATTATTTGATACACGCAACACTGCATACACACTCACACACAGAACAGTTAGTGTACAGTGCTGAACGAGGAATGCACTGCAAATGCAAAAGTTCAGTACTATGCCACGTTATGTATTGCAAATTTGTAATGTAAATAACCTGAACTTATGAACTGCTGTACCACATCCACACAACAAACAGTAAGAAAATTTCTACTATTACTGACAATATTACTGTGTGTACATTAGCACTGTCAGTCATATAACAAAAATGTAACCAAACAGCAAATAAATCACTATTTCTCCAACTTAAATCTACCTACACCACAGATACAAAGCACATGTTCACCACACACACTCAATGTTGTAAATTAACATTCCAAATCCACACAAAAACAAAAATGCTTGATGATATGAGCATAGGAGGGTTTCCTACAATCGATGAACTAAAGTTGGATTCACAAAAAAAAAGCAAAAATGTTTTTTGAACAGCTTTTACAAGATTCCTATCACAGACAGCTATCAGAGCACACTTTCTTCTATGCCTTCCTACTCATACTACCCCGAACTGAAGCTGTGCAGATCAATATAGAGCCCATGTGACCTGAAATCCCATGAATCACTGCAAAATTCATCTTTGGAGCTCAAAAACAAGGCAAAGTGAGGCAAAGTGCACTGCCCTCAATGCACTTTACCTTAAAATTGACAGAGTAGTGGCCTGGGGAGGCAGAATAATATGAAGTTATTGCTCCTAATGGACTTCGTGTTCCTCATTATAACATGAAGTACTCCGCTTCACATTGCAGAGCACCCCATGAATCTGCCTTGACTACGCAAATCGCTACGCGGAGCAGATTGGGCCCACCTCGCCCACCACTACTCGCAAGATCCTTATTTTGGAAAGCCCAAGAGAGTCTGTTTTATAGCTAGCTTAATCATTGGTGAAGTCCATGAACCTGTAATTGCTAAATGTAGGAAAACAGTTTCCTTGCATTGATAACTAAACTAATTTGACAGTATGCTACCAATTTGCCAATAAGTAAAAGAAGAAGCAAATAATATGAGTATTATAACATTTTAAACTATTTTGTAAGCTGTTCTGAATGCCTACAGGGACCAGCAATTGTTGATATAAGACTTGGTAGTGATGCTAAAATTGTAAAACTTATGTTTATCAAATTAATACTTAACATTACCACAGCTGGCATTACTACCACTCAGACTTTCAGACTGAACGTGAATATAATTATTAGCCTGAACTCAGAGTGGTGAGGAGGGAAATCTTAGTAATGATTTGGTTAAACTCTGCAATACCAAAACAGATATGAAATTGAGAATTTACCTCACCATGTGGGGCTTTGTCTGTTGACATCCCAATACCTGCTGTAGTGCAGTGTTACTAGTTATAATGGAGACAAAGGTAGAGACTGCTGCTCACGGTTTGAGATCACATGGTTGCCACCATCTTAAGGAAAGCACAAAGCTTTACAGAAACTGAATTATGATTATCAATTATAGTGCAGAGTTACCATAATAAGGAGGTTGCCTGCATTCTGTCAACACACTTCACTTTAGTAAACAGAATTGTCTCAAGGGACACACAGAAAAATACAGAACCAATAGTATTCTTATGTTCACTTTCGAAAAAAATTTGAAAGTTCAAGTTTCCTCCTTTTCATCTCTCTGCTCTGACTCAGCTGTTCCTCTGGCACAGTCCTCCCAGATGGCGTCCATATTTAAACCTGCATCTGCTAGGGTCTCCAAACAAAAACACCTTACCAACATAAGCAATTTTAAGTCTGGATGGCAGTTGAAGTCAATGAGTTATGCCAAACTCCCTCAACCTTACCCGAACAGCTCAAATCCCCTTTGGTGCTGCTAGGTTGTGAAGCTCAGCTCTGGAAAGCAGTGAACAGTGGTGGCATCTGTGAGATTTAAAGTTCTCAATGATACAGCCTTTTGTAAAATTATGTTTTGGGTGTGTACCCCAGCTATAACGATCAGGATAGTGCATGGAAGGTCTGGATTATAGGGTCCTCATCATGATGTGATTAGGTAAGCCTGGATGATCTAGAAATCTGCATCAATGTGTAAAAGCTGTTTCAAAAGTCCCTGCATAAGGATAGCATGTCTGACCCTTCAGGGTTCTCAGTAATACCCCAAAAATATAATTTGCATGATGAGACACATTCTCCTTGTGCCCTAAGTATGCCCACAAAACCCTGTTTTCTTTAAAGAGATTCACCAGGATTCATTTAATTTCATTTTTATTTTATACTGAAACATCTGTGGGCAAATAACCCATTTTCACAGATATCATGTGTTACAAATACATACATTAGATAAAATACAAAAAACACATAAATACAATTGTTTAAAGTCAGTTATTGCACTTACATACTGAGTTCATCAGCATATAGCTCATCAGCTTTATCTTAAAATTAGACAGGTGTGCTTTATACCTCCTGGTGCCCTATGTCAGCGAAACACAGTTGGTTCATATTTTATGAAATTTTATGCTGCTACTTTAGAAGTTGAAGGAATTACATCTGTGCCTCCCATTCCCCCCCACGATCACTTCCACTTCCTAGTTGATCGATCCTCCCATGGGCAAGCTCCATTAAAGTCTATGAGGGGCAGATTTAACAATGTTTTTATATATAATTGCCATTTGGAGATTAATCAAGGGCACTGGTCGATTAAGAAGGGCCTTCTTAGTAGACTGGTGCCCTTGATTAATCCCCAAATGGCCATTATTATATATTAAAACATTGTTGAAGCTGCCACCCCCATATACTTTAATGGAGCTTGCCCATGAGAAGATCGATCGACCAGGAAGTGGAAGGGATCAGCGGCAGCAAAGATAGATCCCTTGAACTTCTAAAACAACAGCATAAAATGTTATAAAATATGAACAGACGGTGTTTCGCTGACATAAGGCACCAGAATATGTAGTACAAACCTGAGTAACAAAAGGTTGGTGAATATCATTACAAAACAAAATTGCTATACTATATTAAAGAGTACAAACACAGGCTGAGATAGTAACATTGGAGAAATATATCGATCAGTTTTCAAATGAAATAGATTCATCTCAGTTCATAAAGGAAACTCCTTTGATCTCAAACATAGTCAATACAAAAGATAGAACTGAAATGTTACAGGACACATAGGAGGGTGTAGCAGAATGGTCCATAGTTAAATCTGGCACTACAAAAAAAATGGGCGGCCAGATTTATAAGACAGAACCCATTGTGCTAGCAAATAGATTTGAAAGCCTGACCCCTGAATTAGAGGAGGTTGCAAATACAGAACAGGAGGATATTACTCATCATAGAATACCCCACATAGAACTTCAATCTGGAGCTACATATGGGACTGAGAATATAGATTTATACTGTACTATTCCAACAGCTACTGGAAACCAAAATCAAACCCAGCAAAGTGAAATAATTGTTATAGGTGACTCAATAATTAGAGTAATAGATTCAGAGATATGTAAGGGAAGAAAGGAATACACTACGGTTAGCTCACTTCCAGGGGCAAAAATAAGAGATATTAAAAATATGTTGGATGGCCTAATGGGTCACCTAGAAAAGCCACTAGTGATAACACATGTGGGAATCAATGATGTAAATAAACACAGTACAGCAGAAATAGTTAAGGATGTGGATTTAGTAGCATCAGATATTGTGAGCAGAGGAGGTCAGATATGTATTTCAAGTATCCTCCCTACACATGGATCCAACAACTACAAATTGGATGATATAATTAGGATCAACAAGGGTCTGAGTACTGTGTGTAAACAAAGGAAGTATTTGTTTCTGAATAATGGGGACATGTTCAAAAACAGAAACTTGTATGCTACAGATGGGCTCCACCTTAACAAAATGGGCAAAAGGGTTCTGACAAAGCATTTTAATGAAGTAATAGCTAGCAATTTAAATTGAAATTGGGGGGGTAAGGAGATATGCTAGGGAAAACTCAGAACAGATTACATCTTCTGGACGGGATCATTCTAGAAATCAATTAAACTAGAAAGGCCTTCTGATAAATGCTAGAAGCCTGATTACAAACATGGATGAATTAAAACTGTTAATGGCAACAAACAATATACAAATCTGTGCTGTGACAGAAACATGGTGGGAGGAGGCAGACACTTGGAACCAGAATATAGAGGATTATAATTTATTTTCAGCTTCTAGGAAATATAAAAAGAGGGTAGGGGTAGCTGTTTATGTTCACAAGGACATATAATCCCAAGAAATTCCCATTACAAAATTGAATTTAGAACATATTTGGGAAAGACTGTCCTCATCAAATAAACCTAAAATTATATTAGGTGTAATAAACAGACCCCCTTCTATTTCAGGTGAGGCTCACTATGCATTAGTTAAACACCTACATGAGTTAGACCCAGCAGATAGAATAATAATTATAAGTGATTTAAATTTACCAGGAATAGACTGGATCACACTAAATGGGTCGAGTAGTATTAAAAACACATATATAGAGGTGTTTGACCACATAGTCCTCAAACAAAGGGTCTATGAACCAACAAGAGGGACAAATACCCTTGATTTAATTCTCACCAATCTGGGAGACACATTAACAAATTGTCATACAGCCCCTCACCTTAGTAATAGTGATCATGCTGTGGTTCGGTTTGAACTGAAAGAAAATCTTATTAATCAACAGGGTATAACTAAGATTTTAATAAAGCAGATTTTCAAAAATTAAAGTACATTATGGCAAATTGGAGTTTGGGTATGGATTTTCAAAATAAAACACTCCAGGAAAAATGGGATGTTCTATGTAATAAACTAGATTTGGAGATAAGTAAATGCATTCCTATGAAAGCTAAATATCAAAATCATAGGAAAACATCATATTGGATGACACCAAATATCCAAAGACTAATTAAAAAAAAATAAGATGTTCAAAAAGAACAAAATAAATTGGGGTGTAAATCAATATATGGTTTATAGGAAACTGAACAGGAAAATAAAAAGGAAATAAAAACAGCTAAATCAGCCTTTAAATTCAAACTAGGTACAAAAACCAGAGACAATTATAAAGCATTTTATGCACACATTAATAAAACAAGAAATATAAATAACATGGTCAGACCCTTAAAAAACATGGAAGATGAAATAATACGCGATTTACATCAAATGGCTGATTTACAAAATTAATATTTTGCCTCTATATTTAGCCCTAAGGATCCTGTCTATGTAAAAGATGGTATTGATATACCATCCACCCCTATTTATATACAGGTAGAGGATGTGCAGAAAAGGCTTCTACAAATAAACCCAAGTAAATCACTGGGCACTGATAGTATACATCCAAAAATTTTAAAAATACTTTGTATTGAACTAGCCCCACCTTTAACATATTTACTTCAAGAATCAGTGGAAAAATGGGCTGTGGTGGAGGCATGGAGATTAGCCACAGTTATTCCATTGCATAAGAAAGGATCAAGGGCCGAGCCAGATAATTATCATCCAGTTAGTTTGACTTCTGTAATGTCAAAAATACTTGAGGGTATTTTAAAAGACTATATTATAAATCATTTAACAATAAATAATTTGTTAGATATACCTCAGCACGGTTTTACCTAGGGAAGATTGTGCCAGACAAATATTTTACAGTTCTATGATAGGGTAAACATGGCTTGTATAAGGGAAAGGCAGTGGATGTGGTCTTTTTGGACTACTCAAAAGCTTTCGATAAACTGCCTCATGCAGAACTGATAACTTCACTCCAAAACCATGGCCTTCATAAAAACTTGATCTTATGGGTGGCCTTATGACTGTCTGAAAGAAAACAGAGAATTTGTATAAAGGGAGTACTCTCCAAATGGAGGGAGGTGTCAAGTGGGGTGCCTCAGGGCTCGGTGTTGGGCCCTTGCCTTTTTAATCTATACATTTCCTCTATCCAGTACTCTCATGAAAAAAATCTGGTTATCAAAATTTGCATATGACTGAAGATTAGGGGCAATAATAGAAAATCAAGATGATACAGAAGCATTTCAGCAAGCATTATATTATATACAGGATTAGAAATAGATCACAAACTATCTGTAAACCAAGAAAAATGCAAGGTTATGCATATGGGAAAGAATAATAAACAATACAATTATGCTTTAAATGAGGTAGCCCTATCTATAACTAGAGAAGAAAGGGACCTAGAAATTACAGTGACACAGGATCTCTCTTTTAAGACTCGCTGTACTAATATCATGCAGAAAAGTAATACAATTTTAAATTGTATACTAAGACACATTCAAAGCAGGAAATTAGAGGTTCTAGTTCCCTTGTATTCTTCCCTGGTGAGACCCATACTCGAATATGGAGCACATGTCTAGTCCCCATATAAGAAAGGAGAGGTTCAGATGATCGAGAGAGTACAAAAATGGGCCACTAAAACTATTGAGGGATTGAGGTCTATGTCTTATCAGGAAAGACTTCAAGAACTAGACATGTACACATTGGAATTCAGAAGACGCAGGGGAGATATGTGTTTAACATACAGGGCTTGGGAAAACCACGATCTGTGGGAGCTCCTGAGAATGCAAACCAAAGATAAGTATCATGAGACTAGATCACACCCCCATCAGTTGGATAGCAATAATTGTAGATCTAAGAATAGAGCTAGATGGTTTAATCAATCAATCAATCACAATCTTTATTTATCCAGGCGGTCACCATTGAGCAAGGCTCATTTGCAAGGTGGACCTGGTCATGAATACATCAAAGTACAGTACAGAAGCAGATATACAAAAAGCAATAATATACAAGGAAGAAAAAGTATATACAGTGTATACAGTACAGTACAAGGTTGAAATAAATAAAAAAACAGCATTATTTTACAATTGAAGAAGTCAGCAGATGTACAATCAACCATAGGCATACAGGGGTTATAAGCAGAGATCTTTTGAGTGAGGCAGCCGGCAACTACACATATAGGGGAAAGAGGCCGTGTATGGGGTGGCAGGTTAGAGAGATAAAGAAGAGAAGGGATATGTTACCGACGACTGGGGAAAGAATTTAGCTAAAACCACAGAAAGTGACGATGGCTGTCGTGTACTTGTTTATTATGATAATGATGGAGGAAGGGTAGATAATTGGGACACTACTATGGATGGGGTGGGACTTTAGCCAGGCTGGAGTGGACAGGGACGGGTGGGTGCAGCAGGAAGTGTTAATAGCGAAAGAGTGAAAGCCAAGGGTAGAAACATGGTGAGCATCAGGATGAAAAGGGGGAGTTGCAGAATTAATGGGCTAGCGGTAAGGAAAACATTTGCAAGGTGCTTTCATGTAGCGATCGTAGAGCGCCTTGAAGATATTCAGGCTAACAGGGCAGCTCAGCTTCAAGTTCCTTTGTAAATCATTCCACAATGTGGGTAAAGAGAAACTTAGAGCAGCTTTGCCGAAACAAATTTTGACCCTTGGAACTTTGAGGGCAATTAGGGAATAGCTCCTTAGAGCATAGGTGCCTAACACACTCCGGGGAATACAGTCTGAGACATATAAGGGGAGCTTGTTGGTCACCGCTCTGAAGGCCCACAGGGCAGAATTTCTGTTCCTTCTATAGTGAAGGGAAGTCCAGCCTAACGATGAGTACAGGGAGCAGTGGTGTGTGGAAAGTGGAAGGCCAGTAATGAACCTGATAGCTCTGTGGTAGAGGGTGTCCAACTTAGCCAGTGCAGAGGCAGTGCAGTAGCTGTAGAGCAGGTCTGCGTAATCTATTAAAGATAGGAAGGTAGCTTGAACCAGTTGAATCTTGGCCTCCTTTGTGAGCAGGTGGTTAATTCTGTAGAATAGTCCTGATCTTTGCCTTAGTTTCTTCTGTAGTTCTTCGAGATGGTCGGCGAAGGAAAGTTTATGATCGAGCCAAACTCCTAGGTATTTGAATTTAGCTACATACTCTAGTGTTTCTCCAAGAACAGTGATAGTTTGAGCAAAAGCTTTTTGTTTATGAGCTGGTATTGTAGAAGGTTAAATTCAGCTTGGAGGTCTTCACAGACTGCTTCCGGTGTGGGACGACTCAAGTACAGTACAGTGTCATCCGCAAATAAGTGGATGTTGGCTTTTTTGATGGGGTCATTGATGTTGTTAATGTAGACTGCAAAGAGGAGGAGACCAAGGATAGAGCCCTGGGCACACCCCTCAGCATAGGTTTTAATGGAGAAAGATCACCTTCAGCTTTAACCTGCTGTTTCCATTCTCTGAGGCAGTCTGCAAACCAGCACATAGATTTATGGCCCAGGCCTAAGGTGCTTAGGGAGGAAAGAAGCAGGCCGTGATCGACTGTGACAAATGCCTTACTAAGATCCAAGAAATTGGCACAGACATGCTTCTTGCTGTCAAGGTCTAGGAGCCAATCGTTGGTCACCTCAGCTAGGGCTGTTATGGTACTGTGCTTTGCTCTGAATCCAGACTGAACTGGGTTTAATAGGCTTCTGGATTTTAAGTATACCCCTAGCTGGCCACGCACTATTTTTTCTAGTAATTTAGACAGGATGGGAGGAGGGAGATCGGTCTGTAATTATTTAGATCGCAGGGGTCACCTGCTTTTAATAGATGAATGACATGGGCTATTTTCCATTGAGGGAGGAGGCTACCCTGGGAGAGTGACATGTTGAATAGGTAAGCACATGGTAGACACATTTCAGACAGTATGGTTCTATGAAGTCGGAGCCTGCTCCCTTCCTGGTGTCCAGTTGCAGCAGTAGGTCTTCCACCTATTTTAGAGAGACAGGCAGGAGGGAGACGGCCTTCTCAGTAGAGGGGGACTCGTGGGTTGGTGGGCCCTGAGCTGTGCGGAGGTCATTGGCAGGAGAAGTATCAAATGCTAGCCCGATCGGTTAGAGATAACGCTGCCACCAGACTTAATTTTTGCTGGAATGGAATTACCAGGTGTATGTAAAGACATGCCTTTTAATGTTTTCCAGAGCTTTGAAGGATTTCTTGAGCAGAGGCTAGCTCCGAACGATAGTAGGCAGCCTTGGCTGCTCTGACCAACTTGGTGCACTTGTTACATGCACTCTTAAAAAGACACCAATCTGAGTCATTCTTGCTTTTTCAGGCTTTTTTCCATAAAGTATCCCTTTCTAACAGGGAAGCTTTGAGCTCAGGTGAGAACCAACAGCAGGTGCTGCTCCTGACCCGCACCTTAACCAAGGGTGCACGCTTATTTAAAGCCTTACTTAAAATATCGTAAAAAATAGTATATGCCCTGTTAACCGTTTTGGCTAGAAAGAATTCCTGCCATTGCGGTGAATGTTTCAAGTCACGGACATAAGCAAACAAATCAAAGTTGCGTTTGCACCTCTTGATAGAGAGCTTTGCCACAAACTGTGGGTTGTACATGGATCTAATGGTGGTGATTATACAATGATCGGTAATGTCTGAGAAAAATGTTCCAACATGAGAGAACAGGTGTGGCTTGCTAACCAAAATTACATCTAAGAGGGAGCTGTTGTTAAGGTTCTTTTTATTTGGGTGAGTAGGCTCGGCAATGAGTTGCACCAGCCCTAGAGTGTCACAAAAGGATTTCAAGGGAGCTGATGCACTTGATAGCCAATCGTAGTTCAAGTCACCAAGAATAATGGTTTCCAAGGAACTGAGCCCCAGTACGGAACTGAGGTGAGACAGGAGATGCAGCCCGGCAGAAGGGAGCCTGTAGCAGCCTATTACACAGAGTGCACTGGAAGGAGAAAGTTCAATCTTTAGGGTCAAGCACTCGAATTCTTTGGGGGAGGATGATGCGTCTATGCATGTGGCTGAGTAGTTGTCCCTTACATAAATTGCCACCCTACCTCCTTTTGATTGCCTATCCGCTCAGAAGAGTAAATAATTTGGGATATTGATTTCATTGTCTAGGGTGGCTGGCCTAAACCTGGTCTCAGTGATCACTAGGACATCAGGTAGGGTATGGCTCACCCTAGCCTGGATAAGGGTGAACTTTTTCAGCAAACTACAGGCATTAAGATGCATAAAAGACATTCCTTTGATACCTGCCAGGTCTGATGGAGAAGCAAGGGTGTCTAATGGTCCTGGGTTGAGTTCGACATTGCCTGAGCACAATAGTAAAAGAAGCAGGATTCTTTTTAAGGCAGCGAACTGTAATTTGTAAACACTATTTTTTGGGCAATAGGGGAGGCGATGTTGATGGGTAGGCCTGTACCCACTCCTGGTGTTATACTGGCCTAGTGTTGCAGCCACTAGTGTCCTGGCAGAAGTTTGCTATGAGTAGAAAGTCTCAAGTCTGGATGGGGGAGTAATCTGCAGAGGCAGCTCAGGAGATGCCCCACTCCCCGGCAGAGACAGCTAAGAAGCCCAATAGTCCAGAATGGCTACCTGAAAGGAGCTGCTGGACACAGGACAGGGATAAGCGCAAGGGTCATTCCATTTTAGGGAGGGATGAGGGTTCCGAAGAACTGAGCTGAGCGCTAGTAAAGCTAGTGACACACTGAGGAACCAGCTGTAATTTCCCATGGTAAATCTAAACGCCACAACAGCTGGCAGTAAAAACCACTAGAAGCCTAGACCAATCAGCGATCAGGTGTCATAAGTTCAAAATCATTTTATTGGCTGAGAAGTGGTTTTGGCCCTGAATGTACCTGTGGAGCAACTCTTTGCAGCTGAGCCAGTGAGGTGTTTCAAGGCTCCAATCCAGTGTGGCAAGATTGGTCTGTAGCTTTCATTTCTGTTTCTGGCCCTGCTCCACCAGTACAGAATGGAAGTGGGGGCAGGCATTCAAGTCTTGCAGCCTTAGTGGATGAGCATGGTTCTGCCTGAGAAACAGGAAGAAAAACCCCGGGGATGGTCCTCAGAAAGAGAGGTATCCCATGTCCACTAGAGCAGAAGAGGAAGTAGAAAATATAATGTGTTTCCTCTTTAACAGAAAAGACAGCTGTTGTAGCCCTCTAGTGGCTATGCAGTATAATTTGCAAATGAGGAAGTAGACACCTAAAAAAAAAAAAATGAAATTCTTGCTTTACTAAAAGGGATAGTCTCCCAAGGTCAGCAGTGTTGATAAATGTCTCTAATGAAGCAAGGTAAAATGGAGACCAGCAGGAAGAAGCCAGTGAGGCTGAGATCCTCCAATCAGAGTGTTGGCGCTGAAAATTCAGAATGTCCAAAGGCGCCAAATACCAACGTACCTGAGGGGGTATACGGCTTTTGGCTGTTTCTGTAGATTTCTGGGCCCTGCAACGAACCGGAGTTCGGCCGATCCGGGGCAGCAGTTTCAACAGGGAAAGAAAGCCTCAGGGTCTGCTAATTTGCAGTAGCAGAACCGGGGTTGCTTCCCAGGACAAACTTGTAGCTTTTCCCCTGGTGGCGAGGTGCGAGCCCCAGGAGGGCATGGCACATCTGAGGGGGAGAGGAAAGGAGATGGATTAAGTAGGGGCAGGCTGGGGAGGTGTGGTTAACTCAAACAAAGAAACAGGGTGGTCACTATTATTTGGAGGAAGGAGGCTAAACTACAAAGTGGGTAATAGAAACAGGGAGGAGACATAAGTGGGTTAGAGGGCTGACAGGTGGCAAAGCGAGAGGCAGGGATTGGGCTTTAAATTTAGAATGCTAGGCAGTACACTGAAAAGTCTGGTCAATTTAAAACTGCAGCTTTACACAGAAATTAATTCTAGAAAGGATTCAGCTGTTCGCTTAGAATAATAGATAGTGCAGTACAAGTCTAATAATCTTAAGACTCTACAGTTTTACACTCAGAATTAATAATAAAAAGGATTAGGCTGTAGTTTTAGGATATTAAGGAGTGCATAAAAAGGTCAACTTAAAACTCTTCAGCCTTTCGCAGAGAATTAATTCTAAAGAGGGATGTAATCACAGTGCATTTAGAGCAGGTAAACCACTTTAAACAATGGCAGTGTAACACTGAATGGCCTAAGCTGGATTGATAGATGAGGAGAGAAACAGTGTGTGTGTGTGGGGGGGGGGCTTCATGCCATTCTAGCTTTATAAAAAAGAACAATTTCTTTACAAAAAAAAAAATGAAATTCTTGCTTTACAAAAAGGGACAGTCTCCCAAGGTCAGCAGCGCTGATAAATGTCTCTAATGAAGCAAGGTAAAATGGAGACCAGCAGGAAGAAGTCAGTGAGGCTGAGATCCTCCAATCAGAGTGTTGACGCTGAAAATTCAGAATGTCCAAAGGTTCCAAATACCAACGTACCTGAGTGGGTATAAGACTTTGGCTGTTTCTGTAGATTTCTGGGCCCTGCAACGAACCGGAGTTCGGAGGATCCCGGGCGGCATTTTCAACAGGGCAAGAAAGCCTCAGGGTCTGCTAATTTGCAGTAGCAGAATCGTGGGTTGCTTCCCAAGACAGGCTTGTAGCTTTTCCTCTGGTGGCGAGGTGCGAGCCCCAGGAGGGCACGGCACATCTGAGGGGGTATACAGATTTTGGCTGTTTCTGTAGATTTCTGGGCCCTGCAACAAACCGGAGTTCGGAGGATCCCGGGCGGTAGTTTCTACAGGGGAAGAAAGCCTCAGAGTCTGCTAATTTGCAGTAGCAGAATTGTGGGTTGCTTCCCAGGACAGGCTTGTAGGTTCAGTCAGAGAACTGTTCCAGTTTGGAATGCATTGCCACTAGTAGTGGTAGGGAGTAGTTCAATGCATCTATTTAAGGCAAATCTAGACAGACACTGGAGACAGGATATACATTAGTCAAAAATAGTCGGAAAAATACAAACTAGTGAGCTCCATGAATGAAAGTCTTTACTATGCTCAGTCATGCCTATGATACCTATCATCAAGCAATCCCTTTACAGCAGATTGCAGTTAGTTAAATTATTCAGTTAACATTTTCTGCTCAGTGCCCAGGGATTCGGCTTTGGTTTCTGTCAGTCAGTTTGGAGTTAAAATACCTCCACTTTTTATCTAACTGCAAAAGGCCTTCAGCATGGCCTTGAAAGTAGCTTCCAACTCCACACTGTTTGCTGTTACTTTTGCCTGGTGCTGGAGCCATCTCTTTCCCTTTCCCACCATCCATTGCAGGGTCTGTTTTGTATATTCCCATGCTAAGAACAGCACGTTGATTCAGAGCTGTGCAGAGAATGTCTTTGTGTGTTAACTGGTGGCCACACCGCCAAACCATCGTTTAAATAGATACATTCTTAAAGTGACAGGGCTTCAAATAGTGCTAGTGACAAAAAACAAACTCACAGGAATAACACACTTAATTTGCAAGTTCAATATCATGCTTCTTAGCTGGATTATAACCCCATAAAAAAGACAAGTACCAAACATAGACTATGGAGAGGGGACAGGAGGTGGGGGGTGGAGGAAAGAGCTGGGGGCAGGCAACAAAACATAAAGCAGAGACATGGTTGAAAACATTTTAGAAATTGCCCCTATAAAAGTGGGCACAATCAGAATTTACTATATTCAATTTATTGCTTCCAAAACAGGACAGCATTGATACATATTTCCTAGTAGGAATGAATGGCATTTCATTTGCAATTTTTAGCAGAAGCATCTTTATCTTGAAGCATATATGTATACATTATAGTGGTGCGGTAGTGCTACTGTAGTTAGGGTTGAGTAGGCACTTTAATGTTAGACCCCAGATTTTGCACTTTAATATCTTCACAACCATTGAAAGGATATGCATGAAATTTTGCAGGCACAGTCTCACAGAATGGATCTATTGACATGCTAAGTTTCATTCTGGATGGATGTGAGGATTCCGGGATGTGGATTGTGAAAAACAAAAAATTTCTGGTTTGGGTTTTTTTTTGCCATCGCATAGCGCCCAGATGATTTGGAATTGTTTTTCTGAGTAGAAAGGGCTTGTCTAAAAAGTATTTTATGCCAACCCACCCCCACCCTACAGAAAGTGAGAGGCATTAGGGTGTCCCTGTGGGTGTTTGGTAGTGCAGTGCGGGAAAACATGCTGGGCAGGATGTGAAAAATGACAGCTGCACAGTTCATAAGGAGGTGTAATTAAATGGCAGTGCTGGAAATGTGACATACAAATATACGAAAGTTGCGGAGTTGCAAGGGTGTGTGGCAGATATGCAAGGCACACTTGCAGCATTGGCAGTTTGTGGGCGTTCGGCACCAAATTTTCAACATAGGCATTTTAGCACTTCTGCTTGTGTACAGTGTCACTGACATTTCCTCAAAGTGTCCCAAGAAGTGATTTCGCACAGCGACCACGCTATTCTGAGCCGGAAGTGCGGAAACACATTTTGGGCAGGATATGTGAAGTGACAGCTGTACTGTTCATCAAGAGGTGTGTAAAAATGGCAATGGTGAAAATCCAGAGTGAAAATATCACAAATGCATGACAGTACGAGCATGCGTGCAATCTGCCAATGCACGCTCGTAACACAGTCATTTTATGGAGTATCAGCTCCAAATTTTCAACATAGGCATTCTAGGAGCTCTGCTCGTGAACTGTGTCACTGTCATTTTCATAATCTGGCTGAAACACTCATTTCCCACAGCAACTGCGCAATTGTGTGCCGGAAGTGCGGAAACACATTTCGGGCAGGATGTGAGAAATTACAGCTGTACTGTTCACAAGGAGGTGCAGAAAAATGCCAATTCTGAAAATCTGGCGTTAAATATTGAAATCTTGTGAAGTTACAAGCCTGTAGCAACTTTCGCAATGCTGCGCTTCGTAAAACAGGCATTTCTTGGATTTTTCTCCAAATTTGGAACATAAGCTTTTTGAAAGGCCACCTCTCATGAACACAGCACTGTCATTTTCGTTACTGGTCCCGAAAGGTGATTTTGCGCCGTGACTGCGAAATCACCTTCCAAGGCCGATTAACGCCACGACAGCCACAGAATTCATGAGGAGGGGCCCCAAAAACCCCATGTTGAAAATTTGGTGCCAAAATTCCAAGAAATGCCTGAGCTATGCAACAAAGTTGAAAAAACCCTATTCATTTTATTATGCAGCTTACCGGCATTTCCTCAGTTCGCGGTCGGCTTTGAAGAGTGCAGACGTGTTCCCGGTCCACGGAAGATAAATGCAGCACGGGTCAGAAAGGTAAGTATGGGGTGAGGGGTGAGGGAGGCAGGGTGCGGTGGGTGGGGTGCGGTGGGGAGGGGGGCATGTAGACTACGAGGGACAGTTTTCGTTTTCCAGGTGTAGAAAAAAGAAAAAGCGAAACCGTTGCGGACAGTTTTTGTATTATAGGGCATTTGCATGCTGGGGTGGGCTCTCAGCATGCCACCTATGTGGGTTTTGTGGGGGTGTCAGTAGCCGATGGGGATTAGGCACCCTCGTCAGCACACAACACGGAGGGTAATGCAGGGGGGCTGACAAAGAAGGGGGGAACAAGCCGAGGGTTGGGCACCCCTCTCGGCATTCAACAGTTGGGGTGTGATGCCGGACGGGGTGGGCTCCCCGTTGGTGGCAAGCGGGCGTGGGCAGGGGAATGGGCACCCCTCGGCATTCCACATTTGTGGGGGATGCCGGCGAGGAGGTGGGCTCCCCGTCGGCACACAAACCGCAGAGGGGTTGCTGACAGGGGTTGAACACCCCGATGTCCGAGCTTTCGTGAGGCGGCTGACGCTGCGACCATGATCATATACGACGGGCGAAGTATCGGCAAGCAAAGGACCGCTGCATATGACGATTGCAGCAGACCTTTGCTTTGATGTGCTCACCCCATTATGAATGCATGGTGTGGCGGTGGAATGCAGGCTGATTGGGGAATGAGGGATGCACCTACTGATGCGTGCCCTGCATTCGCCCAAGAGCAGCCGCGCCCCCCAAGACCCGCACTGTCGCAAGATGTTTTGTGCGCATGCGTGCAAGCCAACATAAAAATGGGTGAAAATGAAAAGCTGTCCCTGCTTGGGAAGCTTGGTCTGTTCAAAATCACTGTTTACAACAATTTTTTGATTTCACCTGTTCACACTGCAAGAACAGTTCCTTATGTGCCCCGCATTTTCAAATATGTCAATGTATGCCTAGCTCATGAATAATCATGAGCGTATTTACATATTTATTTTTTATTTGGTTAGTTTTTGTTGACTGGGTAAGTGCACTAGACAAATCCTGCCTATTTTCAGGCACAATGCGGGGAAGGGGGATACAGATGAATGCCAACTGACCTTGAACCAGATTAAGCTGTTGGTGGCATTTTTAGTACATGAGGGAAATTTGGTCAGGACACCGGGGGAATTCCCCTACTGCATTGCTGGCGGTAAGGGGAGCTGCTGGTACCGCATTTGGAATGGCAGATTGTGCTGACCTCTCCATGGAGAAGGACGTCCTCACTACTGTGAGCCTGGAGGATTTGCGTGAAATGTCTGAGCTAGACTGATCCTGAGACGGGACCTCTGAGTATACTGCACCTTTAGAGCCGCTTGGAGATGTGCATGTGCGATCCGTGCAGCGGGAGCTTTACTACCTGATTATGGCTTGCTGGCTGAAGATTCTCCCTTGAAAGCCTCTCCGATACAGGATACTTCTTCTGGGGCTATGGAAACTGGAGAGTTACTTGCTGACTCAACGGCTGTGACAGTGGCTGTTTTGCTTGACAGCAACGTACAGGTGAAACCTCTGACTCCTACGTTGGAGGCTGAGCGTACTAGAATGCGGAAGTTGGGCTCGCCGGCCGGCTCCTTTCCTACAAAGGACTGGAGCAAGGAATAGGCTTTGCTGGACGCTGGCTGAATGCTTCAGGATGGGAAATGGCTTCCAGATTCAGACTGGGTTACTTTTACCCTAATGGATACACATGGATTTATTGCAACTGACCAGTTCGCGGATCCACAACCTCCAGATCAATCTGCTTTGGCTGCAGGGGGTAAGACTTTGATTTCTTCAGCTCCAGCTGTTACAGAACAGTCTTCCATTGACTTACCAGATGCTTCTCCCCCTTCCCTGTCTGGAAAGTTTTCATGATGGTCTCGCTTTTCAGACCTTTTTCGTAATAATAGACTGGACCAAGCCCCCAGACGTAATGCTGTACGGCTTAGGCACGGGGGGGGGGGTCTTCAGGAACATCCTGATCATTTTTACATTGCCAGATGGCTGCTAAAGAACTCCATGGCTTTTCAGGCTTCGGACATATATGCACTGATTAACATATGAGGAGAGAATACATTTGATATTAGTTTTAGGTCCTTTACAGGTTTTGGCAGAAATATCAGTCACTAAAATCCACTCCTTTATGGTCTCCATTTTGGGCTATTCCCACCACCAAGCCCTTGTTTAAAACCATCCATATTATGTTTCGTAATGAGGGGGTTAACGTTCGGGATATTTTATATTGGTTGAAGACCAAATGTACTGAGCTGGGGCCTCCTGAGCCTGTTATTGATGGGGAGGTCATTTGGAAGGAAAGCTGGAAATTCAAGATTAAGCTGCATACTATAGGGGACACAGTTCAGCATGTTCCTAACAGCTTCTTTTCGGGTAAAGATAGGGGAGTGTGTTTTTATCCTGGCCAGCCCAAGGCTTGTTACAAGTGTGGTAGTGCTTGCCATTTAAGTAGCGCTTGTGATAAGATCAAGTGTGCTTTGTGTGGAGAGTTGGACCACGACAGTGGCACCTGCCGTAATATCTTTTGTTGTAACCTGTGTGATGCCCAGGGTCATGCCTACCATCAGTGTCCATATGCAGGTCAAAATAATTCAGAGAGTCTTGAGAAAGAAATCTTAATTTCAGAGGCCCAAGGCCGTTTTAGGCCTACTGCTGAGGAAACTGCCCCTCCTGCTTCAGATCCTTCTGCCCCAGGCCCTTCTCCCACGACACCTTCCGAGGGTGGTGCACCTCAGCCCACAGATAAACCCACAAATACTGTGGAGTTTTATACCCCACAGCCACCCGTGGTTCCAGAGCCTTTACCTCCTGGTCCTCTTTCTGTCTCCCCTACTCCTCCAGACCCAGAGTTTCAAAAACCTCATCCTAGACGTGAGACTAGATCACATACCAAACAACTCCTCAAACCCACTACCCCTCCTATGTACAATCCCTTCCAGGTGTTGCAAGACCAGGATGGAGATTCTGAGTCTGACATGTCAGTTAAATCTGGGGCTCTTTCAGGTATGGAGTATGATGATGAGGGGGGACCTGATTTATTGGAGTCTAAGAAGAAGTTAGGTAGAAAGCGGAAAAAGGACAAACTTTAATGTTGCTTTCTGGCTTCTTTAACTGTAGTTTCCCTAAATACTTGCAGCAACAAGAATTCTAAGAAGCGTCTTGGGCTCCTACATTTCTGTAAATCCTTAACTGCGGACATTTTGTTCCTGCAGGAGACACGTTTTACTCTCTTGTCTGATATACATCAGGCAAAGAAGTTATGGTTTCATGGGCCTTTTTTTGGGCCTATGGCTCTGATGCTGCTGATGGGGTTGGTATACTTTTTTATCACACCAATGTACAAGTTCACAGAATGGTGGATTTGGTTCCAGGTAGAGCCTTGCTCCTAGATTGTTCTTTCCAAGGTTATTCCCTTCGCCTCATAAACACTTATGCTCCCCAGGTAAAGTCAGCCAGAATGGATCTTTTCCAGGATATTAAACATTACATTTTTTCCCCTAGACATATCATATGGGGGAGGACTTTAATTGCAGTTTAAATCTAAAATTTAAAAATCAGATACAACAGAAGGTTTGCTGCGATTCCCATGTTTTACAGACCATAATTTTGAAAGCTTCCTTAACTGATGTCTATAGAGTGCTTTATTCGGATCCTGGGCCTACCTATAGACGTAGCAGTTTTTCTACAAGGATAGATTTTGTTTTTACTTCCCGTTATGTGCTACCATTTTCATTTCATTTACATCCATGTGAATTTTCAGATCACGTTATTGCTAGTATGTTTTTTGCTCTCCAGTATTCCACCCCCCTTCCCTGCTGTTCCTGTAAGATGGAAACTAAACCCCATATTGCTGACTCAGGAACGGTTTCGGTTAACTTTGTCTCAGGCATTTGACCGGCGCTGATCATTGGCTGGGTTGTATGATTCATGGGGTGAGTGGTGGATGGACAGCAAGCTTGAGTTTCAATGCATTTGCACCCTCTTTCATAACATTACTCAAACAGAGGATTATATTTCTTATTTAGGTTACCGATCTCAATTTTATAAATTACTTTCCTTGCCAAATTTCTCAGATGTTCGGATACAAGCACAAATTGTTGTACTTAAAACTAAAATGAGGCAATTTCATTTCGGCAAGACTTGCAGCATACATGATGAATTGTCTTATGGATTGAAGTCATCCCCTGTTTTGGATCCTTTTCTGGTCTGTAAACAAGCTTTGGAAAAGAAACTCATGACTGGTCTTTATGATTTGATGGGGTTTTAAAATCCACTGATATAGAAATATTGCATATTATTCCGTTTTTTTTTTGAAGAGCCAACATGGTCAGGCCTTTCAACCCACAGGTACTTGGGAAAAGTTGTTTTCTTTTCAGCTACCTATACAGTATCACCTATTGATTCTCAAATTATAGATAGGGCCATAACCCAGGATGAAGTCCGGCTAGAAACTAACCATTTGAAAACTGGGATTTCTCCTGGCCCTGATGGCCTTATTAATGACTTATATAAATTTTTTTTGGATGATACAAGCAGTATTTTAACGCAAGTGTTTAATGAAATACTCATTCTTAACACCCTACCTGTGGGTTTTGCAGATGCTTTTATGATTTTTTTGTTTAAAAAAGGCAACAAACATATTATTAGAAATTGGCAGCCAATTAGTCTGTTAAATATGGACTACAAGATTTTTTTCTGCGATTTTGTGTCATCAGCTTCAACGTGTGGCTCCCTCCCTGATACATCCTGTCCAAACCTGTTCTATCCCTGGTAGATATAGTCATCAGAACTTGATTCACTAACATAATATCTGTGAGTGTAGTTAGTTGTGGAAGTTGTTGGGATATTTACTTTCTTTGGATCAAGCTAAGGCACTTGATAAGGTGTCTCATGATTTTTTATTTCAAGTCCTACAAAGATATGTTTTTTTGAATAAGCTTAGATCTTGGGTGGGCCTTTTGTATACGAATATTCAGAATTTTCCCCTGGTTAATGGTATTTTGGGGAAGGGGGTTGCTTTTTGTAGAGGGGTTCGCCAGGGCTGTCCGCATAGCCCACTACTATATACCTTTGTACTAGACCCTATAATACGGGAACTCCTTCATCATCCATGTATTCTGGGTTTGCCACCTGCTTTAGATGTTCCTCACCAGGTATTGGCTGTTCATGTGGATGACATGTGTCTTATGTTACAAGATTCAGTTTCAGGTAGCTTAGCTTTGTCCATATTAGCACAGTTTAGTTCTATTTCAGGGACTTCAATAAATTATGATAACAGCGTAGGAGTTTTTTGGGGAGAAGGCCCTTTTGAACCTTCTATTGGACAAATTGCTATCTCTTTGGGGCCGATTAAAATATTGGGTTGTCTGTTTGGGTCGGGCGATCTATCAGACCTTAATTGGAAACCACTTATTGAATTAGGTGAGGGAAAGGTCCTGATATGGAAGTCTTGGACTTTTTCTAAAAAGAAGCGTATTTTGATTATTAAAAAATTCCTATTGCCTATCTTTTTATACTTAAGCTCAGTATTTCACCTGCCTAGTGCTTATGAAACCCGTCTGTATAATATATTCTTTCAAATGTTATGGAGGAGCTGACTGAACCCAATCAAGCGTGATTTTACATATTTACCGGTTAGGGCGGGTGGAATTGGAATGATAAATCCACTGTTTTTTACTTTTCTTTTTTTATTAAGGCTATATTTAAAGAATTTGCACAGTATCAGTCCCATCCTTGGGACTCCTGGACATTTTTTTTACTCAAGGACTTTCTGAAGCGGTGGTCGACTGAAGCACCCATTGTTAAGTCAAATCATGGGGCACCCTCATTACTACTTTCAGTAGCCGTCAAACTACATCAGTGGCACCTGGCTTAGAACGAGTTTCATCGGCTCTCCCAAAAGGGTTTATATATAAAGATTATGTCCTCTAATTTTTTAGTTCAGGTGGCTTTTCCTAGGTGTTTTCCCACTAAGGTACCTTTAGCCTTAAAAGTGCTTACAAATAGAAGGATACCTGATTGGATGTGGGATGTGACATGGCTCAGTTGTCATGGTAGACTAGAGGTTAGGGGTAACCTCAAGCATAAGGCTGTGTCTGAAAGACATTGTATTCATATGGAATGTGCTGGTTTGGAAGAAACTTTGTCTCATTTCTATTTCACTTGCCATTATGCCCAGCAATTTTGGTCTGTTCTGCTTACTAAGTGGGGGTGTGGTTCCTCTTGTCATGTTTCTTATGAATGTTTGGTCCTGGGGGATTATTCATTTTTTTCCAGATATCATCCAAGTGCCCTCTCCATGATTTTTGCCTGTGTTAAATTTTATATGTGGCAGGCACGATGCTTATTTTCTTTACAACATAATGATACTTTACCTACAGTTGTTTTACATCACATTGAATCAGCATTGAGAACTCAGAAAGACTTTGAACTGCAACACCTGATGGTTCATTTGTTTCATGACTATTGGAAGCATGTTTATTGGATTTGATGGGGTTAGTCCCCTTTTCTTTACCTGATTGTTCAGATTGTTTAATTATTTTTTGTGTGTGTGTGTGTAACATGTTCTCTTTAAATTTCTTTGCAATTTTGTATGGATGTTTTTGGTTTTCTGTAAATAAATTATTCCCCTACTCTTTTCAATAAGTGTCATGAGATCTTTAACATCCACCTGAACTACCATCAATCCAGGCAGATGGGACCTCGGTTTAACGTCTCATCCGAAAGACGGGACCAACCATATCCTTTTTTAGTAGAGGAAATTAGAAAAACTAGCTAGATATTTCTGTACTCACTACAAAAATGAAAGATTACATCTCTCAGTAAAGAAATCATGTTAGCTATATACTGTATGCACAATCCCTAATTTTAAAAATGAATCTGGGATCTTATATTGTTGTAACCACTACAAAAATAGGAGACTGCGTCTCCCAGTAAATAAAATAGAAGACAAATTTTATATTGTACCCACAATGCTGTGTTATGCACATCATATTAGGGTGCTATACTGCAGTCACCACTACTAAAATAGGAGAATGCATCTCTGAGTTAGAAAAATTTATGTGAACTTTATAATCAACCAAGAAACAGAACCCTGAGGTGGCACGAAACACTGGTTGGGCATAGAGTTACCCATCCACTATTTTTTCTAGTGTATAGTCCCCCCAAAAATAATATAAAAATGCAGTTTGATATTTTTGTTTTTAATTGAAAAATAAATGCTTACTGCTGCATGTTAATCCTGGATTAAAACTGGTTGCTAGGGTCAGTGGTGTGGCTGTTAGGGACCAAACATCCCTACCTCTATAGCATGGGCTGCTATTGGTTTTCAGTAGCATTTGGGAGGGATTTAAAAAAAATGTCAGCTGTATGTCTCGCTAGGCGAGAGGACTGTGACTGGGAAGCACCGTTTTTGATTCTGTGAGTAATTTAAAATATCTGGTTGATCCTGCTGTTGTATTTGTTGTAATATTTTGAAATATATAGTTGATCCTGCATTTTTTTGGTCTTATCTGGTTGGTCCTGTCAGAATCGTGGGTTCAGGTGACTGTGCTGCCACCACCCCAAGTGTGTATCTGGTTGATCCTGCCATTTCTGTGTCTCAAGCACTTTGGAACCTCTAGAGGTTTTTAAAATGTTGTTATACCACAGTGGGGTACAATTACGTTCCATGACCTTTTGGACTATGGTACAACAACATTTTGAAAGCCACTAATTTCCATACACAACAAGGGCTGACTATACACTATTTCCTCATTGCTGTTTGTAAATGAGCCTATTAGCTGTTATACTGCTGCAGCTATTAGCAAAATAAGAGTTAGTTGATTTAACAAAATGGGACTACTTTATGTCAGTTACAATAATAAATTATAATGATTTTGAAATGCTGTTTATGATTTTTTTTTTATTTTACAGCATTAACAATGTTTTTACACATTATAGTTTATAATAGATCTCGTGTAATTTAGCAACTACCCTAAAGATGGCAGGAGGGACCAGCTCTAGCCAGGGTAAGTGTATGGGAGGCAGTATAGTGCAGTGGTTTAAGGCTCTGAGATGCAAATCTGGAGACCTGGGTTTGAATCCCACAGCCCCCACTTGCATACTTTCACTGGTTTGATGAAAAATATTAATCCATTCCAAAGTTATTATTAGACATGTGTAAATCTCACAACACACCACATGTCATGCATTTTTGCTAAAATGGAACTCGTGTAATTTAGTGACTGCCCTACAGATGGCAGGAGGGATCAGTTCTAGCCAGGTAAGTATATAATTTGTAATGGAACTCATGTGTAGTTCAGCAACTGCCCTATACATGGCATTAGTGAGCATTATATTTTGCACTTTAATATATTTGCAACCATTCAACAGGTTTGCATGGCATTTTCTATGCACAGTCTCGTGGGGTAGATTGCTTGATATGCTAAGTTTTGTTTTGGTCAGATGTGTGGATTCTAAGATGCGGATGGCAAAAACAAGTAATAAATCACTGTTTTTTTGCTTTTTTTTTGTCATCGCCTTGTGCCCAGACAGTTTACACTTTTAATCTGAGAATTTTAGGGTAGAAAGGGCTTGGCCCACAGAGATGTCTTTCACTGGTTTGGTGAAAAAATTAATCCATTCCAAAGTTATTACACTTTAACATTTTAGGTTCTGAGCATGCTCAGTAAGCACTTCAAATAGTTGTATAAAGCGGTGTGGCATGGACACTTATAGTCACTTCATAGCTCATGAATAATCATGAGCTTATTTGCACACCTTTTTTTTTAATTGAGGGAATTAGAAAAATCAGGTGAAAACTACAAGCTATCCCTCTTTGTGATGCTTGGTCTGTTCAAAATCATTATTTACAATCATTTCTTTCAAATAACATGAAGTCTTGCTGCATTCTGATGTATTGCAGTTAGCCCCAGCACTTGAACTGCTCCAGAGAAGAAAGAGTTAAATTCTATGCAGAGCATAGAACGTTTAGCTCGAGCTCGGTTCAAACCTCTGTGTGCTGCACTTTGAAGTGTAACCATCAGATTTTTTACTCCGCCTAACTGAACAGTCTCTCCAGAGATTTCTCCTTCGCTCTTGGTTCGCGGTTTAAAAACCGTTGGTTTTACTGATATTCTCGCATTTATTTTTCAGTTCAGATCCTTGTCTGTGATACAGTAAGTGCATAGGTAGTGCACTTAGCTAGAAAAAGTGTGTGGAAATTGTATTCTGAATTAGTATGACCGGTTCGGCTGAACCAGTCTCTGGTTTAGTGATTGTTTTCTTTTTCTTTACAGGAATTTTAGTGTGAGGTACCAGCCCTTATCGGTTTAAAAAAAAAACATATTTTTTTTTTTTTCAAATACCCATAACATGGTTAGAAACTGATAAAGGGTGTCTTGCCTGATGGTTGCCATAAAAGGGTAAGGGTTTAGTTATGGTTTTGTCTGAGAAACCCAAGAAAAATCTGGGCCCACTGGCTTTCAGCACTGCAGTGAGTGTGGGGAGGCCTTTGCTAAGGCCAGCCCCCACACCACTTGTGTTTACTGTCTGGGTTTTAGTCACCTAGAATCAGACTGCCAAATCTGTAAGAATTTCACTAAAGCCACCCTGGATAAAAGGTTGGTTAGGGTTAGGGAAAAGGAGGCCGAGAAGTCCGCTGACCCGGATGGCCAGTCCGGTTCAGTTCCGACCAAACCAGAAGGAGTGCCCCTCTAACCAGGGTGAGACTGCTTCGGGCAAAAGGAGGGTCGATTCTGAGGGATCAGGTCCATCAAAAAGAAAAAGAAAAGACAAATCGGCCGGTTCGGATCCAGAACTGCATGATCCAACCACCAAGGAAATTGCATGAACAATTCATATAGTGGAATAGCTTAGTTCGGTTCCGACTGATCCGGCACCTTCTGGCAGGCGTTCGGTTCAGTCGGTTCCTCCGGTTCAAGATTATACCCCTGAAGATTTTTATGAATCAGACTTGGAGGGGATGATGATTATGATGATGATGAAGGTGATAATAATGATGGCATTGAAGGTCTGGATGAGCCTATCGAACCAGACATCTCCCCAGACAGGCCTTCTGGTGTTTCCCCTCCCAGGCTTTCTGAGTCCCCTTCCCACTTTATGTTCTACAGGAAAGTGGCAGAAACCCTCCAGCTCCCTATGGAGGAAGCTGTTGAGGAACAAGAGGAGCCTTACTTTGTGGAGATGATGGACATCCCAGAGTCCAAAAGGTTGTCTCTTCCCCTTCACAAGTCTTTTGGGAAACAGACACAAAAGCTGTTAAAAACTCCAAATTCATTACTTCCTGTGGACAGACAAATGGACAAAAGGTACATGCTGTCAGGCTCAGGTACGGAGTACTTGTACCAGCAGTGCACCCATGTTGGGGTCATGCAGGCTGCAGCCTGTGATAAGGCTAACATCTGCTTGGCTTCACATGCCCCATATAAAGACTCCAGGAAATTGGATACCATGGCAAAAAGCAGTACATGGCATGCTCTTTGGAGTCTCAGGCAGACAAATTACACGGTCTATACAGCCAGGTCCCAGAAGTCTAGGTGGGACACTGTACTGGCACTAGCTAAGCAGACCCCTCCTCGGCTTGCCAAGGAGCTGGAGAAGGTGGCTGCTGATGGGATTGAGGCATCAAAGATTCAGTTTCATGCTGCTGTGCATTCCAACAATTTTTCATCTAGAGTCATGACTACATCTGTGTCTCTTCGGAGACTGGCTTGGCTCAGGTGTACTAGCCTTTCTCAGGATACCCACGCTATTGCCATGGATTTTACTGTGGTTAATAATTTTCTGGGGAGCAAACAGAGAATTATATGAAGAAAATGGACGAATACAGGACCACCTAGAGGTGTGCACAGGCCTAGGAAAAGCAGGCAACTTCTTAAAGGCAGCAAGCTAGGGGCAGGGGCATGCCTTTTCATAGGCCTTACAACTAAGCACAGGCCTCCTCTCCTTTTTCTCAGAGAGGGTTCTTCAGAGGAAGAAGGGGGATGAGCAGGCTGCATCCACCTCTCAGCCTAAGGTTCCTGCCAAGCTGACACCCTGAGGTGTCAGCCCAGGTCGACTCCTCCATTCCTGTAGGAGGCAGGCTGGCTTACTATTTCCAGGACTGGAAGTCTGTTACCTCAGACAAGTGGGTCCTGGAGGTAGTAGGCCAGAGACTGGCTCTCAGCTTCAAAAAATTCCCAAAGCTGAGAGCTAGATCTTTTCCACCTGCAAACATCTCTGAAACCATTGCCCTAGAGGTAGAGGTTTCATCTCTTCTGGCCTTAAGGGCCATAGAGAGAGAGTTCCTACAATACACAGGGGAAAAGGTCTGTACTCCAGGTACTTCCTTACCCCCCAAAAAAGAGGGAAGTGCAGCCCATCCTACACTTAAGATACCTAAACAAACATTTGTTAAAGTCAAAGTTCAAAATGGTGACTCTGGGAATAATTCTTCCCTCTCTAAGGCCAGGGGATTGGCTAGCGTACCTGGACCTAAAGGATGCATACTTTCATATTCCCATCAGGTGCTCCCACAGAAAGTACCTCAGGTTCAAACTGCCTTCAGGTCATTACCAGTTCAAAGCAATGCCTTTCGGCCTAACATCAGTTCCAAGGGTGTTCACAAAATGCCTGGCAGTAGTAGTGGCTTTCCTAAGGAACAAAAATATCTCCATATTCCCATACCTGGACGACTGGCTTATATTGGGTCAGTCTCCAGACCAAGTCAAGTCAGATCTAAAAGTGACCCAGCACGTGCTCACTTCTCTAGGTCTCCTTCTCAATCTTCCCAAGTCAGTTCTCAAGCCACTACAACTGTTGACATTCATAGGGGTGGAACTAGACACTGTCAAAGCAAGAGCATTTCTCCCCTTGGTAAGGGTGAAGGCCATCATGGAGCTGGCTTCTTCCTTCCACCTTCTGGTTTCTCGATCAGCAAGACACTTTCTTCAGCTGCTGGGCCACATGGCAGCTTCCACTGCAGTGTTCCAGGGGGCCAGATTTCAGATGAGATACATTCTGTTTCATCTTAGGGCTTTTTGGTCTCAGAAAAAAGATCTTCTGACCAAACTGATTCCAGTGACTCAGATTCTGATCCAGGCTCTTCAATGGTGGCAGGATCAGGACAGTCTCAGGCAAGGGGTCCCATTCATTACTCAGTCTCATTCTGTGGTCCTAACCACACATGCCTCTCTCCTGGGTTGGGGAGCTCACTTGGGGGCTCTCACAGCCTAGGGAGTGTGGTTCACTCAGGAGTCCCTTCTCCATATCAACCTTCTGGAGCTCAGGGTGGTTTACCTGGCCCTGCAAGCCTTCTCACAATCAGTAAAGAACAAGATGGTTCAAGTCAGGACAGACAACACCACCACCATGTGGTATATCAACAAGCAGGGAGGCACTGGGTCTACGGCCTTGTGCATGGAAGCCATGAAAATATGGTCCCTGGCTTATTCCCTACAGACCTCTCTGGTAGCAGTCCACCTCCCAGGAAAGGACAATGTGCTAGCAGGTGCATTGAGCAGGATTTCCCAGGGCCATCACGAATGGTCCCTGGATGTTAGTGCTAGTGTTAAAAGTGATTTTTATGTTGACGCACTTGCGCAGCCAACATCTTGTGGTAGTGCAGATTTGGAGGTGTGGTCACTGTTGGGCGAATGCAGGGCATGCATCAGTAGGTGCGTCCCTCATTTTCCAATCAGCCTGCATGCCAGCGCCACACTGTGCATACCTAATGTGGCAATGAGATCAAATGAAAGGTCTGTTGCAACACGAGCTAAGCTGGTCATATGCAGCGGACCTCCCAACGTGCTTTCCCTGGTAGTGAAAAAAAAGAAAAGTAACATGGAGGCATACTGCCGACTTTGGGGGTGCCCAATCCCCCTCGGCTTTTGTTCCCCGATTTCTTTGTGTGCAGACGGGGGTGCCCACTCCCCCATCGGCTATAGCATCCCCAGAAAACACTTAGGTGGCACACTGGGAGCCCATCCCAGTGTGTCAAAGCCCCTGCAAATAAAAAAAAATCCTCGATGTTTATTTTTTTTTTTTTGAACCTGTAAATAAGAAAACTGTCCTCGTGGTCTCTGCCCACCACACCAACGCCCACTCACTGTACCCTCTCTTCCCACACCCCCATCCTCCATACTTACTTTCGGAGCCCGGCGCGATGATCTTCGGTGAACGGGGAACTCGTCTGCACTCTTCAAAGCTGACCGCGAACTGAGGAAATGCTTAAATCAGATTTTTTCAACTTTGATACATATCTCAGGCATGTTTTGGAATTTTAGCACCAAATTTTCAACACAGGGTTTTTGGGACCCCTCCTCATAAATTCTGGCACTGTCATGGCGTTAATCAGCCCCAAAGGTGATTTCTGGGTCACTGCGTGGAATCACCTTTGGGTGATAATAAACTGACAGATGCCACCTATTCATGAGGGGCTTTCAAAAAACCTATGTTGCAGGTGAGTGGGGCATCAAAAATGGCTGTTTTACTAGCGTGCATTGCACTGTTTCCATGCATGCTCGTAACTGCGTGAATCTGTAATATTTTCACTCCAGATTTTCAAAATTACCATTTTTCCACACCTCCTGATGAACAGTACAGCTGTCATTTTACATATCCTGGCCAAAATGTGTTTTCGCATGTCCAGTGCAGAATAACACGGTCGCTGTGCGAAATCACTTTTCAGGACAGTTTGAGGAAATGACTATGACATGTTCATGGGCAGAGGTCCTAAAATGCCTATGTTGAAAATTTGGTGCCAAAAGTCCATTAAATGACTGTGTTGCAAGCGTGAATTATGCAGTTTCCACGCACCCTTGTAACTTTGCAAATTTGCAATATTTCCATGCCAGATTTTCAACACTGGCATTTTTTCACACCTCCTTATCAACAGTACAGCTGTCATTTTTCACATCCTGCCCAAAATGTGTTTCCACACCTGTGGCGCACAATGGCATGGTTGCTGTGGGAAATCAACTTGTGGGACAGATTAACAAAATCACAGTGCCTCTGTTTATAAGGGGAGGTCCCAAAATGCCTATGTTACAAATGTGGCTAACAAACTCCCAAAAATAATTGGGTTATGGACGTGTGTTGCGCAGTTTGTATGCATGCTCATTGCTTCACCAATATTTCATATTGTCACTCCAGATTTTCAGTGTTGCCATTTTTTTATGCCTCCTCATGAAAAATACAGTTATCATTTTCCACATCCTGCCCAAAAATGTGTTTTCATCCCTCTGTCATCAAATGGCACAGCCACTGCACAAAGCCACCTTTCAGCTAACAAAGTGATTGTGCCGCTTTTCATGAGGTGGCCTGACAAGCAACCCATGTTGAAAATATGGAGTGAAACTACCACCACGCACCTACAGTGTTAGGGTTTCCAACTGTAGCACCCCACCCAGTACAGACTGACAGGCATCAGGGGTGTCACCTGGGATCAGTGGATGTAATGCTCAGGCCATTCCACCCCCACTCTGCAGCTACTGACAGGCATCATGGTGTGCCTTGCACTATTCAGCCACAAAGTTCACCCCACACTCCTATACTGTACCCATGTCAGCATATTTCCTTATGGAATGGGGTAAGAATAACACCCAAAGACCACCAAACCACACCCCGGCACTTGTCAGTGTCTAAAGGGTAGGGTGAGGTACAATGGCATGAACGTTATAGCTGACGACCCAAAGGCACGTGCCAATGCCTGTCGTTCTCTACAGGGTGGGGTTGGCATCACTTCAATACTTCACTGCCATTCCTATTATGCATCTCTAATTCCAGCACTGCCAATGCCAATGCCAGCACAATAACATTCGGCATTGACAAATGCTTGTTTCAAGATGGGGCACTCCAGAGATAGATCTCTTTGCAGTCCCAGACAATCACCGACTTCCTCTCTTCTGTTGCAGATCCCCAATCTTGGGTTCAGTCCCTCTGGATGCTCTGATTCTGAATTGGGAAAGGAAATTTCTGTATGCCTTCCCTCCTTTTCCTCTGCTGTTCAAGGTCCTGGTCAAGATAAGGTCGCAGTCTTGCAAAGTGATCCTGATTGCTCCAGATTGGGCCAGGCAGCCTCGATATCCCCTGTTGCTGTCCCTAGCAGTCCATCTTCCCCTATCTTTTCCCAGGAATCACAATCTGTTAACCTCCTCTCAGGGGAGGATCTGGTATCCAAACCTTCGGTCTCTCAATCTCAAGGCATGGCTCTTGAAGAGTTAGAGTACGCAAATTTGCATCTGTCTCAAGGGGTTCTGGACATTCTCAAAGCCTCTCGAAAACCTGCCACCAGGAAAACTTATAACTCCAAATGGAAAAGATTCAGCATTCGGTGTTCCAAAAAGCATATACCCCCAGACACTGTTGAACTGTCTACAGTTCTGGATTATATGGTTCATCTCAATGGCCTAGGCCTCAGACCAGCTACCCTCAAAGTACATTTGTCAGCTGTTTCTGCTTTTTTGTCAGTGGGAAAGCCTTTCTCACTGTCATCTCACCCTGTATTCTGTAAATCTTGCAAGGGATTGCTTCATACCAGTCCCCCCTTTAGGGATCCTACCCCTGCTTGGGACCTTAATGTTTGCATTGCCCAGCTTATGCAACCCCTTTCTGAACCTTTGTCTTCAGCAGAACTTAAGTACGTGACTTGGAAGACTGTGTTCCTGGTAGCTATTACCTCTGCCAGACGTATCAGTGAATTACAATCTCTGTCAGTGGAGCCTGATTTTATCTCATTCCATAGAGATAAGGTGATCCTTAGAACCAACAGGAGGTTCTTACCTAAAATGGTTTCAGATTTCCATTTGAACCAATCCAGGTCTCTCTCTGTATTCTTCACTGATCATTCTTCTTCAGGGGAGAGAGAAGATTACACAGTTTCAATGTTAAAAGGGCCCTTAGTTACTACATTGAGCGTACTAAGGAACACAGGTATGACTCCCTCCAGTTGTTCTTCACTTATGGGGAAGTGGGTAAGGGCAAACCTGCCACTAAAAGATCTATTGCCAGGTGGATTGTCTCTTGTATACAATTCTGCTATGAGAAGCTAGGCAAAATACCACCTTCTAGCCTAAGGGCTCCTTAAACTAGAGGTACAGCTGCTTCCCTGGCTGCTGCCAGGGATATTCCTGTACTAGAGATATGCAAAGCAGACACCTGGAAAACAGTCCATACATTCCCCAAGCATTACTCTCTGGATATCCGGGCTAGGAGTGATGCTCGGTCTGGTACAGCAATACTGCAGAGCCTATTCCCAAAATAGGTTTGAATCCCTCCTCCATGGAGGTACTGCTTGGTAGTCTGCAATAAGTCAGAATACAGCAAGACTTCATGTTGTTAGAAGAAAAAATTACTCACTGTAGTAACTGTGTTTCTTCCAATGGAGTCTTGCTGTATTCTGACCTCCCCTCTCAGAACCTGGTTTTTGGGAAGTTAGTTCATGTTCAAGTTTATTGCAGGAAAACTCCATTGAGCAAGCTCATTCACAAGGAGGTCCTGAGACATGTACACTAATAAAAAGAAAACATTACGTACAAATGAAAATACTTGATAGTACAATGGTATAACATGTAATATAAAAAGGGTCTGAGAAATGGAGCCTTCTGATTGGCTGCAAACATTCTAATAGCCTTATGTTAATCTTTTATTAACATACATGTAGAGTTTAGCCGTATGCTGAACATGCTTTAGCACTGTTTAAAAACATTTTTTATTATAATAGCAATAAGGCACTCCCAGGAATTATGTTAATGGTCAGTTGATCACAATCTAGGGGCATGTGGCACTCGGCTACACCTCGTGCCACAGTGCACCCCTAGAAGGTGATTAACAGACCATTAACATAACCCTTGGTCATGCCTTATTGCTTAATTCATGATTACACTTAGTACAGCAAGATATTACATAAAAGGAGACAACATCAGATGACAAAGATAGTGAGGATACATATGGTGCATAATATGGGTCACTTCAGGATAACATACCATCAGTACAAGACATGGTATTTGGTGATTCCAATAAATAATTTTTAGTATATTGAGCAATGAATAGGGAATAAGGATAACAAAATAACGCGGCTTGGATGAGTGAAAAGAAGTAATATATACGTATAGAGAGCCAAGAATGGGAATGGGGAAGGGGGGCAGGTGTGGATGCTTTCAATAATGGTTACAGCTTGAAGTCAGAAGCTAAAAGAGTGTAAATGTGTCACGGATAAATGGAGTGGGCTGTCAGGTGCAGTGTTGCACCCCAGGGGTGCATTTGGGCACTCCCTCTTTTTAGAGAGGGGAAGTGGGTTATGTGTCTTTATTTCAATAACCATAAGTTGTTCACTATCTGGTTTTTAGTTTTGGATTTCTCAACTTGAGTCTTTTGGGGGATCCAAAATATCTGGTTGTCATTTGGCTAGTAAAATTTTACAATTTCCACATAGTGGGTTAGTTAGTATTAGCTCATAAGAATCTGACAGTTACAATTCAAAGTGCAGCAGGCAGAGGTTTGAACCGCGCTCAAGCTCAACGTTCTATATTCTGCATAGAATTTAACTCTCTCTTCTCCAGAGCAGTTCAAGTGCTGGGGCTAACTGCAAGAAGTCAGAATACAGCAAGACTCCATTAGAAGAAACACAATTACAAAGGTGAGTAATTTTTATGTTTGCTTGCATGCATGTGCAAGAAACATAGTGCCATCATCTGAGTTTTTGTAAGTGTGGCACCCTGTCTTCCAGTTCAGTCAGTGTATTTGCAGGCGTGACCACAGTTCACCAATCAATGCTGCAGCTGTTTATGCCAGCAGTTGAATATGCAGTGGCATACAGGTGAAAGGGAGAGACAGCTTCAGTGAGCAGTGATAAGATAGTGTTGATTAGCATATTGCCAGCAGTCCTGCTTGTATACGTCTCTGCTTTCTCTTCCTGAAACATAAATTCAGTTTGAAGTGCACTTTTCCTAGGACTATCTTTCCAGGAGGAAGCAAGTGACCAAAATGACATCCTTGGAATGTTTCCAAAAAAAGATCTAATTGCTATTCTTGGAATGTTGAGTCAGAGTTCAGGGTAGGAGCAGCATTGACAAAAGTAGGAAAACAGAACCCCAAAGAGACTGAAAAAGTAGACGCAGTTGTCATCTGTTGGCACACCTGAGCAGTATTGTAATAATATTCCCCAACCCTCTAAGTGTATCTGAATAGCGCTCCCCCCTCACCTGCTGCACACAGTATGGCTGACGGGGGTGCCCAATCCCCTGTTGGCTCCACTGCCCCCCCCAGAGTTCTTGGTGCCAAGCCGGGAGCCCACCCCAGCATGGCATAAGTGAGAATGGTTATGGGGGTGCCCAATACCCAATCAGTTCAATTAAACCCCCCCAAAAGAAACAGACTTCCAGTTGCCATGCTGGGAGCCCACCCCAGTGTGGCACACGTCTGTATGGCCAATGGGGATGCCCAATCCCCCGTCGGCTCCACTGACCCTCCCCCCAAAATATCTTCCAGCTGCCACACTGGGAGCCCACCCCAGCATGGCACAAGACCTGCGTCATCTTCCTAAAAAGAAAACAAAAAAACAAACACCTGAAAAGAAAAAAAGGTCCCTCGTTGATTGTCTTGCCCCCCAACCTGCACCCATCATCTGCGCATCCACCTCCACACACACCTACCTCACCCCATACTTACATCCAGAGACCAGCGAGATGATCTTCGGTGGACTGGGAACACGTCTGCACTCTTCAAAGCCGACCCAAACTGAAGAAATGCCGGTAAGCTGTATAATAGCATAAATTGGGTTTTTTCAACTTTGATGCATATCTAAGGCATTTTTTGGAATTCTGGCACCAAATTTTCAACATAGGGTTTTTGGGTTCCCTCCTCATGAACTCTGGCACTGTCATGGTGTTAATCGGCCCTGAAAGGTGACTTCGCGGTCACTCGCGCAGAACCACCTTTTGGGACTGATTTATGAAATGACAGTGTCACAGTTCATAGGTAGGCTCTCAAAACCCATGTTGAAAATCAGAAAAATTCCCAAAATGGCTGATTTACTTGAGCGCTATGCAGTTCTATGCATGCTCATATGTTCGCAAATTTTATATTTTCACTCCAGATTTTCAACATTGCCATTTTACTACACCTTATGAGCAGTATAGCTGTCATTTTTCACATCTCACCCAAAATGTGTTTACGCACTTCCGGTGACGCAGCAAGCGGGAATGGTTGCTTAGTTCCCCGCTCCGGTTACCAGCATCACTTTTTCCGGAGAGAATCCAGGTTTATCGATTGATTCCTACGTCGGTAGATCGATATAAGTGTGCAGGAAGGAACTTGGGATGGTCTGCACAAAAAAAAGGGGTTCCCAAATGGCAAACACGTCGACGAAGAACACCTCGAGCAAACAGCCAGTAGGCCTCAGCCCAGCGCCCTTGCGTTCACCGGTGCTCTCTATGTCGGGCGTGGAAGATTCATGTTCGGACTCTGGCTCGATGAACACAAAAGCCGAATCCAGGAAGATCATTAAGCTTTTGCAAAAAATTGACACCAAAGTGTCCGATATACAAAAGGACTTTAAAAAGTTAGAATCTAGAACTACGGCAATTGAGCAGCATGTAGATGGGCTTCAGACAGAACACATGGCATTTGGCAGATCACTGGCATTTCTATACGGAAGGGAGAAAGCACTAACAACCAAAGCCGAGGATGCTGAGGCCCGCTGTAGACGTAACAACATTCGGGTCGTGGGAATCCCAGAAGGATCCGAACAGGCTGATATGAGTGCCTTCATGGAATGTTGGTTAAGAACGGAATTACAGATTGAGAAAGACACCCCTTTGGAAATCGAGAGGGCACACAGATCCCTTGCTCCTAAGCCCAAACAAGGAGCGCCCCCGAGAGCAATCTTAGTCAGGTTTCTCAGATACACCACGAAGGAAAAGGTTCTACGCCTGGCCTGGGGAAAGAAAGATCTGAACTTCCACGGAATGAAGGTATATGTAGACCAGGAGGGCAGATCACTGGCATTTCTATACGGAAGGGAGAAAGCACTAACAACCAAAGCCGAGGATGCCCCCTCCCTGGCCCAGCCCCGAAGAAAAGTGCTCAGGATGGTGAAACAGCTTAAGGAGAGAGGTTTCAGGGCTCAACTACGCTATCCGGCCAGACTGTGGGTAGACCTACCAGATGGTCAGAGACTGTTTGATACACTTCTTATGGCTAAAGAGTTTTTAAGTTCGAATGATATCCAAATCCCAGACATAAAAGAAGAGATAGCAGAAATGGAAATTGAGAAGCTGCTTTGGGCAACAGCGCCAGGAGCTAAGAGCAATATTCGGTCACATTTGAGAGTCGATTCACAGTTTTTACATGCGGACCTTTGCTAGATGGATTTCAAGAGAGAAGCTTGCAAAGTAAAAAGGTGAACTTTTACTTAAGTGACAATGTTATAAACTCCACTATGGATTGAAGGGGACTTTGGAGTGTTATGACTTTTCTGCTTCCAGAAGTGAGACTTTAGTGCCTACAGGTTCTCAGGATTAACTACAGGCCTATTGCCAAGGGACTGATTACTAGTTATAAATTACTGAATCCTTCTTAAAGAGCCATGTACGTGTATAGGTCATTTATGGTCGTATTTTAGAGGGAATTCCCCCCGCTTTCGCTTTTTTTTTTTAACCTGACTCCTTGTGGGACTCCCCGTTCCCCTCAGGGCATACCCAGAATGGAGACAGGCACTGCAGAGGATATTTAGAGCAGCCCATTATGTTTTAGGCCTTCAGGGGAGATGGGTATTATTCTAAGGTGACACCTTCCCGAGTCCTGTAAATTTAAGGTCCCCCTGTTCGATTCGGGCCTTAATGATTTCTGGTTATTGCTTCCATTTTTTCCAGTAGGCTCGATGCAGAATGAGAGAGAGCTGAATTTCAGCTCGGATGAAGAATCTGCAGGTGGAGTTCACTATGCCCATGGCTGGGCTTGGGAGGGAGAGGTTTTTTTTTTTTCTCTCCCCCTCTTTTCCCCTTTCGGTTATTTCCTGTGCTTTTGGTCTCCGGTATCAGTAAAATGGTTTTCTCTTATCATGGATCGGGTTAATTTTTTCAAGGATGGTGGTACCATGAGGGGTAAAATGGGTATTTCAGCCCATCCGGAAAGTTCCACATTTGAGACTTATAGAGGGCACGAAGTGGGTGTACCTCAGGCTTCTGGGGTTATTCCAGCCCTTTCACTCTTTATAGAGTGTTGTTCCCTTAAAGGGCTAGCCACATCTTTTCCCTTACCTCCATGCGGTGCTCCTGCCAAACGGTAGAAGGGCGGTTGGGGGCACTTCGGCTGTCAGTTCTAGTTTTGGCAGTGACTGGTTGTCATTGCCCCCATTTGGGAGCCATATTCACGGTCTCCTTTTGGGAAACTTTAGATTACCAGAACAAAATTTTGTTTTAAAAGTCATGTTTATCTTGAGTCTATATGCTGTCTACTTTATCTTTTCTTTCTCTTACTTTGACTGGGAGGGTGCCTCATGGCTTTATATACCATGGCTATACAATTTAATATAGGATATATAACAAGTAGTTATAACAACTATGGATTAATAATATGTGTGACATGATAATTGGTTCTTTGAATGTCAAGGGCATTAACAATGTTATTAAGAGAGCGAAGATATTAACTGAATTTAAAAGAGAAAAGTAGACATTGCTTGCCTACAGGAGACAAGGTTAACTCAGGAGAACACATGAAATTGCTAAGGATCTGTGGGTACGGTGTGTCGATGAACATCCTCAATCTAAAAAAGGAGTAGCCATTTTATTCTGCAGGGTCTCCCATTTTAGATTAAATCAGTACACCAATCAGGTACAGGACACCGAATGATAGTCACAGGGAATTACAGAGGTCAAATTATACATCTAGTTTGGGTGTATGCCCCTACTCCACCCTCTGGTGAGTTTTTACGCTCCCTATTTGATTCTGTTGCTAAGTTGCCACCGGGACAAACTATTCTAATGGGGGATTGGAATTGTGTGGAGGATGTTAATTTAGATAGGAGTTCAACTAAAGCCTCAATTCCAAATCTTGCTCTAAATTGCTTCGCAGCTTATTGGCAGAGGCTGGATTAACGGATCCCTGGAGGCGATTTAACCCCTCGGTAAAAAACTTTACTTTCTATTCGCTAGCCTCAAAAATGTATTCCAGGCTAGACAGATTTATTACACATGTAAGTGATCTGCATACATTCAAGGACATTTCTATTCTCCCGATCACGATTTCAGATCATGCTATGGTCAAAGCTAAATTATACTGGGGTATAAAGAAGGGGAGGGGTCTTTGGAGATTTGATCTCGGACTTCTCAATGATAAACAATATATGGACTCCACTAAAAAAATCATTCAACGTTATTTAGAGGAAAACACAGAGGTGCTATCTAGGCCCAAGTATATATGGGATGCTCTGAAAGCAGTGGTGAGGGGTCATACAATTTCATACTCCTCCCACAAGTATAAACAGCATCAAGCCCGTATTAGTGAAGTTCTCACCGAAATTGCTACCCTTGAAGCATCACACAGATGTTCAGGGTCTAAATCCACCTTTAAAAAGCTGATAGAGACTAGGAACACTTACAATGCTCTGTTGCAGAGGCGGGTGGAAAACTCTCTGAGATACACCGGGCAATGCTATTATGAGAGGGGAGAGAGGGCAGGCAAACTACTTGCCTTGAGGCTTCGCAAGCAAGCAGCTGATAGATATGTAGCTAAAGTTAGTAAAGACTCCTCTATATCAGATTACAAGAGTACCCCGGGAGAGATTGCACAAGAATTTGCAGAATTTTATAGACAACTTTATTCTAAAGAGGAAACACAAGAACAAAGAGAAAAAATCCAGAACTTTTTACAGGGTTTAGAAATGCTTGTTTTGTCAGAGGCCCAGAAGGAATTATTAGAAGCCCCTTTTACTGTGGAAGAGATTGGAGTGGTTATAAAAGCACTAAAGTCCAGTAAGGCCCCGATGGGTTTACCTCGGAATTCTATAAAGGATTCCTAGATATTCTGTCTCCACTTCTCACCAGAGTTTGTAATTTGGCACAGGAACCAGAAGCCCTGCCGGATACATGGGGGGAGGCCCTTATCTCAGTATTACCCAAGCCTGAAAAGACCATTCATCTTGTGCTGGATACCTTCATTTCATTACTCAACCATGACACTAAAATCTTCTAAGATAATTAGCTAACGATTACAAAAAATAGTTCCCATCCTGGTTCATCCTGGCCAAACTGGGTTTATACCCAGGAGATACATACAAGACAACATAAGATTACTATTGAATGTGATTAACTCAGCCCAACACCCCTTAAATTCACCTTTTTCAGCAGTATTAACACTAGATGCTGAAAAAGCTTTTGATCGTTTGAATTGGCAATATCTTGATTTAGTAATGGAGGGCTTCGGGTTTGGAGATAAATTTCGTAGATGGATTTCTAATTTATATTCCAGGCCTAGAGCCAAGGTCCGGGTTAATGGGATGGTTTCCTCTCAATTTGAGATCGAGAGGGGAACCAGGCAGGGCTGCCCCCTCTCTCCCCTCTTATTTGCCCTGAGTTTGGAGCCATTGGCTATGTACATCAGACAATCAGATCTATATACAGGTCTCCAAATTAGAGGGGTGGAAGTAAAGATTTCCTTATATGCAGATGATATTTTGTTATATGTTTCAGATCCATTAAACAAGGTTCCAAGAATTCTTGCCTTTCTTAGGGAATTTGGATCCTTCTCTGGTTGCAAAGTTAATCTGGACAAATCAGAATTATTCCCACTGGGGGGTGTCCAGGGCCACTCCTTGCCTAAGGTACAGCAAGTTAATCGGTGCAGGTCGGGGTTCAGATATTTGGGGGTGTGGATTCCCAGGGACTTACAAACCTTATATTCCACAAATCATTGTAAAGTGCTTCAGAAGATTAGAGAGGACTGTAACAGATGGAAGGAGCTTCCCCTCTCTGTGTCTGGCAGGGGGGAGACCATACGTATGAATATATTACCTCGTTTATTGTTCATACTGGGCACTATCCCATATAAACCCCCAAGAAAATTTTGGCAGGACTTGAGAACTACTCTCTCTAAGTTTCTCTGGCTGGGGAAAAGACCACGTGTGAGGTGGGGAACTATGGTGGCTCCGAGGGAGAATGGCAGCTTTGGGATACCCGATATTCAGAAATACTTTTGGGCCTCTCAGTTACAAGCTCTGGTGGCGTGGACCAAAGATCCCCCTCCAAAATGGGTCCTGATTGAGGAAGTTGACCTTCCTTTATGGAGGGTGGTAGACTTAATTCACTTGGACTCTCCTAGAATAAGACAACTGGAGTTTAAGAACCCTTTCACGAGGGTCCTCTCCCAAACCTCGTGGGACATGAACCGTAAGCTGGCCTTTACTTTAAAGCTTAACCCGAATACAACCATATTAAGTTGTTCTGATTTTGAACCACTCAGATGGGACTTGGGTTTCCACAGGTGGGAAAAAATGGGGCTAACCAGCTTAGGCCAGTTTTTTGAGCAAAACTTGATTAAATCTTTTCAGCAATTGACGATCAATTCAATTTACAACAAAAGGATTTTTCGGTACCTTCAGTTAAGACACTTCATTCAAGTAAATGTTAAAGCCATTGAATCTTGTTCAGAGCCCATATCAAACCCTGTGCGTTCACTTTTATTATCCATGGTTGGTTCCCCATATCAGAAACATCTAACTTCTAAACTAGTTAAGGCAATCTACAATACAGAGACAGATCCAGTCTCGAGCATCAAAGAGGCTTGGCATAGAGATTGTAATTATTGCTTATCTGAGATGGAATGGTCACAAATTTGGAAAGCTGTGCAGACTACTACCTCATCCCTTAACTGGCGGGAATTCCGCTGGAAACTCATTCTGAGATTTTTAGGGTCCGTGGTGACTAAGCATTATGGGTTATATCAATCCGATTTATGTTGGAGGAATTGCCAGTTAGTTGGTACATATTTCATATCTATTGGGAATGTAATATTGAGCGGAATATTGAGGAAATAAAGGGTGTTTTGAGTTGATTTTGAGACCGATATGCGGATCTACCACAACACTGGTTGTTGGGATTATATCCTCCCACCTTGCTTTCAAGACCTTCCGTGTTTTATTTGGAATATTGATAATGGCAGCACATAAAGCCATTAATTTGCAATGGTTGACACCCGACAAGCCCACCACCTCCTTCTGGTTTGGAATCTGTACTAGAATTTTAGACATGGAGTATTTAACGGCCAAACTCAGGCTTTCCTTGGAAAAATTCAAAGAAAGATGGTTCCCTTTTATGCAATTCATGGCTTCCCGGGAAAAGAGACCCATATTAGAAATATTAGCTAGATATTCATGATGTGGCCTCTTAGCTTTGGCTCGACGGGATTGAGTGGTGGGCTTGGACGGGAGTCCTCAGTATGTTAAAGTGACATTTTACCTACAGCAACAATTTCTGGGTCTTATTCACCCTCTGGAATGTCGGTGATGTTATTGCATAATTAAGTGCATGGAGTTTGTGAGGGTCCACTTAATACTAGTCATGGATCCTATTTTTCTTTTATTCTTTTATTAATTATTGAGTGTATAAAGTAATAATAGAATGTAGATAGGCATGATTCATAAATGTCTGATTCACTAGTTATCTTCTTCACTGTATGTATCCCTCTTGTTTTCTTCTTGATAGATTTCAAGGCATTTTCCTCCCCAGGACTCCATTCTTTCATCTCTTCCTTTTTTCTCTCTTTCCTTCTCGTACTCTCTACTCTTTTCTGAATTCCTTCATTTTCTCTTGTTTTTTTTTTCTTTTTTCTGATTTGAAATATCAACCTATGTACTTGAGTAAGAACGGATTTAATGTCTGTTTGTTGACGTATGGATTCAATTGGAAAGGTTGAAAAAAAAATGCTTTTCAATAAATTTTAATTTAAAAAAAAAATGTGTTTCCGTGCATGTAGCGCACAATGGCACAGTCGGTGTGCCAAATCAGTGTTCAGGATAGATTAAGAAAATCACAGTGACACTGTTGATGAGCAGAGTTCTTAAAATGGCTATGTTAAAAATTTGGTGTCAAAAGACCATAAAATGACTGTGTTATGAGCGAGCATTGTGCAGTTTCCACGCACCCTCATAAGTTCATGAATTTGTAATATTTTCAGTCCAAATTTTCACCACTGGCATTTTTCCACACTTCTTTATGAACAGTACAGCTGTTATTTTTCAAACCATTGCCGAAATGTGTTTTCACACTTCCAGTGCAGAAATGCGTGGTCACTGTGGGAAATCATTGTTCGGAACAGATTAAGAAAATGACAGTGACACTGTTCATGAGTGGAGGTCCCAAAATGCCTGTGTTGACAATCTGCTGTAAAAAATCCCCAAATTAATTACATTACGGGTGTGTGTTGCACAGTTTCTATGCATGCTCGTGACTTCACCAGTTTTTTTAATATTTTCACTGCAGATTTTCAACATTGCCATTTTTTATACCTCCCCATGAACAGTACAGCTGTCATTTTTCACATCCTGTTCGAAATGAGGCCCTCAGGAAGGAGGCAGAGGGCACCACAGGGAAAGGAAGCAGCTCCTGGTGGGGGACTCAATTATTAGGGGGCTAGAACTGGGGGCAGCAGGGAAAACTGAAGTAAGGTGCCTGCCTGGTGCCATGGCTTGGAGAGACAGGAAGCGCATCCTTAGGATCACGAGAACAGTTGCATGGGAGTCTGAGCTGGATGTCATTGTCCACCTAGGGACAAATGACTTGGCTCATCATGAGATTAGAGCAGTGCAAAAGGACTTTGTAGAGTTGGGGAAGGGCCTAAGACAAGTAGCACACACAGTATCCTTCTCAGAGGTACTGCCTGTCAGTGGCATGGGTGAGGTGAGGATACTTTGCACTATGCAGTTTAATGAATGGTTAAAAAAATGGTGTGGAGCACAGGGGTTTGGCTTCATTGGGGACTGGGGTTCCACCTGAAGGGACCCCAGCCTATACTGGCAGGGATGGTCTGCATCTGTCCAGGAAGGGAACAAGTCTTTTGGGCAATCGGTTTAAATGCTTCATTGGCAAGCTTTTAAACTAGTCAAGGGGGGAGGCACTGATAAGCAGCAGGAAAATCCCAGCCTCCCCCTACAAAACAGGGTACTAAATGAGAAAAAGACCAAGGTAGAAAGGTCAGTGGAGGATGCTGCTACAAAAGGTAAATCTATCAAAAAATAGAGAGCAATGAGTACCAATGCTCATAGTCTGGGTAACAAGCTTTCTGAATTAGTGGCCTTGATGGAGGAGGAACATTTGGATATCGTGGCAGTCACAGAAACATGGTACACACAGAACCATGACTGGGATGTAAACATACCAGGATACACTATCTACAGGAGGGACAGGGAGGGTAAAGAGGAGGAGTAGCTCTCTACATATGGGAAGGAATCAAAGCAACAGAACAAAAGGGTAAACAGGGAGGAGAAGAAGCACTGTGGGTCAATTTGGAGGCAGGCAATGTCACCACAATCTGCACAGGGGTTGTATACAGACCCCCCTCTCAGGGGGAGGAAATGGACAAGGAAATGATAGAAAGTATACTTAGAATGGCAGATAAAGGGGACATATTGTTGATGGGTGATCTGAATATGCCAGATGTTAACTGGAATGCAGCTGCAGCAGCCACTTCTAAGAGTGGTGTTATTCTAGATGCCCTACAGGGGGCATGCCTTAGACAACTAGTATTGGGACCCACTCGAGAGGGAGCAATCTTAGACCTGGTTCTCTCAAATGGAGATGGAGAGATGATCACGATGTAGAAGTGGGTAGCCATCTGGGAAATAGCAACCATCGAACAGTATGGTTCACAATAAACGCAACAATAGAGTCAAGCCATACAAAGGCAATAGTACTGGACTTCAGGAGGGCTGACTTTGCCAAAATGGGTAAGTGCCTAAGGAATGCACTAGCAGATGGGCAGGAAGGAGGGGGTGGAAGAACAATGGGGACTAATAAAAACTGCCATCACAGAGGTAACAAGCCTTTGTGTGAAGCAAATAAAAAAAATGATGTAAGAAACCACTATGGTTCTCAAAGGAGGTGGCAGTGAAGGTTCAAGAGAAAAAGAAAGCATTCAGAAAGTACAAGGAATTACAGAAGGTGCAGGACAGAGAATTGTATCAGTTAAAGCAAAAGGAAGCTGGGAAGGCAGTCAGAACAGCAAAGGCCCAAACAGAGGAAAAGATAGCCAACTCAGTTAAGAAGGGAGATAAAACCTTTTTTAGGTACATCAGGGAGCGAAGGAAGACTAAGGGAGGGATAGTGAGGCTTAATAAAGGGGGGGGTGGGCAGAGGGTGACGGTGAAAAGGCAGAGATACTAAACAAATATTGTTGCTCAGTATTTACAAATGAAGAGGGGAGGTACCTAAAACAAACAATAGAAACACTCTGATACAGAAGTTGATACCAGCCCATTTACAGAAGAAAGGGTTCTGAAAGAACTCTAAAACTGAAGGTGGACAAAGCAATGGGGCCTGATGGGATTCATCCCAGAATTCTAAAAGAACTAAGGGTAGAACTAGTGACACCACTGACTACCCTGTTTAACAAATCATGGGAGGATGGGGTGGTACCTGAGGACTGGAGGAGGGCAGATGTGATTCCCCTTCACAAAAGTGGGATCATGGCAGAAGCAGGAAACTACAGACCTGTTAGTTTAACCTCAGGGATTGGGAAAATGATGGAATCACTTTTGAATGAAAAAACTGTCGAGTACCTAGAGGCCAGAGGGGCACAGGACCCAAGGCAGCATGGATTCACAGCGGGAAGGTCATGCCAGACGAATCTAATAGATTTCTTTGACTGGGTGACCAAAGTAGTAGATCAGGGAGGGACTGTGGGCATGGCCTACCTAGACTTTAGTAAGGCATTTGACTCAGTCCCACACAAAAGATTAATATACAAGTTAGCCAGCCTGGGAGTGGGTCCCAAGATGATAGCCTGGGTAAAGAATTGGCTGGAGAATAGGACACAGAGGGTAATAGTAAATGGAGTCCACTCTGAAGAAAGGGGGGTTACCAGTGAGATACCACAGGGTTCAGTATTAGGACCGGTCCTCTTCAATGTCTTTATAAGTGACATTGCAGAGGGACTGGAAGGAATAGTATGTCTCTTTGCAGATGACACAAAGATCTGCAACAGAGTTGATTCACAAGGTGGGGTGGAAAGGATGAGAAGGGACTTGGCAAGGTTAGAGGAATGGTCAAATGTATGGCAGCTTAGATTCAATGCTAAGAAGTGCAAGGTAATGCACCTGGGAAACAAAAACCCAGAGAAGAGTACACAGTGGGGGGTGAGATACTAACAACAACAACAATGGAAAGGGACCTGGGGGTAGTCATATAAGATGACTTAAAGGTGAGCAAGCAATGTGAGAGGGCAGTAAGGAGGGCTGGGGGGATACTGGGATGCATACGGAGAGGCATCACCAGTAGAAAGCAGGAAGTTGTTATCCCTCTGTACAGACAGCTGGTGAAACCCCATCTGGAGTATTACGTGCAGTTCTGGAGACCCAGTCTCCGCAAGGACATAGACAAGATGGAAGCTGTCCAGAAGAGGGCAACTAAAATGATGCAGGGTCTGCAAAAGAAGACATATGAAGAGCGACTAAAGGAGCTTAATATGTATAGCCTCGAGGAAAGGAGGGAGAGGGGGGACATGATAGAAACTTTCAAGTACCTCAAGGGAATCAACAAAGTCCAAGAGTGTAGCATCTTTCAAAAAAAGAGGTGCGCAAGAACAAGGAGGCACAGTTTGAAGATGGGGGGGTGGCTCAGAGGTAATGCAAGGAAGTATTTTTTCACAGAGAGGGTTGTAGATGCATGGAACGGCCTTCCGAAGGAGGTTGTGGAGTCAAAAACAGTGGTTGAATTCAAGCATGCATGGGACAGTCATAAGGCAGTTCTGGGGGTGGGGATGGAAAGAAGTAGGCTGCTGGTTAACTAGGTTAACTAGAATCTGCAGCTTATCCATTAGGTAGGGAAATGGACAGACTGAGTGGGCCAAGCGGGCCTTATCTGCCGTCAAATTATATGTTTCTGTGTTTCGCACCTGTGGTGCCAAATGGTGTTGTCACTGTGCAAAATCAGCTTTCGGCTAACAAACTTATATTGCCACTGTTCATGAAGTGGGGGTCACAAAAAAACCATGTTAAAAATTTGGAGTGAAAATACCAATGAACGCCTGAGGCGTTAGGGTTTCTGACCGTAACGCCCCACCCTGTAGAAACTAACAGGCATCAGGGGTGTGACTTGGGATTGTCGCCTGTAATGCTTATTCCATTACAACCCCACCCCCACCCTGGAGCCAGTGAGAGGCATTGAGGTGTGCCTTGGAGTCTTCAGCCCCAAAGTTCACTCCATTCTCCTATACATCACCCATCTCACCGTATTTCCTGATGAAATGGGGTAAACATAAGGGCCAAAGACCCCAAGGCACACCGTGACACTTGTCGGTGTCTGCAGGGTAGAGTGTGGTGAAATGGCGTGGACATTATGCCTGACGATCCAAAGGCACACCCCAATGCCTGTCAGTATCTGTAGGGTGGTGGTGGGGTTGACTTCAGTTCAATACTTCACTGACATTCCTATTATGCAGCTCTGTAACTCCTACACTACCAATGCCAATGCCAGCAAGCAAACATTCAGCATTGACAAATGCTTGTTTCTTCTGGTTTCACCTGTTCACATTGCAAGAAGAATAGATCCTTCAAACAACATGAAGTCTTGCTATATTATGACATATGCAGTATGACCGCAGGTTAGAACTGCTCCGGAGGTGAAAGAGTTAAATTTCATGCAGTGCATGGAATCTTGAGCGCGAGCTCGGTTGAACACTCTGTCTGTTGTGCTTCAAACCTTAACTGTCAGATTCTTTACTTCGCTTCACTGAACGGTCGCTCTGGAGATTTCTCCTGCTGCTCGGTTCATTTTGTCGGTTTTAAACCGTATTTGTTTTAAATAAAACCGCAACCGGTCGGTTCAATCTCTGTCTGTGGTATGGTAAGTAATTTAAGGTTTTACATTTATTCTGCTTGGAACTTGTAAACGGTATTATCGGTTCAGTTTTTGAAACGATCAGGTTGTTGTTAAATAACTTTAAAGTACTTTAGAAGTGCGGTTCCCGGTTCTTATCGGTTCTAAAAAAAACGGATTTCATTACAGTTTTTTCCCGGACCCGTGACACGGTCTGGAACTGATAAGGTGTTTGTTGCTAAGGCAACAAGCACGGGCAAGTTTTCTGGTTAGGCTGGCATTATGTCTGAGAAACCCAAAAGAAAAACCGGGCCCACTGGGTTTCAACACTGTGATGTCTGTGGGGAAGCTTTTGCTAAGGCTGACCCACACACCACATGTGTCTATTGTCTGGGGTTTGACCACCTCAATTCAGACTGCCAGATTTGTATGAATTTTCCTGCAGCTACCCAGGATAAGAGAGTTGGTAGGCTCAGGGAAAAGGAGGCTAATAAGTCCACTGATACACAGCCCGGTTCGATACTAACCGAACCAGAGGGAGTCCCCCCTAAACAAGGTGAGTCTTCCTCGGCAAAGAGGAGCTGACTCGATGAGTCGGTTCCAGTTAAAAGGACTAGGAAATCAGCAGGTTTGGAGCCAAAATCCTGCTCCAATTGCTGCAGAAATAGCCAAAGCAATAAAAATTGTCCAGTCACTTTCTCGATTCCGACCGAACCGGCACCGTCAGGTAAGCGGTCGGTTCGGTCGGTTCCACCGGTTCAGGAGTATGATGTAGAGGATTTTTATGAGCCGGAGGAGGGGGAGGATGATTATGAAGAGAGTGAATATGATTTTGACAGTCTGGACGTGCCCATTGAACCGGACATTTCTCCAAACAGACCTATAGAAGTTTCTCCGCCTAGGCTTTCTGACTCTCCTTCTCATTTTATTTTCTATAAGAAAGTGGCTGAATCCCTCCAGCTTCCTATGGAGGAAGCTGTGGATGACCAAGAAGAGCCTGACTATGTGGAAATGATGGATATTCCAGAGTCTAGAAGACTGTCTATTCTTATGCACAAATCCTTCAGGAGACAGACAGTAAAGATTTTAAAAGCTCCCCATTATGTCTTCCTGTGGACAAGAAAATGGACAGGAGGTACACTTTATCAGGTTCTGACACGGAGTTCCTCTCACAACAATGCAGCCATGTTGGGGTAGTGCAGGCCGCAGCCTGTGATAAGGCAAATATTCCTTTGGCTTCACACCCTCCGGATAAGGACTCCAGGAAGATTGATGCCATGGCAAAGAAACAGTACATGGCAGCATCTCTGGGGTTCAGACAGGCAAATTATATGGCCTATGTTGCAAGATATCAGAAATCCAGATGGGATACTGTTATGGCTCTTGCAAAGCAGCTCCCTGAACAACTTGCCAGGGAGCTGGAGCAGGTGGCTGCTGATGGTATCGAGGCATCCAAGGTGCAATTCCACGCTGCTGTGGACTCTAATGATGTATCCTCTAGAGTTATGGCTACATCTGTGGCTTTTCGTAGAATGGCTTGGCTCAGGTGTACTAGTCTGTCACAGGATCCCCAGGCCAAGGCCATGGATTTCCCTGTTGTGGATAACTCTCTGTTTGGGGAGCAGACAGAGAATTATTTGAAGAAAATGGATGAGTACAGGACTACCTATAGGAGTGCACAGGCCAAAGAAAGGCAGGCCACTCCTCAAAGGTGGTTTTCTAGGGGCAGGCGCAGGCCTCTTCACAGGCCTTTTTACCAAGCCCAGGCCTCCACTTCAGCTTATGCCCAGAGGGGGTTCTTCAGAGGGAGAGGCAGACGGGGCACGAGCAGGCCTGCTCCTACCCCTCAGCCTAAAGCTCCTGCCAAGCAGGCACCCTGATGGGATGGCCAGGGCCGATTCTCCACTACCTGTAGGGGCAGGCTGGCTTACTTGCTCAGGACTGGAAGTCTTTAACATCAGACAAGTGGGTCCTGGAAGTAGCAAGCCAGGGACTGGTTCTCAGCTTCAAAAAATTTCCAAAGATGAGAGCCAGATCCTTTCCACCTGCAAGCCCTTTAGAGACTCTCGCCTTGGAAACAGAGATCTCAACCCTCCTGGCTCTCAGAGCTGTGGAGAGGGTTCCTCCCCTACACCAGGGTAAAGGGTTGTATTCCAGGTACTTCCTTACCTCAAAAAAGACAAGAGAATGGCGGCCCATCCTGGATCTCAGATACCTAAACAAGCACCTTTTAAAACCAAAATTCAAAATGGTGACTTTGAGAGTTATTTTGCCCTCCCTAAGGCCAGGGGACTGGCTAGCGTCCCTGGACCTCAAGGATGTCTACTTCCATGTCCTCATCAGAAGCTCCCACCGAAAGTACCTCAGATTTGAACTGCCCTAAGGCCATTACCAGTTCAGAGCAATGCCTTCGGTCTCACCTCTGCCCCAAGGGTATTCACAAAATGTCTGGCAGTAGCAGTTGCTCATTTAAGAAGCAAAAATTTCCATTTTTCTGACTTCTGGACGACTGGCTCATAGTAGGCCAGTCCTCAGAACAAGTCAAATTACACCTTCAAGTCACCCAGCAGCTGCTCACATCTCTAGGTTTCCTTCTCAATCTTCCAAAGTCAGTTCTACAACCTGTTCAGCTTCTCACCTTCATAGGAGCAGAACTGAACACACAACAGGCTAGAGCCTCCCTCTAGAAAGGGCAAGACCCTGGTTTCTCTGGCCTCCTCCTTCACTCTGCAGGTCTCTCGCCAGCAAGGCATTTTCTGCAGCTCCTAGGGCACATGGCTGCTTCCACAGCAGTAGTGCAGGGAGCAAGATTTCAAATGAGGGACATTCAGTTCCATTTGAGAGCCTTCTGGTCTCAAAGGAGAGATCCTCTAACCAAGTTGATCCCAGTAACTCGAACCCTGATCCAGGCCTTGCAATGGTGGCAGGATCAGACCAACCTGACACAAGGTACCTTTATCCTGCAGTCTCACCCTTGACCCTTACTACAGATGCATCCTCTTGGGGTGGGAGCTCACATGGGCAACCTCACCACTCAGGGACTGTGGCCCCTCAGGAATCTCTGCTCCACATCAATCTGTTGGAACTCAGAGCAGTTTTTCTAGTACTTCAAGCTTTTTCCACATCTGTTCAGAACAAAGTGGTACAAGTCAGAACAGACAACACCACTACAAGGTAGTACATCAACAAGCGGGGGGGCACTCGGTCTACGGCCTTGTGCACCGAAGCAATGAAGTTGTGGTCTCTGGCTTATTCCCTGAACACCTCCCTTTTGGCAGTTCACCTCCCAGGCAAAGACAATGTCCTGGCAGATGTCTCAGCAGGATTTTCAGGCCATCACGAATGGACTCTGGATCCCTTATCCTGGAGGTGGTGTTTGCCAGGTGGGCACCCTCAGATAGATCTTTTGCAGCCCCAGACAATCACCAACTTCCTCTTTTCTGTTGCAGGCCCCCAGTGTTGGGCTCAGTCCCTCTGGATGCCTTCCTTCTTGACTGGGAAGGGAAGTTTCTCTATGCATTCCCCCCCTTCCATCTCCTGTTCAAAGTGCTGGTCAAGATCAGATCTCAACCTTGCAGGATGATCCTGATTGCTCCAGATTGGCCGAGACAGCCCTGGTATCCACTTCTGCTATCCCTAGCAGTCCAACTTCCACTGTGCCTTCCCAGGAATCACAATCTGTTAACCTGTGCACAGGGAAGGGTTTGGTACCCGAATCTCAAATCTCTCAATCTCAAGATCTGGTTCTTGAAGAATTAGAGTTTGCTGACTTACATCTTTCTCAGGGGGTGCTCAATGTTTTGAAGGCCTCAAGGAAGCCTTCCACCAGAGCTACTTATAACTCCAAATGGAAGAGATTTTCCATATGGTGCTCTGACAAGGGTATTCCCCCAGACTCTGCCGGCTTGCCCACAGTTCTGGATTATTTGGTGCACTTAAATGCTTTAGGGCTGAGGACAGCTACCCTAAAGGTGCACCTGGCAGCAGTGTCTGCTTTCTTATCACCAGGTAAAACCTCTTCTCTTTCGGCTCATCCGGTGTTCTCCCAAGTTTTTCAAAGGGTTGCTTCACATCAACCCTCCCTTCAGGGATCCTGCTCCAGCATGGGATCTTAATATTTGCATTGCCCAGCTTATGCAACCCCCTTTTGAACCCATGTCTTCAGCAGAGCTTAAGTACCTGACTTGGAAGACTGTGTTTTTGGTAGCCATCACTTCTGCTAGGCATATAAGTGAACTACAAGCATTGTCAGTGGAGCCTGATTTTATCTCCTTTCATAGGGATAAAGTGGTCCTCAGGACTAATAGAAAGTTCTTGCCTAAGGTGGTCTCGGACTTTCATCTAAATCAATCTATGTCTCTTCCCGTGTATTTCACTGACCATTCCTCTTCTGGTGAGAGGAGATTGCATAGTCTGGATGTAAAAATGGCCCTTAGCTACTATACAGAGCGTACAAAGGGTCACAGGTTCGATTCCCTCCAGCTCTTCCTCACTTACGGTGAGGTAGGTAAAGGGAAACCTGCCACTAAAAGATCCATTGCCAGGTGGATTGTTTCTTGTATCCAATTTTGTTATCAAAAAACTGGGTAAGGTTCCCCCTTCAGGCCTGAGGGCTCATTCTACAAGAGGTACAGCTGCGTCCTTGGCTGCTGCCAGGGACATTCCTATCTTAGAGATATGTCAAGCAGCTACTTGGAAAACAGTTCAGACTTTCACAAAGCATTATTCCTTGGACACCCAGGCTAGGAGTGATGCTCGGTTTGGCACAGCTGTGCTTCAGAGCCTATTTCCTAAGTAGGTTCTGCCCTCCTCCATGGAGGTACTGCTGTGTAGTCTGCATATGTTATAATATAGCAAGACTTCATGTTGTTTGAAGAAAATTTACTCACCTTAGTAATGTTGTTTCTTCTAATGGAGTCTTGCTATACTATGACCTCCCCCCCTACCTGCCCCTCTCAGAACCTCTTTATTGTTTTTGGGTTGTAGGTGGGTAGTGATCTGTTGGCACCTAGTATTAGCCTTTTTATTTGCTGTTGTATTTCATTCTTTGGTCCCCTGACTTGAGTCTTATTGTTGGGACCATAAAATGTGTTAATATATAATAGCCAGCTGGCTAGTGTAGGTTTACAGTTTCCACACAGAACCTTTAGTGAGTATTGCTCGTAAAGATCTGACAGTTAAGGTTTGAAGCACAACAGACAGAGTGTTCAACCGAGCTCGCGCTCAAGATTCCATGCACTGCATGAAATTTAACTCTTTCACCTCCGGAGCAGTTCTAACCTGCGGTCATACTGCATATGTCATAATATAGCAAGACTCCATTAGAAGAAACAACATTACTAAGGTGAGTAATTTTTTCTTATGTGCCCCACATTTTCAAAAATGTCACTGTAACCGTAGCTCATGAATAATCATGAGTTTATTTGTTTTTTAAACCTGTTTTTTAAAATTGAGGGAATAAGAAAAATCGAGTGAAAACTACAAGCTATCTCTCTTTGGGAAGTGTGAATTGATTTGAAACATGGGCTTCAAATTAGTGTGTTAAACATTAGGCCTATAGAAGAAAAGTAGTAATTTTTTTTCACTTATGGTAAAATAAACATTAAAGTATTGATTTTGTGTTCATGTAAATTGAAAGTTTCAGACAATTCAACAGCTTAGAAATAGGCAAAGTTAAAAAAAGGCTTTTGGCAATACGGAGAACCAGGAAAGTATTATTGGCTGTTTTAGTTTGAATCTGTCTTAACTTAGCCTAAGAGAACACTGACACAGTGATATCAAAGGAAGCAATGTAATGTAATACAGTGGCTAATACTTTGGGCTATGATCCTGGAAACTTGGGTCTTTATCCCACAGCCCCCAATAAATAAAGTCAAAAGTTATTTTTTAATAGTGACTTATGCATTTATAAAAACTAATTATGGAAAAATGCTCATGTGTTTATAAAAACTAATTACAAGAAAAACTACAGTTTCAAAAAGTAAGGAAGTTCATTGCAAAAAAAACATTGTTAATGCACTAGTTAGGGTTAAAGTGACAAAAGTAGGGAACTGTGATGTTAGGGTTTCCAACCCTAACACCCCACCCCCACCCAGGAGTCTTGCAGATTGTCAACCCTAACACCTGGAATGGGGTGAGCATTAGTGTTGACAACCCCAAAGCACACCCCATGCCTGTTGCTGCTTGTAGGGTGGAGGTGGGGTGTTAGGATTGGAAACCCTAACGCCACATTTCCCTACTTTTGTCACTTTAATCCTAACTAGTGCATTAATGACATTCTTTGCAATGAATACATATATAGATATTTACACACACACACACACACATTTAAACAGTAAGGAGCACCATAACAGCCTACATGAAAAATTGAAAAATATATTACACATGGGTACTCAATCACCCATAAAGGGTGCCAGTTGAAAACTTTCATTCAGCCCTGACAGGTTGTGAGCTCACAATTTCCACGCCAAAAGGCCTTTTGTTTCAGTAGCATATGGTTCAGAGCCCCACCCCTCGCACCCAAACTGATTTTTTCAATCTCTGCAAAGATGAACTTGTGACTTGGACCAATCTGTGCACATGTGTTGCTAGTGCATATGTCTAATCATTTTCATCACTAACTTGTATGTGCTCACCAATATGCTTTATGCTCCTTAAATTTTTAGCACATCTTGCAGCAAAGAAAGCACTGAAAATACATATGGACAAATATACCACATCTTTGGTGTTGCAACTGAGAAACTTGCATACCATGTAGTGTTTTTCAGTGTTCTAGCCAAAAAGTTCCTGGTTTGATTAAGGCACAATATTTACAATTACCACAGCAATATGTCCCACCTGCTAAATGTAGTCTACTCACACTTGATATTGGCGCATGGTAACTGTGCACTATTTTATGTGAGAGATTTGTACCTCTGTTATAAATCATTTTGGGCATACTGTCTACAAAACTGGCCAGTTTTGGTTCTGTCTCCAGAATGTGCAGATATTGGCCAAGTATCTTTTGCACTAGTGGTGCTCAGGAGCTAAATGTAGTGATAACATTAATTTGTCTATCATTATTTCTGGCCTTTTCTGCCCCAGTCTGGAAGCACAAGGATTCAGCATCTCTTCCCTGTTTATATTATCAGCTATATTTTAGCTGTTTCTGCAAAAGTCAGAGAGGTGGTCCAAGGTCTGGCTGTTGAAATTCAATGGCAACAAATACAGATGATGCCCACAGGGAACAAGAACCTCAGGAAGAAATACTGGATGGAAAGAGTTAAGTTGGCCACTGCTTCAGAGGAAAGGTACTTGTGGTCATCATAAGTGACTCCCTAAAACAAACTAGCCAATGTCATAAGGCTTACAGCAAGGCAACCAGAATGTTGGCTTGTATTGAAATGCGCTTCGATAGCAGGAGGAAAGAGGTAATACCAGCTCTATATAGATCATTGGTGAGACCCCATCTGGAGTACTGTGCCCAGTTCTGGAATCCTCAACTAAGGAAAGAAAGAGACAGGCTGGAGACAGTGCAACCTAGAGCAAGCAAAATAATTTGGATCCAACAGGCAGAGCCTATGAGGATCAGCTTAAGGCTCTGAACATGGACACGGTGGAGGCCAACGGGGGGGGGGGGAATGATAGAAACCTTCAAGTTCCTGACAAGAATAAACAAGGTAAACTTCAAGAAACTAATTAGCAGGAATGGTGAGTCAAAAACAAGAGGAAAGGAATGTAAGCTAGTGTGGGGAGGTTCTGGAGTGATGCTTTACCGAGAGAGTGTTTGAGCTGTGGAACAGCCTACCAGCAGAGGTGGTGGACGCAGACACCATTAATGAGGACACAGTAAAGGACTTGATAGTTTTCCAGGGGGTTAGCAGTAAGGCAGGAAGTGAGGGGGAGAGAAGAGTGAAAACACTGTCTGGACAATAGGTCACAAGGTAGAGCAGCATTAAACTGGACAGACTGAGTGGACCAAGCAGGGTCTTTTCCTACTGACATTGTCTGTGTTTCTGTGGTTCTATGATACAGTCCATATTGTAGCTATGCTGCACAAAATTATTTCTGAGCACTTGTATCCCTTCCACATATGCAGCTGGTGGGCTGAAATTCCTCTATAAATGAATAAATTGTCAGGTAGGGACATTCTGTACTGTATGTCAGGGATGGTTTCTGGAAAGTGGAGTACAGAATTTCAGTCTGTAACCTTTCTAAAAAGGATTGTTTGGACTCCCCATGACCATCTTTCATTTTGACCAGATCCAGAAAGTTAACACTTTTGAAATCCCACGCAGGTGAGAATTTCATGTTTTGGTTACTTCTCTCTAGGTATGCTATAAATTCTTTGAGCTGGTGAATAGTGCCATGCAGCACAATCAAAATGTCATTGTAGTACCTTCTGTTCATATCAAGACTGTTAAAACAGGGGTTTCCCAGCTCTAGTTTGTATTATATTATGCTCCCAATTACCTAGATAGATATTGGTGCAATTGGGGGCAAAATACGCCCCTATCACTGTCCCCTTAATGGGGGGGGGGTAATGTTCACCTAGAAATGTAAAAGTGTTGTTAGTTAGAACTTTCTTAGCAATTGCAAACAAAAATTCAGTCAATGCATTACTGAAATCTTTTTTTTTTTTTCACATAACATTTTCTCTAAAGCACACAATCATTCTTGGCGTGGCATCATTGTATATACAGCCTCTGTTGAGAGTAACCATTTATTTTTTTTAATTTTTTCATATTTGATCTTTGTAGACTTGATGAGTAAACTGCCCATTTTCACAGGCAACAAGCTAGGTTACAGGACACAGACACAATATATAATAAACAATTGATAACATACAATACAAATAAGGTACTTGTAATACAACAAAGGTTTAAGCAGAATCTGTTTACAAATACATTTCTGTTCATTTCTAATGTGCATAAAAAGCCTGTGCTTGAAATAACAGATTGATTTTAAATAATAAAAAGTCAGAGGGAAGAGAATTGAAAGAGTTAGGGGCCCTATACAATACTGATCACTAATCGATAGCCCTACGGAAAAGTGGTAACCGAAATGTATATTTGTCCTGGGATCGGGTACCACACCAATTAGTAAACCTAGGAAATAATTCAGAAACCAAAGTAGGAAGATGGCCTAAAATGATTTTAAACAGGAATATGCATTGTTTAAACTGGATCATGTAGTCAAGTGATAAACAGTTAGACAACTGAAAAAGAAGGCAATGGTGAGTGCGAGATGGGACCTGCAACATAAACTTGAGAACTGAATTATAAATTACCCTGAGACAATCCAACAAATTTTTACCAGCAGACAAATAAAGTAATAAACCATAATCCAGGTTGCTAAACAAAAAGCTGTGGGCTAGCAGGAACCTGGATTCTTTTGTGAGACAGGTTTTGACACAGTAAACCAGGATGTAATCTTCTGCAACACGTAGCTCTTGCAGCGTCTTTAGCATGTTGTTGTGTCCCAAATGTAGGATGGCAAAGAAGAAGATGTTTGTTGTGTTGATCCACATATTGGCCAGAAGTTCTCTCAGAGAGCCAGTGCTGACCACAATTGGTCTTCACAGTGAATCCCACACATTTTTGAGGCTCTTGGTCAAGCAGTATAGCATGGCATATATTAGATGTTGTACTGTCAGGAATTCAAATTTTTCTTTCATGATGGTGCAGTTCATCAGCAACTCATTGAAACAGTGTATTTCTTCCCTGAACTTGGCTGTTGGGTCATATGAGAGAGTCTTGTGAAATGTATTATCTGATAATTGGCACAGAACTTCTTTCTCATATTTATCCCCATCCATGAGGATGAATGCACCCCCTTTGTCCACTTAAGTCCCTGTTATTCTTTTAATGGATTCAATAGTTTCAAATTCCTGCTTAGTGTAGTTACAGAATATGGATTTATTTTGTTCCTTAAAGGGGAACAGTCAGTAGTGTGGGGCAGATCCCAGTGTACACTTTGTGGGAAGAAACATTGTGGTTTACTTACTGTTTACTGCAATATAGTAGATTATATCAAACTCATTTTGCTTAGTTGTATTATGACATAGTACAGCTACGTAAGAACTTACTGTAACAGTAGATCTTCGAGAACAGCTCTTGCAGCAGGTTACACCATTAGGACAGAAGCCAGCAGATGCCAGGATCCCACGGAAATTTTCTAGCTAGCAGTATACAGCAGGAACCGCCTCTGATGTCAGTCCCACCCCGATGTCAGGTGTAGTACAAAAGAAAGCGGTCCCCCAGAATCCCCAGTTCTCCCACCGGAGACTCCCAGCTGCTGGATGACATCAGAAGAGGAGACTGAGGATCCGCCATCAAATGGTAAACAGAAAAAAAGGCTGTGAATGCCTTATCCTAGGAGAAGGATGTTGGAACCAGAATCTACCTCCAGCAGGGAGAGAGAGCGGTCTGATCTGGTGGAGCCAGAGCTGCGGGAGTCTAAGGCCCGGGTTGGGGATCTAGACCTAGCCTTCTCCTGGTGCTTGTCCCGGTGCTTATGGGTCTTCAAGGATGATTCTCCCCTGGAGGAAGGTTCTTGGGCCATCTTTTTGAGCTTTTCTTCAAGAAGATACACCTGTAGTGCCTTCTGACAGTGGATTCTGGTGCGGCTATTGAACCCTTGGCAAAAGTTGCAGGCCTTGATATCGTGGTCCAGGCCTAGGCAACGCATGCAGAAGGAGTGAGGATCCTTGAAAGGGATCTGTTTTCCGCAGACACACTTAGAAAGGTGACCCTCAAGTGAAGGAGTTGGAGAGGACATCTGTTAGTGAAAAAACACCCAGAAAGTTCTGTAGTCATCGTAAGCTAGGTAGAGACTGAGAGGCCAATGCTGGCAAGTCGACGGCAGGAAAAGACCTGGGGATTCTGGGGGACCACCTCCTTTTGTACTATGCCTGACGTTGGGGGTGGGATCTACATTGGAGGCAGTCCCTGCTGTATACTGCTAGCTAGAAAATTTCCGTGGGGTCCTGGCACCTGCCGGCTTCGGTCCTAATGGTGTAACCTGCTGCAAGAGCTGTTTCTCGAAGTAAGATCTTTTTTTACTACAAATCCCAGAATCCTTCAAAGCTGACAGAGCAGTAGACAGCAGTGGCAGATTCAATAGCCTGCAGTGCATGTTAGAGCATTTATAATCTCCAGTCACATGTTTTCCAGGACTTCTTTTCTCCAGGTGCTAAGTAAAGTCCTTTGTGACTGCACATAGACTATGCAGGACACCGGAAGCAGCAAACAAAAGACCAGAGTTTATATCAACTTTAACATGCACTGCAAGCTATTGAATCTTCTCACTGCTACCTACTGCTCTGATGTCATCTGCAGGAGATTCTGGGATCTGTAGTAAAAAATGTCAGCCTACAAGTAAGCAAAATTATTCTGATATAGTCTACTATACTGCACTAAAGAGTAAGTAAACCAAAATGTTTTTGAACACAAACTACACATTGGGACCAGCCCCACACACATGAGTGTGGGGGTCATTTGTGTTGACGTGTTCCCTTTTAAATAACTTTCAAGATCTCTTTCACAAGCATACCAGTTTCATAGACTGCAGCCACTAGTATGATTGGTGGAATAAAGCTGGATTTCACTCTTAACGGTTGTATTTCAGGTCTCCGCAGATTACCATCTGGAATCTCTTCTTCCAATCATGTAAACACATCTAATATGTTATTATGACCCATGTTTAGATCTTGGTGGTAAAATGCTCATAGATTTAATTGTAGCTTGGTGGTAAAATGCGCATAAATTTTGGTTCTGAGCAACCTGAAAGACCTCCTGACACCATACACTTCTGGTCACTCCCTTCAGTCAATGGATGTGGGGCTTTTTTCTGTTCCGAGGTCACATTTAAAATCATTGAGGGATAGGGCATTCAGACTGGCAGCTCCACTTTTCTAGAATGCCTTTCCATCTGAGGTGACAGGTGTCACTTCCCTGACCTTTTTAAATCTAAACATGAGGCCTACCTGTTTACTACCTGTTTTGGGGCATAATACTGTTGTTTTCTTATTCTTTTTGACATTATGACAGTGCCTATTTATTATCTGTTTTATTATTTATTGTTTTAATTGTACTTTAATTAATCTGTTCTGCTTTTGTAAGGCAACTAGAACCCCTATGATTGGGTGCCATATAAATAAAATTGTCTTGCCTTGCCTTCCTGGTAGAATGTTTAAGATCCACAAATGTGTTAAAATCTTTACTATTAGAAGTTGGTACAAGTGACAAACCCCATTCAAAAGTTCACCTTTCCAAGTCACTCAATTGGTAGCTGAATATCGTAATTACAATAGAACTTGCTCGTGGCTGTGCTTCTGCAAACATTATATTCCCAGCCTGCTGTTCAGCATCTAGTACTACCAGTGGCCTCTCTGTTGATGACTGCAGTTCTGACTCCATTCTCCTCTCTGGTGGTACTCTGGTTCTCTGTTGTTCTTCTGGTCGTGTCTGCATCTGGCACCTTGGTACTGGCCTCACCCTTCCCCTGGTGCCCCTTCTCATTGGTCTTTTTCCCTGAATCTCATTATGCTCAGGCTTCTTCTCAGGAGCCTCCATGGCAACTGCAGCTGTTGGCAGTGGGGGGGGGGACTTCTGGACATAACACTAGTTGGATTGGTGGAATTGAGTACTGGCTGCCCCTAAAAAGGTTCAGCACTTGATGTTCCATCCAACTCAACCGCTGATGTATGTATCTTGTCCTTTCTGTTCAGTGCTTTTCAAAACTGATCTAGTCATTTGATTAGTCTTATGGCCCCAATTAAATAATCTTCCTCCTAGACAGCCCAACCGGTCATTCTCAAACTTTCCTTGTTTTACTGTCTTAATCGGGTTATCATAGTTTCTGTTAGCTGCTGTTGATACTTTTGGTTTTCCGAGAAAGTTTAAAGGGTTTTCACCCACTCCTCTCTTTGTATCAGCAGTTGTTTTGCTTCTGCTTCAATCTCAGCAGCATCTTTCAGAATTAACTGGATAAGTTCTGTAGAAGACTCCAATAGGTATGACTGCCAACTAGCTAAGAATCTGTCTTTTTCAATCCCAAATGCTGGCTGTTTAACCAGTCTGAGACACTCAATACATGGTTTACACTTAAGTAGGCCTCAAGGTTGACCTGTTGCCAAAATAGATGATGTGCTTTCAGTACAACTCTTTCTAATTGAGCAAAAGCATCTTTAATATTGTATGGTGCTTCAAGTTGATCCTCTTCACTTAGGGATGTCGGTGTGTCTATATATGCAGAAGCTGTAAGTAGGGGGTCAGAATCCCCTTCTTTATAAAATATTGATTATGTGTGGTTCATAGCTCAGTGTTTATGTAACATATTGTAGCTGAATGATGTAGGTGGTTGGATACAGAGGCCAGCTGTTAAGTAGACAATGGTTGCTAGATAGTAGTAGTATGGAATGATTTGTGCTTAGGTACTTCAGTATGAACATGATCAAGTCGATGATTATGGTACGTATGAATCAGATAGTATGAGCAATGAGCTTAGATGCTTGAACTGAGAATTGTTTGTTATTATTTGATGGTTTTGGCTTTTCTCTGTATCCCACCTGTAACGAGGAAGCTTTGTCTAGTATTATGAGACCTCCCAAAAGAAATTACATCAACGATTGTTCTATATCTGCCTGATGGAGTCAAGCAGTAGTACGCCTCTAATAGTATGAGTAGATGATCACCTCCTCCAACTCCGGAGAGTGTGACCAGTAGCACGCAGGAGAGGAAAAAAAACCTTGGGGGAAAACCTCTGAGGAACCATGGCTACTGACCTACCTGTCCTTCTGGGCATACTAAAGGAGAGTAATCCTAATAATCTAATCAGCTAATCTGAGCCCAAATGTAGGACCCAGTCCAGAAAAATGGAGGACTGAAGATGTATGTAATTGTGACAAGTCAGATGAATAGAGCAAGCATCCATTCAGTAAATCCCAGGTTCGAGTGAAGGGTATCCTGATGAGTCCTGAATAGTCAAGCAGAGGAGTCCTAGATGTCGAGAACTGAGGTTGAGTCAAATGAAATAGTGTTGTCACAAGGTCCGAGAAGCGGTAAAGCATAATAAGAATAGTGAAGGTCTTCAGGAGAAGCTCAACTAAGTGTCCTGGGAGAAAGAAGCAGCAGTAATTCCATGGCTGAAGCAGCAGGGCAAATTATCCATGAACAGATGATGAACTAAGAAACGTCCAGAGGCGAATCCAGGAAAGGAGCTTCCAGCAGGCCGATACTGGAGCAAGTAAGCATATAGTAGAATGTGTGAATTTCCAGGCCCCGAGCTGGGTGAGGCAGAAGTAGAGTAGAAGTAGGAAAACCTCTCAGCCCGATGGGTGAAGGTAGATCATAGAAGCAGCGATTAGTAGGTAAACCCCCCAGCCCGATGGGCAAAGGCAGGTCACCAGTAAGTACAATAGGAGTAGAGTATATTCTTACGAGATGATATAGACAGCAATGGCTGTAGAGCTGAGCTGGAATCTTGCATCCATCGAGTAAACTCCAAGTTAGAAGATCCAGGAGCAGGAAATGAGAAATGACCGGTGAAGAATATCTGACGAATTGGAGAGCCTCTGAGATATCAGTAGTTGCGTAACAATGCTAACATCTACGTTCCAAAGCTGGAATGATACCATAGCTAGAAATGACTGGTGAAGAATATCCAATGAGTCCGGAGTAGTCGAGCTTAGGAGTCCTAGATGGTAACAACTGAAGAGGCTGAGTCACATGAAGTAGTGTTGCCACAGTGTCCGAGAAGCCCCATAGCATAAATCAGGATAGTGAATGTCTGCAGAAGAAGCTCAAAGTGTCCTGGAAAGAGTGTAACAGTAGTAAGTTCATAGGACAGAAACGGCCGGGCAAGCATCTGAGAATAGATGAGGAACTTCTAAACATCCAGATGTGAGTCCGCAATAAAGGACATCCTGGGGCTGGCTGACAGCAACGTGTAGGCGTATGGCAGAATATGCAAATCTCCCAGCCCCGTGCTAGGCAAGGCACATGTGGAGCTCCTGAGGCTAGCAAATGAGAGATAAGTGGATGGAGTGATTGTATTCAGGCTCTGATGCAGACAAGGCAGAATGAAATAGAAGTAGTATGATTTCCAGGTTTCCATTACCAGAGGCTAGTACTGTATAATACATGGAATGGTAGAAGACCTGCAAGAAGACTATTGACTGACGAATCCAGTTCCAGTAAAGCATGATATGATTATAAAATGAGCTTAGGTGATGATATAGAAGGCAATGAAAGTAGAGCTGAGCTGGAATCATGGCAGGCTTTGAGGGCACTAAATCTGAAGCTCTGTAGAGAGGTTAGGAAGCATTCATGAAGTATGACAGGGTGAGCCCAAATAAGTATGAGCGAGTGGACTGCATAATTTAAGAGATAAAGTAGCAAGTAATGCATCAAGGTAGGGAGATGAGATGGAATAGAACATGGCAACTAGTCCCTTGGTGCACAGCTTAACTGAGAGCTGGTGAGGTAAGTAGAGAGGCAGCTAGTTCCAGGTAACATGAAAGCGCAGCCAGACCCATGTAGGTCTGCTGGTAGTAATAGAGCGTGGCAACTAGTCCCCCGGTGATAGGCGCAGCTTCTTCATCGGTTGGTGAGATAAGAGAAAGGTGACTAGCTCCAGGTAATAGGGCAGTGCAGCCAAACCTACGGAGGTTTGCTGGTAGAAAAGAATGTGGCAGCTAGACCCTCGGCTGAGATGCACAGCTTAACCCATCGGCTGGCGAGGTGAGTAGGGATGCGGCCAGCCTCTGGCTACAAGAAAGTGCAGCCAGACCTTTGAAGGTCTGCAGGTAAGTAAGTAAAGTGGCAGTACATGGCTGTAGAGTGAATGGATAGTTCCAGGAGTGCTTGACTTGATAGGTAAAAACATGCAGCCACTTGACGAGGCATAGTGGAATCAGTAAGAATGAGAAACTGATTGTAAGTATCAGGCAACACAAAGAAGGAACCTAGCAATATCTGAGATGGATTAAGTGTCTTAGGCATGGCGCTAGCAATGTTGTGACTGCAACAAATGAAACAGCAATCAGTAATTACAGTAGACAGATGGCTTCACAGGCAAGATTCAGCTTAACATAGTGAGCGTATGCAGTACCTGTATCCATTGTGAAATGTACAAGGTAGTAGACTAGCTTGTCCTGATAAACTGTAGGTAAGGTAAGGCATGATAAGGCCCAAAAGCACACTCAAAATGGAGCACAGTATGCGGTGAAATTAAGGTAATCCTGGGGGGGTGGTTGTGTGGTTCCTCCGCCGATCGCTGGCTCCTGTAGTAAAGGTGAAGGCTGAGTAAGAAAAATGGTAGACGTATGGTTAAATAGTCAAATTTGGTGAGAAGGTGTAGATTCACACAGTACCTGATATCCATTGTCAAGTGCGCAACACCACTCTATGAAATAGCAGTCCAGATAACTGTAGTTAAGCAAGACATAATATAAGGCCTAAGTAATGGCATATACAAGTACCTCAATACACCTCAGTTTGTTATGTTAAATTAGCACTACTGCCTGCATCTACAGTACTTCCTGCATCCACTCCAACATTCGTGACCTACTTTAGTATTCAGCTGGCAAGTACACATATGCGGGTCGAAGAGGGATCAAACAACTGAAGACGGAGCTCTTGACGTGGTGGACAGCAGTTGAAGTGGTAGGATGGCTTTAAGGTGAATGCCGTCTCAGAACCAATGCCCAGCATATGATAGAGGTGATGGACATAGAGTGGAAATGAAGAGAGATACCTTAGGGGTGAGCTGCAATAAATGTCCTGACTTTGATATTCAATGGAACAAAAAACAAGTATACGCTGGCAGGTGGCTGAGCCAGCTGAATACTAAAGTAGGTCACGAATGTTGGAGTGGATGCAGGAAGTACTGTAGATGCAGGCAGTAGTGCTAATTTAACATAACAAACTGAGGTGTATTGAGGTACCTTGTAGAGTGTGAATAGCCTGGCGCAAGCAGCAGGCAATGCCATAATTTGATTGTAAAGAACTTTGTGCTAGCAGAATTACTGATGTTTGGTTGGAAGGTATGTTGTTCTGACACTTGCACCTGGGCCTGGTAAAACAAGGCGAAAAGGCTCAGTAATGTATCCTGCTATGAGGTAGATTCGCAGCGCTACTTTGTAGATCCTGCCATGGAAGCACATTATAGTTCACCGCCCGGTGAGGGCGGTGCAGGCTGTGGAGCAAAGGGCTGATGGTAGCACTCAGTTATAATGGCCAGAGCATCGGAGCAAGCTTGCAAGGCATTGCGAGGAGGGCCATGGGCAGAAGAGAAGGTAGCAGCATGGAGAAGCTGGGCTAATCCTAGCGGTGTCCAATGGAAGACAGAAGGCAGTGAGGCAGGGTGAACACTCCCCCGAATCTAGGACAGAGGAGCCAGATGAGACACGGCAGCGGAAGCAGGTGCTGCAGTGGATGATCTGCGGCACGGCCGACAGAGCCCCCAAGAAAAAGAGAAAACAACCAAGGCACAGAACAGCATTGGAGGGACGGAGCGGGGAGGGCAAATGGAAAGAGAGAGCAGGGAAGCAAACAGAATGAGGGAAAAGAAGGGCACAGAGAAACCAACACAAGGCAGGGAAGGGGGGGGCCCCAGCCGCACCACCGGAAGCGAGTGCGACTCACTCTAAGCAGAACGGGGAGTCTCCTGCTTGGATTAAATAGGATGTGGAGGAGGAGCTATTCCCCCACATAACCACGGGCTTACGCCCTTCAATTCTTTAAAGGAAATCTAGTTTGTTACTGATGGGGTGTTGTTGCCATTCATAAAGTCACTCACAGGCTCCACAGACATTTCTTATTCAAACCGATACTCTTCTCAAGCAGGCCGCAAACCAATGCAGTCTGAAACAGAAAGGCAGTAACATCTCAGAGAGAGCATGTTCTCACAGACTGCAGAAAGCTGGGCTCACAATCAATACTGGAAAAAAAACACAGCTTGGCTATTGTATAATACAAAAATTTTATTACAAGACATTCAATCAACAACATCTCCATGATTGCCAACATTTCATGCAATGATATATGCTTTTTAAAGCTAAAAGCCACTTACACTAAACCCCCATTTAAATAAGCACATTTTCAAAGTGACACTGCTTTACATTAAAGCAGCAGTACTAGTTAAGTAGGAAATGTTTGTCACTTACCTGATTTTTCTGATGGCCTTATTCAGCTTCAATTCCAGTTTAAGTATTGTTAAACCAAGATTTAGTTTTTTGTATTTTTAATAAATTGAAATAGTGCTGTGGATCCACAGGAAATATTGCTGGCCCTCTATTTACAGCTACCCACCCCCTGGATATTCCTGCATGCTGTATTCACTTCCTTTTGTTCCTGCTGAAGCGCATTCATGATCCTAGTATGCTTTCTGAACTCATATTGAGACGCAGTAAAGTCACGTGTTTCACCTGCTATTTTCTACTGATTACAGGATGTGCTGTTGCTGTTCTTTGAAATCCTTGGGTAAATATCTTCTTTGCTGTCCCCCACCCCATACCATGTTGTACTGTTTTGCTAACACTAACTGTTTTGGTAACATTGCCTACCCTATTAGATCCCATTCCTTCGTGTCCAGTGCCCCCCCGCCAATCGATGATCCTACAGTTTAATCCAGCAGGTCATTCCCTGGTTCTGGTGGTACCCTTCTTCCTGTTCACCACTCTGATGCTCCCCCCCCCCATAATGTCCAAACAACCGTTCTGTGTTCGGCCAGTCAGTTTTCTTACCTCTCACTCCTGTTTGCAGGCATTCAAAAATAATGTATGTGGCTGGGGCCAGCGACCAGCAGAGCCCTCCATGCTCACAACCACATCTGGCTGCTGCCTGATAACAGAAAGCGAACATATTTGTTCTCTGCTATCAGACAGCAGCCAGCTGTGGTGTTGAGTGAAGGGCTGTGCCTGTCGCTGTCTGTAGCCCCATACATTATTCTTGAGCACTATGTGCCATGAGTGAGGGGTAAGAAACAAAGCAGGTGACACAGATGAGTTGGTTAGACAATACATGAGGGGGTGATTGCAGTGGTGATCAGAGATGGAGTACCATTAGAGTCAGGGAATGAGTTGTGAGTATCAGCAATTTGGGGGGGTAGAATGTTAACAATGACCCTCACAATGAGATAAAGTTCAGGGCACAGAAATACATTACAAGGACCTCTTAATTGGAAATTGCACCAATTGTGAATGCACACTCGACCAGAAGAGGAGGAACAGTGGCAAAGGTTGCATTACCGACAGGCACAGCAGGGCACATAAACAAACAAACACGCTGGCTTTCCACACAAAACAAACATTTTAAAAGATGAAAATGCTGGAACTTGCAAGAAAAAACAATGCTAGTTGCAAATCAGGGGGCGAGGACAACTATAGTCATTAAAAAAAGACCTTTCATTAAACTAGTACTGCTGTTGTAAATAGTATTAGTGACAAAAAAAGCAAACTCGAAGGAATAATAAATGTAATATGCAATTGCAAGTGCAGTATCATGCACTAAAAGCACCTGTAGTGTGGGAACAGAGGTAACATCCTGTCTGGGGTAAGGGTAAAAACAAAGTAAAGGAGGCAAAAAGGAAAAACTTAAAACACCATATCTAGGGTCCAGTAACAAAGGGTTAAGCAAAGTAAAAAAGAAGAAAATTAAAAAGATAGACCACAACAGCACAACCAGGCACATATATCAAGTGACCCCACCAAGCAGAAAAAGTCTTAAGCTGACAATGTTGTGTGGAGTTGAATTTAAAAAATTAGAAACACCTTGTCTAGGGTAAGCATACCAGTTCTTCCAGTTAACATAGAGAGTGCGGGAATGGGAATGCTGGGAGTGGTGCGGTGCAGTGGCTGTGGGATGGCAATTTTCAGATAGATCTTCTAGAGACTGAGGCGCTGTCCAGTCTGCATATACCTCTCTTGGCTGAGGGAGAATGTCACTAGACTCTGGACTGAGTTGGCAAGGATTCAGGAGACCTCTTCTTCACCCACAGGCCACCCAGTCTACCACCATTCCCCACAGAGGATGCCAAGGAGAAGAACTGGTTGGATTGTTGTGGGCTCCAGGAGGGTAGGGTGGTGTATTGGAGGAACATTCCTCAGCCAGTGCCACTGCAAAACTCATTTGCCACTCTGGTAGGATGGGACTGTTGGGAGGCGGTGCCCATGGTAGTGGCCAGGGAGGACATGAGGGTCCACCCCAGAGAAGATCTCATGATGGGGGAGAGAGAGAGAGAGAGAGAGAGGACACCAGCAAAGGAAAAAGCAACTTCTGGTGGGGGACTCAGTCATCAGTGGGGTAGATTTGGGAACAGGAAGGGAGGGAGGGAAAGATGGAGGAGAGGTGCTTGCCAGGGATGGAAAGCAGATCTTTAGGATCACTAGTGTGATGGGAAAAGAGGGAGATCTGGATGTTATCGTCCACCTGCTGACAAATCAGGCTGGCTAGGGATGGGGATGGGATTCTGAAAGAGGATTTTAAGGAACTGGGGAGGGGTTTTAAGCAGGTAGCACACTCAGTGGCTTTCGTTGAGTTGCAGCCTGTCTATGGCAGTGAGGAGGATGGGGGATCTCCACATCAGGAGCTTCAACTTGTGGTTGAAGCAGTGATATAGAGAGTATGCATTTGGCTACATTGAGGACTGGGGGCCAACCTTGCGGGATAAGGGCCTATACAGGGCTGATGGCTTGCATCCACCTGGGAAGGTAATCTTAGAACTCAGTGGATGGTTTAAATAGTTTTCTTTGATGAACATTTAAATTAGTAGAGAGGAATGGCGGAATAAATCAGGGAGGTATAAACTGTCCCTCCAAAGAGTGAAGCAGAGAGAAGGGAAGACTTTAGAGGTGATAAATCCCCCCAGGGTGAAAAATAAAGAAAAAAAACATCATGGTTGAAATGAAAGGGGACTGGAACACAAGCTGTAAAACTAGAAGTGAAAAGGAGGCAAAGCAAAAAGGAAATGGGGGGGGGGTACCAGTCAGAGTGGTAACAATATGTGGAGGCCATGGATGAAAATGCAAGAACTCAGGGAAATAAACTTCTAGAGACCTGGAGACCATCTTGGCAGAAGAAGACCTGGATATCATTGCCATTACTGAGTCATGATGCACAGGAAACCATGACTGGGACATGGCCATCCCAGGTTATAATCGGTTCAAGGGTGGGGAGGGGAGGAAGGGTATAAGGGTTGCACTGTATGTAAAGAAGGCATCAAGGTGATGTAAATGCAAGGGACCTGGGAGGGAGAAGGGCTGGAGGTACTGTGGGTCACTCTGGAGACAGGAGCCGGTGCCACTATTCACACTGGGATAATATGCAGACCTGCAACACAGGGGTAGGAAGTGGATAAGGCACTGAAGGAAGTCAACGGCACAATGGCAGAAAAGGGGTGGTGCTGCTAGTGTGGGACTTCAATCTGCTGGATGTAGATTGAAATCTCGTGACATGAATGCACGCTGCCTTTCGGCCACCTGGTCCATGTCATGGTTTCTGGAAGCACTCTGTGTGAATGACAGCGTGATGTTTAGCTAATTTTGTTGGCCAGTTCTGCTGCCATTGCACTCTGCACTTTAGACTTTGTGATCTTACCTGGACTTTTTAGCACATTTTTTAATAAATTGAGCCACCATTACCAAAAAGGTAAGCGGCATTTTTATTTGTTATAGTGCTCTTTGCGCTGGGTTAAGTGCTAACAAGGTTCGGGGCTTGTCGGTTCCCTGTCAGTGTTATACTCAGTTCAGGAAAAATAGGGTTGAAAGGAAGGGAGGAGGGGTGGTGCTGTATTTAAAGGAGGGTATCAAGGCAACAGAGACACAGGGAATCCATGGGGGAATGCAGGGGTTGGAGGTCCTGTGAGTCACCCTGGAGATGGGAAACAGAGCTACTATTCACATTGGCATCATCTACGGACCTTCAATAGAAGGGGGATAATTTAGGTAAGGCACTGGTGGAAGCCACTGGCACACTAGCAGAAAAAAGAGAGGTGCTGCTGGTTGGGGACTTCAGTATGCTTGATGTAGATTAGCGGCTCCTAGCTGCAGCTTCAGCTAGAAGAAAGGACATCCTAGACTCCCTGTAGGGGGTGGTTCTCAGGCAACTTGTCAGGGAGCCCAGGACACAGTATCACAGACATCAAGATGGGAGACCACCTCAGGATCAATGAGCACCGTACAGTGTGGTTCAGCATCAGGACAATGGTAGAAGAAGGCCACACAAGTACAAGGACCCCGGAGTTCAGCAGGGCTGATTAAAAAAAAAAATAGGTGAATGACTCAGAGACGACCTGGTGGGGGGATGACTTGGATGGGGTGGAGGAACAGTGGGCTAAGTTAAGGGAAAGCACAGTGAAGGAAACAAACCTCTGCACAAAGGAAGCGAGCAAACAAAAGTGGAAAAAGAGAATGCTGTAGTTCTCAAAGGAAGTGGCTGAAACGGTAGTAGCTAAAAGGATAGCTTTCAGGAGGTATAACAAGATGCAGAGGGAAGAGGATATGGAGGTGTATCAGAAGAAGCAGAGGAAAACAGTGAAGTGGTGAGGAGCGCAAAGGCACAAACTGAGGAACTGAGGCCTATCTCCTGGTGCACCAGTTATCTGTCTGACCGCTCACAGCGTGTAAAAATTAATGGGACCTACTCAGACATCTGTCCCATCTTTTCTGGGGTTCCCAAGGGCTCCATTCTGGGCCCCTTACTATTCTCCCTTTACCTTAACACCCTTCCACGCTCTTGCTCGGGGAACATTCTATGTACATCTGATGCAGTCATCTTGCCTCAAGTCAGAACCCTACTGCCTCCAGGACTCGCTGCAGAAGTCCTTCACTGAAGCCGAGGGCTGGTTCAAGGAACATAGATTGGTGATAAATCTTAAAAAAACAAAAACCATGTTCTTCACTCATCCCCAAAACAAGTCCTGCAACTTCAAACTCCTCATTCACTCTGGGTCCTCATTCCCACTCGAACAAGTTTGCTCCTATAAATACCTAGGGATCCATTTTGACCCCTCCCTCTCCTTCCATGGACACATCGCTGCCCTAGCCACTGCCACTAATATCCGATTGGGCATCTTACATCGAGTTAAACACTGCCTCCCCCGGGCTCTTGACTCGCAGTCACCTCCCTCTATCCTGCCCCTAGTGGACTATGGACTGCCGGTGTATGGTGCTGCTGATCAGACCGCGACCCATAAAATTCGCACTACTCTGAATAAGGCCTGCAGGTTAATTACTGGAGCACCTAGGATGACACACACCTGTCTACTGTATGCTAAAGCGCTGGTACTTGATCTCAGCAGAGCGCCTCAAATATCTTACCTGTACCCTTACAAAAGACCCTCCTTGGGCTTTCCCCACCAGGATTGACCACCACCATCGCTCTGTCCCACTAGTTCATACTGGACCTCTGGGAAAACCTCTTGTTATCCCTAGAGCTAGGAGCCTCACGCCAAAGAGTCTTCAGCTTTAGGCCCCTCCTGGTTCAACACACTGCCCCTCCATCTCAAGCTCCAACTATATCGGTGCTTCAAAACTTCCTTACGTAACCACCTTATTAACACCCGATGCTGTAACTGCCACTAGTCAAAGTCGTACTCAATACTTATGACAAAGCTTATTACTAAGCTGCTAAGGACGATATAACTCTGGTATTGTTTGCATCCATCCTACCTGTACCAGCTTGTTTGTATCTATGTCTTAATTTTACTGTTATACTTATGTGTTGTACCGCTATACTGTGTATTTTGGTTTGTCTTACTGTGACAAGGTACCTTTGTAAATGAGCCTATGGCTCAAAGGTTTTCCAAACTGCTGTTTAAATAAATAAAATAAATAAATAAATAAAAACAATAGCCCAAGGAGTAAACAAAAAGGAACAAGACATTTTTAGGTACATAACTGAAAACAAGAAGACTAGTGGAGGGAATGTGAGGTTAAGAAGGACAGGTGGAGACTGTGTAGAGAAGGATCATAAAAAAAGCAGATATCCCAAATAAATACTTTTGTTCAGTCTTCACAGAGAAAGGAGAAGGGGATGGGCCACATAAAAGTAACAGGGACATTGGAGAGGGGGAGGTAGACACAAGTCCCTTTACAGAGGAGAGTCTCCTGAAGGGAATCATAAATCTGAAAGTGCACAAAACTATGGGGACAGATGAAGTACACCCAAGGATACTGAGGAGCTCAGGGAGGCACTGACTTCACCTCTGACAATCCTTTGTAACAACTCACTAGAAACAGGATTGGTTCCAAAAGACTAGAGACGAACATATGTAGTCCCTCTTCACAGCCTGGTGCTGGTGGTGGGGAAGCTAATGGACTCACTTCTAAAGGAAAGGATTGTGGAGTACAGTATCTTGAATTCAGCAGGTTACAAATAACATGAGAGATTTATTTGACCTGGTGACCAGGGAAATCCATCCAGGTGGGGCAGTGTGGATGGCCTATTTACATTTCAATAAGACTTTCAATATTGTTCCACATAGGAGACTCTTGGGAAACTTGGCAGCTTAGGGGTGTGTCCAAAGGTGGTAAACAGGGTATCAAATTGGTTAAGGGATATGTGACAGAGGGTGGTGGCAAATGGAGTTTACTCCAGGGAAGGAAGGATGAAAAACAGGGTGCCACAGGGCTCAGTACTAGGACCAGTCCTCTTTAATGTCTTTATATCTGACACTGCAGATGAGTTGGAAGGGAAGGTCTGTCTCCTTGCAGATGACACCAACATCTGCAATAATGTGAACACTCCAGAGGGGGTGGAAAGAATGTGCAGAGTCCTGAGAAAACTTGAGGAGTGATCAAGGGCATGGCAGCTGGGTTTCATTGCGTAAAAGTGCAAAATCATGCACTTAGTGCACAGAAACCCAGAGGCAGAATATAATATGGAAGAAGAGGTGTTGACAGTCACCAAACAAGAAAGAGACCCGTGAGTAATCATATTATATGATTTCAAGGTGGCGAAGAAGTGTGACAAGGTAGTGGGTAGGGCCAGTGGGATGTTGGGATGCATAGGAATGGCTATCACCAGCAGAAGAAGGGATGTGGTGTTACCACTGTATAGATCACTGGTGATACCCCACACTGAATACTGTGTCCAGTTCTGGAAACCACATCTCAGGAGAGACACAGACAGAGTGGAGGTAGTCCAGAGGAGGGCAACTAAAATAATGCAGGGTTTGCATCAGAAGCACTAGAAGGAGAGACTGAAGGACCTCAATATGTACACCCTGAAACAGAAAAGTGTGAGGGGGATATGGTAGAGACCTATAAATCACTCAAGGGGGTAAATAAGGTACAGGAGGGGAGTATTCTTCAGAGGGAAAGATGTACAAGAACAAGAGGACATGCAATGAAGCTGGAAGGTGGTAAATTCAAGAAAGATGTGAGGATGTACTTCTTCACTGAAAGAGTGGTGGATGCCTTGAATAGTCTTCCAGTGGAAGTGGTGGGGATGAAATCAATGGTAGTCTTCAAGCATGCATGGGATAGGCACAATGGAATCTTAGAAGGAAGCAAGGGGGAGCGAGACAGATCAAGTAGGGTCTATGGTGGCGGTATAGGCAGGGGAAAAAAATGGGCAGCCTGGGGGGGCTAAGTGGTCCTTGTCTACAGTCAAGTTCTATGTTTCAATGTTTCTGTGTACATCTTAGCTGGATTATAACCCCAAAAAAAGACAAGGACCAAACATGCGGAGAAGGAACCAGAGGAGGGAAGGAAAGAGCCTTGGGTGGGCATGGGCAACAAGACATAAAATTGAAACATAGTTAAAAACATTTTATAAATCCACAGTGACCCAGATACTCTGAGCACACTGTTTCTTACATGTGAACTTGATGCTCATCTGCCGTATTCCCTTAGAAGCTGACACCTGTCCACTGTTTGCAACTCACAGCTATTGGCAATTGAAGAACAGACAAGGAATTTGACCACACACAACTGACTCAGGTTTATGGCATGCACTAATCCTGACAGAATTTATAAAGTGCTAAGCAGACTTTTGTGTCACTCAAGCCTTAATGTACCCCATAGAATTGTGTGTCACTCATGCCTTAAAGTACGGAGCAGACATGCCTTAAAGTACAAAGCTGAATTAAGAGTCACTTAAATCTTAAAGTATTATGCAAGAATTAGATTCATGTGAGTATTAAAGTACTAAGCAGAATTTAAAGTATTTTAAGCCTTAAAGTGCTAAGCCAAATCAAGAGAGGCTTACTGTAAGTCTTAGAGTCTAAGCAAACCATAAAACATTTTTGAGTTAAGATCACTGATCAGTTTGTAAAGCTATAAGTTGCTTAGAGTTCATGATTGTCCCATCTTAAGTGTGGACTGCAATGCCAGGTGTCCTTCTTCTCAGTTTTGTGCTGCCTTGTTCTGACATTAAATAGCCATGTGTCTTTCTGAAGTCTGACTCCTGCCTTTCCTTCCAGTGAGCTCAGTGGTAGCAAACCACACCATCTTATTCATCACTCCACCACCGAAACAACCCACCTTCTTCAGTGCCCTACACTACTCTCTGCCTTGGCTCACCACAACAGTTGGCATCACAGACCAGACTTATAAGGAGTCCAAAGCAGGTAGTGGCTAAATATGGAGACCACAGTGGTGAAACCACATTATGACTAACCAAATGGAAGTAAGCTTACAAGAGAGGAAGGAGTGCAAAAAGGAGAAATGGAGATGTTATGCAGATGAGAAAGAATAATATCAGTTCCACAAAGCACCCAAAGGAAAAGCGTCAAGGAAAAAAACACAACAGACAAAAGTTCAAGGAGTAACATGTTATACAAGGGGATTTGTATTTTTCATCAGGCCTGAAATGTGTGGTGTGCCAGAGTTTGCCCAGGCCCCTGGCAAGCCCCAGTGCCCAGCCTGTGTCCCTGGACTACAGAGAGATAGGTGCTATGGGCTGTATGTGTTTCTTGTTTATGTTCACCATGCGTGCACACCCAGCGAACATTTTATTAGGAGAGTGAGTTTTGAGAGGTGTGACACTGTCAGTCCAATGTAGAGTATAAGGGGCTCGTGAGTGTCACACCAGTCATCAGCCAGGTTGGTTATGGCACTGTTCTGACTTCCTGGATGGAAGCTTTGTGTAGTTCAAAGGAGAAAGCTGACCCAGTCATAGGGTGGCTCTTTCCTTTGATCTACATAATCTACATATTGCTGCCCAGCAAGCACAGCTGATCTGTCATGATCAGCCTGCTGAAAACTGTCCCTTGTAGTTTTTTTTAATTACACCCTGTAAAAGAGAAAACTGTCCATCGATGTCTGTTGCTGCACCACTGTAACTGCCCCTCCAACCCAATCCATGTTAATATTCCGGCATGAGGTGTCCAATCCCCCATGCTGGATGCTACCCCCACCCTGCCCATTTTGATTCTGCGACAGCAGAAAGCCCACCTCTAGTGCCACCAAACATAACACTGCCACTAAGGGTGCCCAGTCCCCAGTGTCTGTATCTGAACTAAAGAAAATTGTCCTTCATAGTTTTTTTGAATACACCTTGCAAAAAAGAAAACTGTTCATCAATGTCTGTTGCTGCTGTCACTGTAATTGTCAGCCCCCATGACCAACCCACACGTTAATATTCCAGCACAGGGGTGCCCAATCCCCATGCCAGCTGCTATCCCCCCACCCTGCCCATTTAACTTTTGCAACACTGGGGAGCCCATCCCCAGTGTTGCCAAACGTAACCCAACATTGGAGGTACCCAATCCCCCAATGTCAGCACCTGAAATAAAGAAATTTGTCCCCCGTAGTTTTTTCATACACCCTGTAAAAAAGAAAACCATTCATTGATGTCTGTTGCTGCCATTATTCTCCCCACACCTGACTCTCCCACTCAGCACTAACCCCCCCCCCAAGCCCTTACTTACCTACTGTGGTCCAATGCCCTAATCCTGTCTAGACTGCAGACATGTCTTCACTCTTCAACGCTGGACCACAAACTGAGGAAATCAGGAATGCGGTTCAATGTATTTCAAAGGGGTTTTGAACTTGTCATCATAACTTGGTAATTTTTTAATATATTTTGCCCCAAATTTTCAACTTGTCTTTTTGGGGACCCACCTCATGAACAATGGCAATGAAATTAGGCAAATCTGTCCAGAAAGGTAATTTTGTGGTCGCTGCGTGAATCACCTTTCAGGCAGGAGTTTTCAACGTTATCCGCCCTTGTTCATGAGATGGGGTCATAAAAAGGCTATGTTGAAAATTTCAGATAAAAACATTAAAAATCAGCAAAGTTATAAGCCTACTTTATGTTGAAATTCACAAATGCAGGCTCATAACTTTGGTAATTTTCAATATTTTGACCCTAGATTTTTAACATAGCCATTTCTTCACAGTAATTCATGAATGCGACAGTTGTCATATTTCAAATCCTGGCCAAAATGTGTTCTCTCACTTGTGGCATGGAATCACCTTTTTTGCAGGATTTGAACATTTTCTCTACCCTTGTTAATGAGGTGGGCTCATAACAAGGCTATGTGGGATCATAGGAAGACTATGTTAAAAATGTGGGGTACAAATATGACAAAACAACAAAGTTATGAGTCTACATTGGAATTTTTCAATGCATGCTCATAACTGTGGTAATTTTAAATATTTTGACCCCAACTTTTCAGCATAGCCATTTTTTCACACTACCTCATGAATGTGACAACTGACATTTATCAAATCCTACTCAAAACATGTTTTAATACTTATGGTAAAAAATGACGTTTCAGCCATTGTTTTATAAATTACACTTGTCATGCTCAGAAGGAGTGGTCATAAAAAGATTATGTTGAACATTTAGAGTAAAAGTTAAAAAAAAAAAAACTAAGTTATGAGGAAATGAATTGCTCCAACATTTACTCATAACTTTATTTTTGCAGATTTTGGCCCCCAATGTTTAACATATCCCCTGTGTTACCCCACCTCCTGAACATGGCAGGTGTCATTTTTCAAATCCCCTTCGAGACCTGTTTCCACATTTGCACAGCAAATTCACCTTGCGGATGGGATTTTAAAAATTTCACCTGCCTTGATCATAATGTTAGGTCATAAAAAGACTGTTGGACATTTAGGGTCAAAATGTGGGAGCCCACTTAGAAGTAGATAATGCCACTAAGCTGCCGTATCCTGGGTAATTACAATCTAACAATGTGCCAAAGCAGGACACCACTGAAAATGAGACACTGCATCTCATCTGTCTATCCTAGGTAAATATATAGTAAAAATGTATATAAGCAAGACCTGGTACAGCAGCAATAACAGCAATGAATATTCAGCATTGACAAATGCTTGTTTTATTGTCGTCTCCTCAGCTCAGTCCTACAGGATCCTTCGAAAAAAAATTTAACTTTGTCATGTGCTGGGAACCATTGCTGTGGTTGCCCAGTGTGTGAATCTTCTTCCCCCCAACATCATGGAATGGCACATGAGGAATATTAATTTTACAACATGAAGCCCAGGTTTGAAACTGGAAGGCATTTGAAGTGTTGCCATGGAAAGGAGAAGAAGGCTGCAAGAGACAGAGAGTGACCAACTGGCCAAGAAACAGAGGAGGGGTTTACCATAACCATGAAGGGTTCCTTTCTATGTCCTGGCCAATACAGCAAGTCTGGTCAGTGGCAGACAAATTTGATGGTCCAGCTCCTGCAGTAATGTCTTCAGCACTCAAGCATGGTTGTGCAAGTTCTCAGTTCCTCATCAGTAGCTAGGGTAAAGCACAGTTGTACTACAATGACCAGTTTTAGCTGTGGCGGTGAGCTGAAACAAGAAAGAACAGCAGCAGCAGGGCCAAAGCGAGTACAGCACATTTCGTGACAATCCCCAAGAGCAGCACCCAGTCAGGGCAGTGAGTCGATGGCAGCACTATCGGGAATGTGCTAACCACTTGCTTTTAAATAAATAAAAAGAATGTTTGTTTATTCACTCCAGTTGGTGCTTCAAGCAGGGGCCACAGCAGCAGAGAGGGGAAGCCCTTCATTGACAATAGCTAGCTTCCGTTAGGAGCAGCTGCAAGTGGGTGCTCAGCCTGTGATTGGTGCTCCCCATGAGAGGAAGGATGAAGAGGATTCGGCCTGCCCATCAACGCAGAGCTGGTTTAGGGAAAGACTCCAACTGAGGAGTGGTTCAGAGGTGTAGCAGTCCATATAATTGGCTCCTAAAAAAGATGGGAAAGACAGTATCCTTAAAATTTATTTGTGTGTATGTGTGTGTGTCTGCAAGGGGGAGCAAACTCCTCCTTCAGTGCCACAAGTCTCATGTCTCAGTGGAAGGGGCTAATAGATAGAGAAAAAACAACCCCTTACCATAAAGAACAAGCTTGCAACTTCACTCAGAGTTGGTATGGTGTCATCATGAGCCTGAGAGCGAAGCTCAAGTGTTCTCAAGATGTCACCACACCAACAAGGTGTGGAGTTACCAATAAGTTCTTCAAGCTGAGGGGTTTTATATTCTATATAGTACATGTGCAACATACAATAATAAGCCTGTTTCCCAAAAGGAAGATTTTTTACTCGCATTGTGATTTTTTTCACATCTCCTGGCACCTTTTGTTTTAAAATATAACGCTTCATATTGTGTTTTTCTGGTACTGACATCCCACTTTGAAACTGCCTGCAGACTGGATTGTGCTGTAGATCGTGCTCCAGCCCATTGCTCTGACTAGTTGCAGTGCATCACTGATTAGAGTTGATAAGTTTTGAAATAATTCGTGTTCTAAACCATGGATTACTTCTTTGAATGTTCCAAACCTTGAATTATAGGGTTTAGAAAACACAGGAAAACAGGCCTGTTGTGTATTATTACCTAATAATTCAGTGCTGCTCCGTCCAATTAGGTACAAGTTGTCCAGCTGTAAGGAAAGTGAAAGTGATATAGAGCAAGGCAAGAGAGCAAGTGGGCGGGAACACATGGAGGCCAGACCAATCAAGAGCCTCCAGGAGGAATTAAAAAAAAGCAGGAAACAGCTTTTCTCAGTGCACAGTGCTGTGCAGCACCAGCACCGACACCAAATGGCAGCACAAAGAGTTTGGGCTATATTTTATTTAACTTGTGACTAACTAATTTTCTGTGCAGTTTTCTTTTTGCTTTAGCAAGGAGATCCAAGCCTAGGGTCAGCACGATTAAGAGCAAGTGGGCAGGAACACACAGAGATCAGACCAATTGAAAGCCTCTGGAAAGATCTTAAGGTGATCCACCCAGTGTGGCCCATCATGCTCATGTCTCTGAGCATTAGTGAACTGAGCAGGAGTGGAACAGAATACTACTGGCCTCTTAGGCATCGCAGGTGGTAGCAGGCATGCAGGGGGCCCTGCTGGACTGACAAGGTACTACCCGGTAGCTTGCTGTTGCCTGTTTAGGAAGCTAAATGCAGTGGAGTAAAAAGTATCTGTGGGGGACACAACACACAGGTAGCTGCTACAGGTAGGAATAGGGAAACACCCTATCTAGGGTAGTGTGCTAAGTATAGCCCCCCCCCCCCCAGCAGCGACACCAACACAGCGACCTATGTCACTCTCAACAAAATCAACAGTTTGTCAACAGGTCACTGTGTTGGTGCACCTGAGATGGGGTACATTGTCTCCCGGTCCTGTACCCCCTCCCCGAATCAACTGTGACTCGGAGTTGATTATAATTAGTACATGGGGTGTAGGGGGCTGAGACCCCCACATGGGGAGTTTGAGGAGCAAAGCCCCCCAATAGAAAAATGGACTGGGAGACAATCAGAATTTATGACAACTACAACTTGTAGTCGACATAAATCCCATCACTGTGATGCCAGTCGACGAAAGTGTTGTTGAACCAGCATCGTAGAGCTATGTGCTATACCTGTTTAAGAAAGGCAAAAAATGTGAGACTTAAATTAAAAAGTAGGAAAGAAAGAGGCAGGGGGGTACAGGTGTAATAGAGCAAAGTGAGTAAGGGGAAATCAAGAGAAAATAGGGAAAAGCAAGAAACACCCTATCTAGGGTAGGGTGATAATGTTTATACCAATAGAAGATGCAAGTGGGAGAGAACCAAACACAGGAAGAGGGGCAATATGGGCAAGGTACAGTTGATAGCAGTAGGCAGTGATGCATAAAGTCAATTATGGGAATGGTACAGTGAAATGGATGTGGTGCTGCAGTTTTCTGTGAGACATTCTGGAGACGGAGGTGCTACTCCATCTGCATGCATCTCTCTAGGTTGAGGAAGGAGGGTGCCGGTCTCTGGGCCAAGCTGGCCAGGATCCAGAGGACCTCTTCTCCCACCCAGGGGCCACTGAGTCTACTGCTATTATAACAGAGGCTGCATAGGAAAAGGAGGGCCAACTGGACCGTGGTGGGCTCCGCGAGGATGGGGGTGGCAGGTCAGAGGCACATTCCTCAGCCCGTGCCACTACATAATTCCTTCTTTGTTCAGGTGGGATGGGACTGCCGGGAAGAGGCATCCAAAGTAGTGGCAAGGGAGGATGTGGGAGTCCTCTATGGTGAAGGTCCCAAGGTGGGAGGTAGAGGACACCAGCAGAGGAGAAAGCAGCTTCTGGTGGGGGACTGAGTTGTTGGGTGGATAGATTTGGGAACAGGAAGGGGGAGACAGGGAGATAAGGTGCTCACCTAGTACTATGGCTTAGAGAGATGGACAGCGAAGCATAAGGATCACTAGGGTGGCAGGACATGGGAGGAGATGGATGTCATTGTCCACCTGGGGACTAATGACCCGGCAAGGGATGGGGCTGGGAGTTCAGGGAACTGGGCAGGAGCCTAATGCAAGTAGCACATATGGTGGCATTCACTGAGGTACTTTCTGTCTACAGCCAAGGGAAGGACAGGGTACTCCACACCAGGAGCTTCAACTTGTGGTTGAAGAAATGGTGCAGAAAAGAGGGTTTGGCTATATTGGGGACTGGGGACCAACCTGAAGGGATATGGGCTTATACAGGGGTGATGGCCTGTATCCATCTGGGAGGGGAACTGCAGTCCTCAGTGGATGATTTAAATGTTACTTTGATGAACATTTAAACTAGCTGAGGGAGTGGTAGAAAGACAAAGGGAGGGAGGGATACCCCCCCACAGACTGAAGCAGTAGGAAGGTAAAACCTGAAGGGAAAACCCGAGGGGAAGGAAAATCCCCTATGGTGCAGGTTAATGGGAAATGCAGAAAAGTACAGGAAAAGGAGCATAGAAACAAAAGTTGCAAAAAAAGGGGGGATGAGACAAGTACAAGGGAGGGAAGAGGGCTTGCAGGCAACGTGGGAGCAACATGTGAAGGGTCATGGATAAACCCACAGGGACAGAATACTGTTTTCTGTGTCTGTCCTTGTGCACAGCTGACGTGTTTTGGGGCTGACTGCTTTCAGAGCACAAGTCACCAGGCTGTTTTGGGGCTGGGGAGGTTTACCTGTGTCTGACTTGGATGTTTGGATTTTTCTCTGTTTGATTAGCAGGGTATTTTCTCTGTCAAATTGTCATGTAGGGCATCTTGCTGACAGGAAGGCACTCATCGCATGGGTAGGTCAGAGCTTTTAGCCGATTGATCTAAGTGAGGCACAGTTTAGGCCCAAACCCTTCCCACCCCTCACCCCACCCATCCCTGGAAGCATAGTTCCTTTATACCTGGGGTTCTGACATCATTTCAAGACGGCAAGGTGCATATCACTGTCATATCCTCTCTAGCACACTGCACTGACAATATAAGCATACACATTATATAATATATATGTTTCTATATAATAAACCAATCACACACACACACAATAAAAAAAATAAACAAACTAAACAAGGTAGACAGACATGTGGGGAGTAGTGCAATGTAATGGCTTTGGGCAGCAGTCTTCCGGGAGTCTTTCTGGAGACTGAGATGCTGCCCTGTTTGCAGACAACTCTCTACCCTGAGGGAGGAAGTTGCCCATCTTCAGGCCGCACTGGACAGTAGTAAGGGAAGCTCCCCCATCCAGGGAGCACCAGAGCCACCACCACTACCTCAGAGTTTGCGAAGAAAGCACTGCAGTTGGACCACAGTGGGCTCAGGGAGGGTAAGGGTGGTGGAACAAAGGCACACCCAGTCAGTTGTTCCACTCCACAATCCATACACCATTTTGGGGGAGCATAGTTGCCCCATGGAAGCACCCACAGAGGTGACTAAGGAGGTTGCAGACAACTGTCACAAGAGAGGCCCTCGGGAAGGAGGCAGAGGGCACCACAGGGAAAGGAAGCAGCTCCTGGTGGGGGACTCAATTATTAGGGGGATAGAACTGGGGGGAGCAGGGAAAACTGAAGTAAGGTGCCTGCCTGGTGCCATGGCTTGGAGGGACAGGAAGCACATCCTTAGGATCACGAGTACAGTTGCACGGGAGTCTGAGCTGGACGTCATTGTCCACCTAGGGACAAATGACTTGGCTTATCATGAGATTAGAGCAGTGCAGAAGGACTTTGTAGAATTGGGGAGGGGCCTAAGACAAGTAGCACACACAGTATCCTTCTCAGAGGTGCTGCCTGTCAGGGGCAAGGGTGAGGCGAGGATACTTTGCACCATGCAGTTTAACGAAAGGTTGAAAAAATGATGTGGAGCACAGGGGTTTGGCTTCATTGGGGACTGGGGTGCCACCTGGAGGGACACCAGCCTATACTGACAGGATGGTCTGCATCTGTCCAGGAACGGAGCAAGTCTTTTGGGCAATCAGTTTAAATGCTTCATTGGCAAGCTTTTAAACTAGTCAAGGGAGGAGGCACTGATAAGCAGCAGGAAAATCCCAGCCTCCGCTACAAAACAGGGTACTAAATGAGAAAAAGACCAAGGTAGAAAGGTCAGTGGGGGATGCTGCTACAGAAGGTAAAGCCATCAAAAAATGGAGAGCAATGAGTACCAATACCCGTAGTCTGGGTAACAAGCTTCCTGAATTAGTTGCCTTGATGAAGGAGGAACATCTGGATATCGTGGCAGTCACAGAAACATGGTACACACAGAACCATGACTGGGATGTAAACATACCAGGATACACTATCTACAGGAGGGACAGGGAGGGTAAAAGAGAAGGAGGAGTAGCTCTACATAAGGAAGGAATCAAAGCAACAGAACAAAGGGGTAAACAGGAGGAGAAGAAGCACTGTGGGTCAGTTTCAGAGGCAATGGCACCACAATCCGCAGGGGTTGTATCAGACCCTCTCAGGGGAGGAAATGGACAAGGAAATGATAGAAAGTGTACTTAGAATGGCAGATAAAGGGGAGATATTGCTGATGGGTGATCTGAATATGCCAGATGTTAACTGGTGTGCAGTTGCAGCAGCCACTTCTAAGAGTGGGGTTATTCTAGATTCCCTACAGGGGGCATGCCTTAGACGACTAGTATTGGAACCCACTCGAGAGGGAGCAATCTTAGATCTGGTTCTCTCAAATGGAGATCGAGAGAGGATCACAAATGTAGAAGTGGGTAGCCATCTGGGAACTAGCGACCATCGAACAGTATGGTTCACAATAAACATAGCAATAGAGTCAAGCCATACAAAGACAAAAGTACTGGACTTCAGGAGGGCTGACTTTGCCAAAATGGGTGAGTGCCTAAGGAATGCACTAGCAAATGGACAGGAAGGAGGGGTGGAAGAACAATGTGGAATAATAAAATCTGCCATCACAGAGGTAACGAGCCTTTGTGTGAAGCAAATAAACAAAACAAAACGTTGTAAGAAACCACTATGATTCTCAAAGGAGGTGGCAGTGAAGGTTCAAGAGAAAAAGAAAGCATTCAGACAGTACAAGAAATCACAGAAGGAGCAGGACAAAGAATTGTATCAGTTAAAGCAAAAGGAAGCTGGGAAGGCAGTCAGAACAGCAAAGGCCCGAACCGAGGAAAAGATAGCCAACTCAGTTAAGAATGGGGATAAAACCTTTTTAGGTACATCAGGGAGCAAAGGAAGACTAAGAGAGGGATAGTGAGGTTTAATGACAGGGAGGGGTGGGCAGAGGGTGACGGTGAAAAGGCAGAGATACTAAACAAATATTTTTGCTCAGTATTTACAAATGAAGAGGGGGAGGTACCTAAAACAAACAATAGAAACACTCTGGATACAGAAGTTGATACCAGCCCATTTACAGAAGAAAGGGTTCTGAAAGAACTCTTAAAACTGAAGGTGGACAAAGCCATGGGCCTGATGGGATTCATCCCAGAATTTAAAAGAACTAGGTAGAACTAGTGACACCACTGACCACCCTCTTTAACAAATCATGGGAGGATGGGTGGTACCTGAGGACTGGAGGAGGGCAGATGTGATTCCTTCACAAAAGTGGGAGCAGGGCAGAAGCAGAAAACTACAGACCTGTTAGTTTAACCTCAGTGATAGGGAAAATGATGGAATCACTTCTGAAGGAAAGAATTGTCGAGTACCTAGAGGCCAAAGGGGCACAGGACCCAAGGCAGCATGGATTCACGGCGGGAAGGTCATGCCAGACGAATCTAATAGATTTCTTTGACTGGGTGACCAAAGTAGTAGATCAGGGAGGGGCTGTGGACATGGCCTACCTAGACTTTAGCAAGGTATTTGACTCAGTCCCACACAAAATATTAATATACAAGGTAGCCAGCCTGGGAGTGGGTCCCAAGATGATAGCCTGGGTAAAGAATTGGCTAGAGAATAGGACACAGAGGGTAATAGTAAATGGGGTCCACTCTGAAGAAAGTGGGGTTACTAGTGGGTTACCACAGGGTTCAGTATTAGGATCGATCCTCTTCAATGTCTTTATAAGCGACATTGCAGAGGGACTGGAAGGAAAAGTATGTCTCTTTGCAGATGACACAACGATCTGCAACAGAGCTGATGCACAAGGTGGGGTGGAAAGGATGAGAAGGGACTTGGCAAAGTTAGAGGAATGGTCAAATGTGTGGCAGCTTATATTCAATGCTAAGAAGTGCAAGGTAATGCACCTGGGAAACAAAAACCCAAGGGGAAGAGTACACAATGTGGGGTGAGATACTAACAACAACAAAAATAGAAAGGGACCTGGGGGTAGTCATATCAGATAACTTAAAGGTGAGCAAGCAATGTGAGAGGGCAGTAAGGAGGGCTGGGGGGATACTGGGATGCATAGGGAGAGGCATCACCAGAAGAAAACAGGAAGTTGTTATCCCTCTGTACAGACAGCTGGGAAGACCCCATCTAGAGTACTGTATGTAGTTCTGGAGACCCAATCTCCGCAAGGACATAGACAAGATGGAAGCTGTCCAGAGGAGGGCAACTAAAATGGTGCAGGGTCTGCACCAGAAGACATATGAAGAGAGACTAAAGGAGCTTAATATGTATAGCCTCGAGGAAAGGATGGAGAGGGGGGACATGATAGAAACTTTCAAGCACCTCAAGGGAATCAACAAAGTCCAAGAGGGTAGCATCTTTCCAAAAAAGAGGTGTTCAAGAACAAGGGGGCACAATTTGAAGATGGGGGGGCGCTCAGAGGTAATGTAAGGAAGTATTTTTTCACAGAGAGGGTTGTGGATGCATGGAATGGCCGTCCGGAGGAGGTTGTGGAGTCAAAAACAGTGGTTGAATTCAAGCATGCATGGGACAGTCATAAGGCAATTCTAGGGGGTGGGGGTAGAAAGAAGTAGGCTGCTGGTTAACTAGGATCTGCAGCTTATCCATTAGGTAGGATAATGGGCAGACTGGGTGGGCCAAGCGGTCCTTATCTGCCATCAAAAAAAAAAATTCAAATTCTATAAGAAGTCTTGGAAATAAAATTCCAAACTAGAGGCCATCATGGCAGAGGCAGCCCTGGATAGTTGTAACAGATGTGGCCACCCGTTACAGTCAACCCGCCAAAAATAATGTAAAATAGAGGGACTTACCTGCTGCAGGGTGCCACAGTAGGAGTCCAAAGGGGTGATGCCAAGGTACCTGTAAAATAAAAGATAAGCAAAGGGGTCACAAAGGATTTGCAGTTCTAAGGGGGTCCAGTAGGGCATATGGGGAAGAACAGACATAAAAGTATTCTTATCTGATAAGTAGGAGCCCTTGTCCTGTTAGACCTGTAGAAATAAAGAGAGAATAGGTTACTTAGAGGAACAAAACAATAAAAGACAAGAAACAGAGGAAAGGGAGAGAGGTTTGGGGATGGGGGCTCAGCTAAAACCCCTTTGCCCATAATGGTGACTGAGTGGCCAATATTTTAGTTACTAGCTCAGATGGCTAGTGATGGCTAGCAAGAGGCTAATAGCCCTTTTGGATAAATAAAGTAGGCATTTGTGGTCTTGGAGCTTGGAAATACATAGAAACATACATAGAAGTTGACGGCAGATAAGGACCGCAAGGCCCATCCTGTCTGCCCATTTCTTTTTCTACCTTATGAATGTGCCATCAGCCTTTGCTCTGTCAATGGCCTATCTATTCATACTCATCTGTATTGCTCTCTTATGCCTATCCCATGCCTGTCTGAAGCACTGCACTGTATTCATATCCACCACTTCCTGAGGTAGGCTGTTCCATGCATCCACCCCCCTTTCTGTGAAAGAGATTACCCCTTAATCGGCCTCCCTCTAATCTCATGCTATGTCCTCTTGTCCTGCTATTTTTCTTATATTGAAACATGTTAGACTCTTTCACCTTGTTAATGCCCTTAAGGTGTTTGAATGCTTTGATCATATCACCTCTCTTCCTCCTTTGATCTAGGGTATGCATATTGAGCTCAGTTAATCTGTCCTCATATGTTTTCTGATACAGTCCCTGCACCATTTTGGTTGCTTTTCTCTGGACTGCCTCAGTTGGGTTAATGTCCTTGTGAAAGGGTGGCCTCCAGTACCACACACAGTACTCCAGATGGGGCCTAACCAGTGTCTTATAAAGAGGGAATATTACCTCCTTGTGATACCCTTACTAATATGCGCCAACATCTCCCTAGCCTTACCTACTGCTTTAGTGGTCTGCTTGGATGATTTCAGGTCATCGGTGATGATGATGCTTAAGTCTCTTTCTTCCCTTGTAACTGCCAACAACTCCCAGAAATGCCCTGGGGAGGGGAAAACAACAGTGTAAAAGTATGCCCTGGTGGTCTAGTGGGCTAGCTCCTGAGGTGATGGAGCCAGCGCATTATTTTAAATAAATGAATACCCTCCCTTAGGTCTAGTGGGGGCATCATGAGCTATTTTATTGCTGAAGGACTTATTTTGAGTGGTGGCCAAAGGAGAAGCAAGTGTGATCTGCCATGCAGTCAAGTGCAGCCTGGTGAAAGTGCAACTATGTCTAAGAGAAAATGCCTGCGGGTCCTCTAAACTGCCAGCCCACACAGAGCTCAGGCTGCAGCCTACTCCACATGGATGGGAGCCAGGGGAGCAAATGGAGTCAGCGGGAGGTGGAGGAGGCATGAAAAGGAAGTGCCTCCCCCCACGTTCCCGATCACTGCTCCGACGGCAAAATCTTTAATTGCTTATGTCCTATGGGGCTTAAGAGGAGGCAGCTGGGGGAAAGAAGCAGCAGAGAAGGAGCAAGGGAGCTACTATTTGGTAAAGCTGCTCCGTGGCATATGTGAGAGCCAGGGGTATTCCTGCAGAGAATCCCAGATGGCAGGAGCCAACAATTAGTGAAGTCACACTGTGGCAATGCAAAGCCGGGGGGGGGTTAGAGAGAGAGAGAGAGCAGGAGGCAGCAGCAAGAACATCAGGTGCCACAACTGGAACACCACACTGCGGCTTTGGTGAATGGTCAAGGGGCCAATGTTAAAATATTATTTAAACACCTGCAAGGGACGCAGACAGAAGAAACTGCTCCCCGAGGGGAGAAATAAATAAAGAGCCACACCACGGCTGAGTATGAGCCCCAAAGGGGCTGTAACTGTAAACTGGGGGAAGGGGACAGAACAGAGAGAGACAGAACAGAGAAAGCATTCAAACTAGGAAGAGCACACTAACAGCAGCAATGAATGTTTGGGCTAGAGAGCCCACAAATAGCAGCAGTGGACAGCAGCAAAGCCCAAAAGGGGCATAAAAACTTTATAAATAAGCCGGCCCGGTGGCGCTGAGGGTTGAGGTGCTGGACGCCACACCTCACGCAAAGCCGGCGACCTGGGTTCGGGAAGGAGTCCGGGTTGCTGGGGGTCAGCAGGGGAGGGAGAGGATTGAGAGTTCGAAGGACAGCTTTCCTTTCCTGGAGAGGGACAGGGGTCCCAAGTCGGTGCACAGCTGCCCTCTAGCGGAGGCCGGAGATGCAGCAAGTGCTGATGACATAGAGAGAGAAGAGGTGGGGGAGTGGCAGACATTGGTTCCATGCCTTGATGTCAGGGCACCAGCCACTCCACAAGGATCAGGAAAAAACACCCTTCAGCTCTAGCGGAGATGAAGCAATGGAGCTTGCCCTCGATCTGCGGCCATCCATATGACACCCTCCCGACTGACGCTACTGACTGATCGGGGTGTTAGTGGCCCACCTTGTCCCCTCCCAGGGAGTAAACTGAGGCTACATGGGCGACAGAGGACTGTTCAGGTAGGGCGGACTGCAGAGGGATGACTCTTTGATGCCCCCGAGGAGACCAGAGCTGAGGGGAGGAGAGGAGGATAAATACAAAAAAAAAAACTTTATAAATAAATGAACATCCTGACATCAGCATAAGGAGGCAGGATCAGCCAGATAGTGAATAAAAGTGAAGGGGAGCTAGCTTCGGCAGCTTCCAATGGAAAAATAATTAATTAACATTGAAAAGCGTGAGGTGGGGTATGTAGGGAATCGCAAGCCCTATCTAACCACACCATAGTTTGGCAAAGTTACCTCAAGAAGGGGGTAAATGAGGGGGTTTCAAAGGGAGCAAAATAGCAGTTGGGAGGAGCAGCTTGAGATGTTACCACCTCTAGGGGAGCTCGAGCTCTCTCTTGATTGATTGCCAGAGACCGTGGCAGCTAAATGCATCAGCTGGGTATCAAGTAGGGAGGGCTAAAGGTCTGAGGAGGAGTAGCCTGGGTTTTTTTTCTCTCTTCCTCATGAAGCTGACAGGAGTGCTGTGGGAGGACTCTGCCACAGGCAACTCCTATTTGAAGAAAGAAGAAAAAAAGTAGGGAAAGTTTAAAGTGAAATGATAGTCTGATAGGGGGCTATCACTGCCAAGGTAGAAAAAGTATTTAGACAGGAAAAGTTAATCAGATTAATTTGATTTACAGAGCTGTTGTGCCTCAACAGTCCAACCAAAGGAGGAGTGAGAGAAAGTCATTATTTTTTCAGTTAAGTGCCAATACACCTGCAAAGAGTTTATTTAATAGTTTGAAGTTTATAGGGAGGGTTCACCTGCTCAACAGAGGACCAGAGAAGACCACAGCTGTAGCGGAGCAGAGCCTGAGGACTAAGGGTGCAGCAGACTCATCACAGAACATTCAGAAGATGATGCCTTATCAATCCCTGGCCAGGGCAGCACATCAAAGACTTTATCATCCTTATGGACTTCTTTTGGATTGAGGTAGCAGGGACTCTGTGACTTCTAAAAGAAACTTGAAATGATTTTGGGATATTTTACTGTCTATCTTGGAGATGGGGTGAAAAATTCTAGTTCTAGATGTTTTGTCAGGGAAAAGAAACTGATACTCATTTTGTGCAAATGTTATTTTACTGTTTAGGCTGTGCAGCCATTTTCCTAGTCACTGACAGAGCCATTGCTGAAATAAGAAATAATAGTTATTTACAGTCTGCTAAATAAACTGGCTCTAATTTGAAAGCGATTTCTGCCTCTGTGGTAATTCCTATAGCACTGTTATTTATGGTTGGAATTTTATAACCCCAATTAATATCTGCCGGCCTTGTAACTAACCTTCCTTGCAGCTAGCCAGACTCCAGCACCCAGGTAGGTGTAAGCAGGGTAAGGGGCAGGTGTTATATAGTGTGGCCATAACTGGGTCATGGCACACAGGTAGCCATATACTACAGTTCATACTACAGTTTGTTAGGAGCAAGGAGGCTTATGCAGCATGTGTGTGCCCCTATTTCATTACTAATAGTACCTGAACTTAAAACCAGTCAAAATTAGGTTGTCTAAATGTCTTTTGAATTCATTTTTAGTTTTACTTATAACCACCTTGAGAGGGAGTCTGTTCTGAGGGTTAACCATGACTGGGACATGGCCATACCAAGCTACAGTCAGTTCAAAAAGGATAGGGAGGGTAGGAAGTGTAATGGGGTTGTGCTGTATATAAAGAAGGGGATCAAGGTGATGTAAATGCAGAGGAGACAGGGTGGAAAGCAAGGGCTGGAGGTACTGTGGGTCACCCTGGAGACAGATGCTGGAGCCACTATTCACACTGGGGTGATATATACAGACTTCACGGGAGGAATTACATAAGGCGCTGAAGGAAGGGCTGGAAGTACTATGAGTCACCCTGGAGACAGGAGCTGGAGCTACTATTCAGACTGGGGTGCTATAAAGACCTCCAACACAATGGGAATAATTGGATAAGCACTGGTGGAAACCATCAGCACAACGGAAGAAAAGGGGGTGGTGCTGCTGGTGATGGACTTCAATCTGCTGGATGTAGATTGAAGCCTCGCAGCCTCGGCTAGAAGCAGGGGCATTTAAGCCCCCAGAGTCAGTTGAATAACCAATTATGACTAATTGACTTACAACACATTATGACTGATTTTTGTCAACCAATTTAAAATTTGACTGCAGCTCACTAAAGAAAATCCAACCAATTTTTTCAGCCTCCGACATTGTTACATTTTATTTTTGTACTAGCAACTTGTACTTTTTGAGTGCAGTTCGTGGGAAAATTTTGCAGCATATTCATTTACATAGTGTTTACTCCATATTGATACAGCAACATCCTCTAAATTTCATATGAAACCACTACCCATGCTACACAAGTGTACACAATACACATAGAAATACATTCACATTGTCCACACAGTTGTGTCCAAGTTCACATAGTACCTACAGTTGTATACAAGTTCACACTGTACATACAGTTGTGTACAAATTCACACAATACATACAGTTGTGTACAAGTTCACACAGTACTTACAGATGTGTACAAGTTCACACAGTACATACAGATGTGAACAAGTTCACATAGTACATACAGTTGTGTACGAGTTCACACAATACATACAGTTGTATACAAGTTCACACAGTACATACAGATGTGTACAAGTTCACACAGTACATATAGTTGTGTACGAGTTTACACAGTACATACAGATGTGTACAAGTTCACACAGTACATACAGTTGTGTACATAGTCACACAGTACATACAGTTGTGTACAAGTTCACACAGTACATACAGTTGTATACAAGTTCACACAGTATATACAGTTGTGTACATATTCACACAGTACATACAGTTGTGTACATGTTCACACAGTACATACAGATGTGTACAAGTTCACACAGTGCATTCATTGACAATAAATAATAATAAAGGTAATTATTGTGTCCTTACAGTTAAAGACTGAAAGTAAATATTAAACTGTACATAGTTAACGGGAGACAGATATTATAATGTGGGGTAGAAGATGCCTAGATATAAGATGACTAAAGGTTTTTAGACTACATGGCAACAGTACTTAAGCAGTCTCACGTATGAAAGTTTTTATTCACCAAACATTCTGTTAGAACAGCCCAGGGTAGGAATAGGATACATCACGTGTCAGTAGTAACAGCAGAGCACCGCTGGTATATTGTAGTGACAAGGTGTTAAGTCATCACGCCATACCATAATAACCACACATAGTCTTGCATGATGTATCCCTGTTAAGATTATGAGGCAGAAACAAGAACAGCATGTTTGCCTCCATACAAGAATTTAAATTGTTGTTGTGCATCTATCTGGTTTTAAAAAATCATATGAGGATGCATGTATGATACAATATGACTCAACTATTTCTAGGCAGATAACTGTATTGCACTCTGAGAAATCTGGACTGATTCCATAGAGAGTATGCAACTTCTCACAGCAGAAGTTTACTTTGAACCCAGCTCAAGGTATTCATCATGATATTAGAACCACCATCTAGAAGATGCCTACTTTTGTTTCTACAGAATACATGTATTGTTGCCATTGCTGCTGCTGCCTTTTAAAGAATACAGTAGTAACGGTGGTGGTAGTGTGGGACCTTGACACACTGTCAGCAAGATCATGACCAGACAGATCATGGACACACAATACCATAGTAAACTAATGCTGTCACATACTTAGGTTACACTGAGGCACAACAACAAGGGAAACTGTTGCCTACAGACAGTTTCCAGTTTGTTATTGTGCATCTGTGTTTAACAGCAGTCATATGCATTCCTGATTACTAGTAGTGTACTGTACTGAAAGAGAAAGTAGGCAATAGCAAAACTAAGCTGATGAAGATGATTTCAAGCATTAACAAACATCACAGCTGAGTACTAGACTGTGAAAATATCAATGTCACCAAAAAATAACATTACGGTGCTCTCTGTGGAAAAAAATCCTACAATTAGCTCAAAATCATGCACAGCTAGAAATTAGGCATAGACACCTGCAGTCAGCAACAGTACCAGTAGAAACTGCTGCTGGTAGTACTAACACGTGATGTGAGAAGTCAAAGAGTAAGTAAGTAAAGTTGCCCAGTCACGACTGGAAATTATAAAGGCCACAAATTAACTTGTACTGTGCTCTCACTCAGCGTACCAATGATGAGAAAATGCTGTAGGTATTAAATTATGCATGGATGTAGGACTTATGACAGATTCATTCCAAACAATAACAGCACAGCATCATCATGTGTGAACCCCATATGTTACATTTTATCACACAATTGCTTCTTGCCTGACATGAGTGTTGTGAAATGTGACATACTTTACAAACATTCACTGTATTTTGAAAATTGTGCAGATGAAACTGGGTACTCTGCATCTCCATGGCAAACCAGCATGGCCAAGGGGGTGGTGGACTGGGCGGTAAGAGCCAAAAGTGGGCACTTTGATTCTGGCAGGGTGGCTGAGAATCAGAGGGAGCCTGCCTGCAGTGCCTGATGGGTGCCAGGCTAGCTGTAGCTAATAATGTGTTTTATGCACATGGCCACATACATAGTGGGGCTTGGGCAGACCTGGCAGACAACACAACCACAACATGTTAGTAAATCAATAGCAACCATGCACAGTGCAGCAAGCAGGCATTAAGTAAGTGCAACCTTCAATATAACAATGCTGCAAAGACATGTGGCAGCCATTTCCTGTAAGTTAATGGCTGCTACTACTTTTCAAGTGCAGTAACTCTTGAAAGTAAATGGCTAGTAATAAGTATTATGTGGTGACTGCCAGTGATCCTTGAGTCTTGGGCATTTTCATATGTGTAAAGGAAGAGAAAGAAATATTTTAGGAGACTGGGTGTATATTTTCTTACAATATACCCCTAGCAGTAACATTAACAACCTGCGTGAACCAAAAATAAATGTTGTGTTATTTTGTTTAGGAAACATGGTGTGCATGTGCCAGTTTGAGTGGCATGGCTGCAAGTCCACAGCTCCACATTCACAGGGAGGACACAACTGAGACACCCACAGCATGTATGCAGAGAGGTTCAAGAGACTTGAGACTTCTTGTCACATGATGGATTGGCGGACACATGATGAGCTGTTGTTGGCAGAAGAGTGGAGGGTATAGCCTATGCAGGGTTCTAGTCTTATCTTAGAAACAGGAAAAAGAGTAGTTGTGCCAGATGACAGTGCTCACTTTCTGTTGCAGTGCCCCAAGTAGGCATCTTTAGTATAGACATACTTTGGGAAACGTTTTCACAAAACAACACCAATTCAATTTTACTGGTGAATGACTGAGCTGTCAGAACTCTTTCTGATAGGAGGATCAGGAGTACACATAACTTCCAGCTCGGTATCCAGCACAGGGTGGTGGCAATCAGGAAGTCTTCAATGGCTTGAGAAAAGTTAAATAATAATACAACTACACTACGAAAAAGTAGGGGCTCCTTACGAGTCTTCTACATACAGCCTCCCTGAATATCATGCAAGCTCAAAACATTCGGCACTGTTATATCCAGAGTCCCTCTTTAACTGAAGAAATTCCAATTTTACAGTGATTTTCCTTTTTGATAAGATATCTTAACTAATTTGTTAGGTCTCAGTGATGTCCTGTACTGTACACCATTCCGGCATCTGAAAGTAATGGACAGTGAGCAGAGTGTCTCATTATCACACTACAATCACAGGTAGGTAACAAGGAGCATCACAACATGCCGGTATAAAATGTAACTGTGGCATAGCCACGGAGTGGGAGTGGGCTAGCAATCGTTTAAGATACTATATTTTGGTATGTGGAATAATAGCTTTTTGAATCTGCTACCAATAATAATCACTGCAGAGAAGAATCAATAAACCATATTGCAAAAAAAATTACTGACTCAGCTTTTCAGCATGCGTTTTCCTGACCTGATGGATAGATGAAGTGGAGTGGAGGATGAATATTCATTACCAAAATGATTAAGCGCTAAAGCTACCTCAAGTGTGTGTGCTGTGTTGCTACTGTATTTTGCAAGACCAGTTTAGAAATTGGAGTCATATATCTTATAGCTTAGTAACAAAACATTGGTTCACTGGGGCGAGGCAGGCGCCGGGGTCAGTTGATGACACTATGACAGCAGCTAGATGAAGTTATACGAGTCTTAGTGGACAGGTCTTGAAACATTTTTTCCCCCCAATTGCATTTGGCTTATGTTTTTTTATTTGGCAATGGGAAAAAGAGTGGATAGTTTTCATGAATAAAGGACATATAGTTCAGACAATATGGTGCAATGCTTTACCATTTACCATTCAGTATTAAACTGGGGACTGAGAACATGCAAACTTGATGCAGTTACACTGAGGTAAGTTTTGGCAAGCTGAGCCCTAGTAGGGTATCAATGTTTATTAGTCTTCCAAAATGTTAGCGAGAAATCATCCTCCTTACTTGTAGGTTTCGCCATCAAATATCAGTTTATTTCTTCTTCCACAGCTGAACTGTCTTCACTGAGATGAAAGCTTTGTTTCAGTTTCTGAAGCATTTTCCTTTTCTTACTCATAGGAATGAATTTTTCATCATCTTCATGAAACGTTGGATCATCTTCTGCCTCTTCATCACTGACAGAGAAACTGGACAGAAACACTGATGGTGTGCTGCTGATTTTTGAAGTTCTGTTTGGAGTACTAATGGAAAAAGCTGTTGACATATTTTCAAATTCCTTCATTTCTTCAGCTGCAGTTTTCAACAGAGTTATCTGGTCATCCCTAGACAGCTGCAAAGCTTCTTTGGTGCCTAGATCCAATAAGCATACTAGTTTGATGGTGTCACTTTCTGGAAACTATCTTTCTATATTTTGCAGTTATGAGCCATTTCACTTGCTGTGCAGTCGGATGATTTTTTTTTTACTTATCTGTGATTTCTCCACTATCTCACGTTTTATGAGGGGTATCAGTGCCAAGTACGGTTGATTACTGCTGACCAGTTCTGTCAGCTCCTTAAATGGGAGAAGAAATTGTTTAAGTTCTTGTACAATATCAAATTCCTCTGTCATAAGGCACAGGTCACTGTGTCCAGTGTGTTTCAATGCTTGCTCAGCCTCCCAGTGAAGATGTACAATGCGTTCGAACAAGAGAAGTACCTACCGAGTTCCACTGAGTTACAACTTGTTATTTTAAAGTTACTTGAGAATGTTTTTTTGGGGTGTGACTCTTGCTGATCCCACTGTGGCTCCCTTAACCATGTCTGTGTCATGACTTTGTCACTGCTGTGTGCCATCAAGGTCCTCAAAAATGTTTTCTGCTACATCATCATCACTGAGGTCACAATCTAACTGGATATGCTCATCCATTACATGAGTGTCTTCAATGGGGAAGTCTGAATCTAGTGCAAGAATGTTTGGGGCATTTTCAATCTTCTCCAAGAGGCTGTCCATCACTTGCCAGTCATTACTGTTGGCCACTTCTTCTTCAATGAGATAGTTTTTAAAATGTAAGGCAGTTACCATTGATTTCCATTTTTCAGTCAAATCTGGTACATCATTGGTGCGATTCATGGAGTCAGTCATCAGCAAGAGATGCAAGGCATGCACAACACAGTGATTACACAGTTCCACATGTAACATGCAGCTGGCCTTCTTCATGTTTTCAGCTCCATCATGTGTCAAGAATAGTTTCACTGTCCGGTTGATGGCAAAATCTTCAAGCTCTTTGCACACATGCTGTGCTGTTGCTTCCCCAGTGTGGTTTGGCAGAACTTTACACGGCAAACTAACTATACGAAATGACCCAGCTGTATTAATGTAAGCTAGGTGGATACCAAGGTAACAGTGACATTTGTATTTGTCGGTCCATCCATCAAACATAATGCAGATAGAACGCACTGCACTGAGGTTGTCTTTAACTTTGGTATTTAGTAAACTGTATGTATCATGTGGAGCTTTTACACGTAAACTTCTCTCATTAGGTATTTTCATGCTTGGAAAATTTTGGGTGAATAATAGTTGGAATCCCTCTTTGTTGACTGACTCAGAAGGCAATATATTCAATGAAAAAGACACCAAGATGTCACAAACAAATTTAAAGTCTGAAGAAGCTGGCCACACTAGAGAGTGGTGGCACTAGAGGCACCACCAAGGCTCATATTAATTGTACTTTGCTTCAGTTTCTGGACTTTGTTACCCTCTCATACATCAGTATTATGAATGTGGACTAGATGTTCCATTAAGGTTGTTTTAGCCGTCTGAAGGATGTAACTTTTAACTTTGCTGATGTGTGCAGAAGGCTGCCCTTTAGCGTATAGTGCTTGCTGTGCATCTAAGCAAAGACCACAGAAATATCTGCTGTTATCTAGCAAGAGAGGAGATGCTGAACCTGGGTCAGCTAAAGATGTACCTGGGACTTGTATTTAAACATACAGAGGACCAAAGTATTTCCAAACAATGGACTTACTGTTGCAGTGAGACTGCAATTTTGGTGCGACAAACAGATTGGATAGTTCAGATTTTTCACTTTGTGACAACAGTGATGTACTTATTGTATTTATTTATTTATTTTAGTCTTTCGTAAATGGATAAGGCCCTCTAGACACAAGTGCCTGTTTTCAGGGGTGACCTGGGAGCACTGGGATGTTAAGAGACTTGCTCAGAGTCACACAGTATGCAAGTGGAGGCTGTGAGAATCAAACTCAGTTCTGGTCTGCTGGATGTACCAAGCTCATTCACACCTCATTCCTCTAACCTCTAGGCTATACTGCCAGCCCAGTTACATTCTTGTTAGTTTTATGCCAAGGAGCTGAGCCAGCTATATTAACATTGACAATACCCTGCTACTAACTACTGGCTTTTCAACACAGCTTGCTAAGAACATGGAAGAAGAAGAGGATAATACGATACCGCATAAACACATATACAATACGAACCCCCCAAGTCAACTAGTTGAAATTGATGTCCACTATAGACAATAAGACAACAATGATGAAGCGAAAGATATGACCATGATTCAAGAGTGAAGTGCTACACAAGTTAATCACAAATTTAACAATGACATTAGCATGACCATGCATGGCATACAAGGAACAAATTGTGCATGTCGGCAGCAGTGCAGAGCCATGTGGCCACTTTGTGGTTGTGGTTGCCTGCTTGTATACTGCCAGTGCTGCCCCAGCACCCCACACCAGCCCATGTGCCCCTGCACCACTGCACCTCTAAGACTCTTACTGATTCTTTCTGAAAAAAAGTCTATTTCTTGATGCCTGATGAATAGTTTTAGTAGACAATGGTCTTCACCACACTTCCTTACTACAAAGTGTCCATCAAGGTGAGCTTTGCTTCCACCCAGTTTCTGTTATCTACCTCCTCCTACAATAGAAAAAGTTCTTATAAAGCTAGGTATGGGCAGTAAATGTTACTATACTAAATTAGCCAATTGAATAGTGAAAAATGAATGCTTTATTTTCACTAAAACCTCACCTATAAAAAAACCTGTGTTACTCAATCCTTACATCACCAATTGATTTGAATTATTTTGGTACACAGCTGGCCCAGTGGTGTACAGGGCTGAGGCACCTTGCACCTTACTTCTTATCATACTGATGACCCAGGCTTGGGAGTGAGCTCGGGCAGCCAGGGGAAGATAGGATGAGCATCTGTTGGATAGCTCTCCTTTTCTAACTGAGGAGAGGGTTTGTGGTTCCCCTTGTTCCCCATCTATCACACAGCAACACCCAGCAGAGGCTGGGTGTGCAACAGATGGGTCTGCACAACATTAGGGTAGAGGTGAGAGCAGACATCTGTGGACCAGGTGCAGGTGTGCACCCAGACCATGCTAACCATGACAGACCATGCTAACCATGACATAATTGCACACCTGTGCCTCTGAGGCAATGCAACCAAGAAGAAGGAAAGATCCCGATGACTAGAGAAGACATCACTTCAGTGCCAGCACTCCCGATGCTGGACTCTGCCTTCCTGGCTCTTGCTTTCCATTCACTGACCCTACACCTGTCAGGTAATTAATGTGTGTTGAGTGCTGATGAGAGTAACCCCCCTTTGTAAGACTGGGGTGTAACCTGCAGGTGGTGGATGGTAGAATGGGGACCACAGCCTGGGAGGGATCATGGTGCCCTGGAGACAACTGACAGATGGGGCTCCAGAAGCAGTGAACAGAGTAAAGAAAGCAAAACAAAATAAATTATTTGGGACACCTTGTTTATGGCTTTTGACTTGCTGCTGTGCTAATGATTTTCATTCCAACGTACAACTGTTTGTTTGTAATGCTGCCTGCCTCTATTGACGGACGGACCCCAGGGTATCTGTGCTCTCTGTTTCATAGCTGGCAGGCTGGAGAGCCTGCTAGTGTGAATTTCAGATATTAATCAATCTCTCCAGCAGCGCCTTGGGGGACAATCAGGGGGATTCCCTCTGTTTATTAAAACATCGGTCTGAACCCGGTGTGGTTTTCCAGGGTGAACAGCTGCCATAGGAGCTCATGGAGTGCTATCAGAGGATGGGCCTGGGGCACCCGTGGTCTATGGATTATTGTTGGAGTAGACTGGAGAACCTGCTCATACAAGTCCAGTTACAAGCTGGTCTCCCTGGAGGATATATTGGGGGACGACCATAGGGAGAGTTTTCCTTTTACTGACTGATAGATTATATCCGCCCCCGAAATAGCCGGACTAATTTTCTGCAGATTGACTTCTATTCTAGGAGTATATGGTAGAATTATAAAGCATTTCCGTTTGGCCTATGTGAGAGATAGGCCATGGGACAGTTTCCCAAGGGGTGAGAGCTCTGTGGGATCTTTTACTGTTCTAGTAAAAGCATGGATTAGAAGCACTGTGATTTTGCTTTGAACTGCTATAAACTTCTTTCTTAGCGGAATTTGTGAAAAATGTGTCCAGATTTGTTTTATTTTTGGAGTTGGTTAAATGAAAAAGTGTACTATTGTTTTTATTATTTTGGATTTGTTGCTGGTATTGACAACGTTTATATTAAAGTGGTTTTAAGAGCTTCTTGAAAATCTATATAGTTATGTGTTGGGATCGAATATCCATGGACAGGCGCTACTCTCCCTCTAGGCTGAGGGACCTGCGCCCTTTTGATTGCCCCCCATTACAGTCTGAAGTATATAGGCGTTGCCGTGCCTTGGGGACTGTGCGGAGGAGGCGAAGGGGGGGGGTCCCTCGGCTATGGGGGGGGTGAGCGGATCGGGCGAATTGAGATGGTGAGGTCGAGGAGACGCCCTGGGGCGAAATGGGTCCAGGATATGGGAGTGCGTTGCCTGGTTCCCATACCCAAGGGTTCCACAAATAGTGGGCATGTAGCCTGCTCCTCCAGGGCCTCTCATCCAACCCGGGCATTATTGTGCAATGCCAGGTCAATAAAACAAGGCGGCAATAATTGCTGATTTTGTTGAATCATCTGACCTGACATGCATTACGAGACCAGCTGGACTAAAATGCTGGCCCCATTTTGGAGTCAGCTGTTCCAGCCGGGTACTCTGTAATACATCGCCCGAGGTTGGATCCTAGGGGTGGGGGGGTCGCTATTTGTTTTAAATCGGAATTGGGCCTTGTAGAGGTTCCAATGATGTCCCCTGGATCCTTTGAATGTATCATGGGAGCAGGTGTGGGCTGCAGAATTCTGCTCGTTTACCGTCCACCCGGTGACGAGAAAGTTTTTCTGCAAGAAGTCGCAGACTTCATTGTCGATCTGGTATTGGAGCCCTCCAGGTGGTTGGTTCTGGGGGACTTTAATGCCTGGGTCGACGATGAACTCTCGCAGTTTGGTCAAGACTTTCTCCAACTAATGAGTTCGTTGGGCTTCACTCAGGTGGTTACCACTGCTACCCATATTCATGGTCATTCTCTGGATTTAGTGTTCACCTTGGGTATGGAGATCACGGGACTGGTGGTGGAACCAGTTGGGTGGTCTGACCATCACTCTGTAAGGTTCAATTTTGCGCCCCCTTATGAGACCCACCCCTTTGGAGATGGTCCAGTACCGCCCTTTGAGGGAAGTTACCCCTGAGGGTCTGATGGCGGTGCTGGACCTATCGAGTTGGCCGATGGAGTGCAGGGAACCAGATGCCTTAGTAGTGCACTATAATAATATGGTGTTGAGGGCACTGGATTCCATTGCACCTGTCAGTGTTCGCCCCCTCTCCCTCCGCCCTCGATCCCTTTGGTTTGATGGGACTTTGAGGGAGTTGAGGAGGAAGGGGCGAAGATTGGAGCACTGTTGGTGGAAACCGCCTGAAGATGACAAACTTAGATTGATGGCCCATTATGTGGACTATCAATCAGTAATCTCCATAAGAAGGCAGAATTCCTGTCCAGGGAGATAACTGCATCAAGAAACTGACCTGCTCAGTTTCTTCCGACCGTCCGACAGACTGTGCAATCCAGCCTGTCTGCGGAATCGAGAGCTTTTCACAAATACAGTGTGATGAGTTTGCTCGGTTCTTTGATGATAAGGTGTCGTCAATCAGATCGGAGATCTGCGGCATGCGTTCAAACGAGCATTGCAGTGACCAACATGGGGTTACATGTCCTCGGCCTGTCTGGATGGATTTCGACCAGCCAGTGATCATGGATATCATGAAGACTGTCCAAGGTCTGCGACCGACTTGCTGTAGTTTGGATCCTGGTCCTACGCGCCTCCTTGTGGGATGAATGGATGCGATTGGACCAATCCTTGCGAGGATAGTCTGGGGTTCTTTGGATCAAGGGTGTTTCAGGTCCTTGAAAGGGCTGTTCGCGACACCTTTTGAAGAGCCTTCCCTTGACCCCGACTGCCTTGCTAACTACAGACCGATCTCTAACCTGCCCTTTTGGGCAAGGTTATTGAGAAAGTAGCGTTACAGCTTGATGACTTTCTTACCACCCATGAAGTCTATGATCCTCTCCAGTCCAGTTTCAGGAAGAGGCATAGTACCGAGACTGCATTAGTTCGGGTACTTAATGATCTCTAATAGCAAGAGATCAGAAGAGCCGTTCGATCTTGGCTCTTCTTGATTTCTCTGCAGCGTTTGACACCGTGGACCATGGGATGTTGCTGGATTGCCTGCGGTTACTTTGTGGACTGTCAGGGACAGTCCACAGATGGTTCCATTCTTTCCTCACAGGCAGAAGTCAAAGGGTAGTTTCAGGGATTTTTTCTTCTGCCCCCTTTGCTCTGTCTTGTGGGGTGCCGCAGGGCTCTGTGCTTTCTCCCATGTTGTTCACGGTGTACATGCTACCGTTGGAAGACATTATAAGGCATTATGGGCTGAGTTTTCACTGCTATGCAGATGACACTCAGCTCTATATGTCCTTTGTACCTGAACAAAATGATGCTGTCTCGGTTTTTAATAACTGCCTCACTGAGATTCAGGATTGGATGAGTGCGAACTGGTTGAGGTTAAATCCGGATAAGACTGAGGTATTAGTTGTTGACCCGGGTCATTATGTAAAGAAGTTGACTCCTGGGGTCCCCTCTGGTCTTTTATTAGGGGATACCCAGTTGAGACCTTCTGAACAGGTGCGAAATCTGGGCGTTATTTTTGCCAGTGCGCTGACACTAAAGATGCAGGTGTCCGCCACTGTCAAATCTTCCTTTTACCATCTGAGGAATATCGCCCGGATAAAACACCTTGTTCCACATGATGACCTTCCTGTGCTGGTTCACGCTTTTGTTTCTTCCCGTCTTGATTACTGTAATGCTTTATATCTAGGGTTGCCGGGGGTGAATCTCCGTCGCCTGCAGCTGGTGCAGAACGCGGCAGCTAGGTTGCTGACAGGGCTACCAAGAACTTGTCATGTCACACCTGTGCTGCGTGAACTGTACTGGCTGCCAGTGCAATGGAGAATCACCTTCAAGGTCGCATTGCTGACCTATAAGACCCTACATGGCCAGGGACCAGGCTACCTGCAAGATCTCCTTTGTCCCTATTGCCTCTCTCCGCCTACGCTCCACTGGCGAGGGATTGCTAGAGATTCCCAGGGTCTGTTATAAATCATCTGGGGCAAGGGCTTTTTCCTTTATGGCCCCGACCCTGTGGAATTCTCTACCTCGTCAGATTAGAGAGTGCCTGTCCGTGGAAGCATTTAAGAGATCCCTGAAAAGTCATCTATTTTTGCTGGCATTTGGTTAGTTTATTTTATGGTTATTTTATGGTTTTTACGTTTTTATTTATTAGTGTTGATGTTTTATCTCTGCTTTGTATTAGCGCTTTGATTTTTTGAAAAGCGCTTTATAAATAAATTTTGATTTGATTTGATTTGATTGGTATACAGACATGAAACAATTCTGTACAATTATGAAGTACACCTGTCCCTGGTTTCACAATCCATTTTGTTGTCATCTTCCACAGGTTTTTATGTTTGGTTGCACGCATGTGCAAGAAACATAGTGCCATCATCCGAGTTTTCCAGAGGTGTGTCAGCCTCTTCCAATTCAGTCAGTGTGTTTGCAGGCGCGGTCACAGTGCGCCAATCACTGCTCCAGCTTTCTATGACAGCTGAAAATGCAGTGGCATACAGTTGAAAGGGAGAGCTCCGCTTCAGTGAGCAGAGCTCTCCCCCTCCACACATGCACACGCATGCGCACGCACGCACGCACACTGTGTGCTCATGCGCCTTCCTCCTCCTCCCCCACACTGTAGCGGCCAACGGGGTGCCCAATCCTGTCAGCCCACACCTCCCAAAGAGTCAGGTGCCACGCTGGGAGCCCACCCCAGCGTGGCAAAATGTTTTATGGGCCGACGGGTGCCCAATCCCCGTCGGCTCCTGCCCCCATCAACATCCTCCAGCTGCCATGCTGGGAGCCCACCCTACATGGCAAACGTCCCTCGCCGCCTTGTGAAATAAAAGAAACCTGTAAATACAAAGCTGTCCTCAGCTTTCTCCCTGCCCTCCCACAACCCGCACTCCACCCACTGCACACCCTGCCTCCCACACACCCCCACCCCATACTTACCTCCAGAGCTCAACGCGATGATCTTCAGCAGACCGGAAACATGTCTGCGCTCTTCAAAGCCGACTGCGAACTGAGGAAATGCTGGTAAGCTGTATAATGGGATAGATATGTTTTTTTCAACTTTATTATCTCAGGTATTTTTGGAATTTTGCACCAAATTTTCAACATGGGGTTTTGGGATCCTTCTCATGAATGCTGTCACTGTCATGGCATTATTCGGCAGAAGGGTGATTTCACAGCCACTGCATGAAATCACCTTTCTGGAATGATTAATGAAACAACACTGCCAGTGTTCATAAGGTGGGCTCTCAAAAAGCCTATTTTGAAAATTTGGTGGAAAATTCCTAAAATGACTGTTTGACGAAGCGTATGCATGCAGTTCCTACGCACGTCAGAAGTTCATGAATTTTCAATATTTTCACCCCAGATTTTCAACATTGCCATTTTACCAGACCTTCTTATGAGCAGTACAGCTGTCATTTTTCACTTTCACCCAAAATGTTTCCTACCATGTAGGGCAATATGCAGTCGAAAGCGCAAATCAATGCACGGACACATTCAGAAAATCACAGTGACACTGTTCATGAGCAAAAGTCTTAAATGGCTATGTTGAAAATTTGGTGAAAAATTCCTTAAAATTGCTGTTTTACGAGCGTGCGATGCGCACCCTTGTAAGTTTGCTAAATTTCAATATTTTCACTCCAGATTTTCAACATTGCCATTTTACCACACCTCCTTATGAGCAATACAGTTGTCATTTTTCAAATCTCGTCCACAACGTGTTTCTGCCCATGTAGCACACAATGCCGCAGTCGGTGTGCGAAATCAATGTATGGGACACGTTAAGAAAATCACAGTGACACTGGTCATGAGCAGAGTTGTTAAATGGCTATGTTGAAAAATTTGGTGAAAAATTCCAAAATGACTGTTTTAGGAGCGCACGCCAGCAGGTCCCAGGCAATGGCAAGTTTGCGAATTTGTAATATTTGCACAATTAGATTTTCAACAGTGCCGCTTACCGCACTTCCTTATGAACAGTACAGCTACATTTTTCACATCTAGCCCAAAATGTGTTTCTGTACATGTAGCATAATGGTACAGTCGGTGTGTGAAAACAGTGTTTGGGACAGATTAAGAAAATCACAGTGACACTGGTCATGAGCAGAGGTCTTAAATGGCTATGTTGAAAATTTGGTGACAAAACTCCATAAATGACTGTGTTAAGAGTGAGCATTGCGCAGTTTCCACGCACCCTCGTAAGTTCATGAATTTGTAATATTTTCAGTCCAGATTTTCACCAGTGGCATTTTTCCACACCTCCTTATGAACAGTACAGCTGTCATTTTCCACAACATGGCCGAAATGTGTTTTCACACTTTCAGCACAGAAATACGTGGTCGCTGTGGGAAATCATTGTTCAGGACAGATAAAGAAAATCACACTGACACTGTTCATGATCGGAGGTCCCAAAATGCCTGTGTTAACAATCTGCTGTAAAAAAATCCCCAAACTAGTTACATTACGGGTGTGATTTACACAGTTTCTATGCACACTCGTGACTTCACCATTTTTTTTAAGATTTTCACCAAAAGTCTCTTTTTACACATAAATCTTCTGGAACTCAGATCTGTCTTTTTAGCTCTTCAGGCATTCTCACAATCAATTCAGGGGAAAGTGGTGCAGATCAGGACAGACAGCAGCACAACCAAGTGGTACATAAACAAGCAAGGGGGCACGCGGTCCGTGGCCTTGTGCACAGAAGCAATGAAAATATGGTAATTGGCTTACTCTCTTCAAGCTTCCCTGATCGCAGTGCATCTCCCAGGGAAGGACAGTGTGTTGGCAGATGCACTCAGCAGAATTTCTCAGGGTCACCACGAGTGGTCCCTGAACACCAAATTCTTCAGGCCATTTTCAAGAGATGGGGCATCCCAGAGATAGGTCTCTTTGTAGCCCCAGACAATCACCAGCTTCCCCTGTTCTGTTGCAGGCCCTCTCTTTTGGGGTCAGTTCCTCAGGATGCTGTCCTGTTGGATTGGACAAACTGGTTTCTGTGTGCATTTCCTCCTTTTCCTCTGATTCTCAGAGTGCTAATAAAGATCAGGTCTCAGCCCTGCAAAGTTATTCTAGTGGCTCCAGACTGGGCCAGGCAGCCGTGTTACCCCCTCCTATTGTCACTATCAGTGACATCATCTCTTTGTCTCCCCAGGAGGTACAATCTACTGACATCCTTTCAGGGGAGGATATTGTACCCCAACCTCCAGTCTCTCAGGCTCAAAGCCTGGCTCTTGAGGAGCTAGACTATGCAGGCTTGAATCTCTCTCAGTCAGTTCTGGATATCCTTAAGGTAAGTAGAAAACCTTCTACTAGGAAAAATTACAATTCCAAATGGAAGAGATTTGGCATTTGGTGTTCTCAGAGGCACATTCAGACAGATTCAGCTGCTGTCACCACTGCCTTGGACTATCTGGTTCATCTTAACAGCTTAGGCCTTAGGCCCGTCACTCTTAAGGTTCATCTGGCAGCTGTGTCTGTGTTCATTTTGCCTGGGAAGGGCACTTCCCTAGCTTATCATCCAGCATTTAAAAAATTCTTCAAAGGCCTGGCTCATATCAAACCTCCCTTTAGGGAGCCTACTTCTGTTTGGGACCTGAATATCTGTATTGCACAGCTTATGCAGCCCTTCTTCGAACCACTATCTTTAGTTGAGCTTAAGTACTTGACTTGGAAGATTGTGTTCCTGGTAGCCATTACTTCTGCCAGGAGAATCAGTGAAATGTATTTATTTGTTTATTTATTTATTTATTGAAAATGTTTTACCAGGAAAGGCACACTGAGCAAAAAGATGCTCGTCTCATGGTGCGACCTGTTGGGGGGGGGGGTTACAGAGGAGGCAGGTAAACATATAGTAGTTGAACTTTACACTAGCACAATTCAGAGACAGTCCATAGGTGGAAGGGATTACAATTGAGAATGTTACATAGGGAGAACAGTACAGTACACCACAGTATCAACAATGACAGGTTATACAAATCAAGCCTTGTCAGTGGAACCTGATTTTATCTCATTTCACAGGGAAAAGGTAGTCCTTCAGACAAATAGAATGTTCCTTCCCAAGGTGGTATCAGACTTTCATTTGAATCAATCTATGTCATTGTCTGTATTTTTCACAGACCATTCTTCTTCTGGGGAATGAAGATTACACAGTTTAGAAGTAAAAAGGGCCCTCAGTTACTACATAGAGCACACTAAGGCCCATTAAAATGACTGTTTACAAGTTTGTCTCACTTATGGAGAAGTGGGAAAAGGTAAACCTGCCACCAAAAGAACCATTGCCAGGTGGATTGTCTGCTGTATCCAATTTTGCTATTCAAAGTTGGGAAAAGAGCCACCTTCAGGCCTGAGGGCTCACTCCACCAGAGGTACAGCTGCTTCGCTAGCAGCAGCTAGAGACATTCCTTTACTGGAAATTTGTAAAGCAGCCACCTGGAAAACTGTTCATACATTTACTAGGCATTACTCTCTCGACATCCAGTCCAGAAGTGATGCTAGGTTTGGTACAGCAGTACTGCAGAGCTTGTTCCCAAAATAGGTTCTGCAGCCCCTCCTCCTGGGGGGGGCTGATTGGTAGTCTGCATATAGTCAGAATACAGCAAGACTTCATGTTGTTTGAAGGAAAAATTACTCACTGAAGTAATGTTGTTTCTTCTAATGGAGTCTTGCTGTATTCTGACCTCCCTCCCTGCCTTCCCTCTCAGAATCTAGTCTTATTTTGAGATATGTGTTGGCAGGAACAGTGCTGCGCCCCAGAGATGTACCTTTGCACCATTCCTTTCTAGGAGGGGGTTTTGTTCTTGCTTTATGCTTTTTGTTATTTATCACCATCTGCATAGATTATTTTTGGGGTTCTCAACTTGAGTCTTATGGACCCAAGCTGTTATTGCCTTTTGGCTTAAATTTCAAAACAATTTCTATACTTAGTAGTTAGTTAGTATGGTGTTCATAAGAATCTAAAAGTTACACTGAGATGTACCAGAGACAGAGGTTTGAAAACCAAGCTCGCGCTCAACGTTCTATGCTCTGGCATATAGTTAACCCTTTCCTCTCCAGAGCAATTCAAGTGCTGAGGCTAACTGCATATAGTCAGAATACAGCAAGACTCCATTAGAAGAAACAACAGGACTTTGGTGAGTAATTTTTTCTTATCAGCCATCAATTTGTATGTCTGACAGACTGTAACACACACTAATGCTGTCTGGCATATTGTCATTCACATCCCTTAAGTACCAGAAATGCCACATGTAGGAGAGGGTAATGGACATACAAACAACAGGGACATCTCTTCCCAAATGTCAAGGTGCCATAACATACACGTACACAGTGTCAGATTCAGTGGGGAATCATCATGAATTGAAACATCAAATATTTACATGAACCTCTGCCACAGTGTCACCACACAAACAAGTCACCACACTGTATGACAAACGAGTGACGTCCCTCCCACATTAGTCTAGAAGATTGCCCCGATCAGAAGGGAGGAAGGCAGAACCTGACAGCTTGACAGGTTTCCCAGGTAAACCAATCCCCTGAAATCCCAGGTGAGTTACCATAGCAAGGCGCACAAATACAAACAAAAGCACTTCATTAACAAAACTGTCCAACACAAGATATTATTACCATGAGGAGCTGCTCAATGTAAAATGCAGCACTTGCTGCATAAAAAGCATGCTGCTACCCCTCCTCCAAAAAAAAGTTTACAGCAGGGAGTCGGGTCAGGGGCAGTTGGCACCCATCATTCACCTCTGAAAAAAATAACTTTGTCTGTGTGTTCCACACTGCTGCAGCCTCCCCAGTTATAAGAATTCAATAAATAATAAATAAAGCACATTTTTGTACACATTTCTGTACACAGCTGGCTTTCTTCCACATGATCTGACTGACCCACCCACATGGCATTTCGAGCTCTAGGTTGTCTCTGAGTCATGATGGATTTGCATTGCAAACGCACAAACCAAAGATGAACCCAACACTGCTGCAGCTGCACTCAGTTTTACTGTGGTTGACTCTCTCCCTCACTCTTACCTCTTCAGTCAGCAGAGCAGACAATTAATTCAGAATATTGCATAACTGTTTTCCTCTGATTCGGAAGGGAGTCCTTTGGAACAAGTTAACAACAGGGAGGTTTATGCACCTCAGGTTAACTGTGACAACACCACAAAGTCCACGGCCACACTTGATGCTCTGTCTTTCTTTTTTTTTTTAGATGAACAAGTGCAGCATTTAACATTGAGCAGCAGCAGCCTATGGTGTCATGGGTTGAATAAATCAAGTCACTCTGGAGACAGCAATACAGGTACAACACACCTTAAAGATATGATTTTTATCAAACAAAATAAAGAAAAAATGCAAATTAACAGCTTACAGCAGCAAACGTTCGGCAAATAAATAACACATAAACCAAAAGAAAAATCAGCACAGCTTCTCTGCCAAAGAACTAGCAGGGAAACATGATCTGTGCATCTATATCACATTAGATAACAGAAAGTCCTCACAGGTGCTCTTCCTAACCACATCTGACCCCATGGCTGAGGTTGGCTTCATTTGAAGACAGAAACTCCACCTCTTACACATAGCCACACCTCATTATTATGACATTCAGTAACAAAAATAAAGGTTCTTCAAACTATTAAATATTTTAGTATAGGTAATGATCACAGTGAAATGAGTAATCCATGATGAGTACATTAACACTGGCTTTCTTTTTTTGGGGGGATAAACAAGTGCAGCATTTTACATTGAGCAGCAGCAGCCTATAGTGTCGTGGGTTGAATAAATCATTGCAATGGGTGGTGGTGAGAGGGGAGCTCTCAACTCCAAGGCTGGTGACAAGTGGGATGCCACAGGGCTCTGTGTTGGGGTCAGTATTTTTTGGGCTCTTCATATCAGACATTGCACACGAGGTGGTGAATAAGGTAAGTCTGTTTGCTGACGACACCAAAATCGGAGCAGTGGTGGATGGAGAGGAGGGATGGAAGCAGCTGCAGGGGAACCTATGCAAGCTAGAGGAGTGGTGAGAGAAGTGGCAGCTGGGGTTCAATGCAAGGAAGTGTAAAGTTATGCACTTTGGGGTGAAGAACCCAAGAAGGAGAATACTGGCTGGGGGGGGGTTAAGCTGGGGATTACTGAGGAGGAGAAGGACCTAGTGGTATTGATAACAGGGACCATGAACAACACTGCCCAGTGCAGGAGAGCAGCTGCAAAAGTGAACAAAATGCTGGGGTGCATAGCGAAGGTTTTTTTGTCCAGGTGAAGAGAGGTGATCTTGCCCCTCTACAGGTCGCTGGTAAGGCCACACTTAAAGTATTGTGTGCAGTTTTGGAGGCCATACCTAAAGCGTGATATCAGGCTACTGGGGGTGCAGAGGAGGGCAACACAGATGATATATAGAATGGAGGGGAGAGACTATGACAGCAGGCTGGGAGACCTCAATATGTACACCCTGGAAGATAGAAGGGACAGGGGGACATGATAGAGACATTCAAGTCTCTGAGGGGAATCAATAAGGATGGGCAGATGGGGTCTTTAAGTTAAGAAGGGGGAGGGTCACCAGGGGGCATGGGCTAAGAATAGAGGGGAGAAGATTTGGTAAGGAAATGAGGAGACACTATTTCACACAGAGGGTGGTAGCAAAATAGAATGCTCTACCAGAATGGGTGGTATCATGTAAATCTGTGAACAGCTTCAAAAGGGCATGGGACAGGGAACAGTGGAGAGTGACGGTGGGGGGTGGCAGTGGGATGACAAGGGGGGGTGGGGGTGTTGGCTGCAGTCTCAAGCAGACTTAGATAGACCTGGTGGTCTGTTTCTGCTGGCACATTCGTATGTTTGTATAAATAATGCCCCACAGTATTATATTGGTTATCTTATGCAGAAGTGGGCTGCATTACAGGTCAACCCCTCCCCATCTGTAGAAGAAAAAAAAAAAACATTACCATATCAAAGAAGCGAGAAACGTGCCACTGACTCCCTATAGGAGAGAGCACCAAGCAAGGAGAACAGCACTGACTGGAGACAGTAGAGTGCTATGACTTGTACAGATTGCACACACTTTGTTTTCCTTGCTTTATTGTATTCCTTTTTAGAATGCTAACCTGCTTCTATCATTCCAACAAATTAAGTACTCATATTCTCAGCTGTACTTATTTCTGGACACTCGAGCTGGTGGAAAAACCTTTCTGGTCTGACCCACAATACCAACTTCTTTTTACTTTCAGAGAAATATTATTATTGAAACTGAATTGCTGTTCTAGGGACTTTTCTTTAGGGATTCTTTCCTAGGTACTCGGTCCATAGGTCCATAACAAGGTGGCCTCATAGGACTTAACTATGGTTTTCACTGAAAATACCCTCTTTTGGCATCACTTCATGAGTACTGAATACTGTGCAAGCCATTTGAAAACTGCGCATCCTGTACAAATGTGCGAGCGGTAAACATCTGCACCCTCATTCAATTCTTAAGCAGACGGCTACACATATACACCATCTAGACTCTAAATTACATTTTTATTGATACTCCAAATGATATGTTTAAGCAGTATAGTGCTTTTGTTGTATGAACAATAGCGATGAAAAGAAAATAAAGGGGGGTTTACCAGAGATATGTAGCAGCAGGTGGCCATTCTGACTGCAATGCATGCTGACCTAGGGGACACAGAAGAAGACACCGAATAGTAGAATAAAGAAATGAGACAAGGTGCTATTGCACAACAGACTTAAGAGAGATAAAGAAAAGTAAAAGAAAGTCAGAAGAGCCATGTTCACACCAAATGCTAAGCACTGTTGGGGGGGTCAAATATCAGATACGGTAATATCTTATTATATAAACTACTGAAGAGTTCAGGCTGCACTTTCGTTTGCAAAAAAAGTTCTGATGATCACAGTAGCATCACTCATCACTACTCCATGATGATTGATCAATAAAAAAACTGTCTTTCTAAGGTGCTAGCTTCATTAGTTAACTGAACCTCAAGATAATGGCCTTAAATGGGTCCAAAGTGCAAAACAAAAAGCATTCTGAGAATTTATGACAGTCTGTTATTTTGGGAAGACGTTAAGCCCGAGGTTTGATGGATGGAGCAACTACGTCACTCCCCCATCAGGCTTATAAGGCCACTCATCCTGGGACTCTTCAGGACTCATTTCTTGTTGTGGCCAGAGGCACCGCGCCTCCTCTCCTCTCTGCTGCCCCTGCCTAATCTCGTTCTTGCGGTCGCCTCCAGCCATTCGTTTGCTCCATCCCTCGCTTGTTGTCTCAGCAACTTTTCGCCACTCATCCTTGGTGTCTGCCTTGCCCTCTACTCATTTCCTTCCCCTTCTTTTTGTTCCTCCCTCCCCATCCCTCCTTCATCTGCCACTCATCTTCATCTCCCCCCCCTCTCGTATGCCGCTTTCATGGCTGGCTCAACCCCTTTTGCCATCTATCTTTTCTGACTCCTCTGGCACTGTCTTCACCGGCACTTCTGGGCATCCAGATCAGTCAGACCTGGCCGACCTCCCGTGTGCATCTTCCTGTGATTGCATCTGGTTGTGTTCTGTGGCACTAAAAACAGCTGTAGAAGTCACTGTCTGCACCCTCCAGTGGGGATTTTTGTAAGTACCTACGTATTCTCTGTGCAGGAAATAAAACAAGGATGGTTTTGTACTTTATTCACATAAATGTGCTAGTTAGAAGGTTTGCATCTGCAGAACGGGGGTACCACTCATGTAGCAACATTCTCCCTCTACAATCGTGGGGTAAAACTTCAGGTCAGAAGGTTGTGCAGTGCCTTGAGTCACCCATCAGTTAGCTCTGTACCTAATATAACCTGATTGTTGGGTTTACTGTGTTATTTCAGCACTGCAAATGTTCTGATCATGTTTCCTGCATTATTTAATTATTTTTTCTGTTGACGCCATACTTAGCCGCTAGCTCTTTGTTTAACTACTTTGACTGGTTGGGAGTTGTCTGCATTATTTCTTCATTCGGTACTTCATTTCTACACATTCAGGCCATTTGCTGTGTTCTTGACTGTCAGTGCTGTGTTCCTTCTGGCTGTGAGGTTAAGAGGTATGTTTTTGCTTCCCTGCTCTATCTCCCCTCCTGCTCATTTTTTCTGCATTCAGTGTCTACCAATTTCCCTTGACTCGCTTCCAGTGTGTCTCCAATTTTTTCACATCGACTCCTCCAGCATGACCCTCTTGGGTCCATGCTACCTCACCTCAACCTACGCATTTAGTTACATCGCTCACTCAGTATGCCTCTCATCGAATTCCCATCTGATTTCTTCTCTCTCATGAGCCTCCTGAGCACCTTTGTACCTTTTCACCTCGGTTTAGGCCCTCAGGGTCCACTTCCTCACCGATCATCGCCATCCTCTAGTGGTTTTGCATACCACATCCCTATCACTAGCCCTCTCAGGTCCCTGATACCTCGTCTCGACCTGCTCATCTCTTTCATTTACTCTATCGATATACTTTGGCTGTCTCTGTCTGGCCTGCCATCTGTATTTCTTTTGGGCATGCCTATCATGACTCATATGCTGGCTTGTTCAATCTGCTGCTCCAAGTCCCTTCATTTGTTCCTCCCTCTAGGAGCTGCTCTCCCTCCTTCCTTGTCCAGTACCTTCTTTTGGGGTTTCCCCTATCCTGTATCTGGCTACCTATCATTAGTAATATGCCACCTCATCAACCCGTGGCCCTCCTGCTGCATGTATCAGATTCATGACTTCGGTCATCATTCACCTCTTATTATCTCGTACCAGTTGTCAGGGATTCACTCCACACGTGGCTTCACTCCATCATCATCCATCCATCCATCATCAGCCATCAAGGATTTGCTCCAATCATGCCTTCCATCTCTCCTCATGCTTCCATCTCTCATCATGCCTTTTTTCATGCCAGCCCTCATGGATTCACTCCACTCATGGCTTCGCTCCTCATCTATCCCTGCTACCTCAATTTGACTCTATCTCCAGTAAAGCACCATGCCTTCCTGGCCATCACCCTTTGCTATGGGCTGGCTGGAGGATCTCCACCATCGTTCAAATTCCTTTTCAAGTTCATTTCCAAATCTACCTCCTTTTGAGGAGCCTACTTAATCACACCGCTCTATTCATTTCTGAATCTACCTCCTTTCAAGGAGTCTACTTAGTCACATTGCTCTATCGAGCATACCACCGTAGTCCCAATTCAATTTCAAGTTCATTTCCTGTCTCCTCTTCCTTTTCAGGTTAATTTCCTGTCTTCTATTCCTCAGACTCACATCAATCAATTGAGCATACCTCTCATGAGGTCTTATGCTACCTCATCAACCTGCTGCACCCCTACAGCGCTCATCATCTTCCATCTTCATTATCATCCATCTTCATGCTTCTCATATTGGACTGCTGCACTCCTGTGGCAATCACCATCAGTCTTCATCATCCTGAGTCTTCTCATGAGTGCATCTGGATACCCCTTGCTCCCCTGAATTCTACATGGATCTACTCCTTCCCATCGACTCTTCAGTATATCCCTCTCGGGTCCCTACTGCCCGATGTTCCTTCTTCAATCTGTGCTTTCTTTTTTGGTGTTTTCCCTATCTAGTCATCTTTCCTACTCATATCCTTCTCTTTAATGACATACATCCTTAAATCAAACATCGTCAGCCTGCAGGGAAGGTGGCCTAGGCCTTGGATCCCCAGAGGTTTCCTCCTTAGAGGGTTTTTTTCCTTTCCTGGTCATAATATTATTTAGAGTTAGTGCTTTCTTAGGTTAATTAGTTTGGTTCCACTGTTAGACAGAGGCAGATGGTGGCCCCAGCTTTCCCCTCTGTCCTTAGGAAGTCAACCCTTAATCATCTTCTCAGAATTGATTCATTAATCATCCTCCCCTCTTCGATGCTCGACACCCGATTGGGTATTCTTTCTGGGCTTCTTCCTAATCTACCTTTAGCTGACACAATCATTCCCATGGCACCTTTAGGGGGGAAACCCTCCCCTAGGGTTCCTTGCGTTGTAACCCTACAGGGTGGTATATCCCATAGATAGAAAGGTGGAAAGCCACAAAAGTAAATCAAGTTACACAAGCATCATCTCATCTAGTTGCATAAGCACACTGAATGGAAGGGCTTTAAGCCCAGGGTACGATGGGCGACACAACTACATCACTCCCCCATCAGGCTTATAAGGCCACGCATCCTGGGGCTCCTCAGGATTTGTTTCTTGTTGCCTACCATCCACCCCTGCTCCTCCAGTGGCTCATCTCTCTTACCCATGGGCCTCTTCCTAAGCTACCTTTAGCCGATGCAATCATTCCCGTGGCACCTGTGGGGGGGACCCTTCCCTTGGGTTCCTTGAGTCGTACCCCTACAAGGTGGTTTATCCCATAGATAGAAAGGCGGAAAGCCACAAAAGTAAATCAAGTTACACAAGCATCATCTCATCTCATCTAGTTGCTTTGGCACATTGAAGTATTGGTTTATTTTAAAAAATACTGTGTGACCTGCCCTGTGAGTGTGCTGCTGCTGCCTGCTGCTCGGGTCCCCCACTTCCCCAAATTCTCCCCAGCCCAAAGTCAGACCTGAGTGTAGGTTAAGCCTTCCCAAGTTCTTCTAGGTGGCTCCCAATGCCACAGCATGCTGGCTGCTCTAGCCTCTGCCAGACAGAGCACATTCCCATTTGACTGATGCCTCAGATAGCAAGACCGCCTCATTTACTACCTGTGGGACAGGGTGGAAGACCTTGAAACCAGGGGCCAGTGAATTAAACAACTTGCATTTCATTGGGTTCCCTGAGGAATGTGAAGGCCACAACTGCAAAGGCTTTTTTTCTGCAAGGCATCCTGCCAATACTGCTGCATGCACTCCCAGGGTCCTGGTCTGTATGAGACTGAGTGCTCACACCACTCCTTGGCACCAAGACTGAAGTCCAGGGACCACCCCTGCCCCATACTGACCTATTCTTCAGGATTTATAGACAGAATCACCATCCTTCACTTGGCCAGAGGACACCCCCTAATGTAGCAGGGACACCACTTCCAAATATTTCAAGACTTCTCACAAGTCACAAGAGCTTTACATGAAGCAGAGGGCCCATGCCACTGTGAGGAAATGGCTCTTCAGACTGGGGGAAGAGTATAGCCTTCACTACCCCTGCTACATTCTGTGTTATTATTAAATGGGGTCCTCAAGAATTTTAACAGCCACTGAGGCATTTTTGGACTGTCATTGGCCCTCCAGTAAATACCACCTACCTTCCACCATCTCACAGACCTCTGCCCATGCTGATAGACATCTGAGAATACTACTCCCATGAGTCCACACCAGAATTGGACTCAAAGAGCCCGCCCCATAGAACCTGCTGCCACACATGAAAGATGAAGGTAGACAGTAACTAAGCCACAGAGTCAGACAGAGCCATAAATACAGGCCTGAGGATCAGTGAACGTGAGAGGAGAACTAAGAAGACAGATAAACAATTCTTCCTCTGAGGCTACCCAAGTGTGCAGCCACTGCCACAATAAAGACTGCAGACACTGTCCTCAGAGGATTCACCCTCCTCCCATCACGGAGCCTAATAAATTAATTTGCTGCTGCATTATGGTGTTGCTGCCCTCCCAGTCCCCATCTGAACTAGCTATTTCTGAATCCATTCCCAACTATTTCTCTAGTCAGTCTTCAGGTAGTGACAGCCTTTATACCAACTCCAGATGTGTCACTGACATTCTGCCTGCCTGGGATGAGATTGCCATGCATCCACCACCTCTCTTCTCAAGTTCCCAGGAGCAGCTCATCACAGCCGAGGACCAGAAGAGATGCAATCATGCATTGCAGTGCACCAGTAAGTTGCTGCACAGTTGAGATCAACCACAGTAATCTGAACTAAAAGCTGGGGTGCCTCTCAAATGTTTTCAATGCTGCTAACAATACATCAGACATCTTATTTTGTAATTATTATTGTCATTGTTGATGTTTAGCTACTAGTGACTGTAACTGTACCCCTAAAGTGTCATAGCAGACATACAAAACAACTGCTGATGATAGACCGTGGACGACAGATCATCGTGAATTGAGCTATCAAAGACAGAAACATAGGCATGAAGGAAAGGAAAACATAATAATGATCAAAATACAATAAACTGAAAATTCCCCCAATATAATAAACCATTTAAGTGAATGTCTCATAAGATTATTCCCTATGCTTATTGAAAAGGAGCATATCCATTGTAATATATTTGCAATGCATTCTACTTTTACTGTATCATGCTAAAGAAAAGGGGGGAATCTATGACATCTTTCAGACCATTGGGATCATAGGAACCGACTCCATGGGTGCTCGGGTGCTCTAGCACCCACAAAGTTGACATAAGCACCCACAATATTTCAAGTGCAGCCTGCAATAAAGGATTATTAGGGAACCTGGTCACAGGAAAAATACTACCTACTGGCAATGAGCACCCTCAAAGATTCCTAAAAGTTGCCATTCCTGATTGGGATGCAGTGTATTCAGGTTAAATAGCTCATGTGCTTCAGCCTGCAGAAGCTGGTATAATCTAGCACCATATCTGAGTTTTTCTCAAATATGTTGTAAACTTGCAAAATGTACTTCCTTTGGATTACAATTACAAATGGTGCATCTGATCCTAGCAAACTATTTGCCGAATGCATTTTTCAGTTTGTTCTAACTTCTGCCCCATCCTGAATAGCCCGAATGTGTTCTTGCATACCATATTTTTTGTTTTAGATGACGTGCCCTCCCTCATATTAATTTCACTTTGACATCACCCATCCATCCCAGTCCAGTCCAACCTAGGGCCAGACCCAGCCAGTTGCCAAAAAATAAAACACCACCACGGACCACAACAGGGCTAAACTGCTGAATTTTTAAAATAAAATCTTTTCTCTGTCAAACAGTACTGTTGTTACTTTTTATGCTCAATGCTGGTCTGAGGTCTGACTCTCTCAAGAACATTTATTTTCAGATTTACCAGTCAGAGACTCAAAAGAAACTCAGTCATCACTGAGCTGTCTCTCGCTCTCTCTCTCCAGTCTCCGTCATTCTCGTTTCTTTCTGAGTTCCTTCTCGGCTGCAGACTGCAGCCACAGTGCTGCCTGTGGCCCATATGCTGCCTGGTCCCATCCTGGCCCAAGTGTATGCCCAGTGAATGTGCCCATGCCACGTTGTTGCTTGCACAGTTGTTTTTGCTGCTGCTCTGTCCTGGCCTAGTACGGCCTGCTGCCTGGCTGTGCAGTGGTTGAGTCATTGATGACTCCCTCCCCTCACTTTCAAGAGTCCTCCTCCTCCTCCATCCTGCTGGTTTCTCTCTTGAGTCATCGGGTCTCCTCCTGAGTCCTGATCTCTGGACCACAGCACTCTGTCTACTGCACTTTAGTCTCTCTCCTCCCCATTGTCAGCAACGACTCCAAGTCTCAGGAAGTCTCAGTCAGTACTCTGGGCCTACTCTAACCCCTCACGATCTGGGGCCAGTGCTCCCACACCCTCTGTCTGCTCTCTCCCATCTTGGTGCCTGGGTCTCCTTCTCCTCGGGTCCTTCCACTCTCTCTCTCTCTCTCTCTCTCTCTCTCTCAACTGGTCTGGTGGCTCCCACTGTACTGTCCTACACAGACCGACCAGACACCAAAAAGGCCACAAAGGAAAAGCTTTTTTATTTAGCCTGAGCACTTCTCGACTCGATTTCTTCACTTGCGCTGCTGCTCAAGAAAGTTCTGTCTCGCCTTGTGGCTCATGCAGCGTGCAGAACTCCTAGCTCCTCCCTCTCTCTCACTACTCATTGGAGGACTGGAGAAGGGTTGGTGCTGAGGAGCCAGGGGTACAGATTTGGTTCGCTGAAGAAAACTTAAGAAACATTGTCCAGTCCACCCCTACACAAATTCAAAAAAAAAAAAAAGAGATACCGGAGAGTCTAGTGTGTGTCAGGCAAGCCTTGAAATCGTTTACTTCTGGCAAATGCAACTCCACTCAATTATGGCTGCAATTTAGGGCAATTGCAACTGCATTGAATTGCAGCCCACAATTCTAACGGCTGATGGTGGCTCTGGGATCTATTCTTGACTCCCTGCAAGGGGTGTTTCTAAGGCAACTAGTCATGGAGCCCACATGTAAAGGGGCAATACTGAATCTGGTACTCACAAAGAGGGACAGTATTGCAGATGTTAAGGTGGGATGCCACCTGGGGACCAGCACTCACCTTACAATATGGTTTAACATAAGTATGGCAGTGAAGGCAAACTACACAAGGATGAGGAAACTGGATGTCAGGGGGGCAGATTTAGAAAAAATGGGTGAATGTCTCAGAGACAACCTAGCGGGGGGGATCGCCTGGGTGGGGCGGAGGAACATTTGGCAAAATTAAGGGTGACATGCAAATACATTCTGCAGCCCGCTCCCATCCCCACATACCTTGCAATGCTGCTGTGGGAATCCAGGGCTGCAATGATCATTATTTTTAATCTCACTATTATATTTTAATAAAATTTCAAAACTTACAGCCGAACACTGAAGTGCCTCGGGGTCCCGATTGAGCAGGCTCAAGCAGTCATGGATATTACACTCATTTAGTGACATGGGTACCACCACTGCTCTTATTGCAGCAGCAGTGGTGGTAGTTTAATATACTTATTTTATTGCTTCCATGGGGGTCTTGATACTTGAACTATTATTTACAGCAAGACCTGGACAGGATGTTGCAGTACGTAATTTCTAACCCCAGTAATACTCAGGTAATTCATGACTTTATGCAGTAAGCCTTCTATGCAGAACTGCCCAGAGAGGTGGAACATATGCAAATGATGGAATCTTCTCCATGAGCAACTTTTCAAATGCTGCATTCTACTAACTGCCTTTGCTCTAAACTCCTCAGATTTTTCTCTTTGCCTGTCAAGACTAGACACTCGGAGATCCTCTCCTCATCATCTTGTTCTGACGTGAGAAAACATAAAATATATATAAGTATTCTTTACATTTAATTTTCTGCCTTTTGCTTTTTTTAATTTTAAGTAAACCCATAGTTTTACTGTTTAAATTGTAAGTTCCTCAGTTTCTCCTGGTTTGGTATAACCGGGAGAAACCAAGGTTTATTTTACATTTATCAGAGTTTTCTGACTAAAAAACTCCATTAGTTATGTTTAATTGTATCTAATTTAGCTTGTTTTAAGAACTGCTAATACCGGTTCCTGAATCCAAAGCCTTGGTTCATTTTACTTTGGTTCTGGTCCCGATCGGCTCCTCATTAGTTCTGGAACCGACCGCAAATGTTAAATAAAGTTTTGATTATGCTTACGCAACTGGATGAGGTGATGCTTGTGTGACTTGACTTATGTTGCGGCTTTCTGCCTCTCTATCCACGGGATATACCACCCAATTAGGGTATGACACAAGAAACCCTAGAGGAGGGCCCCCCCCATAGGTGCTGCGGTGATGATTCCATCGGCTAAAGGTAGCTTAGGAAGAAGCCCAAAAAGAATACCCTATTGGGTGTCGAGCATCGATGAGGCGGAGATGATGAATTATAATGCCCCTGTAAGCAATATTTACTGTATAGTTCTCTGTATATACCTTCTAATATGTTTCAAACTGTGTTTATGTACTGTCTTGCTGTAATTCATGACATGGAACCTTTGTAAAAGAGCCCTGGCTCAAAGGTATTTGTAATCCTAGACCTGAGTAAAAAAATAAAAATAAAATGCGAACTGACAAGATGATTACAGCGGACTTCCTAAGGAGAGAGGGGAAAGCCGGGCCACCATCCACCTCTGTCCGACAGCGGAACCTAACAAATTAACTTAATACCGCACATTAACCTAAGGAAACACTAACTCTAGCTAATATTATGACCATTGGCATGGAGGAGAGGAAAATTCCCCTTTAAGGAGGAAACCTCTGGGGATCCAAGACCTAGGTCACCTTTCCTCCAGGCTGACGACATTTGATTTAAGGACGTACGTGTTAAAGAGAAGAATTAATTAAAGAAAGGGATGAGTAGGGAGTATGATGACAAGACAGGGGAAAACCCCAAAAGGAAAGCACAGATGGAAGAAAGAACATGAGGCGGCAGGGACCCGAGAAAGGTATGCTCAAGTAGGAGATTGGAAGGAGGAGATCCATGTAGAAGTCAGAGGAGCAAGAGGAGTTCCAGATGCTCTCATGAGAAAACTGAGGATAAGGCAGACTGATGAGGATGATGATCGCCACAGGAGTGCAGCAGTCCAACACGAGAAGACTGAGGAACAGCAGACAGGGAAGAACTCGAAGATGAACTGAATGATGGTGGAGAGCAGCCAACCAGCCCTTAGCAAAAGGTGACTAACAGGAAGGCATGGCCTTGAGTGGAGTAGAAACAAATCGAGCAATGTGATGAAGGAAGCTCCTCGAAAGGAGGTGGATTCAGAAATTAACTGGAAAGGAACTTGGAGGGAAGCAATGGACGATGAACGAAGAGAAGTGATGCCATGAGTGGATTGAATCCCAATGGGCAGTATGAGAAAAGGCAGCTGACATGATATAAGGAGTCTAGAACCGAAGACATATGACAGGAGGGCCATAGGTTGCTGAGCAAAATGGACGATGGGTGATAAGGAATGACACCTTGGGTGGATTGAATCCAGATGGCCAAGCAGGGACTGTATGGATGAGGTAATACAGAATGAAGTCATGAACCTGAATTCACGTGGCAGGAGGGCCGTGGTTTAATAAAGTGGCATAGGAACCATGATAAGCAAGCCCAAAAGAAATATTGAATGCAGGCTGAGCATGGAATGAATCCTAGATGGCCATTAGGGAAGGAGAATGGCAGGAGGGCAAGTCAGATGAATGCCAAAAATAAAAAGAATGAAAGCAGGCCAGGAGTCGATTGAATCCAAGATAGCTGGCATGGGGGGAGAACTGCAGGACATTGAAGAGGAGGAGGAGGAGGCCAAATCAAGATGACAAATACTCTGGGGATATTCGGCGGCGAGGCAGGATTTAATAATAATCAAACTATATTAACAGCCTCAGCAGGAGTTCAGGTGGCTGACCGCAGAGTTATAACAGCAATAAAACATGTAGACAATGCTCTGAAAACAGGTGTAGCAAGGCAGTGCAGTGAAGCTGCAAGTAGAATGAGAGCATGAAGAGCAGCACAGCTAGGGTCAGAGTAAACCTGTGTCGGGTGAAAAGAATTAAGCAGCTATGGTTGAGCTGAAACACACAAATAATGATTGCAGGTGCTTTGCAGCAGTTTGAGTGAGGTGAGCAACAGTGTAAAAACACAAACACTGGGTACAATAGTAATTGGAGTAAACAGTAGCAGTGGCTGCAGTTGTAGGCAACTGAAAGCAGTAGCATGAGCTCTGAGTAGTACTAGCAGTGTGCTAGGAGCTTAGAAATAAAGCCCCAAAAGGCAAAACCAAAATACAGCAAAACAGAAAACAGGGAACAATGTCTAAAAGCAAGAGACACAAAATACAGGGAAGCACACAGCCAGAGGAAAGATACAAACCAGAAGCAGGAAAAATCAAGCACTGAAGTCCAACAGAGGCACACAGAAACAGCAGACGGGGGGGTAGGCCCCAGCCAGCTCAGAGGACAGACCAACAGAGCCTCCGGCTGCAAAAAGAAATGAATCCTGGGAAGGCCTGGGGTGAGCTACCTAATAAAGCCTGGTGGGGAAGTGATGTAATTGCTCCACCCAATCGAAACTCAGACTTTCAGCCTTCCCGTTAAATAAATATGCTTTTTAGCGGTTACAACTTGTGTTGGTTTTATATGGGAAATATCAGAAAAACCAAGAAAGAAAACTGGTGATTCCAGTTTTGAATCATGTGTTGAAAGTGGTGATATTTTGGTAAGGTAAACAGTCTTTGTTTGCCTCCTTGGGTATGTACATTTCCAAGCAGAGTGAAATCTGCATTACATGTCCTGAGAAAACTGTCGAAACATACCTGGATAAGGCTCAAGAAAAAAAGTTATCACCACCTAAGAATCCCTCTAGCTCTGACCAGCAGATACCCTAAATTACTGTGACTGAAACCACAACAGTTATTGTAACTGCTACCCCTGAGACGGGCATACAAGCAGTTCCTAAGAGACTTGCTGAACCGTCGGACTCCTTGGTTCTCTCAAATAAATCAAACACAGAACCTCCTGCTGGACAGCATTTGGGAACTTCTGTGACTGCTATAAAGCCTAACAACTCCTGCAGAAATTGTAAAACTCTCAAGGAGAAAGTGTGGAAAAATGCCTGGAATGACTTAAAAAAAAAAAACTTTTAGGCTTGCAAGCGCTGTCTGTTTCTCAACAGTAGACCCATGCAAAGCAGTCTGTATCCTCTGCTCAGTCTTCCTATTATTAAGAGGAAGAATACATGCTTATGATTAAGTAGAAGAAAGGGGAACCTATTAAACTGAGGTTTTCCCTGAACAGGAGTTGGGCTATTCCTCACTTTTCATATTGTGAGAAATGATTGAGCTGACACCAACTAAAAAGTTTCTTCCTGTGAATGCATTCTTCAGGAAAGATACTTAAAAGATTTCTACAAATTCCAAGCTTTGTCTTACCCTCTTGAAAAGAGGCTGGATAAGAAATATCAGCTGGACAGGGAGGGAGCTGAATTTTTATTCTCCCACCCTGTCCACCAAGGAGTAGTACAAGTGACAGCATGTAACAAGGCAAAGGTACCCCTGGCATTCCTCCTAACAAGGATTCCAGAAAAAACTGATAGCATGGCTTTCAAGCCTTTGATGCTCAATACCAAAAGTCACTATGGCAGTCTGTCCTTTCTGTGGCAGTCAAGGCTCAGACTTCTCTGTCAGATGATCTAGCTGAAATAGCTAAGTGGGGTTTGGGAGCAGCCAAATACCAGTCATTTGACTGCTGCCTTTTCGGGCACTGCTGCCAGATAAATGGCAGATACAGTGGCTCAAAGGAGGTTTGACTTGCTGAGAGTCACAGACCTCATTCAGGATACCCACACCAAGGCTATGTATTTCCAGTTGAGGGTAATTCCCTCTTGGAAGAAAGATAAAGGCTTACATGACAAAGGTGGATGTATACAAAATCCACCTATAGTAGCAATTCTGCAAAAGGAAGCTTCCCCTCCACTAAAACATATGGAGTGGGAGGCAGAGACAGATCATTTCACACCAAGCCTTTCTTTTATCAGGCTAGAGTTGTGCCTCAGTATCAGCAGTACCCACAACACGGGTACTTCAGCCACCACAGTGAGTTAGAGATTGTCTGAGTTCAAATCCCTGCCAACAGTTTAAAAACAAAAGGCAAAACATATTGCTGTCACACAGTGGAGCCTGTCCTAGTACAGCAAAAGGTACCACAAAGAAAATGACGAGTGCTGGCCTGTCTTAAACTTCAGGGTACTAAGCAGGCATTTTTAACAAGGCCAAAGTTCAAAATGATAACTTTGTCACTGATTCTGCCAACACTCCTGACAAGGGAATTATTGGCATCACTGGACTTAAAGGGTGCTTATTTCCACACCCCCATGAGGGAGTTTCACAGAAGGCACCTCAGGTTCATACTCCCATCAGGTCACTCTCCAAGAGTCTGCACAAAGTGCTGGGCAGGGGTTGTGGCACACCTTCGAAGACAAGGTGTCACAGTTTTCCCATACCTAGATGACTGGGTGGGGGTTGTAAAATCAACCTAACAAGTGGCCCAGGGGCTCCTAGAGTCTCTAGGGTTCCTGATAAATCTAAAGAAGTTCTGTCCTTCAGCCTGTTTAAGCACTACGGTTCATAGGAGCAGAGCTAGATACCTTTCAAGGCAAGGCCTACCTGCCTCTCAGCAGGCCAGGGCAAGATGTATCCCACTGATAGTGGGCTCATTCAGCCTGAACAAACTAAAAGCTAAAAGACAGTTTCTTCAGCTACTGGTCCCATGACACCTGCCGCTGGCATAGTCCTGGAATCCAGGTTATAGATGAGGGACATTCAGTTTCACCTCTGGATTCATTGGGAGAAAAGTCCTTCTCTCAAAACTAATTCTGGTAACAAAAAACATTGTTACAGGTCACTCAAGGGTGGAAAGAAGAAACCAACCTAAGGAAAGGGGTCCCCTTTTTTCAGCAAGAGTCCCCATCAGTTGTTCGATCAACAGATGCATCTCTACTAGTGTGGGGCTCCCATCTGGGGTTTCACACCATCTCTGCACAGAGTCACTTCTGCACATAAACCTGCTGGAGCCAAGATCAGTGTTACTGGCACTAAAGGCATTCACACAACTAGTACAGAGAAGGTGGTACAGGTCAGAACAGACAGTACCACCACAATGTATTACACAAACAGGCAGGGATGGATAAGGTCAAGCCCTCCCTGCACAGGACTCATGATAATATGGAGTCAGTCTAGGATGCTTCATGGGGGGGGTCCCTGCAGGTTATTCATCTGCCAGGCAAGGACAATACCTGGGCAGATACCCTGACTCAAATCAGCTAGTCCCATCATGAATGGGATTTGGACAGTCAGGTGGTGCAAATAATCTTTAGGAGGTGGGGTACCCCAGAGGTAGACTTGTTTGTGTCCCACCAGAACCACCACCTGCCATTGTACTATGGTAGGCCACCAGATACGGGAACAATCCCCCTGGATGTTTTGGCTCTGGATTAGTCAGGGAAGCACCTACATACTCTTCCTCCTTCCCTATGGTGTACAGAGTATTTCTTCAGCTCAGGTGCCAGTCAGCATCAGTGCTCTTGATAGCACCAGACTGGGCCAGGCAGCCATGGTATTCTCTGCTACTCTCCATGTCTGGGTTTGAACCAATATACCTTCCTTGGAGGCACAATCTGATAACCTCCAACCAAGGGAGGCTCCTGTATCCAAAACTCAGGCTCGAGGCATGGCTCTTGAGGGCCTATAAATATGTAGGCTTGTACTTTTCTGAAAATATCTTGGACATTTTAAGTGGTTACAGGAATCCCTCTATTAAGAAAATCTATGCTTCAAGTGGAAAAGGTTTTTTTCTATTTGGTATTCAACTAGGAACTGGTACCAGTACATGCTGGGGTCCCAGCTGTGCTTGATTATTTTCCTATTTACATTCATTGGACTTGCAGTCTAGCACCCTTAAGGTCCACCTAGCTGTAGCATCAGCTTGCATATCAGCTAGGCAAAAATGTTTCAAGTCGCTCCAGATCCTATCTCCAAAAGGCTCTTTAAGGGCTTCACCCATAACAGTACAGGCTGGTGTCCCAGCTGTGCTCGACTATCTTACCTATTCCATTTACTGGACTTACAGTCCAGTACCTTAAAAGCATATACCTGTACTTATATTTCAGTGGACAGAATACTTCTCTGTTTCTCTGTGCCTCAGACCCTGTTTTCAAAAGGTTCTTTAAAGGCTTATCCCATTTGCATACACCCTCACAAGGAACTGGTGCCAGCATAATACCTCAATGTGTGTATGGTTAGGCTCATGGGTTCCCCTTTTGAGCCTTCGTTTTCAGTTTATTTGAGATATGTCACATGAAAATGCTTTTTTCCTTATGGTAATTTCTGTCAGAGAAATCAGTGAGCCACAGTCTCATTGCATTGAACATGGCTACGTTTCATTCCACAGAGACAAAGTGGTCCTGAAAACAAACAGGAAGTTTTTTCCTAAAATGGTTATTAATTTCCATTTGAACCAAGCCATTATCTCACCTGTCTTTTCACCGAACACTTTGGTTCAAGTGAAAGGAGTCTTCATAGTTTGGACGTCAAAGAGCTTTTAGCTACTACTTGACAGCCACTACAGTCCATAAGCAGGACAGGAAACACCTGTTCCTGACCTATGATATGTGGGAAAGGGTAATACAAAATCAAAAGATCAATTTTTTGCTGGATGGTATCCAGTTTTTCTGTTACTCTAAGTCTCAAAAGGAATCCTCAACAGTGTTGAGGGCCCATTCTACAAGGGGCACAGCTGCTACCATAGTAGCTGTGGGGGATGTTCCTATGGTGGACATCTGTAAAGCAACTTCTTAAGAACAGTACACACCTTTTATGAAGCACTATAACCTGGATGTTCAATCCAGGGGTGATGCGAGGTTTGGCACAGCAGTTCTGCAGAGTCTGTTTCCAAAATACAGCTCTTTGCCCACCTCCAGTGGTACTGCTTTGTAGTCTGCTTGAAGTTATGAATTACCTGAATATTACTGGGGTTAGAAGAAAAAATTACTTACCATAATAATCTTCTTTCTTCCCAGTGATACTCAGGTATTCATAACTTCCCACCCTGCCTCCCCTTCCAGAACGTTTTAGCCTCTGCACTGCTGTATACTGTGCTCTCACGGGTATAAATGCCATTTCTGGCACATATGTTGTGATTGTGTTCACTATTGTTATTCCCCTTGTCAGGTGATTCTGCCATTCAGGGGTATTCTTTCATATGCTATGCCCTCCTGTTGGAGGCCTTTTCTGGGTGTTAAAGGAGTTCCTACTATAATTATTTTTATTATTATTATGTTCAATATTATTATTATCATTGTTACACTTAGTTCTCATGAGCCTGTCTTTCCAGGCTTCTAGGAAATCTGAGGGGTTTAGAGTAAAGGCAGTTAGTAGAATGCAGCATTTGAAAAGAGGCTCATGCAAAAGATTCCATCATTTGCATATGTTCCATCTATCCAGGCAGTTCTGCTTAGAAGGCTTACTACATGAAGTTATGAATACCTGAGTATCACTGGGAAGAAAGAGGATTACTATGGTAAGTAATTTTTTTCATTTCAGGTATCAGGACCACCACAGAAGCAGTCAAATAAGTATATTAAATTACCACCATTGCTGCTACAATAAGAGCAGTGGTGGTATATATGTCACTAAATGAGTGTAATACCCATGAGCACTTGCGCCTGCTCAATCAGGACCCATGCGGCGCTTCCATATTCTGCCATAAGTTTAGGCATTTTATTAAAATATAACCGTGGCATTAAAATTAATGATCATTACAGCCCCGGACTCCCGCAGCAGCATTGCAAGATATGTGGGGATGGAAGCAGGCTGCAGTGCTTATTTGCACATCATGTTTAAGGGATGGCATAGCGAAGGCAACAAACCTCTGCGTTAAAGAACTGAGCAAGAACAGGAGGTAAAAGAGACTATTATGGTTCTCACGGGAAGTGGCTGCTATGTTAAGGGCTAAAAGCATAGCATTAAGGAGATGTAAAGAGACACAGAAGGAGAACAATAGGGTGGTGTAGCAGGAAAAGCAGAGGGAAGCAGGGAAATTAGTGGGCCAAGGGCACAAACTGAGGAAAGGAGAACCAAAGGGGTAACTAAAGGGAAACAAGATCTTTTTTAGGTACATAAATGATAAGAGGAAGACAAAGAGAGTGATTGTGAGGTTAAGAAGGGAAGGGGGAGGACTTCCGGTGACATCTTCAGCTTAATGAGCTACTAGTCTCGCACCTCCACCACCCACGTCAATCAAACTCCTCAAATTATTGGGCAGTAAAAGTTATCCAAATGGCCCTAAATGGCTACAGGAGGTGATTGACAAGACAGGATGACCTGTTCAAAGGCACAGCTTGAGCTCTCAAAGACCAGTGGTAGAGGATTTAGCCTAAATGACAGTACTCGCAACAGGAGGTCCTCACCAACCAGCATGACAGGCCCCGATGCAGACACAGACATGAAGACTGAACAACTGTCTTGGTCCAGATTCAAAACATTGCTCTCAGAAATAAAAAGCTTTTGGTCTGAGAACCAGCAAGAATTTATAAGATTAAATAGTAAACTTACAGCTTGGAAAAGCAAATAGAGGAGGTGGAAGACAGAATCATCCACATGCAGATAGCACATTGCAGCTCCACTCAGCACTTTAGTTTCTTCTAGATCAGAATACGGAACTCAGAAAAAAATGACAGGACTCTAAAGGGACACTGTCAACCCCCTTAGGTCTCAAAGTGTCCCTAGTTAAAAAAAAAAAAACATTTAATGATTGCCAACATGCTGTAGAGATTGCTGATGTAGCTGGTAGTTTGATTCTGACTTTATTTCTTTTAAAAAAGTGAAAAACAGACTGCCCCCCATACTGGTGTTACCACACAAAAACAGGTTTGTTTACATTCCTTGAGCAGCTCCAACTGCATCTTTCCTAGACTTGGAAACCCACAACACAATCTGGACCCTCATGATGCAGTGGGAGTTTAGGAGGCTACTGCCTCATGAGTGACTGCACTGTTTGGGTGTGTTTCTAGTGCTCAGGAAGCATGCAGTAAGAAAAGATCCAGGACTGTAAACAAAACAAGAATGTTTATAAATATATATTACCAGGCATTTCAGTTCTACTAAACAAGGAGAAAGAGAAAACAAACAGCAACATCAGTGAATTTTAGAGAAGGTAAGAAATCAAAAAATGTAAGTTTTTAACTATAAATAAAATGATGAAAAACAGGTTGACAGTGTCCCTTTCAAGCACATTCCTGAAGGGATAATCTAAGACTATATGATCTCCCTGAAGATTCTGAAACTGTCAGCATAACAGAATTTCTGAAAGATCTGTTAAGGGATGTGCTATCCCAGAGAGCAATTGAGTGTTAAAAAAGTCACCACAGTCTTGTGCCAGTGTTACTGCAGCAGTGTACACTGCCTGCACACTGCATTGCAATTTATTCTCCATTAGTGATCAATTAGTATATATGTAGTGTCATGTTAGTATAAATGCAGTGTCACTAAAGTGAGGCCCAATTATTTTAATTAGCATTGAAACCACACTGCAAACGTGCTGTACAGTAGTGTGCAGTGTGATTCTGGGCTCATTAGCACTTTCAGCAGCAATGCTGCAGTGCTTCTTTCAGTGCATCCCAATTCTGGTAACTAGCACTGCAGCAACATCACATCTGCAGTGTGGAATGAAGTGCAAATTTGCATTACTTGGTGCAGTGTTTATACAGTGTGCCTGAACTTTTTAGCACTGAATGACAGCGCCACCATAGGGAAAATAATCATTAAAAAAGAATGCAAACATGAATTTACTGTACACACTACCATCGCGGGTATCATCATTCCCATGTCAATGTGTCCCTTCTTATTGCAACAATATTCCAGGGTGGGATTTATGTTGAGATTACCACACTTTCAGGGGCTGTAAGCACACTACACCCCTAGATGTGCCATGATTATTAGCATGAATCCCACTTTGCAGTGTCACATTTTATCTCCAGACCTCCCTCCAAAACATGTTTTTCCAGTTTCACAGCCTTACCAACAAGTATTTAGTGCCCCCTTCTCACCACCACCAACACTATTGCTGTCTACTCCAGTTTGTAACATCCCACCCTTTCCCTTTTGCAGGTTTTCAAATCCTCCCTGCAGATCTTGTGGGTATACACACACACACACACACACACACACACACACACACACACACACACGTGGACGCGCATGCAAGCATGCAAGCGCATGCACGCGCACACACACACGCACACACTGGTTTACCCTTCCTCACCCCCCAGAGTCAAAGGTTCCAATCTCCCCCACTGTACAGGGCTCTGCCTTATTTCCTTCTCCCTGCCCTAGTCAGGGCTTTGTCATCCACCTCCTTCCAAATGACTCCACAGGCCTCTGTTGTGAGTCCACCTCCTTTCCCCGTAACAGTCGCAGGCGCTCCACTGTAAGAAAATTCTATCAGTCAGTTAAGTAGATTACTTACCTGGTCTAGAAAGGGATCATCAGAGGTCTTGACCAGATGGATATCTGAAACTGAAAAATAAAAGTAAAAAAATCCTAAAGAGACAAAAACAATATGAATACTGTAAATAAAATAGGGTTAAGAATGATAATAAAAAAGACTTGTCTAATAAATGGTCCTCAGCTGAATAGACCTGTAAAACAGGACAAACATTAGCAAGTGAAATAAAACAGTAGAAAAAGTGGCAGAAGAGAGACAGTAGTAAAAGGGAAAGAAAGTAAGAATCACAAAAAATAAACAGCTCAGCCCTTGTGGTCCCATGTAGGCCACCCAAGTTCGTGTGCAAGCCCAACCCCCACCACCACCACCACCACCACCACCACCTCCCGTGAAGAGCTGGAATGGCTTGGACCACTCCACATCAAATGTTCTAGCATGTCTATCCCAGACTTCATCACTGCCTGTTCCCATGCCTGAGGAATAGAGCCTGAGCACACCTGGTTGCCTGGGGACCACTATGGGGAGCATTCTCAATGGATAAGATGCATCTGGTAGTCCTGGGTTGGACAGAGAAGGACCAACTCTGTGAAGTTGAAGGACAGTGGTGCCAGCCAATGTGGCAGGACTTGGGGGCAGTCAGAAGTGGGGGGAAAAAATAAAAAATAAATTAAAAATAGATCAAAGAACCAATGGTACTGAGAGGCACCAAAGCAGTCTTATATCGCATGAGGGCAGACGCCTCAATCCAAAACACAGACTTATGCTATGTACAGCCCTCCACCAGTGCACACTCATGCACTATGCATGGCACACCCCTCCCCCACTGATGCATGCACACATTTCACACATGCCACAAGAAGGAAGGCTGATTTGTTACAGACCCACACTCTGTAATGGAGGCTTGGGTTCCTGCAGTATTGCTCCCCACCTGCTGGTGCCCATCCTAACAGCTTGGATTATTTCACTATGTAAGGGGAGGGGGCTAGATACCCCTAGTATTGTCCCAATATGCTGATGTAACCCTACTAGGCTGGGCGAACAGGATCTCACTTTGTAAGAGGGCTTAGTTGGATGCCTCTAGTGTTGCCACCCCCAACATGCCGCTGCCTACCCAGGCAGCTGGGCTGTTACACATACTCTCAAGAGTGTGTCTGAATGACCAGATGTGACAAGAACATCCAATACTGGAGGGTAATATGTATACCCTTGAGGAAAGGAGGAAGCGGGTGGACAGGATGTAAACTTTTAAGTACCTCAGTGGAATCAATAAAGTCCAAGAGGGTAGCATCTTTCAGAAAAAGAGATGTGCAAGAACAAGGGGATACAATTTGAAGATGGGGGGACGGCTCAGAGGCAATATGAGGAAGTATTTTTTCACAGAGAGGGTGGTGGACACATGGAACAGCCTTCCCGAGGAGGATGTGGGGTCTAAAACTTTGGGAAAATTCAAAAATGCATGGGACAGACATAAGGCAATTTTTGTGGGGGGTAGGAAGAAATAGGCTGTTGGTTAACTAGGATCTGCAGCTTATCGTGTAGGTAGGGAAATGGGCAGACTAGGTCGGCCAAGCAGTCCTTATCTGCAGTCATAGTCTATGTTTCTATATCTCCAGGCTCAGCCAGTATATCCAGTTCATGGCATTCAGAATGCTCATATAGCATCACACAGGAACTAGTATTTGGGAACAGCAATGCATGATATAGCATAGGGGTTGTTAAACAGAACCAGTGACAGTGCTGAACATTCTCAGACAAACCAGCCTGTAAAGGCAGCAAGCAGCAGGTTTGGAAGGCAATACTGAGGGGCATTAGGGCCAAAACAATAAAAAAGAAGTACACACTCAGACCAAGTGCAGCTGCAGGGATTGCCAAACCCAGAAATATACAAACAAAGCCGGAATGCAGTTTCACACCTGTATAAACCTCTTGGTAACCAATTAATTGCAAGTCCACAGAGGATATAGTTTCAAAAAATTATTTTTTGTGCTATCTGTACCTTTACATGATGAACTAGTAATTAAAAACATACCATAAATATTTTAAATGGGTGATCCCAGGGCATGTACAGCTAAGGCCTCGAGATGAGGAGGATGCCACTTGTGTCAATATGCATGTGCTTGCATGAAAGCATGAGTATTTTTGACGATACCATCAGGCAGTATCCTCTGGGGAAGAGAACAGAAAAAGTGGCAAATCCCCCATTTGAGTGACATGATGGACACCACAACCTACAGGTCCTATACCTGCCTTCTCAGGTGCTGGTCTCCCCCTTGGCTGAGGATTTTGATTACCAAGGGGTTTAAGGAACCCTGGTGATGACCCCACCATGGGGGTAAGCTACAGTGGCCCAAATGGAATGAATAGGCAAGCCCTGGGGGGACGGCTGGGTGACATGGCTGAGTCTGGGGTCCTAATAAGGGATGGGAACATAGACAGACTAGGTGGGCTATAGGCCCTTATCTGCCATCAACATCTGTGTATCTATGTACCTATGGGAAGGCTGAGTGGAACCAATAACAAAAACACTGATTAGAAAATGCAAAGGCCCATTCACTACCTCTATTAATAAGAATCCTCTTTTTCAAGTAATCAGCTACTCAAATTAACAAAAAAGTTACAGATATGTATTCTTATTTCTGTTTTAGGCAGCCCTTCCCTTCAAGTTCTTCCACTATGTCACTTATAAAGATATTGAAACAGATCAGTCATAGAAACATAGAAACAAAGAAACATAGACTTTGTCGGGAGATAAGAACCGCTTGGCCAACCCAGTCTGCCCATTTCTCTACCTATTGGATAGGCTGCAGATCCTAGTTAACCAACAGCCTACTTCTTCCTACCCCCCCCCAGAACTGCTTTAAGTCTGTCCCATACATTCTTGAATCCACCCACTGTTTTTGACTCCACGGCCTCCTCAGGAAGGCCGTTCCAGGCATCCACCACTCTCTCAGTGAAAAAATACTTCCTCACATTACCCCTGAGCCGTCCCTCCTCTGTCTTCAAATTATGCCCCTTGTTCTTGCACATCTCTTTTTCTGAAATATGCTACCCTCTTGAACTTGGTTGATTCCCTTGAGGTACTTGAAAGTTTCTATCATGCCCGCCCCCTTTTCTTGACGGTATACATATTAAACTCCTTCAGTCTTTCTTCATATGGCCTCTGGTGAAGACCTTGCACCATTTTAGTTGCCCTCCTCTGGACTGCCTCCATCCTGTCTACGTCCTTGCAGAAATGAGATCGCCAGAACTGCACACAGTATTCTAGATGGGGTCAGTACAGGGGGATAACAACCTCCTGTTTTCTACTGGTGATGCCTCTCCCTATGCATCCCAGTATCGCCCCAACCCTCCTTACTGCCTTCTCACATTGTTTACCTACCTTTAGGTCATCTGATATGACTACCCTGAGGTCCCTTTCCATTTTTGTTGTTGGTAGTCCCCCCCCCCATTGTGTACTCTTCTCCTGGGTTTTTGTTTCCCAGGTGCATTACTTTGCACTTCTTTGCAATGAATCCAAGCTGCCATACTTTTGACCATTCCTCCAACCTTGCCAAGTCCCTTCTCATCCTTTCCACACCCCCTCTGTATTGATCGTGTTGCAGATGTTTGTGTCATCTGCAAAGAGGCATGCTTTCCCTTCCAGTCCCTCTGCTATGTCACTTATAAAGACATTAAAGAGGACATGTCCCAGTACTGAACCCTGTGGTACTGCACTAGTAACCCCACTTTCTTCGGAGAGGACTCCATTTACTATTACCCTCTGTGTCCTATTGTCCAGCCAATTGCCAGTTTTTTACCCAGGCTACCATCCTGGTCCCACTCCCAGGCTGGCAAACTTGTTTATTAATCTTTTGTGTGGGACTGTGTCAAATGCCTTGCTAAAGTCTAGGTAGGCCATGTCCACAGCCCCTCCCTGGTCTACTACTTTGGTCATCCAGTCAAAGAAATCGATTAGATTCGTCTGACATGACCTTCCCGCTGTGAATCCATGCTGCCTTGGGTCCTGTGCCCTGCTGACCTCTAGATACTCAACAAGTCTTTCTTTCAGAAGTGATTCCATCATTTTCCCTACCACTGAGGTCAAACTAACAGGTCTGTAGTTTCCTGCCTCTGCCTTTCTCCCACTTTTGTGAAGGGGAATCACATCCGCTGTCCTCTAGTCCTCAGGTACCACACCATCCTCCCATGATTTGTTAAAAAGGGTAGTCAGTGGTGACACTAGTTGTCCCCTTAGTTCTTTAAGAATTCTGGGATGAATCCCGTCAGGCCCCATTGCCTTGTCGACTTTTGGTTTTAGGAGTTCTTTAAGGACCCTTTCTTCTGTGAATGGGCTAGTATCAACCCCCATCCAGAGTGTTTCTATTGATTGGTTTAGGTACCTCCCCCTCCTCTTCTTTTGTGAATACTAAGCAGAAGTATTAATTCAGTATCCTGATTTTTCCTGTCACCTCTGCCCACCCTCCCCCCTCCCCTTTATTAAGCCTCACTATCCTTCCCTTGGTCTTTCTTCACTCCCTGATGTACCAATAAAAGGTTTTATTCCCCTTCTTAACAGTTGGCTATCTTTTCCTCAGTTTGGGCCTTTGCTATTTCTGACTGCCTTCCCCGCTGCCTTCTGCTTTAACTGGTACAGTTCTCTGTCCTGCTCATTCTGTGTTTCCTTATACTTCCTGAATGCTATCTTTTTCTCCCTAACCTTTCCTGCAACTCTTTTGAGAAGCATAGTGTTTTTTTTCCTTTGTTTTGATATGTTTATTTGCTTCACACAAAGGCTTGTTGCCTCTGCGATGGCAGTTTTGATTTTTCCCCATTGTTCCTCCACCCCTCTTTCTTGCCTGTTTGCTAGTGCTTTTCTGAGGCACTCTCCCATTTTGCCAAAGTCAGCCCTCCTAAAGTCTGGTACCCTTGCTTTTGTACGGCTTGACTCTACAGTTGTGTTTATCATGAACCATACTGTTTGGTGGTCACTTGTTCCCAGATGGCTACCCACTTCTAAATCTGAGATCCTCTCTGTCCCCATTTGAGAGTACCAGGTCTAAGATTCCTCCTCCAAGTGGGTTCCAACACTAGCTGTCTGACGCATGCCACCTGTAGGGCATCGAGAATGACCCTGCTCTTGGATGTGGCTGCAGCAAAGATGCTCCAGTTAACATCTGGCATATTCAGGTCCCCCATCAACAATATCTCCCCTTTTTCTACCATTTTAAGGATGCCTTCTATCATTTCCTTGTCCATTTTCTCCCCTGAGATGGGGTTCTGTATACAAACCCTGTGTGGATTGTGGTACCATTTCCTGTCTCCAGGGTGACCCACAGTGCTTCCTCTCCTCCGTGTTTACCCTTTAGTTCTGTTGCTTTGATCCCTTCCCTTATGTAGAGAGCTACTCCTCCTCCTCCTCCTCTTTTACCCTCCCTGTCCCTTCTGTAGATTGTATACCCTGGTATATGAACATATGAAATTAACAGCAGAAACAAGCCTCACTGTCTATCGAGTCTGCTTGAGTGTGTAGCTAGCACCTCATCTCGCAGCTGTCCCTCCCACCCCCCTCTTCCCAGTATCCCTTACCCTTACCCTGTCCTAACCCCTCTTGAAACTGCCCACCATCTTACAGGACACCATTTCATCTAGTAAGGTGTTCCATTTGTCCACAACTCTTTCAGTGAAAAAATGTCTCCTTATCTCCCTCCTGAATCTTCCCCCCTCCAATCTCAGTCCATACCCTCTCATGTCCCTTCCCCTTCTCATCTGGAAAATCCCTTCTGTATCGATCTTGTTTATCCCCTTTAGATACATAAAGGTCTCGATCATATCCCCTCTATCCTTTCTCTCCTCCATCAAATACATATTCAACTCTCCCAGCCTGTCCTCATAGGGCTTGCTCTATAATCCCTGGATCATCTTTATGATCATATATGTTGACATCCCAGTCATGGTTCTCTGTATACCATGTTTCTGTGACTGCCACAATATCCAGGCATCTCTCTTCCTTCAAGGCCACTAGTTCAAGGAGCTTGTTACCCAGACTATGGGCATTGGTACCCATCGCCCTCCATTTTTGATGGCCTTATCCCTTTTATTCCCCCTCCAGTGTCTAGGACCTCCACCCCTTTGTTTAAACCCCTTTGTCATCTCAAGCATACACTAGGTGTCATGCTTTGGGAATCGTTAGAAAGAGGAGAAGGAGGGGACTGGGTCTGGGGGAGGGAATGGAGAAGAGAGGTCAGATAGGGGTAGTGGGGACAAGGAGATGCCATGGGGTGAAAGGGGATCAGAACAGGGTTTCCTCCTTGTCTGATTCCCATACCCAAGGGTACTGCAGAATGCAAGCAGGTGGCGAGGTCTTCCTTGACTGCTCATCCTACTTGAACAGTGTTATGCAATGTCAGGTCTATTAGAAACAAGACTGCTATTATAGCAGATCTTGTTGGGGCATCAGACCTGGAGTGCATCACCGAGACCTGGCTGGACAATAATGCAGGTCCAGTGCTGGCATTGGCTGTTCCAGCGGGTTACTCAATGATACACCATCTGAGGACAGATCATAGGGGCGGGGGTGTAGCCATCTGTTTTAGACCAGAATTGGGCCTTATTGAGATGCCAGTGGGGTGCACCAGATCCTTTCAGAGTATTGTGGGTGCGGGTGTGGGGTGCAGGATACTTCTCATCTACCATTCACCCGGAGATGGGAAAGAATTCCTGTAGGAAGTTGCAGATTTCATTGTCAACGTGGTGTTGGGATCTCAAAATGGTTGATTCTGGGGGATTTCAATGCCTGGGTCAACAATGAACTCTCGTAATTTGGTTGTGACTTCCTCCAACTAATGACATCATTGGGCCTCACACAGGTTGTTACCACTGCTACCCACTTTAAAGGTCACTCATTGGATCTGGTGTTCCTCATGGGGATGGAGGCATCCAACCTGGTGGTGGAACCAGTCAAATGGTCCGACCATCACACCATAAGGTTCAGTTTTGGGACTCCCCCAAATGGGCCTGCCCCTATGGAGATGATCCAGTACCACCCTTTATGGGGTGTGATCCCCGATGGCCTAATGGTGGTGCTGGATCTATCGAGCTTGCCGAGAGATTGCATGGATCCAAGGGACCTGGTGCTTGCCTATGATACGGCAGTAACAGAGGCCCTGGATTCAACTGCTCCTGTTCATGTTCGCCCCCTCACCCTCCATCCAGGGTCTCCATGGTTCAATGGGACCTTGAAGGAGTTGAGGAGAGTGGGGCAAAGGCTGGAGAGGGCCTGGTGGAAATCGGGCCTGGAGTGCGACAGGCTTAGATTGATGAAACATTAAACGATCTATCAATCGACAATCACCCATAAGAAGGCAGAATTCCTGTCCAAGGAGATTGTCACTGCACAAAATTGACCAGCTCACCTCTTCTGGACCATGGACAGATTGTGCAATCCAATCTGTCTTCAGTCTGGGGGAGCTTTTTCACAAGAGAAGTGTGATGAGTTTGCTCAATATTTTGCAGATAAGGTAGCTGCCATCAGGTCCAAGATCGTCCAGTCCTCCTCCAAAGGGTGCTGCGATGATCGACGGGATGTTGCAGACTGCTTTGTCTGAACAGATTTTGGACATTTGGAATTCATTGACATCGTGAGGATCATCCAGACTTTGTGGCCAACCTGCTGTAGTTTGGATCCAGACCCCACACAATTCCTAGTGAGTTGTGTGGATGAGATTGGCCCAATCCTTGCAGAGATAGTCAGGAATTCATTGAAAAGGAGGATCTTTCCGGACCCCCTAAAGGAGGCAGTCATTCAACCACTCCTGAAAAAAACTCCTTTAACCCGGATTGTCCTGCTAACTACAGACCTGTCTCTAACCTGCCCTTTGTGGGCAAGGTTATTGAGAAGGTGGTTGCGCTGCAGCTGTATGACCATCTTGCTATCCATGATGTCTTTGATTCTCTTGAGTCCGGATTTAGGAAGAGACATATTATTGAGATGGCTCTTGTCCAGGTCCTTAATGATCTCCTAATAGTGAGAGATCAGAGATCTCCTTGATCGCTGTGTGGCATTTGACACTGTGGATCATGGTGTGCTACTGGAAAGCCTGTGGTCCATCTGTGGACTATCAGGCACAGTCCTTAGATGGTTTACATCTTTCTTCCAGGGCAGAACTCAGAGAGTGGTCACTGAGATTTATTTCTCTGATGCTGTCCTCCTATCCTGTGGGGTACCACAGAGTTCCATTTTGGTACCCATGTTGTTCACAGTGTACATGCTGCTGTTGGGAGACATTATTAGGTGGTATGGCTTGAGTTGTTACTGCTATAAAGATGATACTCAGCTGTACCTGTCCTTTGTGCCTGGGCAGGGTGATGCAATCTCGGTATTTAACAGCTGTCTCTCTGACATTCAGGACTGGATGAGTGCCAGCTGGCTTAGACTAAATCCAGATAAGACTGAGGTGTTAGTGGTGGACCCAGATCATCGTGTGGCAGGTATACTGGCTGAACAGTTATCTGGGCTTTGGCTCGATGATGCTCCGCTGGCTGCCTCATACCAGGTGCATAAACTGTGCATTATTTTTGACAATGAACTGACCCTGAACTCTCAGGTGTCAGCAGTTGTCAAGATCTCATTTTTTCATCTGAGGAATATCGCCCAGGTGAAGCACCTGGTTCCTTCCCATGATCTTTATGCCTTGGTCCACACCTTTGTGACTTCTCACATTGATTATTGCAATGCCCTGTACCTAGGGCTTCCAGGGGTTGATGTCTACCACTTGGAGCTGGTGCAGAATGCAGCCGTCAGGCTGGTGACTGGTACATCTAGGACCAGTCACATTACGCCTGTACTTCACGGACTGCACTGGCCACCAGTGCAGTGGCGAATCACCTTCAAAGTTGGGTTACTAACCTATACAGCCGTATATGATAAGGGACCCCACTACCTAAAAGATCTTCTTTGCCCCTACTGCCCCTCCCACCCGCTTTGATCCATCGATCTATCAATGAGGGGTTGCTAGAGATTCCCAGGGTGTGTTTGAAGACATCAGGGACTCGATCTTTTTCATATTTAGCCCCTACCCTGTGGAATTCTATATTTCATTGGATTAGAGTGCCTGACTGTCCAAAGTTTTAAGTCAGCCCTTAAAACACATTTATTCAGATTAGCATTTCCAGCTGATGGTTGGCTGATGATCTTAGCCGTTAAATGCTATGCTGCTCTTTAAAATCTTAATTTGGATTTTTTTTAACTGGATTTTATGTAATGTTATGTTGTATTTGATTTGATGTGTTTTAATCTGTACAGTGCCTTGGTTTTGAAAGGTGCTTTGTAAATAAAGTTATTATGTTATTATTATTGTCCCCTTCCCTGTCCTTTTTCTCCATTTACCCCTGTCCTGCTCCCTATTGACTTCTCTACCTCGGTGTTTACCTCACTAACTACCCTGTTTTGTGGGGGGGAGGTATACCTGCTCCTTTTCAATGCCTCCCCCCTTGGCTAGTTTAAATGCTTGCTAATGAAGCATTAAAAACTTATCACCTAGGATCTTGGTACCCTGTTGGGACAGATGCCGACCATCGTGCCGTATAAGCCTCCGTCCCTCAAGGGTGGACCCCCAGTCCCCAATGAAGCCAAAACCCTGAGCTCTGCAACAGTTTTTCAACCATTCATTGAATCCCATGGTGTGGAGTACCCTAGCCTCATCCATGCCATAGACAGGTAGCACCTTCAAAAAGGTTACCGTGTGTGCTACTTGTCTAAGGCCCCTCCCCAACTCCACAAACCTCTCCTGCACTGCTTTGATTCCATTCCCAGCCAGGTCATTTGTCCTGAGGTGGATAATGACATCCAGCTCCCTCTCCCATACAGCTGCTCCCACGATCCTGAGGATTCGCTTCCTGTCCCTCCCAGCCATGACAGCGGGCAGGCGCCTTACCTCCCTCTCCCCTCCCTCCCCAGTTCTACCCTCCTAATGACTGAGTCCCCCCTCAGGAGTTGTTTCCTTCCCCTGTGGGGTCTCGTGCCACCCTTCTCTGGGTCTCCTTTGTGGAAGTTCCCAGCATACTCCTTGTTCTCCACTGTGGGTGTCTCCATAGAGTAACCACACTCCACCAGAATGGCGTATGAATTGTGAAGAGGTACAACTAGAGGGAAGCACCTCTGATCCACCACCCTCACCTTCTCTGAGCCCACTGTGGTTCAACTGCTCCTCTTTCTTGGCAACCACTGAGGCAGTGGTAGTGGCCCTGGTGATCCCTGAGTGGGGAAGGAGGTTTCCCGAATCCTCTCCAGGGTTGGCCTGGAGATGTGCAACCTCCTCCCTCGAACCAGAGAGGTGCCTGCAAATAGGGCAGCATCGCAGCATCTCAGCCTCCAGAACATCCCAACATTGATCCCTGAGTAACCCCACCGGTCATCCTCCCTCCCTTGGAACACACTCCATTTACCACTACCCTCTGTGTCCTATCTGCCAACCAGTTTCTTATCCAGGTTACCACTTTATTATCTACCCCCAAACTACTCAACTTGCCCACCAGTCTCATATGTGTCAAATGTCTTGCTGAAATCCAGGTAAGCCACACCTACTGCACCTCCCTGATCTAGCTCCTTGATCACCCAGTCACAGAAGTCTGTCAGATTAATTTGGCATGACCTCCCCTCTGTGAAACCATGCTGTCTTGGGTCCTGCAGTCCATTGGATACAAGTTATTTCACATATCCTTTCCTTTAGAAGTGTTTCCTTCAACTTACAGACCACCAATGTCAGGCTGACTGGCCTATAATTGCTCAGCTCTTCTTTGCTACCACTTTTGTGAAGTGGGACTACATTTTTCCTTCTCCAGTCCTCTGGGACCACACCAGTCTCCAGTGATCTGTTAAAAAGGTTTGTCAGAGGTGCAATCAGTACCTGTCTAAGTTCCCTCGGTATCCTTGCATGCACCCCGTCCAGCCCCATGGCCTTGTCTGCTTTCAGGTTATCAAGTGCTTTCCATACTCTCCCCACTGAAAAATGTACTGCTGTCCAATCCTCTCACCTCTAAGTTTCTAGTGCCTCTTAGTGGTCTCCTCCAAACCTCTTCTACTGTGAAAACTGAGTGGAAGTATTTGTTCAAAATGTTAACCTTTTCTTGACCTTCCTGCCTTGGGAAAAACTACAAGTTATTGATTGCCCTGATAGCGACTATTTCCCTCTGTCTCTTACTACTAATATGAGTTCATTAAATAACCAGGGAAACAATGAGCCAGAAGCAGTCTTTTTTACAGAAATTAGGGCTTGTAAGAAAATGTATGGCATAGTAATTCAGATATAAATGTGAGTAAAATTATTTATGACTCCTTTCTTAACAATAGTGCTGTCTACTTACAGAGTTTATCACGTAAACAATTCAATGATTCCTTGGACAATCTATTTGGTGTAATCAAAAGTGACCTGGATGTAAGGATAAGACCCAAAAAACTTGATACTTCCATTAATGGGTGGTATGATAATACATAGATTCATAGATACATAGACAGTGTCGGCAGATAAGGGTCTATGGCCCACCCAGTCTGCCCATTTGAGCTTGTAAGTTCAGTTTATGTTTTTCTAGAAGTCTGTTGCCCCTTACCCCTGACCTCCAGAATTCCTTTATGTCTATCCCATGCATTCTTAAATCCCGTGATTGTTTCAGCCCCCACCACTTCCTCTGGCAGGGTGTTCACTTGTCCACCACCGTTCTGTGAAGAAATTCTTCCTCATGTTTCCTCTGAGATCGTCCTCCCTCCAACTTCATCCCATGCCCTCTAGTCCTGGAACATCTTTTTCACTTAAAAATAGTGTATTCCTGCACCCTGTTCCTCCCTGTGAGATACTTGTATGTCTCTATCATATCCCCTCTCTCCCTCCTCTCCTCCAGGGAGTACATGTTCAGTTCCTTCAACCTGTCTTCATAGAACTTGTGATGCAATCCATGCACCATCTTTGTTGCCCTCCTCTGAACCTTCTCTACCCTGTCTATGTCCTTACGTAGGTATGGTCTCCAGAACTGTACACTGTACTCCAGGTGGGGCCTTACTAGTGTCTTGTATAGCGGAATTATGACCTCCCTTTTCCTGCTGCTGATGCCCCTGCCTATACATCCCAGCGTCCTATTTGCTTTACCTGCTGCCTTGTCACACTGTTTCTCTACCTTGAGGTCATCAAAGATGATAACCCCAAGATCCCTTTCCTGCTTGGTGCATGCTATATCCTCACCCCCCAACTGATATATTGTGCCAGGGTTTTTGTGCCCCATATGCATTATTTTGCACTTCTTTGCATTGGATTTCAACTGCCAAACCCCTGACCATTCTTCAAGTTTCTGCAGGTCCCTTCTCAAACAAATATTGTTTAACCTGCATGGCTTTTGGGCTCGTCCGGGATTTGAACCCGGGACCTCTTGCACCCTAAGCGAGAATCATACCCCTAGACCAACGAGCCATAATGAATGTAAAAAAGTGAAAAGTAACATAAGAAAACTGTATAGGAAATATAAACAAAGCTACTGTAGCGTCACCCTAAAAGAACTTAATTAAGCTAAAAGAAATTATAAGATTCTACTTAAGGAGAAGTAAAAAGCATATTATAAAAAACAGTGGGATGAAATGCTGATTGTGATAATTTTCAAAAATAGTAAAAGGTTTTGGAGACTGGTTGCTGAGGGGACCAATAATTATAATTATAAAACTACTATAAATATATGTATAGAGGAAGACAAATGGATTGATTTTTTTTCCAAGAAAATCTTTTGGGAGCTCGGAACTCAAGAAATATTCCCAAACAGTAGCTGTAATCATAGTGAACCTATACTAATTAAATATGAAGAAGTTTTATTCACAGTGAATACGTTGAAATCTAACAAAGCCCCTGGCCTGGATGGTATTCCATCCGAGGTCTATCACTGCCAAATGGGACTATGGGGAAGATGTCTTACAATCTTTTATAACAAATGCATATCCAAAGGTACTGTACATTTCCTGAGTTGTAGAAGGGAGCAAACATTGTTTTGATACATTAAAAGGGCAGGAGTCTGACACTTTAATGCAATTAGACTGCTAGATATAAATTTAAAGATCTTTTCCAAAATAATATTTGAAAGACTGAATTCAGAAATTGAGTGAACTGGTGGTATTTACCCCTTACAAACAAGATTCAGGAAAAACTTTTCAACCCTGGATAATATCTTTGTACTTAGACATCTACAGTAATAGAAAAATACATTTTTCTCTGTAAACAAAGGCTGTACATGGTTCTTATCAACTATTCAGCAGCCATCGATATAATGTCTAGCAATATCTTGTGGAAAACATTATTGAATAGAGGACTAAATCAGATTCTGGTATACACCATTTAAGTTTGTGTTCACAAACATGGGCAAAATTGAGGTTGGGGACCACTGGAGAGCTATCAGCACCTTTCTCGATGAACAAAGGTGTACATCAGGGATGTGTGCTTGCCCTCACTCTGTTTTCAATATATGTTAATACTCTTTTAGTCAAGCTTAATTCCTTACCTTCTGATTCCACAAAGATTGATCAACATCCGTGGGCCGCTCTCGCCTACGTGGATGACTTTGTTTTATTTTCTTTAATGAAAAAAGGGCTCCAAAAAAACTGGATTTACTACATGATAGAGCTGGGGAATTGCAGCTTAAGGTGAATCTTCAAAAAACAGTTGTAATTTTCAGTACCAAATGTAGGACATAAGGGACTTCATATTTAGGCACACAAAAGAAGTAGTCCCAAGCTATGTTTATCTAGGCATTGTATTTAATGCCAACTGTTCATGGACATAGAGACAGGCTCATCAAGTTCATCACATAGAGGTTACTTTGGAGAAATTGAGCAAGATAGCACATGAGCTGGAAAGATTTAATTTTAGATTTGGAGACCAGATAATTCAACTCTTAATACAGGCTATAAAGGCAAAATACCAGGCTCAGCTGTTGCATGGAGCAGAAATTTGGGACAGTAAAATAAAAGAGAAATTAGTCATCCCAATTTTTAAACTTCTAAGAAGAGCACTTGGATTTGACCCTGCATGCTCGGCCACATACATTAGAGCTGAGCTGGGAATTACAAACCTGAATGCTTTATTCCATAGTAGAAAGATTAATTTCTGCTTGAGGTTGACCAACCTCCCTCAAGGTGGTCTCTCTGCCCAGTGTTTGTCAGAAGAAAAAGCTGGATGTCCCTTGGATATAAAAATAACTATTGGTACACCTCTTGGGTTTACTTGCTAAACAACTATAATCTCACAAATCTTCATGTCTGTGTAGACAAGGGTATCGTAATTAGCAATAAGTATAAAAATATATTATTAAAAAATTTCAAATATATGGAACCAAAGAGGTTTAAATAGTATCCAGGGGTCATTCTACTCAACATGGTTTGTTAAATACAATAATAGCTTTGGGTATGAGCCCTATCTGGATTTGTTAGTCAATGCTGAACAGCATAGAATGTTTCTGAGATATAAATTTGAAAGGTTTCCAAGCAATGTTTTACAAACTAGACATAATAACCTTTCCAAGGAATTTGAAAAATGTTCATGTCAGGATTGAGGAACTGTGTTCTATGGAAATGTACTTGGAATGTAAATGAAAGATCTTATTGGCTGGGGCCTTTTTTTGGATCTCAAATATACTGTTAATGAGGAATTGCTAACGATTATTTTAATTCACACTGCCGATGAGTGGGGTTTAGTAAGAATTGTTAAATATTTTTGTGTAATATACAAAAAAAGCAGAAACTATTAGCTAACCAAATACAGCTATAGTTTGATCCATTTAGACCATGTAAACTTGTTAATATATCTATTCATTAGAAACAGGGTGGTCCCTGTTGTTCTTGGTGCAGTCTATTTATTAATCTGATATAAACTTTAATATTATGTACTGTCACATTTATTTTGTATCTAGTGTAACAACTGATTTTTAACTATTGTGTATTTTGTATGATGTGTCTTCTAATTTATTTGTTGATGGATATTTAGCCTTACAATAAAATAATTGATTGTATATCTGAAGTTACTTCAAATAATCACAGAGCAGTCTAATATAGATTAATTATGCTGGCGATGTTTTATTGATTTTGATGGATGGGGCCAATTTATCATATTGATTGACAGTTGCAGCAGATCAGGACTGACAGTTCAATGAGCTCTTAAGTACAGTCTGCGGGGCATAATAGAAAACCTTTAAAATAAGCGAAATATGAGTTCCACCTTTACTAATAATTTGATGAAATATAAGTCAAATACACTGACTATAAAACTGTTTTGAACATGCATTAACTGCGTCATCTAAGCAAAGGACATTGCTTCCTGGTACTTGTCAATAAACCCCAACAGATCTGTGGACACATTACTAAACTTTGCTTAAATACTCTATAAAAACACCATTTTGTTTGTACAAACTGAAATATGGAAAACACTGATACACAAAATTATGACATCCCTTGTTTCTAAAACCTTATCTTGACCTCATCCCCTTTTACTGTCCTTATGTATAAAAAGTATTGTCACTGATCTTGAAAAATTATTTTAGCAAGAATTAAAGCAAGATAAATGTAAATATTGATTCGAATATCAACAGTTTAATTGCTTGAGCTTGCAATGTGCAAACTACAGTATCAGCTGGTGAGTGATTACCAGCAGGATACAATTAAAGAGAATCAGATCTTCTGTGGAGCACACCCCCTCCCTCTTTAACCATACAATCCCTTCTTCTGTTTTCCTTTTTTCACTAACATACCTAAAAATGTCTTGTCCCCTTTTAATACTCCTAGAGCTATTCTTTTCTCAGTTTGTGCTTTTGTTTTCCTTATTGCTTTGCTTGCCTCTCTCTGCTTTCCCTGGTACATTTCCCTATCCTCATTTCTCTGGGTCACCTTATACCTTCTGAATGCTACCCTTTTAGCCTTTATCTTTTCTGCTACCTCTTTTGAGAACCATAGTGGCCTCTTCTTTCTTTAACTCTTCCTTACTTGCTTAACACAGAGGTCTGTTGTCTTCACTATACCTCTTTTAGTCTGGCCCACTTATCTTCCACCCCACCCCCGAGGTCCCCACCCCCTGTCAGTTCTTTCATGAGGCATTCATGCACCTTAGTAAAATCAGCCCTTCTAAAGTCCAGGACCCTCACCTTTTTATGGTTGGATTCTGCAGTTGTTCTAATGTTGAACCACACTGTACAATGATCATTGATCCCCAGCTGGCTTCCCAGCCTGACTTCTGCAACACTGTCCCTGTTAGTAAGCACCAGGTATAGTACTGCCCCATCACGAGTGAGTTCCCTGACTAGTTGCCTAAGGAAAGCACCCTTTAGGGAGTCCAGGATATCCCTGCTTCTAGCTAATACTACAGCAGGGAGGTTCCAAACCACATCTGGCAGATTAAAAGTCCCCAACCATTATCACCTCTCCTTTTTCTGCCATTTTTCCAATTTCTTCTAAGAGGCAGGCAGCTCTAGTATACACAACACAGAGCTGCAGACTTGAGCAGATTTGATAGACTGAAACGGCCTTTATCTGCTGGCATTGTCAAATGTTCATATGTTTGTATGTATGTATTACCCTATCCAAGTCCTCCCTCTGTGTCAGAGGCCTATAGATCACTCCTGTCTGAATGCTGGCTCTTTCTTCCGACTCAAGGGTAACCCACAGCATCTTAGTCCCTCCCTGGATTCCTTATATTTCTGTTGCTTTTGTGCTATCCTTCATAGAAAGCAATACTCCCCCACCCTTTCCTTCTTACCCTATCCCTTCTGAATAACATGTACCCTGATATGACCAAGTCCCAATCATTGTTTTCAGTGCACCGTGACTCAGTAATGGCCATGATATCCAGGTCAGCCTCCGTCATGTTGGCCTCTACGTCTGGGATCTTATTTCCCAGACTCCTAGCATTGGCACACATGACCTTCCACATTCTGTGTGCTCCTTGTTTGCCAGTTTCCCTTTTTTCTTTTTGTTTACCCTTACTTCCTTTTTTAGTCTGTCTGCTTAGTCTTCCCCCTTGTCCCTTTCTAATCCCCTATTTATTTGATTTACCTTATCCAATGTGGGACTATCACTCCCCAGAATTGTTATGCACTCTATCCCTGCTTTTGGGGGAGGGCAGTGTGTTTCACCTTTCTCTTCCACCTCCTACCTGGCTAGTTTAAACAATCATCAGAAAATATTTACACCTTCCACTGAGAACTGTGGTCCCCTTACAGATGGATGTAGACCATTTCCTGTGTAAAGGCTCTTATTCTCTTAGGTTTACTCAGGACTGAATAATGAATATTGCTCAAGGATAGAAATCAAGAAAACAACCTTGTGTGGTAAGTGGAATCCCCCTCCCCACACACACACACCAAAATCTGGTGTTCTGCCTTGATGTCTAGCATTCCACCTGTCCAAAAGAAGTGTGTTATAGATTAAATTGCAGAGCGGCATCATGGAGAAGTGGTATTCCAGTTGGAATACCAGTATGATGAAAGCAGTATTCCACCTTGTAAACTGGTTTGAATGGTATGCAAAACAGGATGGAATACCATTAATTGTAGCCTTGTTGTTCACCATTTGTAGTAGTGTACTACTTGGGAATTAAAAAAAATATATATTTAAAAATCCTCAATCCCTCCCTAATGGCCAAGGCTGGTCTCTTGGCAACCTTCACCTCCCCGTCACCCCCCTTCACAGTCTCCAAAATACAGTTTGAAACGCTTTTTCCTGGCACTGTGCCAGAAGACAAGTCTTCAAACACTCCCCCTCTTTAGCCTAATTCTGATACCTCCAGTCCCAAAAATATGTTTGAATGGTAAGTGCACCCCTACCGTGACCCCTGATCCATGATTTAGGTCACCCCTTACCTGCAGCGTACCCACTTCAGTTTAATACTGGACTGGGATAGGACTCTGTTAGTGAGCTGGACATGTGACTGGGAGGGAGGGAGGAGATTGATTAGTCTGCTGAGAGTCATAAATAATGCCCCTGGGAACACACCCTACTTACTTATACAGAAATATGACTGCATTGGACCATAGTGGGCACAGGGGTTGGGGGTGACTGAGTTTGCTAGGATTTTACCTACTATTGGTCTCCCAAAATCATGGATCAGAGCTCGGGACAGCCCAAAGTAATTCAAGTGAATTCTGGACATGGGGGGGTCAGGCTAGAGAGTTGAAACGATGCATCGGCTCATGGCACAGAGCCAGGAGCTGGCTTTTGGTTTTAAAATCATATATTGAGGAATGGAAAGTGGGTGAGGTGGGACAGGAAATTACTGGGGTGGGGAGGGCCAGGAGATACACCCTGACTACATGGGGAGAGATAGAGTTTCTTTTTTTTTTTTTATTTTGGTCCAACAGGGCCACTCATTTACCCAGCCATGCAGCCAGGAAAGCAGCCTGGGTTCTGGTACCAACTCAGGAAGGCACGTTTGAAGGCAGCTGCCTCAGCCAGGGAGAGGTGGTGGCACAGCTCCTACACTACAGTGACACCTGCAGATGGGCCAAGGAACTTGCTTCCCTTGCAAGTGCACCCTCTGCATGCCTGAGGCCAACACACCCTGTGCCCATGACAAGGGGAGGAGGAAGGACTCAAGGTGAAAACGGGGGTTTAAAACCACAATGTCACCATGACAGGGGCAGGTGGTGGTGGTGTTGGGCCCAGTCCCATGGACCCTCACTGGTGTGTGCAGTGGAGTAAGTAGAGTTTGGGGCTGGGGTTGCCAACACAGGGCTATAACCCTAGACCTGAGAACTGAGTAAGCAGCATTAGTAGAGAAAATGCTGTATTAAAAAAATGTCCCAAATGGCGAGTATCCAAATATTAGCATGCCAAGTACACACACCTCTTATTACTTATGTATCTATATTTTTAATAAGTAGCTGTTCATTCTCCAGATCAGTCAGATCCCCCCCTCACTGAATAAAATTATTAAGAAATGCTTACACATGAGCTACTTCACAGATGAATTCTATCAATTTTTATCCCCAACACCCTGCAATATTTATTTAGACTAGAAAAAAATGAACACAGCGAATCCTCACACCACTGGCACCATGTCACTGCTGCTGTCCCTTCTGCTTGTGGTATCTTGTCACTGTTTGTTTTCTACACAGGCGCAGCAATTCTCCATTAAAACGGAATGTCCATCTACAAGCCTCCACACATATAGATTAGGGCTGCCCCCCACTTTTTTTTTAATAATCTGATTAGTCCTACCATCCCATTCTGATCCCTAATGTAAAAAAGGCCAGAAGGCTAATGGCCCCATGGCTAATGTCATGGCTGGGGAGCAGTTGTGGGTATTCAATTTAATATAAGTGGACTTACAGTTATGTAGCATAACCAAAATTAAGGATCGACAGAGGTCTGGCAAACCAGAATGTGTTTTGATCGATTGATTGATTGAGTGACTGATTGAAAAATTGCTAACCAGGAAAGGCACACTGAGCCTAGGCTCATTTCCAGGTGCGACCCAGGGTTGCGGAATGGGAGGAAAAAAATTAAGGGGGTCCTAAGCAGCAAGGGGTGTCAAAGGAGAGGGGGGAGAATAGTCAAGAGGTGAGTTTACAGGAACAAGAGGGAACAGGAAGGTGCCTCCAGGAGAGAAGGGGGGAGGCAGAGAGGAGAAAGGAGCAGGTTCCAGAGGGAAGGGAAACAGTAGAGGAAGGCAACTTGCCCGGCAGAGGAATGAAGTTGAGGAATGGAGAAGGTACAGGAATCTCTGGAGCAGAAAGACAGCAAGAGGAGGCAGAGACAGGGGATAGAAGGGAGGAGAGGTAGGAGGGAAGGGATCCAAACCAGTATTTAGCAATGAGGGAGGCACAATGGGACTGGTGATAGGAAGGTAGTGGGAGGATAGAGAGGGAGGAATAGAGAGAGCAGTGATGATTACAGAGGGGAGAGCTGGTAGCGAAAAGGTAGAATACATTTGCAGAGGGTATCCAGTCTGGCAAGGGAAGAGGAAGAGGTGGTACAATAAACCACATCTCCACATCTACATAGTCGAAGACTGGAAAAACCATGTTGGTGACCCAGCTCTCAACAGACTTGGAGGGAGAGGCAGTCATTGTTGTGATACGGGACACTGAGGCAAAGTTTGGCACGGATGGCATTGATGTGAGTTGAGACATCAAGCTTGCTGTCTGATCACATACCAAGTTGCTTGAAGGCAGGGACAACCACCGGGGGAGGGGGTGCCATCCAGCATGCAGAAGATAGCTGAGGGTGAGAGCCCAGCAAGTTTTTGGCTAGTACTTAAGGTCATGGACATTGCCTTCTTGGTGTTGACCCTGAGTTGGTTGGCATGGAACCAGCGCAGTATGTTGTGGAAGTCATGCTGGAGCAGACCTTCCACAGTCAAAGCTGAAGGGCTGGATGTGTTAATGACCATGCAATCTGCATATGTAAGGATATGGGAAGAGTCACAAGCAGAAGGCAGGTTGTTTAGGAAAATTGAAAACAAGCTAGGACCAAGGATGGAGCCCTATGAAACCTCTGCTAGGATGGGAAGGGTCAGGGGAAGGGATACTTCCCCCTACCAACTGTTGATGGCTCATGAGGTATGAATGGAACTAATCAACAGTGGGAGCTTAGAGACCTGTAGAGCTCAGCTTGTCCAAGAGGAGAGAGTGGGATGTCAAGTCAGAGGCTTGGACCAGATTGATGACTATAGCTGCAGTGATATGTCGCTGATCCATCCCAGAGAAGACAAAGTCAGTTACTCGCAGCAAGGAGGAGACAGTGGAGTTGTGCTTCCTAAAACCAGACTGGAAGGTGGACAGGAAATTTGAGGAGTGAAGAAAATCAGCAAACCTTGAGTAGACAATAGTCTCTTGCAGCTTTGCAAGAGAGCGGAGGAGCGAGATTGGTCAGAAGTTGCCAGGGAAGGAGAGTTCACCCACTTTGTGCAGAGTCAGAACTTTTTCAACCTTCCAGGCCTGAGGGACAATACTGAGGAAGAAGGAGATGTTCAGAAGGTGAGAGAGTAGAGAGACAATGGCTGAAGCTGATATATGTAGAAGTTTGTGGTCCAACCCATCAAGGTTAGACTTAGAAGGGTTAAGTGAAGTAAGGGCAAGAAAGACTTCCTGTGGAAACAGGAGGGAACTGGAAGTCCACAGGTGAGTGGGGTAGGGGGGAGGCAACAGAGAAAAAGGGGGAGAGTAACCAGGAGAAGAAGCAGAGGGAAGTGCACAGGTGATGAAGAATGCATTAAAATAAGCAGCCACTGTGGAAGGATCGAAGAAGATAACCCGTGGTGGATACCAGAAGGACAGGGAGAGTGGACTGGACTGGGGATCAAGCAGGGAATTGAAAACCTTCCAGAATCTTTATGGGCATCTAAGCTTAAACTGAAGGTTTGATTTGAAGACATGGGCCTTAGTATTGCAGACAGCCTTCATGCAGGAGTTTCTGAGTGACCTGTAGGATAACAGGCCAGACAGGGGTCATGGGGATTTGAAACCAGCCCATGCTTCCTCCCAGGACATGCACAAATTGATACGGTCAGATGAAATCCAGGGGTGGTGGGTGCTGTTAACCCTGGACTTTCTAAGGGAGGGCATGAATGTCCCAGGCATGGCAAAATATGGCAAGGAGGAGTAAAAGGGTCATGTCAATGTCTGGGGCAGAATAGAATGTGGACCAATCAGAGGCAGCAAGTTCGTTTAGGAGGGCATTTGTATCAAGCAACCTGAGTGACCTGGACCAAATGCATTAAGGGGCGGATTTAGTGGGCCTCACTTTTCAGATACAGTAGGTCATACAGTGGTCACTAAAGGTGTCCAGTAGGATGCCTGCTAAAATGATATGGTGGGGGCTTGAGGAGAGTACCCAGTCAAAGAGGGAGTGATTAAGGGAGTGACGATTGAGCTGCGTGGGTTCTGTGATTAGCTGAGAAAGATTTAAGGACTCAGTCCTGTGGAGGATGGGCATGGAGGCAGGTGAGAGCCAATTTAAGCTGAAGTCCCCTAAGTCCCCTAAGCTCACAGGAGGTGGCAAGGGAAATGAGGGATGAGAGGGAGTCGACAAAGGAGGAGGGAGAGATTTTAGGCAAGGCATAGAAAACACCAGCAAAGATGGGGAGAGTGGAAAGAATGGATAACTTGGCTAGAAGGAGCTTGTGAGGAGGGGAATGACTCTGAAGGTAATGGAGCAGGATAGGTTCTGATGGACATGCAAGGCAACACCACCTCCATGCTTGCCATGGTCCTGCCAAAGGAGGTGGTAGCTACGGAGAGCTAAGCTAAGCTAAGCTGGAGTCAGGTACCCTAGAGGGGAGGCAAGATTCAAAGACACACAAGAGGCCAGAAGAGAGCTGAGAAATCCAGACTGTGCAGGGTTCAAGCTTGGGGAGGAGGCTCCTAGTATTAAGGTGAACAATGATGAGACATTTAGGGACAGTGGGGGAGAGGAGGGAGTGAGGGGTCCAGGGTTGAGTTCAGTGTCACCAGCAAGGAGGAGAAGAATAAGGAGGAGTGTTAAAGCTCTGAATCTAATAATATTGAATCCCCATGGCTGCTGTGTAGCCATGACGCCAAGCTGTGGTAGATTGTGGGATACCACCTCATAGCTTGTTAACAAAATGGATTAGTGCAGGATGGTGCAGGCCACCAGATTGTTTAAAAACACAAAGTACAATGAAGTACAGCTATTTTTTTTTAGCACTGAGTGCTAATTGGGGGCAACCACACACAATGTGCCCTATGCACGGTCCTGCCAAGTTGCTATGTGCCGCGTAAATGTGGCGCACGGCCACTCCATACCCAATGTGCCCCCTGTGCTGGATGCACCACCAGGGTACATGCAGTCCCAATGCACCCAATACCCCTAGTCTGTGGACTGCACCATGCAATGGACAGGCTGGGGGTGTGCTGGCACTACATGCCATGCACAACTGCACGTAGTGCTGGCCACAAGAATGCAGAGGGGGGTGCAGGGTATGCCAGGTGCTGCCTGGTCTAAGTGGATAGCTCACACAGCCATCACTGGGTCCACTGCGGCCATCCCCAATGGCTACCTGCTGCCACCCACCCCAACACATGGTCATGCACTTGCCCCCGTTGACTGTCCCCCTCCCCTTAACTCACACCGCAAATGCCTGCAGGCCCTTGTGTAATGCCCCCCTGGCATTACCTCCCACCAAAACCCCATCCCCAGTGGCACCACACAACGACCACCCTGGCTCCCATGCCTACATGCTAGTGCCACTCCCAAGACAGCCAGTGGCACTGCTCTCCACTCACCGCCATGGTCGCTGGCCATCTGACATATGCAGGGGTGCACAACCAATGCACGCCCGAGTATATCAGATGGCCAACAGCCGTAGAGGTGTGCAGTGGGCAGGGCTGCTGGCCATTTCGGAAGTGGCACCGAATCACAGGTACAGGTGCCGGGGGGTGCAGTACCAAGAGGAGAGAGAACATGGATGGGGCACCAGTGGTTCCAATCATTGGGGTACTGGGATGGGGTATGCTAAGCAGCATACAGGAGCATCTGGAGGTGGCTCACATGCCTATCTGGGGTGTGGGTCAGCTGTGTGGCTAGAGGGGGGCCCCCTCTGAGGTCTGGCACAGAGTCATTGGCACATGGGTCTGGGTGCCTGAGGTAGGCATTCACGCACCCACACCACACCAGGCAAAAGATCCACTTTCTGCCTGGGTCAGGCATCAGATTGGATGTCCACCCGAGACTGTAACTCCACCCCTGGCCACCCTGTGGAGTCCTGTGCACTGTGGGTCAGGGTCCATGGACAGGTGCACATCTGTTGTGCATACCCTGGGGTGCACATCTGTCCACAGGTAAGGACCTACAAGGCCGGGATATGCAACCATGCATAGGGCCCAATATGTGTGAGGCTCATGGATATTAACTGTGTACAACACAACCCCACTCCAGGCAAACAGCATTATGTTTTTTCATTTCCCCAATCCTCACACATCACAGTAGGCAAGTCCCATGTATATTTTGATCTACTCAGGGGCTTAGATGGCACACTCATCTCTCTACTGTAGCCATCACCAATCTCAGTGTGGAGGTACTGGGTCATGGGGGCACAGTCTCATCACCCTTTAGTCCGCCTCCTCACTCATTTGTATTGACTGGATATTTTTATTTAAATTATTTAATAGTGTGTGCAGCTAGCAGCAACACACACTGCTTAGGAAGCATTACATGGTAAATGTTGCCCACCACCCATCAGGTTCGGTGTACAGCTTAGCAAGCTGCTGTAATCTCATCTAACTATATCATTCTGCCAGACTGGCAGCAGTGCAATCAGCCCTTCATGTCTCATTTTGACCACTGCCATTTCTTTTCAGTTTATTCTTTGATAACTGGGTAAAGCCCACTAGGCTCTAGAGCCTGTTTTCAGGGGTGACACTGGAACACTGAGGCGGTTAAGTGACTTGCTCAGTGTCACATAGTATGAAAGTAGAGGTTGTGGAAATCAAACCCAGGTATGTTGGATGTACCAAGCTCATTCACAGCTCATTACTCTAACCTCTAGTCTATACTGCCAGCCCTCAATAATTCTATTATTGTTCCATCTGTACTGGCTTATTAGTAACCTCAGTGGTTGCTGATTAACAAACAGATATTAAGTGCCACTTTAGAACTATGTGATATTGGTTATGTCCTTCTCAACCACAAAGTTATATTGTGGAACATGGATGCATTGTACCAACAATGGAAGAGCTGAGCAAGGAACATAAACTACATCATACAGTTCAAAAATGGCACTTACTACCTGTGTGTAAATCAAAAACACTCACTAGCATAATGAAAAACCCCTGTATACCTAGAACAGTAAAAGAATTGGAACCGAAATTTAAAAATCAGCTTCTACAGAGTAAAAGGACTTACAGGTTCAGCACAGACTTCCTTTATATACACAGCTTCCAAAGTGGCAATTTAACCTTAACTATTTTATTTTAAAGGGATAAATGTTTCCTTCAACAACGCTCTCTAACCCGCCTGACCTAAACATTAATCAGAAGGAAGTTAAACATACCTATATGTTCTACCCTTATAAATTGCTCAAACCCATGAACCACATGGGGAAACATTTTAAATAAATTAAATTTTTAGCTAACACTGTGTACCCAATACTCTAAAGAAGAGGTACTCACGTAACAATTCTTTAGCCCCAGAACCTTCCCTGGCTACTTCCCTACGCTGCCGTATTCTCAGACAATGGGGCCTAGTGGCTCTCACTCAAACTTCCAATAGCTAAGTGCATCAGATGCAAGACAGTGACGTCATTATAGTAAACACTCCTATACATGTGCAAGTCACCGAGGTCCCTGTATCTTAGAACACGTTTTATCCTTACCAACTCTTAAGGTCCCCAATACAAGGACTGTTGATATTTTTAAGTCCAACCTTAAATCAAAACAGGACATGTCCTTTCAGGATAAAGAAAGATAAAATAAAAAAACTCAATACCACAAATTAACATCTTGTGCAGCCGTAAGTCTGTTAATAAAGTAGGATATGCATTTCAATCTGCTGAGAAAAAAATATCCCTGATGTCGTTCTCATTCCTCTTCTTCTGAGATGTCTCCCTCCTGTGCTGAACATTTGTTGAACTCTGTTTTCTCTGTCCTTTGGCATGCATTTTGTGGGTTCGAGAACTGAAATGTTTTTCTGCTGTAGATAATGCTGAGATAAGCAGGCATCAGAAAGGAGTGCACTATCACACATACCACATAATGCAAAGCAGCATGGGATATATATTCAAATGACGTTTTAGCCTGGTTCAGCTTTAAGCAGGAATGCATGGTGCCAAAGGGCCTCTCACACAATCTGCAAAGGATGCAAACAAAAGACACAGACACATGTTTCATCCTACTCAGGACTCATCAGTGTGCCTCATCTGTGTGACACCCCAGGGGAAATGAAGTAGCCCTAAGTTGGTCTTACAGATTTAGGTTATGGTGAGCTCCCCCCCCCAAAAAAAACAAAAAAAACAAAGCTAAAGATAAAGAACCTCAATGCAAAAGCACTGAGGCAAGGGTTACCCCTAAGGACATTGTCCATAAAGCCAAGTCTCAAAGAAATACAAAATCACACATACCCCCATAATACAAAGCATCATGGGATATATATGCAGTGATTTTGCACTGAGATTTTTTTACTTTTAGCTTGTTTTTTGTGTTTTTTTTGTAAGGGCTTTCCATGACCCAAACCTGTAAGACCAACTTAGGGCTGCTTCATTTCCCCTAGGGTGTCATAAAGATGAGGCACATTGATGAGTCCTAAGTAGGAAGAAACATGTGTGTATGTGTCTTCTGTTTGCACTCCTTTCAGATTGTGTGAGAGGCCCTTTGGCACCATGCATTCCTGCCTAAAGCTAAACCAGCATTAAATTTCATGGTGATTTGCATATATATCCCATGATGCTTTGCACTATGGGGGTGTGTGTGATTTTGTATTTCTTTGAAACTTGGCTTTATGGACAATGCCCTTTGGGGTAACCTTTGCCTCAGTGCTTTCGCACTGAGGTTCTTTGTCTTTTAGGAGCCCACTATGCCTCGTGAAGTGAGATGAGAAGAGTGAGAACATGAAGATAAGATAAGGTTGTTTTTTTTTCAGTTGATCGTGTAGAAGATGTTGTGGGAGTTAGTAGCTGGAAGAGATAAATCAAATAAGTGGTACAGCAGTGTTAGTCAACTGTGTGGAGGATGCTGTGAGAGTCAGTAGGTGGAAGGGATAAATCAGCTGGGTTGTAAGGCAGTTATTTGACTATTTGAATACACAATGTTAATTTCACCAAAATGGAGAGGCAGGACGTACAACTTGTGAAAAGGACCAGTTTATTGAGCAACTCTCCACAGACCTTGGAGCAGGAGTAAAGGGTGTTACTACATTCACTTTCACTTTCTATTGCTACTATGACTCCGTAGAACCACTACTAATATTATAATTACGGTAATTACTATCAAACTACTTAATGGACTTATTATAAGGTTCTAATGCTATAACAATTACTCAGTTTACACAGTTCCATCACAAAGTACTGTTAAGTTCATTGGGCACCAAATAGATTTTGCAGAGAGAAGTACAACAAGTAACCTCTGCACATGTGCTTCTGTTGGCAGGCTTGTAGAACAGGTGAGACAAAGACTTGGCTACTGGGTGTCGATCAAACCCAATGATAAGAGTAAACACACCTATATTCCAAAAGACTGATGCAAACTGAAAACTTCTGGGCTGCCACCACTAACCCAGGAAAAGGCTTGAAGAATGAAGATTGAAGAACTGAACACAAGAACACCTCTGGGCCATCACCACTGATCCTGGAAACTTGAAGAATGAAGACTGAAGATTCAACAAACTGAAGACTATAGCACCTTTGGGCTATCACCACTGACCCGGAAAATGTGAAGATTGAAGCTGAAAATTCGACAAACTGAAGACTGTAGCACCTCCGGGCTATCACCGCTGACCCAGAAACATGAAGAATAAAGACTGAAGCCTCAAGGAGCCAAAAACTGTACCACCTCCGGGGTATCACCACTGACCCAGGGAACGCGAAGACTGTAGCTGAAGATTCAACAAACTGAAGATAGGAACACTTCTGCTGAAGAACCTCTGGAAGGTTGAAGACCTGCAACACAACCCCCAACCCATTGGGCAACAACTCCCTATCTGTGAACCAGTGCACTTCCCTGCACTACCTAGCTCATTGTTAGGGAGGGGTTGGCTTGAAGATCTGTCGAAGAAGTAAGTGACAGGGAGTTCCTTAGCTGTCTGCACTATTTCTGTACTGATGACTGGCCCCATATTTGGCAAATGGCTGACAGATTTGTCCATAGGCAGATGGCTGGCACAGTCCCTGGATGGTGAATGTTAGTGACAGTCTTTGGTTGAGCAATTATTGAATGGGATGAAAGGCATTAGGCAGAGAAGTTCATAAATATGCAGGCAGTTCAGTGGCATGCAGGACAGTTCTTGATTAATCCAATAGTCTTTAGAATAAATGAGGCAAAGTCAAGCAAGAAGGTCAATTTGATGCAAGCAGGGCAATTACCCTGTTACGTTTAGACATTGTCCCTTTAAATGCAGTCTCAAGTCAATAACCATTTTGCCCTTTTTCAGAATTCACATACAGTTCAGTGTTTTACTTTCAAAACTGTTCAGTGTTCTATAGCAGTTACACTATGAGAGGCAATATATAATGGGAAAACATGACAAATGCTGGATATACCTAGCTGAGCGGAGACCCTGAAGTATGTCCTCCCTCCCATAGGTATTTTCTTGGGTTAAAAGAGTTTAGCAGGAGGATTACCCTATTGGCTGAGGGTAATCTGGCTAGGCTACATGCTAGGGATCCCAAGCTAACATTCCCTCCCTGGTTTAGGGGGCTATGGGTCAGTTACTCAGGTCACTAGCCCTTGGGTAGGGCTGTGGCTACTACACTGTTGGGATGCCTAACTGGCTGGCTCACTCCCTTCCTCTTGCTTCTTGTTGTAGCTGGTACTAGTGCACTTAAATCAGTAGAATTTTACAACATTAGCCTTCGCTTGGTTACTGGTAGCCACTTAGATACTAGCCAACTCTATCACTCTGAGGCACTCTCACTTTATAAGCTGGGGTCACTTCCCCTAACTGGCCCACCTGCCACTTATTACTGCATAAATAAAATAAATAACTTTTGGCTAACCAGCCCCTATTAACTAGCCCAGCTGGTTACCTTGTCTACATCTTTAACTGGGACTTGCTTTGCCCTGACTGACTTTCTTATTTTAAATAAAAATCAAACTTTGGGCTTTAAATTTCAGCCCCTGTGTTTCTGCTCCTGGCTGGAGCTTTCTTTCTATTTTATTTGCCTTGCCCTGTGCTTCCCCCTCTGCTCTCTGCTGGAGCTTATTTCAATAAATGTAAATGGATTTAAATAGGGCCACCCTCGCCCTACGTTTCCCTGTTGGAGCGTGATTTAAATAAATTTCAATATGCCCACCCTTGAGCTACTGTTCCCTTGCTGGAGGGCAATTTTAATAAATTTTAAATAAAACCGCCTACAGGCAGTCCTTTACTCTGGAGTTTTGCCTTGCCTCCACAAATGGCTGTGGACGTCTTTTGCAGTGTCCTCGGTGCAGAAGAAACTTTCTTTTTTTTAATTTATTTAACAGTTCTGGCAGACAGCACCTGCCCAATGGTGATGCCGCTGACCCACCACCTCAGCCCGGGGAGAGGTTGCTGGGGAAAGGAGACGAGAGAAGGTGTGCATTGGCTGCAGGCAGGTGGGAGGTCTTCTTTTTGGGCCTTGCTCTTCCACACACTCACTGATGCTCCAGCTAATGCTCTCACTCTGAGGTTGTGGCCCCACTTGTGGGTGCCGCTACCGAGTGACCAGAATAACTTTCACTTTTTTAAAGAAAATTAAAAAACACAGCTGAACAGAGCCCACACTACAATCGGCCGACTGATGCTTCAGGGAAGCCCACCGACACTGCTGAAAGTTGCCACAACACTGGACCACTGCAACACTACAGAGACAAGAGAAGGACTGCAGTTACTAATTACCCTTTTAACTTTTACCTCCCTGCGTTCGTTCTTTCCCTTTTGGCCACAATCGCTTTGCTCTTCTCTTTTTTTCAGGGTGCCTAAAAGCGCTCCCCTGACCATACTCTGCACTTGGCCAACTAACTCTACAATGGTCATTACTGGCCACACTAGAACTCTCCCTGGCATTTGGGATGCTGAATCTCTAATGACCAGGGAGGCAAACTGCTGTCCAGTATGAGCTAGACTTTAGAATTTGCACAGGCGTGTGCCATTGCTGGGCAGGCTGAATGAGGAGAAATTAAAAAAAAACTTTTTAAACTTCAGGCATGCAGCTTATTTCTATGGAACCCCTGCCACTTTGTTTGTTCCCCCCTTGCCTCTAAACTAACAGGGGCACCTGGGCACCTAACTTGGGATACTGGGGACCATATTGAGGATTACTGGGGTTTACTGGAGACCTCAATTGTGGGATATTACACATTTGGCCCCACTAAAAGATACATGTCCCCATGTATCCTCCTAAACCATTTGTGATGACACAACACTTTGAAACTTTAAACACTCTTAACTTCTAACATTTACCATTTTTACTGTTTAACATGTTTACCATTTAACATTTCTAACGTTTAGATTCTAACTATAAGATAAGTCTAACTTTGTTCTGTACTTCTGCTTCATTTACAGATTATCTTTAGTAGGATTATTGAACTTCTATCAAACATTTAGGAGGAATACCCTTGGAGTGACAGGAGATCTGCATGGCTGTCAAGAGTAGAGGAGGAGGAGGAGGAGGAGGAGGAGCTACTGCGTAGCTAATCCATGATAGTATCTCAGGGCTAATTCCTGCTTGCTCTCTGCTGCTCACATTTTCATTTTGTTCCATTGACCAATTTATGAACTTTGTCTGTACCGTTTACGGTCCTTTTCAGTAATGGTCAGATAGAGGAATGTACAGTATGTGTCAGGTCAACTACTGGAGTCCTGCTATCAAACGGATGCCACGGCTCTATCTTTCTGTGGTGCGATCATATGTGCATAAGCCTGAGTAAATCACTAGCCTGTCGCGGGCTCCAGTGTTCGAGCTCCAGAGTATGTCATTCTCTCTCCCCACGCATGCATTGCAAAAGGATTTACTGCCTGACACTGAATCAAAAAGGAAGAAGAAACAACTTATTAAATGCAACCATGGGCCAAAGCCTGAAGTAACAGACACTCAAAGCAGCTTACAGACCTCCCGCACTCGGTCACAGCAGCAACAGTTTGAAACCTATTTTGGTGCGACTACAATTATTTTGGGCAGACCTCTTTCCCCATCACCTGCCTCCCCATCTCTGATGAACAATGTCCCTGGTTCCTTGCAAACACTGGACACTGAATTAGAAGAACTAGGCTACCTGATGGCTGAGGATGAAGGCGTTGAATCACTAGCCACTTCCATTACAATCAGGAAGAATCAGGTCAGTGCTAATCTTAGTGAAAATAAACTCAGCAGAACTGCACCCTCACCGCTGACATGTTTCAAGTGGAAAACTTTTTTTGTATGGAACAATTAAATTCTCATGTACCCTCTTTAGGCACCTCAGACACTTTGCAGCAAGACGCTGATTTTACTGCACAGTTTTCAAGTACTTATTCTATAATGGCATCAGCTTCTAATGAACAAGATCTTTTAGCTAGGGAGTTGGGGGGGCAAGTTCTTCCTGGCTCCACGGACACATTGAATCAAACAGACTTTATACAATTTCAGGAGGCCATTAAAAATTAAATGAAAACACATTTTGGTACTGTCACAACTGCTCTAAATGAAGTAATCACATTGCTTGGGTCTCTGCAAGCCAAAATGGATGCATTAACTATTTGGACCTCTGATGAAGAACAAAGAATAAATTATCTGGAAGATAAACTTACCCCTATGTTTTTGCAACATAGTTCTGGGGGTGGGGGGTTTGGAATTGAAGGCAAAAGTCATGGACTTAGAGGACCGGTCTCGCCGTTCAAATATTAAACTTTTACAGATCCCAGAACGTATTGAAGGATCAGGTGACCCACTTCCCTTTTTCAAGAAGATGGTGACTTTGGTTCTTAAAAAGAAATTCCCTGAAGAACTAATTAGTCTGGACAGGGCCCATAGGGGAGCGAGAAATAACACTATACCTCTGTCTGATAATGCCCCACCCAGACCTGTCTTCATCAAACCCCACAGTTTTTAAGACCACGAGCTGATATTAAAGTATGCTTGTCTGAACCAGGGTTTGACCTATGGCCAATTCAAGTTTTCTGCTTTCCCAGATTTGTCAGCGAACATCCTTCAGACCTGCCAGGCTTTTGATAAGTCCAGAGATCTACTCAACCTCCATAAAATTAACTGTGCAATATTACACCCTCCAACGCTACAATTTACTCTGCATGGGAAAACATAGATCTTTCAGGACCCAAAAAAAGCCAAACAGTTTTTATGTAATCAAAACTGGAATTCAGGCAGTGGCTAAAATAGTTTGCTGATTATCAAAGTTAATTACAAGTGTTCGTTCTTTAGAGAAATGTTTTGCTCTATATCAATCACTCAATCAATCAATCTTTATTTAGCTGTGCAAAACATTGTTGAGAAGAACTCATTTTCAAGATGGACCTGGGTATTGTTACAATGTTCACAACAGAAAAACTTATAGGCCCAGATGTTCAAAAGGGTTGCGCCATGCACAATAGGGATGCGCCAGTGCAAGTCCGAAAATGCGCCATTGTGAGATATTAAGCGGGAGGCAGCTGTGCCCCACAAATTGCAATGTGCAAGAGTGCAATGGTAATGAATGCATGTGCAACCGAAGGGGGAGGAATCATGAATAAATGGCACAGTGCGATATTCAACAGCATGTGCCATGCGCAATGGGGGAGAAAATGGAAGTTGCGCGATAGCGGAAATGATCCAAAATAAAAAGGAACAAGAGAGAGGCACAAGAACACTACAGGGAAGCCAGATTTGGGAGCGAGATGACAGCAACCAGGCAGACAGTAGCAAGGAGCAGGACAGGGCAGGAGCAAGACAGAGCACACCTGGAAACTACCAGGAACAGGAAAGGAGTGGGGAGCCTGTGCCACCGTGCAGGAGGTAAGGGGAAGTGCCACATTGGACTGAGGGCACTGACAGTGGGCAAGACGTACAAATCTGGGAGGTGTTCCCGGTGCAGGGGGAGTAGCAGAAAGGACAGCGGGGGGAACGGGAATACAGCTGCCGGGGGTGTAACACAAGCCAGGGACATGGCCAGTGCCACCATTCAGATGGAAGCAGTAATGAGTGGTGTGAGAAGGCAGGCAGAAGGGGGGCGCGGCCGTGGAAGGGCCCGTAGCCGGTATGCCCCCAACAGGCAGTACCGAGCCCACACCAGCTTCAAGCTGTATAGTGACACTGAGATAGTGGGCTGGTACCGCCTGAACCGGGCAATCCTGAGGTGGCTCTGTGAACTGTGCAGTGATGAGATGCAGGCACCCACAGGACGGAGCCATGCTCTGTCAGTGGAGACAAAAGTGACAGCTGTCATGTGCCTACTTGCCATGGGTACATTCCAGAGACCAACAGGCATAATCCAGTTGGCCACATCATGCCTACTCATGCAATTCCTCAGCACACTGCTGCCACATGCTGCGGAGTTCATCCATTTCCCCAGCACACCGGTGGAGCGCACAGCACACATACAAGAGTTCTACAGGGTAGCACGTATGCCTGGCATGCTCAGTGCCATTGACTGCACTCATGTGGCCATCCACACACCACCTGGCCCAGAAGGTGCAACATACATAAATCGGAAGGGCTATGCAAGCATCCACTGCCAGGTGGCGTGCGATGCTAGGCGGCGCATAACCAATGTCTGTGCCATGCACCCTGGGGGAGCACATGATGCCTTCATCTGGCACCAGTCTGCACTGTGCCACATGTTCAAGAGTGGGGACATCCCCACTGGCCACCTAGTGGGTGAGTATGCAAATCATGAAGAAAGACATGGATCTTGGGAGGGGCATAGTCAGAGGTGACATGGGTACTGGCCTAGATGGCCCATGGCAGGGCGATGCTGATCACCAAGCTAATGTCCACCCTCTACACACAGGTGACAGTGGATACACACTCCATCCCTGGCTGCTCACACCATACCGGTGGCCCGCAACCCCATCGCAGCAATGCTACAATGAGACACATGCCACCACACGAAATGTCATAGAGCGGGTGTTTGGGATGCTGAAGGCACGTTTCTGTTGCCTGGACACATCTGGCGGTGCCCTACAGTACAGCCCCTTAAAGGCCTGTGGGCTATTCCTGGTCTGTTGCATCCTGCACAACAAGGCCAACGACTGTGGGATAGCTGTACAGGTCGAAGATGGGGACAGCGATGGGGACGATGAGGACGCTGGTGCAGATGGTGATGGGAAGCCCCCTCCTTGGTTGAAGGGACCCCCGACTGATTCAGATGGTGCAGCTGCACTGGGACACCATCACAGAGGAGCACTTCAACCAACCCAGGTAAGTCATGGGGCCATGTGCAACCACCAACGGCAAGTGCACAACCCACAAACGTGCATGGACAAACACCAGAGGTGCATGATGTAAAGGGAATTGGCTGAGCATGGAACCGCTCATGCCGTCAGGGATGGGCAAGGCCTAACATGGCACGCAGTCACACACACACACACACACACACACACACACACACACACACCCCCACACCCACAAGACATGCACAAAGGGTAGGAGGCATGCCAACCACAACCGCCACCCCTAGCCACACACACGTCCACAGACCACCACGCCCAGTGCCTGTCATTGTGCATGTCTCAGATGCTGGGCACCATTGCAAAGAGGCGGACATCACAACACAGGCATCATCATGCACACACCACAGTGGCCAGCAGCCAGAAGGGTGTGCACATGGAACGTGTGTGTGTGTGTGTGTGTGTGTGTGTGTGTGCAGGGCCGGGTACCCCACCCGTGCATTGCACGATGAACAACACATTGCACACAGGGCAGCGTCAGACAGTAGCCATGGTGGGAGACAGGCCAGTCACGTGGCACAGTGCCACGGCCACCATGGATGCATGGGTGGCCCCGCCAAGACCCGCCAGCAGTGACAGGCTGACCAATGGCCTCATGGGGTGGCACCGACGGTACCCCAGGGGTTTCACTGCGGGAATGTGACCATTCTCAAGCAGGAGTCTGCAGCTCACCAAACAGCGTGCTCGGCATGCCCACAGATGAACCCGGTGTCGACAAGGATGGTGTCACACGACACCGGGAATGGGGGGTGAACATTGCACTGCACGGTGTCTGCGATGCATGGGCAAATAACTGTGTGCCCATTGTGGCCATGACAGCTGTGAATGCCTGTGTCTGCCTGTCAATGGCAGTGGTCACATCCTCCCGCAGCTGGTCCATCCCTGCCAGGAGCAGATCGGTGTCCCTGCTGCACCACTCCTCTGCCTGGTGCAGGACCACACTGAGTGCATCCACCGCCGTCACTAGCCGCAACTGCTGATCCATTGAATCATGGAGTATGCTGGTGTACTCATCTAAGAGGTCATCCGTCTGATTGGCATGATGTCCCTCATGGTGTTCACGGCTGTGATGGGCAGCACCCCTTGAGGCTGGGCACTGCACACCAGGGCATGTCCACAGGTGGTGCACTGACACAGCCCCTCGACACTGTCCCCCCATCACCATTGGCTGACTGCTGACACTGCCCCTTCGGCTGCCACTCTCCAGGGCTCAACGGTGCCGCCACAGCGGCTGCAACAGCCCCAATGTCCTGGACACACACCAGTGCTGCCCCACTGGTGCAGACAGGCTCAGGCTGGGACTGTGATGTCACACAGGCCTCCACAGTGGCACCACCCACGGCTATGCCCGTGCTGTAACCTGCTGTGTGGCCATCCTGCAGCCCACATGTATCACTGTCCATGATGTGAGCTCCATCATCATCAGTGACGGATCCGGCACCAGTCCGAGTCTCAGCATGCTGGCATCCATGGACACTGGCACACTGGGACACAAGCAGGACTTCCTCCACACCTGCTCCACCAACATCAGTCCAGACAGCCAGGTGGGCCCACTGTCGTCCTGACCCTCAGACACCTGTGGAGGTGGATGGGTCCTCCTGTGTCCAGGGTATCGCCCTCAGTGTATGAGCCTACTACCGTTGACCCATGTAGATGCTCAAAAGCTGTAAGGGAACACAGCAGCATTAATGTATCTGCCCTACCCTGTGGCATCCCCCCCACAGTGACAGATCAGGACCTACCATGCAGTGACGGGCTACCACCCATCTGGAAGCCACCACCTGGAACATCCTGGATGGCACAACGCCACATGCTGCAAGCAACCCGCTCCTCCTATGGGGTCAGGCATTGCATGGCCGGCTGTCCCCCACCAGTTGCAGCTTGTGCTGCCCTGATGGCAGTCCCCTTATCCTTAATCCTCCTCCTGTCTGTGCCCAACTTCTTTTTGCACTCCTGCATGGACCGCTGGTGGCTGCCATGCTGGTTGACGGCACGCGCCACCTCTCCCCATGCAGCAGCAGCATGGGCCTGTGGTGTTCCCCGCTGTAGCTGACCAGCGGTTCCTGGTCAAGGTAGGCCTCAAACAGGGCATCTGTTTCTGCCTTGGTAAAGTTTGGCCTCCTCTTTCTCCCACATCTCTGTTCCTCCTCCTCCACCTCACGGTCGCTCATCATTGATTCTGTGGGAATGACAGGTGTTACCTCTGACTGTGCAGTCCCATGCATCTCCCACACACCACAGTCCACACTCCCAAAAAGCATGCAACTCACCACAATAGACTGCAATACCAGACTATGGCCTCTGCAGCTTAATGTCACATTTATATAGCGCAATGCATGCAAATGAGGCAAGGCTAAATTTTAAGTGGATGCTAATGCAGCATCTGCGCCATTGAATCGCTGATGAACTGATTTGGATATGCCGGCTGAATATCGCACTGTTGTGCCTTGTGCAATTGTGTTGAACGTGCTCAAGCAAGGGCACAGTTCTGTGACGTGCGCAGTGGACACCGAATGGCGCATGCCTGGGGTGCTGACACCAATGCCTGCCATGCTGCTGATGTGCTGTGCATGGGAGGCAGTGCAGAGCATGGCCACCATTGTGCCAGTGGTGCTACTGTGCTGTTCACATGTATGGTGCTCTTGCATTGGGGTGCCATAGGCACTGTGGAGCCACAGAGCGGTAGGCCACTACAGGGCGTCTCACACAGGAACCCAATCATGCTACACGCAGGGAGTACCAATTGTGCTGTGGCGGTCTGTGCGCAAAAGACACTTGACCCTGTGCCCAACCTTTGCCCCCTAGGTGCCATGCATCCACATGGGTGCACCTCTATCGCGCTGTTCGGTGACAGCGTGATGGGGAGTGGAAGCGCTGTACTGCGCAGCATCTGCATGTGGCGGACCACGCTACCAAGTGCCATTTTGACTCTGACCAGCTTCAGAGATGGCAAGATGGAGGGCTGCTGTTTGGAGCCAGGTGGAGCTGGCCAATTTGGTGGCCATAGTGAAACCCCATGCTGGGGCACTTTTTGGGAATGCACCCCTGGACAGGGCCAGGAGTGCTGTATGGGAGGAGGTGGCGGTGGCACTGAAGGAGGCCACAGGAATGGGGCGCACAGCTGAGCAGTGTCATCAGTGATACAGGGACCTCCAGCGCAGGGACCCGGACAGGCTTGCCCTCCTGCAGGCACGCGCCAGGAGAGACGCAGTGCCATGACCAGGTAGGTGCCCCATCCATACACTGGTTGCCTCAGTACGGGTATCGTGGTGGGCATGTGTCCACCACACAGGGGGGTGGACCATCCAGTGTTTGCAGTGTTGTTGGTGGTGTTGGTGGTGGAGGTGGTGTTGGGTGGGGTTGCAGCATGGCTGGGCTGTGTGGGATCACACACACCTGGGGTTGGGGGGCCTTTGATACTGGATTGTACTGATAATCCCCGCTCCATGTTTGCACCCTAGGCCCTGAAGAGCAGCAGCGAGCCCGGCAGGACCAACACCAAGGCGTGGGTGGGGGGAGATGGTCAAAAGCCACAGGCAGCCAGTTGCAGCGGACTACAGCGCCCGGATCAGGCTGATGATGGTGAGTGCTTTTCTTCTTGGATATTCTGTGCATGCTGTGTTGCAGGGCAGGCTGCAGGGCATGGCCACCATCCACTGACACCACTGACGTGAATGCCAAGTACAGTCAGCACTGTCCAGTGGCACTGCATGTGTGGGTGTGCATTGCTGGTGGTCCATGCGTGCACCGGGTACATGGCTATGCCACTGCCTTCGCACCGCATAGCCATGTCACTGTACAGCCACAGTGGTGCTGTGCGGGACTTGGGCAGTGGGTGTGTGCAGCAGTCCACATGGCTGTGTGTACCTGGGTAGGTAGGTCTTGTGGACACGATCACTGTGGGTGGTCATACACCATCACAGAGGCATGTCCCATGGCCGTATGCCATGCACAGTGGGTGGGCTGCAGGGGGCTGTGCATTCACACGTATTGACTCTGCTCCCTTGTCCTAGGTGGACAGCGGATGTGGCACATGGAGAGGGCACTGCAGGAGCTTCTGCAGGTGGCCAGGGCCTCCCTGGAAATATTACAGAGGATAGAGCAGCTAGGAGTCCGCAGAAGGCACTGCCGGAGGCGCCATCAGAGCGGGGAGCGGGGCTCCCACTGAACTTCATGAACCCAAGGATTGCACCTACCCCCTGGACCCACCCTCACACCCCTCCTTCTCTCTACCATTTGTTCGCCCCTGCCCCTTACCCATCCCCACCTGGTTTGTGGCCCTCACCCCCAACATTTTTGTAAATATTTGTAAATAGTTGTTTTCTATCTTTTAATATACATTTGTTTTGTTATGCCTACTGTGGTGGTCTCTGATTTGCAGCGGGCTACAGGTGCTCACCTGCAGTGGTGTGCATGGCGTCAGGGGTGGTGCAGTCATGGGCGTGTGTGTGTCCATAAGGGAAGCGACTATGGTGTGGGCGTAGCTATCAGTCACTGTCTGTGGTTTGTGTGTTGTTTCCTGTGCACTGGATGACTGTCTACAGTGGCCCACGGAGCATGCACTGTGTCCATGGCGCACCTGTCAGACCATCCATGGCCTGTGCAACTGACACCCTTGCATGTCTGTGACCTGCACAGTCCACTGGCATGTCAGTGGTGGCTGTCCATGCTGGACAGCCACTGTACCAACACAATGCCGGGTTGCCTCCTGTCACTGGTGTGGTGCATGTCTGCCTCGGGTGGCACTGTGGCCTCCACTGTTGTTGTCCCACCTCCATGCTGTTGCTTGTGTCTGTTGCAGGGGATGTGCTCCACTGTCTGTCACTTGTGCTCCAGGCGCATGCTGGTGGCATACAGCTTCATGGTGCCTGCACAGGGTGGCTGACACTCCTGTGCCTTGGAGGGGTGCTGGCCATGTGTACACAGTTTCCGTGGCAACAAGCCAGGGGCTTGGTTGACCCGCTACTGTGTCTCTGTGTTGGTGTGCCCTTGGGTATGGGTGGATGTTTGTCCATGCATTGTGTTGCATCCTGTGTGGTGCATGCTTCCATGCACCACTGTGGGTGTCTGTGCTGGCTGCTGTGGCCAGTGCTGGGTCGGGGTGTGTCCTTGGGAGGGTGTGCAGGGTGCTGTGCAACTGGTGATGGGGTCCGGGGCATGTCCTGTCACGTGTGGGGTACCTCGTGTGCCGACACATGGTCGGTCTCTCAGTTGTACCTCAGGGGGGACGTGCATGGTGGCACTGTGTATGCAGTCATTGTATCGCTGTCTGCTGCCACCCGCTGAAGGGTGCTCGTGGTGGGGCTACCTTGCATGGTTCTGTGGTGCACAGGGTTGCATTGTCATGGTGAGGGTTGTGGCATGCATGGGATGTCCTGCACTGGTGGGCACTGCTCCTGGGCTGGGTGTCTGGGGATCGCACTGCAGGGTGTGCTCTGCATTGGTGGGATGGTATGGCACGGGGTGGCCAGACCTCCTTGTGTGCCGGTCACAGCTTGCCAAGGGGTGTGCTGGAACACCATGCCCCGGCTGTGGGTTTGTTGCTGGTATCCATGGGCCGGTGGTTATTCCAGCTCTCCCCTGGTTGTGCAGTGCATGGGGTGTGGGGGGTGATGTCTGTTCTGCTGTGTGCTCCTCTGCCCATCTCTAGCATGGGTGGTCCGCCCATGCATCCAATCCCTGCGCATCCCTGGTTGTACTGTTGCATTGCTGCCCTGCTCCACTGAGCATCCCTGGTTGTGCTATGGTGCAGTTGGCATGATATTCTGTTGTGTGCCGCAGGTGCATCTTCACCTGCACAGTGTTTGAATATCGCGCTTATTGTGCATGGGCGCAGTGGACTTCCGCTTGCTCCTGCTGTTGCGCACTTTTATGGTGCAGTTTGAACATCTGGGACATAGAATAAAGTATACAGCATCATAAGATGCAAACTTTTCAGGCATAGGAAAACATAGCATATAGGCAAAGTATGCAGGTCTGCTCATACAGCATAGGACATTATGCATTTGAAATGGTACCCAGTATAGTTCTTGAGGAGGTATATACATTCAAGGACAACACAATGTAATTAGGCAACATAGTATCATGAGTATATAACTATTTGTGGATAGGATTTCTGGATTTAATTGAATAAAATGCGGGGGGGGTGAAGTGATGCAAATGCAATACTCAAATATTTTCTAAAAAGGGAAAACAAAAAGGGAATTTTTTTTTCTGGAGAGCAAAAAATCCTTTTTGCTGAAATGATGGCAGCCACAGAGGCCTTGTCTAGCTACTGAGAATGAACATTAGGATTTTCTGTAAGGGGGTGGGGCGGGGGACTTGGTTAGCTAACTGCGGGGTATGTAATATGCTGATCGCCATCTTGATGCAACATTTTAGACCCACTATAAGAAATAACTTCATTTCTGGCTCACTTACCTTTTTTATCTTATTGCTGGCTCCATAAGGTATGTCGCACACTCAGTTTTGATCAACACTTCTGTATGATCTACATGAAAAGTGCCATGCTTGACATTAAGCTATTGCGGGGCTATTTGTTTCAGCTTATATATGGTGGTTCTCTGAGGATGAAATCTATTGCTGCTCATCAGGACCATGGAATCAGCACTACACACTTGGGCAAGACATTTAGTTGTATGCTGGGGGGGGGGGTTTAAAGAAAATTATTTTTTCTTATTAAATTCATGTGGTACCAGTGTACAATACACCCAATGGTTTACAACTAATATATTCAGATGTATTTATTATTCATCATTCAATGCATGTTGAGCAAAGGTGAATTCCCATCTCTGTTCAGAATCCCCGCTCGCGGGTGAAGGAATCTCAGAGGTTGAGTGGAGCTTTCAATATATCAACAGCTTGGTATGGCTGCCACACTGAATTTAATTTCTTGGAATGTTAAGGGAATTCTGGATAGACAAAAAGCAAAAAAACTCTTTCAATACACTGACCGGAAGGGGGCTAACTGTGTAATGTTTCAGGAGTCACATCTTAGTATTCATGAACTTCTCTATCACACAAAGCATTGGGGGAATAGGTTATATGCCCCTTTTTCAAATGTATCCTCTGGGGTGGCTATTTTCTTTAAAAAGTTCTTAAATATTCAGATTATTAGACATACCACTGACCCAAATGGGTGCTTTATTATTTGTCAAGTCACCGCTCATGGAAAAAAAATTACATTATGTAACGTATATGCCCCAATGAAAATTCTTCACCTTTCTTTGTTTATGTTTTCTTAGAACTAGCTAAATATCCCACTCCATACATAATAGGCAGAGATTTCAATTTAGTACTAGACTAAACTCTTGACAGGTCTGCTACCCGCTCCACCTCTCAAAATCTAGCTAGTCAAAAGATAGCACAGTTCTATTCAGACTATAATTTAATAGATATATGGCAGTTTAAGTAGCCATTGGAATGGCAATACTCATTTTATTCACACCCCAATCAATCCTATTCTCACATCTATTTTTTTCTTCTATCACATACACTTTTACATTATGTTCAGAGGATTAAATATAATCGTATAGTGATCTTGGACCACACCTCTGTTCAACTTAATATTTTAATATTTCATATAATAATATGACTCCTCACTTTAAGCTCAATCCTATCCTCCTTAAGGATGCATTATTTATCAAATATATAAACTGTGAGATCTACTTTTTTTTCGAAGCGAACTCCAATGCTGAGACATCCATTATTAACATACTGGAGACCTTTAAGGTCTATATTTAGGGGTGCATTATAGCATTCACAGTCAAACGTAACAAGAGAAGAAAACTTAAAGAACTTGAAAAACAAATCACAGAAGCAGAGGTATCCCATATGAATTTACAAGATCAAATGGTTTTTCTGAAGTTGACTTCACTTCGAGGTGAACATGCCAGTTTGGCTGCCAAGCAAGTTGAGCAACAGTCACTTTATAGCAAATCCCGTTATCATGTAAGTGGGGACCAATCAGAGAAGCTCTTGGCTTGGCAACTTAAGTCAGTGCAACAAAAAAACTATGATCACTCAAATTGCAGACCCAGATGGTCAGGTACACACAGTACTTGTCCAAAAGAAATAAACCAGGTGTTTTATAAATTCTATCAAAATCTGTATACAGCAGGCAACCCCACAACACCTGACCAAATCAATTCTGTATTTTCTCTAATGAAGTGTCCAACCATATCAGATGAGCAAACCCAAATAATGGACCAGGACCTTTCTCACCCAGAAATTATAAACGCTGTCAAGTCATTACCTCCAGGAAAAGCTCCAGGTCCGGATGGGCTTACTATAGATTTTTTTAAATCTTCTATCCCAGACTAGGGACGCTAAATAGGATGGCAGCTTAAAGATGAACTCCACAACCCAGAGGGAAATACCCTTTAAAATCCTTTTTCTACCAGCTGGTATTATAGCCTCACTCTACTGTAACTTGTGGGGTAATACTGAAGATACACTAATTTAGCTTTATTGATACAAAAAGCCTTCATTTGCTGTTTGGAATTCGGTATTTTACTGAAGAGCCTCCTGGATGAGGTAGGCCTGAAAATATGGCTGAAGGCCACTTGCCAGAAACCTGGAAGCAACTGTCAGTTGAGGCGATGTTCAGCCAACCTATGGCCCAGATGGCACAAGTCACTGCAGCAACTAATCAAAACACCCAGGTGGTTCAAAATGTAGAAGCCAGGATGCTGCATACCGAATAGCAGGTCTCGGCGATGGAGGGGCACGTTCAGGACTTAAAGGCAGAATTAAGAGATCAACAACGGACCATACAGATGCTGCACACTAAGATGGATAATCTTCGTTTACTGGGCTTCCCCGAGCATGTAGAAGGCAAAGATACCAAGGGATTTCTACAATTAGCCATTGCTGAAATGCTGCAGTTGGACCCATTGATACTGCTCCAGGTGGAACGCGCACACCGTATGTTAGCCCCCATGTCTCAGGCCCAGGACAGACCACGACCTATCATAGTCCGATTTATTGATTTTAGGGACAAACAGAAGGTTCTAGCTAGAGCTCATGAGTTACAGCATGTAGTGTGGAGATGGAATAGGATCCACATCTTTCAGGACTTCTCTAAGGATCTGTCAGACAAACGCCACGCGTAATCTGAGGCAAGGCATAATATGCACAGTATTGGACTGTCTTTTTCCTTACGTTACCCTGCCATGATGCATGTTATGCATAATGGGGCCCCGAACAGTTTTGAATCTCCTGATGCACTCATGGATTTTTTACGGCCCAACTGGCCACAAGAATTCACCACCACTACCTCAGGAGCCCCTTCGGCAAAACCTGCTACCAACAGGTTGGATTGTCGCTCCTCTCCATCACTGAGCAGGCCTGCAGTTTGGCAAGACCTCAAGGAGCAACACTGGGAACTCCCCCAAAAACCACACTGAAAGAAGAAATCCTCAAAGAAACACAACCGCCGGGAGCATTCTTCGGAGAGAGGGCAAGACAACACAGAGGAGGCCACAAGCATGGACATTGTTGCTCCAGATCCATTACAGGCCTACCACACCACTAATAGATACAAAGCTATATGCCCCAGCTCTCCAGATCAATACCCAGGCATCATGGATTTGACTGTGGAAGGCAGATCTACTCCTATGTTGCAACCCAGCTACCTGTCCCCATCAGCAACTCTTCACCAGCTGCAGAACGGAGCTACAGATAGCGGAGGGCAGCATCCACCACAGGCTATAAGGGAGGCCTCCTCTAGCAGTGGAGATATTATCTTCATTGTGGACCGTCCTGAGCACTCTACATCTCCAGGGCAATCGATCAGAGAAAATCCACCAGTGTGGTCAGATAAGGAGTCATTCTTCTATTTTCTTTCTATTCCTGCTCTTTTAATCCCCGGGGGAGTTGTAGGTATGGGGCGAGTTTGGGGTGTCCAAATTGATCATCAGTGGACAATCTCCTTGGCTGACTCATCTGCTACCCTTTCTCTGTGTTACCCACATAAGGGAACTTTCAAGCCCCTTTTCACCCCAACCTTGACCTCCGACTTGCACTGCCATATGGCAAAGAAGATGCCTCACTCCTATACCGGGAGAGATTCAATGAGGCCTACCAACAAGCTCTCAGTGGACATCCTGATCAAAGGTCCAGACACGTCTAGATGGCAAAGAAGGCCTTTTTTGTACCATCTGATTAAACAGCAGAACTTTTGTGGGTTCTACCTCACTTACTTGTTGGGGGGGTGAGATCCACTGGGAAGCTGTGTCATATAATATGTAAGTATTTGTCAGCATATGTAAACTGTTGCACTGAATGGGTAGCCAGGATGTGTTTTACGTGAGGCCCTAAGTAGTGAAATGCACAGGCCTGTGCCCCTCTAGTATGTTTTTTTTTTATTATTATTATTTTTTTCCTATCAAGGGGAGATCTCCCAGCCCTCGCATTGGGTGGCTTACAGTACACTCTTCATTGGTGTGACGAGCCTGACCTCACTAAGATTTTTGTTGTGAGAACATGTTGGCACCCTTCAGCAATAACCCTAGGCTCACCGAAATAGTGGGCAGTTTTCCCCCACTTTCTTTCCTGCAAACTCCCACCTCATTAGCAGCGTTGTGTAGTCCCACTTTAACTACCCCAGCTTCTGAGCTACTTTGCTGGAGCAGCTCTCTCAACCCTCTGGGGTTGCAATGAGCCATATGGTCCAACCTTCTTATTGGGTTGCTCGATTATCTCGGGAGAGAGCCTCCTCTACACTCACCGTAGTGCTAAGGAAGGATGGATACCACTTGATAATGCCCTGGGAATAGGGGCTGGCCTACAGCAGGGCTCTGCCACTGAAGAGACACCTCTATATCCCCAAATTGCATGGTACACTGTGCACAAATGTATATAGTTTGCTAACATGTTTATGTATGTTTATGTATGTATCACTTGTCTGACATGGAACGTCAGAGGGCTTAACACCCCAAACAAGAGGAAGCAAGTTTTGGGCCACCTTAAGAGACTGGGAGTGAGGGTCACCTTCCTGCAGGAGACTAAACTTACTGGAGGGGGGATCCTGAGAGACTGAAGAGGGAGTGGGTAGGTCAGGTCATTCATGTCTCGGCCTCCTCTAGAAAGAGAGGTGTGGTGATTCTGCTTCACAAGCAACTACAATGGAAGTTGCAGAGACAAGTGAGAGACCCTGAGGGTAGATGGGTGGTGGTACTCATGGATACTGTGGAGAGCCCTCTGATCCTGGGTAATTTATACACTCTGAATGAGGACTCACCCTCCTTCTTTCACAAGTTGGCCCAGGTGCTGGGATCCATAGCTCCAGAAGACAACCTCATTTTATTAGGCAGTGATTTTAATCTTACTCTGGACCCTTTCCTGGATAGATCCCTTTCCAATACTGAGCCCCACTCCAGGGCTGTAATGGCAGTGGCTCAATTACGACAAGATTTGGCCCTTACAGACATCTGGAGAATATTTCACCCTTCCCAGCAGGACTACACCTTTCATTCCCCAATACCTTGTTCTGTTAGTAGAATAGACTTCTGGCTGACCTCTCCTACTATTACTAGCAATATTGTTAATACCCTTATTCATCCCTTAGTTATCTTGGATCATGCCCCTGTGCATCTTGCCTTCACATGGGGCTCCCCTTTCCCTAAGTCTCCAGCATGGAGGCTGGACCCATTGCTACTTCGTGACCCAGACTTTCCCCCTTGGCTTCAAAAGGAAGCAACGGACTTTTTTCAGTATAATCTCATAGCAGATACCTCTGCGGGTACCACATGGGAGGCATTCAAAGCTACTCTAAGAGGGGTGATAATAGGGTACGTGAGCCGGCACCAAAAGAGGAGGGAACAACATTTGAGGGGGCTTGAATGATAACTCCGAGAAGTGGAGCTTGCTTTTAAGGCCCTTCGTGTCCCTTCCCTTAGATCAGAGGCAGGTCAAAAGGTCACCTCTTTGAAGATGCAAGTGAACAAGCTGGTCTCTAGAAAGGCAGAGATTTCGATCATTAGACTCAAGTATAAATATTGGGAAGGGGGAGAAAAGGGGGTAAGCTGCTGGCATACCATCTCAAAAAGCAGCAAGCCGAAAGGCATACAGCGGCTTTAGAGGATGCAGAGGTAGGACCCAGACCTTGGTGCAAGGTATTAATCAAATAATGATGGATTTTTACTCCTCGTTATATAAATCCTCAAGAGCCCCAGACCCCAAGGGGGTCCGCCCATTTCTGGAGTCCCTGCATCTCCCCAAAATCTCAGAAGCCCAGACTAATGCCCTAGATGCCCCGATCTCAACCCAGGAGGTGGAAGACACCATCCTCTCCCTTAAAAGGGAAAGGCCCCAGGAGAGGACAGTTTCCCTATTGAAGTGTGGCAGCTATCACATCCCATAATTTCTCTGGTATTGCAACAAGTATTTACTAAGTTATTGCAAAAAGGGTCTCTCCCTTCACCCCTTAGGGAGGTGACTATTACTATCCTACCAAAAAAAGGTAAAGATCCTCTTAAAGCATCCAGCTACTGCCCTATTTCACTATCGAATGCTGATAGCAAGGTGCTAGCTAAGATACTAGCTTATAGACTTAATCCTCTAATTCCCAGTTTGATCTATCCCAAGTAGGCTTTGTTAAGGGCCGCTTTAGCGTGGACCATATTAGACCGTTGGTAAATTTAATCCATAAGGTCCAAACATTATCTTCCTCCGCTGCTGCCATTGCAATAGATTTTGAAAAGGCCTTTGATTCCCTGGAGTGGGACTATGTCCAACAAGTACTTTGCACTATGGGCTTGTGGGCGGGGTTTCGGGCCTGGATTGGGGCAATATTTTCATCATCAGCTGCATGGATACTCACCAATAACGATGTTGTCTCCCCCATTCGTACTGGGTAGGGGTACCCATCAGAGCTGCCCACTTTCCCCACTACTTTTTTGTATTGGCAGTAGAACCCGTGGCAACCACTATTATGCAAAATCCTCTAATTTCTGGGGTCCAGGTGGGAACAAGGGCATACCCTACTCTTATGTATGCGGATGACCTGTTGCTCCCTATAGCCAATATCGTCACCTCCCTCCCTCCCCTACTGTCCACCTTGTCAGATATCTCTACATTTTCAGGGCTCAAGATTAACCTGGCCAAGACGGAGGTCCTACCTTTAAACTCTAAGTGTACCTTTCAAATGGTTACTCAGCATGGGCTCTGATGGGCCCAGGAGGGGATTACCTACTTGGGCATTACTCTCTCCTAATCTGCATAAAATCTGGGACCTGAATATGAAACCACTTTTTGCGTCCATTCGTACAGAACTGGGCAGATGGAAATCTCTTCGACTGTCGCTTGTAGGTAAAATATCCGCAATTAAAATGGTCACAGCACCAAAAATTATGTATCTTCTCTCCCACATAAGTTTGAAAAGATCTTGTTATTGGTTTGCTAAGTTAGACTCCCTGCTGGGATCCTTTTTGTGGGAGGGTAAGAAACCTAGGTACAGTAGAAATAAGCTCAGAGCTCATTGGTCAGAAGGGGCCGGGGGTCTTCCGTGGTTAGAGGGGTATAAATGGGCCTTTCAGCTGGCTCAGATGTTAAAATGTTTCCTTTTCCCTGAACACAACGCTCCCCAGTGGCTGGATATGGAGAGAGAGGTATGTCAGTGTACTTACTTGATACTATTGTTATTTAACCATCCCCCCAAGGGCACTCCCTCTCATCCTACTATAGGTCCCTGTCTGGAATATTGGGCCAAGGTGCATAAGAAGCTGGGTGTCTCCCCATCTTCCCTAAGACTTACTCCACTATAGGGCAATAATAAAATTCCCATCAATAAACAACCAATTGCATGGCCCTCATGGGAACATGGTGGTATCTCATTGCTTCAAGATATGCTCATTCCTGGTACAGATACCCTTAATTCCTTTGAGGACCTAAGGAGCTCTTATGGGATCTCTCCCAAAGACTTCTGGTGATTTCTTCAAACAAGAAGCGCCATCCTTATGTACAGGCATAAGCAGCACCAAGAGCAACAAATCTCCCAGGTAGAGTCATGGCTGGCCCTAGAAAGAGGACAGTCAAGCAGGGTATATGAGGCCATTCGGAGCACCATCCCATCCCAAGCAGAGGAATCCAAGCATAAATGGGAGAAAGCACTGTATGCCCCATTATTCTGACACCAGTAGTCAATTAATACAGAACAAGATAATTCACTCCTGGTACAGAACTCCTGTAGTCCTCGCTAAGGCAAAGCTGGCTCAGTCTGACCTGTGTTGGAGGTGTCAGGAACTCCCAGGTGACCTGTTCCATATACTTTGGTCCTGCAGGCTGATCCAGCCGCTATGGTGGGCTACCTGTGAGATGGGGTCCAAAATACTTAGGAAGCCTGTGCCTCAGTCCCCTGAGTTGCTGTTATTAGGACTCTGGACCCCGGACCCTCACCTTCGTCTCTCCGAGTTGAAACTACTTCTGACACTCAGTATGCAGGTTAAAAGACTCCTACTGTGTAAATGGTGGTCCCAGATAATCCCCTCCATGGGAGAGGTACTTACCGCCATGGCTCAAATTGCCAGCTGGGCAAGAATATCACGTACTGTGACCAATACCTTCTTTAAATATACTGCCCTCTGGACTCCTTTCCTTCTGCTTTTGAGACCTAGGGAGGGAGTCAGTTGAATAGGCACAACTATGCTACTATAATGGTCTCCTCTCATGGTGCATTTAGGGATAAGTGCTGGAGAGATTGTTACTGAGTTATAGGGACCCTGCTCTACGGATGACATGGTATAATATCAGTAAAGGATAGTATCTTCGTTGTCAATGAAGACCTGTTTGCTTTGTGTGTGTGATCTCTTGTATTTTGTAAGCTTAAAGTAGAGGACAGCGGTCCTGGGCCTCTCAGAATTTCTGATGCTTTGTCAAATACTGCAGAAACTAGCAGGATGGGGCCAGGTAAGATATGTTTGTATGAATTAACCATAATGCAATGCACCAACTGCTAATAATTTCAAAGTTAATCTCCAGCTGGATAGGTGTTGTACATCCAGGCACAGAGTATTATCCTACTGCTTACCTGGCTAGTATATTCAGTTTGTTACTATTTGGCCAGCATGTTCCATTCTCTGCTTCTACAGACATATGTAACAGTCCGTAAGATCTTTGCAATGTATCCGACTGTTTTAATGTTTGTATCATCTTAATAAGTCAAATCAATAAAACTTATTAACCACAAAAACATCATCTATCCCAAATTAATAAAGCATCTTAAAGCCCTATTTGATTCGATGCCTGACTCCCAGTCTCTAGCATCATCTTTTAGGAAAGCAAATATTTTGCTATTCCCAAAGAAAGGAAAGAATCCACTACTACTGTTTTCGTATCACCCCATTTCACTTGTTAATACTGATGCCAAGATTTTGGCCAAAAACTTGGCCATCAGATTAGGAAAAATGCTCCCCACTTTAATTCATTCAGATTAGAATGGCTTTATTAAAGGAAGATCTCTAAAAACTAATATTCGTCATGTTATTAACATTCTCACAATCACACCACTGTGACGTCCTCTCCTCTCTAGGCTGGTAGCCTACGAAGCTAAATTGAAGTACTTCTCCATGTCTCTTACGTTTAAACTTGTCCACTTCTTTACTCCAGCCTGCCTTAGAGACTTAATATGCCTCCGGCAGGCACCTCACACCTGCCGCCCCTCCTCCTCCCTCCCCCCCCAGCTAGTCCTCCCCAATTTATGTTTATCCCTCACCAGGAGGTCCTTCTCTTTTGCTGCTGTCTCTGACTGGAACTCCCTCCCTCCACATCCTGACTAGTCCCTCACTTCCTCTATTCAAGTCAAATCTGCATGCCTTTCTAGCAGCCTCTCCCTCCTGCTCCTACTTCCGCTGAGGCTATTAACTTCCCCTACCTCACCTGACCACCAACACCCACCCCTCTCCCCTTCCCTCTCCCTTCCCTACTCCGTCTTGAATAATTGACAGCCCTCCTCTTCCCTTTCTTTCCATGATCAAATGTGACATCTATTGCCTATGTATAGCTTAGTCCTGATGTATATAGAATTTATAGTTATGTAGAAACTGTATTCATGATTAGCCCTACACCATTGTATCTACTGTACAATGTATGTCAAGTTTGACACTGTACTGCACTGACTGTCTGTACAATTGTTTTGCTTTACTGTACAATTTAAGACCCTGGGTCGACCCTGGAAAAGGGAATGTAATTGTCTCAGTGGTCCTACCATATCACCAAAACTCAAATAAATAAAATAAATACATAAATAAATACATTCTAGATTATTCTCAGAACCTGGATCTTTCTCTAATGTTTATAGATGCAGAGAAAGCTTTCGACTGTGTGGAATGGCCCTGTATTAAGTCTATTACAACCTAATTCAGATTTGACCTAATATTTTCTAAATGGGTAGGCATGTTATATTCTGGTCTAATGGCCAGGGTTAAAACCAGTACTGACCTTTCACCTTTAATCCATCTGCCACATGGTACCCAGCAGGGATGTCCTTTATCCCCATTAATTTATGCCTTGGCCATTAAGCCCTTAGCATTAGCAATTCACACTTCACTTTAATTAAAGGACCTATTATCAACAAAATCAAGCATTGTATAAGTCTATATACAGACAACACCCGGCTTTTTGTAACTGATTTAAATTGCAGCTTACCCCATATTTTGGATATTATTACTCAATGTGGGGAGGTATCTGGTTACAAAGTGAACTGGATGAAGATGGAGGTGATCGAGTCCCCTAATCATTCACATCCCTTTATCTTTCCCACAAATTTAAACATTCAGAAAGTCACAAAAATTACCTATTTAGGGGTTCAAATAGACAATAAACTAGAGCAGTTGCAGTCCCTTAACTTAGATCCTGTAGTTTAGAACATTAAGATGACACACAACCTCTAGGAAGCTTTACCATTTATGCTAATGGGCCAAGTAAACATGATAAAAATGGCTATTCTCCTGAAACTCATGTTCTTTTTTCAGACTTTTTCTATTAAGCTAAATGAAAAATGTTTTAAACAGTTAGACGTAGTTATAAGAAGATTCCTGTGAAAGGGTAGAAAACCAAGACTTAAACTCAAGAAATTATATTTACCTACTTCTGAAGCGGGCCTGGCATTCCTTGCTTGAAATATTATTATTTTGCTGCTAATATTAGTATAACTGCTACTTGATTTAAGACAGATAATAAGGATCCCTCGTACAGTACAGTACCTTTTTTCTCACCTTTCAAGCATCTGCGACATCTACTGTATAGTGGGCCTTTAAAATCTAAAGTACCCAGGCTTGCCTAATCTACCATGACTACTTTGTATATATGGTATAACATATTTCCTTCAAAATTATGTCAACCGTATTTCTCAAAATACACTCCAATATACCTCAACCCATGCTTTCCTCTGATCATGTGTGAAGCACTTTTTAAAATTTGGTACAACAAAGGTCTAGCTGAGGTTGGTCAATTTCTAGATCAAGGTCAATTTCTTGAGTTTAATACTCTTAAAAATTTATATAATCTTGCTAATTATCACTTTTTTGGCTATTTGCAGGTTAGGGACTTTATCTCTAAAAATAAAAATAAAATCAATAAAACTATAATTGAGTTAAAGGATGTCCTATTACAGGTTAGTTCTTGTAGGTGATTTATTTTTTTTTTTTTAACCAGGAGAGACACACTAAGCTTAAGTTTGTTCACAGGTGTGACATGGGCTCACAGGAAGTTAAGTGACTTGCTCAGGGTCACACAGTATGCAAGTGGAAGCTGTGGGATTCAAACCCAGGTCTTCAGGTTCGCAGCTCAGAGCCTTACACTACTGCACTATTTTGCCTAACCGCAGGGACTATTTAAATTGTTTAAAATTTGAGTTGAATGTGTGTATTTCTCAAATCACGTGGAAAAATATTATTAACATAAAGCTCTGGGGTCTCAAGTCTATTCATTCTCAACAAATTATGTTTAACATCTTGCATAGAATTTACTTCACGTCATATTATCTGAATAAAATGAATTCAGCTACACCACCTTATTACCCCAGATGTACAACCCAATTGGCTCTCTTAAACATATGCTGATTTCACGTCCAAAACTGGATCCATGGTGGAAGGAAATGCTAACATTTATCTCAGCCATTATACAGTGCCCTCTGATTAAACACCCATATTGGATGATGTTACCTAGTGAATTGTGCAGTAAAGGTTTATCTAACTCTCAAAACTGCTTCATGAATATTTGTCTGACGGTGGCATTTAAATTAATCCTAATGATTTGGAAAGATCAGAAGCCTCCTCAGTTTAGGGCATGGCTCAATTGTCTCATACAAATCCATGCACTTGAGCAGATACATTGTACCGCCATTAAACAAATAAATAAGTATACACAGATTTGGCAACCATTTAAGGATAAAATCAATACTGTATAAAATGATAGATACTCATATTCCTTTTCTTACATAGACAGTGTCGGCAGATAAGGGCCTATGGCCCACCCAGTCTGCCCATTTGAGCTTGTAAGTTCAGTTTATGTTTTCCTAGAAGTCTGTTGCCCCTTACCCCTGACCTCAAGAATTCCTTTATGTCTATCCCATGCATTCTTAAATCCCGTGATTGTTTCAGCCCCCACCACTTCCTCTGGCAGGGTGTTCCACTTGTCCACCACCCGTTCTGTGAAGAAATTCTTCCTCATGTTTCCTCTGAATCTCCCTCCCTCCAACTTCATCCCATGCCCTCTAGTCCTGGAACATCTTTTTCGCTTAAAAATAGTGTATTCCTGCACCCTGTTCCTCCCTGTAAGATACTTGTATGTCTCTATCATATCCCCTCTCTCCCTCCTCTCCTTTCCTCCAGGGAGTACATGTTTAGTTCCTTCAACCTGTCTTCACAGGACTTGTGATGCAATCCATGCACCATCTTTGTTGCCCTCCTCTGAACCTTCTCTACCCTGTCTATGTCCTTACATAGGTATGGTCTCCAGAACTGTACACTGTACTCCAGGTGGGGCCTCACTAGTGTCTTGTATAGCGGAATTATGACCTCCCTTTTCCTGCTGGCGATGCCCCTGCCTATACATCCCAGCATCCTATTTGCTTTACCTGCTGCCTTGTCACACTGTTTCCCTACCTTGAGGTCATCAGAGATGATAACCCCAAGATCCTTTTCCTGCTTTGTGCATGCTATATCCTCACCCCCCAACTGATATATTGTGCCAGGGTTTTTGTGCCCCATATGCATTATCTTGCACTTCTTTGCATTGAATTTCAACTGCCAAACCCCTGACCATTCTTCAAGTTTCTGCAGGTCCCTTCTCATTCTGTCTACACCCTCTGGTGTGTCTACTCTGTTACAGAGCTTTGTGTCATCAGCGAACAGTGAAATTCTGCCTTCTAGGTCCTGCGCAATGTCACTGATGAAGATGTTGAATAGGACCGGTCACAGCACTGATCCCTGTGGTACCCCACTGGTCACTCTTCCCTCTATGGAGTGACAGCCATTTACCACCACCCTCAGAGTATCTAATAACCTGTGTTTTTGCATGATATTTTCCTCATTTAAGATTTTGTGTATTTATTGTTAAGGGGATTTATTATGCTGTCATGCCATAAAGCCATGTTCAGGATGTATGTGTACCATTGTTATGTACTAACTCTAATATGATCAGATGTACCACCTTTTTAATAAATAAATTAAATAAATAAAAAAGAGGAATATCATTGGTTGTTTGTGAGGACCTACATACAGAACATCCAGTAGACATAGCAGTAACAGAGCCAAACATTGCGATACCTGGTAACCAAAGCCATTCAGTTTGATCTCCAGAGGTAGCCATATCTGTCATGGTGTGCTCCAGCCTTTTCTGTCTTCTCCAATATCCCAAACATTGTCCAGACCACCAGTTTGAAACATGCAAGGCTTCAACATATTTTGACGCACTATTATACTTCCGTGTCCTCCCTCTTCTGATTTAATTCTGCATACTGCTAGTTCTGGGTATGGAATTTCAGTAATTACAAATGGTGTAGGCTCCCACCTGGCTCTGAGTTTTTGACCTCTAGTTTGAGTGTTCTTTAGCAAAACTCTGTCCTATGGACAAAGGTACAGCATGTGCTCTGCGGTCATCCTGTCCCTTTTGCTTCATTGTACACGTTCTGTCTGGGTCGACACAATATCAGCTGCTTCCTTGAGTCATCACTGGTGTTCTTCTGCCCATACTGTGGTTGGCTCTTCCATCTTTTTGGATGTCGGCTGTACATCTAGAACCATGACCATTGGAAGTCTTCCATGTCTGCAGAACATTAAGTAATAGGGCATGTACCCTGTAGAACAGTAAACAGTATTGTAACCCCCTTATTATCCGGGGTTACTAGAGTCCCAGTAAGGCCTAGTGGTAGGCAGGGAAGGCAGCTTGTGAAACTCCAGTTAAATGGATTTCACACTGTCTCACTCTGTTCTCAGTCTCAAATGAGACTGAGGGATGACATCACCATAGAACTGTCGCAGCTGCATGACCCACAAAGGAATCTGCAGCAGGGAGTTGGAAAAGAATGTTGGGAGGTTTGAACAGTAGTCTGTAGGTCAGTTGGAGTTTGGAGCTTGCTGAGAGAGCAGCATGGCAGCTCTGTGTAGGCTTTTGGAGCCTCAGCCCTGACATAGGGCTACATTTAGGTAAAAGGGTGTGTGTTTCCACCAAAAGAGACACAGAAGATAGTTTGTAAGTGGTGGAGACCGCTGATTCGGGTCTCAGTGCCCCCTCCCTCAGGGGATGGGGGCAGGAAGGGTTTCCTGCCTATTCCAGGGGCAACCCCCTGTTTTTTTCTGCTAGTGGAGAAGTTGCCTATTTGGTCCAAGAGTTTTGGGAAAAAAGATTTGTGAATCGCCTGTGGGGCACCTGCAACCAGAGGGTGACTTTCTGCTCTTCCTAAAGGGCCTATGTTTTTCACCCTGGGACTTGTGTGATAGTGGGGATTAGACTACTGAAGTAGTGGGAGGCCTAGAGTAATAGGCTTAGCCAAAAGTAAAAGTATGTTCAAGTCCAGCACATAGGGGAAGTCAAGACATGTAGAGGAGATGTGACATACGTCTACCCAGTAATCTACATTGCCAAGCTTTCAGAAAAGAGTTGTTTAGTTTCCAGAGAAATGGCGGGTATGGATTGTGGGAGTTGAAGGTGGGAGACCCCCCATCTTTAGTGACCAGGTCCACCTCTATGGATTTGCTCTGTGGATTTCTACTTTGCCTCATGCACTTGGCCAGTGATGAGGAAAGTACCCAGACGTGGGATTGGAAGGAAAATTCCCTCTAGGAGTCAAAGGCTGTAAGGTGATTTGGGGAGAAACAACAGGAAAACTGGTTCATTTCCCAAAATGGACCGCGGATCAAGTGGCCAGCGGGGGAGCCGGGCCAGTGGGGAAAACCCAAGTAGTGTACAAGTCAGGCTGTGTACCCAAAGCTGCGTGCAAGACCGGGCTGTGTGTCTGGTGGGTTCAGAGTCTGAGGGCTGGAAATAGTGAAGAAGTGTTTCTGTTGTCTCTAATCTGCATTACCAGGAATGTAGCCCCTTGGGGGTCTGTCTATGCTTTGTTTGTTCAGCTTGGATGTGAATAAAAGCCACACTGTAGAATCCCATTTCTGGTTCTGGACATTACAGTTATTGCTTCCTGTGTTCAGATTTACTTGGGTGCCCCTGTGCAGAGTAGCCAAACCTAGGTCCACTGTGCTGAGTAACCTCATCCTCCCTGAACCCAGTCCCCACCAGGTACTGCTGTCAGCTTCAACAGCATGTCACCTGTCATTTTGCTAAAAGGCAGGGGTGAGGGGTTACAAAAATGGAGACACTGCTTTGGATTTTATTCTGGGAAGGAAGGTGCTCGGGCAAGGGGCTAGCGTTTTGGCTATCTGGCAGTGGGTAGCCCAAAAAGCTGAATCAATTTAATTAGTGTGTCGCTGTGTGCTGTGGATCTTATGCTGCTGTTTAAAATGCCAACTGTTTACCAAGGAGCAGTAAAGCCAAAGAGTGTGCCCTTGTCCTGCATCAATTGTTTACAGCGTTTTTGCCTGCTTTTAGAAAAGAACTGTGGTAAAGAAAAGTGTGGAAGACTAGGGGTAACAACAGGAAAATTGTGCCCTGGACGTTGGAAATGCTTTTAAAAAGAACTGTGGTAAAGAAAAGTGTGGAAGACTAGGGGTAGCAACAGGAAAATTGTGCCCTGGATGTTAGAAATGCTTTTAAAAAGAACTGTGGTAAAGAAAAGTGTGGAAGACTAAGGGTAGCAACAAGAAAATTGTGCCCTGGACGTTGGAAATACTTTTAAATTAACTGAGAGACTTGCAGTGTGAATAGCTATGTTAAATGGCTGAAATGGGCTCCCGCCGTGGAGTCAGTTAAAAAAAAAAGTGCATTCTGCAGTTTAAATTTGAGTGCTCGACGATCGCCGTGAGGAGAAGAGCACTCGCGAGGAAGAAGAGGCTCATTTGCATGGCGTTGTGTGATTGGTGAGGCTGCAATCAGTCCCACCCCTCAGCCAGCTCTACAGTGACACTCCCAGCATTCAAGAGGGAGTGTGAGTGGAGTGCGTGTACTGGCTTGTGGAGGAGCGTCGTGAACTGTTAAAAATGCTGTAAACCTTCTAAAAATAGATTTGCTTGTTTAAAATCGGGATCAACCCGCTAATCGATCATCTGAATTGTGAGTGTGGAGGTCGAGGAGATGATCGCAGGACTGCCCGCCTGTTTCTGTTCTGAGGCCTCCAAGAACTGGCTGCAGGCCATTTTTTGCCATCGCAGCAAACTGCTACTGATAACAGTAAGTACCATCATTGAAATTGCTCAAACAGTGATTTTCTGCCCAATGCCAGCAAAATATGCGTGCAGCAGTGTTGTCGCTTTACAAGTAACGACTGTGTCAAGTCCTGCCAGCAAGTGCAAGTCTGTTAAGCCTTTGACTGTGTGCATAGTAATGAGTTCAGCATAAGTTTAAAGTTTAAAGCCAGAGAGAGAGAGAGACTGTGAGTTGTAGCCAAATGTGCAGCACTAGTTTTACAGGCAATCCTGTGCTTAAAAACCTGAAGCTTTAAGGGACTGTGAGTCAAAGAAATGTTTCCAGCATGTAAAAAGTCCGTGGAAGATCATGTAAATGTGTTTAAAACAAGAACAGTGCAAGTTTGTGCAGTTTGAGCAAAAGTTATCAGTAGTGTGTGTAAATCGAGTGCGCAGTGGCTTGACCCAATTTCTGAAAGTTGATGCACAGGAGTGCTGCCGCCACCATTACAGGGTGGGGTAGTAAAGTAAACACAGCAGCAGAGGAGCCATTTTAAGACTAAAGAGAGTGTTCAATAAAGTGGGACTTTCAGTTACAGTGAAGTTTTGTTTGTTTTTCTGCAGTTATGGCCTCAGGACCAGCTCGTTACCCGGATCATGCCCAGGTTGCAGTAATAGCAGCAGTAAATAGACTGAGGGACATTGAAAAGTGGTGCTATGGAGGACAACTGCCTTCTCATGTGGCGATTCCTGGTTTTCCAGTGCATGTGTGTCAAATATGCTTGAGAGCTGGAAGGGACGTCTTCATGATTCCTCACTGTGCTGGATGCCTAGAAAAATATGGCTTGTATAAAGCGCCTCAAATTCATTTGGCTCCCACATGGACAAAGGTTCAGGAATCTGCAGTTGGCAGCACACAGCACCAGGTGGACCCTGTGGAGAAAGGCCCTTCAGGGGAGTGTGGCACAAAGCTAGAGGGTACAGAGTTAGAGACGGAACCAGAAGTTGAAGTTTTGGATGCTGGATCCCAGAAGGAAAGTTCGGATAAAGTATCAGTAGACCCCTGGAGGGGGGGCCTAGCCCAAGTCTCATAGGAGAAGATGAGATGCGGGAGGCCTTTGAGTGGGAGGTGTCGACCTCCGCGCCTAGTGATGAGTGGATAGTCTCAGGAGTGAGGACGACTGCTCACTCCTGGGCTCAGATCCTCAGTGAAGAGGAAGATGAGGGGGAATCTATGTGGCCTTGTGAAAAAGGAACGGGTACACAGCCTCAAGATCTTGCCTCGGAGGAATGCATTGAAGAGAGTGATGATGCCACTGCTCTGGCTATGCAAGAAGAAGTCAGGGATCCATTTTTAATTTCGTTAAGGATGCAAAGCTGGCAGAACCAGGACTGGCCACCCCCAAGCCAGGCCAGCCATCCCAGGTTGACCAAAGCTAGTAAAGAGGAGAGACTGGTTCGTAGAAAGGCAAATGAGATCTATGGTATGACCTTCCCTACCTTTCCTCGAAAAGTCTGGGAGGAGATTGAGAACAGCAGGAAATCATGGATCTGGGCCAAAGTAATGAAAGGTGTGCATCCTGGGGCAAACAAGCATGTAAAGAACAGACTGTTTCATGAAAAATATACCCAGTGGAAGAGAGGCAGGACACTGTTTATGGACAGAGTGGGAATAGTGGACAGAGAGGGACGTGAAATCTTCCACTGTGTGAATTATGTGCACCCAGATGGGGTAATAATTCAAGCTCCTGACCCCCGGTACTATTGGCCTCAGTGCAAGGACCTCCCAGCAAATGTGCCCATGCCTACTAAATGGAAAGAGGAGCAGTGGTAGTCAATACTGCCACACCAGACTGTGAAGTGCCTTTATTGATCCGCCAGTATGAACATCCAGGACTCAGGTGCCCCACATTCATCAGTTCTACAGTGTACTGGCCTTTCCATAATCCATTGACTGGTCCACCAGATGACTTCAGATCCAGAGAGGACACCAGCCCAGCTGTATCCTGAGCCATCGCCTGGTAATCGGATGACGTCAGACCAGCTGTTTTCCTTTTTGTTCCTGTTCTAAGGTTCCATCTCCAGAGATGACATCGACCCAGCTTACCCAGATGTGCCCTCCTGTGGTTCCTGGAAGATGTCCACCCAGCTGTATCGGAAGAAATGCTGCCAGGGAGAGTCTTCGTCAGAGGTGCAGGTCGGTTCAGAATTTTCCATTCTACAAGAGGCTGGTAAGTCCAAACTTTTCTATCTTTATGACATTGCAGTACACACCCTACACTAGCAGACTCCAAAATGTGTGAATTGTCCTCAAAGATTCTCCCCTTTGGGACTTTGGCCTGCTAGAACTGTGCTTCACCAGGCTCTGGCCCAGGAGAGACTCTTTATTGGACTAGCCTTCAGGCATTATGTGTATTGTAAATAATGTCATTGTTTTCTAATGTATATACTGTTTTTCTACCTTTTCTAAAAAAAAAAAAATGGGGGATTCTTCAGTGTTTTGATGGGAGGGGTTTAGATAGACTGTGTATGCAGATTAGGAGTGTGTGTTGTCTTTCTTTTTCTTGCAGGTGTTCCTGGAGAAGATGGAAGAGAAGACAAGAAGAGGAGGAGGGGCTCATCAGAGTTCCTCATTAGTACTTTAGTGTGTAGTGATTTAAAGTACTGTGGTGTTGTTATTGTTGTTGTTACTGTATAAACTCTTTCCTTCCACAGGTGTGGTTGTGGGGGTAGGGAGGAGGCAGTAAAGTAATATAATAATGTGGTATTATTCTTGGTGTGTGGTTGCAGGTTGCCCAAGGTCGGGGAGGTCCCCGGGTTGTTTTTGTTTTTGGGGTATTAAGTTTAGAGGCAGATGGGTTTTCCCCTAGAGGGCTAGGGGGGGATAGACAGGCTGTGGCCCTGACCTGCAGTAGGGGCTGCAGTGCTGAGCTATTAGAGCTATGCTCTGGACAGTCCTACCAGAGCCACTAGGCGTCCATAGTAAGTGGGTAGTGTAGAGGATGATATGTCAGCTAAAGGTCTCTAGGCCCTTAGTTTTGTCTGCCTGTGCTTGCACATGGTAGGAAGGGGCCTGATCACTCCCCCCTTGCAGGTAGCACATAGGGTGGGATGGCCTAAAGCCGGGTAAACAATGACTGCGGACAGTCATTTTCCTGGTCAAGGGCAAGTGTAACCCCCTTGTTACCCGGGGTTACTAGAATCCCAGTAAGACCTAGTGGTAGGCAGGGAAGGCAGCTTGTGAAACTCCAGTTAAATGGATTTCACACTGTCTCACTCTGTTCTCAGTCTCAGCTGAGACTGAGGGATGTCATCACCACAGAACTGTCGCAGCTGCATGAGCCACAATGGAATCTGCAGCAGGGAGTTGAAATAGAATGTTGGGAGGTTTGAACAGCAGTCTGTAGGTCAGTTGGAGTTTGGAGCTTGCTGAGAGAGCAGCATGGCAGCTCTGTGTAGGCTTTTGGAGCCTCAGCCCTGACATAGGGCTACATTTAGGTAAACGGGTGTGTTTTTCCACCAAAAGAGAGACACAGAAGATAGTTTGGAGACCGCTGATTCGGGTCTCAGTGCCCCCTTCCTCAGGGGATGGGGGCAGGAAGGATTTCCTGCATATTCCAGGGGCAACCCCATGTTTTTTTTGCTAGTGGAGAAGCTGCCTATTTGGTCCAAGAGTTTTGGGAAACAAGAAGATTTGTGAATCGCCTGTGGGGCACCTGCAACCGGAGGGTGACTTTCTGCTCTTCCTAAAGGGCCTATGTTTTTCACCCTGGGACTTGTGTGATAGTGGGGATTGGACTACTGAAGTAGTGGAAAGCCTAGAGTAATAGGCTTAGCCAAAGGCGAAAGTATGTTCAAGTCCAGCACATAGGGGAAGTCAAGACATGTAGAGGAGATGTGACATACATCTACCCAGTAATCTACATTGCCAAGCTTTCAGAAAAGAGTTGTTTAGTTTCCAGAGAAATGGCTGGGTATGGATTGTGGGAGCTGGAGGTGGGAGACCCCCCCCATCTTTAGTGACCAGGTCCACCTCTACAGATATGCTCTGTGGATTTCTACTTTGCCTCATGAACTTGGCCAGTGATGAGGGAAGTACCCAGACTTGGGATTGGATGGAAAATTCCCTCTAGGAGTCAAAGGTTCTAAGGTGGTTTGGGGAGAAACAACAGGAAAACTGGTTCATTTCCCAAAATGGACCGCGGATCAAGTGGCCAGTGGGGGAGCCGGGCCAGTGGGGAAAACCCAAGTAATATACAAGTTGGGCTATGTACCCAAAGCTGCGTGCAAGTCCGGGCTGTGTGCCTGGTGGATTCAGAGCCTGAGGGCTGGAAATAGTGAAGAAGTGTTTCAGTTGTCTCTTATCTGCATTACCAAGAATGTATCCCTGTGGGGGTCCGTCTATGCTTTGTTTGTTCAGCTTGGATGTGAATAAAAGCCACACTGTAGAATCCCATTCCTGATTCTGGACATTACAGTTATTGCTTCCTGTGTTCGGATTTACTTGAGTGCCCCTGTGCAGAGTAGCCAAACCTAGATCCCCTGTGCCGAGTAACCTCATCCTCCCCGAATCCAGTCCCCACCAGGTACTGCTGTCAGCTTCAACAGCATGTCACCTGTCATTTTGCTAAAAGGCAGGGGTGAGGGGTTATAGTATTATCATAAAGATAGCAGGATTCAGAAAGCAATTCAGGACATTTTGTTTTCTGGTGCTCAGGCATTGCTCTCAGCATCTCTAGCAAAGTGTGATTTTGCTCATTCACAAAGCACATTGATTTGTGGGTGGTAGGGAGCTGTTCTCAGTTTCTTACTGCCATACATGGAACACAGTTCTTTAGACAGTATTGACTCAAAAGCATCACCTTGATCAGTCAATATTTGGGATGGGTACCAGTACAGACAAACAAAATGTTTCCAAAGAGCTTCAGCTGTAGTCTGAGCTGACAAGTCTTTCACAGGTAACGCCACCATGCACTTTGTATAATGGTCAATGATCATTAATACGTATTGGAATCCACCTTTGCTGGGTTGTATTTTTAAATTATCCAGAGCAACAATTTCCAAAGGTGCTTGAGTTACAATTGGATGCAGGGGTGCTCTTTGTTTACTATCTGTCTCTTTCTTTAGGTTGCAAGCCATACAGTCCTCGCACCATTTTCTGATATTGTTTCTCTTGCCAATCCAATAAAATCATTGTTTTATCATTTTCTCTGTTTTCTGGTGTACAAAGTGATGTGACCCATTGTGATAGGCCTCTGCTTCTGTTTGTGGAATGAGGATTTAGACGACTTCCTCTCAGGTTCTTAAATCTCTAGTTTTCTGTATGACTCTTCCCTCTTCTAGGCTGAGGTATTATCACTGCCACAGTAATTTGATCAACTCTGGGGACAAAGCCTTTCTTGCACTCTTATGATTCTTCCAGGTCTGAGTATCTCCTTGAGTTTGTGGATCAGAAGGTTCTGGTCTTGCAACTGTGTCCATAGATCTACTCTCTCTCTTCTGCTGGCAAAGTAGGTATTGCATCCAGGGTGGGGTTGACCCTCTGTGGGTACTGGCTACACTGCTGAACTATCTTTGCAGGGATTCTAATGAATGGTGGCATCTCTAAATCTTCACGCTCAGTTTCAGTTACCTCCTTCTCATCTCAATTTGGCAATCTAGAAAGAGCATCAGGATTTCCAGCTCACTTTCCTGAATGATACTTGATCATAAAATCAAAGTTGGCCAGCTTGGAGGGCCATCATTGCTCCAATGCTTCAAGTTTAGCTGTGTCAAGATATGCCAAGTGGTGGTATACATCCCTGATATCGACATGTCGACTGCCGAGTCCCCTACAGTGACGACAGTGTCACATTGACCTATGGAACCTGCTGACACACGGCACTGTTTGTCGGAGGTCCTGCACCCCCCTGACTCAGCTCAGACTCAGAATTGAGAATCCTAAGTAGGGGGGGTATGGGGAGCACAATCCTCACTTGGGGAGTTCAGAGGGTGAATGCCCCCCAAAGAAAACACTTGTGGTTTTTGCAAACCAGCAGATGACTGTAAAATGCAGTCGACCTGCCGGTTTCTCTGTCTCGTCCTTTCGACAAATATTTTGTTGACGACCCATCATGGATCCCCAAGTGGTTATAGTCTGTGTATACTGTAAATTAAGTGGTAGTCAGGTATTGTTGGAATTTTTCTGTAACAGACCAAATGAGTGCAAAGAACTCTAGCCTGAAGAAACTGTATCATTTGTCATTCCTTTCAGAACCCCGCAGTCCTCTGCTTGCATAAGCAATCACTCATTCTTTTCCTTCCTGTACTTGGGTGAGTACTGCTCCTAGGCCCTTGTGGCTGGCATCTGTGTAGAGGTGGAAAGGCATTTGGTAATCCAGGTAGGCTAATACTGGCATTATAGTGAGCACTAATTTATGGTGGTTAAATGCAGCTTGACACTCAGGTGTCCAATTTACCTTACTGTGTTTGCTGACTTTACTTCCTTTTGAGGGATGTAACAGTTTGTGAAGAGGGGATGCTTGTTTGGAATATTCCTTTACAAATCTTTGATAATAGCCAACAAATCCCAAAAATCATCTCACATCTCTTTTGGTGCCAGGATGGGGCCATTCCTTCGCCACTCTGATTTTCTCTGGGTCTGGGTCTATCCCTTCTGAGGATACAACATGTCTCAAAAAATTCACTTTCTCTTTCAAGAAGTTACATTTTGATGGTTTGAGTTTCAGTCCATATTTCATTAGGTGCTCAAAAACTAGTTCCATGTGCTTCAAGTGCTCCTCATATGTTTTCAGATAGACTATGATTCCATTCAGGTACAACGGTACTATGTCAGAATTCTCACTGCCTGGGCATTTTTCCACCAAATGCTGAAATGTTCCTGGAGCATTACAGAGACAAAAGGGTATCCGGGAAAATTCATACAATCCCATTGGGGTCACAATAGCAATCTTTTCTTGATCATCTGGTGCCATGGGTACTTGCCAGTAGCCACTTTCTAAATCAATGATGGAGAATAATGCTGCTGATTTTAGTGCTGTGAGAGCATCCTCAATCCGCGGTAGTGGGTGGGCATCCCAGTGTGTGATTTGGTTAAGTTTACAAAAGTCCACACAAATCAGATATGTCCATCTTTCTTCCTGATCAAAACGATTGGTGCCATCTATGGGCTATGACTCTCCTTCATAACATTTTCTCTAACATTTCCTTCAGTCACTGCTTGGTCGACTGATACAGAGCAGGTGGCATGGGTCTAAACCATTCCCGAATGGGTGGATGATTTCTTGTAGGGTTGTGGTGCTTCACATTATTTGCACAGCCAAAATCTAATCCATGGTGTGAGAAGGCATCTGAGTGTCTTTTAATCACTTCTAGCAGCTTCAGCTTTTCTTCTTCTGTTGTTTAGGGATTCCCTATGTCAGTTTCCTGGATCCACACATCTGAGTTCACACAGTCAACCGTTCCCTCTTGCAGTGTCATTATGGTGCTGGCTAAGCAAGCCTCTTTCTCTTCCTCCTCATCTGGGGTTACAATATCTTCCCACTTGACCCATAATGAGCTGCATAATAGCCTGTCACTTGTACACCATCACTGGCTTGGTGCCATAATTGAACAGATGAACAGGGACTTCATCATCCTTTACTGTGACCAGGGTCAGAGCCACCATAACTTGATCCTCCTCTCTGACCCACTTAGGTTTCACCAGAGCTATGCAGTCTTTGCCTTGAAGTCCTACCTTGGCTCTGCATATCAGTATTGTCACAGCCCCAGGTTTTAGCTGCACTGGCCTTTCATCCATCACCCTGACTTTTCCTATTTCTCCCTTCCCATTTGCAAATCGCTGATGACACTGGAGCAGCTTAATTGTCCCTTGTAAGCCTTGTTTTTCTCTCCATGAGAGTGAACTGGTCTGTTCCTTGAGAACTTGTATCAGGCCCTCTTGGCAGTACTGGAGCAGATTCATGCCCAAGATCAAAGGTGGCAAGTTGTCATCCTAGAGATTGCTAATCAGGATCCCCTGATTCAGGTATTTGGTCTTCCCCAACTTAAAGGTAACCCGCAAAAAAGCCATGAAGCCCGCTCCCATCCTCACATACCTTCCCAATACTGCTGCAGGTGTCCAAGGCTGCAATCACCATTATTTTTAATGCCAGGGTTGAATTTTAATAAAGTGCCAAAACTTACGGCAGAAAGCAGAAGTGCAAAGCGGGTCCTGATTGAGCGGGCGCAAGTGCTCATGGGTATTACACCCATTTAGTGATGTGTCAAACACCACTGCTCTTATTGCAGCAGCTGTGTCAGTAGTTTATTATACTTATTTTATTTTTTCCACAGGATCTTGTTACCCAAAATATTGCTTACAGCAACACCTGGACAGGCTGTTGCTGTAAGTAATATTTCAGGTATCAAGACCCCCATGAAAGCAATAAAGTAAGTATAATAAACTACTGGTAGAGCTGCTGCAATAAGAGCAGTGGTGTTTGACACATCACTAAATGGGTACAATACCCATGAGCACTCTTGCCCGCTCAATCAGGATCTGCTCCGCGCTTCCACATTTGGCTGTAAGTTTCGGCACTTTATTAAAATTTAACCCTGGCATTAAAAATAATGAATGACTGCAGCCCCAAACTCCCACAGTAGTTCTGGAAGGTATGTGGGAATGGGAGCGGGCTTCACGGCTTCTTTGTAGGTTACCTTTAAGTTGGGAAGACTAAACACCTGAACCAGGGGATCCTGATTAGCAATCTCTAGATGACAACTTGCCACCTGTGATCTTGGACATGAATCTGCTACAGCACTGCCAAGAGGACTTTATACAAGTTCTCAGACAACAGACCAGTTGAATAAATAGAATCTGATTAAGACAGTACTAGCGTGGTCTATCCGGAACTAAAATTTAATATACAGTGTCCGGGAAGGGCAGATTAACTAGGTGGGGCTTGAGGCAGGCCTTAAACACCTCCACTGAAGGGGCCTCCTTTAAAGATAGTGTCAGCAAATTCCACAAAATGGGGCCGGTGACACTACATGCCCTGTCACCGGCAGTTTACAACCTCATCCTGGGAATCTCAAGGAGGCCCCTAGAGGAGGAGCAGAGGGAGCAGACTGACGCAGCGGGTAAAAGAAGGTCAGACAGGTAGTCAGGGCCCAATCCATCCAGGGCCATAAAAATTATGAGCAAGCCCACCTTGAAGAGGATCATCCACCTGACTGGGAGCTAGTACTTTGACTGCCCTGTCAGCAACCTGGCAGCTGTGTTCTGCACTAGCTGCAGCCTGTGAAGGATACCTCCCGAGACCCCAAGGTAGAGCACATAACAGTAGTCAAGCCTTGATGTCACAAAGGCATGCACCAAGATGGGGCAAACCTAGGGGCTTGATCCTGGTGATATTCCTGAGATGGTAAAAGCTGGTCCGGACAATGGATGACACCTGAGCTTCAAATGTCAATCCGCTGTCAAAGGACACATCAAGATCTCACACCCTAGGTGAGGCCCTGAAAGGTACAGAGCCCAGGAACAAGCCTGTCTCTGCACCTGTGGCCCTCCTATCATGCCCTCTGTTTGACACTACCACCAGTACCTCTGTCTTATTGGGGTTCAGTTGCAACCAGCTGGAGGCCATCCAGTCGTTGATTTCGGCAAGACATGCATTTAGCACTTCCACTGCATTCAGTGTTCTGGGGGTGAAGGAAAGATACAGCTGGGTATCATCCACATAGAAATGGAAACCCAAACTGTACTTCCTAATGAGCTCTTCCAGGCGCAGCATATACACAGCAAATAACATTGGTGACAAGACTGAACCCTGAGGAACTCCATACGACAGGAGGCTATGGGAGGACGAGGAATTACCCATCACTATCTGTTGCCTCCTATTCATGAGAAAGGATTCAAACCAGCAGATGACAGTGCCAGTGAGTCCACAGAGTTCTCTCAGGTGGACAAGTAACACACAATGGTCTACTGTGTCAAAAGCTGAAGAGAGATAGAGGAGAATGAGAATTGTCCACTCACCTCAATCTCTCGCCCTGAGGAGGTCATTATGCACCTGAATTAATGCAGTTTCTGTATTATGCCTCACCCAAAACCCCGACTGGAAAGGCTTGTGCAAGTCAAAGGCCACAAGGTGTCCCTCAAGCTGAAGCGCCACAACCTTCTCAACAACCTTCCATAAAATGGGAGGTTGGAGATTGGATGGTAATTCGCTTTGACATCAGGATCCAGAGATGGCTTCCTCTGAAGGGGCCTGACCAGTGCCTCCTTGAAGGCATCTGGGAAGACTCCTTCCATGAGTGAGTACCGGATAATCAAGGCTAACGCCAGGCCAACGCTGTCAACACATCTCATTAGGAAACATGTCGGCACCAGGTCCAGTTCACAATATGTGTGCTTCAGCCCAAGAACAATCCGAGTGACCTCAGTTGCCTCCACTGGTTTAAACTCCCCACAACCAGGCAGAGTGCTCTCTGGACACCCAAGGTGACCACTGTTTGCCATATTAGGGCTCCCTGGTGGTAGACCGTGTCTGAGAAGAAGTGAGCAAACTCTTCACATAATGTGTCGAAAAAGGCTTTCTTGGGCTGTATACAGGCAGGGTTTAAGAGCCTGTCCACAGTTCGAGAGAGCACGGTTGATCAATTTCTGCCAGCAGCTATCTCCCTGGACAGGAACATTGCCTTCTTATGGGTAATTACCCCCTGATACTCACCATAATGAGAGCACAGGGCCAGATTGTGCACCTCCAACCTGGACCTCTGCCAGCAGCGCTCTAACCTCTGACCCAAAATCTTCATCGCCTTGAGTTCCCCATCAAACCAAGGGGACCTCAAGTGAGAGGATTTGGGTCATACACAGATCAGTGCAAGAGAGTCAAGTGCTGCCAACATCACCATATAATAGGTGGCAACAGCTTCATCTGTACCCCCTACGCAAGCGCTACCCACACTAGATAGATCAGCTACCACCAGAAATCCCTCCGATGTCAAACCCCTCAAAGGGTGGTAGCTAACCATCTCTGCAGGGGGAGGGCTCTCAGGGGGACCCCGAGCAAGAACTCTACCATGCAATGATAGGACCAAATGATACAATCAGTCTTCAGGTTAGTAACCTCAAGCCCCAGTGACAAAACCAGGTGAGAAAACCAGGTCCAGCATGTGACCGCCTTGGTGGGTCACGTAGGAAATTTCCTGAGACAGGCCCAGGGATGACGTTACCTGGAGGAGGTTAAAACCTGGCCAAGAAATTTCGTCATCAGCTCAAACACTGAAGTCCTTCAGAATAAAACATCTGGGGCACTCCAACGTTTCACTAATGATGAAACTGTCTACTCCCTGCAAGAATTCACCCACCGCCCCAGGGAGCAGTAAATCAGCAGAATCCTGCAACCTGCCCCTGGACCCCCACGCATGGCCACACATTCAAAGGATCTTGGCTTTCCTACTGGATGCATGGTGAAGCCGAGTTCAGATCTAAAACAGATGGCCACTCCCCTGCCCCTGCATTCCACTCTGGGGAAGTGTACTACCGTATACCTGGGGGGAATGGCAGTCTCTAAAACTGGACCAGCATCATAACCCACCTAGATCTTGGTGATGCAACCCAGACTGACCGAGGAAATCAAGTCTGCTATAATTACGGTCCTGCTCCCAATCAATCTGGCATTGCAAAGCACTGCCCACAGGGAACTCACTAATACATACTAAAATGCCAGCAGAATAGGCCTAACGGTCTTTCGTGTCTGCTCGTTTGGTCAGCCCCCACCCTGGGTGCTGACCTTGCTGTCCCCCTCGCCTTCTCTGGCTTCTCCCTTCCCAGTTCTGGATATTCTTGCTGCATTGGATTTGCTTCCAGAACCCTTCCTGTACCTGTCCCACCCCTCTTGAACCCTCCACTGTCTCTGCCTCCACCAGCCCCCTAGGCAGTGCATTCCATGGCTCCACCACCCTCTCAGTGAAGTAGCACCTCCTTCTTTCTCCCCTGAATCTTCCCCCCTCCACCTTCCACCCATGCCCTCTAGTGGCCCCCTCCTCCTTCCTTCGAAGCACCCTGACTGTTCCTCCCCTATTTACCCTCTTCATGTACCTGAAGACCTCTATCATGTCCCCCCGGTCCCTTCTCTCTTCCAATGTGTACATATTTAGCTCTTCGAGCCTCTCCTCATAGGTCCTGTCTACCAGCCCACTTGGTCTGGTGGAACCCTGGGGACCAGAACCAAGCACATCTGGCCTCTCCCTAGGATCCATTGACACCCAGGGTGCCTTCTCCACCCGATCACCTCTATCCTATTACTGGGTGCCCCGCCATACCCGACCAGAACAAGATTTGTTAATTCCGACCACCCAACAGCAGCAAGCTGCAGTGGTGGAAACTGGGAGATCAGTAAAGGGCCACAGATTGAGAAGCTAGGACACCTCGTACACAATCCTGGCCCGCCCCTGACCCACAGACCTCCCCAGACACATATTAGTCTATCAGGAAGCCCACTACACATGACTAACAAAACTCCAGTCATACAAGCAGCCAACCACTAGCAATACTAATTCTTCCCAATCACACACACACACAGCAATATAAAATAACCTCCTGCTCCAAACCAACCTCTTCCCACTCCCTCAGAGCAAAAAGTAGTATGAGGCAGCTACTCCAAATCAAAAGAACAATACCCATAGATCCCCACTTGATGAAAAGCAGACAATACGGAACAAAACAGTGTTGTTATCAAAGTTATTGTCAATATTGGACACCAGATATAGGGCATTAACTTCTTCACTGCACAAAATGTTGGTAGAGGGCCCTCTCACTGTCCTCACCACAGGGCAAGATGATATCACTGAAGTTAATGAAATTTATATAAAAGTAATAGTGCTGGAACATAAGCAGTTGATAAAGAAATAACCCCCTTAGTTACTCTCACCAGCTGGGGGGGGGAGACTGGACAATGCATAACACAGAGCCCTTGTGGTCCCCCCAGGAATTCTCATGTCTGAGCCTCTTTTGACGTCCACTCAGGCTGGTAATTCATAACTGAAGTTTGATAGTAGACTGGATGTCCCATTCAACATCTCTCTGGTGTCATTCCTCAATGCTGGTGGAAATATGGTTGGTTGCAGGGGTGTTCTGGTCCCAAAAGCTATAGCTTCCTCTTTGAATTTTAAAAACCTGTATGCCCAGGTTCTATTTCGATAATAACCTTCATTCTCTGTGAAGAGTATCGATTCTCACTCCCTCTATGAATCTTTCTTTTAACAGTTCTTCATGGTCATGGAGACCTTGGGGATCCAATTTTTCAACTGCATTGAGGGCCTCTTGCAAGCTAAGGGCATAGTCTCATAAGGTTTTATAGACTCCCTGCACCCTGGAGAAAAATTTTATTTTTAGGTCCAAGAACATACTACGAGTATCAAACATTTTGCATTACCTGTGAAAAGTCTGTTCTACATGTGCCTTTTCATGTTCTGGTCAAGCATTGACTTCACAGTGGGCTGCACCAGTAAGTTGCTCGATCAAAATGTCTACTTGCTTTTGCATAGGAATTTCATACAGTATAATAATAATAATAATATTATTTGTAAAGCGCCTTTCAGTATATCAAGGCGCTGGACATTTTAAAACCATGATTTCAAATACAAATCTACAATACATATAAATAAAATCACACCATAATAACATCATATATTAAAATTAAAAAATAGTTTATAATATAAAATACAAGCACCATAAAATTAACTTAATTATCCAGGAAGGCCATTTGCCATAAATAATTTTTCAGGTCCTTTTGAATACCTCCACAGAGGTGCACTCCCGTAACCAGCATGGTAGAGAATTCCAGAGAGTGGGTGCAGCATGAGAAAAAGCTCTGCTGCCTGAAGATTTTAAACTCACTCCTAGAATCTCTAACAACCCCTCATCAGCCGAGTGGAGTGATCGGCCAGGGCAGTAAGGCACCAGAAGTTCTTTCAGATAAGTCGGACCCTGATCATGAAGGGCTTTGAAAGTCAATAAAATGATTTAAAGGTGATCCACCACCGTATAGGGAGCCAGTGCAGTTTGTGCAGCACCGGGGTAATATGACATGACCTACTTGTCCCAGTCAAAACTTAGACTGCAGCATTCTGCACCAGCTGTAGGCAATGGATTTCAACCCCAGAAAGTCCAAAGTAGAAGGTGTTGCAGTAGTCCAAGCACGAGGACACAAATGCGTGAACCAACTTTGGCAAAGAGTCAGACGGAACAAGGTGCCTAACCCTGGCAATATTCCTAAGATGGTAAAAGGAAGTCCTGACAACAGCCAACACTTGAGAATGTAGGGTCAGCTGGTTGCCTAGGACAATCCCAAAGCTAAGCACCCGTTCAGAGGTCAGAAGTGACACACCACCAAGAAAAATTCCAGAAGGCGTGCCATCATGTGACCTCTCTATCTGACCACCCGGGTCCACAACCAAAACCTCTGTCTTCTCTGAGTTCAACTTTAACCAACTAGAATCCATCCAACCTTTGATTTCATCCAGACAGTTGTTAAACACCAAGAGAGCTCCATCCTGGTCAGGTGCGAAAGACAGGTATAGCTGGGTATCATCTGCATAGCAGTGAAACCTCAGCCCATTCCATCTTATAATGTCTCCAAGGGGCAGCATATACACTGCAATAACATGGGTGATAGCACGGAACCCTGAGGCACTCCACACAACAAAGAGGTTGGGCTGGAGGAAAAAATCCCCGACACAATTATTTGTGATCTCCCAGTGAGGAATGAGGTGAACCATTGTAAAACAGTTCCCGACATTTCACAGATTTGCCTCAGGCATGCTATCAACACCAGGTGATCCACAGTGTCAAAAGCTGATGAGAGATCAAGGAGAACCAGAATGGAACGTCTCTTCTGATCCCTCGCCCTCAGAAGATCATTAAGCACCCAAACCAGCACAGTCTTGGTGCTGTGCCTTTTATGGAAACCAGATTGGAAGGATTTGTAGACATTATGGATGGTTAAATGGTCCTCCAATTGGGCTGCCACTACCTTCTCAATAATCTTTCCAATAAAGGGAAGGTTAGAGATAGGTCTGTAGTTTGAGAAACAGTATGGGTCCAATGTAGCTTTCTTCAAGAGAGGTGTCACCACTGCCTCTTTCAGGGAGTTAGGAAACTCACCTGACTCCAAGGAGCACCAGACTATATAGTCGAAACATGGGTTGTATTTTACTTTGGAATTCTCCTAAGTTCATGGTCGATACATCTGTAGGATCTCCAGAGAAGCATGGCAACCAGGGTGCCCCAAATTAATGCGACATCATAATCAAATTCAGTTGTGCCACTTCTTCAGCTCCTCCTTCCGTAGTTCCTGGCCTTCTGGGTTCCATTTCTGCTGAGTCTTTCCTGCTTTGAACTCCAGTTAAACTATCCTGTCTGTGATGCCAGGTGAAGTGAGCCAAGAAGAGAGAGAGAAGATGAAGGTGAGATGAGGTTGCTTTTTAGTCAATTGTGTGGAAGACGCTGTGGGAGTTAGTAGGGGGAAGGGATAAATCAGCTGGGTTGTAAGGCAGTTATTTGACTATTTGACTGCACAATGTTAATTTCACCAAAATAGACAGGCAGGATGCACAACTCATGAAAAGGACCAGTTTATTGAGTAACTGACCACAGAACTTGGAGCTGAAGAAAAGGGGTGTTACAACATTTACTTTCACTTTCTATTGCTACTATGACTCTATAGAACCACTACTACTGTAATTACAGTAATTACTATCAAACTACTAAATGGACTTATTATAAGGCTCTAATGCTGTAGCAATTACTTGATTTATACAGTTCCACCCCAAAGTACTGTTAAGTTCATTTGGCACCAAATAGATTTTTCAGAGGGATGTACAACAAGGAACCTCTGCACATGTGCTTCTGTTGGCCGGCTTGTAGAACAGGTGAGGCAAAGACTTGGCAACTAGGTGTCGATCAAACCCAGTGATACAAGTAAACACACTAATATTCCAAAGGACTGATGCAAACTGAAAACTTCTGGGCTGTCACCACTAACTCAGGAAAAGGCCTGAGGAATGAAGAATGAAGATTGAAGATCTGAACACAAAAACACCTCTGGGCTGTCACCACTGACCTGGGAAACTCAAAGAATGAAGAATGAAGATTTGACAAACTGAAGACTGTAGCACCTCCGGGCTATCATCGCTGACCTAGAAACATGAAGAATAAAGACTGAAGATTCAAGGAGCTAAAGACTGTAGCACCTCCAGGGTATCACCACTAACCCAGGAAACATATATTCCAAAGGACTGATGCAAACTGAAAACATTCAGGTTGTCACCACTAACTCAGGAAAAGGCTTGAAGAATGAAGATTAAAGAACTGAACACAAGAACACCTTTGGACTGTCACCACTGACCCAGGAAACTCGAAAAATGAAGAATGAAGATTCGGCAAACTAAAGACTGTAGCACCTCCAGGCTATCACCACTGACCCAGGAAATGTGAAGAATGGAGCTGAAGAGTCTACAAACTGAACACAGTAACACTTCTGCTGAAGAACCTCTGGAAGGTTGGAGACTTGCAACAAAAACCCCAACCCACTGGACAATACATCCCTATCTGTGAACTAGGGGTGTGAGAATACCTTAATTCGAATATTTGGATGAATATTCATTTTCTGGCCACCAGATATTTAATAAAGGAATAATGCATGACAGAATGTGTTGTGCTGGGATAATGCCATGCCTGGGGGGGGTTGGGCACGAGGCCGCAGGCCGAGTGTGTCCAATCCCCAGGCGTGGCGTTATCCCAAATGACACACACCCTGGAGTGCATTATTCCTATTATACAATGGCTTGTTGTTATATATAAAATAAAAAAATTAATTTTAAAGAATGTTTTTATTAGAGTGGAAAAATATGTTTGTTTCTTAAGAGGAGATGTGAAAAAAGAGAGCAGCCATAATGATGACAGTAGACCTGTGGTGTTATGCTGGGATAATGCCATGGATCCAGGCCCAAACTGACCAATCACAGTCCAAGATTCTTTCTTGCCATTGTATTTATTTATTTATTTTCATTCTCCCCTTCCTTCCCTTTTGAAGTACAAAAGTTAATTCTGCCATGAACACCCCCTAACAGTCTTTCGGCAGCCCAAAAAGGCAACAGACTGCTGCACTGGTCAGTGATCAGGTGATAGATGGTCATCATAGTTTGACCAAAAGCTGTAGATGAGGTGATGTCTTGTGTGTTGGGCAACAAAAATGGCACTGGCATCAGTGCATTGTATCTGCACCCTGGAAGAGAGGAGGGTGTGATGTGCCATGATAGAAACCTATACAAGTGCCTCACAGGGGTGAAGATGGCATATAAGGGGAGTCTGCTTTAAATGAGAAAGAGCACAAGTACTGAGTACAATAGGGGCAAGTGATGAAGCTGAAGGGGGAATTCAAGACAGATGTGAAGAAATATTTTTTTCACAGAAGACATGGTACATGCTTGACACAGACTGCCAGCATAAGTGATTGTGACAAAAAAAGTGTTGGTATTCAAGCATGTGTGGGATTGGCATAGCGGTGTGTAACCCCCTGTTACCAAGGTTACTAGAATCCCAGTAAGACCTAGTGGTAGGCAGGGAAGGCAGCTTGTGAAACTTCAGTTAAATGGATTTCACATTGTCTCACTCTGTTCTCAGTCTCAGCTGAGACTGAGGGATGACATCATTTAGAACTGTCGCAGCTGTATAAGCCACACAGGAATGTTGCAGTTGGAGATTGGAGTAGAACGCTGGGGATTTTGAAGTGAATTCTGTAGAGTTCAGTAGAGTGTGTGCAGTCTGAAAGAGGTGCTTTGCTTTAAGCAGGCCCTCAGAGCTCTAAGCTCTGTCAAAGAGCTACTTTTGTGTTTAGGTGTGTGTTCCCACCTGAAGAGGAACACAAGAAGAGCATATTGAAGTGGTGGAGCCTCAATGGCTCAGGGCCCCATCCCTGCAGGAATCAGCCTGCTTCCAGGGGCAACCCCCTTGGTCCGGCTAGAGAAAAAAAGCTGCCTATTTAAGTTCGTGCTGAGGCACCAGAAGCTCTGGAAGAGAGTTCTATGAGGAGGAAACGCCTGTGGGGCACCTGCAATGAGGGGTGAGTTCACTCTGCTAAAGGGCCATGTGTTTTCACCTGCATCAAGATGAAACTAAAGGGACTGTTACTGTGAGGTCAGGAAAAGACAGCCAAGTACAGTTTGGAAGATGTGGGGATTGGACTGCTTAACTCTGTGGTGGGTCTAGAGTAATGAACACAGCCACTTTTTAGTATGTTCAAGTCCAGCACAAATGGGATACAAAGACATTAGATTGAATGTGATATACATTAAAAATAATCTACATAACAAAGTGTGTTAAAGTATGAGGTGTTACAGTCCAGAGAAATGGCCGGGTATGAATTATGGAGCGAGAGGTGGGAGACCCCCCCCCACCATTAATAACCAAACTCACCTCTACGGATTTGCTCTGGGACACCTGTTACTTTCCTTCAGATACTTGGCCAGTGAGTGAGGAAAGTACCCAAATGTGGGATGGATGAGGAAGATTCCCTTATGGAGCAGAAGTACTCATAGGTGGTTTAGGGAGCCACCAGTAAATGTTTCCATGCTATATGGAAAGTGTCCAAGTGGCTGGCAAGAGAGCCGAGCCAGGGAAAACCTAGAGCAGCGTAAAGTTCGGGCTGTGTGCCCAGTGTGTTTCAGAGCCTGAGGGCTAAAGTGATGAGGATGTGTTCTGGTCTCCTTTAATCTGCATTACCAGGAGTGTAGCCCCGTGGGGGTCCATCTATGCTTTGTTTATTCTGTTGCATGTGAATAAAAGCCAAACTTTAGAATCCCACTTCTGGTATTTGACATTACAGTTATTGCTTCCTTTGTCCAGAGTTACTTTGATGCCCCTGTGCAGAGTAGCCAAACCTAGCCAATGTGCCGAGTGACATATTCCTCCCCAAACCCAGCCCACCTGGTAGAGCTGTCAGATGGAAATGGCATACCTGGGTGGGGGTTACAAAAATGGAGGCACCGCTGAGGATTTGGATTTGGAATTTAGGGAGGAATGTAAGAAAGGTCGCTCGGACAAAGGCTAGCATTTTGGTTATCTGGCAGTTGGTAGCCCAAAAAGCTGAAGCAATGTTAACTAATGTGCCGCTGTGTGTTGTTATCCATGTGCTGCTATTAAAATGCCAACTGTTTACCAAGGAGCAGTAAAGCCTGAGAGTGTATGCCCTTGTCCTGCATCAAATTACAGCATTTGCCAACTTTTAAAAGTGTTTGTGACAAAGAAAAGTGTGGAAAACTGTGGGTAGCAAAAGAAAAATTGTGCCCTAGATGTTGGAAATGCTTTCTTGTGAACTGAGAGACTTGTGCTTAATGGCCATGAAAAATGGTTGAAATGGGCTCCAGCCGAGGAGTCGTCGAAGAAAAAAAAAGTGTGGTTTTGCAGTTTAAATTTGCCTGCTCGACGGTCGCCATGAGGAGAACAGCATTCGAGAGGAAAGAGGCTCATTTGCATGGCGTCGAGTTATTGGTGAGACTGCAATCAGTCCCACCCCCAAGCCAGCTCTAGAGTGACTGCACAGCATTCGAGAGGGAGAGTGAGTGGAGTGTGTGGACTGGCTTACCAGGAGGAGCATTGCGGTGACTGAAAGCCCTCTAAAAAGTTAAAAAAATGACTTTTCTGTTTAAATTCAGGCTCAACCCGCATCTCGATCGACTGGACTGTGAATGAGGTGTTCAGTGGGACAGTCGGCAGGACTGCCAACCCGCTTCTTTCCAGAGGCCTCCAAGACTGGCTGCAGGCTATTTTCCATCGCAGCAAACAGCTACTGATAACAGTGAGTACCAACAGAAATAATTGATCAAACTAAGTGATTTTGCCAAACACCAGTTGAATCTGTGTGTAGCAGTGTAATCACTTTGCAAATAAGGACTGTGTTAAGTTTTACCAGCAAATCAAGAACTCTAAGCAATCGACTATGAGCATAATTATAGGTTCAGCGTCAGTATAAGTTTCAAAGCCATGAGAGAGACTGTGAGTTGAATCAGATATGCAGCAAGAATTATAGGCAATCCTGTGCTATGAAATACTGAGGATTTAAGGGACTGTAAGCTAGAGCAATGTCTTCAGTGAGTAAAAAGTCTGTGGTGAATCACATAAATGTGCTAGGAAAAAGAACAGCGCAAGTTTGTGCAGTTTGAGCAAAGTTATCAGTAGAGTGCGTAAATCGGATATGCAGTGGCTTGACCCAGTTACAGAATGTTGATGCATAGGAGTGCTGCTGCTGCCATTACAGGGTGGGGTAGTAATGTAAACACAGCAGCAGAGGAGCCATTTTGAAAGAGAAAGAAAGTTTTCAATTATGTGGGACTTGAAATAACAGTGAGCGTTGTTTATTTTTTCTCTGCAGTCTTGGCTTCAGGACTAGTCTGCTACCCGGATCATGCCCGGCCTGTGATAGCAGTAGAAGTTAACAAGTTAAGGGACATTGAGAAATGTTACTACAGGGGATGACTGCCTCCTCATGTGGCAATTCCTGGATATCAGGTGCAAGTATGTTTGATGTGCTTAAATGCTGGAAGGGACGTCTTCATGGTACCTCACTGTTCTGAGTGCCTAGAGAAATATGGTTTGTTTAAAGCACCCAAGATTCATTTGGCTTCCACATGGGCAAAAGTTCAAGAATCTGCAGTTGGCAGCACACAGCACCAAGCAGAGCCTGTTGGAGAAGGCCCCTCAGAGTGTGGCACAAAGCAAGAGGGTGCAGATTTACAGACAGAACAATATGCTGATGTTTCAAGAGTCTGAGTCGCAGAAAGACATTTCAGGAAGAGCATCAGTAGACCCTTGGAGAGAGGGGCCTAGCCCAAGTCACATAGGTGAAGATGAGATGAGGGAGGCCTTTGAATGGGAGGTTTCGACTTCCGTGCCCAGCGAAGAGTGGACAGTCTCAGAAGTGAGGACGACTGCTCACTCCTGAGCACAGATTCTCAATGAGAAAGAAGAAGAGGGGGAACCTATGTGGCCTTGTGAAAAAGGAACTGGTACACAGCCTCAAGCTCTTGCCTCAGAGGAACGCATGGAAGAGAGTGGTAATTCCACTGCCCTTGCTGTGCAAGAAGAAGCCAGGGATCCATTTTTTGTGTCATTAAGAATGCGTATCTGGCAGAACCAGGACTGGCTGCCCCCAAGCCAGGACAGAGGTCCCAGGTTGACCACAGCTAGTAAAGAGGAAAGACTGGTTCGTAGGAAAGCAAATGAAATCTACGGGATGTCCTTTCCTACCTTTCCTCGGAGAGTCTGGGAGGAGACTGAAAAAAGCAGGAAATCCTGGATTTGGGAAGAAGCAATGAAATGTGTGCATCCTGGTGCAAACAAGCATGTCAAGAACAGAATGTTTCACGAAAAATACAGCCAGTGGAAAAGAGGCAGAACACTATTTATGGACACTGTTCAAATTGTGGATGGAAAGGGACATGAAACCTTTCACAGTGTGAATTATGAGCACCCAGATGGGGTGATAATTCAAGCACCTGACCCGTTGTGCTACTGGCCACAATGCAAAGACCTTCCTGCGAATGTGCCCTTTCCTGCCAAGTGGAAAGCAGAGCAGTGGTAGCCAGTGCTGCCACTCCAGCCATTGCCGTACCTATGTTGTTCCGCCAGTCTGGATGTACAGGACTCAGGTGCCCCACATTCATCAGTTCTTCAGTGTACTGACTTTCCAGAATCCATCGACTGGCCCACCAGATGACTTCAGATCCAGAGAGGTCACCAGCCCAGCTGTATCCTGATTCGTCGCCTGGGTATTGGATGACTTCAGACCAGCTGTTTTTCTTTTTGTTCCTGTTCAAAGGTTCCATCTCCAGAGATGACATCGACCCAGCAGTTTCTAGATATTTCCTCCTGTCATTTCCCGGAAGATGTTTACCCAGCTGTATCGTAAGAATGCTGCCAGGGAGAGTCTTCAGCTGAGGACCAGGTGTGGTGCCATTTTCGTTCTACAAGGGACTGGTAAGTCCAGACTTTTCTATTCTTATGACATTGCAGTACACACCCTACACTAGCAGACTCCAGATGTTTGAACTGTCCTCAAAGACTCTCCCCTTCGGGACTGTGGCCTGCTAGAACTGTGCTTCACTGGGCTCCAGCCCAGGAGAGACTCTTTAATGGACATGCCTTCGGGCACTGTGGTCACTAGATGGGACTTTTAGGGCACTTCATCCCCCAAATATTGTGTATTGTAAATAATGCCATTGTTTTCTACTGTTTTCTAATGTTTATACTGTTTTTTCTACTTTTCTAAAAAAATATTTTTTGGATTCTCCAGTGTTTAGATGGTAGGGGTTTAGATAGACTGTGTATGCAGATTAGGAGTGCGTGTTGTCTTTCTTTTTCTTGCAGGTGGTCCTGAAGAAGATAGAAGAGAAGACAAGAAGAGGAGGAGGAGGAACTCAGCTGAGTTCCTCAGTAGTACTTTAGCGTGTAGTGTTTAAAATACTGCTGTTGTTGTTGTTACTGTGTGTAACGTTTTCTTCCACAGGTATGGTTGTGGGGGAGTGTGGGAGTAATGCATAGTGTATGTTATTAGCTCCTAGTGCATGGTTGCATGGTGTCCAGGGTCGGGGAGGTCCCCTGTTTGTTTTGTTTTGTGAATTTTTAAGTTAGAGGCAGACAGATTTTCTCTAGAGGGCTAGGGGGGATCGAGAGGTTGTGGCCCTGACCTGCAGTAGGGGATGCCGTACTGCTCTATTAGGGCTATGCTTCGGACAGTTCTACTGGAGCCACTAGGTACCCATAGTCAGCAGGTAGAGTAGACACTGATACGTCAGCCGAAGGTCTCTAGGCCCTTAGTGTTGTCTGCCTGTGCCTAGCACATGGTAGAAGGGGGCCTGAACACTTCTCTCCCTAGGTAACACATACGGTAGGATGGCCTAGGTCGAGTAACTAATGACGGCGGACAGTCATTTTCCTGGCCCAGGGTAAGTGTAACACCCCTGTTACTGGGGATACTAAAATCCCAGTAAGACATAGTGGTAGGCAGGGAAGGCAGCTTGTGAAACTCCAGTTAAATGGATTTCACACTGTCTCACTCTGTTCTCAGTCTCAGCTGAGACTGAGGGATGACATCATTTAGAACTGTCGCAGCTGCATAAGCCACACTGGAATGTTGCAGTTGGAGGTTAGAGTAGAACATTGGGGATTTTGAAGTAAGTTCTGTAGAGTTCAGTAGAGTGTGCGCAGTCTGAAAGAGGTGTTCTGCTGTAAGCAGGTCCTCAGAGCTCTAAGCTCTGTCGTCAAAGAGCTACATTTGTGTTTAGGTGTGTGTTCCCACCTGAAGAGGAACACAAGAAGAGCATATTGAAGTGGTGGAGACCGCTCTCAATGGCTCAGGGCCTCATCCCTGTGGGGATGGGGGGAAGGAATCAGCCTGCTTCCAGGGGCAACCCCCTTGGTCCGGCTAGAGAAAAGAAGCTGTCTGTTTAAGTTTGTGCTGAGGCACCAGAAGCTCTGAAAGAGAGTTCTTTGAGGAGGAAACGCCTGTGGGGCACCTGCAATGTAGGGTGAGTTTGCTCTGCTAAAGGGCCATGTGTTTTCACCTGCATCAAGATGAAACTAAAGGGACTGTTACTGTGGGGTCAGGAAAAGACAGCCAAGTACAGTTTGGAAGATGTGGGGATTGGACTGCTTAACTCTGTGGGGGGTCTAGAGTAATGAATAAAGCCACTTTTTAAGTATGTTCAAGTCCAGCACAAATGGGATGTAAAGACAGTAGACTGAATGCGATGTACATTAAAAAGAATCTACACAGCAAAATGTGTTAAAGTATGAGGTGTTACGGTCCAGAGAAGTGGCCAGGTATGAATTATGGGAGCGAGAGGTGGGAGACCCCCCCCCATCAGTAGTAACCTAATTCACCTCTACGGATTTGCTCTGGGACTCCTGTTGCTTTCTCTCAGGTACTTGGCCAGTGCCTGAGGAAAGTACCCAGACATGGGATGGATGAGGAAGATTCCCTTATGGAGCAGAAGTGCTCATAGGTGGTTTAGGGAGCCACCAGTAAATGTTTCCATGCTATATGAAAAGTGTCCAAGTGGCTGGCAAGGGAGCTGAGCCAGGGGGAAAACCCAGAGCAGCGTACAAGTTCGGGCTGTGTGTCCAGTGTGTTTCAGAGTCTGAGGGCTAAAGTGATGAGGACGTGTTCTGGTCTTCTTAAATCTGCATTACCAGGAGTGTAGCCCCATGGTGGTCCGTCTATGCTTTGTTTATTCTGTTGGATGTGAATAAAAGCCACACTCTAGAATCTCACTTCTGGTATTGGACATTACAGTTATTGCTTCCTTCGTCCGGAGTTACTTTGGTGCCCCTGTACAGAGTAGCCAAACCTAGCCTATGTGCCAAGTGACATATTCCTCCCCAAAGCCAGCCCACCTGGTACAGCTGTCAGATGCAAACGGCATACCTGGGTGGGGGTTACAGGGGTATTTCAAAACAGGCAGGGAGGTGGCTGGTTTGCTTTAGGGCCTACTAACAGACCAATAAGGTAGGGATAGACAATCTGGGCAGACTGTGTGGGCAAGTTGTCCTTTTCTGTCAACAGATAATCAGTAACCTAAAGTACACAACAGTAAGTACACTAAAACATAATACAGTATTTAATTGTTTCTAGTTTTAGAGGGACCTCATGGTGGTCCTGCAGCATACGTGCCAGGGAGTGGAGAGTTACCCTTTGAATTCAATATTTAATGTGATAGAAAAAGAAAGGGTGAGCCAAACAAAAACGTAACATTACACTGTTGCAACATTCGGGAGCTCGACAGTAGTACTGTACCATTAGTTTTATGTGGGCAGATCATATTTGTAGTCAACTACTGGTAAGTTTAGCTTGATGAACACAAGCTGTTCAGCATGTTGAGGGTCCAGCTTAAAACAGTGTGGCTCAACAATGTCACCAGCAGTGCTAAACATCCTCTTGGATGCCACACTTGTAGGAGGGCAGCTTAGGTTTTTTAAAGTAAGTTGTGTCAGGTGAGAAGAGGTGTTTATTTTCTGAATCCAGTAGCCCAATGGATCAACTTGCAATGGCCCAATTAATTCTGCAGAATAGACATTAAGTCATTTTCTGCAGAGCGAGGTTAAGACTGTGAGAGTCTGTGTTGCTGTTGATGCAATGAAACACAGAAACATAGAAACATAGAAGTTGATGGCAAATAAGGACCGCAAGGCCCATCCAGTCTGCCCATTTCTTTTTCTGCCTAATGAATGTGCCATCGACCTTTGCTCTGTCAATGGCCTACATATTCATACTCATCTGTTTTTCTCCCTTTTGCCTATCCCATGCCTGTTTGAAGCCCTGCACTGTATTCATATCCACCACTTCCTGAGGTAGGCCGTTCCATGCATCCACCATCCTTTCTGTGAAAAAGAACTTCCTCATATTACCCCTTAATCGGCCTACCTCTAATCTCATGCTGTGTCCTCTTGCCAAGCTATTTTTCTTATATTGAAACATGTTAGACTCTTTCACCTTGTTAATGCCCTTAAGATGTTTGAATGTTTCAATCATGTCACCTCTCTCCCTCCTTTGCTCTAGGGTATACATATTGAGCTCCGTAAATCTGTCCTCATGTTTTCTGATGCAGTCCCTGCACCATTTTGGTTGCCCTTCTCTGGACTGCCTCCATTTTGTTAATGTTCTTGTGTAGGTACGTCTTCCAGTACTGCACGCAGTACTCCAGATGGGGCCTAACCAGTGTCTTGTAAAGAGGGATTATTACCTCTCTCTTATGACTTATGATACCCCTACTAATACACCCCATCATCCCTCTAGCCTTACCTACTGCTTTAGTGGTCTCCTTGGATGATTTCAAGTCATCTGTGATGATGATGCCCAAGTCTCTTTCTTCCCTTGTGATTGCCAGCAACTCCCCTCCCAACCTGTAGGTGGCTTCAGGATTTCTCTTCCCTATGTGAATGATCTTGCACTTCTTTGTATTAAACCCCCGTTGCCACTCTTCTGAATATTTTGCCAGTTTATCCAGATCTCTTCTCATTCTGCCAGCCCCATCTGGATCATCTACTCTGTTGCAGATCTTGGTGTCATCTGCAAACTAAGTTACTATCAGGCATACCATACCCCTAGACACTGTGAGGGGGACTTACACAAAAAAAGTCTTGCAAGTGGCACACAGAGCAGGCAAGGGTGTGCGTGCAGTGCAGCCGCGTGGCATCATTACCTGGCTCTAAACTGCAGGTGGTGGGAGTGCAGTCAGCCGACTGCCCTCTGAGACTGCTGGTTGTTATTGACTATTGTGAAACCTAAGCTGAACCTCAGATTACACCACCAATATTTTTAAAGACAGATTTCTACAGCAGAAATACTGTAATACTTTTAAATGTACAGAAGTACTAAATTAATTTTTGCACAACAAAAATTCTTGCTAGTGGCACGCAGTGCAGGCAAGGGTGTGCATGCAGTGCAAATGAATGGCGTCACTACCTGGCCCTAAACTGTGGGCAGTGGGAGTGCAGTCAGCTGACTGCCCTTCAAGGTTGCTGGCTGCTACTGACTTTCATTAAACCTGAACCCAGAATACACCCTATTATTCAAGCCAGAACTAGAATACTTTTAAATGTAGAGAAGTACTGATTTTCTTTTAGCACAAAAAAAATTAATGTAAGTGGCATGCAGGCAAGAGTGTGAGTGTGACTGCATGGTGTCACTACCTGGTTTTTAAATTGTGGGTGTGGCCTGGGAGTGTAGTCAGCAAACTGCTCTCTGAGATTTCTGTCTGCTATTGGCTTTCGTGAAACCTGAGTCCTCCCAGAATACTTATTACTTACTCTACCAAATTCAAGACAGATTTTTTAAATAACTACAGCAGTTAAGCTAGAAGTTGGAACTACTGTAATTAATATATAACATAGTTTCAGTAACACTGTCTTCTGTTCTGCTCCTTCACCTCCACCTCCACAGAGCACAGAGGCCTGTGAAATCAAGGTAATGAAACTGCAAGTCTCTCTTTGCACATCTCATGCTAAGTAAATCACTAGATCAGATGATTTCTCTGGGGGAAAAAACTGCTAGTATCAGGCACTGAAAAAAACACAGTACACTAACAAACAAGCATTTGTCAATGCTGATTGTTATTGCGCTGGCATTGGCAGTGGCAGAGCTAGAGACGCAAAGCACTGTGATTTTGTGACTGTGTCTCAAAAGGTGATTTTGCACAGTGAGCACGCCATTATGCGCCACAGCTGCAGAAACACGTTTTGGGCAGGCTGTGAAAAATGGCAGCTGGACTGTTGATAGGGAGATGTGCAGAAATGCCAGTGGTGAAAATGTGGCATGAAAATATTGCAGATTGACAAAGTCACAAGGGTGCGTGGAAACTGTGAAATGCACACTTGCAACACAGTCATTGTATGGACTTTCGGCACCAAATTTTCAACATAGGCATTTTAGGACCTCTGCTCATGAACAGTGTCACCGTCATTTCCTCAGACTGTCCTGAAAACTGATTTCGCAGAGCGACCATGCAATTCTGCGCCGGACGTGTGAAAGCACATTTCAGGCAGCTGTACTGTTCACAAGGAAGTATGGAAAAATGCCAATGATGAACAGCTGGAGTGAAACTATCACAAATTCACAGTCACGAGCGTGCGTGCAAACTGAGCAATGCACGCTCATAAAACACTCATTTTATTGACTTTTGTTCCCACATTTTCAACATAGGCATTTTAGGACATCTGCTAATGAACAGTGTCACTGTCATTTTCATCGTGTGTCTTGAACATGGGCTTTCCACAGCGACCGCGCTATTCTGCACCGGAACTGTGAAAACAGATTTTGGTCAGGATGTGAAAATGACAGCTGTACTGTTCATTAGGAGGTGCAGAACAATGGCACTGTTGAAAATCTGGAGTGAAAATATTGGATGTTTGCGAACGTACAAGCGTGTGTGGAAACTGCGCAATGCACGCCAGTAACACAATCATTTTATTGAGTATTGTCACCAAATTGTCAACACAGGCATTTTATGACCTCTGCTCAGGAACAGTGTCACTGTCACTTTCGTAATGTGTCCTGAACACTGATTTCGCACAGCGACCGTGCTATTCTGCGCTGGAAGTGCGAAAACACATTTTGGCAAGGATGTGAAAAATGACAGATGTATGGTTCACAAGAAGGTGTAGTAAAATGCCAATGTTGAGAATCTGGCATGAAAATATTATGAATGTGCTAACTTACGAGCGTGCGTTGCACAGTTGCTACGCACGCTTGTAAAACAGTCATTTTTTTGATTTTTCCCACCAAATTTGCAACATAGGCTTTTTGAGAGCTCCCTTCATGAACAGTGGCACTGCCATTTCGTTACTCAGTCCCAAAAGGTGATTCCACGCAGTGACTGCGAAATCACCTTCCGGGACTGAATAATGCCATGACAGTGCAAGAATTCATGAGAAGGGGTCCCAAAAACCCCATGTTGAAAATCTGGGGCCAAAATTCACAAAACTGCCTGAGATATGCACTAAAGTTGAAAAAACTCAATTTGTTCCATTGTACAACTTACCGGCATTTCCTCAGTTCGAGGTCGGCTTTAAAGAGTGCAGACGTGTTCCTGGTCCCCCGAAGATCATCGCGCCGGACTCCGCAGGTATGTATGGGGTGAGGGAGGCGAGGGAGGGGAGGCAGGGTGCACAGAAGGTGGGTGCGGGTGGGGGAGGGAGGCATTGAGACTACGAGGGACCGCTTATTTATAGGGAAACAAAAAAACATTGCAGGACAGGTTTTTTTGTAGGAGATTTGGCATGCTGGGGTTGGCCTCAGCGTGCCACCTAACTGGTTGGGGGTGTCTGTAGACGACAGGGGATTGGGTACCCTCGTCGGCAAACAACACAGGGGGAGTAATTTATGCTGACAGGGATTGGGCACCCCTGTCAGCACACAAAGAAGGGTGGGGGGTGCAGAGCCAAGGGGGATTGGGCACCCACCTCAGCATTAAACAATTTTGGGGGTTCTTTATGCCAGTGGGGAGTGGGTTCCCCCATCGGCACACAAGGAAAGATGGGAGGGTAAAAGCCGAGGGGGATTGGGCACCCTCGTCTGCATATCACAAATGGGGTGGGTGCTTTATGCCGACGGGGAGTGAGCTCCCCCCTGTTGGCACATTTATAGGGGGCAGGGTCAACCGACAGGGGATTGGGCACCCCCGAAGTCGGCAGTTCGGTGGCCAGTGTGCTGCCATGAACATAATGTCGGTGAGCACGTAAAGAAAAGGTCAGCTGTGTCTGATGAGCTTTGCTCAGGTTGCAGCGCACGTTTTCTCAGATGTGCTCACCACATTACATATGCGTGGTGTGGCACCGGCATGCAGGCTGATTAGGGAATGAGGGACACTCCTACTGATGTGTGCCCTGCATTTGCCCAACAGCGACCGCACCTTCAAAGCTGCACTGTCCCACTATGTTGGCTGCGCAAGTGCGCCAACATAAAAAGCGAAGGTTGTGTGATGCAATATCATTTGTGCTTAATTTCTTCCACTCTCAGAGCTCTCTCAACTAAGTCTTTCTCTCTTGCAATATGGCAGTTACATGATCTGGCTTTGGCAAACACTCAGCGATTGGCCAAAAAGTCTTTTGAGATTTTAAAACCCTGCAGAAAAGTCAACCCAAATACCAGTCAAATAGTGTCACTACTCAATATTTGGGTTCTGAATACCAAATAGCATATTCATGGTATTCAGAATTTGATATTCATTACTCGCACACCCCTAGTGTGAACCAGTGCAGTTCCCTGCAATACCTTGCTCATTGTTAGGGAGGGGTTTGGCTGAATATCTGTCAAAGAAGCAAGTGACAGGGACTTTAAAGCTGGGGGTTACTTCCACTAACTGGCAAACCTGGCACTTATTCCTAAATAAATAATAAAAGAAACATCTTTTGGCTAACTAGCCCCGATTCACTAGCCCAGCTGCCTAACTTGGCTACAGCTTTAACTGGGGCTTGCTTTGCCCTGACTGGCCTTCTTATTTTAAATAAAAATCAAGCTTTGAGCTTTAAACTGCAACCCTTGTGTTTCTGCCCCTGGCTGGAGAGTTCTTTCTTTTTATGCTTCCTTGTGCAGGAAACATTTTGTTACAGTGAAATGGCATTTCAGAGGTGTGTCAGTATTGTGCCCAATGCAGGTCAAGCTGCACTGGGCTAATCTTTGACAGACCAATGAGCACGGAAGCCGGCGATGACAGTGGCTACATTTTTATGGGTTGAAACTTTGTGTACTTAAACAAATGAAGCGCTCCAATGAGAGAGCACTTCTGTCCTTACATTTGAATAAAGCTGGCTGGAAAACAGCCAAGCGGCTTCAAGACTTTGTGGATCATGCCCCATTTTTGTGCTTATCCCTTTTCCATTCTTGCAGCTACATGGCCAGGGTCAAGACAGCGGAGGAGGGCTGCTGTCAACTGCAGCAGCGGCAGTAGCACTGGGGGTCAGAAATGTGCTGCTCAGATTGGGTGTCTTACATGTTATGCTACTCCCTGCAGACCAGTAGGTTGCAAGCATCCAGATAACACCACACACACACACACATACACACACACGATAGGTAGAATTCCGCTTTGGTAATATTTTTTTTCCTCTTTATTTAATTTAGTCTCTGGGAGCTGGGATACTTCATACTTGAAGTCACCGAGGCGATCCAGGAACAGATCTGCATTGTCTTGCTTGTCATGTGCACTGTCGTGACTATGCACTGCTGGGCTTCCTGTTTGTTGCAACTCTTAGGTCGCCACTGAACATAATGATCGAAGTCAAAGTGTCTGCCTGCCTCCGACTGGGACGCGCTCACAGCTGACTGGTCTCCGGTCAGAGTAAGTCTTGGCCCTATCTGGTGAAGGCAAAAATTAATGTTGATGGAGTCCAAAGGTAGGTAGTAAGGTACAAAGATTGGTCCTGCTGATTGTACACACCAATAATGCCGTCTTACTATTTTGCGGTTTTGGCTGGCTCACTTCTTTCTTTTTTTTTCACTAATTGTGGATTAAAGTAAAAAACGGGTCCTTCACTGCTCTTTCCATCCAGTTGCTACACTGATCACCAATTATGCAAGTTACTTGGTATTACTTGACATGAAAGAACAGAAGAAGGCCAGAGCCCATCGAGACTGTTCCCCACATTGTGGGACATTATTTATCCGGTTAGCTGGTTTTTGGCTGTGGCTTATATCTTAACTGCAGCTTATGGTACCATCAGGAAGCCAAGTGAAAGGTCAGAAATGAGTTATACTGATGCTACATACAGTGGCCCAGATATTCAAATTGCGCCAGGCTGTGGCGCAAGCCTGGGCGCAGCTCAACTTTGTTGCACAGGGGTGTGACCTGGGTGATATTCAATGGAGCTGCGTTATGGCACAGCAGCTTTGAATATCACATCCTGGCCACCCCCACTGTGCATGGCGCAGTGGCACTGCGCCAGGGCAAGTGGCCAGAGTGGAGCATGGAGATGCGCTAGCGCAAGTGCCATTGCGCCATGCACAGCACCTGTGATATTCAAAAGGGGACATGCAAATGGAGCCATAATTTATGCAAGGCGCACATGGGGCCATTTGCATGTCATTATGGCCCCATTTGTATCCCATTAGCATGCAGGTGCGCCGATCCCCGACGACTTGCACCTGGCGCCCTGCAAGGTAGCAGCCGTCGGAGACTGACGCCCCCTGCAGCCCAATCACGGGCATTTGTCTAAAAGAAACCCCTCTAATATCCCTGGTGGTCCAGTGGACCACTATGTGCCCGATCGCAGGCATCGGTATAATAAACCCCCCCTTCCAATATCCCTGGTGGTCCAGTGGACCAATCACTGCCCGATCACGGGTATCTGTTAAAATCACACACACACCCCCGCCAATATCCCTGGTGGTCCAGTGGACCGCGCTCTGCCCGATCACGGGCATCTTTTTAAATCACCCTTCCCCTGGCAATATCCCTGGTAGTCCAGTGGACCGCACTCTGCCCGATCACAGGCATCTGTAAAACATAGAACAGTCCTCTTACCCTGGTGGTCGGCGTACCCCCTTCCCACCCGCCCACTGGGCCCTGCCCGCTCCCCGGTCAGCCGGCGGGCGGCAGCACCCACCACGCCTGCTGCCCCATATCCCGCCGACTTACATCAGTGGGGCTGCATGCCCAGTGGTTTGCACATTAGCCAATGGATGTGCAGCCCATACCATAGTCATATTGTTCGGGATATGTGAATGATTCATTCACATATCTGAACTGTGTAGTACGGTATAGGCTGCACATCCATTGGCTGATGCTTTGAACCAATGGGCGTACAGCCCTACCAAGCTGTTAAAATCACACACCCTCCCCGCCAATATCCCTGGTGGTCCAGTGGACCCCTATGTGCCCGATCGCGGGCATCTTTTTAAATCGCCCCCCCGCCAATATCCCTGGGGGCATATCTGGACTGAGTAGTTCAGTATGGGCTGCACACCCATTGGCTCACGCTGTGAACCAATAGGCGTGCAGCCCTACTGAGCTTCAGTCGGCGGGCGGCGGGGCGACAGGCGGTTGGGGTGCTGCCACCCACCGGCTGACCGGGGGGAGCAGGGCGGTGGGGCTCAGTGGCGGGCGGGGAGGGGGCTACACTAGACCACCAGGGTAAGAGGACTGTTCTATGTTTCACAGATGCCCGCGATTGGGCAGAGTGCGGTCCACTGGATCACCAGGGATATTGGTGGGGGGGGTGTGATTTAAACAGATGCCTGCGATCTGGCACATAGGAGTCCACTGGACCACCAGGGATATTGGAGGGGGGGTGTCTTTACATGGATGCCCATGATGGGGCATGGGGAGGCGCCGCCAGGTGCGGCAGGAACTCGGGTGGCCACCCACAGGTGGCAGCTGCCGTGTTGCGCCCTGCAATGCGGCAGCTCACCTGTGGGTGGCCATCATTTGCTCCCCTTTTTTTGAAGCAACTTTGTGCAGGCGTAGGTAGGGGTTGCGCGTGCATGACTCTGCACATCCCGGGCTGAATATTGGGCTGTGCAGGTTATGCATGGGCATGCCCCCATCTGTGCCAGCATACATTACTGATTCACCCGCGATTGGGATTTTGCGGTGCACTTTTTCCTTTTGAGTATCGCGCCGGGGCACATCAGTGGGTTGTGCATGGCGCAACACTGTTGCATCATGCGCAACCCTTTTGAATATCTGGGCCAGTATGTTTTTGATGCAGTGGGGAAACTAGGGGAAGGAAAAATGTATATGTAGGTCTCTACTGTACAGTCCTTTGGATAGAGGGAGAGTACCTTGCTTTGAAATCCATGATCATGTGTCCTCAATATAATGTCATACTGATATAATGGAGCTTGAAAAAGCACAATAAAACTGTCTTGCTTTAATCCTTAACATACCAATACATCTATTTCTCTAGAGTGTTACTGTGTACAAAGTCTGCTGCATCTGCACATGTTATGTTTTCAAATGGGCCTCTGGATTGCTCTGTTGTACTATGCAGCCCATAGCCCACATCCACTGTCAGAAACAATGTGCCTTGATAAGTACCATATATGTATATGGCAGTTAAATATATGGAAAGAAAATGTTAGTATTGTCCATGAAAACTCTGGTCATTTGCCTTTACATTCCAATATAGGTATTTGTTGTGCCCTCACACAAATACTTAAAGATCAACTGCAGCTGTATTATAAACATATTACAAACTGTACTCCTTTTCCCTAACATAAGGACAACCAGACCATATTTATTACATGTGAAATGAAGAAAGTGCCATTTGTCATGCTGTGATACTATTTTAATGCTCTCATATTTGATAGTTTCACAGAAAATCTCTCAGACATTTTTTGACCAGCTAGCGGAATCTTGGGTGAGTGCTGATTCCATTCCAGCAAGAATGACATCATTCACCTCAAGGTCCAGGTGCTGAGCTGCCAGGAACGTGAGGAAAATGCTGTCCTTCTTGCTTGACATGCTAGTCTCCAAAATAAGAAAGTGCTACACATTCTGGCCACAGTCTAGAGATCACAATGATATTGACCTGTGAATGAACATGGCACATCCGATCCGGCAGACCTAGGTTTGAATCTCACAACCTCCACTTGCATACTGTGTACTGAACAATTCATTTTACCTCCCAAGTGCTCCCCTGAAGCCCCTGAAAACAGACATTGTGCCTACTAGGACTTACTCAAATGAACCCCAAAACTCCAAACAATACAAAAATGCATACACATTGGCAAAGACTAATATGAAAGAAACAAAGTAACAACAGACAGACATGTACATTACATACACCATGCAAGGAAACATTCAACATTGACAAATGCTTGCTTAATTTGTTTTAACTAGGGCCTGCCTTGCCCTGTGCTCGACCTCTGCTCCTTGCTGGAGCTTATTTCAATAAATTTAAATAGATTTAAATAGGGCTGTCCTCACCCTATGTGGCCCTGCTGGAGCACAATTTAAATAAATTTCAATACGCCTGCCCTTGAGCTACTGCTCCTTTACTGGAGTACAATTTTAATAAATTTAAATAAAACCTCCTACAGGCAGTCCTTTACTCTGGGGCCTTGCCTTGCATCCAGACATTGCCGCAGGCATCTTTCACTGTGCCCTCGGTGTGGAAGAAACTTTCTTTATTTCTTTTAGTTTATTTAGCAGTTCAGGCGGACAGCACCTGCCAATGGTGCTGCTGCCGACTCACCACCCCAACCCGGGGAGAGGTTGCTGGGGTAAGGAGATGGGAGAAGGTGTGCACTGGCTGCAGGCAGGCTGGAGGCAAGTGGGAGATCTTTTTTTTCAGTCCTTGCTCCACCCCACACTCTGGCCAATACGCTTACTCTGAGGATGCGGCCCCACTTGTGGGCACCGCTGCTGAGTGACCAGCATAACTTTCACTTTTTATTAAAAGAAAAATTCAAAACAAGGCTAAAAAGAGCCCACGCTGTGATTGTCTTACTGCTACTTCACGGAGGCCCTCCAACATTGCTGGGAGCCATCGTTATGCTCAACTGCCACAACATTACATGGATGAAAGGAGGACTGCAGGTACTAATTACCCTTTTAACTTTTACCTCCCTGCATCTCCTCACTCCCTTTGGGCCACAATCGCTTTGCTCTTCTCTTTTCTTCTGAGCACCTGAAAGTGCTCCCCTGACCAGACTCCTTGTTGGCCAATGAACTCTATAATGGCCACTACTGACTCCACTAGAACTCTTGCTGGCATTCAGGATGCCAAGTGTCTGTTAACCAGGGAGGCAATCAGCTTCCCAGTGCGAGCTGGACCTTAGAATTAGCACAGGCTTGTACCATTGCTGGGCAGGCAGCAATAAAGAAAAAATTAAAAAAAAAATGTTTGAACTGCTGGCATAGAGTATATTTCTGTGGGGCTCATGCCACTTTGTTTGTTTCCCCATTTGCCCTAGTCTAAACTAACAGGGCACCTGGGCACCTAACTTGGGATACTGGATACATTACTGGGGATTACTGGAGTTTACTGAGGACCCCAACTTGGAGGTATTACACCTAGTGCACAAAGTCTTTGGTGCAAACTGTTTGTGGCATGTCCTTGTTTGGAATGAAAGATTAGGAAAACACTTTACGTCCATCCCTTCTGAGGATAATGGGTATGCTGAATGGCACAATTTTAGAAGCAAGTCTCTAACCTCTGAGCCAGCAGTATGTACAAGCACAGTATGGGGCTGATTCTGTGTGGCTTGTACAGGTCTGGGGTTCACCCTGAAAGTATTCCTAAGTTTTCCTACTCTGCTCTGTCCCGGCTAGCTCAATGACTGTCCTCATGCTATATGACAGCAGGTGCAGGTTTGAATGTATGCAGCATGGTTGGTTACAGGGTGATGGCTGTCAGGTGTCAGATTGCTTCCTTTAGAATGGTGATTGGCACCAATGTGCCTGCATTGACTGTGTGCACTCTGAAACACCATCGCTCAGCTTGCATCTCACGGAGGCATGGGGGGTCTGGGAATGAGTGACAAAATAGTGCAATGGCTGCATCCAATTCAAACACCAGTAGGCAGTGCTTTGATGGGCCAGGGGAGTGTATGGTTGAAGATGTACTGCATAGAGTATTTTTTACAAGTGGGAGAGGGTCAGCAGCAGATTGTAGGGGGAATCCAGGTCTGGACCTGGAATGCGCTATCACATGAAAAGGGGGAGTTGGGATTTACTTACTGCTGAGAGAGGGACATTTAATTATTGGGATTTGACTGGAGGTTGGAGGGTAAAATCCACGGTTGGAAAGGGGCGCAAGAATATCTTTCATGAGTGCATTTCTGAGGATTTGCATGCAATCCATGCCTGACATGTGTGTCTATCAATGTCTGAGGGTGTGTCTTTGTCAGGAAGTGGGTGTCTGAAGGGTGCCTCATGCATGTGTGTGACTTTATGCAAGACTGGGTTGAGGGAGGCACTAAACCACAGCAAGTATGCAATAAGACATGCCAGGGTGTGTAATTATGCTGTAATAATTGCATGGCTCAAGAGTGTTGTTAAGCACGAGCTACTTGCACCAAGTGCCTGTAAACACCCAAAAGTAAAGCGCAGTTATGACACCAAAATTACACAATCCTGAAGTGTCTTATCACACTCACAACACGTAGAAAAACTGTTAAAGCTATGACATTAAAAACAAAATTATTGTAATTGCATTTTGGTGTAAAGTAATCCCTTTTTGTTAAATCAGCTAACTCTTATTTTGGTAATGGTTACATTAGTATAACAATTAATATATTAATTTACATACTGCAACACAGAATTCTGTGTAGACTATAAAATTGACCTAAAACAGCAGTACTAGATAAAAAAAAAAGCTGTATCTTTTGCAACAGTTTGTTTCCTGTGCTCTGTTGAGCACTTACCTGGTAATCTTTCTTGTTTTTGCTGTACTATCACCCTATAATTTGCTCAGTTTTTCTTTGTTTTTGTTTACATTTTTCCCACCTCCCATGTTGAATTGGAACCCTCTGCTACCAACCGCACATGCATATGACTCACAGTACTACACAGGGACAGTGGGAATGCGCAGCACAGGGTCCCATGGAAGTAAACAAAAGACATGATGCAATGTGGGGGGGAAAGCTTGGCTGCAAATTAGGTAGCAGCCATATTTACTGTGGCTCCACAACAATAGAAATACATTTTAAATATCTAAAACAATAAAGATCGCTAGAAAAAATATTTACAGATATGGAAACCAGAACTATGGCTGCATACTTCCAGCCAAAAAGCAGAATTTTAATAATAATATCCTTATTATCTAGTACTGCTGCTCTAAATTTTCCTTATTCAGAGGTGCAGTTGCTTATTTTAGTAGTGGTGACTCGCAGTACAGCACCTAATATGTCGATGTGCATAACAAGGGATTGTGGGTACAATATGAAGCTGCCTCCCATTTTCCTTTCTGGGAGGTGCAGTCTCCTAATATTTTTGCAGTGGTTACAATAATATGAGTTCAGATGTTTATTTTCAAAATGAGTTATAGTGCATACAGTATATACCTGACAAGATTTCTTTACTGCGAGATGTAGCCTCATATTTCTGTAGTGAGTACAGAAATATAATTACTTGTATACTAATTTACATAGTGAAGCATTGTGGGTACAGTAAATAGCTGATTTTTCTATCTCCCTAATCACCAAAGTGTAGTCTTCTATTTCGGTAGTGTTTACAGCAGAACAGTCTGTAGAAACGCCTCTGGAAAAATGTTTTGTGATGCAGGTAGACCAAAAGGATAATGTGCCTTTCTGTGTGGATGTTTTATTTTTACTGCCTGCTGGTGAAATGATAGGTCTGAAGTGACGGCTCCTGTCAGAATCTGGGAGCGCAGTGATACTTTTCTATGTTTATGTTATAGGGCTTGAGTGGCTGTAAGCAGTTAAGGTGTTATGTGTAATTATGAGTCATAATTACATCAGCTCTGAGTTATAAACCAATATAGAGTTGCACCTAGTAGAACTATGGTGAAAGGCACATGAAGTGCCAAAGGTTCATCTACAAGCAGACCAGGGAGAACCTCAGAGAGAGAGAAAGAAGGGTTAACCCCTCACCCACCCCATATACAGCCTGCTGGTTTGCTGACCAAGCTAGCTGGCTGATCACTTCCTGAACCTATCCCCCTCTTCCACCCTCCCCTGCTGGAGCCTTCCCGTGCTGAACCCATTGTCCTGGTCAAGCCAGGGCTCCAGCCAATGCCTAAAGGGGGCCATAAATCAGCCCTAAGGTCTGATTCAAACCCCAGAGACCGAATCATCTGGCCAAGAGCCAGGTCGGCCCCAGGCTAAAAAAGAGTCTTCTCTGCTAGCCAGAGGGCAGTTGTGGACTGGGTGGCTGATAGAGTGGAGAGTACAGGAGTACAGATGCCTGGAGGCTTACCTGAAGTTTGGGTCCTTAGCTCCTTGATGGCTGCTCCTCTGTAACCAGTGGTCCTGGGGGTCTTCAGTAGCAGCAGCAGCAGCAGCAGCAGCAGCAGCAGCAGTCATCTCCTAGTTCAACTCCACAGCAGGTCCAGGGGTCCTTCTGATGGCCAGAAGCAGCTGGGTAAGTCACCTGGGTTGGAATTTGTGGGAGTTCCCCTTTTCCTAGGTTTTCTCCTGGGGTTGTAATGCAGGCTGGAGTGCCTGGTTATAGTGGTTGAGCCCTCGTTGCCTCTGCTCCTGTGTCTGTTGTATCATGTCCATTTTGTTCCATTTTTTTTGTAGTTGTTCCTCCTCTTGTGGTCTGTTTGTTGTGGTTCCCTTCCCTTCTGCCTGGGTGCTCCATTGCCTCCAACTCCCTGAGCTGGTGTTGGCACCAACTGCACACTGGCAGGTGGCTGCACCCAGGCTATTTGTTTTCTATATGTATCTTTGATACCCCCATCCCTGCTGACCATTTCCTTTTTTGATTTTGTTGTTCTCATTTCATTTGTGTGCTACGTGGGTGTTTCCCTGAGTCTGGCCACCTCCCCATTTTCCTTGGAACAGAGCTGGTTTCGGTGGTCGCTGGGGGCCTGTAGCAAGAACATTGATGTCAAGGTGGAATCCCTCCCTGAGCTGTTTACCCTCCCTTCCACCAACTAGTGGTGCAGCCAAAGTCCACAAGGGCAACCACCAACTTGCGCTGTGTCCTGGGAAAAGAGAGGACTGTTTCTGGAGGCAGACCACAGTGTGCGGCACTGTTTTGTATCCCAGCGGAAACCAGTGCCCGAATGGCTAGTGTAATGCCCAGCAGCCTTGGGAGGGCCAGAAAGATCCTGGAAGAGAGAGAGACCTCTACCACAAACATCACCAATAATTCATTGGGCAGTAGAGGACCTGGGCCAGGTGGTAAGTGGGCTGTAAACCCAAACATTTATTTCACTTAGCACCAGGGGTGCCTAGGAAAGGACAAGGGTATCAGAGGACAGGAGGAAAAAAAAATCAACAAAACAAGTGGGCAAGACACCCACCCAATTAATAAGGGGCATTGCTTGGCATGAGCCCCAGGGTTTAGGTGTGGTGCCAAAATGACACTCCGGGGAGGGAAAGGCAGCCAGACAGACAAAAAAGGGGGGGCTTAATGTGGGATAAAAAGGAGGCACATTAACAGGCCAAAACCAAAGGCCCTGCAGAGTTGGCTACAGCCTCAAAGATAAATATTCATAAGGGGCGGAGCAAAGGTTGGGTCCACGGCATAGCCCAGCCGCAACCCCATTATATAGTTATGAAGGGTATGAGCCAGGCCTAGGCAATCTCCTTCAGGCCGGCAAGACCAAAACAGGGTCCTTCTGAGATTTAAAGGGCCAATGCCTCATTTTGGAGGAATTTGCCCCAGTGGCCCTAACCACTTGACTAGGAGCCCCTACCGCCCCCCCCATTGGCCACTCTATTTTTCACCTGGACTGCCTGCTGACAGCAGGTGAGACCTGCGGACTGAGGGGATGGCCAGGCATATGCTGTGCTGCCTGCCACCCAGACCCTGGCCATAAGGAAACCCAGTACCTGGTAAAGGAAAAAGTTATTACTGTGCAATTGCCATTTTCAGTGTTGGCCCCAGGTTGCACCCTAGGACATGATTAAACCCGAAAGCTAGACTGACCACTTCAGGGTCTACACTACAGTACTGCAAGGCTTGAACTGCCTGCCCTTCACCCACCGGAAGCCATTATTTGCACCAGGGCTGAACTTGCTTACCCTGCACTTCTCCCAGTTGGTTCTTGGACTGTTCCACATTGGGTCTGGAACTGCCTGCTCCAACACCATGTTCCACTACCTTAGTTCCCTTGCCTCCCCAGTCTGAGCTGTTGCCATGGGTGAGTAGACAGACTGTCCAGCTACAGTGGTCCCATCTTCTGAACTAATTGCCCTACAAGAAACTGCAATTGTCTGCAACGCTGAGTCCAGAGGCCACCTCTACTTCACCTAGCTAAGCTTCTACAGCCTCCCACCCAGCCCACCGATGACCTCCGAAGACATCAAAGACTGCAACAGCCAGCATAGAAATAGTTAGTTCCCCACAGTATAGTCAGCCTAGGAGCCACCCCAGCTCACATTAGCGAGGTCCCCTCCACAGTACGTGGTTAGAAAGTTGCCCAGTTTTTATTTTGCTTCTCATAGGTGGTCATAGCTCCCTTTTTTGGCTGGGCAGCAACTCATCAACAGCCTTCCAGAGAACCCTCCATCACAGTAGAAGGACATCACCTCAGACATCCTTCATTCTTTCATCTTCTGCATCTTCAGCTTCTGGACCAGCCTTCATCCTGCATCTGCTTTGTCCCTTCTGCCTTCTTCATCTTGTTGCTCCCCATTCTCTTGCTGGCCAATGAGACCGATTGGTCACTAAGGTACTATACCAACCATTCAAGCTAGCTAGCCACCACCTGCTCCACACCAAAGAGACTGCTCTTCCTACTGGACTGTCATACCATAGACTGGTGTGTTTCTAATTACCCTTGCCCATGGTGGTTAGGTACTGGTAAAGCTATTATTATTGATGTCTGCAGACATAGGGCACTAGATGACCTTTTTAGGGGTATATTACATATTGGGGCCTATGCTCTAACGGGCGGGAATTACTCACCAGAGGCATGTATCCCACCCATGCAGCTCCTCACCTGTGGAGAGGTGTGCACCCATTGGCAGTCATGAACACCAGCTACCTGTCCGCAGGCCCTCCAGCGCGCAGGGTCACAAGGGGCAGATGGGGTGTAACAGCAGACCCGGGCAGGCATCCAATCAGATGCCTGTCCCAGGTTCAACAGTTGATCGCTTATGCAGCAGGGCACATGGAAGCTGAGCACCACTGCAGATGTCAGATGGCCGTCGGCCATAGCGGTGTGTGGTGAGCAGTGCCGCCAGCCATCCCAAGATGCAGCACTGATGGACCATGCAGGAGGAGGGGGGATTTGGTGCCACAGGTGTGTGTTTGTAGGGGGAGTATCACTGGACAGCGGTGTGTGGGACGGGGACCCAGGGCACCCGTGTGTGTGTGTGTGTGTGTGTGTGTGTGTGTGTACTACTCAGGGCAGGTGCTAACATGGGGGGGCATGTGATCTGGGGACAAGTGCAGCCATGGGGAGGTGTGCCTTGACTCACTAGGTGCCTTGCTGGTGCAGTGTCGGGACGTGGGCAATATGGGCACAGTGGTACTGCTCTGGGGTGGATGTGCAGCCTCAGGGGACAGGGCGGCACCATATGTGTGGGAGGATCAGGCTCTGGGGTGCAGGGGTGGGGCTGGCTCACTTTTTGGGGAATGCCCACCTGCTGCTGGGCCGTTCCTTCATCTGGTGTGTGTAGGGGCAAGGCGTGTAGGAGGCTTACAGCAGGGTTTACTCTGGCATAATGGCTACCCTCCTTCGCGCCTCGGAGCGCAGCTCTACGTGACTTTGTGCATGCCGCATAGTACTGGCACGCCCTCCACCTGCCCTCTGCATATTGCAATCCGTAAGGGTGGGAGATTGGGTGTGTGGGGGCTGTGCACCCTCTTAGTGCATCCCACGAAGGGGGCACAATAGGTGCAGAGTGTCTCCACGCCTCACATACACGGCACAGAGGTGCTCTGCTCCTTCAAGCATAGGGTCCAAATATATGATATATATGACTATTTATCCCTATATTCACCGCATTTAGACCTGTATAGTGGTCTTCCATCACTAGTATTGCATTGTACATGACAATCACTGTAGTGCCTTGCCTTGTATATTTCAATCACCTAACCCCTTATTTTTCCAGTGGAACAAGTGGATGTTGCAATAAAAAGCTATCTATTTGTACCTGGAACTGTTGTGCCTGCTTCTCCTTTAAAAGAAGAGACAGACCATCCTCCCAAGTCCAGTCACCACAACTTGGCGTAGTTGACAGGATTAGGAGTCCAAAGCAGGCCCACGCTCCAAGGCAGCCTCAAGATGGGAGACAGACACTACTCCAGCTTTAGCAGCAGTGAAGAGGAGGAGGAAGATATGCAAACCCCTCTCACCATGCCATATTACTTTAGCACCCCCTGGCTCCCAAAATACACAGGTGACCCCACTGACCCCAATGTTACCAGCCTAGGAGAATTCAAATGCAAAATGAAAGCACTTTTCCGGCTTCACCAGATACCAGAGCATCAAAAGGTGGAAATGCTAACTGGACAGTTGGGAGGGGCAGCCCTCTGAGAGGCCATGAGCTGGTCTCAGAGAGAATGAGCCGCCGCTGACTGGATCCTGGCCTGGCTGACCTGCACCTTCGAGACTAGCACCCTGTCGGAGCTGAACATGCAGTTCTTTGCCCGCTCCCAAGGCCCTGGAGACAGTCTACATGAGTTCATACAGAACCTCCAGAAAGCCCTATGTGCCATGGAGCGAGAAGACCCAGAGGCTGTTCAAGACCCAGATCGTCTGCTGCTGGACAAATTCCTCAGTGGGATAAGGAGCAAAACTCTCCACAAGGGCCTCCAAATACTTCAGTGCCAAGCCCCTAAAGAAACATTCCTGGATTTCAAGGAAAGGGCAATTCGAATTCTGGAATCCAGCCAGCCAACTGAACAAGACACAGCCAATGTGCAACACATCAGCAGTCCCCGACAATGTGGCCAGATGGCCTTCTATGCAAAGGGCTGGTGGACAGAAGCCAGCTACACCCTGAATCATCCTGCTGAGCGTGCGTAGGTGGTGCATCATGTGGCTCAAGCACCAGACTGATGTCCCGGCCAAGGTATGGGCCTTCCCCAGGACCCCAACCAGGAGCTCTAGGAGCAGATGATGAAGCTCATCAAGCAGGTGGCTGACATGGACCCAGAAATTAAAGATCTGAAATGGGGTCCATGACCTAAAAGAGAGCACCCACCTGGTTGGGGCCTGAGGACTCCCGGAAAGAGGCCAACCGACTGATTCGATGAATGCGACAGGCCCATCTGCAGAAGATGTGGTATGAGCAGTAATGTGGAGCTGGAGTGTATTCAGCATCCAGTAGGGGCTACTATTTTAAACACTGAGCCCCAAGGGGCCATGGGCTGAGCCCCAGGAGAGAAGGAGTTAGGCTGCAGTATGAAACAGAATGCCATAAGTATGTTGGAAAGTGCCCCATCATGCCCATATGGATTAACAGCGTTAAGTTCATGGCACTTCTTGACACCGGCTCCCAAGTCACCAATATCCAGGGAAAGCACTTCCTCCAGCACTGTCCTGAGGTGAAGCTTCAGACACCATCCCAGAAATGGCTCTGGCTGATTGCCAGAAATGGCTTAGACATCCCAAATCATGGCTACCGGGAAGTCGACATCCAGTTGGGCATGACCACATTCCCGGACCAAGGGATCATCATCACCCAGACTTCAAATGACAACCTGGCCCACACGATCTTGGGAATGAATTGCTTGCCTAACTGCTACCAGGAACTGTTGGAAGTCCCAAGGGCCCAAGCCACCAACATACTAAAACCCAAGAGGTGTGTCTGGCAATGGGCCATCCATGTCATACAACGGTATCAACAGTTTGCTAATGACAAGGGAGAGATTGGCCTTGTGCAAGTGGTGGATCCCCAATCCGGTGTGCTGGGGCCGGGGTCTGAGACTATTGTTATCTGTAAAGCCAGGAAGGGGATACAATGGGAGAACAATATCGCCGTACTGGAATCCCATATCCCGGATGAAGATAGCTCCATAGCCATTGCTCAGAGCTTGGTGGTAGTAAAAAAGAGGCAGTTGCAAGTGAGGGTCCTTAATTATGGAGCGACTCCAGCAAGGCTTTACAGGCATCAGCCAATTGGACACCTGGTGCAGGTCAATCTGGATAGCTTAGTGGAAGCACTCCCCAAAAGTACTTCTGGTGGCGAAGATGCAGTCATCTCTGCAGTCACCACTGTGGGGTCCGAAGACAGCCTGGAGGATAAGTGGCTCCAGGAGATTGACCTGTGCACCCCTGACATCACTGAGGAACAGCGGCGTGAAGTGCTGCAGCTGATCTGCCAGCATAGCATGGCATTCTCTCAGCACCAGCTTGACTTTGGATGCGCTAAGTTGGTGCAGCACCACATTTCATTGGGACCCCCCCAGCAGAGAATGCTTCTGACCAATACCGCCTGCCCTGTACCAGTCTGCCAAGGATCTGATCCAAGAGATGCTGGATGCCAAAGTTATCCAGGGGAGCCACAGCCCCTGGGTCACACCCATCGTGCTTGTCAAAAAGAAAGATGAGCAGCTCCGGTTTTGCTTTGACTACCACAAGCTAAACCAGGTTACGTACAAGGATGCCTACCCCTGCCCCAAACTGAGGGTCAGGGGACCTGTAGAAACTTGAAGAATGGTCAGGGGTTTGGCAGTTGAAATTCAATGCAAAGAAGTGCAAGATAATGCATATGGGGCACAAAAACCCTGGCACAATATATCAGTTGGGAGGTGAGGATATAGCATGCACCAAGCAGGAAAGGGATCTTGGGGTTATCATCTCTGATGACCTCAAGGTAGGAAAACAGTGTGACAAGGCGGCAGGTAAAGCAAATAGGATGCTGGGATGCATAGGCAGGGGCATCACCAGCAGGACAAGGAAGGTCATAATTCCACTATACAAGACACTAGTGAGGCCCCACCTGGAGTACAGTGTACAGTTCTGGAGACCTTTCCTATGTAAGGACATAGACAGGGTAGAGAAGGTTCAGAGGAGGGCAACAAAGATGGTGCATGGATTGCATCACAAGTCCTATGAGGACAGGTTGAAGGAACTGAACATGTACTCCCTTGAGGAGAGGAGGGAGAGAGGGGATATGATACAGACATACAAGTATCTTACAGGGAGGAACAGGGTGCAGGAATACACTATATTTAAGCAAAAAAGATGTTCCAGGACTAGAGGGCATGGGATGAAGTTGGAGGGAGGACGATTCAGAGGAAATGTGAGGAAGAATTTCTTCACAGAATGGGTGGTGGACAAGTGGAACACCCTGCCAGAGGAAGTGGTGGGGGCTGAAACAATCACAGGATTTAAGAATGCATGGGATAGACATAAAGGAATTCTGGAGGTCAGGGGTAAGGGGCAACAGACTTCTAGGAAAACATAAACTGAACTTACAAGCTCAAATGGGCAGACTGGGTGGGCCATAGGCCCTTATCTGCCGACACTGTCTATGTATCTATGTATCTATGAGGACTCCCTCACTGCACTGAAATCCATAACTTGGTTCTCCACCCTAGATCTGGCCAGTGGGTACTGGCAGATGCTGATCACTCCTGAAGACCAAGAAAAGACTGCCTTCACCATGCCAGTGGGACTGTACGAGTTCACTAGAATGCCCTTTGGTCTATGCAATGCCCCTAGCACTTTCCAAAGACTGATTGAACACTGCCTGGGGTGCCACAACTATGATATCATCCTCCTGTGCCTGCAGGGGAGTAATTTTGGTGCAAAGGTTGGTGGGGACAACCTCACTCTCAACCAGCTTCAGATCATGGGTACTGTGGCACATGCTACAAGCATTTGTCAATGCCGAATGTTGCTTGCTTCTATTCAGTTGAAAAAACCCTATCTATCCCATTATACAGCTTACCAGCATTTCCTCAATTCCCGGTCGGCTTTGAAGAGTGCAGACCTGTTCCCGGTCCGTCAATGATCGTCGCACTGAGCTCCGGAGGTAAGTATGAGGTGAGGGGTGTGGGGAGGCAGGGTGCACAGTGGGTGGGTGTGGGTTGTGGGAGGGGACAGGGAGACTATGAGGACCATTTTTTATTCACGGTTTTTTTTAAGAAGAGCGATGCAGGGCGTTTGCCACGCTGGGGTGGGCTCCCAGCATGGCAGCAGGAAAAACTATTTGAGGGAGACATGGAGCCGGCGGGGATTAGGCACCCATCCGGCCAAAACAAGATTTGCCATGCTGGGGTGGGCTCCAGCATGGCACCGAAGAAACTTTTAGGGGGGCATGCAGCCTTGGAGCCCGACAGTTAGGCACCCCATCAGCTGTAACAGTTTTTGCCACACTGGGGTGGGCTCCCAGCGTGGCACCTGGACAGCTGTTGGGGGAGCGTGGAGCTGACGGGGGATTGGGCACCCCCATTGGCCACTCAGTGTGTGCATGAGGGGGAGCGCATCAGCACGCAATATGCATGCTTGCACGTGTGTGTGCATTGGGAAGGGGAGAGCTCTGCTCACTGAAATGGAGCTCTCCCTTTCAACTGTATGCCACTGCATTTTCAGCTTGTCATAGACAGCTGCAGCAGTGATTGGGGAACTGGGGCCGCGCCTGCAAACACACTGACTGCATTGGAAGACGGGCTGACACACCTCCGAAAACTCGGATGATGGCACTATGTTTCTTGCACATGCATGCAAGCAACATAAAAATGTAAACTATGTATGGAAAAATATTACATTTTCTAGCAACATACCTTTGAAATGTAATAAATACAGGGAAAACAATGAAGACAATATTTACACAGGACACGTTTTTATTTTAAATATAGTGTGTATTTTTTTCTTTAATTTTTATTGCAGTTCTCAATAAATCATTCAGAGTACTTTACTTGGTGACAATATTTAATAATTGCTACAGAAAAGGAACTTGCAAGTAAAGGATCATTTTCTTGTCTCCCTTTGTTACAGCATGTCGGGGTGGAACCAATACAGAACTATAAATCCTGCAATATGTACATAGATAACACAACATGTGGCAAAAAGCACCAAGACCACAAGCTAAGACCCAGAACCATAACTGTAGTAACCTGATAATATCCAGAATGCTAAAACACTCGTGACTATGTCCTTGCAGACTAATGTGGTTTGTGTCATACCAATAATAACATGAGTGTCCAGAAAGGCCGGAACATGGCCCTCAAGATTCTAGACAAGTTCTTGAGTAAATGCAAAATGTGAACTTACAGATGAATAGAAGCTTCAGACGAAACTTACTCAGTCCTATTAAATGTAAAATATGTAAAAATGAAAACAATAAGGACAGTATGAAAAGGGAGAAGGGACCAAGGGGACCTACCCCAACTCAACTAAAGTGCTGTTTAGAAAGGGGGCTATTAGATAGTAAGTGGCTTTTTGTAGGAGTCATAGCATGAGTTAGGTGCATCAGTGTCACATGTCAGAGCCACAACTGCAATGGTGAACTGAGCTTCCACTCTATAGCAGGCAGTATATCACACAAAAGGTATTAGGAAAGGTACTAACCTCTCACAGCTATAGCTATAGGAGCAGTTAAAAGCAATGAATACAAATAAGCCCTTTAATAAGCTAATCCACTACCCCGCTAAAGGCATAATGAGAATCCTAAATATTGGGAAGTCTAAATTTAAAGGATACCTAAACAACATTTTGACAACAAACTATTCAAAAATCTGACTGCACAGGTGACTAAAGGAAATGCTGCTGTATTCATTATTGCTAAAACTACATTTATATAATTGACCTAAATGAGGTTCCAAAGCATTTGAAAAATGTAAAATCAGCTTTCTAATTTCACAAACTGCCTTATCAGCTTCCTAATATGGTCACCAAATGTGTTAAGTGATGACATCATTGAATCCAGAGAGATACATGGCTCTCTATAACGCTGACTAGTTCTTTTTCCCTTTGTGTAAAATTGTTGCACCAAAATGGTCAAATCCATGTGCACTATTTTGATCGGTACACATGCAAGGCTATGGTTCTGTTCATTTTGTTTAGTTTAATACGCTGAATTGTGTTTTAATCGAAACAATTTTATCTTTGGCAAACCACAGTGCAGTACAAATCTTAAATAACCTGGTGGCCTAGTGGTTATGGCAGATCCAGGATATTACAATGTGGGGTGCTGGGGTGATGTGCATACTTGATATGCACTTTTAACATTTTTATTAAACCTTTATATTCTCTGCTATTATTTTTTTTAGTACATTTTTGACAGAATCTACAAATATAATCAATAGATTTGAATGTAAACATTTGTACAATCAATAAATTAGACTTTAACAAAGTGAAATGCAGCAGTGGCAAGCAAGTACCTTACAATGGAGGCGCAGGGTGTAGCTGCACCCTTCACCCCCCCCCCCGATCCACCACTTGTTTGTAGCAAAATGCTTGTGTGGTCCAATGCCACAGTTAATACTTTCTGGAAATCAAAATAGCTTGTCTTAACTTCTTTTTCCATGAGAAATAATAATAAGAAGAAGAATCAACATGCACATAATGCTTTTCATGAGTATTGTATCCCAAAGTGCTTTACAAGTAATGCTAGACTGGTAGTGAAGTGACTGAACTTGTAGTGGCAGCCATTTCACACATTAATATCCACATGCTGCATTGGACTATTGCATGAACTGGTTTTATGGGAAGGGGGATGTTGGCCAGGACAATGGAGTCAGGTAGTGATCATCGTGCTGACAGCCCCACATCTTATATCTCACAGTGATCTGCTCATATATTTCCCCTTCTGTGTTCCCCCTTCCCTGAATATAGCAGTACCTTGCAGGAGTGACCTTCTCAGTTCCCCTGAGGTATTCATTTTTCACTACTTCTCCCTACACCACAAACCCGTGAACTCGTCACTCTTCTGCATCATGAATGCAGGTGGTTCAGTCCCCGGGTTTTTTGACATATCAAAAATAAGCAGATCATTCCAGTAAGTCAGGCTGATAGCAGCAGGAAACAAGGGGAATGATGGGCTTTTCTATCCTTAAAAGATTTAGGCTACCTTTGATTAGGCACTGCTAAATGACAGGTGTGTGCATCATTATGCACATCATTTAATTGTACCTAATCATAGGTGGCTTATATCTTATATGAGAAGGAAAGCCTATTTTCACGTTGTGCTCTGCTGCTATCAGCCTGACTTACCAGAAGATCATGTTTAGTATTAATATGTAAAAATAGCATAGAAGACTGTACTAACTACATTCATTCATGATGCAGAAGGGTAGATAGCTCACCAGTTTTTGATGTTGGGAGCAGGTGAGAAGAATGAATGCCAGAGAAGGACTGAAAAGGCCATTCCAGCAGGGTACAGCTATATTCAGGTTAGGGAAAGACAGGAAGGGGGACGTTGAGCAGATCATTGTGAGATCTGAGATGTGGGGCTGCCAGTACTGTGATCACTACCTGACTGTGGATGAGACCTGCCAGCGGCAACAAATACTCAGAGTGGCAGGGCTGTGCCTAAACTGTTACTTAAATTCAGTATAGGGAGATTACCCTCGGGTGAGGGGGTAACGTTAACGTTTGTTAAGACAGCACTGTATAGCTCATTCAAGATTCGGAAGGGTGGTATCCAGTCAACTCGCATTGTGGAGTGCTGCACATAAAAGTACTGAAGGAGAATTGCTGAGAACTGTCCTGCGGGGTTCTGCAGATCACATGTAAAGGAGTAGACCAACATTGGAAGTCGGGTGGATTTGCTCAAGGCATTAGTATATCTCTCCTGCTAATAATATTGTTATCCATAGCAAGTGCAGCCCTTATGAGGCCATGAACAGCAATTTTTCAGGTTTGTCCTGATGCTTATTGCTTGGCCCTCCAGGAAGTCCTAGCTGTTGGTTAATGAGGTGGGGAAAAAAAACACAACAGAGGGAACTGTACATACTACCTTCACTGTGCAGAAGGGGGTGGTGATCCACTCAATGTTTACTGTGGGAGAAGAAGGCCTTTTTTTAACAGTGTCACCGTTAAAAAATATAAGCGTGCACAACTGTCTGAGGTACAGGATTACAATCTGAGGTGTGATAATTCTCTTCATGAGACCGCAAGCTGATATACAGCCACATGCAGTAAAAAGGAATAATGTGTGCTTGCTTGAACACATTTATATTTTTGGTGCATCAGCTCATAGCAACATTTTTATTGCTAAAGTCAAAATACAGCATAGCGCCTTTCATGAGCATGAACAAATTTACATACAATGGTGTCCAGACATAGTTCATCAAGTCTGTTTTGGTGAACATGACATACAGCAACTGCGTTCAGGCAACACTGGGTCATTGTATACCGCAGCCATGTTTTTAGGCACCTATGTGCACTGAAACTGCACTCTATTTCACAACTGCTTACTGTTATCACCAACAGTAGGCACAGAAACTTTTCTAACTCAGTAAAAAACCCATGGCCATCTGGGGCTACAGCCACATTCAAAGAGGTATACATGTTACTCTGCACAAACATCTCAAGCTGAACTTTCAGCATTCTGGCATTCAGCTCTGGATATTTTTTAATGCAGTCAATCTTTTCCTCCAGCTCACGGTCACTCCCATCATCCTTCTGTGCAGCAGCAAGAAGCAACTGTTCTAAAGTTGAATATTCAGTCAGCCCTTGCTGATGGAACCTGTCTTCCAGCTGGGCAACTGAGATGTCTACCATCCTGAAGAATTCCATTCAGAAATAGTCCTCCACTGTGGCAGGACTGTGCTGCTCCCCCGTGCCAGCAAAACAGACTGGGGTCCTTCGTTGCCTTGGTGGTGCAATGGGATACAACTCCAGCTTCCGAACAAGTTTGTCAGCTTTTTTGATGGTATCCAGGACAGTATTCTCATTCGTTAGTTTTTGTAAGCTGATCTTTTATGAGGCTTACTTGAGTATGCATGCCACCTACTGTGCAGTTCGGATTTTGTAGGCTCCTATTCAGACAAGTCAGTGGTTCCATAACTACCTTGACCAGCAGCAGGCTTACTAATGTGTTACCCTTGCTGAGCTTCTCTAAGAGACAACTTGCTGTTGTTGCTGCATCCCCATTTTCCAACTCCATTTGTTGGAGACTCTCCGGGATTTGTTCATATTGCTGTGACACAGCTTCAACTGCTGCTAGTCTTACAGTCCATCTAGTTGGGCATAAGGGTTGCAGTTTCTTGAAGGAGGTACATGCATTATCAGATGTAGCAATTTGAAAAAATGTATCTGTACTTCGGGGATTTGCTGAACAGTTTGTCCAGTTCATTTACATAGTGCAAGGAATTTCTAAATACAGGGCTTGCTTCACAGCTCTGTTTTGCCACAAGATTTACACAGTGAGCACTGCAATGCACAAATGTGGCAAGTGGCTGACTTTCCTTGATGAGAGCCTGTGCATCCCGATAGCATCCCGACATGTTTGCAGCGCCATCAAATGCCGTACCTCGGAGGAATTCAATTGGCAGAGGAAGTCTTGTGAGGACATCCATTATGACTTTTGCTATTGAGGCTCCAGCAGTATCCTGTGACTCATAAAACCGAATGAACTCCTCCGGAAGCTGCATGTTTCGATCAACGTATCTAAAGCAAATGCTTTCTTGTTCTTTTCCTTGGCAGTCTTGTGTTCTGTCAACGATAATGGAATGGTATGATGACTTGTTAATAATCTTCACAATAGAACAGCTGATGTCATGACTCATGAAACCAATTAGTTCATTTTGAATTGCTGGGCTTGTATAGTCCTGCTTTCATTTCAGCCAAGTTGCTAGGGTCTCATCTTCATTGCTGAGTAGTTTGAGAAGTTCAGCAAAGTTTCCCTCTACAAGCTGATGACCTCAAATTGCCAATCCCTGTCTTCCCAAGTAACGCAAAGCGGCTATTAACTTAAATAAGCACTTGCAAGACACATCTTGTGAGATCTTTTTCTGTTCCACCAGAGCAGAATCAATGCTTTGACCACGGGATACATAAGTCATCTTCCACAGGGCATGCCGATGTGTTTCTGAGCTCTGATGAGCAATAAACTTACTCCGTGCCTTCCTCCAGTTGGTGAAGCCTGTTGTGGTGAATACTGGTTCTCACCTTTTTGACAGTTCAAGCATCCCCATTTGTTCACACTTTGTGCAAGAAAAGCAGAGCATAGCTTTCAACTCAAGACTGTAGTGCAGCCATGAAAATTCCTTGTACCATGATTCCTGGAATCAGAGTTTTTTGTTTCTACAGTCCTGCTTTGGTATTTCCTCAAATGGTGGTTGATACAGCCGATCCATATCCAGTGTTGTCATTTCCATTCTGGGCACTGTTTCTGTAACAGATGGTGACTGTGGTTGGGGTGGCTGATCCAGATGCACTGTTTGGATCTCCAATATAAGAACTGTGTTGTCGAAAGTCGGAAGGGCTGAACTTGTACTTGGTTGCTGTTCTCCTATGTTGTTAACGTTAGTGTTGAAGCCCTGATCTAGCTCCTCATACACTGCAGTACATATTTCTTCAGTCGGGATCATCTGTGTGGATGAAGGCACAGGATCTATATGAGGTTTCTTCTTGAAGAACATGGAAATCAAAGACTGATCTCTCTTAACGTTTCATGTTATGAGATTTGCAGTCAACCCTGATCTGTGAAAATGCACAACTGTTACAGATTCTTTTTCATAAAACTCAGCATCAAAAAAACAGTCATACACACAAAAAAACACATACTGGACAACTTCCACAAGCCATTAACCTGCTACACAATAACCAAGGCCTGTGAAAACATCATCAATCAAAAAAAACTAAGACAACTGGACATTTAGATACAGTACTTACAAATGTCGATTAGGAACTTGCAAACAAGAAAAATTATAGTTACATATTAAAAGCCATTCAAATAACCAATGTCACAACAAAATACAACACAGATGGCATATACTTCTGCAATCAACTCCAGAAACCAGACAATAATTTTATGTACACACACACACACACACACACACTCACACACATGTAGTTCACTTGTCTCCCTACCCCCTCCAGCTTGACAATTACTGATCTGCTCCCACAATACAGCACAGACACAAGATTGCCAAGAGGCAGGCTACACACCACCAATGAACAGACAGGACAGCACAAACTAAATCATTGAAACACTTCACTGAATACCACCTGATTTGCCCAAGTTAAGAGATGTACACTAATTTGCAAAAATTTTCAGAGGACGACGTGGTGTTTTGTCTGCATCTGTAATCCCAGATTAACAACACGGCTGTTCAATTTTCATTACAAGTATTTTTCAGACTCTATATCATGCAGGAAATTTCAGCAATGTTAATAGGTTGTGGGGCGAGTTTCTATGTTTGCCAGAAACGCTATAAAATAAAAAACTTGTTCCAAGTAATTTCCCTGTGGTCTGTGTGCAGGCTACAGGCTGCTTTGATCCAGGCTCCATTTAACTGGCATCCAGTAGTAAAGCTGTTATGTAAAAGCACAGCCTCGTTAAAAATGAGATATTGCATATTAGCTGTGCTATCCTAGGTAAATACAGTGGCAGAATAGAGGAAAAACAGGATTCCACCGAAAACAAGATGCCTCTGATTCTGAACTGCACTAGCTTAGGTAAATACATTACAAAAATGTGTCAAAGCAGGGCCAGAAACCCATTGAAAATGAGATTATGCATCTCAGCTGTGTTATCCTAGGTACTGTATATTGCAAAATTGTGTAGAAGCAGCAGAACCCCAGTGAAAAGCAGATGTTAAATCTAAAATGATCTGTCCTAATTAATGTGTTTAATGTGTGTTTTTAAGACAGAAATATAAGATGGCCAATAAGGACAGCTTGACTCACCCACCAGTCTGCCTCTGTTTCCCTACTTACATGTAAGAAGAGCCCGATCCCATGTTGTTAGTAGAATCCCATCAGTATTAGCCCTAGGATTAGGAAGGTAGTGGGCAGCAGGTAGGAAGTTTATGAGGAGCTTTCTACATAATGACATCATTGTTTTCTCAGCTAGCCTGAGTGAGGAATGGATTATGTCATTTAGAATTGTCGCAGCAGCATGAGCCACTTTGCAATCCAGCTGCTTGGAGAGTTAGAACGTTGGGGCAGAGTGACAGGTGCCTACTGGCTTAGCCAAGTAGCCGGGTAAAGGGCCTCTGTCCTTTCTTTCTCATTCTAGTGTATGGGAAAGCGGCAGTGCCACTAGACGTGCGTGGTGGAAACCATTGATTCCAGGACACCCATGTGTCAGTTCCTGTCTGACAGTTATGGGACTGCAGTTTCAGGGTGTGTACAAGGGGTAAATACCTAGAGATTTCTAGCTAAAGGGCTGCACACTGTTCTAGATCTGCACTACAGGGGAAATGCATATAGTGCCTTTCTGTTTTTGAGAAGCAGAGTCTGCATGCTTCAGCAGTGATGATCATTGAAAGACCTTGAGAAACCACCCTATTCTGGTTTTTCCATCTGTGTGAATAAAGTCATATAGTACTTCACAATGTCAGTCAGTTTCCAGTAGTGGACATTCAAGTTAATGCTTCCAGTGTGAACTGTTATGGGTCCCCCTCAGAAGTTCCTTCCATGCCACAGGTGCAAAAACACATTTTGGCTGGGATTTGAAAAATAATAGCTGTGACATACAGTACATGAGGTGGGTAATAAGAAGGCTATGTTGAAAATTTGGGTTCAGCCAGGTCGGTGGCACTGAGGGTTGAGGCACTGGATGCCACACCTCTCATCATGCTGGTGACCTGTGTTCAGGAACAGGCATGGACCACCGGGGGTCGGCAGGGGAGGAGAAAGATCGAGCATCCAAAGGACTGCTCTCCTTCTCCAGGAGGGTAGAGGAGTTGGGTCTGGCATCGCTCATCCACTGATGGAGGCTGGGAGGCACGGCATCACACCGTAATGCGGGTGGAGCTGGGATGGATGCTTGCTGTCAGCGTCATTGCACGTTCCCAGCTCCAGGGGAATATAACATCAGAAAATCCACTGGCACCCATGTAAGAGCCAGGGCTTGGTGGTCTGACCCTCCAGCCACCTTCAGTTCTGCCTCGGCAGCCCCACTCAAGGGGGGGGCATCCCCAGGTGAGGGTATGGGTCACGGAGCCCAGGGTGAGCCCGTTTGTGGGGCTAGGGCTACCAGCAGGTAAAAATAAAAAAAAAGTATGAAAATCTGGTCCAAAATATTTTAAAATTACAAAGTTAGCCAACCTGGTGAGGTGATGGTTGAGGCGTTGGATGCCACACCTCACGCCATGCCGGTGACCCTTGTTCGGGAATGGGCACGGGCTGCTAGGGGGGTTGGCAGAGGAGTAGACTGATCGAGCATCTGGAGGACTGCTCCTTTCTCCAGGGAGGGGGGATTCTCCAGTGCTGGCCTCAGTTGCCCCCTGGTGGAGGCCGGGGGACAGGGTGCCATGCTGTAACAGGATGGAGCTGGGGACAGACACGTCTCCATTGGCGCACTTTCACGTCCCTCAACTCCAGGGGAAAAATAGACAAATATGCCAGTCATGTCCACCTCATGAAGAATATGACTGTCATTATACAAATCCTGCCCAAAAGGTGAAGTCGCCAAATGCCTGTGAATTCACCTTTCAGGCAGTAGTTTATTTAGTGACAGTTATACTGTTCATGTGGTGGGGTCCCCAAAAGACTATGTTGACAATTTGGGGTCAATATCACAAAAAATGACGGTGTTATGCATTAAAGTTGAACCCCCCCACTAAAATACATCGAACCACATATACCTTATTTATCCATACTGTAGTCGCTGGTTCCAGTAGCAAGACATGTCTTCGATAGGGAGAGCATACTTCTCAAGTGTCCCTGATTTTCAGGGACGTCCCTGATTTTGCCTCAACATTTTACTCTGTCCCTCCTAAAATTTGTGTTTTTGTGGCTAAACAGTGGTGACTGTAAGCACAAAACAATGTCAAACATTAAAGTTAAAGACTTGTTCTTCTTTAGAAAATGCATTTTACACTAAACCCCATATTCTACCAGCTTTCTGGGTGGATATCTGTAATTTTGAAGATGTGTCCCTGGTTTTGGTCCTTTGTCCCTAATTTTTTTAAGCTTTGTCTCTGATTTATGAGGCAGGAGGTTGAGAGGTGTGAGGGAGAGCGGATCTTGAACCTGGGTCCTGTTCAGATGAGCAGGATGGTGTGGGAGGATACTGAGGGATGTGTGGAGGTGAGTGCACAGTGTGTGGTCAGGTAGGGGTCTAGACGTGATCGTTGGTTAACTTTTATTTTTACAGGTTAAAAAAAAAACAAAGACAACTAGGGCAGGTTTTCTAATTTTTAAGTCAAAACTGAAATGAGACCTGAGACAGGATGATGGCAGTAACCACCAACAATGCTGGTAACAATTCCTGGGGGGGGTCAGGGGTACCGCTACACACCTGGGATAAAGAACAAGTGGCTGAAAGACACAGTTGTGAAAAAAAGGAAGAAGGACCCACATGTGTGAAACTGACCAGCATGAGTGAAAGTGAGTAGCGGTCAGGGGGCCGGGCTGAGACAGAGAGAGGCATCAGCAGTGTGTTCCACTTCCATTCAGTGCTACATTGACCCAGCTTGATCTACCAGTCTTTCTCCTTCCCCCCTTCATTTCCATAAGAACTCCCTCCCTTGTACAATGCCACCTACCTGCAGGGTGAGGGTTCGGATTTTTTATTTCTTTTTTTATCAGTTTGACTCTGGCATATACAGGAAAACACTGGCGTTGTATGCTATGAACATGAGAAATTGCCAGCAGATACAGGACATATGCTCTATCTAGTCTGCTTGAGTGTGTACACTTCAGTCCATTAGACTACAGCTGCCCCTTCCCATTAACTCTTCCCTCCCCCAACTGCCCCCACTGGTATGTACTTTCCCCTTGACTTTGTCCCACCCCCTCTTGAAGCACCTCATAGTCTGCACTGATACGAGTTGCTCAGGCAATGCATTTCACCCTGTTACCACTATTTCAGTGAAGTAGTGCTTTCTCCTGTCCTCCTGAATATGCTAGGCTAACCATACACCACCACCCCACATGCCAGAGCCAACAGTCCCCGCCCCTACCAAAGCAGGCAATAGTGAGGCCCAAGTGGCACACAGGAGAGATGCCAGACAACAAGCAGCAAAACTCAGCATTTACAATCAGCCAGTGACTTTAGACACTAACAGTACAGTAGACAGGACCAACACAGCACAGTCACCACAGCAGACTGACTACCAAAAACATAAAGACAATTTCCGACATAAAGCTTAAGCTAATTGGTGCCAAAACAAAACATTTTTACTCACTCTTGAAGTAAATGAAGGGGTCGTAGTTGGCTCCATAGCTACTGCCAGCCTAATCCCTTCCAGCTGTTTAATATGGCCACCCCTCCCCGCGCCCATGTTTTTGTTACGTGTGAGTTGCAGGGAGAGGGTAGGGGCGAGACCTATGCAAGTGTGTGGGGTGAAAACAGTTTTATGAAGATTTAAACAGTCTGAGAGGACAATGAAAGCCACTGCTCTACTAATAGGGTCCATATTAGAAGATCAGTGGTTTTCATTGCCCTCTCAGTCAGCTTAAATCTTGATAGAACTGTTTTTAAAAGATGCCCCGTGCACTTGTATAGGGCTCAGGAGGAGTGGCCATACTAGGAAGCTGGAAGGGATCAACTGGCAGTGACCACAGTGCTAGGACTTCCAAAACGCGTCTGGGGACTTGCACATTGCTACTTTTGTACATGGCCACTTCATAAAATATAGCGCTTTTTAAAGAAAAAAAATGCTTTGAGCCTCCTTCACTCCAGGTGGTGAGTGCAAGATTTGGGTGATGGACTGTGTGATTGTTATCTCTGCACCAACAGTCCCAGTGCAGCCTTTTACTCCTCTGTTTGAGAACCTTACGTACTCCTTGTCAGCCAAATCACTGTCCTCCTGCCTCCCAGTTCGTACTGCCCTCCCGATGCCCCACCTTTCAAAACAACAAGTCATCCTCCTCAATCCTCTGCTCTGCAGCACCGTTAGCAGTCACATCACAGACCAGTCATTCCTCCCCTCATCCCCTGGCTGCCCGAGCTTCCCTCTCAGTCACAGACTCAGTCACCTCCAAATTTAGCTTACAGATGCAATCTGCACCACAACCTTGCCCTTACATATACTCCTTTTCAGCCAAATCACAGTCCGCCTGCCTCCCAGTTCCCACCCAGTCCTCCCGACCCCCCCATCATTCATAAATAATTACTCAACCACCCCCACCCACTGCACTGCAGCAGCACCACACCAGCAGTCAGATAGACAACCAGTGATCCTGCCATCAGACCTCCTGCCTCCCAGTTCATACACCACCCCCGCTGCTCCATCATTCAAAATAGTAATTCAACCCCAACCACCCCAGCCCTCTGCTCTGCAGCACCATTAGCAGTCACATCACAGACCAGACCGGTCAGTCCTCCCCAGTCCCCTCATCCCCTGGCTGCCTGAGCTTCCCTATCAGTCACAGACTCATCAGTCCCCTGCAAGTTTAGCTTGCAGCACAACCATAGATTTATTAGGGTCTTTCGCATTTTCCTGTGATGACCTTGCATTTGTGGAGAACGTTGGACGGTTCATGCGCTCTTCTGAAAACTCCACATACTACAGTGGGGCCAAGATTGCGCAGGCGTGAAGTCTAACATCCTCCACAGAATTGCACAGTTGCAGTTAAAAATAAAATAATGCATTAGAAGAAGTTGTAGCTGTACAAGCAAGCATCATAGCAGCCAGGTACCAAAAAAACACAGCCTCTGAAACCAAGAAGGGGGCTCCCTGAGGTACATGTGCAGCAGCTGCCATGCAGCCTGTCACACACATCTGCATGAATCAACACTCATCCACTCAGACCACTCCAACTGACTATAACAAGTTTACCATCTCCACGTGGCTGGGTTTAACACCACAATGCAGCCACGGTGAGCCACCATACCAGTCCCTGCTCCTCAGAGACCACCCTGTTCTACTCCCAGCCTGCTGCTGTAGCTTGTGGCTTTGGCAGTGTCACTGTGGTTTTTGCAAGAACCCCTACCCCCCCTTCTCTGCTGCTACTGCCTGATTGCCTTGCATCACCACAGGAGGCACATGCACTCACCATCCAGTCCCACCAGAAATGTGCTGCCCAACTTTATTATTGCCCATCTGTCCTGCTCTACAGCCTGCTAGCCAGCTTCACAAGAGTTGCCTGGTGACCCATGCTAAGTGACACATTGTCAGACAGCAGCAGATGTATTTATATAGGGAATCATAGCCCCCCAAGTGACCAGCATTTCTCTGGTCAGACCCACAAAGTAACATTTAAACCCTCCAACCAGCACAGACTTTCCAAAAGCAGCAAAATGCATGACCCAAATGACTTGGGCCAGGCTGGGTAAAATCTGAAAAGGACATAGATTGGATCCTCAGGCTCTTAGAATCTCTATTTGTACTCAGATGAGACCTGGTGTGGGCTGGGGTTATGCTGAATGTTTTAAGATGTTCTAAAAAAATATTATAAGCAATTTTCATAATTGCATCCAGCCAAAAGTTTTCTACCTAGTCACTGTCGGATCTGACTCACTGCAAAGCAGATGTGGTGTGGGCTGGGTTGTAATTGCATCCAATGTCAAATGTGGCCTGTCTAAGTTACACTCTTTAAGGACTTCTGGACCTGTGACTACAAAATCATTTGTAAAATATTTTCAGATAGGGAATACATCCCCCCCACCCCCAAGTCTGGACCAGCATTCACTTGCTGAAACTTGGGACCTATGGGGAATAGTATTATAGAAGTAGTACAGTTATACACACATTAAAAAAATACCTGCTTGTTGTTCTTCTGACAGAATGGAATCAGATGCAGCAATGCCAGCAACTAGCATTCCAGCAGGCAGTTTCCAGGTGGGTTCCCGCCTCAAGCAGTCTGTAGAAGACAGTGTTTCCTCACCAGACTCATCATTGACTCCCACACATGAAGACTCACACCGCATATGCCCCAGAAGCCCCCAAACTGAACTCTGTCTCCCTCTCCCAGTCTCAGACGACAGTCCCGATTAGTCCATCCCGATGGACTACTGGTCACTGCTGCTACTGCTAGCCTCCTCCTAGTAGCAGAATAGGCCCAAACTGAAGTTCTGTCTCCCTCTCCAGACAGTCCCGGGAGTCTGACTACTGAGGTGAGTGGGCGACTGATCAGTGCTGCTAGCCTGAATGGAGAACCGTCACACACATAATGATGAGTTACTCCATCCTGGCAGTCGGCGCCCCAGAGATAGATTTTTTTTGGTCAGTTTGATGGTTTTTGTTTTACAGGTCAGCTTGACGGTCGAGACAACATTCGGTCCACTACTCTCTCCTCAAAAATGCACGCACGGCATGCCACAGCAGTCAGTCTCCAATGCCAGCTCCTCTTCAGACCGCGATTGGTTAGGAGGAAGGTTAGTTTATTTTTACTGGCCGGACGGTCGCACGCTACTTCCTGGTAGACGCAAGTCAAGAGAAGATGCAGTCTACTTTGCACCAGCCGGCTCCTCTTGTTCCATTCTTGGCACTGCGGGCAGCGGCAGTGCTGACAACATAAAAAAAAATCCTCCAGCCTGAAGCCAGCAGTAGTCTGCAGATATTTTCATAAAAGACAAGCAGCACGATGCTGCGTGTGCTGGCTAGTAACGGCTGATTTAAATTAGATAAAAATGTTGGGGGTACAAATGGCATAAAACCGGGAGATGCCAAAAATTGGGGGGGGGGACTTATGTCCCCCATCCCCCCTATAATTATGCCCCTGTGTGCCTAGATGATATCATCATCTATTCAGCCACCTGTCAAGAACACCTGCAGCACCTTCAGAGGGTCTTTGAACGTCTAACCAACTACAGCCTAAAGATCAAACTTTCTAAATACCATCTTCTCAAAGACCAGGTCAACTACCTGGGCCACATAGATGGAGTGGCAGGAGTTTTCCCAGACCCGGAAAAGATTTGAGCTGTACAGAACTGGCCTGCACCAAACTCCATCAAAGATGTCTGCAGATTCCTTTATTTTGTGGGGTACTACCATCGCTTCATCAAAGACTTTGCCAAAATCGCAGCCCCACTGCATAAACTCCTCCAGGGGCCTAAGGACTCCAAAGTGACCAGCAATACTCTGATGCACTGGGCAAAACCTCATCAGGTGGCATTTAAGCAGCTAAAGAACATCTTAACGGAGGCACCTATTCTGTCCTACCTGGATTACACTCAGCCATTTATTTTGTACACAGACACCAGCAATTGAGGATTAGGGGCAGTCCTATCCCAATGCCAATACGGGGTCGAAAGGGTCATTGCCTATGTCAGCCGAGGGCTAAGAGGGGCAGAACACAATGATGAGTGATACAGCTCCTTCAAGCTCAAGTTTCTGGCACTGGTGTGGGCAATGACTGAGAAGTTCAAGCATTACCTGATGGCCACCACCTTTGTCATGTACATGGACAATAATCCCCTATCTCACCTAAACACCACCAACCTAAATAAATAAATAACCCTAGAGGCCCTGGAGCAGTGGTGGCAATCCTGACTGTCAACTTTAACTTCGAGATCCGCTACTGGACAGGGTGACTAAATGTCAATGCCTATGCCCTGTCACAGCTACCTGAGCAGGATGAGCCTAAAAAAGATGGGACCACCCAAGAAAATGTGCAGATGCCACCACTTTCCACTGTTCAGCTGAACGTGATACAGGCTTGCTGCTGCAGCCTCCCACAGAACCTGCATACAGACCAGGGGAATACGCCCTTCCCACCTCTCCAAGACGAGGACCAGTGGGGCCAAATTCAATGCGACAGTCTGATTATCCAATAGATCCAGGAAATAATGGTGACTGGTGCCCCACTCTCTCCCCAAGCATTACTGCGAGCACCAGAGGAACTCCACAAACTCCTCCGGCACAGGGACCAGTTTTCCATCAAACAAGGGAGGCTGGTCCAAAGATCCTGCTGCCCAACAACCCATCGTCAACAGGCGCAAATTGTCATGCCAAAGGCAGTTGTGCCCCTAGTGCTACGAGCATTCCACGATCTGTCTGGGTACTCTGGCCATGCAAAAACTGAGAGCAACCTCCAAGAGCATATCTACTGGGTTGGCATGAGAGAAGATATCATCACCTGGTACAATGTCTGTGCATCATGCAGTTTGAAATGCAACCCAGGTTCTGTAGATCAAGTACCTCAGGTACCCATAGTAAGCAACGCTCCCCTGGAGTTGGTCGCCATAGACCACCTCAAGTTGAGCACTAGTAGAGATTGGTGAACCTACATGCTGACCATCATTGACCATTACAGCAAGTTCCTGGTGGCCGTACCCATCCGAGAGGTATCTGCCAAGACAACTGCTCAAGTCTTTTAGACTCACTTCCTCCAGTACTATGGGCTACCCACCCAGATTCTCACAGACCAAGGAATAGCCTTTGAGTTGCAACTGTTTCAGTGGTTCTGTTCACTTTATGGGAACAACAAGCTGAGAACCACCGCACACCATCCATAGACCAATGGGCTCTGCGAGTGGGCCAACCGCACAATCATCAACATGCTGAGGTCTCTGCTGGATCACCAGTACACTGACTGGCCCACCCTCCTCCCAGAGCTGATCTACATTTACAACAACACCACCCACTGCTCTATCTGCTGCACTCCCTACTACCTCCTATTTGCCCGGCATGGACGCCTACCCATGGACCTGGTTTTGGGGGTACCAGCATAATCTGAACTGACCCTCATCATTGACTGAGTGCAAGAGTACGATGAGTGACTCCAGATGGCCAGCAAAATGGTCTCCCATCAAATGGACAGGGTGCACCAGCAACAAAAGGATCTGTATGACAGCATGGCCAAAGCCCAACCCCTTGCAGTTGGAAACAGGGTCTTGCTCAAGTGAACGCACCATATCCAAATGCTCAAGACTAAGTGGGTACCAGACCCCTACCTAACTGTGGACATCCTCAATCTGGGCCTCCCCATCTACCACATTAGACAGAGGTCTGACCCCTCTGAATGTAAGACTGTGCATCACAACTTCCTCAAGCCCTGCACCTTCAGAGCTGACTGACCAGCGCAGAACAGGCAGATCCAGATTCTGAAAATGCCAACCCCGAGGAGAGACAGGAACAAAGATCCAGGGGGCCACCAGGGCGCTCTCCAGAGGACCTCTTTTGGTTTCCCTGCCTCCATCATGCCCCAGTCCCGGCATCTCAGGGGTCGCCCTTCATAGCAGAGTGGCTTGCAGCAGAACTGCCCTTGATGGATATGCGGGCCCCGACCCACCATGGGTAGGCCCCCCCAGGGCCGGAACCACCCCGTATGGTCATGCTGATGCCTGACCCTCCAGTGGCCGAGGCCCCAGTGTTTGAACCACCCATAATGAGCTTACCAGCACTCAATTTATTGGCAGATGAGTCACCGGTGTCCAAACCACCCTTGGTTGACCAGCCAGTGCCCAACCCACCCATGGGGGAGGCGCTGGTCCCCAACCTGCCTGTAATGAAACCACTGGCACAGGACCTGTCCTTGGCAGACCTATGGTGGTCATAGCGGTTGACAAAGCGGGTGCCTCTTATTCAGTTCATTCAGCAAATTTAATGTCTGATAGGGCTCCCGGTCATTGTGCTATGCCAAGCTCAGATGTAACTGTTCTAAGGTGTTAATACTGTGAATATGTTAATGATGTCTTCATACAGTAGCTAGTTCACATGGTATTTAAGTAAACTAGTTTACCAGCACGTAATAGTAACCTGTTTGCTCATGTTCTATAGCTCAAGTGGTACTCAAGCACCATACATGGGGACATGTATGTGTAAGGAGGGGCAGATTGTAGTGCCCCAAAGTTCATCTGCAAGCAGACCAGGGGGAACCTCTGGGAGGAAAAGGGTTAACCCTCCATCCACCCCATACACAGCCAGATGGCTTGCTGACCAAGCTAGCTGACTGATTACTTTCTGTTCCTATCCCCCTCCCCCCCCGCTGGAGCCTTCCTGTGCCTAACCCTTTGTCCTGGCCAGGCCAGGGCACCATCCAATGCTTAAAGGGGCCATAAATCAGCCTTAGGGGCTGATCCAAGCCCCAGAGACCCACTTGTCTGGCCAAGAGCCAGGTCTGCCCCTAGGCTAGAAAAAGATCTTCTCTGCTAGCCAGAGGGCACTTCTGGACTGGGTGGCTGACAGAGTGGAGAGCACAGGAGCACAGATGCCTAGAGGCTTACCTGAAGCTCAGGCCCATAGCTCCTTGGTGGCTGCTCCTCTGTAGTCAGTGGTCCTGGGGGTCTTCAGAAGCAGCAGTCATCTCCTAGCTCCACTCCACTCCACAGCAGGTCCAGGGGTCCTCCTGACAGATAGCAGCAGCTGGGTAAGTCACCTGGGTCGGAATCCATGGGTGTTCCCCTTTCCTGGGTTTTCCCCTGGGGTTGTAATGCAGGCTGGAGTGACAGGTTATGGTGGTTGAGCCCTCTCTGCCTCTGCTCCTGTGTCTGTTGTGTCGGGTCCGTTTTGTCCCCATTTTTTTGTCTTTTTGTTGTTCCTCCTCTTGTGGTCTGTTTGTTGCTGTTCCCTTCCCTCCTGCCTGGGTGCTCTATTGCCTCCAACTCCCTGAGCTTGTGTTGGCTCCAGCTGCACCCTGGCAGGTCATTGCACCCAGGCTATTTGTTTTTTATATGTATCTTTGACACCCCAGTCCTTGCCGTCCATTTCCCTTTTTGGTTTTGTTGTTCCCATTTCTTTTGTGTGCTGCGTGGGTGTTTCCCTGAGTCTGGCCACCTCCCTGTTTTCCCCAGAGCTCACCCCGACTGGAACAGAGCTAATTTCAGTGGTCACTGGGGGCCCATGGTGAGAGCGATGGTGGCAAGGTGGAATCTCTCCCCAAGTTGTTTACTCTCCCTTTTGTCAACCATTGGTGCAGCCAAAGTCCGTGAGGGCAACCATCAACTCGTGCTGTGTCCAGGGAAAAGGGAGGACTGTTTCTAGAGGTGGATTGCAGTATGCAGCACTGTTTTGCATCTGGGCAGAAACCAGCAGCCTTGGGATGACCAGTCAGATCCAGGCAGAGAGAGCACAGCTCCCCGACCCCCACCACAAACACCACCAACAATTCATTGGGCAGCAGAGGACCCGGACGAGGTGTTAAGTGAGCTGTAAGCCCAAGCATTTATTTCACTTAGCACCAGGGGTGTCTAGGAAAGGACAAGGGCACCAGAGGACAGGAGGAAAAAAAAAATCAACAAAACAAGTGGGCAAGGCACCCACCCGATTAATAAGGGGCACTGCATGGCATGAGACCCAGAGTTTAGGTGTGGTGCACGAATGACACCCCAGAGAGGAAAAGGCAGCCAGAAGGACAGGAAAGGGGGGGGCTTAATGTGGGATAAAAAGGAGGGGCATTAACAATCCAAAACCAAAGGCTCTGCAGAATAGGCTACAGCCCCAAAGGTAAATATTCATAAGGAGGGGAGCAAAGGCTTGGCCCACAGCATAGCCCAGCTGCCACCCCTTATATAGTTACAAAGGGTGTGAGCCAGGCCTAGGCAATCCCCTTCAGGCCTGCAAGACCAAAAGATGGTCCCTTTGGGATTTAAAGGGTCAACACCTAATTTCGGAGGAAGTCATCCCAGAGGCCCTAACCCCTTCACTGGGAGCCCCGACCACCCCCTTATGGCCACCCTATTTTTCCCCTGGACTACTTGCTGACAGCAGGTGTCACCTGTGGGCCGAGGGGATGGCCAGGACTATGCTGTGCTGCCTGCCACCTGGACCCCGGCCATAAGGAAACCCAGTACCTGGTAAAAGAAAAAGTTGTTACTGTGCAATTGCCATTTTCAGTGTTGGCCCCCGGTTGCACCATGGGACACGATTATACCTGAAGGCTAGACTGACCACTTCAGAGCCTAGACTACAGCATCACAAGGCTTGAACTGCCAGCACTGCACCCACTAGAAACCGTTATTTGCACCAGGGTTGAACTTGCTTGCCCTGCACTTCGACCAGGTTGGTTCCTAGACTATTCCACATTGGGGCTAGAACTGCCTGCTGTAACACACACTGTGTTCTGCTATTTCGATTCCCTTCCCTTCCCCAGCCTAAGCTGTTACTGTGGGTGAGCAGACAGACAGACTGTCCAGCTATGGTGGTCCCACCTACTGAACTGATTGCCCTGCAAGAGACTACAATTGCCTGCAACCCTGAGTCCAGGGGCCACCTCTCATTCACCTAGCCAAGCTTCTACTGCCCCCCAGCCCAGCCCGCTGAAGATCTCTGAAGACATCAAAGACTGCAATAGCCAGCATAGAAATAGTTAGTTCCCCAGGTATAGTCAGCCTAGGAGCCACCCTGGTTCGTGATAGCGAGGTCCCCTCCACAGTACAGTACATGGTTAGAAAGTTGCCCCATTTTTATTTTGCTTCTCCTAGATGGCCATAGCTCCCTTCTTTGGCTATGCAGCAACTCAATGGCCTTCCAGAGGACCCTCCATCGCAGCAGGACATCACTTTGACCATCCTTCATCCTTTTGCCTCCTGCATCTTCAGTTTTAAGACCAGTCTTCATCCTGCATTTGCTTCATCCCTTCCACCTTCTTCATCTTGTTGCTCCCCATCCACCTGCTGGCCAATGAGACCAATCAGTCACTAAGGTACGGTACCAACCATTTAAGCTTGCTAACCACCACCTGCTACACACCAAAGAGACTTCTCCTCCTACTGAACTGTCATACCATAGACTGGTGTGTTTCTAATTACCCTTGGCCAAGGTGATTAGGTATTGTTAAAACTATTATTATTGACATCTGCAGATGTAGACCACTAGGTGACCCTTTTAGGAGTATATTACACATTGATATTATATATATGACTGTTTATCTCTACATTCACTGCAGTTAGACCAATATAGTTACCTTCCATTACTAGTACTGCATTGTGCATGACAATCACTGTAGAGCCTTGCCTTGCACAGTATATTGCAACTACCTAACCCCTTATTTTTCCAGTGGAACAAGTGGCTGTTGTAATAAAAAGCTATCTGTTTGTACCTGGAACTAGTGTTACTCAGACAGTGCTTTTGTGGATCCTACCACTATCTGTCAGATGATGCAGGTATCCTACCTAGGATCCTACTAGAAATCCTAGCAAAGACAGATGTAGGATCCAGGGTCAGATAGCAACGGATCCTAGTTAGGATCCGGGATCCTAGGTCAGATAGTTAGGATCCGGGGTCAGATAGTGATGGATCCTAGGTCAACTCCAGGGATCTTAGGTCAGATAGTTAGGATTCGAGGTCAGATAGTGATGGATCCTAGGTCAGCTCCAGGGATCCTAAGTCAGATAGTTAGGATCCAAGCTGGATCTGTTGCTAGGATCCGCAGGATCCACAACATTTGTAGGGTCCATGCACTGGATCCTAGAGGGTAGGATCCATGGTCAAATAGCACTGCTATCCTACCACAGCAACTATCTGACCAAATGGGAGATATCTTTTGGTATCCTAATTTCTAGGATATTGTCTGAGCAACACCCCCTGGAACTGTTGTGCCTACCTCTCCATGAAAAGAAGAGAAGGACCACCCTCCTAAGTTTGGTCACCAGACACACAGCTCCAAACACACACAGGAAGACCTGTGCTCAGCTCCAAAACACAAAGACAACACTACAGGATTAAAGTGCATAATTTATCTAGAGCAACATGTCAGTTACAATGCTGGACAAATTATTCAGTGTACTCGCATTACTCCACGATGTATTTCACACCTAAAGAGATGCTTTATCAAGCATGGTGAGGCTCCGTACCCATAATCCTTTCATACTCTGACATTTAAATAGGTAGATCTCTTAAAAGGATTATGTATCAATATATATAATTACTGGGGTCCACCATGTCTGCCAAATTACGACCAATCGTAATAACAATAGATAATGTGTAAAAAGTATAGACAATACAATAAAAACAAACTAAAAACATAAAAGTTAAAACAAAGTACAAAAAAAGTACATGGCACTAAATTTCAAGTCACCCTTTTATTTGCAATACTTAGATCAGTATAAGGCAGCAAGATGATCAGGGATGCGTACAAGAATGACTGCTGATAAAATATTTTGTTCAGGATACCACACAGTGGTGTTCCTGAACGTGCTAAATGGAAAGCAGTTGGTGGAATGGGACAGGATGCCATATGCCTAAAACTACTTAAAAACTAAAATTGACACTAAGTGTTTGTAGTGCTATTGCAGTGTACCATACTGTATCTCTAAAAATATCAAAGCCAGTACAGTGGTAAAGGAGTGTACCAGAAAAATTTGAAATAACTAAGTTTACACAGCTTTAAAGGAGTGTACCAGATAGTCAGTGCAGTGACTTTATTTATTTCATTTTTGCTGACCAGGAAAGGAGGATGAGGCAACTCTGCTTATTTTCAATGGCATCCCACAGGGGGAGAGGAGATACAGATGGATGCCAACTGAAATTGAAGTAGATTATGCTGTTGCTGGTATTTTTAGTGAATGGGGGAAATTTGGCTAGAACCGGGGAAATTCCCCTACTTGGTCAGCAGGGGGAACCTTTGTCCCTCTGTCCAAGATGGACGACGGTCCTGCAGCAGGAGGTGGAGGTGGAGGTGGTGGTGGAGGTTCAGCTCTACCTATGGATCCTATCATTGTCACTGAACCTGTTTGTGTTGTTGTTTCTGGGGCTTCACCGGCTCACATTGAAGGCTTACATTCTTCAACTTTTGTTGCTGATATGGATTATTCTGCTAATTTGGTTTTACATGAGATGAAGACTTCTGCTACACAGGACAGCCAAGACGCTGCTGCTATTCCTGATGCTATGTTGCGACAGATGTTCTCCCAGCATAAGCAGTTTATTTTGGAATTGATACGAGATGACGACTCTGCACTGGATGTTCTACCTGAAGCTGATTATTCTGTGGCTGTTGCTCCTAAGGCACCGGTTCAACAGGTCCCTGAGACCCTTCCTGCCTCTCCGCATTTCCCTCCACCCTCTCATCTGCATCTTAGACCTACCTCGAGGAACACTGCTGAGTCGGGTGCTGCTTGGTCTCCTGACACTGCTCTATGAGCCGTTGGTTGGTGGCACTCTTCTGTTGGACAACACTGGACTTCACCTGGACCCGTTTCTGCTGCCACTATTATTGAGATGGCGGTGCAGATCTCCCCTGCATCTTCTGCACTGGTGCCCAGTAACTTTTCTTCCCCTGTAGAACCTGTGGCAGGTCCTTCTGTTTGACCACTTGCTGCTGAGAACAATACTGCCTCCTTGGATACTGTGGCCCAGTCACAGAACCCGGCTGCACAATGTGCTTCTCCTGGTCTCCAGTCCTTTCCTTCTGCTCCTGCTCCTGAGGATTTGGCTTCTTTCTTCAGGATGTCTGATTTGTTCAAGTCTGTTGGGGAGCCTTCCCAGCAGAAAAATGCAGTCTGTTTGAAATTCTTGGGAGACTCCTCTGCAGCCCTACACGACGTACTGTTCTTCAAGGTATGCTTAGAGATTCCATGGGGATTAGCCCTTTGGCATTATTCACCTTCATTCACATCAAAGGAGAGACTGTTTACAATGTCAGTTTCAGGACTGTTCAGACTTTGGAGAAGTTTTGGACTCAATACGAGTTGGTTAAGAACACTCTGATTTGGGTTTCCTTCTTGATAATACCCCTTACTAAACCTCTGGTGAAAGTTCTTACTCTGTTATTTTGCAGTGAGATGGTTAATATTCATGACATTCAATTTGGCTTCATCAAAGATGTGAACTGTTGGATACCCCTCACCCTATTTTTGATGAGGATTTGATGTGGACAGGGGACTAGAAGATAAAAGTTTAACTTAGACAAACTGAGCAGGGGGTTGTGCATATTCTGGGTAGTTTTTACATTGGCCGTGATAGGGGTATCTGTTTCTATCATGGCCAGCCCCACTCCTGTCACAAGTGTGGCTCTCGAACCCACTTGAGTTACACTTGTGACCAGCCCAGGTATAACTTGTATCTTGCTTATGGTCATGTTAGCTTGTGTTGCCCTAATGCCCAGTTTTGTAATCTGTGTGAGGACCATGGCCATAACTACCCCCAATGTCCCTGGGCAGAACATAATATGGTTGACAGGGTCCCACAGGACCATTCTACCATTATTTCTGACTCCCAGTTACAAACACAAAAGTGGCAACAGGAACTCCCTCTAGTAGTTCCTGATCCAATGCCTGCTGCTGGTCTGGACCTTGTGTGTTCACATGTATCCCTTCCCCCAGAAACCTTCTCGTGCTGCTAGTGTTACTCAGGTTCTGGAGTCTTCCCAGCATCCTCCTTTGGTTGGTGCTTCCCCTTCTCAGGTCCCAGTCTTGGTAGATAACATGCCTCCCCCCCCCCAAACTGAAGTGTCTTTTGTTACCGTCCCTTCTGCTAAACGTGGGAAGGTTAAAAGTAAGTCTGAGTCTCATGCCCCTGCTACCACTATTATTACTCGCAATAACTTTCAACTGTTGGCTAAGAGACAACAGTGGGGTGACACTGAAGGTGAGGAAGAGGACTCTGATTCCTCTCTAGCCCATTCCTCACATATGGAGTTCTTTTCAGAGTCTGGTAAAGAGAATCCCTGGTTAGAAAAGATCCAGAGAACACAGTTCCCTCATAGGTGACTTTGAGGGTTCCTATACTTGGGCTACTTCTCTTGGTCTTGTTTTTTCTCCTCTGAGGCCCTTTGTAGTTCTTTGCCTCTCTTCTAACCTCCACTGCTTATGACTGCACAGCCTCATCTTCGGTGCTGCACTTTGAATTTGTGCAGTATGAAATTCTTCCGTAAACAGCTTTCTACTGTTGGTTTTCTGCTTTCCTTGAAACAGGACATTTATTTTGTTCAGGATACCCAGCTTAAAACTTGGATTGAGGTTACACAGGTGTGTAACAAGTGGACTGTGGGGCCCTTTTTCTGGTCGCATGGGGAGGATACATGTGATGGGATGGGCATTTTGTGTTTTGGTTGACGATTTCAAATTTCCAGGGTGCTTGATGTGTTTCCTGGGAGGGTTCTCCTTATTGATGGTTTCCTTGATTCAGTCCCTTTTCGTTTGATTAATACTTGTGCACCACAGAGTATAGTGGCCAGGTTTGCTTTATTTTTTACCATCCAACCATATTTATTTACTACCCGGCAGATTTATTTTGGGGTGATTTCAACTGTGGTCTTTCTGTTTCTGATAGGTCTAGTAATGCCCATAAACCTTTTAGTGATGCTGCTGTGGTGTCCAAAGTTCTTCTCTTGGCCCATTTAGTGGATGGCTATACCTCTGGCCACCAGCAGGGTGCTAAGACTTATTACAGGGTTACGCTGGCTATGCGTATTTATTATTTCTTTATTTCTAGGAATGTTTCGGTCTCTCAGGCCTCTGTGATCCCTAGTAAGACGTCCGATCATTTGGCAGTTGCTTTAATATGCTCTCCTAGTGATGGACCTTATCCATTTCCTTCCTGTATTCTATGGAAGTTGAATAGTTCCTTGTTGGCTGATTCTTTTATTTCTCAGGGATGTTTGGCTCTGTTGTGGGCTAGCTTTTCAGTGTTGGATGCTTATCATTCCCCTGTTCTCTGATGGGAGGATACTAAAACTGACCTCCGTCAGTATTTTTTGAGATCTGCCAGTTTCCAGTCTCGTTCTAATTATTTTAGATATTCACAACTCGGTAAGCAGCTTTTGGACACTTTTTCCAGGGCTTCTGAATTACACCTTGATCTCTCTAGGCAAATTCAGGATTTGAAATATGCTAGGAAAAATATCAATATGATCGAGTGCTTTCTTTGAAGGTTGAGGCACAGTGAGACACACAGGCTTCTAAGGCTCCGTTTGATCCCTATAGGAGCTGTTCTGATAGAATTTCTTCTATGATTATTGACTGCCTTATTGACCCTCTTACAGGGGTACAACATACTTCTCTACTGACCTTGAAGCACATTGTGCAGTCCCATGTGGAAGGTATGTTTGTTGCTACTTCGGTCATTTTGGACCCTGTTCGATATCTTTCTGACTTGGTCATCAGAGAGAGGTTTCTGAGGAGCTACTTCTTGCTCTTGTGCATCTGATTTCTGTTTTGGAAACGGTGAGTGCTATCAAAAAACAGAAGCAGAGTACCTCCCCCGGGATAGATGGCTTGAAGGCTGAGCTTTATCGCTCTTTTATAGATTTCTTTGCCCCTGCCCTAACCATTGTTTTTAATGATATCTTGGCCTCATTACTCATCCCTAGACATTTTTCGGATGCTATTTTGCTTCTGAGTTTTGAAAAAGGGGACCTGGCTGATTTACAAAATTGGAGACCTTTGATCCTTCTTAATGTTGATTATAAGATTCTGGCTGTCATACTTTTGGGACGACTCCTACCCATTGTGGGCATTGTTATTTCCCAGGCTCAGACTTGTGCTATTCTTGGTCGATCTATGCTGCATACTTTGTCTCACCTTAGGGATGTGGTGTATTCCTGTACTGATGATAGTAGGGCTGTTTTGTTTTCTTTGGATCAAGAAAAGTCTTTTGATCAGGTGGAACATTCCTTTTTGTTTCATGTCCTGGCACATTACCACATTCCCTCTGGCTTTTTCTCTTGGCTTAAGCTTTTGTATAATACTGCCTGGATTACCCCACATGTTAAACATTCCCCTGGTGCTGCATTTTTGAGTAAATGGGGGGTGTGGCAAGGTTGTCCCCTGAGTCCCCTTCTGTACCTTTTTCAGATTTATCCTTTGTTGAGGAAGCTGGCCTCCTCCTCTTCTCTCCCTCCCTTGTTTCTTCCGAGTGGTCACGCTGTTCCGGCTGTATTTGCTTATGCTGATGACATGTGTTTGTACCATGCCCCTTCTTTTCTCTATGGGTTTTACTGGGCTGTTTTCTGAATTTGGGTCCTTTTCATGTTCTCAATTAAATCTTCATAAAAGTATGGCTAAGGTTTTTCTGTGCTCTGTGCCCTCTTCTGCCTCTGATTCTGTGGCTGGAATTCCTGTCATACATGGTCCACTTAAGATTCTGGAACTTTATTTTGGAAGTTCTGATGATTCCCTGTATAACTGGAATCTAGCTCTTGATAATGGTCTCCGTCTCATTGCTTCCTGGAAAGGATGGCCTATTGCTAAGAAAAAACATGTTCTGCTTTTGAAAACTTTGGTTCTTCCTTATTTTTACATGTGGCTACTATTTTTCCCCCTTCCCTTTGTTTTGGAAGCTAAGGTCAATAATATTTTTTTTCAGGGTTTTGGGGGTTCTCGTTTGAATCCTGTTTGGAGGGGTTCTCTATACCATGATTATTGTCTGGGTGGCATGTGGATGTTGAATCCTGTGGGTTTTTTTCATTGTTTATTTCTGAATTTTTTGTTTCCTTTTTTGTTGCAACCTCACCCCCCTTCTTGGGTTTCTATTTTGGTTGACTGGGTGACCCCCTTGTGTACGAAATGGCTTGGTCCTTCTTCAGAGATACGTAAAAACCTTAGGACTTATGGTGTATCCTCCTTTTTGTTTCCTCCTTTTCTTAAGATCTGGCAATGGCACTTAACCCCTCAGGTCCTTTGGTCTCAGTCTAGAAAGCAATTATATCACACTGTTCTGCTCTCATCTTTTTCAGATACCAATAGATTATTGAATGATACTGGTACTGAGTTGGATAGTGCTGTGATTTTTTGACAGCTTACTGACCCCAGGCTCTCTGCAAAGTTGATTGTCTTGTCATGGGAGGTTGGGGGTGCATGGTAATCACCAGCATAAGTCTTTGGAGGAGCGGTTGTGTTTTCGGGATACTTGTCATGGTGTGCTTGAAATCATGCTGCATTTTTTTCTTGATCCTTTCAGTAGAGAATTTTGGACTCTTTGGCTTCATAAATGGAAGTAGAAGTGTCTTACATCTATTTCGTATGATATGCTTGTGTATTGTCTGTTTCCTGCTTCCCTTTCTCATTATCACCCTAGTACCCTTCATCTTATTTTTGCCCTTTGTGGGTTTTTTTATGGCAGGCTCGATGTGCTCAGTTGTTGCAACAGAAAACATACACTGGCACACATATTATGAATCAGATTTTGGCAGACTTACTCTCTATTCATAATAAAGAGAGGGATTCTGTGCCCCATGACACTTTACGGCTCTGTTGGGCTTCCTGTGCATGGATTTCTGATGCTTGATTTTGTTTTTTTTCTCCTTTTACTTACATGACACTTAAAACATAGTGACTGACCATGTTCAGGTTTGGAGTTCTCCTACTGTTCCCATAGAGCGAGGGAGGGGGGCTGATTATTATAGGTTTTTTTTCTTACTTTGGAACATGTTTGGGTTCTATATTTGTATTAGACAGCATATTAGGACATGTATGACTGTACTACATGTTTGATTTTGTTATGATTTGTATTTCATTTGTGTGAGGCAACACTGTTTTGTTTTGCTTTGATTCTGAAGCTCTATTTAAATGCATAAAACTCCCTACCCTTTTCGTGGGAAGGGAGAGGGAGTCTGGTTCTTGTATTCAGCTAAAATTTTCTCCCCTGTGGGTTCCCTTTATGTGCACACCATTGACCAGACCCACAATAAAGTTTTATAATGATAATGTTCCACAGTGAGGGAGTACACCTCTTGGCCAATGCTCCTTCTCGTACAGAGCCCCCACCTGGTTAAACTCCTTCCCTGCCACTATTACTACTGCTGCCAAAATTGGCCAGTTCAAAACCTTGCTCCGTACCTACTTGATCACCTCTCGCACCTGTCGGTGCCTCTAATCCTCCCTAGCTGCCTGACAATGGACTATGTCCTGCCTATAAGTGTGGTAATTTTTTTGTGCCCATTATGTCTTGAATACCTGTAAACCCTGTAAATGAACATTTTAGCCACCTGCCAAAACTGTGCCTGTATGTTGTTTTGTAATTTACTCAGGGCATGCCAGCACACAGAGATTATCTGCCTATTCAGCGTAACTGTCTGTATGCACAGTCTGATTACTTTTTGATGTGGAGCCTTTGAAAAGGAGTCTATGACACAAGGGATTGTAATTCCGAATATTCTAAATAAATAAATAAATAAAATGTGAGTAACATCATTCACTGGCTGCAACACAGATGTGAAGTTTTGAGTGCCCCAGAGGCTGTGATAGGTGAAGAATACTTTTGGACAGGGGCATGGAAGTTTAGAGTAAAATTGAGGCAAGAGACAGAGGGATCATTACATTTGCCCAATAGTTTCTTCATTGGCTGGGACAGAAGAGTCCTGTTTTATGCGGGGCAGCCAAAGGCGTGTCACAAATGTGGGGATAGGTCTCATTTAGCAAGTGTTTGTGATAAAGTGAGATGTGGCATATGCAACAAGATGGGACATGTAAGCATGCAATGTGCGAATCAGGCAAGATGCAACTTATGTGATGACTATGGTCACATATTCCAAAGTTGCCCTTGGATGGTACACAATAAAACCAGGACAATAAACCAGGATGTCATTATTAAAAAAGCCCAGCAAACAGCAAATGCTCCTCCCCCAGCACATCCCCCAAATGAGGCTCCTCCTCTGACCTCCCCTTCAAGTAGGGATTCAGAAAATATGGAGATACCAGCAGAGGAAATGGCTACAGAAGCAGAACCTGCCTCAACAGAAATGGAGGCTTCAGCACAAATGGGTGAACCAGGCACAAGCAACCTAAGCAAGTCAAGTGACAGCAAACAGGATACCGGGGCCGGAGCTAAGGTGCATGAGTCTCGGGATACATCAAATCAAGATAAGGAAATGGGTAGCAAGCCATCCTCCCCAGAGTGGAAAACATCGTTCTCCAGAAGATGGAGTTTGAGATTGCAGAAAGAGACTATGGCAGAAATTGACATGGACAACCAGTACGATGCCTTGGGGTCCCCAAGGGGGGGGGGTTAATGGACTTGGGTGATCAGGATTCTGACACCTCCTCCTTTCATTCAGTAACTCCTGAGCTTCAAAGGGAGACCCAGGGAAAGAAAAAAGGGAAGGAAGGAAAAAAAGAAGAAGAAGAAAAATAAGTATTGAGACTCTCTTGTGTGAGAAAATAATAATTATCCATGACTGTGTTTTCTATTATCTCTTTAAATGTGCACAGTTTAGTACACAACAGCAAAAGAATGGCTGTTTTAACTTATTTACAGGGGATGAATGTAGAAGTCTGTTTTTTACAAGAAACATGGTTATCCACTGCAAGTTTATGCTCTCTGGCTAGTAGGGAATGGATTTGGAGACCTTCATACTAGTCGTTTGGGCCAGGATAGGGCAGACGGGGGTGGGTATATTATTTGCAGGAACAGGGTTTAAATTCCAGAAAACAGTGGATTTAATATTGGGAAGAGCTTTAATTTAGGCTGGAGTCTGGAAAGGAAGGCCATGTAGGTTTATTGTGGTATATAGTCCTCAGAATAAAGTTGAGAGAGTACAGTTAGTGGAAAAATTGAAACCTTTTTTGGCTGCTACAAAGGACATATATTTGGCGGGAGACTTTAATTGCTCCATGGAAGTGATTGAAATAAGTGCACAAGGGGAAAAAATCTACTGTGATGCCAAAGTCCTAAAAAAGTGTATTGAACAAGCTGATTTGATTGATTGTAGTGAGGAAGCAACACCACAAATTAAATATACATTTGTAAAAGGGATACTTACATCAAAAATAGACTACATTTTCTTATCTAAGCATATTCAAACTAAAAACACAAGAAGTACACCATTAGAATTTTCAGATCATCTGGTGATTTTTTCAAGAGTAGAACCAGTAATAGTGGGGGTATCAAGGCAGAAGAGGTGGAAATTAAACACAGAGATGATAATACTGCTTGAAGCAAAAAAGGGAATATTAGATATCCTAATATCAAGAACATCAGTGATCTCATTGTATGAGGATTTAGGGAGATGGTGGCTGGATACCAAAGTGGACATCAGACAGTGGTATCAGAAATTTTTTTTGGGGGGGAAGTAAAATGAAAAAAATGTAAAATATATCTCATTACAGAACCAGCTGTACAAATTATTAACCATATCCCACAAACAAAGAGTGGATCTTGGGAAGCAAGTCAGGCTGGTGAAGCAAGACATGCTAGAGGCACACTATAACAGGGCAAATTCATTTCAGGCTGTACTAAGCTATGGGACACAAAAAACATTGATGAGTGACCCTTATGAGGCCTGTAAGGAGAGAATGGAGACTGTGCAATTGCTGGCCTTATGGGATGAGGAAGGGAGGAGACAAGAAGGATTGCAGAGCATATTACCTACAATAGAAAAACAATTCAAAAGATTTTCACAAAGGGAAAATTTAGACACATCAAGAATAATAGCATATCTAGAGGGGATACAGGGCATGAACCTAGGACATCAGTTTGAGGAGATGGAGGAAACTGAGATTCAGAAGGAAGAAATTATACAAGCCATAAAGGCCCTTAAATTAAATATAGCCCCTGGAGCCGATAGGATCCCAAATGAATGGTATAGACTCTTTCCAGACATTATGGCAGTAATACTGGGGGAGGTTTTCAGATTTTTTTTAACACAAGACACATTACCATTGGATTTTACCATAGGACTCGTAATGTACCTGATTAAATCAGGAGACAGAGAAAGCATTGAAAATTGGAGATCGATCTGTTTACTAAATTCTGATTTTAAACTTTTGGTCTTCATGTGATAATCTCGATTAAAAACTATTACTTCAGAGGTCATTCATCTACTACAAACTTGTGCCCTACCTGGCAGACACGTTCAAAATAACCTATACATTATAAGGGATGTAATTAATTACTGTGAGATGCAAAGGATAGAGGGATTCTTATTATCATTTCACCAACGAAAGGCCTTTGATAGAGTGAACCATGAGTTTTTGTTTCAAGCATTAGAGGTGTATGGAGTGCCCCCAAGACTAAGAAAATGGATAAGGATACTTTATAATAATGCCGTCATAACATCAAACATAGCAGGGCCACAGGGAAAGAGATTTGTGATTAGGAAAGGGGTGAGTCAGGGGTGCCCATTGAGCCCGATATTGTACCTGTTAACTTTGGACCCTTTTGTTAGGAAGATTTTACTAAGCCAGACCATCCAGGGAATTATGGGATCTGAGAGTTTGAAAATAAAAATAATAGCATATGCGGATGATATATGTGCAATAGTCAAAAGTGAAGAGAAGGTGGGACATATCCTCCTGGAAATGGAGGAGTATGGTGTGGTATGGTATCTGGTGTTAGCCTTAATTTACAGAAAAGTAAATCTAAGGTACTTGGTGGAGGGGATATGATAAACAGGAGGTACAGGGTGTTGAAATCATGACCACTCCTATAAAAATTTTGGGAGTATACTATGGCCTGGGAGATATGGGGAAATTTAACTGGGAAAAATCATTACAGATAGAGGAAAGGAAATTGAACCAATGGAAAGGGTGGAAAATGTCAAAACAAAAAGGATCCATGCCATTAAACAGTTCCTTATACCCATATTTTTGTATGTAAGTGCAGTTCTTCCCCTCCATACCTGTCTAGAAGCGAGAGTATTTCGAGTATTTTTTCAACTTTTTGGGGGTAGCTGGTTGAACTCAGTAAAGATAGAGGTAACATACCTACCAATAACAAGCATTTGTCAATGCCAAACGTTCGCTTGCAGGTATTTGCAGTGGTGTTTGGCACGTATGGTGCTTTACCCTAATGCCCTGTGCGATTGCTGGTATTTGCACAATAAATTTTCAGCATGACCTTTTTGTTACCCCCATTGTGCACTACATAGGTGGAAACACGTTTTGGGCAGAATGTGAAAAATGACAGCTGTACTGCTCATAAGGAAGTGTGGTAAAATGGCAATGCTGAAAATCTGGAGTGGAAATATTGAAAATTCGTAAACCTACAAGCATGTGTGGGAACTGTGCAACGCACGTTCGTAAAACAGTCATTGTTAGGAATTTTTTCACCAAATTTTCAACATTGGCATTTTAAAACCTAATGAACAGTGTCACTGTGATTTTCTTAATATGTCCCATACACTGAGTTCGCACACCGACTGTGTCATTGTGCGCTACATGGGCGGAAACACATTTTGGGCAAGATGTGAAAAATGGCAGCTGCACTGCTCATAAGGAGGTGTGGTAAAATGGCAATGTTGAAAATCTGGAGTGAAAATATTGAAAATTTGCAAACTTACGAGCGTGCATAGGAGCTGCGCAATGAACACTCGTAAAACAGTCATTTTTAGGAATTTTGTCACCAAATTTTCAACACAGCCATTTTAAGACCTCTTCTCATGAACAGTGTCACTGTGATTTTCTTAATGTGTCCCATACATTGAGTTCGCACACCGACTGCGCCATTGTGCGCTACATGGGTGAAAACAATTTTGGGCAGGATGTGAAAAATGACAGCTATACTGCTCATAAGGAGGTGTGGTAAAATGGCAAGGTTGAAAATCTGGAGTGAAAATATTGAAAATTCGCAAACTTACGAGCCTGCGTGGAACTGCTGCACTACCTCGTAAAACAGTTATTTTAGGAATTTTTCACCAAATTTTCAACATGGGGTTTTGGGACTCCTTCTCATGAATGATGTCACTGTCATGTGTTATTCAGGCCCGAATGGTGATTTCATACAGTGACTGCGAAATCACCCTTCAGGCCTGAATAACGCCATGACAGTGACATCACTCATGAGAAGGGGTCCCAAAAACCCCATGTTGAAAATTTGGTGCAAAAATTCCTAAAAATGCCTGAGATATGCAATAAAGTTGAAAACCCCCTATCTAGCCCATTATACAGCTTACCCGGTATTTCCTCAGTTCGCTGGTCGGCTTTGAAGAGTGCAGCGTGTTCCCGGTCCACTGAAGATCGTTGCACCGAGCTCCGGAGTAAGTATGGGGTGGGGTGTGGGGAGACTGGGTGCGCAGTGGGTGGTGCGGGTTGTGGGAGGGGGACTAGAAGAAGTGCCGTGGGACCGTTTTTGCTTTACAGGTGAAAAAAAAAAAGATTACATGGGACATTTGCCACGCTGGGGTGGGCTCCCAGCGTGGCAGGCATAACAGGGGGCCATGGAGCCGACGGAGGATTGGGCATCCCGTCGGCAGATGTGGGGACGTTTGCCACACTGGGGTGTGCTCCCAGCTGGCACCAAAGCTTTGGGGGCGCGAGGTTAGCTGCTAGGCGACAGCGTGGTTTTGCCGTAAGACCACCACTGTCACACACAGCCCCGCACTCCATTGGTGCAGGACCGCCACGCCTGCTCAATGGAGCAGTGGATTGAAAGGGAGAGGCACACCTCCAAAGTGTGCTACTCTCCCAAACGTTCCTTGTGCATGCGCGCAAGTGAACGTAAAAAAGGAGGGGTAGGGATGATAAATCCAGGCTTTTTTTTCCATTGTATGTTTTGGACAATAAATTAAAAAAATGTATTTTTGAGTCGAATGAATTTGGCAAGATGTTGGTTAGCCCAAAACATTAAAGGGATTTTACCATCATGGGTAAAGCAACCGGTCAGATTAACAGGAGGGAAAACAGTACCAGAATATATAAAAAGTTGTTTTCAAAAAATGTTCAAATGGAAGGTTACTAAACAAATGATTTTACAGACAAATAGGAAAGATCTATACCAAGAGGTTTTAAGAAGTTTAGGACCAGAGGCACTTGATTTTAAACATTGTAGGGATGGGAAACAAATGGAGGTTATTAAACAAATAACGGACCCAAGAATTCCCACAAGAATGTGAGATGTGCAATGGATATGTGCACATGGAAGGATTAGTGTAAGTGGCAATCACAAGCACAAGGCCGTAGAAGACAGGAACTGTTTATATCCAGACTACGGAAAACAGCCAGAAAGCCAGGAGCATTTTTTAATAGATTGTAAATATTCCACAGGAGCCTTGAAGTACCTTGCAGATATGTGGAAGATGCCATGGTTGAAAAAGGTAACATAATATGCTAGTGTTGGGAGATTTTCCCCAGCTACTGAACGGGTATGAGTCAAGTACTCTGAGAGTATTATTTGCTTGTATGAAGTATTACTTATGGCAGAGTAAATGCCAGTTTTTGTTACAGCAGAAAATTATGATTTATCAAATGTTTTGTTTACATTGTGAAAATGCTCTTCAAGAAGTATATTGCAAGGATCTGAAGGTTCACCTAAGGGCACGGGTTATGGTATGGTGGAAGGTTTTTTTTTTTCATCATAAAGTATGGATAAACACTAGGAATTGATACAGCACAGGGGGAGTGACACTTAGGTTTGGGTGCTGCTGAGTGGTGAATAAAAGTTACAGCAAGGAGATGTTTCATGGTGATGGAAATGATGTGCCAGAAAATGCTATGAGATGTATGTTATGATTTTTTTTCACAATACAGAATTTCCCCTACTCTTCATGAGGGGCGCTGTTGAGATGGCTGACGATCCTGTTCTGAGCCACTTGGTTGGTGAACCTGCAGGTGAGCAGTTCTCCCTGCCTGCAGGTCCAGCAAAGGAGAACGATGCAATGGAAACTGGGACTGACATGTATATTGAACAAAGCGATGAGGATTTGCTGCAAGAAGGATTCTCAGAGAACGATTTAGTTGCCCAGTTATCTAAACAGCAATGGCAATGCTTGTAGAGATTGTTAAAAATTACAGAGATCAGAGAAAAGGCTGAAATGGGGAGTTCTCAACCCCCACAGAATGAGATGTCAGTGGTGGAAGGATTTGCGCAACGGAAGCCTGTAGTGGTTGTGAATACAAGGAATGATGCAGCAAAGAGGGAGTTTGATGAGTGGCCAATGCCCACTGTCAGTGGTTTGTGCAAATCCAGTAGCGGTACTAATGGTGGAGATCTACGTGGGGAGGACATTGATAAACGAGAGTATGGGATTTGCCACATAAGGAATATGTGCTTTGATCCATACTTCGGGAGACCATATCTTTGATATAAGTTTTAAAACAGCTGAAGGGTTAGAGCACTTCTAGCAACAATATCAAAGCCTGAGGCAGACCCCAGAGTGGAAACCCTTTGTGGTCATTCCACTATCTAGACCAACTTATCGTGCAGTAACAGCATTGTTCAAAAATGAGGAGGTGGCAATTGGAGACATTTTGCACTGGATGAAAACAAAATGTAATGTACTGGCCCTCCTGACCCCATAATTGATTCAGAAGACATATGGATTGGTGGGTGGTGAATGAAAGTCTGACTGACACAGACAAATGGAGTTATCCACCATCTCCCCAGTTGTTTTTATCTGGGCAGAGACCGAGAATTCATATTTTATGCTGGACAACCATGATCCTGCTTCAGATGTGGGGCTTACAACCACCTGAGTAGTGCCTGCGACCAACTAAAATGCTCCCTATGTAATGGCACAGGTCATGTGGCTATTAACTGCCCTCCCCCATTACATTGCAATTTGTGTGATGCAACAAATTATGCCTTTAAGAATTCCCCATGGGCAGCTCATAACAGCCCAGGAAATGAAAATGGTGCTGAGGAGGATGAAGAAATCAAGAGGTTCCCCCGGATGAGAATCATCACCCAGATAGAGGTGAATGGAGGACCAGTCATGAAAGAACAGGGTTCAAACACAGGCAAGTTCTCCAAACCCTGTTCAGAACATGTGCGTACAATCTGAGGGTGATACCCTTACTAAAGAAGATGAAGGAGAAGGTGTTCCACAAAGGCCTGTGGCTGTAGAGATTGTGGAAACAATTACCTTGGCAACTGGATCCACACAGCCTGAGTCACAAACAGAGTCCCCCCCAACTGAGAAATGGGAAGTGCAAAAAGCCAGGAGGGTGACAAGAAACCTAATGAGGAAAAATGAAGAACAGCAAAATACAAATCAGGATTACCATTTACCGACTGGTAACAGATTTTCAACACTAACCAAAAGGAAGCAGTGGGAGGATGATTAGGAGGAATCTTACACTTCATCCATCGCATCATCCTTGCCTGATCTCACCACTGATACTGAAAGGACATCAGGGGACTCAAAATTATTGAAAGAGAAAAAGAAAAAGAAAAGAACCAACAGCAAGTCTCCTGAGGCAGGTGAGAAAAGAACTCCAATGTCAGAGGGAACCTAACTAAGATTATGTCCTGGAACCTTAAAGTGGGGTCACTTAACACCAATAGTATAAAGAACCCCCAAAGACAGCATACCACCATCTTTTTACTGTGGGAATTACGTATGGACATCGTATTTTTGTAGGACATTAGGATATACACACACTCTTCATGAACGATGTTTGGCAAAAAAAGAGTGGCACAGTGGCCCATTTTTCTGGTCTTTGGGGGAGGAAGCATGCTCCGGGCTGGGTATTCTGATAATAGATATGGGTATCACTGTGTTAAGGTTAATTGACTTAAGTCCAGGTAGAGTTCTAATTTTTAATATAAGGTGTAAAGGCCAAGACTTACGACTAATAAACCTGTATAACCCCCAGACAAAGTATCAACATATTGAGGTTTTTAAACAAATCCAGCCTTATTTGCATACAACAAGATCAATGATATTCAGTGGAGATTTTAATTGTGTTTTGTCACTTCAAGACAAAACAGATCTTACAAATAAGTTATATAGTGATTCTAATTTTTTGAACAGAATGTATAAAACTGCAAATATGGTGGACTGTGCAAGTAAGATGTCTGATAACCCAGCGCACACATTTTTTAAAGGCAGATTATCCACCAGAATTGATATGCTCTTTGTTTCCCACTGGGTTCCGATAGTGGAATGTAAAACAATCCCCATTGAGACTACAAACCATGTCTTACTACAGGCATGATTGAGGGCCCCTAGCAATAAACCGGTGTTGAGTATGGTCTGGAGATTTAATGTGTCCTCTTTAGAGGAACCAGACTATTTGGTAGGGTTGCAGGATGAAATCAGGGCATGCCTTTTGGTATTCATAATTTACGACAACCCTTTATTGTGGTGGCAGGACACCAAAAATGGCATAAATTATATTGTAGTAGAAGGGCAAAACACATGGCCAATAGCAAGTATTTCAATTATCTGAAACTATGTCAGAAACTACAAATATTAATGTCTCAGATGGTTAAAACCAGGGAAGACCTTACAGAACAGATACAGGGTATGAAAAAAGACATGAAAGACTTCCAATATGACAGGGCTCAGACCTTGTTGTTTGAGCAAAACTTCGGCACACAAGGTAACGCACAACACTTAAACCCATATGATAGTTGCCACAAGAGAACGGAATTTAGACATATGATGGAATTACAGTACTAACTGAGACAGGACACATAACGAAGGATGGGGCAGAAATAATGCAAGTAGATAGTTATGTATGACAGTTATTTGGTCATTCCACACCATGTTCTGATTACTTAAAGGACTTTTTAAACAACATTCCCTTGGGGGGGGAGCGAAAGTTGTGACCACCCCTATTACTAAAACTGAACTACTGATGGCCATTGCAGCAGTAAAAACGGGGACATCTCCTGGACCTGATGGTCTACCAGGAGAATTCTATAAAAAAAACAGTAGACCTCCTGGGAGATTATTTATTAGTGATATTCAATGAGATTTGGGGTGGGGAAACACCCTTCCCAAAAGCCTCAGAGGTTAGTTTGTTCATTTTTATTTTTAAAAAAAGGGAATAGGGCCCAATTAATGAATTGAAGACCCATTAGTTTAATAAATGTAGATTGGAAATTACTTTGTAAGATTCTATGTGCTAGACTAGCTAAAGTAGCACAATATGTAGTGTCTACAGTGCAGACTTGTGGAATACCTCAATGCTCCATGATGGACAAGTTAAAATTAATAAAGAGAATTGATCTGTCAGCAAAGGCCCACCAGGTTTATTCTCACTCTAAACCAATCACAGGCTTTCAATGCGGTGCCTCATGATTACCTGTTCAAGGTATTACGGAAGTATGGTATACCAGAAGGTTTTGTGGAATGGATAGAAATCTTATACAAACATGCATACACAAATCCTGTGGTAAATGGAAAGACAGAAAGATGTATTAAAATTAATAGAGGGGTAAGACAAGGGTGCCCCTTGAGCCCCTTGCTATATGTCCTGGCCATTGACCCCCTAAGACAGAGTCGGAAGGAGAGATACCTTACATTCCAGGGTTAAATCAGCGAGTATTTACAGCAGTTATGGCATATGCTGATGATGTTACGTTGTTAGTAGCAGACAAGGCGTCTAGGTTGAAAGCTCTCAAAATTGTGAAAAATGTTTCTAGAGCATCAGGATAATGAATCAATACAGAAAAAAGTGGAGGTGCAGTATTAAATCAGATAGGAGATACCGAAGGAGTCATAAGAGGAGGCATACATCTATCAGAGCCCCAATTAAAATATTGGGGATCTCTTTTAGCACTAAAGATTCTTCAGTATTAAATTGGGAATCTTGTCTTGGGAAAGCAGAGGAACTCATTAACAGATGGAAAACCTTCCCCATGTCCAGGAAAAAATTATTTTTTTGTACAAAACTTTCATTATTCCCCTTTTTTTAAATACTTGTACTATATTTCCTTTGCCAATAAGGTTGGAAACCAAAGTATATAGTGTGACCTTTTGTCTTTTATGGGGAAGCAGGTTAAACTTTGTGAAGCGCCAAATAACTTATAGATCCATTCAGGAGGGAGGATTAGGCGTGCTGCACCCAGTTATCTTTTTTCTCAATTTATGTATACTCTAACCTTCTTCCCCTAATACTTGGTAAAACCATGGAGTGGGTAAACTTTTTTAAAGATAGATGTGATCCTTTTTTGAATAAATGGAGAACCCAAATGTGGAGTCCTTATAGAATTTCGATCGCAGGAGAGTCGGAGTATCTAAAAGAAGTCCTTAAAAAACTAAAGAGCTGGAACCTGACAGAAAAAGATCTGAGATATACCACAAGAAAGGTGGCGTATAAAAAATTTTCAACAACAGAGGTACATAAAGCTCCATATTTTAGTCTCCCAACCAATATCACAAATGTAATGGTCACAGCTCAGCTCACAGAGATTCGTGTTTGCCCCCAAATCTGGGATACCCTTTGGATGTGCTGTCATGATTGACTGAATGTCTGGGGAAATCTTTACCACAAAGCAATGACAGACAGAGTATGCTTAAGGAAAGGGTGTATAAATCAGGTGGAAACTATGAGACATTTATATTTTGAATCCACATTTATAGATTCATTATGGGATTCCTTGGCAGTAGAGTGGGGATTGCCACAACTAAAAAACATGAATTATGATACACTGATTTATAGGGACATAGGGAATGATTGGAAAAGGTTCCATAAAGGAACATTCAGAGTTGTTATGGCAGCAATGAAGTGGTCATATGGCAAATTAGATGCCATTATGTATTGCAGCAAAAGAACATTGATGTAGCAGGTTTAATAGGAAGAATAAACACAGAAGTACAGGGCATAGATACAAAAGAAAGAATGACTTTCCCAGTACAGATGCATGAAGTCTGGTGGAGAGAGTGGCCAAACTACATCAAAAGATAGAGAAACCTAGAGGACACTGGATAGTACAAAATTCTCTCTTCTTAGGTTACTACCAAAAGATATAAGGATAGGTAGATAAAAATAAATTTAGACCACTGAGATCAGATCCCCTTTGAGTTTCCTCTCTCCTAGTCTTACTTTAAGGTTTATCTTTAGAAATAGATTTTAGTATGTTGATAGGCTATTAATACAAGGTATAAAATAAGGAGATAGGTAAGGTTTAAAGGATAAGGGGAATTAACAGGTGTTAGAGCCTTAGGTATATTTTTCCTGAAGGTTAAGATGAATTGTGTATTTAGTGTCCATAGAGAGTTTTTTATTTTTTTTTATTTAGTTATTTAACCAGGTGAGACACACTAAGCTGAAAGCTTTTTTACAGGTGCAACCTGGGAGCACAGGGAAGTTAAATGACTTGCTCAGGGTCACACAGTATGCAAGTGGAAGCTGTGGGATTCAAACCCACGTCTGGTCTGCTGGATATCACCAGATTTGCAGCTCAGAGCCTTAAACCACTGCACTATACAGCCTCTGATATTTAGAAGTGAACAGAGAAAGTTTGCCCCAAGTTTGTCATATGGGGAAGAGAGAGAGTAAGCTGACAATAAACTAAGGTATATGTTTTTTGTTAAGTATGAAGTAATACTGTTCGGTACTTATGTTTCTCCGTATGTTTTGTATAATGGGATGTTGACCAGTTTTTTTATGTTTCTTTCAGTTATGGAAAAAAAAATGTTTTCCCCACTCTTCCCGTAGGGAGTTGGAGGGTGCATGTCAATAGTAATTTTAGTTCTGTTTAGGTTTTAAAGTATGGAGTAATACTCTTTTGTGTCTATGTTTTCTCCTTTTTATGGTTTTCTATGGTGAAATACTGATTTGTTTGTATGTACTTTTAAGTTATGAATAAAAAATTCCCCTACTCTCCTGTAGGGGACACGCCAGCCATCAGAGCAATGGCCTCTCTCAATGTTGCTGGAGAGGAGATGGACGTGTTGGAGGTTGGGGAGCAGGTCTCCTCCCCTGCCCCTATCAGTGCAGAGACCAACCTGTTCTTTGACGTCGATGGGACCATGGAAGTGGTTCCAGATGTAGAGATCTTTCTGCAAGTTACAGAGCTCACAGCCACAGAAAATATCACTACTGACCTGACTGAATGACCAGCCACAGAACACAGCAATATCTGCCATTCTCACAGTACAGCAAGATAACCAGACGAAGGATGACCTCCTGGTGCAGCTTGATGCAGAAGAAGCATGGTTCTTGCAGCAGAAGACAGAGCTGCAGAAAGCAATGGAATCACTGGGAACCGCTCCAGCTGAGGAGTGCACAGCTGCAACTTTGGATGAAAGGGCCTTACCAGAAGCATGTGATGCAGACATTTCGATAGAAGCAGCAGTCCCCACAGCTCTCTCACTGCAGATGCCCTACCAGATGCTAGGTATGCTACCACAGACTTTTTCATTTAATGTGCAACAGTGGGGAAAAAAAAACCTTCCTGTCTTTGTGGGACAGAAGCACACAGGAGCTTCGCTGGGAATGGCAAATACAGACACTGCAGTGTCTGTCCTAAGGCAAGCTCCTACATTGGTTAAAAATAAAAATTCAGCAGAAAAACTAGAAAATAAAGATTTAGTAAAAGCAGATTGGACAGTAGAAATCACTTTATGAAGAGTGGGCTAGGCTCAGAAAAAAAGCACGGGAGAATGGATATCAGGCTTTACCCCTGAAAATCCCTCAGAATTCACAAACCTGTATTATGGCTGCCACTGCACCTTCCCAGACTGGTAACACATCACTGCAGACACAGCACTCTGACTCAAGTACTGCATCCAGCTGTACACCCACTAAGCCACCTACCACAAGGGTGTCTGATTCAGAAATGGATGAAGTAAACCATGGAGAACTGTCCCCCTTGCATTGCCAAAAAGTTTACAACTTACTCAAAACCTGATTTTGAACTTACAGTCTGCACCCACTCCTACTGCTCTGGGGATACAGTAGATGACCAGGCAATTCCATTGGAGTCCTCAGCACCTACCCAGGTGCCATTGCTCTCTTCTGTGGGACAATTATTACCTACCAGTGCAGGTCCCACCATTGCTCTAGAAAACAATAACTCTGACTGTTCTCATCCACCACCCAGAGGATCTACCTCTTGCCCATATGTCTCCTTTTTCCAATTGCCTGTGTACCCTGATAAGCTGCACAACACGGTTCGCCTACGTTATCATGGACCTTTTTCCTGATCAAGTATTTCTGGCAAAAAAAAAACTATTAAAGCAATCCATGGGCTTTCATGCAGCAGAGATCTACGTGTTGATTCATGTCTTGGGTGAGACTGCCTTCGACATTAGCTTTAAGCTAACCTGTGGCTTGGAAAAATCCTGGACTAAATTCCATGTCTTAAAACATACACCTCTATGGTCACCCTTCAGAGCAGTGCCTTTAACAAAACCAGCCTTTAAAACAATAACTGTACTTTTTCAGAATGAAGGGGCGAGTGTAGCAGATTTTTTATATTGGTTAACACAATGATGCACAGTCCTAGTGGTCCCGGAAGCTATCCTAGACACCCAACAGATCTGGACTGGTGGTTGGCACATACGTGTGGTTCTGGGTTTCATGGATATGGAATTGACTCACCTCCCTAACTGTTTCTTTCTAGACAGGGGTAGGAGTGTTTTTTTTTTATGCTGGTCATCCAAAGGCCTGCTATTGCTGTGGATCCACCAGTTATTTGAGCAGCCTTTGTGATAAACTTTGCTGCACTCTGTGTAATGAATTGGGTCACACAAGTGGTCATTGTACGAATGAGCATTTGTGTACCTTATGTGACACTAAAGGACATACTTATAATAACTGTCCATGGGCTGCCCACAATCAGAGTGACCAAGCAGAAAGCTAAGAACAGTGTTTGCTCATTGTTTTGGCACAATGCTCCAAAGAGTCTAAAGGCCCCCTTATTCCCAGGGGCCCCCATAATCACATCCTCCATTCCCCCGTGGGACAGACGGTTGTAATACCTTCTCCTGTAGCTCTCTCCCAATCTTGGCCTTTACATTGTTCAGAGGAGTACTCCTCGCTTCCTTATAAGATGTTTGAAGACCCCCTTGTTCCTCCTGTGTCAGCATGGCTCAGTTGGTAGCACATCTGCCTCTGGACTAAAAGGTCGTGGGTTCTCGTCCCACACCGGGAATGGACTTGCACCTAAAAATCACTGGCATCTGAGTGCAGTATTGGGGGGTGCTGTACTGCTGAGGTGTGCCGTGCTTCAGATGAGACGTTAAACCAAGGTCCCTTCTGCCCATCCTGGTGTTGTCCTGGTGGGTGTCCAGGTGGGAGTAAAAGAACCCAGTGCACTCTTCGCAAAAGAGTAGGGAACATTCCTGGTGTTCTGGCCAAAATTCCCTTCCCATAAAACCAGTTCATGCAATTATCCAGGCTGTGTGTGGGTGATGATGTGTGATATGGGTGCCACCGCACATTCAGTCACTTCACTACCAGTCTAGCATTGCTTGTAAAGTGCTTTGGGATACTGTGTATGAAAAGCACTATATAAATGCTGATTCTTCTTCTTCTCCTCCTCCCCAGGATAGCCAGGTCTTGGATAGGAACCCTGCCTGGATAAAATCCTGACACAGCTTGAGATGCATAGCATGCCCCCAACCCCCACCTCTTCCCTTCCCTGAACTTGATAAGCGTTGGATGATCACAAAGTGAAGGCATGATCAGAGACCTCTGCCTTCAAAAGTATCCAAAACTATGGATATGCCTCTTACCAACATGTCTGATGCACTTCATGCCACCCCTAATGTATCATGCAATGAATCTGACACTTTTTCCATTGGTTTTTCCTCAAGCTGATCGGGCCTCCAACACTGAGGAACCCCCTCTGGAAATCCTTGAGAAACTGGCAGCCTCTTCTGGTACAAAGCAGGCTAAGCAGAAAGCATCTGATGGTACAAAGCTGAAAAAGAAAAAAACACCCTGAAGTGTGTAGGCTGTTAGATATTTTACACTCAACTACTTATGGTACCTTTTCTGTCACTGAGTACTTTTAACGTTAATAGTATAAAGAGTGACAGGAAAAGAAATTATGTCTTCTCCCACCTAAACTCTTCCCCCTCTCAAGTAACCTTTATATGGGATACATGGTTACATTCAATTGCAGAATTATCAAGGGCTGGTGGCCAACTGGCAGCGATGGCGGATGGCTTTTAGATTAGCTCCCTGGGACACCAAAAGTTTGACTTCAGAATGGCCTATTTTTGTGCCTAGGATCCTCTAATTTCTGGCTGGCAGATCGCTTATGGGACATGGTGTCTGGTAAAAATAAAAACAAGCAAGCTAAACTGTTCTTTGACTCACGTAGTTAAGCAGTACTGTGTGTGGGTGAACAGCTGTGCTCCAGGCCGCAAGGTGCCGACTGCGAATCTGAAGGGAACCACTCTTCTGTTGACATGGATGCACTCACAAAATCTCTTGCAGGAGTACCAGCGACCCTACTGACCATGCAGCAGGAAATGAAGTTGTTTTTTTTAAACATCACAGCCTAAATCTCTTATCTACAAACTGTTGTGATCAGGCTGACTGAGACCATGGCTACCCATTCGGCGCAAATTTCGGAGCTCGAGCACTGTGTGGGGGAACTAGAGGACTCCTATGCAGGGGATTTGGTGGAATGCATAGGCCTGACTTCCACATTAACAGAACTAAAGGAGCACCTGGATGATCAAGAAAACAGATCCAGGCATTCCAATCTTCGGATCATTGGGCTCCTGGAGGGTGCGGAGGGTCAAGATCCTGGTATGGGGATACACCAGTGGCTCGTGGAGCAGTAAAACCTCTCGAAGGAATTTCTACATTTTGAAGGGGAGCATGCTTATCATGTGGGCCCCCCCTCTGAAGCCAGGGGATAGACCACGGCACTGCCTCATAAAATACCTCTGGTATATGAACAAGGAGCTGATGCTGCAGAAGGCAAAGAAAGCTGGCACCATCTGTTTTGGCAACTCTGCAATCTACGTACACCAGAATTATAATAGAAACTTGCAACTCAGGTGGGAGAAATTTAATCAAGTCAAAGCTAAGCTGTTTAAACTAGGTTGGTCATTTGCTTTTTTCTATCTGGCTCATCTCCAAATTGATCATCCAGGCCAGAGTTCATGTGCTTTCTTGTGCCCCAAAGCTGCCGAAAAATGGGTGGAGGAGGAGTGGGCCAGGAGGTAGAGGGCACAAACTGCATTGCCTTAACTTGCTTATCCTACATCTCAAGTAAGTGTTATACTTGTAAAATTCATATGGTCCAGCCCTGGAGCTCTTATGTCCTCCTCGAGACCAAAGTAATTGGCACTTTTTCTGTTTGAGCAGTGTTAATGGGCTTATGTGTGCAAGTTCTTACAATATTTATATTTTTGGAAGGTAGACCCAACCATGTATGGGGGCATGGGTACCAGCAGGGGAATATACCCTACTCTTGTTGTCCTTGAGGGGAATACACTGTTCAGAGCCCCATCTCAGCATGTAGCAGATGCCACTAAATGCTGGGACTTTGCATGGGGAGAGGGAGGAATCGCTGACTTCTTTATTGCTTGGCCCTGCTTTGACATTGCGGTACTCCCCACCTTCAGCCTTGGTCAGATTGCACTGTATATGTGAGCATGCTGTGCGATAATGCACCACTTTTACACTGTTTTCAATGCATGCTCTAATTTGGAAGGGGACACAGCTTTGCAAATATGACCAGTGCATGACGGTCCCGACCGCACCTGGGGGTGCAGGTATCATCGGGGGTGCTATATTTCTATACCCCTCAAATATAGCCCTTGGATGATCACCTGTCTGGGGACTGCAGCCATTGAACTAACAAAGGGATAATTAATATCCTGGCCTACACTTAACATTATTATAGGCGTGCTATTTGTGGACAGCTCTGGGGGACTGGACCATTCTGGGCCTTGATTTATGAGACAATCTAAGACATTGCCTGTTCTTTTTTTCCACTTGTTTAACCAGGTGAGACACACCTAATTCTGCCTAATTTCTAATTTAGGATGCATAATGGTCTCCCACAATTTATTAATGCATGACAGACCTTCAGTTCATTTTCTGCCTTTTGTTTGTAGAAACATAGACTTTGACAGCAGATAAGGACTGCTTGGCCCACCTAGCCTGCCCATTTCCCTACCTACAGGATAAGATACAGATCTTAGTTAACCAACAGTCTATTTCTTCCTACCCCCCACTAGAACTGCGTTATGTCTGTCCCATGCATCCTTGAATTCTCCCAGTTTTAGACCCCACAACCTCCTCAGGAAGGCTGTTCCATGTGTCCCCCACCCTGAGCCATCCCTCCTCTATCTTCAGATTGTGTCCTCTTGTTCTTGCACGTCTCTTTTTCTGAAAGATGCTATGCTCTTAGACTTTGTTGATTCCACTGAGGTACTTAAAAGTTTATATCATGTCCCCCCATATTAAGCTCCTTTTTGTCCCTCCTCATATGGCTTCTCTTGCAGACCCTGCACCATTTTAGTCACTCTCCTCAGGACCGCCTCCATCCTGTCTATGTCCTTGCGGAGATGGGGTCTCCAGAACTGGACACAGTACTCCAGATGGGGTCTCACCAACTGTCCGTACAGAGGGATAACAACTTCCTGTTTTCTGCTGGTGATGCATCTCCTTATACATCCCAGTATCCTCCCAGCCCTCCCTACTGCCTTCTCACATTGCTTGCCAACCTTAAGGTCATCTGATATGAAATACCCCCAGGTCCCATTCCATTTTTGTTGTAGTTACTACCTCTCCCCCCATTGTGTAATCTTCCTCTGAGTTTTTGTTTCCCAGGTGCATTATTTTGCACTTCTTTTCATTGAATCCAAGCTGCCATATGTCTGACCATTCCTCCAACCTTTCCAAGTCCCTTCTCATCCTTTCCACACCTCCTTGTGTATCAGCCCTGTTGCAGATCTTTGTGTCATCTGCAAAGAGGCATACTTTTCCTTCTAGTTCCTCTGCAATGTCACTTATAAAGACATTAAAAAGGACTGGACCCAGTACTGAACCCTGCAGTACCCCACTAGCAACCCCCCTTTTTCCCACTAGTGTCCCACACAGTTTTCGTTGCAGTGTTCACACATAGACTCTTACCCCTCCCCCGGCTCCAACCACTCAGCTCACTCCGGGGACCCCCTGGAAAGTAAGGTACGGTTACACAACATTCACTGTGCAGTAGGTCACTATTAATACACAAACTAGCCAGTGTACTTTTGCAAAACAAGCAATATGATTTATTCAAGGGGAAATAACAAGGACCAGGGGGAATCAGGATGATTGACTTACCACTACAGTATATGAGTATCTACCTAGGGCTCTGTGCACAGGCTAACCTATAAGTTGCTGTCTATGGGTACCCAAGCCCTAAAGGCTAGTTCCTCGATGCAGCTGGTTGGGGCCCTGACACAACGAGCGTTTTATTCCTATGAAGATTAGATGGAGCCCAGCAGGCTCAGTTAGTGCAGTCAGAAAAGCAACCTGAAGATCTTGCCTTTACTAGAAACCTGTGACAGGGAGCTACCCTGCTTTAGTACTCACAATTCCAGAAGGAAACTGCTCTCACACCACTCGCGGGGCGGAGCCTGCACTCCAGATACTTCTCCACACACTTATATGGAAAACAACAGAGGGGTACCATACCAGGCAGCTGCTCCTATGGCCCGATCGAACACATCGTTACTCAGGAGTCTCACCGCAGCTTCACCTTCCTGACAGACTGAGCACGATTCAGCAGATTCTCCAGTCCTCTACAGGGTGAGCCTGGTAGGTAGCTGTGCTTTTACACAGCCTCCTCTGACCGCTGCCTCTCGGATTCAGTCTGAAGCTCGCTGGCTATTCAAAATGGCCAAATCAGGCCTCTCACGTGCTTCCCATGTGAAAACTCAACAGCGCAGGAGCCCAGAGCTCCTGCCTCATTCACAGCCACAGCGTCTCTGCTCCTTGACAGCATGGGGCCATCCTCTCTGCTCGGGCGCCACCCGATCCCATTGGCTGGCTACAGGTGCCAGTCACTTAATCCTGCTCTTAGTGGTGTGAAAAAAGGTGCCATGGTCTAGCCTTCACTTCCTACAATTACCAGCTGTATCTCCATTGGTCCATCAGCTCCCTAGAGAGCCCTCATTCTGGTTGGTTGCCAGTTACTCCATTTGGGGCACTCCCTACCCCATTGGTCCCTTCAGGACGTGCTGGTCCAAAATGGAGGGGCACAGCACACACAGTCCCAGCTGCAGAAGAAGCAGGTTAGACTAACAGTAACCCCCCCAATAGTCTAACGAATTATGCCCAAACAGTTACACCCTTCAAAAGGTGCTCCCCCTGCGCATATAGCGACTGCCAGATGGGAGCGATTCCACCGCAGTTCTGGCAGGATTCAAACAAGGAAACACCAGTACCCCCCCATACTATCTTGCTGGAGCCTGCGAGCAGGCAGATCTTAAAGAGACAGTACTGGAGGCTTTAAAAGCACTCACAACCCCCCGCATTTTAGCGGCATTGCGCTGAACACCAGTTAGGCAGGGAGCATTCAGGCAAGCTCCAGAAAGGCTCTGAGGAACCCCCATTTATGAGGGTGTTACACCTTTCCTAGCCTGGAAAGAACTTGGCATCCGTGCCAAGTAGTTACTCTTAAATCACTTTAAGGCAAAATAGTTTAAATTGACAGCACATTAAACCTTTCGTGACATATATTGGCACTGTATTTACAGTTTAGTATTGGTTAGGCAATATTACACATACAGACAACCTTTTGCTTTTTTTTTTTTTTTTTTAACTCAGGTCATTATTTCCTGCCCATGACACCTGGAAAGAGGGGGCCTTTCCCTATCAGTTGCTTGCGTGCTAACTGGGGCAGGAGTACCATACTCAGAGGGCAATACTAACAGTCTGGAGTCATTTCCCACAGCTAGTTTGGGCAAGGAGCTCTGGGACACATACACCCCTTTATGGACTACATTTAACAGCAGGTCCACAGGCTGACCCAGGGACTCGTAACTCAACCTTATCACAGGCCGTACTTCTCGGCCAGTGCATCTAGGGGTCTCATTAAAAGCTGATACAGGTCCTGGCTCCATTGCTGCCTCATCTAGATTAGCACAGGGAACCTCTACAGGAATAAGGGACCCCGGGCCTATAGTACTTTCAGCGACAGGACCCTCTATATCAGGCCCCACACTACTTGGCTCAGCTGGGGACAGTTTGGGTACTAGCAAGGAACCATCAGGGCACTCAAAATATTATTCAGGTTCTGGCATATCGCTGGCTTACTCCCCCACATCACTTCCTTCTTCGGAAAAGTCAGATAGTTCAGCCAGGCCAGACAGTTCATCCAGGCTCAAGGACCCCACCACCTCAGTTTGGGGGCCACTCACTTCATCCTCTGGGAGCATTGGCTCCAGAGACAAAGCTGGGGGCTCAGACAGTCCAGAAAGCCCAACTTCATCTCCCAAGGTAGTTAGGGGATTGCCCCGAAATAGCTGACTCAGTTCATAAGAGGGGTAGTATTCAATATTATTCTCACTGTCTTCAGACACAAATGGACAATCATCTTCATCAGAGGGGGTTGGAGAAGGCCCTCTTAGTTTGCTGGCTGAAGAACCAAGTGGTCTGTTTTTTTCCTTGGCAGCAGCTCTTGTCATAGGCCGGGGGGGGCATTTGGAGGTTCAGCTTCTATCAAGAGTTGCCCAATTGGCAGCAGATGATTTCTGTGTATAGTTTTCACATCTTTTGAGTTGTTTTCAGGCCGTACTTTATATACAGGTAAATCTGCCAGTTTTCCCACAACAATATGAGGGAGGTGATGCCATCAGTCAGCAATCTTATGTTTGCCATGCAGTCGCAAATTCCTCAGTAGTACTCTATCCCCTTCTCTCAGTTACATTGCCTTCACTTTCTTATCATACCTCTCCTTATTGGCCAGGTTTCTGTTATCAGCCATGGTCTGGGCTAGTTGGTAGGCATGGTTTAATTGGGCTTTCAGCTTCTGTACATACTGTAGATGAGTTGCTGCTTGTACCCCATCTGGGGAAACCCCAAAACACACATCTACTGGCAGTCTAGCCTCTCTCCCAAACATCAGTCTGTACAGGGAAAATCCAGTGGCATCACTTTTGGTGCAGTTATAAGCATGTACCAAGGTGCTAATCTGCTGGCTCCATCTAGACTTGTCTTTAGGTTGCAGTGTGCCCAACATATCAAGCAATGTGCAGTTAAACCTTTCAGGTTGGGGATCCCCTGGGATGATACGGGTGGTTCTTGACTGCATTCCCCACAAGGATAGCATTTCTTTAACCAGGTGGCCTCTCAAAGTCCCTCCCTGATTGGAATGGGTTCTCTGAGGGGCCCCATAATGGACAAAGAAGTTCTCAACAAGCACCTTAGCCACTGTGCTTGCTTTCTGATCTTTAGTAGGAAAAGCCTGTGCATACCGGGTAAAATGATCAGTGACCACCAATATGTTGCTGATGTTTTTCAGATCAGCTTCTAAGCTTAGGAAATCAATGCAGATCAACTCCATGGGGGCGCTGTTAGTGATATTGACCATGGGGGCTGCTCTCTGAGGTAGGGCTTTTCTTTGCAAACAGTGGCCACAGGTCTTGACATACTGCTCTATGTCTGCACTCACTTTTGGCCAGTAGAATCGAGTCCGTACCAGGCCAAGAGTTTGGTCTATGCCAAGATGCCCCATGTGGTCATGCAGGGACTGCAACACCAGTTCTCTAAAAGCAGTGGGCAACACCAATTGTTGTTTGTCTATTCACCCCTCTTTGTCCACAGTCTCCCTCTATAACAGTCTATTGTTCAATTTCAATTTTGGGCCTTCTTTTTATAACAGGGCAGTTCTCAATTCAACGGACTTCAGCTGGGACACATCTCTCCTGACTTGCAGAGCCTCCAAAGCAGTATTTATCATGGGGTATCGGGACTGAGCCCGTTGGAGACTATCATTGTCAAATTGGGGCAGTGCACTAGTGTCTAATGCAGAAAAATGACACTAAGCAGCAGGTATGCAGTTCTCGGATGGCCCCAAGCAATCCACCATGCAGTCCACAGTATCAGGAGACACCGGTTCTTCCTTGTCAAATTTTTGGCAAAGGGCTCTTATGTCAGTCTCTGACAACCTAACCCAGTCGGTTCGGGGCACAGGCTTCCGAGAGAGAGCATCCGCATCTATATGGTTTAGGTCTGCTCTGTACTCAACAGCATAGTCGTAGGTGGCCAAGGCAGAGAGCCACCTATGGCCAGTGGCACCGAACTTGGCTGAGGTCTGCACATATGTCAGAGGATTGTTATCAGTCTTTACTAATATTTTGGCACCATACAAGTAGTTGTGAAATTGATCAACAATGGCCCATTTCAGGGCCAGGAACTCTAATTTATGCACTGGATAGTTTTTTTCTGAGGGAGTCACACTTCTGCTGGCGAAAGCTACAGGTCTTAGCCCATTTGGGTGCTCCTGATAGAAGACAGCCCCCAATCCCTGTAGGCTGGTGTCAGTGTGAAGGACGTACGGCTTGGCCGGGTCAGCATAGGCCAGCACTGGGGCATGGGTACGTTGATATATAATGTCATAGAAAGCTTCCTCACACTCAGTAGTCCAGCGGTTTCCAAACACATCATTCGGACGAAAATACTTTCTCTCCGTCTCAACGAGCACAACTTTTTTATTATTTTTGTGGGTAGGAGAGTACCCCTGAGTAAGGTTGTGGAGGGGACAGATCACTCGAGAATAGTCTTTGATAAACCGCCTATAATATCCACAAAACCCCAAGAACCATTGCAGTTCTTTCAAATTCTTTGGCTGAGGCCAAGTAGTCAAAGCCTCCACCTTGCTGGGGTCAGTCTCTATGCCTTCAGTGGATACTATGTGGCCCACATACTTTACAGAAGTTTGAAAAAATTGGCACTTGTCTATAGATAACTTAACACCAAAATCCTCCAATAGATCCAGGACCTTGAACAATCGACGTTCATGTTCTTCCAACGAGCTGCCAAACACTATGACATCATCCAAGTAAACCAAACACTCAAGCAAGTTCATATCCCCCACAGCACATTCCATCAGGTGCTGAAAAGTAGCTGGGGCACCTGAAATCTCTTGAGGCATCCAGATAAACTCATAGAAACCTAGGGGGCAAATGAACGCAGTCTTCTCTCAGTCCTCAGGAGCCCTTGGGATCTGATAATACCCACTGCGGAGATCTAACACAGAGAACCACTTACTGCCGTTCAGACAATCCAAGGCATCCTGTATGCGTGGCATGGTACACTGGTCAGTGATGGTCCGCCGGTTCAGGGTACGGTAGTCCACACACATCCTAACAGCCCCATTCTTTTTCCTCACTACGACAATGGGGGAAGCATAAGGGCTCCTGGATTCTTGTATCACACCAGCAGCAAGCATCTCTTGCAGATGCCGTCTCACATCATCTATATCAGCAGGGGCTAAGTGTCGTGACCTTTCTCGAAAAGGCCTTTCATCATGCAGTCGAATGTGGTGCTCGGCCCCCCGCACACAACCCACATCCCATTCCTTCAGGGAAAAAACCTGGTCTCTTTGGGCAAGCTTCTCACTGACTTTTACTTTCCATTCAGCAGGCAACAGGGAGTCACCGAAATCAAACAAGCCTGTCGTGACTCGGTCATCCTTCCCAAAACCCTTGCTATGAGGGAGCACTGCAGCATCCGCACAATGCACACTAGCCAAGGTGCAACCCCTATTTACTCAAACCTCTTTGTCAGACACATTATGAACTTGCACCATTACTCTCCTGGTGTAAGCATGGGCTCTAGCAGGCAAGATACTGGGTTTAACCAGCAGTCCTCCAGGCAACTTCCCTTCCCCAGGCGCATCCAGCATCAATAGTTTATTTTTGACATCTTTTTTAAGCCGAACCTCCCCTTGCAAGACACACTGGGCATTTGGAGCTAACAGCAATGGCTCTGGATCCTTCCTCCACACAACACCCACCGGGCCCTCAGGCTCCTCCTGACTAGCTTTTTTCTGAGTCTTGTAGGCCTTTTGGATCAAAACGGGTATCCTAAGAGCTCACCCAGTCCTGGACACCTGCTTTTCAGAAAACAACTGGGCTAATCGGCCAAACATGTGAGCATTGGTCCCAATCAACAAGGGTACCACATCATACAGTCCGGTGGGGGGGCAGACTAAGGCCAAAGTTTCCACCTGCTCGTCCACTCCAGCCACAGAAGTAGGAAATGACAACCAGATCCGGATATACCCCAAATACAGATAAGCCTTGTCACTCAGCCCCCATACATGTAGACCATCCAAGGGTTGTAGTGGCACCTCAGGTAGATGCGCCTGATACCAGTCCTGAAACATAATGGTCACCTGAGAGCCACTATCCAATACAGCTCGGGTGGGAATCCCATTTACCTGCACCGGGGCCTCCATCGAGGGCCCGACCACATCAGACCACTCAGGGGGCACAGCATTAACAGTTGCTTGGGCATTGGCCAGGGTCACAAAACCCTTCCTGGGGGGTGGGATGTGGGCCCTACGATGCCAAGGGATCAGTCTGCTGTTGACCTTCCTTAAATTCTCCGGCAACTGGCACTCAGTCTGAAAGTGTCCATCCTCCCCACAATGGTAACAGAACTTGGGGTCCCAGGGGTCTCTATTTGGAGGGAAATACTTCATTTGCTGGGGGCCCTCTGGGGGACGAGGGGATTCCCCTGGGCCAGGGCATGGGTTTCTAGATAACTCAGGTTCCCCAGACCTAACAGGGTGGGTAGTAGATCGCTTCAAGTCCCTCACCAGTTCTCGTAAATTCCTGACATCAGCCCTCAATTCACTTTCTACTTGGGGATCAGTGGAAATGGCACGCACCCCCACCCCTTCCTGTAACTCTGGGGATACATCAGGCCCTCCTGAAGGGTGGGTCTCATCGGGTTCACTAGACTCAGGGGTTTGGCTCAAATTCACAGCCCCCACATAGGGTTCCCTCCCCTCTTCATCAGTCTCCACTTCTCTAATCTCCCTCATCAATTGACAGTATTCGGGCGGGGCAGCTCGCCGATCGTGCAACTTAAGTTTTAACAGTATCACACTGGCAAATCTGGCAGATTTTAGAACATGTTCCAGCCTGACTTGGTTCAAGGCTGGGGCAGTGATCCCCACTTTTCAGTAGGCCTTCTGTAAAGCCCTTTCCACCCTAGTGACAAAAGCGGAAAGCTTCTCATTCCTCCACTGCTTAGCAGACTTGAATTTCCATAAGTCTTCCCCAGTTTCTGTGCTCCCAAACACTCCCTCTAGAGCAGAAAGATACTCTGCGGTGGTAGCTTCTGGGCTAGTGGCCCACAAAAAACGAATGGCTTCTATAGCTGGACCCCGCAGGCTCTCCATCAGTCTCTTTCGTTTCTCCCCTTCAGAGCATTGCCACTCCTGGACTAGGGGGGTGGCGTAGTCCATCCATGCCTCCAAATCATCCTCCCCTGAAGGCACTGGCACTGTGCCAAAGAAAAGTTTTAGCCTATGGTAAGAATCCAGCTGTATAGAGGGAACCACTAGGGGCGGTGGAGCCAAGATAGTACTCTTGGGGGGGCTCCAGAGAAGTACCAGGGGAAGCCTGAGGGGTGGGTTCACTGGAAATGTCCAAAGCCTGCATTAACTCTTGGGTAGTCCTCCCTTCCACAGCTAACAATTTAAGTAGCTTATCCTTGAAACTATTAGTCTGGGGAGACCCCCCGGGGGTGACCGACCCACTTTGAACATGAATGACCCTCCACCCCGGTTGGGCACCTTCTGGGTAAATCACTGGGGGTACCTTCTGAGAGTCAATGGCTATGCTACACAAGAGTAACACCTGCAAAGTCTGATCGAGCAGGTCAGCCATACGCCCCTTCACCTCTACCTTTCCCAAACATTTGACACGCTCCACGGCAGAAATAATGTCAGCGGTTGTTGTCCCCAGAGGTACATCTAGTAGTAACACAATTCTCTGAGAGTCCAACTCTTTGGCTTCACCCCACCCCATCAATTTATGTACCATCGTTTTAATAGGGTCCAGCTTAATCTTAGCCATGATAGCCCCTTCCAGTTTTCCCTTAAAGTTATCCATAGTTTGCACTTCACCCACTCGGCCACTAGGGGATGCTAATCCCAGTGGTGCCTCCAATTTGTAACCCCCGGGGCGCTATCCTGAGGGTTACTACCCCTGCTTTCCTTAACTGTAACAGGGTGAAGGGCCCAGATCCGTCAGCGGGTGCCTCCACCCAGAGGTCAGGGTTAGAACAGTCAAGATTGACTTGGTCACAGCCCTCTGGGTTGCTGCAACCCCCCTTCTTCCCACTAGTGGCCCACACAGTTTAGTTGCAGTGTTCTTACATCGACTCTTACCCCCCCCCGGCTCCAACCACTCAGCTCACTCTGGGGACCCCCTGGAAACTAAGGTACGGTTACACAACATTCACTGTGCAGTAGGTCACTATTAATACACAAACTAGCCAGTGTACTTTTGCAAAACAAGCAATCTGATTTATTCAAGGGGAAATAACAAGGAGCAGGGGGAATCAGGATGATTGGCTTACCACTCAGTATATGAGTATCTACCTAGGGCTCTGTGCACATTCCTAACCTATAAGTTGCTGTCTATGGGTACCCAAGCCCTAAAGGCTAGTTCCTCGATGCAACTGGTTGGGGCCCTGACACAATGAGCATTTAATTCCTATGAAGATTAGATGGAGCCCAGCAGGCTCAGTTAGTGCAGTCAGAAAAGCAACCTGAAGATCTTGCCTTTACTAGAAACCTGTGACAGGGAGCTACCCTGCTTTAGTACTCACAATTCCAGAAGAAAACTGCTCTCACACCACTCGTGGGGCGGAGCCTGCACTCCAGATACTTCTCCACACACTTATATGGAAAACAACAGAGGGGTACCATACCAGGCAGCTGCTCCTCTGGCCCGAACGAACACACCGTTACTCGGGAGTCTCACCACAGCTTCAGCTTCCTGACAGACTGAGCGCGATTCAGCAGATTCTCCAGTCCTCTACAGGGTGAGCCTGGTAGGTAACTGTGCTTTTACACAGCCTCCTCTGACCGCTGCCTCTCGGATTCAATCCGAAGCTCGCTGGCTATTCAAAATAGCCAAATCAGGCCTCTCACATGCTTCCCACATGAAAACTCAATGGCGCAGGAGCCCAGAGCTCCTTCCTCATTCACAGCCACAGCGTCTCTGCTCCTTGACAGCATGGGGCCATCCTCTCTGCTCGAGCGCCACCCGATCCCATTGGCTGGCTACAGGTGCCAGTCACTTAATCCTGCTCTTAGTGGTGTGAAAAAAGGTGCCATGGTCTAGCCTTCACTTCCCACAATTACCAGCTGTATCTCCATTGGTCAGTCAGCTCCCTAGAGAGCCCTCATTCTGGTTGGTTGCCAGTTACTCCATTTGGGGCACTCTCTACCCCTATTGGTCCCTTCAGGATGTCCTGGTCCAAAATGGAGGGGCACAGCACACACAGTCCCAGCTGCAGAAGAAGCAGGTTAGACTAACAGTAACCCCCCCAATAGTCTAACTAATTATGCCATAAACAGTTACACCCTTCAAAAGGGGCTTCCCCTGCGCATATAGCGACTGCCAAATGGGAGCGATTCCACCGCAGTTCTGGCAAGATTCGAACAAGGAAACACCAGTCCCCCCCTATACTATCCCGCTGGAGCCTGCGAGCAGGCAGCTCTTAAAAAGACAGTACTGGAGGCTTCAGAAGCACTCACAACCCCCCACATTTTAGCGGCATTGTGCCGAACACCAGTTAGGCAGAGAGCATTCAGACAAGCTCCGGGAAGGCTCTGAGGAACTCCCATTTATGAGGGGGTTACATGTGACTGCTATGATATCCAGGCATCCCTCTTCCATCAAGGCCACCAGTTCAGGGAGCTTGTTGCCCAGACTACGGGCATTGGTACACATTACCCTCCATTTCTTGACGTCCTTACCTCTTTTTGCCCCATCCCTGTCCTTATTTCCATTGTCATTTTCTCCATTTACCCCTGCCCTTCTTCCTATCGACGTTTCTATCTTGCTGTTTACCTCACTTACTACCTTGATTTTTTTGTGTGGGGGGGCTAGGATTTCCCTGCTGCTTTCTAGTGCCTCCCCCCTTGGCTAATTTAAATGCTTGCCAATGAAGCATTTAAACCTGTCACCTAGGATCCTGGTTGCCCTCCTGGACAGATGCAGACCATTGTGCCAGTATAGGCCTGCATCACTCCAGGTGGACTCCCAGTCCCCAATGAAGCCAAACCTCTGAGCCCTGCTGAGTACTGGCAGCTTCTTTTGGCAGCTATTTTTGAGCTGCTCGGGGGAGAGGGGTGGTTTTGTTGTCCTTGTTAGACCACATATTTGAGGGAAATGATATATCAGTTTTGGTTTTGGGGGGGATTCTAGAGATGATTCCAAGGTATGGAGCCGTGGGTATATGGCAAAGGGGCTTATTTCCCACCTTCCTTCTGCACTGAGACATGACGGAGGGGTTGAGTGTGTACCACCCACCCTTGCTGCACTGGGTGGTCACCTCAGTCTCCTGGGAGTGAGTTCCCAACACCCTTTGGTGGGTCATTGTGTTTGGGGAGTATTGTTGGCAGCCTCATGTTGGAGGTTTATTGCAGGGGGAAGGTTCGGTTTTGGATGGGGAGTTCTCTTTTTTTATATTGGGAAAATGGATAATAGATGTGCAATATGGGTTTGTAATGAAGTTAGCTGGCTTATATCCACCAGCTCAATATGGCTGACAATCTAAACTGTATAACCTGGAATGTGAATGGCATGAAATCTGTTCTTAAATGTAGGAAAGTATTGGCCAAGATTAAAAGAATGGGGGGGGGGGAGCAAACCATCTTTTTGCAGGAGATGCACTTCTCTTCTCTTGAAGCCCAAAAGACCACCCAATTTATGGGAGGCACTTGGATTTTGGCTACCTTCTCCTCCAAAGCCCGAGGGGCTTTGATTTGGATCCCCAAGGGAGTCCCAGCCCAGGTCCTAGATAGCGTTGTTGACCAGGCCGATAGATATATCCTGGCCAGGGTTAGCATCCCTGGCAGGGGAATTTTTCTGATTGGCTCAGTCTACGCCCCGATTGTTGATTCCCCGGGCTTCTTTCAGAAGTTGGTGTTAGACATGGCGCAATGGGAGGTGCAATGGATTCTGGGGGTGATTTCAATTGTGTGTTGAATCCTGTGTTGGACCATTCTAGTAGGAACTTGGCTTCCAGGTCCTTGAATACCAGGGCCCTCGAGGAAATGCAGAAGGAGCTTAGCCTGGTCGATGCCTGGCAACATGCTAATCCCACAGAGCATGATTTTAGTTTCTTCTTGCATGCTCACCAGTCTTATGCCAGGATTGATAGAATCTTGGTCTCTGGCTCATTGCTGATCTAGGTAACAGAAGCGGCTTATACCCCAATCTTGATCTCTGATCATGCCATTCACTCCATATCCCTTACAGGCTCTAGGGAGCAGACGTCTCCTTGAACATGGAGACTAGACTCTCTTCTCCTTAAGGACCGAGACTATGTACAATTCATGTCTGGTTGTATTCAGGAATATCTTTTACTGAATGGTAGAGGGGAGACCTCCCACAGCACTCGTTGGAAGGCCCTGAAGGCATACGTCAGGGGCCAGTCCATCTTTTTTGCTGCACACCGTAAGGGACTTGTGGAAAAGGAACTGATCCACCTTAGAAATAAGATTGAAGCCTGCAAGGCAGTGTATAAGCTCAATCCTACCCCTTTTCTATATCTTATCCTCCAAAAGCTGAAATGGAAGTTAAATACCCTTGCAAAACAAAAACCCAGGGAAAGATTACACAATTGGGAGGGGGGTAGTAACAACAACAAAAATGGAAAGGGACCTGGGGGAAATCATATCAGATGACCTTAAGGTTGGCAAGCAATTTGAGAAGGCAGTAGGGGCTGGGGCATACTGGGATGTATAGGAGAGGCATCACCAGCAGAAAACAGGAAGTTGTTATCCCCTGTATAGACAGTTGGTGAGACCCCGTCTGGAGTACTGCATCCAGTTCTGGAGACCCCATCTCCGCAAGGACATAGACAGGATGGAGGCAGTTCAGAGGAGGGCAACTAAAATGGTGCAGAGTCTGCAAGAGAAGCTTTACGAGGAGAGACTAAAGGAGCTTAATCTGTATACCCTTGAGGAAAGGGGGGGAACATGATAGAAATGTTTAAGTACCTCAGTGGAATCAACAAAGTCCAAGTGGGTAGCATCTTTCAAAAAAAGAGCCATGCAAGAACAAGGGGACACAATTTGAAGACAGAGGGGGGACGGCTCAGGGGCAATGTGAGGAAGTATTTTTTCACAGGTGGATGCATGGAACAGCCTTCCAGAGGAGGTTGTGGGGTCTAAAACTGTGGGAGAATTCAAGAATGCATGGGACAGTTATAAGGCAATTTTTGTGGGGGTAGGAAGAAATATGCTGTTGGTTAAATAGGATCTGCAGCTTATCCTCTAGGTAGGGAAATGGACAGACTAGGTGGGCCAAGCAGTCCTTATCTGCCATCGAAGTCTATGTTTCTTACCAGTTCCCAACTAAAATGCTCTATACTGTTGTCCAAAGCAGGGGACTATTTTGACAGAGATAAATCCGGCAAATTTATAGCTTGGCAACTGAAGCGTAGGGTGGCAGAGTGGGCTGTAGAGCAGATATATAATTCACAGGGGTAACTGATGTTACACACCACAGGGATTGGACAAGCATTCTGTGACTTTTACATATCCTTGTATACCTCTGAAGCTAAGTTCTCTCAGGCATGTCTCAGTTCCTTTTTTGAAGGTCTCTCTGTTATTCAGTTGGTGGCAGAGGAAATGGCAACTTTAGACTCCCCAGTTTCTAAACAAGAAATAGCTGATATATTAAGTGCCCTCAAAAGCAGCTAGGCCTCCGTCCCTGATGGGCTCTCTGTGGATTTTTTGAAGGCCTTCAGGGATCTCCTCCTTGACCCCTTATATGACATGCTTGGTGAAGGCCTAGTATGAGGTGAGTCAGCCCCTTCCATGTGGTCTGTAGTCATTACACTACTACCTAAGCCGGGAAGGACCCCACCAAGTGTGCATCTTATAGACCTATTTCCTTATTAATGGCAGACTATAAGGTACTGGCAAAATCCTTTGCTTCTAGACTAGACCCCCTTTTACCACAGTTAATACACCCAGATCAATCAGGGTTTGTAAAGGGAAGAGTAGGGAAGCACAATATCAGATGCACACTTAACATCTTATACAGGTGGAGTCGCACTAAAAGGCATCATGGGGCTGCAGTAGTGGCTTTAGACGCAGAAAAAACCTTTGACCGCATGGAGTGGGGGTATCTCTCTGAAACCTTAAGCAGACTGGGAGTGGGTCCGATATTTAGATCATGGGTGCGCACTTTGTACATTCGTCTTCAAACACAAATAGCAGTAAATGGGATTCTCTCAAAGCCGTTTCTCCTGGTAAGGGGTACTCAGCAGGGCTGTCCTCAGTCTCCCCTTTTGTATGTCCTCTCCCTGGAACCTCTTGGGGCTGCTCTCCGTATGGACTCAGGGATTCAGTTTTTTTGGGGGGGAGGCGGGAACATAAAATAGTCATGTAGGCAGACGTCCAGCTTCCTTACCTGCAGAATTCAGCTCAAGATTTAGCAGCGGTACATACTCTAATGCAGAGGTTTGGGGACATTTCAGGGCACTGGGTTAACTGGACCAAGAGTGAACTACTCCCAGTGGGCACTATGAACAGAGCCCAGATGATAGCGTATCTGTGGGTATGTATCTCAATCTCAGTCAGTCAGTTGTATAAGTTGAACCTTAAGCCCCTTTTGAATAAGATCCCCAAGGACTGTGAAAGATGGTCGACCCTCCCACTCTTCCTGTTAGGCAGAGTCAGAGTGACTAAAATGACCATATTACCAAGAGTTCTATACCTGTATCAGGCCCTCCCCATTAATATACCTTGAACCCATTTTAAACAACTAGATGCCATTATCCACACATTTCTCTGGCAGAACAGTAGAGCCAAAGTTCATAAGTCAGTACTACAATACCCCTTCCCCAATAAAGGTGGCGTAGGCCTACCTAAGTTTAAGGCCTACTACTGAGCAGCACAGTTGGCTTTCATCCCTACTTCCACCCCCGACACAGACTGTCCCTAGTTAAGTGTTGAAGAAGACCTGCTGCATGGCCATCTCAAAAATTATCTTCTGGCATGGATATTGGGAGGGTTACATTTAGGCCCCATTGGGAACCCCTTCACAGAGATTACCAGAAGGATGTGGCTGTGGGTACACCAGTGTATTGCTTTTCAAACCCAGATGCCCCCAAACATTAGTTTACTTTTGGCTATGAAACAGAGGGAAAGTTATTCACCGGTAGTCCTACAGAGATTATGGGCATGGAGGAAAAAGGGGCTGATTGCTGTTAACCAGTTACATAACAGGGGTATCGTGACAAGTTTTGCAGTTCTTAACCGAGACTGGGGTATCCCCTCTGGTGACTTTTTTCTATATCTGAGGGTCCATCAGCAGTGCAGAGAACAGTTAACTCCACAATACAGATGGTCAGACACTTCTCACTTTGAGGAAGAGCTGTTTAAACCCCAACCCAGGCAAAAACTTCTCTCCATATACTATCATATTTTACAAGGTCACCTGTCTCAGGAGAATGCTATTAGCTGCGAGAGATGGAGCGTAGACCTCTCTTTTGCCTTAGATCAGCAGACCTGTTCACACTATCTGACCTGCTCCAATAGCAATAAGCTGCACCAGATATAGTTTAACTTCCTACACAGAGCATACATGACTCCTCAGAGACTTCATGGCATATATGTGATTAGATCTGAGATGTGTCCTAAGTGTGAAGTGGTGGAGGCGGACTTCTTGCACCTAGTTTTAACATGCCCCAAGGTGGCACCATTTTGGTACTCAATCCATGACATTATGTGTAAGGTGCTGGGGTACGCTCCGTCAAAGTCACCACTGAAACTTCTACTGGGTGCAGACCCTATGCATCCAGGCCAGAACGCATCCTTTATGGTCACTAGCCCTTATTAATGCCAGAAGAACAATACTACAGGAGTGGATGTCACCAAACCCTCCTTCGGTTGCCAGGGGGGTGCAGAATTTTAAATCCTGCATGGTCCTAGAACGTGCTCAATTGGGGCAAGAAGTGACCTCCCTGTCTTCTTTGCCATATGGCAACCACTCCTGGAGGCAGTGGAATCCAGGGATTTCCCTCCTTAACCTTTTTCTCCGATATCTTAGCTAATGCCATACGGGAGTCCCTTATAGTATAAAAGCTCTGCTCTTGCATACTTCCTCTGGTGATCTCTGCACCGTGTATACATTGAACTGTAGCTCCACTTCAGTGCACCTATTTCCCTGTCTTGAGGCAGTGGAGAATACAGTAATTGGCAAAGTGTTTTTGGCTGCTATCTATACGTTACGAGTATGTTAATCTGAATGATAAATGTCTGTCCTAACCCCAGAAATCACTCATTATGATTAAACTGATGCAGTCAGCCTCCTGCGTTGAACTGCCCGGAGAGATGGAATTGTATGCAAATGATGACACTCTCAATTGGCTCATGCCACTTTCAAACTGCTGCCCTAGCAACTGCTGCACTCTGAGTACTTCAGATTCTTTACTCCACCTGCTTAGTAAGGACGTCCCGGAGAGCTCTCCTTGAACTATCTTCAGACTAAAGTTTATCTGTTGATAAGTACTCATTTTTAGTTTCATTTTAAATTGTTGCCTTAGAACTTTGTTAAGTGTAGTTTATTTAGTGTTGTAGTAGTTTTTTATTTTTACTTGCAGTTCCCTCATGGTTCCTTGGAACCGAGGGTTCCGTGTCTAATTGTGAGGTTTTACCTCATATTTCTTTATAAAATATATATTTAGCGGTCGGTTCTTTGAACCATTTTAGTTATGTTTAAATTTAGTGTAATTCTCAGTTCCCTTTTCTTTTGGGAACCGAATAGCGCTCAGTTCTGGGAACCATTAGCAATAGATATTTAAAAGAAAACCGCCGATTAGGTATTTTGAATAATGGTCTTTGGAAAGTGATCTTTTTGTCTAGTTCAATGTCAGAGGTCCATTTGGATAAACCCAAAAAACACACAGGACCCACTGATTTTAAATGCTGTGAGTCTTATGGGCAACATATAGCAAAAGCAGATAGATATTCTCTGTGTATTTCTTTTTTGGGTACAAGTCATATATTTGCCAATTGTAATTTTTGTAAGACCTTTTGTCCTAAAACATTAAAGAAAAGGTCTAAGATTTTAGAAGAGATGGCTTCTGCTTCTAGTGTGGATAATTCTGCTTCTTCCTCTTACCATAAAAAGGATGGAGTTAAAACCAAGGATCCTGACAGGAGTTCAGAAAAATCTGAACAAGGTAAAACAAAAAGGGCTGTGGCAACAGGCTCTGAACTTGTTCCATTAAAGAAAAAACATAAAGAAAAACATGTCGCTGCGCCTCCGGGTGAGAAGGCTAAGGAGCTTCCAGCAGACAAGTATAGTATGCCCTCAGCTGAGGACATTGCTAAAGCCTTACAGGTTTTACAAGCCCTACAGGGTGCAATCCCAGTTCCTACACTGGCTGCCCTGGTTCCTCGTCCAGCTCCCTTAAGGCAGGAATTGCTGGAAGTGTATAATAAATAATAATAATAAATAATATAATAAAACTTTATTTATTAAGCGCATTTCAAGCACCAAGGCGCTGTACAAATGAATATTAAAACCAAAAATACACATATAAAATCAATATTCTCAGCAACATCAATTCATAAAAGCCTTACTCCACAAAAGTGTCTTAAAATCCTGCTTAAAGGATTCCACGGTCATGCATTCCCTAAACCGACAAGGCAGAGAATTCCAGAGGGTTGGGGCCACAAACACAAAAGCCCTGGCCCCAGAAGACTTCAATGTAACCCTTGGAACCTCTAGCAACCCCTCGTCAGCTGAACAGAGCTGTCGCACAGGGCAGTAAGGAATCAGAAGCTCTTTCAAGTAGTCAGGGCCCAGTCCATGCAGGGCTTTGAAGGTCAAAAGACCTACTTTAAAGGTGATCCGCCACTGTATACGCAGACAGTGCAGATCGCGCAGCACAGGGGTAATATATATCCTTCTAGATACCCCTGTCAACAACCTTGCAGCAGCGTTCTGCACTAGCTGCAAGCGGTGGATATCAACCCCAGGAAGCTCCAAGTACAGGGAGTTGCAGTAGTCAAGGCGTGAGGTCACAAAGGCATGAACCAACACGGGTAAATTGCTGGACGGAACAAGGTGCTTCACCCTGGCAATGTTCCTAAGATGGTAAAATGCAGACTTAATGACTGCTGACACCTGATGACGAAGAGTCAGCCCGTCGTCAAGTACCACTCCCAAGTTACGCACCCATTCAGAGGTAGGGATCTGATCCCCCCCCCAGCACTAAGCCAGAGGGTTGGCCAGACCCCAACCCCTGCCCCATGACCCGGGTCCACAACCATAACCTCAGTCTTACCGGCGTTCAACTTTAACCAGCTCACATTCATCCAGTCATGGATTTCAGCGAGGCAGCTATTAAATACCGAGAGAGCACTAACCTGGTCGGGCCAAAAGACAGGTAGAGCTGGGTATCATCAGTATAACAGTGAAACCTCAGCCCATACCACCCTACAATGTCTCTGAGGGGCACCATGTACACTGCAAACAACATGGGGGAAGCACCGAGCCCTGAGGGACACCACACTGCAGAGAGAAAGGGTCAGAGAAAAAAATCCCCGACACAACTCTCTGTGTTCTCCTAGATAGAAAAGATGAAAACCATCTGAGCACTGTACTAGACAGTCCACAGATGGACTCCAGACGCTCGAGCAAAACCCCATGGTCTACAGTGTCAAAGACAGAAGAGAGATCAAGGAGAACCAAGATAGAACAGTTTCTCTGATCTCTCGCCATCAAGAGATCATTGAGCACCTGAACCAGAGCAGTCTTGGTACTATGCCTCTTACGAAAACCAGACTGGAGAGGTTCGTAGATATTATGGATGGTCAAATGATCCTCCAACTGGTTTGTCACTACCTTCTCAATAACTTTCCCAATAAAGGGAAGGTTAGAGATAGATCTGTAGTTGGCAAAAATATCTGGGTCCAGAGAGGCCTTCTTCAAAAGGGGAGTCACCACAGCTTCCTTTAGGGAGCTAGGAAACTCACCCAATTCTAAGGAGCACCAGATTATTTGAGCCAGAAATGGGCCCACGATCTCGACACAACCCAAAATCAGGGAGGTAGGGCCCGGATCTAAACTACAGCATGTAGGGCACATCCCCTGGATGATCCGCATAATATCCTCAAACATCAGCAGGTCAAAGGAACACCAGAAGGCCGAGGATTCTGTGGCCAGACGCCGACCAACAGCTTCCCCCTTAGAGTGTGTCAGGCGGATCTCTGATCTGATGTCGGCAACTTTATTCGCAAAGAATTGAGCAATCTCATCACGCTCCTTTTGTGAAAAAGCTCGATGGAGCTGGAGACAGGCTGGGTTGCACAGCCTGTCCACAGTTCTGAAAAGCTGAGCAGGTCAATTCTGAGTGACAGAGATCTCCCTGGCCAGGAATTATGCCTTCTTATGGGAGATCTCTGATTGGTAGAGCCAATAATGCTCCTCCAAACTAAGGCGGTCGACCTCTTGAGCAGATTTCCACCAACAATGCTCTAACCATGGTGCCACACATCGCAACTCCCTCAAGGACCCATCAAACCATGGGGCCCGAGGACGGAGAGAGAGGGGACGAACACAGACAGGAGAAACTGAGTCCAGGGCCAAGGAAATGGCCTGATTATAAGCCAAGATCATAGATCCCGGACCCAAACTGGCAACCGGAAACTCTGAGAGGTTCAATACCGCCATCAGGTCTTCAGGGCTCACATCCCGTAAAGGGCAGTATCGAACCATCTCCACAGGGGAAGACCTATGAAGGGGAGCACAAAAATTGAAGCCCATGGTGTAATGATCAGACCAACTGACAGGTTCCACCACCAAATCACAGGCCTCAATCCCCAGGAGGAAAACTAAATCCAAAGAGTGACCGTGATTATGAGTGGCTGAAGAAACAATCTGTGTAAGGCCCAGTGATGTCATCAACTGGAGGAAGTGCTGACCAAAGGTGAGAGTTCGTCGTCAACCCAGGCATTGAAGTCACCCAGAACCATCAATCTGGGTGACTCCAATGCCATATCAGTGATGAAGTCTGCCATTTCCTGCAGGAATCGCCTCTCATCTCCTGGTGGACGGTAGAAGAGGGCTATCCTACAACCCATACCAGCCACTACGTTACATTCAAAGGATTCAGCTTCCTCAACTGGTACACCCATGAGCCCCAACCTGGTCTTAAAGCAGACCACTACTCCCCCACCCCGCGATCCAATCTCAGGCGGTGAATCACCGAGTACCCAGCTGGAGCAGTTGCCTCCAGAATGGGGCCAGCATTTCCATCCAGCCAGGTCTCGGTGATTCAAGCCAGATCTGCTGTCCCAACAAAGTCAGAAATAACAGCACGCTTGTTTTTAATAGATCTGGCATTGCACAACACCGCCCGAGTTGGACAATGCTCTGGAGCCATCCCGACTACTTGCCCATCCAAATAGGTGGTGCCCTTGGGTATGGAGACTAGACATGAATCACCACGTTCCAGGCTCCATTTCACCCCAGGTCATCTTCTGGACTTAACCAACCCTATATGAAAGGTCCGTTCATTCGCCCTACTGTGTCCACGTCCCCCGCCACCCCCATCCCCCTCCTACGAACAATACCGAGTGCCCAACAGCGCTGGTAGGTGGAAAATGGAAGGGGAGGAGGGCAAGAAGGGCGAAGGGCGTGGAGATCGGAGGATGAATAATGCATGACCAGGGTGGCTAAACAACACATACCGAAAGCGGGAATCAAACTGGCTGCTAGACAGCTAAGTAAAAAATCCTAATAACCTCTTAAATAAAATGCCCACAGTTACAGTTAAACTAAAACCCATCCAATAACATAATCCAAAAAACAAATAAACAAAACAAAACTAATAAAAACTACCCGACCCAATAAACCTTCTCACAACTCTAGGGAGGGGGGAAAAACAAGATTAAAGACTACACAAATATAAATAATCTGTATACAGTTATTAAAATTGAAGAATCCAAATATATAGGAACAGTGAGGCCCTGTCACTGCACATACTGTCCTTCATATGATGGAAAACAGGATCCAATAAAAACTGAAACTGCAGTTTTTAGGCACTCTCACTGCCAGTAATAATAATGTTAAAAGAATAATAGCAATTTAGCAAAAATTCTAACACACACTATAACTGAAATAAATCAAAAACACCAAAATCTTCACATCCCCAGGGCCCTCTCACAGTCTTGGGATGTGAACAAAACAATATTGCACTGTAAAACAAATAAAATAAAGCATCAAAATCATCAAATCAGGTTAGTAGAAACAATGAAAGTATGGTGAGGAGGAGGAGGAGGAGGATGACTTCAAAGGGGAACTTATAGATCCAGAAGTCTCTCCAGAGCAAGAGTTTGGGTCTCCTCCTAGGGGTCCTGAGGAATATTCTTCCCACTATGCCTTTGTTAACAGCATGGTAGAAACCCTTAACCTTCCTACTCAGGAAACAGAAGAGGATATGGAGGAGGCAGAATTTTTGGATATGATGGGGTTAACCCTCACGAAATGTTTGCTTCTGCCCATGCATAAGTCCTTAAAAAAGGCTACATTACAGATTTTTAAAACTCCATCTTATATCCCTGGTGTGGATAAGAAAGCTGACAAGTAATACCAGCTGGATAGAAATATAGCTGACTTCTGTTTTCTCATCCTGAATGCATAGTCCAGGCTGCTGCCTGTGACAAGGCCAGGATCCCCTTGGCTACCCATCCACCAGACAAAGACTCAAGGAAAATGGATGCCATGGGGAAGAAAGGGCACATGGCTGCCTCTTTATTAGTTAGGCAGGCAAAATTACATGGCATATGCAGTACAGCACCAGAAGGCTCTCTGGAACACTGTTCTAGCTCTGGCTGATAAGGTGCCAGGTGAAGTGGCTGTAGATTTGCAGGATGCAGCAAGGGCTGCACTTGATGCTACCAAGTATCAGTTTCATATGGCAGTGGATGCCAATGACACTGCATCCAGATTAATGGCATTGTATGTGTTGCTTAGGAGGTTTGCGTGGCTTAGAGCCACCAACCTGACCTTAGACACCCAGGCCAAAGCAATGGACTTTCCCCTTGAGAACAACTCCTTGTTTGGAGATAAGACTGAAGCATACATGAAGAAGGTGGAGGAATATAAATCCACCTATCAGAGCAATCAAAAGATAGGCCCTCCACCTCTTATAGACCCCAGAGTAGTGGAGGCAGGGGTAGGATTTTTTTACCCCAAACCTTTCTTTCAAGCACAGGCCTCTCAGCCTCAACAGCAGGCCAGAGGTTACTTCAGAGGAAGGGGCAGGAGAGGCATGAGAAGAGTTGCCCTTGCATCACAAGTTCAGGCACAGCCCACACAGAACCTGATGGGCTAGTGCAGGTCGCATCCCCTATTGTAGAACCACCAGTGGGTGGCAGACTGGCTTACTACCGTCAGCTTGTCATTCCATCACCACAGACAAGTGGGTATTGGAGGTAGTGAGCCAGGGTCTGGCACTCAGCTTTAAATCATTCCCAAAGCTGAGAACAAAAACCTTTGCTCCAGTAACATCTGCAGACAGGATTCTGTTGGAAGCAGAGGTAAAGCATCTGCTGGCAATCAAAGCAGTGGAGACAGTGCCTCTAATACACAGGGGCAAAGGTTTTTATTCCAGGTACTTCCTCATAAAGAAGAAAAACGGGGATTGGCGACCTCTTTTAGATCTAAGACTTCTGAAAAAGCACATTTTGAAACCAAGGTTCAAAATGGTCACTCTGGCAACAATCATTCCTTCATCGCAAAAGGGAGACTGGCTAGCCTCCCTAGATCTAAGGGATGCTTATTTTCACATTCCCATCAGACCATCTCACAGAAAATTCTTGAGATTCAGGCTGGCTTCTGGCCATTATCAGTTTGCAGCACTCCCTTTTGGACTAATGTCGGCACCAAGGGCTTTTACAAAGTGCCTAGTGGTGATGGTAGAGTTTTTGAGAAAACAAGGTGTAACAGTCTTCCCCTACCTGGATGACTGGTTAGTAGTAGGACAGTCTCTGCAGCATGCAGTACAGTCACTGGCACTAACAAAATCTACACTGGAGTCCTTGGGATTTCTTATAAGCGAAGAGAAATCTCAGCAGGTGCCACTCAGGTGCTGGAGTTTATTGAAGCAGAACTAAACACCAGACAGGGCAAAGCCTTCCTGCCACAAGACAGGGTGACAAGCATTCTGCACATTGCAAGCTCCTTCATGTCAAGGAGACCCAAACCAGCCAGAGAATTTCTCAGGTTACTGGGCCACATGGCATCTGCCACTGCAGAGGTAACGGGTTCCAGGTTTCAAATGAGAGATATTCAGTTCCATCTGAGACAGTACTGCTCTCAAAAGACAGATGCTCTGTCCAAATTGGTTCCAGTTACAAAAAGTTTAGTCCAGGCATTGCAATGGTGGCTGGATGAGCACAACTTGAGAGTGGGCATACCGTTTATAAGGGAACAGCCCTCAGTAATTCTCACAACAGATGCCTCTCTTCTAGGTTGGGGGGCACACATGTTGGAACACACAGCAAGTGGCACATGGTCCCCACAAGAGTCTCTGTTGCACATAGATCTTTTGGAACTCAGGGCTGTTTATTTGGCTTGAAAGGCACTTGCTCCTTACCTTCAAAACAAGGTGGTGCAAGTCAGAACAGACAACACCACAACCATAGGAGGGACACAAATAATTGGAGACCTATCAGTCTCCTTAATACTGATTTTAAGATCCTCGCTAAAATTCTAAGCTCCAGACTTTTACCCATTGCACTAGTTGTTATTTCCCCAAGCCCAAACACGTTCCATCCCAGAGTGCACTATTACTGAACATTTGATACTTCTATGGGAAATATTTGAAAGAGGGAATGCTGATAAAACCCACTGCTTCCTCCTCTCATTGGACCAATCCAAAGCCTTCAACTTGATTGACCATGAATATCTGTGGTATACCCTAAATCAATATAGATTTCCATCAGCTTTTACTAGTTGGATCCAGTGCCTGTGCAAAACAGTTACAGTTTGCCCACTGGTGAATGGTTGGAAGGGGCCTTTGATCCCTGTTAAGTGGTGTGTGCAACAGGGCTGCCCTTTGAGACCGTTATTGTATGTTTTCAGTATATACCCCTTTTGAGAGCTTTGAATTCCTCCCCTTTTATACAATCTCTGCAATGTGAGGAAGGCCTGTTGCCACATAAAGCGATCATCTACGGAGATGACCTTTGCATTTTGACTTCTACTATACATTCAGCTGAGATAGCATTACAGATTTTTAGTACTTATGGAACATTTTCAGGAGCATCTTTAAACCTTGCAAAAAGCAAAGGCAAGCGGTTTGGGGCCCCGGATTCCCCTGCTTCCACTGTTGCAGGTATACAAATTAGTAACACTCTGGTGGCAATTTTAGGTATAATTTTTGGTGAAGGGCATATGGACCGTTTCAATTGGGTACCCAAATTGAACCAAGGAAAGGCCCTTGTGGCCCACTGGAATCAATGGCAGATAGGTAAAAAAATGAGAGTCATGTTGATTAAGACTTTTTTAGTTATGCTCTTCCTTTTCCTTAGTTATGTTCCCCCCCCCACCCCCAAAAGCACTGGAGACCACTTTGTTTAGTATTTTTTTCGAGTAGTTTGGGGCAGCCATCTGAACCCCATTAAAAGGAGTATCCTGTACCTCCTGTACCTCCCTGTTCAAAAAGGAGATTTAAACATGGTGAACCCTTTGGTATTTTTTATTCAATCTTTTTTTCTGCCAACTTTAAACCTTTACTTTTTCACACAGGAAAAAGCTGGAGGAGCCTTTGGTTTCTCACTTGCCAACCATGATTTAAAAAATGGGACTCTGGAGATCTCAGAATTTTGGTTTACTTGCTTTAACCCCTCCTTATGTTAGGGAAAGTTTCCTAAAGTTTAAAATGTGGAAAATAACGAGCACTCTGATTTTAACATCACATAGGAAGGTGTTATATACTCATGTCATTAACACAGCCTACACTGAACCACTTACTTTTCCATCTTGTCCTCTTTCTTTACAAGAACATTTAACAGACCTTTCAACCTGTACCAGAATCCCATTTAGGATGTGGGACATACACTGGTTTTCTTGTCATAATAGAATTGATGTCAACAGTAATCAAAAACACAAACAGTTGGAAGAGATGTGCTGCATCAGAGTCACTTGTAATCAACAACTCAAAATGGCAGACCGTTTGTACTTTACCTGTCCTGCACATACATTCAGGGTTTGGGGAAATCTGTGGCTGCTCATTGGTCAGCAACTCTTTCTAACACTACGTATGAATGGATGTGTTATGGTTCTTACCCACGAAATTGGAGGGTATGGGATAAAAACACCCTCCACATAATATTTACTGTGATAAAATGGTTTGTTTGGTATTCCAGCTGCTTGTTCACCATAGAGCAAAAACAGATAACTCGCACTGAATTAATCATACAGATTATGCAAGAATCGCAAGCTATTTATTTTGCCGAATTTCAGCGGGTCTCAACTATTTTTATAAATACCACTTGGAGAAGCATGCCATGGATTACTGATTTTGAAGCACCTATTACTTAAAGTATAAGAATGTTTAGCTCATCAGTTATAGTTTTTCTTCATTGCATATTAACGTTTTATTTTGATGTTTGGCTTATGTGACTCTTTTTTGTTGCAGAAGGCTACTTTTCTCTTATTTTCTTTATGACATCACTGTGTAATTTGTTTGATGTATGATTTTTCCCTAATAAAGTTCCCCTACTCTTTTTGAGACGAGCCATGTGATCTTTAACATCCACCTAAACAGGCAGATGTGGCCTCAATTTAATGTTTCACCCGAAAGATGGCACCTCAGGAGTGCCGCACCCCCTTGTGCAGCACTGCAGTGTCAGCATCGGGATTTTATCCCAAGTTTCTGATGTGGGGTTAGAACCTACAGCCTCCTGATCTTCTGGTCTTAGAGGCAAATGTGCAACCGGCTGAGCCACTGACACTCTTAGACTGTTCAGTCAACAAAAGCAGTGGCAAGTCAGTCTACTATCAAAACTGAAAAGTGACTCTAGATTGCAGTGGCCACTTCACTTCCAGCTGGGATCTCCCCCCTCCACCTTTCACTTTAGAACTGGGCAAGCTCACAGGACCCTAACTCCAAAGCCCACTGACTCAAACACCAGACCTCATTCAGTGGTCATGAAATTTTCCAGCTACAGGTGGAGATTCTTAGAACTGGGCCATTGGGATGTCAGCTATAATGGGGCAAACTGATTTTTGATCAGGACTATCCTCCGGAAATCTTGAAGAAATGCATGACATATGCTGTGGTACTGCAAAGACTGAAAACTCACCAGGTCAGATTTCAGACTCAATACATAGCAAACCTGAGAGTGCTCTAGCAATCGTAGACGATGCTTTACACCACTCCTGAAAAAATGAATAAAGCCCTGGAATTTAAAGGGTGGTACAGCCAACAATGGGAGAAAGCAACTCCTCAGCAGTTGCCTGAGCAACTGGAATGGTATTCATGACAATTTCAGAATCACAGAGCAACAGGCAAGTGAGCTGCCCCACCACAATGCAGGACATCAGAGCTAGTTTGCACTCTTTCCTAAAAGACCGTGCACAGGGGGAACAGCAGCCTTAGCCACCTACCTGAATTGTATGGATGAGACTGTTCTAATTTACTTTTATTTAGGTGAAAGGCCTGCACTGCCACTGAGGACTACTCTTTAAGAGAGGACTGTTTCATGCTCCCTGTGGTTGTTTGGGATGCTAATAATGTGTGTTTATATGCTTGATTAATGCCAGAGATAGATTGTTGATATAGCAGGAGACTCTCCTCTTTAGAGAGGGTTCCACGTTTAACCTGAGGTCAAAATCATATTTATTTGGTTGCAGCCAGCCATTTTGGGTGGGAGTGGGTGGGGAGTGTTCACAGGGGAGGAGGGATGACCAAGGCCTTATCTCTCTTGATTGAGGTATCCCTCGGTGGCTGGAAGGGCCCTCGGCACCTCTGCTCTGGGAGGTACTTTCTTAGCCCTCCTGCAGTCCCCTGGGGCCCACAGACCACATTTACTGCATTCATCTGGCTACTAGTAATTCAGAGTTTCATGTTGTTTAACAGAACTATCAGGAGTTTGGTATCAGCAGTAGGTAATTTGCTTTCTTCTTTTAACCAGTCCTGGGGTATCCCATCTTTCAGGTGGTAATGTATTACAAAGTGAAGTTGTTCCTCAGTGTTTCAGGTTTTTTGTCCCATTGCACCACTCCCTAATTGGCAACAATAATTAATCTTTGATCTGTTCCATTATTTTCTACCAGTTTTTTTAACACGTGATTAGAAATGGGATGCTGCCTTGATCTGCATCCTGGGGCTACTCTGTAAGTGATTGCTTGTGCAAGTGGGCACTTAGTTCTTCTGCATGTACCATTTCAGGTCCTCGCCTTTTGGCTGCTGATCTGGACACTGATGACTACCCGTTCCTGACTACCCATCCCTCGGTCCAGGTTCCTCTGTGACCCTGGAGGCCTGATTCCTTTGTGGTTGTCACTTTCCCTCCATGCTGGGGACTGCAGGGGACTCCCTGCCAACAGCCTACAAGAGGATCTCTGTTTCGATCCTCCTACCTTGGAAGTCTGCTTTGTTCATCAAAGGTGTATTTATGTTTCTGTGTTACTTGTTGTTTCCTGTTCTAGTTCTGCTCCCCTACCCCATTGTTTTGTTTTTATAGTGGTACATCTCTGGGTTATATGCCTTACCCTAGACTTAATGCTGTTTATATCTGACTTACATGGTTCTGAATCTGTACTGGGCATTCCCCAGGGAGTCCCCCTTCCCAAATGTTCAGAGTTCTATATTATTGGTCTCATATAGTAAACTATAGCAACTGGTCTTTACATGCTGTACCAAACAGGACATTCAGCTTTTGGCTCAACCCTTCACAGCTTCATGCCCCCCAGCACTAACAGCCTATTTCTATAATGTTAATGGATTCAAAAAACCCTGTGAAACACTCTAAGGATTTAGCCTCCAAGAGGAAACTGCACCCTACCTTTGTGTTTTGCCAGGAAACACATCTCAGTGAGGCTGAGCATTCAAAACTTGAGAAACTAGGTTATTCCCAGGTAATTGCATCTAAAACCAAGGTCCCATCTGCTTGTTTTGGTGGTAGTTCAGGTGGATGTTAAAGATCCCATGGCACTTCTCGAAAAGAGTAGGCTAAGTTCCCCGATGCCCTGGCCAAATTTCTCTCCATTCACTAAAAATAGCACGAACAGCTTAATCTGTTTCAAGGTCAGTTGGCATTTATCTGTATCCCCTTCCCCCGGGTCATGCCTGAAAATAGGCAGAAATTGTGTAGTGCACTTACCCGGTCAACAAAAACTAAATAAACAAATAAACCTTTCAACAAGGGCAGAGGAGAGGTGCAGCAATTTTAGTGCCCAAGCAGACTCCTTTCCAGTCTGCCACAAGTTTTGTTGGATCCCTTGGGTAGAATGGCATTAATTACAGGTTTCTATCTCCAGGATGCCTCAACATATCCTTCATAAAAAAATGTTAAACTTCTCTGTATCCCTAAGTAGCTAGTGGAAACTAAGACGACGTCGTCCGCATAAGCTAAATATGGGCAATGCCTAGAGCCCACTCTTGGCATGTGCAGCCCAGGGTCATATAACCCTTCCAAACCCCTGTTAATGTATGGCCTACATTGTAGAGCTGTAGGGGAAGTGTTTTTTATTATTGATTGCATTATTTGAAGATAGTTAGGAAGCTCTTGTTCCGCTATATTAAACTCATATGTGTCAGTATTACCATTGTTAATTATATGGCCTAGTTTTTTAAATACTTTTCTCTTCCCATGACCTGAAGTATAATATATTTTAGTTAATTTAATTTGGAGATTATTCCACAAGGATTGCTCAGCATGTGCCTACCAGTTAACTTCCAGCAAATTTTGTTGGGTATTGAATGAATCAGTGGACATTGGTTTTATCCTTAACTCTATTCATACAGAAAAACCATCAACAAGTATTCATAATAAATTCGACCTATTTCTTCAGAGATGGGGACTTTTATGTAGTATACTGGTTGGAAATGATATACCTGTGCAATAACAGCCCACAGATTTGTAACTACATTCCCTGCAGCAATTCAAATATTCTGTCATAGATTATTCTATATGACAAGAAACATCTACAGTACTGTGTAAATTGACACTATCCAAGTTCTCTTTGATGTATATAATTGGTACTGGCAAGTCCTTGTATTGTTTTGTGTTATAAGTCTTGTGTTTCATGTTTGGGTAATTTGCAGATTTAATAAATACATTTAAACAAACAAACAAAAAAAAAGCTATAACTGCACCAGTGACTGCTAGTCTGGGTGTATATATAACCTTGTTTAAAGATTACCCATCAACAATGTTGGGGCTAACAGAAAAAGACATTACAGTAAATATGACAAAATATGACAGAATTTCTTCTTTCTGCAACAGACATGTATGCATATGGTGCAGTGCTGTGAACTTATGTGTCTGCGTCAATACATGTGTAAAGCATGTCCCCCCCTCCCAACTTATGTATTTGGGTCTCTTTTGGCCCTCCATTTATCATCACAAAACTGCCATCTGACATTTTCCTTGGTAGTCTAGTGGGCACCAAACACATTCATAAAACCCGTGTAGTCCCTGGTAGTTCAATGGTTCCCCACTCCCTTATATCAGCTTGCTGTTCATGTCCCTCAGTGATCCAGTCCCTCATTGAACTGTGTCCCCAACATCTGTGTGCACCTGGTGCAGCACTCCAGCCCCTCGACCACCAGTTTTTCCTGGTGGTAGATAGAAGGCAGCACTAAAGAGCTATACCAGATGCAAAAGTGGTAGTTGGCACTAAGAAAGACACATGCCAACTCCCCTCCCTTCCATGCAGTATTTCCCCTCTCCCTATAGTCTCACATCCTTCTCCTCCTTAACTTGTGTCATCTGTTAGCCCCTTCTTATCTCCTGACCCCTGTCTGTTGCCTTATATTTCTTGACTCTGGCTCCTTTAAGCATCTAGAGTTATATTATTTTCATAATCTCTCCCCTGCTCCTCCCCCAATCTGCTCCTATTGTTTCAGTCCCGCTACTATTCCCACATTTTACCCACCCTATTGATGCATCTACCAACTTTAGTATCCTTACTGCTACTAAGGTGAGCACTTATTTCTATGCTTAATCTAATTGTTTAACCAGGAGTAGCACACTAAGCCGAAGCTTGTTTCCAGGTGTGAATTGAGAGCACAAGGAAGTTAAGTGATTTGCTCAGGATTACACAGTATGCACCTAGGCAGCTGTGGGATTCAAACCCAGGTCTCCAGATCTGCAGCTCAGAGCCTTAATCCACTGCGCTGCGCTATAATGCCTGCTGTCAATTATCTACACTCACTTTTCTATTTCCAGACACGACCTGGATAAAGAAGCATACACAGAAGTAGCAAAGTAGCATATTTAAGCAATAAGGCACGACAGGGTGTGGTATATCATGGGATATCATCACGCCTCGGGTGGTTGGGCACGAGGCCGCAGGCCGAGTACATCAATTGACCCGAGAAGTGACGATATCCCATGATATACCACACCCTGGAGTGACTTATTGCTATTATGAACAGAGTTTGAATTTTCATAAATAAAAAAACAAACAGGTTTTTAAACCTTTTATGAACATGTTTTTGGGTGATGTAGGAGTACATTTTGAAAAAATAGTTCTCAGACAGAACAGAGCAAGGAGGCTGGTGGTGCCAGAACTTTTTTGAAGCTGTGATGATGTAGCCCCATATCATCATGGCTTCAAAGAGCTCTCTGCCAATCAGATTCCTCTATTTACGCTCCTCAGTTCATAATTAAGCAATAATGCCCAACAGGGTGCGTGTCGTGCTGGGAAGCCTCGGGTGGTTGGGCACGAGGCCGTAGGCCGAGTGCATACAACAACTGAGGCATGACGTTATCCCAAACGACACACACCCTGGAGGGCATTATTGATATCATACAATGGCTCGTTGTTATATATAAAATAAAAAAATAATTTTAAAGAATGTTTTTATTAGTGTGGAAAAATATTTTTGTTTAAGAGAAGAAGCAAAAAAAAAAAAGAGGAGAGCCATAATGGCCATAACGATGAGACTAGACCCCTGATATTGTGCTGGGATAACATCACGGGTCCAGCCCAAGACTGACCAATCAGAGTCCAGGATATTTTCTTGCCATTGTATAATAACACTTATCACAGCTGGACTGTCAAGTGTGGGTAAATAAATAGGTGGCAGTGTGGTGTAGTGCTTGGAGCTGTGGTTTGAGAACCGGGATGATCACTGGTTTAAACCCCTGCAGAGCTAAACACTCACTGCGTGACCCTGACCAAGTCACTTAACCTTTCAGTGCTAAAATCCACTCAGTTGCAGAAAGGAGTTAAAGCAGGAACCCACTGGGAAGTTGATGTTGTATCTCAGCTGTGCTATGTGGTGAATAGGTTGTAAACAAAGATGCAAATTCTAAAAACAATTTCAAAACTCAGTTCCACCAAGTGAGCCACCACCAAAATCAAATCCATTTGCAGAATTTTTTTATATGCCCCGCCCCTAATTCGTCCTCGGCTCCGCCCATTTAGATCTTTGGTTCCGCCTACCTTGTGAGGTTGCGGCATAGAATAATTCTATGGGTTGCAGTGCAGTGCGGAGGCGTGGTCTCTAAGCCGGGCGACGTCAATGCGTAAAACGGTGGGCGGGGTAGAGAGTTCCGCGAGCTGGTGCTTGGGAGATGCAACATGGAGTGCGGAGAGCGCTGTTGGGATTGCAGGAGCGAGTGCGCGACACTGACACTGGCACTGAGACTGGGACTCTGTAGAATCACGGGATCGCACCGCCTGAGGGTAGTAGGAGTGAGCCGGGAACGAGACGCGGGGAGCTGTCACTGCGAGACCGTGAGGGGAGTAACCAGAATAGTACCGAGAGAGAGAGAGCGCGCGGAGCCCTGTTTATAATAACTCCGGACCTAGTGAACCCGTCAGTAACCGCCAGTATGGAGCCCAGTAGCGGTAAGTACAGCCTCCCCCACAGCACGGCACCCTTCTCCACGGCTGGAGAAAGGGAGGAAGCAGTTATTCGAATCCCCTTAAAACACGCCCAGCACTCTTTTCTTTAATCTCCAGTACACATTTTCCTGCCTCCACACACCTCAGACACCCCACACAGCAGTTCATCGCGCAGTTATCCTAAACAGTACCCCCTACCCTAACTGCCCCAGACACTACAGCGCCACAAAGCGGTCTGTACCTAACCACTGCACCCGCATACAGTTTCACTCCTCTAGCCACCCGCACAGCAGCCTACACATCACCCCCCCCCCCCCCAATTCTAGAGGTGGGTAAGTTGGGATTTTTTTTTTTAACTTAGAGATAATCCAGATCCGAGCCAGAGTTCTAGCTTGACTCTACGAGCTGAAGCACGAACTGAGCCCTGGCTGCTGCATGCTGTTTTCTGCATAGGAGTTGTACATTTCAGGCACTATAGTAGCTGCTCAGGCTGACAAAATTGCTTACTTTGACCATAACTAGCTCGTCTTGACTTTGGCTCTCATTTTCTGACAGATGTCGAGCCGGCTGAGCCAGGCAGTATTATCGACCCAGGCTTGCCTGCTACACCCCCCACCCCGTTTAGGTGCCCCGGACAACACTCCTTTCACCGACCCACCCCGCACAACATCTCCGCTCTAAATCACCCGGTGACACAGTTCTCCTTAACCAACCACAACACCCAAACTTGCCTCCTTACTTGCCCACCCTCAAAACGCCACTTACCTTCCTCAGCTACCCCACACAACACTCCATCCTTCAGCCACCCTTCCTTCTTCCCCCTCCAGCCACCCCACACTACACCCACTTCCTTGGCCACACTGTCCAAACCATAACACACTACCTGAGACAGCCACCCCATATAACACCCATCTCTCAGCCCCCCCCCAACGCAACACCCCTTTTTCTTCTGTCATGTATACCCTCTCCTGTTCCTCTGCCATCTACCCATAAGTGGCTCCATGAATAAAGATACATGAGTCACAGAAGCCTTGTGACCAGTCATGTAGTCAGGATTTCATCGTAGCTGGTGCTTAAGCCTCCACTAGGAAAACAGCATTTTGCTAATTATTCTGTATCTAACAAGTACAAATAGCATTGTTCAGGTAGCCAAAGTAGTACTACAAATCCATATAAATTGCATCCAAATTCTGAGACCTTGTAAGGTTTGACTAAGAGTTCTGTCATTTGGCTAAAATGTTCAGGTAGTAGTTAGCCAAGATGTTGTAGGGTTTTAGACTTTAAGCTTAAAGTGTTACAACTGGACATGTGTTTCATCTGGTCCCTGGCCTGTAGTTTCCATTCCTCTGTCTGTCTTACCTGTTCTTTCATCTTGTTTTCCTGTTTTGTTTTTCCTCTCCATGTCCCATTCCTCTGTCACTTCTTTGACCTCCCCTCTCTCCTCCATTTCCCCTTCATGCCTGTCTCCTTTGTCCTCCTACCCCTGTCTGATTCATTTCAGCTTCATTTGGCCCCCCACACTTTATCTCCATCATTCCAAAAACTGAGCTTCCATAATTCCTAAAATATAATTCTAGCACTTGTTCCCTGGTTCCAGTTTCACTGTTGTACTCTGCACCCTCAGCTGTTTCTTATAACTTTTGGGCGGGGGGAGAATAGTCGAAGTTGATAATGTTGAGTGTCTTCCTACTGTTTTTCTCTGTTGGTAGTCTTCTTAGTTTTTTTGCAGTCTTCAAAAACCTACATGCTTGCTGTTTTGTTTTTGTTTCTTGAAATATATCTAGTGTCTTTTGTCAAATCCTATATTGATTTGTGTCTTCAAAAACAAGCGAGAGCCTGCAAGAGATACAGCAGCTGCTTCCTTCAGGGACTATAACCTGGTGTGTATCCGGGGGCATTCATACCTACGTTTTTGGCTTTGCTTGTCAGTGTTGCAGGTGTTTGTACTGTGATTAAATGTGTCCCCCAAGTCACAATAAAATGTTACTGGGACATCATGCCATACCCGCGTAGTGTATGAACTGCAACTAGCAGATATCATTTTATTAAACAGTTCAGTACTTTGCTGCAAATAACATTGCTCAAGTAGCCAAGTTGCTGTTAAAACTCCACAGGCTTCAGATCGCAGTTCTGTGATTTGTTTAAAGTGCAACCCTACTATAATAAAAAGCTTAAAAACAAAATAGTTACTCCATGTATATTTCAACTTTATAGTTCTGTACCTATTTGTTGTTTTTTGTTACTTTTCCTGGTTATTGGTGTACTAATCATAGAAGATAATGCAGTAGTTATTTGGCTGGGCTTTTTGAAATGTAACTGACTCCCTGCTAAACACACAATTGCTGTTTTTGACATCATTCTGTTGTCTTGGTGATCACTACAATGTCATCAATGGCACTGTGGAGTTGCAGGGAAAGGCAGATGCTTTTTAAACAGACTTTTTTAGACAACTACCAAGATGTGCTGTAGACCTTGGAAAGGTGCACTGAAAATGAAACATATATATTCTAATAAATTGTAATAGCTGAACTATTTTGTTTATGAAAAGGCATCCTGAAATGCACAGTTGCTCTTCAAGATTTGGCTAAGAGTTCTGTCAACTGGTTAAACCATTCAGGTGGCAGTTAGGCCAAATACTGTAGAGCTTTAGACTTTCAGCCATGTGATTAAATATTGCTATAAACTGTGTAGATCCTGAAAGAGGTTACAATACGTGATTTATTTTTCATCCCTTCCTTATGTGTCTTGTGAAAGGCTGGGGAAATGATATTGGGCTTAAAGACAAGGCGATGTAGCTGTGTCATCATGGCTGGATTGTGTGACTCGGCCGGACTGATCTAGGCTAAGAAGTGGCAGGTGTATTGTTAAAGTAATTGTACTGCTAGATATGTAAGACAGAGAGAGGGAGAGAGAGAGAAAGTGACAGTGGAGGAGCCCCTAGTGAGTGTGGCTCTCGTTCTACGGAGTTTTTTGCCTCTAATTTCCCTTTTTTTTGAGAATGATATTGAGTAGTAGTGAATGTACGTAGGAGGGACATGTCTTTTGGGCCCTGCGCTCCCACCACATGATGTCTTGTGGCATAGTAACAGGAGCAGCAATGCAAACAGTGCAGATTACTGGGAGGAACAGGCTATTTCTTTATGTATGTATGTATTTTCAAAGGTTTATTATTGAACTGAAAACAGTTTGAGGCATCCTAGGGAAGGGGTACATGGGGGACCACAGAATACAGTGACAGCAACAAAAACCCAAAATCAAAACATTTCAGGAAGCAATTGGCTCTTTGTAAGACACTGCCAAGAGAACAGTGCAAAAATACTGACAGGTTGAATGTGCAAAAATGGACAGTGTGTGTTACTGGAGAGAAGGGAGGGCATGAGGGAGCTAGGGCAGAGTTTCCGGAGCAGACATGTGATGCGGGCCTGAAGCAGTGCTTTTAGGGAATATGGAGTGGATGCAAAAGGGAGGAATGCCAGACCAGGGAAGGAGAAGTCTGATAGAAAGCAGGCTGACTAGCTGAGTTTTTGCCCCAGGGAATACATTTAGAAGTTGGTGACTGAGAAGGGCACACTAAGCTAAGGTTCAGAAGGATACGTGGAAGAATACATCATAAATGCAAACACAACACAGTAAAAATACAGTGTAAATAAATACAAGTTAGTGCGTGTGGAAAAACCGTATGGACCTAAAAAATGAACAACATTGGAACAACAATGTAGCCATTGTACTTAATAACTTGTATGATACGGCACAAATAAATAAGGATTAAGCCGTGAGAAATGATGGGTCTACTATGGAATTAATCCATGGTTGGGGGTGGGGGTTGGGTGCCTCCAACGACCCAACCATGTATTAATTCAGCAGTAGACCCATCCTTTCGAGTGGCTTAATCCTCTTGTAACATGGCAATGATTGTATGATTAATACACTCTGAATAAATGAGAACAGTCAGACTGATTTAGTTTTAGAATGCTGTATGTTGAACTGTTAAACTTCGTGTACCTACAGTACAAAACAATTGGAACACACCTACTGGAAATCTCGTGGCTGCTATTTCACTTTTTGTAAAAATAACTTTAATTACAAGCTTTAAGCTTTCTAACATCAAACCACGTTTTACAAGTTTTCAAAAACTTGAAATTAACTTTGTACGATATGTGCTTTGATTTTCATCTGTGTATATTGCAAGATATGGGCTGCACTGCATGATGGGAGTGTGCTAGGGTACATCTTCGTTTCCTTCCTGCAGTTCCTGGCTGTGAAACAATCCTAGCAGCACAGCACTGTTTTTCCAAATGTACTGAATTTAGCCAATCTGAAAAATACTTTATTGAACAAGTACTATTTTTCTGAATATTAACTTATCTTTTTTGCTCTCTAAATGATCTAACTCACCAGGAGATAGAACAACATAACATTTACTGCTTTCACCTTTCAAATACTTGTTTTGACTAGTATTGTTAGTCTGTTTCTTTGATTTTTTTTTTTTTTTTTTTTTTGTTTTTGTTTTTGTTTCTCTCACTTTGTTTTTCTTTTCACCCATAAAAGGAGCCTCTTTCTTTTATTTTGCTTTGTTTATCTCACTGTGTCTGTTATTTTTGCTTTCGGTTATAGAAGCTGCATGCTTATCTTTACCGCTGTGTATTCACCAAGAAAAGGCTAGGACACATAATGTTGTTCAGTCATCCACAATGCATTGCACCCACAGTTGCTTAGAAAGCAGTAGATCATAAGTGATTGTAACAGTGTGTGATGCTCTAGCTCTGATGTAATGGTCTAGAGGGTGCTCTGTGAAGTGTGCTCTACTCTAAAGGTGGTGAAAAGAGATGAGCGAGGCACCAAGGTCTGAATTATGTGGATAAGATAACTGTTACCCAGACAAGGAGAGGCAGGAGTCAACTTAGTACTTCAGTGCCCGCAGGGTGTTTTTATTTTGTACCAAGGGTAGACAGACACAGTCACAAGAAGGAGGGGTTTCCCGAAACAATAGGGCAATAATCAGAGAAAATACTTTTATCTACCACTTCTAAGGTTATTACCACAAGGATAAACTTTAGGCCTAATGCCACTCTTATTTCTGACACTATTCTATACTTCAATACTCTAAATGAGAATCAGGTGACATAAGCTACTCAGCACTGCATTAGGGTAATTAGCATCACAGATTTCCATAAGAGTCCAGATATTACAATAGTCCAGAGATCCGGTGTCTTCATGTACACCGTCGTTCTTCGTTGGTAGCTACAAGGGAAGTAAAACAGAACTGTAGAACCCTAATCTCAATTCCCAGCAAGGACCTAGATAAGGCCACTGGGGTGGTGAGAGGTTTGTTAAACAGACCATATGTCTTCGGCAAAAGCCCACTCTCTCCAAGGCTGCCGGAATGTAGAACCAAAGCAACTGGTTCCTGAAATAACACACTGAAAACAAAGGGTTCCTCGGCCAAAACCCACTTCCAGGGTTGCCAAGGACGAGGATAGATCAAGATCTGCGTGGCGATGAATCCAATGGAGGACTACCACAACCTGACTGATGCTGCGCCACTCCAAGGGCCAGCTGAACTCTGAAGGAACTCTGACAGGACCAGGAACCATAAGAATCTGAAGAGATGATGGTTGACTCTGCAATCCTAGGATCAGGAACTAACACAAAACAAAGAAACGTCGGATGTGTCCCGGACTGGGCTTCGACGGACTCAACTTTCGACGAACGACCAGGTGTGGCGCAGACTAGGTTCTCCAGGATGAGCTCACTCTTCTGTAGAGGGCGACCAACTTCGGGACATCTGGAACAGGAACCATACGGAACGACACTGTCACGGCTGTCGTGATGCGTTTCGGCGGACGTACTTTCAAGCTGTGAAAACAAAAAAACGGTGGGTACTACTTGTACGACTGGTGACAGATTTGACTTTGGCGGATGACACAAACAGAGGTGATGAGCTGATGGATGATCTCCCAGGAGTGAAGAATGCTGAGAGGACGTATTCTTCTGAGCAGAGACTGATTCTGAGTACGTGGTGTTACAGACCACACTATGAGACTGCTGTGTGGTAGAAGATTGAGACTGTCTTCATACAATAGTAAACCTATAACAGAACAATGCCCAAAGAACTGTGGAATGATGCAATAATTTGCCGAAGGAGGGCAAAATATACCTTCAGGGGTAATTATTACTGATGAGGGCCAATGTCCAGGTGCTTAGACCAATAGTTCAGGTGCTTAGACCAATAGTTCAGGTAGTTAGACCAATAGTTCAGGTACTTGGAGCAACAGTTCAGCATAAGCAGTACAGTCATTACAGTAGTTTCACAGTATAGGCAAATCGAACACTCTTACATGAACTCCTGTTTCTGAATGTAGGCTCTTCTGGAATAGGATCTCTTTCTGGATGCCGTGGCTAAGGAATCCTTTAGTACCACTAGGCTGGCTTGCCCTATTCTGCTAGGCCGGGGCCTCCCTTTAGTACCTCTCGGCTGGCTTGCCCCATTACGCTAGGCCGGGGCCTCCCTATAGTACCAGGCTTTACCTCGGGCCTAATGCTTTACCTTTACCTCGGGCCTGATGCCCTACGTTAGCTTGGGCTTGGTGTCCCACTTCACAATGGGCCTGGTGCCCCACTAAATACTGGGCCTGGTGCCCCACATTGCTTTGGGCCTGGTGCCCCACTAAATACTGGGCCTAATGCCCCACTTTACTTGTGGGCCTGGATCGCCCTTTTAACTGTATTGCCCCTTTAAATTCGCAGGCTCTCAGAGCCTGCTGTCATTTATCCCGCAGGTTGCCGCCTTAAATCCCGCCCCCTTATGAATAGTCACTAGGCCTTTGCTTGGCCTTGCTACCCTGGCCCCTCCCCGAGGGCGTCGCTAGCCCCACCTCCAAATGAATATTCAGGTTAAGGGTCCTAGCGACCCAATGCCCCTATGGCACTCTGCCGCCTCTTCTAAGCGCCTACTGCGCTTTTCACAATAAAAGTCTCCCTTTCGAAACAGACGGTCAGCACCACGCGCTGCCGCCAACTCACCGCTCCTGCGAGCTGCTCCGGAGGACCAGGAAGCAAATGGGAGGTGGGAGGTACTGTAACAGAGGGAGGGAACGCTTCAGGCAGAAGGGGGGACGACTGGGGGGGGTCTCTGATAGCCGACTGGAAACTCGGCGATGCGGCAATTCTCTGTCACGCGCGGACCGAAAATTTAACTGTTAAACACTGGGGCAAATAATAAACGGAGGGCATATAAGCCCACAACCACGGCGAATGGCCGTTTTTCATCTTCGTGATGCCCCGATGGCACCACTGACCATGGACTGAAACTGAAGAGGGAGTCTTCGGGCAGGGGAGGCAGCACAGGACCACAGCAAGCCCAGAGGGACGGCTTCAACTCAAGGTAAGCACTAAACTGTCCCCCTGACTTCTGGGTCCTGTCTCCTCAACCTCTGCCCAGGATCAACTGCACAATTGTAGAATTATTTTTTTAAACTTGAACCTCCCTGGGTTCTAGATTGGCTGGAGTGGAATGCTGTGCATGAGCCACTCAGCACAACATTCCATCCAGGCCATCGTGACATCTATTGCTTTTAAAATTGTTTTTTTTTTGTTTTTTACCATACTGTAAGTGCACAGGGCACTATTCTATTATTTACAGTTTTTCCCTTTACAAGGAGGTGAATCTTTTATTCTCAGGGTCCCCTTATCACAGTATCCTGCTGCCTACACCTACAGCAGGTACCCCGAGCACCTGTGGACTCTAAATTTATTTATTTATTTTAAACTTTCTGGAATGCTCCAACTTTGGGGCATTACAGATGTGTAAATGTTCACTTTCACAGAAACATTGTTACAGCATAATTAACAGTATACATGGAGTTTAAATGCAGAATATTTAGTAAGTCATAAAGTTTTATGGCAGTTACAACATACAGCAATCTTAAAAATGTCAAAAACCCTGTGCCAGAAATAAACTGCCAGGTATAATGTGGAACAAGTACAGACAGCAAACTGCATATTAGTTTTACTTGTATACTGCTTTTGCCCATAGTGGAGTGCCAAGGTACTACATCACAAACCATGGTCTCACGTGAAGCATTATCATCGATGAAGGTAGCATCTAATGGGAGTTAATATGGTTGAGACCGCCAGGCAACGGGTCGGGAGGCAGAGTGCGCATAACGGTCCAACCAGCACACTTCCCATTAGATGCCACCTTCAGAGGAGATTAATGTGCTTGTAACATGCTGTGTGCATCACTTCACATCTCAGAAATATGTTTCTGCTACTGTTACATACCACACAATGACGTGAATAGAGGTAATCAGTTATTTTTACTGTTACTTTTAGAACTGTGAATGAACCTCTGTTACATAGTGTTTTTTTACTTTCTTATACTGCTACAATTATCACTTTCCTAATGATAGACCAACATTTTGTGACTTTCTGAGCGGCTGTTCATTTGGTATACTCCGTGGGATGACCGCTACTTTGCTCTTTCGGTGCATGAGCATGTACCTCTCTCTCTCATTTGCATACAGCTGACGTGCTTTGCTAGCGCTTCCTACTGCTCTTTTACTCATGTTATTTGCTTTGTTTTCCTGTACTGTTTAGACTACTCACAGTTCCCGGTTGTCTCTCCTCCCTCCTCCATTTGTGGATCCCGCTGGATACTTAATATTCACGGTACCATATACCATGACATTGCTAACATGCAATCCGTTTCCGGATGTTCCTGGTGCTCCTCCATATTCCAGTCCCTTCCATCCTGTCTCACTCGCTAGTTCTCCTACAGGTGCCTGTCTTCTCTGTGTCCCAGGTGCTATGGTCGCACTGCTTTCCACTCCCTCCTTTTGTCCCTCTCTATTTTTTCTGCACAGTTACTACACATTCTTCTCTTTCTCTCCCTTTTCGACTTGTCATTCCATCTTTTCTACCAGTCCCTCCCTATCACTTGTCCTACTACTCCTGTTGTGTACGTCCTTTCTAGTTCTTAACTTACTCACTTCTGTGTCTTCTCTTCTCATCGTTTATGTACTGCTCGTTTTCCTCCTGTGGCTTTTTTCTGTAGTTCAGGAGCAACAGGGCATTATCGTCTCACAATGCTGTGTTGCTCCTGTACCACCTGACGCTGTTCCTCCTATCGCATTTCTTGTTTATCGTTCCTTTTTTTTTTTTGGGCCATGTTACAATATGGTATTAGACCATGGTTGTTGGCATACCACATGATGTCTTTCCTCATATCTGAATGCTTAATTTTCTTTTACTTATATGTGCCATGTTACTACTAGTGTGATACTGGGTGTCTGGAGAGGGTCAGCAGAGCAGAGTAAGAAGTACAAGGAGCAGTGATGGATGGATGGATGGATGGATGGTTGGTTGATTGGGGGGCAGTTAAGACAAAGCATCAGAAGGAATGAACAGGATGTCCTGCTTGGCTAATGTAGATTTAGAGGAAGCACTATAGTATTTAAGAGCAGAGAGGATATTTTTTTTTTATAATCTCCCATCTGGAAGGGGGGGCAGATACAACCTTTGTTCCTGTGTAGCACACCTAGCTTGGGGAGAAGTTTAGTGTGGATGGTGTCAGTATGGACTAAGAAGTCAAGATGATTGTCATTCCAAACACCCGGATACTTAAAGGAGGTGACAACCTCCAGGTGGGGTCCATCCAGGGTTGTGATGACAGGAGGTGTTTGGTTGTCATCTAGACGTTACCTGGAGCTAAGGACCATGGAGACTGTCTTTTTGGCATTGTTTAAATTGGTAGTTGCTGAACCAATGTTGAGGATTGAATAGGGCCACATATTTTCTGTGAACACAGAAAGCAGGATTTAAACTTAATCTGCCATTTTTTTTACAACATACTGTAAGAGTTAAAAAAAAAAAAAAAAAACAAAACAAAAAACAAAACAAAACAAAAAAAACTGTTTCCACCACATTTACAACCACAGTTGGCGCCACGTGTGTGTACCCAACAATTTAAATGCAGAATATGCCAGTTTGCTCTCAGTTTTGGGAATGAATAGGGGGAAAAAATAATTTGTAAGATTTTACAAAATAAAATTGCCCAGTTTTGAAAACAGAAGATCAGTGGACCTAATTGAAGTCATTCTGGAGCTGCATAGCCAGAGTAGTACGGACTCAGAGGATTTGAGAAGTGGGGTGACTTTGGAACATCAGAGAGAACAAATGCACAAAATAAGTAAGCAGTAAGACACAGTGGGTGTCGGTTGTGTGGAAATGCATGTCCCAGGTACGTAATTTGACACATGGTAGTTGCACTGAATGCCTTCAGTACATGTCACACAACAGCCCACATCCCCGGAGTGTCTAATTGGCACTTATAAAATTGTTCCAACTAAAAAAAAAAAAAAAAAAAAAAGAGTAATTTAAAATTAAAATGGGTTCCTTAATTAAAAAAGCACACAAAATATGTAATTTGGTTTTTTTTTTTGGTTTAAAGCAAAAAAAAAAAAAAAAAACACGTCTCTTGTTTCACTGTTGTGCCAGTATGCGGTGATGTCTACAGATGATATGGCTGGCAGCCACGAAGAGCAAGATGGTAAATAAATACAAGGTTTCACCCAGGATGTAAAAGAAGTGTGCACAATAAAGTATTTGAAGCAGCAATTTGTTAAAGGTGTGTTACCGTTTGTGTCGCACTTAGGAGAGTGAGTATCCCTCCCATGACTCTTGCCATGCTGACTGGCGGCCATCTCAGCCATCGATATGTGAAGGAGTAAATTTCACTTTTTGTGCTTACTGTGCTTCAGGACTTGGTGCTTCTGATCGAGCGAGTGAACCTTGTTTCAGTGTCATTGATGAGAACATGTATTTTTTTATTTTTTGCCTTAAAACATGATCAGAGGTGGTTCTGTGTATTGAAAGCTGCTGGCTTGGCAGTGCCTGGTTCTGTGTGCACAAGACTGACTTTTCCAGTCAGGATGCAACAAATTACCTACCCATTTTATAATTTATAATTTCAGCAATTTTATATACAGTGCAGATATCTACCGTGGATAAAATAACAGGTAATGAAACTGCAGGAACACTGATATGCCATGCTGTAGTAGGCAAAAAAAACATTTTCATCAAGCCAACAGGCCATAAACGCTCTAAACCACATGCAGGTTACACAGCGAGATTAATGACCAGCATGGAGGGGGAGAAGGGAAGATGAGAGATTAGGTGCAGATGTGATTTTCAGGATGGTCTTTAGTGTATCCTGCCTCTACTTTTCAGTAACATACACTGAGCAGACCTTATGTTGTCTTCCATTCATGGCAGCCTGGTTCACAAAGTCGGGGGCTTTATGGTGATGGCAAGAGAATATACTTTGAAAGATTACCCATCATTCCTGTTTTACATGAGTATTCCATTGTTATATACCACTTGATTCTTTTTGTACTCTGCAGAGGCTCACCCAGGCCAGGGATGTCCTGTCCATTTCTAGTGCAAGTGGAGTAAATAAACAGTGACTGAGTAGAATATTTAAAATATTTGTGGGTTTATTAAGATCTTTGTTTACTCTTCAGCATCATTTTGACATAGTATCAAAGAATGTGAACCAAAAGTTAGGATTCCTCTAGGAACAGTAATGCTGTGACATCAGAGGCAAGAAAAACAAACTCTAGGCTGGTTGTATTTATTCATGACTATGGCAGTATATCATTTTATAACTCCTCTGGCTGCACTTAAGTAACCAATAGCCAAAATAAGGTGTGGCTTACTGCTCCTGAACTGGATGCCCAGGTGCTTTATGAGGCACGGGGCACTTGCACAGTGTGCCATCAGTCACCTGGAAGTGCAGTTCAGGAATAATAACCCACACTCTGACATGTGTTTTTGCACTTACAAAATGGGTACATTGTAGTAGTAAAAAAAAAAAAAAAAAAAAATTATTCATTTAGCAGTGCGGTTCCAATTTTCCCTACTCATTTTATAAAGCGAAATATTAGGTTATCACAAATGCAGTATGATGCTTTGCTTTGTTTGCACCAGGGTATCGACATCATTGCAACCTTTATTCTTCCCAGAATATTTTGTCTCCAAAAGATCGTATGTTTAGTAGTGTGCTAAACCTTTTCTTATCAAGCATATTACAGACACATCTGTATTTGGATGAAGGCCATTCTATTAAGAGTAGTACAGATTTTGCAGAAAGGTTAGTCAAAACCAAAGCTGGAGAAAAGTCCTTTCACATTTTATAGTCCAACGCGGTTAATTAGTCTGAAAAAACAATCCAGTACTTTTCTTGAAAGGCCTATACTGTGTTTTAAGGGGACACTCTGAACCGGACACTGTCAACCTCCGTAGGCCGCAAAGTGTCTCTAGTTTATAAAACACATTTTATGATTGCTCACATTCTGTAGAGATTGCTGACGTAGCTAGTAATTTGATTCTAATCTTTTATTTTCTTTCTGCACTGCAACGAAATAGGGCAAACAATTTGACCGTACCCTTTTTCACTACATAAATATTCTAGGCATCTTTCAGTTTGTTCGTGATTAACTTTTCTAGTTCCACCAACATTTGAATCAATTATAAATGTTTTAATTTAGTTTTTCTCAAAAAAAAAAAAAAAAAAAAAAAAAGATGGCCACCACTTTTGAAATAGCATTTTAGACCAGGCAAGTCTTGAATGATAAAAAAACAACTCATGGTGCACAGCAAAAGGACCTACCTAGACAAATGAGTTTGACATACATGCTAATATTTATTATTTGTAGCTGAAATGAGCTTTTGGAAAACACATTTTGTGTTGCACTGCTCCTTTTTTTTTTTTTGATTTTTATATAATCTATGTAGCTTTTGCAGCAGACAAAGAACAATATCCTTGAGAGAGGACTACAAAATAAATCGGGGGTGTACTCCTATGCCATGCATATTATGACAGAATACAGTAGGCACACTTACCTCTTCATGTTACTTCAAGGAGGTGGTAACCTGGTCTACACAATGCAGACCTGACTATGAAACATCAATATTGTCACTAATCATCCATGAACAGTAAAGCATATGACCTTTAACATGGATATTCAGAACTGATTGACATCGCAGAAAAGAAAAAAAGAGGCATATCTAACCCCATTGGTCATAATAAAACTAAATTAGTTCAACCAGAAAGAAACAAACGTCCCAAACGTGTTGCTGCCAGTAGGAAAAAGGACCCAAAATAAATCTGGATAACTGCAGAGTAGACAGTTCACAGGAGGCCGTACACATCTGGCTCCAGTCAAAGAAGTTAATGTATCTGAAACAGTAGCAGTTAAAAAAAAAAAAACAAAAAAAAACCCAACATTTATGATTTTGTATTCTTACAAGAGCGGCTGCTTGCATTCCGACTCTGGAACTCCTGTGTGTGGTGTAGAGATGAAACTATTAGTTTAAAGAGCACCAGATTCGATGCTTTCATCAAGCTGCTACTGGTGCCTTACCTGTTTTAGACTGCAGGGATTTATTTAACTCTAAAAATTGATTAGCGTTTTGTTCATAAAAGTGCTAAATCTTTGTGAAAATGCACAGCTCTTGCCTCATTATGTTTAACAAACACAGCACTTCTAGAAAATCCATATAAATACTTTCTGTACAGTTAGTATAGTCCCAAGAAAAAAACTGCTAATCAATTATTTAAAACTCTGGACTGAAACAGTCCATATCTTAAGTTTTTCTGTCATCTAGAAGGAAAGAATCCTAACTCATGGCTTGGAGGAGCCAGCCACCAGTTCCCGTCTGGTACAGATTTGTAGAAGCGCCACTGGCATGCCCCCACCATACTTTTACATGTTGTTGCATAGTAGTTAATATTGCATGGAGGTGCGATCCATTGATATCAATGAAAATGGGTTTAAAATTAACTTTTTGATATGTTTTCGAGATCCACTAAATGTGAAATCTAAGGCAACGGTCAGCTAACAAAACTTTGTTAGTTGAGCGGTGACTTTGATTTGACCCAGTGCACTTCTAAAACCAGGGGTAGAAATTAAGAAAATAGTGTTAGAGGCGGAATATCAAAAAAGTAATTTTGTTGTTTCGCCTCTGGGTCCGGAATTATGTCTGTTTATAAACAGCAGTGCTACGTATCAAACTTCAGAGCAGCACTTTGGTGGAGTGGTGCTCCATTTGGAATACCAAAACTGGCATGCGAAACAGGGTGGAATACCATTAAATTCGAGCCCTGAATGCATATAAAAAAGTAATTTTTTAACCCGTTCTCACTGATAAACAGAGCACGACTTTGCACTCTACAGATTACTATGTCATAAAACTTAAGGGTGCAGGGGGTGGCACTTTTACAATTCAGGACCAGGAAGGGGAAGGGATCAGCTGGTGGGCTCCTCTGAGCCATGAATTACCACTCCTTTCCCTTACAAATCTGGAGAACAGAACAATTTGAGATATCGTTTCAGTCCAAAACAGGTAAGGCACCCGTGGATGGCTTGAGAAATTATTTTTCTATCACTGTGATTGTTGCTCTGTAACACACTCTTTTACAGAGCAATCCTCCTTTCCCTCATACTCCTCCACATTCAAAAGCTGCCTGTCGTATACTAAAGGAATTATGCACTCCAGGGTGTGTGTTGTGTTGGGATAACATCACTTCTAGGATGGAGTGCATTATTCCTATTATACTATGGCTTGTTTTAGTATAGGTGATATTGGACATTGCAAGCATACTTTTTTTTTGTGGGGGTCCTGTTTTCCATCTGTCCACTAACTGGTTGTGTAGTGGGTTATGTGTGCGAGTGTGTTAGTTGTCATTTAGTGGTCTGCAATGCTCCCCCCCCCCCCACACACACAAGCTGTCTCTGTGGGCTGTTTTTCTTAAATCCTCCCGATCCCATTGTCTGCTCTAGGACCGGGAAAAGTTGTTAGGTTATTTAATTTCACTTTGAGCCAAACGAAGATCGCAATCTGCAAGGGAGCTGACGTGGACAGACACTTCTAGCTGTCAAGTAGAATCAGGTGATTTGCATACTTTGGTACATAGTGAGGGAACTGAATTGTACAAATATTTAACACATTTTGATTAAAGAGGGAAGCAGTGAGTTTCATTTCAGCATTATATGTGGATTTTGGGAGAAATGGCTGGCCGAGCACGAGCAGGTCTCAGCTCTGCTGTAAGAACAACAGAGAAGCACGCAGCGGTAGTTTGAGTACCAAGTCGCGGTATGGCTTCTCTGGCACAAGAATGATAAGGTTGTGTTATTTTCAGAAGGATTTTGTGACTTTCAAGGGGGCACACTGAATTG